>JAJUBI010000003.1:2508989-5017978 GCA_022419385.1 Paraconiothyrium sp. Pb-2020 | reverse complement strand
CCTAACCTAACCCTAACCCTACCTAACCCTAACCCCTAACCCTAACCTAACCCTAACCCTAACCCTAACCCTAACCCTAACCCTAACCCTAACCCTAACCCTAACCCTAACCCTAGAGAGAGTCGCTAAAACGCAAAGAAGGAGGATATAAGATTTAAACATCTATTAGAGATAGGTAAGAGATAGTATCTTATAAAGGAATACTTTAGCATTAGTATATTATTATTAGTACTACATACGTTCCTGCGTAGTTGGTTTAAGAGCCAGCTATTAATTAAATATATTACAACGTAGTTTGCTATGCTTAATAAATGTAATAGTAGTTTATAGGACATAAGTATAGAAATTTTGTAGTTAGTAGGGGATCTATTATAGAGTAAAGGTAGGAATTCTAACATACTATACTTAGAGAAAGTAACAGACTAGTTAGTAATTCTATAGAAGGATCTTAGTCTTTATCTAAGAAAAGAGTAGTATTTATTTTATACTATACTAAGACTACTATATAGGGGTATTAGGGATAGAGTGTTTAGGCTAAGAATATCTAATTACCTATATATATAACCCCTTCTATTGCTCTAAATATCTAAACTATATATTAGTAGTAGGTTTCGTTTTGTGCGATAGTAACAACGAGGCATAGATAACTATATAGTATATAGTAGGCTTTAGCCTAAATTTTAGCTAGAAAGGTCTTATACTTATTACTTTTATAGTACGTTGCTTAGATAAATCTTATAGAGTAGGTATACTATTTAGATTAAGCGCGCTATTTAGATTAAGTCTACTATTTAGATTAAGTATACTATTTAAATTAAGTGTACTATTTAGATTAAGTATACTGTTTAGATTAAGCATACTATTTAGATTAAGTATACTATTTAGATTAAGTACGCTGTTTAAATTAAGCGTACTATTTAGATTAAGTGTACTATTTAGATTAAGCGCACTATTTAGATTAAGCGTACTATTTAGATTAAGTACACTATTTAGATTAAGTACACTATTTAAATTAAGTGTACTATTTAGATTAAGTGCGCTGTTTAGATTAAGTATACTATTTAGATTAAATATATAGATTAAGCGCATTAGTTCTAAATTAGGCCTAGCTTAGGTTTAGTGTTAATATTAAGCGCTTAGATTAAGTATAGTCTTAGTAGTAGATTAAGTTAATCTACTGCCTTCTAATAACTATAGGTTTATATACTTTACTTTTAGAGTTATCTATTAGAGTAATAGCAATAGTGTCTAAAGCTATAGAAGAGGTAGAAGTTTTTATTATTATATTAAGAGTATTTAAAATATTAAACTTCTAAAGGGTAGCTAGTTCTAAAAGGGTTAAGGTTAGTTCTTAGGTAAGATAACTAAGAAGAAAAAAAGAAGTCTTATTAATATAAAAGTATCTTATAAAGTATAATAAGTTAATAAGGGAGCCTAAGTAAATCTAAATAATAAATTAATAAATAGGTTAAATATAAGTATAAAGGTTTTATACTTAAGTTTCTATATACTTAGTTTAGGTAATAGTTAACTATTGCTTATTAACTATTACTTATTAACTATTAGTTATATAGTTAATAGTTAACTATTACTTATTAACTATTAGTTATATAACTTCTCTTAGTACTTAGTAGTATAGTTAAAATATATACTCTACTCTAGGTAAGCTAATAGTAAGTATTATTATAATATAAAATAAGGTTCTAACCCTTACTTAGGTCTAGATCCTAATATCCTACTTTATAATAATAGTAAATCTTATTAATTTATTAGAGTTTAGTAATATTCTTTTAGTAATTTAACTATTTTCTAGCTTCTTTTAACTTATTAAAGTAAGCTGCGCTAAATTAGCCCTAACTAAGTATAAATAACTTTATTAGGTTTAAGATATTAATAAGTAGTACTATTAGATACTATTTATTAGTAATAGCTATAATATATTCTTATTTAGCTTTTACTAGTAGTAGTAGAGTTAATTATTATTCTTTATTATCTAAATAAATAATATCGCTCACCTCTTATATAGTATAGTAGTAAGTTATATATCTATCTACTATTGCGATATAACTAGCTTTTAAATAGTAATAATAAAACTAGACTACTCTAAAATAGGTTTTAAGTAATTTAAATATTAGAATTTAGGTATAGAGTAATATAGTTCTACTATTAGAAGTAGGTATTAGAATAGATTTCTAGTATATAGATAGATAAATTACTACTAGAGTAATCTATTAGCTTTTAGGTTATATACCCCTTATAGTTATATAACTATACTAGTCTAAGATATAGGGCCTTTAGTTATAATAATAATAGGTTTTTAGCTTTCTAGAGATAAGAAAAAAATAGCTTAGGTAAATACTATATACTTTAATAGTATTTAGTAAAAGTTCTAAGATATTACTAATTAGCTAATTAGAATATATATTAAGTAAAAAAATAGTTTTTATAAGAATAAAACTTTAATTTTATAAAATAAATTAAGTTTATAATAAGAAAAGGTAGCGTTAAAAAAAGTCTTAAAAGACTAGAATAATATACTAAAAGAATTAATATATAGGTAGAGAGGGTAGATAAGTATTAGAAGAAGCTAAGTATATATTATTTAAAATTAAAGTTTACTAAACCCCTAGTTATAATCTAAGAAAACGTATCTAAAATATACTATACATTATCTAAAAATTAGTATAAGATAAAGTTATAGTACTTAGTATTTTTTTTACTAAAGTAATAGCTTAAGAGACTATAGTTAAGAAGAAGTAGATACTATACTTTAGTTTCTAGTATAAATTTTAAGTTAAGCTATTTTAAGCTTAGTATAAGAAGAGACTAATCTCCCCTTTCTTAATAGCTTAATATAGAATTTAGGGTTACTAAAATTCTTCTAAGGTACAATGGCACTTTATATACTAGAAAGATATATTTAACTTCCCTTATTAACCTTTCCTAGCTCTAGCCAAATCTAAATAACTATATCTTCTACTCTAGTTATTACGGCTGCTACGCCGCAATAGAACTACAGGAACTAATATAATAATAGCAGTAACTAGTTAGATTATAAGAATAAGTATTATAATTATAGGTTAAATACTAAGCATAATATAGACACGTAATTAAGGTTATATAATTAGATCTATAAATCTATAGAATAGAGCTATAGAGTCTAAATCTATAGAATCTATGTATAGAGCCTATAGAGCCTAGGTTAAATAGTAGTATATAGAGATAACAGATTACTACTAGTAATTTCTTATTATTAATCTATAATATAGTTTACTGCATCTAGTTTTTTTATAGAAGATTACTCTTAAGTCTTTAGTAATATATTCTTATTATAGTAATTAATTAACACTTACCTATACGTAACTTTTATAACCCTGCACACTACTTATCTCTTAATAGAACCCTAACTGGGCCGCGGCTTACTACAGTGTTAAGGAGGCCCTATTATACTAGTTAAACCTAGTAATTCTTTATATATAGAGCCCTCTACTTTAGTATAGGTAAAAGACTTTTATTAGTACCTTTAACTACTAGTGTATATATCTATTAGTTTTTGTATTAATGGCGTAGGAAGCCTAAGGCTATACTTATTATTAAGCTTAACTATACACTATATTAATTAGTATGCAATATTAGAAGCCCTTCTTCTAAAATTATAAGTAAAGTTACTCTAAGAAGAACTATATTATCTAGCTATAATACTTATGGCTTTAGTCTTTTAGCTAAGTTACACTTAATGGCTCTAGCGGGAGTAAACTAAGAAGAATATTATATTTCTAAGAGTCTCTAATAATATCCCTCTAGAGGTTAATATTAAGTATCTATATATTTTAAGGGACTTCTTCTAAAGTAAGCGCTAAAATAGTCTTATTAAGTCTTTATTTTAATATTAAGAGTGGCTTCCAGCCTAAACTAACAGCTAAGTAAGACTATAAGCACTAATTATTCGAAACTTCTTATATTAGCTATTATACTACTTAAAACTAACTTCGGAAAGCCTATTAAGCAGATGCGTTATTTAGAGAACTATAGGAATAATTTAAAGAATATAGAGAAAGCTAATCTTACTAATCTTTATACAGCGGAGCAGTGGTATAAGGTAGAGAGACCCTAATTATTATCTAGATTTTTAAAGGCAATCTTAACTAGATTGCAGAAGTACTTAAATCTAGATGCTAATCTTAATAATCTAGAGTATTACACTAATATTAAGGATAAGATGCTGCAACTATTAGAGAATAAGATGCAATTTATAGTGTTTGGCCCTTCTTGCTAAGTCTAGAAGGCTAGGTCGTTTTAGTAAAATGAGTACTTGCTATAATTGCACTCAACCCATTTCGATCTCTAAGAGTAGTGATACGGCATTATTAACTACGTCTAGAGCCATGCCATACGCTGCTTAGAACTTAGTACTACCTGCTCTATAGTTTTGAATAATAGTACGCCGCTGTCCGTCTATGTCCATGTCCCGTCTTTACTGTCTATGTATTAATCTGGATGGTCTGTCTTTCTTCTTCGTTGCATTGTTTGCGCCACTCTTCAGTATACTTGACCCCGAATCTGTGCTGAAAGACAGCGGGACCTCTTCCAGACTTACGTTACTAGCTTTAGGGAAGCAAAAGTATACAAATATCCATCCAAGAACACACAAAGCTGGATAGAACCCAAAGGTGCCTATTGGAGTAATGCTCTTCATCATCGTCAAGAAAGTGGAGAATACCACGATATTCGGAACACACACGAACATATTCATGAACATAGTTCCCATAGATCTGACCTCCATTGCCAAAGGCCGGCAGCGTAGAATGCTACGAAAAGAATCATGGACACCAACACAATGCATGCGGGCCAGCCAAACTCGTCGCTCGTGAGCTCCAGGGTCTTAGCGTCGATAGGGATCCATCTGAACAGACTGCAGCCAGGACAAGGCACACAGGCATTCCCCACATCGTCCAGAGAAGCAGACTGCGGCGGCCGACACAGTCAATCAGGAAAATGAAGATGACTGTGATAATCCAATTCACACTCGCAACCACTGTACCAACAGCAATGGGATCCTAAAATTCTACAATATGGAAGAGAGTTGACCAATAGTACCTTTTGGTGTTGGTAAACGTAGGTGATTGGACGAACATGGTAATCGAGAGCTAAGATGGACCTAAATGAGGGTACTAGAACCGCAGAACTGCTGAAACAACATCAATTCGCAAGCGGCAATGGTCGAACGAAGATTGGCTGGAACAAGAGAAAAGATTTTAGGGATTTCGTCACTGTCATTTCATCTTCTACCGCTTTGGCCTGGGCGACATCGGCCTGTATAGACACGACTTTAGTCGAGACCTACTCCTTGGTGGCATTCGGATACATCCGGCGTATGACCTCGAATGCATTGTTCCCTCGTGTTGTGGTACATCAATTGACGAGGGGATTCTAGACCCCAAAAGAGCAACACCCCCGGCAAGATGGAAGGCATAGCTCCGAGTCCAACCATGTACCTCCAACCGTGGACGACGTGCTGGAATGCAGCATTGAAAGCGTATGCAAGGACGGAGCCAGTCCTGAGGAAGATCATGTCGACGGAGATCATGCGTCTGCGGAATCGAGCGGGAGAGATCTCGGCGATGTACACAGGAACAATCTGGCGCGTTATCAGCAGTTTCTGTTATTGAGCCTGAACCTAAGCAAATTCCATGTCACCTACCGATGGAAGCAGAGCCGATACCCAGTCCGATCAAGAGTCGACCAACAGACACCTGGGCGATAGTATACGAAGCCGCCTGAACAATTGCACCGACGGTGAACAGAACAGATGCGAACCAGATGGCGGGTTTCCGGCCAAGTTTGTCTGCGCAGATACCAGTAATGATGGCTCCTACGAAATCGCCTGCGGCACAAAGTGTTGTGATCAGCTCCTTCTTACTATCCGATAGAGGCTGCCTATCTAGATCAGACCCAATGACCACAAGGACATCACTAATAACACCAGTGTCGTATTCAAAGATCATGCCACCAATGGCTGTAGCGGCTGCACATATTCACACGAAGGGCTCTATTGTAGTGTCCTCGATGGAGTCGTGTTCGAGTACGGCTTTGCTATGCAATGTCGCTAGTCGCATCACCTTCCAAGTGTTCGACTATGTCGCGAGATTTATTGACGGATTTCGCGTTCTCCATACCTGACATTGGAGTTTCTATAAGAACCGGAAGTAAAAGTAATAGCAGGCATGTTCTAATTATGGGATTTATTTGTAGAGTAGTGCGTGAGAAGATCGACCCTGAAGTTCACTCAATCGTGCTTATCGACGTGGGACGCCGTGTATGGATCAGTGTCGCCCGACTTCAGCGTGACAAATGTAGTTACAATGCGTCCGTCTTTACAGCGTCATAACTGTCCTGCTACGTAGCGCAGAACTGAAGCTAACCAAAGAGCAGAGCAAGGGTCAGCAAGAATGATCATTGAGAGGATAACAGGTCTGGGAGGTACCTGTGCGGCAAGCGAATATCGCGTGAACAGTCAAGAAGGCTAGATAAATTCGGATGGACGGTGGAGAAGTGTACCTGCTTAGGTTTTTTGCATACTACTTGGCGTTCAGTCTTGTGACGAAAGCCCACAATGCCGATAGCTGCCTTCCGCATCTCTTGTCATTTGAGTTCCTGCCTCCTCCACAACCGTTTCATCCGATCCCAGCTGCGCGTACATGACGGAGCGTAATTCTACATCCTTGTACCACCCTTGTAGTAGACAGTTTGATGTTCTAGGCGGATGCCTAGCTACAGGGATAGTGCGGCGGGGTATATTAATCTCGCACACAGCACTGATCTTGCCGAGGTAAGTGACTGATGTATAGAACACCAAACGCAATGATTCGAGATCTCGAGTTAATAGTAGGATTCCTCCACCAATGCCCAAGGTGCCGAGGCATACTCTTTCTGTGTATTCATTCTAACGTCGCCGACGTTTTCCATCATGTTACTTCCCCGCCTTTCGTCATTGCCAATCATGTTTTGGCATGAATTCGATACAGGATAATGAATAGAAACGCTACGAGCAAGTCGGTTTGACGCCGATTAGCAGACCGGAGAATACATGGCTCAAATTGAGAGAACCATGAGGTTGAGTGCCAGCGTGTGTTAAATCATTACCCCGACTAGAGCTATGTCTTCGGTCGTTGTATCAGGACATTTCCTATGCTCTCATGACTACCAACTCCATCTGGTTTGGAAAGAAGCTCTAGGATTATCCTGTCATACTTCCCACCCGACCCCGACGCATTATCGTGGCAACCGGGTCTAAAGATACTCCTAATGTGGTATTACCCAATGAGCTATCATCGACTCTTAGATCCCCTCATCTTCGCGGTAGCGTATCCTTACTCCGTTATTGTACCGTATACCATCCCCTCACTCGATTGTTAGAAGCCGGTATCGCCGTAGTGCTCGAAGTCAAACAACCCAATCGGAAACCCTCACATGGACATACTATAGGGGTTAGTATCGTGTTGGATTAGGTGCAGATTGCCTTTGAGCTAGTAGAGACCTTATTACAACTTCCGAGGACCGAGGCTATTACCTACCCCGGAATCGTGGATAGGGGTTAGAAAGCTCGTCGAGGTAGTAGGAAATATAAAAACCTGAGAAAACTTCCTGGAGTGCACAATCACCATCAGCTGAAGCGACATTGGCACCATCTTACTTCCACTTCACTGTCTGATCATTGTCCCTCTATCTAGACTCACAGCTACGATGAAGTTTCTTACACTTGCTCTCTTCGGTAGCTTGGCTGCGGCCTCCCCAATCGGTGTTCCAGAAGCAGTCGATGTCGAAGCACGCCAGCTTGGTGTCACGAGTACTGAGACTGAGCTCGAGCAAGGAAGCAGCTCCAACTGTCCAAAGGCAATCCTCATCTTTGCGCGCGCTAGCACTGAGATTGGCAATCTGGTATTTCTCATCCGAAAGCTTCCTTGTCGCTGTGGGAATCATTACACGAGGATCTTGGCGATGTAAAGTTTGGATCCGAGCTAACAAATTTTACAGGGAACAACTACCGGTCCTGCCGTCGGAAATGCTCTGGAGAGCAAATACGGGGCCAACAACGTCTGGGTACAAGGGGTAGGCGGGCCGTATACTGCTGGCCTGGCTGAGAATGCTCTACCGGGAGGAACGACGCAAGCCGCGATGAATGAAGCGGCGAGGCTGTTCAACTTGGCAAACACCAAATGTCCGAATACAGCAATTGTTGCTGGTGGATACAGGTACGTTCGCTCTTTTTCCCTTCTCCACCAGGGCTTTGTCTCAAATTCTAGTTATTGGCGCAACTGTGTTTCTAAAAGTGTTCGGCTGGATCGACTTCGGGACTATGACTAACGCTCTTTTAGTCAAGGCACCGCGGTAATCGCTGGTGCAATCCCAAAGCTTAGTTCCACTGTGCGGAACCAGGTCAAAGGTATTGTGCTCTTCGGATACACACAAAACCAACAGAACAATGGCGGGGTTCCAAGCTACCCGCAGGATAGACTGCAGGTGTATTGCGCCACGGGCGATCTTGTGTGTGATGGTGTCCTGATCGTCGATGTAGCCCATTTCTCATACTTGGATGAAGCCGCTGGACCTGCGCCTCAATTCTTGGAAAGCAAGATCGGCAACTGACGTGAGGGGAAGATTAGGATCGCTGTAAGACAACAGTGTGTCGAACACATCGCGATCTCTGTGTTGCTATGTTCACCTAAGCCTGGACCTCAGTCTCTACCTTTTTCATTTCATTGATGCTGCTACTTCTTTCATTTCTACACTCGCTTTTTCCTCTTTTCTCTCCATATCCTTCCAGGAGTAGTAACAAATTATATATATATCATAGTGTAAATACCACTGCCACTATCAGACTCCCTACTCCTTACTCTGGTTCGCACAATGGCGGATATTCAACTTTCGAGTATATTGGATTAGAACTTCTTCAAAGGGCACAGGCGAACACCTGAGCATCAGGCTAGGAGCGTAAAGGCTGACCCAAGAAAGCATATCACTCCAGCAAAAAACTTAACACTAGTAAAGCTACTATTCTTATATAGTATAATAGCCCTACTAATAGGGCTTATTATTAGAGCACCAACAGACACTATAGTAGAATAAAAACCCTTCTAAATACCAATCTTACAAATAGGAGAGATCTACGTAATAAGGATTAGGCCTAAAGAGATAAAGGTGCCTAAAGTAAATCTAAAGAACCTAGCAAAGGAAGTAAGCGCATTATTACTAAACACTAGTAGTCATAAAGCTAATATAAGGATTGCCGTAAGAATAAAATGAATACGAACACGTTGTATCATCTAAGTCCACCTAAGAGAATATCAGGGACAGTTCAGCCCAAGAAACTAGAAAGATAAGGCGTAACTATACAATCTGGATATTTGTATATGAACTCAAACGCCAGATAATACGTACCTGGCTGCGTTCAATATTAGGACTAGGTAGCTGGTCAGGCTCTGCGACATCCCCTCAGCTGTGGCCTGGACAATAATGTAATTCATAGGAAGCAATAAGCCAAACATGAACAGAAAATTCCCTGCAGCTGTGAAAACTCATAACGACTTCCACCGGCATTTCTGTGCTTAAACCATCACCGGACACATTTAGTATATCACGAACTTCTGTATACGTACTTCTTCTAATTCCCGCCACTATCGTCTCCCAATTACTCATCCGGAAGAGTCTCCAACGCCTTCCGACACTACTGCCAGCAGAAGCTCAAGTTACGCCGTCAGCATTCGAACATGTGAGCTCGTCCTCTGATTGCCAATTACGAGATGCCACAGCAGGCTTCACGTCTAGATGGCTATATACCTCTGGTTCTTGACCTTGATATATAGTCGCTTTCGAACTCTTCATTAGTATAGATAAAGAAGAATATCATCTGCTAGCGCAGCTCTATGTGCCACTCCTCCGGTCTCAGCACTAGGTTCATAGCGTGTGACTATGGTCCTAGAAGAAAGTATCAACCCAGGTGGGGAAATATTCCCAATGAGCTAGCCCCTCCTGTTCCTGCGCAACGAATTTGAAAACCCAATTCCATTTCAAGTAGTATGTCGACAAGATCATGTAATGCGATGGTCTGCTCGAAATCAAAATCAGCAATTGGAACATTACTCCTGTTTCCATCCAACAGGGCTCTCGGGAATGGTGATGTGGCAGACCTTTGATTCGGTACTGAAAGTCCGTTTCGCATATGAGACTCACATGATCTGCTGGTCACCTCAGCATGAAACTCATCCCAATCCTCAGCCGCGATATCGAGCGCATCGAGCGCGAGGCCGGAAAGACGAAGACACGGATAGTGGCCGCTTTCACGTGTTCGCATCTTGAAATTCGGTCCGGCCAATGCAATTCCACGAACCTCGCGACTGACGAAGGGCAATGCGGTCTTAAACTGGATGATCTCCAACCTATCGTTCTTGATTTCGATGACCAAATCGAGCCTGTCTCCCTGTCCTGAAAGGAACAAGAGCCCGCATGGGCTCAAGAAGCAGGACTTCGTATCATATTATGTTTTGCAGCTCGCTAACTCGTTTCGGGAAGCAAGTTGAGGAGGGCGTAATGCTGCTTCTAACGCCAAGGGCCACATGATGCGTGAGATAGTAGGAGTTTCGCGTGGCATGAACGTGGTTGCGTGGGTATGTGGTAGTCAAGGTAAGGCTGACTTGAGGAATAAAAAAGATGACGTCACGCCTAGGAAACTAGGGCACCTAGGAAGGAATATAAGTAGTCCAAATTTACGATATCCAGGGCGTGAAATGTTTTGTCCGTTTGGTAAGAGAGGAGCTGCTGGATGTCCATACGCAGTACGACGCCAAGATGAGTCGACTCGGCATCGTCAGTGTCGGGCAGAAGGCGAGTGACCTACCTTTCTTTACGCAGAAAGAGGCGGTAGATGCATTTGATGTACTATTGGTGAAGATACCCATTCAAAATAGATTGAACGAGTCATGAAGATAAACGTTGACAGATAGGGCTGAGTGTGGGGCTTCACGCACATGGCGCCGTTCCAGGGCTGCCCCACCAGTCAATCAGCGTAGGTCCTTTGTTTCCCGCGTCCCCTCCCTAAACGACGAGAGCGCAGCGAACCTGCCAGCCTACGATGGAGCCGCACCCACCAGACTATCCCACCACTCGATACTATCGGGACCTGCTGCCGTCCACAGAACCACGGCATGTGCCTAGTCTGGCACAGCTCCCCGCGAGTTGATGGTGGCCTAAGCATCATCATAAACGCTCCATTGGCCCCGTCGTCCGCAATGTAACAGTATTGGGAATGCGCTGCTTCCGCTGTCTCTAATGCGCCAGCGATCCGAAGAAGATGTTCGAACGAAGCCAGTCCCTTGTAGGGCAGGCGCATCGCTGCAAACAGCCCTAGGGCAGAACCGAGCCTGACGAAAATTGCGAACAGCTCAGCACCCACCCAACGGCTTCCTCATCCAGCTGTACGGAATAGAAGCCAAATCTCGCCTCCGTATGCATTCTCAGGGTGCCTCTCTCTTTCCACCAGTTGCGCAGCGGTTGTGACCAATGATCTCATGTGATTGTCAACGCTATTTCATCCCGCCCTTAGCCTTGCACGCCAAGATTGCTCGATGACATGACGTTCAAGTGCTACGTCGCGAGCTTTGGCGCACGCAGACTTGACGAAATACTAACGCATCGTTTACATATGATAAACTAGTTTAGTTCGCTCCAGAGGAAAAAAGCTTGGGACCGGGGCGTGAGAGTGGGGTACTCCGGAATCTGACCCTGTGATTTTGGAATTTCCTTGGTTCCTTCCCCTGCATCGCTACCATACCAAACTTTCAAAGCCTATTGTACACCCCGTAATCTCATCGACATTCCATTAATACCGTGCTTATACGCTCTTAAGTCTACCATTATAGTATAGTGAAGGTTACAAAACGCTCGTTTACTACTTTGGGTTAACCTTTACTTTAATCTTATATTGGTTAGCTTCCATTTCCTTTCCGTAACATCGATTTCATCTCTCCATGAAATCATGGAAATGTCACCGGGTAGTTTGAGAGACGAGTACAGATAAGCCGAATTTCGCCCTTAGGATGCGCACCCCTGATTTCGCCGCCCACTATTCATGAGAGCTTTTCGCAGGCCCTTTGCTGCTCCAAAGCTTTGTCGTTTTCCCTGTTCAACGTTTCACCCAAAGTATTCGAAAGGGGACCACCAAAGCAAGCAGATTTGCAGCAACAAAAGACTTTTCAGTAGAATGCCAGAGTCTGGTACCGTAAGGAGTCCGAAAGCCTGGTGGAAGGAGTGCGTCGTATATCAAGTACGTCCTTGAATAGCAGCTTCTCTTCAGACAGTACGTTTATAACTTAAATGCTTCAGATCTATCCAGCTTCTTTTCGGGACGCGAATGGCGACGGCCATGGTGATGTTCGGGGTATCATCGAGAAGTTAGACTACCTGAAAACGCTCGGAGGTAAGTACGTTTGCCATCACATTAATGCGTTGTGCTGAAGAAAAGATCGTTACAGTTGATGTGATCTGGGTATCTCCGAGTAGGTTGCCTGATTTCCGTGAAAAGTACACTCGCTCATTCCGGTATAGTATACAAAAGCCCTCAGGTGGATATGGGGTACGATATTTCGGATTATAAAGACATCGACCCAAAGTATGGCAGCATGGAGGACGTTGACGAGCTAATTGCGAAGCTCGGCCAGCGTGATATGAAGCTAATAATGGATCTTGTGGTCAATCATACTTCGGATCAGGTACTTTGTCAAGCTGGTGATGTCACAACTTCTAATTGTGCATTAGCATTCTTGGTTCCTCGAGTCACGCTCTTCCACCGATAATCCGAAAAGGAACTGGTACTTCTGGAAAAAAGGGAAGGTCAACGAAGACGGCACGCGCGTTCCTCCCAACAATTGGTGTCGTACCCTGGATACGACCCAGTCAGCCTGGGAATGGGGCAACAAAACGCAAGAGTACTATTTGTCCATATTCTCGGCAGAGCAGCCGGACCTTAATTGGGAGAGTACGGAGGTTCGATCAGCAGTTCACGATATCATGCGATTCTGGCTGAATCGTGGTGTCTGTGGCTTTCGCATGGATGTTATAGACCATATCTCGAAAGTCCAGAGCTTTCCAGATGCCGAAGAGCAAATTTTGGGCCAATATTTCCAGCCCGGAGATAAATTCTTCGCGAACGGGCCGCGGGTGGACGAATTTCTACATGAGATGCGAAAGGTGCTCAATGAGTACGACACTCTTACGGTCGGTGAGATGCCATTCGTGAACGATGAGGATGAGGTTATCCGCACCGTTGGATTACAGGGATCACTGAACATGATATTCATGTTCGAGCTGTTGAACGTGGACAATCAACCTGGCCGGTCGAAATGGTCGTACCAGGAATGGAATGCGACCGACATGAAGCGCATTCACGGGCGAACACAGCGATTGATGATTGATAGGAACGGGTGGAACGCCGTCTTCAGCGAGAATCATGATTCGCCGAGATCGGTGTCGCGGTTCGCGGATGACGACGAGTGGCGTGAATATGCAGCTAAGATGCTCTGTACCAAGCACACGACACTTGGAGGAACAGAGTACATCTACCAGGGAGAGGAGCTAGGCATGCGTAACATTCCTTCTGACTGGCCCATGACCGAGTACAAAGATATCGAGACTCAGAACTACTGGACATAGTGAGTTCCTTTTCGGTAAGGCTGTATCTTGCCGTCAGCTAATTCGCAGCAACTAGTGCCTGCAAGCAGTACGCAAACAACCACCGGAAGCTCGAGTATGCACGAAAGATGATCCAGCTCAAGGCTCGCGATCATACGCGAACCCCAATGCAATGGGATCCTTCTCCAAATGCTGGTTTCTGTAAGCCAAGCGTAAAGCCATGGATGCGGGTCAACGACGACTACCCCCGCATTAATGCTATGGCACAACTGAATAATCCGCATTCTGTATTTTCGTACTGGAAACATTGCTTGGAGTTCCGTAAGGAGCATAAAGAAGTCTTCATTTACGGCGGGTTCGAGATCATAGATCCAAACGACAAGGATGTAGTAGCCTTTAAGCGCTTCTCAGACGACGAGTGCTGGGTGACTGTTACCAACTTCACTGGGAAATACTTGGAATGGTCGGGACTTGGAGATCTCAAAGTAGAGCAGTGGGTGATTGGAAATTACCCAATCGAGGTGCACACGGTTGGCTCAAGTCACACGATCAAGTTGAGACCATGGGAAGGAATCATAGGGAGATGTTCGGTGACACAGCCTTAGCACCTTGTGTCGCATCCTGCGATATGTTGGATCTATATTGATACCTTGGAGTTTAAATGAAGACCATGACTCTCTACCAATAAGCGGTGATTTAGGGAACAGCGAAGTATCCATGTGTGAATAACCGAAAGCGAACTCTTCAGTACTCTGTTCTGTGACACCAGAACGACATATCACAGATGATGATGATGATGATGATGATGATGATGATGATGCATGGTAGTAGGAAGAGGTGAGAGCGCCCAAACACTGTGGAACTTCTCCAAGTGTTAACATGTTGGTGCAGGAATTTACACAATCGAATACATAGCCTCTTCAGTAATATCACAGCCTAGCTGATCGAAAGTTATGATTATCGTCTTGGTGATAGGGTGAGGAACAATGCGAGTATGTCGCAAAAGCAGAGACACCGAATCTGGTACTGAGCTTCTCGACCCCAAGGATGCCGCACTGTGCACTACGTATCCAAGACGCACGCATTACTGGGAACGTTGAGGCGCGCAATTGAGTGCTGCGGTGCGTCCGCGGTGCTTCGGACGATAAGATGGCCAAGTCGAGGGTCGCAACCAGAGACAGCGTGTGTCGCTACGTGCGAGGACCCGCTACGCCTTCTGCGTCTTCGGATTATTGCGTGCGTATCGCCCCCTGTGCCGCCCCCATTTCAATGACTCGCGGGCAGTTCGTCGGCGAGGTGCGCAGACCAGAGACACAGGATGTTGTTCTGCAGCTCGTCGGATATGCATCAGTGATGATATACATCCTCTCCGGACGCCTGAAAAGCATTGTCACGTTTTGCCTGTGTTCGCACGGCGGAAATCGGCATACCTTAACCGCTTCCGAGGGTAGGATTGCGAGAGCGGTCCAACTAAGCGAAAGTGGTCGCCGACCAGCTAGACATTTGGATTAGGACTAGCCTCACGCAATGAGCACTGAGATCGCCAGTAATGGTACAGGCTGCGCGGAGAAAGAACGAAAGCGTGGTGAGTTGCAGGACGAAACATGAACGAGGTCTGGAAATTGTGTCCGGCCGCCCACCACTTTTCTAAACCACCACCCCATCTGTGCTACCCACGAAGCAGTATGATGGTATCATGCCTCCGAAGTCATTCAAACAGTTTCGAAACTGAGGCATTTGCCCCCGAGTTCATAGGGCGAAGATACTCCCCACATTTCGGCCTTGTCCCACGCGACATACTCATTGGTACAGCGAAGTAGACAGCATCATGGAAACATAAGCATGAAATGCATACACTCTTCTAATCCACAACCTTTGGGGATAATGAGCAGTCCCCAACTGCCGGCTCACACATTCCAGAATCCCAGCGTACGAACGGGCAGTGAATAACGCATAAGCAGAGTCCACTCACCCCCGTCTATCTCCTACCTCGAAGAGCCTCGACCCTACGTGCAAATGATATACGCTCTAGTAAGGCGTTCAGGTGCGACTCTAGGAACACACACACGATCAATTGAGGTGGTGCATGCAAGCGCAACACCCCAGCAACAGCCGTATAACGGTTGTGCGAGCATGCGGCGCCTCCAACTCCAATTCATGGTTCAGATTTAGTTCGTGGATACAGTATTGCTACAAAGCTGCGGAGGATACAGCTGGTGATGCACGCTATGGACATATAGCCTGATGGTGATATATCCGGCCTTTTTTCATCACAGTGTTAATGCCTGGAAGTGTGAAATGAAAAGTGGTTTAAAGTAATCTAGCCCCCAATACCTGATATCTAGCGATGTAACAAACATTATGATGATTTTTCCATTACCCCAGAACTCCGACAGAATCGCGCACGAACGCCATGTTCAGTCTCGAACACATCCTTGTCTAGAACCCCCCCATGCGACTTTCAGCAGCCCTTCATCCAAGCACCGGGCGTTGGTACGCCGCTGATGGTGTTCTTGAGCGTACCAGTGTAGTCGTGCACCTTCACGTTTCGGAGATTCGCAAGAATGTCCATGTCAAGGCCTTCTTGGTTGACTGAAACAATGATGCCATCAAACGTGCTGAGAGACTCGACATTCCAATGCGCTTCAGTGTCCATCTTAGGTACCGCGTTATAAAGGTCGGTACCCACCAAAGGATCCGCAAACTCGACGTGACAGTTGTACTCGCTCTTCAGTGTGCGGATGATGGCGGCGCCGGGAGAGTTGCTCATGACGTTCTGGCCACGCTTGAATCCCACACCAACGACAAGAAGGCGGAGCTGGCTAGGGTCTGCCATGGGCTGTTCTGGAGTGTAAGGCTCACTGATCAGAGTCTGCACGAAGCGCTTAGCGACGTCTGCAGGACGCTGCCAGGACATTGTGGTCGCGTGCTCGAGAAGCGGCATCGAGCAATTGGAGAGGAGGTAGTATGGGTTGACTGGGATGCAGTGGCCACCGATGCCAGGACCAGGACGGAAGGGGAGGTAGCCAAAGGGTTTCGAGGCGGCTGCGTTGCTGACTTCGAAAGCATCGATGCCAATGGTAGCGCAGGCATCTGCCATCTCGTTGGCGTACGCCGCGCAAACCATGCGCTGGCAGTTTTCGTAGAGCTTGGTCATCTCAGCTACCTCAGGGGAGGAGACAGGAAGGAGCTTATGAAAGACGCGACCGTAGAGAGTGGAGATTGACTCGAGGGATGCTGTGTCCAATCCGGAAACGATCTTGGGAATATCTTCGAAAGCGGGGAAAGTGCGACCAGGATCGACTCGCTACATACTATTAGTACTTACACTCACAAAGAACGGGAAGCCATCATGTTACTCACCTCAGGCGACATGCCAACCTTCAAATTCTTGGACGCCATGAGCGGCCCAACAAGCTCGCGGGTCATGCCGACAGCAACCGAGCTTTCGACGACGACAGTGGATCCAGGCTTGACATACTTCTCTACAGTAGCAATGGCACTGCGGAGGTATGCTGTGTCGATGCTCTTGTCCTCCTTGAGGATGGTGGGTACTGAGATGAGGACATGGCTGGCCTCGCTAATGTCCTTCGCGTTGGAGGTGAATTGAATAGGGAGACCAGTGAGCTGCTTTGACACCTCCGCCAGTCTTCGTTCGCTAAGGTCAAATGCAATGACATTATAGTGTCCTGCGAAAGCCTCAACAAGGTGTGTGCCAACATAACCGACACCGATGACGGCCACTACAGACTCAGACTCGACAGGGAGCATTTCTTTCTGCTGATTAGTCTCTATAGGATCTTCAACATCCCACACTGGGGAGCCAGTCTCTTCTTCGGCTGGAGGTGTGAGCGGAAGAGCGACCGTGGTGACGGTAAACGCTGGTTTTTTCTCCATGGACATGAACTTCTCCGCGAACATGCTGTCTGTGAAGGTGACAGCCATTGTAATGACACTGCTGTCTGGTGGTTTGGGTATGAACGAAGAATCTCTTGGAGATGAAACAATGAAGACTTTGAAGACCCAGTTATGCCAGCGATGGGGGTACAAGCAAGCTTTATGCTCTGGAGGCCTGGGACGAGGGATGTGCAAGTTGTATGTTGTGAATTAGCACGCTTCATGGAACGGCTTTATACCTGGAGTACGGCTTTTCTTGCGATGCTCCAGCTTCATTGTTCCAGCCTCAGCCTTTCCGCGCCTCTGAGTGTTTGCATAGCGTCAAACCTGGCGAGACTCGGTATGTCCGCCGCACTGTCTCAGCTTTTCTGGATGTTGCTGTAGCGTCAAACTTCACGAGGTCTCCATCCCTATGGCGCGACCACGATGCCGGTGACCTGTTCCTTTCTGGCTAACGCTCTTCACAGCGCATGGTCCCAGCCTCCTAGATTGTTGACTGAGCAGTGCCGTGGCTTGAACATTCAGCCTCTCCACCATGTGATGGCTTGCGTTGTCTGCAAGCTAGACGACGAGGTGATCTGATCCCAGGATGAGGTGAGCTAATTGACCGACAGTGCGGCTCGCCATCGGAGGCTCCGTGCATAGGAAAATTTCATCGGCAGGGATGGTGGCGTTGAGAATGTTGGCCTTGTCGCTTGCATCTTCCAAATCGAATCTCGCACGACGCGGGTGAGACCTGAATTGAACATTGCCAAGCTACACAACAGTCGAGTCAGGCACATGCATCCTTCATAGAGCGTAGTTGGCGTAGACCTTGCCCGTTGAGGGCGTCTGAACAAACCCTTGTTTGGTACTAGTGTAGCCAGATGTCTGGAACAATCTTATTGTGACTCCAAGTCATTTGTAACCAAAATAAGTGTGCCGTTGCCTTTTCGCTTAAACACATCACAAAATCAAGCCGTGGGGTTCTGCATAGCTTCAAGCGTATCTGTATACTTAATTTAAGAAAGTCTTTGATCAGCATTCATCCATTAGATGATTTGATTACCTCCAAGTCGAAGGATTAGCACATGATTGCTTTCTCTTTCGCTTAGCCGTAACATCCTTTAGCACCTTCTTACCTGTCTAGAAACTGTTTGGAGCAGATATCTATGGAGCTTTGCAAAGCTTGGCTGGTTCTGACGTTATTGCTTAAGCGGGCGTCTAACTCATCGGGAAATTTTGAGTGAGCTGAACAACGAGATGGCCGCCCCATGGTACCAGAATATTTTGTTCTAGACTCTGTGCATGCATTTCCCCAGGTATGAACTGCTTTGCGAGGTTTAGATGCACGAGCTCTGAGAGAGCGGGGCGCTCCGCTGGACTCGACAGCGGCGGAACCTTGCTGCATTGAGGCCACTTCACGATTCGCTGCAACTTGGGAAGATCTAGATGTGGAAATTGGAGATCTCAGAACGGAATTAACCGATTCAAGGATGGGCTTGTTCCGGGGGTACGTGTCTACATGTCAATCACTACATCGGCGTCTATACAACACGTGTCTGCCTAGGCCCTACTGTTGGCAAATCGCTGCTTCGTTTAGCGAGCAGAAACAGCACAATTGTACTTGGCATCGTTACGGAAAGAGCCAGAACCAGCAGCAGCCAGCCGAACAATGGCGTGCTACCGGTTCCTGGGCCGTGGCCCCCCACAGTGTGTCGCCAAGCTCGTTTGTCCATGCACTTCAGCCTTCCTATAGACAGACTTGGCTTTAGTCGTACGAGGGGCACTCAACCTCGTCGGCAGGAGCATGGGCGCGCATTGGCATGACCACTCCGCTATCCTGGCTAGCGGAATCCCAGGGAACCTCGGATAGCAGATCTCTGAGGCAGATCTCAGCAGATCGTCACAGGGAAGGCAATAGTGGCAGGGAATTGGTATGCTGGCCCCTTCCACAACGCGACGCGTCCAATGTCCACAATTGCATCCCGCTCCGAAGGAAAAAAATGTCGTGATAGCCACTAAGCCTCGAGAGTTACGGATGGCGTTGCCGACACCGCCAAAGTCCACCTGAGAAAACTGTCTAGACAACTGTCAGCCTTGTTCCCCGCGGTGGGTAAGCGAGAAGACGACTTTTGAGATAGCTGATTGGCTCAATATTCGCCGATTCGGCCCCAGGAGGCCCCAGGAGGGCCCTGAAAATGTTTACCCCATGCAATACGGGAGCCAGCCGCGCCACAGGGACAGACTGAAGTGGGAAAAGACGACAAAAAGAACTTAGCGCGAAGCTTAAAATCCTTTCTCTGCGCTCGATCGGGGCAGCCAAGAAATGCCAAGATTATTAAGATGTGCCTACCGCGCGCTAATTGAGAGGCTTTTGGTCCGCTTCAGGGCACGCGGACGCCCAACTTGACGGTCTGGATGCCAAGGTAAGGCACGCCACGTAGTATGGCACTTCAGCCTTCCGCTGCGATTCCGCTCGCTACTTTTTCGACTACCCAAGGTACTTCGCTAAGTCGAAATTGCCCACGCAATGGCGACGCCGAACCTCACAACCGAGCCCAACGCGCCTAGACGGTCAGCTTTCGTGACGGAGCGCGATTCAGCAGGCATCTTGTGCAGATGCGAGTATTGCATGGCTGCTTCAGGAAAGCTGAGCTGCTCAACATGGACCTACGGGGCTCCCGTGAGGTCTAGGTCGCTGAAATTCATGCCCTGGACTTCCAGGAGCCCTGGACTTTGATCATGCCTTCTTCGAGATCCACCTCGACATAGTCTTAATAACTTCGTACAAGTCCCACCATAATACACTCGTTAGAACTCTCCTTGTCTTTCGCTAAGTTCGAAAAGTAGCCAGCTTCAAGATGTCTTCCCACAAGCCAGCTGGCTCTCTTGCCTCGAGCCTTCCTTCTCTGCCTGAAGACGCCCATCTCAGGACAGAGAGTATCACTGCTGAAAGCGACAATGGTTCCGCTTATGGCAACCCATTCGACAATTCTTATCGTCAGAGTACCCTTTCTTTCGCTACAACGCTCCCTGGTACTCCTCACAACGAGCTCGAAAACGAAAAGGCCGATTCATACTTCGGTGAGAAGAAGGGTCCCATCGTCTGGGAAAAGCCTATCGCAGATCACGACGAGAGAGTTAAGCAGCTAGGTGACCTGAATACCATGGTGGACGAAAAGCCAGACTTTTCCGACCCTGATGGCATCAAGGTGCGCCGGGCTCAAAGGCTCATGAAGGTTCGGAAGTTTGCATTCCAGTGCACCATCTTTGGTCTCAAGTAAGCATTGCACCCGTCCCTTTCAGCAACGTACACGTACTAACAAGTGACAGTGGCTTCTTACTCTTTGGCTCCTGGTGGTTCAAAGGCTACCACTACGCTTTCTTGCCCTTCATCACCTACGGTGTGGCTGTCAACTTCACCGTTGTCATCACACTACTCATTTGGCTTGCCTTCCGTTGGTTCCGCCCGGAGAAGTACGACCCTGCGCCGGAGACGCCCGAGTCGCTCATGCTTATCATTCCTTGCTACAACGAGAATGAAGAGGAATTGCGCAAGTCGCTAGATTCTCTTGTCGAACAAAAGGGAATCGAACAGCACAAACAGTGCGTTTTCATCATTTGCGACGGCAGAGCGCGCGGTCCCGGCATGACCCAGACAACCGGCGAATGTCTTCTCGATACCATCTTGACTGAAAAGACGTCACGTATCCATATGAAGAATGCGTACATGGCATGGGATAAAGAACCTATGGATGCTATCATCCAGAAGGGTTTCTATCGGGGCCTACCGTACATGTGTATTGTCAAGATGACCAACAAGGGCAAGCGCGACGGCCTCATCCTGCTCCGCTCTTTCGCGTACAAGTTCAATCAACGAGAAGACCGACCGACCACCATTATGTCCAATAGGATGTTTGGAGAGATGTGCTCCTTCGTCCTTGACGATTGCGGCATTGAAAAATTCGACCAGATCGTTGGCATGGATGCAGACACTGTTTTCGACCCGTGGTGCATCTACTATCTGATCGTCGAGTCAAGGCATCCGAAGTGCTACGGTGTATGCGGCGTTGTTTGGGTCGACTTCAAGGATGGCCCTTGGAACCCGTGGCGCCTTATGCAGAACGCATCCTACACCATTAGCCAAGGACTTCCTCGGCTGCACCAATCGATCGTCACGCACAAGGTCTCTTGTCTCCCCGGCTGCTGCCAGATACTCAAGGTCTGCGAGGAAAACAATGGCGATCACATTCTGCGAACGCTCTTTGGATACTGCCCTAGCCCCACTGACGGCATGCTCAAGCACCTACGAGGCGCATATAGCGAGGACCGGAACCACGTATGCCATGTCCTCACTGCATCGCCTCATGTGCAAACGCGACAGTCTATCCGCTCCGTTGCTTGGACCGACGTGCCAACTTCTCTATCAGTCTTCATGTCTCAGCGCAAGCGCTGGTCTATGGGAGCAACCGTCAACGATTTCCGTCTGATCACTGCCAAAGGCACTCACTGGTTCGAGCGTATTCGCGCTTTGTCGAATGTTCAGACCTGGTTCTGCAACATCTTCATCATGGGCTCAATTGCTGGATTGATCCATGCCGCTCAACGTAAGTAATGATCCAGAACGCGTTCCGCGAAATGTCACTAACAGTGTTCAGATGTTCCTTGGTATATCACAGTCGGCTTCCTCGGCGGTGTTATTGTGCCATACATGTACATGCTCACCCTCGTCTTCTGGATGCCCAAGACGCGCCAAGCGAAGTGCCAGTTCCTTGTTGGAATTGTCATCTACTTCTTCTCCGGGCCATTCCTCACTATCTTCGTCTTGTTCTACACCATGTGGCATTTGGATGCTTTCTCCTGGGGTAAAACACGGCAGGTCGTTTCTGAAGACACTGACGCCGCAAATGGGCAGACGGTCGATGAGAAGTCCTCGCGACCTGACACTCTCAACGATGAGGAAGCCACTGTCGGCATGGCTCGCTCTGCTTAGGCTGCTGGAGGTTATTAACGTGAACTCAAAATTCTCGTTAGGCGTTTTTAGAAAGATTTGGCGTTGTCTTTATTTTATGATACCAATAATTGTTAATTATCTGATCAATCATGGGAACCACATATGTTCTCCCATGGTTTTCATGTGCATCGAAGCAAGCAATAAACCTCATGAATCGTGAGAGCACAATAACGTGATGTACGGGGTCAGGGAAAGAAATCCAGCTGATCCTAATATTGGCATGTTGCACTGATTCATAGCTCACGGTCACGAATCTCTTCGCGGCCGCGATATCCGGCAAGTCGTGCCCCGGCCAGCGGTCAGCTCACCACGTGGAATCGTGGAGAAGTATCCCTGCTTGTGGCGTTTTTCTCGAAAGACTATCCTATGCATAGTTAAGCCTTATGGAGGGTTTTCGAGTCAACAGGGGTCTCGACTCTCAGGGCGTGCTCGCTTCCGCTCACTCGCGTACCATTTCCACTCTGCGACAGTAGAAGTCTAGTGAATCACAGCGTTTACGAGATCTAGACCCAGGTATTCAGCTAGAAGTTGAGATAGTATAACGTACGCCTTCGCGCATGCCGAAGCCTTTGCGCCCGGGCTGATATCTGCATGTCCAAGATGGCATTTAAGGAAACTATGGGCCCTCCGGCGATCAAGCTGCAGTGTTACACCTTCCTAGCCTGAACGTGACTTAAGTCCTGTCCATCACTTCGGTTCAACCACAGCACTGGAATCGACTCAATTCTTGGCATCTTTGAGTTCAGCCGCGAAATGGGTCCGACGTTCGGCGGTGTGACCCGCGCCTTGGCTGCTGTTGCTGCACTGCTCCCTGCTGCCAGTGCTGTCCCCGTCGGCCTGCAGATCTATGGATGCACCAAGCCTGGAGTCATCGCCCCAGGCTTTGACGATGGACCATGGATATACTCTGAGGATATCCTCGATCGGTATGTAATATTCAATGGCTGACAGTTGATTGACATCGCTGACCATGGATACAGTATGGGAGCCGCCGGCTTCACTGCCACATGGTTTATCAACGGAGCAAACAAAGGAAACATTTACGATTACAACTCAACTCTACGACGAATGATCAACATGGGACACCAGATCGGGTCGCATACGTAAGCCACTACGATAGTTGACGGATGAGTGCATGCTAACACGCCCATCAGATGGAGTCACAAGGATCTTGCTACACTAACTGCAGACGGGGTCAGGCAAGAGATGCTTCTGCTGGAGGAAGCAATGGTGAATATCCTCGGCTACTTCCCTTACTACATGCGCCCACCCTTCCTCTCTGTGAATGCGCAGGCACTTGCAGTCCTGAAAGAGCTCCAATATCACGTTATCATCGGCGACCTGAATACCAAAGATTGGGAATATCAGACAGAAGCCGGAATCGAAATAGCCAAGAAACTGTTCACTGATGGTCTTGATACCGGCTACACGATAGTTGAAAGTCATGAGCAAGAGGCGTGGTCTCATGGCGTGCTCATTGATTATATGATCAAAGTTGTTAAGGACAGAGGCCTGAAAAGTATGAATATCGATTCAACGAGTGTATTGGGTGCACATGCTGACAACGCTAGCGGTGACTGTTGCTGAATGCTTGCAAGACACGCAAATATATCGCACTGTCCGCGATCCCAATACTGTGAGTGGATTTGAGAATCCGCTATTGCGGCAGATTACTGATAAACTCACAGACAGTGGACACCGATCCAGAACCCACCGTCGTCTACTCTCTCAATGGAAGATGCGGCAATGTCAACGCTGGCAACAATCTCGGATGGACCTGTCCACCCAATGGTGGGAGATGCTGCAGCAAGTGGGGCAATTGTGGAAGTGGTTCGGACTATTGTGCCGCCAGTATCTGCCAGCCCGCTTTCGGGTTATGCGATGCTGCGACTTCCACATTCCGCGACGAAGCGTCCCAAAGTAACACTGCAACTGTTATACCTTCTCGAACCGTGTCCAATACTGAGACTCTCGTTACATCTACGTCCACGTCCTCAAAAGCAGCAACTACCTCGCTCGGCCCAGGAAGCACGACACCAGACAACACCTGCGGATACCAAAACAGCGGCAAAGACAAGGGATACGTCTGCAAGACTGGAGCATGCTGCAGCAAGTATGGCAATTGTGGTACGACAACGGACTACTGCGCTGCCTCAGTCTGTCAGAGTGCTTTTGGGAAGTGCGATCCCGCGCCCGGACGTGGAAGCGTAACTCCAGACGGTACATGTGGAGACAGTGGAAAGGGCGCCAACAACGGGTACGTTTGCAAGACTGGAATGTGCTGTAGCAAGTATGGCAATTGCGGTTCTACAAGCGATTACTGCGCCGCTACGTCCGGCTGCCAATCGGCCTTCGGAAACTGCACAGGTGTCATCTCTTCCTCAAGCCTGAGCACTTCAAAGCCCGTCACGGTCTCAAGCAGCCTTCCTACTTCATCTCAGAACGCTGTCGTAGGAACGAGCGCAGTGTCGTCTGCGAGCGTCGTAGCCTCGTCGTCCAGCTCGGTCGCGGTAATTGTGAGCAGCTCGAGCGCAGGGGTTTCGAGCTCTTCGATCGCCACTAGTAGCTCTATCATTGCCTCAACCAGCAGCGCAGTCTCGAGCAGTGTTTCTGCGGTGGTATCGATCAGTGCTTCTGTCACACCATCATCCAGCGCTCCTCTTGCACAAGAGCCACTGCTTACTACAAGCTCGGCCAGTTCTTCTGTGGCTTCTTCTAGCGCTCTCGTTTCGACAAGCAGCGCTCTTTCCAGTAGCTCAGTTTCTAGTTTTGCTTCTTCGGTGGCGCCCACCAGCTTCACTGAGATCATCTCATCATCTTCATCGGGGCAGCCTATTGCCGAGTTGATCAGAGCTTCAGCGACTAGCTCTGTCGCAACTTCATCCAGCGATACTGTTACCATCACATCCTCATCAAGCA
Source organism: Paraconiothyrium sp. Pb-2020 (assembly GCA_022419385.1). Classification (NCBI taxonomy): domain Eukaryota; kingdom Fungi; phylum Ascomycota; class Dothideomycetes; order Pleosporales; family Didymosphaeriaceae; genus Paraconiothyrium; species Paraconiothyrium sp. Pb-2020. The sequence continues at coordinate 4,992,483 of JAJUBI010000003.1, read as the reverse complement.
TCTCGACCACCGAAACAGCATCCTCAAGCAGCTCTGACGCTTCGTTTAGCTCTAGTGGACCGCCATCGAGCACTTCAGCCGCTGACGTAACTTCAAGCAGTCTTTCGGCGTCCGAAAGTACTCGCAGTTCTGATCCTAGCAGTACCCCAGCTTCGAGCAGCTCTTCCGGGCCTAGCGGCAGTGCTGTGGCAAGCATTTCTGTTGCGACTAGCATCTCCGCCGAGCCAACTACTTCTCTGGAATCAAGCAGCCCCGTGCCGTTGAGTGGCTCTAGCAGCTCTGTTGTCACAAGTGACTCCACGATAGCGGCTGTATCAACTGAAGTTCCCAGCTCTGTGACGGAAGTTCAAAGCTCTATCACTGAGGCTGCAAGCTCCATCGTGTCGACCCAATCTGGGAGCTGCGTTCTGTCGAGTGTATCTGGGACTTCTTTCATCTCGTGCAGCTCGACCAGCTCTGCCAGCTCAAGTAGCTCAACAAGTTCCGTAGCGCCATAAAAGGTGCAATTATATCTTCCGGACTTGCTCAGGATAGTTTCGTGAGAATACACAGTGAGGATTGGGTAGTTTACGTGGCTTGATGAAGGAAGAACGGCGAAACGTTTACGGTAATGAAACATTGGGGTGTGTAGTAATGAATGATAGTAATGATATTGAAATGGCTTTTGTTTTGACTTCTGCTCAAGTGACTAGTGATGGGGCCTTTAGTAGGGGATTGCGCGGCTACGATATGTGGGAACTGTAGCATCGAGATCAATGTCCTTCTACTCCATGTCAGGTTCCTGATCGTACTACCACGTTACGACACCGCTTTTTTCACGCCAGAAATCGAGAACAATGCTACAATTACAAGCCCTATCTATCCGGTTCCATATCTACGTGCGTATCTTGGACATGCCTGTTATAACGATATTTAGTGTTTCTACGGTTAAGCTGAACCATCCACTATTAACATACATCACCTCCCTGAGGCCAGTCTTACGGTTCATTGTAGTTACACCAAATCCGCTAGGATAAGAAAGAGTTGGTTTTACATCTTATTGTTGATTATATTGCATTGATTATACTGGACAGTGATTCGATACGCAATAGTCGCTCTCCGCACTATATCAAGATATGTTGATTTCCACTTGCCTGCTGACAACGATTCCGTTCGCATTGCCACTTTTGGCGAGTATTTCATTCTCGCTGGCGCCATCGCTAGACAAGCTACTCCTGCCGTCTCCGCCCCGAATGTGAGTACTCGCGCCAGCCACTGTCTCCAACTCATGATCAAGCCCAAATGATCTGTAAGGATGCGAACGATCGGCTCCGCCAAGCACTTGCGGTGTTGCGTTCGAACGAGGGTTGGAAGAGCCTTCCGTACCGAGGTTGAAGACGCGCAGGAACAATGGGCGAAGGGTCGAGATGTTACCGACAATCATGCCCAGGCTAGGTTCTGCGTAACCCCAGATGACAATGTTCGCAACGCCATCTAAGTAATCAAGTCAGCCGCATAAAACGCAGGTAGAAGGTAGGTACGTACATAGGTAGTCGACGCTACTCGTCAAACCGATTGTATACCTCAGACGAATCAAGCCGGAGACAGAGGTGCTGTCGTTTCGTTAGTGTGCAGCTTTGATTACTCAGATAAGAGCTCTTACAATATTCCAAGACCCAAAATACCTGCCACGGAGATTTTTGTGTTTCTGTTCATCTGGACGTTCCATAGGAGAGCGATTGGCCTGCGTTTGATGAGTGTTTGAGTGGCGTGACGCAAAACGAGCATCAAGTACTCACATGAGCGCAGTTGTCCAGTCAGTGAAAATGTTCACCGCAGTGCACATGTAGTAGACATTGGCCAGGTAGACCGGCTTTTGGCAGTGACCCCCCTCAGCTACAAGGTCCTGGTCCCACGCAGCTCTACAAGCGACTGTTTAACAACAGACTCGGGACGTATTCGTGGTGCACTTACTCAACTGGATTGCATTGGAAGATGATGTACAATGCTGAGGCCAGATTGACGCTGACACAGAGAACTACGATGGCGTAATTCGCGTAGACAAACTTCTTCCTGTTACCGGCAATTCGGTTTAACATGAACGCAATGCTCAATTTGACACCTATGACGGCGAAGCAAAAGAAGACCTCGAAGAGAAAAAACCACTATGCGACGTTAGTTCTCGCCTTTCAAGTGAGCCCGATGGCGTTACTCACGAAGTATGCTTCCTCGATGTATTTCTCGTTGCCAGGAAGTTTGAACACACTGTCCTTCGAGCCGATTCCGTGGAACGAGCCAGCGGCACAAGAGATTGTCATAGCCATAAGGGGCAACTGAGGATTCTCATTAATTCTGATCCTCGGTACATTGTTGGTTCGGAGGCCATACGCATGCTACCAACATGGTGGTATCCTCAAGACCCCAATTCCGTCTGGTTGTCCTGGTATAGACTCGCAGGCCCATAGTGAGAAAAGCGAATGACCCGCATGTTAAAACCGCAGCCGCAAGGTTTGGCCCCAAACCCTTTCAAAAACTCGTCAGTGAAGCTTCACTCAAGTCACACGATGCAACGTACCTCGTGAAGTGTCATGGTGAGTCCTTGGAGTAAGGGTCCAACGTGGAGGTGGGGATACTAATGCAGAATTTTAAGGAGGCAGCGGGAGGAGCTGTAAGTGCTAGGACATGTGCTTAAAAGAGCGTCACTGTAAGTTATCAGCTCCACTCCAGAGCACTCCTGAATGTCTCCCGCGCATGTCGATCCAGGCAAGACCTTGTCAGTATCCACACCATGGTCCACCCCAGCAGCTACCCATAGCGTGAGGGGTGCTTAGCGGCTCTTCATCTCGACATTCGAGAGCTGCCCTCTGGATTTGGTTTGCCCAGCAAGAGTGGCATAATCGGGCAAAGCTACCTTCACCAGTTTCGCGCACTTTCGCGGCGTTTTTGCAGAGCTGTCGTGACATACCGAGGAACAACAACTCTTTCTACTAGCAGACAGTTCCGCGGACCGAGGATTTAGAAACATGCTGTGCCGCATGGACGGGAAAACCTTCTCTTGCTAATACCACATCGAGTGTCAGATGCAGGCTCGACGACAAATGCAGGGAGGTGGTCATTCCAGCTCTATCAGTTCCTGAATGGAAACATATGCATTACAATATCTTGAATTAAGGCACGCCTGGTTCGGTGGAAGAGTCTCGAATCCACATTCCGGGTTTAGGATACCGGCGCCGGGAATAAATTTCAATGACAGGAAAGGTGGAGTAGGCCTGTTGTGATAATGGGAATATTCGTTAACGGCAGAAACGGTGGAGCAGACATGCTGTGTGTCGTAATAAGAGTAACCGTGCCTTGCCTGCTCATCATCACGCACAGATTCCCATTGACGCGGACGGTTCCTGGACGATGGATGAATAGAGACGCGCTAGATCGGCAACTTCTATCACCATCTCGACCGGTTTCGCGACCGTTGTGGGGCCTCCTGTCGCGAGTGCGCCCTCTCGCAGGGTCTCGGTAGTTGCCGAGCCCCTTTTGATGAGCAGTGAGGGCGAATGTGCCCAGATCGGTCGTCTGAAACCCTACTAAGTCGGTCTCAGCGTCTAGCTCAATCGTAGAACAGCGCATGCAAGTTCAGGTCGACGACAGTTGCTGCATCTGCCCAGCGCACCTGGGCCAAGGCTAGCGCGCAGCTTTTTGGTGTTGATTCGCCTCTCGTTGGCGAGCTCGGCTCTGCCAATCCGGCGACCCAGAATCGGGCCGATCAAGGATGAATGATCGAGATCAGTGCCAGGATCCACAACCCGATACCGAGACAAACTTGCAGTGAAGCGAGAGGCTAACCGTAGTAGGTGATGCAACAGCAAATCGTGAAGTGCTGATTTCCATCTACCTTCTACCGACATGCTAGTTTTTGCCATGGACAATCAATGCCTATTGCCCATTATGCCATAGCTATTCGTGCAATCCGGCCCCTATCGAAAGTGTATGTAATGGTTGTGTGTACATCACGGTCGTGCGTAAAGAGGAGTGCCTGTTGCAAAAATTAGATAACTTTGATCTGGAAGCAGTTGTCTTTGGGAATTACCCAAAAGCTATTCGATAAACGCTGATATGGAAGCGTTGAACATATAATTTATTAACGTCGTCAATCAAGAATACAATACAGGGAACCCCACAGATATGTCCTCAACGCGCAGGATAGGATGAAATTAGGCCCACAAAGGGGTTTCCGCTTAGCGTAGATGAAGCTGCTTTAGAGCTACTGCCTTCTACCCTGCGGCGGCTCGCATTCCCGATAATAGCCGTTAAGAAAGCTGCAGGCACTCGCTATTATCCAGTCCACCGTGCGTCGTGCAGTGATGGTTATTTGCAACATCACCATCAGTGGTGCGTCCCACCCTTTCAAGACCCACATGTACGGAGAGAAGAGGTGTGGAAGTTCTATCACTGAAAGCCTTTGAACATTGCACCTTGAAGAAATGCGATGCGATTGACACCGCCTTGTTCACTGCCTGCAGGTCCCACGATGCGCTCAGCCTTCCGCTCCACGGGCGCTCCACGGGTCTGATCAAGTTTTAGGTGCTGGACATCGTACGAGCGTGGGGCACGACGAAGGTACTCTTCTTGGCGGACTCGACCTCAGCTGATGGGCTAGGCTAGGCCCGAATGGCGTTCTTAGGTAGTAGTGAGCGTGTGTAGGTGTGCCAGCGATCAATGAAACGCAAATTTAGCCTCTTGAATTTCTTGGGTGCGCAATGAAATTTCAGTTTGAGGAAGTACCGACAAAGAAAGCTTCTGATTGTCCCATACGCCCAGACTTCCATCAATAAAGATAGCTTTTGCGACGACTCCTCCTTATCTCCACAGTCTCTTGTTCCATTTCTCTTACACTGTTACGCAATTTTCGTGGGCAACGATATAAGCTAATTCTTAAAATTGGGGCATTAATGCTTATGATGAAACCCTAGAACGCGAAACAGGCTACTCGCAAGTGCCACTGAGAGCGCAAATGGCCACTCTATCGCCCACCCCATTTCCATCATCCTACTTCTTCCACGCCCTTTCTCCACATATGAGCCCATATTACTTGCGCCGCACCAGGGAGAGCTGATGCCCCCACGGCGATCATCCTCTCTCAAATGCCTAGCAAAACGTCAATCCCCTGCTGATGATCCTTTCTCGTAGCGTGACTCACAGCTAGTTACCTTCGCTGACCTGTGCACGCAGCATCTTGCCTCTGTTCGCATAACAATTTTAGGAATCTTCGACAGTCGATGAAGATGAACTAGAGGCAAACTAAAGTCTTGCATTGCTGCTGCTACCAGACCGCAACGACTTTTGTATCGTGTTTTGCATCATCAACTACCCTGAAGGCGCAATGACTCCGGACCGGAACCGGAACCCAGACCGGAGAGAAAGAAACACCTTAGTCTATGACCAGCATGTAATAGTCTCGTTTGTCAGATGATGGCGGTAATGCGGCCTGCATCGCGGCCCATATGCTTTTGTAAAACATAGGTACAATACACAGTATTCTTGACCTTGAATTATTGTATAGATATTTCAAAGAAGTAATAGCACGGTTCCAAAGCGCAAGCGCTTAACTCCGACAGGTAGTGTAGTTAAGATCTGCTGCGTGCTTCATAGAAGAACTTCCTTCATATGTAGCATAGGATACGCTTACTTAAATTCGAGAGCGTATATTCAGTCTACACGGATGGCAGAAGAAGATAAGTGCTGTGGTAGATAATATTGAACATTATATCTACAATTAGCGTTAGTGCGCTAGGATCGTTTGGGATGACCATGCGCCGCACTAGTGCTTTCGTAGGCCCAAATGCTGAAATTCATGGCACACTTCCAAGTTCACACTTCTCACTCACAATGAGAAAGTTGCATTCTTGCTATACTGGTCGGAATTTACATCTGCATAATATGCATCTTCCATACCATTCTTGTCACCAGCCCGTGCTACGTGCAGTCAGTGATACGGAAGATGGAATGGAAAAGCAGGTACAGGGACGGACACAAAGACATACCGTGCTGCGTTCCTATGGAATTCCAATGGAAAAATCAGGCTCTGATCTATTCTAGTCACCTGTGCTCTGCGCTAAAATCCATTCCGAGCAATAAGGAAGACAATGCCACCTAATACTACCGATGCTTCCAACTTAAGAACACCTCTCGATGGCTCGACGTACGTTCTCGTAGCTTACCAAATTTTCACTGATTAGTCCCCGAGGCTGTGTACGGCCTTATGCCGCTTGACTGGCTCCGGTGACGCAAAGTCAACATCTTCGAAATCGCTAGGAGTGCGAACTCGTCGACCGAGTGTGGAACTACCGTGAAGCTGTCAGTATGCGTGCAGGAAGATCAAAGACTGCAAATTAGGAGGGTATAACTTACTTGGGCGAGGCCTCATGTTTGTGGTCTTCCTGTGCTGTGTCAGTGCTTGGCTCGCCGACCTGGCAAACAGAGCCAGTAATCATCTGCTTTCCATCGTTGGCTGCTTCTGAGTCCGGCTTCATGGCATCTTCTAGGGGTGAAGGATGAGATCTGTCGTCAGGGTGCGTGGCACGTGTGATCTCTTGGACTTGTGTCAAGCCAGCACCTGTACCATTTTCTAGAGGCGAGGACTGCAAAGCGCTACCCATTGACCAAGCGACATCCACCATATGGAGACCCTCTTCGGTGACTTCTGCAGGGGCAAGGTCGTTTGACGAAAGAAGAGTCTTCAGCGCGGCATTCGAAAGACCGTTTACCGCACCCAGCATCTGCACGTCATCCTCAGACAATGCTCCATTATTGCCCAGTTGCCCATCGAGACCAACACTCGTTGTGTGATCGAATTCTCCAACGGAGTCCACTTCCTTCTCTATTGGATGCATGATGGCTCCGGATAGTGGATCTTCAATTTCTTCTGGTTCTTCGACAGGCTCACTGTCTGAATCGCTTTCGCTAGACGAGCTCTCCGAGTCAGTATCACTCTCAGTATCACCAATGACATCTCCATCCACATGAGGAATTGTATCTTCCTCGTGTAGTTCAAACAGGGCCAAGAACCTTTGGTGGTTCTCCTCTAGTTCTTCTAGCTCGTTGTCGTATTCAAAGTCTTCATCAAGACAGAAGCTTGTGTCTGCCCACCCATGCTCAGAAGGACATGCATGACGTCCGGGACGGTAGCTAAGAGAGGTCCTCCTGAACTCGAATCCGGTTCGCGTCTCTTTCTCTGACACATCGGTGGTGAATGCAACTGCCTTCCTCACGCGAATCAGACTGCGAGGCGGCGACAAATTAAGGGAGGGCGAAGATGAATCGCGCCGTTGCGATGCCGATGGGTATGCGTGTTCGAGTTTCCGGGGACCTGGTGAACATGGCGGTGACGGCGGTTCACCGGATAGCGGAGCTCGTGATTCTACGGTTTGCCCAGCCAAACCTTCTTGGACCTCATTGCGCGCGGTAACATCGGTTTGGCCGAGTCGGAAGACGGCGCGACGATTTGAAAGCGAATGAGGCACGATTGACACATCGGCCCTGTCTATGAGGTGTGGATCACTCTCCTGTGCGAACTGTAAAGCCTGTAGCACCGATCTCGCCTCTTTCAGCTCGTCAGATGTGTACGTCGGGTTCGCCTTTTGCGCTTCATTGTCCTCCCAAGCGACCACCTCTTTACTCAACTCCTCGTATTTGAACTTAAGACCTGCCCATCGGTTCTTCTCAAAACGCCAGATGTGCTTCACTATATGGTATAGCTCGCTTGAGAGTCCCTGTGGATCGTATGGTGGACTCCGATCGGGAGCGCCCAATGCTTTCCAGGCCTTCCATGCGCGAGACAAAGCCAGGTTGATCTGTTCCATCGTACACACCGGGCATGCCGTGTTCGTAAGGAAGGAAGACCGAATCGCGGGGTGCATGGCGTGGCCACAGAGCTTCGCAATCACAAGTCTGGTTGTCGTAGGTGCCTCATGCACCGTGAACAGCTTGCCGCGCATGTGAAGCCAATGCATAAACGCCTTGTAGACTCGCAGGCCCGGAAGATGCCCGTGAGGTACAAGCTGTGAAAAGTCGCGCGCTTCTAACCATTCTTCCTTGTCTTTGTACAGATTGCTGCTGCGCGGAAATACGATCGAGGTCTGGAATTCGAGATATTCGGAGTACAGTTGCTGGCCGAAGAGTAAGAATGCGACATTAGGTGAGGTTACTGGCACCTGTGAGTCAAGGGAGGCGGCCATGACCGATGAGTGATCGGTTTGATCTTCGTGGGCCTGAGGTAAGAGAGGTTATGGGTGGGCGGCGATTGCCTGTGGGACGTTTGTAGAAAGTGCGGGTCGACTCTTTCACTTTAATCACGTGCACGGCCCAATGCCCAGGTGACCAAGCTATGCTACCGACAGTGACTGACACATGCGCGTGGGGCCGCGCACCAAACATCTGCAAAGACCCTTTGCCAGAAGATCGGAGCCTAGAGCAAAGACACCAACATCACAAGAAACATCTTGGTACCCAAAGCAAGCGCAGTGGCCAAAGAGACGATCACGTCGGCAAAAATGCGACATTGGGAGTCATTCACTTCATTGGCACTGCCGCGCGCGCAACCGCCCTAGTGAGAACGTTTGATACTATCTATTTCTGCTAACCGGCTTGGGCAGTCTGTCCAGAATCCCATCCCCATACACGAAGAAGTGAAGAAGCATCTGTGACATCTAAAAGCAAGATCATTCACTTCTGTGTTCCCCATCATCAACGCCTTCCAATTCCTCCGCCTGGATCCACGTGAACAACGGCTCCGGCCCATCTGGTCTTTCCCCTGCCTTCGCTCCCATCCTTAGCACATAAGTCTTCCACTTCCACTTGACCATCTGCCTTGCCCATGGTACCATAACCGTCATCTGATACGCCACATGCTGTTTCGTCGATGCACTAAAGATATAGTTTAGTTCCTCCAGGGAGATATAGTTAAGACCCTGAGCATCGTCGACGCCGGTGATTGCAACAGCAGTTTCGGGAACGAAGAAGAAAATGAGAATGAGCGCGACGACATTGAGGCAGGTGAATATGCCCAAGAGTCTGGATTCCCCGGTCTTGAGGTTGGTAGTCTGGCTGGCGGCGGAGGGGTTGGGGTCGAGGGCAATGGTTAATTGGGGGACAACAAGGGCGATTATTCCTGGGTGCAATCAGTCATGCGGGATGAGAGTAGCTTAAGGGGCAGGTCAATAATTACCGCAGCCGAATAGGTTGGCAAAGACTGCGAAGCTCATACCTGCCTCACGGTTGAGCTGAGGGAAGACTTCTGAGGAGTAGGCAAATGGGACTGCGAGTATCAGTAAGGATTGCGGGGGGATCACGACATGCAAGCGTACCTGGACCTTGACCCCAGGAGTAGAAAAAGATGAAGCAGAACATAAAGAACACCACTACAATAAGTCGGCTTTTGTCGCTCTCGATGTTGTAGGCTAGGCATGCGGCTAGCATTGACAGAATCATTCCGGGGTATGATGACAATAAGAGGAATCGGCGACCTCGGGTATCGATGAACTCTATAAGTGGATTGGTCAGGAGTAATTAAACAAGTGGGCGAAGGTGTCGCATTGCGAAGTATTACAAGACGTGAACGATACGCTCACAGTTTTCACGTAACAAGCCATTGTGGTAAAGAAGTAGCGGGGCTCTTACTGTACGAAGGTTAGCACGAGCTCGTTGAAGTATTCTTCGAAGGGCCTTCATACCGGTATATGGGAAACGTAAAGAGAAAATTGGCCAACCCGAAGCCCAAGCTGAGTCCCGCTCCTACAATCGAATCCCCGCTCGAATCTCCAGGATCGCAAGACCCGCGGCTGGAATCAACACTCGGATCACGGAAGAAAGTTGTGCTGTAGAACTGGAGTATATTCTACCACAAGTCATTATTGGGCCCCAAACGAAGAGGCGGATTCCACTTACAATGCCACAAAGTTGCTGCGATATCATCATTACAAGCGCTGCAGTTGTCGCACGTCTTATACGTGGGATACGAAACAGCTGTACGATGCGATCAACCAAATACGAGCGCTTTGCACACAATTGGTACTCGTCCAGCTCGGTATCAGCGACTTCATCTCTAAGATGGAGGAAAGTCCAGAAGTATCGAAAGCGACCGGAAAGACTAAGACATCCGTACGAAGCGTTATTGCCGGGTTGTGCAGTGACGGCCATATCGTCGATGTTGTTCTCAGGATCTTCCATGTTCATGGATTCACCCGCATATTCACTTTGCCGTCGATTTCCAGCCCGGTCATCAGCCGCCACCTTCTTGACACTCCCTCGTGTGCTCCGCTGGAGAAGCTGGAGTTCGGCTTGGAGCTGAGCGTTAGCGTAAAAGAGTTCAGCTGCCGCTTGGAGAGGTGTTGGTCGAATGGCACAGAAAGAGCGAAACGCTTCGGCATATCGACCTGTTTTGAGAAACCATCGCGGTGATTATGGTATAGTCCATATCAAAGTGAGCAAGCAGATTGTTGGAATGACTGCCGAGCCCACCTCGTATCTCCAGCTGTTGTCGCCCGTTTTAGACACGATGAGGTTCGCTGTGAAGCCGAGAAAGAGCCCAAACGCATCAAATAGCTGCCAATTCATCACCAAAGCTCCACTGTCGCTTCATCAGCCCCAATTTTAGACAGAATAATAGGAAGGTTTGCGTCTTACCGGAGGTGCGTTGGACTAATTTCTGCGCCGAAGATTGGCGTCACACTGGCCTTGGCCCCCATTGCCGCCCCCAAAACGATCCTACAACCCAGCAATTGTTGCCATGTCTGAGAGCAAGCGCAGCCGATGGTACCGGCCAAACAGAGGCAGGCTGAAAAGAAGATGGCGCCTCGGCGACCAAGTATCAGTGACTGGAGGGGATCGGACAGCCAACATCCTATTATGCTCGCAGAAAAGTACAAGACGGAATTAATTCCAGAGAAAATCCAATTTTCACGATTTCCGGTCGGAGGTACTGCGTCGCTCAAGCCTAATTGGCAGGGCCATTTGAGGTTCGCGCCGTTCTAGTCTCGCCGTCAATATCAATCACACATAGTGCTTCGTCGACACATTGAATACACGGTGTTGCTATGAGCTGAGCAGTTCAACACCCAGTCTTCGGAGCGATTACGAGGAGAGAAGAAATAAGTCTGACTCACCAAGCCCGTTTGCAGCCACCCTTGGATGATTGCAGACAGACATAATGTCACGATAGCGATCCGAAGCGGTTTAGGTTGTTCCCAAAATCCTTGCTTCCATTGCCTCTTGATCGCTAGTTTCTCCTCGACCGTCAAATTCTTGAGGCGTGCGCATAGATAGGGAACTTGTTTGTAACGCGCAACGAGCGCGGCTTTTCGCCAGAATTCGACATCACGATCCGGGTGCGTGGGATTGATCCTTTCCGCGAACGCATCTGCAGCTTCGTAAAGCTTTCGAAGGCTCAAGTGTGCTAGCGGATTGTCGATCCTGGATGGTTTAGCAAGATACTAGCCTACATAGAAACTTGAAACCTACTCGCACTTCGCGGTCACTCCTGTGGTGTCGTGTCTTACTTCTGAAGATTTCTCACGTTTCGTCTATTACTCATTAGCAGCGTACTACTTTGTCGTCATTTACTACACAGACCATCGTTGCTAGTTTAGCAATGTAAACTATTGGCTTTCGGAAATGGGGTATAGCTCATCTAGAATCAAGGACCTGTTCATGATGTACAGGCTAGCCTTATGAGTACGAGGAGGTCAAGAAGTTGGTATATTAGGCATCGAGCGCCGGGCATAGCCACACAAGGCTGAAACATGGGGGAGCCCTTGGAAGAGGGCAACCTGTCTTGGGGTGCATACGGTGTCCACAACCCGCACGAAGATGCCTTTTTCTTTTTCGTGATATCTCGCCTCCAAGGCGACCCGGGTCGACGAAGCTCTTTAGCCTGGTAGTCGGGAAGGCTTATCGAAACGTTGGCATCGCTGCGCCCACCGGCCAGGTTCTGGGGGAGTCTCGCCCCCAAAAGGATCTAGGGTCATCGTGACGCTGGTAGCTGAGCTCTATGAGCTACCCCGCACGATGACGAGCGTGGGCATGACTTCGCGATGGAGTGATTGGTTCCGATGTTGGTGGCGTATCGGGAAGCCTTAAAGCAACACAGCATTCTGCCTTGAGATATGCACAACAACCCGCGAGAACTTGTATACGATCATGGCAAAGTGGCGCACTCTTGCCTGAGGCGTGCATTCACGTTTCACCGGTCGTGTGGCGCATATATGGTGACGTCAAGCTTATGATCTTGCTGGCATTGCGCCTTCCGTCTTGATGCTGTCTACGCTTCTTTCAAAGATTTCAGCTATGTGAAAAAGTGGGATAAAACCTAGGTTTATACGGAAAATGGCGGAGCTGCAAACAGCATCTGCCATCTGTGGCATTGGTACGGCTCTCACAACAGCTGCCTCCAAGGCTTCGCTGACAAGATCCAGTACGAACGACATGGCAGACCATAGAATTATCCAGAGACATATTCCGAGCCCCAGACGATGCTCGGATGCTCTGGGAGCGAACCAAATCTGCGTATCAAGTGATGCAATGCCTCGACGCTGTCATCAAACTGAGAAGAGATAATTCTGTTGACAACACGAGACAACTCAGTGCTAGCATTGTTCTCATTATAGAAGGCGCCGCCAAGAACTGCCAGCAGGTTTTACAGAAGCTAGCGGACAAATGTATCCAGCTTGGGGCACATAAACACATCACAAGAGGTAGAATCGTTAAGGAGAGTGTGTCATTCGCGTTATCCGCAAGCTCGATCCAGAAGTTTGAGACAGACCTGATATTTGCTACCGAGACGGTGAAGTTTGCGTTGGAACTACTCAACAACGTCGATAGAATGATCGATAGAATGGACGCATCCGAACGACACGAAAGCATTAAAACACTGTTGCGACAACTGGTAGCCGGTCGCGGTCTTCTACCAGACACTCAAGGGAAGGCCCACCCTCTGCCTTCTGAACATGGGACAACGACTCGTAAACGTCTCGACTCGGGAGTGGGGCTTGAAGAAGATTGTAAAAGCATTGCACCTATATTTAAGAAGCTACGACCGACTACTACAAGCGAAGAAGGCCAGGCTATGTCTGAATACATCCCAAAGTTTGCCGAGCAAATCAAAGCGAGCTTCGGCGATTTCCATCCACTCTTTCCTGGGGAGAATGACAACGATGCGAACCCGCCTCCATTGAGAGCAGAAGATGGCGACGGCATGAACGGCTTACATACGCTTGATAGTTGTAGCACCAACCTTAGCTTGCTGAAGCCGATCAAAGCACGGTCATCAGGGAAGTGCGATGCACTTCTCAACCACCAATACGAAGTGAATAAGAGCGATGAAGGACTCACTGCATTCATGGTCGCAGCAGCCTGTGAACATGGAGATGCATGTGAGCCTTGCCTCAGGTCCATGAGAATTCTGGCCGACCATGGTGCTGATATCGATCAAAGTCATGATGGAAAGACTGCGCTGCACTTTTCGGTGAAGCATGGGAATCTCCAAATCGCAAAGTGGCTACTCGAACAATCTGCCGACACGGATGCTTCATCCCATCGTACGCCTTTATTTCTTGCTGTTAAATATGATAGACCAGCTTTTGTGGATCTCCTCGTCTCGGCGGGAGCAAATGTCAACGTGCTCGATGAGCACAACTGGAATCTCATACATTATGCCGTAAACAGGAACTCCAAAGATGCTCTACTCACGTTGTTGCAAAGCGCCAAGTCCAAAGGCGTCGACTTGGACGTCGATGGTCGCTGCGAGATGGACTGGACACCGTTGATGCATCTCGCAGAGGTATCAGACAGAGAACAAAGCGTTGAGCTGGCTCGGACCCTGCTTGATCACGGCGCCAAGATCGACGTCTCGGACAAAAACGGATATACCGCACTGTGGTACGCAGTGCAAGGACGCTTTTCAGCAAGAAGAAATCGGTTCATACTGGAGCTGTTGCGGAAAGGTGCGGATGAGACGATTGTGAAGAGGAATGCACCTAAGAAGATAGCGGTTTTTACCGCTTTTAAAGAATTTAGAAAGTCGACTGTCGTCCGATAATCGAACGACCCTTGTTTTCATTCACACGAAGGTTCACTAGAGGATTGAGACTGTCCCTCCGCGAAAGGTCAGGCCCACATATGGCACATTCTGTATGTAACTTGGCAAAGCACGATCTGTTCCTCGGCAAGGGCATTACCAATCGGTGAATCCCAATTCGAGTTTTACCGTGTAGAGGAGGATTTCACAGGTAAAAGATTTACCTGCCGCCTTGCAGAATGTATTATCTAGTTATATAAGTGGTTTGTCCGAATCACCTCTCGGTAGTCAAAGCATGCAGCGGAAGTGAAAACATGTTAATGATTTCAATCAATCTGTTTATGGTGCCGGCGGATTCAAAGGCTGCACGTCGGCAAGAAAATGTTGACGTCGAATATTTTCCAATGAGTGGTACAGTATTCGATTGTCGGAAGCGCCGGAATTGAGTAACTGTATGCCACTGGTCCAACAGCTCAAGGACTTCCACATTTTAGTTGCTTCATGAATTTTCGCACACTTTCCCACCTCATCGTTGCAAACAGGATGGCAGATACTGGAATTGCGATAGCCCAATATACCTACAACCGCAAGTTAGTAGCGACGATGATGCACTCTGTAGAACGTACGCCGAAGTATTTCTTCCCTGCAGCAAAGTCATTGTCCATGCTTAGGAAGCTCGCGAACAGGCTTATCGGCAATGAGACTAGTGCCAAAGTGGTAAGCTTCGTAGTTTCCTGGGTCTCTTCGACCGAGCGGCGCGCATCAACAATCTGTGTTACATCGACCATAGCCTCCAGCGTTCGGCCGCATGATTTTGAATTGTTGCTGATGAGTTCTGTACAGATCACAAACAGCGTGGGAGAGGGGATCAATGAATCCACATTATGTGAGTCTTTCTTTCGATCAACTTAAAGATAAGAAACCCTTTTTGAATCTTCTTCTTGCGAGGTCCTACTTTGCTCTTGCATGTATTCGCGCTCCCACATATCTCCACAAGATTCGCGAATGACTTTTGCCATGGTGTTCTGAGAACCTTCCTCGCCTCTACTACTTCGACATTGTGATCAATTCCTTGACTTGCACTGTCCTGGATCTGACTACAACTCTTAGTCAGAATCTGGATTCAGCAGACACGTTTCATACTATTGCATTATACAGCACCGGCACCAACTGGGCCCTGTGCCACTACTATCTGTTGAATTACCCTTCCGACGACCGGTGCTCATTATCTGTTGCCTAGCCGTAGTGTTTGGCCATGCTCTCGACCTTATGGATCGTCTTTTAGTTCGAGAGAACTTCACATCTGAAGCTGGATTTTCACTGCCGAGACTCCCCAGTAAGAGTTTAGAGGGCAAACATTCTTTCGCCTCGAAAACTGTCGTAACCGTATTAAAAGAGCCATTTGGACTTCGTTGACGGCACTGGGTGCTAGACTTGCTTAGAGAAGCCTTATCGATCTATACCGATTGCTCCGTACCTGACCACGCCTTAGCAAACCAACCTCTCCGCCAAAGACCCAGCGCGAACACACCTTCACCCCGTCCCTCCCGCTCAACCATCTCCCACCAAGCCAGCACCAGCCTCCCTTCTTCTCCCAACTCTCTTAGCCGCAGCTCATCATCGTCGCTATCTTCCTCAACCTTTTCCCACGCTCCATCAGGTTCACCCTCATACTCTCCCACCCCATACCTCTCCTCCCTCCAAAACGACGTATCCACCCACTGCCTCCCCTCAGCCGCACTCCACCTCCCAGGCGCATACCTCCAATGCGATCTCGCAAAGCAGTGCCTGTGTCGACCCAGCCGCTCAACACCATCCTCCCCAAACCTTACGCTCTTCTTCGGTTCGACTGGTGGAGCTGTGCACTTCGGCGCATGGGCGTCGGAAGCGCGCCAATCGCAAAACGGCTGGCCTTTCCGCGCTGTCACCAACGCTTCTCTTGCGCTGGCGGAGCCTATGCTTTCGAGTGCAGTGGGGTGCGCTGCCTCCCAGTTTGTTTCCTGTTCGATTAGGGTTTCGAGGGTGGAGATGTGGTGCTGGAAAGTGAGACGTTCGGCGTAGTAACCGCGCAGGGCAAAGGTGTAGGTTAGATCAGGGGCGTATGATTCGCTCAGCGGGTCTGGTTTGTGTCTGGTTCTGAGGTAGGCGGATAGTCTGCAGAGATGGGTGAGGCGGTGGTCTGTTTGGCATGGGGGGCAGAGGCCGCTGGGTTGCGTGGCTGATGGGTGGAGTGTGTGGCCACATGTCCAGGCTGATAGGAGTGAGAGAGCTTCGAGAGGGCAGAGGAGAGGTTGGTCAGTGGTGAGGTTTGCCTGGTGTGTGCTGGATGGTGGTGAGGACTCCTGGTCTGGGGGCATAGCTGGGATGATCTTTAGGACTTTGTAAGGGTTGGCTCAGCAAGAGCTAGGAAGGATATCCTGATAGACGTGTCCTCAAAATTCATCAAGTATTTGGGTGACATTCGTCAATGGAAGGTAACCAGTCACCTCGCTGATGACAAGTACGAATACACTACACCTGCGAGGCAGTCTTACATTGACATCCACACCATCTTCCATGGTTCAAATCTTCACCAAAGCCTCATGCCTCCTCAAGAACCCCTGCACACATCCAACAAACCTCTCCAACTCCTCCCACGGCGTCCCCAAAATCAACGCAATACTGCCCCGCTTCGAGATCCAAAACCCATCCTCCATCATCTCGAACCAAAACAAATCCTTCAGCTCGACTTCGTCCTTCCTCTCTCTGTAGCTCCTCAACTCCTTCTTACCATCCTCTAAGAAGTGTATGCCAATAATCGTGCCCCTCCCAGTGACAGTCATCTTCGTCCCGTGACTGATTTCCCTCAGCTTCGCCTGGAGCCTATCGCCCATCGCATTGAACTCCCGCGCCACGTCGGGAGTATACACCTGACTCATACCCACATACCCCGCCACCATCCCCAGCGTATTATTATTAAACGTCCCCGAATGCGCCAGCGCGTTGCCATCCCTCGGATCTGTACACCATTAGCACAACTCCCTTACGACCCGTGCAACCTACCATAAACCCCCATAACGTCCGCCTTCCCTCCAAACGCCCCGAACGAGATCCCGCCGCCTAGATACTTCCCCATCGTCGTGATATCCGGCTGCAAATTTTCTAATTTCTGTAGTCCACCGGAGGAGAGCCGACTAGTCATGACCTCATCTAGTATAAATATCGCCCCCACCTTCTGCGCGCTGCTCTGCACCTGCTGCAGAAACGCGGAAGTACCTACTATACACGGTCCCGCGCCTTGCATGCCCTCCACCAGCACGGCAGCCACATCGCCGCTCTCTTCAATTTTCCGCCTCGTGTCGTCGACATCGTTGTACTCTGCGACGATCCAGTCGTCTCTGTCAACGACATTGGCTGCTGGTGTGTCTGAAGGAAAAGCGAAACACCCGCCGTGGTAGCCGCCCGAGAAGACGACGACTTTTCGGCGTCCGGTGTGGCGCTTTGCGGCGGCGAGGGCGTGGAGGTTTGCTTCTGTGCCGGAGTTTGTGAAGCGGATGAGGGGGAGGGAGAAGCGGGTGCAGAGGAGGGCGGCGTGGCGGGCTTCGGAGGAGGTTGTGCCGCCGAGGTTCATGCCTACATCCTGGATTGTATCGATGATTGCGCGTGTGATGAGTGGTTGTGAATGGCCGAAGAGGGCGGCGGTCATTTCGCCGACGAAGTCGGTGTATCTGTTAGCATGGTTAGACTTGACTGCTGAAGATAGAGGCGGAGGGTTCTACGTGTGGCCATCTTCGGAGGTGACTTGGTAGCCTGAACCTTTTTTGAGGAAGACGGGGAAGGGTGCTGTGTGGAGGAGACTGCGGGTGTTTCCGCCGGGGAGGCTTTTTACCGCTTCGTTGTGGAGGGTTAAGCTGGTGGCGTTTCGTTCGACGAAGCGGGCTTTGGCAGCTTCGAGGGCTTCTTTGGCGGTTGGGTGGTCATTTTTGATGTTGATTTTGTTGTTATTGTCTGCGATGGTGCATGCAGCGGATGATAATACGCGGGCTGGAGCCATGATCAAGATAACAAGACTGATGTTCTGTAAATTCACACAATGTTGTCGGTTTGGGTCAGTTGACTCTGGCAGCATTCGTTGATCCTATATGAGTACCCAGGATATGGAGTTCTTAACCCAACATGTCACAGTGTAAGCGCGTGTGTCGCGTCAGTTGCGGGGTTGAACTGTGTAAGGAACCACCCCACCAGTTTTCCGAAGGGCTTTTCCGGATCGACGTATTCGTAGCGCAACGTCTCATTCGCTGTAGCCCCTCGTTATCGGAGTATCGCAGATATGCTACCTCATCCGTCCCGTTGAACTCCTGCGGATTGATAGCTGCTGTGCGGAATATTCTTAAATGCAAAGGCTGTTCGGTGCGCAATTCGGAGTACATGGCACTGACATACGCTTCCGAAACATTGCTTCGACCACGCCAGCAAACGATTACTCTTTCAGTATTTTCATCACGTGCTGTTGGTCAATATCGGTAAGAATATCTTTCTCCGGAATGTTTCCCTTCGCAAAAGTGTCGTTCGGTGCGCTTTTCGGAATATATAGCACTGGCATTCGCGTCGTCAACGTTGCTTCAACCACGTTATGTTGTGAAATGCATGCAGCTAATATGCCTTGCTGCACGGTGCCTGCAATCTTGAAGTGATTGGTAAGTCTCAAGGTGTACAGCGCCAAAGCAATAGGAAACTTCAAACCCTTATCGTGAGCAAAACTGACCCTGCGACTTAAGCTCCAATAGCAAGCAGGCCGACCTCAGCCCCGCAGCCCTGTGATCCAACTCAACCACAGCCTATTCACCTCTCTGCATCCACGTAATGTACTCAATTAGGCATTTCACAGTAATAGGGTGAGCTCTATTTCAGTATCAACACGAGAGCCAGGTAGACCAGTGGCATGTCCATTATCGAGTTGGAGCCACGGCTGAGAATGCACTAAAAGTAACTCTTGATCATTTACAGCTCTCCTCAAGTAGGCACCCTTTCAGCTAACCCCGCATGAACCTTGCCCGAAAAGCGGGAGCTGAAATAGGCACAAGCATTTACCGGTCAAGTCCACCTTGAGAACGTCACCAGTCCGCCTGAAAAGTTATCTACACATACAGAGTTCGCCTCGAGCGCAAGGCCAGCTTCGGGGCAGTAGCAGATTGGCCATTCCCCCTGCTAGCGTCACCAATGCGTTCGTCCGCTCGCCCGCGCCTGCCCAAAACATAAGCATAACTATTCAGCCGACCTCGTTGCATGCATATTCCTCCGGTGAACGACCACTGAGCGTATTGCGGCCCAGTCCTCCTCACCACTTGCATTGCGGCCTAAACCACCTAACCTTGGCTCTGTGGCCCCAGACCACCCGGCCATCCCAGCTATTTATACTTGAAGAGCTGAACCAGAGATTAGGTAATATTTAGTACGGCGGCGGACCAGTTTAACAGCCTGCTAAACTTCTGAGCGATGGTTCCAATATCATTATACATTGATAATCCGTAGTGTAATTCCAAGTACAGCAAAACAAGGCTGCGTGGGCACGCTCTACCCCGCTTAAGAGCGAGAAGATTGACAACCCCCTTTGACAAGATGGCATACCACGATCAATCGGCAGCTGATGAAAATGGAATGCGACCTTCTTTGTGAGGTCAACTACTCGTACTAAACTTCGAGTACAACGACATTGAGTGCTTGGAAAAGGAGGTGAAAAAGGTCATTTCCGCCTTTAACGAAAGGGGCTTCAAACACCATCGAGTCCGCATCCCTATGGAAGACCCCTCGGATACTCTGGAGGAGCGATTGAGCGAATTCCTGCCTTCTGAGCATAGCGATGAATTGCTTGTAGTTTACTACAACGGACATGGAGATTTGGAGAAGGGAGATGGTCTAGTACTAGCGAGGTAAGACATCGATCGCTTGCATCTATCGAGCTTGTAATTTCCTTGAAGTTGCTAGCAATTAACATTGCATTGCAGTCATAATCATCCGACGGACTGGAATGCAGCGGATGCCGCGGCGTTTTGGAAAGCCCTGGACTTGTTAGCCAAGGATCCGGGAAAGATTTCCCAGCCGGAAATCCCTGATGAACTCCAGGTTCCAAAGTACGACTCCGACAATTTTATTGGCTCCATCGTTGTCTCCGAAGCTGGTGACTCCGACTCTGGTGAGCCCGGATCTGGTGAGGCCGAATCTGGTGAATCCGACTCTGGTGAGCCCGACTTTGGTGAGCCTACATGGCTCCAAAATTTCGTGAAGTCTACATGGCTCCAAGATTTCGTGGAAGATCAGTAAGCCGAAGCCCACGTTTCTAAAGCTCGGAATGAACACAGCTCACACGAACCAGTAAAATTTACCAGCCAATTGCCACGGTAAACTGGAGCAACATCCATAGACTCATCATGGCCGCCAAGTGCGATGTAGCTATCATCCTCGACTGCTGTGACTCCGGCGCGGCAGCCATCAGCGGGAACGAAACGGAGGAAGCCCTGAATGAGAGGTTCAGAGAGGGCGTAGAACAACTGCCAACCACCAACGAAGAGCAGCAGTACGTGAGAGAGATTCTTGCGGCGTGCAGCTGGTCGTCCATAAGTAGAGGGGATATCAATGACGCGTTAGTCAAGGTATTAAATCACGAAGAGTTCCAAGAGGGAATGTTGCTGGAAACGCTTCACGATAGAATTCAAAAGGAATTGGGAAAAATACGGCTGGCCGGCTCTAAAGCAGCACAGCCTACCCGGATCAGGCTTCATACATCAAACATTGGCAGGAAGGTGCGCCTACCGGCTCGGTTGGGGTAAAGTCTTAAGGCAAGTACGAGGCGGCCGAAGAGATAGACCGGCGAGCGCTGGGGGAGGACCACATGCAGCCTAGTATTAAATTACACACATGCATGCTCTGTTGCGTTCAGCTTATTCAATTTTCGTACTAGCTAGATCCGAAGCAGCTTTGGCTGAAACTACCGACCAGGGTAGCGATCTCGCACGAATCCACGTGCATTGGAAGCTGTGGGACTCCTGATAGCTCTTGCTATTGCAATAGTATCCTGAAGCTCAAACCCTGTAACTTATATCGTCGATCTTATGATAAGCCTTGTAACGAGTGTTTCATGTTTATAGCGTGAAAGGAGTCTTTGCACGATAGGATAGAATGCTGTAAGGTATGCATAAGTATTAAATAAAATAACTTTAAAGTATATATGAATAGCTAGAGCACAAAGCATAAGAGTACTAGCGTAGTATTGAGACCTACAGACAGAGAATAAAATGCTTAAAGATAGGTAACGTCTATTATTGTTGGTTGAACAACACCCTATGTGTTACAAGGGGGGTTCCACGTACCTAACCTAGGCCGGCCTTGCGGGTATTCAGTGATCGAGAGCGGATGGACAACGAAAGGTATAAGAATATCCTAACCTTGCTATAGAAGGCAAGGTAACAATTATATAAGAAGACTAATAGATCTTATGTAGAAGATATGCTTTAATTTTAACTATAGAAGAATTAACTACAAAGAATATAAAAGATACTAAAGTCCCTCTAGACTATATACTATTCTTTATTATTCTTATAATCCCTCGCTTTGCTGTGCTCTAGGGGATTATATCCCCTTAGCAGGAGTATCTTAAGTAATCCTACTAAGCTAGCTTGCTCCTAGGATCCTGCCCTTTTAGTAGGATCCTAGTTATATAACGCCTTAGCTAATTGGCCCCGCTGACTAGTGTCCGTCCTCTAGTTAGTAATAAAGGTGTTGCTGATATCCTGCGCGTAATTATTCCCCTTTGCTAGGTCTCGATCTGTCGTGATCGTAACACTATGCCGAAAACAAACAAGTTTTTAAACACTATAATTCTTTGCCACAAGCCTATATAGACTCTTATTCAATTTGTAGTGTCTAATATCGCTCCAGCTTCAAACCCCTGTTTAATTATCGCCACTAACGTCTTTCGATTTTTCGGTTGTTTTAGACGATGCTTGTCCCAAATAAGAAGATATACCCAACTCATAGTACTGTCTAGTATATATAAGCATATGCTCCGGATTTATCCATCGGGGGGATCTATATGGTCTCTTAGCGTGCATTTCAGCGAGCTCGTAAAGAAAGCTATGATGATTACTACCTTGTATTGTACTGTAATTATTTACGCTGTGCTCGCTACGATTATGGCCGAGCCCAAGGCACGTGATCTTCTGTATGAAATTGTGCTTCTTCACTAGAGCAGATCAGCTGATTATCTGCTCATTATCAAAGAAAACGCTCCTTACGTTTTACCAGGGATGTAGGCGTGCAAAAAACCCGCCTTCCTGCCGGCTAGGCACGTGACGGAGGGGCTGTAGGCGGCGCAGCACTTGACGCGTACGACTTAACGCGACGCGGTCCCGTAAGCTGAAGCCTGCAACCTCATCCAGTACCACAAGACTGAATTTTGTAAGCAGCGACCAACATTTCACGACCACTGACAGTCATTTGTCGGATGCAACAGGACCAGAAAACAGGCGCGCCAGCCAAATCAACCTAAAGCAATCACAATCATGACCTTGCAGGTATTGTATCTACCCAACCAAGCTGAGAGAGCTGAGGCTCCTCAGGCAGAGTATATGCTATGCTTCCGAAGTCGCCTTTGTCTAAAGACTAATTGTGAACAGTATCGTTGCGGTGCATGGACTCAATGGCGATGCGAAGGCTACTTGGACGGACAAGAAAACGAACGCCTTCTGGCTCAAGGACTTCCTTCCACGCGACGTGCCTGACGCCCGAATCATGACATTTGGATACGATGCAACCGCAGCATTCGGAGATACAACTGCACATATTGCAGATCATGCAAAAGATTTGCTCGTCAGCTTGGTGGATAAACGTGAGGAAGACGACGTAGGTTAATCTGGTTCATGACGTGGGGGGCCGTTACTAAAGTATTTTTCAGGAAGCGCGAAGACCGATAATATTTATTGGTCATTCACTCGGCGGAATCATAATAAAAAAGGTTAGTGCTGGAGGCATCCATGGAGCCATAGTCTAATGCTTAGCACACTAGGCACTGTTTTTGGCAAGAATTGAAGAACGATACAGTAGTATTAGTGAGTCAACTGTTGGGATCTTTTTCTTCGGCACTCCTCATCGGGGTAGCGAGAAGGCCGAGTACCCAAATATACTTGCTACGATTGCTACCACTGTCATGAACCGGCCATCACCAAGCCTTCTCGGTGCTTTGCGGACAAAAAGCACGGAATTACAGCAACTCAACAACAATGTTCGTGATCAGCTGGCAAACTACCAGGTCTGCAGCTTTTACGAGATGAACCCGATGAAGCCGCTCAAAACCTTGGTAGGTTCTCAGACAGTTCTATGTGCAACAAGCTAGTCTGAGCTGACTATGTACTAGATTGTGGAGAAGCCATCAGCGCTGTTAGATGTCAAGGATGAAGAACAGATACCGGTGAACGCGAACCATGAAGAGATGTGCAAATTTGGCGAGCGTGAAGATGGAGTGTATGAGAGAGTGTTCAAGAGGGTTCGGAGGATGATGAAAGACCGAAAGACTAGCATTTCCGACGTATCTTTGACAAAGACACGCATGACAAATCCTGCCAAGCGCTCTTATGATGAGGACGGTTCTTTTCCCCACTCCAAGCGAGCCAGGGCAACTCTTTACTCTCCTAGTGATCACAATCTTCGCCGGTACTACGGTGATGAGTCTGATACTAGCGACGATTCGGATGATAATGATGGTGGCGGTGATTCAGACGGAAGCGACGGTTCGGGTGATAATGATGGTGGCGGTGATTCAGACGCAAGCGACGGTTCGGATGATAATGATGGTGGCGGTGATTCAGACACAAGCGACGGTGCGGATGATGGAGATGATCTAGACAACAGTAATATGGGTCGTGGCTGGCAAGACGAAGACGACATTCATTTAGATAGTGATGAAGACTACTGAGAGGATTTGGATGGAGAAACTTTGGCCAGCAATTCTGAAGATGGAAATTTTTAGCAGAACTCTGTCTTGCATAGCGTAGAATATGCATGTCTTTGGTAGCTAGATTTCTACAATATTAGAGCAAGTTCTCTTCTTTTGTGGCTGCCATGAGGGCAGCACAATATTCAGCATAGCTCTGGCCGCCCTACCTAGACCGAACAAAAGAACCCTCTAGTTCCAAAAACCAGGGTTCACGTATTACCTCCACTCCACCTCAGCCCTACAGCCTCAACCTCGAAACAGAAACCTATCGTGGGGTCCGCGCACCACCCAAAATAGACGCTACCTGCATCGACACAACGACAGCTCCGTCAGCCTGATCCCTCACCCGCGCTTCACCAGCCATCATACAACGCTGCTCGCGCAGTCTCTCCGCCCGCATCACCAACTCCGCGCGAAACCCAAAGTAGCTCAAGCAACGGCGAAAAGAACAAACCACAAACCCGCTTCCCTCCAGCGCAACGACCGCACTCCCCACCTCGCATCACGACGCCCCCAAAACCCGCGCAGCAGTTCGCGACCCCATTCCGCACCATCCCCCAATCCAGGCAACGGTCGCACAACGCTAAGCCCAAACGCGCAATCCCCCTGCGCGGCAGTTTCCGCGCTCCCGCTCGCATGTATACCTCCGAGAACCCTAAGTTACCTCTTCCGGCAATGCGCCAGGCGCGGGTGAAAAGCCGTCGATTGCAGCGCTCTAGCATTGTCCGTTTTGGGTGGCGGGCGAAGGATTGCGCTGCATAGTTGTTGCGTGCATGCGGCGCTGCGGCGGTGGTGGGGCTGCGGTCGCGCGGGTGGTGCTTACGGGCGGGATGCGGATACGTGCGAGACGGGTGCGTGCGAGACGACGTGTGCGAGGAAGTGAGTAGGTGGGTGACGGATTGAGGGAATGCTTGTGCTTGTATAGTATGCAGTTTAGTTCAACGTGTTGGAATGGAAGGAGGGAGTGTATACTGCGAGGTAGGAATGTGATCCGTAGATATGATAGAGAAGGATATGATGGGAGAAAATGGATGGTAGTTATACATTCATGATCCGAAGAGGAAGAAGAAAAACGAAATACCGATGCAGCGACACATGCTCAACCCCGCAAGCTCTCCTTCCTCGGCGCCCGAATCTCTAACGTCTCCACCTCCCTCTCAAGCCTCCGCCGCCCTCCCCTTCCCGGCCCAAGACTGAGGCTCCGCCGACTACTCGGGCCCATCACGCTATCGCTCCTCCCGGGCGTCTTCTCCACAACCTCTGCGACGTCGGCTTCATCCTGCAACTCGCCGACGCTGTGGTCCTGCCACACGTGCTTGACCAGCGCTTTCACGTCGCCGCACACCGTCTCGTGGCTGTCGCTGCGCGCGCACAGCACGCACGAGTAGCCGCCGTCGACGCCTTCGCGGTGGCACTTTACGACGAAGCGGTTCTGCACGTGGAAGCAGCGTTCGCGGCCGCCGTCGTCTTTGAAGATCTCCCAGGACCTTCCGGGGGAGAGGTGCAGTGAGCGCTTGCAGTAGGGGCAGTACGGCGAGGGATCAGAGGTGATGCTCGAGGCGAGAGGCTGCGAGGAGTGTCTCTGTAGGTCAAGAGCGTAGAGGCAGAAGTTGGAGTGGAGAGTGGTCTCCGTGCCGTAAGAGGTGGGGCCTGAAAAAGCGGTGGACTCTGTGTCGGTTCTGGGTACGGGAGGCCGGCTGAGGATGGTGGTCTTTGCGGGATGTACGGTGCGTGAGTACTCATCTGGTGGGTCCGGTCGCGACTTGACCACCGCTGTCGATGCTGAGCTTGTGGCAGTTACAGGGTATGGAGGAGGTGCTCTCATGCTCCCTGCGCGGGACCTCGCCGTCGATCGCGGAGTAGGCGGCAAGACAGCGATCTGTCGCTGAATTTGCGCGGTCAGGATGTCCACAGCTGTTGTTCCTGCTTCCCGTGAAGCTGCGAGCAAGGTCTTGAGATGGTGCGAAATTGGCTCTGGCGAGGTAGGTCCGTAGAGGAACGTCGTGATAATGGCTGACTGCAAAGTGATGATCTGCGATTGGAGCCCAGCTTGCGAGATGACTACCATATATCAGCATGAAGCCGCGCATTTATGGAGGTTGCAGTCTTGAAACCAAAGTTTGAGCGCTTTGAAGTAACACCAAATAGACCGGATGGAGGTGAAATGCGACCAAATTTTCGTTCTGCGGCTGCAGGAGGTTACCCGTACCATCTCCTAGAGCGAACTGTGCGCCAACGTCCTGAAGCCCATTGTCCAACACCCTCCGGACCGCCGCCTTGTCCATGATGATCTCTTCCTCGCCGTCTGGGCCGTCGTCCAGATAGTCGATACTCCTCCTGTACCCACGTGACCTCAAATTCTGCTCATAGTCCCTCCTCTGCTTCGACTTGAGCGTCTGGTAGAGATCCCTCGTCGCATCGAAGACGTCCAGTAGCGTGTTGACAAGCGCTTGCACGACGTTCGCCGGATCAACTGAGAGGTTCTGCGATGGATTAGCGACGTCGCACCCATCTCAGCCCGACGGGTGGTTCCCTACCGCAGCGCCCATTTTCACAGGAGATGCACGTCTTCGAAATCGGTCCTACAGAAGGTAAGCAGACCCTGCATTTGATATAAGAACCGTCTTCGGGCACCACACCGCCGACGTGATGCTTTTCCCGCATGGTTCTCGACAGTGTCCACCCCAGCCACACCACTCAAGTCTAAACTCTATGTTAGCCGTTATGTGGAGTGATGCACTTGTACAGCTGGCACAGCGTCATTGGCGGTGAGCGACTGCTGACTGACGAGGCGGGCATGGTCGCGGCTACGGGCCGCCCATTAAAGTGGTCCAGACGCGGTTGCAAGGATGCATGACGTAGTTGGCGGCATTAGCAAGGCACAAGAGGTCGGAAAACGACGCAGTTCTGCGGTCAATCCCCGCTACGCATTTCGCATTTCTTCTTTGGGCGCCGCGGATCGCGATGTTGTCGGATTGGGACAGAGTCATGGGGCAGCGAGACGCGAATTCGGACTGTGATCGGGCGTGAAGTGTGCTCGTTGTAGCCTCTCTGGCGATGGTGTCAAAGGAGTATCAAGTGCGATACCGTTGTGACTATTTTTCAAGCAGCCTTCGAAAGATCAGAAACTGCAGTGGGTGGTGCGGTGTTTAGGCATCATGAGCTGAGCGATTGCGGAGTTCGCAGGCTCCGGTCCTCGTGGACGAATGGCTATCGTGGCAAAAGACCATGCCCATGGGAATATGTCGATGAAGGTCATTATGTTCCCCATACTCTGCGACGCATGACGTGGAGCCATCAGAGAGGACAAGTGCTGGTCGAATGAGAAGGGGCAGGAGCTGTCCTCGCGCTAGTGACACGGCGCGACACGAACGCGCACGAACATCCACGACATCCCACGTCCAGCTCATCTGTCGGACGGTGCAACAACACAGCTCGATGCCGGTTCACCCACTTCCGGCTTCCCCCAATGGACCGCCATCGTCTTGCTGCGTGGCAACAGTTGCCACGCATTCCGCCGGAATACGCTCGTCTTTGTGCGACGTGACCCTTCCCTATGACTTCACCGCCGTGGGGGACAAATGACACAGAAAGCTCGAGGAACCACCTTCACGTGTACAAATCTTCGGCCCAGAGATTTACGATATGCGTTCTAATCTACAGATTACCTCCTCTTGGATGAACAAGCTGTTCAGATGCCGAACAATCTCCGGTCAAAACTGACATGGGTAGTACATTATTACTTGCGGATGCTCCAGCATGCACGCTCCTATGTTACTGTTCCTCCAGATTCAATTCTCCTCTTGCTCCATGTTCCATCACCTCCTGGATCAGCGGCTACTGTTCACGGTTCCGTCTGCTGACGCCTGGCCTTGATTTCGTCCCTCACTCTAGCCATCTTCTGCTGCTCGACCTTGACCTTCTCTGCCCATTTGCTCCGAGCGCGCACTTGCGGCCCCTTCCAGTAGAATATGTACACCGGAATGCACACCAGGAATGAGACGGCAAAGAGGAGGAAGGTCGAGTTTTGCGTGCCGAGCGACTTGTACATCGGGCCGGTATAGAAGGCACACAGGCCCGCGAGAAGATCACGAGAAAAGCCGTTTCCACCTGTGGCTGATGCAGCGTACTTTCCGCCGTATGCGGCCACCATGTAGTCGATGGTCGCGTAGTAGATGGCCATGTTCGCGGTCCCGATCAGGACTGCGAATACAAGTGGGGCGATCCTATATAAGGAGTTAGCAATTCCATCAGCATGAGCGCAGAGCTGGAGAATACATACCAAGGCAGCGGAGGTCCAGTAACAACAAAGGCTGAACCGAGAAGGCCAATCGGCAGCAAGGGAGCGAGGAACAGTAGCCACCAAAGCCGGCTCTCGGGTGTGACTTTCGCTGGGTTCGTCTTTCGCAGCTTGTTGTGATGTCTGATCACTGGAAAGAAGGAGAAATACCCGACACAATATCCGATGAGGAGCGCGAACATGGCCAGACTGAACTGCACGGCGTTGAAGTTCCACTGCCCGAAGACGATGCCATACGACTCGAGGAAGGAGAAGATCAAGGCATCGCTGAAGCCGCTGAGCAGCGAGAGGAACAGCACGATCGGCTCGAACAACAGCACTATGCAGCGTTAGTTGTGAAAACTTCCATAGGGATTGCGGATGCTACTCACTGTGGTACGGTCGCCACATCGTCTTTCTAATCTCCTTCCATGACAGGCGCGCCTTGAGCGACTTGCTTCCATTAGGACCATACACGTTGGCTCGCTGTTGCTTGCGCATTTCCTTCGCCTTCCTGTCCAGCATGACCGTCGACCGCGTCTCAGGAACGGAGAAAAAGTGTATGGCTTGCACGACAACACCGAAGATGAGCTGGATCCAGAAGTTCCATCGCCAGTTGAGATACTGCTCTACCGGGCCACCGCAGATCCCGCCAAGTACGCTACCAAGGCAGGACCAGAAGGAAGCCCAAAGCACAGCATATTGTTGCTCTTCGGGATCAAACATGTCAGCGACCATGCCCACTACTCCGTGTTAGCACGCAGCCCGCTATACTACGTGCGGGTTTACTTACATGTCACCGATCCACCAGCCGTCGAGAAACCTGCCAGCACACGCGAGGCCAGCACCATGTTCCAGCTACTGCTCGCGCCAGCCAGCGGCTGCCACACGTTGATGAAGAACAAGCTCATCTGCATGATAATCCAGCGCCCGAACTCCTCCGACCACGGCGCCCAAAGCTCGCATCCGAAAGCATACGTGATGAGAAACGCAGCCATACCGTCGCGAGCCCGCGTAATCCCGTAGTGCTCGTTAAGCGGCTTGACCGCATTTGAATAAATCGCTGCATTCTGTTGCTGTTAGCTAATGACTCTATATTCGACGAAGATGAAGCGACCTACAAAGTTCATGCTCGTCTGGCACAGCGCCACGACGGTGAGGATCCACCATTTCTTCCCCGTCGAGAAGTTGTACGCTGTGTACTCGTAGCCGTTGATCTCGTCCAGCTGCTCGACACCGCCTAGTTGGACTGTGGGGTGCGCAGGCGGACTCGTACTCTGCGTGCTTGCGGTGTTCACATGCTCGATGTAGTCAAAGGGGTTGAGGGGCTTAGGCTTGCTCTCGGGCGTGCTGGGGGCGTCGCGGGTGTTGGTGAAGTCGTGCATGGTGTAAGTTGTCATTTGTTCAAGGACTTCGTCGATTAAGTGACAGGAGATAAGAAAGCTGCAAGATGAAGAGTATTTAAGGAAGGGAAGAATGGGATTCTAGGCACGGGCATGTGTTGAGCGCCGCGTTGCCGGTAAAGCCGTTGTTGTTCACGATCGGACTGCCTTGAAGGAATTTCCCAGGTACGGCAATCCCCACAATGACAGCGTGATCTGGGGTTCGTAGCCTCATGATGCACGGATTGGAAATATCGCTGGTACCAAGATTGTACGCTCTCAACATCATCGGAGACACCCTCACATAGAAGACATTAGGCAGCCGAGGGGATGTTGGGAGAAAACCAGCAACATATTTACCGTTAATATGATCAATCGTCCTGGAATAGCAGCCCCGATAACATCCACTACTTCACGATGAGCGTTGCAACGGCGAGAGCTAGATTCCGGATAGGCCGCTCGACCCACAGCGCACCCGTGGTCCACTGAGGTATATCCCCGCACCGAACCAATACACCGATCAAAAATGGTAATAGCCCTCCACGGCTCGCTTGCAGCACATGATAGTCGATGAACCGTTATCCCACCGAACGAGCCACTTGTGGCAGTAACAGGAGGTCAGGACGTCCTCTGGGATGGTTCCGTCGTGTTGAAGCACACAACGACCCGGCTATAGCGAGTGGATTGCTCTTACAGACAACGATATCGACGCTATCAGTCGTCGCACCTCAAAATAACTGTACGATATCTCAAGCAAAATGTATAAACATATCCAAAAGCGCCACCATGACCAACGCGTAGAGACTCATCCGCTCGCTGCCGCCGCACAACTGCTCCTTTTCGCATCTTACGACAAACATCCTCCTCAAAGAACTCACTATCGCCAGTCAGCACTTCTGCCGCTTGCAGGTGTGCCGCTTTCCTTCCCCCCAGTCCACGGCTCAAGGGAAAACCGTTGAGGCAGGACACCCCCAACTACCGCCCATGCACCCAATGCCACCCACGGCAAAGCAAAGCCCTCGTCCCAGAGACGAGATGTCTTCACCTCACCACCCACCTCCTCCTCCCTTCCCACCCTCCACCGCATATATCACCCCGGCGTCTGTCTCCCACCTCCTTCCCCCATCCATCTGAAATCCACACAAGCCCACAACACTCACCATGCCCGCCTCCAACCCCAGACCCAAATCCAAATCCAAAACCAGACCGCCCAAAGCGTCCGAAAGCACCCTCTCCCGCCTCAAATCCGCCCTCCATCTCTTCCGTTCAAAACGCACCTCCCCACAGCCGCCCACCCCCCCGCTGCGCAGCAAGGCCTCCATCGAAGCATCCACCATCGCTCCCTACGGCCGCGGACAGGTAGACGAGAGAATAAAAGCGCAATTCGCGTCCCGCGTTCAAGCAGAGAAGGACGCGCGCGCTGTGCGAGTTCTTGCACACGAAGTGCAAAGTGTACCCAGCGACGCTGTTCGGAACGAGAGCCGGGCGGAGAGGGAAAGCGCGGAGAGAGAAAGCGCGGAGAGAGAAAGCGCGGAGAGAGAAAGCGCGGAGAGAGAAAGCGCGGAGAGAGAAAGCGCGGAGAGAGAAAGCGCGGAGAGAGAAAGCGCAGAAAGGAGCTCGGGAAATATTTACCATGATGCTGTTGGGGAGGCGAGCGCTCCGTGGCCGCCTTCGGCGTTTACGTTTTCCCGTGGTGCTGGGAGCGCGGCGCCGCAGAGGTATAGGCTAAGGCGGTGTGCGCGGTCTGGACATCCGGAGGTGCTTACGCCTGGGTATAGACATGGTACTATTTTTGAAGAACGAGAAGAAGAAGAGAGCGACGAGGAAACGCGCAGGCGCTGGCCATCTGAGTATCCTACCCAGCAATGGAGCGACCGGCGACAGAGTGACGAGCGCCGCGAACGCGATGAAAGGAGGAACTGGTTTCAAACACCACCCCGGTGTTATGGAGAGTCCACGCAGTCTACGCAGTCTACGCTTGCGGTGGTCGGAGAAAGAAGAGAACAGGAGAGTAAGCGCGACGGGATTCTGAGCGAGGAAGAGGCGCGCGTGAGGCTCAAAGTGAGGGATGCAATTTTTTATTAGCTAAGGCTAACCATCTTTGCCAACGCGACTAAATGGAAGGTTTCTCTATTGACTATGTACCTGCAGTACATGCGAGTGAGGAATCCATGAACTCATGGTGACGCTGAAGGCTAACTGCAGCGACAGCGATGAGTTAGCATCTCCGGGGACACTGTCTGTTCTAGACACCTTCATAGGAGCCGAATTTCCATGAACAGAAATTTCATAGCCTCAAGAGGAATTTGCTAAGCCGCCGCACCGAGCAGCCATGAGAAATTCATCATAGAGTGACGTTAACCTTGTGGTGCACCATAGTATGCTTTCCAAGCCATTGAACGCCGACCAAGACCACCAATGCCAGCTCAAAGGTTCCATTGTCACAAACATCTTGACGCCAAACCATGTCCACTTGCCATGAAATCATGCCGCGCTCGTCCGAGTACAATGTATTGGGGGATGTCTCCACGTGAGACATCCCCTTCCCTAAGAGCTCATTTGAGTCTTGAAGCGCCGTAGCTATGGCTGTTCACGCTGTCAGAATTACACAAGGAAAGAACAGGAGGTTTCTTACCTACTTTAGCCACGACCTCTGAAGATGATGCGGCCATCATCCTCATCATCCTCATCGCCGCTGAGGCCGAAGCCGTCACTGTCAAAGTCTTTCTCGCTGCCATCTTCTAGACAGATGAGGTCATCCTCCGTCAAGATGAACCGATGGTCAGAAGACGACCTGGTGTTGCTACCCGAAGCCTTGTTGCTGTACGCAAGGGCAATGTCCTCGAACGCGTTGTTGAATTGGTTACCATTCATGGAAAGGATCGCGTCCAAGCTGTAACCATAGCTCGCCTCCATCTCCGCCTGCATCTGCATCATCTCTTGCACGCGGCCTTGGCGGGCGTTCCACTGAGCGAGGTGCATTGACACGACCTTCGCGTAGTAGCTGCGAAACTCGTCCTCGGCCATCTTAAATAGCGTCTCTTTGGATTCGGCGAAAGCGGCAAGCTTCATCGACTCCTGCTTCCACAGGATTTCGTGGACCTTGTGGACTTTCTCGTACAAGCCTGTGGTATCGGCGACTAAGGATGGGGCCTTCTTCTGCTCGGACTTGTAGTGCTGGAGTTCTTGCTCGATTATCTGCTGAGCCTGCATCTGTTAGCAGTTGCTATTGAGACAGTATCGAATACGAACATTATCGATATGCTGTGAACGAAGACCGAACTCCTTCGCCTGGAGTGTCCTTGCCATAGCTTCGTCATCTGATTCCGCGCCATTGACGAGCGTAGAACTAGACGGCCTTCGAGTGTTTGTCGCAGGCACCCTGAAGTGACTGCCAGGCGCGGGGCGTGCTTTGATCGGGTTCGGGGGCAGCACGGGTGCTTGTTGGCGAGAAGGTCGTCCTTGGGCCAACGTGTTGTTGCGAGCTTTATCGTGTGCCGGGAGAAACTTCGAGGCTGCAGCTCCATCTTTTTGCTTGAGGCGCTCCTGGAGGATGGCGAAGATGTCTTCCGGATTGCTTGTAGTCGGAGGAGTTTTGACTGCATTGGCCTGCGGGTCTCCTGCCGCGTCAGATGGCAAATCAAACGTGGGGGTGGCCTGCAGGATCTTCCTCTTGTGGGGAGGAACGTTCCTGTGATGAGGAGACTGGGCCGATACTGCGCTATTGCTGTTCGACGCCGTAGATTGTGCCTTCGTAACGACGGCCGGAGGAGATGAATTTGCATAAGCTGCCTTTGTCTGCGCACTCGCTTCCCGGGCTCGCTGCTTCAATACCTTGTTCATGCCGTCAATGGTGCGAGGCACCGGGGAGGCATCCATCTCGCTGCCCTTCTTGCTGTTCTCCTTGCTGTTCTTAGGCGGCGGGCTCGTATCGACGACGCTCTTCACACCCCAGTCACCCCAGGTACCCGTCCCATCAAGCTTAACCTCTTTCTTGGGTGTCACACTGCTCTCGCTTGCACCGGTATCGAAATCAGTCGCATACGCAGCCACGTTAGCTCGCTTCGGGCGCATAGGCTTCGTCGCCCACATATTGTCCTCGAGGAAGCGCGAGTCTTTGCCAGTGCCGGAAATAGGGATTTGATCAGCTGGTGGCTGCCAGTCCTCGAGGCTTGGGTCTGGTGGGGCAAAGCCTCCGTTGAGGTTCAGCGGGTCGTCTGTGGGTCGTTAGTCGGACGGAACAACAGAGGGCACACGCAGGGGCGACAGCGTCGCTGAAGGAGGGGCGTTCTGATAGCTGAGGGGCTATTAGGTGTTGCTCGATCGATACTTACTGCTGTTGTAGCGGCCAACCATGATGGTGCGATGCGCGAAGCTCTGTGTGCGTATATATCAAAGGGCTTGCTGAGATGTTTAGTGCTGAAGTCGAGAAGAAGTTGAAAAAAGAAGAGAAGTAGCTTCGAGCAAAGTTTGTTTCGTTGTTTGGGGCGACCTGAGGTGAAGGCAAGTACGCGTGTCGTAGCAACGCGTTGGGTGACCGCGACAAGCAGCAAGAGCGGAAGGCACACGAGCTGAAAGCCGACAGAAAGCGACGAAAGGCGGGTGAAGAGGAAGATGCGTGAAGTAAGATGCAATTAAAAGAAATCTAATGCGAGAACGCCTAATGGATAATCCCGGGGTATACACGTGATGTGATAGAAGCTGGAGGAGCTGCCGTCTTGATGGACTCAACCTCTCTTACTACAGCTGCAACCATGTTTTTGTGAAGTAGATGCCAGACAGGCGATGCATCAAATGACCCCGTCAAAGTGAGCAGGCCGCGATCTCTCCAAATAAACCGAGTCACGCAATCCTTACAACACTAACATCGCGCCCCCAATGGCCGCAGCTCCCCAAATGAATCCTACCAGCGCCGCCGTGTTACCGAACGTGCTGGCGCCAACCATCGAAGCAGCACCCTGAGAGCCTGTAGCCTGCGGCTGGCCACTTCCCGAGCCAGACGTCTCAATCCCAAGGATGCTGTTCACTTCCCCGAGGGCGCTCGACACCGCTGGACGGGCCGCAGAGGGAGCGAGGTTAACAAGGCTCGAGATTCCGGCTGCATCGGTCGGGAAGTTCTTGTCCGAAAGCATCGAAGAAAGGGCTGCTGCGAGGGATGTTGGGACTGCGGTGCCCAATGAGCCAAGGTCGCCCACGAGGGATGACAGAGGGAAGTCGTTGATGGCGGATTTGGCTTGGCTTTCTACTGCTGATGCGAGGTTGGTTACGTCGAAGGGGAGAGCGAGCGTGCCGTCGGTGCCGCACTTGGTGACGGAGCCGGAGGTGTCGCATTTGTTGCCGGATGAGCAGCAGAAGCCATTGTTGCAGTTGACTGAGTTGTCGCCGCAGACAGTGTCGGGGCCAATGGAGAGGTTGATTGCGTTGGCAGCGAAGGCGAAGGCCAACGGAAAGAAGACGGCGGTGGCGCGCATTTTGACAAGGTGAGAAATCCGAACCGAAGGTCAAATGTAAATTCGGGTTGTCGAAGTAGTTGTCGTAGCGACTGATAGAAGAAAATGGTAAGAGAGTGTGGGTCGAAGTCGAGAAATGAGCGATAACAACCAGAGGGGCAGGCTCTACTTAAACAGCCATGCACAAAATCCACCGCTCGCG
Organism: Paraconiothyrium sp. Pb-2020; assembly: GCA_022419385.1. NCBI lineage: Eukaryota > Fungi > Ascomycota > Dothideomycetes > Pleosporales > Didymosphaeriaceae > Paraconiothyrium > Paraconiothyrium sp. Pb-2020. The sequence continues at coordinate 4,957,159 of JAJUBI010000003.1, read as the reverse complement.
TGGTAATCCTGGGGTCACCGTTGCCTTACTCCAAACGCGGCCCCTCTTGTTGCAGTCACAAGCTCAGGCCGGATGGTGGTTTGCCCAACGGAGGCTGAGCATGCGCCAGCGACAAATCGGGCAATCGTCATACCGTGTAGGAAGATCCTCATTCGCTGCATAGTCCACATGGCACGTAACCCTGCTGTTCGGACATTTCAAACAGTCGCACCCTGGTCGGGTGTAAAGTGCGATCTCCGTTGGCCCACCGTTCTGAACGTCTTCCGTCGCATGTCGAGTATGTAGATAAGGGTGATCGAAATTCGCAGAAACGCTTCCCCGATGTCTTAACGTTGTCTTGCCCACGCGAACAGCGTGAGCAGAACAAAGACGTTAAGATTGAGACAAGAATATGACCCTCGAAAACTCGAACGCCGCAACCCAGCATCGGTTGCGCTGACGCAGGGCCCCAGTTGCTGCCGTGATAGATCTCCGACATGGAAAGGGGGCCAATTAGCATCGCTTGGCTTCTCTCAGCCCCACAAAAGACCTGCCTTTATTTAGGGTAAAGCATCTGAAACTTGACACTGTGCCTCTGTAATCCATTCATGTATACTCCGTTCCTTGCACCGCCGCATGAGAAAGTATTAGTTGAAGGATCCGACAAGCACGGATGGCCGCTGAGCCACGAAATGTAATGGATAAGAAATGCGGCGAGACCACATCAAACAACTCTAAGCCTCATGCGACAGATCTTGTATTCAGCGCTTTCATGCTAGAATTCTGACGTTTGTAAGCGAATGTATGAACTCCGAAGGTGCAGTCTGAGTGAGATGCCACCCCGTCGTGGCGCCGCTCGCTTACCAGTTGCTCTTGCATTCCCCACCGACAACCCTATAGCATGGCTGATGCATTGCCATATCGCGTGGCATGTGTCGGACAGTTTGGCGGTGCAGTCTCTCGAGGCGAAGGACTGCGAAAGAGTGACGAACGTCAAGTACTCGAACGCCCACCAATTTTAGCTTGTTGCGCTGACGCAGGGTCCAGATGCTGCCGTTAGTACGTCTCCGACACGGGGGCCAATCAAGCATCGCGTGGCTTCTGTCAGACCCCCAAAGTGGCAGCTCACCTAATACCATTTTAGCCCCGATGTATGCTGCGCACTTATAGATATATAGATAGCTTCTAGGTAGCATACGCCAAGGTAAGGCTACCTCTGAGTACACTAACCAAGTAATATTATCACGTAGGAAAGTTTACGCTTCCTTAACGCGGACCACAACCTTACCACGGGCTCTGCCGGTCTTTAGTCTTGCGAAAGCACCGGGCGCAGCACCGAACTCATAAACCGAGTCAATAACAGCCTGGATCTTCCCCGTTGCCAACCATACTGCAAGCTGCTCAAAATCCGCTCGGTTTGGCTTTGTTACAGCGAAAACATATCTCCCCCTTCCGCCTCCAAGAAAATTGGGAAGCAGCTTATTTCCTAAAAATTGCCATAACGCTGTCAGATCCATCCCGAGGCCAATCTGGACAAAGGTGCCGCTTGGCTAGAGATAGCGATGCGCGGTCCCGTACAAGTTAGATGGGCTGCCGACATTATCGATGATCACATCGAAGCGTCTCTCGGCCGTTCAACTGCTCAATGACATCGGCTTGCGTGTAGTCCAAAACTTCAACTGCGCCTAGGCTCTTGCACAACTCCACATTTGCAGAGGAGCACGATGCCGTGACACTGCAACCTAGCTCTCTCGCAACCTGAATGGCCATAACGCCCGTGCCGCCGGATCCTCCGTTGACGAAGACTTTATCTCCCGCGTTCACATATGGCCTGAGAGCCTCGAGGGTCGTCATCCCTACAGTAGCAATCGCCGCCAAGTCATCATCCTTTGTATCCTGCGGTGCTAATGCCACAGTATCTTGGGAGACCTGCACGAATTGCGCGCGTGCGCCTTGGCCGAAGACGCCGTTGCAGGAGCCAAAAACGACGTCTCTAGGCTTGAGGTGGTCGACTCGCGCTCCCCACCTCAACGATGCGGCCACTCAAGTCCAGTCCCGGTGTAACTGGCGAGCGCAAGGCGAGCTTGGATATCAAATCGAGCTCTAAGATCTTGTAATCGATGGGATTGACTTTTGTGCTGAAGACCCCACAACCACTTCGGTGTCTAAAGGCTTCAGTTTTAGAATTAATGAAGACAGATAGAGGTTACGCTCAATAGGGCCTGAAAAAGACTTGCACTACTATACTCGGAATGTAGCTATCTTGTGAAGAGTAGCAGAAAGGAAGGTAAGATTTTCTCGTAGGTTGTGGAAGAGTGTTAGAGCCAATATTAGCCATTCTAGTGTTTGTTGCTATAGTATCACGTTTGGCAGCTATGTACTCCCTGAGGTCGGACGCTACATTTGTTAGATTTACAAGACTCGGCGTAACGGAAAGCGAACATCCGTTATACTATTTTGATATTTATTTCCCTGAATAGGGCTGTTTTTTTAGTGTGGCCATACCACCATCGCTTGGTCTCAATAAGAATGCTACGCTAGTTACTTGTATACCTATAATTTTTATACTAAAACCGAGAGCGAGAGCGAGAGCGAGAATGAGAGGGAGAGGGAGAGGGAAGTACGCAATCAGATTAATAACAAAGATGAACGTACTGTTCTTTGGTTTGCTGTGCGAAGAAGGTGGACGGAAAGATTCGATGGACGGACAGACTCGGTGACCTCGTAATGTATTTGGGAATGGTCGATAACAGAGTCCGCCGGTCGTGCCTGCCTGGGGTGAACTGGTTTAGCGGCTTGGCAAAGACGAGTGCTTCTCCCATCCTCAGTTGCATTCCCCTCCACGTTACACTCATTCATCGCGATCTATTCAACTTGACATGTGCTGTCCATCTAGGTTCGTCCTTTCACACACACTGCCGCCGTACCAACTTCGGCCTCGATCTACATCCCCAATCCTGGCACTGTAGCGAATCGTAACACAACATCTACTATAGGACATTAAGGGCTAATCTTGATTTCGCGACTCAGCCCATTATTCTTCTCTTGAAAGATCATCCAGTTCCCAAGAGATCAATACTGCCGCGATCGAAAACATCCGCGGCCCATCGCGTACCACTGTTTCATCATGGGCATCAGCACTCAACACTCAACAGAACACCATCCAACAAGTCAACACCCAGGCTTTCCCCACGAACTTTCCCTTACAGCACGTAATCAAAATGCCGAAAGAAGACACCCGCGGCCACAAGTTTGGCGCAGAACAAGATGATACCGGTACCTACTTCCCCAGTACCAGATTGCACTCGCCAAATCCTGCAGAGCCACGATCGTGTGACAGCGTCTGTCTCCGTCTGCGCTTACCCTCTTCATCACAAGACTTTCCAACTTCAAGTCCTCAACCCCATCGCTTGGACTCCCCAGCTGTGGACCTCAAGATGGCTGCACACTGCGACAGCACAGCAGGTAAGATATGGTTCCTCATCGTTTGCGGCACTCTGCTTACATTCCCTAGACTCACGCCATCTGATTGACGTCAAAGTCTCCCCTGGCAAAGGTCTAGGCTTATTCGCAAACGCCGACATACCGCGTGGAACTCGTATCATCGCAGAGCCAGCGCTACTTGGAAAGAACGCCGATTACACCGCGAAGGATGTCATGAAAGAGTTCAGAAGCCTCAGCCCTACACAGCAAAGCCGATATCTAGAGCTCCATGGGTATCTGTCGGAGGAGGCCAAGTCCCAGTTCGAGGAGGAGCTTGGGAAGAAGATGCAGAAACTTTCGACGCAACACCGCAAAGTGCTCGCCATCTATGCAGCCAACGCTAACAATCGAATCATCTACCTCCACGGGTCAATCTTCAACCACTCCTGCAATCCGAACGTCCATTATGAGCACAACTCAAACCTTGGCATGGAGACCTTTCATGCTATCCATGACATCGCGGCTGGGGAGGAACTGACTATTACATATATCCACGGAACCTATCGCACTCGAAACCAGCGACAAGCAAAGCTGGCGAAGTGGGGGTTCCTATGCACCTGCCCAGCATGTGTCGATACGCCAGCGGCCAGCAAGACAGATCTCAAGCGAGCACAAATGTTCGATCTCGACAAATTGATTGCGGCAGAATACCTCTTCAAAGACTGGGATAGTGTTCGCAAGTCGGCGCAGAAGATGGCGGCTTTGCAGCGTTCTGTAGGGCTCATCGGTAGGGATCTCAGCAAAGCGTAAGTCACTGCTCTCCAACAGCACTGCGGGGCTAACATCGCTTCAGGTATGCCAAAGTTGCCTGGGCTTGCTATCAATTGGGTGACAGGCGAATGGAACTTCTGTGGGGGACCAAGGTGTTGGACATCGACCTCTTCTGCCTGGGACCTGATAACCCGCACTGCGTGTGGTTGGCGGGGCAAGTGGTGGACATAGTCAAAGCAATAAGGAAGGAGGAGGCCCAGGAGACGGCTTCGGAGCCAACTAGCAAAGAGAGCCTGGATGCGGCCAAACAGGGCAGCTGAGATTTTTCCTGGTGGTTGATCTGATATTCCTGGCTGGTTTGGATAAGGTTATTTCACATTAATTGATAAAAGTTGCAAACTTTATAGATCTGATGCGCACAATCAAGTGCCGTCTGTGAAGGCTTCTACCAATGTCCCATTTCACTCCAATTCCACGCTTAACGACGAAACCAAGAACTACAATATGCTCCCAATACCACGCACAAAAACATGGCACCCGCACATAGCAACTTTCCGCTATACATCGATATACTTGATTCTCTCAAGAACAAAGTACTATCTGACCCATATGTAAATGCCCAAACGACAGACACCCCACCATATACCCACGCACACACAACGCCATGAACTCCCATCACCTTATCTTCCATCCACCAAGATCGCTTCCCGCTCAGCTGCGCAAGAACTGCTTATAGCTCTCACTCCCCGTCACATCCTTATACGGATACCCGATGTCCCTCAGAAACTTCTCCAGCTCCGCGTACTCCTCCTTCTTACACTGGATCCCGGCTAGTATCCTTGCGACGTCGCCGCCGTAGTTGCGGTAGTGGAAGAGGCTGATGTTCATACCCGGCTGCAGCGTGTTCAGGAATTTGTACAGCGCGCCGCCGCGCTCAGGGAACTCGAACATGAACATGTGCTCGTCAGCAGCGTCGCTGCGGCCGCCGACGAGGTAGCGGATGTGGGATTTCGCGAGCTCGTCGTCTGAGAGGTCGGTGGCGGACATGCCTTCTGCGGCGAGGCGCGCGAGGAGGTCGGGGAGGTCGGTGGCGCGGGTGCCGGCTTTCATTTCGACGCCGATGAGGATGTTTGCGGCGGAGGGGGACGAGTAGCGGTAGTTGAAGGCGGTGACGGCCATGGGGTGCACGACGCTGACGAGCTTGGCGAAGGCGCCTGGCTGCTCGGGGATCGTCACGCTGATGAGTGCTTCTTTGTTTTCGCCCAGGGCGGCGCGCTCGGCGACGAAGCGGAGGCGGTCGAAGTTCATGTTTGCGCCCGAGGCGATGGCGACGAGGCCGCGGTTGGGGTTCGGGCTGGGGTTGCGCTTTACCCATTTTTTGAGGCCGGCGAGGGCGAGTGCGCCCGCGGGTTCGACGATGGAGCGCGTGTCTTCGAACATGTCTTTGATGGCTGCGCAGGTCTCGTCGGTGGTGACCTGGACGACTTCGTCGACGACTTCCTGGCAGATGCGGAAGGTCTCTTCGCCGACGGTTTTGACGGCCGCGCCGTCCGCGAAGAGGCCGACTTCTTTTAGGAAGACGCGCGAGCCTTTGCGGAGGGACTCTACCATGGCGTTCGCGTCGTAGGCTTCCACACCGATGATCTTGACGTGCGGTGCTATCCGCTTGATGTAGATGCCGATTCCGCCGATGAGTCCTCCGCCGCCCACGCAGCAGAATACTGCTTCCAGGTCCTGTAGATTCGTTTGTCGTAGCAGTTCCATGCCAATCGTGCCCTGCCCGGCGATCACATACGGATCGTCAAACGGTGGAATACTGATCAACCCATGTAGCTTCTCCAAGCGCGCTGCCTCCGCCTTTGCCGCATCGAAGTCCGCTCCATGCAATATGACGCTTCCGCCCAACCTGCTCACATTCTTATGCTTGATATCCGGGGTGCCAGACGGCATGACGATGGTCGCTGGGATGCGCAGGTGTCGTGCCGAGTATGCAACGCCCTGTGCGTGGTTTCCTGCGCTGCAGGCTACAACGCCTTTCCAGCGGTCCTTCGGGTCAAGGTGTGCCATCTTGTTGTATGCGCCGCGCAGCTTGAAACTGAAGACGGGCTGGAGGTCCTCGCGCTTGAGGAGGACATTGCATTCTAATCTGTTGCTGAGATTTGTCGCGTGTGTGAGGGGAGTCTCGGTGACGACTTCGTAGACGCGCGAGGTGAGGATCAATCGCAAGTACTGCCATTGAGTCAGAACCGAACATCCTTTTTCCTTGATCTTAGACCTGAGATCAGAAGCGAGGGAAACACACATCGGGATACCCATTCGGCAGCAAAAACGCTTCGGGAATTGCACTCTGTGCCTTGCCCTTCTGATCCTCAGACGGCGGGCTAGGGTTCGCAGTATACTCTGTGAGACTCAATCCACATTCTTGGGCGTCCGCGGCGACGACAAGCCATTGGGCCTCCCGCCTCGTTTTCGGGCGTCACCGGCCGCGAGTAATCGTCAATCGCAGCGGGCGGCATCGTGGATGACTGTTGTAATGTGTGAAGCTGTGACTGTAGTTGGAGCTCGAAATTTCGGGACATGATGTCGGTGTGCAATCGGGGGCAGGATTGCACGGCCGCGATAGGGCGTGGTCGTGGGGTAGCTTCGGTCCGATAGCGCAACACCACTGGGCCCGGTCGGACCGCTCGACGACTCCCCGAAAGAAGTAGGATCATCTTCACAATATGCATGTGCTTGGCTTGGTCGACTCAGAGTTCCGCAGATGGTGAGGTCTCAACTTGTACATGGTTCTTATTCTGACCATGAGTACCACAGAAGCACGTGGTCTGCAGCCTTTCTTCTCAAGGTTGCCACGAGCCGACACATATGACTGGATCGTTCTCTCCGGGAACTATCGCGAATTGAAGTCACAATCAGACTGTATATTACAGACCTGTGCCAAACCGTGAGTAGTACATAGCTTGCCCTGGTATAACTCAACGTACTCGTACCTCCGACGACGCACTGTAATGACCACGATTCCACCCCATCAAAACCGTGCCCACCACCTAAGCATGGCCAAAACCCCAAGTGACGCCCTTGAAGAGCTCACTGCAAAGCTCGACACAAGACTCAAGCACCTCCTCGCGCCCATCGATATTCTACAATTATCACGCCTCCCACCCTCCCGCCTCCTCCACACAGCCCTCCCAAACCTCAGCCTAATAGAACTCGTCTCCGCCACCGCCTTCGCAAAAGACTACAACGCCCTCTACACTTCCATGTTCCACGGCCTCGAGCGCGAACGCCCCGACCTAATCGTTTCACGCCTACAGCAAGACTCCGCCGGCCAACGAACTGGCCTCTTCCCCTACCGCATCATCGGTCTGCGCGACCCCTCCGGAGAAGCAATCGGCGCAGCGCAATTCTCCGTCCTCCAATTCGCCAGCGAAGAGGCGAACCACGCAGTCCCCTATCTCCAATACATCTACATCCGCCCCTCAAACAGGCGCCAAGATCTCTCAGAGTTACTGCACACCCTCGTCTTAGCCGTTTCCACAGCCGAGGGCACCCACTCCATCATTAGCGCTCATCCAGGGGATATAAAAGTCCCATTCACGCTATTTGAAACGGAGCCACCCTGCCACGGCGCCGACGACAGCGCGCGCGCAGTAGCAGCTGAACGCACGCGTATTCACTCCCGCAGCGGAAGTCTTGCGCTCATGCTGCGGCGCAAACTGCACGGCGGGCAAGAGCGGTATCTGAGCGCTCACGTTCAGCCGGGGCTGGAGGTGGGCGATCCGCCGCTGACGCTGGTGTGGGTTGTGCGGCCGAGTCCCGCACTCGCGGGGGTGGAAGCACGGCCGCAGATGGAGAAACTGGGCGCTGCGGTGCTGGAGGCGTGCTATCGCAGCTTTCGGGATGAGGGGTTTCCTGAGGAGAACATTGCGCTGGCAGAGAGGGTGGCAGGGAGCAGGAGGGTGGGGGCGGAGTTTTGCATGATGCCGCTTGGGGAGGTGGAGAGGGGGATGTATGTTGGAATTGATTAGGTGGAGATGCGGGGGGCTGGATGAGTTGTGAGCATAGAGGGTAGAGATAGATGACATGGCACAGACGCACAGAGTACATTGGGAAGAGTGAATTGAATCTACGCTATTGAGAGGCTAGTCTTTGGTTCGTCATAAACAAGCCTACGCAGCGTGCCGATCCTCCTCGATCCTGATACCAACTCTTCCTTTTTCCTATCCAGAAAGGCATGGCCGCAGCCCTATGACCCTAACAACCTTCTCGCATATGGGTGGGTGAACTTATCGTACCCATGACCACCCCTGATCGTAGGTTTGGTCAGTTTGGTTGTTGGCAGGTATTTGACGAGTTCGGGCGTGACTTTCTGGGACTGGTGAGTAGTCAAATCACCCCAGACCACCCTGCGAACTTTATAATAACCACCAGCCACGGGATTATCAGATTTCATCAAGCGGACATGCTGCAAGTTCGGCAACTTCTGAAGAACAGCTGGCGCCGGCAGCTCATGCAGTATGACGAGCGACTTGATAGCTTTGCACTGCTGCGGCTGAAGACGGTCTTCTTGGACCAGGAAGTTGAAGAGTGCGTTGCTAGAGGTGATGTAGAAGTCGTTGAGCGAATAAGGCAGTGTATATGTTTCGAAGTACAGCTGCCGACAGATTCCATTTAGCAACGTCATGCCTAGAACGTCAGGATCGTCAAGGAGAAGAACCCTATTCCCCTGGAATGGATTATGTCGGTCGTCATACACGTTGCTTGTGTATTGGAAATAGGGAACGGATCGCTCCTTGCCATCGGGCAATGTCTCCACGAGGTAGGTCACATAACCAAATTCGATCGAGTTGCCGCCGAGAGCGTATTCAAAGATGCTTCGACGGACGTTGGAGGGTAGGCGCAGGAGCGGTGAGTTGCTTTGGTTTGCTGACCATCTAAGAGTCAACGTTAGCAATCAAATCTAATCTAACCAGACACTACATGAGTACTCACGCCTGGGCCTCAGCAGAGTCCGCCCGCATCCTGTCGCCCCATAAAGTCTTTCGCGGTGGAGCAGTCTGCGGCGCCGTGTACTCTCGTCCATCGAAGATGCGAGCGGAAGCCTCAGCCGCGGTCAAGGCGCTACCACCGCGCATGGTAACGTTTACGGCATCGGAGCCCTCCATTGTGATATCAATGTCATCTGAGCCGAGACTAGGTACTTCAGACTCGCCGTTCGGGGCAAGCTGAATTCCACCGTCGACTGACGAGTCGTCACCGGCGTGCGCGTGGCCTTCCAGCTTCTTCTCTGCGCGCTTGCGGCTCTTAAGCTGGGCCGAGAAAGAGTTGAGCATGGCGCGTCCGCCGCCGTAAATGGAGCTGTGCGGTTGCTGTGGCACCTGCTTAGCCCGCGCGTGGGCAAGGACGGACTCAAAGGGGTCGGGCTTCTGTTCAGAGTCGTTGTGTTCCACCTCGTTGCCTGGCAGAGTGGTCGGGCCACTGAAACGCTTCTTGCTATTGACCTTCTGCAACTTTCCAGATGATTTCTCCTGCTTCATGCTCCGTGGGCGGCCGCCGCCGTTCAATACATTTGAAGGCGGCATAGCGTCTACAGATGATGGTGGAGTTGGCTTTCGGCGTTTATTCGTCTCGTGATATATATTGTCGGGATCGGAAGGACTAAGCTCGGATTGTGCGATCGACATGTTGTGCCGCGAATAGGTACGTTTAGACGCCATGGAACAGTATCGGGTTGAGAGATATAAAAATGCGGCGTACGGTGGTAGAGAGTAAAGCTGCGGGTGCGCGCAGTTGTTAAAAGCAACTGCTTTGCCGAACTCAACGCCCGCGCACTGGGCCGTGCTGCACCGATCGCGAGTGAAAGTGAATACAACGTTAGAGAACTTGACCGATCCCAGGTATGAATGTTCGAGAGAGTGAAAGCACATCCGACCCTCATCTTCAGGTTAGCGCTGACGCACGTCACACAAGGCAGGAACGACAGGTACGCGCTGTCACGTGATTCATCAAACCCCGGGTCCTCGGTTTCTCACTTGCCCGCCAGCAATCCACAGGAATATTGTGAAATAATAGAAACGTTGTGCACCGGACTTGCGATATCTTGCGTACGCATATCAACTTGTAGAGAATTTTCTTATCAGCCACTGGCGGGGCTGCCAGAATCAGAACCACTTTGATAGCGGTAAATTGTCTTGATTAAAACAGAGCTAGCAATAAATACTGAAATGGCATCAGGCCTCTCAAAAATGCCTGAAGACCGCATGGTATGGTTGATGACACCTTTGAAGCGGCTTCGTAGAGAATTTCTCTGTATCGAAATGTAACAAACAGTACCTACGTCCTAAACAGATTTCGAACAACATTGTAGTACGTAAGTTATGACTAGGTGAATGAAAGTTTTCGTCCTTCAGCGTCTGCTGGTGAGGCGGGACATCTTACATATTCCTAGTGAGAAAAGCACAGGCGCGAGTGCGCACACCCGGGCTCGTAGGAGAGGCTGAGCCAATGCATGTAAAGGTTCTCCTGAACCCGGAGATTATTTCTTCGCCTTTGCTTCGACTCACAACCAAGCATCAGGTTGAAGGATCCAGCAGTCAAGCCAGGCAGCGATACGCATTTTCGCAACTTCTTACACACAGCCCAATTTGTACAACTCTGACCATCGTGACGAAATACTTGAGGAAGCTGTGGCGAATGGCAATTCCTTCTAGAACTCCATCCGGGCGTGTTCTTATCGCAGACACTGTCAGCCTTGCAGCGTGTAACGACCTATTTCAGACCGAGAGTAAGCGGCCCCGGGGTGGCCTCGAAACTCGATTCTAATATCAAGGCTGAATTGCGCGAACGAGGAATATCAACATTGTAGAGATTTCTGGTTTTCCGTTGCGACCATCATGAACAGGCGATTCGCAGAGGAAGTAGTCGCGTTGTCCACAGATCATGATGGGCCAGACCGACAACAATCACCGGCATTTCCTGCGCTCCCTTCCGCGAATCCCATCGCAATAGACAGTGCGATAAGTGTCGTTATGGAGAAGAAAGTCGATATCGTTGTTGAAGAAGCCGGGAGTGGTGAGGTCAAGAGTTCGGTTGAACTGCCCAAGCAATGGGGAACTCCACTCCTCCGTAAACTACGATGTAGGTCGCACCTTCATACGTCAAAAAACCATTAGCTAACAAAGAACAGACGCGTGGGCTAGTTCGTACCGCAAGACGTTCGCTTTGATCTTTACCGTCAACCTCGCCGTCTTCATTGCACTTATCGCGACAGCACCGAATGGCCGGCCTGACCATCGCGATATCGGAACCGCAGCCTCAGCAAATCTCCTGGCGGCCATCTTGTTTCGTCAGGAGAACTTCCTCAATATCGTGTATGAGGTCTTCGCGCGTGCTCCTCATTCCTGGCCATTGAGCGTCCGCAAGCGTCTCGCAAAGGTCTTCCACTACGGCGGAGTTCACTCTGGCTGTGGTGTTGCTGCTGTTGTATGGTATATCATGTACACTGTGGAAGCCACGCTTCTTTTAATTGAAGACAAAAACACGCACGGCGACATTCTGGCCAACATGGTCACCTCTTGGGTTCTAGTAACCATGTTCATCGTTATCCTCGCCGGCGCACATCCTTGGTTCCGGAGAAACTACCACGACTACTTCGAGGCATTCCATCGCTTTGCTGGATGGACTGCGTTGGTAAACTTCTGGATCCACAATGTCTTTTCAGCTGCCATCACCGGGCGCGAAACCGGCGATACCACTGGCATGGCACTGCTCAAAACACCTTCTTTCTGGACAATCTTGATCTCGACAGTTTGCACTCTGCTGTCCTGGTCGCGTCTCCGGCTCCGCAAAGTATATCCGGAGAAGCTGTCAGATCATGCGACGCGCCTGCACTTTCGGTACGCGGGTATGCCTTCCTTCTACGGCGTCAAACTCGCAGACCGCCCGCTCCTCGAATGGCACGCCTTCGCCACCATACCTGACATCGACGAGACAACTGGCAAGACGACCGGTTTCAGCGTCGTCGTCAGCAACGCGGGCGACTGGACGAATAAACAGATCATGGCTTCTGGCGAGCGAAAGCTGTGGATCCGCGGCAACCCGCTGCACGGCTTACTTTACACGTCCCGCCTCTTCAAGCGCATCGTCCTTGTCGCAACAGGCTCGGGTATCGGGCCTTGTCTCAGTCTCATGCATGCTAATATCACGCCGACGAGGGTATACTGGAGTACTCGGGATCCTCAGCAGAATTATGGCAGTACTGTTGTCAACGCAGTGAGGAAGGCCGATCCTCGGGCGGTGATCTGGAACACGAGTACCCAGGGCCGTGGCACGATCGTGCAGAGTGTGTACGAGTTGGTGAAAGAAAGCGATGCTGAGGCGGTGTTCATCATCAGCAACCCTAAAGTAACGGAGATGGTCGTGTTCGGCATGCAGAGTCGTGGCGTTCCGGCGTATGGTGCGATATTTGATTCCTGAGGACGGGTTACTATTTACTAGGTAAGTTGGAAAACTCTGCCGCGGCCTGGCGTTCTGTTGTTGCATTTCCTTTCCGGCGCATGGGGGTTTAGAATGGCGTCTTGGGTCGGCATAGCATTTTGGATAAAATCAGCGGCGCATATTGGGTTTAACAATGACCAGCTTCGTTGTATGGCGTTCATCGGCGGATAGGCAGCATGGAGCCGAAATGTGTGAGGACCATATATTTGGCGCTCGACAAATTCACGAGATTACTGATATGAATCTGTATGTTCCTGTGAGTGTCAGCGTTTATAGGCATCTACATGATCTTAACTTCGGAAAAAAGCTTCTCCTCTTCTGCTGACCATCCGTACCCTAGTCAGTTCTTTTGGGTTTCTCGAGATTTCCTGTCGCGCCGTCGTCCGGCACGCGGATGCTCTCTTCTCCGATGGTTGATCAAACTACCGGATCGCCCATGCAACCCTACCAATGCCGATAATTGTTTTCTCGGTCTGTGCTTATATCACCTTGCACACACGTGCTGTACGGAGCATGAAGATGACAAGGTACCTCGGTGCGCTTTTCCCCACACAGCTTGTGTGGATGACGACACTGGGGTAGGACTCGGAATTGCACGCTCATCTCGGCTCGGGCTAAACTGCACCGGGGCAGTCTCCGCAAAGATGGAGCCGCCAACGGCCAGACTAAGAAAATTCCTCGACACCACGAGAGCGACGGGCCCTCCTTTTACAGCCCGACGCCTCGTCACGATGTACCGGTCAAATGCCGAACGCACGACTTCGCCGTGATTTCGGCCGCTGGTGCTTGAAGCGGGGTGCCAAGATGCGCAGTTCTGGGGTGGAGGCTTGTCAGTCCAGGCTAGGATCCCCGCTTGAATGATTCGTGAGGAGATGCGGGATCGTGGAGTGCACGTGGGCGACCGCGGAGAATGCGTCGGTGCTGGGGGCACTTCATGCTGTCCGCGCACCTCCTCTGGCTCCAAGTGTCGTCGTGAGGCACTGTTCAGAGGAGGTGTTGTAGTCGTGAACGGGTTTCGTAAGCCTCCGCAACCAAGATCCACGCCGAGCCAGCCACTGGCTCAATGAAGCTCACCATCGACTCACGAGGCGCAAACACGGGCGAGCTACTGGCGTACCACGCGAGCGCTACTTCCATCCCGCAAGCCATCGCCCGGGATGACGATGTTAGCTCCACGCCCACAACTGCACGCCAACGGGCAAACTTCGGATCGAACGAAGCGTGCAATGAATGCAGACGCGGTACCTTAGCCGGCAGAGGTCGATTCGGCCAGGCCATTGGTCGTGCTAGATGCTGGTATAAAGACTGGCTTCCGGTAGCTATAGAGCACTCCAAGGCAGTCCTGCTTGTTTCTCCGAACCATGGCGACTCTTCTCTCTGTCTTGCTTGTGGGCTCTACCCTAGTCAGTGCCCAGGACTTCAGCGGCGGTTCAAGAGGCGAGGATGCATTCAGTTATGTCCAGCCGGTGAACACTACTATTTTGAACGAGCATGGCTCTTCGCCGGCCGTCTACCCTTCTCGTAAGTTTCCTTCATCTCTTGACATCAGAAAGTGATTCAACTAACAGCAATTAGCCAATGCAACCGGAGCCGGTGGCTGGGAGGAGGCCCTGCAGAAGGCTAAGGCCTTCGTAGCTCAGCTTACCGTCGATGAGAAGTCCTACATGGTTTCAGGTCAACCTGGTCCTTGTGTTGGCAACATCGCTGCCATCCCTCGTCTCGGCTTCCCTGGTCTTTGTCTTCAGGATGGACCGTTGGCTATCCGTGTAGCGGACTACGCTAGCGTCTTCTCCGCAGGTGTTTCCGCCGGAGCGTCATGGGACAAGGCCCTTATGTACGAGCGCGGTTACGCTATGGGTGAGGAATTCAGAGGCAAGGGCGCTCACGTCGCGCTCCAGCCCGTTGCTGGTCCTCTGGGTCGCTCGGGCTACGCTGGCCGCAATTGGGAGGGTGCTGCTGCTGATCCTTACCTCGCCGGTGTCTTCATGAAAGAGACGATCTTGGGTACCCAAGATGCGGGTGTTCAGGCCTGCGCAAAGCACTATATTGGAAATGAGCAGGAGACTATGCGCAATCCTACGTTCGACCCGAATGGCACTACTACGGATACGCTCATCGAGGCTATCTCTTCCAACCTCGACGACAGGACCATGCACGAGCTCTACCTCTGGCCGTTTGCAGATGCGGCACGCGCTAAGGTTGCATCCTTCATGTGCTCGTACACGAGGATCAACGGTAGCTACGGTTGCCAGAACTCTGCGACACTGAACGGTCTGCTGAAGACCGAGCTTGGCTTCCAGGGCTACGTCATGTTAGTAAATTCGACGTAACGTATATTGGGTCCATTCACTGACTGAGCGCTAGGTCTGATTGGGGTGCGACTCACACTGGTGTCGCCGGCATCGAAGCTGGACAGGATATGGATATGCCCGGCGGTCTCGGACCCTACGGCACTGCTTTTGCTGAGGATGTCCCCGGACGCATGCCCGGGTTCTTCGGCGGCAACATCACCCTCGCCGTTAATAACGGCTCTTTGGCCGAAACTCGCGTCGACGACATGATCATCCGTATCATGACGCCTTTCTACGCTCTCGGCCAGGACAAGGATTTTCCAACTGTTGATCCTTCGACAGCTGAGTTGAACACCTTCTCTCCCGTCAGCACTTGGAAGATCGAGTGGAATCTCACCGGCGAAGCCAGCCGCGACGTTCGTGGCGACCATGCGAAGCTTATCCGGAAGCATGGCGCGGCGGGTACTGTCTTGCTCAAGAATGTGAACAACGCCCTTCCCCTCAAGGCCCCCAAGAACATTGCCATCTTTGGTAACGATGCGGCGGAGCCCACTCAGGGTCAACTCAACCAGGAAAACTACGAGTACGGCACCCTTCCATCTGGCGGTGGTTCCGGCACGGGTCAATTCACCTACCTTGTCACTCCTCTCCGCGCCATCCAGGACCGCGCCGCCGAGACCAATGCCAAAATCGTGCAATACTGGCTCAACAACACTCAGATAGCCAACATCGACATCGACACTCTGCTGATCCCCGACCGCCCCGAAGTCTGCATCGTCATGCTCAAGACCTGGGCCCAGGAAGCTGCCGACCGTGCCTCCCTCCACGTCGACTGGAACGGCGACGACGTCGTCTCCTCCGTCGCCTCCAAATGCAACAACACCATCGTCGTCACCCACTCCTCCGGCATCAACGTCCTCCCCTGGGCCGACCACGAGAACGTCACCGCCATCCTCGCCGCGCACTACCCCGGCGAAGAATCCGGCCACTCCCTCGTCGACATCCTCTACGGCGACGTAAACCCCTCAGCCCGCCTCCCCTACACCATCGCCCTCAACGGCACAGACTACAACGCACCCCCCACCACCGCCGTCAACACAACCGGAAAATACGACTGGCAGTCCTGGTTCGACGAAAAGCTCGAGATCGACTACCGCTACTTCGACGCGCATAACATCTCCGTGCGCTACGAGTTCGGCTTCGGTCTGAGCTACACCACCTTCGCGTTCTCCGATCTCGCCGCTGAGCCCCTCGCGGCGAATATCTCAGCGTACCCCGTGGAGCAGGCTGCTCTCCCGGGCGGAAATCCCGACCTGTGGACGCCGTTGTATAACGTCTCCGTTAGCGTGAGCAACACCGGCGACGTAGCGGGCCATGCCGTGCCGCAGCTGTACCTTGGCCTCCCGTCGAGCGCGCCGGAGGGCACGCCTGTTAAGCAGCTGCGAGGCTTTGAAAAGGTGCTCCTGCAGCCGAATCAGACGCAGACGGTTACGTTTGAGCTGCTGAGGAGGGATTTGAGCTACTGGGATGTGGTGAGTCAGGAGTGGGTTGTTCCTGAGGGGGAGTTTACTGTTGGTGTTGGGGAGAGTAGTAGGAAGATTAAGGTGCAGAAGGGGGTGAACGTATTGGGGTCGTACTGACTGGATGGTGAAAGGATAGAGTTATGATTATGAGGTTATGACTGGTACGAGATAGTGTAAATAAGTTAATGTTCGTTCATATGAGGCTGTGTCTGGGTGGCAGGTATGTGCTGATTTGTGGAGATATAGCGATGTTGGCTATAAGACGGATGGCGAGAGTCGTGTGTGTTCTTTGGATGTTTCGAATGAGACGGCTGGTCTCGCGATTTCAGTCAAGGAGGATTCTTCCGCGGTACTTTTCCTTCTGGTCCAGCCGTTTGTGCGTCGCTCACAGGCACGGTGATGACCGCTCTCGTTCGGGAGGGGCGTATGAGATGATTTCCCCATTCCTTAATCCACTTCTCAACTTCTCAACTTCTCAACTTCTCAACTTCTCAACTTCTCAACTTCTCAACGCGCTGCTGTGAGAGAGGAGGATCCTGGCTCGTGCGCTTCTCCAGTAACTTTTGGCGCTCGATATGGTGAAGTCGTTTTCTCGTCGCACATGCCCATATTATGTAAGATAGTCGGGCCCAACGCGAGGTCTTGGGAAGATTGAAATCTGGCTATGGGCCTGAGCAGTGGTGTGGCACCAGAGATTAGGAGGGTGGCAGCGGTTCTTGCCTCGTTTCGTATATATATGCCCGCGCGGCGAGTATGGCGAGGGCCTTTGTCCATATGGCAATCCCCCTGTAAGTCTTGGAGTACTGTCGCTCGAGGAGATATGCCCCCTCCCGCCTTGCTCTTCATCTGCGCCTCGTGAAGGTTTCGATCTCGTCGATAGCCACGTACCCGTGCATGTAAGGTCCTATACGAGTGTTCCTTCTGTGTGATCTTGTTGTCGTCGTCTCTGTCTCTCTGCCACCGCAGGTAGTACTCATATGTGGCCTCCGTGGCCCATCGATAGCTGCAAGGGGTCATAATGGAGCTCTGTTGGGTGACATGGTGCGGTGGAGCTGTGGACGCCAATGACGCACAGCTTAGGCATAGTCATTATAAGTTCACGAAAGAGATGCGCCGCTGGTGGGAATGGGTGCATTTGAAGGATGCTTGAAAGAGAACGGCGATAGTCATCGGACTAGGGCGTCAGCTATCTCGTTCCTTGGCCTTTGACCTACCTCTATGCTATCTCCTGAGGCATGTACGCGCGGTCTGCCGTCAAGGGCTTTTGAAGTTCTAGGACTGGCATGTTGATCGCCGAGCTGCCGGTAGGGAGAGACTGGATAGCCCATGATGCCGTCAACTTCAGTGTCCCGCGATACGACGCAGGCGGTTGCTGCAGCAGGCGCATTTTCTCTAAGTCGCTCTCTTGTATGATGGCAATGCCCCCGACCTCTTTCTGACCTTTGTGGTGCCTTAACGTCTGTCAAAGAAGCCTTGGTGCTCCTCTCGCCGCGAAAGATGACCATGTCAAGCTACAGTATTAGGACAGTGTCTTCGAACCGCCCTCTCAATTGACCGGTCCAAGTACAGATTTCAGGCCACTAATCGTGACAGCTCCAGGTCCGCCATTCACTATCCTGCTTGACTTTCTTGCATGCCGGCGGACTCGCCCTAGTGTGGTGGAATCTATCCGTTCCCCGCGCAACAGCTGGTGACGTTCTCGGTCCTCTTGCCTCACAAACCTCACCCGCCCTCTATCTTTACCGCTGCATTTGCGTCCCCCACCTTCTTATTCGGCCCATATTATCTTCCGTGGTCTGTTTACGATCGGCTTCAGCCGCCGTGTCCGACGCGTGAGCTTTTCCTGTCCGCAGTCCTTTTCGACCAGTCGAAGCTCACCCACAACAGTAACCACCACCGCGATCTCCTTCGACCTTGTCATCCACACTGCTGGACCTGAGATCTTCGGCGGCCAACGCTTGCCATCAAGTACGTTTTGCTCTCCGCTTCTTGCTTTCGCTCCGCGCTTGGCTGTAGCATTTCCGGCGCCGCGCATTTTCTTCGTAGATTCTTACCCATAACACAACTTCTTTCTGACACATAGCTCTTTAGGCACAAGCTGTAGCTTTCTTAGCAACTGCTTACCGACCTCTTCACTCACAGATACCTGTGCCGCGTAAGTTCGAAAATAGTCGCTGCTGTTAAGCCTACTCACCCAACACCAAGAACCCACCCTCGGAATTCACCGCCGCCTCCATCCTTGCGCGCCTTACACGACTTGCTGTCAGGTCACGTTCAGGTCGCAAATCTCCCGCAATCGACAAGCTTGACGGCTTGCCTCAGCACGAGCTGTAAGTGTGCCAGATCCATGCAAACACCTCTTTCTAACAGTACTTAGGCCAATCCCAGTAGTAGACACTCCACGGCGTTCATCACTTAATCGTGGTCGTATATATACGAAACCAAACAGACATCCGCGCGTGGCCAGTACAAGGTAGGGATTGCTCCAGACCCCAGTGCAGGCACTGCTAACCGTGACGGTAAGATGTGGCCAACCTCATACTTCCACCGCTTGTACCAGGCTGTACAGAACCGATCTCTATACCCGCAGAACACACTGGCACTGTTGGGACTGAACTCGCTGTTGGAACAAGACTCAAGCCAGGCTGGCGTGTCAACGGAGTACCTCGCGGCAATGGAGCTTAGCGTAGAGGTCACTGTAAGTGACCTACGTAAGCGCATGACCTACGAGGAAGCACAGAGGATTGTGCTGTCGATACTCCCCAGCCTTCAGCCTACGGATGAGGTTTCAACTCGCTGGGTGGCCGAGCCGCACTCTCGCCTGCTGCGTGCTGAACAAGTCGTCACCTCACTGGGGCCGCACTCAGTGTTCCTCGACCAAGTCCTAAAAGCCGACGACCTCTTCCTTAAGCTTGTGTGTGCAGTACTTCTCGAACGCACGCAGCCAAAGTTGTCGTTCCTCCAGGTGATTGCCTTGGCCCTGATGGACAGCGGGGGTATTGCAGATGAGACCGAAATCCGCGATTGGATCAGGGACAACATTCCCTTCTACGGTCGACGTCTCAACTCGCGGTTGGCTCTGGACGTCTACACTGAGCTCACCGTCGTCTTTGAGAGCTGCGATCGTGTCCTAGAGCCGATTGACCCTGCCATCCGTGGTCAAGGACAGGTCTACTGGCGAGCGCAGAAGGGTCGTGTTTGGCGGCTACCCACAAGCAGCGAGAACCGCATCTTCCAAGATCTGTACGCACCGGATCACAACCTGCTTTGGAATCGTCCGCGGCCTTTCGTTACAGCGACCCAGAATATCCCCAGGGTACGTACTGGGGTTGCGATCAACGGGAAGCCGTTTGTGACAGACATCTGTGTCCCCAAGCTTCAGATGATGCCGGCTGAAATTTTGGAGGAGATCGCCAGGTACAGTGCCCTGCGTTCCGAGGTTGTTCAGGCTCGGGTAGTTTGGCGTGGTATTGGCTTCTGGCACATCGCGACAGGGCGAATCATGGCGAACGCCACAGTTCTGCCCGCAAACTTTCCTCAACGCCGGAACTACCGTGAGCTAGGACTCATCGATGCCAGACCGTTGTGTGGTCTTCCAAGGCTGGATGAACTCGTCCGAAAACAGTTCTTCGGCAAGAACCACTTCACGTTGAAGGATAGTATCTGCGGTCACCACGCCGTGACATACTTGATGTCACGTTCAGGTGTCGCGAAGGATATGACCTACCTCCCTTGGTTGTTCATGAAACGGCTTGGTATCCGAAGTGCTGAGCTTCTTACCAGTATCAGCATCGAGCTCCAGGTAGAGTCGCTACAAGACACCGAGTCGTACTACTTTGACGAAGAGTACGCCGAAAAGGTTGCCGACTTCCTGAGAGTGATACGGGAGAGTGGCAACCTCCAGCACTTGGAGGTACACATCCTGTGGTACGGTGATAGGGACTTCCGAAACTTCTACACAGGGGATTATATCCCAGATCTCGTATTATTTCACGAGCTGTCCCAATTCCGTGGCCTCGAAGATGTGTACATTTTTGGCCTGGAGCTCTTTCCTGAATTACGCGATGGATTGGTCCGCCTGATGACTTCGCCTCGACAGGACGCAGCCGCAGGGCAGGACTAGCAAGCTGATGAAAGGTGAGTGTTCGTTACCCCAAAAGAGACGAAGAGAATTAACCAGATCCAGAAGCTTGTGATAGAAGTTGGTCTGGAGATCTGTTCACCGCGAACGCCCTTGACTTGGGGTGAGGTGACGGACCGTGACGGAATTTGTAGAAGCGGCAATGTCTTTCCTCGTAACTTAATGTTAGCTGTCTACTGCGATCGCAAGGCAATTCGCGTGTAGGTTGTTCATTTGCCGAATTCCTTAGTATCGGCAAGCTATTTGTTGACCTTTTCCTTCTTTCGGGCACGTTTCTTTCCGTAGTAATAGCTTCAGACATGGAACGATGGACGTTCTGGGTTATTGCCCGTTTCTAGCCATAACGTTGATTATTCAACACATGAAAGATCGTACATATGTCTGGTGGAGTGTGTACCCATTTCGCGTCTTTCGCTTCGAACATGTTTCACGGTATTGAGAGAACACTGATGGAGACATTTTCACGCCCCTTCACGCACATTAACATCGCGCTTCCTCTCCACCGACGCTCAGAGTGCCTTACTATCGAGCTGCT
This sequence comes from Paraconiothyrium sp. Pb-2020, assembly GCA_022419385.1. NCBI lineage: Eukaryota > Fungi > Ascomycota > Dothideomycetes > Pleosporales > Didymosphaeriaceae > Paraconiothyrium > Paraconiothyrium sp. Pb-2020. The sequence goes on along the minus strand of JAJUBI010000003.1, from coordinate 4,936,000 downwards.
GACGACATCGCCATCATGATAGGTCTACGGGTCTGGAACAGGTGACGCTTCTCAGTAAGCTGAGAGACTGGATGAACGGGATCATAACCAGTCACCAGCTACACTGGACAGTCCTGAAGGTACGTTGCAGCAATTCAAGGTGTCTTTCAGCCCTAGATTAGATAGCACTGGGTTGTAATAGCCCGGTTGTGGCTGTGAAATGGCGCTGCAGATGCCTCCGTGTTTTTCGCATGCCGGAGCAGGGGTAGGAAGCCCAAGCGTTAGAAGAGACCAGCTCGAGTCGACCATTTGCAACGCTTGAATGCTCGCAGGCTGTCTCTTGCCCTATGCCTGTACGCACGTGTATGATACCGCAACTTGGTGGCCTCGAATCATAGAGGTCCGTGGTCGTTCCTTCATCAACGTCTTTGCCCGACATGGAAGGTCCGTGCACGGAGCGTTTGTCGTGGGCCGTCCCGAGCGATGGCTGTTACGACTCACTTACTCCTTGCTCAACTGTATCGAACCTCGATACGCCTCGTGTCAAGCAAGCCGCTCGCAACTTTACGCCAAAGTACCCGTGCGTTCGTGCCTCCAAGCATCCAGGTCATTTGGAGTCACGCTCAGCTTCTATCACCCAACCTCAACAGGTTGAGCCGACTCAGAATTCGAGGTCTTACAGTTTGGAGGTTGGTGTGTTGAAGTCGCATGACTTAATGACAGACTTCAAGGTTGTCCAAGTTTTGAATCTGCATGTGGCGAAATCGCTCGCAAGTGCAAGGCAGCGCTCCGAAAAAGGTGATCACAACAACAGCCTCCACAAGAACATTCATTCATCGAGGGCCATCGTCGATTCACCATCCGTGGGAACGAGGGTCAGAGACATGATCCCTGATAGCGCACGCAGGAGCAAGACCTACCAACGACGAGTAGAATCAGTTCCGGCCAAAGTAGACGGTAGATCGCCGCAAATGCCAAAACCTCGTAGTCGACGATCCTAGGTTCGCGGTGGCGACGAAGATGAAGAAGAACTCATCCATAGAGTGGCAAGTTGGCTTGTTCCAGGGATCCAGAAATCCATACTAACAAGAATCATGTCTGCCCTGTTCAAATTGGTAAAGTGGCACAATTCAACGCTATTACCGACCTCACCGGCCATGGTCCAGATCCGAAACACCTTTGTGCGTCCAGATGAATGGGCGCGACATCCATGCCAGCCAGGTCGGGCTCGACACAATGGCTGATGTTTTAGTCCCGTCGTATCGAAAGGAGGCGAGTACCTCCAGAGGATCTCCGACCCTCCTGAGAATACGAAGGAACGGACCGAAGGCTGTGTTGTCGACCAGGTCACGGCAGGCAAATCAGGCGCGGTCGTATGGAGACCCACCGCCTCCTTGCCCTTCTAATTCTACAACGCCATGGTCCCTCTCGGCGTCGATTTGGATGGCCCCTATTATATGGAGTGCCGTTCAGGATCACAAGGTCTCCAACGGTACGACTCCTGAAGCGGCGTGCCTTGGTTCCGCTCCTGAGCGGTGACTGGTATCAGATACCTGATGCATGTGCCAGTGGTAGGATATAGTTTGGAGGAGGCTTAGCGAAGAAGGCCCCACCAGTCCGCAACACTCGCATTGACGAGAAAACTCGAGAGCAAAGCGCCTAGGACGGCGGTCCAGCGTGCGTGGAAGGCCACTTGAACTGTTCATCTGGAAGAGTTATGTCAATTGATTTTGAGTTTGTGTCCGAGGAGGATGTAGTGTCTCGAGGTGATCTTTGAGAAAGATAATCATCTGCACCTTCCACTGGAGACAACGGTGGATCAATGGCCTACGTCGAGATCAGGATAATCGACTCTTGCAAAGGAGATTGCGAATGGTGGACCCCGCAGCTCGTTCCGCGGTCTTCTCTCTTCTCATATGTCGAGTCCGCGCACTATCCCCGGGACAGGCCGCTGAGGCAATGCCATCCGCTTCGTGGCTGGACCTTCAGCACTGCAATCTCGAAACGTCATATTTGGTGGCTGCTGTGTCTACGTCGGCGATTAGGCGCCAAAACCTTCCCTGCACGAACGTCCAGGCGCAGGCATAGACGAGCCGCCAGCGGTGGGGCGCGCTATGAGCGACGATGGGGCACCTATTGTGAGGGGTCGCCATCGTCCGTCTCAGAGTACGAGACGAAATCCTCTGTCCAAGGTGTCCACTCCTTATATGTCCGTACGTAACGATGTTTGCGGCGGGGGGAGGTTGCATGTTGTGGAGGGCAGAGGTGGTTGTGCTTGTCGCGCATGCGCCGTACATCTCTTCGAGCAGCGGTACGCTCCGTCCAATATACTGCGGTTGCTGGCACCTGTGCGCTCTAGCGTTCTGAACGGGCCTCTTGGAGACGTTTCCAAGGTGGGATCGTACACTGAGCCTCTGAGGAGCCATTCCGGTTACACGAAGGCGCACATGCAATCGAAGTCATCATCAGTGAGCCAGATCAGCTTGTCCGTTCTGCGATACGAGTGGAAATTTGCCGACTGTGTGTTGTACGCGGAACAACTTGATGTGTGTCAGTGGTTTTGACGCCAATCAAACAGCCCTATCGAACATTACATACATTGATTGCGTCGAGTATTTCCACGGCACAGTTGATGTTCCCTGGATGCTTCGGTTTGAAAACGAGACCAAGTCCCGTCGAAGCACGTAGCTGAAAACCAAGAGAGCGAGGTAGAGTGAACGCACGGGCCGGGTCTTCGGCCCCCCTCCCGGGTGAATAGCTCCACAAAAGATGCTCTGAAGTCCTTACTTGGGTTTCTCGTTTCGAGCATTGCGAAGTACATTTCCCAAGGCAGGGTTTAATTCCTGCGTGCTAGAGTACATTGCAAGAAGCCGGATTCAAAGCAGTTGAGATATCCCGAGGCCTTCTCCCCTTGTTCTAACCCCTTGGCGCTGCACTGCTTAATATGGCGTCAAAGTTTCTTGCGATTGGGCAATTTGTGTTCCATATCAAGGTATCGATGTTCTGAGAAGACACGGCAATGGATTTTGAGCTATTGATTGCGGCTAGAAATTTTCGAGGACTCAACGAGCGGACTCGTTCTCCAACGCGAGGCCAGTTTAATGACCACCTGGGGCACCAAATCGTTGACAACTCAAGTGAACAGCAATCGGGATGTTTTTACTGCTGTCGCTGGGTCTGGTTCTCCTGGAGTGACCCATAACCGACAGTTGATCAGCGCGCGAACGTGATAAAGGAGGAAGTATACGTAATGGTCGCCGTCTTGGCTATCATACCCTGAATTGACCCCGGGCGTTATTGCGCACTAGGAGAATGCCGTTCTTCAGATGGTAGGTCTCGTCTGCCACTTCGACAACAGCCGCAAGCGCGCGTTCCAGCCAAGGTGACCCTAGTGAGCGACGCTAACAAGCCGTGTTGCGCTTGTGCTGAAACCGAGGTCACTGACTAGTTGACTCCACCTCCCGGCGGCCCCCGAATGTCAGACATCCCATCGAAAACCACAGTCATCTGTCCGATCTTGTATCTCCAACCACCAAAAGGCACTTTGATAGGCGTGGTCTCCCACCCAGCTTTTGATTGGTCATTGGTCAACCTTGTTCACGTTCGGGCCTTTTGGTGGGAGCACTCTTGGGGCGGTGTGACGCTGTCTGTCCAAATGTGCATTATACGAAATCTCATGTAGTTGTGGGAGTGAATGCGGAGTGGCGAGCGATCAATTGGACATATGTTGAGGTCATTGGATGCCTTAACGTCCCAGGTGGGAAACTCTAGCGGGTGTGATCCTCTTCTGGATTTCTCGATCGCGTGCATGGCCACGATATCCCTAGCAATTACATGTTGATGGGTATGTAGTGATCGAAAATATTGTTGTTGATTGTTCCAGAATCGTGGGTGTTTAGCTTCCAGGGCGTATAGGGATCGTCGACCGGAGATAGCTCATCCGACGGTCTATGATTGGGGTTGCGTAGGGTAAGGTTTGCGACAACGACTCACAGCGCATGGAGACCATCCGAGGGTCGAGGTCATCAAGTACGCAGAACGGATGATGCCACTAATGCTATCGCTGTCACGATATATGTTGGGATAGCGGAGAGAAGGAAGCTAATGCAGGTGCCGCTTCACTCGCAGGGATTTGAGAACTTCGGCAGCTAGGCCGAACGATGATCCTCACCACGTGATACCGCTTAAATCAACATGCACGTCTTCATCGCTCTTTTGGACGATGTCGCACATGCGAACATTGCAGCAAAGTATGCAACATCATACACCCTGAAGCGCGATATCTTTCCTATTTCCTACCCCCTATCTACTCCATGATAACCTCTAGTAGCCTCTTTGCCGGCATGGCATCGGTTCCTGGCATCGGTCCGAAAGCGTAATCTCGAACCGTTAGGCTCCACCCTCCCTTTTGAGCGTCGCTCGGAGCCCAAACCGTCGAGAGACCGGATCCATCTTGGCACCTAGCCCTGTCAGCTTGCGTTTTATCGCAGGGATAACGCAGACTCTTCTCGGTCCACCAAACTCAAACGCAACACCTGCCAGACCTGAAGCCGCTCACTGTGGGGAGACAGGGACCAGACTGCGACAACTATTCATTTTCGTTCAAGGCGCAGCGCAATAGTGGCTTTCAAGCATTCATTTCGCCACTCCATTCGCCGTCTTCGAACCTAGAATTTTTCAGGGGGCACGTCTAGCCAGTCGCGGAAGCATTGCGTGGATCCCGCTGCAACTACAAGTGACATGGTACCCAGCCATGTGTAGTACTAACCATATTCTGTCGTTCCTCGGATACTTACCCAGAACTAGCCTGTGATCACCACGGTACCTGTCGTCGTAACGGAACCTAGGTTCTCATCCGAACATAAGGTTTCTCCCCCACAGTTCTCTAACACAGACAGGCTTAGCAAATGGCATGGGTGGGATATTAATGAGACACTCGGGCGCAAGATCGACGAACAGGGGAAGACTATAAGGATTGTGGGCATCCAAAAGATGCAATGTTCATCCTTCAGTTGCTTATCCGGCGCGATCCTTCCGCATCCTCCTACCATCAGTACATTCCGTCTTCAGCCCTATTGTTTAATTGCCCTAGTCTAGTCGCGTACCCATCTATGTCTGTTTGAGGAGGACGAGCGAATCCTGGCCGCGCCGTTGCTCGGATCGCGGGGAATCATCCATTGAGCTCAACGTTTGAGCAAGTTCAGCAATGCAGGACCGAGGGGGACAGGTAGCTGCTGTAGCTATTCTCTTTCTAGTCTTGACATGGCTCACCGTAGGCCTGCGGTGCTACGTGCGGTCAGTGCATCGTTCTTCCCGCCGAATTGGTAACTGAACCAAACAGAATCGCGCTCGTGAAAGGCTTCGGACTAGATGACAAGCTCATGGTAGTCACTCTCGGCTTCTTCACAGCATACCTAGGCTGCCAGCTCGGCGGTACAGTCCATGGTACTGGCCAACGTCGTTCCGCACTCACGGACGAACAAGCGCAAACAGCGTTACACTACTGGTATTTCTGCGAAATATTCTACACCATCGCAACATGTCTTCTGAAGTTGGCCGTCGGGTTTTTCTTATTGCGCATAACGGTGCACCCGTGGCACATCTGGATCATACGCTTGATCATGGCTGTTGCCGGCTTCTTAGGCATCGGATATACCGGATTGGTCATCTTCCAATGCCAACCAATCTCGTACTGGTGGGATCTCGACCCTACCCATGAGGGGAAATGCCTGGATGCCTCGCTTGTCATGATCTTTACATTTGTGGTCTCGGCCCTGAACTCTTTTGCAGACTGGACGTTTGGCATCCTGCCCATTCTCATTGTCAAGGACCTGCAAATGAAGAAGCGCATGAAGGTAGTCGTTTCTGGTGTCATTGGGCTGGCGGCTATGTAAGTCTTACTCTCCGAATATTAAACTTTTCCCATTCCTGGACACATGCTTACGTTTACAGCGGCTCTACTGCAACCATCATTCGCTTACCTTACACACACACCCTCAAGCCATACAAGGGCGATTTCCTGTATCGCACAACTGATTTCGCCATCTGGACCACCGTCGAAGTCGGCATCGGTATCTCAGCCGGTTGCATCGCGTGTCTCAAACCCCTTGTCAAATCCAGCTTCCTTTCTACCCGATCCGGACAGAAATCTACTGGTAATCCGTTTAGCAAAAACACGGGAAGCAGGCTTGGGGGAACCTACGGCAGGCAAACCCCCATTGGAGGACTGGAAATGAAGCCGGTTGTTGTTGGCAAGAACACCACGACAACGACCGTCACTGCTGGGAGGCATAGCAGCGATTCAGACGAAAAAGATCTTGTCAACAACGACACTACCGGGGAAGTTGGGATAACGGGATCAGCAAAAGTGTGACAACTACGGTTGTGGAGGAGCGTATGGATGACCGTGCCGGCCGTGCACCACGCAGTCACAAGCCAAGCGATATCACCATCCAACGCAGAAGGAATGGTAGCCCGGGGGGAGACAGTGGATCGACCCTTCATGACGAGGACAGACGAGGGCCAGTACGAGCATATGGAGCGTTTTAGCAACTTTGAGCGAATGTATTATCATCTCTACGCTACAAGGCTTCGCTCAGGAAGTGATGGCCATGTCTCTATGCCCGACAATTTACCGTACTCACACAGCATGTATATTACTACTGAAATATAATCGTAATAGAAAGGGGGATATAGACAATGTAAGTCTTGAACTACATACATTTCGGTGCGGCGTCTTCCCGGCAGTTGAGAACCCGTAAATAATACCCCAGGGGCAACATGAAGCTCGTGCCGGACGCATGGAACTTCGAACTTGAAACCAGCAAGAGGGTCGAGGGTCCAGGGTCCTTGTCAATGGAGCTTGAAGCTTAGCTAACTAAAACACCAGGAGTGGGTCACTTCGGCAGAGGTAGCGAGAGCCGCGATGCTCGCCACCTGAAAACCTTGGGAAATCCGTGCCAATCTAGGCCTAATCGGTGTGCACTAAACACCAAACAGTAGCTAGCCACGTGCTAACCCAACGCACATCCCCACTTTACGGCTCCGCGGCCTTGGAAGAGGTCTCACATCCCGCAGTGTTGTGCTGACTCGCCTTCTCCACGGCAATTACACGTTGTTGAATGCCGACAGCAACATGAAGATGTAACCAGCCCCCGCAAGTTCATCAGCTACACCGCACATCCTTTTCAGATGCAACGGGTACTCTTCTGGATGTCTACTGCAATGTGCGGTCGCCGTTGCACCCCGGGACCACGAACGGAAGCGAGCTCAACGATTGTGATGACGTTTCGATACGCTTGTGTACAACGTCACACAACGTTTAACACTACAATAGGTACTTGTGCAGTGTGTTGCCATAAGCAAACCTCAACAGTCTTTAGCCGCAGCCCGAACTCTATAATATGGTTACTAACGATGCGCTGCCCGCGGAGGAGAGCGCAAATATCATAGGCTAAAAAAGTCTGGAACGTCCACCCGTCAACCGCCAGGGAATTGACAGTCGCGTGGCGACGTTACCTAAATCCAGGAACCGACAGGACTTATGCCTGTCAGCGAGGCCGTGCACACGGCACGCAAACTGGCCGTGCTTGCGGAGAGATTTATAGAATTGTCTGTCACTGGTTCCGCGATGTTAGGCGCCTAACTCCTGGAGGCTTGTTCCTGGCCATGAGCTCGAGCTATGTACAACATCCCTCAGAGACGAAGTAGACTCGTCCAACCCTGCAGATTGTAGTTCGTGATCACCATCTGTGCCATTCCACAGTCTACAGAGAAATTGGACAGCCTCATTTAATCACTCTACTACGTGAAGTGACTCCCCGTGTGGATGCGTCTTCATTGTGACTGTGGCCATGACTGTAGGCCATTGAGTCCCGCATTGCGTGAATGTCAGATTTGTGTAACATAGCGGACCAATGGGACTGTGGGTTGGGCAGCGAGAACCTCCCACACTGTTTTGTTTGGCGCCTCTACGACTACGCTATTCTCCCAATGTTCCGGTGTCAGGCACTTGGATGGTGATGTACTCAATTATGAGTCTTGCAAAGTATGAGCCCGCCAATTGTATAAAAGTTCGTCTGCAAGCCTTGTCGCTATGGATATACATCGACAACATCATCTTCACAGAGCCATCAAATTAGATATCTTGGTAGACTTGCTCGGTATCTGAAGCATCATCCAGTCCATCGAAAGATTTTAAGCACGTCCCCTCATTTTTACAGCACACGATGGCAACCCCGACAGACTCCTCTTCTGCCCTTGCGGAGCCCGTCATTCAAGTAAGTCGATAATCTCCGGACGCAATTGAGCTACCCCTATCTCGTTACCTAAACTTTGTTCACACCATCCAGGCCGTGGCGCAAAAGGTCAAGAAGCTTTACGAAGATTTGGGCGAGAAGCGCTTGTACACTATAGAGAGTATTCGATACATGCAACTTCTCTTAGACAGGATTCACGACGTTGAAGAGCTAAGGCACGCGGAAGTCTCGGAAACAATGAAAGATTACACATTCAAAGATGGCGATGGCAAAGAGCACGAATTGAAGCATTTGAGAATTGCTGAGACTTTTGAACATAAGGATTCAGAGCTCCCAGAAGGTACGACCACGATGACTTTTGAGAACGCACTTGGCGAAAAGCATCAGTTTGAGGTTCCACTCGTACCATGGTTGTATTGGGAGAACGGCATCGATTTAGAGTGAGTGAAACCAATGACTAGCAAGGAGGTCTGCTGAACCACACCTAGTGTGAAACCTGTGATATACTTCCTTTCGTACCAACAAACGATATTCGATCCGACTTTGGAAGCGCTTTGTCCACGAACGCTAGCTGACATTGAAGGTGGCTTTATGGACCGACCAATTACGCCAGATCTATGTTCATCGGGAGGTTGGCAATCGCTTGCTGTCAACTACATACCGATGTATTTTGGCTACGACCTATGTAACACAGCCTATATAATAGATCCAGACATCGGCGACCTTGAAGAAGTGGACCATGAACGGATGGAAGAGCTTAAGAAGGATTCTGAGGCTGAACGAGACGAGATCGTCAAATACGTTGAAGAAGCCAAAGGCACCATCAAGAAAATCGTTTGCCTCGGCCTGAACACGATGTTCGGCCCCGAGGGCACCGATTGTACGCTGCCTCAACACTACACCGTCTTGGATCTTGCAGATAGGTTGGACGTTCCAGTCATTTTCCAGAGCCTGAAATATGTAGTGGGAGACAAGGAGTTTCTGCGTTCGACTAGGCCGCGAGAGTCAACGTCCGGCTCGCTGAAAATTGACTTTTGCGACTCGCAGGAAGGCCTGTATGCGATCGATAAGAGCACACTCGTGTTCACTACCGGACAGCCGGATCTCCCGATACGACAATTAGTCGCAGACCTTACCCATGAATACGGCGGCCCTGCTGCAATTTTCTGCGCGCCAGTCAAAGATGCCATTATGAAGGAGTGGTCTGTGGATACTGAGATGAATCAATTCCGCACAGCGATAAGGGACTGGACTGTGAAGAAAGGGAGGTATGGAACCCGCAAGAAAAAACAAACGTTTCCAGACCCCGTCAACAAGCATGTTTTCAACATGTTGAAGGGCTTCAGGGAGGTCTTGAACATCGACACATGGTATGCCCAGACAAGGGAGGGGCGTAAAGGGCCTTATATTCCATCGGAAAGTTATAACCGTGGGTGCTCCTTGTACATCAAGAAAGGCAGCGCAGACCCGTAGGCTCGTTTGAGGAGATACTAGGTGATTCTGAAAGCTTATAATCTCTTCTTACCATGTAAACGTGCGGTACATTCTACTTTCAAGCTCTTGCATGATTGTTTTGATATTTTGTATATTGTCGAAAGTTTTGCACCTTACGACCTTGCCTCTATCACAATTTATGTTCGAGGTTAAACGTTCTCCGGCCGTAGTTCCTCGTCACAACTTGTTGAAGGTGGACCATATCAGAGCATTCTGCATACCAGGGAACTCAATCTATAATGCGTATTCGCAGTGGAACCAGGTACTGCATGGTATAGGCTTATAGGCCTGCTCCACGATACTTCCAACTTCATAGTATCCTAGAACCAGACACTGAAGGTGGCATCTTAGGTCCATGGAGGCAGCTTCTACCAATGCCCAGCAGCTCAACGGCCTCACTGAACTTTACGCGATGTTCTCTAAGCCTCCCAGCGGCTCCTTCGCACGCTCCAGGCGATCGCACTTCCTGGTGGAACTTGGGCTCCAGGGTCTCGTATTCTACGCTCCGACTGTTGAAAGTAAGGATACCGCTCTCAACTAATCCTTCTACTTGATGTTCACTCGTTGATTCAGCCAGCCAGTAACGCGGGCCGCTCACCTATTGTAGCGTCCTCACCCCCAAACCGGTATCTCTCAGCACATTCAGCTCCGAGCAGATACGCGAGAAAAGAAACGGCGAAGAGCTTAGAGTGCCGGGCCCAATCGCATCAATAATATTCTCAAGGTAGATAGTACATTGCGCTTTTAAGCGAACAACGATCGCACTTGCCTCACGATGCATGGGCTCAATCACCACATAACAGCTCAATGAACCTGAAGAACAAAGTATTATGTATTATCAATTATATACATCAATGAACATTATCAAGACACTAAAGTCTCCCCTTCTACCCCTCCTCGTCTACCCGCACGCTTACGCCCCACACGTAGGAGCATTCTTCTTCGTCGTCGTCGCCCAGCTAGTCACAGTCTGCGTCTGCTTAACCGTAGTAGTCTTGTAGACCGTCGACTGGCTAGTTACAGTAGCCGTGGGTGTTAGCGACGACGTAATGGTCTTCCACACAAGTGAGGTGCTTGCAGGGAGAGTCGTCGTGCTCTTCACGGTGACATCTTTGCTAGAAGTCTTTGTGATGGTCTGTGTGGGCAAGGTAGTGCTGCTCTTGACGGTTACTAACTTGACGCTCGTTGTTGTGGGGCCGGCGACTGTGGAGGTAGATACAGATGTTGAGGTTGTTGTCACAGTCTGAAGAACGGTTGAGGTAGACCTGGCTAGGGTTGTAGTCTTGCCGGTAGAACTTGTCTTGATGACCTGCGTTGTCGTTGTTGAGCCTTGAAGTGTCGTGGTCGCAAGCTTGGTGTTCGTTGAGTAACTTGTGCTGGTGATAGTTGAGGGCTTGAGGGAGACGGTATCGCTAGAGGTAATAGTCGTGTAAACGTCAGACGTGTAAGTTGTACCAGGGATAGTGATTACCGCTGTCTTGACAATGGACGTGAGCGGAGAAGTGATGGTGATAGTGACGGTCGGGGCAGCTGCGGCACGACCAGCGATCTGTTCAAGATCACGACGAAGCTTGTTGGCAGTTGGTATACAAGTGACGGTTGACGTGCTCTTCTTCGTCGAAGTTGCTGTCGTGTATGCCGTCGAATAGACAGTTGTGGCCTTTGCCTGAACCGTAGTCTCTGCGTCACTTCCAACAGTCTTCGTAGTCGTACTCGTAGCTTTGATAGCCTTTGCCGTGGTGGTGTACAACGTTGTGATAGTGGATCCTTGCGAGATGGTGATTGTCTGCGGATCGGGTGTTATCGTTGTCAGCGCCGTAGTTGTAGAAGTGCTCAGCACGGTTGAAGGCTTTCCTGTAGTCGTCTTCAAACTGTACACCAATGTCTCCTCCGTAATGGTTGAGGTCTTGACGGTTGGGTCCGGTGTTATTGTTGCGGCAACGTTGACATACGAAGTCGATGTCTGAGTAATGGTCTCATCTGGATCGGTCATTGTGTAAGTCTGTGTTATTGTCGTCTTCTCCACAGTATTCTTCGTTACCGGCGCGGGAGTGATCGTAGTTTCTACATCTAGAGTAGTAGTGTGGAACTTAGTGAGAGTTGCGTCGGGGATTGTAGTGGTCGTGGATAATGTCGCCTTAACTGTGGAGAGCTTCGTCGTAGTAACTGTGACGGTTGAGACGGAAATCAGTGTAGAGCTAGAAAGCAGCGTGGAGGTGGAGCTTGCTGTCGAGGTTGAGAGAACTGAGCTTGTTGATTGAGTGGGAATGACGACGGTTCCAGCGGAGAAGGGAGTTCCATGCACCAATGTCATGTTGATCCATGAAGTGGAAGCAAAGAAGCTGGCCAGCTCGAACTGCGCTGCAGTACCAGCAGTAAGCTGGGTGGCAAATGAGGCGCGACCAGAGGTTGATGAACCGGGGCCGTAGTTGGCCATCTCACCAAAGATAACACCATCAGTCTGGGGAGTGGACTTTGACCATGCCTCCCATCCTGCGGCTTCGACACAAGAGCCAAGATAGCTCTCAATGAAAGCAACGCGGGCGAAGTTATTCCAGGGTCGGCCAAGAGAGATCTCAGAATAAGAAATGCCACTGACAGGAGTCACCGTGCACTGATCGAACACAAAGCCGGCCGCAGTGGTGTTTGTAAGCCGTTTGCTTGCCGTCAGTGAGACGTCGTCTGTGTTCGGTGATATGGTAGTATTCAGGAAGTAGCCCGCTCCGCTTCCCCAGATCATGTCAATGCTGCCTTGGATCAGAGAATTTGAGGCGAAGAAGTAACCATTGATGAGGAGGGCATCCTGGTTGCCATATACCTGGCATCCGTAGAGCGAGGCATACTTGCTGCTCTTAACACCAAAACCAAGTGTAGCATAGCTGCGTTGCTTGTTAGCAAACTGTGGTCGTGGAGCTCAATGCGAACTTACTTCTTTGCAGTGCCATATGTATTAGCAAAATTGATGTTGATGGCCTGGAAGTAATTTCCAGTAGCATATACAGTAGCAGAATCTGAGTTAGACGCATCTGCCTGTGTATCTATGCCATGAGCATAGGAAATAGTGACCTGGTTTTGAGTGTAATCTTCAGTAGCAGCAGTGTAGCCCATGAATATGGTCGTTCCAGATTTGTTCAGCACGAGTTGCTCCTGGTAGACACCAGGGTATATGAAAACAGTCGTAGTGATCTTACTGGACGTTGGTAGAGCATCCAGAGCTGACTGTATGGTATCATAAGTCGTCTTGCCTTCAATGGCGGTCTTGGACACGATGTAAGCTCCTGCCGGTGGTGTAGTTCCGTCATATGTGGTTGTCGTGTTTCCGGGTTGGGGAGTGGATGGAGTAGCCGGCTGGGGAGTAGATATTGTGTTCCAGTATGTCATGTCGATCCAGTCAGTGCTGTCCATTACTGTCGCGAGAGGGTACGAGTCGCTGGTCAGCAACGTGCAATTCTGCCAAGCTATTCTGGCTGCAGCATTGTTTTCCCAGTTACCGGGTCCAGAATTGTTGTACTCAGCAAACGTAATGTGGTCCGTCTGCGGGTTCGTGGTTCCCCAGATCTTCCATCCAGATGGATTGATGACGTCAGTCAGATAGCTGTTCTTTACAATAACGGTCGCATAACTAGAGTATGGTCTTCCAAGATACACACTCTGAGTCAAGTCCGCTGTCGCGCTGTCTGCTGCCTTGAAGAGACACTGATCGAAAATGTAGCCACCGATCGCCGAGGATGACGCACGACTCTGGGCGGTAATAGCCGATTTCGCCCGCTGGGCACCAATGGTGCAACCCTTGAAGTAGGCCTTCGAGTAGCCCCAGATGAAATCAATAGCGCCCTCTATGTATGAGGATTCGTAGTACTGATAGCCAGTAGTGGCGCCTGTGAGCAGGGTATCTTGCCAGCCGATGAACGAGCAACCGTAAAAGCCAATATGATTGCCATAGATACTTCCAGCGAGAGTGACATAGCTAGCCTTGGAACCGTCCAAGTTATCGCTATTAATCACGTTAACGTTATACATGCTGATCTTAGTGCTGCCGGTAGAGAATGTAGCAGTCTCGGCATCGCTGTGACCGACCGGCAAGGGGCTAACGGACAGGCCACGGGCGTTGGAAATTGTGACAGTGTTGCTTGAGTACGTCTGACCCGGGTTGCCTTCAGTGTAGCCGATGATCATGACTGGACCAGCTCTAGAGACGCTTGGTACCTGCTCCTGGTAAGTTCCAGGATACATGAAGATGATCTGGGTGCTGGAGTCGCTCGGGAGACTAGCCAAAGCAGAAGTCAGGTTGCTGTAGGATCCGTTGACCGACCCACCAGCTGAGACAAGCACAGCTCCGGTGGGAGGGACAGTGCCACTAGCAGGATGCGCCCAAGTTGCCGCCGCGGAAGAAGACGCCGTTGGGCTAGTTGATTGGGTTGGACTAACGCCTAGGGTGAAGCTGGGCTCATAATTGTAAGCCGTCATGTCGATCCAGTCCGTTGTACCTAAGAATGAAGATAGCGTGTACGCGGATGCCTGTGACGAGGTAAGATTCGTCGCATATGAGACGCGGGAAGTGCTCCAATTTCCTGGACCGGTGTTGTTGTATTCGCCAAACAGTACATTCGCAGTTCGAGCATCGCTGGTGGACCAAGCATTCCAACCTGCCGAAGCGATGTGCTTGTCTAGATACGAGTTCATGTACACCACAATGGCATACTGAGACCACGGACGCCCGAGGTACGTTGTCCCAGTGGACGAACCGTAAGAACTAGTGTATGTGACGTAGCACGAGTCGAAAATGTAGCCACCTGCCCAGGTGGCACTGGGTCGATTCTGAGCTGTGATGTAGGCACCAGCAGTGTTCGAAGCGATGTAACACTGATGGAAGTAGGCTTTGGAGTAGCCCCAAATGAAATCCACACTACCCTCAATGTAGCAATTGCTGAACAATTGAACACCTTGGTTGGCTAGTAGAGTGTCCTGGAAACCGATAAATGAGCAACCATACGCTGCCATGTTGTTGCCGTAGAAGTCAGCTGCTAGAGCAGCCGTGTTCGAGGTTTGAGGGTAGATGTTAACGAAATCAATATTGTACAGCGCAAGACCAGATCCATCCGTCTTCTTGGAGTTGATCACAGGGGTCAGCTCATTTTGATTGGCGCTCGTGGAAACCCCGTAGTTGAATTGAATCTTCACGACGTTCTGTGAATAGTCATTGGGACTCTTGGTCTCGCCCCGCAGCGTCACCTTGCCGGTGCGGTTAACCCAGACCTGCTCAGTATATGTTCCCGCAAGGATATAGATAGAGTATGCATTTCCATCATTGGGTAGGGCAGCCACAGCAGACATGACAGAACCGTATTGACCGGCTGTTGGTGTGGGCGCAACGGTATAGCCGGCGGATACCGAGCTTGTGACAGTGGAAGCCACGGACGAAGTGGAAACGCTAGTAGCACTCATGGATGAGCTTGAGGCTGTCGTGGCGGTGCTTGAATACACCGAATCTGGGAAACCGGAGACAGGGGAAATGGCATTGGTGTCGAGCCAGCTGACGTCTCCAAGAACATTAGCAGCGGAGTAAGCCGAGGCATCCGACAGGATCTGAGCGCTCGAAATCCGAGATGTCGTGGATGATCCAGGACCAGTGTTGTTTGACTCTACGAACACAGGCGATGAGCTCGACGACGAGACCTTCCATCCAATGGGGTTGATATGGTTGTCAAGGTACGAGTTGATGTAAGCCACGTGCGGAGTAGTCGAGTAGTCTCTACCAAGGTAGGTGGCACCTGTCGGCACTGACGAGCTGCTAGGGACTACAGCGCAGTGATCAAACACGATGATGGAGCCTCCTACGGATGTCTGGTAACTTTGCGCCGCAATAGTCAGCCCAGCACTAGTGCTGGTCTCAACGATCTCAGAGTTGTAAATGTAGGCAGCTCCTTGACCCCACACGAAGTCTGTTGTACCCTCAATGTGGCAGTTGGAGAAGTAGAATGCTCCGTAGTTCAGGAGCAGGGTTGCTTGTGATGACTTGATGTTGCAGGAATAGAAGGCCGCCTTCTTTGCCTTAATCGAAACAGCAACCGCTTGATAATTGGTCGTGGGCGTGTAACTGTTCTCGAAATTGATATTGTAGAAGGTGAGCTGGTTCGTGTAATACTGAGTGGATTGGAAAGCTCCAGTGCCCGCAGCGGCACCCGCGCTCGAGAGAATACCACCATTACTTCGAATGGTAACGGTGTTTCCTGATCGAGACAGAGGGTTGGCAGCCTCTCCGCGGAAGGTTGTTGCTCCGGTTCTGGCGTTGGGAAATACCACCTGCTCGCTGTACACGCCTGCCAAGATATAGATGGTCTGGACAGTAGAATCAAGAGGCAGGTCGGCAACTGCAGCAGAGATGCTTGTATAGTTGGCACAAGATCCAGTCGGTCCTACAGTACGAGCGGTACTAGGCACTGAAGATGGCAAAACGCAACCCGTGGCGCTTGCAGAAGCGCTGACTGACGTGACGCTCGCGGAAGAAGATGAGGATGATAGGGTCGTGGCGGATCCAGAAGAGGAACCCGACAAAGTAGAGGTCATCAGTGTTGTTGCTGAAGCTGTACTTGAACTCTGGAGTGAGCTCACATCTGATTGTATGGTAGAACTTGGGTTCGAACTCAAGGTCGAGCCGGAGCTGGAACCAGTGGAAGAGCTGGCGCCGGTGGATGAGCTAGATGATGAAAGGGAAACTTGGCTTGAGCTCGAAGCAGAAATGGATGCAATGCTTTGGCTTTCCTGTGTTGCGTCGCCAGCCTGAATGGCGCTCAATATCTTTGAGTCAATCCAGGAGAGGCTAGTGGTTGCCACCGTGGGATATGCGTTAGCGAAGACATTCGCGGGGCTAAAAGGCGCAAGCTGGGCCGGATCTGTAACATAGAAGTAGTTGGCTGCATATGGATTACGGGAAGCCTGGTTGTTCAGATAGCTTCCTGCACCAGTGGTCAGATACTCGTAGTAGGCGTTCGCAGTATTTTGAGTGCTTGCGTCGACGTGGACACCCGTCGGAGCAATGCAACTGGCCAGGGTTGTGTTACGATATACCGCAACCGATCCCACACCGTTGGCAGATGCGAGATAGACATAGTTATTTGTCGTTCCTGGCTTCTGGATTACCGAGCACGAGTCGAAGACGATGGTCGAATTGTATTGGATTCCTCCCGAAGCCCCGCCCTTGTTGAATGTAAGCAGAGCGCTCTTGGCCGTGGCCGTGATTGTCGAGCCGTAGATGTAGAGAGAAGGATACGAGTAGAAGAGCTTATCGGCAGCCTCAATGTAAGAGTTCGCAATGAGCGCTGACGCGTAATTCGTACTGAAGCCAACAGATCCCGCGGCAACAAATTGGCAGGAGTAGAATGCATTCTGGGAACCGCGGAGATACATGAACCCTGCTGTAGAGGCAGCATTCGTGTTGTAGAAGTTGATATTCTTCCAGGCAAGTCCTCGAGTAGCAACGTTATAGGTTACTGGGGCTGCGTTGTTTGAGATGGTTACGAGGTTCGAGGAGTAGGCGCCAGCATCGGTTGTTTCTCCCACGATGGTGACTGCCGCAGTGGCTTGAATCACAACGCTCTCGGTATATGTGCCGGCCTTAATCGTAACGGTGGGGATTCCTTGACTCTGTGCATACAGGATAGCAGCATTAACGGCAGTATATTGACCAGTTCCATCGGCTGCTACGGTCACGGCAGACAAGGCAGCTATTCGGTGTCAGTTGAATGAACTCGTGATGACGGCACTGCGCTACCATACCAGAAGACGTGGAGCTTGCTGAAGATTGGGAACTCGCCGAAGACTGGGTACTCGTCGTAATTGCAATGTTAAATGATGTGGCACTAGCTGCGAGCGTAGACTCAGAAACTGAGCTGGAAGCGGAAGCTACATTCGCACAGATGTCAGCAACGGCTCTTTGAATTAAGGCACTGGTAGTAGGAGAGAAGAGGAAACTCGCTCACAACAAGCGTTGGCAGATGTGGAGGAGACGGCTGAGGTGGTCGCACCTTGATCTGCGATGCTCTGGCCCGCAAGGAGCAGTAGGAGGAGAGACCTAAGCATCTTGGTCACTTCTGGACGAACTGCCCTGACTGCTCGTATTACTGTCGAAGTCTGCCCTAACAGAGGAATTCATCGATGGTCGGCAAGGGCAGAACACTGTATTATGACATTTCCTCAAGCAAGCCCCATGGCTGCCACTACAAATTTACGTCGGCGAGACCGGACAGCCAGACACGCATATGAATGACGCCAATCGAATCCAAAGATCTGGATTGGGGTCGATGTTGACAAGCTTGCAGATCTGGGACAAGCTTCCCCAGCGCACTAGCTATCAGTGGGCCGGGCTTTTGGGAGCGACAATAATCGAGACACTGTCAAATTACCACAACACGGGTTAGTCGACCGAAAGGGCTAGATGATCTAGGATGTTACGATGCACCGGGAATTTTGGGCTTCGGCAGCTCCCGAAGAGCACCACTGGGCCAGGGCCACGGCATTTGGATGGAGGGAAACCAGAGACGGGGACCTGGGAGGCAGAGGTGATGATAGGTAGTTCTGATCTTTTGAGCGAGCTGGTAATTCCTCCGGACCTAATCACGACCGCTGCGTGCCTAGATACAGATGTCCCACTGTGTCAGGGCGTGTCTGGTAAGCGCTGTAGCGTTCAAGCGAGTCAAAACGCCGAACGGGACATGGAGACGATTGAGGCTGGCTGGAGCTGGCTGTAGCTGACGTCTCTCAGCAAATTTTCTCTATCGCGGCTGCTGGAGTCGTTGTCCGATATACTGGCCCCTGACTTGAGGACTCGGTGGCGGATCTTGAGCATTAAGCGAGGCCCACGTAGCACGCCCAATCATGATCAAGGGCTCGAGAGCTGGCGGTTCGCAGATCTAGATAAGAGCATGTATTGAGGAAAGCGCACTCGATAAAATCGGACAGAAAATCTGCCGCCGCGTGGAGTTGTTCGACAGAAGCACGTGGTCCGCGGAATTTTAGATAATGTTCCACCTATGAAAATTCAGTCCGGCGCGCCGGTCGCGGGTACGCTAACCCTTGAAAGCGATTGACAACCCGGGATCGTGGTACCATTGGACACGGATCTGATCGGGGACGGATTCTGGGCAGAGTCGGGCCTAGGACGACGGCCAGATCCATCATCAACGGCCGAGATTCGACCTGCGCCTAGTCCTCTGGAGGGTGACGTGAATGAGCTAGGCCCTGCGGCCACATTCAGAGACAAGTATTGAGCCGATTTTCAATCTTCTGTCGCATCAACACTCTGCAAGTCATGGCATCTTGCTGACGACTTGCATCAGTGGTACAGCATCTTCACCATATCACAAATTCTACCAGGCGCCACATTCGCCGTCTTCAAGCATTCAACTTTGGCAGTCGTGCCTCTCAGCTATGAGCTTCAATTACGGTTACAAGAGACTACCCACAATCATCCACTTGACTTATGCGGTAGGAAGCATATGGCCGAAGATACTCACAACTGATGGTACGATAATCGCGATAGGTTTGGTTCGGTAGTTGTGCCGCGTCCCAGGCAGGTTAGCGCAAACTTCTGCTAGGTACACGGGCGGGAAGAAAGTATTTTTAGGACAGTCATGATTGCTGTTCACATGGTATCGGTGTAGTTTAAGGTTTGGTGGATATGCTTATTCCTGAACGAACCAATTCCAGAACGATATCAGACCTGCTGTTGATCAAGCGAGCAAGCTCTATGGTAGCAAACATGCCTCGAACATGAGCTGCATGCGCCACTATACTCTTCCTGCCCCGCTGTCCCGCTGGTCCTGAGAGTGGCAAGAAATCCGCTACGCCTGTCGCCGACTCCATTCTCTCTTCATAGTAATTCTTTTCAGGCAATTAGATAGCTTCATCAAACCTGCCGTGGGTTACAAGCTGTCTTTGGGACTCTTGCATTTTCACGAAGGGTACATGGAGAATGGCTGATACGAACATCAAACCCTCAAGAGGAATTGTTGACATCGCCACCCCACAATGTGGCTGCTGCTACATGTTGCTGACGTCGCTATCACCGGATACGGACAAAGAGGAGCAAGCGTCTAGGCTGTCGTTCGGATCAGGAAACGGCAGTCCAATGTTCGAAGATACAAATCGAAGAATTGTCTGATAGTGTTTGCCACACCGTATGACTCGATCAAGACTGTGAGCAAGTACCCTTTGGCACGTGGATGAACTCTTTGGACACGGTCACGTCGGTCGCGCCCAAGCACGCTGTTTGGCATTCAGGGGTGAATGCACAACAATGCCGGCTTACTATTTCGATCGGCTCTCCGATATTTGGAAGCCCAATAAACACATCAAGAGCTACAAAGCTCGGTCAACTCACTGCGTCGAGCGTAAATACCAGCACCACTCAAAGTAATGTCCGCCACACGAGCTTGCATCTTTAGTTGAGAAGGAAACTATAAAGGAGTGAGTCAACCGGCGAACCGCTGTAAAGGGATTCTATGAGCATAGAACAATATTTGACATTCCTTTGTTTGGTGATCTGAGGAATTCCAACATCAATCGAGATTACGAGCATCCCGACCTATCATCAGATCTATCGTAACGATTTTGCACCAGAGGCATTGTCTGTACATACCAAATCGACCACAAACGGAAAGCTGCAAGTAAACAATTTCTGCTATCGGCATTTATCGAAGCCCAGTGCTTTGTTTATTTGTTTAAAACAATTTTGTTCGTCCATCAACCTGCAGAGATCTTCCTAACCTTTCGAGTTTGTCATGAACTTCGCGCAGCAACTCTCCACTTCACGTAACTTCTTGTAGTAATTCATCATGCTCATTACATGCAAGTGTAGGCACATACCAATGAGGAAATTAAGGGCAAGTTCGTCATCTGCATCTCTTCGGCAAAACGACCAATCACGCCAGTAGACCCGCGTATTCTTCATATTAAGTGTTATTACGGTAAAGCACCCAAAGCAACATGCCACGCGGTCTGGATGTTTTGTTCGACACAATAGGCAGTCACATATGGTTGCGTGCCTATGGCAGATTGCCAATGCAACCCTCGCTGCAGGTACACACGGTGCAGTGAGGATGGTATTTAAGTGGAGTTCGTAAGCTGCCTTTGGCTACAACAAGCGACTATTCCAAGATGAAGGCGACGTCTGTTTTGGTGTTCGGCGCTACGTTCACGGGTACTCACGCGCACTGTAAGCCTCTGCCTTTCGCACCGTCTCTTGTTGGCCCTCCCATGACCACTTTACCCTCGGTACCATCTGTGCTACTGAATTTGTTTTCCTCCCTGCATCATTGTTGTTACCACACCATTTCATCTCTTTACGCCCCCCACGCAAAGGATCTTACCTCCTCCCCTGCCAAAAAACCCTAACATCCACCACAGACTTCTTCGATACGCTCATCCTCAACAACACCTTTACCTCACCCTGGGAATACATCCGCAAGATCTCCCCCCAGCCCCGCGCCGACGATGCTTTCATAACGGACTACGACTACATCCAACCCGTCGTGGACCCCTCCTCCATCGACCTACGCTGCGGCAGGAAC
Organism: Paraconiothyrium sp. Pb-2020; assembly: GCA_022419385.1. Classification (NCBI taxonomy): domain Eukaryota; kingdom Fungi; phylum Ascomycota; class Dothideomycetes; order Pleosporales; family Didymosphaeriaceae; genus Paraconiothyrium; species Paraconiothyrium sp. Pb-2020. Next base: position 4,914,702 of record JAJUBI010000003.1, on the reverse strand, counting down.
GCATCTACCGCATGGAACAGCCCCAAAACAGCAGTCGTTCACGCCGGCGACACTATAGGCTTCGCAGTGAACACGACAGTCGGACTACCGATCAAGGACGCCCCCGTAAACCCATGGGACAGATATCCAAACATGTATCATCCCGGCCCACTAACGGTCTGGCTGTCCCCCTCGGAGGACCTGCCCTCCTACCAGGGCACCAACCCCTGGGTCAAAATTCTATCCGTCGTAAATCGAACGGCGCAGTCCGTCCCGTCGACCGATGATTATACTTGGAAACACCAATGGGGTGCGTACCAAGCGCCGAGTTGGAATTTCACCATCCCCGCCGCTACACCGGCAGGCGCTTATCTTCTGCGCATTGAGCAGATCTATCCGGTGCCAGTGGGGGAGTTGGGAAGCCAGGGCGCGCAGTTTTATGCCAATTGTGCGCACTTGAGGGTTGTCAATGACGGGGATGCGAAGGAGCCGGCAGACAATTTTAAAGTCAACATTCCAGGGGTGTACACTTACGGTCAGCCAGAGATATACAGGTGGGTAGATATTGGGAATGAGACGTTTGATATCAGGGATTTCGTAGAGCCGGGGCCCAAGGTTTGGGAAGGGTGAGGGGTTTGAGCACTGTAGCCTCGGTTGACTCGCTTCATAATGTGTGTTCGAAGCTGTAACCTAGTAATGTACGGTGAGGGGAATGGGCAACTGGTATAAGACATACGGGCGGAGAAGTAGCTAGGAGATAATTGATGGGGCGTTGAGCATGCATGCATATGTGCATGTCGTGGGTATCATTGCTTTATCGTCGTGACTATGGCCGTGACTATTGTTTCCGTTGCCGTTTCTTCGCTTTGGAGAGCGCCGCTGATATTGCAGCTACCTCCTCCTTAACATCCTCGTCACTTGCATCGCCTTCTGCGACAAGAGTCTGCGCATCGTCGCCATCTTCGGCTGCATCATCCGCAGCAGCCGCTTCTTCGTCACTGAAGCCGTCGAACTCTTCATCGACGCCTTCCTCATCTGCTACGTCTGTGGTAGCAGCAACACTCTCGGCTGCCTCGCTCTCCGCACCCCGCTTTCTCTTCAGATGCATCTCGCCGAGTTTGCCCTCCCTTCCCTCTATGCCCTTCACCGGGCCACCAGCCTCACCCTCGAGCACAGGCGGCGGTGTGAACCACGGGATCTTTCCTCTTATCCAATCGTTCAACACTATCCTCGCAACAGCATCGAGATCCGGCTCGCCACCCTTGAGTAATCGACCCATCTTCCTACATAACAACTCAAGAAAGCTCGTTGAATCTGTGTACCCTGTGACTTCGTACGTCTTTTGCAGATGTCTAGGCTGCACGCGTCGCAATACAGCTTCTACGTACTGCGCAGGCCACTCGACGTTCTCGACTCGGACACTACCACGTAGCAGGAGCTCTTCGTCACTGTCCTGCTGGTTGGGTGGAACGATACCAGGGCAGTCGATAAGGTAGATACGTTTCATAAGAGTGATGTACTGCCATACCTTCGTCTCTCCAGCTATAGGAGCGACCGTGCATACAGGCTTGTTGCGAAGCGTGTTTACGATGGAAGACTTGCCGACGTTGGGGTAGCCGATGAGACCGACAGAGATTTGTTTGCGATCTGCGTGTAGCTGACTAAATTGCCGCAGGAGAGATATCAAAGAGCCCTTGCCGAAAGAGTTGTTGATGGATGCGTGAAAAGCGAGGGTTGGGAATTCTTTAGACAGGTGACGAACCCATGCAGCCTGGAGCATGTTAGTTGTACTCCAGAACTCAAAGCTAATTGGTCTTTGATGAAGATGTGTGAAACGTTACTAAGAGAGCCGCCACCTAGCTGCGAAGCCTGGGGCAAAGCAGAGGCAGTCCTCAACTCAAACGGGACACGCAGACTCTAGCGACTTGCCACCAAAACGGTAACACGTCTACCCACGACCATAACGGCCGCAGGGGAGCGAGTCGTTTTCAATCTTCCATCAATGTAACAACGCGAGTCCATGGACAACGACAAGCATTTGACTTAACTGATGGGACAAGAGGAACGCTAACGAAATAAAACTTACTGCGACTTTACTGGGCACCAAATCGACCTTGTTCAGGACGAAGACCAGGTGCTTATGAGGTGCTTCTTCCCTAAGATATTTCTCCACTGATCTACACCGAGTGCCTACCGGATCTCTTGCGTCGATGACGTGAAGAATCACATCTGAGGAATCGATGACCTTATAGAGTTCGTTCCAGATGCGTTTCGAAGTACCCTTCGAGAAAATGGCTTCTCTGGAAGTGGTGAGCTCGCCACTCTCCTCGTCCACCTGCCCGGAAGTCCCCGACAGCAGCTTGGCCTGTTCCAATCGGTCCAAGTAAGTGTCGTGCATATCTCCTGTTCTCCCAGCGAGACCTTCGAAAGAGTCAAAGTCAAGCTTCGGTCGCTTCCTTTGCGCTTTTGATCCGAATGTCTCTGAGAATGGCTGACTCTCAACGGCAATCTTGGCCTGATGTTGCTTGAGTCCGTTGACATTCTTCTGGTCGGTGATTAGGGACATGGGAAGCTTGTTCTGCTTCAGGAGGTACGACGTAGGGTCAGAAGCTTGCGCCTGCACCGCCGAGCGGAAAGAGTCGAGCGCATCCTGAGAGATGACGCGCGTGTTGTTGAACCACTTGCGATTTGGCTCTACGCGAGCAACGGGCGCTTCGCGGCTTTGGTATGAGGCAGCCTTGGTGATGTCGCCCTTGGCATTCCGCTGTGCCTTTCCATCTGTGAGGCGCTTCAGGACCTTGACCTTCTTGCCAGAGCGGTAGAAGTTCTCGCCCTTAACTTTGACCTGTGAAGTGTCAGTAGGAAGGCGCGGGGAAGAAAGTTAAAAGAGCGCACATTGCCCATGCCATCGCCAGTCTTGCCTTCGCGCTCCTTGCGATTCTTCTCCTTCTTTTGGGTACCCATGACTGCCTTTGTGGAAAGAGGAAGTGGACCAGAGAAAATGTCTTGAGGAAGCTGGTCGGAGGTGTGAAGCGCGGCGCTCGTTTGAATTTTGGGCCGAACTTTTTCTGCGCTTGGGCCACCTCGGCTCTTGGCACCTTCACTTTTCGAATGGGACAAACGACACTAACACCATTGCTCAATTCATCGCAATGCCGCCCCGAATACCAGTCCGCTTCCCCTGGGCGGCTCGAGAGGCTTCCTCCATCATCAATGCCAGCCTGGCATCCCGCTCCTTCTCCTCCACCACGCCCACGCTCGCCCTTGGCCCTGAGTCCCCTAATTACATCGAAGTCCCCAAGCCGGCGCAGCCTACGTTCCCCCTCAAGCCTGCCGTAAAAGGCCATCTTCCCATCCCCCGAGATGTTTTTAGGACGCGATCGCAGCTTTCCAAGGACTCAGAAGACTTCATTGCGCAGACCACCCAAGATCCGAAGAAGGTCGCGCGACCAGGACCATGGAGCAAGGATGCAGAATACAGGCTCTATAAGCAGCGACTAGCCGAAGCGAGGAAGAAGGCTTTCAGAGCAGGTGTTAAGGAGTTGCACGAGAGGAGGGTCACAACTGAGGAGGCTTATACGGCAGAGATTGAACAGACCAATGCGGAGCGGAGACGACTTGCTATGGCACCTCCGAGGGCTGTTGACGTCTTGACGCAAACATCCATCTCGAAGGGTATCCGCGACTTCCTTGGTAACACTTTGCCGAGCACACCACGCGTAGTTATTGCTGCGCAACGGAAGCAGGCATACGAGAAACGCCTGGCGAGGCAAGAGGCCGTGCGCCGATCACGTCTCCACGATCTGTACACCAACGCACGAGAGTTTATTGTGAACGAGGAGCAGCTGGATGAGGCCATCGAGAAGGCGTTTGGTACCGACGAGCGGCCTGTGCGCTGGCATGTCGGCGGCCAGACGAGCCCTACGGGCACTGGTGCGAGTCCTTGGGAGGGCGGCATACCCGAGGGCGTCAGCGAGAGATTGCAGAAACTCAAGGGAGGCGAGGGTGTCGGGCTGGCCAAGGAGCGCGTCAAGAAGGTGGCAGAGGCTCTTACTGGTGGAAAGATGTAGGGTGCTGGCGGAGTGTAATATACCAAAGACATTGTATAATATTGTACATGGTGGAAAATATGGAGAGATCTTGAAGTCCCATTGATGTTGTATATGGGCTATCTCGTCGTTCGCGCAGCATCTGTACCACCATACATATGCATACATTTTACCCTCGCTGACACCATCCTATAGACCATCATCCTTCATTGTTGGTTGACCGCGTCTCACAGGCATCGATTGCACGTCTCGCTGCATCGGAAGCACGAACGACTCTGATCTACGTGCGCGTCTTGCACATGCTTTCGGTACCAAGATATAGGGATGTGCGTGGGAGATTGAAGCGATGTGACAAAAGTTAGAGCCGACTGGTCCACGTTTTGAGAAGTGATCTAACTCGCTTATGGAACATGATCTAGCCCTCGACCGAGAAACTCATATGCTACAGTACACACCATGCTATGCTGCATATACGTTGCACTCACTTTTTGTACCCTTCCGGCGGTGTACTGCTCGCCATATTACATTGCCACAATAGCCGCCTCTCCTCGTACTGCGCCAACTGCCCCGAAATACTATGCATCACGCCCCTATTATGGAACATTACCAGGTCGCCCTTCTGCCATGCATGTGCATAAACGTTCTCAGGTTTATACACCTTCTTCTGCAGCCCATGACATATTCTTCGCACTTCTGCAAGATCTGAGATCACTGTTTGATTGCCAGTGGAAGGGTCGATGGTGGTGAGGGAGTAGACGCAACATCCGGCAATTTGCAGGTGAGGTTGGCCATTTACGGGGTTCTTCCACACCATCGGGAACGAATGGACCTTCTCTGGGCTGAAGGGCGGCAGATCTGAGATTGGGGTTTCGCGGCCGACGTTCTCGATTGTCAGGCCGTCGGATGAGGCTTTGCAGTTTCGAATCATTTCGTAAGCACGTGGTGCGTAGTGGACAGTAGTGTTCAAGGCAAATTCCTGCTCTTCTGGGGAAAGGACTTCGAAGTTTCGCGCGCCGGAGAAGACTAGTGTGGTCAGTTATCTAGCCGAGCTTGGGAAGGAGAAGTATGCTCACAAAGTGTCGCCCCTGCTGCAACGTCCATAGTTTCGCCACCTGGGAACTGCAATTTCTGCGCCGGTACCTTTGGCACCTCGATGGCGTGGAGTGAGGTCACGATTCCTGGGAGGTTCTCGTACAAGGCGGCGTCCATGTGCCATCTGTACGGCCGAGTAAGCCCACTGGCGACTTCTTGCTCCGACAGTGGGTGTTCATGAAAGCTCGATTGAGCCAAGTGCTTCAGGTTCAGCTCTTCAATGCCCTCATAGTCTTTCACGTGTCCCGACCCTATGACAGTGACCTGAGGTGCTCGCGGAATCCTTGAGCAATTGTTTTGTGATAGAATGTTCTTTAGATCAGTAACCTGTTTCTGGCCGCCAGAGTGGTACGGCAGATGATCAGGATCAAGCAAGTCAGCTATGTCGTAGAGCACCTGCGGCTCGATACCGATCTGGTTGCGGATCACAAGAACGCCGTTGTCGAAGAAAGCCTTATGGAGCACTTGTTTCTCAGCGTCAGATAGCGACTTTGGATCAAAGAGGGTCATAGACTCGGGCAGGATGACTTCGGCGCCAAGAGATGTAGACTTGCGCAGGTCGGGGGGGAGAGGCCGGATCTGAAGAGGCTCAACGGGATGTGGCATCGTGATTGGCGGTCTGAAGAAAGGTGTTTGGAATCCGACGAATGATAAGGAGTTCCTGAATCGAAGCCATAAGTACGGGAATACATTGATAGAAATACCTAGGCTTTCCTCTTCCCCGCTGCGCGGACTTAATCTGTCTCGGGTGAGATAGAACTAGCCTGTAGTCTCGTCCGAGTCGCTTCTGGACCCACTTCGGAGAGTCCACGTTTGCAGTGACATTGTCAAAAGCATTACCTGAAGTGGCTATTGAACCAAATATCGAAGTCTTCCGACTGCTCTCGGATATCCAGGTTGCTGGGTTCTGGGTAGCGCATTGACGAACGCTCGTGCTGGTCTAATTGAATAAAGCGATGCAAGATCTGGGTGAACCTGTGCCTGGAGGTATTTTCATCCGAACCCTCCGAATTTGGATCCCTATATAGTTCCTCATTCAACATTGCATCGACAAGATACACCCCTCTGCGCGCCATCGTATCGTTCTTGGAAAGGGCCAAGCGCTGTCTCGCACTACGGATTAGTTGCACGTAATTGTCTTTTCGTTCTGACGCTAGTGAATTGTGACAGTACAGCAAATCTAAACATATAACAACGATGGCTGCAACGCAGAATGCTGAATGGACCCAGAGTGGCGGACACTCTGGTCCAGCCCTGGAGATCTCGTCATGCTCTCGGAGGATGGTCCTAGCGGCGGACACGCATGTTTGCCTTGTAAAGAGGTATGCTGGCGATTGGAAACTCTTGAGCAAAAACGATCGATGGATCATGATGATCTAGCCACACGTGAGCGATAAGAGAATGCATGTCAGTTCAGATCTTACCTTGTCAGCTGCGGCGATCGCCAACGTCCGACGAGCTAAAGTAAGCCATTCCGGACCCGAAGTGCCGTTGTTGGACTGTCGTAGAAGGTTCAACGGTATTGCTGCAACTAGCTGTCTCATCTGGCGGTCGATAGTGATGACATGTTCATAGCGAGAAGCAAGATCATCACCCGCACTTGGTCCGTCGAGCAGTGCAGGAATCAGGACAGCCATCTTAGCTTGCGTCAAGGCGTATGTGCTTGATGTAAGGACTTCTTCGCCTTGAATCTGTAGGTCATCATCGCAGTTCCCCGGCGGCTTGGTCGAGCAGTGTCTGAGGTTTATGGAGTATGATCCAGTGTAGGGAATCGAATGATAATCCATTTCGACCAGCTTCCACCACACCCTGCGACCGACTTCCTTCTCCAAAGCTTCAATCCATGGTTCATTAGTAGTTCTATCCCAAATGCGATGTAGTCCCAGACACTGTGCGATGCGGACGCTGGCGCTCAACCATGTGACTAGTAGATCGCTTCTGCCCAAAACATTAGCCACCATGCCAGAGATACAGATCGATTGTAGAGAGAATATAGTATGCCTGCTCATGAAATCTTCTCGATTCAGAATAACTCCCACTAGCTCGAACAGACCGGCGGGAGAAACGCTTGTATCAAGTACACCAAAGATGTCTTGGCATTCTGGGAAATTATGTATGCTCCAGGCAGAGGCGCATAGTATTGCACAATACAAAGCTAGCCATTGACCATCCTCGATGTAGGCAGAGTGCCAGAACTTCTCGCATTGAGCGAGAAACGTTGGGATATGCAAAACGTTATGGTACCAACCAAGGAGACGAACATGGAAGTCAACCAGACTTCTTGCACTTCTGACGTCCGGGAGCTTTTCTAGAACGTCTTCTAAATGAGAAGTCGTCCTTGAGATATCGGTGTGTGCTTCGAAGCGCAAGCAGTTCCGATGCGGATACTTGTGGCACTGATGACGTCCCCAAGCCAGACCCTCGATGCAGGTAGCAAGGTCCTCAAACTTGACCTGACTGCAGTCCAAGTCATTTGACCCCTTGTTGAGTGTCGAGGTCAAAGCGGGTGTCGCCGCTTGGCTGGAATGGGCGCCACTGTGGGTTGTCGGGACGCATGGCAATGGCTTGTGTATCTCGGCCGGGCTAAATTGTTCATCTCCCGGCGAAGGCATTCCATCTATCAGTTGGTGCTCTGCTCCGCTGATGGAAGCCGACTTCCGGTGTCTCTTTGTGGAGAGGTGTACCGCCTCTCGCTCGCAAAGAATATCTCTTCGAAAGCATCGTGCGCAGGGTATGTTTTTATCGCAACGGACCTTACTCTTCGTACAGGCACGGCAGGCAAGTGGCTGTCGCTGCGACAAGCGCTTCTTCTTTTTTGAACAATCGATGTTAGATGTAGAATATGTCTCTGACATTCTTGAATGCAAATTCCCCGAGATCCGACGTTGACTTTGGGCTCGCTCTGATTGGCTGGATCTGTCTGCGATATGTCGATGTGTCCAAGCACCATATCAACTCACCCGAGCATGTAGATATAAGGGTGGTGATTTCCATTCACTGGGTCGGTCGATGATGCCCTGCTAAGCCGAGGAGTGGCCTATCTATAAACTTATCTCGGCCGGGTTGGCAGTCCCAGCCCGATGAACTATCCTAGTGGCGCGCTAGTACCGATAGGCGGGCACGCTTTGGAAAAGCGCAGATAGGGAAAGATGAACCGCGATGTATATATGAACTTCGAGAATGTCATCTAAGATGAGAGTCGCATTCGAAATTAGCGATGGATATGACCAAGGGTATGTCGACCTCCGACAAGGCTGTGCCACAATCGGCTACAGACGAAGTATCCGAAGGACAGGTCGCATCCGTCGATCTGTCGGGAACGCGGTTATTGCATCGATTCAGAGAATGGATCAAGCTTGACCCGTCCGAGGTTCAGAGTGCGCACGGAAGATGGAGTAATGTTGGTACGAGACATGCCTCAATTTGGACCTGCACAAGTTAACTTTCGCCAGACTTGGACCCCGTTCCTCCGGAGAAGCAGACATGGAGATCACATCACTGTAAGTAAAAGAAATCGTCTCCAAGAATCAGTCAGCCTGAACGAACGCAGTTGTGACCTATTGGCTCTGCGATGCTGTCGCTCCCGGGAATCTACGATTAGGTTCAAGCATCATGACCCTCGGCTTCTCCTGGCGCGAAACGATCGGCATCATCTTCCTTGGGCACTTCCTCATTTCGCTCGCTATCACCGCCAATGCCATCATCGGAGCAAAGTACCACATACCATACACTATCCAAAGTCGCACGAGTTTCGGCTTCTTCGCCTCGTTCGTTGCGGTTTTCATTCGCATGCTAGTTGGCTTTTTCTGGTACGGAATCAACACGTACAATGGCGCGATTTGCGTCAACGCTGTTATCATTGCGATCTGGCCATCGTTCAAAGATGTGCCAAATGGACTGCCCGAGTCTGCGAACATCACCACACAGATGATGACATCCTACGTGGTGTACTTCTTGATCACTCTTCCATTTCACTGGATACATCCTCGGTATCTCAAGTGGTTCTTTGATATCAAGACTATCGTATGTTTGCCTGGCGTCTTCGCACTTCTTGGCTGGGCTTGCCACCAGTCCAATGGAGGTCTCCATACAACGCTCTTCCTGCAACGAACATCTCTGCGAGGTTCGGAGTACTCATGGGCCTTCTTAGGCGCTCTCAATGTAAGCTCTCTTTACAGTCTAGGACTTCGCGCTGACATTTTTCAGTCGATGCTAGGAAATTATGGAACTATGGCAGTCAATATCAATGACTTTGCCCGATATGCACGCGCAACCCGCATGGTCTACGCTCAGATACTCGCTGTTCCGTTGTCTTTCATGCTCATGTCGTTCATGGGCATCATCATCGCTGGCGCTGCTTCCGATCTCTACGGAACAGACATATGGGATCCTCTGACCATCATGTCCTATTGGAGCGGAAGCTCCGGTGCAAGAGCCGCCGCTGCATTTGTTTCGCTCTCTTTCGTCCTAGCCCAGCTCGGAGCCAACATCAGTGCGAACTGCATTTCCGCCTCCAACGACCTTAACGCTATGTTTCCTTCAGTATGTCCCTTATCCAAAACATCATTTGCGGAATTGTACTTACGAGAAGTAGTATGTCAACCTCCGTCGTGGCTCCTACATCATCGCGTTCGTCGGTGCCTGGGCCCTAACCCCGTGGAATATCTTAGCCTCGGCATCCGCTCTTCTCAATTTCATGGATGGTTACATCATCTGGGTACGCTCTTTTCCCTGTTATCGACGTCTGCGAAACTCGACTGCTTACGTGATCTAGCTCGCTCCCATCACCGGCATTCTATTATCAGATTACTACGTTGTCCACAGGCAAACGTATGATGTTGAGGACATGTACATTCCTCACGGAAAGTACCGATACAACAAGTGGGGAACAAACTGGCGAGCTGTGGTGGCTTGGCTGATCGGATCTGTACCGCTTATTCCGGGGTTCGCTTTGCGGGTATGTCTGGGTCTTTGAGACGTTCGGTTGTATGTCACTAATGAGAGATCAGATGAACAGCTCCCTGACTATATCCAAAGGTGCAGATCATTTGTACAGTCTGGGGTACCTGTATGGTTTCTTTTCGAGCTTCGTGATTTTCTCGGCGCTGGGTGTTTATTTTCCGGCACGGACGACGTTCGCTTACGCAGATAAACATGAGGAAGCTGGTACGAGCGATTAGTCGGTGTACTCGCGCCAAGAGGTCATCTGATGCGTTTGCGAGATATGAATAGTTCTTATATCAAATCGTGGCCTGAGGGCCAAGTCGCTCGCGTATCGAATTCGCGATGTGGAGGAGATGCTACAAGCATTTCAAATGATAGTTTAGGCCCCGAAGAGTACGATCCTTTGGCTGCTTTTGGGCCTGTAAGACTAGATTGATTCTAGCGTACAGCATCATATGTACACTCCCCAACCCGGAGGCTTAGTGTCGGGTCCGTGTACGAAGGATTTCCAAGTTGGCAGTGGCCAACTTTCACACAGGATTCGTCCTTGCCAACCCTCCAATCCTCCCGCCTTGGCCTGACACTAGACCTCCATGCTGTATGCCTGTTTCCGCGGAGCAGTCGCGCATGCATGCTGTTCGCCCCATGTTCATTACCCCACATTTTCAGCCCCATCACTCCTGCCGGATCACTCCATGGCGGGGATTCAACAGTAGCTGTCGCTTATCGCGCTGCGTTTCCTTTATTTGCTCATAGGAAAAAGCGGGGCTGGGCGTCTTGCGCAGGCCAGCCTGCTCGAAACAACATACGGCGACTCGGGTCCATTTGACGTTTATAATCCATTCTGAAATCTTGCAGTGGAAAATCTCATCTTATCCCAACCTATCCGCTAATCGTCCCAAGACTCGAGACCCACCCCCACAAGATGTCTATCACAGTCTCTGTTATCACAGAGAAAGCCGACTTCGATGAAATCTCCCCCATGGTCCTCGACGCATGGCACCAGCCCTACAACCCCCAGCTCAAGCACTTCCGCCCCGTACTTCCCACCCGCGCCGAAGCCATTGCATATAGCACGGAGCGCTCCATCAAGAGACTCCAGGAGAACGACCCAAAGCTGTTCATGCTGAAAGCAGTCGACACGGACAGCAATTCCATCGTCGGCTTTGCGCAATGGTACGTGAACGACAAGCCAGATCCGTATGGCGAGCGCACTGTCGCTACGTGGCATCCCGAAGGCTCAGATGAGCGCGAATTCGCAGAGCGGTTTATCAACGGTTTGTGGGACTTCATTGGAAAGAGGGTGACGAGACCGCATATGGGTGAGCAGAAAGCGAGGGTGTTGATGATGCCTATTGTGCTGATCATGGCGCAGACCTACATTCGATCACGGTACATACCGGACATCGGTATCGTGGTATAGGACGGCTACTGATTCGCTGGGGGCTTGAAAAGGCTGACGAGCTGGGTATTGAAACGGTGGTCAGTTCGCTGGTAACTGCTCGCGGGGCCTACGAGAAGTGTGGGTTGGGCTGCATTGAGATGATTCCTCCAGATCCGTCCCTGAACGTCCCCTATCCGAGTGAGAAGTGGAAAGAGCTAGAGTCTGATAATTTGAATGGGTGGTTGATGTGGCGACCTGCTCGTCATGACTACGTTGCAGGTGTAGACAAAGCGCCGTGGGTGCAATGAAATCTGTCGATGCCTGACGTGGCGATGGTGTGATAGTTTCAGCTGTTCAGACACCGAATCTAAAATCGAAAGGTTGCTGTTTCGCAATCATTAGATGACAACGCAACGCTGGTTAGAGAGGATCTAAATCAAGTATACGTCGATGCACTGTTTCGCAACCCCAAATGGAAGCTTGGAAGATCCACACACTTTGTGCCTAGGGCATAATGTGGATCTTTTTGGTCGAGGACGGGATGGAGAAACTTCACGGGCTAGTATGAGTGTCAGCTTTATGTAGCTTCCTTAATGTAATTAGTGTAATGGGTGTACATGTCACCAGTCGCCTCCGAATCGTGCTTCCCTCCAATCCCAGCCGCCTTTTACCGCGGTAAATGCCGATGAGATCACCGCGAGAACAAAAACTACTACCCAGTGAATCCAGTTCAGCATCGGCAACCATTGCACCCGATCCAATGGGCCGTCATTCTTCTTTGCTACCGCAGCGCCGTTCTCGATCCACGGCACCTTGCTTCCGTGCGCCTCCTTCAGTATCTGCTCACTCACAATCTTGGCTCCAGCTAACACGATAGGCACCCCTGTCCCAGGATGCGTGCTAGCACCCACGAAGTACAGACCATAGATATCCGGGTGGCTCGTCTTCGGTCTGAAGCTAAGAACATTGAAGAATGAATGGCTGAGGCCGAGAATGGCTCCACGATCCAGATTGAAAGCTTCTTTCCACGATGGCGGCGTGTTCACAGACTCGTGCACGATATGCTCACCAAGCGAAATCTTGAGGCGCGACTCAATCGTCTTTAGTATCGTTTTCCGGGCTATCGAGACCATGGTATCCCAGTCTTGGGTTGCGCCGCTTGTGTTCGGCGTGCCCTTGTGCGATTCGGAAGATGAATCTAGGAGATGGCCAACGGGAACTAAAACAACGACTGCATCGCAGCCTTCTGGTGCAGCCGCTGGGTCCACGCGAGAAGGTACGTTAACGTAGAAACTCGGCTCTTCGGGTATCAGGTGCCTCTTGAAGATACTGTCGAAACTTTCTTTGTAGTCTTCTGCTAGAAAGATGTTATGCGCTGATAGTTCGAGGAACTGCCTCTTAAGTGCCCAGTAAAAGGATATACTTGAACAAGATGCTTTCCGTTTGGATAGGGAGGTCGCATAGCTTGTCGGTGGTAAGAGGTTGTTATATGAGTAGGTAAGGTCGGCGTTGCATATGACTCTATCAGCTTCAATAACCTCGCCGCTGTCCAAGACTACACCTGCAGCTCGGGGGTGGCTGCCGGCGCGGTGCGTGCGGACTTCTATCCGTGATACTGAAGTATTGAGCCGGTATTGGACACCCTTTCGTTTGCCCACTGTTACAAGTGCATCAACAACCTATGACATCAGCGAAAGATTTTCTTAGAAGAAACGGTGTGCGCACCTTGTGGAAACCCCCAATGGGGTACCAGATGCCTTCCGCTAGCTCCGTATACTGCAGCAAAGAGTACGTGCCCGGTGCATCGAAGGGGCTCATGCCCATGTACATGCTTGCGAAAGTGAAGACTCTTCTCAGCCTCTCAGTCCAGAAATACTTGCTCGCCCGACTGTAGATGCTTTCGAACGGGTGCAACGCAAGCACATGGCTCAGAAAGCTCGGACGCATCATGCTGAATAGAGAAAAGAAGTTCTTGCGAAGAACATGCGTGACTGACAGCTCATAGTGTCGATGCGACTCTTGTATGAATGACATATACCGCTCAAAGCCGTCTTTGCCCTCAAAGCGTTCTATCTCTTCTTTCATGGTGGCAAGGTCAGTGGACATCTTGAAGGAGGTCCCATCGTGAAAGTGAATGTTGTAGTTTGGTTCGCATTTGACGAGGTGTACACCCTCCGCTTCCATTGAAGTTCCCAGGTCGTGAAAAGTCTCATGGAACAGGTGTGGGAGGAGTAGCAAGCTAGGGCCCTGGTCGAATCTCTGGTCACGCGTCAGCATTCATTGAGCAACGCAGAATCTTAGTTGGCGACGTACATAGCCATCTTCGTTGATGAGGCTGCACCGTCCGCCGGTGAAGTCGTTCTTCTCCACAACAGTGACTCTCCATCCCGCAGCAGCGAGGCGAGCTGCAGTGGCGACACCACCAATGCCGGCCCCGACGATGACGGCACTACGTGGCTTCTTTATTCTACCCATTCCCGCCTGAGCCTTCTCCTTTGGATACTCGATGGTTGCGCGGTCCACGGTATCATGGAGAGACGCGCGCCGCACGTGCGCGCTAAGGTCCGCTGTTTAGCTCAGTCATGACGTATTCTAAAATTCTAGGCATCAACATCTCTGGCCGCAGACATGAAATGCTATCTGGCGTGAACAAGGAGGGACCGAAAAAAGAGCTGCATCGTGCCACAACGTGTAGTTGAGGAACAGCAGGAAGATGTAGTTACGCCGATCCATATGAAAGTTGCGGGCGAGGCGGGCTTTCTAGATCAGGCTTAGTCTCTCTCTCTGCTCTGTCCCTGAGGACGCTTCCCGTCGTCAACTAACGATGTTATTCAGCCTTACTGCTTTCGCTTTCCACAATTCAGAAGCATTCGCATCTGCAGAGCATCCTTACAATCAAGAGAGTCCTGTCAGAGACCCTGGCTTGGCATTGGCATTGGTGTATGGCACTAGCGTGCACCTCCGTAGCTCCATAGCATACACATGATATTCCAAAGATACCCATCCCCTTACAAGTCTCAATGCTCAAAACCGCCCAGAAACAGCATACTCACCACAATCTCGCACTGAATTTTGGCACATAATTATTCCAAAGACCCTTGCGTTCCCCCAGCCTCAGGCTGCTCCGCGGAGCATGCGATCTCGGCTCTCATATCTTCACCTGGCACGAAGCTATCTACTCTCCCGATTCCACACAGTTTTGTACATACACATCAAACAAAATTTGCGATGGCAACTGCTCGGAGTAAAGCACCTCATCTCAGCGGGTCGTTGCTAAATTCACGATTGCCTCTTGAGGCCTGGCGCCATCGTGCCACTGGGGTCGCACCGACCTCGGTACCAGTTATCCCCGCACAATTCAGCCCAAAGGGGTTAAGCTTCACATATTATATGTGGATGTCGGCATCTAAACGCCCAATGGACATGACCTTTTCCGGTGGTCATAAAAGTCGCGCTGGCCTCGTCATGTCAGTTCCTCTTAAATCGCTGTCATCATTTCTCATTCCTTGCGTTTGCGCGCCCCTACCTCACTTTCACACCTTGCTTTCTTCACCACCGCGGTTGTACATCGCGTCGGTGTTCCTGTACGCCGAGTGACGGAACGAATTCCGGCTTTATTCCCTACCGAAAGCATTCCGAACATTGACGCAGTCTTTGATCACTTCATAATTACGTGAAACACACAAGGCTTAACGGTCGAATAAGCGGTTCAAGAGAAGATCAGTACTATGTCGGACTCAATAGATGCGGAAGAAAAGAGGCAACTGGGCGAAACCTCCATAGAACCACATTCTATCGCGTCATCCACTGGATGGCGCGATGAAGAGAAAGCCCAAGATGACACGCGACAAAATTCGATCGCCCAAGATTCGACCGATGCAAATGATCTACAACACATAGAGTCGCAATCACTGGCCGGATCCCAGCTGCCACCTCCGCCTGACGGTGGTCTTCACGCGTGGCTTAAAGTCTTCGGTGGCTTTCTGGTCTACATCAACATTTGGTGCGAATGCCTATACCTGGCTGTACCCTACTTCTAACAGACACGTCAGGGGTTTCACGCTAGCTTATGGCACCTTTCAATCCTACTACACTTTCACACTACTGCCCAATCAGTCACCATCATCTATATCATGGATCGGTACTGTTCAGGGTTGGCTACTCATCGTCGTCGGAGTCTTGTCAGGTCCGCTATTCGACCTCGGCTATTTTCGCTCTATGCTATACATTGGCAACTTTCTCATCGTTTTCGGCATCATGATGCTCAGTCTCTGCAAGACCTACTGGCAGGTCTTCCTCGCCCAAGGCATTTGCATGGGTCTGGGAGCTGGCCTGCTATACATTCCGAGTCTTGCGTTAGTAGGCATCTGGTTTGAAAGGAAACGAGCGATGGCACTCGGTATAGTAATGAGCGGTATCGCTGTCGGTGAGTCTTTCTATCTGAGGCTTTCAATATCCTGGAGTTGACGTCGAGCAGGTGGAGTGATCTACATCATTATGTTCGACAAGCTCATCCACAAAACCGGCTTCCCTTGGACCATCCGCGCAATCGGCTTCGTATCTCTCAGCTGCGCTCTCTTGTCATTCCCCGCGCTCCTATCTGGAAGTGGCATGCTTGCTCGCCCACGCAAACGACGCGCCCTCTTCGACAAATCCGCTGTCAAAGACAAGCTGTTCCTTCTCTTCACTCTATGCACGTTCTGCAACTTCCTCGGCTACATCGTACCATACTTCTACATCCCGACGTTTGCCCAGCAGAAACTGGGCTCGAGTCAAAGCGTGTCGCTGTACATGCTCATCGGCGCATTGGCGGGAAGTTTCTTCGGTCGCATTGGAAGCGGGCTTTTAGCGCATTATCTGGGGAGCATTGTTACGTGGGGCCTTTGTTCCTTTACAAGTGGCATTTTAGCACTTTGCTGGATTAGCATTGATACACAGGCGTCGTTCATTGCCTTTAGCGTTTTCTGGGGTAAGTGCGCCATCTACGGTTCCATTGCTTCATTGTGGCTCACTGTCTTTAGGATTTCTGTCTGCCGCACTTGTTACGCTGCCTTCAGCTGCATTTGCAAATATTTGCCCGGATATGTCGCGGCTCGGTACTCGCCTGGGCATGTCGTGGAGTGTGTCTAGTATAGCTACGCTGATTGGGTCGCCTATAGCTGGTGCTCTGCTCAAGACGAAGCCGAATGGAGAGACGGACTTCTTGGGTCCACAGCTTTGGTCTGGGATATGTCTTCTGGTTGCATCGGGCTGCTTGTGCGTTCTGTGGGTTGTTACCAAAAAGAAGCTGAATAAAGGATGGCTGATCTAGCACGGACAAACCACTCGAATTTAGTCAAAATATATTACTATCACAACTATTTGACTTCGAATCTGTGTAGTACCAACCTTGAATAGGCGCCGGTGTCAGGAAAGAATCTTAAGCCAATACTGGAAGCACATAGGGTCAAAAGGATTGACCATATCGAGATGTCAATTGTTATTCGCATGCACCCAGCTTCGTCATCGCAAGATTACAGACCGATGCCAACACGGCAATGTACCGTTGAAATCAGAAAATGGGCGATGGATGAAGAATCACCCGGGTAAAGGTTTGTACGTGGCGGATTAACCGTTCCTACAGCGATGGTCTCTTGGAGATACAGAGTAGGAATATTGAGCTCATTCCAAACGCATGCGATTTCACTTGCCAAGCCACCCAACTACTGATTACACCATCTTGAATATAGCTCGGATCTGCCAGATGGTACTACATCCGGTAGCTCAAGACCACTTCTTGAGCCCAAGTTAGCAGATCCTACAGAGAATATCGTGACGGCCATGCTCAGATTCTCTATTGTCGGACCAATGTCGGCGAATGTCATGGTCTTCCATAAGTCGCCAGCCATGCCACACATCACAAGCTTATTCTGTACAAGGGCTTTCCCAAAGTTAATGTGTTCCCGAACACGAAAATGGCTTCTATCGCTCTGCCTCCAACTTCCATTATAGCCTCGGCGCGCCAGTTCTTAAGATCGTATGGTCTCGTCACCTGGCGGCTCACTAGCCGTGCTGCACCACGATTGGAACTCGGACAACTGTCTGAGGTATGAATTACCTCCGGAAAGGGACCGGGCTCATCGAGCCGATCTCTGGGCATCTACTGTCCGATGTCGGAAAATGAGTCGTCTCTGATATTTGCTTGGTTGCACCACTTTTGGAAACCTTGCGTGTGCACGTCCAAACCTGTTCAAGTACCAAGACTTGAGGCCGGTAATCTCTGTCCGCGGATCCTCTCGCTAGTCTTAGCGCAGTCCCTGCGCTTACTTCTATTAGGCATCACTCTTGGCCTATTAACCGCACTGAAGCGGGGCATGTTTCTTTGGTGTTTGGCAATTAGCGGCGGACAGCCCTGTTGCTGCTAGTACAAAAAGAGCGAACAACACCAATGACATGCTAGTTATCTTTCACCTCTCCAACAATTAAGAACTATAGAGAAGAAAATTGAAGACGTACACTCCTCACAGTATTTCATTGCAAACGGCGTCTACCTCTTCATAATTGCCACAGAAAGATGACGATCCAGTAGCGTTTGTGTCGTAAGCTAACTGCGCCGCAATACGCGCCCGTCGTTATAAGGGATGTTCCTGTTATGAATGTTGAATTGAGGCGTAGTGTTTCACATCGGGCTACATCGCATGTTACCGCGATGCGCAGTGGAGCCCTGCGCTGCAGTAGGCGCGTATGTGGGCGTCTGGATAGATTCATCCACGCTCGTTGTCAATGAGTATGCCAAATAGCGAGAAAATGAACAGTACCATAAGCGCCGCGAGGCGATATAAAGGGAAGAGCTGCTGGAGATGGGTATGTAGAGCACATCAATCTATCAACCGACTGTCAGTGCCACCACCACCCTCTTGAGCATTTAATCTCTATTATTCCCAAAAGAAGGCTCGAAGAAACAGGTTTAAAGAACCAGGACTGTAACAGTGAGTCAACAAGGGAATTTGGAACCGGGGTGTCCAATAACAATATCATAGACATGTCACACTGCCTCTCGGTCGTCGTTTACGGTCCTGGTGATGATCCAAACCACCGCTCCCATTGGGCCTTCGCCCTCCATGCTCCCAACTCCTCAATCGGCAACGTTCTCCATGTGTCTGTTCTCGACCTCAACAAACTCATCTACGGTTTTGAAAGGCGCAACAGCGTAGTATATCAGTCTAGATCATCTGAAGGCTACTTTACTATCGCAACCTTGTCGCGAGAGCAGTATCAACGTGCGGATCAGATCATTAGTCAGGAGCCGGCTCCGAATAATGGAAGGGACAGGTGCCAAGATTGGGTGCAGAATTGTATCATCGCGCTTGAGGTGGAAGACATCGTTCCGCCAGGAACGAGCGAGTGGCTGGAGGGGCTGGTAGGACAGCCAGCTGCGACGGTGGCGATTAAGACCGGCTCTCGCTGGGTGCGTAGCGTTCGTTAGAGGCGCCTTGCGCTTGCCTGTCAAGAGCTTGACAATTTTGAGTAAGTCGATTCAAAAGCCACTATATAATATAAGTGCTCGATCTAGCTCTCTCAATATATGATAGTCCGCCTTTGCATCTTCATGGAATACATCGTCGAGTAATTTGATCCAGTCGGCTTGTCGAGCTCGTAGATTTGCCTCTAAATATTCTCGGCCTGGTATGCTGAAGCCAGCTGAGCCCCAATCAACGATGGCCATAATCTTCGAGTTATCATCGACTAGAATGTTGTCGAGATGGAGGTCCCCATGAGAAAATATCTTGGCGTCTTCAGTCAAAGCTAAGATCTTGCCGATGATGCCGTTCTCTAATTCCCCAAGTTGGCCTCCGGGACGAGAGTTTGTAAGAGCCTCGACTAGCCCTTGATTATATTCGATTCTTGATCTGAAGGGACCGTACTGCTTGTTGTCGTGCGATGTTAGACATAGGTGCGAGAAGAAGATGTCTTCGCTAGGTTGCTTCCAAAGTGCGCCATAGAAGTCCCCGCGCATATCCCAAAGCTCTTTCAGGTACCCTCGAAGCTGATCTGCAACGTACGCTTTCTTGTCGTCCGACAACGACGACCACGTCTCCCCCAACTGCAGTCCTTCAACTTTGCGCATGTAGATGTACCCATATCCGTTTTTCTCGTACGCTTCGTATACTTCAGGTACGGGAATGGAAGAATGGCTGGACACAAATCGCATAGCCTCGGCCTCAGCCGTCTTTACAGTTCTCCCAACTTTCAAAATTGCACCTCTGTCTGGCAAATGGAAGATTCTCGGTCCGACTTTGCGGGGAAAGAGGTCGATAGCACTCACAGGGATCTCTGCTTCATCTCGAACAGATCCAGGTAGAGGAGAAGGCAGGTCGGCCATTGTTGTTATGAATGAAGTAGAATGGCGGGGGAGAGCGCGACCGGGGATAGTTTTGGCGCCTCGGATTGGAAAGTCCCACACTTAAAACGCTTGGATCACGTCACGTGGATCCTCGACCCCTCACCTGTAAATGGCACCGCTGCTCGATCTTCGGGGATTCAACCCTCCTTGAATGATTCACGTTTTTGTTCTTCGATTGTCTTTTCTCTGCATGGAAAATGAACAACGACCGCCGAGGGGCTCCTTCGTATGGTATATCCTATTCCATAGGGTACCTTGCTAAGGTAGCTCGTTCTATAAATAGAACAATTTCTATCCGGGCGGCTAGGTATAACGGCATCATGTCATGCCAGTCCTGATGGCATTTCACTGGGTTGTAACCCGGGTTGTTCACGAGACTACCAAGGTCATGTGACAGTCCGTATTTAGTCATTCCTTCCGAACCATTATCACCCCAGAAACTCGTCTTTCCTGTGTTTCATATGACGTACCGGTTGGTCAATCTTTCGGTCAGGTATCAGTGCCGAAAGTAAAAAGTAGACCGCATGCACAAGATCCACGATATCTATTACATCCTGAGATCTTCGACGACAAGCCTGGAAGTACGACGTATGTGACGAATCTTGATCATTTATGACGACCGAACGAGCCAAAAGATTGGTTGATAGTGCCAGGTGGTCTCTGAATGGAGGTAATCAAAGATTGTGATGCACAGATACGTGCTTCGGGCGTTGGAGACTATCAACCTTCCATGAGCTCGTGCGCGCCACTTTTCAACTCCGTACTCTGCAACTGAACTGGTGGCTGCGGTCAAACAACCGCGACCTTATTTTTCGGAAGAAAGAGTCGACATTTATTGGATGCATTTGTTATTTTGAAAGAGCTCGACCTGAGTGAACATTAACGCGAGCATCTACATGACATCTGGAATGAGAACAATGCTGCAATCGTCACTACCTGGATATTATTGGCTTGGAAGTAAACTGATTATATATGCTTAGTACAATTCGACTGTCTAGGTACTAGCTCTGTGATCTGCGTGTCATGAGGTTGGGAAAGTCAAGCAACAACACTCTTGTGTCCCTGGACTTAGAGGTTTATAACAGCTAGTTTATACTCGGAATGCCCATTTGAAAATGCGCAGATAAAGACTCTCATGTTTTTCAATTATCATTGTACATGCTAGATAATCGAAGGCACGCACATGCTGATGGTAGCCAACCTGAGGGCATACAGCCTCCTTCAGCTTCCTCACCCTTCGACTTGAATGACAAGATTGAATCGTGATATTCCGGCGAAGAAACATATCAAAAATCATAATGTTAGGTTGAAACTGGATTGCCCAGAGTGAGTGACGCAAAGGTAATACAAAAATTGAGATCATGCAGCAATTTTATTTCATTTCGTAAATCGAAACTCCTCCTTGAGCCCTAACCAACAGTATAATATTCCTTCTGGGTGGCTTCCAAGATGTGTGTGTGCTGCTCTATGGCCGAGAGGTCGATCATAGTATTCCATTCGGTCGTATCCAGGTCTAACTGCTCCAGCTCGAGGATCACTTCCTGCAGATCCCAGGGTTCACCCAAAGGCGCATCAAATTTCAACGGGAGCCCTCCATCGAAGCCCTGTTTCACTAACGTGGGGAAGTCCGTGGGAAATACGCTTTCTAGTTCACACTGAAGTTCCTCAAAGTATTGAGCCGCTTCATGGATCGCGGCAGCTTTTTTGATGGCATCCCATAGTGGTTGCAAGAGCTCTGGTTCTGGTCCCCCAAGCAGAATGGTACATTGACCTAGGGGCATGCCGTGGGCCAAGAGTGAGGATGCTTCCGACAGCCACCTTCCTATTGATTCGACGACTGAACATCCGGATAGACGCCCCCCATGCCACTTGTCCTGTAGAAAGACATGCCACACATCCACCTTGACATCTATGCAGAGCTTCGAATTCTCTTTGCAGTAAGGAATTAACCCATGCGCATGCGACTCCATGTCGCTAACGCTCAGGTGTCGTTCGTCAATCACGATCTTTCGGAGGTTTAATAGATGCTTTGCCCGAAGTCCCTTCATAAATTGGATTGCACATGCCGTTCCAGAATAGCAGTATCTTTTTTGCGAATCGACTTTCGCATCCACAGCCGCGTAATAGTCCTTGTGCCGCTGTGGCTCAGGCATAAGCTCAGCCATCTCATTCAAAGAATCAGGTCCAAAAATATCCCAGGGTCGCGGAAGGGCTTCGATGATGCGCTGCTGGGAATCTCTACTATAGGTTGGAAAGTGACGGCTTGCGTCATGGCCTCCAGTATGCGGAGGTACATCTCCATTCCTTAGTGTCGCGTCGTACTCTTTAGCTGTTGATACATGAAACTTTGGCTCCTTCTGAATGAGGTCAAGTAGAGATTGTATAGCTCTGGAATGCACGTGTTCTGGCATGGTGCGAACGTCCGGTATTCCAGTGGTTTCCAAATGATATATTCGTCTCGCTGGGGTGGCAGCACGAAGAGTTTGCACGCCGGAGTTGTGAGGAAACTTCGAGTGCATGATGTCAAGATGGTCCGAAGTGACACAATGCGCAGCCCAGGCCAACATACTCCGGATAGTAAAGAAACAACGGAGCCGGAGACGGTCGAAGGTCCGTGCATTAAGAGAAGCATCTGCGAACGAGGTAAACCTAATGGTATTCCCTTGGAGGTCCTGCGTCTCATCTGCTGCCTGCTTGCATGTCAAGCGTAAAGCAAAACTGATTGGGCTTCCTTGTGCCGTGCGCAATCGTCCAGACCCTGGATCATAGAGATAACCACCAACTTCTGACAATGAATACTTGTAGACCTCGTCTCTAAGCTCCCGAGGTAGTCGTAACAAAGGAGACTGATGTTGCGACATTCTGTTGGTCTCGTGAGAGGTCTGTGTGCGCCAAGTTGAATACTAACTCAATGCTCACGCAGGGCTGAGAGCTAGATATAAGTGCTACGGACACCGGTTCTGCTAATAGCGCTCATGTGAAAATTGTGATATGACTTGTTGGTTGTTGAGTGGTGATGCCTAGAATGGAAGCGTGGGTCGCGAAGGGGCTGCTTAGCGGGGGATGCTGATACCGTGTACGTGCCATATTTTGCCACGATTGCCTAACCCCGGCGGCAGTTGGAATTTGTAGTTTAAGGAGACTCTGTAAAAAGGCATCGCGGAGGAGGTAATGGAACCATTTGTCTGACCACTCATGTCCATGTATGCACATGTGCACAAGCTGTCTCTCAATATCGTGCCCCTCCCTCATCACTGCGGCAAAACTCCGGGGGGCCCAAAAATACTCATGACTCCGAAGTCAAACATGACTAATCGCGCATGTGACGTTCGCTCCCGGGTTGGCAACACTACCACCTGCTGACTTGTGAGTCATGTTGACCTTGTTGGTTATCTTGAGTTCCTATGATTTGCCATGTGTGTGCAATCGATAGCAGGAAATTCAGTCCTCTCAGAACTAATGTTTCCGCGGTTTTCGGCCACATTATTTCAGTAATATCGTTCATTGGAGAGCGGACGCTCCCTCACACAGAGGACACCAATCGATGTTTTGCTCCTGTGTTAGCCCTGACATTCTCCCGGCGAATAAATTGTATTTTACCCTTCAGCAAGGTGCAAGCATCCGAAGGATTTGCACCTCGATGAAAAAAGATTTCTGCAACCTGTTAGACATCGGAATGGCACACACAACAGATGGCGTAACCGTTGAGATGCCTTCCCAGCCAGTCAGATCTCCACGAGATGCAGCCAACGCATGACGTTCCTCAGATTTTTGCACTGTGTCACATAGCAACTCTTGTTGCTCCGCGCCGAAATGTCAGCGGCCATTAGATGTGTAGAACTGATATGGTGATTTCATGTGCAGAAAAGGCTCTAATCGACCGTGTATCAAAAGCGCATCATCCGAATGAACCTAAATTGAACAACCGAACCAAAAGACGTAGGAACTCCGCAGTGAGCAAAGGTACAACATGCAGCTCCAAGAAGGAATTGAAAGTGCAGTCGCCAGCTCCCCAATCCGCGCTCAATCAACCTTTCTCATGTACTCATTCTCCATTGCTTCCCATTCCTCATTATTCTGCTCAAATTCCGAAAAAACGACTACGTTGCGCCACTCATGCTCATAAGGTATAGTGTGCTTCAGGTCAAACGTAGCTTGCTCGAGGTCCCAGGCACACCCGGGCCAGCGGTCGAAGAGAACTGGTGTATCGCCATCTATGACATCCTGAATGACTTGAGGAAGATAATTGGCGGAATAACGAATCAGAGGATGTTCCTGTTGTTCGGGATGCGACTGGTGAAGTTGTCGGGCAGCGGCGATTACCTCGGCTTCTCTTTTGATCTTTTTCCATACCTGCTGCGTCATCTCTGGCGTTCTGCCCCGAAGCTTCAGCGTATATTGTCCTTTTGGCATCCCCATCTGAGGTAAAAGTAGTGCTTCTCGTAGGTATTGGCCTGTTACTAAGAGAACTCTGTATGGAGACATCTCTTGGCGGTGATGCTTCCTACTATGCCAAAAGAGGACGTTCCACACATCGATTTCGGATTCCACTTGTAGCTGCGGATTTTCTACACAGTATGGGATAAAACCATGGGAGTGTGACGGATGATATGTCTCACAATCATGGTCCTCGATGATCAAGATGTGTCGGATGCAATCGCGAGTGTCTTTGGAAAGTCGCTTAAGAAATTGAATGGGCCCAGCTGCAGCTGAAATATACCATCTTTGCACAAGGTTAGGAAATACTTGATCCGCCCAAGGATCGGGAAGGAGTTTTTCAAGGTGGTCAAGCTCAACTTCGTCCAGGATCCACCAAGGTTCTAAAATTCCTGCAAGGAGCTGTTTTTCAGAATTTGGCGCATAGCGTGGAATATGTTCCGAATCATCGTATTCGGTTTTATGGGGCAGGATTTCTCGGTAGTATTCCAGGTGATAAGGCGGTATTTGACACCCTCTCGACGTCCGGTCATACTCTTTGGCTGTCAATGTGTAAAATCGTTCGTCTTCAGAAACAAGCTCCAACAAATCGCGTAACGCACGGATGGTTGCGATACTTCTTAATGTTAATGATCCAACAGTCAGGCCGTAAGTTCTCAGGATTTCTAGCCTTCCGTCCTCGTTCATCCCTTGGAGCTTGCGGACATCACTGTTATACGGGTGTAAAGTGAGTAAAGTGTCCAGATGGCTGGCGGTGATGCAGTCAGAGACCCAAGATAACATGGTTTTAAGTGCGTCATAATAGGCTTCTAATAGAGCAGTCAACCGTGTCGTAATCGACGAATCTTGCATATCTGATGATCGATCCTGTTGTGATGTGAACGTAATCGAATTGGTTTTCAAGGCCATGCCACGCATTTTTGAATGGATTTGCTTGCACGTATAGCTCAGAGAGAAATCGACAAGCGCGCCTTCGAAGGTGCGTAATTGTCCGGACGTAGCGTTGTGCGCATAGCCACCGGGCTCCTGTGCCGTATATCGATAGATCTGATCCCGTATTTCGCGGGGCAAGCCGAGAAGTGGGGAACATGATTGGAACATAATTGTACGATAGGTGCGCTCGCGCGAAGGTGCAAATGAATTACAAAGTAGCAAAGTTATCATATATATGTAGAAGGTCGAGATATTGATGAGCCATACGTGCGCGCTAATGATGCGGCACCATGGGCGGGAACCCGCCATCTGGGAACAGCGCCACGAAGCGTCTTAGCAAAAGAGTCATCACTGCATTGAATGGGGACAAAGTTTGGAGTAAAGTTGCTACTGCAACTACCTAATAGTAATGAAATGGCTAGCTAGGACTATATAAATCTGTAAACGGCTCTTTGTTATGTTCTGTGGCTTGCTTCTCGCCTTTGCAGTGTGGCCGGGGTCACGGTTGGAATTGTGGTAACAGGTGAAAGTGTCGCTGAAGTAGCCACTGCTTTTGGAAACGGTCTCACATGTCGATAAAGCGGCACACCACTCAGACGCGACCAAACGCCCGTCGATTAAGTCGGGGCAGTAATGTTGTCCGATAGTTCCATCCACTCCACGTATGGAAAGCCAAATGGTATCAAGCCTTGCAGGTTGCCTCGGCGGCGAAGCTTGTCAATAACGGTCGTTTATCCAGAAAAAGATGTACTCCGGATTAGGGAAATGCTGACAACCACCCACTAACTGTGATGGAGCCAGGGTGCTCACACAAATGCGGGGGATAATCTACTTGAGTAACCCGCCGGCATAGAACGGCCCCCAAATTGACGATATTGCGCACACCGTTCAGGACAAGGCAAATGATTGGGCAAGTTCTGTTAAGAGTGCCATTCCGCATACAATGCGGATGAAAGATGAGAGACTCGAAATAATCACGGCCGCCTTCCGCCATGAGTATGCAGCACGTGCGCAATTCCTCACGATGAAGTTATTGCTAAAACGCGATCTCAGGTGTGCAGACCGCAGCCGAGACCTCTTCAGGGCACTCCAATGTCGAACATCAAGCGCTTCCCGAAAATGCGCATGTAGACGATAACGAAATGGAGCCGGCCGAAGCAAGCAATCCCAACGAACCTCGTCCAGTAAGCGTTTCTAGTTCACCGCCGGTAGCCGAGACGCCAGGAGACACGAATGTGGAACATCAACCACTCCCTCAAAACGCAAACGACGTGGAAGCTGTCGATGAGGCTGTCGATGAATCTTCACGAGCAAAGAAGTCGAGGTGGAGCAGGGTGAAGTCCTGGTTCCAACGCCATTTTAGGTGGTGGATCAGGATACAGTCTTGGTTCAAACGCCGTTTTCCAGGCTGGCGTGGTGGCGTCCAATTGTGGACCTATGCCACCGCGTTCGTGCTGCTTCTCAACGTTATATTCGCAATCATCGCGGGTGCCGCTCCTCACCCGG
This sequence comes from Paraconiothyrium sp. Pb-2020, assembly GCA_022419385.1. Classification (NCBI taxonomy): domain Eukaryota; kingdom Fungi; phylum Ascomycota; class Dothideomycetes; order Pleosporales; family Didymosphaeriaceae; genus Paraconiothyrium; species Paraconiothyrium sp. Pb-2020. The sequence goes on along the minus strand of JAJUBI010000003.1, from coordinate 4,887,995 downwards.
AATCTGGCTTCACGACCATCTATCGTGGGGACTGTGAAGTCTATGGGCGCACCTTCGAAGGACTGCAATTCCTCGTCAACGTTTTCAGTACTATTCTACTAGCCGCGTCCAACTATTGCATGCAACGATTGGTGGCACCGACAAGAAGTGAGATCGATGCTGCTCATGCGAAGAGGAGGTGGCTCGACATCGGGAAGCCAAGTGTAAGAAATCTCCCCTAGATCAATCCGATACGCGTAGTGCTATGGGTTATGCTGGCCCTGAGCAGCCTGCCGCTGCATCTTTTGTAAGAATGCCTCCGACGTTCTACTACAAATATACTCATACAGAGTCAGTTATAACTCCGTCCTCATCAAGGATCAAGCGACCTATGATGAGATCGCCTACCTCGTCGTAGATCCTTCAATATTCACTAGCACCGAGTCGGCCTGGACTCAAAAAGCTGAAGACTTTCCGGAACTTAAGAGTTTGAATTCGGACGGCAAATACAAAGACCAGTCATTATGGAAAAACCTGACAGCCGACCAATGTAGGGATGAATACGAGGCGCCCTATATGACGAGAGGCTACGCATTTGGTGTACCAGCAGAGTCGTGGCGGAAGGAAAATAGGCGCTATATCAATACAGGTACACCGGTCTACTCTTGGACCCGGCCTACTAACGGAGGAGGCTCGATACCTGTCGATAGTGATACTGACCCCTCCCCAACAGCTTTCCCTCTAGATTGTGAGTGGTACCAATTCAAGCTGTATTTGCAATGCTTGATGTTTCGCAGACTGCATAAGCCAAGAAGTACCTGGACGTTGCGGCGTACAGTTCAGCCTGGCAATCATCGGCATCGTCATTGCATGTGGCATAGTAAAAATAGTCACCATGTTTGTGATACTGTGGAAGTTCACCGAGGAGGACCCCATTGCCACGATCGGCGACGGTATCCAAACTTTCATCGAGACTCCGGATGCCACCACCACGAACCTTTGCCTCGAAACGCGACACGATATAGTCAAGGCTTGGAAGACACCACTGGATAGTCGCCGCGGCCGGACCTTTCACATCCCTTCAAAGGAGGCTTGGTTCCGGGCCGCAAGTGTAAAACGTTGGAGTGTTCCTATAATGCTGTGAGACATCCTTCTTCACCGCTATGACGAGATACCACGAAGAGGAGTGCGCTAACGTTAGTTCAAGATTCATCGTCAGCACTGCTGTAGCTATTTGGATAGCCAAGGGCCACTCAGAAGAACACTGTGAAAACTACATCATACTCAAACACCGCTGCTACCTGAATAAATTCGGCAAGCTCAATCCCAGTACGTCCTCAATGTTCCATTCCCAACAAAACAGTCGTATAAATTCGTACCTACCCTACCTGACCATGCTTCTATAACTCCATCCCCAGCCCGCACCTCCATCACTAACACACGAAACCCTAGACTTCCTCCTCGATCTCCCCTCCCTCCGGCACACAAACAATATCATCTCCTACGCCCTCGTAGCCAACACACCCCAACTCATAGCCTCCGTCTTCTACTTCACCTACAACGCCCTCTTCACCATCATGCTCACCAACCGCGAATGGGCCCAATACAGCACCAAGCGCGCCGCCCTCCGCGTCAGCGCCCCCAAACCCGGTCAACGCTCAACCTACTTCCTCTCCCTCCCCTATATCTGGAGCCTCCCGCTGATGGCGTTGAGTGCGCTTTTCCACTTCTTCATCTCCCAGACCATCTTCGTAAGCCGCGTCTCCAGCTACGATGCGTTGGACCCGGATAAGCCGCCTTATTCACAGGCGAGCGTGCTGGGGTATTCGCTGTATGCGCTGATTGGCACGCTTGTGTGTGGACTTGTGTTGATAGTGGCGTGTGTGGTTGTTGGGTGGTAGGGAGGTATCCGGCTGAGGGGATGCCGATGGGGGGGACGAATAGCGCTATTATTAGTGCTGCGTGTCATGCCATGGATGCTAGTGGTGGGCGGGATAAGAGTGGGGAAGAGGGGGGCGTTGTGGTAAGGCCGTTGAAATGGGGGGTTACGAAGGAGGGGTCGAGGGATGAGGCTGGGCATTGCTCATTTAGCGATGGGGAGGTTGGGAGGCCGACTGTGGGATTTTTGTATGCGGGGATGAAGTAGGGGTAGTTGCGCAGGACTTTGGTGTTTCAAATGCACTGGTTCGATAAAACGCTGGGTCATCTTTCGTTTTGGATCTCGAGATGGTCCTTTGATATGGAAGTCAGCTATAAGAAACACCCAGAGGGGAGAAAGACGCAGTATGAGGCAGCGAGAACAACGAGACACTAATATAGTCACTGTCTATGCGAAACAACACCCTCCCACCCATGTGCCTTGGGAGGAGAGAAATGCTGGGTAGGACCTGGCGGGGAGGGGCCATGGTGGTAGTTAGTAGACCCCACAAATGCGGAATTAGGAAGGGAGGTGAGGCCAAGGGTGCCGAATGTTGAGATCATTGTTGCGGTTTGTTTCGAAGACTAGTGTTGTAACAAAGATACTACCATGAATACGCTCAATAAATGCGCCAAGGCGCAAACGCTTGTAGCATCGAGTATATCAGAGCTGTTGAATTGGAGTGAAGTTCGTTACATTGCGTCAACTTGTACTGACGTCATCCGGATGTGGTTAGCAAGCTCTTGGCATATCTAGGCAACCTTCCTCTCACCAATCACATCGAGCTATCCCCCACGAAAGTTGCCTAACAGCGCCTGATACAATGTGCCCGGAAAGGACCTGCCTCACCTTCCTCTACCTCCTCTAGCTTTGGCGGATACTGCCCAGTTCTTGAGGTGTTCTGACCCTCTTGATTCAGCCTTTCTGTTCACATCGATTTCGAGTACACAAGATTTTCCACCAAGTTTCAGAACATATTCTCTCTGATCATTATGCCGAACAGCCTCCCTTTCCCGACTGAGCTGCAAATCCTCATCTTCCAGCATGTTACGCTCATTGATTTGTTTTCGCTCCGGTTCGCTAGTCGTCAGATCTCGGAGCTCATCGATTCTCACATCAACGCCATCGCCCCGTCCATCGCTTCAAATGTCTTTTCGCAAGCGAAGCGCATGCTACGAGTTGCACCTGAAGAGCCCCTCGACTTTGCCTGGCTGAAGTCATTGGTGCCTAAGTATCTGGCAGCGGTTATGTTGGACAGATTTGTTCTGGCCACACACTATTCTGGTAGGGTACGCTGCATCCCCGCAGAGAGTGACATTGGAGATGGCTTGAGAGAAGGGCTAGTGAAGGGTATCGAGATCTGGAAGAGTTTGTCCAACATTTCCAAAGACATATACGCACTCCCTGATGAGGTTGTTTTCTCAAAGTCGTTTGGAAAGAACATCCTGAAACTCCTCACCAGCCCGGTGACCCAAATGGCAAAGAATGCGACAGAACACCGCGAAAACCTCATTGTGCAACGACGAATCGAGTACTTGCAACGGAAGACTCTCGGAGACCTTGGTTACTTTGAGATAGCCATGTTCCTTGTTCACTCCGCTTTCAGAACCAAGCACGACAAGGTAATAAGCGGTACGGAGAGGATGTACGATGGCCCAGACGACTTTGACTGGTTTGTGAACGCCTGGCATTCAGATCCACAAAACAGAGTTCTAGAAGAGGGTAACTCATGGGCGAATTGGGTCATTCTCCACGAAGGACCATGGCTTTTCTACCAGCAGTGGTCTCCCGAAAACTCGAGATCGCCGCATATTGCAAGAAATAAAATGCTCAGAATGTGGTGGGAGCAAGGGCCGGAGGATGCGAAGATACGAGGAAATGCTGTCATCAGGCTCCGAGACGAATTCTTCAAGGATGGCTTCCATCGTCCAAGTGATGATCGATTCACCGAGCCGCTTAAGCGTTTTGCAAAGGTGGATGCAGGGGAGTTAAGTAGAGTCCGGGGTAGGGAGCCTTTGCCACATATATGGATGGATGACGAGCCGTACTTCATCAACTTCCAGGATGACACACAACCTAAGCGCCAGCAACACGTAGACTCGGTGTTAGGAACGCCCGTTTCATTAGATCGATAAAAAAGAGACAAGAATGTTAATGCTATTCCGTGAGCCAGTCTCTACCACATGAAAGGCAACGTCCACCCTAAGGTCCGCATGACATCGCCACAATATATGAAAACCCAATCTGCTCCCAGCTCCCCCAAAGAGTCTTTTCTTCAGGCTCCCCCTATGTCCTCAGCCTCACCCTACAATCTCTCAAACCAGATAAATTGAAGCTACTAGCATGGATTCCATGAACAACGAGATGAGATAGTTGCATTCGAGGCTCAATTACTTAGATTCAAAGCAGAGCGAGCAGGCCTGCGACCAAACCAGCAAACCATGTGCTAGGATACGGGACACCTAATGGAGCAGCCCCAGTTGACTGCGTTGTGGGGCCTGAAGTAAGCGAAGGTTGGCTAGTAGACTCAGATGAATCCGTTGGGCTACCTGTGGTTGAAGCGCTTCCGGTAACAGGTGCTGTGCCCAGTCAGTCGCATACATATAAATAATGTAATATTACCCATAGACTCACCGTTGACAGTGCTCCTCACCAGATCAACGGAATTGAAGACCAAGGTGGTAGACCAGCAAGCTACCATAGTTGAACTCTGGCCGCCATCCTGATAAGGCACAATATATGCAGTATCGCAAATGGAAGATGGGACATTACACGCCTCTGTTTGTGATCCAGCGTACAAGACTGTATCATCAGAGCATGCAGTAGCGTACTGAGTATCGGAAGAAGACTGTGCGTAACCGCATCGTGCATAGTTGCCGCTGGTCTGATATTCTTTCTGGTCTTCGCAAGCTACCAGCGACCCTGTAACCGCACTTTTCAGCAAGGACAGTAATGCTTCAGCAGGGACACAGCTCACATGGCGAATAGTTGGGATCGGGATTGTAGAAACCTCCCATATGGCTATACCCGATAATGGTCGCAGAGTCCACGCTCTGGCTCTGGCGCCTATGCAGTTCGGCTCGGGCTGTGGTTTGAGCTTCTGGTGCCCCAGCCACGTAGTAGGTCGCAAGGAAACTGAAAGCCAAAAGTAGGGTCATGACTACCGATGGGATGCTGAATACTGAAACAGAGAGAAAGCAAAGGTAAGCTATGTGCCAAGTTCAGGGCGTATTGAAGTAGTAAATAAGCTTTCTTCCTGTAGTACAAACTTAACCCGTCCTAATACCAACGCAACGAGTTTCTGCAGTTGCATAGGTGATGACGTTGCATCATGACTGCCCGCATACTAGGCAAGGACAGCTAGCTAAAGTATTGTTGACGATTGGACGAGCAGTTCAGCCTATTGTTACATCTGCTACCTTCAAGTCAGTGTGGCCCAACCTGCAGCGAGAACAATATCGCCCGGTGGTTTCACTGCAGCACAGCAGACACGCAGGCTCGATAGAGGTCAGCCTTGTCCCGACAGATCGGTACGGGAATCCTTCCGTCCGCCGAAGTTCTGATCTAATTGGCCATGAAATCATTTGGCCCCATCCGTTCCTAGCAGCGAGCTGAAGAGACGATAACAAGGCAAAAAAGGCAAAAGAAGGCAACACGCTTGCAAGCATGCGCATGCGGTATATACACTGTTTCCATATCATCGATGCAGGATATGGGGTCACGCTGTGCAACTGTCTTCGCCTAGCTTCGCCTCTTTCAAGCATCGTCATAACGCACTCCTACCATGAAAGATTACACCATTGAACATGCGCCTTTATCGATTAGAAAGACTCAATACCAACAAGGGGCTTTAAGTTCTCAGCGCCGATTGAAGCAAGCATAGCACAGCGACTAAGGGCGCGACCCAAGATCTCCATATATGAAAGACAATGAATGCTGGTCTAGAGACTTTAGAACTTGACGTCAAGAACAACGACTAAGAACTCTTCAAGATACGTAGTAGTTGCTCTTTACGCCCATAGCGGAGTCCTAACAATTTCTGGTAGAGGGCACAAGTAAGGTATCTTGCACCTTAGGCATAGACGCAGCTGAAGTTCAATACGTACCACTATATTGCCAGTAGAAGTAAAAGTCGGTTTGAAATTCATTGAATATTCGCGTAGAATATCATTCTTCAACGCTTATTCCAAAGTGAGGTTCTATGACTCTTGAGCCCCACCACTTTAAGGGTTTGAGTTTTCGTTCCCATCATTGTGACAATTTCCTTCTTGATCCACTGCTACCAACATCATTTCCTCCAATTCCAAACACATGACGAATCTCAATTAGAGAAGCGAGGTCGCATACGTGACAAAAGTACACTCGCGTCCTCCACCCCAATATATAATAGTGACAAGAACACCGCCGTACCGAAGACAATCTGTAGGATTACGTAACGCGACGACGTACTCTAGAGAACAATACTCCGAGTCCCTAGATGTACTTGATTGGATGCCTCGACTACGGGTAGTATCCGTCTTGTTTCTACAGGAGGTAGGCGCGTCGGTTTGAGTCCATGTAGCATAAATCCTGCGCTTTACCTTTGAGGGTAATTGATTGCAAGCACCTTATTAGCACAGATCGGTAACTTGCGATCAAAATCGCCTGTTAAGCGAAAGGAAGCGCTACAAGGATCCAAATCGATGCGCCCACCTCCTGTAAAAGGAACCTATTATTGGGGAAGTAAGCGAAAGGAAGCAATACAAGGATCTATACCGACGCGCCTACATCCTGTACAGATGGTCAATCCACAGCTTACTGCGCAACACGGCGCTAATTCCTCTATCTTATCCACAAAGAGATGTGGCCTTTCTCTGACAGACTTTGGTACTCAAAATTTCTAGGGCATAACAGGCGATGGGTTTCATAGCCCACATGAGCGGCTGCCATGAACAGAACACCTACAACTAAGGATTTACCTCCTTCCAGCTCGACGGATGGTGCAATCAAAGTTATAATTGCTGACATGGCAAAATTTTAGGATACCGGGTCGTTCTTGGCGACGCAGGCGATCGACGGAATATCAAATTGAAGGAAAGCGTGAAACGTAGGCGACTAGAGCACCCATGGGTACTAGCAGCGACAGGAAAGGTCTCTATGAGGAGAGCAGCGCCACTTCTGCGATCGCAAGACCAAGGCTGACTAGGATGGTGGACGTGAGACCAAGTAACACAGAAGCGGATGCCATATTGGCGAGTACCCGCGGTATAATCATACAGCTTAAACGATAGTCGATATATTTAACTCACAGGCGCTGATCGAACATCAATAAAGGTTCTCGCAATTACAATGCAACAGGATAGGTCTTGTGATCGTGCACTGAGACCAGTTCAAGGCGTGCCGACGTTTGCTGAGGTCAACTAACCGAAGGCAGTGATACAAACCTCCAAGAAACATTTAGCAGCGAAGCTTCTCCATCGCCGACAACTATTTCGTTAACAAGTAAACTCTTCTACCTCCCCTAGAATTTATTCGTACCACTAAAGGTATCACAACGCCGTTTCCACGTGGAGCGATTGTATCGTAAAGACGAAGAACGCATCGCGCACTGCCATGGCCTTTATCCGTTAGTTCAACTTGGCAGCATGTTTCATCTGAAGCGCCCATCTCAGTGAGCAGCCAAAGTCGTGCCTTCAGAGACATGCAGACACTTCCTTGTCGACCGGCTTGGATCAGTCTTTTGACAGCATTATTGCGCGCTCGTGTTCTCGGTCCTTCAATAATCAAGCAGATGTAGCCATGTATAATGTAGGGTAAATTTTTTTTGGCCCATCTACAGGTGGATGTAACTTATTTGGTGGGAGAGGGAGTCCCATAGGTATCTACTAGCTCGATGTCTGAACCGGACCGTTCGGTGCGGTACACGTCCACGTTGACCGACTTGGAGATGACACCGAAAGGAAGACTGCCAGACCTCTGATCCCGGCTGGAGCCGTGACGCAAGTACGACCCTTTGCCCAATCCATCGCTATTATAGTGGTTCCTGCTCGCTTGGGTGCTGCCACCGCGGACTTTTCTTAGACCCTTGTGGAAGATGCTCTGTATGGCAGGCATGCAGGCGACGATCGTGAACAGGTTCGACTCGGTCGCACACCAATAGAGACCGGAGGTGTTATCGTCTGCAGATGTTAGCGGTCATACATTGGCAGGGGCGGGGGTGGTAACAAACATGTGGGGTTTTGAGTATTGGCAAATTGCACAAACGCCTGAAGGCGGAGGCAACTGACAATCGTGATGATAAAGCCGACACAGAACATGGACATGATCTGTAGCTTCTTCTTCCTTGACATCTGAAGTCCCGCTAACATGGGAAGAGGCAGGGTTAGAATGGCTAGGTCGAGGAAGATCTCAATACCGCCTCGAACGAAGCCAAACAAACGGACGTCGATGCACTTTCCAGGTGTGTCTCCTCTCCAGCCATTCCAGAAGAAATGTATGGGCGCACACTGGAAGATCATGGAAAACGCATTTGCGAGTCCGAAGCAAACGACCAGCCCCAGTAGCATCCAGATGGCAAGGCGCGACCTTGGGTTGATCATGATACGCAGGTAGAATGCAAGAATAGAGAGCTGGCACAAGGCTTCGGCGATCATGTACATGAAGTAGGCGACATACAACCACTTTAAGCTGGTGGTAACGTTGTCGGGTTTCATACCCCAAATGTCGGTACCGAAGCCTAAATGAGCCGCTACGATGACTGGTACATTCAATGGGATGGACGAGAGCTACGAGACGCTGGTCGTTAGTATGGTTTCTCATTCAGAGCAATGGAAATGGATGATCACATACCCCTGATAGACCAATCAAGAGATCATCCCAACCAAGCTGCGTTACGGAGGAGATGGCTCGATCAGCTAGCCGCATGATGACCATGAGTAGGGCTAGGAATCCGAGCGATGCGACGACTCCCATCAATGTTGCGCTTTGATCTCGAATGGGAATGCCGCACGCTGCGTACGTCTCGTTCGTAGCTTGCAGCATCTCTATCACGGTACAGTTTGCCGCATTACAAGCCGCCGCACTTTGCATAAAGTTTTCATCCGTGCATAAACACCCAAAGTCGGTGGGTGAGCATGATGTCGTGGGCAATACGGCTTGAAGACAGCGCACCTGAAAGTTGTGGTCAGTCCGGATCCCATTATAAAGAGAAAGAGACGAACAGAGCAAGTAGGTAGTCGGTTCAAGAATTCTTGCTGGGTGAAGGCGCCCGTTACGAAGAAAGCGAACAGCAGGAGAGAGATGCGGACCATCATTGTGACTATGGTGTCGGACCACCTGTTGGGGTAACTCGCAGAACCTATATGCGACGATATCGGGCCATCCCCTCCCTGCGCACAAACAAAAGCTGGGATCCATGAGATCTGCAATGCAACAGCCTTGTCCAAGTCACACTAGTGCTGAAGCCGTTGAGTGACAGCCCGAAATTTCGCTTGGGGAAGCAGTGCCGAGAAATTACGATGCGACAGTCGGGCTCATGGGCCGAGCGGATGACGCTATTACTTGGCTTTTTTTGAATCCATGCATTTCAGTCCCTCTTTCGGACACGGCTCGTCCAAAATGGGGTTGATTCATCTACTAAGCATGGATATTGCTTACCAGAGGAGTGTACCTATCCCTCCACCATTGCTCTCCAAATGCGCTGCTGGAAGTATACGTCGCGCCGTAGCTAACGCATACTGTGTAGGCGTTTCTGGATTCTGGTGCGGTTCACGAGATGTCAGAGCTACATAGTACTGCGTGATTGTTGATCCGTAGCGAACATCACACCCGACTTCAGTTACTCCCCTTTTTGAAAAGTTTTTTCTTGGCCCCTATGCTTCCTCTTTCACGCACACGCTATGCCCCAGGAAAGCCTAGATTAGAGCCGAGTCCCCCGCCCAAACATCAGGCCCGCAGCGCCATCCGACCGAAGCTGCACCGAGACACATGGGCATGAAACAACCATGTCATCCGCAGCAGGTCCCATTCAAAGCGCACAAGCCAAATTGGCTGTAAAGTGCGCTACACTACATCGATAGGTAACTGTGCGAATATCGACTACGAAGCTACGGATAGGACTTACTAAATTGCAGCTGAAGCTCATGGAGGGCAATGGTTAGGTCGTCGACCAATTGCCTAGTACGCTCCTGCTAAGGGACCGCTGGCTCCCGACGGCTCCCGACACGGCCCGTTCCCACCGACCCATACTATGGTAGATGGGGAAACACCACCGTCTTAGGCACTCAGAATCATTATCTTTCGCAAAGCCCCCTTTGCAGACATGTTCAAAGCTTTACGCTAACGTGTGACTGCCGATTCGCGTTGGGTAAGTTGATCGGGTGGCCTGGTGGCACTGGATGACATCTGTGCCGTCGTGCTCTATCGACATGGCGGCATGGCAAAGTGGCGAATACGGTCTAAGAGAACGAGCCATGGCTTATTGGCTCTTATTGTGCTGAATCGCAGAACTTCGACTAGTCGGGATAAGCCTGAGAGAATCGTCGTAATCAATCATACCTACATGTGATTAACGGACGACTTTCGCTAGCCCTGCACGTGCTGGAGACTCAACGACTGGACCCGACTCACAACTCCTGCCGAGGACCCTTCTTCTGAAATGTCGCAATGCTGATTCGCGAAAAATGACAACTATTTTAGGCCTGTGTCTCTTGCGGCACAGTTGCTTGATAAAGATGGGGTTTTCACTCGTGTGCCGACGACCCACTTCAAGGTTAGGCTTCTTTCAGCAAGGTATTGTGGGGCTGATTTATCTACTAGGCCCCATCTGATATCCGTACCCTTGTACCCTTGTACTTGGCTAATCATCTAGGCGGACTACTGTTACATACGCAAACCGAAGCGAGCAAGCCGCGCATTAAGTCGACTCTCCACCCGCGCCCCTCCAAAGAATATGTGGCCCGAGATAGATGTGCTCCAGCACTGGGCTTTCGTGTTTTCGCTACATAGTTCCCCAGTTCCCCTAACCTCTCCTTCCTTAGATTCCCACTGTGCTCAAGATGGGTATCTCCTCGCCTACGACTCTCCTTATCCTCTTCAGTGTCGTCGCGGCATACTTTGTCAATCGATTTTTACGGTCCCAGAAACATGATCTACCGCTTCCTCCGGGTCCCAAAGGGCTCCCTCTTCTGGGCAACGTCAACGACCTACCTAAGCCAGGAATGCTAGAGTGCCACCATTGGTTAAAACACAAGGAACTGTATGGTCCGATCAGCTCAGTTACGGTGCTAGGACAGACATTCGTGATTATCAACGATGCGCAGATAGCGCTTGAGCTCCTCCGAGACCGATCGGCTATGCATTCTGCGCGGCCACACATGGTCTTTAGTAGCGACATGTATGCGCGCATTATCTGATGTCAATGTCTGGGGGATGTTTTGCTGACCCAGACCGTGCCCAGGATTGGCTGGAAAAACACACTCGCATTCAGTGGCTACACCGATACTTTCAAGATACACCGCAAAAATATCGCTAAGGTCGCTGGTAGTACTGTTTCACTCTCTGTCTTTGATCGCGTGCAAGAGGAAGAAGCAGTACACTTCCTACTCAATGTACTGTCCTCCCCGGAGAATCTCTTCGCCCATATTGAGAAGGAAGCCGGCGCTGTGATTTTGAAAATTACCTATGGGTATACAGCTGAAGCTCATGGCAAAGACCCGCTGGTGGACATGGCCGTCAGGACCATGCATGAATTCGCCGATTCGACTGTGCCGGGGAAATGGCCGGTAGATATCATGCCATTTTGTGCGTATATGTACCCTCCGCGAGCATCGTATGCTCATGCGAGTAATCACTAACAATTTCCTTTACCAAAATAGTGCAATACGCACCAGACTGGTTTCCCGGCGCGGGATTCAAACGCACAGCACGCCAGATGGCGGCCCAACTACACCAGACAACTGAACAACCTTACCAATTTGTCAAGCAGCAGATGCGCCAGAACAAGGCCAAGATATCCTTCCTCTCGCAGGCTATTGAGAACATCAAGGGCGACTCAGACACCGATATGGAGCGTATCCACAAGTGGTCCGCCTCGTCCATGTACCTCGGCGGCGCCGATACCACCGTCTCCTCGCTCATGACATTTTTCCTCGCCATCACCCTTTTCCCAGACGTACAGAAGAAAGCGCAAGAGGAACTTGACCGCGTCATCGGGAACCGATTGCCTGTCAGCGCAGATCGCGAGAAGCTGCCATATATCGAAGCGCTTGTCAGTGAGACCCACCGATGGCATCCAGTTGCGCCTATGGCGCTACCGCATGCTAGTACCAAGGACGATATCATCAACGGATACAGAATACCCAAGGGCAGCCTGCTCCTTCCCAACAACTGGTTAGTACTCCTTTATTGCCAATCGCGCGCTCCCCGTTGACAAAAGCTAGGTGGTTTACCCACGACCCGTCCGTGTACCATGACCCCATGGAATTCAACCCCGATCGTTTCCTCAAAGCAGAGCCGGAGCCGGACCCGCGCAACTGGATCTTCGGCTACGGAAGGCGCGTGTGCCCCGGTCGATACGTTGCAGAGAACGCTTTATTCCTTACAATCGCACAGTCGCTCGCTGTTTTCAAGATTGAGAACCTAGTGGATGAGAACGGCAAGGAGATCAAGCCAGAAATGAAGTTTGAACCCGGAGTGGTGTCGCACCCCGTGCCGTATCGCATTTCTATCAAGCCAAGATCGGAGAAGCATGAGCTTATGATCAGGGAGGCAGAGAAGCAATACCCTTGGCAAGAAAGCGACGCAAAGGCGTTGGAGACGGTGAAGTGGTAGATAGGCGATGTACATTATTCTTGAGGTACTTCTATCTCAGGAGTCAGTGAGTAGCTTTGGCGGCCCCCTATTATTAGCAGTAGATGCCTCAACACTTCAAGGGCTCCATCGTGCTAATGCCTTGACGCGTCTCTTTCGTCGAGGTCGCAAAGTATACATCTTAGCTATAACTATCTCAAGTAAAATACTTTAGTAGAAAATTGAATACGTCCACCTTCAATGTTAGGGTAGGGTAATGAATAGTTCCCCATGATAGCTCTACTAAGTGAATACCTGGCGATCGGTAATGCTACGAGCATTCCCCTCGCCTGGCGCTTGGGATGCGGGTACAGTACCCGAACGGGGTACCACCGCTTCCTTGAAAAGCCATATGAAAGCACGATATAAGAGCTGTCGCATAACTCGCTAAAGTTGGACACGGTTTGAGGCTCACTCTGGTTTAGTAAGATCATTATTTCGCATGTCTATTGGTTCTCTTATCTGTGATATTCAGAGGCGACGTTCTTGTCTGTTGGTATCGTGTTCTGGCAACTATGGAGGGTAGAGCTTCTTTACATTGAGATTTCGCAGCTGTCTCTTCTTATTTACAGGAAGACTTGAGCCTGTGGCTCGTCTAGTATTCTACTTCTTTAGCCATTATTTCGGTGTTAAAGTACACTGTAAAGTGCACCGCATCGACGCATCTGCCGCCTCGCTGACCTCGCGCGCAGTCATAGATCTTCTTATCGGCTATGCGTCGAATCGTCAGTCCTGTCTCACCTTTCAGGCATGTGCTGCCAGACGAAAGCTGTGCACTTTTGTGATTTGACGAGATATCATGTTGGGTAGTGGTACCAACGGGTACTTAGGGCTCACTGGGTGAACCCTGGAATCGGGGCACGGCAGTTTGATAGTGCAAAGCACAGGAAAATTTCCCTCCCGGGCTCGCCAGTTGAGTTTCCACCAAGACGACCGATACCGCCGTCCTTCGCCTCAAATGGCTTCTCTTTGCGCAACTACGTAGCGCCCATTACGATCCAGTGCTACCGACAGATGTCGGTTGCGTGTCTAGGCGCACTACCCTTCTACAGCATTGATGTGCGGTACGGAAGCCATATCTCGCCTCGGAGTGCGTTTCACGGGGGCCTTCCTTTTTCCGCCAGTTGCGCAGCGGTTCATCATGATGATATTATGTGATTGTCAGTGCTAGATCACCCCGCGCTTGTCAGTCCACACCAAAATCCTTCGTTTGGCATAACGTACGACCAAGTGCTATGACGCCGGAAGGCTAAAGCGGGTATACTAAGGGAAGCTCGTATGTAGTTTCCATGCCGCGAGCTGTGCCGCGCTTGTGCCGCGGAAGGGCATGACCGTGGATCATGGGCAAAGACGCTTTCATCCAGACAGCGGGGTAAGGGGAATCCTTCGCATGGTAAGCATGCAGGCTAGACGTAGTACCGCACGTATGATGTGAGCTTGTCCCAAGAGAGTATGGACATAGTAACAATGCTTCGGTGTTTTGTCCCGGCTTGCTGGAAGATCATGTTCATGGAGATGCAGTGACTTGACGACAGCTATTATCGAAGACCTGGTGCCACCACATCGCTTGCACATAACAAATTGATTAGTCTGCTACAGGGAAAGCTTAGGAACTGGGCTGGAGAGCGTTTTAGGTGGTAATCTCACGCTGTAATTTTGCGAATTCGCTGATGCTTTTCCTCCCTCCCTGTCAAGCTTCCAAATCTTAGCAAACATCCCTTCCGTATCACCAGGCTTCCTATGACCTCACCAGCGTGTCTTTCTTACCGTGCTTATTTCAGTCCCAAGTCTATCGTCATGTTGTGGGCGATATTGCGAAACGCATGTTCGCGTCAGGTCATGTCCTTGCTCAACTGGATCTATTGCCGGGACTCCTGGACAGAGCATCGGGTCCTCTAGGTCCTCGGATAGTTCCTCGGATGGTTCCTCGGAGGTTATGGGTGTTGTTCTGGTGTGGCGGCTTTTGATCACTAAATTGGCGGAGATTTGTAGGGTGGGAACGACATAATTCGCGACGTAGCGCAAGCGTACCTGCCGACGTGAGGAGAGTACAGATGTCGGGAATTAAAGTAAGGGATATGTGGTCAAGGGGCCAGAGAGTGTGTGACTGCAAACGTGGACACCATTGTTCAGAGGAAGCCTAGGACTGTATGGTGTAAAGATCTAGAGCAAGGGAAGTGAACCCGCAGCGAGTGTCGCGTTCTGGCGCTGCTGGCGTGGCTTGAACTTGATGACTTGATGTGTACAAGAATATAATTATTCACGCTGGTGATGAGGGGCCTATTACCCCGGTTGCCTAAAGAAGTGATGAAACTGTACATTGCAGCAGTGGAAGGCTCAAGACCGCAAGGTGAGGGATCTGTTTACAGCGAAAGTATACAACGACGAGGGGGAATACGACTCAACTAGCTGGAAGTGACTTTTAGGCCTAATTCACCTTACCACTGATGTCCTGAATATAACAACTTTTGTATAGCCTCTGTACTACGAAGTCATCGACTAGGATTTTAGAGCCCGCCCGCATCGACTGGAAGGGAACAATCCGCCCTAAATTGAACGCGAAAATCTGCCGTGTCTGGCTATG
Organism: Paraconiothyrium sp. Pb-2020; assembly: GCA_022419385.1. Taxonomy (NCBI): domain Eukaryota; kingdom Fungi; phylum Ascomycota; class Dothideomycetes; order Pleosporales; family Didymosphaeriaceae; genus Paraconiothyrium; species Paraconiothyrium sp. Pb-2020. The sequence continues at coordinate 4,872,687 of JAJUBI010000003.1, read as the reverse complement.
ATGATGAAGTTGTCTTCTCTACATACAGAGATGATCAGAGCCCTCCAAGAGCCAGAGGCAATCGTTATCGTCCATGTCGACGCTAGAGTTTGAACTTTCCTGGGAAGATAGACTCTCGGTCACGTCCGCGGTCTGACTAGTATGTTCATCCGTAAGAGAGGAAGAAATAGGAGAGCCTTCAGACTGGTTCAAGTCCTTGGGTGAGGCTGTATGTATGGATGACTCTTTCGTGCCGAACTGACCACTAGCACTTTGCGTAATATACTGGTCAATGGTCCATGATCCACATCCAGCGTGGCTTAACAGCTCGTTCTTCAGATCAAGCAGCTGCTCACGAAGAGCAGCTACTTCCGCCTTTAGCGCTTTATTCTTAGAGGATATAGTTGAGGCGTCGGCCGTTATTGTAGCAATATATGCTTTTTGGCGTTGTCGACATTTGTCGGCGGCAATGCGATTCTTCTCAAGATGTGACTCGCGAGCGACTGAAGCATCGATCACAAGAGGGCGCACCCTAGGCCTGCCACGCCCGCGCTTCCGAGGCTCAGGATCGGTGACAGTCTGTCGTGTACTGTTGTGTGCCTCGAACGGGTTACAAGGCGCCTTTCCGCTAGCATCGCGATGGTTCGAGGATGAGTCCTGTATACCTGTATGCGATAGCGAAGCTCTTCCACGTTCCTGAAATATTTCGAGCGGCTTCTCGGGAATTGGCAGTCCGCTTTTAAGTTGGTTTGTTGGAACAAAAGACTTTTCGTCAAAGTTGCGGGGGGGTCCGGAAGGAGAAACCTCTTGATTGTGACTTAAGCGGTCACTCTCTTCGGTCGATTCCAGGTTCAGTAGATAGGGAGAGATGGTGAGGGTTTGTGTCACACCGCCTTCGAACGCAGGCCAACCCTGAATCCGGTGGTGCGGAAAAGGGCTAATGGGTGCGACAAAGGTGGAATCTAGCAATTGGAATTGTTGCTGAGTGTTACACCCCATCGTGGGAAGCGAGTGCCGATTTTTGATATTCAGTTACTGTCTACAGTATCTGAGCTCTTGTGAGCAAGTGACTATATGGTATTGGAAAGAATGGTATCATACAAGGTGGAACGCACAAAGTGATATATCGTACAATGTAGAACGGGCAAAGTAATGTATCGTAAAGGAGTAACAGCACTTCAATACTCAAGTTGCTTTGAAAGGACGGCAAGAAAATTGATAGACATTACAGCTTAAGCTCGATGGTAGAAGGGGAAAACACTCTGAATTCCTTGGAGGGGTTAATATGGAAGATTTGTGGCATGTTATTTTGGCGTATCTTAGGCCGGATTACTATCTCATGCGTCCCAAAGGAGTTCGTGGTGTGGAAATAATGTTTCTAGGACCATGGATCGCGATCAGATTCACGGCCAGGATCCTGTCTCTGCACGTCAGACCACCGCACATTAGAACGCACGACCAGCATCTTTCGGATTTACGGGGAAGGCATGCATCTAATACCCGCTGTCGCGCATGTTAGGCTGCATGCCAAGGCTCCAAACATCGGTCGCGTGTCCCGTGTCGAATAAGGTCGGGCAGCCAACTCCCTGACATGATGGTAGGTTGATCTCGCAACGCCAATTGGTGATGCTGACCATCCATTCGGAAGTCGTACCGTCTCAACAATACCTATCCCAGCCCCATTGCTTATTGGTTAGACGAAGCGGAACCTGCATGCACCCGCATGCATGGACAGTCAGGTGAGGCCACATACTTCTGTCAGGGATGCTTGAATAGGCCAATGCTCTACTGGATGCAACCGGAAAGGATGCGAACTTCGTGAGCTAACAACATGGCACCACTTTCGGGATGACTTTATCGCCGTCAAGCCGCGCCTATGTGCGGATAGGGTGCGATAGCAGGTCTTCGCCATGGAATTCGTTTCACGAAGGATATATCCAGATAAGGCTATCCAGTTGCAGGTTGACGTGCGGTTCTAACACAGTTGAACGGTCTACACGGGATTTGGATACTTTGGTCTGAGTGGGGCATCTGCCATTTGCGGTCAGCCGAATCGAGAACTATTCTAGCGCTTATGGTAAACCCCGCGGGGTTGGCATGCTAGGTGGGTACGTCACTGGGGCATAGCAAAACGGGGTCCAGCGACGGCTTAAGCGACCGTTTAGCATGAGTAGTGCGATATCAATGATATACATACGGCGACCTTGTGCGGGCGGTTCAACGGCTTGGCGAAGGTTTCCGTGTCTGTTTTTTGGCCTCCTGGTCATAGGAAATAGCGCTCACCGTCATTTCCGGTCATCAAAGCTACACTAGTGTACGATGCTATCCTAGGACTAAGCAACTGCTAGGAAGGAGTTTGTCAGAAATGGTCTGAAGATCAGATGCTGGGTTGGACCTAACCTACTCAACCGAGAAATATGTTGCTTTCTTTCGCAAAGATTAACGCATCTTGATGATTCCTAACCTTTGACTATCCCGCATGCGTGCATCATCCTCGTGAAATTCAGAGAGTACACAGTTGGCCCTGACGTTTGACCTAGTACAGTAATTACAATGTGAAATACCCCCCTTCTTCCCACCATCTGTCCGATCATTCCTCTTCGCGAAGCACAAACGTAATATACAGACTTTATTTTACTTTGTCACTATGCTTCACCGAACATTAACTCAATTTTCTTCTTCCTCTTCCTCTTCCCGCACCTGTAATCTTAGCTCGGGTCCCATTTCTATGCGTATCTTCCTCGTCCAGACCGCAAAGGGCCTTTTCTCTTCCTCAGGCGGTTACAAAGCCAATAGGTGCCTGTTGCGTTATTTCGCATCGCGTGGCCATCATGTCCGCCAACTCTGCTATTCATTTCCCGGTGAGGCAGAGACATATGTTCAGTCCATGATCGATAGCGGCGGGCCTGATCCGCATCTACGCAAGAGGATGCTGCATTTGAGGGCTGAGGACGGCGGGCCAGGAATTGATGTGGAAGTCCGTTATTTCGTCATGGATGATGGTCTTCAAATTGTGGCATTGGATAGCAAAGCATTTGACGCAGCATTCGGTGGCAAGGAGAAGATATGCAGAGATATGGAAAGGGAGGCTGGAAACTATATCAAGGTAACTGATCCATGGAGCTTCGCTACTGTAACTTCGGCATCTCTGACTCTCATCGCGACTAGACCGGGGCGTTATCAGCACGGCTCCTCGACTTTGTCACCTTCCTGCAACAGGAAATCACGGACTTCTCGCCCACGCACATCCTCAGTAATGATGGCTTGTCCATGAAGGCCACTTCTGCCCTGACAATGCCGAGTATGGATGTGTGCCGTATTGGCATCATACATACTGCCGAGCAGCTTCCTTTTGGTCCATTTGCTGGTGGTGTGCCTGGTCACACGAGCTCACCCCGCGAACTGGAAATCCTTCAAATGCTTGACGGCGTCTGGAGCGTCTCCAACGCCATCAAGCAGTACGCTCTCGAGCATGGACAGCTACAGACTAGCTTTTTCGTGCATCATCCTTGGACGTACTGTGAGCAAAAGAAGCACCAATTGCCGGACCATCTACGTAACTGGAACAAGGAGTTCATCGGTATGATCAATCCATGCCCGGTTAAGGGCTTGCCGATTCTCGTTGAACTCGCCAAATCGTGTCCACAGCATAAGTTTCTGGTGTATCAGAGCTGGGGCTACGATGAAAAGTGTGCGAAAGAGCTGGAAGGCTTAGATAATGTGACGTAAGTCCAGCATGACCAAATCGAGTCTAATGTTGTAGACTAACACGAGGCTCGTGGATTTTCAGAATCCGCCCCACATGTACAGATATGGAAGTGGCCTGGCGCGATATCAAAGTGCTCCTTGTTCCCTCTCTCTGGTTCGAGGCATGGGGAATTGTGCTGATCGAAGCCCACCTACACGGCATTCCGGTCATTTCGTCTGATGCCGGGGCGCTTCCTGAGTCCATGCTCGGGCTGGACTACATCGTCCCGGTGGATCCCATCAGAGGAGAGCGCGATGAGGAAGGAGCATATATTGTGCATAAGCAAGACGTTGGGCCGTGGGTAAAAATCGTGAACAGACTGATGACTAACAAACCCGAGTACTTGAGGCTTTCATACAAAGTGCGTAACACAACAGAAGAATGGTTCAAGAATTTAAACGAGATGGCATTAGAAAATTGGTTACTGGATTTCGTAGTCGATGCGGACAAGCATGGAACGGTTTGATAGCCATGCATCACTGCTAGGATAGATGTTCAATAGAATTGTTTTAGTCAACAAAGCTGCCATTACCGGGCTATGGTAACCCCGCACGATGGCACTACCTAACAGTGGACGTTTGCAATCTGCGAGCAGCCGAACAGTAGTGAAGTGGGACTTCGAAATGACTGTGACACAATGTCATCCTACTTCGCTATGCTGAATCTTGCATCATAATTGAACATGAGATGAGGCCATGACGAGAATCTCCCCACCTGGGCTTCTTGGTTCAATGGACGTTGTTGCTATCTTTCTGCTAGATTATCATATTTTAGTCTCCAATTCTATTTCCCCTGCTTGCCTCCTACGGGTAAGTCCAACCATCCGCAGGTTGCGTGTAGTAGCCGTACGACCTCCATAGTACTCCCAACGGTTTGAAACATCAAGCTAGTCTCTCTTCTTCTTATATTACTTCTTCGTCATACATCGCACCTCCCTAGCCAATTAATTCCACAGCGAATTAGCTCGTCTAAACGGAGATATAGTGGAGTAAGCGGCCGAGCTTCTATACATCTTTGCTACCCTTTCCTCCACTATAGACCATACAAAGCGGCCTAATGTACACCATTCGCATTCAAAAACTACCAACGTAGGACTCTCTCGCGATTTATTTCAACTAGTTACGTTCCCCTGCTTTGAAAGATTGGATTATGGTCTCCTCCTCAAAGGACCTCACTCACGGTGGAGGCTCCACGTCGCATTCCTCAATCATGTCACTGCAGGAAGTAATACGTCACCTACTCCGCGCTATCAATGCGACGATAAGTCCAAAAGTCGTAGACGACGGTATTTACGAACAGAAGGGATGCTGAACAAAGTTAGATAGGTAGGCGACTTGATCGCCGCAAGGGACGGTGGCAGTCATAGTAATAGCAAGGAGCCGGTGCGCGCTCAGAGGTACTACAGCAATTATGTCAAAAAAAAGACACAACGCTCGCACCTGTAAGGTAGAAATGGCAATCTTGGGTGATAGCGACGAGTCCGAAGGATAGGTTGGTGTATAGTAAGTTATTATTTCTCACTATAGCATGGCGTTACTGCGCTGCGGAGGGGAACCGCAGGTGAGAAGTGGCCGGTTCCCTTGCGTGGCCGGCTAGCGTGAACCACTTCAGGGTCCAGTATGAAATCATACTTCGTTAATCTGTCACGTGTCTGTACGCGGGCTTTACGTCAGTATGCTGCCATCCTCTATAGCCTCCGGGTACCCTTTTCCTCGACTACAACTTCGATAACGTTCAAGTATAATCACACCTTTGACTGCGCTTTACCACCGCCATCCACCACCTCCCATCCACCACCACACCACATCAGCCATGCCCCGCAACGGCGACGGCTCCTCCGACAACGGCCCCTTCCCCGAGGCCCACCACCCCATCATCCACGGCGCAGGCCCCAACCCCGTACGTCCCTCAATCCCCAATCTTCCCTTCCATCTCACCCAATCTTCCCGACTAACTCACATGCTAGTCCGAGTCCGACCCCCTCGCGCGCGCCGACAAAACAGCCCCCATGCCCGAAGTAGAGCAAGGCGACGGCATCCCAGGTCTAAACGCCAGCGGCGGCGGGCTTGCTCTTCCGACGACGGGCAATCAGGGGAAGGGGCCGTTGCTGGGGGGCTCGAAGGAGGCGAAGTAGACGGTGGGTGGAGGGTAGTTAGGGGGACTGGAGATGGATTAGCAATACTACCTCGTTTATAAAATGACACGCTAGGGAGTGAGAAGGGGGATTGTAATCTCGCTGTGGGGAGATGCATGCGATAGTCCACGGTACGAAAATGTACTCCGTCGCCTCATCGTGTACCCTTGTTGGACTTCTGTCTGCAAGCGCTGCGCTGCTACCGTCAGAACGCAACATACCTCGCAAGCGTTCTGCTCCACCCTTGGTACCTTCCGCGTTAGGCATTATCTAGCTCCCCAACCATCATCATACAACCCCGCTATAACCCAGACTATAATCCATATTTCCAATCCAGTAGACGTTAAAACTGCACTACGCCTCACGACCATTTCCCCAACGCTACTCCCCGTACAACACAGACCAAGCAACGCCCAGTACGCAGAAGCTAGCAGAAACCCCAGAGGGCACCGAAGGCGTGTAAGCAGGGCGATACTTCCCACCCCTTCACGTGACGACGCAGAAACGTTTGAGAAAAAACCACCTCCCGCACGCGAAAATGTGAATCGCGCATGCTGAGCCCTGAGAACCTATCACGCGCCAATATGATTTTCATCTAGACTGGACGTAGGAGCTAGTCTTAGTTCAGTGATATAAGATTCCTCCGACTTACCTGCGCTTTCTCCACGCTGCTGCAACGGGAAGGTATGCAGCTAGGTTATTCTCTGCACTAGGATTTGGAACGGTGGTAGCGCATGACACGCTTAAGGTACGTGGGTGGGGATACCTAGCTTTCACTCTAGCTTATACTAGCTGTAAAAGGGGGGGTTGTTACATCCTACCTCCTCCAAAACACCCCACCTTTCCACCCAAATATAACAGCCTTACATAGACTAATCTCCAGCTTCACAATAAGCAGAACACTATACTAACTTTCTCATTGCGCTACACGCACACTCCGTTGATAGGCTGGGCCTAGCGGGGCGTATAACCGCCTCGACTAAATAACAGCAGTGGTATATGACACGACACGACACGACAGACGCCTAGTAGCGAGACAAATCTCCAATTCCATTCAGAGATTCAGCTTATCCCTCTGGTAGCTCGCCAGCCGCCTACCCCCGCACCGCTCTCCGCACACAGCTAAGAATAAGAATATATAAGCCTCGAGCAAATGTCAATGCCAGTCCATCAGAGGGACCCATCCCGCCAAAACGCCGAGAAGCCACGCTCGCAACAACGCAAACAATAAAAAAGCCTCACATGTAAACAAACTAGTACACGCTTAAAGCATTCGGGTCTTATCCAACATCACTAACCCTCCTCCTCCGCCCCCTACTCCCCCCCTCCGGCCTCTGCGCCAACACCTCCCTCAGCTGCGGATCATCTTTATCCTTGTCAACGTGGTGAACCCTAACATGCCTGTCACACGTTAGCATGCCCTTTACACATTCCTTTTCCCTGACAACACGCATCCCACCCGGAGATGCCCAGCCGCCCGTGTGCAACGTGGTTGACATACCTCTGCAAGTTATCCGGCCGCGGATACTTATGTTCCCGATCGGGGCAAAACGGACATACGTAGCCTGGACTCGCGTGCACGAGGCCGTGGCGGATCATTTCGTTTTTGCGCTTGAAGCCCTTTCCGCCCTCGGCGCGGGGGCAGCCGGCGACGGGGCAGTAGTGTGGGCGTGATTGGGAGTGGACGTTTGCGTGGGAGCTATGTGCTGCATTAGCATGGAGCGGAGGGAAGAGGGGAGAGGAAGAAGGAAAAGCCGTACTTGAGCAGATACTGCGTTTGAAAGGGCAAGGCGGTGCACCCGGGGTGATCGCATCTGAAGCCGCCGCTTCCATGGCTGGGGACTAGCCCGATGCTTGCGCCTACGCCCGGTGGAGGGGGGAGTGTCCTGCTTGCGAGCGCGCCGTCGATGGAAAGGCGGCCGCCGGGGCCGCCGCGCATCTCAATGGGCGTGACCTGCGCGCCGGGACTCACGCCCTCGGAGCTTTGGTAGCTGTTCTCGGTCGTTGCGGAGTGCAGTGTCGTCGCGGAGTAGGGGCCTGAGTCTGACGCTTGCGAGGGTCGCCGCGTGTTGGCGAAGAGCGTGAGATGCCCATGTCCCGACCGCAGGAAAGGGTCTCGAGTCTGAAACTGGGATTGGGGGTCGCCGTTGGGGGAGGCCGCACTGTGCGGGCCGTATGTGCTGTTTGGGGAGAGGGATGTGACGGAGAGCTGGCGGCCGACCGATGTAGGGGACTGGCCGGTCGAGGATATGGATTGGCGGTGTGCGATGCTATTGTTTCTTGTTTCTTGCTCCTGGATCGCTGTTTCTGCGAGATCGCTGAGGTGTCGGAAACCTGGGAGTTGCTGTTTCTGGGTATTAGGTGAGGTTGCTGCGCCATTTTGAGGTGGTGACTGTGGTGTTTGGAGTGCTGGGAGCTTTTGGCTGGGTGAGCCGCTTCGGGATGGTATGGCCAGATCGTGGAGATCAGGAGTCTTCCCTGATGAGGCAGAGTCTGCATGGCCATTTGCAATTGAGCCATTGCGCTCTTCTCTCGACGATGCAGAGGCGGTGGAAACACTGAACGTCCGATTCCTCGCGAGAGCATCGCTTATTGAAAGCAGTGAGCCATTCGCCGATGTATCCGTCGCCTGGGATGCAAAGCTGGCTTTGCGCAGTGCACTTGCATCGTGACCGTCCGGCTCGACAACGGAATCTCGATGCAACGGCGGCGCAGGCGGTTTTGCAAACGTGTGCTGTGTCGTCGCATCCACGCTAAGGGCTCTCTGCGCCACTTTTGACAAGTCCAAAGACGCTCCATCCGCTCTCGGGTAATTCGTACGATCGGCACTCGCTACCTCGGTCGGACTCCTGTTCTCCATCTCTTCGTCTTCGATCTCCGAGCCCGAATCGGAGTTGAGCGCCCGCTCACCCACCTGCCGCGCTATATCAGGTTGGTTCGGATCCATGACCCTGATAAGGACGAAGTCGCCCTGGCTGGGCCTGGTCTTTCTCCGATTAGACTTCTTGCGACGTCTCGAGGAGGATGGACTGACGTTCTGAGTAGTCGTACAGAGGGGCACGTGGTGGGTCACTATGGGGGGCGGAGAAAGAGAGGGAGTGGCGCGCGGACGGAATGGTTCAAGGCCTGGCGATTTGGGGTGTGCGTCGTCGGAATCGTAGTTGGCTGACATTCGCTACCGACGTGGAGGCTACTACCGTGGAGCGTAGCCTCGGTCGGAGAAAGCAGGCGACTGGTGGAATTGAACGATGGAAGCAGCAATGGCCCCCACGCTGCGGTGGGAACAAGTGGAAGTCGACCTGGAAGCTGAAGACCTAGGGCTGGAGACTGATGTCGGTAGAGCATGCGCCTGTGAGGACTGAGGATGGTCAGCGCAGGCACAAGTGACGAGCATGTCGTGCGATAGATCCACGAGAAGTGTAAAACGGACTTTGGAAATGTGCGGCGCCCATGAAAAGCTCGAGACACATGATCAGAGGTGGACTCTGGGCGTCATGAAATTGCAGCGGGCAAGGCAGCGGCCAGTAGCACTGAAGCGTGTTGCTCCTCCAGCGAGACGGAGAACCGAAACAGGCAGCTGTAAACAATCTCACGCTCTAAATACAGCGCACAGGTCGAAAGCAGAAGGAGATTTGGGCAAACCAAAATGACAAAATTGTGGGCAGGAAAACGGAGGAATTGCGGGAATGCGGCTCTGCGCGGTGGAGACGTACCCGAGGTGCAACTCGAAGCCGTTCAGCCTCAAGCGGTGGAGAAAGTCGGGGCGCCGATCGCGAGCCTACGTCAATGCGAAAGTCGGATTCCAAGGCACCGGTTCGACGAACGCATGGGGAGACGATCTCAGGGGCGCGTGCCCGCTGCGCTCCACGACGAGGAGACCAGATGTTTCGTTTCGCTGGAGCTCAGGGCGGGCGTTCGCGCAGGGCACTGGCGGCGGGGTCTCGCGGTGAGTGCGCGGGCGCGGTCGTGGGCCGCAGACGCAGACGCCGGGCGAGGGCTTCCTCGTGTCGAGCAGCAGGGCTGTGGGGTGGGCAGCGGAGGCGGAGGACGGCGACAGATGCTCGCGGAGGAGGTGAAGCTGTCCAAGAGGGAACGGGAGCCATCAGCGTCCCAGGGTCAGAGGCGCAGCGGGAGCTGTCTGTAGGCTGACTGGATTCTGGCACACACTCGTGGAGGCTGATGGAGCCTCATTCGAGGACAAGGCGTGTCGCTAGGGCTCAAGCCGCGGGGGCGCCTGCAGTCTCTCCGCCTGGAGTCCCCCCCAAAGACCCTTTTAGCGGGCTCCAGGCCAACGCCCGCTAGCACCGACCGCGGCCCACGCGCCCCGTCGCCGACCATCTGCCGTGCCGCGGCCAGCCTGCGAATGCCTCCCGTTCTCCAGTTCTCCTTTGGCTTGACCGTCTTTTTTCGCAAGTGTTCTCCGTGTTGCTCCTCGCCATGGTTCGTTCCTTCCAGCGTCTCCAAGCACGTGCACGCAACGGGAAGCTGCGACCCTGCGACCCTGCGACCCTGCGACCCCGCACAACGCCCGCCCGAACGGGGCTAGCCCCCGGCATGTCCAGTAAGAATAGGTCGGATATATTAAGCCGCCGCGTTCACCAGTCTACATTGTACCTGCCTGCTCTGTATGCTCCTGGGGCTCTGTCCGTATGCAATGCGCGCTGTCTCCCTATTCACCCTCTGGTTACATGGCCCCGCGTCAACTTCCCTATCGTACACCCTGGAGCCCTCGGCAGGCTGACCACCGACCTCTATGTGTATGCATCTAACGCACCAAGCCGCCCCAACACGGGCAAGCCCGCCCTCAAGCCCCCACCCACTTGCGGCTGACGACCCAGACTGACAGGCGCCCAAAACATAACAATTGGCTAACGCATATCGCAATGCAACCCTCATGCGAGAAATCCGTCCAATGCCATTTTACCCCTCCGCTGCACCCCTCACCTCCATGGCAGCCGCCGCCCGAATCAGGACGCTTGCGTCTTCCCGCCGAATCCAGGTATCCCCGTGAACTTGGTGCCCTTGGGCAGCCGAGGCCGTCCAAAGTTCTCGTCCAGGTCGAGGATCACCTTGAGCGCGTTGCGACCGCGCAGGTACGCCAACGGTGCCTTGGCTTCTGCAAGCCCCACGCCGGGCTCGACGTGGCCGCTGGGGCCTTCGCTTGCGTGCGAACCTGGCATGGGGAACGTTCTGCGAACATGTCAGCGATTGATCACATAAGCTAGCTCCTTACGTACCGCTGCAGCAACTCGTAGCCAGCAAGGGTGAAGCCGAACTGGGGAGATGATCGCATAATACGGGCCGGTCCACCCTTGAAGAAGGCCTTGAAGCCCTCCTGTTGGTAGATCGTCGCAGCCGCGTGCCGAAGGCCTGTGTACGTAGCCTCGCCCTTTCGCGCTTCGACCTGCAATCTGGTCTTGATCACGTCGCACGGTGTTGTGAGGTACGCTGCAGGCATACCGGCAATCGCACCAGCCGTCAGCATCTGCAACACGCCGAGCGACTTTTGAGGGCTCTCGCCGAAGAAGTCCCTCTTCAGATGGCTATATGCGGGGAAATAGATCGCCGAGAACGGAACTAATAGTTGTCAGCACCCATGGTCATAGTCCTTTCCACTCCAACAAACTCACCATCGCGCAGCAGACACGCGCTAGCACCCATGTACAAGCCGACGAGACCCAAGTTGCGCACAATCCACATGGCTGATCGCCTCGGCACGTCTGCGGACTTTGCCAGCTCTCCCTGCACTTGCAATCTAATCTTGACAATCTCCAGAGGGTTCGTGAAGACCTGCAGCCGTCCAGTTAGCACGCTTCCCGTCGACTCGACATCGCTAAGGCAGGGTATAGTACCACTTGGCAGGCACCTGCTGAACCACCTGCTATAAGCTCCCAACCCCACCAGATGTTGCCTGTGCCCTTGTCTGTGAATTTTCCGCGCACCAAGTCGTTCACCGTCAGCTTGATGGCCTTCTCCGGCGCCACACCCACGAGTTGAGGCAAAACACCCGAATACAGGCCCTTGAAACCTTCGTTCCTGATGACCTTCTTCGCACAGTCGATCGAGTTCTTGTAAAGAACCTGACCGACGCCCGAGCTTCTCTGGTTCTGCATGCGAGTCTTGACGAGATCGATCGGGTACACCATGAAGGCACCGAACGCTCCTGCAAGCGAACCGAGCGCGAAATGATGCACCGATTCCAAAACATCGTGTAGGAGACTCTTCGTGCCCGCGAAGGCTTTCTGGCCGGCATCCGCAATCGCGTCGGTTCCGAGGGTATATGCGGTGTGCCACGAAGGGTCCAGGACGCGGGCGAAATCACGCAGGCCTAGCCGCCCTGACGGCTCGTCCAAGCCCGCAAAATGGAAAAGGATGTCTGCCTCCATTGGGGTGTACAGGTTGAACCGACTGATTCTGGAGGCTTCGTTGAGGAAATCTGTGCGAGTAATCTTGCCATCGGCGCTCTTGATCGTTGCGTTCCGGATAATCAGCTCGACCATGTCCATCTGCTGGATGATGTTCTGGAATGCGCGCACGTTGGCATAGGAAATTTTGCTGCCAGTCGCGATATTGCAAAGGGTGGGAAGGTTGTCGAGAAGGTAGTCAGACAGCTTGTGGGCAGCTGTCTCGCGGATGATGCGCTGGAACTCTTCAGGCTCGATGAATCCATCCTTGTTCTTGTCGAAATGCACGAACGCCTGTCGGACACGTTCTCCCTGCAGTCCGCGAAGCATTTGCGCGAATTGAGGATAGGTCATGATATGCCGCTTGTTCTTCGCGCCGATGTAAAGCGTCGCCCAGTCTCCACTCCAGTTGAACGGCAGGCTGTCCTCGCCTTTGTGTGCCTGCCATGTCCCGTAGAATTCCTCAAAGTCGATGTATCCAGAGCGGTCGCGGTCGAAGAAGCGGAAGATGACTTCGTACTCCGCATCTGGTTTGGCGAGTAGATTCTGGAAGACGGCCCAGTCCTGGAGGGTCACCTTACCCTTCTGTTCGCGATCTGCGACGTAGAAGAGGATGCCATACTGGTAGCGCTTGATTTTGTGCTGGGAAACATGCGTGGTCAGCTCCAATGCACTCGACACGTTGCAGAGGGTATATTTACATAATCCTCGCTTTCGGGCGCGACCGCGTCGATGAAGTCCTTCTCATCCAAAACGTATTCATCCTTCTCATCCTTCTTGGCGTGTCGGTAGAAGGTCGAGCGCATGATGGAGGACAGCTGCGGCGCATCGGAGGTGCCCAGGAGCACCTCGCCCACCTGCTCCGTTACAGTCGCCATGGCGGAGTCGGCGTTAGCACAGGGCTGCACGTATCAATGGCAGATAGCGAAAGTCGTCGAGTCGCAACGATAGCCCAAAGGGTGGAGGAAGTGAGAGACTGATGGGCGTGTGACTCGGCCAGCAGCGAGCCGTACAGGAGGAGCTTAGAGCTGTGCGGGTTTCGGCGCGAAGCTCATGCACAGACAAAATTTAATAGCCAGCTATCGATTAGCGCAACTCGGGGAAATCGTGGAGAAGGCGCGGACAGGCACGGGGGAGCGCCGCGAACGACGAGCACAACACGACAGCTGGCTGGAGTAGATGTTGAAACTTGGGCGTTTGTCGGCCCCTTGATACGAGACACAGCGCGAGGCGTGCCGCTGACGGACAGGACTTTCCAGCCAGGTTTTGTTATCCCTGGGATGAGTATGGAAACCCACGCTCACCGCCAATCCAATTAAATGGTGTGATCAGCTGCAGGGCTCTCGAGCTGCTTTGGCGTGGGGAGACCGCAGAAAGCTCAGAGCAGAGCCCTTGTCCCGTGGCAGCCGAAGACCGGGCGAGCGCCATATTGAGTACCGCTCAGTCGATGCGGCTCTGCGGTACTTTGCCATCACTCGATGCTGTCGGTACCTAGGTATCTGGTTCCTGGGTCGAGCTGCATCTGCCATGTAATAAGTGGATCTCGGTTGGCAGTGCAGCCCATCCATGGTTCTTTCGTAGCCGCGCATCCGGTTTATTTGAGGTTTATGCCAACGTACAGTGTCATTGGTGTTGTCACTGGAGCTCCCCACAATTTTGGTGTCGTATCGAGGTCTTCTGGTCCCAAGCCGGCCAAGGAAACGTGACTTGCGAAACACGACCCGACCCGCAGGCCCGAGCAGTGGGGAAGCGCTGCATGCGTCGGACAGCCCGATTAGAGCAAGAAAATAGATAGCAGCGGTTGTGAACTTGTGCGGAGCTAAGGACACAAATGATTCATGCGCCATCTATAACGTGCCAATATAGTATCATTGTACATCCAGATTACAGAACAATCGACTTGGTATTTAGACAACCAATCGTCCAGGCTCGGCTTCCAGAACGCTCTTGACGCGCTCCAGGAAGACGCGTCCTCTTCGCTCGTCGCCCTTCGGAACACTTACGCTGAACACATTCAACGGGCCGACCACCTGTGCCGTTCCTCCGACAGTCGCCTTCGGTGCGCCTGCCTTCTTTCCGGCAAGGAAGTCCAGGACATCTGGCTTCCTAGATGGTATCCTAGGGCCCAAAGTGGTGGGAGGTAGTGCCGTGACCTGAGGTACGAAATCGCCGCGAGAGTACTTTGCACCTACTTTGTCGAGACCAAGCACCGCGTTGAAGAGCTCGTCAGCAGTGGGCTTGGCTACTTGGGACCGAGGAAGGTCCTCGTTCGCGAGCTCTGCGGCGCGGGCGATGAAGGTTGAGAGGGGCAGGAATACGCCGATAGACTTCTGCACACGCTGTTGAACCTCGGTGACGGCCTTGAGCGAGATGGGCAGCGCGACCTCAACATCCAACTCTTCGATAATTTCTTCGGGTATCGCTGCCGCTTTCTCGGGAGCCGGCTTGGGTTTCTGTGCCATGGGCTTAATGTTTGAAAGATCCAGGTGTGAGAGTGCCTTCAAGCGTGCCGCAACCTCTGACCCAGCGGACTCGTTGATTTTCCCAAGGTAGGCAAGAACGTCGCCTTTTAGTAGCCTTCCATTAGGACCCGTCGCGGGAATCTTGTCAGCCTCCTCCTTAGGCAATCCATTCTCCTTCAACAGGTGTTGTACCGAAGGGTACAATGGATATGTTTGCTTCTGGGCTTTTCCAGTCGGGCTCTTGGAAGCACTGGAAGAAGTAGGCTTGGTCGATGGAGCAGTAGTCTCCTTCTTGGGCGCAGGCGCGGATTCCGACTTGGAAGCTTCCTTCGAAGTCTCAGGCTTGGAGGGCTTGCTGTCCTCTGCGGGTATTTCGATAGCGCTGAGGTCGTCGCCTGGTTCTGCAGTGACTGCTGTCCGCGTGCCGACTTGAATCGCCTTTGAACCATCGCCAATCTACTCCATGTTAGCTACGATGTAGCATTCAACCTTGTGAAGCGCAACATACCAAAATCTTTGCCAGCATACCGTCATCCTGAGCCTCCACATCCATCTGCGCCTTGTCCGTCTCGATCTCAAGGAGCACATCTCCGGCGACGAAGGAATCGCCTAAAGCACGTCAGCCGTTGTCCTTTGCCATTACATATTCGCATTGAGTTGCGGTCCGGTCGGCGGTCATACCTTCCTTCACCTTCCACGTCGCGATATTGCCCTCGGTCATGGTCGGGGAGAGAGCGGGCATGTTGAAGTTCTGCGCTGCGAGCGACGCCTGTCCGGAATGGAATGC
The DNA here is from genome assembly GCA_022419385.1 of Paraconiothyrium sp. Pb-2020. Classification (NCBI taxonomy): domain Eukaryota; kingdom Fungi; phylum Ascomycota; class Dothideomycetes; order Pleosporales; family Didymosphaeriaceae; genus Paraconiothyrium; species Paraconiothyrium sp. Pb-2020. Next base: position 4,857,173 of record JAJUBI010000003.1, on the reverse strand, counting down.
TATGGGCTCATTGTCAGTCTGTTTCTAAATCCCCGATCGACGAGCTTACCTCTGCGGGCGCCATGGCTCCTCAGCTGCTGGGACGCAGCACGCGCCGACAACCTACATGCCGCAGCGATCGAGGCCATGGAGCGCAATTGACACGGATATGCAGTTGCGGGAGAGGATGTGGAGGAGCGTCGGGTTGTTTAAGAATGTCGAGCTTGTTGAGCAAAGGGTCCGAGCGCGCGGTCGCCGAAAATAGTGGCTTGACATTTTGGTGCTTGATGCGATGCGACGAGACGCACGGCTGCATGCTCTCCAGTGACTAGTCGTCTTGAATATTAGCAGTCGGTAATACAGGTATCTTGCTCCAAGTTTTAAACATACCATTGGTCTGACTGCCATCAGGATGGCTGCCTTTTCTCGAGGAGTGACCAGCTTCCTCCACCCGCACGCCTTCCGCCTCCCCTCTACTCTCCGCGCGAGCCTCCTGAACACCCGACTACAAGCCACCCGCGCCCTTCCTCCTAGTCGACAATTCTCAGCATCAATCTTCCATCGTTATGCAGCGCCTAGTCGCTCTTCCTATGTGCAAGGCGATCCCGTACTTCGGTCGGTCGTACAAACACACCAGCCTGTTCTCCTATACAAGGAGCCACCGCGCAAGAACTACCTTATGAAAGTATATGCATGGGCTACAGTAGCTACCGGCATAGGTCTTTACAACTTCTACTGGGTTTCGGCCCTGCCGGAAGGCTTGAGCTGGTTCGTCGCACCAACGTACATCTTGATAGGCGTAGCCTTCTGCGCCATTGGAATCCACATCTACCAGCGTCCCGTGCGACGGCTTGCCACGCTCGAGGTGGTCCCCGGATATAGGGGCGGTCGCTTGCAGCTGCGACTTACCGGGAGGAAAGAGCCTTGGGCGAAAGATCAAGTCATCGAAACGGATATCTTCAACGCCACGATCAGCGAGAAGACGCGACCTATGTTGGCGGAAATAGTTGAGGCGAACCGAGCAAGACACCAGAGTATCACGCAAGGCTTGGAGCATCTGTCGATTCCGCTCAAGGTATGGGAGATCATGGCGCGTTGGATAGAACAGAAGTGGACGAGCTTCTTTTTGAGGTTCAAATTTGCGGTGCTGCAATTTGGAATTATCCATATCGAGGTGGACGGAGTAAAGTGGAAGATTGACTGCACTGGTTACCTCCGGGAGCAAGGAGCAGGTACGTTGGCTCCCACCGATTCTCTCACATCACAGCTACTAACTCTTCTAGCCGTTGACCGTATCTTGCCCGTTGAGTAGCCAACACGGCCCACCACTGTTCTGTGCAGTAGACGCCGTCTGACCAAGGGTCAACTTTGCGCGCCGTCAACGAGCAAGCAATCTTTCAGAGGCATCACGACACATGCTCTTTTGTAAACTACTTGTCTACTTAAAGATACCTGTATGATATTAAAGCCGGCGGGATTCGAGCAATTGTAGCTTGTTGAGACCATGTATCACTTCACCTACTGTGGGTGGAGCTTGAGCGACGAACACCTTGTAAAGTTACATGTAAAGATTTCAATTCTGCAAAGGCATCAAATGGAATGTCAGAGCAGGACTCACGCAATATAACTATGTGATTTCGACGGTAGATCTTGCATGATTCATGTGCTGCCTGTTACAATGGGCAAAGGGGGAAGCCCCGCACTAAGTTGGGAACATTTGAACCGAGCGAACATCGTGATGATTTTCACGACACATTCTTCAACACATGATACAATGAGTATATCCCTCAAGAGCACTCAAGACTATTCAGGTGTGCATCGCCCTGGCTGAGGTGTCGGCGGAAGGAGCCGGTTGCAGGGCGACCTGCAACACCAATGTCGCTTAGGTCAGGATCTATCCAGACTTCCACAACGCCAGGGATCAGCCAGAACGCCGCATCCGCGCACGCACCGAACAGACAAATAACATGCACTGTAACGATGCTAAGGCTGTGTAGGCATTCGTAAATCAGCGTGTCATTCCGCAGACCCTGCATCAACCCTGATTCAGTCGTAAAACACCGTGCAGCGCGAAGACGCAGATAAATGATTAGAATATGCTCGGAAACAGAACACGTACAAAATGCATATTTGTGAACATGGGTCACTTGATCGAACTGGTGGAGCGTGGAATGGCGTCTCAGCATCGAGAGCTGGCACGTGCACACACGTGGGTTCTTCCCCACAGATTGTTGACAGCACCGACGGGAGGAATAAGCTTTTGAGCCGCACTGCAGGTACAGAGTCGATCGCCAGCAGCATGGTCCTCTACTGCGTTTCTATGACCTGGAATCACGCTTCAGGGGCACCCGGGAGACTCCCGAAAACTGCCCGGATCAAACAGGTTGCAGTCGAAAATACGATTTCAATCATCAAAAAGCCCGTTAGAGCGCAGAATAGCTCATAAATAGTGGATGTTGTTGAAGTCGTCAAAGGGTGTTTCTTGGAACCCAGGAATGTCGTCTACGACAGGCAACCGTGCGCGGTGGGTCCAAGCCCTCTGAACCGCGACCCCCAACACACAACCACACTCACGATACCATCCGATCCCCCGCGTCACCTTTGTTCGACGACGAGCGCATTTCGGCTTTTTGCAATATCTTGTGGTTGTCATTCCTTCCTTTGCAGCCTTTCTCGGCGCATCCGCTTTGTGTCTGTACACGCGCGTCATCCACGACCTTCTGCAACAACAGCAGCGCCCGGGTAACCGCACGCCACCACCTGCACTATCGCCATCACAGTCGCGAGCTCACAGGTAGCATCGCTTGCTGCAGATGCTCCTCTCGTAGTTATCTCTAACATATTGCGCGGTATTAGTTGAGCGCATCTTCATGCCGCTCCACAGCTGCTAAAGCCCGGCAGTCTTGCACGCAGCTTCACCGCATCGATCTCCATGTCGAATCGCACAAAGCGGAAGCTCGAGCACTTCGATCCGAACGCGTCGGATCCCGACGATCACGACTGGGACGCCGCGGAACGTCCTTCACCACAACGCCGAAAGAAGCGACACACGTCCGGCGCACCGAAGAAGAAGAGCAGCAAACGCCAGCGCCGCGGCTATAGCGGCTCCGACGTCGACGACGACGACGAGATCGTGTCCGACGACTCGTTCACCGAGCGCTCGTCCTCGGAAGAGGTTGAAATCAACCCAAACACGGGCCGTAGCGTGCGTCGCGCGACCAAGAAGCAGATAACATACGAAGAGAGTGAAGAAGACGAGATCCAAGACACGCCCTCAGAGAGCGACAGTCCCGCGCCGCGCCGCCGCAACAAGGCCCAGCAGAGCATTGAGCACCCGTCACTCATAGTGAAGCTCCAGATTGGCGAGGACGCAGCGCGGAATCTCAACTCAAACATGTCAAGTGGAAGGAACTTGCGCACCCGCCAGGGCAGCAAATCTATCGCCAACGCACGCGGCGAAACGCCAAACCCGTTGGGCACGAGACGTAGTAGTCGTTTGTCCCACGATGTTGAAGAGCCCATTGTAGCTCTGTCCGACTCCGGCAGGCACGTCAACGTAGTCCGCCAGGGTACTCGCAGCCCCGAACCTATGCCTACCGCACGAGCGACGCGAGGCGCCAAGGCACCCAGGGCCAGCGCCATAATGGAGGCATCACAAGAAGACTCAATGGTACATCGCGACACCAGTGTTGGTCCGCTTGACGACCTACTCGCTAAGAACACCGAGACACAGGTGCAGGCGAGCCACGAAGCCTCGCCAGAACAAGAAGCTCAAGCTGCGAAGGACGATGCTGAGGGCGAAGACGATGACGAGGAGATGCAGGAGGGGGTCATCCAAGAGTCCCAGCATGATCCACTCGCAGCCGAAGATTCGGAGGAAGAGGGCCCCGTGACTCGCGGTGGCGCGAGGAGCCTTAGGGTCAGTCGAGCTGTTGCAGTCAATGAAGCAAAGCTAACAACATCCAGTCTGCGGCAAAGCCCAAGCGAGGCGTCGACGAGAGCAGCGACTTCGAGCCTGCTCCAGAAGAGGAGAAAGAGGATGAAGAAATGTCTGAGGACGATCAGCCCCAGGGCCATCGGTCGACATCCGAAGACAGTGGTTCCGGCTCCGGCAGGAGGTCCAATCGCCTTCGGAAGAAACGGACTAGGAGTCGTCGACAATCCGATTCGTCCGGGGAAGGATCTGATCTGGATCACGACGAGCTGGCCGAAGAAGCAGTCGAGCTGGGAGCCACCAAAAGGCGCCGCCTCAACAGGAACGTCCCGGACAGCGACCTTGCTTACGACAAACCCCAGCGACGCAATCGTGCCAGAAACCAGGTTGACTATCGTATCGTTCGCCCAGAACTTAATGCCGCATTCGACGACGAGGAAGGCGCCGCTGCGGCAGCCGACAAATCTCGCTCCAGGGCAGGAGGCGGCACGAAGTACCGGAGTCTCTTCAGCAACCAGGGTCCATTTGGTGGTGGCCTCGAAGCCGGTGCAATGGGCGGTGCTGATTCGGATAGCAGCGACGAGGAAGTGCAGAAGATGCCTAGACCGTCGATAGGCGGCGCCATTGGCATGACTCCAACCACAGCAACAGCACCCGGCTTTGGCTTCCCACAAACTCATAATGCTGATCCGCAGCAGGCGGCAGCAGGTGGTGGCCCAGCCAACTTAGGGAAAGTCAAGGACAAGAAGGCTCTCGCAGATGCCGACCCTCTGGGTGTCGATCCCAATGTTACCTTCGATGAAGTTGGTGGCCTGGGAGATCACATCAACAAGCTCAAAGAGATGGTACAACTCCCCTTGCTTTACCCTGAAGTGTTTATCCACAAGAAGATAACGCCTCCTCGTGGTGTTTTGTTCCACGGCCCTCCTGGAACCGGTAAGACACTGCTCGCCCGTGCTCTCTCCGCCAGCGTCAGCAATTCCGGTCAGAAGGTTAGCTTTTACATGCGCAAGGGTGCTGATGCACTCAGCAAATGGGTTGGTGAAGCCGAACGCCAGCTTCGTCTGCTTTTCGAGGAGGCGCGCAAGAATCAGCCAAGTATTATCTTCTTCGACGAGATAGACGGCCTGGCACCTGTGCGATCTAGCAAGCAAGAGCAGATCCATGCATCTATCGTGGCGACTCTGCTAGCACTTATGGATGGCATGGACGGGCGTGGGCAAGTTATCGTTATCGGTGCTACCAATAGGCCTGATTCGGTCGATCCTGCACTGCGACGACCAGGTCGATTCGATCGCGAGTTCTACTTTCCTTTGCCGGATGCTGCAGGTCGACGCGCTATTATCGACATCCACACGAAAGGCTGGGAACCAGCTTTGAAACCAGAAATCAAAGACCAGTTAGCAGAGTTGACGAAGGGCTACGGCGGTGCCGATCTCCGCGCTTTATGTACTGAAGCCGCGCTGAATGCGGTGCAGGGAACATACCCCCAAATCTACACATCTGAGAGGAAGCTGCTCATAGACGCTAAGAGCATCAAGGTTCTCGCCAAGGATTTCATGATCTCAGTCAATAAGATCGTGCCGTCTTCGCAGCGTACGGCCACATCGAAGGCAGCACCGCTGCCGAAAGGCATCGAGCCACTGTTGCGCAAGCCTCTGAAGGAATTGCAAGAACGTCTCGATCTGCTCATACCTCGAAGAAAGAAGCTTACAGCGCTCGAAGAAGCCCAATATGATGATCGAGACGAAGAGAAGGGCTTCGAGAAGGAAATGCTCATGCGCAGCTTCACGAACAACCGGATGTTCCGGCCACGTCTACTCATTAACGGCCTGGAAGGCATGGGGCAGCGCTACCTCAGTGCAGCACTACTGAGCAAAATCGAGGGTCTACACGTCCAGTCCTTTGATCTCCCTACTATCTACGAGGACTCTACTCGACCGCCTGAGCAAGCGATAATCCAGCTGTTCAATGAAGTGAAACGCCACAAACCGAGTGTTATCTACATCCCAGCCGTCGATGTATGGTACGATTCTCTTCCGGACGCGGCCTTGAAGATGTTCAACATGATGCTCAGAGACATTCAGGCGAATGAGCCTGTCTTGCTATTGGGTGTTATGGAGCAGGAGAGCGAGAACGAACGTCTAAATCCTCGCATGATGAAAGACCTGTTTGCCTACACGAAGCAGAACATCTACGACCTAAAGCGACCAGATCAAGAAGCGCGGCGCGAGTTTTTCACTGAAGTCTCTACCTACATACGCATGTCACCTACAGATTTCCCGGATCCAGACAATCGCAAGAAGCGGGTACTTCCGGAGTTGCCTCCTGCACCCATCGTTGAGCCAGTCATAGATCCCCGTGAACTGGCAGCTCGGGAGAAGGCGCAACGCAAACAGGACCGCATGACGTTGAATAAGCTCAAAATTACTATTCAGCCCATCATGGACCAGTTGAAGAAGTCTTATCGGAAGTTCTTTAAGCCCTGCTTAGAGGAGGAGTGGTACTCGTATTTGTTGACAGAGACCGATCCGAATCACATCTCCACAGACCTTCCGCCTGAACAGCAGCAGCAGCAGGAGAACGATCGCCACTGGGCATTGTCGAAAGACAATAAAGGCGTGGATGTGCTGCTCCACATCCCGAGTGGCAACAAGTATTACAATCTCGATCTTAACAATATCGAGAAGAGGTTGTCGAACGGGTATTATAAGCGGCCGCGGGACTTCCTCTTTGACATTAGGACTTTAGCCAAAGATTCCAAGACTTTTGGGGAGGTAGATCGAACGTTGAAGGCTAACGAGATGGTGACAAACGTCGAGGTAGACATTGAAGGGATCATACAAGGCAATCCAGCCCTAGCAGCAGAATGCGAGGCTCTCTATCTGCGAGAACTTGAGCGGGAGAAGAAGGCCCAAGAAAAGCGCAAGAGGGACATTGCCGCCGGCAACGAGCCCACCACTGTTCCTCCGATACCACCGCAGCTGTCGACCACCACCGCTGAAACGTCCGGTCCCATCGTATTGGGAGAGCCAGTACCAGCGTTCACTGCTGCACCCCCTGTCACACCTATACGGCCATTTCCACCGGCTGCTCCCCTCACAAACGGAACAAGCGGCGAACATAATGGATCTACTGTACCGTCCCGGACAGATGCAGACACGCATATGACGGATAGTCAAGACCTTGATGCCCACACGCAGTATCACGAGCTCCAGACACCTAGTGCAATGGGAACACAGACGCAGAAGTCACAGATGTTAGCTCGCACCTTCATTGCGCCCAACACAAACCCGCACGAGTACCACAATAGCGCGTCAACGACCACCTCTGGGAGAAAGACTTCGGACCGGTCGTCGGGCGCGCGCTTCAGCACGCAATACAACACCCAGAGCACCAACGGCAATGCTCCGGCTGGAGCGCCAGACTTCTCAGAAATGGCGCCTCAGCCCGGCGGCTCACAGCTCCCGGACACACAAGGTTTGTCAAGTTCGTATATGTCAGCTCCTCCCCGCCATCAGCTCAAGCCTAACCTGCCGCCCATTCCAGAGTTCCCAGAAGACACCAGCAGCCAAGCGCCGCCCTCACAAGCCTCCTCCGACCACCGCGATATGCCCGCGCCCGCCGTCCCGCGCGGCCCCGGCGCCCTAACCGCCATCCTCAACGACCGCGACGAAGACCCCCACCCCCAACTCCTCCTCGACGAACAACAGCTCTCCGCCCTCCACGACCTCCTCGTCTCCCAGTCCTCAGGCTGCTCCCTCGAACAACTCGAGCAGATCAACGCCACGCTTATGGAAACCATCTGGGAAGACCGCCGCGAGTGGAACCGCAATAAGGTTGTGCACCACGTGTCTGAGGCGTTTAACCGCATCATCATGGACATTCAAGAGATGCAGAAGCTGCAGCGGCAGAGTCAGGAGGAGGCGGAGGAGGAGTATAGGAGTCAGCAGAGGGCAGAGAGGGGGAGTGCGGGGTTGTATTATACGGGGATGACGCAGCCGCCGACGCAGGATCCGACGCAGTATTGGGATTCGGCGAGGGGGAGGGGGAGTGGTGTTGGGGTTGGAGGAGGGGCGGCGACGCAGGGGAGTCAGTATTCATAGGGTTGAGATGGTTGTGCGCGTGTGGTATCCACTGCACACGCGTGGGAGGGCTCTTTGGAAATTGGGTTTGCAGGTTTGCGAAACGGCGTGCGTGCATAGCACATTGTACGATTCCCCATGATGTTTTTTTCTTTAGACTGGCGTTTCGGGGCTGCGCTGCCTCTCCTGGAAAAGAGCTGGGTTGTTGGATCGGGCACGCGGTACAAGCTGCGCTAGACGCTGAACGGAAAAATGGAATACCTACTTAATCTACACCCCGTGCAATTTTGGCGAGGTATAACTGCTGATGTTGTCTTGTCCGATGTACGCACTGTACGTATCTCACTCAGCTTTGCCTTGCCTTTTCCCACGTGGCCCGTTCCTTGCCCCCTTGCTTGCTTGCTTGCTCGTGCGTGGGGTCCAATTTCCGCTTCTAATTTGGGGCGACATGGTATGTACGTGGGGTAGGGATTTCAAGCCGCTTGTTTAGCTGGCATGGTGGCCAGCCTCGCGACGAGGTAGGTAGCGTGTGTGTGTGATGCGGTCCGTGTGCGAGGGACGGGAGTCGTGCGCTTTTCCGAGCGGTTCGCTTTCGCATTTATCCATGCACGTTTAAGAGATGTAAAACGCTGTATGTTGATTGAAGCATAAATTTGTTGTTGAAATAACGTGTAGTTAGTTGGACGTGCATGCGCCTACTACTTGTGGTTATTCATTCTTGCACAGGTTGTTATCTGAATTAGCATGTACTCAGCGGTAGAAGATCGTCACGCTGGCAATTGTCTTTCGAGGCTGTTAAAGTTTACACGTTGAGATTTCTCGATGGACGTGTGCAGAGCGATTAAGTAGCGCTGCTGCAGTATCACTTGGAACTTGGAGGTCGCCTCGTTGCTTGTGCGTTTGATCGACCATCTACCTCCTCCATACTAAGAGCGAATGCTATTTCTAGCACCGCGACCCAGCGTTCAGGTAGTGGGTTCGGCCTCCAACCTCGTAGCTACGCTTTTGAAGGCACGGTCTTCAGCCTCATGTATGCTCTAAGCTCAGGACATCATGAGCAGGGAACAACTGGCGACGAGACTATGCGGAGTAAAGCACAGAGGCATGAAGGGGTTGCACGGCCGACATACCGCCGATGCGGTTCTTGGGAATTATGCGAAGGGGTAAGAATGGGTAGGGTTGAGATGGCACGTGGTTGGGCGGATGGGATTCGGAGTTGTACACGGAGGCCGTGGAGTGGAGGGTTTAGCGAGGGAGAGGGTGCGTTATTGGGTGGGTGGGATAGATATGAAAGAGGTGGAAAGTCGAGATTAGCGGTTATGGCTCGGGATTGTATAATCTAGTGATATTCATGGGTGTAGTGATGGTATTGCCGACATGCAGATTGGCGCTGCATCAACGTGAGAAATGATTCATTAGCGGCGTTGAGAGGAGTGAATCCGATTGCGAGGTCCGCGACTCGGCTATTTCCCCATAATGTAGGCGCGCACCTTGTGTAGATGTTTGATACAGATTCGAAACGATGTCCTGCGGTATCTGTTATCTCGAGATCGTACCGTGCGCCTGGGCTAGACCGCCACTCGTGACCCGCCTACATATACGAGAACAGACTATAACGCTTTAACCATTCTCCACTCCGGGAAGGTGCGTGATTCTGCACGCGATACGGGTGCCACCCCCGCAGATTTCATAGATCTCGAACACATTCAAGATCACTATCTGATTGCTGAATGTGGTGACGTCGAGAAAGACGTCTTTTAGCAGGAGCCGGTCTGACACATATTTTAGTCACAGAAGGATCACAGGATTGCGGAAGGATTTCCTGCCGGCAGTCCAAGCCTTGGGTGCACCTCTTCGATGCCGCACGTCGCAAAGGATGCGACCAATTCTCCGGATCGCAGGACGCATACATCTTTCTCGTGCGTTTTATAACGATGGCTTTTGGATATAGGATTCGACGTGTCGCGTGGTGGCTGCTGGAGCGTTGAGGCGTGCCGTTGCGACATCGTTCGCAGGCGCCACTGTCTCAGGCAAAGTAGTACATACGAGCGTGGCTTGCGCCAGTAGCGTACAGATCGCTTGTAGAACGATTGTTAGGTGCGGTTGCATGGTCCCGCATAGACAAAGCACTTGTTGCGAATTGGGAGCGAAGAAGCGAGCCTCATAACGTTCCATCAATCACGGCGCTAGAATGAACGTAGAATTTACTGCTTTCGATATCGTGCACGGTCGAGGACTGGTAGGTACATCTCTGACTATCCTTCCTTGAAACAGAGTGTAGAGATTGTGAAGGGTCGTTTGGCCTTGTTGATGTACAGTGACGGATCGCCAATTGTACCTTTTCGGTCAACGTGATACATAGGGAGCAGCTGGCAGGAGCGCGTCTCTATTAAGTGGGACGCGCAGATCCCAAGTCCGCTGATCCGGTCGCCGGCAGCGCTTGCAATGCCGAATGAGGTTGCTCTGCTATACCAGGTGAACGGACTTCGACATACCATACATAAAGGCCGTGACCGCAGAGTGCTGCCCGTACGATATCGCGGCAGATATTGTTACGTACCCAACTGACTTTGAAGCCTGTGAGGGGGCTTCTTCGGTGCACAGACACTCTCATCTCACCGTGTAGGGGGCCAGATGATGATATTTTTCGATGCGCTCGCTTCGGTGAAGGATGACAGGTCTGAGGATCAGGGACCCTTGCTAGCGCCGATCGCTTCAGCTGTAAACAGACGTTCACCGCTGCAAAGTCTCCTTCAACAGCCTTTCCATATCATGGAATTGTTTCGTATCGCACACCATTACCACGGGTAGCAATCACGTCCATCAGGGTTCCATGAAGAACGCCTCTGCGGTCGCTCCGAGGACGCCGGCGTGTTTCCAAGGCGATAGTTCAGCCGAGCGTCTCGTCTGTATGGCCTAGAAAACGCCACCAAGGCCGGATACGAGGTTCGCCCTCCCTGCACCAAAAATACAGTTCGCCCTTGGCACAATGCAGCCAGTGACATGAAGTTATTGTGAGCTCGGCGAAGAGCAACGACTCGCGCATCCAATCAACAACGGTGCGCTATAGAATCGTTGCATTTGACAGCACTCCACGTGCGAACCGCGCCAGACCTACCGTTGAGCCAGCGCTTGAACGTTTTCCAGCTGCCTTCGAGTGGCTTCTAGCTTCGATTGGTCGGCAGCGGCGTGACAACCGTGCCGTAAAGACGCAGAGTGACACGAAGTATTGCTAAAGTCCGTACTTTACTCGGTTCATCCTTGATGCTCACGAGTCTGTATATGCAGGCAGGGTTGTTGAGGGGATCGGGACCAGTGTCAGGGCCTAGGTGAGGCCTGGGGTAGTTGCGTAAGTGGGCCGCCTCCCGCTTGAGGTGATCCTAGTGCTTGCAGGGAAAAAAAGGTACCTACCGTAGTCAGATCTGATCAGCCCATCGTGCCTTCCCCTCTGGTCTTCGGGACTCTACTTTATCGGCACCCTCCCAGTGGCATCCACAGGCGACGGACTCCCATAGACCTGCAACACACTCGAGCACCCGCCATGTCACGATAGAACAATAACTCCAAACCTTGCCCCATCTACGTCCTCTCCATCACCAGCTAGTCGACATGCTACTGCGTCGTATCTCATAACGCCCCCCACTAGCGCAAGACTCGCGAATCTACACCATCTACGTCGGTGGCAGTACCTGCTGCTGCTGCCATGCCAAAACACATTCTAGGGCCTCTGGACGCCGACTCGGCCACTCTACCTGAACTCCCAGGCCACATCCGCCCATGGCTTCGCGCCGTTGTCGTCCTCAGCTTCCTTTCTTTCATCTCGGCGATCACATTACTTTCGCTGCTCACGTACCGTCTCATCCGCTGGCAAAGGAAAGCCAAGCGCACGAACCAATTCGTTATTTTGATTTTCAACTTGCTCATAGCGGACATACAGCAGTCGCTAGCTTTCTTGCTCAACATTGAGTGGCTCCGCGTGGACTCGGTAGTCGTCGGCACTCCAATATGTGTAAGTCCCGAAGCCATTGATGTAAGGCAATCACTGACTGGAGCCGTTTTGAAGTATACACAAGGATGGCTGGTATCAACAGGTGATCTGTCGAGTGGCGTGTGGTGCTTCGCTATCGGCCTGCACACCTTCGCTTCTGTAATCCTCAACTATAGATTGGGGAAAAGGACCTTCTTTGCCTGCATCGTCGGACTGTGGGTTTTCATCTATGGCATCTCGCTCGTCGGCGTTGGCATGTACGGCAAGGAGCTGTACGTACGGTCAGGCGTCTGGGTATGTACCTCTTCTTCACGATTACACAGGGACTAACAACTACTTAGTGCTGGATACACCACGATCTGCAGGACCTCCGCCTCTGGCTCCACTACTTCTGGATCTTCGTCGCTGAATTCGGCAATGTTTTCATCTACGTCGCCATTTACACCATTCTCATTATCCGAATCCGTTCCGGTCATTACACATCCGAACAAGCCAAGCGCGTTAAGGAGGTCTCACTCCTCATGGTCGTCTACCCCGTCGTCTACGTTATCTGCACCATTCCGCTCGCATCAGCACGTATGTCCGCAATGGGCGGTAACCCGCCGTCGTACGCAAGACTTTGTCTAGCAGCCTGCATGATCACATCAAACGGCTGGCTCGACGTCCTCCTCTACACGCTTACCCGCCGCATCATGATATTCTCAGACGACCCGCCCGCAGACGACAACGGCATTGATAATTTTGTCGCGTTCTGGAACGAAAAGCCCCGGCGTTTTGGCGGCACCTGGGCGATCTCGGGCGGAGACACCGAACATCCCATGCCTGGCCGGTCACGCCGCGGCTTCCGCTCCCTATCACTGACCCTCGACAACGACAGCCAAAACGACCTCGTTGGCGCCGGGACCAAGGACATAAAACTCATCACCACCACGCAGGTTTACAGCGAACCCGCGCAGCCAGAAGACTACGAAGAGATCGAGGAAATGCAGCGGCAGATGCGGCCGCGGACACCAGCCGGGCGGTGGAGCGAAGAAAGCGGTGTCAAAGATGTAGAACTCGCGCATATACCCAGTACGAAGAGCTTGCGTACGCTCAGAAGTTTACATAGCAAGCGGAGTCAGTTGAGCGAACTGAGTAGCAAGGTAGACAGTAAAGCGGAGACAAGATGAGGCCGTGCTTTGGCATGCTTTGTTGTACTTGTATGATGATATATGTGTATGGGGAACGCATTTTTTTGTCTCCTTGCGTTAGCATTGGCTTTGGGCTACGGCATTTGCATTAGCGGGGTTCAACATGGGTTATTATACCTAGCGGAGCATGTGAGATGGTCTTACATACTATTACAATATCTAGCTTTCAGACATACGCTTCTTGTCTACATGTTCGTTATGCGTATGTCGTTAAGGTCAGATAAGTCCCTAGTCTAACATCTAAAGTGGACCGCCCGGCCCATCCAAAGATACCATCTCCCGCCTCCTACCAATTTCATGGTCTAGCTTGGCCAAGGCACGCATGATTGTTTTCTGTGAGGTATCTTCAAAGCTCACAGTCACACTAGATCGTAGTCGAGTACTGATTGATTCCGTCAATCGCCTTTCTTGGAAGGTGGAACACGTCTACTAGCCTCGTATCCAAGACTCGTGTGAGCAGGGGCAGCAAATTCGCACATTAAAGATGTGATTGGTGATAGACAGGATACGACAGTGATGTCTTCGACGCCGAGGTTACTGGCGGAGATAGTGGGTGTGGCAAGGAGGGCTTACTTCGCACCCCCTCTTGCCACGCGGCGGGCGCTATATCCGGGGACAGAGTTATCGGAGGTGAAGTCGATGTTGCCGCGAGCTAGCGTACCGTAGTGCCTGTCTAAGGTTATGGAGTAGTTCATTCTCCGTCCGTCGTGCTTATTCCCAGTCTACCATTATCTGCAAGCCAGAGTGCATATTTAAACTTTTAAAAAATCATCCCGACGGAAGGAGTACTCAATCTTCATTGAAAATCAATGTTCCAGCTCCTCACTACTCGCAAAGTACCAGGGATGTTCATTTGAGCTTTTAAAAGGGGGACGCTGAGGTTCTACAACAATGTGAGGCTGGTATTTCAATGAGCATTTGACATGCGCTAAGCCGGATTCAGAGCATTTGAATTCCCACATGAGTGGCCATGATTGGTTGGGAAGGAGGATGTCAGGTGACGAACATATCAAGGCAGCTGCTGCGCCGCATTCAAATGAGCTCGCTTCCTCGCTATGCATCCTTTTGTTTCGTGCACGAATAACTAGAAAGAAATACGATCTTCGTTCTTTACCTTACCCTTTACCGTACTTTATCGTGGATTAATTAACTTGTTTCGACTCCAGAAATTACGATGAGTTCATTCGATATCGTCGTGCCGGATGACTATGAACCTCCCCGGGGCCCCGACTATTGCATGGTCGACGTGCGATGCTTCCTGTGTCGATTCAGATATGATGAAAACGATCTCATCATCGCGTGTAAGTGCATCATTGCTTCTAAAGTCCGATGCCTCTTCTCTTCTCTTAACCCGCTAATGCTAGTTTTGATCAAGCATATGGCGAGCATATAACACCTGAATTTCGGTTCCACCATATGGAGGAAATCGACCTCGACAATGGATTCCGGATCCACATGTGTGGAAGATCCAGCTGTATAGTCCATCGAAAAGACGCCTACACAGTCCACACCGGATGCTACTCCATTGCCCGTGATTCATTCTCACCATCCTTTGCAGCTACCATGGCCTACGATTACAGGCCATCATATAAGGATGAGCGCCTGAGGGCGAGGCGCATAAGGGATGCTGCCTCGGCCAAGCTGCGAGCAAGCATCCTGAAGCATCTATCACAGGAACTCGTCGACATGATCGCGGAATATCTGGTCGTGGAGGTGGCTGCTGTTCACTCGCAGGAGATATTCTCCTCGGTGAGGTTCAGAAAGGAATTCAAATACAGGCTCGATCTGAGGAGAGATATCTACGTGAGGTATCGTGAAATTGAAGGGGTTTCCTATGTTCAATGGCTGTCGAATACGAATATGGGCGGCGAGGGACTGCGCATATACAAGGCCCGAAGACGTGAGAAGATAAAAGGCCTATGGCTGGCTTTCGACCATCTCGGCGTCAGACGAATTGATTACAAGAAACACCCCGTTGAGATTTCTCTTGGGGCTGGTTCGCTGCCGTATTGGAGGGAGATTAGACCTGATACCGATGAAAAGACCTTGGTCTGCATCCATGATGTTCGTTCCTCTCCATTGTCCATTTGCCCACCCTTGGGCTAGAACTAGCTACTGACTCTTGGGAAAACTCCGCAGGGTCTGAAATTAAGGACTGTAAAGCATGAATACGGCTCAGACCCAATAGCTTGGCCACGCCTACACCATGAGGGCTACGAAGCCATACATGTAAGCGGCGGGGAAATGGAGTACTATGGTCCGCGAATGACGCTTCTTGAATGCCAGGCACCCAATATAAGAGGGTATTGCGCTTACGCATCATCGACACACGGTTTGGTCGACGCAGTGATCGCGGACATCCATGACAATCCGGGATACTCGCGACAAGTTTCGAGAACGTACAAAAGCCTGTCGTACGGCGACTGGATGTACATGCCCATTGATGAGGGCGAGCACGTGGAGAATATCTGGGTCGTGAACTTCGACCATGGAGGGAGGGCGCTCATGGTAAGCTATTTAGCAGGCGTGTGGCACACCAAACCACCGCAATGCATGACATTCGACGTTTTGCTAACGATACTGGCTTCAAGTTCGTAACCAACCTCGGACGCGCAAGTATGCTCGGCCGCATGGTAGACTTCGGCAACAAAGCCCGCACCAAATTCCTCCGCATCTTCTCCCGATCCTGCGGGCCTGCGTCCCAACTTTACCTAGGCGATATAGACTACGACCTTCACAAGCAGACCATCGAAGCTATAGGCATAGACAAGAATCTCAAGCGAATCCCTAGCAACGACGTCCACTCGTTCGTTCCAAGAATCAAGCCAGAATGGAACCCATACCCGCCCGCCCTCACGCCTTCTGCTTCCCAGTGGCCCCCGTTCCCCAGCCTGAAATATTTCAACAAGTGCCGTCTGGAAGACGTCTCGCACATCACCTGCTGCGTCAACCAAGACCATACCCACAGGCCCATCGTCGGCATGATGCTACACTACCGCGGCGGGCGCCGCGCATGCGTAGGCCAGTATCGCCACGATTGGGTCGTGCAACCGCCCCTCGTAGTAAACGATGCGGAATCGATGCCGCTCATCCTCACCATGTACCGTGACTGCGATTACGGAGAGTACGTCGAGGATAGCAAGGGCATCTATATAATGGCTGCATCTGTTGGTGGAGCTTCTGTCCAGAGTGCCGATGCCGGAGACTTGGAGGGTAAATACGTATGGAAGACGCTGAGGATACCGTGGTTTGGGTGGCTCGAATGGTGGTTTTCCGATTCTCATCATTGGAACGATCGTTCGTTTTTCCATGTAGCTCATGTTGGGTAATGATTTGGGTGGCCTCGTGCATATGTAGGTGGCGGAAGTCTCGCTGCGGTCACTTGGGTATTAAATGTGACTGTTCAGTGCCCGCTCAGTAAAGGTCAATGATCGTAAGATCGAGTTCCTTTGTGCTTTCACTCTCTAATTTACTCTCGACCGATCCACATTTCCTGCTCCGACGGCTGCTTTAGTCCGTATCAGTATCCTGATGGCTTATCATCAACTCCGGATCCGGGTCCTCGTTATCCGTATCGAAGAAGCTCGGTTTCGGTGGAGACACAGCTGGCTTAGGCGGCTCCTTCGGTATGCGTATGGCGGACCTCGAAACTTCTTCCTCGTCGCTCTCATGAGTCGTGCCATCCGTATCAACGAGGCTCTCAACCGCCTTCTCTTTACCCTTTCTACTCTTCTTCAACCCAAGCGCATCTTCCAGGACGTCCTTCCCCTGTTTGAATGCCTCCAGTTCGGCACCGATGGCAAGGAAGAGCAGATTCCAATCCATACTCTTTACAAACTCCACCTTCTCTTCGAGGTACGCAATCGTAGCATCCATCTTAGCGATAATTCTGGATGGCGATGGGGCGCGCGATCCCTGATGCATCATGTCTTGCAAAGCGGTTTCGAATGACGTTATCTTCTTGACTACATCGTTCCACAAGACGGCGCCTTCGTCTAGCGCGGCGCGCTCAATATCGACTTCTTCGCATTTATCAACTAGTCGCGTATGCTCTTCCGTCCAGTAATCGTGTGCCATCTCCAGAGTCCGACGGCGTGGTGGGAGAGAGAGGTAAGATGACGGTGCAAGAGATACATGATTCGTATCTGGTGGCCTGGCGAGGAAACTCGCGACGTTCTTGTCAAGTATTGCGAGCGATGCTTTATATGAAGAGAGCTTCGATTCAACCGCATTCTCTCCATTCTCGAGCTCTGCCTGCACGCTCCTATACCGGGCTTTTAACGCCGCCAACTCCTCCTCTCTCTGCCGTATCTCGCGTTCTAGATTCGAAGCTTCCGTGTGCAAAGCCTGCGTACGTGATGCGCTGCTTTCGCCCTGCTCGATGTCTCGGATTTTCTGCTCCAGCCGCGCACGCTTCTTCGTCCAGGTATCCGTCTGCCCTACAATGCTGTTCAAGTCCTGCAGATCTTCGTCCAGGTGGTTCAGCTCCTCAGCTTTAACGCTTGCGAGCTGTTGTATGCGCTTGTAGATTCCCTTGCGCGCTGCAGAGAGCCCTACTTTTTTCTTTCGTGGCAGACTGTGCGAGTTCTCATCGCCGTCACCGCTGTGACTTGAGCTGCGGACGCTGCTCACGGTAGGTGTGGTACTACCATTCGATACACGGTCGTCGGGTATGTTGGAGTCTTTTCCTGCAAGCCCGCTCATCAAGCCATCGGCCTGGGCATCGAGCAGGTCTTGGAGTTGCTGTTCGAGGTGCCTCGCTCTTCGTTGGAGGGCAAGAAGTTCGTCGGGAACACGGGCTGCGGGTCGAATATGTGTGGGTGGGATGCTCCATAATACTGTTGAAGTTATGGAAGGGGGAATACGCGGAGCTTGTGACGGCGATCGTGACGAGGATGGGGAGCGATACAGAGGTAGCTCATGGTCTGGGGCGCGTGGGTCCTCGAAAGAATCGCGAAACCTGGATGGCGATATTGAGCCGAGCACTGAATTTAGTAGCGACATGGTGAGTGATGAGGAGTGTAGAAATGGAACAGAGAAGCAAAGCTATGGAAGCTCAGACAGCACAGTCAGTGGAACGTTGTTCAGGTGAGCTATACGAACCGTTGGTACGTGACCGTTAGCCAATGACGTTGTCTCGGGAGTCCTTCGCGCCAAGCCAAAAACAAATGCTCACGCGTAGGCAGGCGCAGCTGACCGCATGCAAGAGCTGCGATAGACGCTTAAGGATATACTTGGTGGAGTCCAGAGAAGTGAGGCGACTCTATACATTATGATTATATCTCGTGCGTTGTTGTGAAGCGGAGTTGGACCAGAATTCTAGAATTTCTTTCGATGAAAGCCATTCGACGTGTTTGAGGATGGGATCATGTAAGTGGATACTAAGTGAGCCCACTGTAAAAATCCAGGGCGCTGCATGCCTCATAGGATGGTTTTCAGCACATTCTGAAAATGGTGTTCTTTCCCAAGGTCGTGGTCCAGTGTGCAGTGTCGAGTGTTCGTCCCAAAAACGTTAGCGTGCTGGCCGCGCTTGCCAAGTTTCCCGCTCTCGCTTAAGCGAGCCACCACTCCGCACAAAATTGAACTTGAGGTCCAGCATCGCGACACCAGCACTAACCACAGCACAAATTTGTGAGTATTTCTCTGCCACAAAATATTCCTGCACGTCGTAGCTAACAACTTCGCAGTAGTCGCCCTACACCGACTCACAAAATGGCTGACGCACCTGCCCCCGCCCGCGGCGGATTCGGATCTCGTGGTGGTGACCGTGGTGGTCGTGGACGTGGTCGCGGCCGTGGCCGTCGTGGCGGCAAGACCGAGGTACGGATACACAATGGCTAGAGCAATGCGCGGACAAAATTGACATTTGGCATAGGAGAAGGAGTGGCAGCCTGTCACCAAGCTCGGTCGTCTCGTAAAGGCCGGCAAGATCAAGAGCATGGAGGAGATGTATGTTGAAAATTCCACCTGAGAAGGAGACAACAGGACTGACAGTTGCAGCTACCTCCACTCTCTCGCCATCAAGGAGTACCAGATCGTCGACTTCTTCCTTCCCAAGCTCAAGGACGAGGTCATGAAGATCAAGCCCGTCCAGAAGCAGACCCGTGCCGGTCAGCGCACCCGTTTCAAGGCCATCGTTGTCATTGGTGACTCCGAGGGCCACATTGGTCTTGGTATCAAGACCTCCAAGGAAGTCGCGACCGCCATCCGCGCCGCCATCATCATCGCCAAGCTCAGCGTTGTGCCCATCCGACGAGGATACTGGGGTACCAACCTCGGTGAGCCTCACTCGCTCCCCACCAAGGAGTCCGGCAAGTGCGGTTCCGTCACCGTCCGTCTCATCCCCGCGCCCCGCGGTACCGGCCTCGTCGCCTCGCCCGCCGTCAAGCGTCTCTTGCAGCTCGCTGGTGTACAGGACATTTACACCGCGTCGGCTGGTTCGACCAAGACGCTCGAGAACACCCTCAAGGCGACCTTCGTCGCTGTCGCCAACTCATACGGTTTCCTTACCCCCAACCTGTGGAAGGAGACCAAGCTGCCTCGAGGCCCGCTCGAGGAGTACAGCGATGTGCTCCGCGAGGGCAAGAGGTACTAGGTGTGTGGTGTGACACAACTAGTGCGGTTGTAGGAGGTCTCTTTTCGGCATTACATTCACGGGTTCCAATATGGCGTGAGGTAGCATCTGGGACCATTCAGGTCATTTAGTATGGAAATGACAAAACGTTCATGATATCCATGACGAATTTCAAATTCAAAATTGATGCTTCGTGACGCATCCCTTGCTGTCAATGCGAGGACTTGTTTTGTTCACTGCAGGTCTCCACAATAAAATATGCAGTGATGTCTTCACTTACCTGTGGTATTGACAGGCCCGATCTAGTCAACTCAAAACCCGCAGTTACAGTAATCCAAATGCGTCAGCCACCTTCTCACAACACCGCGGCCATTTCTTGGTCATCATGAGCAAGAAGGAAGCCGGGACACGCACACAACCAATCTCTCCCCCTCCTATTGCACATATACCGCAGTACACACTTACCCCTACAGCACCACCCCGCCCTCCAGCTTCCCCATCGCCATGTGAGAAAAAGCAAATAAGAACGTTCCCTCCACCAAACCACCATCCCGTCCCGAGAAGTTGTAGACCCTAATCACCACGTGATGAACCTTCATCGCCTAGCCCAAGCCCGTGCCTTCGACTCGCACGTCCGTCGCCAGGTCCCTATTTCGTTGCATCCCTATCCGGCGCTCAAAGTCATTGTAGTGTTCGTTATCTACGCCTCTCGTTCCAGCTCGGCGTTGGCGATTGCTCTACTCACTCAGTAGAAAGTAAGCGTCTACTAAGTAGATCGTTTTCTTGAGCTAATAGATGGTGAGTACAGCGGTCGGTTCAGGGCAGTTGGTAAGGATGGTGTTCGAGTTTTGTTTGGAGATAAGGGGGGGTTGGCCTACCGGGTTTGGCTGTGTATCGATTCGGCTTTGAAGTGGTGGACTAGCGACTAAGTTAGCATATATGTTTGAGCGCTGGGCAGCTCTATGTGGAGGGAGGGGGGTGTACGTACGAGCTGGGGGTTAGATGTCGACGTGATGTTGACGTGTTGCAAAAGCGAGCGGGATTGTATGAAATGGGTTGAGATGGGAGGGAGAGATGGATTAAGTGTAATCGATTACAATTTATATCTACAACACTGTCCACACCGTTTTAAGATCTGAGATACATGGCCTACTCCCCACACTCGCATTCTTCCCCTGTTGCGAATCGCCCCTTTCCACCGCTCAACGTCATGCGGCACACGATACCTATACACCAACATCGTCTCATGTACTACCCCTCGTCAACCCTCTCTCCTCCCCCATTTCCGCTCCAGATAGGCTTACGTAAAGCTTTAGAAGAACTTCCCATAAACAGCCTTATCATCCGGCCTCTCCAACACCCTCTCCGCCTCCCTATCCTCAAACTCGCTAATAACCCCCGGGCGCCTCGGAATAGGCCTATCCAGCGCATCAAACCGATGCCCCTTGACGCGCGCAACAACGTATAGTGTAGCAAGCCTCAGCCCACACGCGCCAAACCCCCACAGCAGCCCCCCAAACGGCGCAGCAACGAACGCCCCGAACGCGCTCCAGTCATTCGCATACAGGCCTCCCTCCAGAATAAGCAACTTCGAAGCGAGCGTAGCGTCGCCGTGGTAGTACACCAGCCCGAAGAGGAAGACGGTGAAGATACCGCCCAGACTTCCGACGACGAAATCGAAGCCGCGCCACCAGTAGCACTTCTCAGATAGCCCGATGACGAGCACGGGGACGACGGCGGCGGAAACGAGGTCGCTGATGAGGAAGATTTGCAGTATGTCTGGGCTCTTTAGCGCGACGACGACGACGGGTACGATGAGGATGACGACGAGCAGGCGGATGACCCAGATGTTGAGCTTGTTTCGGAAAAGGTCGTTGGAGCCGGTGGAGATGAGAGCGGATTGGAAAGAGTCGAAGGCGGCGGTGGAGAGGCTGACGGTCATGACGAGGATGATGCCTACGACCCAGGCGGGGAGTTGGCCGAGCAGCAGGAAGAAGGCGAGGTAGCCGTTGTCTGAGTCTTCGAGGGACCAGGCGCCGCTCCAGGCGGCGAGGAGCCCGGAGACGCCGACGAGAGTGAGGATGAGTAGGACGGCGATGCTGGCGATGGAGACGCCCACCCACAGGTCTTTGTCGGTGCGCGAGGCGAAGGTGCGCATCCAGAAGCCGGAGAGGAAGAAGTCGTTCGTGAGGATGGCGACGGGGAGGATGTAAATTAGCTGCCAGCCTAGTAGGGAGGCGTCGAGGAAGCCAGATTCTTTGATTAGGGCGGGCTGGATGTGGGTTTCTACGCCGACGGTGATTACGCCGAGGATGATCAGGCCGACGACCATGGCGCCTTGGATGTTATCGGTTATGAAGGAGACTTTGAAGCCGCCGAGGGCTATGCTGCTGTCAGTCTTCTTCTTCTTTAGAAAGGGCAGGGAGGGGTTTTCTTACAAGTGTAGATAGTAGTCACCGCGCACTCAACAATGATGGCAGGGAGACCGTCCAGTCCCGTCAACGCAGTGACGATCTGCTGCATAGCGGACAACTCGCTCACCATGTACAGGAAGATCGTAATCAGCGTGCAGACGCTGAGGAACAGGCCCGCAACAGCACCATACCTCTGCCTCGTCCACTCGGTCAAAACAAAGCCCTCAGGACACTTGCGCCGTATGATAGGACCCAGGTAACCGAAGATGAGCAGAGGCAGGGCGCTGGCAAGCGCGTACACCACCACGCCTTGGACACCGCAAATAGTCGCGATTTCAGGGTACGTGAAGAGGATGCCGGACCCAAGAGCTGGTGTTAGAGACGGCTAGGTCAGCAAGAGTAACGAAGGGAAGGGGGAAAAGAGTAGCGGCAGCACGTTCCTCACGCAAGTATTATCTTGATCGAGTTCAGGCGGTACTTCTCAGCTTTGCTTTGCTGGACATGACATCCAACGCAGCTCGGCGCCCGCAGTGTAGCCGCGCAGAACCCCCCTCCCACCGCTTCCATCCTGTCTGATGACAGATTCGGAGCAGGAGAGAGCAAGCTCTGCGAGTGATCTCAAATACGAACCTGTTCATCTTCCTCGAACAATTAAGACTCCTCTTGCGATTCATTACGCCTCGTGATACGTAAAAGCCGATACTGCCGCTGCCCTTCACGCTGGGAGCACCGCGCGAATGCACTCACCCGATGCGATGAAATTGAAGGCAAGCGGTATGCCTAGTCACAGTCAGCTCTCATTCCTATAACACGGGGTGTCACAATAAAAACTGAATGGGGCGCAATTGGTATCCTAACCCTTCTGTGTCTTGTTACTGCTCAGCCATTCCGTCTTGGACTGGTGTCGCAGCCGCCAAGCAATGTAGCATCCAACGACCCTTCCACATTGTCAATATCCTGTTCCCTAGCAAGATTCAGATGTGCCACTTACAGAAACGCGCCGTAGGTGAGGTAGAGGATGGCGTTTGACGCCTGCGTGGAAGGTACACCCATGGTGACTATGAGAGGAATAAGAAGCAAGCAAACGAGGCTGCGTGGGTCGGTGGTAGGGGAACCGGGGAGCTGGGATGGGGAGCTTTAAAGCTCCAGATGTCTTGGGGTATCTAGGGTCTGGCGTGCTGAAATTTTGCTTTTGGCTCGCGCCTTGCCGGTACAGGAAGCTAACAGCTGCTAGCGTATGCTCATTACGAACGGTTGCTCTACACATCGAAGGGCACTGCAATGCTTTATCTTGTTAGATTTGAGTTCACGATTGATGTTTGGTGTATAGGACAGTTTCGCTTCAGCAATGCCGTCTTACTTTTGCAGAAGCTGAAAGTATGCTAAAAGCCTGGCTTCGCTGGAAACGCCAGGCAAATAGAAATTGCATGACGAATTGATATCCTAAGGCTCGAGCTATGAGACGATAAATAAAGGAAAGGAGGAAGGGTATACGATCAGTATCAAAGCGCTCCAAGCGGAGTGATCTTCCATGCACACTCCCGTCGTCCGTCTCAGCCAACAACAACAGAGAGATGGCCTCCCGCTCAAAAAGTATATCTGCAATATGGACTGCAACCCAGCCCGCCTGAGACCTCTCCTTCTCCAGGTCATTCCTCGTGGTCTCGTGACATCGTGTGACCGCTTGCTGCGTGCGCGGGACTCCGTAAGACGGCGAATTTCTCTCGAAAGGCTCGCAGTCGTCGTCTACCATGCGTGGCGGTCCCAATTCGGATCTGGATCCGTCAGTACACCTTCCCCTCCCTCTTAACATCAACTAACCTTGTACAAACGCCGCCAGCACCTTGCTCCCTGTCTGCAGCAACGGGTGTCCGACCACAATCTGCAGAAACCGCTGCAGCCCCTCCCTCCTGTGCTCAATCACATCGTCCGAGAACCGGTTCGTCAGCACCTTCCCCGGCAGCGGCGGTATCGTGACGCGCGCGCTCTCGCGCTCCAGTATATCTCGGAAGGCCTCAAACTCGCTGTACCGCCGTCGCACTGACGAGCTCTTCAGCTTGAAGGCCGGGATGTTGGTGCGCATGACAATCTCGTAGGTGGTGTACATGCCGCGGCCGACGCCGTGGGTCATGGGGTTGCGGACCTGTGTGCGACACCCGTGAGCTTCATTGCGGGGCGGGCGTGGAGTTGAGGGGTGCTAGAGAGCGTACCTCTATCTCGAGGAAGTTCTCCGGGGGGCCGTACAGCTCCTCAAAGGACTGCTGGCGCGACTCGGGCAGCGACTGCATCGTGAGGGGTGCGTGAGGCGGTGCTCAGAACGAGGCGTGTGTATGCGGGCGGAGAGCTCTCGATTTATGGCGCAACTGGGAAGTCGAGGGCGGGGCCCTAGGCGCAAAGTGGCGGCTGTTCCGATAACATGGGCCGAGGCGTGCACTGCGGCTTACGTAAATGGTCTAACATGTAGCAAACGATGCAGGTCAATTCTTCTCTCGTGCGATCGTTCATTTTCCTAGAATTATAGTTGATGGTGAGATGACGGGAGCAGGTTGACATCGAAGGTTCTCTTTCTGCCTGATATACTCCAGGGTAAACGAACCTCAACACACAGATGTTTGCCCTTATCAACCAAAAATGCTGTTTCGATGTCGGTCATTGATTTGAGTAATATGCTCGGCTTCACCATAGCACTGATGTTTCGTAGGAATCAATCAATGAGTAATCGTGTCATTCATTCGTACATTATACTATCCATAATCAAACATAGTAGAGACCCATGAATGCAGCATTCCATGAGTGGCAGGTTCCATATTTCATTACCCGCGGGGATATCATCAGGTTCGCTTCCTTCCTCCACCATTCCCTGCTACATCTAGTAGCCGCTCGTCTTGTTGCCGCCGTATGTCTTGGATCCATCAAGATCGCTGTCGACACGGGGATCGGCCTTGTTGAGCATATCGCTCTTGTGAGGTCCAGCAGTGTTCTCAGCAGGGCCAGGTCCGCTTGAGAGACCACCGAGACCTCCAGCACCGCCAACGCCAGAGTGGGTGTTGGAGCCAGCGCCGTAGCCGCCAGTGGAGTGGGTGTTGCCGTATCCACCAGTGGTCGAGGCGTCAACGCGAGGGTCGGCTCGGTTGCCCAGGTGAGAGTCGTGAGGTCCGGTGGGGTCGGAGCCGTAGGCGCCGCTGCGAGCTGCACCAGAGTTACCGTGAGGTCCAGGAATAGACGAGTCGACGCGGGGGTCGGCCTTGTTGGCGAGGTGAGAGTCATGAGGACCAGTGGGGTCAGAGCCGTATTGATTGCCCGTGAGGCCAGAGCCAGTGGTGCCTTGAGAGTAGTTGTTACCTCCAAGGCCACCGGTAGTACCGTGGGTGTTGCCAGTCAAGCCTGAGCCTGAGTGACCAGTGCCCGTCAAGCCCGAAGAGTGACCAGTGCTGCCGTAGGTGTTGCTGCCAACTCCTGAGCCAGTCAAGCCACCGGCACCGTGGGTGCCATGTGTGCCGTGAGTAGCAGTGCCGTGGTTGCCAGCGGCGCCATATGTGTCAGAGTCAACGCGGGGGTCAGCCTACGTCTTGTTAGTGACTTGCCCGCGGAATGAGATTGATAGAGACATACCTTGTTGCCGAGGCGGGAGTCGTGGGGACCAGTGGGGTCCGAGCCGTAGGTGTTGCTGCCAACGCCCGATCCAGTCAAGCCGCCGGTAGTGCCGTGGGTGCCCGTGGTGCCATGGGTGCCATGGGTGCCATGGGCAGCAGAGCCATGGTTACCCGCGGTGCCAATGTGGTCCGAGTCGACGCGAGGGTCGGCCTGGTTGGCAGAGTGGGAAGAGTGAGGGCCAGTGGGGTCATCGTGAGTCTTGTCCTTGTGGAGGACGTTCTCGACCTTGGCCTTGATCTTTTCCATAGCTCCAGACATGATTGTTGGGTTTGTGTGTAGATTGGTGAAGCGGTATCAAAAGTGTGTAAAGTTCTCGTGAAGTGAGGTTGAGGTGTGGAAGTGTTTGTTTGTGTGAGTGTATGCCACCATGGCGGGAGAGCTAGGTCTTAAATACCACGCGGTGCTCTTTGCTGTGTCCTTCTCAACCCGTACGTCATAACGAGTAAGCTCAATCAGCCGACAGAAGGTGCCACCGGTAGCCGTCTGCAGTGAAACTGCCTCACACACACCATAGGCAATCTCCCATCGGACGCTAGTGCCGGATACAAACAGAAGCAGTTGGGTGAGGGGCCTGTGTCGTCATGGGAATGTACTCCCTTCCACCAATTGCGGTCATCTCGCATGTCGTTCCTTTGTCTAGATCTTGCGAAGGCTCTCATTGCGCAAGGTTGGGCTTGGATGTTCGGAACTGACGCCACAGCTGCCACCACGTGCTGAGCCATACGCGCCGGGAGCGGGAGCTTGCCCTGACATATGCGGCTAGTTGCTGGCTGAATGCGGCTAGACGACGCCAGCGATCATTCCGGTCCCCGATCGTGGCCGTGCGAGGAGTGGCTGTGTGCTGCGTCATAGCGGGGGATATGCGGGGACCGATGAAAGCTTAAGCATCGATTGTGGCCTCTGTGTCCCTGTTTTAGAAGCGTCTTGCATCAGTCTGGAGCGTTTCCTGTGGCGGTGAGACAGCAAAAGCAGGGAAAAGTAGCGAAAACTTGATCGCTAGCCCCTCCAGGCCGATCAGATGAGGGACCAAGTCTGCTAACGCAAGGACGAATATGTCCGTCCGGAACTAGAGCCATGGGTGTCGCTAGGACGGAGCATTCTGCTAGCACTTTGGGGAGACCTTCAGCTCGACGCTTTGAGCTTCTGGTATGCGGGGAGGTGGCCAGATCCGTCAAAGCGATGACGTTGCAAAACCACCCTTGGAGCATGAGTAAACAAACAATCAATTCGCGGGTCTTCGTCGGCGATGGCACGATCGCGATGGATTTGCGACGCGTGTAGGGTACCTCAAATTTACATCAGAGGTCCAAAGGGAGCTACCGTCCCCGCAGATCCTACAACAGGCCCACCCGCTCCTACCCGCTGGGCAACGACCCTCGCCCTTGCCCAATTTCTTGCATGAGCATTGTGCATCTTATCAGCAGCGTGGCTATCGCAAGGCATGGTAGAATTGCAATCTCGATAGCAATCTCGATATGGAGTTCGTGATCGAAATCCTTCCAGGCGCGTCCAAAATCCAGGCGCGTGGTGTAAACTCACAAATACGTCCCGATGACGTAGCGCCAGGTGAAATTTCCCCGCCACAGTAGTACCTCTTCTCTACAGAGTCAACACCACGTCCTACGATTTACCTTTATCCCTTTCTATATTTGTGAATCCTCAAGCCATGTCGGAGAGAGTCAAAGAGGTTGCAAAGGAGGAGTTCGAGCAGGCCAAAGTGCTCGCCGCAGGCGCAGTGCGGTCGCAGGCCTACCTCTATCCGCTCAAAGTAAGCTTCAAACTGCGATATTCGCTATTGCAATACCACTCGCTCTAGTGCATACAGACTACTGTATATACAAAATTCAACCCTCAAATTCTCGAGCATATCATTCCTGAAACACATCAAACAATGCAGCTAACACACACCCCAGGGCATAGCCTACTTCTTCACGCACCGCGAACTCTGGCGCCCCCTCGCCAACAAGCTCATCCCTACAGTCTCCCTCGGTCTTGGTGTCACGGTCTTCATGTTCGCCGTCGCCTACGTACCGCAAGCTGCCGTCCTAACCATCTTCAACGGCCCTCTCGCCATCGTGACCACCATTCTTCTGGTTCTGTCCGAAGCCTCCACCGTCTTCAACGTCCTCTCCAAGAACTTCCTCATCGATGATGCCCTCATCGACACCTTCGACGGCACCCTTCTCGCGCGCGACCAGGCCGCCCTCGTCTCGCGAGAGCGGGCAATGAAGGGCGGCGCCGACTACATGGCGCGCCTGGGCAAAATCACGCGGAAGCCATTCGAGAGATTCAGCCCGCAAGCCATCATCAGGTACTTTTTGTATCTCCCGCTGAACTTGATCCCTGTAGTCGGCACGGTGCTCTTCGTCATACTCCAGGGGAGGAAGTTCGGACCAACAGCGCATGCGAGGTATTTCCAGCTCAAGCAGATGAACAAACATCAAAGGGAGCAATTCATCGAGAGCAGGAAGGCTGCGTACACAAGGTATGTTTGGCGGCTCGTGCACACGTGATTGAATGGAATGCTAATGTATCGTAGCTTCGGCGTGCCCGCTGTCCTCCTCGAGCTCGTCCCAATCGCAGGCATCTTCTTCAGCTTTACGAACACCGTTGGCGCCGCGCTGTGGGCCGCAGATATCGAGCAGAAGACCGCGCCCGGAGAGACCACTGCCCCGGGTCTGCGCAGCCAGGCGGACGCCGCGTCAAGGCAGGAGTCGAGGAAAGAGTTGTAGTGAGAAACACTACCATCACCTCTCCGAATCCCTCAATTTGTTTCCCAAGATCTGGTCGCTACTAGGCTTGTCACTAACCTCCCGTGCACAAGCCAGTTGCAACCCGTTTCTTTTATTCGGCATGATATCCCAAAGGGGAGTAATGGCACGGTCAGGCGTTAGGCAGGCTCGGAACCGCATGTGCAGCATGGGTCGGATGGGCGGTATAGATACCCTTGGAAGCCACCCTGGGCGAGGGGCAACCTCCTCGGCTGGCCATAGTTCTTCCATCCTATATCCTAAAACGATCAATGTTTGACGACCGACCAACCTAGATGTCGTGGAACTTGTGAGTGGTCAACTCGAACCCGTCGTGACACTTACCTGGTCGAAACTTGAATGATATTGATGAAGAATCACTACACACTCACAGTACCATGATTCTGTCACCACCACACCACTTTTGCTGAGCTATTTTTCGTGTTTCACGCCTTCAAGAAAAGGTTTCGACAGTGAAGAAAGACTCGGGATATGCGGTCGTCTGCAATGTATAACCACGCATGAAGGGCGCTACAGTCCATATGCCACGCCCGCACGTTACAAATGCTCATTAACAGCTAACATCGTCTAAATATCCAAACCGATAGCGCTTCGATCAGAGCGTTGAAGCTCCTCTACCCGGTCGAGTGAACAGCGCCATATCCACATGCCCTCATAATATACAAGAAAGTTGCAAAAAATGCTATGCATCTACTTCAAACCGTCTGCGACTCGTCCTCTACGGCCTGCGCACCAACCAATTCGTTCCTCTTCGCCGCCCGCTTCTTAAGCACGTTCTCGATGAAAGCCTCTCCCGCCTTGTAACTCGAGCGCACGAGGGGTCCGGAAGCGCAGTACAGGAAACCCATATCGAGCGCGCGTTGCCTCCACATCTCGAACTTGTCGGGAGTGACGTATTCGGTGACAGCCATGTGGCGCTTCGTGGGACGCATGTACTGGCCGAACGTAACCACGTCAACGTTGTTCTTGCGTAGCTCCTTCAGCGCATGTTCGATCTGTGCCTCTGTCTCGCCCAGACCCAGCATAATGCTAGTCTTTGTGATGAGGTCTGGTCGCTCTTCCTTAGCGGTGCGCAGGACGTCCAGACTCTGTCTGAACTTCGCCTTCCTGTCTCGCACAAAGGGTGTGAGTTCCTCGACTGTCTCGATGTTGTGTGCGAAGACGTCCATTCCGCTGCGCACGACTAGCTTCACCATCTCCAAGTCGCCGGCAAAGTCGCCCGTTAGGGTCTCGACTAGCATCTGTGGGGACTTCTGCTTGACTTTCATAACGGACTCGGCCCAGTGGCGGGCACCGCCGTCGGCGAGGTCGTCGCGGTCAACGCCTGTAAGGACGACGTAGCCTAGGCCCCATCTCCGCAGTGCCTCTGCAGTGTTCTCGGGCTCGTGGACGTCTAATGGTGGGGGTGCTTTGGAGGTCTTGACCGAGCAGAAGCGGCAGCCTCTGGTGCATGTGTCGCCCATCAACATAATCGTTGCCGTAGCTGCGCTCTTGGAGCTGCCGCCCCAGCAGTCTGATATGTTCGGGCATTTTGCTTCTTCGCAGACGGTGTGTAGGTTCAACCCTCGCAGGTCATTTTTTAGTCGCTTGTAGTTGTCGTTGACGGGTATGGGTGTCTTCAGCCACTCGGGGAGTCGTGTGATTGTTTTCTTGCGGCCGTTGGGGCCAACAGTGGCGGTCTTGATCTCGTAGGCTTCGGACGGGGAAAGCGGCGCATTTGGATTCACAAAGTCGTTGAACGAAGGCCCGGTGTTCAGCTTGTCAGCAAATCTGGTGGTTGGTCGGGCGGGCTTTGAGGGCTGCGAGGGAGGGTCCACGGCCGTGGCGAATGTGCGGGCGCATCGTGCAGCCGGTCGTATTGAGCGCGATGCATTCGGTATTGCGAGAAGAGATGCGGACCGGGGCACCGAAGCAGCCATTGTGTGTGAGAGGCGTGGAGAGGAGGATGGAGGTTGAGCACGCAAAGTTACTTGGTAGTCCTCGAAATCCCGCCTCTGGCCGCGCTTTCTCCCGACGCTAACGGGGTAAGGCTGCCTTATTCAGCAGGCAGGCATCCAATGCAAACACGCCAAACACTCGACCGCCCACATTTGGAGCATCCCTGCATTGCGCCGCAGAGGACAACCACAACGTCGCCAATTCCGACAAGACCATTGCCATACCGCACCCCGCCCGCGGTTCTCTCACCCTCGCCATCCACGCAGATTGTTGTACTCGGGTCCTCACATCGCGCCGCCAGCTTTCGAGAAAGGCCACGTTAGGCGGAGCAGGAGAAGGACACAATACACTTATTTGAGGACGGGCTCGCGGCGGGTGCCTGCACTCTGCAATCATGGACAAAAAGCACGAGGATGTTGGTGGAGTGGCACAGATCGATAAGACTTCCGTGTTCCAGGAAGGTACGGCGACCTGCAATGCAATGGGGAGCTTGCGGAGGGGTCTTGAAGATGCGGGAGCTGACATGGAAGCACAGCACGAGTATTCAGCCAGAGTCCGATATCGCCGCGGAAATGCAGAGTGGTATGTTGCAAGTTGAAGCTAAAGCAATGGACGATATTAACCCAATGTAGATTCTGACCAAGCTTGCATTGCTGCTCTTCACCGGCGAAAGCTGGGGGAGACAGGAAGCTACCAACCTTTTCTTTGGCAGTATGGAACCCGTTTCTGTGTTCCCCAGAAGGATGTACTGATCACCGCAGTCTCGAAACTCTTCTCGAACAAAGATGCCTCTCTCCGCCAGATGGTCTACCTTGTCCTCAAGGAGCTCGCCGGCTCCGCAGACGATGTGATCATGGTCACAGCCTCCATCATGAAGGACACCTCCGTCGGCAGCGACGTCGTATACCGACCCAATGCGATCCGCGCTCTCTGCCGCGTCATCGATGCCTCCACCGTACAAGCGATTGAGCGTCTTGTCAAGACATGTATTGTTGACAAGAACCCCTCCGTTGCCTCGGCCGCACTCGTTTCCTCGTATCACCTTCTCCCCGTCGCAAAGGATGTTGTTCGGAGATGGCAGTCAGAAGCTCAAGAGGCGGCATCGGGTCCAAAGTCTGGTGGCTTTCTAGGAGGTTTCGGAGGCAGCTCGCATAACGCCCTTCAAGCGAGCACAAACTACATGTCGCAGTACCATGCCATTGGATTGCTGTACCAGATGCGGTCAGGTGACAGGATGAGCTTGGTCAAGATGGTCCAGCAATACTCCGCTGCGGGTGTAGTCAAGAGCCCTGCGGCTACTGTGCTGCTGGTCAGGCTCGCCGCCAAGCTCGCAGAGGAAGACCCGAACCTGCGCAGGCCCATGGTCCAGCTCCTCGATGGCTGGTTGCGACACAAGTCTGAGATGGTCAATTTCGAGGCGGCAAAAGCCATCTGCGACTTGCGCGGTGTAACAGACGCCGAGCTCGTCCAGGCTGTCCACGTCCTGCAGCTCTTCCTCACTTCTCCTCGCGCTGTCACCAAGTTCGCTGCTCTAAGGATATTGTCCACCATGGCCTCGTTCAAGCCCGACGCTGTCCGATCATGCAACCAGGATATCGAATCGCTCATCACCAACTCTAACCGCAGCATTGCCACCTTCGCCATCACCACCCTCCTTAAGACGGGCAATGAGTCTTCCGTTGATCGCTTGATGAAGCAAATCTCTGGGTTCATGGCTGAGATCACAGACGAGTTCAAGGTGACCATTGTTGAAGCTGTCCGCACCTTAGCCCTCAAGTTCAAGTCGAAGCAGGCTGGTTTCCTTGCCTTCCTCAGCGGTATTCTCCGTGACGAGGGTGGCTATGAGTTCAAGCGTGCCGTGGTTGAAGCTATCATGGATCTCATCCGTTTCGTTCCGGAAGCCAAGGAGGATGCTCTGGCCACTCTCTGCGAGTTCATTGAAGACTGCGAGTTCACCAAGCTTGCAGTTCGTATCCTCTTCGTACTCGGACGGGAAGGACCCTCCACACCTCACCCGACCAAGTACATCCGGTACATCTATAACCGCGTCGTTTTGGAGAACGCCATCGTTCGCGCAGCTGCCACTTCCGCGCTTGCCAAGTTCGGTGTTGGGCAGAAAGACCCCGAGATCAAGAAGTCTGTTCACGTACTCCTTACTAGGTGTCTTGACGATGTCGACGATGAGGTCCGAGATCGCGCTGCACTTAACCTGAGATTGATGGACCAGGACGACGAACTCGCTCTCAGCTTCGTCCGAAACGACTCTATGTACTCATTACCCACCCTCGAGCACCAGCTCACCATGTATGTCAGCTCCGACTCGAAGGACACTTTCCAGGACGCTTTCGACATCACCAAGATTCCCACCGTATCTCGCGAGCAGGCAGACGCAGCAGATCTCAGCAAAAAGACGGAAGGCTCCACACCCATACTCAAGGCCCCCAGCGCCACAAAAGCACCCGCCAAGACTGGCGCAGATGCGGCTGCTTCGGCGACTGCAGCAACACAAAAGTACGCCGAAGAGCTGCAGAAGATCCCAGAGCTTGCCGCGCACGGTGGCTTGCTCAAGTCAAGTGCTGTGGTTGAGCTCACCGAATCCGAAACGGAGTACGTCGTCACTGCCGTCAAGCACATCTTCAAGGACCATGTCGTTCTCCAGTACGACGTCAAGAACACACTTCCCGACACTGTACTTATGGACGTGGAAATGGTTGTTGCCGCCGATGACGACGATATAGGCCTGGAGGAAGACTTCATTATTCCTGCGCCAAAACTTCCCACAAACGAGCCTGGCACGATCTACGTATCGTTCAAGCGCTTGGAAACCGAGTCACAGTTCATCGCCACATCGTTTACAAACACGCTCAAGTTCGTCAGCAAGGAAATCGACCCCAGCACTAATGAGCCTGAAGAAGGCGACGGCTACCCAGATGAGTACCAAGTCGAGGATTTGGATCTCAATGGCGCAGACTATGTTGTCCCCGCGTATGCAGGTAGCTTCGACAATGTATGGGAGCAATCGAACAGCGATTCTGCGACGGAGACGTTGCAGCTTTCTAATATGAAGAGTATAGCAGGTAAGACTACTTCTCTCAAACTGTGTAATATGGAGACTGACGTTGATGTAGATGCAACCGACCAACTTATCAAAGCACTTTCCCTCCAGCCCCTCGAGGGCACAGACGTCCCGCTCTCGCAATCCACGCATACGCTCAAGCTGTACGGCAAGACGATTACGAATGGCAAGGTTGCGGCTATGGTGAGGATGGCGTTTAGCGCGAAGACGGGTGTTACGATGAAGATCGAGGCGAGAAGTGAGGAGGACGGTGTTGCGGCGTTGGTTGTGGGGAGCGTGGCGTAATATGATCGATGCGCTATTAGGACTGCGTTTGGGGCTGTGGGATTTGGGGTATCATAGCTGGATCAAGCGTGTGTGGAGATAGATTACCATATGAGATAGCGGGGCAAAAGAGGAATGATTGTTATGAATGAAGTTCTGAAAGGAGAGGTTTAGATGTTGATATGTGATCTAGCAGCGTAGCCGAACGCATTTCTCGAGGTGAGAGGCTGTTCTATGTAAGGGTCAAGAATATGCGTCTACTTCGCAATGCCCAAAAGCATTTTTGCAAGGAAGGGGTGAAGGTGTATGACCCAACTCCGGCCAGGTTTTATCTCGTGATACCGCGTTTTCGCGTTTGTCCAACGCGTATCTCCCGCCCCTCTACTACCAACACACCACCCTTGGCCGCTCCGCCCTGTGACTTGCTAGCTGATCGTGACTCTTGATACTACTAAACCTGGCAACAAATATGATCGTACTCGAAACGCTGCGTTCCCAACATGGGCTTCATTTCCCTCGACCCTGTCCACCTGGAATGCAAAATCGATCTCCTACGCTTACCTATCAAGTCCCACCCACAGCCCGACCACCTCGAGTCCTATGGCCAATGAAAAATCCATCGCTCTCCACGGCCTCGCAACATACCACGCCAATATGCGGTGGTTAATAAGGTGGGGTCGACCGGGTAAATAGACGCGCGCATCTCCACCATGATATCCCACCTGTAAAGACATCAAATACGTTGCGCACCCAGATCATGATTCCAAAAGCCCATCGACAACTACCCAAATTCTCCCCTCCTCAACCACCAGCCACAATGCCCAAAGTGCTCAACCCAATACTCCCCGGCTTCAACGCCGACCCCTCCATCCTCCGCGTGGGGTCAGACTACTACATCGCAACCTCAACCTTCGAGTGGTTCCCAGGAGTACAGATCCATCACTCACGGGACCTCGCAAACTGGACTCTCGTCACGCGACCGCTGAGCCGGAAATCCCAGCTTGACATGCGCGGTAATCCTGATAGCTGCGGTGTATGGGCGCCATGCTTGACGCATGATGGATCCAAATTCTACTTAGTGTATACGGATGTGAAGAGGAAAGACGGCAGCTTCAAAGACACACACAACTACATCGTTACAGCTGAGAAAATCGAAGGACCCTGGAGCGATCCGTATTACGTGAACTCCTCTGGTTTCGATCCCAGCCTTTTCCACGACGAGGACGGAAAGAATTGGTTCGTCAACATGCTTCAAGATCATCGACGGCGGCCGAGATCTTTCGCCGGGATACGGCTGCAGGAGTGGTCGGAGAAAGAGGGTAAGCTGGTGGGGCCCTGGAAAACGATATTCCTCGGGACCGAGATAGATCTCGTTGAGGGTCCACATCTCTACAAGAGAAACGGGTGGTACTACCTTCTTACAGCCGAAGGCGGCACTGGGTACGAACACGCTGCTACGCTTGCACGGAGTAAGGACATCTGGGGCCCGTATGAAGTACACCCCAAGAATCCCATTCTATCATCTACAAAAGCTCCACTCGCGCCGCTGCAACGAGCTGGACATGCAGATATCGTGGATACTGAGGATGGAAAGACGTATATAGTTCATCTGACAGGCCGCCCTATAACACAAGCCCGTCGTTGCGTCCTCGGCCGCGAGACCGCGATTCAAGAAGCATATTGGGACTCCGACGACTGGCTCTACGTCAAGAACGGACCCGTCCCCTCTCTATCCGTCGAGCTCCCCGCTGCAAGAGACGACGCCGCATACTGGGCAGAGCAGCGGTATACCTTCTCCGCTTCAGATGGCCTGCATAAAGATTTCCAGTGGCTACGAACCCCCGAGCCAGAACGCATCTTCGCCGTCAAAGACGGCGCCCTTGAACTCACCGGTAGAGAAGCAATCGGTAGCTGGTTCGAGCAGGCCCTCGTTGCACGGCGCCAAACGCACTTCTCCTACGATGCGGAAACAGTGATTGCTTTCAAGCCGTTGGACGAGAGGCAATTTGCGGGTTTGACAGCGTACTACTGCCGCTACAACTTCTTCTACCTCACCGTCACCGCGCACGCAGACGGCCAACGCGAACTCCTCCTTCTTACCTCGGAAGCGTCGTGGCCGGAAGGCAGACTCAAGTTTCCGATCCCAGAACCTGTCTCTATACCACAGGAAGGCAAGGTGCGGCTTGCCCTTAGCATACGCGGAAAGGAATTGCAATTTTCCTATGCGCTGGAGGGGGAGGCAGAGCTCAAGAACATTGGGCCGGTGTTCGATGCAAGTATACTGAGCGATGAGTGCGGCGGACACCAAGCGCATGGGAGTTTTACGGGTGCATTTGTGGGAGTTGCAGCGAGTGATTTGGATGGGTTGGAGACGAAGGCCACGTTTGACTACCTCACATATCGCCCAGTAAAGCACGAGAGCGATCGGTACGAGGTGGAAACATATGCGTAGTTCGGGCGTGAAATGATTAGATGAACGACCG
The DNA here is from genome assembly GCA_022419385.1 of Paraconiothyrium sp. Pb-2020. Lineage (NCBI taxonomy): Eukaryota > Fungi > Ascomycota > Dothideomycetes > Pleosporales > Didymosphaeriaceae > Paraconiothyrium > Paraconiothyrium sp. Pb-2020. Next base: position 4,820,823 of record JAJUBI010000003.1, on the reverse strand, counting down.
TTTGTTATTCCCAAAGACCTGCACAAATGCCGATATGTACAGACAACGCCTTCACGACCTGCTTAGCCTTTTCTGAACAGAAGAAGCTCGATACCCTGTGCTCTGTTCAGTCCGTCCTTTGTTCCACGTCGTACCCCAAATTTCCCTGCTCTCATGGCACGAACCTACACCCTTCCTCTCACATAGCACAACCCCCGCATTTCGCCGTAGCACCCGCCTTTAATGGCGCTCGTGTGTCCAACGTCGCCGGCAGTCTTCCCTCCCTCCTGCCGCCTCCGCTTCCACCCGGGCCCCTCCTCCCCTGCCCGTGCATGCCGGCCTGGTATTCCGACGGCCTGTTCGCGGGGCGGTAAAAGGTGGTCGCGGAGGGCTCGCGATACGGCGAGTTGCGGGCGGCAGTCCAGGTATCAAGGGAGAACAGGGTAGTGAGGTAGAGGGCGAAGAAGGTTGTCAGGGTGTTGATGGGGGAGGATTTGCTATTTATAGTATCAGTAAGAATTGCGGGTGAGAGGACTGCAAAGGAGCGACGTACGCTTCGGACATATTGGTGGTGGGTCGGTTGGTTGATAGCGGGAGAGGTACTGAGTGCGATGCGCGACGTAGAGAAAGAGTGAGGTGGTTTTATTACTGCGGAATCCTACGAAGTCCTGTTTGCGCCCCAACTGCAGCCTGACAGCCGCACTAGTTCAGCCTAGCGTGGTGTAACGACAGGGATCCGCGCTTGAGCTTTCCCCGCAATTCGCGTGGGCAGAAAGTTCGCTCGCGTATTTTTTTCGGTCGACGACAGTGAGATTTCGCGACAAGTCGATTGAAGCGCATTGCGCCCTCTATTATCATACTATCTAACCGATGAGCTGAAACATAGTCACGAAGACTACCCAGCAGATCTAACGCTCGTACCGTGCTTCGACGATGGGACGCATAAGCCTCGACAACGGCACGATGGCCCACGAGTCCTCCAGGACGAAGAAGTCGAAGTCCAAAGAGCCTAAGAAGAAGGAACCAGTCGAATACATCAATGGGAAAGGCTGGGTCGACGAAGACGGCAACGTGGTGGAGGAAGAGACGGGCAAGGTGAGAAATAGGAGGGCGCTGGAGCTTGTTGACAATGTCATGGAAGAGCACGAGGCGAGGGAGCAGGAGCAGGCAAGAGCCGAAAGAGAGGGCAGGGTAGTGGAGCAGCCGGATCTGGAACCCGAGAAGAAGGGCAAGAAGCGGAAACATGCGGTCGTGGTTCACCAGGATGAGACAAAGAGCCGGAGCGCGACACAGGGCACATACGATGTGCCTGATGAGAGGCCAGCGAAGCAGTCCTCGACTGAAGGGAGGTCGCAGCGGCATAGCAGTGGTCTACAACATCAGGTGGATGCGCAGATTGAAGCAGAACTACACCCTGCTAAAAGGAGACGAAGCGAGGGCACACAGAGCAAGCCATCTTCTCTCAGTGACCTGCTCAACGCAGAACCCGCGAGAACCCCTACAAAAGGCAAACCTTCAACAGAGCTACATACCGAAAAGCCCTCCGCCACTTTCATGCCGCGCACAGCCCGACCTTGGACCGTAACAATGGCTCTTCCCGGCAGTATCCTCAACAACGTCGCTCGCCACGACACGAAGACGCTTCTCGTAGGCCGCATCGCCCGCGCCGCTGCGGTCTGGTGCGTCGATGAGATCGTTGTCTACGACGATGATCCGAACACCATCCCGGAAAAGGTCTCGGGTTACTATCGCAGCAAGAAGAAGAGCAAAGCGGAAATCATGGACAGCATCTCTGAAGCCGACATCCCGTATCAGAACCCGGATCGCTTCATGGTAGGCCTGTTGGAGTACGCGGACTGCCCGCCACACATACGCTCGGCGTTGTTCCCTATGTGCGAGCCATACAAGCATGTGGGCCTGCTTCCTCCGCTCGATACCCCATCCCACACCAAGCCGCACGAGTGGATCCGCTTCCGCGAGGGCGTTGCACTACCATCCCCACCAGCTCACCACCGCTCCAAGTCTAGCAATCAAGAATGGACATACATCAACTGCGGCCTCCCCTTCCCCGTCAAAGTTCCCTACGCCGTCCCTCAGGGCATGCGTCTGACCGTAGAATTCAAGGACGCGCAACCGCCCTCCTGGCCGCATCCCTCCGAATACGAATGCGAGAACCTCGCCGTCGATGCCGTTGCCCCCGAAACGCCCCGCGAGAAGGAAGGGTACTACTGGGGCTACAAGGTCCGCTACGCCGCGAGCTTCTCGAACATCTTCAGCGAGTCGGAGTTCCCCGATGGCTACACCTTCGCTATTGGCACATCGGAGCGAGGCGTCCCGCTCTCTTCCATCCTACCCGATGCCATCGCGCCGCGGAACCGACCTATATCACATGAAAAGAAGCTGCCCGATGTGTGCGAGCATTTGCTTGTCGTGTTTGGCGGTGTAGCGGGTCTCGAGCCTGTGGTCGCGAATGACCCTGTGCTAGGCGAACTGAGCAAGGAAAGTGCGCATGAAGCCTTTGACTATTGGGTCAATCTGGTACAAGGGCAGGGTAGTAGGACTATTCGAACAGAGGAGGCGATTGAGATAGGGCTGGCGGGGTTGAAGGGCTATGTGGATTATCAATATGAGGCTCATGCATAAGATTGCGTATCTTTGTGTACAGCTCCCTGTCTGGGATAGCGTACCCTAGGCTGACTTAATTCGCAATGAAAGTCTAAGATCTCGACCTGATATGGTATCGTTGTTACAATTGCTGTATTGATTGTGGGTAGCACTGCCTCAACATAATGTACCTTGTGTTGGGATGAGCGGGAGAGGAACCACGGTAGGAAGCCTACAAAATCTTTTTTATGCAGTGCCAGGACCACACTTCCCTACAATGCAATTCTTACCTCGAGTATATATTGGAGATGGCTTCTCATCTACTTGTTCCATATCATCCTCGAAAATATCCCCTCTCGGAAGCCACTCGCAAAGACTTCATAATGAGACCCAGCAGCGTCCTTCTCAGCTTGTTCGCCGCCACGGCGTTTGCCCATCCCGCACATGCAGATAACCATGCCCCTGTCGTCCTCGACGAGATGTCCCGGTTTGACTGCGTCGTAAGTTCTTTTTATGCCTTTGTTACTTAGCGCTAATTTATTCATAGAAAGCCTGCTGGCGCGCACACTCTAATGTCGAGTCTTACAACCGACGCCAATTCTGCCATAGCCACCTCTACGATCTGACTATGAAGTTGTCACGCGAAGTTCTACCTTGTATCAAACAGTCATGTGACCATCGCGACAAGGATGCAATTGTACTTGAGAGCCGTGTGTGGTTTTGCGACTTCTGCGGCTGGTTGCCCGATGATGCTGAGGTCTCGTGTTGAAACATGCTGGAAATTATTCACCATGCGGGCAGGAAACTTGTATTGGGTTAGTCAATAAACGAGTATTGATGGTGATGGGATATCCGTGGGAATGCAGGTGGCATGAGGAGGGCGAAAGTGATGGTGAGAATGAGAGCGTAGACCTCAGATAAACGATAACGGAACAGCTGCTTGCTTCCTTCCTCTTCGTCCACACATCTCGCACGTACATTGCACCTGCACACACATAAGTACTTACTGCTCACGTAACTCTGCTCTCTTTTGCTGCTCTGCTCTGCGAAAATGGCTTTCGCGAAGGAATTGTGGGAGACGCTGCGCGCTGCTGTGTCGGAAGCGTTCTTCCCCTTCCTCTTGTTTGCACAGGTCGTAGTGCCTGTGTATCTCATCGATGTCAGGCTGACGAGTGAGTTACTTTTGTCTATAATGGTTAATGTGTCAGCCCTTAAGAAGCTAATAATACCCAGTGTTGTTGCTGGCGTCCAAGGACGATGAGGGCTGGGCTATGTATCACATGCCCAAGGACTCGGACATGACTTTGGCTACGGCTGTCACAGTCGCAGTCCTCTCCAAGGTCTTTCTTTTGCTGTGGGTGGTACCGCTTGGATATTGCCTTTGGAGCTATTACTGGGTAGCTCGCCGGTGGAAACCGGGTTCGGCACCAGCAAGACCTACTAAGCAAGTCAAAGCCGACAGCAAGGAACGGCGGTATTGTGACCGCTGTAAGATTTTCCGCGGCGATCGGACGTACCACTGTCGAGCTAACGACAAATGCCTCCCATTCTACGACCATAGATGCTTCTGGTGGACGGGCGCTATTTGGCTACACAATGTCCAGGCCTATGTGCTCTTCCTCTTCTTCCTCCCGGTCTACCACCTCTACATCTTCGGCATCAGCCTGTGGGTACTTACCACCCCAAAAAAGTACTTCAAAGCCAATACGTACATCGCTCTTGGGATACCTTCTGTCCTCGCAATAATCTGGTCTGGTATAATTGCCTGCGTATACATAGGGCAACTCGTTTTCTGCAATGTTCTGGAAAACGAGCTTGATCATGGCATTTGGTACCTTAACGATGAGGGTGAAGTCCAGTTCTGGGATTCGGAGACAGAACACCCGTGGACAAACCCTTGGAGCAAAGGCTGGCGCGCAAATTTTCGAGCCTTCTTCAGCAATGAGCTTCGGAACACCATAGAGTGTTACCATCAAGAAGAAGCGCCTATTCTGCTTCGACCTATCGAAGTGACTTCTCGAAGGGCGAATGCATCAAGCACCGGATTTGAGGAAGACATCGAGCTTGGCAACCTCGTTCGTCGATCCCAAACCAGCGCTTAATTTTATTTTCAAAATCCCCCACGGTAGGGCAGGACCGTGAACAAGACCCGAATTACTCGAAGGCACTGTCTAGCCATGAAGAGTCTTTCGGGCATAGCAAAGGGAGGTTGGAGCGTTGGGGTACCGACACAGATTCGGAACGCACGACCGGCTTAATGCACTCTTTGCTATTCGCTCCTCTCCTTCGCACTAGGTGGTGGCTTTACGCTTTACAGCTGTAAACCCGTTCGCGGGGCCTGTTGAGGGACAGGTGCCCATATCCATAGGCAAGGTTGAGTTGATGCGACCCTGTCATGTCTTCGCGCCTCTACGTGGCGACAGGGACCAGTACGCGGTTCAACTAATCGAACAGACCAGAATCCGCGGAAGCCAAGCAAGTCAACGATCGAACATTGATCACAAACGAACACAGTCTCCCCATTGGCCTACAAGTTACACCAGACTGTACCATACACGAGCAGCAACAATCTCACCGACTATCGCATCCAGTACGCCCTAGCGAGACGAGCCATCATGAGCATGCAAGACCCACCAAAGAAGACCAGGGAATTGTGATGAGTTCAGAACAGAGAAAGAGCTGCTAGAAGCTACATCGACCAAGTCAAGTCAAGCTGGAACAAAATATAGGTCATCGCAGAATACGTGACCAGTGGCATCCTGCCAGACCAGAGCAGACGCATCATGATTAGATCAATTGAGAAGAAGAGGGCTGCTAGAAGCTACACCCACCAAGTTTAGTCAGGCTGGGAGGATACAGGTCATCTCCAGAATACGCGACTAGTAGCATCGCGCCACTCCGAAGCAAATGCATTGTCATTACAGCAGACGCATCGTCATCACGGTAGACCAGCATACTGTCATTGGCCTGCAAGTTACATCAGGTTGGGCCATACACGAGCAGGAACAATCTCATCACCTTACGCATCCACTACCCCACTGAGACGAGCCATCATCAGCGTTCGGGACCCAACAAGGAAGAATAGGGCATCGTGATCACTTTAAGCCAAAGAATCAACTGCCTCAACACCGCTCAAGTCAAGCCAGGCCCGAGCAACAGAATAGTCAACACAGCACACGATATCAATAGCATCCAGGCAGGCAGAGGCAGTATAGCGTCAAGCTAGACCAGAGTAGAACCATCTTCAAGCCAGACTAAAACATATCCACATGTTACTACAGTCAAGTGTAGTCAGGCTAGAACAGAGATGGCCACATCAAACCAGAGCCACAACCTCATTCCAGTGCAGAGCAGAAGCATGGTGACCAAGCCAGATCATAGCAGCAATGCCTACAAGCCACATCACCCATTCACCACCCATTTGAAGCCAGATGATAGCACCATCATCCAGCCAGACCAAGAAAGCGCATAGTCAAGACAGTCCAGAGATGCATGTCGTCGAACCAAACTGAAGTAGAAGCACACGCATCAAGTCAGATCGAGGCAGCAAGCTTCGAGAGCCTATATCACTCACGCCTACTCAGGCTAGACGAGAAGTTCTTTATCACGTCAGACCAGAGCAACACCGTTCAGCCATACACACCAGAGCAACTTCTCAATCAAAAGCAGCGTTAGTACCCATCCAGAGCGCGTGAAATTCACGGCACCCACCAGTCCAGACGTATCGCCACGAGGGGGAGCGCATTTGCAAGTCATACCGGCCAAGCCCAGTCAAACATTGTCAGCACTTTGACATAGAGCAGCAGTTTCAAGCCTTCGCAGAGCACAAGCATCGTGATCAATTCAGATGAGTTAGCAGTATCTTCAAGCTACATCCGCCAGGTCAAGCCGGACCAGGCAAGCGTCATCAAGCCAAACCAGACCGGAATACGCCTTCAATACAGCCCAGAACAGCATATTCAAACCCAACTGGAGCAGCGCAGCCTAAAACCAGACTTCAGAAAAAGAAATCTATCGAGCCAGGCCTAAGCCGAGATACCGTCACCAATTTGACTCAAAACAGAAACGTCTGCAAGCCATATAATCCAAGTCAAATCATGCCATGAGATTAGCATCGTTATCACACCAGATCTGAGCAGCACCTCCAAGCCAGGCCGCGCAGCGCCCTGAGGCCATATCCCACTTAAAAAGTTACAGCAATTCCACCCAGTCAGAACACTTTAATCTTACCGCACCGGCAGTCACACTGGGAACGATCATCCGCAATCAAGGCTCGGCTAGGCTCGGCTCGCAACAACCATTAAGAAAGAGCAGATCGGGCAGGCGAGCCAGCCACTTAAAGCCAATACCCTACGGTCAACTACTCAATGTCCTTCATTCCAACACTACACTTCTAGGCCATCCTTCGAAGATCTTTTTCATTGATTTTCGATGCCACCAAACCAGTCCTCATGATCACAATCCGTGTCAGTCCCTCAGCGCCGACAACATAATGGCCAATTCCTCAATTCGGACGTGTGACCAGCCCTTCACGTAACGCAAATTTTCTGACCAAATATTCAAGTCAGCTAGCAAAACAATCCCTCGCTCAAACCGCCCTCCAGTCAGGATATCAAGCGCTGCAGCCACGCCAATCCCTCCAGAAAGGGCATCCATTAGGCCCCCTATTAAGTTTTCTACGCCAATGTCTCATCCTAGACTCTAAAGCAGTATTTCGGACGATATGGCCAAGTCAGTCCCTCAGAGCCAACCTTGCAAGCCAGCTACGCAAACCGACCGTCCAACAAGACCGCATATAGCAAAGATGCTAGAACCAACCTATGTGGGCCCATGTCGATATGCATTACTAGAAAAGTCCTCCAGACGAGCGCCCACGAATCTTTCGACCGCAGATATCTGCCGTTCCACCCCAGAGACGGCATCACTAGGTTTTACTTCTACTTTGGGAATGAAGTTGCATGTAGGACTTGGTCTCCTTCTGCATCGGAAGTCTCCAATAAGAGATCCACTACCAAACACTTGATCGCTGTTTGAGAAGCTTGAAGACACGTTACTCATATCCCTGCTGGCATGGCCGTTTTCGAAAGCTCCTCATGGGGACCGAGCGATACCACAACATGTTTGCGAGGAAGCTCGACTTCAGAAGTCCACTAAGCGTTCAGTCGAACACCTGGACTGCTCCCAGCGGACGTACAGTTCAGCAGAGGAACCTGGCTAGAACTCTGTCGGCAAAGAAGCTGCACACAAGATCTTATGGCTTTCTACTGTGCCTTTCTAAGCAAGCAGGAACATCAACATGAACGCAGTTCTCCTCCAGTTCATGTACAACTATTCTAAAATCGTTCGCAAATACGTCACACCTGTCAAACGCGATCTTCCAACCTCCCTCAATCAATAATTCGAAGAACAAGTAATTCCATGCATTGAAGAGAAGCTCCTGAGGCAAATTTGCTTAACTATGAGACAAAGACTGCGAGTTTTAAGATGTATGACTATACTGTCGTTGTATCATAATGTTTGTTTTGTATGATTGCGTTGGTGTTGTAGGATGGAGATCAGAAGTCGGATTCTTGCACCTCCTCGTGGTGTCTTCTGGATAGTCTCGGAAGAGATGAACTAAACGCAAGAAACGCACGCGCTTATTTACGAAAGTGCAACAGCGTATACCAACCAAGTTTCCAGGGTGACTGGAAGGAACATTCTCGCACGAAGAGATGCACGGGGAACGTGGAGGGGCGCAATGACATTTAGTGCAACGGTCGGTAAGTCAGCCCCTACCAACGGTTCTACCGATCCAGTGCGGTGGCTACGATCATTGGCGGCTTTCAACCGCTAACATCGGTTTTTTTTTCATTCAAGCCGAAGGAGCCCACGGCCCAACTGTATATCACAAGCAAGATTTGTTCCAGCAACACTTCCAGCACACATGTCAACCTTCCTGAGAAACTTCGTCGATACTTAACACGACAATCCTACACCCTTGTCAATCCTCCTGTATCCTTCCATCCTATCACACACTACAACATCAACATCATCAGGTAACCAGCCGCAGAAATTGCAGAACCAGACACGGCTTTCATATGTGATCTCACTCTTATCGCGAGGATCGCATAATTCTTTTATACATAGCAGGACCTTATGTTTCACAACCTGTTGAAAGTCGTAGAAGTGGCTGCGGCAGAACTGGTGTTGGTTGAAATCTTCAATGTGGTGTTCCGCACGCCAGCAGGTTTTCTGGATGATGTTAGTTGCATTCGATGTGAGCGGCACTGCCATGGAGGACTTACGACGCAGTCGAATCGGGTCATTTCATCAAGAACGATAGGGGTGTCACCATCTGCATGTGTGGGACGTGCGATCGCTGTGGCGACGAAAAAGCCGAGAAGGGCGCTGGTGATCCTCATTGTGTATAGGTATCTTTGCAAAAGTGGGTTGGTGGCCTTTGGGAGCTGAATCTTGCGAAGTTGATGTGTATCGAGCAGATGAAAAGGCATTCTAGATATACTCGAGGGAAAAATTGGATTATAGGGAAGTGTGGTACTCGCACTCCAGAAAATGGTGTCGTGGCCTCTACCGTGGTTCGTCTCCCGCTCATCCCAACACCCAAGACCATCACGCCGACTTTTTCGCATTCTTCTCCTTGGTATACATGACCAAGAATGCTGCACCAACTGCAACACAATATAGGTTGTACGAGATGACACTGCCATAGGTGGCAGAGTTCTGCCAACCGAGGATCGAACTGAAGACACCCCACCAACCGCCGCCGTCGATTTCAGGACTGCAGCACTGATGTCGCGATCATTGTCAGCACCTTATCGTCAAAGAAGGGTGAGGAAGCGAGACGTACGTTCACATGCCAGACACTCTGACGAATGTCATATGACCCAGGTCCAAAACCTGTCTCCGCAGCATCGCCACCAATGGCGACGTTCCACTACACTTTCTTAGCAATGCTATCTATTCTTCATTTTCCGTGTCACATACCGCATAGTTCTCAAGGAACCACACAGACCTGCTCAACAAGCCGGCGGCTATCAGGTATAAGAAGCAGGTCGACGCGACAAGGAACGCCTGCAAAGATCCCGCGTTGCCTCCTCTGCGACGTGTCAGCCTTGCAGCAGGTGACCAACGGCAATTCTTACCTGTAAAGTAGGTACCCAACCAATGCACCAACAGCCAAACCTGATACCACAGCTAGTGGGAAAGCTGTCGCTGGTAGTCCTAGACCCGCACCGATGATGAATAAAACACCCTCGAATCCCTCGCGAAGCACCGTCACAAAGGGAAGTAGAAACATAGCATATTTCTCTCCGAGGAATCGGAGACCTAATGGTGGGGAAGCGTCGTCGGCGCTGTTCGCTTCAAGAGCAGCTGCGATCTTAACGCGCCACTTGTCGCGCATTTTGGAAATCCGGAGCAGCGCCGCGCCCATAATAGTGATGATCACACATGCGATGATGCCGAACACGCCTTCCCAGATGTATTCGTATTGGGAGAAAATGTCAGAGTCGAGCAAGTGGAAAGCAGCTATTATGGCGCTTCCAGAGACGAAGCATATTGCGACGCCGAGGATGACTCCGAGCCAGACTTGTCGGACCAACTTTCGGTAGACAGGCTTGTCGTTCTCAGAGCTTAAGGTTTGCTTTAGAAAGGAGAGCAGGACCGAGACGATGATGCTGGTTTCCAAGCATTCGCGCAGGCAGATGAAAAACACTAGTTCGTTCAGTCCACAATGACGATAGCGTGGATGAGCTCACAAACCTTGCGCGGCGAAGATTTGGACCATGGCGAACGTACGAGCATATAGCTACCAAGGGTCGAGGCCGAAGAGGTCGTCGTTGTCGTCGTGAAGAGTCCTACGCCGGAGATTCTTAGGGAGTCTAGCGCGGTACCCTCCTACATCGCTCTTCCGTGGGCCGGATTTGATGCACCTGAGACGCGAAGGAATATCAGAACGAATCACCTGATGGCATGAGCGAAACATGTGGTCAAAAAGGTGGGACTTTTCGGATCTGAGCCATCAGATAAGATTAGCGCGGCAGAAATTGATGCGGAGCTCGTGCCGAATGCGGATTAGTCGGATCAATTTCGGATCTGATAAACAATTGAAACGTCAACGTGCCGCTACGACGCCCCACATACCGCTCTCGCACACAAAGCCTTACTGGCTAAGAGTTTAGAGCAGCATGAATAATGTCTGGGTCTCTGGGCATCCATTTCGTGTCACTTCCCTTTCGCCGCGGTCATCGGCAGCCCATGATGTTCAGCATGCACGCTTGTTGTCATTAACCTCGTTCGACGACATTACCTCGACTGCTGGCCTCTTCCACAGCCCTTGTCAACACAATGCTCCTGTTGTGGGCGCTACTGGTGTTCATCCATGGCACCGCCTGCGCGAAGGTGACAGCCTACGAGTACAACATCACGTGGGTCAACCGCAACCCTGATGGACTACACATGAGGCCTGTCATGGGCATAAATGGGCAATGGCCTATACCAGCCCTTCACGTTACGAAAGGCGAACGAATTGTTGTCACAGTGCACAACCACCTTGGAAACGAGACGACTAGCTTGCATTGGCATGGTCTATACCAGAACGGCACAGCGCATATGGACGGCCCGCCAGGCGTAGCACAGTGTGAAATTCCGCCCGGCAATAGCTTCGTCTATGACTTCAAGGTTGATCAGCCAGGGACATACTGGTTCCATTCTCACACCAGAGGCCAATATCCCGATGGACTCCGAGCTCCGCTCATTGTGGACGATCCGGAGAATCCCTTCGAGGATGAGTTTGACGAGGAAGTTGTTCTCTCCCTCTCTGACTGGTACCACGATTCGATGGTGCCACTCCTCTCATCTTTTATCAGTGTCACTAACCCGACCGGCGCGGAACCTGTGCCGAAGTCGGCCTTGATCAATGATTCTCAAAATGTTACAGTTGCCGTCCAGGCAGGAAAGACATATATGATACGCATGGTCAGTATCGCACCGTGAACAGGCAGAAGCTCGACCTTACTCCAACAGGTGAACATGGCTGCATTTGCAGGCATGTATGTGTGGTTCCAGAGCTACTCAATGAGAGTTGTTGAAGTGGATGGCATCTACACGAAACCTACCGAAGCGAGCATGCTCTATCTTACGGCCGGTCAACGATACTCGGTGCTTCTGACCGTCCACAGCGACGCTATGACCAACATTCCTTTTGTAGCAAGTATGGATGAGGTAAGCTAGCACATGTTGGAGATTGATATCCGCCTGACAAGTGTCAAGGAATTATTTGATGCTATTCCGGATGATTTGAATTCTAACGTAACTGGCTGGCTTGTACTAGACGGCACCCAAGAGCTTCCAAAACCAGCGAACGTGGACGACTTCGATCCCCTAGACGATTTGTCGATCCAACCCTTGGACGGTGCCGCTGTGCTCGATAAGGTGGACAGGACTGTCACGCTAGATCTTAAGATGGACAATCTGGGAGATGGTGCTAACTAGTAAGTGCTAGCTCTCGATCATTCATCGATATACTGAGACGTTCATTTAGTGCGTTCTTCAACAACAACACCTATGTCGAACCGACAGTTCCGACCTTGTACACCGTCATGTCCTCGGGCGAAGCTTCCAACAATCCGGTCATCTATGGTAGTCACACCAATTCTTTCGTGCTAAATGGCAACGAGACTGTCGAGATCGTTTTGAACAATGACGATGATGGGGTGCGTTGCAAGCCCGGTCTTTTGGTAGCGCAGCTGATCCTCCATAGAAACATCCATTCCATCTCCACGGACATGCCTTCCAAGTCATCGAACGCTCCGAGGAGGATGCGGGATCCTACAGGGTCGATAGCGCAGCCAGCCTGCCCGCCGTACCCATGAGACGTGACACCATACTGGTCCAGCCTAACGGCTATGTGGTCCTGAGGTTCCGCAGCGATAACCCTGGTGTTTGGCTCTTCCATTGCCATATAGAATGGTAAGCTCCCGATACGCATACATGCTGAACACAACACTGACAGACCTGGTAAAGGCACGTTGCCTCCGGCCTCATCGCGACATTCATCGAAGGGCCGCTTGAGCTCCAGAAATCCACAACCATCCCACCTGCACATTACAATCTGTGTGCGCGAAACAAACCAGCGGTGCCTACCTCTGGGAATGCGGCCGGTAATGTCGATGATCTGTTAAACCTTCAGGGCGAGCCTGCACCTCCAGCACCGTTGCCTGATGGATTCACCATTAAGGGAATTATTGCGCTAGTGGTCAGTATTATAAACGGGCTGGCGATGGTGGCTATCATTGCTTGGTATGGCATGCAGCAGAGTCCAGCTACCGAAGCTGGCGAACAAGATGCAGGTCCCCAGGGGGAGAACCAGCCTCTTCTAGCAGCTTCCGACAATGCGTCGTAGAAAGGAGCAGTTATCGAACTGAGGTTGCATGGGCAATCATCGTTCAATAGAAGCAATGAAAAAGAGAGCTTGGCACGGCTCGTTGCATTGCGCGGCGGCTACTTATTTCGTGAAGACTTGATCGTGAGAGTCGTAGCTCTATCAGCATTTTCATCTTCGGCAGAGGCTTTGGGCATCCCATGTAATTGTCCACAGAGGCTAAGGTAGAAGTCAGTATATTGTTCATTCACTCATTGTACACTGAGTGACCCTGAGGGACCTAAATGGCACTTGGTAACCTTTCATTGTTGCTAGCTGACGTTTAACTGTGAGGGCTTTCTGTTTGCAACATCAGGGGGTGAGGGAAATGTGTCGCTGGGGATAAACTGAGATTACGCATTGTCACTTGTAGCGACTTCGGGATACAGGAGATCACATGACTATCAGGGAGTGACGTCATGCACCGGCTTCCGAGCCTCATCACCCCAGCATACATCACTGAAGCACTCGGCAGTGATAATTTTAAACACATTTTGTCGATACGGATTCCCTTGACATATATCTCATCTAGCACGTGCAACATGCGATGGTTTCATCCAATGCCGCTCAAAGGTGCTGGTTATGCTACACAAGTAGACGCAGCGTACGGACGGCTCGATTCTCACGTTTTTGGCCCATGCGACACCTACAACTACTCAAAAATCGAGTAGCGAGGTATCAGCATTCTCTGGCAACCGACGTGCGACTAGTTGAGAATGCGAATGTCTGACCCAGTCAACTCAAAGCTGTTCCCACGAACGTTGCCTAACCGCCGATAGAGAACGTCGCTTCCAAGGTTTCCCGATGAAGACTCAGCCGGCGCTGTGCCACACGAGCGAGCCGGGAAATCCTCCAATCAAACCGTCAGCACAGGCTCCACCACGTATATCCCATGCATTTCGGCCCCAGCCAAGCTATTACATGAACTGTACCCTGCCAGGATGAAACAGAAAAGATTGAAAACTTGAGTGTGCTCCAAATATTGTTGCCCCAACATTCACATTGAACCCCAACGACCCAGAGGCGACCATGCGACGGCTACCTAAATACTTTCGCATAAATACTGCAGAGCGGCGGCCTGGCAGACGCGTACCCAGAGGCACTCAACCGTTTCCTCACGCGCGTTTTTAAACTGTTAACACTGCCTAGATGGTTCTTTGCACATGTCGCATGCGGCGCCCAGACGATATCGTGGTTCTACGGCTACTACTACCTTGATGAGCACCTCCTTAATCGCCGGCATTGCCTTCGCTGTCGCACATCATGTGTATTATCTGAAGCTTAACGATCAGCTCGTCGGCTCACCTGCAAGACAGCAGTGGTCGATCAGGTATGCTATTAATGTATTACGATCACCACGCACTAATGCATTTGCAGAATCGGAACTGCTTTCGCTTTCCTAGTACAGGTCTGTCTTGCAAATACCGCTGGCATGGCCTGTATACAATGGGTGTGGCGGCGATGCCGTCAGCGAGCGGTTTCGATAGGCGCAATCGATGCTGCTTTTGCAGTAGACCGTAACATGTTCATGTTACTTAATCTCAAATTCGTCTCCAAATTTCCAGTTGCCGCTGGTCTGGCATTGATCTTTTGGTAAGTCGCTCGGCTCTTTCTAGACCAGAATAGGACATAGTGGTCGACACAAAAAAAGGACCAACACAGCTTGGCTCTTACACCAACATGAGGTACAGCCGTATAGTACTAGGTTATGTCTTCAAATAGGCATCATAAAGCGAGTCACCCTAGGCCATACTATCAGACATCAAGCTTCCAGCCGGTTGTCCAACTTTTTGACGTACGGAGCAAAGAATGTGGCACCATTAAGTTCCAGTTTCGTCGCCCACGGTGTGACCTCAAAGTGCGTAACTAACGTGAGCCCAAGGTGCTTCCCGTTATCGTCCCTCATCACACCAGCAACTCTAAGCGTCGAATCCAAACCAAATTCATCGATTTCTATCATGCCTGTTGGTAGGCCAACTATCAACAGTTTCGACATTGAAACCAACGAGCTCTATTCCCCTCGTTCGGGGATTGCAAGTAAGCTGGAACAGATGTTTAACATCATAGCGTTTACTGGTGAACGAATCCGGTTAAAGGCGCCGGGTAATCTACAAAACGCTACTTATTCTGTAGATATTATCGTTCCCCTTGTACGCTGCGACAACAGCGATGACGATATTCGTTCATCGACAGCTTCTGCGGCATATAGACATGCTCTTACTGGGTTCGCGAATAGTCACAAACTCGACGATATGATATTCTATCCCGAGAATCTCACCTTCACATCAAGCAAGATGGCTTTTACAGGCCAGATCGGATATTATGCATCTCTGGCATATACTATCAAGAACGACACGACGCTCGATGATATGGCCGAGACGTCTGAGCTTTGGATCGCTATGGCGGATCCACCAGAAGGCACAGATACATTGTTACCCAATCCATCCAGCGCCAGTTACTACAGATGCTCCCTAGTGAACGCGTCACTAACGACCGATATCGTTACTGAGGGAGATGTACAAACACTGCATGCTAGGAATATCAAGGAAATGGAATATTCCTCCAAAGGTGGGAGCGCAACTGGGGACGAAGAATCGGTGTTGTATGCGGAAGAAAATTATGATTCGTTTGCTAGCGTACTGTTCGAGCTTCCCACTGGATTTGTGCTGAATTGGAACAACGCTTCCAAACACAGTGATTGGAATTGGTCTACGAAAGTCGACCAAACAGTCTTTGGAACAGCGAAAGATTTCTCATCCGTTACAAAGCACTGGAGAGATCAAGACCTCGAGCCGGGTGCGACTATCCAAGAGAAGAACTTGACTACCCTTATCGAAGAGTTCTCTCTGAATGCTTCCTGGAGCTTGATGGGGGTGCCAGTCTTCACGTGAGTCCTCCTACATATTAGTGTCTGTTCATAGGACTGCGTGACCAACACACAATAGCAAAGAAGTACCAACAGAGGTAAACCAAACCCTTTGGCTGAACAAATACACCTACCGACCTGAGAACCTGTTCATTGCGTATGGGTAAGTGCGCCCCTGAGCTCTGCTGTATTCACCATATAGACCAACACGCATCGCGTGTGCATCTACGAGCTTATACTAATACTGACAGATGTTCCATCTTTGCGTGCCTCATCACAATGCTAGCGGGCACATATGCTATCCACGCCAACGGTGAAAGCTACGACACTCACTTCTCGACTATCAGCAACGTCATGCAGAGCCCTGATGTTGCTGCTCTGTTCTCAGACCATCTAAGCAATACTGCCAGGTCGAAAAAGAAACTTGCGAAAGCCAAGATTCAATTGCACAAGGACGGGGCTGTCGAGCGGTTTAAAACTAACGCTGAGGACGTGGCTTTGGAAACCATGCGGACTTGACTTGTACGTACATCAAAATGGGTACTATCACTTACGCTTCATGCTGAATCGAGAAACTCCCAATACTAATCTGCTTGACTTTATAACGAGTTGTGAATATCCTTACCGCCCATCGAGCAGCGCCGCGACATCGCCACCAATGCACACGAATGGATGCAGGCGCTCGTGTGTCCGAAATGCATGTTTCGCCTCCGGCATGGAGAAAGGGTATGCTTCGAGGAGCCGTATGTTGGGCACGCTTCACATCGACATCGATTCTTGGGTCTGTTCTCTGCAATGCGACGATCGATGCACGCCTGCTTCTCTTCCAGAAAGTCATGCATCGAGTGCAGGGGAGGTGGAGTAAATGATCACCGCAAGCCAAATACTTTGGGCCTAGAGATACTCTCCGGCTGATGGAGGGTCAAGGGTAGATTAAATTTTGGCCCTGGTATACACAAAATATGTACGCAGATGCCACCTCTTTTCGCACTCCAATAGCTCTATGGCTTGGAACAACGGGATGCATGGATAAGATGACCTTTTTTTTTTTACTAAACATCTATGTCTGAAAGGTGGTGGTTGTGAGTACATAACGTGGCAATATTCAGTACTATACATGACTTCAGATCCGTCTGATGGGGAATTGTCGTGGGAGAGCGAGAGATGAATGACCACTGTTTGTGCCCAATTTATGTGACATAGATGGTGTACCACCTTCGCTAATTTCATAGCAGCGAACAGACACGACATCGTCATTTTAGACGCTATCGTAACAACTCCTTCTCGGCAATCTGAGACACTTGTGATGTCTCACTAAGTACGATCAGGGTGTGGCGAGTTCTGCAGCATCGTAGAAGGGCCTGGAGGGTAAGACAAGTCACAAGGCTGCCTACCTATGGTAGTCCACGGGTTAGTCTGAGTCACGTGTACATTCGACCGCCCGGGGGCCAGATGCTTTGGAGATGCTGTGCTTTGTGGCCTTCTCATGAATTTCTCCGAGACCTTGCTAGCCTCCCTCAGGAGAACCAAATAGAGAGTCAGGTATTGGGCGAACGTGCAGTTCCACCAGAGTTTTGGTGTTTGAATCGCGCCCGCTGTCACAGGTTGAGTCTATGCCCCCCTGTCTTTCACTTCGACCAACCGCGTCGGCGCTTGCCCGCGTAAACAAACAAACGACTAGACGCGACGCTCTGAGTTCTCTCCGCAGGCCCAAGCTGAGCGCAGTCGTCTGGTTTCGGCTACGGTCTATGCAGCTACCCGCGCAAGCCATATAAGCCACAGCAGCTACGATCCACACCGCTCAGCACTCTCACCTGCAGACATCTCGTCCGAACACAACCACGAAAATGGCTCGTACAATGAAGACCGTCCCCAAGAATACTCGTATGCGCGGTACCAAACGCGTTGCCGAACGACCCACTCCGCCCGCAATCAATGGTAGCTCTGGTGATCCCATGGTCGTGCGCGATAGCAACAGCCCTGCGCCCGCTGCGGCCGAGACACCCGCAAGGCGCGCGGGTTTGCGCCCCGCGAAGAACTTGGGGACTATCACCGTAGGCCAGTCGACAACGAAGGGCAACCGGGTCGAGAAGGCCGCTCCGAAGAAGACGAAGCAACCTAAGCCGAAACCTGTCAAGAAGGAGTGCAGCATCTGTGCTACCACCCGTCAGGTAGGTACTTCTGCAGGCCGCGGCTTCAAAGTCGTGGAGGGCGCATGCGAGCATTTCCAGAACATCTGCAACATCTGCATTGGGAGGATGGTCAAGGAGAAGATCTTGAAGCGTGATCTGGACGAAGCAGTTCTCGTCTGCGCTTTCCCGGATTGTGAGTACGTGCTGGACTATACTACTATCATGGGCTTGATCTTCAAAGGCGCTCGAGAGAAGTGAGTACTCACAATTACGACTTTTTCACCAAGACATGCTGACTGTACGTGCAGCTGGGACACTGCGCTGTTCAACAACCATCTCCGCACTGGCGAGAACTATGTTGCTTGTCTGAACCCGGCATGCGCGCAGTATTTCTCGATCGAAGATTGCCAGGGCAAGTTGACCAAGTCGCCCAAGTCGGACCGCGGCCAGAAGATCGCCTGTCCATACTGCGAAGAGAGCATGTGTATAACGTGCATGCGCCCGTGGCATGGTTCGAGCAGCTGCAACAAGGTCAAGATCGCGGAGGAGAAGCGCTCCTTGCAGGCCATCAAAGACATGGGAGCTAAGCCCTGCCCGAAGTGTGGAGCCAATATCGTGAAGCACGGTGGCTGCAATCACATGACGTGTACGTGGTGTCATACGACGTTTTCCTGGCACACATCTTCTAATATTGTCTCACAGGCGGCCACTGCAAGCTAGACTTCTGCTTCTCGTGCTTAGCTATCTACGGCCCGAAGATGCAGCATGGGGACGACTGTGCCGAAGCAGCGCGTAACATCATGCATGATCCTCGCAATTGGCTTCCCGATAACGTCCTTCCTGGAGCCGGGTGGGTCGAGGCCATTCTGGACGCCGCACAACAACCACCGCAAGCTCCGCATGCCTTGGCTCACCCGAACCCGGTTAGACCACCTTTTCAGGTCGGTGCGCCTCAGCAACCTGGTGACGCTGGGGGTATCTTCAGATTTCTACAGTTGATGAATTTCCACATCGCAGGCGTGGCCAATCCCAACTTCAACGACAACGCTAACCCCGATCAGAACCAACCTTGAAGCCGGCATTCTAGACAAGCGTGAGTATCTGATCTCACGCCGGTGCTTATATCGAGAAGGATCAGGCATGATGTTTCATTCACAATGAACGGCGTTCCCTGAGCATAACAACGGTTCATTGAACCATGAGAAAGTTTCTACAAGTAAAGGGTTGGGTGTGGATTCATGAAAGCACCGCAGGGCGCTGGCTGTCCTGGCGGTGTCCTTGGAGGTTGCATACTGCATAAGTCTGATGCCCCGTTCTTCCACAGTTGTGAGGGGAGATGGTAGTCACGATTGGAGATGGTTTTCTTTGCGTATTCTTTCACGATGATCCTTCTCTCATCCTTTCTAGGTAGTTTTCTGAATGTAAGATGTTAGCGTGTTCTATGGGGTCACCCTCTTGGCTGTCTAGACGCTTTGTTCACCGACAGAAGACATTGAGAAAGTATGCCGTCTACGTACAAGTGAGCTGTCCTCTAGATAGATGAATGAGGATCCTTCAGAATGCCTTGTTTGCCTCGCCCTCAAAATTGCAAGACCTATTGGCAAGCATTGATCTCGAGTAAGCGAATTTCGAGTACGGTCCGTACATGCCGATTCCGCATATACAATACGTAGGCAAGGAGTTGTGGTGAATACAAGATCTATTCGGACTAGTTTCCAACGGCACCAGGTCTTCACAATCGCTAAATGCGAATGCACTGAGCAGTTGAGGATGTCTCCGGATCGAATCTGCGTTTGCGTACCGTGAAGGCGTTTGTAGGCGCCGTTCCACTGCCTGCCATCCTGCTCAGTTGTAACAATAGGCCCTGTTGCCTTTAAGGCCGTCAATATTTTGATATGTATTTCTCGGACAAGACTTCTATACACATTCGCCAAATCTCGAACATCTTACCCAATACATGCAATAAACCCATTGTGTTTTTTTGGGCTTAACGTGCAAAACCTCAAAAGGAGGTGCCTCTCATCCTCTACAATCCTAAATTTGTAGAGCTTTGATCAGTCTAGCGTGTTCTAAAATTTTCGACCAGGTGAACACGTCCAGTCGCGGAAGGAGCAACATCTGAACGATTCACCCTACGCTTTCACCAAAAACATACCTAGCTCACGCAAGAACGCGCCCGTGCTGGAAGAAGCTCCAGAAGGCTCCATAAAAACACACCAGTCCCACAAACACAACACGCTCTCTACTTACTTCTTACTTCAACTCCAATTGCAGCCACACTGGCTTCTGAAGTACTTGAGTACGTGGGATTCAGAGATTTCAGAGATTTACTCATACACATTATACACCAAAACTATCAGCGAGCCGAACGGTAGACATCCACATCAACTTCAGGTTTGATTTGACAGTCTGTTGCAGCTATCTACCGCTGCGGGTATCTGACTCTCATACAAGTTGGTACTCGAAAGTCCCGACCAAGTCAAAAAGACGCGTCATGAATTGTTCAACACCCATTGCTGCTCAGCTGGAGGGGGTTGAGGAGACTGTCACAAATGATACAACTGCGTCACCACTCGCATCACCACCCGGATCACCTGGAGCGTCTGAGGCCAAGGAACCAGCAACTCCAAGCAAGAGCGCCATAGTCAGCCTTGAATTTGCCGAAATGTCTAGCAAAGAGCCACATTGGAAACAGAACGCGTTCGGCGAAGCTATTATCCCTTCCCCAATCCCGGTCTTTCCCAAGCCTCTGGCTCTTAGCTACCGCAATTTCCATAACCACTACGCAGAGCACGACTTCTCGAGGCGAGAAAAGGAGGTTACAGATCATCCTCGAGTCCTCGTTGGCTGCACCCTCATCTCAGCTATGCTTCGCCACTACTTCCCTTCGCTGGAGTATGCGGTGAAGCAAGCGTGGCCCAGCACTAGCACCGGAGCGGAGTTCACACATATCCCAGTTGTCGACGGGACTCCAGTAGCCGGTACTCGCCACTGGACCGTGCAGAAGAAGTCAGACCTCGCAACCGTGGCACTGGTGGTAGTTGTTACCAGCCCAGAGTTCTGCAAGCTTCCAGCTCGCATAGTACCCGCCCAACTTGCTGTGACGAAGAAACATCTGGACTCACAACATAGGATAGCTATCCATGGCGATCGAATGTCTCGTGGTGCGGTAGTTCTCCAAGCCGGCGCCGGAAACCCTCTGAAACCGACCTTCGAGTTCTACTACTTTGACTCGAGTCACGAGCAGAAAGGTCTGCTAGTCCCCATGGACATCCGGGTGCAAGAGAGCCAAGTGGCTGCTTCGAACAGCATCGGGCTTGCCCCAGAGCATGCAGAGCAGGTCGACCAGATGTTCAAGACGATCGTCAGCGCTTCCTCTGGTCAAGCTGACTGGCCTCGAGCCTTGACACCATCACTGACTCCTATGGCACCGGTTCTAACGCTAATCCCCAAGCGCAAGGCCAAACGTGCCCCCGGAACAACACCAGTACCGAAGAAACAGCGACTGGAGACTGAGCCCCAAGTTCGTCTGCCACTGACCCCTATGCCGACGGCGCCCAATACACCCGTCCACATGCCGGTATCAGCTCGCCACAAGATCGAAGTCAAGAACGGTAAGACGCGGAAGACGGAGCACCATGAGATCAGTGAAGACTACGTTCGCACTGTCAAGATGAATAAGTCGGGCAACCTCATCGAAGCTTTCGGGCACATGATTCCGAATGGGAAGTCGAAGGCGATTCGAGAGGTTGCGAAGTCAATGGGCCATACTTTCGACAGACCGAATATTCGGGGTGGACAGTCAGGAGATGACGGTCTTGCTGAGCGGAAGAACTAAGTTCTGGGGACTGATCGAACTGGAGTTTCCGCGTCTTCGGGGTCAAGGTTTGTTGTCTTTAGGCCACGATAAAGACCCACAGAAGAGATGAGCCAGCATCAATGTATCTTGGGGTGATTGGGGTATCGTGGACTCATGTAGCTTTTCGTCAGGTCGTTGTTAGACCTGAACATGTGCCGTGTGTGCACGAAGTCTTTCTGGCGGCTCCCTGTTCCTCCCCTTGGCAGATGAAAGTACCTTAGTTATGAAAAGTAATGAATGATTGTAATTTTGTCTGATGCAATTCCTCTCCATGTGCAAGCAAAGCATCGCTACAGATGGATACTGGTCACGTGTAAATCCACGTGACTTTACCCTCCATTGCATCATGTATCCTCGAGGAGAAGATGTGTGACTGAATTCAACAGCTATTATTGAGCTGGAGGAAAGAAATGTACATAGAATGGTAGGCAGTTCGCGAAGGCGCTATTGTAGACCGCTTATTTGTGTAATGTTGGGAGGCGGGGAGCCGGCGCACCGCAGCTGAAGTTGTACAAACTCCACATTCGTGATCACCCACGACAGCTCACCGTCATCTTTTTATCCTGAGCTTTCTGCAAACTCTAGAATACCGTAAAGCAATCCCTGGCTAGACACTCACAAGAGGTACTAATATGATGCAGCTCTGGCTCTTTTCCGTGTCATCCGCAATCGTAATGGCGTCCAATGCAGCATGTATCGAACGCATCAAAGCCAATGCGTTACGCGACAATATCGACCTGTCTGTTCTACCGTTTCTTGAAGATGCCTTATCCGACATATCTGCGCTTTCTAACAATCGGACTGAATCGCAACTGCCCTCCTTTGTCAACGCGAGCCGAATTGATACCCACACCCACCCTGTACCATCTTGGTTCCGTAATCTCCAGCCTCTTTCTGCAGGACGCGAAACACCAAGCTGGGACCCGCTTTCTCATTTGCAGTTCATGGATCAGCATAGCATAGCGCATTCTATCCTTTGTGTCTCCACTCCGCAAGCGAATGCTTTCCCTGACGACAAGGCTAAAACCATTGCGCTAGCAAGATTGCTTAATGAGTTCTCAGCTGAATTGGTGAGGGTGTATCCTGAACGCTTCAGCTGGATGGCCGTCACGCCACTTCCGTATGTGCAGGATGCCGTAGTGGAAGTACGGTACGCGCTTGAGGAGCTGGGAGCCGTGGGTGTGGGTGTCCTGACCAACCACGAAGGTCTGTATCCTGGGGAAGACAGGTTCGACCCGCTTTGGACGTATCTACAGAAGCGTGCTGAAGAGGGAGACGGGCGAGAAATTGTGTTTATACATCCGCACGATCCTGTCATAAGATTGGAGGACGGAAAGCTTGTCAGCTCAAAACCTTGTAGGCTACCTTGTGGCGTCATGCCCCATTACCAGATGCTCAGTAGCCACAGCACCTCTTCGCTCTGGCCTTGGGGAGTTTTACTTCGAGACTGCGCGAGCAATTTCCAGCATCACGGCAAATCGGACCATCATCAAGTTTCCTAAACTGCACTGGCGCGCGTCGCATGGCGCAGGCGCATTCCCAGATATATCCGAACGCTTTCTTCTCGGGTTTCCAATGGATGCAGAAGAAGCACGCAAGATCTACGCCACGCGCTTCTGGTATGATAGCGCTGGTCCCGTGTACCCCAGGCAGATCAAAGGCTTGCTTGCCCACGATGTACCACTCTCACAGATGGTATTCGGGACGGTGAGTTGATATCATGTTCAAAATGCTGATCGATAGGCTAGCGACAAGGCTCCTCCATGTGCTAATCTAGGCGCAGGACTACCCGTATGGCATTGGATTCTGGGACGTCAATGCGAACATCAACGGACTCGCTGAAGCTGACTTTCTTTCAGCTGAGGAAAGGAACGATATATTCTCGGAGAACACGAAATCGCTGTGGAAAGGGAAGGTCAACTTCGTGTAAGCTAACTCTCTCCCGAATGAGGTTCCATAAGTAGCGTACCACAATCTAGCATTGAGATTGACTCACTATTACCCGGCTGTTATTTGGAGCAAGCTCAAAAGGTACAACCAATGATGTATTTCAAAACCTTCCGGGAATTGTCATCCTTCTTTGATGTTAACGGTGCATGGCGGGCGACCCCAAAATCTGAACTGGTTTCCGTACCAACATGAGCAACGGAGAAGTAGTGTTAGGTCGCACTTTTGGACACGTACCATAGTGTAAGTTAACCTAAGCTACAATATCATGCACGTGTAGCTAGCCACTACCTTAACATATGGTAGCGTTAAGCGGGACCTGCAGCATTGGGCGAGGTCGGCATGGCCACGTGATGTCCACCTTTCACTTGGACGTTATCCCAAAAAGGCGTAGCGTTGACTCTGTTTGTCACATACGCGCTCGGACCCGCAAACGCGCCGACTCGAGTTCCTGCCGCACCTTGACCGCCTGCCCTCGACCATAAGAATCCCACCACCAACCCTGCGCCCATACCCGCCCGCACCACGCACGCAGACAGCATCCTGCGACCGCCTTCCGACAGACCTGTGCCTACTGCCTGTATACGTCAGCAAGGCTTGACTCGTGGCCGTTGACGAACCGGTGGTAATCTCTACATTGTCCATCCTGGTATACCATACAGTAGTCTACACACCCATATCGGCCATGGAACAGCATCCTGTGACTGTCCCAGATGAGTTGATGCTCATGGTATTCAATGAGGTTTGTCATGGGTTCATTTGTTTATCCGCATCGAACTGACGATATTGCTAGCTTCACTTAGATGACCGCCGTGCAATCCTCCAGGTCAATAAGCAAATGCTTTCGACGTTCTCTCCAGAATTCTTCAAATGTCTCGGTCTTGTGGACGTTAACTTCCTGGAAGTTTCGCATGCCAACCTGAATGGGTACGAGTTTGCCGGGTACCGGATAAAGAACCTTGCCATCCACACCAACGCCACAGATATCTATCCAGGGATGGAGCAAGACAAACTCAAGAAGATCTTGCAACCAACCCACGGCCGTCAACTTGATCCTCTTGTTTTCACGGCCAAGTCATCCATATGCGCATCGTTATCGACTGGTTTAGGCATGCCACTTCCGAGCTCAATACATGTGCTGCAAAACGCTTTACTACAGGGCCCGCTACCAAATCATGTGGTGATCCCCCAGATCTACCCGCTTGACCACATCCCAGTGTTTCATTTTGGGGCCATCGCAGTGACTTCAGCACCGATCGACTTTCAAGCACAAACTCACTCTACTTTTCGGAACGCTACCACGTTCTATCTCAGGCCCGGAACTCTTGCAGATGTTTTCGAAGTGACGATTGACTTTCATAAATCTGAAATTAGTCACATTTCGTTGTTCGGCAACTTTGGCAACCGTTACGAGATCCGCAATAACGAGAGCCCTTGCGCGAAATGGCTTACGAGCCCTCAATTCATGTCGCTACAGAGTATCGAATTTCATGCTTTCGAGCTTTCCCTTCTGATCGATATTGAATTCGTGCCCAGCATCGAAGCGCTATGCTTCTTCAACAACACGAAGACACAGATGACGGATGATCGTGGTCAAGAAGATATGATGAAACGATTCGCGCATATCAAATCAAAACACTCGCCTGGGTCCACTCCCGTGCTGAAGGTGTTCAAGCACCGTCAGACTATACGCTGGTCTACTGGTTCACAGACAGTGCCAGGTCATGTACTTGCAGCATTTGTGCAGGAGTTCAGTGGCATGCGTGTGCAAGTCGTTCAACAGAACCTTACGTAAATGGGGCCTCTTTCCGACTTCGCAAGCCCGACGTTGGAGTATGCTTGCCATCAACACGGCCAAGACCAAAGGTCTTATCGAGATACCAAAGCCTTCCTTGAGGTAGCGAACGGCCTTATTGGCTGGGGCATGAACTTCCCACCGATATTTTACCCTGAACTAATGACGGGAGTGGGTGGTAACTTCAAGCTGGAAGCGGAAGGTCTCGCAGTAAGTATATGTAGCTTCCATGCCGGGTAAATTCGCCTTACCATACATGCACGGCTGTCGTATAGCGTTGCAGCAAACCTTCCAAGTACTATGATAATCACATAGCTAACGATGGGCACAGGACGCTCTATCTCCGGCCATGTCGCTAAAGGTTTTGCTGTTGATCACCCCAGCTACTACAGTGGCTTTCAACAAGGCAGCCAAGAAAAACCAACGCGATGCAGTGAGATGTTTAGTCGATAAGCTCGCGGATAGGTCCGTCTTTCTGGAGACGGTCTTCGTTGCCAATCGGAACCTTATCAATACCCCTTCTCGCCGACACCAAATTCGTCAGGCCGCATGCTATCGGGTCAGGTTCGACTTCGACTGCAAACAAGATATGTTTTCGGTAGTCTCCCCGCTGATTAAGGATCCATCCTCGAAAGAAACGGAAGCCCTCAAGAATCTTGGTGGTGACACTCTCTTGACATTCAATCATTACGAGCGTGACGGATTGGGTGCTCTCTACCTAGGCGAGGATGAGACCAAAGTATGCCAGCAAAAAAGGGATGATCGTTTAGAGCGTGAGAGGGTGAACCGGCAATGGGAGGAATACGATGAGGTGCAAGAACGAGACATGGATCAGCAGGAAAAGGAGGCCATGTCCTCGGAACAAGCGCTTGTTGCTGATGAAGATGGAGGAATCGATATGGATGTGGATGGGCCTTACGAGTCGTAGTCCTGGTACGCCCAAAAGCCTGACTCTTGAAGTTCGCTCATACAGCGGATCTACTCTCGTAGCTCTGTAATAGCTCATCATCTGTTAATCACGCGCAAACTGAGGCTCGTACGTGTCTCTTGTATTCGAAAGCGTATGCACTGACAGTGCGCTTACTTTTTGTTATCCTGGGTTGAGAGTGGCATGCTTCACCTCACGTTCACGTTCACCTAGGCACTCCTTCATTCACTGCACCGTGGACACGCACCTGCCTTTCCCAGCCACAACTACGCAATCCGGAAAATTTTCGCCTAGCGCCTTGCCCGCGCCCCGTGTTGTTCTATATAAGCCCGTCGCCGCCTCCGCTGCTCACGCCAGCACCTTGTCCACGCTTGTCGCGCCCACGCTCCATAGCTTCTTCAGTTTTTGCCACCCTCCCTCCACCGTCGCCGCCACTGCCACGGATCCTTTCGACCCTGAGCTCGCGCCGCTTTTCATTCATCATGACGAACGCACACGGCCTCCACTCTTCAGACTCCCCATGACGTAGCTTGCTGCGTATATCTCAACCTCTACAGGCCAGTGGACGGAGGCTCTTTTAAGACCAAAAGAGACAAGGTGGAGATAACCAATTCACCGTGATAGCTGGTCTGTAAAGCGCTATAACCCCGAGATATTGTTTCTGGCGACAGCCATTGCTAGACTAGCGATGACGGGTAATGCCCACGTCTCAGAGGCACTGGTGGGAATGAGCTTGGATACGCTATGCAAGTAGTACACTAGGAACCTTGCGCACAATTCGGTGGGCGGAAACTCTGGCCAGGCCACCAGAGTTCAGGTATTCCCTGCGCCGTAGTAGCCGAATTTGCGTGGGAAGTACAGCTGTTCCCTCTGGGTAAGCCTTTGTTAGACTAACGAAGGTGGAGCCGCCAATTCCACGTCCAGGGGGACGTGGTAAATGGATCGCAGCAAGAGCCTTTTACAATATTTGACCTGCCATGAAAAACTGCATTGGACCGGGATAATGGCCTTTGCGACGTGGTTGGGAAGATGAGTAACTGAAGTCTTCCATGCGCACCCGCTTTTGCTTTCGAAGCCTTCAAGGTATGTATACCCAGAACATTCATCGTAACAGACTGCAGGTGGCCCTCGAAGCCGGACTCTGCACCTGTACGCGGTGAGGGCTACGAACCTGGACATTGTCCAGAGCCAAGCAGAGACGCACTGAAGGAAGGAGATTACATAGGCTCAGCGCAAGTAGTGTAAGATAGCATGAACAATCCATTAATCCAACGCCAGTCTATCCCATGGTATCAATCCCATATATACTCCCCACAATCCTCCATATATACATTCCTCCCCAACCAGTTGTCCAGTTGTCCATATACACAAACTCCATCATTATCATTACCCATCCATCTTACGCTCCAACAACCCCACCCGCTCCCGGCCCCCCGAGATACATATAACTCCCCCAGCTCGAACTCCCACTCCAATCCGCACTCATGCGATACCTATTCGTGTCACTAACTACAATTCCCCTGCTCCCATCATACTTCTGATCGTTCCCGTTCGAGTCTGTATACACCATATTCCGTATATACGCACTCTGCCCATAGCCCTTGTCAGGGAACTGCCCAGACCCCATGTCCGTCTTGGTAAGCGACTGATGGCTGTCGTAGATCTCGCCGTAGTAGTTGATAGCGTCTGCGCCTTGCTGGAGCGACTTCGAAGCGTCGGTGTTTGCGCCGAAGAGAGTGGCGGGGTAGTAGCCGATCCACCTGTCCAGGACGAAAAGCCACCAGTTTCCTTGGTATAACAGCCACTGGATTTTGATGTCGTATTGGGCGCCGCCGCGGGTGGAGAGCGGGGAGAACGATACGCCGGGGTAGATGGCTGAGTCGACTTGTACCCAGCCGGTCACATCGCGATTCCAGCCGCCTTGGTTGTTGGCGGAGGTGGTGTAGCCGTTGGTGGTGTAGTAGACGAAGAGGTGGGGCGCGGAGACTTGGTTGGGGTAGTTGATCCTAGTGTTCGTTAGGTGTGTGAGTGGTGGGAGTGGGTGGGGGCGGAAACTTACCAGCCTGCTTCGACAGTCTGCATGGCGACACGGGAGGGGTCGTTGTACAACGGGTTCTTGACGTTATACTTGATTACGGCGCTTTGGAGGAGGGAAAAGTCGGCGCTGGATTCGGTATATGCTTTGTACAGGGAGTATGTTGCTGAGCCGCCGTGGTTCACCACATTCTCTGCGGAAGAGGCGTACCAGTGGTCGCCGATCGCGCGCTTCCCGATGTGTATTTGTTGCGCAAATGAAGAGTTTATGGTCTGCGGCGGGGACTTGACGTCCGGAAGTCGACCATATTGGCGAACAATAGGCACGGTGCCTTCAGGTCCTACGTGCTCCTCCGCGGTGATGGGTTGTGGTATTAAGGTGGTTCCATTGGTCCCGTTGATACTCGAAGCGGACAAAGCCACTATGCTGGGGAGCTCAGGTGCAGCAGCGACTTCATCATCGTCCACCTGGGAGTTGACAGCTACCCAATCGATGATCGACCCGTCGACACCGTTGGTTGTATGGACTGGGAGTTGAGAGATAAAGCCTCCATCCTGAACGGGAAGGGCGGAGCAAAGCCCTGGTAAAACGACGAAGTAAAGATAATGCGAGCGCATGCTGGTCTATTGGATTACAATTAAGGTACCTACTCTTTTTCCTACTCGAAAGGTTTGCGACGAGGGCGCCGTCTTCATATAGTTCATGCTGAATCCAAGGTGGACCATGTCGAAACGTCGCATGAGCCGTACAGCCTGAAGAACCTCAGGGTAAGACATGGCATGCGCGCAATGGGATGGCAGCTGGGAAGTGTAAAATGACGAGGACCAAAGCCCATCTCTGAGTTTCAAGGCCCGGTGGTAAGAATACTCGCCCGACAGGTCCTGGTACGTTGGGCGAGTGGCACTAAACGTCTTCACAATCTTGGGTAAACGCTCAGACTCAGCGGCTCTATAGGAACCACTTTGGGAGCAATCAAGCACGCGCGCCGCGCATGCGAAAGAAATTCAGGGTCACTGTTTGGCGGCGTTGACCGTTGTAGAAGCGCTTCGGGGATGCCATTGGTCCGTGTGCAAATGTGAGCGTTTCGAGTTGCCGGATCTAGCAGAACGAGATCCTGGTCTGGCGTCGCATCACGCGTAGGCAACGCGCAGGGTTCCGCGACCACGAGGCTTCTGTTGCAAGCGCATTTGATGCCGAGTAATATGAGCGCGCGTGGCTTGATTGCGAGAAAAGATGGTGTTGAGATTCGCAGCACTATCGGTATGCGAGCACCTGGCCCTGCAGAGGGCGATAAGGACGATACCCCGGTCCTATAATAGTCCTGGGCATATTGTCATCGTTTCGCACCCTTGAGGCCGTGTTTTAGCCGCGTGGAGTAACGCGGAGGTACACCCGCTTGTTATGAATTTAGTGTGGTTCTCTCGATGTTTTATGTACCCTCTCGTACCCAGCATGCCTCCGAATCTTGGCTCGATACCGTAACCTTCACGCATTCACCCTCCGTATTTTCGCACTAAGCTCTTCATAATGCTCACAGCGCCTGAGCGATAACTGCCGCCAAATAGCGCGTAGTGGTTGAGGTGGTGGTACAGCTCATACAGCTTCACGCGGTCCTCGTACTCGTCAACCGGCTCCGTCTTTGGACAGAGGTCGTGGTACTCTTTCAAGAAGCTGCCGCCAAATCCGCCAAACATCTTCATTATGCCTAGCTCGAATTCATTGTGCGCATAACACGCGCTTGAGTCGTACACGACGTCTTCCGGGGCACCGCTGTCGCTACCGATGGTGCCAACACTGGCATTTCCACTCCACAGGTCACCGTGCACAACCACCGGCGTGACGCCCTTTCCGTTGTTTAAATGATCGTCACCTAGCAAGCGAGGCACTACTTTGGATGCGGTCGTCTCCACCAATGTATGCAGTTCCTCGTCTACGTTGTTCGACTTTTCCGCGCGTCGTAGGATGAAGCGCAGCCGGTTGTTCGCGTAGAAGTCTGCCCACGATTGTTTGAAGCTGTTGTCCTGAGGCGTATCGCCACAACATGTTGTAACAGGAAACCCGAACACGGGCTTATCGTAGCCGTCGGGTACCAGGGCCGGCGTCATATGAAGCTTTGCAAGCTTCGCTGCCAATGAAGGTGCGGATGACTTGGGTGCAGAGCGCGATGTCAGGTTCAGGAAGTCGGTCACGAGGAAGGAAGTCGAGGGCTGGGAGGAGAAGCGGCCGTGACCATATGATTGGGGGCAGAGTGAGGGCACTGCATCATGGATAGCTTTGAGCGACTCGTGTTCGCCTAGCATGTCAGTTGGTAAAGGAAACACAGGATCGGGAACGGATCGTACCTGCAAACATGGTCTCGGCATCTTCGCCATTCCCAGTTTTCATGAAGAAGGTCTTTTCTGTGCCATCGCTGAGCTTGGATGTGATCTTCGAGGTAGAGGCGGAGCTGCAACCGCCTCCGCCGGCTGAGGACACGCTTATCTGCTCTGGATCGAGGCGCAGGAGCTGAACAACGGCTGAATCGAGCTTCATGGCGGTTCGAATCGCGTTGTTTCGAAGCGTTCGGAGCATGTAAACTTGAGCATTGCGCGGAAGCTTTGCGAACAGAGAGCTCCTGCAGCTTGGTGTAGCAATGACGTTAGGTGGGGCGCTCGGCTGCACCTTCCTTCAGGGATGCCTAGGCCCACTCCAATTCAGACGACATTCATGATCCAACCCTCCTCATTCCTCGTCTTCTTTAGACTGACTCTATATAATACGGTTATTTTGACATGAAATAGTGCGGAAATGTTGCATAGAATCTACATCACGAGCTCTGCTTCACTAAGGAAGCGCACGGCGCCTGGGCATCAGCTAGACCACCACCTGTGCATATTCAAATTCCCAGCCGTGAGTCAGAATCGTAGAAGGGCGATCACTCTCTAGCCAATGTACTGTGGTTACGAACCCACACGCAGTGTGATTTAGTAATAGAAGAGGTAGCATTGGATTTTCCGCGCTGAGCTTAGTCGAAACCTCATTCAAGATTCTGGCAGAAGAGTTATCCGAATGGTTTACGAACGGTCACCAGTTTCATCTAATCTGCACACATGGAAAGAAACCTCCAGTCTCAATACACACTAGAGCATGATACGAGCATAAGATACAATCAATTGCGGCACAGTGCCATACATTCTCCACTGACAACAAAAGATAGAAGTGTCTAAACCCAGTTCGTTGCATTGATAACTATAACATTTGCGTCTCTGCGTCGGCTCTGGGCAGCAAGCGAACTTGAGCCCAGGTTCGTAGCCCTCACCACGTACAGGTGCAGAGTCCGTCTTCGAGGACCACCTATACAAATCGTCAAGGTTCCAATGTTTGGGAAATACATACCTTAGCTTGGCTCGGGGCAGGCCGTCAATAATGTTCGGTTCAGTCCCCTACCATCCAAGTTCGCGAACAAGCAAAGCGCCGTGTCCAAGTCGGATCAATTGGATGTTCCTAGGGTGCGTTGGACGAGTATTGGAGGGTCGTAGATCGCGTTTCCGAAAACCTTACACCGAGATATTAGAACTAAAATGTTTCAGGGAAACGTACCTTTGATCCCGATGCACCGTACCACCCAAGTTCCAGGCAAGCACCAAGGCGCCTGGGCTACTACCTCGCGGCTCGAGCTGCAGAACTTAGCCAGTTCAAACGAGCTTGCAGAACCTGACCGGTTCAAGCGTGAACCACTTCTGCATCCCCGCGATGAATCGCCGAACAAAGCGCGCTCAAGGCATGGGACTGGATATGCAGTGACCGCCACCAAGTATTTCATGGTGGGCTAAGCCATCTGTCAACCCTCATTACCACGCCGAACAAAGCGCGGTCAGTACTTGCCGGACCAAATGGAGTGGCCGTGCGGATCGGGTGGAGCTGAGGGAGGGAGAGGGAGGGGAACTCGACTTTATAAGGCAACGGCATGGCGCTCGGACCTCGTTAGCACGTGCCCATCATTCACCTGGCTTGGCGGTTGAGAAAAAATCTGGCTCAATTCAAAATCTCCCGAGGCAAACTTCGACTCTGGTCTCACCTCGTCAAAGCCCATCCAACCAGACGGGCAAAATCCCCGCGATGTCTTCGCTTCACAAGCTCCCAACAGAGTTGGTGCACACGATATTCGACCAGGTCAGTTGCCCCGCGCTACTACAATATCATGCTCGCATGGCGGCCCTCTAAACTGTATAGCTGAACTTCAAAGAGAGCGCAGTGTCATTCTGGTGGATAAGTACCTTCACGATATATGCGCCCCCAGGCTCAGTATAAGTTTGGGCTTGCTCGATATGGAATGCTTCGATGACCTTCAGGCTCGTCCCATGACTATTGACTACCTCTACCAACGCGCACACACCGCAAAAAATCTTCTAATTCACTACAAGTGGCCAGCTGAGGGAAGTATACGAAACGCCGTGTATGAGAAGAACTTTGAGCGCATTCTCCAGATATACCGCGGAAGATCCACGTCAAAATTTGTCGGTTTCTCGGCTCCCACCGTCGTAGGTCCGGAGCCGTACGCATCAATCAAAACTTCTCTGAGAGCGGACAACCTGCCAGAGCGGTTTGTGCTGCCACAGATCGCGAATCACCTCGGCGCGCCAACCTATAGCATGATGACACAGCCCGCGGTCATTGGGAGCGGAGCAATCATCAAGATCATGCAGACCGACGGCAAGGAGCGATACAAGCGGACAGAGCTCTACGTTCGGCCTTGGGCCTCATTAGACGCCGCTAGCGTTGCGACCGAGAAGGAGAATCGCACGGTAACGGAAGCGGTGATCTTCGGCAACCGGGAAGCTGGAGGCAACCTACAACGCAGCTTAAAGCGCTGGGAGGTCCTCACACGGGACTTTGGGCTTACGAACATGTCATCTGTGAGGAAGCTCCAACTGTACAACTGCAATACTGTAACCCTCTCGAAGACGACCCTCCCTGCTAATCTTGAAGCTCTTGCTTTCATCGATAATTGCGACGATCCTGCAACGGTCCGGACATACAACGAAGGTCACGCGTTGGAGCAGTTGGCAGAGGTGCAGAAGAACACTCCAGGATGTAAGGGCCTTGTTGAACTTGTCCACCTTCAACGGACAGTTCGATCCAGCGAGGGTTACAGTACCGTCGATCCCGAGAAGCTCGTAAATTTTATCAGGAAGCAGCATCGGATTGGGGTTTTGTGTGTCCATCAAGACGTTCTCTACGGAGGCTCACTTGAAGATTTTGCTAAGCCAACGCTGCTAACATTCTCATTCCGAGATAGCGAAGGGGACGTCGACTCTCCCGAGCTCAAGCGTTTCGCAGATGAGTCGAACAAGGTCAGGGCTTGGGGCGGCAACTGGAGTTACATCATCCCCGAGAATCACAACATCCGAGCCGACTTCCAAGAACATGCGACAGCTTTGGCGGTAAGACACATCTTACTTTTCGTGAGTCATATGCTAATCATCCTTAGGATTCGCTTAGTTCGATGAAAGACCTGGACACTGTTGCCTTGTTTACGCCCGGCTTGATCGAAAGTTATACCTCCCGTGACTTGCGGACTGAGAAAATCGCAGCCGGAAAGCTCCTGCGCATATTCAAGGAGGCAGGGCTGAAAATACAATGGTTGCACATTGTTCACCGCGCCATCCGCAACGACTCCACATGGTGGTCCACAATAAGCCACAATGGGATCACCTACCGTACTGTACTGGTAGACAGTGGCTACGCAAGCCTACAAGTGGAAATAGCTGTCGATCTCCCAGATGATGTCTTTGAGACGCGTTGGAAGCTTGGCGCGGACTTTGTCTCGACATACGCCGACTACGAACGCAGTCAATTGCGCGAGCTCAGTGTCCATCCCCAGGAACTGGCTGACCATACTCGCAAACGATTGCAAAGGCGGGAAGACGAGGAGGCATTGGCACGGAAGAGGAGATCCTATCGGCAGCATCATGTGCGCCGAGTACAGAGGAGGAGCGCAGGAGACGACGAGAGTTCAGATGATGTTGCATCCCCACCACGGCACAAGCGCCGCAAGAGGTCGGCGAAGAAGAAGCATGCTCGTTGGTGAAGCACAGCCTCGGGCGATTACCTTTGATCCTGGATCAACACAAGGTATCGAAGATGGGAAAATGAAATAGACTGAGTGGTCAATTGCTATAGGCGCTGCAAAAGGACATTGAGATTAGATCCCTTGAGAGCAGTAGGCGCCTACGCGTTGGATACAGACTATATCGAAAGCACTTTTCTCTTGATGATTGTTATGTGCATGCGGCTGAATCTAGTGGAGAAGCAAGTTACTTGAGGCGTAACCGTGAATTGCAAGGTAGTCCATCGTCATAGTCCGTCTTTGGCGGTCGTCAGAGCATTGCACGTCAAGAAGGCCCATGTATTCGCTGAGTAGAGCGGCACGAGTCTCCTAGAAGCCCTTGTTGAGCAAGAGCCAGGCGCGCTTGTCGTGGTAAGTCAATTGGAACGATCATATCTGAATCTGTACCGTGGTACGCTTCATAGCTTCACTACCTACCACCACTCAACATGAACAAGGCACACATTTACGTATAGATATGGCGTCTGTAGCTTCATTGCGGTCCATTATTTTCTTGACTTACTACTTTGATCTTTCCGAGCAACTGCACACAAACGACGTCAGGGCCCCTCCGCCATATCCGCCATATCCGACAGTGCTATGATTATGATACGAGCCTCACTAATGGCGGAGCAGAGGCCGTCCGGCACCGAGAAATGGTCAATCTCCCAAATCTGTTGACTACTCATCAATATGGGTATCGAATAGACATGAAGTGCCGCACCTCCACGGTGAGGTGCGCGCGAACGGGCACGTTTGTGCCGCGCTTCGGCGTTTCTATGAGCCATCAGAAGTGCGCACCTATACATAGCTCGATCAAGTACATAATGGCGCATGTACAACAACTTGACTGTGATCAATCTCTGCAAATATACCTCCGCCCGTCGGACAACCACTATGCTTACCATCGGCTCTCACCAATCAGCGCGAGCAGATGTGCGCTTGCTAACGTAAGACGGCAAAGCGGCATCTGCGCCGACATCCGGGGAACCCCACAAAGTTACTTTTCCGCAATGCCGCACCTACGTTCCCATCCGGTTTCCGACGGCCTATGAGATGACTTTGACCAGTAAATCTTCACAGTAATCTACACACTCCTTGACCATGTAAAACGAAGAAAGAGACTTTAGAATAAGAACCAGTGCTGCGCCTCCAAAACTTCGTCATCATATCGCTTCCTGAGGCATCCCTTTGACCTTCCTAATGCCGCAACCCGACGTCAAGCACGCGACGCCCGCAACAAAAGAGCAGGACTTCGCCGGCGACAACGTCACAGAGCTTCAGCACCATGCGCCCCTGAATCCAACGCCTAGTAACGCGCCCTCGTCCATCGCACCTCCGCCGGCCCCCAATGGCGGTCTGAAAGCCTGGTCCCAGCCCCTCGCTGCTCACCTCGTCATCATCAACTGCTGGGGCTACATCTCCTCTTTCGGCTTCTTCCAGAGTTACTACACCAATGCCTTCCAGGTGGAGCCTTCGGCCATCAGTTGGATCGGCTCGGTGCAGATTCTACTTATTTACCTGGTGGGCACGTTCTCCGGGCGCGCGCTGGACGCGGGGCACTTCCGTGTGGTCGTTGGTGTAGGGTTTGCGCTGCAGGTGCTTGGAGTCTTTGCTACGAGTGGCGCGACGGCGTATTGGCAGCTTTTCCTCGCTCAGGGGATTTGCAAGGGGCTGGGTGATGGGTTGGTGTTTTGTCCAACGGTGGCGTTGGTGGCTACGTACGTTGACTTCCGAGCATCAAGAATAGCACGGATCTTGCTTACAGGCACATACAGATACTTCACGACCAAGCGTAGCCTCGCAATCGGCGTCATGGCCACGGGCGGAGCAACAGGCGGCATCATCTTCCCAGTAATCGCACAGCAACTCCTCCCACGCGTGGGCTTCGGCTGGACCGTCCGCACCATGGGCTTTGTGATCCTATTCAACGCGCTCGTATTTCTATCCATTGCCCGTCCGCGCTTGCCACCGCGCAAATCAGGGCCGATCGTCGAATGGAGCGCCTTCAAAGATCCTGCCTTCAGCCTGTTCTGCTGCGGCATGTTTCTCGTGCTGTGGGCTGTGTTCTTCGCGTACTTCTACATCAGCAGCTTTGGACGCGACGTTCTGCATGTTGATCCGAGCACGTCGCTGAATCTGCTGCTGGTGCTGAATGCGATTGGCGTTCCAGCACGTGTTCTATGTAACCTTGTAGCTGACAAGCTTGGGCCTGTCAATACGCTGATTCCCGCTGTCCTCGCCGCTGGTATTCTGATCTTCGGCTGGATTGGCATACAAGCTCTTCCATCTTTGTACGTTTTCTGCGTCATCTACGGGTTCTTTGGCGGCGGGATACAATCGCTGTTCCCTGCGGCTTGCGCCAGTCTGACGACGGATCTGAAGAAGATGGGGGTACGCACTGGTATGTGTTTCTCATTCGTGAGTGTGGCGTGTTTGACAGGCCCACCGATTGCGGGAGCGCTGATCCAAAGGGACGATGGCGGGTATTTGTATGCACAGATTTTCGGGGGCGTGGCGTTGTTGGGTGGGACGTTGACGCTGATGGCGGCGAAGTTTGTCAGGAGTAGAGAGATTATGGCAAGGATATAATCATTTCAGACGTAGAAAGTTCGTGCGGAAATGGAGAGCAGATTCTTCGTGAAGGAGTGTACGTTTGCGAGAAATATACCATTATTCCTAGTGTGATAAAGTTACAATCAACGCCATGGGATAGTTCTTCCAAAAGGTCTTGCTGAAAACTGCCGTGTGTTCCGTCTATCAATGCGTATTCCGCGGTCCCGAGCTATTGAACCTCTGTTGGCATAAGTTGCATTACAGACTAGGGTATTCGCCCGCTATTACCAGATATTCGATTATTCGTTAACATGCTTACGAAAATACTTACGCTTGATACTACCGGAACGAATAAATGCCTATAGTCGTGGTAAACATTGCTCATCGTCCCTGTCATCGACGCGCCCTTTTTTTGGTGTTGCTCTGTTTACTTTTCAACCACCTTCCCTTGGTTGAGAATCCTTCTTCGATGACTGACTACGTTTAAGTTGTGTTCTGCGGTTCTGTCCTCCATTCCACCAGGTTTTGACTGCGTTGCCACTCCGACCTTTGAGTCTCTGTCCGATTTCATCCCATCTCTTGCCCAATTCCGCGACCAACTTCTCAATCAAT
Organism: Paraconiothyrium sp. Pb-2020; assembly: GCA_022419385.1. Classification (NCBI taxonomy): domain Eukaryota; kingdom Fungi; phylum Ascomycota; class Dothideomycetes; order Pleosporales; family Didymosphaeriaceae; genus Paraconiothyrium; species Paraconiothyrium sp. Pb-2020. The sequence continues at coordinate 4,782,999 of JAJUBI010000003.1, read as the reverse complement.
TCGCCCTCTTCTTCGGTGATAGGATCATGGTTCAGCGTAGGCGCAATATTCTGGTGATATCTTTCTCGACACTGCTTTGGTGACCTGCATGTATCATGTCAGTATGTATTACGAAGAAGTGTGTTTGGTAGAGCGGCTCGAGGTAGAGCTAAGTAAACGTAAGACTCGTTTCTCGTGTCTTCACTAGATGATCAAGAGGCTTTTGATGCTAGGCGAGAAGAAGCGTTCCGCTTTGTACCGGGATACTTACCGTGTGGACAATTCTTGTGAAATTCGAACCCAGTTGCTGTGTCCATTCAGATTCACAAGCTCGATAAGGCGGCGATCTTCATGTTGAGACCAGGGTCCTCGACGATGATCTGAGGTACCGGATGTCGCTTTGCGCAATACTGATGGTGGAGCTAGTACCTTTGTTGCGCGGAAAGATCTAGCCGGACCGGGATCAGCAGTGAATGGATGGGATATAGGTTCTGAGTCTTCGTGTCCTGGGTGGACCGTTTCGAAGTCGCGTGGGCCTTGATTGGCAAAGATGTAGTCCTTCCGTTCATCGTGGCTGCCGCTTCGTACAGAGTTAGAGTTCAAACGCGAAAGGAGATTCTTATCGTGAGCGCGTGCCGATGTCTCAAGGGAATCTTGTCCAAGGTGCTGTTCTCCGGTCAACCTGCCAAGCCCGGCTTCAGATAGACTGGGAAGTTTGTTCTCCTGTTGCATCTGTGCATCGCGCCCTGTAAGGTCCCATGGTCCAGCTTTTGAGCTGGAGAGAATATCATTTTCGCCTACGTATGGGCCCGCCCCGATGATACGACCTCGCTTGTCCTGGTGGCCCTTAGAATGATGCTCCCTCACGTTCACGTACCTTTCATCGCGATTACTAAGGTAGATGGACGTCGCTCGTTCGGGTGGCACATCTACTCCTAGCTCTAGATCAGCGAACTCTCTCGAATCGCCCTTATCATTTTTCCTCGCTTCTGCAGCTTCCCCAAGGGATTGTTGCATCGCAAGTTCGAGATCAAACTCGGTCGCCCATCGGTAGCGTCGGTCACGAGTCGGAGATGGCGCGTCCTCCACAAACGCTTGCACTTGAGAACTCTGCTGGGAGTTGTTACGCTTATCCCATTCTCGATGCTGCAGTTGTCTCTGTGCGCGTACAAAGTCGAGAGGTCCATTGCTCTTGGGTCGTGGCGCTGTCCTCGGGCCATACGGCGATGGGTATGCGGACATTGAAACCTGCGGTGGTAGAGGGAGAGGTCCATTGCTCTTAGGTTGTGGCGCTGTCATTAGGCTATATAGTGGTGGGTATGCGGACGTTGAAACCTGCGGTGGCAGAGGGAGAGGTCTGTTGCTCTTGGGTTGTGGCGCTGTCCTTGGGTTATACAGTGGTGGGTATGCGGACGTTGGAATCTGCGGTGGCAGAGGGAGAGGTCTGTTGCTCTTGGGTTGTGGCGCTGTCCTTGGGTTATACAGTGGTGGGTATGCGGACGTTGAAACCTGCGGTGGCAGAGGGAGAGGTCTATTGCTCTTAGGTCGTGGCGCTGCCCTTGGGCTATATGGTGGTGGGTATGCGGACGTTGAAACCTGCGGTGGCAGAGGGAGAGGTCTGTTGCTCTTGGGTTGTGGCGCTGTCCTTGGGTTATACAGTGGTGGGTATGCGGACGTTGGAATCTGCGGTGGCAGAGGCGCAAGCGCCGGGGGCAGAGAGAGTCGGGGGCTGCAATCTCCACATTTGTGAACGTTTGGGACGTCGCCGATAGATTCGTAATAGCACTTTATATGTTGCCAAGTATCGCATGACTCACATAGAACGGTGTCCCCGTCATGATCGGAGTAGCCGCAAATGCATTTGATAACGGATTGCTCTTCATCTCCGCTAGAATTCGTGCTATGACTTTTTGCTGTTGTTGTTGTGAACATGACTGGTTTTTCATCCCAGATGTCTGACTGTGGGAACTCGTTGGGCGACTTTTCTCTATGGATGTCGTAGGTCTTTTGGCTCGGGGGTAGGCCTTCTGAGCATGGGAGGCCTCTTTTGACGCAACGAGTGCATCGCTGTGGCCACTGGCGTCTTTCAGGCGTACACTTCTGCTTGTCTCTTCTGCAGCTGTTGCATTTAAGAAGATAAACTTTGTGATATACCCGTATTTTTTCTCCATCTCCTGGATCAAGGCTCGTTTGAAATTGCACAGGCGTGTCGTGAAATGAGCCGTCTTCAACATTGCTAGGTGAAATGGCCCCGGGCAACCTTTCAAGAGGCAAATAATCAGAGTTATCTGATTGAGATGCATCATGGAGCGGCTGCTCCGCGTCGTCGTCATCTGAACTTGCTGAGCCATCTACCGATTCTGCACCCTGGGGTAATACTCCGAGCGCGATCTCCTCCATATGACGGGAAAAGTGAAGAAACACGATGTCGCGGCCTCCACATACCTCTTCAAGACAGAGTGGGCAGGTTTGTGATGTCGATTCGTCAATTATACCGTGATATGACTCCAAGTGATCCGTCATAGCTTCGCGGTCCTTGAACAACACTCGTACCGCGGAGCAATCAGGGAAGATGCAGGTGTACGCGCAAATGTCCTCGAATATATGCTTCCTAGAAAGATCTCGAGTCAACGTGCTGACACTATGGAATAGGGAGATCTACTCACTTCCATTCTTTAGTCCGTCTTATTTGTATCCGTCTGCTGCAGACTTCGCAATCAAAAGGCAAACCCGATCGAGCCACTTCCGGAAGTCGTGGTAAGCGTTTGTGGCTTGTCTCAGCTCTGCTAGAAACGACAGTAGCCGCATACTCCAGACGGTCGTTAGCCATTACCGATTGAGCTGGAGCTGAACTTCCAATCCCGGAGTCATGAAACTCCGATCGAGCTTTGTCCGTCCCAACTAGAGTTGGCTCATCGATTGCAATTTCGCGCAATCTCTGGATATAGTTATATCGATCCCAGTTGGACTGACCAAGCGCCTGCACAAGCTGCTGGCTGGCAGATGGAAACCGTGAACTAATGAGATCTATGAAATACTCATGGGCATGCCGGTCCTTGAGCTGCACCCAAACCCTAGCTGCTTCTTCGTCCGATTCGTCATCTGCGATGGCTTCCAGGCTCGGACCCAGTATTATTAGTCCTTCGGTTATATTCTGCATCGATTTGCAAAGCTGTTCGACAGTCTCTCCATTGTAGTTGGCCGCCTGCATCGGCTCGTCGATTAAAAGCTTGGCATTCTCCGTAAGCGTCGCTATCTTCGAGGTTTTGAATAGCGCCTGACGTTCTTCAAGCGTGGGAACGACCTGTACCAGTCCTATAAGCTGTTAATTACACGATTGAATAGGGGATCGGAGGTGTCTACCAAGAATCAGAAGATCTCCTAAAGCAATGAGGAGGGTTAGAACGGTGTCGCGCAGACGGTTAGAAAACTGCAACGCTGTGTCAAGCTCGCCCTGCGATACGCCGAAATCCCGCCCCCAGAAGAACAAAGTTGCGACACTCTGCTCCAAGGACGAGTAGTACGAGATCTCGGTCCTTTGCTTTCTAGTGTGAGCTAAGATGGCCTTGAGGAAGCTCATTAAGCCATCATAAAGTGTCGATATATTGGCCGTCGAGATAGTCGTCTCATCTTCGTCGCGTGTCTGGATTTGCCATTTTTTGATATCTTCGGCGCGACTTGAGAATGCTTGGGAATGTCCAGTAGCCATTCTGGCCGTCAGTGGGATGGCATCAGGCTGAAGTTCACCTCAGATGAAACGCCGCGGCGGTGGTATGGCTTGCGTGAACATGCAACTGGTAGATTGCGCGCGACTTGATCGTGAGATGAGTGAACTAAGTGTCGAAGAGCAAGAAGATCGCCACTTGTCACTTGCGCGATGCCTAAACATGCCGTAATGCATCGTGACCTGGGAGCGGATTCAGCCCCGCGCTGCGCCACGATTGGGCGTCGCCACGAAGCGCTCAGCCCAGCCTTGTCAACAACACAGTATTTTCGACACCGCTCTTCTTCCTCCTCAAACGTGTTACCTCTAATGTCGGGCATCGAAGTGGCCGGTCTCATTTTTGGCATCGTACCCGTCGTCGTGGAGATCCTCAAGTCGTATAATTCCGCTAAAGAACGCCTCAAGTCCTTCACGAATCATGTACAGGTAGTTCGCGATGTGCAATTGCGATATCGCGTTGCCGCTACTAATTTCGCCAACGACTGTCAGCTCCTACTCAAGGCCGTCATAGAAAGTGCCCACGAGCTTTCGCAGATGATCGACAACCCCAACCATAGCGGCTGGCAAGATCCGTCTCTTGAAGGACGACTACGCAAATACCTGGGACGAGACTGCCAGATTTTCGAGGAGGTGGTCATTAGGATTCGAGATGTGTTGCGTGACACGGGTGCGCAACTGTCAAAGGTTGACCAAGACCTGTCTGCGGGACAGAAAGACTCTCGCATCATGTCACTGAAGCAGCTCTACACGGCCTTCGATATATCTCGTAAAGAGAATGCGTACCGACAGTCACTGGATGACTTAGACCAGTGGAACACGAAGCTGGGCTGTCTACGCGATCAGCGGAGCAAGTTGCATAAACACCGCAGCTATCGTCCTGATGCCCTTATACGTAAGAGCGTACCGAAAAGATACAGTGATATTCACACTGCTTCTCAAAGGCTTCACGACTCGCTTAAAGAGTCATGGTCGTGCACCAACATCTCACACGTTGGTCACCAAGCCAGATTGTCTCTAGATGCCGAAGCCGACCACGGTACAGCACAATTAGATATGGTTATCGCCTGCCGTCGAACAACCTCTGTTGACGCATCGAAAGGAGAATACAAAGTGCCGGAAGAGCCACCGATATGGTTACAAGTTCGATCTATCACCACTAACGAGCACGTCACGCAACCGACGCTCGAGTCACACTCGTTTCTGGGCAGCTTATCAGCCTCCGTACAAATTCAATCAGATCCTTCAGCATCGCTAGCTAAAGCCTCCACACCAAGGTCTGTGATTCAGAAAGTCAAGAAAAATCTCAAGCGAGTACACTTTGACACATCAGCCGGCAATACCACGCCACCAAACAGTTCGCCTCGAAAATCGATATTGCTCAAAGTATCTGAGCCTACGTCCGCCGTCACTTTCGCCATGCTGGATCTGAGAGCTACAGCGAGTGTCTGTTGTCATTTAAGCAAAGCGTGTCGGTCAGCACCATGCAAAGACATCTCTTTGGGCTATCTAGAATCTCTGGAGAGCCCTCAGTCGTTCAAATTCATCTTCTATGATGCGGGGCGTAACACCGAGGCCAAGATGGCAAAGAACACGCCTGGAAGAGATTCCTACTCCATCCGCATGGAACTTGCCAAATTGCACACTCTCCACCAGCTGATGCTTGCTCACAAAGTCGCTACAGCAGTTCTGCAATATCATTCTACTTCATGGTTATGCCGGGACTGGGGTCTCGAAGACATCTCTTACTTCGCCGATACAACATCAGGCACCAAGGACCAGTCACCTGGAGAAGAAGACCAGATCACGAAGACACTGCAAACTTTGCACCTAAGCACACAATTTCCATCAGAGTCTTCTTCTGCTCAATCTAGCTCCAGCAGCGACCCTGATGAGCTCAGCTACATGTATGGTATTCGCAATCTTACGCTTGCCGGATTGGGCGTAGCACTTCTTGAAGTTGGCATCAAGCAAGAACTTGGTAGCGTCAGCCTAGACTCATCGGCTTTAACTCCTCACCGCATCATTAGTGCTCGAAAGATGCTACGGGGGGAACCGCCTTCGCTGAAGATGCTAGGAAAGCGGTACATCAAGATGACTCGCCAATGCATCGATTGCGATTTCTCCTCCGGCGAAGACCTTACTGATGAGGCACTCCGTAGCGCGGTGTACACAGATGTGGTATGCATTCTCGAGGACATGATCGCGGATTGGAAGAGATTCATGGGGAGTTGATCAAGGACTTTATGTTCTAGAGTCGATCCTTTTACGTTTATTCTTGAAGAGGCGCGGGCAATTCAGCCCCTGATCACACACTCTTTAGAAGCAGGGCCTAGCCGGATAACTGCGACCCCACGCTTGTTTGCGGTCCCCATGACCCAAGCGACTATTGGTACACTGGGCTCATTGTAATCAAGTTGCGGAACCTGGAACCGCTGCTGTCTTCAGTAAAGATGCAGAGATCCTACAAAGCTACATTAAGGAACGCATTCAGCTGTACAGTCAAATAGCAATCGATACGTGCCTGATATACAACACGACCCAGTGTTTGAACCTGAAAACTCACTGGCTTCCGAGGATCCGCGCCGAACTTACTTTCCATGTTACGTATTCCTCCGCAAAGCACGTTGCTCTCGGCTACTCTTGTAAGCAGCGGTTTGACCTATGGGATGGCGTCAGCAACAAATGCATCGCCAAGTCTAGCGACCGTATATGCAGAAGGATAACTTCGATGGCGTCAGCCAAGTCGGATAAGTCGGAAAGGCACAATTGCACATTTTCCAGGGTTGCTATGGGGTCGCAGTCTGTTTGTTCATTAATCAGACTCATACACAGATGAGCGGGCAACAGTTATACAGATAGCCTTTTTAATCATCATGTCGGTGCCGAAGTCTCTCGAAGTGCTCTGGAAACCTGTCTATGCGGTGTCAGAGACTCTAGCGGTCATCCTCGGAGCCCGCTTAGGGAGAACAGCACTTCCTTCGCCACGGATCAGCGTTACACACTCGCTCATTTGGGCTCGAAATAACTAGGATTTAGAGCAATTCTTGATGACTCGAGCCCCAGTCCCTTTCAGGCTTGATGGAGCAATCCAAGGATCATCCCCACAACTTACTCGGCGCCACCTCCGTCTAGTCGGGTACTATAATGCTTATGCTGAATAGAGTCGGTCTAGGTAGTCCCGGTGAGTACTTCTGTAGTCACGGTACCGATAGAGTGGTAACGTAGTTGCTTGCCATCGTGAGTAAGCTATCGGACTAACCGTTTTAGGCACAATTCAGCCTCATAGGACGGGTTTCACGTGGTTCCTTGCATACATCTAGTCATCCATGAGCGCTTTTAAGTCACATTCGCATTGCAGGAGACTAGTCCACTCATTCGTTCTCGCCCTCTTCTTGTTTCCTGAAGAAAAGATATGTTACTACGCGCGACTGTGAGGAAGCTATTGCGGCTACGAAAACAATCGTGCTTGGTAAACGTCATTGGGACCGACGTGCTACAATTTAGAGCATCTAATCCCATCTTGCAATGGTGAAGCATCACTTCCGGAAATCTCCAGTGGCTCTTTTCGTACGACTTTGACAAATTCGCTCCGTATATTCTTGTCATCAATTCTGGTGCAGAAAATGATCTTCTCATGCATATTAAGCTCAGAAGCTTACTCTCATATATTGAGTGGCTTGAAGTCATGCTAGCAAGTATCCACCAACTGTGGATACGAACCATCAGCGGCCATACACGATGCTCACCTCTACACATACCGCGGGAACTCGGCCAAAATTTCATCGTAGATCTGACCGAGCGAAGCTGACCGACATCATCAATCTCGAAAAGGGCAATGCACGATGAGGGATTAGATTGAACCGAGAGGGTATGTCTCATCAAATTAATCACCAGCGTCCAGCACAATGTGTATAAAGAGAGCCTTGAGTACCCTCCCTATGCTCCATCACAGCACCAGTCTCAGATCAACTACCAGCCTCCAACTCCACAGCAGCCCACCAGCTTGCCACTCAGCTTCTTCCCGGCAATCACAATGAAGTTCACCTACATCACCAGCGCCCTCCTGGCCGCTCTCGCCACCGCTGCGCCCCTCACCAACGAGGACAAGTTCGCTGTTGACTATGCCGGCGGTAACGTCACCGGTGAAGCTGCTCCTGAGCTGATCTCCTCCGTTTCTGCGCGCTCCCTCCAGAAGCGCGCAAACATCCAGTTCGCTCTTTACGACTCTAATAGTATGTCACTCTTCCCTGGACTTTTCCCACTCGTACACAGCGAGAAGAGGAAGTGTTTGAATGAACCTGACACTGAATCCCACAGACTGCGGAGGCGACGCTCTCATTATCACCGCCACCGGCAGCGGCACCAAGGGCGACTTCCCCACCAAGCACAGCGTGCGCATTCTCCAGCTCACTAACGGCTGGCACTTGTCGCTGTACACTGGGCTCAAGCAGTCTGGTGTTCTTACGCGCTTCTTTGCTACTGAGGTCGGCGCTGACAAGTGCTTTGTTGGTAGCTGGCAGAGCTATGGGCTTTTCAGCTCTTAGGAGCTTGAAAGCCACTGTTTGGGTGATCATTGATCAAGACAGGTGCTGGGCAACCGGCAAGCAGAGGTGGTAATGCGAAGGGGGAGACGAGGACTGGTGAAAAGGGTTTCATTTCTGGGGAGGCTTTTGTAGCCACTTTCCCCGCACTTCCATTCGTTTGAGTGCGATGTCTCAGCTAGCTTTACGAATAATATACTATATGGTACCAGGACATGCAGTCTTCTATAACACTATGTGAACTCTTAAACTACAATGCTTTGGATGACGTTGGAAGAGAAATTGTGTTTCATTTGATGGTACTAACAGTGCTATACGTCATCCTTACAAGTCAAGCTTACGAAAACTTCGTGCAGAGCAGGTGAGTAGATGATGGATAATGGGGCAGGGGCTGAATTGACAGTTCTCGACGTGAGGTTCATGGTATTGTGAATGCACTTGCTGTGTGGGATTTGGTGTAGTGACGGATTAGCTAGCGCTACTCCTGAACCCTGGATATAGAACGATCAGGGGTTGGCTTTCGTCAAGATCAAACAGTGTTTCCATCGCGTCTTTTCGTGACCACCAACTGGTCACTGCAGCCTGCAAACGTAATTTCCAATGTACGTGATTCCACAGTCCGGCTCTTTTCGAGCTCCAATCCGAATGTCTTGTTCCAAGCGCTCTTCTGATTTGAGAGGGGCTCAGCTTCTGGTACCGCATGAAGACGCTACTGCCAGCCCATATGGCCAGAGCAAGAAGAAACATGCCTAAAGCAGTTACAAAAAAAGCAGAGATTGGTACTATTGCATCATTGCTAACTGCCGAGACGTTCATTTCAAAAATTGATGAAGCCAGGTTGATGGGAAGAAAGATCAAGGCGATGATCGTCACTGAATATTGTTAGATGCTTGCCGGTGCTCGTGCATGAAGTACTCACTGATTCGGACCCGCTCGCTTTCCTTGATAGACTTCTCGGACATTTCTATAGATTTCTCCGCCATCTGGATGCCTTTGCGTGCGTCAAGCAATATCGTATTATTGACAAAGATTTGGTATGCATCGCGCAGGTCGGAGTCGAATAATTCGATGTCACCTCTCACGGTCGACAGCCCTATGATAACTTCTGCCACAGAGCCAGATCTTCCATTGCCGTCCCAGCTCTCAAGGTCTCTCTTGAACATCTTAGTTGAGACGTGGAGATATCGACCGGCGTTATATGTTTCTTTGTCCATATTCTGCTGTGTTATATTTTTGAGTACATACTCCCAGGCATGCGATATTAGATCAACCTCACGGTTTCCGACTGCATTGATGCACGCTTCAGGTGACGATCTCGAGAGCCGCCGCTCAAAAGATAAAAACCAGTTGTCGAACCCGTAAGTCGTAATCTAGTCTATCTTTTCTGAGTTTACGCTACATCATAGAGTGGCCTGAGCAAAGCGAACGGGCGGACATACAGATGGGAAATGCACCTCCAGCAAGCATGCAGCAGCCAGAAAGTTCCAGTACTCTGGCACCGACAAGGGCCAGGTCCAGTGTTGGGAGATATGGTTTCGGCATGGAGCCGCCATGCTCCATGGAACATAATTGCAAGACTCGCGCAAAAGCTGTGTTTGTATGGATGTTTTCGGTTCTGCGGACAAAAGCGCGTGCCTTCTCTTCCTCGCGAATGCGGCAACCCACGCTGTGCATGCTCTCATATCTAGCAGACATTGCCTCTGTAAGTCCCACAATCACGGCAGATTGGAAAAAGTATCTGTCAATTTCCATTTTCTGGCCTGAATCTCTGCTCCAAAGGATGACCAGGCCTTTGGAAGAGGGGGGAGTTTCGCGTATGAAGTGTTTCATTGCTATCAATCGGGCCTCGACGGTACGCAGGCCGTCGTTATGTGCTGTCGGCGCAAGGTCTGACCATAAGTTGAAGCGACGTGTGTCGGCTTGGAAATCAACGATACTGATCCGCGCGGAACTCACATAATCCAGCGGCTTGTCAATTTGTTGCGCCAACCACATACTGGCGCTCAATTCCCCCGGAACATATGTCTTGTCTGGAAACTCCATGTTCGGCTTGAGGTCCCGGTACACTCTTTTCACGAAGTCCTTGTAGGACCTTGTTTCTGGCGTATTGGTCATTGCTGGTGCTGTCGTCGATTCAAATTTAGGAACGCCAAAAAGAAGTACGACTCGATTAGAGCAATTCGGTTGTTACGCAGAGGTGCTAGGAACGTTTCAGGACAAGACCAAGCGCAAACACTTGTGAAGTGCCCGGCTGAGTTTCAAAAACTTCCTGGAGGGAAGGGCTGAAATTTGAAAGATGTTCTAGGGGCAAGGCTGAAAACTAAAACATGGCGGTGCGTGCCGCCCCCACGGCGTTCCCGTACCGATAACGCTATAAGCCGAGTCGAGAGGCGAAGTGCAGGCAATGGCGCGGGGCTGCAGCTATGACGTCACATGTCTAGCTACGGTGCTCCACCTGCATCCCACAAAACATCAACAAGCCACACGAAAGCTGTTCCCACGAATGTTTCCTACCACATGTGATCAAAGTGCCGAAAGAGGACATTTGCATCCTCCCGTTAGAACATCAGCGAAATGGGGCACAATCGGAATATAAGATGAGACAAACTGACCAGAAGCGTGGCTTCGCCACACAATCTATTGAATCGTTGCGTTGTCTACGAGTTGACTCTTGACGGCGAGCAGCTCTCAGTCCTATCAAGCAGCCCCTTCGCGACATATAGTATAGTAGAAAGTGTACCCGGTCAGTGGTATGCCCGTACCGGACGAATAACAGAACGAGGAGATAGTCCAACAATCTGATTGACTAAAGTTATAGTCCTCCATGCACACATTTCTGTATGCTCATAGAGATACGAATGGATTTGAAATGTGCTGCATGCCCAAAAGACTTACTGTGCAAGTCTTGCACGGGAAGAGCGATCTTAATCCATATAGTTCTTTAGACCCTATAAGACTGCTTGAATTTCTTCCCTGGTCGAACTTTAGGGCTCTATTATCTATCCCAATGCGAGAACTCGCGGCAGTCGCCTTGATATCAAAGCACCATGTTAAGATACGCGCCAAAGAAACATACTCTAGCTACAATTCCTGGTACAAGAGCTCGCATAATGTGAAAGAAGGGATGGAAAAAGGCTGGTTATCATTTCTTTTGGTTCAATGCCTAGATATCTTAACTTCACTTATAGAGTACTGCACCACCAAGACTATAGTATGGCTTATAAGCATGTGTCGCTATAACTAAGGTTTTTCCATTTAAGATGTAGCTATTTAGATCCTGTCTTTGTGTGGCATGCAGCGCCAAATGTACCTATCCGAGTTTCACCTCTCGAATAGCTATGGATTATACCTAAGTCCACCACAAAAGATATATCTATTACCTCATTTAGGTACGCAGTCACCTGTCTAGGTATAGACTCTAGCCATCGTGGTGCAATGTCATTGTGTACCCGGGCATATCTCGAACACGTCAGACCTTGATCACCTCACGAAACCGAGCCGCAGAACGCAACACTAGCGTAGAGGTGCTGAGTCATCTGCTCGTCAGGGGTAATGGATGCAGTGTCGTCGCCTCTGACGCATCATCCTGGCTGATCTGTACCCCCGACAAAAGCTGGCTGAACTCTTCGTCTACGCTGAAGTTGCAGTGCAGACTGGACGGAGCTACCATCAGTTCAATCTCTGTTCTGACTACACAGGCGACCGTAAGCATTTGGCTCACACGAATGGAGTGGTCCCCAAATTGGTGCGAAGCCCTGAAGATCGGATTCGCCTTCCCAACAACAGCGAACGTTGAGCGTCAGGGCGCTGAGCGTGCTAGTAATTTAAGAAAACTCTTACGGCATCAACGCTGGTCAGTACCGACGAAGGACCACACTCATGTCACATGCTCAGAGACCCCAGTTGAAAATTCATGGCGGGAGGTTGTTGTCTTCTGGGAAGCAGCAAAAGCGTTTCAAGACCTATTGACGGCAGTTGACTCGTACGGTCACGATTGCACCCTATGTTTAGAGCTTCCAATACAAAGCAACACAGAAGTTTGATAGCTTGTGCACTATGCCCTCGTCCAGTTGCTTGTTGGGATTGGAGATTGTAGTGTGATCTTGGGTTCGACTATGTCGAGAATTTCTGCCTGAAGCTCTTCATAAGAGCCGGCTACAACGGTCATAAATGGATAATCTTAGGCAGGTTGATCTGCTGTCTGCACTCACCGGTAGCTTGGCTTGACTGCTCGTCGAGGCTAAAGATTGCAGTGTGAAGGGCCGTGCATTTACTGTGTATACTCACCGGAAGCTTGGCTTGACTGCTCGTCGAAGCTAAGAATTGCAGTGTCGTTCGCCTTCGTGGTGCAGCAACCCACATTGACTTACCGTCATTGCTGATATCCCCTTACGAAGCTGAGCCAGCCTTGGACTATACCTCGCTCCTTATTCGCTGGATGCGTCATAGACAAACATGATTTGGCAGCCTGACCCACCATTGCTTCTCGCAGGAATTCTAGCTGAGCTACTCATCCGCGCTGAAGATTGCAGAGTAAGGCCACAGCGTGACACACCCCCTCCAACTGCCCGTCGGGGCTAAAGATTGCAGTGTTGAGGAAGATGCAAGCCAGGGTTAATCGTGAGTGTCTGTGCTTATGCAGCTATTCGTGGTGGTGCCTGCGCTCACCGGTCCGGCTCGACTGCTCATTGGGCTAAAGATTGCAGTGTCATTATATGTCGAGAAAGAGCCACAACGTTCGAGATTAACATCGGATTGGGCTTGAAGGACTCGTGCAAGGCTGATTCTCACGACCACGGCTATTCTCATTGGAGAAAGTTCGTCAACTACGATGTTGCCTATACTCAGCTGTTCTATGGTTTAACTGCTCGTTGAGACTGAAACAATAGATCGTTATAAACTCGCGCCGGTGTGTACAGTTATTGTGGTTGGGTGTCGTGATATAGGTATAACCGGGATGAGCTCACCGGAAGCTTGGCAGCACTGCTCGTTGGAGCTAAAGAATGCAGTGCACGTTGACCCATTGGGCAGACAGGGTGGCTGTGCATGAGCTCACCGGAAAGTTGGCAGGACTGCTCGTCGGGGCTAAGATTGCAGTGCAACGAGGCTCTGCTCAGTGATACCTACTTCCTACGCTGATGATTATTCCGCATGTTGAGATCTCCTACCACGTTCGATAGAACAGCGGTGAGTGCAGCGAAAATCGACAACGCGAATCTATTTCGTCGCTTGGGGTGGGTGGGATGGCTGAATTATTTGTATGTCAATACGTCCTCGGGTTCCAGTCGCAGATATGAGATCTGGCAAGACGACGTTGGTGGTGTGAGATAGACGAAGCTTTCCATAACACGGGTTCCAGATGTATCGTCTTACAGCCTTGACTACGGTACTAAGTTGACATTTACATGCCCTAGGACTCTCTTCGAATTGCTTGACGCTTAGCGCTGATTTGCGCATGCTACTGCGCTGGACTCCACAAGTTCACAAATCCACAGATGGGACATTATTGAGCTTGGCTGAAACATACATGCTTGTGAGGACCGAAGTTATATGGATCTGGCATATTGAGGACATCGTGGTCGAACGGCTAGCCGGCACGCGAAAACGGTGTACAGAGGCATGCAAATACCCCATATCCTAGCTGTTCCTGGCGGGAAATTCGCCTGGGCTACTCGCCATTTGACGCGTGTCCATGGAAGCACCTGGATTGGGACAGACCAGGACGTGCTGGGAGATATGATAGGATGTGGTCGAGGAGAGTTTGCGATCCTTTGGTGATCCATGCCAAGTTGCGTTTAGCCGCTGCCACAAAGCTTGTGCCTGCCTTGTTTTGGCGCAGGAACACCCATCATCATCGTCATCGCTTCCCCAATTCCCATGCTTTGCACGCAGAACCGCATGCGGCGAGGATGCTTCCCGGTCCCATCCTGTGCGCGGTGTTAAGGACCGGGCGTGGTGCTAATTTGACAATGACATCAATTGATGGTTGAGCCAAGCTAGCAGCTGGTTATATAGCTTCACGCTGGGGAATTGGTGCAAGGTACGCCGCTGTGCTCAGGCTCGCTTTCATAATGCGCTCCACTCTCGCTCTGTCGCTGTCTGTCGCTAACGCTGCCGTTGCAGCCTTTTCCTTCGATCCCCTTGAGCATCTTGCGGGCATTGCACCGTACTTTGAGCCCGAAGACCCGCCGCTCGACCCCAAGGCGCCGCAAGGTTGCAATGTCACCCGCGCTACATACCTCGTAAGGCACGCTGCCATCTACGCCAACGACTTCGACTATGAGGAGTACATTGAGCCGTTCACCGACAAGCTGGAAAATGCGAGCGTGGACTGGAGCAAGGCGGGACCGCTGTCCTTCCTCTCCACTTGGCAGACACCCATCTCCGATGAAGAGCTCGAGGACTTGACCAAGATTGGCCAGCTGGAGTCGTACAAGCTGGGTGTGGACGTGAGCCTGCGGTACCCTGCGCTCAAGAGGCCGAACAAGGTGTGGACCTCGACGGCGGAGCGGACCGAGCTCAGCGCAAGCTCCTTCATCGATGGCTTGTCCAGGAGCAATGAGACTCAGCGCGTGTCTGTGCCAGAGACCGAGGCTGAGGGCGCCGACTCATTGACCCCGTACAAGGGCTGCCCCAAGTACAGCTCGTCGTACGGAAGCGACCAGTCATCTGTGAGTTTATCGACACACTGCCGATATTTCCTGCTGACCTTTCCAGAAATACAAGGAGAAGTACACCAAGCCCATCATCGAGCGCTTCAAGAACCTGGCACCGGGCTTGAACTTCACCGCCGACGACATTGTTGGCATGCAGGAGCTGTGCGGCTACGAGACCGTAATCCGCGGCTCCTCGCAATTCTGCAGCCTCGAGCTATTCACCGCCAACGACTGGTTGGACTTTGAATACATGAACGATATCCAATACTTCTACAATGCCGGATACGCCAACCCGATCTCGGGCGTGCTTGGCTTCCCCTGGGTCAATGCATCTGCCGGCCTCTTGCTCGAGGACAAGACGGACCAAGACATCTACGTCTCCTTCACGCACCGCGAATTGCCGCCCACGGTCATCGTTGCGCTAGGCCTGTTCAACAACTCGGCGTACTCTGGCACCAACAACCCGAACGCAACGATGCCATTGACCACGCAGAACTACGGCCGCGTGTGGAAGTCGTCGGCTATTCTGCCCTTCTTAACCAATATCGCCATTGAGAAGCTCTCCTGCGACAGCTACGGCTACGACGCTGGAGACTACTTCAGGGTGCTTGTAAACCAGAGCCCGCAGCAGCTGCCCAACTGCGACGACGGCCCCGGCGTGAGCTGCTCCAAGGCGACATTCCAAGATTTCATCAGCAGCAGAGGAGAAGAATTCGGCAGCTACACAGAGCGGTCCCAACCGGAGTACAAGAACTCGACTGACGTTATGACGATTTACGATGCATGAGCGTAACATGTAGATTAATGTATAATAATTATGGCAGCGTTCGCGTTGATCTATGCTGTTCACAACGCTTTCTCGCTTGCACCGTCTCCAATTGCATTCCACTGCACCGCGGAGAGCCCCACGTTTCCCCTGCGTCTCTGCGGCGCCTGCCCGCAGGTGGGCTAGAGGCCGCAATCGAGTGGGCACTCGTCATTCCGAGCGCGCCGAGCTTCTGCATGCCGTGACTTTCTTCCCACCAACCGAGAACGGTTGCGCCGCCCAACGCGATCGCAGAACAGATTGGCCTCGGCGAAAATTTTGATCCGCCATTGAGGGGTTGATCCTCACGCTCGTTACTCTCATTACTGCGGCAGAACCCCAGAGCAGTTTAATATCTTCCGCGACACTTCTCTCGACTTTGTGACTTTCTTGAAGAGCCGCGCAGGCTTGTGCGACATCGACCCCAGGTTCTGGATACTGGATACACGCGGGTAGCAACCATGGCATCGCTAGCCATCGCCCTACGCCTACCCCTCCTCCTCTTCCGCAAGCCCTCCAAGAACGGGCGGAAATCCTCCAACAAGGCCAGCGACGAAGATGCACCACCACAGCGTCTGCTCACCTACAACGAGCTCCCGGACTGGTACCGGCTCGAGGCCTCCCCATTCATCACATCCCACTACCGGCCGCCCTCGCACAGCATACACAAGAGCCTCCAATCGCTCGGCCACCTGCACAACGAAACAACCAACATCTACACGCATCTAATCCCCGCGCTAGCCCTTGCCCTCGCGCTCCCTCTTTTGCAACTTAATATTTCGGACATCTACGCCGATGCCCCCTGGCTCGACCGCTTCATGCTCACCCTCACCCCCATCGCCGCCCTCTTCACCTTCTCCGCCTCCGCAAACTTCCACACGCTAAACAACCACTCCGAAGTCGTCTCCCTCTCCTGCCTCCTCCTCGACTTCACCGGCATCCTGACGCTGATCCTCGCCTCCTTTATATCCGGCATCTACGTCGGCTTCTACAACCACCCCTTCGAGCAGCGGCTGTACTGGAGCATGATAACCATCTTGATAGCAACGAGCGCCGTGCTGGTTCTCCACCCCGCGCTGCAGGGCATGAAGTACCGTCCGCATCGCACCGCGGCGTTTGTGCTTACGACGCTGTCCGGCCTCGGGCCGACGGTGCATGGGATGTATGTGCACGGCGTGGGCCGGGGGTGGCATGAGTTCGGTGTGAAGTGGTGGGCAGCCGAAGGCCTCTGGTATGCGCTCGGCGTGGTGTTTTTCGTATCGCGGTGGCCGGAGCGGTTAGCATGGCGCAGCGAGAAGACGCGGGGACGGTTCGATGTTTGGGGCGGGAGTCATAGTTTGTTCCATGCGTGTGTTGTTGTGGGGGCGGGGTGTCATTGTTGGGGGGTGTGGGAGGCGTGGAGGAATGCTGTGTGAGGGACGTCCCCGCTCGCTTTCCGTGCTGCTTCTTTTCATGTTGTATATAGACGGGTGGCTGGGTGGGTAATTTAATGTAATATCGTATCACTAAGCACGCCAGACTTCTCTGATGCAGCCTCGCAGCTATCCTCGTCTGTCGGCTTCGATGATGTTTGCATTCACCCCTCGCCGGTACGCATACGTACTGCACGTCCTAGGCTTACTCCTTGCCCCCTTGCTCTGACTCTCTATTGTTTTACTCTTTTCTACCTGTGCATTTCGCTCATCTACACTCACTCCTAGGCCACTATTCTTTTATTTACATCCGCCATCTCCTCACTCTTAGAGACGAATTCCAGGCTGTTCTTCTACCCGGTCGACTACTTTGACTGGAAGTGGAAGACCGAGGGGACGGTTCGGAACTGTGGGGTAGGAAGGATTGGCGACGGAGATAGATGCGGTGGTGGTTCTACCATGATAGAAAGTGGTGGTTAGTAGGAGGGAGGAGTCTTTGGAGAAGTGCAGCTCATTGCTCGTCCGTTGCTCTCGAGGAGGAAAGGAGGGGTGATAGGAAGAGAGGATGTGTTGAAACCCCAGGGTAGATCGGTTGTTTAGCCAAGTCTGTTGCTAGATTTAGGGGTAAATAATGCAGTCTATTGGATAGACGATGGACGTACTCATCGACTATGACTCCCGCCAATTTACATATGCTCGACGACATAGTCCTAGTGTGAATGTAATCGTTCGAGAACAACGTATATTGCATGTGTCTACATTACGAAAGGGCTGGCTCACACCCCATACACAAACGTCCACTTTTTATCCGCGTACCGAGCACCGTTCGTGTTCTCCGCTTCGATCTCCTCGGCGCTCATCCCCGCGATCTTTCTCGCTTTGTACTTGTTCCACGCTTTGAGTTCGAAGTAGTAGCATGCGTATCCGACGAACGCCACGGCTATCAACCCAGTCGTTACCTTCAGCGGCCAGATATAATCAGGTCCGTACTTCGCAAGGAAGAGTTCAGATCCTATAATACCGCCTAGATTACCCCAGCCATTGATCCCCAACACGATCGCGCGCTTCCCCGGCTCAGGCGTGTTGCCAGACAGCCATGCAACCGTGATAGGCGCCGCAATGAATGTCCCAGAAAGCAGAACGATGATACCGCCATAGCGAGCAGACGGGTTCGTAAGAGGTAGGCTAAACGCCATCACCAAGCCTACAAGCACCAGCGTAATCCCCACGAGAATATGCACCGTCCGCTCCCGGAAGTGATCCGAGCTATGCGCGAAAACCAACAACAGCGCCGCGCCCACCACATACGGCGGCACCGTCATCAGATTCGCCGTCGGACCGCTGTACCCCAGCCCCTTAATCACGATGGGCATGAAGATGGTGAAGCCCTGAGGCGCGATGCTAGCGAGTACGTTGAACGGCAACACGGCCCAGAGTTTCCAGTCTAGCATCGCTTCCTTGACGTCCTGCTTCGAGAGCTTGAAGCGCGAGTCGAGGTTCGCCGCGGAGTCGAGCACCATTCGTCGCTCGGCGAAGGCTTTCTCTGGGGCGGAAAGGAACCAGGATTCGCCGGGGGCGCGGGCGAGCCAGAAGGGGGTCGCGAGCGCGATGGCGATGGTCGCGGCGCCCTCGACGATGAAGAGGTACTGCCAGCCGTGGAGGTGGCCGTCGATCTGGAAGCAGCCGTATGCGATGAGGCCGCCGAAGGCGCCGGCGACGGCGTAGGCGCCGTAGAAGATTGCGATGCGGAAGGCGAGGTCGAAGCGCGGGTAGAAGAGGGAGAGGTAGGAGACGCAGGTGGGGTAGAAGCCGGATTCGAAGATGCCGATTAGGAGGCGGACGGCGATGAGTTGCGCTTCGGTTTTCACCCAGGCGTGGGACAGCGTGAGGATGCCCCAGCCTAGACCGATGATGCCGAGATAGGTCGACTGGCCGACTTTCTTGCCGAGGATGACGCTTAGGGGTTGGAGCGGGACGAAGGTGCAGAAGAAGAGACTCGTTGCTGTGTTGATGGCGCTGGGGCTCATGTGTAGATCTGTTGTGAAGCCGTCGGTCTGCGCGTTTCCCAGGTTGCTTCGATCGAGGCCGTTGAACATGTAGATGAGGACACAGAAGGGTAGGATGCAGAGGTCGAATTTTCGGTTCAAGGCGCGGGAGACTTTCTTCTCTTCTGGGGTGTTTGGGATGTATCCGCCTTGTTTCGATGATTCGAGTTCCTCTTTCAGGTGGCTTGCTGTCTTATCGTCGACCTGCTGTACTCCGCGTGCAACGCTTTCGATCTCCTCAGCAATGGAGGCCTTTTCCAGCGAGGCCATGGCGTAGTGATGAAGCCTCGGAAAGCTACGCTGGGTAGGAAGAACCAGCGTTCATCCTTTCAGTGTTGTACTGCGAGTCCGTCTCTTATCAGACGTTCGCCCAGCTGTGGTAATCCTTCGCACGTGCTTTGACCCATGACACGAACAAGCTGGGTACCGCACCCGACCCCAACTTCCTGCTCACCAAGATGCGGGGTCCCCGCACGAGAGTCAAGCACCTTTCCCCAAATCCACGCGCCATCTCGAACTTGAAAGAGCTAAAATCCGAGCCAAGAGCTTGGGACGCACTCGCGAGGCCGAGTGCCGGCAGCTTCTCCAAGACGTTGTGTTACCTCGGGCTATTTCCTTCAATGGTAGGTAGTGAGTTAGGGCCGTTGATGACACCGCATATCAGTGCCCGCGGGCGCGCGTTCCTCCACGGCTGTGACTGTGACATGAGGAGGTGTGATACTTTAGGCTTTGCAAAGGTCCAGGTGACGGGGACAACATTCTGTGCTAAAGGGTAGGAACGAAGGGGGACCGGAACATTCACAACCCAGAGGACAGCAATATACCATGGCGCCTACCAAAGAAGAGCTGTTCGCATCCTTCCCGGACGATGTTCCAACTGCGCCGCTGGTGACGATTAGTCTGAGAAGACTTGTCTCTGACGATGCACGAGAGAAAGAGCGGCTATTTGAGGCGAGCAAGTCGCTAGGGTTCTTTTACCTCGATATGCGAGATTGTGCCCATGGCGAAGCTCTGTTGAAAGGCTCAGATGAGATGTTCGATCTAAATGAGAGGTTTTACGACCTGCCACTTGAAGAGAAGATCAAGTATGATTTCGCAGCGAAGGGGATGTATTTTGGGTACAAAGGAATGGGAGCTGAAGTCATTGACGGTAAGGGCACGAAAGATAAGAACGAGATCTACAACGTATGCTTTACTCTATACAGAATTATCAGGCTTACTGATAAGTCCAGATATCAAAGGACGATATCCTCTCCATCAGCGATCCCATACCGGCACCCGACCTCATCACCAAGAACCGTCCAAACCTGGCATCCTACATCTACGCCAACAACGCAGTCCTCACCACACTCTTCACTGCTCTCGCTTCATCCCTTGAGCTGCCACCTTCAGCATTCAGGTCACTCCATCGTCTGAACTCTCCCTCTGGCTGTCACATTCGATTCATTCGAGCACCGCCGCAACCCATGAACGAGCGCTCTCTTGCTCTCGGCGAACACACTGATTTCGGAAGCCTTACCATCCTCTTCAACCGCGTCGGTGGTCTGCAAGTTCTCCTCCCGAACAGTTCAGATTGGGTGTACGTACGGCCCATGCCCGGCTGCGCGATCATCAACCTAGGCGATGCCATGGTTAAGTTTAGCGCCGGGATCCTACGCAGCAACATGCATCGTGTCGTCGCACCGCCTGGCACACAGGAGAACCTGGTGCGCTACAGCCTGGTCTACTTTTCACGGCCAGAGTACGATGTCAAGATGAAGAGGGTAGAGGGTGGATTGGTGGACCGTGTGGCGACCGATGGGGAAATGGAGGGCGAGAGCACGAGGGAGTGGCTTAAGAGGAGGCATCAGGGGAGAAAAGTACAGTTCTTCAAGGGCGCAGAGAGTTGGGAGGGCGCCATGGGGACTGAAGCGAAAGCACAGATTGCAGTGTGACACTTCTCGGAAGACTTTCTGATGGTTTGGATTTGGCATTCGACGAGGTTTTCACCGATCGGCGTTCACGAACGTTTCGGCGATACAGCTTTTCGCCCGATGAACCCTTAGAAATCAACCTACACTAGGATTTTTCCTACAATTAAGAATTCACTCACAGATTCAAAAGTATTTGGTCCGGCGTTCCCTTTCCGGTTCTATTGCATTCCTCATAATGACGCTCACATACGCAGCCATCCCACTCCAAGTCCAAAACGTCTCCCTCACCATCTCCACCGTCCACAACCTCAATTCAAACCCACCAATCCTCTTCCTCCACGGCTTCGGCTCCTGAAAAGAAGATCTCGCAGACATCCATCTCAAACCCGCCCTTCAAAACTACGGCTTCCTCGCCTACGACGCCCCAGAATGCGGCGCCACACAATCCTCCGACCACTCCACCAACGACATCCCTTTCCTCGTCGCAACCGCAGAAGCGCTCCTCTCACACTTCAACATGGACAAGCTCCGCCTGATAGGCCACTCCATGGGCGGTCTCACAGCGCTGCTCCTCGCACACCAATATCCCAGCCGCGTACTCAGCTTCATCGACATCAAAGGAAACCTCGCGCCCGAAGACTGTTTTCTCTCGCGGCAGATCTTTCACTTCCCTTCGGACCACCCTGAAGAATTTCTCGAGACGTTTATCCAGCGGTGCTACGCCTCTTCTTCGCGCGGCAGCGCGTTGTACGCTAGTACACTAAAAACACCCGTGCGCGCCGATGCCGTGCGTCCGATTTTCGAATCCATGGTGAAGTTTTCTGATGAGGAGGATCTACTGGGGTGGTTTTTGGGGCTGCGGTGTAGGAAGATGTTTATGTTTGGGGAGGAGAATAAAGGGTTGATTTATTTGGGGAGGCTGGAGGGGGAAGGTGTAGAGCTAGCGGAGATTGAGGAGAGTGGGCATTTCCCTATGTATTTGAATCCTGTGGAGATGTGGAGAAGGATTGTGGGGTTCTTTGAGGAAGGGGAAGGGAGGGGTTTTAGCGTGATTTAGATTATAGGAGTGGACATCGCGCATCGATGTTGCATAGATGACCTGGCGGAAGAAGAGCTAGGGATTGTGCTATTGGTGTCAATAGGAACCGGAAGCACGCACGAGAGATATGTATATCTCCCTTGGAACAATTACGTAACCACATCACTAGTGCACTTGAAACACAAAGAATAACCGTCCAAGCAAACATGATCAATGCATATTCACAAGCTGACTATCTAGTCTCAACATTTGTTCGAAGATGAGGAAAACCCACAAGAGGACAAAAAACCTCATCAAGACGTAGATATCGCAGCCAGTCAGGTTTTTCTGAGACATTAGCATAACGGTATCAAATCAATCTCGATGTGGACAAAGACGACGTACTGCAGTGATGTTTAAGCGGCACAGATACATGTCTGCGTGCATGTGGTTCCGCCCTGGCAGAACAAAATGTCGCCATCGCAATCGCAGTAGGTCTGCTCGCAAATGTTGGTGTCACTCAAGCCGGCCTGGCAGACCACATGCGTTCCATAGGCGGTCCACATCAAGGTGGTGAAAAGTGCGCCGATTGCAAGCTTGAACTGCATTTTGTTGATAAAGAGTATTGGCTGGAAGTTGGTGTGATGGTGAGGAAGGGATGTTTCTTGGAAAGTGTAGTATGATGAGGAGAAGAGAGACAGGAAGGACTGTCTGGTATTTATACATACATTGAAGCCCTCTCAGGCCCTCCACTACTTGCCTCTAACCCCCTTTCTCTACCGTAGTCGAGGGACCCTCGTAGAGGAGTGAAATCAACCCCGTGCATGGTCTCTCGTCGGATACGGTGGAAGTAAAAATCCCTCAGTTGATCACCAGGGGCCGACTAACTAGCGCAAGCATGCATCGGTATCGTCTAACTCATTTGCGAGTTGGGGCTTCGTTTAGCTAAGAACAGACTACGTAACATGGGCGCAGGAAGGATCGGAGTGAAGGACTGAGTTCCGTCTCACCCGCGCTCTCAACCTGTGTGTAACGGCATTCTTGCGTCTCCACTGGAAAAGACATCGATATACAAGCTAGTCTAGTTGAGGCTCATGTACCGAGTTCTCTTTCCAGATCATTCTGCACATGTTGTCAAGCAACACAGTGGTACCAATGTTTGGGCCAGAAGTGAAGCTTCGGGAAGGGGCCGTCGGAGCCAAGCAAAGCTTGTTCACGGCAATGAAGCTTATCTCACCGTCTTGCGGCGAGCGCAAGATTCAGGTCCAGGATCGTGCACATGGAGCAGTGTTCAAGTGCGGGGGCCAAAGAAGAACGGCACCCGGCCTCGTACCACGATCCAAATAGGGCTGACCGAAACATGCGGGACCGATCCCTGCCCGGATAGTTCTCTTAGTTAGATGATGTAGCAAAGCCAATGACGTTGGTGGACATTGGAAATAAGGGCTTACACAAAGGTGAGGCACGAAAAGACGACGGGAGGACCATCGTCACTGCCTGTGCTTTGGCCCCTACGTGGTTTTAGACCTGTCAAGTCGGGTATCACGGCAAGAGTAAGACCTCCAGGGCTCGTTGGGCATGGGGCAGCGCTCCAGGTTCCGGAGCGAGCGAAACATGAGGTCATGTCGAGATTATAATAGGCCGCCGATCAGGGCCGCAAAGTCTTCAGCTCTTCTTTTGTGCTTCTTAGGCTCCTACAACTGTGGAATTGGTTGCGACTGTATCTTGCCAAGGTTGTGGCTGGTTCTCATACGCAGGGAACTGGTATCGAGCAGGTGGATCCACCGAGGGTTCCCGATGAGAATCTGGATGATAGATTTCAGTTGGTGCACTATCTCCGGTTGATTGAATTACTACTGTGTCATGTCGAAGGACGGAAGTGGCACGAGGCAATAGCTTTGACCTATCATTGGGCCCAGATGTGATTGTGAGCCAGTCACAAACCAATATGGTTTTTATCCAACGTGTCGGACATATGCCTGACTACGCTTCAGTAATTAGCATCCAGGATCGGGTGAGTCGAAAATACCCAGTTGCGATAATGAAGGCTGCGCATGATGATGACCCTAACACGTAGCCTTTGCTTAGTTCGTACGACTCTCAGATCATCTCATCCCTACAACAAAGCCAACCTAGAAACGGAGCTTCGAGCGAGCTGAGTTCACGGATCCTTATTATGCTTAGCAGGTCCATGCAGGTCAGCGTTTCCGGCCCGAATTAATGCACCCTCCGGTACCGAGTTCAGGCGGGGAACCATGTAAGACATTGAGACATCCATCAGACAGGTTAGATAGGTTACGCGTCCAGGTAAAAATGCCCAGCAATCAGAAAGCTTATGTTAACCTTATTTGACTCGGAATGTCAGCTTGTGTAACGGTCACGTCAGCTCATGTAGTCATGGCGTAAGCTGGTGTAACAGGGATGTGCATCGTATCGAGTTATTCCAGTGCGCCCATTGTTTGACCTAAGTTGGTTTACGCACATCATAGGAGGGGCCGAAATTGCTTGTGCCATGTTGCTACTGGCGCCGGTGTCGCTGATAATTGATTCTTTGCCCTCTTTCCGCCTTTGTAATCCGCGCGCACTCAATGAGAATATCCATAAATTTCATGGGAGGTATTCATTCATATGAATAGCTTCAATATTGTCACCTTTTCTTTTGATGAGCTTAGGTAAAGTGTGTCTGGTATGTATCGTCGCTTCCTGCTAAGCTTGAAATACGGCAAGTCACGGTGAAGGTCTTAGAGTCGAGCTGTTGGACAAATAAAAGGACGAGGATTAAGATTGAGCATTTGACAAAAGTTTGATACTCTGCTTCAAATTGCTACGAGAGGCAGATAAAACGGTAACAAAAATATGAGGTAGGTATTTCCAAACAACGATAATCAAAGCCTGTATTAAAATTGAATAGGACGTAGCAAGCAATGCCTATACCTATGTAGTACGAATAGAGGTGAAGTTCCTTCTTCGCGAGAAAATATACACGATAATATGCGACAGAGCTAAGCTTGAGCGACATGGGCAGTCTTGATATTCCAACTTATTAAAAAGCCATCGCAAGAGCCAAACCACCAACCATCGCCGCAAATCCTGCACGCTCAGAGACAGCAGCTCCCGTGAAGTCCGGTCCACCCGTTGTCGATGTAGCCGAAGGGCTCATTCCGCCAGTTGAAGTTGGCATCGTTCCGTTCGTCATGCCACTAGCCGACTGCGGCTCCATCGCCGTTCCATTGTTGGGGTATGCAGCACACGTTGCCATTGGGTCTAGCGGGCACTTGTCGTTCTGACAGATACTGTTGAGCGTAGCCCCTTGCTCAGGAATGACGGTTGTAGGGGGGCTGCACTTGTATCCGAACAGTTTCTGTAGCGCCATCGCGACGGAAGAGACATCATCTTCCGTAACACCGAATGAGGTGGCTGCCATTCCGACCTGTTGGACGAAGTATCCGAACTCGGAGGGATCGAGGTTCATGAAGGCGTGTGCGGAAGCCATGTCATGTCCAGCGTAAGCTGGGAAGCCCATAGAGCCGTAGGCGGAGCAGCCGAGCAATTTGCCAAAAAATTGGTAGAGGTGCGTAAGGAGAAAACTGCGCTACCGTTAGTATGGTGCAGCAAAGGGTGGGGAGAGAGCGTAGGTTTACTTACTATTGGTTCGAAGTCTCGTTATTGGCAGGTTTGTTCTCCATCAATGGAGCGGCACCACCACCATCAAGGAAGTTAATGGAAACTCCTTCGGAGCCACCACGGTTGCTTGACTTCAGGGTACCGTCGAAGTATGGCATGAGGTTGACCTCTTCGCCTTCGTAGGTACCCTTGGCCAGAATGCCTGCGACAGCGTTCTTGTTTGGTTGAGTGTAGTTTCCAATGACAACAGTGTTGACAAGAAGTGTCAGCAAAGTATACTGGTTTGTGGCATTGTTCTCCATGAGAAGCGCGGTCGTGTATTTATCACACAGTGACATGTTTTGCGCTGCCGCAGAGGCAATGGCGCAGCCCATGAAGGCAAGAGATCTGAAGGAGCGCATGATTATAGAGAGTGTATTACAATAAAGAATTTCAGAGAAGGTGACACTGGAGGCTTTCGCGGAGAAATAGCAGCCTTTTGAATCTTGAGTTCAGTACACCCCCTCAACTCCCGAAGGTCCTTAGCGCAGATAGGTAATTCCATGGCTGACATTGGTCCTGTACGAACGGCGCATTGTTCCTCAAAGCATGCCTGACCTACCCACAGTATGGCCGAATCTGATTTACCCAACCGTCTGCTTGTCCGAAAATGGAAAACATCGTGAACGTCGCCGGGATGGTTCATCTCCGGAGTCCTCTGCTACCAATCAGAATCAGCTTAATCGTCATGGCTTTGGAAAGCCTTCTCGAAGCAGATTCGCGCGGCGTTGGCGTTAGGCTGTGCCACTGACAAGAGAGGGATTTCAAAGGGATGTTACTCGGGATCTGTAGCTTCCGGCCGTGTTCATAGCTGAATGAGGCTTAGCGTAGAAGCTATGCGCGCCACATGTTTGAGCGATCGTCGTGTTTCTCACGACTAGCGAATTACACCAGCGATCGAAAAGCTTGTTTTGTTAAGCTTACTGCTAGCTCTGTTTGTCCACGATATTCTCCACGCATCGGGGACGGAAAGACGGGCCTAGGAGGTTCCTATCTAAGTCTAGGCGTGCCACCGCGACATGCAAGATTAATTGAAAACATCAACATAGTGTGCGGCAGTGGCTATATTTTTGTTATCGTAAAGCTGGTTGACTATCAGTACCTTGCTCCTATAATGCCCGACAACATTCCGTACCATCTCTGAGACATACGACTGAGCTAAAAGTTCTTCGGAATTCTTTGTATGTGAGGTCGCAAATAGGAACGAGCAGCCGGGCTCGCTGGTCCTGCTGAAGGAATACGACCACTGGGCGCACGATTTGCATTGCATTCCACCTCCTGATATTGCTTAGCTGGGCACTGATCCCCAAGCCGGCTTCACTGCAGCCGTAATGAAGCGGGTGCCAGCATAGCGGCACATGACTTGTCTGGGCGAGGCTTACTCACTTCCAGTCTCGATACAGGTGTCCGGCCAATTCTACGGGACTAAGGCAGTCTGGTGCCCCGATTACCTCCTGTTTTTCCGCGGAACTCAAGCAGGCTGCCTTTCGCCCACAGGACCACCAAAGTGAGCTCTGAGCAACGTGGAAACCGGCCTCGCGCAGAAGTTGACTGATAAGGGCATCTATGTGGACGGTGTCCTACTGAATTCAATGTGGACGCTGCTCATTCCCTCTGGGATGCTCGCGATGTTCCGTGATTTACCTTGCTCTAAAAGTTCCTTGGGGTTCTCCCGGAGAGAGTACCGAACAATCAAAGCGCAGGCCACCTGGACATCCAGCACAAGGACCACAGTTCTAGTGAGCCACCTTGGACATCATCTCCACCTGGGAGGCGATGCGGCACATCCACCAAAGCTAGTATTGAGCCGTGGCTGTGATCTGAAGGAAAGGGGCTATGATCCTCAACTGCGATCTTTGGCGCCGTCGCGCCGTTTCTGTTCCAATGTCAGAGCCACTGGGAGCCTCAAGTCACAATTCTATATTCATTAACGTGCGAATGAGTTCGCTTTCCACTTGTTGCCGCATATGCTTATATTCAAACGTCAAGTGACTGCGGTGCCCAAATAATACCTAGATATTACAAACCGAAGTGGGAGATGCACTGTTATAAGACTTTTGGCATAAGTCTGGTCGAGACGATTCCTCCTTTGGACTACTCGCCGAAGATCTTTTCTAGATATCGCAACCAATTTTCTCCTGATCGT
This sequence comes from Paraconiothyrium sp. Pb-2020, assembly GCA_022419385.1. Classification (NCBI taxonomy): domain Eukaryota; kingdom Fungi; phylum Ascomycota; class Dothideomycetes; order Pleosporales; family Didymosphaeriaceae; genus Paraconiothyrium; species Paraconiothyrium sp. Pb-2020. Next base: position 4,755,097 of record JAJUBI010000003.1, on the reverse strand, counting down.
AATCAGTGATGTTTCATGTCTCCCAATCAAATTTGATGTTCTCTTACCTAGCACCTTCTTCATTCTCTCTTGACTCCAGCCTCTCCTAGCCATCGCGAGCGCCAATTCCGCCCTATCCTCAAGCTTCCCTAGTGGCTTCACAACTCTTTGGCTTCCCCACGGTGTCAGTTGACGAGCATAGCCTTTGTCCTTGTTGCACCACGCCATGAACTCGCTCGGTCGCCCGTGACCTTCACTGCTGTCACTTCCCACTCCTACCAAATCTTCTCCAATCAAATCAATGACGTATTCCAGCGCCTCAACGTAGTCGTCAATGGTGCTGTCGTTTCCTTTCTTCATGTGTGGGCCAAACTGGCTCAGACCCACAAATCCGCCTTTTGCGCCAAGCAGTGCAATGAGTTCATCAGTCTTGTTTCGGGGATGGTCTTTCATGCCTCCCGGTAGGACGTGCGAGAAACAAGGCGGCTTTCCTGCTGGAGCGAACTCAATCACATCTCGAGTGGTTTTAGGTCCAACGTGACTAAGATCACAAACGATTCCCAGTTTAGCCATCTCAGTAACGACTTGCCTTCCAAATCCGGTTAATCCACTGTCGTTTGCTTCTGTATAACCGGCACCTGAGTAGTTTTGCGTGTTATACGTCAACTGCATCTTGCGCACACCCAAATCTCGAAACACGCGCAAGTAGTCGAGCTGATCTTCAATTCCTGCCGTGTTCTGCCAACTCAGCAGCACAGCCGTCTTTCCAAGCTCTTTTGCTTTCCGTATGTCGGCAACGGTGTGTGCTTGCACGATAAGATCGGAATGCTCTTCGAACCATTTTTTCCACTGGACGACATTGGCGATAGAGGCTCTGAAGCCTTCCCAGAGTCCACACGTGCAGCTTACGCCATCGATGCCACCAGCACGCCAGGCAGTGAAAATTTCGCGGGAGAAGTTGCAGATGTTCAGACCGTCAAAATGCAGTGTGGATGCGTAGAGGTCGCGGGCTTCGAATTCGGTCACCATAGTGAAAGTGGTGTCAGTGAGTGCTTCTGATACACTCCCGACGAGACTGACGATGATATGACAACAGGGTGTTAAGCTGCAAGGATTATTGTAGTCTGATCGGAGGAACGCGAACTGTATGAGGAAATAAATGGTCCGACACTCGGATCTTTGCCGACTTAGCGCCACGCTATTCAAGCACTACCTTCTTATCGTCAATTGCGTGCTACAACGTGGGCAGGCGCACCCGATCCTAGTCACATAGTTTGTCACAGTTTTCTTTGAGCTTGAAAGGCGTCTGTATGAGTAGCTACATGCATTCCAAGCCTACGCAAATGAACGTAAAAATGCTCACCATGGTCTCAAAGGACTCACGCCTTAGTTTAATTGACATACATACAATTATTCATAATACCTAACAGTCAATTGCTCCCCCTCTTCTAGTCCGCCTCAACTTCATTTTCAACTTTGACAGGCCACCTCTTATGGACTTGCCAAACACACAGTGTGAGAACAACTTCGATCGCGAAGAACATCGCCGCCATTTGATAACCAATAGGGAAATGCGGTGCCTTCCCAGTGTCATAGATGAACAACGGGACCCAAGCTTGGAACGTGAAAGCAATAGCTTCCACAACTCCAATAATGACGATCCTATGCTCCGCACTCTCGGAGCAAATCTCATTGATCCACGTGATGATGAGAGCTCCTGCACCTGTTTCCAAGAATGTGAGAATCCACCCTGCGATCATGGCAGGAATGTTTTGCGCCGGCCAGACGGATAGTATAATGCAACCGGTAAGGGCAGGGACACACGCCGCTATGATGACGGGCCATCGCATGCCAATTGCATCCGACGTCCATGCGTAGGTGAGCGTGAAGAAGATCTGCGCACCGTAGCCTGCGGTGGGTATCAGGTTTACTTCAGATGTACTCCACCTTTTGGTTGATTTGAGCCAGACGTTGAAGTAGCTGTAGATGCGGATTCCAAGCACGTGCGCGATGAAGATAGCACAGAAGAAGTACAGTGGCCAAGATGTGAAGATGTCTTTGAGTTTCTTGAGAGTAAGACGTTTGACCGGACGGCGACGGCAGACTTCCATGCGGTCAATGGCCATTTGCTTCTGCGAGGGCGGGAGCCATCTCGCCTTGGAGCTGGTAGGTTGATCCGGGATGGCAAAGTAACCGTAAATGGCGATCGGTACGCCGATTATGCCTTGTAGCCCGTCAGAAATGTGCGTCAATCATAATTCCGAATGTGCCTACCATCAAAGATGAAGAGCCATTGCCAAGCCGCAATACCATGCTTGCCGTCCATTCCTAAGAGGCCTGCTTGCAAATAGCCACTGAACATCTGCGCAGCAGAAGATGAAGCCTGGAATATGCAAGCACGTTTTCCAAGTTCTTGAGGCGTGTACCAATTTCCCAACAGCGTCATGATACCTGGATACGCCGACGCTTCGAGTAGACCGATGAAGAATCGCAAGACGAATAACGTCTTGACATCCTTGGCCCCAGCCATACCCATGACTAAGAAACCCCATATAAGTTCCAGTGTAGGAAGCCATACTGAGGGTCTGATCTTTAGCATAATCATTTGGGACGGAATCTGGCCTACAATGTGGACGAACAGAGTCAGTATAATGCTCACTAAGGGAACGCTTAGGTATGAGTAGATGTCTGAGCTGATTGCGAATGGTCGAAAATCTCAGATTTGCGAACGCTGGGATTCTCGAACCACAGCAACAACAGACATGCCACTTTTTACACTGGCATTCACGTACCTAAGATATAGCCGATATTCCAGTAGGTTGTTAGGTAGTTCAGGTCATTACCTGTGAGTCGGAGATCCTCTTTCATGCCCGAAACATAGGCATTGCTGATCTAGGTACGGTAAGCGAATGAGATCCTGGCTGACGCTTGTAGGATGATTTACATTGGTCTGGTCGAGGTACTTGACGAAGTATGCGATGCAGACGTAGGTCAGGATCCAGACTTCGAAAAGTTAACGAATGACAGCTTTGGAGTATATCTTGCTCAACTCACAGTCGATCTTCGCGATAAATGCTCTCTCTTCAGGCGACTTGTCTAAAGAATCCCAAACAACCGCCAGGATACGCTTGCTCAATGGCAGCTTCGCAGGAGGGTCGACTGAACGCTCATCCACAATTGTGTCGACTTTGTCAAGGCTCTTCGAATCCGACATCTTGGTAAAGCACTCGGTTAAATACAAGACAATTCCGAAGGTGCGGGTCGAAAAAGGGTTGGGATGCACCTCATTTTCATATGTTCTACTGATGCGCAATGTCACGATTACAAGGAGGTCTACAAGCACGCAATCCGGCCTATAATCACAGCAATGACATAGCTCGCACGTCCGGCTCGAAATTGGATGATCAACAATAATCGTGGGTAGCGGAAGGATGGATTTGCTGGTTCGTGAGTAACGAGGTCCGACTTTTATTACCAGAATGGTAATAGCGCCCGCTCCGAGTCATGCAAGAGTGGCGCGATGCGAAGACGACTCATCGCTCCAGAATCCCAACGATAAGATTTCCAGAATCAGGTGTTTGCGCGCAATCCTAAACCGATCTCAGAACATCGACAATTGCACAATCGTTGAAATATGGAGCCCCTCACACATATCAAAAGTATAGCAGTGATCGGCGCTGGACCTGCTGGTTTGGCGGTAGTGAAGCATGTTGGCCTTCTACACAAGCGTAACACGCTGACCAAGGCCAGGTATCTCAAAGCCGAGAACGCGTTCGATAGAATCGTGGCTTTCGAGCAACGTGATGAAGTCGGCGGCGTGTGGAATTACACTGGCGATAGTTCCCCGCAACATCGATCTGACCTCACTATTCCGCGGACAAAACCAGCAGAGTCCGTGGAACAACCAGCATTGACTTGTGCAGCTACGGGCGCGGCAAATTTTGTCTTCCCCTCTCCTATATATGATTCTCTCGAAACAAACATTCCCCACACCTTGATGAATTATAGCGACAAACCTTTCCCGACACACTGTCCACTGTTTCCAACTCATAGCATTGTCAAGCAGTATCTTGAAGAATATGCGGACGACATTAGAGGTCATGTGAAACTCAACACCCAGATAATACAGGCTCGCCTTGTCCCTGGGAATGGCGCCCGGAACACGAAATGGACGATGAGCTACGTCGACATCATTTCAGTGACAAGCTGCGAAGAATCCTTCGATGCAATTGTCTGTGCTAGCGGCCATTATTCGGATCCCTTTGTTCCAGAAATACCAGGAATCTCTGAGTTCAAGGCGAAATATCCGGGGGTGATATCGCACTCGAAATACTACAGAAATCCTGGGCCATATGCAGGCAAGGTGAGACGGAAAAAGCAAGTTTGATATATATAAGGAAGCTAAGTTTTGTTAGAAAGTCGTTGTCGTGGGGAACTCAGCGTCAGGCGTAGATATATCGCGACAGATAAGCACCGTCGCTGCTCAAGTTATCGTTTCAGAGAAAGAGAAGCCGACAACTCTGCACAGCGACTCGGAAGCCATTACATATAGTCCGGAGATTGCCGAGTTCCTTGCCGATAGTAGAGCTGTACGGTTCATGAACGGCGACACTGTGGCGGATATCGATAACGTCGTTTTCTGCACAGGCTACCAGTACTCTTTTCCGTTCCTCCAGGGCCTGAATCCGCCCGTTGCCACGACAGGGGAACGAACAAGGAATGTCTATAACCACATCTTCTACTATCCTGAGCCCACACTGGCATTTCTGACTCTGCCTCAGCGCATTGTCCCTTTTCCGGTCGCTGAAGCGCAGGCGGCGTATGTTGCTCGAGTGTTCTCTGGACGTTTGGTTCTACCAACATTGGCGGAAATGAAGGCCTGGGAGGACAGTGTTTTGCAAGCGAAGGGCAGTAATGGTTTCCATAATCTTGGGTTTCCTGAAGATGTTGGATACATCAATGCACTGTACAAGATTAGCTCGAGTGCGAGGGCCTGTGCAGTTCGGGGTACAGGAAAGACACCGCCCTATTGGGATGAAGAAAAAAGATGGACGAGGCAACAGTTTCCAATGATAAAGCAGGCAGCTTTGAACTTAGGTGAGAAGAGGTGTAATGTTCGCAGTCTGAAAGATCTGGGGTTCGACTTTGAGACATGGAAGGAAGCAGAGTACGTGAAGCAAGGGGTTGGTCCATAGCCTGTAGATGCAGCATGCTTAATGAAGTGGTATTACACAACTCTGAAGAATACATTAATCGAGATGACTGAGACCATGAACGAATCGCAGACCCACTACAATCCAGCGTAGCGACAAATACGTCATATAAGCAGTAGCTGTCGCCGTTGGCTGAGCTGCATATTTGCAAACCTTTCTTCCCTACACTGGATATCTTTCAGCTATCATAGCGACGCCCAAATTCCAACAGAATCGTCACTAGTCTGCTGTTCAGGAGTAGGTGCAAAATTCCTTCGTTTTGTCGCCATTATTACCCGAACGGTATGTGCTCACCAAGATCCTTGTTTACCCTACATTACTAGCACGCTAAGTCACTATAAGGCAACGCCCCGATGCGCCATCACTATAGGAACGACCAGCGGCCAATGGCGCTGCAGCTTTCGAAACACCCAATCATGTGTCCAGATCTGTCTTTTTCCCCTCAAATAAGTGCCGGCATGTCCCAACGTGTTCTGTAGGACATTGATTGGGGTAGTGACGCACGCCTTCGACAGCACGTGGACGATCTACCCCTGTTATACCTACCCAAAATCGAAGGTAGAATTCGAAAGCACCTGAGAGTCTAGGATCATGCGGTAGCTGGACTCCTTTGGGCTCGGGGGATAATGTATGAGGCAAGTAGCTGGAATTACTGCACGGAACGATAGCCAGAAATGAAGTCTTTTTCAAAAGGCTGAAACACGATTCTTATCGCTGTTCTAGCATCACCGACAGTGGCAGATACCAAAGCGCCGGTCCACTCATTACCGATCTATATGTGACTGCCCGCACGGATACTCTGCTTGGAAACTCTGTTGTCGTTGTCTTTTGCTTTGTGCGAGCCCCTGGGGATGACTTCAAGGTTCCCAACCGCGCAGGAGCTTGCCTCATTCCCCGAACCCAATTATGTGAACCCTATCACTCAGCAGCCGCTAATAATCGGCGTTACGACTGCCATGAGTCTACTAGTCGTCATGTTCCTTTTCTGTCGATTCTACAGCAGGACGGTCTTGGTGTATGCCGTTGGCTGGGACGATTGGATTATGCTGTGCGCAGGTGTAAGACAGTTTTCTTATTCGGTCCGCTGACCTAGAAACCGTAGGTCTGATGATTGCAGATAATCGCCATCGCAAATAACATCCTCATAACCATATCAACGTCGTCCCGCTATCAAATGGGATATCATATATGGGATGTACGGCTCGATCAATTGCTGGGGACATTGGATGCTGGCAAGGTATGCTCTCGTCCGACGCGTGTGCAGGTGCTTCTCTTCCGCTACTGACCTGCGAAACGTTCGGAATGGCGGGTCAACTTCTGTTCATTGTGAGCATCGGCTTGACAAAGACGTCGATCCTCATGACCTATCTACGCATATTTCCATCGAAGACAAACAAATGGTTTTGCTCCATTATGCTAGCGTACACAATCGCCTTCAGTATCGCTTGCTTCTTCCTCGTTCTATTTCAGTGCAGGCGAGTAATCGATGCATACTAAAGTCTACAGTTTGATCATCTAATGCCAATAGTAGACCTGCCAGCGTTTATTGGGAAACATATAAGTACATCCTCTCCGTGAAGCAGCGCTGTCGCAATGTCAAGGCTGTTTACTTTGTCTGGAGCGGACAAAACACTTTGAGCGACTTCCTGATCTTTCTGTGGCCGGTGAAGGACATCGCATCGGTTCGAATATCGCGTCGTCAGCGTATTACACTCGCATCTATGTTCTCATGCGGGATTGTGTACGTTTCAATGAACCTGCAGCTACAGGAGATTTGCCGATACATTGCTGACGAGTCACAGTGTATGCGTTGCGGGCAGCGCCCGGATTTTCTATACCCGCCTGTACTTATACTCGTACGACGTTCTCTGGTGGGGCGCCACCGTCTTCGCCGTCATATCTGTCGAGACGTGTGTTGGAATAGTGTGCGGATGTCTTCCTGGGTGCAAACCGCTTATGTCGCGTCTATTCCCGCAAGTCTTTGGGATACCATCGAATCGAAGCAACAATCGGCTCCGCGATCAAAAACGAGTGAAGAGAGTCACAACCTCAGAAAGTGGCCGTACCTTGGAAAGCACAGAGGCCTCTTTTCAGCTGCAAAGTCTGAACTCAGATTGCCGAGGTCCAGTGATGCTACCTGATGAGAGTAGATATGGCGTGAGTGGTCAAGAACAACGCGATGCGGAAGTTATGATTCCGAAACAACCGGCGCCAGCGATATGTAAGGAAGACAAGAACATGGCTTGGAGGAACTCGCGTGATAGGAGCTTTAGCAGAGAAGACGAAGACTTGAACGAAAGCCAAGAGATCATCATTTTGCAACGACAGTCAACGTTGTCGATACGCAGTATGTAGTCTCCCAGCGAGCGAACGAGTTGTAGGTAAACCATTCAGTAAGCATTATGAAGATTTAAAGCGAGCACGGCAGTGACCACGCGACTTTCGACCTGCAGATCTATTCCACTCTAGGGTCAACGCTAATTACGTCACGCATTGCGGCTGCCGGCACATGGGCCGGGCCGCATCTCTCTTACCCCTTCTTCCCCACGCTCAATCATCCGATGTCGATTCAAGCCTAGATCTCCTCCATGCCCACACCGAAAGTTCCCAAGAACCTTCGCCGCCGGGTTGTACAAGCGTAGGTGCCATCATGCTTCATTTTGTCCTCTTTTGACTTTGCTACAGATGCGACACCTGTAAACGGCGCAAAGAGCGTTGTGATGGCCTTCACCCATGTATGCGATGTATTGTGCGAGGTGTTCATAACCGGTGCGCCTATTCCACGCCTGGTCAGCACGCCATCTCTTCCGATCAAATTGCTTTGCGAACGCAAGCCTCCCTGGACACCAACCGTCGAGTCCAAGACTTGCCCAACTCCCGAGCATGTGCAACAACTCCTGCACAAGGAGTTAGTATGCTTGAATCTGCTGCTGATAATGATCGATCATTCCTTACGAAGGCCTTTCCATCTGACCAGATCTATTTGAAACCAACGCTATCTTCTGAAGAACTACTCTTACCCAGTCAGAATGGAAGCGTCGTCTACCTTGGCGCGTCCTCCAACATCTCCATATTACAGCGCGTCCGAAGTCTGGTTGCCGAAGCACTTGGACCATGTTCATTCGTTGAAGAACCACTGCATCATTACATAGTGGAACCTACCAACGTATTCGCGGACTGGACCTTGCTTCACACTCTTCCACCGAAGCCTGATTGTCTCGAGGCTTTCTATCTTGTCTCTTGGGCTATGCGGGCTACGCACGGAGCACTGGGGATATACGAGGAGAACGAAGCACAAAAAGGCATAAACTACTGGCTTGGCCGGAGCGATCAGGACGACATACCTTTGACAGAGGCTGTCCACACCCTCATCTTTGCTGTCGGTGCCTTGTCATGTCCAGACGACAAAGACGATATGGCGGCTGCTTACTTCGAACACGGCCAATTCTTGAGCAAAATTGGCTCCACGGGCGAGCCAAGCATCTTGTCTATCCTCTGTCACATTTGGATGACATTCTACCTGGTTACTTCACGCCAAATACAGGCTGGTTATGCTTCGCTCATTGCGGCTGTTCGTGATGCACATGGCCTAGGGATACATCGTTCCACAGTTTCGTACATCTCTAGGGACGAACAAGCCATGCGCGAGCGAATATGGAAAGCTCTTCGTATGCTTGATGTTTTCTTAAGTATCTCTATCGGTCGACCCATGACTACTGCCGAGACCCGTGATACCAAAGCTAGCTACGGCTACTCGTGTATCAACGATCTAGCCGCGATCATGGAGACCACGACCAAGACTATCTATAACAGCCCAGGGGAGATCTCTAAGCAGTTTGTATGCGAGTCTATGGAGCAGCATCGGCTTTGGGCGGATCGCCTCGCTACCGAGCTGATTGCTACGGCGAGCGGCTCTTCACTTAAATCAAGACTACGAGACGAAAGCCGTCTCTTCGGTCCTCTCGAAGAGTCATACCATTGGTCTATCATGCTCCTTACATGGCCATTCCTTTTCGACAAGGTTTCCATGCAGTTAGAACACCGAGAAAATGAGGCATTAGGTCGCTCTGCTCGCACTGAGAACACTCCAGGCTCGGAACTCAGTGATTTGCTGGTATCTGCATGTGTGAACTCTGCGGTTCGTTGTATCGATGTTACTCAGGATTCGTTGTCCCATTTGGGTCAACCAAAGCGACTGCCGTATACTGTGAACTCCGTCTTTCATTCTGCACTCACTGTTGGAATTGCTGTCTTTGCCGATATGGATCAAGTTTACCCTCTGAAGAGCAGTTTGCAAAAGGCTCAAGCAATATTGCGAACGTTGCAGTTGAACGACTGTTGGGCCCGGTCCACTTTGCGAGCAACAGAACGTCTCCAAGCTGCCGGAGAGACCTATATCGACCGCCGCACTCACCGAAGAATGGAATGCCAACAAAGATTGATTGGAAAGATGTTCGGACAATTACCCGATCTCACACCGTCGGTGCACAAGAAGAACTTAGAAATTAACTCCGACGATGCAAATACTTCGCGATCGAATAACACCTTGCGTAGAGACCTCGGCTCACGATGCATACTGTTTCCACAAGAGAGGCTGTCCGATTGGGGTCCAGGCTCCTTCGACATAACGCATACCACCGGGACCTTCACTGCGCCCATGCTAGATGGCTACGACTTTGATCTATTAGATGCATTCCCACGATGAAGCGAGAAGATAGTCCATGTCTCACCACTTGCTTGTCACTGGGTCAAGTCTGATGTTCACTAGTTGACATCATCAATGTGGTGCTGGGGCACCTACTGAATAGCAATATGGCCTGCAGGTGGCTACCCCAATATGTGTCCCCGCACTAAGTCTGTCTGTCCTGGCCAATCGGAAGCTCAAATATCCGGCCGTTATGATGGAGAATCGGGTGTATCCTTGTCGCTTCGGGTTCCGGTGTAGTGATGGGGAAACACTAGCGCTCGGATGCCAGTTCGGATCGGATCGCGGACTAGGACAATGATCGACAACTCATGTAGGTCATAAACGACCCTGAACTGGTAGAAATGTGCAGCAACGCCAAAGAGTTGCGTGATGCTCTACGAATCTCACAATGACTTCGCTAGTCGACCATATTCAGACTCACAAATATGTCTACGGCATTCTTACAGTGTGCACCCTGCTCGCGATCAAATCTTTGGTTCAGTCACTACTATCGCCCCTACGGAATGTACCTGGCCCACTTCTAGCAAGATTTACACGATTATGGGAGATGTTCGCCGTGAGACGATATGACTTTGCCACCTACAACATTGCGCTCCATGAAAAATACGGTATGCATCAGAGCCGCAATCCTTTTCTAATTTATTCATCTGCATACACACTAAGACTCAGGCAGGACCGATTGTAAGGATCGCTCCCAACAGGTACAGCATCAACGATCCGGATGAGATCAAGACGATCCTAGGTCATTCACCATCCATGGCCAAGTCGAATTATTACTACCCATTTGGTAGACATGACCAGACCAACCTTTTCTCCGTATCCGACAAAGCCGTCCACTCGAACCTGAAACGACCAATCGCGCAACTCTATTCCAATACACATCTTCTATCATACGAAGCTCAGGTGGACAAGTGCAACGTGGTATTGCTGAAAAGTCTGAAAGAATTTGCCCGGGAGGGACAGGCGATCGACTTTCGGGAATGGACCCAGTACTATGCTTTCGATGTGATTGGGGAGATCAGTGTGAGCCCCCCCCCCCCCCCCCCACCAGCTTCTACATCGTTATGAACCCACTGCTAATGGCTCGTCCGTGGTTGCTAGGTTGGTTCGTCTTTCGGATTGATGGAAAACAACGGTGATTCCAGTGGTATCATCAAAGGTATCGACGATTCTAACACTTACGGTGCTTATTGTGCACTAATACCAGATGTACACTACCCATTGCAAGAGATCAGAAGATATCTCCGTCTCCGCAATCCGACTCGCGCTATCGTGGACTTCACTTGGCCGCATATACTGGATCGCGCCAAGGGCAAGACGTCGCCTCCTAAGTCAGACAGCGAAGACTTCCTCACAAAGCTGTTGCATCTAGAACATGAGGGGAAGGCGAAGCGCTTCGACACCTTCAACGCTCTGGCTCAAAACATCGCTGCTGGCTCCGATACCACGGCCATCTCGATCGCTAGCGTGATCGCACACCTGGCTATGAATCCAGATAAGATGGCCAACCTACGACACGAACTGGAAGACGCAACGCAGCGAGACGAGCTCTCCAACCCAGCATTGTTCCAGGAAGCACAAAAGCTACCGTACCTCCAGGCTGTCATCCAAGAGGGTTTGAGGATCCATCCTGCGGTCGGTGCGCCGTTAGTACGTGTCGTCCCTGCAGGCGGTGCACACATTGCAGGTCGATACTTTCCCGCTGGTGTAGGTCAACCATGGTGGCAATGACGTCGTACAGGAGCTGACACGAACCAGACTGAGGTCGGCATCAACGCGTGGGTCATCCACAGGAACAAGGATATCTACGGCCCTGACGCCAACCAATTTGTCCCTGAGCGCTGGCTGACGAGCGACCCTGGTGAGCGCGCAAGACTGGAAAGGAACTTACTTGCTGTAAGTGCTCTCGCTCACGCACGCATAATAATGGCGCTGTAGCTAATTTTGCGTTCGCAGTTCGGCACCGGCCCGCGCACTTGCATCGGGAAGAACATCAGCTTGCTCGAGCTGTCGAAAGTAATTCCCCAGCTGGTGCGGCATTTCGACTTCGAAATCGTCCCTGATAAGGATAACGGAGGGAAAATGTACGACTACAAGACGTTGTGGTTTGTGAAGCAGAAGTTCAAGTGCTTTGTGCGCGAGCGGAGTGTCTGAGTGGGCGTGCGAAGAAGGTCGAGGGTCCCACGAGGCTGTCTCATGACATCGCTCCACAGGACCATCTGCAGTGTACAACTTTGGGGAGCCGGAAGGGTGCACAATATCTGGAATGAAGTCTGGTCCATGAATTTATCGCAATGATCCCTTTCGTACTATACATCTATGCCGAATACAAGCACCGGGTGACTCTTTTCGTGTGCACTGGCGTAAGCCAACACCCCGGTAATATGGAAACCATGCCACAACGTAATACAAAGTCTTCAGATAGCACCCCAGCACCCATTCTCTCTATAAAAAGTCTATCTCTAGCTTTACACAAAGTCTCTAGCTAGCTACGCCTAGACGCCGAGATATCTAGTTCTCCGCATTCCCTTCCGCCTGACTCCCCGCCCCCTCCGCCTACCCCCGCCCCCACTCCCCCTTCAACCACCCAACCATCAACCCCACAAACCCCCCCTCCGTCACATCCGGCACCTCCCCCACCGCCGCACTCTTCCTCCCCGTTTCCCCCGTCTCATACACCAACGCCCCCCTCGCTTTCCCCGCGCCCCGCCCGTATTTACTCTCAAACCACCCCATCAGCTTAACCGGCGGATTCCTCTCCGGATCTGGATCGGACCTGCGTAGCCTCTCCATCCACTCCTCCGTCGGCAGCGTTTCAAAGGACAACCCCGCCGCCGCGAGCGCAGGGAGCATGTGTTTCGTCCAGTGGAAGGGTGTGGGGTTTAGCACGTGGTACACCAGCTGTGAAGAGGGGGAGGAGTGGGACGAAACATCGCACAAATCGAGGATGATGCGCGCAGCGTGGTCCACGGGCAACCAGCTCATTTCCTCATCTAGTGCTGGGAGCGCACCTAGTGTTTGCGCTGTTTGGAGCAGGAGGGGTATGCCTTCGGTGGTGTTCCATGCGCCGACTGCCGTGTCGGAGATGAGCTGGCCTATGCGGAGCACGCGGGCGGAGGCGCCGTGCGACGCGGCGGATAGGACGATGGACTCTGCGACGTACTTTGAGCGCGCGTAGCCTGTTTTTTGGACGTGGGAGATGGAGGGGACGGGGGCTTCGGGGACGCGGCCTGGGCGCGGGGTGCCGCCGGCGGAGGAGACGGAGGAGCAGTAGTAGAAGCGCGCGGGCGAGCCGTGGGTGGTTGACTGGCATAGGTTAATGAAGTTTTGCACTGCGGCGATGTGCTCGGTTTCGAAGCTTTGCACCGATATGTTGAAGTTTACGGCCCAGGCGCTGTGGATGACGAGGGTGAGTTTGGAACGTAATTCTTGGAGTTTTTCGGGGCTAAGGCCGAAGGAGGATTTGCTTAGGTCCGAGGGGAGGGCGGTGATCTTTTGAAGTTGGGAGTGGGTGAGGGAGAGGCCGCGGGAGGAGAGGCTTTTGAGGGTGCGTTCGAGGGCGGAGAGGTCGGTGGGGGCGCGGACGAGGGTCCATACTTCTGATATGTGGGGATGTTGGAGGAGTTGGGCGAGGAGGTGGGCGCCTAGGCCGCCGGTGACGCCGGTGAGGAGCTGGGTCAAGATTAGCTTCTTCACTTCATTGTTGCTATCGTCGAGGGATACATACGACGACCTGCTTTTCGGGGCTTGGCCATGAAAACGTATCGAAAGAGGAGTACTTCGCGATCAAATCCCTCATAACCTGTTCCTGATCCTGCGCATCCTCCTGCGTTCCATTACGCAGCGCATCAAGATACCGCGCAAGCGACGCCACATTGCCCGTCTCATACAGCACATTCTGCCCTACTTCAGCCTGCCTCCCACCAAGATCAATCTCCTTCTTGATCAAGCTCCACATCTTCAAGCACTGCAAACTATCAATGCCGAACGCGAAGAAATCCGTCTCGGGGGAATCAAGCGCCACGTCGAGGTGCTCGCGGAACCGTCGCAGGAGGTACGCTTCGAGCTCGTCCAGCGGCAGCGCGATAGACCCGCCAGTGTTATTCTCGAACTTTTCATACGCGTCTTCGATCTGCTGCTTGAACTGCTCGTACACCTGAGCGCGGATAAACGTGCTCTTGTCCGTGGTTGCGTACTTCGTCCCCGTGGGCAGAACGACCACCAGCTCCTGCGGTATCCGGGAGAAGCTTTCTGCGCGGGCGTTCGCGTCCTCGACGCTCGGCCAGATGTGCTGGAGGAACTCGGCGTCAGACATGTCGGCCGCGGCATCCGCTTTAACAATGAGGATGCCAGGGATGACTTTCCCGTCGCCGAAGACGATGGCTTCTTGTACGAGAGCTTCCTGGCGGATGCGCCCTTCGATCGGAATGGGCAGGACCTTCTCGCCGTTGACCAACGTTAACCTGTCATCCAATCGCGAAACGTACTTCCAGAATTCAGGGTTGGAGGGATGTTGCGTGAAGAGGTCTCGTGTACGGAAGGAATTCGGCGGGTCATCGGAGTTGACAGTGCTCTTTGACTTCAAGCCGTCGAGCGCGACGCACTCGAAGATTCCAGGAGCGATCTTGTCCATGAGCAGATACTGCCTCACTTGAGGTAGTATGCGGAGGTAGTTCCATGCATCGTCGCCTTTTGGCCGCACGGATGTCATCACTCGACCAGTTTCTGTCCTATTTTCATGTTAGGAGCGTGAAACTGACAACAGACTCTGAAGGTAGTATGTACTCACGCGCCATAGTTCGCACAAACGTTAACCCCATGCCTCACCAGCTTATCCCCGAGGTCATCCGGACACGCGCTCCCACCGTACATAATGAGATCGATATCCGCCAGTCTTTGAATCCCCTCCGCCGAATCCGCCAGCAGCTTTAGAACGTACGGCACGCAGAAAAGTAGATCTGGCTTGACGTGTCCGAGCGTAGCTAGTAGATTCTGCTTGGTCAGAGGGTAATTGTAGTTAACGTAGTACATCGGTTTCCCCGAGTATATCGACCGGAACGTCTCGTAGAAGCCAAAGCTGTGGAAAAGCGGCTGCGTCATTAGTGCCTTCCGGTCGAGGTTCGTTGCGAACGCAGCGATGCAGCTCCGATGCGTGAGATAGATGGGCTTTGGCAGGCCTGTCGAGCCTGAAGAGTGTATTATGACAGCGCGTTTGGGGTTCTCTGCGTGGGGGTCGTATTTGCGTTGAAAAACGGGTGCTTCGATTCCGTAGTAGTCCTCGTGTTTCAGCGTCTCGAGGACTGTGAGATCCTGTAGCGTTTGAACTTCCGCCAGCACATCGTGGAAATGCGAAGTCGTCAAGACGGTCTTGCATTCTGCTGCTTGGAGCAAAGAGCGTAATGCTGGGCTTGCAAGGCGCGTTGATAGCAGAAGAGCGGCGTACCCCAACCTATTCAAGCCTAGAAGAGTGATTATGAATGCCAAGGATGAATGTGCTAGGATGCCGACTGAAGGGGCTTGCTTGAGTTCTGGATCCTATATGCTCGATTAGTCTTACGTTGAAAATCCGTGGGGGCTTCCACCAACCGCTGGTTGCAACCCTCTTTGCTGCAATGCTTCCACTGCCGCATCGACGTATCTATCGATAGCTTCTGCAGAGTGCTCTTCGTGGTCTGTCAAGCCTTCTCTCGGGTAGCACAACAGAGGCGATCCTCGCAGCTCTGCAGCGCGCCGCTTAATCAATTCGTCGATGGTGAAGATGTCGTCATTGCTTCCGCCCGCGATGAGCGGCTTGTCTTCTGCAGTCTTCATTGCTTCAGAGATAGCTGTAGTACTCAACATTTCTAAAAGGTGCACGCAGTATATGTATATAACAATGTATGTACCATTTGCAAAGCGTGAATGAGGTAACCCCACGCCTCGGATGCCGGATTAGGTCAAAGTGGGCTTTTCCGCTGGTACTTCGGATTTCTTATCCGAAGCGCTCTAGCATTGGCCGGATTAGTTTCCGCACAGCGGGCAGGCGGGGCGGATTATCCCGCTGCGCCGTTAATTCACCCACCAACGACCCTTCGCGCCGAAGGAGATCAGAGACCCACCGTCTGCTGCCGCCTCGTACGTGCCAATCGTGGCCGATAGCTTTTCCTTGAAGCGTTCGCCGACATATTGGCCAAGCAAGGTTATGCCACAAGCGACCTTCCCCATGGGCACGCGGGTACTACCCCGCATGCACGAATCATGCAAGCTCATCCCTCAACATCCTGAAGCTGCGCGTTGCGCACAGAGGAAAACAGAAGCTGAAATGTGAAGATACGTCGTGAAAATGGTACATAACCTCTTACCCTCCGTTGCGTACGAGCGTCATCCGGCTCAGACATCATTCGATTCTGACCGCTTCTCGCCATGGCCTCGACGACTCCTACCCCTGCCCACCAGCACGAGCTCAAGCCCTCAGTCTCAGTCGAGCACATCGACGAGCTGCACAAACCCAAGCCCCACGATGTCGCTGAAATCGACAAGTTCGGCGCGGCCGCGAAGACCGATCCTGAGGAAATTGCTCTGGTCAAGAAGCTAGACTTGTACATGATGCCGATTCTCTGGCTGATGTACTTTATGAACTTCCTCGACCGCAACGCTATCGTCAACGGCAAAATAAACGGCATGCACAAAGACTTGCACCTGGTTGGTACGCAGTACAACACCTGCGTGTCCATTTTCTTCGTCGGGTATCTTGTCGGCCAAGTACCCTCCAACATGCTACTTACGAGGGTCAAGCCCAGCCACTACATGGCGGGATGGACGATGGCGTGGGCGATCGTGAGCACACTCATGGTTTTGGTAAAGGGTTATCATGGGATGTTGGCATGCAGGTGCGTTTTCTGAGAAGAATAAAGTGGCGTCATGGGACTGATTGAGGGTAGGTTGGTCTTGGGTATGACAGAAGCGCCCTTCTACCCCGGCGCCTTATTCATGATTTCGTCATTCTACACGCGGAAAGAGACCGCTACCCGCCTCTCCGTCTTCTACACCGGCAACCTCCTCGCGAGTTCTTTCTCCGGGCTCATCGCAGCTGGCATCTTCGCGAGACTGGATGGTGCACACGGGCTTGAGGGCTGGAGATGGCTGTTCCTCATCCAAGGCGTTGTCACGGGTAAGACTTACCGCCGAGTCCCGTAGTGTCAATTCAGCACTAACGATGCAAAGTCTTCGTCGCGGCCGCGTCCTTCTTTCTGCTCCCTAACGCGCCCCTCCAAACCCGCTGGCTCACCCAGCCCGAGCGCGAACTCGCACACTCCCGTATCGCCCTTGACACCACCGAGCTCAAAGGCAAAGTCGACGTGTGGAAGGGCCTACGCGAAGCGTGCTCCGACTACCGCACATGGATCTTTGCACTGATGCAAAACCTCCACCTATCCGCTAACGGGTTCAAGAATTTCCTGCCAACGGTGGTGCAAACGTTGGGGTTTAACACAACAATTACGCTGGTGCTGACGTGTCCGCCGTACTTGATCTCCGCATTTGTAAGTGTGGCCGTGTCCTGGTCGTCTGGAAGGTTCAACGAACGCACGTGGCACGTCACGTTATCCAAGGCTGTTGCGATCGTGGGCTTTATCGTCGGGACTGCGACGCTTAACATTGGTGCGAGATACTTCGCCATGGTTTTGTTCGTTGGCGCGACGTACGGTGTGAATAACATCGTGTTGGCGTGGACTGCAGGTGTGCTGGGGCAGACTCCAGAGAAGAAGGCTGTTGCGCTGGCTATCGTCAACACGCTGGGTAACCTTTCATTCGTGTACACGCCGTATCTGTGGCCGGATACCGATGCGCCGCGCTTTGGAAAGGCGATGTATGCGAGTGTTGGCTTCTCGGCGGGCGTCGTGTTGTGTGCTTGGGTTATGAGGTTGATCCTGCAGAGGAACAACAGGAAGATCCGAGCATCGGATGATGAGGCGATTAACTTCTATGTGTACTAAGCAGATGGCATAGCCTGTGGAGAGAGTGGTCTTCGTCGAGGTATATTCGGTAGATGATGGTATTAAAGGAGGCTTCCAAGGCAGTGTCAATCAGAAAAACAACCAGTTAGAGTACCTTCAGCAATCGTATCGCTCGCATTCCCCTCCTTGGCTTTGACTAGCCGACTGGTTCCCGCCCCCGTCATACTCTGTGATTGGCCAGAGAGTACATCAGGGCGCCCCCAGAAACACTAGCATCGAGGCCAGGAAGCGAATACGAATAGCAGTTGCACAACATATGACCTTCGGTCTCGTCCACAGTATTCTCGTTTAGTTTGACGATGTGGACGCTCGTCGCTCTGTGGTTGGTTTCCTTTGCAGCCGGTCAAACATCGTCAGCACACGCAACTGCCACTACAACACCTGAGCACTGGACACCCAGAAAACCATATGCAGATTCGTTTGCGTTTGCACAGGCGCCTCTGCTTGGACTGTCATCTGGGTCCATAGCAGGAACGCTCTTTGAGAGACAGAACGGTGAGTACGAAAGAAGAGTCCGAAAAAGTGACTTCATTGACCTTTCAATGTAGGTGCACAATGCTCTTCGACGTCAGGTGCAGGCTATAGCTGCCCTGGGAATGCGACATGCGTAGGTATCGTGATCGTTATCTGCAATTGTGGCTGATAGGTCAAGTGTTCGAGCCTGGCTTCACCTGGATGCTGCTACGAAGGCCAACAGGTATGACGACATTTCCGAAGATCGCGTGAATGGTACAGAGCTGACAGCTACAGTGCTACATGGACAACGGCGTACAAGCATGTTGCCCCATCAACGAAGGCTACATCATGTGCGGAAGCACGACGTGCGTCTGTAAGCCTTCCATCGCTTCCATTCGGTTGCAAAGTCGCTGACGGCAGCTCAGGGGGTTTCTGCTGCGAGCAGCCTGGAAAGGCATGTGCAGGACTCAGCCAGTGCTGCAAGAATGGCGGTTGCTGCGACTTGTATGCTGAGGAATGCTGCGGTGACATCTGCTGCACGAAACCGAGCACGTGTTGTGGCTCGGTTTGCTGCAAGTCTGGCTACATTTGTGAGGCGGATAGTCGCTGCGTAGCCAGTGCCACCTCGCAGGCTGCGACGACGGTGAGAGAGACAATCGTAGCTTCAGGTGCGGCCGTTTTGTTGGATCCCTCGTGGCAAGGGTTTGGAGGCATTGTTAGCATATTTCTGTTAGGCTTGATCGATTAGATGAGGTTTGTGGTGAGATGGAGTTCTTCTGGTGTTGTTGTGCGCTGGGTGCTGGCACTTTCTGGGCATTGGCATTCACGAACCCCTTGTTATTTTCAAAAGATATTTTCGAGAGTGATAGAAAAGCGCTACTACTGCTCCGTGTGAGGTCTCGATGTCCAGGGACATTGAAAGTCGTTTGTCAACTACTCGTGTCGGGCTATCTGCGTCAAACAGTGAAGTCGAAATAAATGGAATTGTATGCAAGGATTTCGAGAGTACGTCGTAAAGCTTTGATATTTACTGTAGATGTGCTGAGAACAGCAAATCCGGTATGCAATGTATCCGCATCTCGTCCACGTCTGGTTTGATAGTCATGCGCTTGCGTGGCCCAAGATATGCCGCAAGCAGACGGATAGAAAAGGTTGCATGGAAAGGCTACATCAATAACTGCCGATAGGACACCTAGAAGCTCCGGTTTGTGTTCATGATGATACGATGCTGCAGTCTACCTAAGATGGAGAGACTAGCTGCTATGAATCCGGCTACGACCTAGGGTAGATGCGCGACCAGGGATGATTCGATAGAGTGATGCTCAAAAGGTCCTGTTGGGGTACATCGTCTTGACTAGACTTGCGTACGCGACGTGGATCAAGTTCGCAGGACATGATTTGCCTAAGCTCACCGCGTCGTCAAAACACACACAGGGTTAAGCATCCACATCGGACATCGTTGCGAGGAAGCCCGAGCGTTGCTTTAGTGACGTGCATGCATCGCGGTGGAGCAC
The DNA here is from genome assembly GCA_022419385.1 of Paraconiothyrium sp. Pb-2020. Taxonomy (NCBI): domain Eukaryota; kingdom Fungi; phylum Ascomycota; class Dothideomycetes; order Pleosporales; family Didymosphaeriaceae; genus Paraconiothyrium; species Paraconiothyrium sp. Pb-2020. The sequence goes on along the minus strand of JAJUBI010000003.1, from coordinate 4,735,233 downwards.
GTTAAGCCGTTTTGCCACCATCGGACTCCGGAGACCATCCACTAGCTCTATCCGATGATGACCGACCTCGAAGTAGCAAGACAGCGGCAACCGTCATATATAGAAGGATTCGAAAGGAACGGTCCGTTGACCGCGTGGGCACAAAGTGACGCGATTCTTTTGCGCCTTCCTATTGACGCAATACCGGAGAACAAGTGACCAAGGGTCGGAATCCTAAGGTGAGGTGTTCGTTCTAGCTCTTCCGAACGCAGGGGATCGCAGTGGTGGTTGACAACTTGTTGACCGGTCTGCACTCGTCAGTTGGTATTTGTACTGCGGCGACGATGTGAACAAACTGCGAGCGAGTTAGTCGTTCGAGAAAGCGAGGGCTAGCTCGGTGGGACGGCTAGGTGGAGATAGCCATGGTGCGGCGGTAGCTTCTGTTTCGAGGTGATCGGCCCGTACGCCCTGTCAAGCGTGACTCGCTGGCTGTGTTCAGAGTATCCGCGGGCATACTGAATCGAGTATATGTTGATATTGCCCGGTGACCAAATCCAAAGCACGCGTGAACGGGTGGAGGCAATCCCTGCGCGTCCTGTGGACATCCGGCAGCGAGAGTTTCTCAGCATAACGTTGGCGTGAACTTTGCGCGTGGTTTTGCAAGAACGGCGCGTATGGAAGAGATTAAATTGTGTGACGCTGGGTTGTGCATGTGTTCGTCGGACAGGAGCCTCCGAACAGTTGAGCCGCACTAAAACACGCTAAAAGTGCGGGAAGGTGCAGCTGGCGTCGAGGACGGGAAGAGCCACAGAGTCAGGATGTACAGATTACGACGCCCGGGACGATCACGAGACCAATGTTTCGTGAGGTTCGTTCAGGAAGTAGTTCTTCCGAAATGAACGCTTTATTTGCATTCTTCAAGCTTTGCATTGCTCGTGGGCGCGTGGATTTGGAACGTGTCGCAGACGGCAGATGATTTCCCTGGCAACGTATGTAATCAGCCTGCACCGAGTCACTTTTTGCAAAGAGAGGAAATTGATGGGAGACAATTCCTCGACGCTCGGATTTATCTTCGTCCGGTGAGGCTGAGATTGCAGTTGCTGATCGGCGCAGATTCGCGAAGCCACTGATGCGAGCAGCGCTGCACGGTACATAAGCTGAATCAGCACGCTCTCATTCACTGCGGCGCGCAAGGAGGACCCCTTCTCAGCATCAATAGATGCGCGCTGCCACTGTTGAGGTCGGCTTCATGCAGCGATGCGACGCTTGAGTGCTCGCGCGAGAGGTGAAACCGGATCAAGAAACAATAGACCATGGAAGGAAGTAGATACCCGAGCGACAGGTTATGATGCTGCGTTCGCGGCGGAGAATTTCCAGCTGGGGAAGGATCGTCGGAGCTGCTCCCAGGCTTCCGGATGGCTCGCTCAGGACGTCGACTGCGAACGTTGGCACAAGAAGGTTGCCGCGTCAAGCGGCCAGCAAAACTTTGTGAAGCTGTTCGCGCAAGGTGCATTACACAGTATGGCCGTGGGCGGGCACGGCGCGCGGGAAGGATGCGGCGGCGTGCTCTTAGCAGCACCCACCATGTCAATCTGCGCTTCTGCGACGGCGGCGCGGTGGGGAGGAATCTCTCTCATCTTGTCCTCCGTCATACGGTGGAGTCGTGCCCGGAATAGCCTGGTGCGAGCGTTGCCGTTCGGTGTCTGGCCCTGAGTCAGCCTTCACGGCCACGGTCTGGATACTGGCATGCGCGCAGCCTTGCGCGTGAGCACGGCGGTGTGCTGCAGGACAGTCGATAGGTTGGATGATGGAGGGCTGGATTGCTGTCAGGTGCGTGTTTGCGTGCACCGCATGATGGCTCTCTGTCGCTAGGGCTAGCCCTCGATGACCATGCCCGCTGCCTCGCCAACCCCGAACCACGACGGGAGACAGGGTGCAGCGATCTGGATCCGGCGCCACACCACCAGGCGCGTGAGGGGATGCCTGCTCCGGTTGGGCTGCCCGCGAGCACCTGCGAAAAGCAACGGGCCCTTAAGTGAGCACGGCCGGCTGCACCGCACGCCTTCACTCATTTCTACCACGCCAGCAATTCACTCCGGCGCCTCCTGTGACGCGCTGTCTTGCCCAGCCCGAGTGAGAGCCCCGTGCACGCTTACCTCAGTCCGCTTGCCGGCCTGTTCGCGGTGTCCCATAACCGCAACTGCAACCTGCACCCTTGCGATTCCAGAAACAGCATACAAAGAAGGAGCCTCCCGCGCCACATTGCTCCAGCTCCACCTCCGCCGTCGCCGACCCTCTCCATTCACCACCGCCTGGCCGCGGCTCGTTCACGCCGCAGTTGCCAGGAACAAAGACAGCCGCATTCCGTGGTACTGTCACTCGCTTCGGGTCGAGCTACCAAGACAAGCCACTGCATGCCGGGAATCCATCCATGAACCGCTTTCATCTCGCGCTCCGTACCGCATACAAGACCCAGGCCCGCCGCAAACGACTCCTCCCCTCGTTCGCTGCCGCTGTTTCTGCTCCTTCTCGCTGAGCAGCCCAAAAAGTCTCGCTGCCCGCTGATTCCAAATTCCCTCCAACATGGACCCTAACACAGATGCTCAGCACGCTAGCCGCTCGCGGAGAGCCGAGCAATCAGAGCGACACAGCAACAACTCAGCTTCACAATCTACACCGCCCAGTTATGGATATCACAACACCTTCCACACACATGCGACCCCAGTATTAGCATCTCCGCCATCTTATGAAATCGCAAATAGCGCCAAGACGCTCACGTGGGCATACACGAAGCACCTGGAAGAGGCGGAGCAGCTTTGGAACAACACGTCACCCCCGCCCTACGAATGCACCGTCTTCAAAGGCGGCATCATGGGAATGAAGCAAGAGCTGACGGCCATTTTTCAAGTGTCGCGGTCAAGAGATTGGCACGATGTCTATGTGGTTTTGGAAGGAACACAGCTCAACATCCACCGCGTAAAGACGCCCAGTATCCTCAGCAAGCACCGCTCGCCCATACCAGGGCGCTTGATCCGCTCGTTTACGCTGCAGCATTCCGAAATAGGTGTGGCGTCGGATTTCAAGAAGACCCCGCTGACTCCAAAATCTCCGTTCGCACATCTGGTCCCGGCCTCCGCGCGTCACAAATTGTATGAAACTGACCCTCATTTGTTCGAACCCGTCCGCGAACACGTCATCCGACTGCGATTGGAGACCGAACAGTTCTTGCTATGCGCCAGCTCCCAAGAGGAAATGCTCGACTGGTCGGAGAAGCTGTGTGCAGCTATCGATATCAGCCAACCGTTGGAAGACCGGAGCGAACCCCGCTATCGCAGCTTGCCCAGACGAAGCCGACGGCAGCGTGTGCTCGACGGATCGCGCCTTGGCGAAAACCTGGAGAACTTGTCTAGTCTGGAGGCCGGTCGCCGCATCATCGCAGAGCAGGAGGAGATTATTCGCCAGCTTTATCCCCATCTGGCTGGCATCTCGAGTGCGCCTCAATTGCCTGACATGGACTTGTCTAATGCGCCCGCAGACGCAGATCGAGAAGAATTTGACGCTGATGATGTGCGCTTCCCTTCGCAGAGGCCCGGCAGCTCTTCGCTGAGCCGGACTGTATATAATGAGAATGAACCCGCCGTCGAAGACCGTCCTACAACCAGGGAAATGTATCCGGATCCGAAAGACGCTCCTGTAGCCCGCCCAAGCGAGTCCCAGATCCTCCGCTACCGTCGACGATGCGCACCCGCGTTGCTTGCCTGCTCCCCGCGGGTGAGCGACGTTGTAATGTGCGGCGGTGAACGCGTGCGCATCAACACGAGAGAGAACATCCTGGTCATGTACACCTCGCACCCACCCCGGTACGATGCGCATAACTTCCCGAAGGCCAAACGGGCACCGAAGGTTGCAAAGCCCATCCCTGCTCCAATTCACCTGGAAAGGCCCGCGTCTCCTCTCCGCGGCGTGAGCGACACTTCCATCGAATCATTCGGCTACGACCTGTCTTCTACATCTTCCGACTCGGCCGCCGAAGAGATCCGCGCTGGTGCTCCCTCCGAGCCGCCGTCGCCCACTGCACTCACCCAAGCCAAGGCCGATGCGGCGCGCCAGCTGCTCTCCATGGGCAAGCACAGGCGAAGCGGCGACGAGATCAGAGAGACGGGCATGGGCGCAATGGCTCTTGGGGTCGCCGGTCTCATGGTCTAATATCATACCGCAAACACGAAATCATTCAACCCTCTCCATCACTTTCTTTTGTCAGCATGGAACGGCGCACATATAGACACTCATTGGCGACACCCCGCTTCGTTCCTTCAGGGGTTTTCCTTACGCATCGGCTCGCAGGCCGCAGATCAGATTTCCTACTATGAGATACCCATTTGCACATTTTGGAGTTTCGGCCGTGTGCATGGCGGAACATGTATATAGCTACAACACATACGGAATGCACTCGCTCGGTTCGTTCGCCGAGCCCAGCTCTCCTGTCCCAATTGCCGTGCGTGCTCTCGTGATGAGCGAGATGGCTCGCTCCGTGAACCACGGTACCGTGTGCAAGCTGACACTGACACTGACACTGACACTGACACTGACATGTCACCTCACCGCTTTCTGACACGATCGACAGACGAACCGTGGGAATGTTTGCGAGTGCAACTGGACAGACGAGCTATGCGTACCTGGCCGGTGTCCAGGCGGGGTTGCGTAGACGAGACGAAACAAGAGGAGGAATGTGGTGTGTTCCGCATGCGGAACTGTTAGCGTCGATGTGATCAGATCGGGAGGCGCACCGGCTGTGGCTTTGTCAAGTGCACGCACGGCTGGAGATGCGCGAGGTGGAAATACGTTAGATGGTGGAGCGGCTAAGCTTGTATTGTTGTTCACCCTTGACGAGGATGGGCTGCGTGGCGGTGATGAGGACTTGGGGACGGAACGGCGTGGGGCTTGAGTAGGGATTTATCGAGGGCGATGGGCGGGAGGTATCCTTTCCTTTCCTTTCCGGTCTGCTTTTACTCAGTGATGTTGTGCTGTGCTGTTGTGTCGCAGTCACGGTCGCCATCCCTATGAAGGAGCGAAGGGGCTAGAGGATTGTAGCACTGTGGCGTCGGCGCCGCGCGACGCCATCCGCGAGCTACGCATTCGGGCTGGGGTCGCGGACGGAGGGGGGAGGTCTAGACGGCGCACGTGATGTGGCGTTGGCGTGTCCATGGGGATGGGTGTGGCGCTGGGCTGGGAGGGAGAGGCTTGACGGTACGGCTGGGGGTTTGGGGTGGGGTTACTTGGATCTAGATGGGGAGATACGAGCAGCGTGCAGGAGGTTGATTGAGGAGTAAGCGTTGCGGAGAGTATTGTGGACTTGCCGGCTTGGGCGGTGAGGTGAGGTACATGCTCGGTTTGTGGGTTTGGGCGGTTGATGGGCGTGAGGTGGTTGCACTGCGCTGGTGCCCTGTTGACAGCTGCAGCCTGTACTCTGGTCGCATCTCGCTCGCTCTCTTTCTCGGGTGGGCGATCTGGAACGCGACGCCTCGGGATCGTGACTGCAGTGCCACACGCGTGGCATTTCATCTCCGATCGAAACCTCGATTCGCAGTCCCGTGGCGAGCGACGCGCATCGCGAGGAAGCTGCATGCGTTGTATATCAGCGATATCGACAGCGGGCCTAGCCTGACTGGCGTAGGATCGCGCATACATTTCGCATATATTTGTATCTATACGCGTACGCTTCGATACGAATACAGCGATAAGCATTGATATCGTAGCGCTGACGCCGCTCCGCTACAGGCTCCGCTACAGGCTCCGCTACAGTCCGCTCCGCTACGACTACAGCTATCAGCCTCACCCTGCGAGCTTTGATGTCGTAACTTCAATGGAGGGGAGTATCCCTTGGGCCATTAGCCAACTCAAATCGCAAGCAGCGTTTGAGGAAGCGAAACGTACCACCATGCTGGCAGGATCAACACGCCCGCATACACGAGCAGAGATCGTAACGAAGGGTAAACGCAACCCTGGTACGCCCGCGTGCGTCGCGTATGCGGTGGTCGCGTAGGCACGTCGTTTTGGAACGCGGGGTCGGGGGCGGTCTAGACTGCGGGCGGTCTGGAACGCGGCGGTCAGCCTTATGGATATTTGAATGGGTGGCGGGCGGAGATGGGTATCTGGGGCGGGTGGAAGGGATTCTTCCTTTTGCATGGACATTGTAGATGCAGATCATGGATACAGGAAGGAGTGAGGGCCGTAGAGGGTGCTGTGTGATACGTTGACGTGTGCGTTGCATAGGGGGGTTCTTAGACGACTCGTCGATTGGTGGCTAGGACTGCTTGTTGCGCAGTGAGGCTTTTGAGGTTCTGCTTGGAGTGTCGACGCTGGTCGTCTGTATCTTGCTACCACGTGTGTTACGGTATAATGTGCGTCTTCTAGGGTACTTCTTTTTTCTACTTCCTACGATCTACTTTGCACTGCCTTTACTAATATGCTGCGGCGGCAGACCTAGGAATTAACCTGAGGTAGGCGCTCGTATTGGACGCCGGAACAAACTCGAATGGACCGTTGAACGAACATCATCTCCGATTTGCTACCGTCGTTCCGCTGTTGGTTCGATATTGCTACCTACAACTTAGGGCGAAGACTTGATTCAAACCGCGGGTCTGTACGCAATGTTGCTACGGCAATGTCAGGAGTCTGTAAAAGCTTGGATTTTCTGCCATGCTACGGCTGTTGAAATGCACATCTAAAACGTCACTCAACCATGAAGAAAGAAACCCAGGTAAAAGGAGTGATGGTTCTTGGAAGTAGTGACTACGGAACCAGACTAGCTACCAGACACCAATATTGCGAAACAAACAAGAAAGCTGAGCACATCAAGTTAGAAAGAAACGCAGTGATCGGATCGTTTTGGTGGTTGCTTTGCGGGGACGCAGAGGAACGTCGACGAGAATAATGCTCTAAATGGACTAAGAGCAAGAACGAGAAGACAGAAGACAGAGTACTGCAGACTGGACTAAGAGCAAGAACGATAAGATAGAAGACAGAAGAAGCACTAACTTAGGCCAAGTCTTATCAGCAAGCTAGGGATAAAGGGCAGCCACCAAGGGTTTCTTCAGAACGCCTTACCATCACTGGTGGATTCGCTCCCGCCATTGGACGAGCGCACTGATTGGAATGTGTTGAGAACTTCAATGTCTCCCTTCTCCTATCTTGGCATTCCAGCATCCCGATCCTATCTCTTCCACGTGAAGGCAAGTTTGTGCTAGCTGATCAGTGTGAATGGGCGCTTGGTCACAATCCATAAGCCACGAAGGACCGCGAGCACCTTCATGACATCAGAGCGCGGCTCGTGCTTCCAGTAACAGTTTTATCAAGTGCCTACTATGGCCCTCGGCGATCGTGACCCCCTTCTATTGCTTGGCACGTGCCGATATCTTTCTGCAGTATTAAATCAAGTCGACACTCGAACGTTAGTCTACACTAACTCATTGTGTGCATATTTCTCATGGTGTGACTTATGTCAATTGGAATTTACTCCTAGCATCGTTTCATCTACAGCCCCGTGTCGCACTGCACATCTATACATACCTATGTAGCCACCCGCCTAAGGCTCCCTCTCAACAGGTGTTCAGGAACCAATCTCTCTCCTCTGTAGCCGTGACGCCTCGTATGCAGCCTGCGATTCTTTCAACTCCTTATGATGTCCGCGAAGAGTCCAGATTCAGTGTTGACTCAAATGATGGAAAAGGCGGAGTTCAGCGATCTCAAGTTCGTTTGCAACGGACACGAGTTCAACGTCCATAAACCCGTTGTCTGTATACAGTCTCCCGTAATCAAAGCAGCAATCCAGGGAGGGTTCGAGGTGTGTCTCTGACCCGTGACTGGGGCATTGCAAGGCGTGCTGAACTCGGCCATTCAGGAATCAGACACAAATGCCATTACGATGAATAACTTCCAGCCGAGTACCGTGAGACGGATGATCCAATTCATGTACACCGGTGATTACGATGAACATGAGGATGAACATGAGCCTTCCATTCGAAATGCTTGTCTAGGTGACAGTGATGAGAGTAAGGAAGGTAAGACAAACGACTCTATCAGCCAGATGATTTCGAAATTGCTAATGTCAGAAACAGTGGGCTTGCTAGGAGATCAGCTTCAATTTGGTGGTAGTGAAGACAATAGTATGAAAACCGCTTCGAAAGCTCCAGCTGCATCTTCATCACTGGAGTTAAGCGTTTCTGCTTCACTGTTCGAACATATCAATGTAAACTCCATCGGCGATTATTACGATATTGCCGATCTCGTTTCGCTAGCGAACGTAAAGATCAAGCAACTTCTTTGCGGTGATAGTGAGGATCAGTCTTGGGTTGCGAGCCTACCCAGCGCGATCGACATAGCTTTTCGGTTGACGGGAGATGATGAGCTACTGGAAATCTTGGCTTCGGCAACTGCAGCCAACATTTCGAGTCTTCTGGGTTCGGATCGATTTACGAGTTTGGGCATTCTGACGGACTTTTCGATTAAAGTTCTGCATAAGTGTGCTCAGGAAATTCGAGTCTCGGCCGGACAACGCGAGGAAAGCAAGCTTAAGCTACGTGAGGCGGGGGAGAAAGAACAGCTGAGCAAGCGGGAGATCTCAAGATTGAGAGGATGCTTGCAAGTCTTGAAAGAGACCAGCCAGTGCAGGAACTCAACCTGTGGCGCTGAATTTGCATGTTTAATAGACCCGAGCGAGTGTATTCTTCGTTGTGCCAAGTGCCGCTGCAAGCACTACAGTTAGAAAAGTGTAGAGTCGATTTCAATATGAAATACGCCAAGGATATTTAAATCTATAGGGAATTTTTGATACCTCAGAAGAAGCTGCCTACTTGTTGTGAACGCGTACCGACTCGTGGCTGCCAGGGGGCTCGAAAACGAATACCGTTGATCAATTTATGGGCTATACCTAGAGGGTGTAGATGAGGCTATCTCAAAAACTAGGACCGCATACGATGAATCCTCTTCAGCGACGCAAAAAGGAGACACCCGAGAGTAATCTGTTCAGCATTCGCGTGGAGCCAGGAAACGGTAACCAGAGAACGATCATTGCTTTTGTAGAGGACCCTCGGGGATGCTGCGAAACGTGTTCGCTTTCCACCGCAAACTTCCAATACTTGCCACAGCTAGTCTCTTAGGCTTACTCTGGCTCATCTAGAATCAGAAATGCTCTGGAACAATCTACAGTAGCTGACGATGTCGCCTGCTCTAGAGAAGGATCAGAATTGTTTCAGAAGCCGCAGAATCACACAGCGCTTCGACCCTTGGGCAGTACAACCCTTTTGGACGCGCTGTGTCATGGTTTCACATTACGTGGTTGCAAGTTCCTCAAGACTGCAGACTGGAAAAGCCAAAAAAAAGGAATGACTACGTTTTGGGGTGATATGGCGGGTCGAGGCTAAGATGCAGCAACTACTACAGCTACACCTACGAGAATTAACAAAAGCCTTGATTATGCCATCAGCGACGATGGCTAGCAGTACCAGCTACAAGGAGTGATTCCTAGATTGTCTCTTTATACGATCCGTTGCGTGATGTTTGATACCGCCTCTTGTGTGATTTCGGACTGAAGTCGTTTGGAACTTCTCTTGCGGCGGGTGGAAGGCCGCCGTCGACTGGTAACAGCGCCACCGGTCCGCTCAGCTCCGAATGCTCACTCAATGTTTTTTTGATCCATTGCTCGATCTCTCCTCTGCCCGGAGCTTCACCATCGTATCGGTTTCTGCCAGGCTCGTCTAGTGTTTCGTCCACCGTGCTCCACTGGTAGAAGAAAAGGATTTCGCGATTTGAACCTGTCTCTCTAACACTTTCTTCACAGGAATGACCGTAGGTCAACTAGTATTCGTTATCGTAGTCTATGAACACGCACTGCGTTCCAACTCTCTCGACGGCCTCACGAATGTGGTTACATAGATGGAGCACCATCCTATTCATAGCTTGACGGTAGCCTAGCAATAGATATACCTGGAAAGGATTCAGCGCTACATATCCCGCTTCTTCGTAGAAAGCCCAGGCTATGCCGTTGCACTGTTCACTCTCACCCCAGAACCTTGTGTATCCAGTCACGTGTACAGTATCACCAGGAGCTAATTTCGCTTTTGCTACTGCGTACCGGGCATCTAACCTTACTGGAAGGATGGTGGTGAGTAGGTCATCTGTTTCTGTGTGCTGCCAGAACCACAACTCCGGTTCACCCAATGCCGGTCCTCATACTCTGACCGCGTAATCTACCGATCTCGAACAAACAAACCTAGGCATTCGTGTCCTCGAAGAGTGTTTTACCTGCATGGTTGTGCTTCTACCGTATAGGTGAGACAAGATATGGTTTCTGATCAACGAGCCGGCACGGAGACCTCGCAATACAACCATGGCAAAGTTGGCTCGTGTGTCCGTAGCCAAGCCTAAGAAGTAGGACAGCTGCAACGTGTGTGAGAATGCGTGCTGTATGTCTACTAGCATACGAAAATCAGCACAAAACCGGTGGATTTGACGATTCATACAGTTTTCAGTGGACGGGGCTACAAAAATTATTGTAAGGTTTTAAAAGTAACATCGATTGACTCTAGGCACTCGCGAGTGTAGTTCGTAGGCCACTTCGCTTTGTAATCAACTCACGTCAGCTGAGTTGCTGATTGGTCCCCGTGCGCGCGGGGTTAGGCTCCCACGTACCATAGGATCTAAACCATTCACCCTGGGGCTCTATTCAAGGCAGAGGCACCCTGTTTACGATAACTCTGATCAATTCCTGCGATCTTTGCGCCATCTCCTTCCTGAAGCATCTCCAAATCCTGAACGCTCTCCATCACTCATTTCCCAAAATGGAAACGAAGAAATGGGTAATGCTTGGTGAGGAATAAACCTCGTTCACACCCTTATTGTGAGTAAAGGCTTAATACGAGTGCCAGAAAACAATCCCGAGGTTATGAACCAACTGGCAACGAAGCTGGGTTTATCATCCGAGCTCCAGTTCTATGATGTCTACTCCCTGGATGAACCCGAACTACTCGCAGATATACCTCGACCTGTCCTGGCTCTGCTCGTCATAATTCCACTTACGCCAGCTTGGGATCGAAGTCGTCAGGCCGAAGACGCCGACAAAGGACCCTACACTGGCTTCGGTCCTGACGAGCCGGTCATCTGGTTCAAGCAGACCATCGGTCACGCTTGCGGCTCGATTGGTCTGCTCCATAGCGTAATCAACGGTCCAGCCGTCGACTTCATTAAGCCTGATTCCGATCTTGCGGCGATACGAAGCCTCGCCATACCTTTGGACATGGATAAACGCGCCGACATGCTATACAACAGCGAGTCATTCGAAAGTGCCCACAAGTCGGTTGAGCAGCACGGCGACAGTTATGCGGACCCGACGGACGACCGTGACGGTGGGCATTTTGTGAGTTTTGTCAAGAGCGGTGGTAAGCTGTGGGAGCTTGAAGGGGACAGGAAGGGTCCTCTGGACAGAGGAAGTCTTGCTGACGACGAGGACGTTCTCAGTCCGCGAGCGCTTGACATGGGCATCAAGAAGATCATTAAGTTAAACGCGGAGGGAAGAGGAGAGGACCTTCGGTTTAGCTGCATTGCTTTGGCTCGCAAGCCCTAGGCTGTCAGTGCGACCAGGCACAAATTAGTTACGGATTGAAGATGCGAGCATCCAGCCCGTTCCGACTCATAGGCTCCCCTAATGATAAGGCTGGAACCCAAAATCGGGATTTCTGTTCGTTGACATAAATCGTTATGCTAGAGTACTGCTGCATGGTTTGACCAGGGGACCTGATGAATGCAAGGCTTGTTACGTATAGAGATGTCTGATAGCCATCTTTTTTAATGTCTAGCTACTCTATAGTCGATGCTCTGGCCAGTATCCCGAGGTCCGCAACACTCAACCGATCTCAAAATTACAAAAGGAGGGTTGTTGTAGGATCAGCGTTAGCGCGCCCTTAGCGCCTGTTTGAGTGCCTACTAAAGCCCAGCAGCCCATGACGCTGTACAATGTAACCGCTATTTGTTTGCTTAATCTTAGCCTCTGCAAGGCCGGTGCACCCATTTGCCGGCAACTGCCCAGTTGACGATGCCAAACACGAGCGATTCAGCCGAGCCTAAGACATCTGCAGCAGAGGTCAGTTGTGCCGAGTGAGGGGGTCGTGGTTGTTTTCCCCACCCACTGTCGCATACTTGTTAACCAACGAGGCAGCGAGCTCGTCTACGCCGCAACCAGCGGAACTCGAGAGCGAGAAAGCAGGAATACATACAGGATCTGGAACATCGTTGGTCGGAATGCGTCAGGTTAGGCGTTCAGGCTTCTGCAGAAATTCAGAAGCAGGCTCGCCGGATCCATGAAGAAAACCAGGCTCTTCGCACGATTATAGCGGAGCTTGGGATGAGCAATGAGACGCTCCAACAGCGGCTCTGCTCAGCATCGAGTGCCAAAAGCCCACAGTCATACACGCTAACGGTAAGAATAGCACTACTGTTGCAGATCGCATGACTTCTGACATTGAAAGCGTGTCCAGAAGGACAAGTCAATGACCCCCAGAGGCGGCCCAGTCGATTCCGCGGAAGACTCAAACTTTAGTAATTTGCAAGACTCCAGTCTGCCGCCCCCTCTCAGCTCAGCGGGCCCATCGTGGACGAGGACCGCGCTACCCCATGTGCAAGAAAGGGACACGATGCCAGATCCGTTCCCAACGTGGGACCTCAACAACTGGCTGAACGACTTATCCAACATCCACGCCGCCTATGGAATAGAAGCCCAGGTAAGAGAGTGATACATGAATTGTAGCCCGCCCACCCGTTAACCACCAAACAGGCGCGGTTCGGTCCCGACCAAGATGCACTGTTCCCAGACGCCATCTTTACCGATTACGGGCTCTTTGACACTGCAGACCCAAATCTCTGTCAAGTAGATGAGGGCCAGCAGCAATGGCAATTGCAAGAACACGTTTCTGGTCATGGTACACAGTTGGTGGACTTAGGCGCTAGCAACGGGCAATTCACTATGCCATATCAAGATCTTCCCCACGAAATGGCATCTGCAAATACCTTTCAAGGGTTTACGATAGAGTGCGATACCGGTTCACAACGTGATCGCATGTAATACGATGAGGTCTAATCATGGTCTACGCATAATGGAGCCTTGGCTGTCAACATGAGGGCCTGGAAGTTTCGACAGCCTCCGCTAGCAATCAATTGACTCTGCACGTCATTTATTTCTTCTGTTTGTACAAGGTGTTTAGTGTTGATGAAGGCATCAAACGCATAGGCCAGGCTAGGAAGCGTAAGCTTGTCCGTGTACCTTGTTCAAACTAGATTCCGGCTCATTGGTAGCCAATAGTGCTGGACCAGTGACAGTACTGACTATACCACAATCGTCGCCTGGTAACGATCTACATTCCCATCACGGAACCACAATGTTAAACACTCAATGTTGTCGTCGCGCATCGTTACTGTATTATGATGGATCATACGCAATGACCTGCGATGTGTTTACCACAGAGTTAGGGCTTAGTCTTACGATATTAGTCTTTACGTCACAGGCAAAGTCTCATACTAGGGTTGCCCCGGACGTCTCCATAATACAGCATCTGAACGCGTTTTGCTTGGAGTATCGGCCAGGTTTTCACTTTACGGGATAAAGGCCAATTTCTAAGCGACCTTGCCTCTTCACACTGCACTGAGAATGTTATGTTTACCACTCAAATACCCCACCAGACACGATGAGATCCCAAATGGCGGTTACGGCTGGGTATGTGTCGCATCTCAATTCCTCGTGAATGCTTTTACTTGGGGAATCGTCGCTGTGAGCCGCCCACGAGCCTGATCTTTTCTCCACTGATCAAATCACAGTCTTATAGCGTCTACTTAGCCTATTACCTATCCCACGAAACCTTTCCACATGCCAAAACCCTAGACTTCGCCTACATCGGCGGCCTCAACTTCTCCATGGCAATGCTTATTGCACCTCTTACCAACCTTGCAACACGGCGCGTCAGTGTCAAGCTACCTATGTCCCTAGGGATCGCCTTTTTTTCTGGCGGTTTCCTCGCTGGGTCCTTCTCCACCAAGATCTTGCACCTCTATCTCTTCCAAGGCGTCTTTGTTGGTGTGGGAGTGGGCCTTATCTGGGTGCCAGCCAGCGCTATTATTCCTCAATGGTTCACCACCAAACGCAGCCTTGCCAACGGCATCTGCGCAGCAGGATCTGGAGTTGGCGGCCTCATCATGTGTTTTTTCACGGAGGCGATGCTAAGCTCGCTTGGTCTGGCATGGACAATGCGCATCACCGCGGTCATCATCCTTGTAGTCCTCGTCCCGGCGACGGTTCTGATACAACCCTGCAATACTAACGATCAGCCGCTCCAGCGCATGTTTGACTGGCATTTGCTCAAGCGATACCAGGCACTTCTCCTGCTGGCGTGGAGTCTCGTTATCATGTTTGGGTACATCACCCTCATGTTCTCCCTCTCTGACTATACGCTCTCCGTCGGGCAATCACAAAAGGCTTCGGCGACGGTAGCTGCAGTGCTCAACCTGGGTTGCGCAGTGGGGCGTCCATTTATCGGCTTTGCAAGCGACCGGTATGGACGCATCCGAGTCGCCGGCATCGTTACATTTGCATGTTCGCTGCTCGTCTTTACTGTGTGGCTTCCAACCATGAGCTTTGTAGCGCTGCTGGTGTTTGCTTTCACAGGCGGTGCTGCCCTTGGAATCTTCTGGGTTACCATCGGTCCTTTGGCGGCTGAGGTTGTTGACCTTAGGGATGTTACTTCGTTCCTGTCGTTGAGTTCGCTGACAGTTGTACTTCCTTGCTCCTGTAAGCTTTCCCTCTGGCCTGCATCAAGAGACGTATTAAGCTGATATCCTCGCAGTTGCCGAAGCAATAGCATTACAGATCCGACGTCCTAATGCTTCACGATCCTATCTGTATCCGCAGATCTTCGCTGGTGTATCATATTTACTGGGCACCGTTATCATGTTCGAACTTTGTCGCGTCTCTCGGAAGAAGAAGACAGCAGAGTCTCGTAAGGAAAGAGGTGTCGACGTATAATAAACCCGCATTTCTAGGATAAGAAACCTTGCGAATACTTTGTTGCATGGTGAATGATATGGGTATAAGAAGGGAGAATTCAACATCCTCTGCATAGGAAGTTACATTGGTGATCTCTGCAGTGATTAATCAGAAAGACCGCTTTTGTGAAGCAGTAAACATGCATTTCTGAAGCGCTGAACGCATGGTGGGTCGAACTCAGCATTGAGAACCAGATCTCGCAGCCAGCCGCTAAGGACGCAGGGTCCGCTCTAGCGTCGGAATTTCCAGCCAATAGCACGAGGCAAGTGACATATCGCAGGATTAGCAGTGACGTTCCCTACCAATTCAGAACAGTTATTCCACGGGCATGTATCATATCGTTCTGACAGCCTGAATCACAAAGCAAATCGCACGAAAGTCTTGTTGTTCTTGTCGTTCTCTTCTCTGTATGTTTGTGATTATTTCTCGTTCGCTTCGTCATACTGGCGGTTTTCATATCCCGAAACACGGTCTTCATCATTCAATTTCGCGCATGATGGCAACGACGAATGGAGATCTGAACAACACCGCTGCTGCACGAGCTCTAGCTGAGGTGAGAAACAACTTGGCATATCGCGATGTTTCGTTCGCAATTCCTGCCGAACAAGACGATGCGCTTGTGAGACAGAAGTATCGCCCTTTTTTGCTCGACATCGCACAATCGGAGCGGGATTGGATTGCGCAACTTGAGCTAAACACGGCATTGGAATTGGTGGACACCCAAATCCTGAAGAACGGTCGTGAGAGACTGAGGGTTCTCGTCTTACATGGCAGTTTGCGGAAAAGGTAAACATCCAGGTCGAGACGCGCTCATCCCTATGTTTATGAGATAGCTGATAGCGCATAGATCCTACTCACGACTGTTAGCATTTGAGGCTAGCCGAATACTCTTACGACTTGGGTGCGATGTCCGCATGTACGATCCTAGCGGGCTACCTGTAAAAGACGACGAGCAACACTCGCACCCCAAAGTGCAGGAGTTGCGGGAGCTGAGCAAGTGGAGTGATGGCCATGTCTGGATAAGTCCAGAGCAGCATGGAAACCTCGTCAGTGCTTCAGAGAAACACACCCTCTGTACATTTGCGTCCAACTGACTTGCCTTCTTAGACCGCAGTGTTCAAAAACCAGATCGACTGGATCCCTCTCTCAACCGGCTCTGTCCGTCCAACACAAGGACGCACGTTAGCGATAGCGCAAGTTAGTGGCGGCTCTCAATCGTTCAACACAGTGAACTCATTGCGCATTCTTGGACGGTGGATGCGCATGTTCGCTATCCCGAACCAAAGCTCGATTCCCATGGCATACAAACAATTCACCGAAGAGAATGCAAATGACGGAGGCAGTCGGCTTATGCCGAGCGGAAACAGAGACAGGCTTGTTGATTGTATGGAGGAGTTTGTAAAGTATACGATAGTCATGCGGCCACATTTTGATCTCTTTGGTGATCGATACAGCGAGAGAGAGGAGAAGAGGATCAAAGAGGAGAAAGCGCTGTTGTTGGACACGAAAGACATGTCTGTTTCAAACGGGATGTGAAGGGTGAGACGTTTGTGCTTCCCAGCCGCCTTGAGCATATAGACGAGCGGGTGATCGATCAGCATAAAAGTAAATAGAAGTATTGAAGATAGAAGGTTAGATGAGAGTCATGAATAGAAAAGACGACTTGATGGCATCTGCTAAACGTTACTACAAAAGTAATTATGCTGATTCTACTCAGAGGTCATGCTGGAGTTGAAGGCAAGGCTTTGTAGGGGTAATTTGAGGAGTCCTCAATTCAAGTACAGCACCAATGTGCGAGGATTGCGCGCGAATCAAAGGAGTGACAAGTTATATTAAGAGAATGACTAAAGTTAAGAAACCAAGGAACCAACTAACTACATGGAAATAGTTTAACACACAAAACAAGACAGCGAGGAAACCCCGCGACACTGATGTGTAGCCTCTAACACATCGTGTGGATAGTACACATAGAAAACTGAAAATGCAAGAAATCAAGAGAAAAGAGTCTCCTAGACCGAAGTAGTGAGTGACAAGGCTAGGCTAATGACAAGATGATGGTTATCAATGTACGGTCGACTGCACTGAATGAGAAGGGAGCCTAGTAAGGACAGCGAGGGGGAAAAGATCAAGGAAGATCAAAACGAAGTGGACACTCCGAAATGCCAAATTGCAAGAATGAGAGAGTCTCCCCGAGGAGCGACGAAGAGAAAGCTAGCAAGCATGGTGAGGTCTGCTTTTCTTCTCTTCAGAGGAAGAACATCTTGTCGTCAAGCTTCTTGTTCCAGGGACGGATGTGCGCTTCTTTCTTATTGTCTCGGACCCAGTCCCATGGCTTGCTCCTTTTCGCGATGACTTGCAGATTTTGCTTGACCTCATTCATCTGTTCTCGTCCAGTCACCGCATCATACGGAGTAAGTTTAGCTAGGCCCGGGTAGTTACTGATGTCTTTGTGAGACACGTAATCGTAGTACGACAGAACGCGACGAGCAAGTTTCCTAGCGTAGTGAACGGGGAGCGCAAGCGATGTGTAATGGCACAACTGAGAGTTAACGTTGAGTAGTCCGGTCAAATCGCGGAGCTTTGCAAGGGTCATCTTGGATTTGTCGCCGTTCGAGTGGACAAGGTATTGATATTTGGCTCCATCTTCCTTGCGCGTGGGATCTCCCATTGCAAATTCGGAGGTAGTGAAGGTGAAGTGCGGCGTGCAGACGTCGTCCTTGTCTTCCTTGTCTTCTGGAATCGGTGAATGTATTCTGCTATTTTTCATGACCGTAACGTAGGATACAGGCGGATCCTCTATCTTGCTGAAGACATTCTGATATGCTTCAGTAATTTGTTCAACCTCCCGTTCGTGTGCAAGTGGGTCGATCTCGTGGTACGAATCCGGATAGAAGACGACTCGTGGCTCATTTGACCAGTCCGCTTTTGATGACTCGTCTCGTTCCTTCTTCCAGGCCCGGAACATAGACCTCAGTGTTGCTTTTAGCTCTAGAATCTCGGGCTGGTACAGAGTCTTCGTTGTGGAAGATTTGCACGCATCTGCCGGAAGACTTTCGTTGTCATACGCTTGTGCGTGCATCTTAGTGGCAGGCTGCAACCGGGCCGCGGAACGATAGAATGATGGGTTGTTCGGCTTGCTCATCACTAGAGCAGCTACAGCTGGACAGTACTCTGTTGAGTCTGATGCGGGCTGTGAGATATGAGCCCCAATGACGATGAGACCCTCCCCATGGTTTTCTTGGATGTGGGTAACAAGCCTCTGCGTCTCAAAGTTCATCGATCCCAACATGAACCTGATCTTACGTAGAACGTTTGATGGAAAGCGAGGCCCGTCGCTGCGACGGAAACGCTTTTCCAAGTCCTGCTTCTTGAGACAGACGGTGATAGCACCAAGCTTCCGGTCCCCTAGCCTCTTCACCTCCGCAGCCGTCTCGGAGTACTTAGTTTGACTCAGCCCGGAATCATCGATAATTCCTACAAGGACATCGGCTGTCAGGTTTATTATATCCTTAAGGTCTTTCAAGTCCTTTTCATCTTGCAATCGGAAGAGTTCGGGACCTGACTTAACCGCACCGGTCGAGATCCGATCAGAGCCCACACCAATGTCCAAGATCTTTTCTTGTGCGGGACTGTTTGCTTCACGAATCAACGCGTTCCGCACATCAGCAAGGAATTGGTTTGATGAGCGGCTGTGTACATCAGAAGTAATGTATACAACGGCTACCTTAGGGGAAGGCGCGTCGCACTTGATGGCTCGTCTCGGTGCCGACGCCGGCTCCAGGGCGGTGTACTTCAGTGGCTCGTAGTATTTATCAGTGGAGGCTAGGAAAGGAAGTGAGATTATAGGCTTCCATATCTGGTCATGATTAAACACGCATGTCTTCGGGTTTTTCTATTCTCATGTTAGCACCATCCAACCCAGCTCTTGATCGATTTTGACTTACCATGGGATCCGTGCGGAGAATGTTCAAAAGCTTGGATCCTGGTGCGGACATCTCATACGGATTCAATGATTTGCGCAATCTCTGTAACTCGTCGTTAAGGTGCTGCAAATGGGGCAATACCTGATCGACACTGAACACTAGCAGATCGAGAGGAATCCAGAAGGGTTGGTTCTTTCCGATATCAGCTAATGGTAAATGCTTGTACCTAGCCTCGGAAGGAGCTCCGCACACGCTCAGAAATTTCTTGACATTGAGGAATGTCTTCTCCTCGCCACCCCCGGACACCAGCTTGGTCACGGGAATGACGAGCCCCACATCAGAGTTGGCTTTGACGTCTCGGATAGTGTAGGTGCGATCTTGCAATTTTTTGTGCTCTTTCTGATCGTCCACATGTCCAATCAACTTCCACTGGTTTGCCTTAGCAATGTTTTCGTAGTTCCCCTTCAACTTGATGTCCAGTGGATACCTGACATGCAAGCCTTGTAAAAGTCTCTTCAGTGTTTGACTCATGCTAGCTGGCGCCGTTGGATGATTTGCAGGAAAGTGATAGCCGGCGTACTCAGCTACGGGGACCCCATTTTGGATGATGGGGACAAGGTCATAGTCGAAGAACAAGCGGAGGTCCTTGTCAAAACGTGGTCTATATCGAATTCGGTACTCCCACGGCGCGTCTTGATGGATGTGCCTGTCAGACTTCTTTATCAGAGGTATTTTCTCCTGGCCGAACAAGTCTGCGTTTGTGAAACGAAACTCGCTAGTGCTTCCAAGCCTCGCTGTAGGGTATGCGGAATCCCAGTGATGTTGGAAGAGGAGCTGGATGCTATGACGATACAAGGCGGTTGCAGCATCCTGGTTCATTTTAGTGATTTCTGCCTGCCTGGCTTCTTCGGAATTCCTGGATTCATCAGGCTCCAAGCGTTCTTTCGCCTGATCGGTTGGCTTATTCTCTGACTCGTCACTTGAATCATCGCGAATCTCGGTGCTTGAAACGATTCTATCTTCTGTACTCTCATCTGTGGCATTCGCATCCTCCGAATGTTCGCTCCCTGGTAGAATCGGAGCGTCTGAGCGCTTGATATCAGGATGAGCCAGTAGACCCTGCCTAACGACGGTACAACGGATGGGCCAGCCTGTATTCTTAGGATCTGCTCGTTTTTCAGCCTTTGAATATGTTTTGTTAATTCTGGTAAGACCCTTAATTTGATCAAACTTGTTGAAGACCTTTTCGACGTCGAGCTTGCCTCGCACCGGAATGATGAGACGATTCGTTCGGCCAAATCTGGGACGCTCCGAGCACTGGCCAATACCTGGCCAGACCTTTTGCACAGCATCGAGCTGGTTGGAACGCGCTTCCAAATCGAACGCAATCTCACTCTGGTTCACGCTAAGTCCTTCGGAACCGATCTCAACGTACTCCTCTAAAGCTTGCTGCCGGAGCCTCCGACTCCGCACCATTGTTGGCTGAGTGACTGACACACCATTCTTATCGAGCACGGGTTCGCCATCCGCGCCTTTTGCTGGTTTCGTCGTAGTAATATCCACATCAATCAACAGCAGATATGGAAGTTTTCCCAGCTTATAGTAGACTTTACCGAGCGAAGTCTTGCTGCTTGGCTTCCCATCTTCAAACATGATGCCGTGTGAAGAAGTTGTCGCTGTCTGCGCTTGTGCCTGGGCAGGGGTCTTCGAGAAGAGACTGTCGAAACGCTCAGAGCCTGCTGTGCTGCGAGCATCGGAGTCAAAGTCGGTCAATGACGGGACTTGGCTATACTTATTGACCTCCTTTCTCGACGATTTCCGATGACTTGGGCCACCCATTTTTGACAGGTGGGAATGCACTGAGTAAAGATTAAGTTGTGAAGGTGGAGACGCAAATTTGGAGTTTTGTAGCCAAAGTTGCACAGATCAAGTTGCAAAGAACTGCTGATGATGCGACGAGCCTCTAAGGAAAGGTAGCAGTACTTATACCTTTATTTCAAGATCCGCTACGATTGTTAAGCCATCATATGACGAACTCAGGTGAGCGGAAGCCTGTTTGCCAATAGGTAATAACCAACTTATATTTGTGTATAGCAACGAGTTGCACTTATTCTCGTGACCAGCATTAGAACTAATCTGTAGTCGGAGTGGTGTTTGCTTGTCACCCAAATCGTCAGTCGCGTGAAGTTGTTAACGATGCACTGGTGGTTGTACACATAATTCTGTGACGTTTGAAAAATTGCCTGAATCATATGTAGTGAGTGAATGCATACTATGTGCAAGGAAACGCCTGTTCCATCTTTAGTACGCTATGTTGTGATCCTCCCTCTCGTTATCTTAAGCTAACGACAATGTTAGAGCCTTCGCACACGATTCCATCTGTGAAGATATGAATGGTCATGTAGAGTACTCTGAGCGTTATCAAATTCCATCCATTTGACTGGTCGTATTTGGGTTGAAGCAGGTGACTCTCGTTTCGAATGTCTTTTGTTGTTCCTTATCAACCGAAACACCATCGCCACGGGCCCGAGCCTCGTTTAAGGGTGTGATCCCACTCCCAAAAAGCACATCCTGGTAGATAGCCGAGAGATAGAGATCAGGCGCCAATTACGCTCTGGATATTCGCTAGTTTTGTCGAACTTTACGAGGAATTCATTTCGTGTATTTTTGGTTTATTTGACCTCCCTTTGTTCCGAACCGACTTCCCGTCAAAGCAAACACTTGGTTAATAGTGAGAAAACAAAAGAGTAGTCTATCTATACTATCATCACAGCAATTCGAGCGTCAACCTTCGCCCCGTGACGCTAATCACGGCTGGATCTACCTCGTCTCATAACTTCCGCCAGCAGTGCGAATGATCGCAGTCTTCGCCGAGTATTCAGTCTGGAGCTGCTTCAACTTCGCCTCGATCGAAGCGAGGTCGGCATCCGTGTACCCCACAGGTTCAGCACCTGTGGCGCTGAGATTGACCGTTCGGATCTTCTGTGCCAGCGGACCGTCCGCTCCCGGATTACCTGGCACCTCCTTGAGTTCTTCTGCTGACCTCGTATTCACCCAGTCGACCACGGCCTGGACGGTCATCCTGCTTTCGCCCATCTCGGCTGGATACTTGTAAATCATGCATGCGAGACGAGTCTTTGCCGACGCACGTGCCTGAGACTCCGGCTCCGTTTTGCCGAACTTGTACAGTTCGGTGAATTTGGGAACCTCATTGAATGTCATGCGTAGAGACGCGCCAACCCGGGACGGTGGTCGCTCGATGATGCTGTTCTTGTAGAATGGCACTTTGCCGACCCATTTCTGCATTCGCTGGTAGGAATGACTGTCCTTGTGTTCCAGATACAGAGTTGGCACTCCGAGCAAGGCGGCGCAGTCCATGCCGCCCGTCTTCTGACCAATTTGGAAGAGGCCTCCAGGGTACGTCTGCATCAACGCAAGGAAAAATGAGGTCTGCGACGCTCGGTCCGTAGTGATCGGCTGTTGGAAATAAAATTCGCCAATGTCGAACTCGCTCTTGACTGGATTGCCGCCTCGAGGTCCATGACCAATCGTGATGACGTTGAATTTCAAGTCTTTGAGGAGCTTGAGTAGCTGTGCTTGGCCTTGAACCGAACTGTCGCCTTCTGGATTGTATTCAGTGAGGCTGTTCGTGCCAGTATAGCGGGTCCACAGAAGCACGACTGGGCCATCGAGAAATCGGGGAAGGGCTTTACTCCCAAACGTCGGGCGGCCATTCTTCTCTACGATGATGTCACTCGCTTTCAATGTAGGCAGCGAGAGCCTCGTTGCGAGCTTAGTGTAGAGTTGCTTCAATATATTAGCGCGGTTGGTGTCTGTAACACCGTCTGTGAACTTGTAGGCAACCGCTGCCGTCGCCTGGCCGAGATTGCCTACGAAGGTGTATTTGGCCGGCGAATTTGGGGGTAGCACGTCCGGATTGAGGTACAGATCCTGACACTGAATCAGTACAATTCAGAATTAGAGTCTCTCTGATACATACGGAGAAGGCTTGAACGCTCGCGATCCGCGCCGGCGGCGCGGGTGCCACCACATTAGGGTGTAGGAAAGGTAGGACGCCATCATCAAGCAGTTTAGCCAAGGTCGCTTCGATATCTCTTTTCGCGTTCGTCAATGCAGTGTTGATCTTATATCCTGTCTTCTCATTTACCGTGTACACCACCTTGACTCGTTTACTCGATTTAGTGATGCCACGATAGAAATTGAGCAACCCTTCACAGGAGCCCACTGCACCATTGTGAACAACTATAACATCCAGTCGGTCATAGAGGACCAGAGCGGCAGCCACATGAATGGTGTCGCCCGTTGCTGATGAAAGGTGGGGAATCAGCATAGGGTCCAGCTCGCTCCACGGAGTGAAGTCAACTTCGGATGACATCTTTGCGGCTTTTGGATTCAAGCAAAGATGATGACAGAAGTTGATTCTAGAAATTTTCTCATTGGGTTTTATACTGATGAAATACACTATTAGCGAACAGGAAGTGACTATGGGGTCACCCATTGGGCTGAGATAGGTCTATGAAAGTCCTGCAATTGCACTCAGCTGTATCACTCACGTTCTCCAACCATGCCTTCAGCCATAAATCGATGCATGTCGGCTGGGGACTCGGCAATCAACGGCGCTGCTTCATGGTTGGCCCAATCGATTGAACGGAGGTGCAAAACATCGTAGTTTCCGTCGTAGTTTACGAGGTCTACGTGGCCTGCATGCCGTTCGCTAGGTCCGCATGTTCAGCTCGACCGCTATTCAATGGCTGGAGGCTGCATCATATCTGCGGAGTGATACGTCGTATCGAGACAGAATGTGGCTACATGTGGCTACATGTGGCTTGCTGCTACGACTTTATGAGCTGAGGTGGATCAAGGGTATCTCGGAAGGGTCGGTGCGGAGCGGGCGCAGAGCCTATCGGCCTAGTCTCACGACTTTTCTGTGTCTATCGCGCCCATTCGGACAAATGCGTCTCATATGTTTCTCTATCTGGGACTGATAGCATGGATGCATGAGCGAACAACATGCCCAAGTGAACAGTCTGGCATCATGGACCAGGATGTTCCATAGATCTTCGGCGGTGTCAATGTGGAGAACACACTTACAATGAGGGGAGGCCAATCTGAACATTTGACGGATTAGCTTGGATGCAATTGTGCTGTCTTGCATTGGCAGAACGAGCTTCGCTAAAGCTGGCGACATTGGCAATAGAGCACTGAGGTTTGAGCACATGACAGTCACTTTGATCCCTTTTCATTGGCTATCGGATCGTATACAGTTCGTCCCTTATGAACCTGCGATGCTCGGAAGCGAGTGTAGCTGCGCCAAAAGGTATTTGCAAGACATCCCCATAGTCAAAGAAAGCTACACGGACCAATGGCTTGTTCACATCGATTTACGGCTATCGTGGGCATCCAGGCTTGGCCGATTTGCTTGCAGCCCACCAATATGGGCATTTGACTGACTTCCCAGGTTAGACGAGCGAGCTGCGAATTATTCCTTCGCGGCCATGCCGTGGTCAAAAGCAGCCAAAAGAGGCGAGCTCACCGCCCAAAGAAGCCAGAGAAGTCAAGGAAGTATGCATACCCCACGTTTAGACCACGATAGAACCAATAAAACACGCCTCACCGGGTCGGGACGAGCTGAATATCTCCATTTGTGAGTTGTGATAAGAGACTGTAGCTGTTCTCAAGGTGGCCAGAACTTCAAACTAACCCTAAATGCTCGGCTAGCTCGGTTTTTGCGGCCCGAATCGTCTTCGCATTGCGTTAGTCTAAATCGATCTGTCGTAGTTCTCTCCAACTGGATCTTTGAAGTCAGTCTATCGCGCCCACATACCGCATCAACAAGCCTCGAGCTGAACGTAACCTCGTCCTTGAGATACGGTCTGGCCAATTGCAATCGAGGTAATGTCGTGATGGCAGATCGTTTGACCCATCACACGACAACCTCATGCAGCATCAGCTCCATGTAGAAGTTGTCTTTTCGCGACGCGATAGCCGTTCCCTGCGGTCGCTGAACCCGGTGCAGATGCTCTGAACTAGCGTTAAAACTTACTGAAGCGCTCACCATCTTGAGCTTGCAGTCGGCCTGCAGAGCAGCTGAATGACTAGTACATCTAGATTGCCATGGCAGATCCGATTTGATGAAATTTGCTAAATATAAAGTCCTCATGAATTGCAGCTGAAGCTTTCTACATCTCTCAGATGCGACTTTAAAAGTCGACTGGGAGTCTTGCTACAGGTCACCAGTTATCTTCATGGATGAAGCAAGAGCCAACAAGGCCGTTGCCCAAGCGGCACTGGTCTCACAGGTGCGGACAGCATTTCTTTAATGTCATAGTCACTAACTGATGGGTTAAAGAAAATACGTGAGGCTTTGCAAGCCTCTCTGCCGGTTGCACCAGAGCAATTGATGACCGTCCAAATTCCCGGTACTATCATCGATACCTCGTGAGTGAAACAACTTCAAAGTCCTTGCCCTTTACTGATATCAGAAGTGAAACCGGGCCATACGTTTGGAATGATCGTGAAGAGGCTGATACACCACATCGTGTCCGAGTCAACGAGTCGCGGCTGGTTGACAACATGGTTCCTCTCAGCAAAGTCATGGTAAGGTCCGTCCTGCAAGTCCTCAATTTGCTCACATGACATCAGATGGGCATCACAGGCAAAAGCGTTGCCAGAAGCTACCTCGCCGCCCTTGACATGCTCATCCCTGAAGATGCTCCAATTGACATTGATAAATCGACGACCTCAAAGTCTGCCGCAGCTGAGCGTTACGTTGGTGCCATGAAGTATCTGACTTCGCCAGCTCCGGGTTCTAGCAGGACTATCATCGATATATATGTTGAGAAGCAGCAGGCATACTCAGAGGCCATGAACAAGTGGGAAGCTGCAAAGACAAAAGTGAGACGTATGTGCACTGTCCATCTTGCAGAATATCCAAATGCTGACATCACGTCGTCGAAGTCGAGGCAAAGGAGCGTTTTCCAGGCGACGTCCGCAAGCAGCAAACATTTTTCGATGACTGGAATCAGGAGAATTTCCGTAATGTGAGTCCAGTGGAGCTCATTCAAATTTAACCAGTTGAGCGGCACTAATGATGTCCTGTGCAGTTCAAGAATAACGCTCAAGCTAAGTACATGGACTGTGAGTCACGACAAACATTTACAGACCTTGATCACTAATAGAAGTTAGGGGTCGTGAACGGCAACAAGTACAAGGTGGGCATATTGCAGCGCGTTTAATTCTTTCCGATGATGAAAACACTAGCTAAGTCAAAACGCTGACACTGCTCAGGTTGACTACTATTTCGGCATCGTGGACGTGTCTTCAGCCATGAAGCGAGTGGAATCAAGCAAAGAGGCATCCCGGAATCTCATCGTCATTGACCCCGATG
Organism: Paraconiothyrium sp. Pb-2020; assembly: GCA_022419385.1. NCBI lineage: Eukaryota > Fungi > Ascomycota > Dothideomycetes > Pleosporales > Didymosphaeriaceae > Paraconiothyrium > Paraconiothyrium sp. Pb-2020. Next base: position 4,708,838 of record JAJUBI010000003.1, on the reverse strand, counting down.
GTTCGACAGAATGGAATGAGGTCAATCTGACACCCGCAAATTGGTAAACAGTGCAATCTGATCAGCCTGTGCTGCCGGCTGACATTTGCAGGGCCACGATTTGTCGCGAGAAAGTCACACAATGGCAGGCTGAGAATGGTCGTCTTAGTCGTCAGGATTATGAGTCTGAGATCAAACGTCTCAATCGGCTGCTTTTGTCATATTCTGGACTTAAGCTAGTACGTATGCCAGTCTCTACTCAAAGCACAAATACTTATGTTGCAAGGCTATTGATCCTGATGGCTCCAAAGAGAAGGCTCTTCAGCAACGGAATCCTCCTCCAAAGACTCAAGACGAACAAAACGGTACGCGTCAAGAAGGCGCAGCCCCCAAGGCATTGACCAATGGATCGGAGACAAATGGAACTGTGGCCAAGACGACCGCAGACACGGAGCTTGACAAGGCGGACACGGAGCTCAAGGCTGCATATCAAGATCTCTACAAGTCTCAGAATACGATACCTCCGGTCCCGAGCGACATCCGTGCCAAGCAAGATGTGTTGCAAACGAAGCTAGAGGCTCACAGCAAGGCCAACTTGACCAAGAACAAGGAATTTGCCGCCGACGCGAACACCAAGAATGCCTCACAAAAGCTCTTATGGGTCAATTCAATGATCGAGGATACAAAGAGCCAGATCGCTCTCCTGCAGCAAGGACTTCAGACATTGGTCCAAGGCAAAAGTGCGGCACCGGCCATCACGGAGATCGTCAAACAGGAAGTGAAGAGCCCAGGCCAGACTCAGGGAGGAGAGCTCATCGCTACAAAGTATGCCGACGATGGGGATCAAAATGCAGATGCTAGTGAGTGTTCTACAACGATATCAATTTCAGCTTCTGATGGAATCCGCAGAGTTCGGCATTCCTCGCCACGGTGTTGCCGTTGTTCCACCAGGAAATGTCGAGCCAAGCAAGTGGACCAAGGTTGGTGGTCTCCTAATTGGACCGAGCGGGATCATTGACTCTTCACAGATCAGTCTTAGTGTGTCTTCCAAGTCACAGGAAACCTCAGCATCATCATCATCCTCTTCCACTTCAGCAAGCGTTGGCGGTGGAGGCGGGTGGTGGAGCGCATCTGCCAGCTTCAATCATTCAGAAGCATCGATGTTAGTCGACCTAGTTTTGCTCCAAGTCTGACAGACCTAACTCAGTGCATCAGGAAAGCATCCGAGTCGACAGCCAGCTGCGACGTCACAGTCAAATTCGAAGCGCTCCTCGTCACTATTGATCGCGCCTGGCTTCATGGAGAATTGTTCTCGGATCCTGAGCTTAACACCAACCCGGATGTCGCGCTGTCTCCTGGTGCCTTGTCTCTCCACAAATACATCGACCAAAAGGATAGCAATGCTCTTTCTAAGTACCCGTACTTCCCATCATACCCGACAGCCTTCATTGTGGCTGCCAACATCGAGCTTGAGTTCAGTGGCGATACCTCTAACCTCGAGTCCGCCGTGGACTCGTCTCATACTGATGCCCAGGTCAAGGTCGGCTGGGGACCATTCAGTCTTAGCGCCAGCCATAGCCAAGACAATTCGAGCTCCAAGACCAAGATGGAAACGACAGCTACGGGCACAAGAATCACGCTCGAGGCTCCTGCTATCATCGGTTGGGTCAGTCAGCTTGTACCACAGCTGCCTCGTCCTAGAGGAACCAACTATCTGCTTGGTCCGATGGTGTAATTCGTTCATTGAGCTGATGCATGCGGATTGATGGTGCAGTAGCGGTATTCTATAATGAAGCAATAATGTTGTGATTTGTTATGCTTCGGCCTTACCTCGAGAGATTCAACACAGTCCGTTCTTTCGCCGTGTGATTGAGTCGTTGAATCGTACTTCCCCTCATGCCCGACACTGTACATCACAAAATCCGTCCTCTGCGCCACCTTCGAATACAAAAGCTACGCCCGATGATTCAAATACTGCGTAGGCCAACACAAATCATCCGCTTGAATCTCCTTCGCATATTCCACAACCGCACCTATCAGCTTGTCATATTCTAAGGAAGGTAATTACAGGGTTGGTAATATGTACACCAAGGTTGGTTGTTTAGAAGCATTACATCAGTAGCATATCTATTTAATATCTTGATACTTCTTGAGGACGCGAGATACATAGAACAAGCGCAGGAGATTGAATATCTTCGATTCTATGAAATCACACATCCAAAGGTTTGTCACCTGGATCCCATCCAATTACCTGAGTATCTTCTGTATCACGTGACCAGCCACATTCTTTCTAAAAATGATTAAGAAGGTCGTTAACAGCTTTGTCTTCAAAACTCCTGTAGAGAACGAACTGTTGCACTTAAAGATCATTTCACAATTTTCCAAGGGATCGGATGTTGACGTGTGCCCAGGCGGTGGCGCAGCTGCGTGCCAGCCTTCCGCACCCCGCCATGTGGCAGGGTGTAAGACATATTAACATTGCCATTCAAACATAAAGCCCACTACCTCCGTATATACTATTGTTTCTCTTGAAAAGAGTGGACCTCTGCACAGCGAGGTCGCTTGTGCATTGCAAAGGTACACGCAATGCGCCTCGTCAACATAAGGACCCACAGCCTTGAGTCTTATACGAAGAATATCCCGCGATATGCCATCCTTTCACACACGTGGGGGACTGATGCCGATGAGGTTACCTTCCAAGAGATGCTTATCGATCCTGACGATCGGCCTCCGAGCACAACATCGAAGCCTGGGTATCAAAAGATCTTGAAGACATGCGAGATCGCGCAACGATACAACACGAAATATGAGGGAAGATTCTATTACCAAGATCGCCTTTATTATGTGGACCAGCATATAGAGCATGTCTGGATTGATACCTGCTGCATCGATAAGAGCTCTAGCGCTGAGCTGAGCGAAGCTATCAACTCCATGTACAAATATTATCTTGAGGCAGACGTCTGCTTTGCCTACCTCTCCGACATGACTGCGGATCTAGAGACCTTCGAAACATCGAGATGGTTTACCCGTGGTTGGACACTTCAGGAACTGGTCGCTCCAAAAAGGATTAACTTCTACGACGGGAGCTGGACCTGCCGTGGCGACAGGGATTCACTCCAGGACGTTATACGGAGGGTCACTCGTATCTCGACGTTCAAAAATATCAGGGAGCTTCCAGTTGCTGTGCGTATGTCATGGGCCGCACAGCGCGAGACCACACGAGACGAAGACCTTGCCTACTGCTTGATGGGCATATTTGACGTCAACATGCCACTACTCTACGGTGAGGGTAAAAAAGCCTTCATTCGCCTACAAGAAGAGATTATAAAGCAAAATCCTGACTTAAGTATCTTTGCGTGGACGGATTCATTCCCATCCATGTTCTCAGGTCTGCTAGCAGAGTCGCCTGAATGGTTCAGAGACGGCGAAGACCTACAGGCAGCGGCCAACATTAATACCGTCTATCGTGAATTTTCAGTCACCAATCAAGGCATTCGGTTCCAATTTCCACTCAAGTATCATAACCAGTCCGGTTGTCTCGTGCTGCCACTGGGACATCAGTCTAAGTCACAGCAATACCCACTTGGTGTATTCTTACGTCAAATAAGCAATGACTTCTGCGTTAGGGCTTCTCCCGACACCATGGCAGATGAAGACCTATGTCATCGCGCTGAGGAAACGATAATTCAAGTACCAAAGGTCCTGTCGAATAAGGAAATCCGGGACGTACGTCAAACTGGAATAACGTTCCCTGAAGAGTTCGATCGGCTGCGCAGCAGGGGTCTTTTGATCGGGGAATTGGCTCCACTGGGATGTTGGGATCCGGACACGAAAACAGTTCACGCTGGTCATAAAGGTATTTTTGAATGCTTACTGGTCTTTGAGATGGACCAGCGATGTCGAGCTTGGAATCAGCAAATGGGACCTTCATGGTCCTCTTTCGGAGTAATTTTCAAGTACGAGGCACGGCAAGACTACAATCGGCGGTGGTTGTACAAAATCGTGGACACAGATAACTCCATCTTCTTTGAAAAGGACGCACGTTATATGTTGAAGCAGTTTCGCGATCATGGCGACTACACTAATGGCCTAGAAGAGGATCTGGTTGTGCCAGGTGGTTTATATGTTGAGGGCCTGCTCGGGATGCAACAGCTTTCACTGCGGCTTGTACCGCGGGACTACACCATAGGTGCCGAATGGAGAGCCCAGTCGGAGGATCCACAAATCTACAAAGGTAGACGCGTAGGACTGGAGTTTAAGTGGGGGCCAATCCGGGAGCTTAGTGATGAGCATGATGATCGAAGGCCACAATAAGAACCAAGCAAGATGATTTTCAATATGCTAGCTTACCATTCGATTTGTTTTCCACCTCGCTAGAGCTGGATTGCACAGATCTGGGCTATAGCGGGAGCTCAGAAAGGCATACTCACAGTATGACCAAGGTTATTACTCACACAAATGACGAAAGTGATTGATACTGCCCAAGTAGATTCTAGGACCACGCTCCTTAACCACCCTAAAAACGCCGCTGGAGAGGCCTTCGGTTCTCTATTCACTTGGAAAGCCATCAAATCTATGCATATCATTTTCCATGCCCATCTCAGGCTCAAGAATTAACTCTAGTATCTAACGATCTACACACTGTTGCAATGGCCTCACAAAATCACACAAAAACTAGTCGCCCGATGCCCCGCTCAGTACTCATACTCCGCTCTCCTCAATATGTTCTTGAACCGCCAGTTTATGAGCTATCCGACGGGCATCATTGACCGTTAAGAGCAGAGAAGGGGGCCATGGCAACACAATTCGAACCCATCGGGGGACGGGGCACATCTAAGGGACTCTGCGAGACTGCCAGTGAACTCAATTCTAGTAGATCATCGATATAGTGATCTCTTTCCCTGAGACTTAGTCTCAAGTCTTGAATCTCTGCTTCCATGTCTGATATCGTGGTCATGAGTTGCTCGGGCTTGCAACATGGACCATACAACGGCGAGCGCGCCTTTCCTAGCTGACTGATAACTGCCAGGTGCTTATCCAGTGTGTGGGCGGACGGCCGTAAATTTGGCTTCTTCTCCATCATGTTCTCGATCTCGCATAGCAAGTGTTGTAGCTGCGTATTTCTAGTTCTTAATAACTTGAACCATGATTGCTTGTGCTGTAGGTTTCCTTGGAATGAGCCTCGTTGTTCCGGACAGGAGGCTTTGAGCTCTTCAAGGGGTACACCTTTGATCAAAGCTATCATCTCGAGGAATATGCAACCAAGAGAGAAGATATCAGCCGCACGCCCACTCTTTTCGTATACCGCCACTTCTGGTGCAAAGTATCTGGGTGTGCCGCGCTCGATCGCCTCGCTTTGGCTGTTCGAATGTGCCGAGAAGTCAGATGAGATTCCGAAGTATGCAAGCCATAAGCCATCATGCGAGAGTAGTATATTGTGAGGCTTGATATCTTTGTGTCGGATACGTTGGCCATGAACGTAGTCGATAGCGCCGATGAGGCATCCAAAGCAGGCCGATAGTCGCGACACTGCAGCGATGTATGCATCCATCCTGGAATCTGTCTCTGGACAGAGGGATCCAAGCCGACCCATGATCGACAACATTTGGCTGTTCTCAATGTCACCTGTCTCCAAATCTGTGAGGCTTCCGCGGAGAACATCGATGTCGTCCATGAAAGTCGCTAGATCACAGACCGCCACCGGCCAGATGAGCAAACCCAGCTCTACACCTTGTGTATACGTTCCAACCAGCTTGACGACATGTCGATGGCTCATTCGTTTCAGTACTTCGACTTCTCTCCGTTGATTGATTTGGTTCACCTTCCTTTGGCAATATTTGATCTTCCAGGCCAGCCGCATTCCTTTGCAACTGGTTTCGTATACACCACCTTTTGAGGTAAAATCATCAGTCGACGGGGAGATCTCGTTGACATTGACGCATACCTTGGGAACCATGACCAAGAAGTCGCCCTCGCCGGAGCGGAATATGTTCATCAGCTCCAAAGTCGACATGGCACCCCCGGCCACACCAATTGATGCCCTCGTTTGGTCTTCGGGGCTGAAGGTCCCATCTATGATGTGCGGCCTCCAGTGATCCCTTCTCACGAGGACGGCGGCGGCCAAGTTCACTGTATCTTTCATCATTGGCGATTAGGACAATGCCACCGTCGCTATCGGTGCTCGGCTCAGACGAATACTGGTAAAGTGCGCGCGAGGGCGATGGCGAGGTACGGATTAGCACCTTTGAACATAGTCAACGAACGGTCTTGAGGCGGTCAAGGGTGCGATGGTGAGCATCAAGTGGTACTGACCTGAGCCATGTTGACCTGACAGGTTGGCCGAGCAGGTAGCGCGGGGGCCTGTGGGGCCCTAGTGGCAGTTGTTCAATAGTCGTGCATTGAGTCAGGGAGCTCTGTTCGTTTGCAACGAAGTCTCAGAGAGGAGTTCGAGAGTGTTGGGGCCCCCTTGGAACACTCTGATTTCTGCTCAGCCACACGACCTGTGCAGCCTCATGCAGCCTCATGCGACCTTGACGAATAGCACCACATACCCCATATTACACCACAGCCAATGGTGGTGCGAGATAATGACGTAGCAGCTGACCGGAAATTTCAGACGTTTCGCTGCCAAAAGTGTCTGGCCATTTCGATATCTCTCAACGGTTGTGCTACTGTGGTTGCAACGGTAGACGACCATCTTCAAGATAGCAAGAATCTATCAACCTATTCCGCCCTCCACCCCGCTCAGTACTCATACTCCGCCCTCCTCAACACCGGCACCTTAAACCTCTTCCTCCCTGAAACACACCAATCCCCAACCGCAAACAGAATAACAAAGCCCGCAATCGGACCCGCATAGTTCATCGTCTCGCCATCCACCGGCCTAAAACTCGGCAGCGGCAACCAACACAGCACGAAAAGGATATACACCATCGCTCCAAAGTTGACAAACGGGCCGAGCTTTCCGAGCCTGAATGGGCCCCACGGGATAGGCGTGGGATGCTTGGTGGACAGGCGCCGCATGAAGATGAACAGAATCGGGATGAAGTAGGATATGTAACCGCCCAGCGCGGGAAGGGAGATAAACGCGTTGAACGCGGTTGTACTCCCTATATTAATAAGCGCCAAAATGCACAAACACGCTCCAAGCAGTATCAGCGCATTAAGCGGCATCTTCAGCGTAGGATGCACCTTTGCAAACGTCCTGCTAAACGGCAGACCATTATCTCTTGAAAACGCCCAGATGAGTCTCGACACCGAGGCGAAGATGTTGAAGAAGGAGACGAAGATGATGATGCAGATTACGACGACGAACAGGTTTGTAGCTGGTTTTGAACCCGTGGCTTGGTAGTAGACTTGGATTATGGGCAGGGAGTCTGCGGCGACGACCGCGGGGTCGCCGATTGTGAAGAGGACGGTTGTCATGAAGGCGAATTGCATGATGGCGTTTAGGACGACGGAGAAGATCATGGAGCGGGGGACGCGAACGCGGGTTTTTTTCACTTCATCGGACATGTGCATGACGCCATCTGAGGGGTTGGTCAGTATGTATGCGACGGGGCTCTGATGGTGTTGCGGGAGGAGCTGTGGGTGGGAATGGGTTGACGTACCGAAACCTGTCAGTGGGTATGCTACTGTGAGTAGTCCGATACCGAAGGCTACGATGGGCTGTTGCCAGCCGCTATCGTGAGTGAGCGTCTTGAAGACATAGTCGGGGGAGCTTCGCGGTGCGAGCACTACTAGAGTGATGATGCTGACGATGAAGAAGATGACGTGCAAAAGGGCGCCAATTGCTTCAAAAGGGTTCAGCAACTTTCTGAAGTAGAAGTTGGCGAAGAAAGGTAGCGATGTGATTGCCCACATTAACAGCGTCGTGTGCCATTGCTTGGGAACGTAGTCAGGGTTGTTGAAGATGACGAGACCTGTGATGATGTTCGAGATCAATGCTGGATTGGAGGTGCAAGAGCAGATCCAAGCGAAGACAGTGATCCATCCTAAATGGAGTCAGACTTTGCGATACTGTAGAAACGTCGGTAGGTGTCGCGGCGTACCTTGCATCAAGCCGAAGAATCGGGGCCATTTTGGGGCGAACGTTGCTGACCAGCGATATTGGGCTCCAACGGTCGGGTCCCTGATCGGATCTATCAGTTCCGTCCCAACGGCGATCGGTTATCGCCTTGCGATAACATGCATGATTGTGACAGCGCTTACATAGAGGCCATTTCGGCCAGTGAGGTGACCACAAGCGTGGTTCCGAATCCCGCGAGGATGCTTCCATAGACGATAGACGCCGGACCGCCATTGCTAAGCGCGAACTGAAAGGTGACTGCTGCGGCTTCCCAAGAGCACTGCAGTACGAAGGAGAAGTTCACGGTGGAGACAAGATTAATGTATCGCTACAATACATGTGAGATGCTGATCGCAATTCGCGCGCGACGATGGAAAGCTTACCTCCAGCGTTCCTCCATGGTGCGCGTTCTGCTCCTTGGCACGTTCGTCGTCGATAGCCTCCTGGGCAGCGACCTCGTCAACCTCCCCGGCCTGGGTCGTCAGCTCCAAGTCCCTATCCTTCATGGCTAATTCTTGTGCGCGAACAAAGTATAAGGGTGAGGGCTTGAGCTCCCAGCGCAATGGTACAAGAACAGGACACAGCCGCGTCCCTGAGTCGATTTTGTTCTTGTAGGTCCCGGATCAAATGAATCATGGTGTCAAGTAGCGGCTCCTGCAGCGGGGAAATTCTGCAACCCTGGCCTGCAGCAAAGGACCGGATCCGTGCATACTGAAATGCAACAGTGTTTATCCTGCGCACCCCACGGCGCGCTCCTTGATGGGGCTAGAGTACAACCGGGGCATGCTATTAGATGGGATTAGTGCATCGGCCTGTTAATGTGTTTAGAGAGTGACGGCCTCCAGAGCAAGTGCTTCGAAGATACATGCTTACTGATGGAGTTGTAAGTGCTGGGGTGTGGTTGTACGCGAGCTTGCGATGCATACGCACCACGCCACGCATGGGCTCGCTTGACAGTGATTCGTATCCGCGAGATTCCACATTCTGCGTGGGCGTCGTAGCCGAAATCTACGCGCGCAGGAACACGAGAGTTCTCTCAGCTTGAACGAGAATAACTTTTGAGATGGGTTCCCGGGGTAATGCATTTGATAGAATTTCTGCTTTTTGATCAGGCGATTGGGGCGTCAGTGGCGTTGACAGAGGCGATGGCGGTCGATAATGGCCCTCTCGCCTTGGATGCAAAGGTCGTACATGGTCAGGGTTAGGTTTGTCGTTGCCCATGCTGCCGGAGCCATGGTTCGATATCAGACGCCTGATTCAGTCGTTGTATAGCGAGCTTATGGCAGGCCTGCATCTTGACACGGGACCCAAGCGAACGCAGTGATCCTCTCCGTCCTTAGTGTAAGCGATGCCAATCATGCCCTGGTTTGGATGGTGCCATGCTTTCTTCTGCCGCGTCGCATGCGGCAGGGTGAAGTGCCGAGCTTCACACCTCGGGCACGCCTATTTTTCCTTTTGTAGAGCACACAGCATTCGGACCGCCTCGGTTCGTTGGGCTGCAAAGGGACGTTCCGGGACAGTGTCGAGGATATTAGTATTCCTGTGCCGAGCCTGGGGAGACCGGAGATGAATCAGATGATAGCGTACGGGAACCAGTGGGAGCTTCAGCGGAGCCTCCGAGCGGCGACTAGTCGCGGGGAAGCCGCTTCCCCGTCTAGCGTTGGGCGAGCCGACGGCTTGCCGTTTCACGCACCGACGACTCGACATCCCACGCCAAACCCTGAAAGGACACCAAATAAGTAAACAGGGCGAGTCCTGCCAGCAAAGCCCTGTCAAAGATTCTGCGGAAGGATGCTGCCGTCTTTTCCGGACCGACCCATTGGTTCCCTCGCGGTCACAACATGTACCCTGCAAGATGGATGCCATTGTGCAGCTGAGACACTCCCCGTGTCTTTCATACACCAACGCCATCCTGTCCAGCTGTCGAGAAAAAGGCGCGGCGATGCCTCTTACTGCTGTTTGACTGACCTAAGGCACTGGCCTCCTACATGCACGCGACCTCTCGCAAATTCGTACCATGGCGGCTGTACCGAACAAGCCAGCGCTCCATCCTCTGACGTCGGATGATCGCGGCTCCCTCATCATCATCATTGCGTACACATTCATCTTCATCACTGTCCTGGCTGCGAGTATCCGATTTGGACTTGCATGGCACAATCGGCTGTACTTGAAGAAAGATGATGCTACTTTTGCGGGCGGTGTGGTAAGCATAACGTCGATTTGTGTGTTCAGCTTTGCTAAGCTTCGCAGGTGCTGGCCGTGGCGAGCTCGGTATGCTTCCACATTGCGAGTAACAACGGCTTAGGGAAGAAAATGGCCAAAGTTCCTATAGATGATTTGGCCATTTACTACAAAGTAAGCACACGGTTTTATGTATGATTTTAAGTTTGGGCTAACCACTTAGCGTAACAGACAATGTACGCGGGAGAACTGCTCGGCCTGGCCGCGCAATGGTCGGCCAAGGTGTCCTTCTTGCAACTATGCGAGCGTGTCGCGCCTCGCAAAGAAAAACATTACAACATAGTGTTCGGCATGGTCACTTTCTGGGGTGTCTTCTCGATACTCGCAATAGCCTTCCAGTGCGGTTTGCCGGATCCCTGGGTCTTTGTGCCAGACGACTGCCCAACCAAAGGAATGATGTACTATCCAGTCATTATCATGAACATCATCACCGACCTTACCCTTGGCACCTGGATCCTTCCTACGCTCTGGAAACTGCTGATGGACCAAGACCGCCGTATTCTGGTGGTGATGCTGTTCGGCTCACGCATAGTGTGAGCAACGTCCGCCAATCCCATACCGCAATATAATGCTAACAACACAGTGTCGCGTGCGTTGCCGCCGTACAGCTCAGCTCCGTAGCACGGCACATATTAGATCCCGACACTACTTGTGAGTCCACTTTGTGCACGGGAACCTCCACACCGCTAATATGAACAGACGAGTCATTCGGCCGTGTATTGTGGGCCCTGTAAGCACAGTATTGCTCCTATCCACTATCAATTTGCTAACACCAACAGCTGCGTCACCCATCTTTCCGTGCTCCAAGCCACCATACCGCGGACCAAACGCTTCATCGCAGCTCTCAACATGCGAACACACGCCACCGTCCGCCTCACAGCCTTCGAATTGCAACTCCCCACCGACCCCACCACCCTGACTCTACCGGGAAAGTCCCTAAACGACACGCTCGACAGCTCAGAAGCCAGTAAAAGTACCACAAAACCCGAAGAAGTACACACCCGCTCTCGCTCACCTTCACGCAAACGCTCCCATTCAGACCGCCGCTCATCTTCCCACTCCCCCGCGCGAACCATGCACTCCGAACGCCCCCTCGTCCCCCTCCAACTCACACCCAGCGCAGAGCTAATGTTCACAACCGAAATCGTCGCCCAGCCAGACGCAAGCGCCAAAGATGCGCACAAAACGTCAAAGAAGTACGATAACAAAGATTGGAAAAAGTACCTCCGCCGAAGCAAGACCGAAGACGACATGGCGCTTTCAAGTATCTTTTCGTGGAAGAGTAGAACCAGCATGGCGCGCGAACGCATAGTGCAGACGAAAGAAGTAACGCAGAAGGTTGAGGTCGTGCAGCCGAAGGAGTCGCGGTGGACGTTTAGACGGCCAAGTGAGGTGGCGAAGAGGCAGAGTCAAGGCCAGGGCGAGGGGTCGAAGAGGCAGAGTTTGGGGCGGGCTGAGACGCCCGGGGCGGCGCAGAGCTGACGTGTTCGCGGGGCGGGAGATGATGTAGACTGAACTGGACGGGATGGGAGATCCCAAGCGTTTTTGGCGTTATGGTGGTGTTGAAGTTTAGCACGATACCCATTGCGTTTTAATGAGTTCTGCCAGGGCGCTTTTAGGCGCGAGCGAGCATTGCATCGCGATGTAGCATATGTACTGGCGTTTTGGCTTGTTTAGATGTAGATTTGTCTACGAAAGTAGCAATGTAACCCCCCGCTAGAATGCGGATAGTGACAAGAGTATTAGTCTTGGTTAATGCCGTCATGTAAGTCAGTATGGACCGCCGTCGTCATTGTGCATCGAGCTTCCAAAGTGGGCGGGCGAGCAATAGCAACAGAGATGAAGTTCATCACTCACATGCACAGCACCAGGTCCTACCGACCATGTTCGCAGGCACATGAAAAATCCGCCGTCTTCACGAGCAAATAATGTACGCTAAGTAACCTCCCTCGACAAACACATGCAACCCAGCGCACACCCGGCCTCGTCCACAGCTATACCGAGATACGCAACTAGCTCTCTGACACCCCATAAACCGCCGAGATCCAAATTTCTCCCCGCCGTAGTCTTACCCTAGCCCATCAAAAGAAAAATCCTACCGCAATTTTTTCTCGGGGGGCCTAACTACCCACCCCACGCGCACATCACAGTCGATCACCGCATCAATGCGCACGCAAAAGACAGACTCGTTCAGGATCTTTTCAACAGCCGGACGAAGCTTAGGACGTGTTCATCAGGTTCAAGCACGAGAGAGGCCGAGCAGAATGAAAATAAGGAGGAGAGTGGAGATGGGAGATAATCGAGGTATCATCGAGCGAAGAGTGGGGATGGGAAGAGTTGGGGTATGATGGGCTTGGAAGTGAGGAGGTGGTACATTCGGAGTTGTTTGGTGGAGAGAGGATGTTCGGGAGGGATGCTGGGCAGGCGGAGTTAGGCGGAAGTGTGGTGTTGCGGGATACTGCGCCTAGGACAGGACCTAAGGATATGAAGCTGGAATATGAGGAGGAGCAGGAAAGGGAGATACTTCAGTTGATGACGGGTGTGGAGGAGGTACCGAGGGGCAGGGTGAGGAAGGGGAGGGTAGACTGTGCGGCTGGAGATGTGGCGTCTTTGGGTAGGGACGTTAGGGGTGAAGCCTGGGCAGGATTATTGCTTGCTGTACGGGCTATGAACGGGCTGTGAATACCACGAAACTTGGGTATAAACGGTTGTTCGAGTATGCTACGAACTCTTATGGGGTCTATAAATCTGAAGAATCTCATGCCGCTTCCTTCTCCCGCAGCTGAAGATACTGCTCTACCGTTTCCTTGATCCACGTTGACGCCGGTGCGAATTCGAAGCCAAGCTTCTCCTGCGTTCCTGTCCCGTCAAATGGCATACTGAACCCCTTCTGATCCATCTTCGGCTTCAACACTCTATCTTTCACTTCCTTCTGGAACTGTTCGGTAACCAACTTCGCAACCTCCTCCCAACTCGCGCTATGCTTCCCGTTCCCACTCAACACCAAAACATCATTCGCCTTCACGTTCCCACTCTTCAATGCCTCAACATGCGCCCTCGCCACATCCTCCACCCAAATCTGATTATGCAACGGCGGCGCAAGAGGCGGCATACCGAGGTCTGTTCCCGTAGCGATGTCGACTGTCGCCTGGCTCGTACTCGTCCTCAGCTCCTCCACGCTCCCCGCCAGCTCATGCGCACCCTGAACATACCCCGGACACGCAATCACCACATCGAACCCCCTTTCTTCCTCCCTCATGAATTTCAGCGCCGCAGTAACGGCTAGGATTTTACTCTCCTTATACGCCTGGCCTGGACTTGTCACAGCATCTGCTTCCTCGTCGGAAGGACAGGGTCTAATATCCGTAGGTGCACAATCAAGCATGCCAACCGTGCAAGCGAGGATATTCCCCGATGCAGTAACGACCACGCGCTTCACTCCCTCCTGCTTAGCTGCGGCGCGCAGAACTTCCAGAGTGCCCTTTACGGCGGGATCGTATAGGACTTCTCTGAAGCTCTTGCCTTCTCCGAGCTGCGCTTTGACGTCGGGTTTGAGCGGGATGGGGGACGCTACGTGGATTACGTATGTGACATCCTTGATGGCGGAGGCGAAAGCGCCTGGGGCGGCCATGTCGGGGACGAGAGTGAAGGAGAGGGAGGAGTGGTAGGGTTGGATGGAGGGTGCATTGAGGATCTTGGCTTCTTGCTCTGGTTTGCGGATTGCGACGCGGACGGCGTAGTTGGTGCGTAAGGCGACGAGGAGGGTGCGGAAGCCGATGTGGCCGGTTGCTCCGGATAGGAGGATGAGTTTCTTGGAGGACATTATGTGTTGCGGTTTCGTGTTAGGAAAGAGCGAATGGCGACCGGGCCTCAGGGGAGGAAGGTGGTTGGAATTATCTCAGGTTGAGTTGCCACGAAACTTCTGTTTTCAGCGCTCGATTTTTGAGGGTATGTTGAGGGATTAAAGGGATGAGGAGTTGTGATGGTCGCGTTGGGAAGTGTGAGGCTGCTTGCTATATGGTGTTCTAGTGCAAGCTGTTTTTGTAGCCCCCGAATTGTCCGCCCTTCGTATTGTGGAGTCCTCGTAGCGCCCTTCATATTAGGTGAGCTTTGAGATCTGCAGATAGGTGTTGCAAGAAATGTCAGCTCCGAAGGTCAGTACGAGCTTCCACTTGGGATCCCTATACGAGGCTGCCTCGCGTTGTATTACTTGAGGCCGCGTAAGGCACGACGATCTTGCTCATGTTGGGATTCTGCGCAATACAAGCATGAGTGCGCCCACAAAAGATGCGAATGATATCAAATTGTATTATACTGCGACATACAATCAGAAATGAGATAAATATTCGTCACTCGCAGTGTGATGCAGTGGGATGGATGCTTGCTTGCAACGAGCGTTACGTCATCGCTTGTGTAACTGAAATTGCAGCCAAGCGATAGCTCACAAGCTTCGCACATCATCGCTGCCATAGGCCCAGCATGTCTCAAAATGATGATGAGTCGCGATTTGGAACGGAGCTGGAGCTCCTTGAGGCCATGTACCCCGAACAAATCGCCTATGATTCCAAGAGTCGCGACCTCAAGTTCACAGTGGAAGGCGGGGCAGTGCTGCAGTTGAGGATACCAGAAGGTTACCCGGACTCGGCATTCCCTGACGTCTATGGAGCCAGAGATTCTCAGAAGAATGACGTGCGGGAGCGCATGCGGTCTGCGATCAAGGATTCGGGGCTCACAGAAGGCGAAGAAGCACTAGACGCCATCATCGCGTCCTTCCAGAGTCTGCTGGAGGCGAACAGTGCCGCTGTCCACAAGGAAAACGACGCCGAGGCGTGCTCCAACACTTCGAATATACCTGCACCAAACAAGACGGTCATCATCTGGTTGCATCACCTCCTCGCTCTGTCCAAACGCAAACTTGCGCTTTCTCCGACATCGATATCTGGCATTACCAAACCAGGCTATCCGGGCGTCATGTTGTTCTCCGGTCCCGCTCGAGCTGTCACCGAACACGTTAATACTCTGAAGGCAGAGAATTGGCAAGCTTTCCAGATGCGGTACGAGGAGGCTGAGCAATGGAAATTCGAACACCGCACCGGGATCCGGGAGGTGGAGACGATGTCAGAAGTAGTCAAAGGGCTGCAGGACGAGAAGAGGCGGGATGAGTTCCTGAAGGCGGTGGGGATAAAATAAGATGCGACGGACTGCGGTTCTGAGATCCGCCAAGATGAAGCGTTGCATGGACGCTGACGAGCTCGCACAATCTCGGCAATCGTAAACGGATAATCGTCGCGCCACAGCGGGAGTCGTGAGAGCCTCGAATAGAAACAGTAGTGGGTGTTTCGATCAGAGTACGGACCAGCGGCAACAGCAGTATGCGACGGCAGCCGCTCTGGACAGGCCAAACACGACGGACATGTCGGCGCGTGAAGCTATCTCTATGCCTCAACGAGCGCGAGTGGGAAGACCGGGGCGTGCTGACGGCAGCTCCAGGGTTAAGGTTATGCAAGTGCAGGGCGTAAGGCGTCGGCTGGTCGTCTACTTGATACTTAGTCAAGAGTTGACTCATAACAGTATGCGAGGATCGAAGTGAGGACCAATTGCTATGCTGTAGTCTCACCACGAGGATCGAAAGTCGAAACGCACATGGATTCTGCTGTCAAATGCAAGAAGAAAGCGACCTTTCAAAGCAAAATCGTGGGCTTTTGTCGCTCACCGATGTGGCCGAGACAGCATCGAGGTTTTGTCGCTACTGTCAAGCCACAGACGCTGCCACAACTCGTTTTCTTACGTTTCATTGACTATTTTTCAACACGTCGGCTGTAAATGCACGTCAAATAGGTCCGCCGGGGCGTTCAGGTATGTAAGGGTGGTCACAGTGCCGCTACGAGCTGGCATTGGCCCGATCGCTCCTCGAATCGTGCAGCAGCAGGTTTGGGGTTCCTATTACGCATCCACCTAGTCGACCTCTGCAAGACTGCGACTGTAACCCATCTCCGATGGTTCCTCTCGCCTTGGCTAGCTCAAGTGACATGCCTCTTGTGGTCGTGGGTGCGAATAGCGTGCTGGCAGCCCGGTGGACGAGCAGCCTCATTCGTCGTGCGTGCCTGCATGCAGTCGCAAGGACACCCGTTCACCGAACATCAGGCGGTCTGCGATCCTCGCACGACGAGCGGCGCATGCAGCAGTTAGTATACTCAGCGCCGCGCCTTGGCTCTGAGTGGCTGCGTGCCTGCTTGCTTCTTTCAGCCCGACTTCAGCGCTGCATTGCAGAAGGCAGGCGTTGAAACAGACGGTGACAGGAACCAGGCGTGGCAAAGGACAGCGGCTCCCCGGCGGCACAAGCACACGCTCGGGACGTCTTCTCAGGCGCGCAGAGTGGAGGACGTGCCGGGTCGCGTTCGCGGTGGTGAAACAACCAATCAAGGCCCGAAGAGGCTAGCACCAGCGTCGAAGCTCGCGACCCGCGAGCAGTTCGTGTGGACCAGCGAAGAAGCACCAGCCGGCCAACCACCCGAGAACACTCGGACGCCTGCGCTGAGAGCAATTGTTCCGCAGCACCGTCGCCTGCACCTGCATTCACTCTTCTCTTTCTCTCATACCAGCACAGCACGCGGCATGCGACGGGTCGGCGTGCTCAAACAGCCTTCCTCCTGGTTCCGTGTCTGATCGCCTACGCTTGCTTCACCCGCGAGCAGCATCTCCGCACCCGTCCACGACCGACCGCACCAGTCGCAGCACGCCCGTTTCCAAGCACGGCGTAGCCTCCTCCGTGGCATTTTCTGTCTTTAATTCGATTACATACACATCCTACACAAACATCCCATCTCCTCAGACGCCTGGTGAGCAGCCGCACCGTTCACAATGAAGGCTGCTCCGCTTCTTGTGTCCTGGCACAATGACAACACCCCAATCTACTCGGCACACTTCGAGCCTCACGGCAAGGGACGATTGGCTACGGCGGGGGGCGACAACAATGTGAGGGTAGGTCAACAATACCGTTTGAAGGCTGAGAACGATGCTGACAGCTGCAGCTCTGGAAGGTCGAGGCCAACGGCGAGGAGCGCAAAGTCAGCTACCTAGCCACCCTCGTGAAGCACTCACAAGCTGTAAATGTTGTACGATGGGCACCCAAAGGTACCGTTTCGCATAAACGACCTCGAATGGCAGCTAACAACAAGCAGGCGAGGTGTTAGCCTCCGCCAGCGATGACGGCGTCGTGCTCCTATGGGTACCCTCCGAAAACCCTCCAATGAAACAACTGGGAGACGATGGCCCCGAAGACAAGGAAGCATGGAGGGTCAAGCACATGTGCAGGTCTATGGGCTCCGAAATCTACGACCTTGCCTGGTCTCCCGACGGTGCCTTCTTCATCACAGGGAGCATGGACAATGTGGCCCGCATATACAACGCTCAGACAGGTACAGCTCCTGCCCAGAATAACCCTATGCACGTTTTCTAAACAGTACCAGGCGTAATGATACGGCAAATAGCTGAACATAGCCATTACGTGCAGGGCGTAGCCTGGGATCCGCTGAACGAGTTTGTTGCGACCCAGTCGTCGGACCGATCGGTGCACATCTACAGCCTGAAGAACAAGAATGGCGAGTTCACGCTGGATCCGCACAGCAAAGTCACTAAAATGGACCTTCCCGCTCGGAGAATCTCCTCGAATAGCCCTGCTCCGCCAGACTTTGGAGGTCGTGCGTCGTTTGTCGGACATGGATCGGCTCTAACAACTGGTTCTCCCGCCCCATCTGCACCCGGTACTCCCCCATCACTGGCTCTTCCGATGAACCCACCACCTACCTCGCATAGCCGCCGGTCCTCGTTTGGCTCATCCCCGTCAGTGCGGCGATCTGCTTCGCCGGCGCCTTCGATGCCTCTGCCTGCAGTCATGCCGAATTCGCCCAGCATCGGCAGTCTTGCGACCGGCAACCATCCTGCTCTGTCGGGGGTCAGGAATGCGCCCATATATGCCAACGAGACCCTCACATCGTTCTTCCGACGTTTGACTTTCGCGCCAGACGGGAGCTTGCTGTTTACCCCTGCAGGCCAGTACAAGACCGTGCTGCCGTCGTTTGCAGATGCGAACAAGACCACCGAGGACATCACCAACACTGTGTACATTTACACCCGAGGCGGACTGAACAAACCGCCTGTTGCATATCTGCCCGGACACAAGAAGCCATCCGTAGCTGTGCGGTGCTCGCCCATTTACTACACCCTCCGTCAAACCCATCCTCTCACTAAGCAAATAACGATCGACACCTCGTCCGCAGATGATGAGATTCTTGCACTGCCTGAGCCCGCTCTGCCATCAAAAGCGCCCACTTCGTACGCATCGATGGATCCTCCGCCGCTGACCAGCGCACCCTCGCCCTCGCCAAGCATGGCTGCTGCATCCCCGAAGCCGACAGAAAGCGATGCTGGGGCGTCAGGCAACCCGCCCCCTGGTCCAGTTTCGGCCTTCAGTTTGCCGTACCGTATGATATATGCCGTGGCAACACAGGATGCCGTGCACGTTTACGACACGCAGCAGCAAAAGCCGTTGTGCATCGTTAGCAACTTGCACTTCGCTACTTTTACTGATCTCACGTGGTAAGTTGGATTGATCCGTTGATGTGAAGGGATGCTAACTATTCCAAGGTCGAGTGATGGATCTACGTTGCTGATGAGCTCTTCCGATGGCTTCTGCTCGTCCTTGACGTTCGCTCCAGGCGAGCTGGGCGAGAAGTACAGTGGACCACTGGCAAAGGAATCGCGACATTCGCATACCCCCTCAATCGACACTGCAGCATCGCGGGCATCCAATAACACTACGCCCACTCAGACACCCACGACTTCAAATATACCAGCGTCGAGTACAGCAACAGCACCTGCGATGACTAGGCAGCCATCAGCGGGCTTTCCGGCGTCTCCGAGCTCCTTCGTACCTGCAAGGCCAGGCAGTCCCACTCGAAGCAACTCGGTTTCAAGCATTGCAACAGCGTCATCGTTCGCACCGGGCGCGGGTGATATGGGTGTGATGAATGCCCCTACGCCTTCTATGTCGGCAGTGCCTAGCTTGGCCGCAGCAAATTCAGGAGCCGTAGGGGGTGTTCCTATGTTCACACCACCTCTGACGCCAGCTCACGGTCACGGAACTCATAGTGCGAGCAGCTCTGTTAGCGGGGTTCCTGGAGGAGCTGGTGGTCTGCGAAGAGGGAGCGAGTCGGAGCGCGAAGACAATGTGTCGCCGCGCAAGAAACGAGACCTGCAAGCTGTGCCCGAGGCCGAGGAGGGCAGAGGGACGAAGAAGCGTAGAATCGCTCCTACACCGGTCACTTTCCCATCGGTGGAGAATGACGACAGCGCGATTGTAAGCACGACGGAGAATACACCCACGACCCAGGCATCGACGCAGCAATGAGAGTCCAGAGTCGGCAGCACGGCTTCGGCACCTCACTTCTATTGGGATTTGGTTCTTTCTTTTTCTACGGCGTCACTTGGGGCTGGTGGGCAATACCCGATACTCCCCTGGCACGGCGTTCAGAGTATTTTGAGGTTATTCAACTTTGACAGCATGTCATGTATGTGTATATTCTACATTGTAGCTTGCGTACGCACGCGCTCGAGATGGCGTTCTTTTGCAGGTCATATGTACAGAGAGTTGGCTTTTATGAGGCATGGACACGACGGAACGGACTTGAAGGTTTTCTGCATTCTGCTCTGATAGATTTCGCGAGTTTGTCTTAGCTATCGTACTGATCTTACATTGACAACATGTTCGAAGACTGCCTGGTTTGGCTTGCGTACACCTCCCAGGAACCTGAGGAGCTCGAAGTCTTGCTGTTGCTGATAGGGCAGTCGTCGTACTCGATCTATCAAGCGCCCCACCTCCTGATTCTCGATCAACAGTGAACCTGGTTGTACGTGCCCTTGGCATCTCCGCGTGACGGCATGCGCCCATGCAACCGTATCTCACCACCTCGGGCACCGCCAAGTCCCTCGTCGTGCTGTTTCCCCAAGATTTGACCTTAGCTACTTGGGTACAGCTTCCGTGGCGCCCAATGGTAACATGCTGCGGAGGTTTTAAGCCTCAGCTAACGGGCGCGCACCTTCCGCAACTGAGCAGCTTCGCTCCAACGGTAGCCTTAATCTGGGCGATGATGGCGATCTAACCGCGCGCGCCAATCAACGCACGAGCACGTGGGCATGATGCATACGAGCAGCGTACAAGAGACTTGGGACACGCGCGAACCCGCGGCGAAGGGTTTTGCCTTTGCCGCGTCCTGGCGACTGGGGTTTTAAAGCTGTTCGTGCCCGCGCGCGAATCGACAGTGTCGCGTTTGCGGGTTTCTGGCAGAGCGCAGCAATTGTGAACGGCCGACTTCACTTCAAGAGCTGGGGACATCGCAGTCGCATACATGACCAGCTTCACGCATTGACAATACTACAACACAACCTATTGCCATCACCATGGCGTCGACTCCTCCCACCGAAGCCGAAAAGAAGCCTGGCATCAAGCACGGCGACCCTGCACGCGACCTCGAGACCGCGACTGGCGATGCGCCCTCTATCGGAAGGGGCGACATCCTCTCGCAGGAGCATATTGATCCCGTCCTCAATGCGAAGATGCACCTCGTCAACAATGCCATCGACGAGATCGGATTCACGCCCTATCAGTGGAAGCTATTCGTGCTGAATGGCTTCGGGTACGCCGTGGACAGCCTGATCTTGCTCATCCAGAGTATCATCGCGGGAAAGGCGGCGCTAGAATTCCATCCTGGGTGGGCGAACGGGCTGACGGTCGCGGCCTATGTGGGCATGTTGGCGGGTGCGAGCTTCTGGGGTGAGATTCTCCCTTCCTGTGGGATAAAGGAGGGACTTCGGCCGGAGGGTGGGGGAGTTGAGATAGGAAACTGACAGGAGATAGGTATCACTGCAGACATTATCGGCAGGAAGTTCGCGTTCAACGTGAGCTTGATGATCTGCTCTATCTTTGCTATCGTGGCGGGGAGCAGTCCGAACTGGATTGTGCTTGGGTTGTTCGTGTGCTTGAGCAGTTTCGGAGGAGGGGGGAATTTGGTGCTTGACACGGCGGTGTTTCTGGAGTATCTGCCGAGTAACAAGCAATGGATGCTTACGCTCATGGCGTGCTGGTGGGGTGCGTGGCATACTTCCAAGCTTTTCCCTCACACATTCCAGTGTCTGAGGCAGTGAGGTTCTTTGGCTAACGCAACCCAGGCATCGGCCAGCTCATCGCAGGTTTCTTCGCCTGGGCCTTCATCCCGAATTTCTCCTGTGAAGATCCCTCCGTCAACCCCGACGCTGCTCCTTGCACCTACGCCAACAACAAAGGCTGGCGCTACGTCTGGTTCACCTCGGGCGCCCTCGTCCTCCTCATGTCCCTCGCCCGCATAACCGTCATCCGCCTCAAAGAAACACCCAAATTCCTCATCGGCGAAGCCCGCGACGCCGAAGCCGTCGAAACCCTCCTCTTCATCGCAAACAAGTACAACCGCCCCTGCTCCCTCACCCTCGCCCAGATGATCGCCTGCGGCACCATCACCTCCAAGCGCACCGGCAGCAAATGGCGCCCCGCCGAGGTCGGCACCCATCTAAAAGGCCTCTTCGCCACCCGCAGAATAGGCTGCTCCACGTCTCTAATCTGGCTCTCCTGGGTCCTAATCGGCCTCGCCTACCCCCTTTACAACGTCTTCCTCCCCCAATACCTCGCCTCCCGCGGCGCGCAGTTCGGCCAGAAAAGCGCCTACATCACCTGGCGCAACTACGCGCTTGTAAACTTCAGCGGCATCTGGGGCCCCGTGCTCGCGGGGTGGATGTGCAGCCGGCGCTGGCTGGGCCGCAAGTACACCATGGTCGTCGGCGCGTTGGTCACATGTGTATTTTTCTTCGCGTATACGCAGGTACGCTTTTCCCCCCTTTCCCCCTTTTCCCTCCCCTCTTTTCTCTTCTCTTTATATACTAATATACTTCAGGTCCGATCCGAAACTCAAAACACAGCCTTCACATGTATCATCAACTTCTGCCTTAACATCTACTACGGCACGCTGTACGCGTACACGCCTGAGGTGCTGCCGTCTGCGCATCGCGGGACGGGAAACGGGTTGGCGGTTAGTGGGAATAGGGTTATGGGGATATTAAGCGCGGTGATCGCGACGTATGCGGATACGGGGACCGCGGTGCCGATTTATATCTGTGCGGCGTTGTATGTGGTTATGGCGGGGATTGCGGCGGTGTTTCCGTTTGAGCCGTATGGGAGGAGGAGTTCATAGGGGTGGGTTTCTAGAGCTTGTGGCTGGTGTGGAGATTGAGGAAGGGAGGGGAGGGAAGAGGACTGGGCTTGACTTGACTGCTGGTGAGACAGTGTGGGAGAGGGGAGCAGAGGTTGAGAGGATATACCCATTTTAGGAACAGCAATGGCAGATAGAGTTAGCTCAAGTGCTCACCAATGCTGGAGCTTGCAGCGAAGATTGGTGAAAAATGAAGCAGGAGGCGCGGCTGACAGTGGAAAGCGGCGGGAACGACGTTGAGCCTGGGAAAGGGAGACAGGGGTTCGCGACTGCTCGTCGGGGCTAAAGAAAGCAGTGAAATACTCAAGAAGGACGAACTGCGCAAAAAGGGCGAACTCCTGCCATTGGTCGAACCCCTCAAGACGGGCGAACTCGCCCAATGAACTTCTTTCAGCTCTCACCGGAAGCTTGGCTTGACTGCTCATCGGGGGTAACAAAGCAGTGCAGGAACACAGCCTCAGAACCCTCGCAACCTTGCAGCACAGCCTCCTCGTAGAAGAGCATTAGTAGAAGCCAATTAGAGCACCTAAAGGTCAGGGGAGCATCTGCAAGGCGTAAAGGCGCCACTTGCTTTCGTGTGCTATTGGTCCCCTACAGAGCTCTGGAGCCTGTGAGTTCATATGTAGGGTTCAGCCTGATGGAGTCTCACCGGTAGCTTGGCACAACTGCTCGTCGGGGCTAGAGATTGCAGTGTCATTCGGGGGACCTGCGGGATGGGTTGAGATTTCGGAGATGCTTCACGATGGGCTCGATCCATCCACCCTTGAGTGGCTGGATCAATGCGGCTCTTTGAGCTCAGGAACAGGCATAGTTAGAGATTTGGTGTAATCATGATATCGACACGAAGCAGGGATGAGGCTGAAGGATCTAGAGGTTCACAATGACACTGCAGCTTTACAAGAGGAGTAATTCCGAGATATGTATATTGTGTGATCGATCTGTATAGTGATTTCTACTGATTCTGTATAGTAAGACCATGCTTGCCTCTGACTGTTCGTCGGGGCTAGAGATTGCAGTGCTGATGATCCCTTGTAGCACATCGCGCCGATTCATTCTGTACCGAACCTAAGCCCAGCCCTGAAGTGGCGCAGGCGACTGTCAGGCTGAAGCTTCCCATGGTGCGGTATTGTGCGTGATTCTTCAGGGCTGAGACCTGACCGGAAGCTTGGCTCGACTGCTCTTCGGGGCTAAAGAAAGCAGTGAAGTGTTCGCCGGCCCAATTTGATGTCATCTCACCCGAAGCCTGGCTTGACTGCTCGTCGGGGCTGGGGATTGCAGTGTAAATCTCTTCCCACGACCTCCCACGAAAAGACGGGTGAGTAGTAGCAAATATTCACAACGATAACAGCTAATCACCTTATATAGATCACACTTCACAGATTAGAATATCCCCTAGGACGGTATACGCGTACTTATTCAGTAGCACGCTGGAATGCAGTGAAGTGTTTCGAAGTCAGCAAGAGTCGTTGACCATAGTACAAATTTTTCTCACAGGGGTCCTAACAGGGATTGATTCTTCTATGCTAAGTTTTGAGATTTGTGTGAGGTTTTGGTGGGGTTTGAACAGGCTGAGGGCTCGTTCACCGGAAGCTTGGCACGATGAATGCTCGTCGGCGCTAAAGATTGCAGTGCAGTTTTTTCGAGTTGGTCTCCATCTTCACCACTTCAGTTTGGAATATGTCTGATGCTGATGAAATTTTGCTTTTTTTACTTCGTAAATTTTGCCCTTTCTACACAGTATATTGTTGTTGGTTGCGTGTGGTTTGGACAGGCTGGCTGGATTGTAGTGCATACGAGGCGCGCGAGGATTCAAACGAGGTTGGCCTATAAGCTGCCTGGCATTTGCGAGGGCATGCGTGATTGGCTGAGGCTGTTCACGGTCTCTCTCACCGGAAGCTTGGCACAACTGCTCGTCGGGGCTAAGGATTGCAGTGAAATGGTGTGGAGGGTGGCAAGTAAATGCTATTAGTCGAACTCTAAATAAGGCGAGCTTAAGGGTGTGGCTTACCATCTCGGGGTGCTGTTCGCCCAATGAACTTCTTCCAGCTCTGACCGGAAGCTTGCTAGTTGGGACTAGAGATTGCAGTGCAAGAGCCACTCCGCAATACCACGCGCTGACTGGCTGCTCGTCGGGGCTTCTTTCTCAGGTTGCACTGTGATCACATGCTGTTAGGAGACGTTTATGGGAATAGCATTGGTGTGAGTTGTTGGTGTCTTCGGTGGGGGATGATTGGGATGGATGAAGCGTGCTCGTCGGGGCGTACAGAATCAAAGAGTAAAGCAGAGCAAGACATAGGTATGTAGAAATGACTTCAACTGCCTCACAAAGACGGCACCGCATGTACACAGGATAATTATTCGTCTATACAACAGGCGCAGTACCTGCTTATGCGCGTATGATCATTCATGGCTGTGTCAAGACTGAGCCTTGCTTCTGACTACTCGTCCGGAATAAAGATTGCAGTGAATGATAATCGGGGTTCAACAAGCTTGTTATATTTATAGTTGCTCTACTGCGAAGGGATGAAATTGTAGGAGTGATAAGGACCGACTGTAGTAATGCGTGGGGTTGCGCGTCGTTTGTGGAGGTTGATAGTTCACCCGAAGCTTGGCTTGACTTCTTATCCTGGCGGATGCAGACGCCTTAAAAGAGAAGCAAGTCTCAGAGTTAGTGGTCCCTTGCTTGAGGGCAGAATCAAAGATGGTAAATACCGCTTAGGCGGATTACCTTTCACTAACTCGAATCCTTGCCGGACGGCACGCTTGAGCCTAGTAATCCTGACATTTGCTATAGCGCTCGCCTAGGGCAACTAAGAAGAGGATTTAGGCTATAAAATTAGTAGCTGTATTATCCCTTTGACTCAGCAGAACCTCTTTATAGCGCCAATTGCTTTCTCGCAACCAAAGGTCCTGATAGATCGTTAGCAGTAGCTAAACCAAAAGCGTGTGAGGACAGCACATCGATTCGGATGGATCTGTGGCATCGCGAAATGTTGCACGATCTATCGATTCGCAGCTGTACGTTTTTATATACAAGGTTCGCACGAATAGCGCATTAGGCAGCGGGGACTCCATATTCTTAGCCTCATGGCTCTCTGGAGAAGTAAGGGCACTCAGTATATAGGTGGAGGCAAGGAATAGGAACTGTAGAGCGAGACGATTCAAGTATGAAATGGGAATAGCTCTGTTAGAGTAAAGTGCAGGGACTGGCTATCTTGCTACAGGCATTATCAGGAATCACAACTCGGCATATTCCAACATGTGATTCCGGGGTAACGTGTGAAAACTCTTCTACGATGATTGATTGGGTTATCTATTTTCAAAAGGCCACATCTTCTGCCAAACCTCTCTCTCGTGCTCATTCTTGGCAAATGTTTCGATAGCCTGGGCCTTCATTTGCGCCAATGCGTCTAGCGTCTCTTCGTATTGCTCGTGCCTCACAGTCCCATGCTCGGGGAATAGTCCACGTATGTTCTCCTTAATTGCACGCATCGCTTCCATACCGCGTTCTACGCCTTCCACGTCGGCCTTGATTCCTTCCCGTTCTTTCGGTGAAAAGGAAAATGGATAAGTCGAGCATTTAGCTCCAGGAAGGGTATCCCATGTTGCTTCTAACTCCGCCAATTGCATGAGATAGGATGCCTCGCCGTCGATGAGGAGGTTACGAGCCAAAAGTAGCAGTAGGTAGCTCGTTGTTTGCTGGAATTCAAACGCAGCGTAAAGTTTCGGGTTTTGATGGTGAGTCAACGTGTTATAGAGGGAGCAGAGTGACTGCTGTAAATACAAGGTCTCTGCATGTTTCCTCGCATTTGCCTCAAGCTTGCCCACTTCTTTCGGTAGCTGTGGTCGCTCTAGACCGGAGACAGGCGGTCCGTCATAGTCGAGAATACGAGGTTGACGGGCGTGATAGTATAGAGGCGACAGTTCAGTAGATTGCCAATCTATAAGGTTCACAACTTCGGTAGGTTGCGAAGGCTTGACGAAGATGTTCGCGACATGTAGGTCGCCATGCCAGAGATGCGCTGATGAAATAACTCGATCTACAGGAACGAGGAATTCGATCAATCCGAGATAGTAGTGCAGGGCTTTGAGCTTTCTTTCTCTCGTCGGCTCGTAGGTGCCCGGGCCGGAGAGAGTAATTGGCGATTTGGGGAGATGAGGAAGTTGGCTAACGCAAGCGATTTCTCGATGTCCAATTGCATTAAGAAACTCCTCCAGAGAATTCCCTTGACCTCATTAGTTCAAATGAACTCGTTCTAGAAGACGTGAGTCTTACATGGCCCTCTGTCAAATCGGACGGTTGCTCTGCCATTATCAACCATTTCGCGTCCTGTAGATGGCCCAATAGCAAACCTTTCATTTATAGTATCGATTCCGTTTGCATCGACGTAGAGCGGCTCACTTTCGCTTGATTCATCTAGATCATTCGCATAGTAAAGACTCCCAAACCTCTTGAAGGAGATCGAGGTCCAGGCTTCCTGGAAACCAGCAATGTTCTTAACGAGTGCAAGCCTGTTTTTGGTATTCATACTCGGCCAAATCTTTTCCAGCTCGATTCCTTGAGCCTTCTCCATGATGATGTATTCTGCTCCAACAGAGTTGTCCTGGGCCTTGGAACTCCACGCCAAGACTCTGGGAACGGGAGTGCCCAAAACATTATGTACCTGTAGTACATTAGTTTAGTCATATCATCTAGTTGTAACGGACTTTGGGGAACAGCATACGAAATCCATAGTAGCAACCTCACTTGCAGTGGTGTAATGAGGTATGCCGGCGTTTGGGTTTGGAACTTTAGCCACAACTTGAGAGCCGTTGTCCATGGTAAGAAGCATACTCTTGTTACACATGCCATCGGAATATTTCTTAACACTGACACACGCATTCGCTCCTATAGCGTCAGCAGCGCAACGCGCTAGCTCGTTGACATTGAAGCGGACATGGCGTTGCGACATCTCATATGCTTCATCGCAAACGAAGCGACCGCGGGTATAGTTGAATAGGTCGTCATCGCTATATTTCAAATCTGGTTGGATCAGTGACACGACCAGTATTGTCGAGCCAGGATAGTTTACCAGGAAGCCGCGATCGTGAGACTGGCCGAGGTGAGTTGGAGTCTGTTACAATGCTTCTTTTACTGAACGCGTTCCGATAGCGGGCATATTTGATTAGAGATGCGTTCTTCTGCATGTCTCACGCCCAGATTGCCCAACTGTGATCACACATAATAATAGATGACGGATGCGCGTCGCAAGAAGACCATTTATTCGCGAAGACTTAGCATCGCCAAGAACTACCATAGCGCGCTAAGGGGGGTTGTTGTAATCATGTTCTCAACATTTCGTGTTCAAAATGGTCGTAACATTGCCTTAATATTCGCGCTAACGTCCAAAAATGGTCTTAACATAGCTTTCAAGCCGAAATGATCAAACAATGATCCCAAAAAACAACCTTTCGCGCACCACGGTAGACAATTAGCGCGCGCCAAGCCTTCCAATCGCCACCACCTTGTATCAGATTGGCATCCATTGAAAGAACATGACACAAGCCCTGCGTAGGCAGGCTAGGATTTTCGGGGCTACATATCCGCAAGCGCCTCTAATTGTGCCCCACCAGGTTGTGAGGTATAGAGCTACCCACCCATTAGCCTACCAACTAGTTGCATTGCCAATGATGGATGCTACCTCCAGGCTCTTACCGCGCGCGAAAGACTAGAGAACTTCCCTCACCGTAGTAGAAGTTCTATAAGAGGTCTTTGCGTTACCATGATCACTGCAACAACAAAGATCACATGGGCATTACACTCCATCATTGCCATCAATTTGCACAGCTCGTTCTTTTGTGATACCACACTTCGGCATCCTAATCATCGATGTCGGATAACCAATCGGAAGGTTTAAGTTTACTGTCCAAATCACTTGATCGACGCACGTGATATTAGGGAGTTGTTGCGCCGCCAGAATTGGATCGTTCAGTTCGAAAAAATATTAACAGGAAGGTGAATGTGCTCAATCGCGATACTGGAATCTCGGATCGCACCGTCTGGTATTTAGGGAGTGGACACTCACTCAGCTGAAGAATAACTAATTGACTAAGTGGGCTATGATCACAGGTGATCTCCCCTCCAGTAGTCTATAGTGTGATTCTAGCCAAGGATGTCAGCTTCTTAGATAGCAACCTCAGTATTACTCCGCTTACGAGACTGGCGGTCAGCTGCTAGTATCCGTTTGGCCAGCGATTGGGTGAAACCCTAGGTTGGGTCGAGCTTACTAATTTAAGCAACAACGTGAACGTTCAATTCCCATGCCACGTGTTCGCACAAAATCTGTTGCTATCTTTTATAATCGCTTGGACCATTTATTCAACGCATCGATCAAGATCGCGGCGATCGGGTGATCCTGAGAGATGCACTTCGACCGGTAGCTGCTCTCACCTTTAAAAATCTTATTTACCGTTCATCTGGTCTGTTCACCACTTTAGTAGTGTTCAATATGCCGCAGAAATTCTCTCCACGCCCACCCTGCTCTCCTATTCTATATCTCGAGCAAGCGGAACCACCAGCCGATAGTTTCTGGGCAAGAGCGCAAAACCTCTCTAGTATTGAGAATCCATTATTGGGCTTCAGGCCTCCCAGAGCTCTTGGGAAGAGCTTCTGTGGCTTCTGTAAAGAGTGTTTCGAAAATATCCCTTCAGACGACATAAAACATACACATTACCGAAGTGGGCTTCAAGGTCTTTGTCGATCTACTAACTATTGTAGTCTATATAATTTCTATTTTAGGCTCGTCCGCGCTCCATGTAGCGACACAGTATTCCAGGAGAAACCTATATTCACAGTTTACACCCGCAACCCCAACAGCCAGCAAGCAATAGCGCATTCCATCATAAATATTAGCTTCCAGATAAAGGGCCATTGTATACTTGCCATGGCATTCTGTCCTAATTCAAGTAATTATCTCAATAATGAAAATATAGCTCACACTGATACATCCATAGGCGATATCTCTGATAGGTCCATTTGGCGCCGCAGTTAGCCCACACTCCAGTCATGAGCCAATTTGTTTCAGGTATGGTTGAAGGAATGTGAAATAGAACACCCTAAATGCACTTAGTATAAAGTGCGCGGCCTACTAACGAGGCTAGTGTAGATCGACTAATCTACAGGATCAAACTATATTTGACTCATATTGTTGAGTGACACTTTGACATCTATCCCGTACGCCGCGCTGAGTCATTGTTAGGGGTCTTCAAAGTCTATATTCTCGACCACAACAAGCAACCTCGATTAATACTTTACGTCAATACCAATTATAAAGTTACCAAAAAACTTCACAGACGCGATTTACATCACAAAGGCGCTTAGTCTAATACACCTTTAGATTAACTTACTTTGCATTATATAGGATAGTGAAGTAGACTAGGTAACTGAATCCGCTAGAATAAATATAGTGTACTAAAATGCGTTTGTCACAACAGCGGCAAGCTCTTCTAGCGATGCTCACGGAGGTTGCTTCCTGGATCTTGACCAGGGCCCTTTTCTCTGTTTAAGGCTTCCTGGGTCGTAGTTCAGTAGTAATAAAAGTCGATGTATGCTCTAGGGGACGCTTCGCTCTACGTATGCCAGTCCTTAAAAAGTGGCTAGTAGCCCACTAAACACCCATGGCTAGGTTTTCCAGGAAATAGTTCTTTCTACCCGAATCTTATATTTTACGCAAGATCAAGTCTACTAGCAATATCTCAAGGCAGTGGAATCCGAGGACAGCACCATACTTGAATCAGGCATAAACCTATGTTACTCCACAGGCATCCAGAGAGAGACCTATAGTCGTCTTTTGCTCCGTTGGAATTGGTTACGGAAAGTGAATTGGTAGGCCTCTAGTAGTTATGGGCGACTGACTATTCAAAGTGTACCTTTACTAAGGCCGAAGATAAATTATACGCCTGTGCAGGTATTACACAGTTTTATCAGCGACTACCCGGCTTATCTCAGATTATGCTAGGCCTTATACATAATCAACTATTATTCAACTTACAATGGACTTTAGAACCACTAGAGCCATACCAGAGGATCCTAAAGACCAATTTGCCTTCCTAGACCTGGTTGGGTTATACGGCGCCTCTTTCGCCCATGAGATTGTGTGTCCCCAACATAGGGGGCCCCATACAAGTCCAGACCAAAGTAATTTCTATAGAAGTTGTTTGGTCGGGTAGGGAACTAAGCACGCCACTGGAAAAAGCAGAATTACGAATCCAGGGACGCGTCATTCGAGTGCGAGTTGGCGACCCGAATATGATGATCGGTACGGAATACGGGACTACTTTAATCTTTCCACAGGCAAGTCAAGATGATGAAGAGGAACAAGAAACCGTTCCCTATTCCGTCAATGCAATGTTCGATGACACGACTCCTCCTAAGGATTCCGAAGTCTACTGCCTCGAAATGCAGATGTTTCTTCAGATAGACGAAAAATCGAAGTATGAGCCTGGTACTTTACCACAAGAGTCGCTTGTCTTGACGTTGACTCAAAAGTTCCTCGTTCTAAAATGCCTTGATGGAAAGGCAGACATCTTTGAAAGGATTGGTACTGGCAAAGCACGTTATGATAATGTTCAAGATGAATCAACGCCTTTTGATGAGACATACCTACGGCTTGTTACGCTTGTTTAGAAGTGGGACGGTTATCAGAGGGAGCGATTTTGTTGGGTATTGAGGAACTACCGGTGGAATTTATTTTAGCAGGATCACTGATTGACGTTGCATAAACACGCTACGAGGGAATTGCAAGAAGCGGTTGGAGTCAAGGTCATGGCACACTTGCTTACGAAGATCGTTTTAGGAGTCACATCATAGGCCACATCCAGGCGGAAGGAGTATTCGTCTGGTAGTGTTTCGTCCAACGGCAGCTTGGACAGAGGATGTCTTGGGATCTCCATATCGTCAGATACACAGGTTACAAAGCTGAGCTCAGCGATGGGGAGCGCTCGGCAACGGTTCGCGACGCCTGCTCATTCACCACGCTTGTGGACATGTTGAGACTCGAAAGAGATGAAGAAGCGCGATGAGTACCCTTTCGTATCTGACCAGCATCGTGCTGCTCCCTAAAAGGGAAGAAGAAGTGAAAGAAAGTAACTTGTATCATTGGATGTGGGGCATATGCTCAAACATCGTTAAAGGATAGAGAAAATCTAGAATAAGGGCAGCTTGTCATTTTAGAATTGTTTCCTTTTTTCTGATTGATTCAGTGCGGAGACTTCAAGTTGGACTTTGAGCTCATCTGTTCGGAGGACGTGTGTTACGCTGTACGTGTTCCTGCCTGATAGGCTTGGGGCACATCAGTCTATGTGCTATGTCTATCATCAGAGCTTATCCTCAACCGAAGCGCATTTACGTATTAGGCTCTGAATTTGAGAACTGCCGTATTACTTACTGTATCGACCACTCTGTCCATGCAGTTAATCCCGTTAATTAGGTACCTATCGAAATCTTGTAATGGCTAGTCTCTTCTGCAACTTCGTGGACTAGAAGCAATTTTATAATGGTGAAGACCACAGATAAAGGCTTAAAGAGCGTATCAAAACAGGGAACATGGATTCCAGCACTTTCTTCGCGCGAACAGCAAAGACTGTCGGGAACACACATTGGGTTACTATATTCTAGCTACTCTCAGCATGCATACCTTGATAGAAGAACAAGAACAGTTGTATCAATTTTAAATAGGCTTGTCCATGTACAGACGTAGGCTGGAGAAAACGAAGCTCCAAACAAAGATGTGTCTCGCCCTGCAGCGCGTGTTGCTACGCAGTGACTTATGTTACAGCAAGAAAAACAATTCTAACGCGCGCATATTCCTGGTGTCCATGAATTCAGTGGGTAATCCCAAGTAGGTTTAACTGTCATAGAACGGCGAGGGGCGCTATGATGCTGAGAATTCGCCTGCGGTTGCATTACTCGAGACTACGGAGCATAATTTGTTACATGGTCAAACGCATCTAACTAGGAACATAAGCTATGGCTGCAACGCCTTTCGCGACAAAGACCTCGATTGGGTGTATATATTACCATCCTCTATAATTACTCTCCCTTGAATACGGCTGATACCGCTGCGAATGCTGCACACTATCCTGCTGCACTTCCCCAAACCTACTCGGGTGTATACCAAACATAGCTGAGCCACCCCTGTTCGCCTCCGTCGATGGCGCCTGCGCCATCTGCGACTGGAAAGCCGACAGCCGTGCCTGGTCTTCTATATCCTGAACTCGCTTCTTGTTTTCTTTATTGTTCTGGTAGCGCTTGCGGCCGTAGTGAACGAGGCCCATGAGGAGCGCGAGACCGAAGACGACGGGTAGACCGATGGCGAGACCGAGTTTGGCACCGTTGGGGAGGCCGCCTGGGGAGATGGGGGCGATGGTTGGTACGGCTGATGTGGCGCTTTCCGAGGGTGAGGATGAGATTGTGGGCGAGGTGATGAAAGAGGTTGTGGAAGGGTCAATGGGGGTAGTTGTTGGCTGTGGGTTCGAAGTAGTTGGAGGGTCAATGCTACTCACGACCGTTGGCGTGGGTTCTGCACTTGATTCCGTGCTCATTGGCGGTGGAGGAGCCTCTGATGATGAAGGCGGAGGCGGAGGTTCAGTCGTAGACGGCTCTGCCGGTGTCGATGTTGGCTCTTGTTTGGATGACGTTGGCAAGGCTGCTGAGCTTGAGGGTGCATTCGTTGAGCGAGCCTCGCTAGAGGTAGGGGCTGGCTGATCAGAAGTGGACGGTGCTGGCCGGTTTGTCGCTGTTGACATATTTACTGATGTTCGGATTATCGTTGGTGGGGGAAGTAGAGAGGGGAAGGGAATACTATCTGTTGGATGATCCATGATTGAGATGGGCTAATTTAAGTGCAGAATGGTTGTTCTCGTAACAACGCAGGACAAAGAGCGAGGAGGCGAAGAAATTTAACGATGTTTCGCTTCGTCATGAAAATCTGCACAAAGGAGCGTAAAGCGGGAATGCGCACGGGAATAACACAATTGCAATAGCTAGACGTGAAGTGTGGTATCACATAGTTTACTGATCGTCAGTGAGATCTGTGATTACGATCTTGTGCAAAGTAGTCACATCGCGATTGAAGGTGGCATCTGCATCATGAATATTTTCACTCCTGATGTAAATTGTATTCACCGCGCAAGTCTCGGCTCTAGTGTTTCAAAAGCCCTTCGCATGCATACAAAGACCTCATCTAGACATTGCGAAGTTGTTCAGTGCTTATAATGTGACGAAAATCAAGTTGCTTCTCACCCCACTGTAGCACGATGCCACCTGCTGGGAGTCCTATACTTCTGTGCCATTACCTTTCCTCGTATTCCTTTTGCATTTTCAGTCTATATATGGGGTCTCTTTGACGTCTATTTTGGCTTTCTTCATGAACCAACCAAAGCGCCGGGTCCAGGCCTTGGGCTGAAACAACAAAGCCGGA
The DNA here is from genome assembly GCA_022419385.1 of Paraconiothyrium sp. Pb-2020. Lineage (NCBI taxonomy): Eukaryota > Fungi > Ascomycota > Dothideomycetes > Pleosporales > Didymosphaeriaceae > Paraconiothyrium > Paraconiothyrium sp. Pb-2020. The sequence continues at coordinate 4,674,795 of JAJUBI010000003.1, read as the reverse complement.
TGCCAACTAACAAAGGATCTAATGGCCAAGTGTGGAATACAGACCCGAACGTCGAAATCAGATTATTCTATCAGCTGAAACACGCCAGATCTAGAGTCTGCTCGAGTAACACCAGTCTTTAACACGATTCTAAACCCCCACACCAGCCACATCCACACTCCCCAACCCCGCCCTCTCCTTCAACATCCCCATAGTAATCCCTCTCCTACCCAAATTCTTCGTAACAGTCCCATTCGCCGTCCCATTCCCACCCGCATACTCGCTCAAACTCGGCGGCAGATCCTCAATGCTCGTGCCCCAGCTACTCTCGTTCCTCCCTAACGTAAGCACCAACTCCTTTCCTTCTGTGAAGAAGCTGTGATCGATCCAATTCTTCGTGTAAGGCTCGCCGTCTAGAGTAGCAGATTGTATGTAGATGGCTGTATAGGTAGGGTCGAAGTTGACGTTGCGTATGGTTGCTGTTTTGCCGGTGAGGGGCGATTGGATGGATATGGAGGGGAAGTAGGGGGGTGTGATGAGGTAGACGTTTTGGCCGGGGTTCGGGAAGAGCCCCATCCTGTGCGGTGTTAGTGATGGGCTAGATCTGGGTCTTGGAGGGGTGAGGTTTACATAGACATAGCAACGAACGAACCCATCGCGCCGGAGTCATCGTTGCCAGGCAGGCCGTCGTTTTGGGGCGAGAAGTAACGTGGGATGTAAAAGTGGGAGCGCTTGGCACTGAGTGCAGGACGGCCGGCGTAGTGATATTGGAATACTGTGAGGAACGACGGCTGATGTATTGTTAGCTTGAGCGCACAAATCTCAGCAGGTGGTTCTGCTTGCCTCATTGCCGATGTAAGTGATGTTTTGATGGTGCAAGTAGTCAAGACGTTTCACAAAGCCATCTGGTCCGCCGTAAAGTTGGATTAAAGCCGCTTGATCACCAGGTACGTAGCTGCAGTATATTAGCGACGGTCTCGAGTACCAAAACGAGTGACACGCACAAGCCATACTCCCACAAACTGGACTCAAACGTTTCCTGACCAGTATTCTGCAGCGAGCAGGATTTGCCCGAGTAGTTATCAATAGTCGAGCACCAAAGCGGATCCTGGTTATGCCAGGTGCCATTCTGGTATCTGCCCTGGAAGAAACCCACGAATCCAGTGTTGGTTCCATTGTTGAAGAAGCTGGTCTGGTTGCGGTCAAACAAATTCTCCCAGTTACCACTGCGTTCTTTATACTTCTCCACGTCATCAGTCTTTTCGAGCTCACTCGCCATCTGCGCAATGCAAAAGTCATTGTACGCATACTCAAGGGTACGAGACACAGAGCGAGTCATTGTGCCGAAGCCCTTATAATCGAAGTCTTGCGTAGGAACATAACCAAGGCTTTTCCAGCTGTCCAGGCCGCCGCGACCTTCGACAGACCAGAAGAAAGGTTCTACCTCGGCGTCCTTAACAACAGCCTCGTAGCCTAAGTCCCAGTCGATACCGCCGGTGAGTCCTTTGATGAAGGCGTCCGTCAGTACAACATCTGCATTAGATCCGCCCTGCGTGTATCCTTTACAAAGGCTCATGTGACAGTCCGGGAGCCAGCCTTCATTTTTGTATGTGTCAATGAGTGAACGAATCATTTGCGTTAGTGCATTTGGATCGTTGATAGTGAGGAATGGCAGTTGCGAGCGGAAGCTGTCCCATAGGCAGTAGAAAGAGTCAAAATACGGCTCATCGCTCTGCCACAGTGGGTTCTCGCCGGTATAATTCTGAGGGTTGACCTGTACAGAATTAGTATCGGTGAGGTCGCTATGTGAGGACTACAAGCTCACCATGGTACGATATATTCCAGAGTAGAAGTTTGTGACCAACGACGAATCAACGCCTTCTGAGGATATCGTAATCGGCGACAGTTTCTCTCGCCATGCAGACTCGGCCGCAGTATGAGTGTCTTCGAAATCAAAATCAGGAATTTCCGCCTCGGCGTTGCTGCAAGCCTGTTCACTGCTGATATAGCTCACAGCAATTCGCGCAAGGATGCCATCGGCGGGATTCTCAGAGAAGCGGATGAAGCCGCCCCCAGGCAAAGGATAGCCATTGATGGAACGGTTGATCTTCAAATCCTTCACGTTCGCGCTTGCGCGTGAATTCACGTAGATACCGTTGTCACGTATTGAAGCGCCCTTGAAGTCGGCGCAAAAGTAAGCAACGTAAGTGCCGGTTCCGAAACTAGGATTGAAGCGAGCACTTCCTGACATTTGGCCAGTCGTTTCATCCACCTCAATAGTTGCATTGTCTTGGCGTGAGTCGCTGAGGTCGGTCAAGTCTAATAGTAGCAGCGGGCTGTTATCGCTGGTAGAAGGGAACTTGAAGCGGAATAGAGAGGTGTGATGCGCAGTAGTCATCTCGGCAGCGACACCACTCTGCAGCTCGATGCCGAAGTATCCTGGAGTTGCTTTGACAGAGTCTGGTTTATAGGGTATCTTCCGTGACTTTTTGGGGAACACACATCCGTTCACGTCACCGCCGGCGCATGATGCGTAAGGGAAGAAGGCGAAATTGCCGAGTGAAGGGCTGCCACCTGCGCAACTTGAGCTCTTTGTGTCATGGGAGGGCAACTGAACACAAATGCCATACCCGTTCCACTGTCGTGCATCGTACTGAAGCCAGTAACGTTGCCTCCCTCCGTTGTGAAGCCACCCTGATTGCTCTCCGAGTCGACATCTGCGACAGCTTTTGCCATGCCATATGGCAGTGTCGCGCCTGGGAAAACGTTGCCTGCCAGTTCAGCGGGAATCCCGTTCTATGATCAGCTTTTACGAACCTCCATTAGCACTTCCGATCAGCTGATTAACATATTTCAGGTTATCAGTGGTATTTTGCCCTTCAACAAGTTGCGGAACGAGCGACAGGAACGCAAAAGCGGCGGTCTTCGGAACGACCATTTTGGATGATCGAGAAGTAACGGGCGATCAGCTCGAAATGTCGACGGCACCTGTTCCCATGGCAATGACTCCGGTATTTGAATGCATTGTGGACGCGGACACAACATCCTTCGCATGCACTCCTATTCCCATGCTGGAACCATGTGGAAGGTACAACGTCCCATGGTGACATCGCCCCAGGCAGCATATTGCATGTTGCGAGGATATGGGTGTTGGAGCCAATAACATCGCATTGATCGTACTTAGTGTGCATGCGAGTGGACGCTCACGCGCGGTTGAAATGAGTACTTATCTGCGCCGTGTGGTCGTGCGATCGTCGCTGCACGGCGTTCCTACAGCTTTCTGGGGAACCCTTGTCCGATAGCGGACGGAGCCCGGGTCATCCGATATCCAAAAAGGGCAGTCGCAAAAGCTTGGTGGATCATGCAGACGCCGCGGGGTCCCATGAGAGGGAACTTTCTCAGACATTTCCTCTGCCAAACAAGAATTTAATCCTGGAGATCATACTGAAGATCGGTCGAAGGAAGCTTTGTGGATGTGAGGAGATAAGCGCCGGGTGCCCCTGGAGCATGCAGTCACTTGCCGGGACAGGCATAGTGCGTTTACATATAAGTACCCCGCGGACTATAGGATACCCTCATTGCTACCTCGACGCCTGCAGTCAGCATCCGGGCAGGATTATTGCTGGTCTTCGTTGTGGAACCCAGGTCAGCTGCTTTGAGTACCATTCTCCGCTATGCGTGAAGGGTGTATGTTCGTCCAACGATCTTCAATTCAGAGATAATGAACGCTGTAGAGGCTGCGATGTTGCCAGCGACAGTGACGTAGAAGGCGTGTCGATACGTTTAAAACAGCATTTGGATTATCTGCGTTCGCCACGACCAACGCAGTGTTGATCGCGTCATTCACGGAAGACCGAACGGTACAGCTTCATCTAAATATCTGAGCTTTCTGCCCATATCCGAAGTGCTTCATCAATGTCAAGGTATGAGTACAGAAAGTCGTAAAACTGAATAGGAAGCGTTGTCGTCGCTTCGTTTGATGGATCATAGCTCGCGACCGCTGTTTTCAGGACTTTCAATAGTCGCTGCGCATACGGCCAACGTCGTCCACAAATCTCTAGTTTCATGGGGAAGAACGCGATTTTGTGAGAGGGTTCGATGTTGAATAGCTTCGCATGGACTGCGACTCTAATCAGCCACGACCTTAGTATCGGGATTGTTCGACTTACGGATGCAGAACCTGGCTGCAACGAAAATGCAAGGGATGATAAGCGGACTCATATTCTCGAGATCCGGGTCTGCAACTGTTCGCAAAATGTTCGTGATGCTATCGCAAGCATCTAGGCAGCGTCGCAGAGCATGCTTCCATGTCCCTGGCGTGCCCTCCATGGGTGGGAATATCAAGCCCTGATATATGGATATAGTTGCACTGTAAAAAGTCAGTGACTTTCCTTTGTGCTTGATCAAGCCACTTGCAGGTCCAGGATGCATTTGATCAGAAGACTGTTCGAATCGTGTTGGCCTTCTTCAGTATCTTGCGAGAATGGCAACTGTGTCGCGTCGAATTTAGCTCGCCAGTCCTTCAATCTTTCGTCAACAAATTGGCAGTCTTGACGCCTACGGGCTCTTTCATCGGCGCGCTGCAGATCGTAGGACTGTTGGAGGAAATGATGGACATGGTATATCTCGTTCGTGACAAGCATGACGTAAAGTGAATATGTCGAAGACATTGCGAGATCATCAAATGGCCAAGCACTGATGACGGCTTCAGGAAACGCCCATGCAGCATCGCTACAAGGGAGCAGGCCGTCATTTTCGGGTTTGGATATGCTGATATTCCACGCCGCTCCGACAGTCGACGCACCATCGAGCACTAGAGTATCGTTAGCTTTATAAATTAGGTACTACGCAAGAAAATGCTCGCCTACCTTCGGCCATCCAGTATGCCCTTATCTTTTCTTCCCTGTCCACCAGTGTATCGGGGATGGGGAGCATTCGTGGAGGTAATGTAGAGACGCGGTTGAAGTTGCTGCAGTGGTGTGCTACCAGGTCTCTCAGGCCAAGCTGGATCGCCATGCTAGAATGCATTCAGTGGAAGCTCACCAGGGAAAAGTGCCTCATTGCAACTGTGACATACCGTTTTGCCAGAGCAACTAGATTCCAATATTCTTTCAAGCGCCCAGCGCCGTACTCCAAGATGCAGAGGATTAAGATAGCTTGCAGAGGCCGTAATGAGAGATTATCTACTGCTTCCATGACAACTTGGTTGCGAAGATCATCCGAAATTTGGCGGCATTGCTCCCATGACGGTGCATATGACCGATGATTCTTATGTATAGTAACGGCAATGATAGCTTTCAGTATGGGAAGATATGGTGTGCCTTTAACATCAGCCGTTGCCTGCAGTGCCTCGAGCAACGAAGGCTGATGCAACACAGGGAACCACGGATGATACATTTCTAAAGAGATATTGTCATTAGTAGCTAACACTGAATACTTGGCCCCTTTCTTACCAAACCACACAGCGCAGAGCTCGTCAATGACGTTCGGCGAAAGTGGGTCAAAGTCGCATGGCGATTCTCCAACATCCGATGCATTGTGACCGATTGAAGTTTGGGTTCCCGCGATTGCTGCAGGGGCAGGACCTGGCTGCAAGGCACCCTGTATTTCAAGGATCGATGCATGAGAAGGACTCGGAAAGGAATTGGCATGGACTGCTGCTGTGGTCGCATGCGCTTGGTATTGTCAGCGGTGAACGATACTGGAGGACAGTCCACATACAACAACGATCAGCCTTCAGCAATTGCACCTCCTTCTCGAGCCTATCTACAAGCATGGTTAGATTTCAGTGTGATCGAGAATATAAGCCCGTATTACTTAGCCTCTCTTCCAGTGCGGAAACGTAGCCAGCTCTCAAACCTGGTTTCGACTTATCTTTGACTACAATCAAGTCGTGTCAGCTGCTAAGGTCGGTGCCTACTCTGCCTTGATGATATGCATACCATATTGGCAGTCAACCCCTGCTTTGGTACAGTGATCGCACTTGGGGAGCTGGCGATTACATCGCGTCTTCCTCTGACGACATAGCTTGCACCTAGACTGTGAGCTTCACGTATTCAATTCAGCCCGAGAACTTACACTGTCTTGCTCATCCTACTGGCATTTAAGAATGCATTCATGTGAATGCTCAACTTCTTTCACTGTGTCTAACATGGCCCGACGCAAGGACGTGACGTCGTGGTTGGAATGTAGGAACGACCGGGCTACCAGAAGGAGGCTAGCGTTGTGTCGGGCCATGTCGTTCCGAAAGGGTGTACTGTTCGATCGGAACGTGTTGTGCCCCATTCCGAGCTACAAGGCAACTTAGCCGAGGGCGTAGAGGAAGATCTGCCCGGCTACCATCACAAGAACACTGTCACGTGACTGTACGCGGTTGACGAAAAGCGCGTACACTAAATAGATAACTTGGTTCTTTTTTCCAAGCTATATAACGCCTTATATATATAGGTATATGAGGGGATATTACTCCCATAGGTATGCATGCGCGAAACTTTAGTCGGCTAGTTGATATTTAGGACGTGATTCATGTGAAGTAGTAAATCTAGCTTCTGAGCTTATTATTACCTATGGTATAGATGAATTGGTTCTATATTTCTATCTCTGTGAGATATGGTACCGGTTGTTTCCGTTAGTCCGAGCCTTCTTCACGTAACTGGATAAGCACAGTCGCTTAGGCGTCGAAAGAGCGCAATACCTCATTCCAGTATATGTATATCTAGTCAGACCTTCGAAATACCCTCATCTTTCGCTACAATGCGAGGATGATCTTCCATGCTTTTCTCTCCTGAAGTAAAAACTGCCCTCTCCCGGTGAATAGGAGCTCTTTAGACATTGCTCTTGTCTTGTGCTAAGGATAGCTCAGATAGTTGTTCATAATGATTACCAACCCGTCCTGCTTCACGAGTACGGTTTCTGCTTATCCCGTTGCTAAGATTACTACCACTACGGTTTGAGCGACGAAAAGTGAAAGATAACAGATGCTGGATAGCCGAGGCCTGGTTTTTGGAGAGGTACCTCTAGGTAGCCAGAACAGTGAGGGTTGCCCGGCAGGCGGCGACGATGCCGATGGCGATTTCGCAGAAGGGCCAGACGCCGGGCCACACAAGATTGTCTAACATCAAAATGAAGAAGCAAGAACGCTCTAACGATATCAAGAGAATATAAGAGATAGCATTGAAAATGCCACTCACGAACACCACAACGAGCGAGGCTATCCACCTAAAAATAGATTGTAAGAGGCGCAGTTACTATCAATCGCTCACGCGGGGTTTTTAGGAAGACGAGTACGTAAGCTGCGCAAGCGGCCCAACGTACCATATATATGACCTTTGTCTTTTACCTATCAACCAATATAGAATCTCTTTCTCCCCACACAAGTACCATATCAACCCTTAGGCCACTATGGCGCTCAACGAAGTTCTTATGGTCGGCAGTGTTCCTGGGACCGGGCCGCAGGAAGTCTTTTCTCTACTGCTCGCCGCACTGCCTGGTCGATTACAAGCTGTACCTGACGGGGAGACGGGTGAGCGAAGCAACTACATTGGATGGCAACTGCAGCGTTTCCCTCGGGTGGCCCGACGAAATGAACTGGGAGGAACGCCGTTGCCTGAAGTTGGACCGCCGACCTTTTCGCTTGAAGACATTGAGCCAACAGCCTACGACGAAGCCGCGTTGTCATCCTATGCCGAATTTACACGTCTTCGTCAACAAAAGATCGTCCCACCGAATGTTCTATTCCAGATCGGTCTACCTTCACCCTACAGCGTGATAACCGGCCATATCAAACCCGAGCTGGCCATTGCGATTGAGCCATTATATGAGCAGCGCGTCGCAGAATCCATTGATCGTATCGTTGCAGATATTCCTCATAACGACTTGGTAATACAATGGGACCTCTGTTTCGAGATGACGGCACTCGAGTTCTATCAAGGGCGGCTAACTGACAAACGCCACCAGCCCTACTTTCCGACATCTGTGCTGCAAGGTCTGGTAGACCGAGTAGTGGGGCTATGCAAACGGATTCCTGAAGATATCAAAATTGCTTTCCACCTTTGTTATGGCGATCTCCGGCACAAGCACTTCATTGAACCAGAGGATACATCACTCCTTGTAGAGTTTGCCAACGCCTTGCTTTCACACGAGAGGATTGGCTCGCGGACCCTGTGGATTCATCTTCCAGTACCAAAGGATCGATCAGATGCTGAATACTTCGCACCTTTGGCTGGCCTCAAGCTCAATGGTCTTGACTCTGGCTCGAAATCACCACTCTTATACCTCGGTCTAGTGCACGCCAACGACGAGGCTGGGACACGGAAACGCATAGAGACTGCGCAGTCTAGCATTCCGTTCACATTCGGCATAGCGACAGAATGTGGATTGGGAAGGACACCACTGGAGGAAATTGGCAGCGTTTTACAAATTTGCAAAGATGTCACCACAGAGCGCTCCTCAGAGCATCTTTAGCGTGGGCAAATATTGGTTATGTAGGCAGCCTGTGAGGAAGTCTTGCATTTCCCTGCCAGCAAACGGTGTTACTTTGATGATAAGGCAGCGGTGCAACGACTTATGAACGCTTTTTTTCATCTATCTGTTGCTCGGGAAGGTTTGTCCGCATCATTTAGGCAGTGACTTCAATCTCAGATCCGAATGGCCGTGCAATAAGAATGGGGTTATTGGGCTGTGTAACAATAAGCAGCGGAGGTTGTGGTGGACGCATGGCTCGATTACTGCTACTACTACGGTGCATCGAAGGCGGAGCAGGCAGCGCGATATGGCAAAGGCTTCGCGGCAACCGAGGGATATTTAAATCCGCAGTTATGGATCGACAGTGCACTACAATCTGCAACATAAGCCTATGAGATTCGATCCGTGGTAGGTATGTAAATCTACAAAGGTTAGGCACGCTTACGGGCACCGAAGGATCCCTGGGATGTGCCACATTGATACCTCTCGTTTGTCGCACTAACAAAGTTCCTTGAGCGGTGCAAACAATGAAAGTGCATTAGCACCAATACTCATATTACTACCCTTGACTGCGCCGTCCAATGACCCATGGTCCTACGTATATGTGCACCGCCGAGTAAGATTCCATCGCATTGCTGAATTGCTCCGCCTTCACAGGTTCCGTGTGCAGGTAGTCGTACAATTGTCTTGTCAGTATTATGGGCCAATGCGAACCCCTAGGAGAGTCAGAGTCGTTTACAATGGACATTTAAGACATATCGTATGGTTGGGCTCGCCATCCTTGAAACCATCTAACGCGTCTGCAGTCTGCCCAAAGGATCAACATTGGTCTACTTAGGTCAATTCGATACGCACCCTAGTAAAGGAGCTGGAAAACTTGTTGAATGACTGACCCACTCCTGCACGCACTAGATCGTCAGAAGCAAGCTTCTTCGATCCCGCCGAATGCTTCACAAAGCTCTCCTTTGGCTCCTTAAAAAGCCTATGAAAGGATATGGCAAAGTGGAGAATGCGCTTTAGGTCGTTGACATGCACGTTTGTGGCCTGTGCTAGCTCTGTGAATGAGATGACGCCTATGGGACCTTCCGGGCAATGTCATGGCGCGAGATGACTTGCAAGCTAGTCCCATTGTACTGCCGGCATGACAATTAAGTTCTTTGGCTTGCATTAATATGCACGCCTTTGGCATCATACAGGTGATGGGTCCTTGCAATAGAAAAAAAAAGATCTTGAAGCGCATCGATTGTAGTGCTGTGTGCACGCTCTAATTGTGGAGAAAGATTCAAAATGTCAGGTCTATCGACTTCGAAGCAAGATGCGGAGACCCATTCTGTCGGAGATGGTTGCTCATAACATCGGTGTTGGCCTGGATGGTCGCCCACCAACTGCCCGATTTGCGAAGCCATTGAGTGCAGCGAAATGAGGATGGGCGGGTGCGGTGATAGTACGGATGTCAATATGTTCGAAGTGAATTTACATATTGAGAGCTCACTCAGTTTCTACAAGGAATAATTATGGCCGGGAGTCGAACATGAACTTGGTCGCATTGATCGCCCACCACTTTTCTGCCCACGCGTAGACCTCACCGTAGTCGCGACACTGCCGCCCGAACATAACGGTGGGAAAGTGACCTACATAGAAGGGCTCGATGCCGAACGCAACTTAGCCGAGGGCTGTGAGGAAGGTTTACCGAGCGACCATCACGCGAACCCCGCAACCTGCCATCGTCATACAACCATAGACGCGTCTACGAAGATGGACCCAATGGAACAGGACCACGAAACGCCCCAAGCAGTTCTTTCATTGGGAGAATGAACGGACCATGTCGCCCCGAATGTTGACTTATACGGCTTGGAGCCCCACGGGGATTCCCAACATAGTGGAGAGCTTCCCCTAGAGGATCCCGATAGTATTCCTTCTTTGAGTATTTAAAGCTTCACATCTTACAACAAATGAACCTACTGCGTATTGTCTAATAGAGAAAATGCTCGCTCAACATCCCCACGACGTCACTCTTCCCACCTTCACTAAACACGACATCAAAGTCCAAGCCCCCGAGCGCCGCGAAGCACACAGCATTGCCCAAGGCTGGCTAGACAGGTTCTCATCGCTTCTTTCTAGAAATGACACCGCCACACTTCCGACTCTATTTCATGATGACAGCTGGTGGCGCGACTTCCTCGCGCTGACTTGGGACCTCCGTACAATCCGCTCTCTGTCCAACATCACATCTTTCCTCAACATCAACCTTCCCAACACGCACTTTTCATCGATTCGCTTAGAAGAAGCCCCACATCCTTTCGCGTCTCATTATGAGACTCCGCTTGAAGGCCTAGAATGGGTAGTTTCACTGTTTCATTTCGAAACTAAGGTTGGAAGAGGAAAGGGCGTGCTGCGTCTTGCACAGGGAGACGATGGAATTTGGAAAGCACACTTCATGAGCACGACACTACTGGAGCTTAAAGGATACGAAGAGTTGGCTGGCACGAGGAGAAAGCACGGAGGGAACAACGCATTAGATGGGACATCAGGAGGGATGAAGGGCGGACTGAACTGGCAGGAGAAACGAGATAGAGAGAAAGAGTTCCTAGATGCGGAGCCGGACGTCTTCGTTGTGGGTGCTGGACAATCTGGTCTCAATGTTGCCGCTCGTTTGCAAGCGCTCAACATGTCCGTTCTTGTTGTCGATAAGAACGAACGTGTGGGGGATAACTGGCGACATCGATACCGTACTCTTGTCACGCATGGTACATCTTCTACCCTCTTTCCTTTCTTACCCAGACTAACATCGAGCTCAGATCCCGTACAATATACACACATGGCCTTCATGCCGTTTCCTTCTAGCTGGCCCCTGTTCACCCCCAAAGACAAACTGGCCGACTGGTTCGAGATCTACGCCTCAGCTCTCGAACTCAACGTCTGGACCTCGACTACCATCTCTAGCGCCTCTTACTCCGACTCAGACCAGAGATGGACCGTGACTGTTAAACGAAGCGACGGCACAGAGAGAACACTGCACCCCTCGCACGTTGTCTTCTGCACAGGCCACTCCGGCGTCCCTCTCATCCCCTCCTTCCCAGGCCAAGACACATTCAAGGGAACGGTATACCACGCCTCCCAGCACAAAGACGCCTCCCAACATTCAAATTCGCTAGCTGGAAAGAAAGTCATCGTCGTCGGCACAGGTACACTTCCTCCCCCCTTCCTACACCCTCATTCTGCTAAACTAGCGCAGGCAACTCCGGCCACGACATCGCCCAAAACTACCACCTCTCCGGCGCCCACTCCGTAACCATGCTCCAACGCCGCGGCACCTACGTCATCCAAGCCTCAAAAGGCCTCTTCATGCTGCACAAAGGCATGTACGAAGAGGGCGGCCCGCCGCTAGAAGACGCAGACGTGTTTGGAAACTCTTTGCCCAACGCTGTGCAATTTGGTACGTCTTCCTTCTTACCGCTGCCTTCAACGTCATATTGAAAGACACACACTAACGACGGTGTCCAGCGTTGAACGTCGATCTAACAAACCGCATCAAGCAAGTCGAGAAAGAGAACCTAGACGGTCTGGCTAGAGCTGGGTTTAACGTCGACTTCGGCCACGATGGTAGCGGCATCTATCGCAAGTACATCACCCGCGGCGGCGGCTACTACATCGACGTCGGCTGCTCACAGCTCATCGTCGACGGAAAAATCAACGTAGTGCAGTCCCCCGACGGCATCAAAGAATTTACTCAGGACGGGCTCGTGCTAGCAGACGGACGCAAGTTGGATGCCGATATAGTGGTGCTGGCAACCGGCTATGCCAACATGCGCACCAGCGTCGAGGCGGCGTTTGGAAAAGCGGAAGCAGAGCGGTGCAGGGATGTTTGGGATCTGGATGATGAAGGGGAGATCAATGCCATGTGGCGACCTACGGGGCACCCGGGGCTGTGGTTTCTTGGGGGAAATCTCGCGCTTTGTAGGATTATGAGTCGGTATCTTGCGATGCAGATTAAGGCGAGGAGTGTGGGGTTGAGTAAAGCCGAGATGGGGAGGGGAGGATAGAGTTGAAGGATTCAAGGCAGTGTGAAAACTATGACTATCTTTCATCAACGCTATCCGTCCAAAACCAGAACTACCTTTATGAGACCAAATGATGGGGAATGATGAAGTATATAATTGCGACTAGAGAAAGGGTATATTCACCAGCAATTTGCGCCCACCAAACAATGTAGGATCCCTAGATGTACTCATGCTATGCGGAAGTCGACCCCGCTCAAAATATCCTGTAACGTGCCCTTTTGTTACCTCCACAGCCGCCCGCTAGGGGCTGTGATGCACCTTGCCCTCCTCTTCGCCTCAGCGTCGCCCCTCTCATCTCGACATGACCAGCCCCAACAATCCCATCAACTACCCCCGCCGCTTCTACCGCCCACTCACTGCCCCTTCTTCACCTCCTCCTCATTCTCCTTCACCGGCTGATGCGGATACTTAATAGTCAAGCACCAAATATCCAGATAATCGCAAATCGTCCAGATGACATCAATCACGAAGCTACCGTGGACGCCAATCGCCAGGCCCAGACACATGAACACGAACGCAACCTGATACACATCGTCGCCCAGCGCACTCGGCCAGCCGAAACCAAGTTTGGCTTGCAGGAACGGACCGAGGGAGTCGGCGACACCGTAGATGAGAGGGTAGATGAGCACGTTGCCGCGGGGGAAGCGGGATTTTGTGAGATGCGAAATGATCATGCGGCCGACGGAATAGGCGTTTACGAGGCCGGCGTAGAAGATGAAGGGGACGAGATGGTGGTGTAGGATTATGGGTTGAAGGTAGAGGTAGGCGGGGATGAGAACCCAGGCGGCGGCGAAGGTGAGGAGGCCGAGGAGGGCGACGCGAGTGCGTTGGCCACGGGCACGGCGGGCCTTCATTACATTAAGGGCACTTTGGGTTGGTTAGAATTTGAGATGGATGCGCGGGGAAGAGACGGACGTACCTGGAGACAGTATTGAAAACGAGCACCACGGTGCCGTAAACCATGTACCATTCGTTCCAGGCTAGGTTGTAAAGGACGTCGGGGATGAAGTCGTAGTTCTGCACGCCGATGCTCTCGAGCAATGATCTCTGCCAGTAACTGCCGCCTCCGAGAATGGCCGTGGCTGCGTATACGAAGCAAAGCGTGAGAATACCTTCGACAGGTCCGGAGATCAGGCCGAGCGTAAGCACATGCGTGTGGTACTCCTCCCATGTCTGGACGTAGAACGTCAAGAGCGCTGTAGTGCCGTTAGCTAGATGATCCTGTCAAATATTTACTCTACTCACAAGCAAACAGCGTGAGCACCGTCTTCCAGCCCTGACCCAGGTTCATTGCAGCCGAGAACAGCAAGACCTCCAACGTCGTATTGATCGCATCGACACCGTGGTCGAACAGCTCTCCTAGCGGCCCACTCTGATGTGTTCTCCTTGCCTGGCTACCATCCACCGCATCGAACGTCTGATACAAGAACAGTCCTATCGCCCAGCTTGCGTACACCCACGGCGGGCAATCCTGATCAAGCGTCGGCGTGTACCACAGCATTGTCAGGAAGTTCGCGACGACGAAACCGAATCCAGACAGCGTGATCTATGCATCTTTGTCAGCGTACTTGTCTTCGACGCGTCTGCTTGTGCGGGGTTTGGTATCGTTCAACGAGGTGTTTCGGATGCGAAGAAACTCACCAGATTCGGCCTGTCTACGCGTTAGTTACATGTATTCGTCATCGCAAACCATTATACTACCTCCACATCGGGAAGCAGTTTATCACCACATGGGTGTAGAAGGGCTTCAAGACATATCGCGAAACCAGACTGTGGTCGACCCCAGAGTACTTGTACTCCTGAAGCTTCGGGAGCTTGTCCTGCCGTACGTACACCATAATGGTGAGTGTATATCGTGTTTATCGCGCCGCAACAGTGCAGAACGAGGTGAAGTATGTAGGAGAGCAGTTGATGGTGATCGCACAATTTCAGGGTTTCGATCCAGGTTTCGCGTTTAGCTTGTAATGGTGATGACGTGGGGTGGGGTCTGGCGAAAACAAAAGTCTGGCTCGCTTGAATCATGGCACGCGTGCACGTGCCGACAGCTCTGTGGAACTGCTGCAACGAATCGAGCAAGTGTCGTTGGAGCATATCGATCGATTTGCTTGCTGCATGATACTACCAGACGCTTCTTTACCCGGACAAAGCCATTGCCCGGAGTGGAGTTATACTACAAGAAAACCTTTCTGCGCCTGAACATGATTCACCCGCCTGAACTGACTTAGGCCTTCTTCCACCACAACTCGAAATATCACAAATGTGCGCGTCGCTTATGCTACCGGGCTCCATGGGCAAGGGATCAAAATCCGGCTCTTCATCTCTTGGATCAGCGGTACAGTCTTGTGTACCGTTTCACCCCAGCCCTCGACGCTCCAGCTTTGTTCGCGGCGAACTTTGCGCTCCTCGAGATTGGCGAACTGCCACAGGTGGTGCACCGTGTTCAGCTCGCCAATCTGCACGAACCACGCACCCACGCCCTCCATGACTTCCCGACGTGCCTTCAGGCCCCGCCTCCAGTGTGTCTCCCACTCGAGGAGGTTGCCGGGATGAAGCGTGTAGGACCTGAGCTCGAAGAGGCCTCCTAGCTGGCGTGGCGGAGTCGTCGGCCAGAACGAGAACTCTTGCATCAGCGAGGTTCGCTTCGAGTTGATTAGGTGCTTTAGCTTAGAATCGAATTCGGGAAATTCGGGGTGGTGCTGAATGGCGTTGAGTGAGGCGTGGTAGCCTTCGTACCGCTGGTACTCCCAGATGTGTACTGTGGGAGGGTTGATTAGAACGCTGCTGTCTTCGCACAATTGGTGAGTCCTTACCGAAGGTGTCACAGTCGCCAACCTCGGTTCTCCAACTGCCAACCAGATGCACCTTGTTCTCTGGCATCGATGCCACCCTAGGGTACCAGTTGCCAACGAGCTCCGTGTACTCGTCGACCTTGTCTGGCTTGACCTCATGGAAGACGATGGAATGCACGTATTTGCCTCGGGCAAGAACCTGTGAGAAGCTCCGCTCGATGTCCTTGTCGAGCTCGCGCCCCTCAGGCGTGCCATAGATGAGCGACTTCAATGCACCACCCTTCTTCTTGTCGCCATCGTGATCCTGTGCACGAGCGTCTTCTGCATTGGAAGATGTTAGTGATCCGAGGGCACCCAAACCAGACCTTTCGCCAGCAGAATTACCAGACGCAGACAGATTACCAGAGGAATATGACTGACTTTCTCTTTGCTCCTTCTTCTTTTGAGCGGCTATCAAGCCCTCACGGTACTCTTTTTGTCGTGTATTGAATTCGGCCGCTCCATCGGGCTTGACATCGGCGAGGGCAGGGGCCTTGTGGCTCTGGGCTGCGGCGTACGCTGTGAAGCAGCGCGAATTGACGGCGGCAGTCGCGTGCTGCGTGGGGAGAGCGCTGCGCAGACCAGCACCAGCACGACGGGCGAGCATTGCGACGGTCTCTGGCTCAGGTAATTGACGTCAGAGTCAATGGAAGCTCACGCGAGCTGTTGCGGACGAAGATGGAGGATGGAGGCGAGGTGTTGTGGTGATGGCGGGGGAGTGTGGACTGTATGTGAGCGGCTCTCCGTCTGCGTCTGCTACTTCAATGCTGTGTAACCAGCTGCGCGGTGACTGAGGGGAAGCTCTCAGGTGCTCCTTCCATCCTGGCTGTGGCCCAAGCTCCTTAGCGCGCCATCTAGCACGGGGGAAAGCTGGGGAAGTCGCCCCAGGATGACCCACACAGCATCATACAATAATTCGCTGCTTTCAGCAATCACATAGATTCAGCCAATTCCACGCTTTGTTCCAGGGCCCTTCAACTCCACTGTGGACTCATTTGCTGCGCGCTGCCCTCTGCCATTGACGTCATATACTTCACCTTGGCGATCCGCCTACGCATGGAGCTGCATGCGCACCGCATCCGCGGCCGGAAGGCTCCAGGGTTCGTTCGATGATCATGCGAGGGGCTGGCCATCATCTCGAGATAAATATTCTGGCAAGAGCTATGTGAAGGTTAAGGCAATTGGAATTCTATCTACGTACACCGCCTATGGAATCTATCAACACGAAAGCTTCACCCATTTGCACACACCTTAGAACCACCCATGTATGACGCTCTGCTGTCCATTACAACTGCGCAATCCATTCCAGCAAAGTGGCTGGCTCAACTCTCTTCTTGTAGTCCGCTTCGAGATACAAGTTGCTAAGAATGCCGTCCTTGTCCACCAAGAAGGTAGCTGGTATTGGCACTTCGAACGTGTCATCACCATTCTGCTTTTGTAGGTCCTGAGAAACCATGTTAGCTGCGCGTCCTTCTAGAGTACGAAGCTGTCAACTTACAAGACCGAATTGCTGGAATATTGGCTTCATGCTATCGGGTTGCTTCCAGACGATTCCAAGCTCTCGCGCAAGCTTGTTGCCCTCATCGGAGAGCACAGGGAATTGAAGCTCGTTCTTCTCTTGCGTGGACAACGAAGCATCAGGGAGTTCAGGCGAGATGGCGACAAGCTGGACCCCCTGCGCCTTGAAGTCATCGAGCCGTTCCTGGAGTCCGTGGAGGGCGACATTGCAGTATGGGCACCAGTTGCCACGATAGAAAGTAATTAGAAGAGGTCCATTAGCCAAGAGACTGGCGCTTGAGACCGGCGTCCCCGTTGCGTTCGGTAGAGTGAACGAAGGAAAGGCTTCGCCAGTCTTGATCACGTTGACTGGGACAGCAAACTTTTCTTTTGCATCTTCTATTGCGGCGTCGAGCGTATCGGAAACTGCAGCCGGGACCTTTGCATTGAAGTCGGCTGTCACGGCTTCCAGCTTGGAGGCAAGAGTGGTCGTCATTGTAATGGATGTTTGGATGTCAATAGAATATTCGTCGAGTTGGACAAGTTGTGATGCTTCTTGTTGAGCTTTGCACGGCACCTCTACATATAAGTTTTATATGTTTTTGTTTATTAGAGATAATTACCGCTGTCGCCAGCGTGCGGAAGCACAAAATTGTTGCGCCCCAAAATTGCGGAGTGAAGAGGCCTAAAGCAGAAAGATCAGTATACCGAACACGTGCGTAGTTTTCTACAACTTACGAATGCTTCACACGCGCGGAGCCCTTAGCGGGTTACCAACAGCTCGCCAAAAGCGGATTCGTCAGCAAACTGTTCAATCCCGGACGCCGCCTGCACGAACTAGTCACAAAGCTAGATTACTAACCAATGCAATAGTAAATAGGGAATAGAGTCAGAAGCGATTGCGAAACGCTGTCAAATAACTTCGTGGAGATCGTCGGATCGGGAGATGGGATTCACTCCGCATCCGACGACCTAACAATCCAGGCAAAACCTCATGGAGATCAGCTTGTTCCCAAAGTAGCAAACGAAAGGCTTGCGACCATGAGACAACATGATAGCATGCGTCGCAGTCCCTGGTATTGAAGGCCACCCACTCGAATGTGGGTGTTGTCCGTTGGAACCATGGGTCGCAGTAAAATGACATTTCGCCTACTAATGTAACTTTGGTATGATATCTCAACCCATAACAACCCCTTTTAAATAATCTGAACACGAAACATGACTTCCTCTTCTGTCTATCTATCTATTCGACTACTGCCGCACTGAAGTAGGATCATAGAAGCGTGCTATACCATATTAAAATTGTACTGTTAGGACATACGACTGCATCCTCTTCAGAAAACCACTACTGCGCTAGGTCAGAACTTCGACTACATTGTGTAACTCCAGGAAAGGTATCCAAAACCTAGGTGCTCTCAAGTACTGTACGAAAGCCGCCGTCATGAATAATCACGACGCCTACGCTCCCTTGGATTCCGGGCGGGTCTCGCCGTCGCATCCTCGAGAGAGTAGAAGCTCTTCTGATTCCACACTAGTCGGATGGTCTTACACCGCGAATGAGGCAGGTAAGATAATAACGTGGACGGAAAGCTATGTATCGAATCGACGCTCCGACGAAGTAGCACAGAATGACTCCAGAGACGACATCGAGAAGACGTCAAGCCAAAACGGAGAATTGGTAATCAACACCTCTATGGATGGTTTAACAAGAGGAATCTTCAAGATGAAAGTCGCATATGGTTTACCGAAGAACTTGGACCCAGAATCCAACGACTTCATGATAACGGAGGATGACTGGGCACGCGAGGAGGCGCCGGACCGAAGATTTGTGTCGAAGGAGGCTGCATTCTTTGGGTCTCTTTTGGCGAAGAGCGATACAACTGTTGATCATGGCCCTCAGAAACAGCCTGCGAGTACCCCCTGGACCAGCCAACCCATCAAGGCCATCAAACCCGTCGAGGCCAACAAACCCACGCTTATACATCCCCTAACGTATAGCCCTTGGACGTCGCTAGATAGGCTTCCGTATAAAGAGTACACGTGAGTAACCCCTGCTTTTAAAGGAAGACGATGAACTAACATTCCCCAGCGATACAACCCCCGTCTGCGCCGCAATGGGCCACTACCACTCGCGCCTCAAATCCAGCAAACCCACGCACCAGATGATGACCTCGGACAACTTCACCCTCATCATCCGCTTCGAGGGCCCTTTCGATAGTAGCGGCCGTCAGCCCGGCCTCATGATCCAAACGAAACACTTCACGGTCCGCGTCATGGAGAAGGGCTTTATCCCCGGCGAGAGGAAGGTGGAGATTTTCCGAAACGGAGAGACGTTTCAATTGAACGGGCTGATTGGGGTGATGGCGGATGAGTGTGCGTGGTTTTTGGGAGACAAGGATCTGAGGAGGGAGGGAGAGGGGTATGTAGGGAGGGAGGAGGGCAGGAGGTTGGCGAGAAAGTGCGGGCTGGGAGAAGGTAGCCCTGGTGGGGATGCCGCAGCGGTGGGTGCGGTACGCGAGCCGTAGGACTAGGGTGCAAGAAGGGAAGCACATATGTGTGATGGTTGTCAAATGATGGAAGATTTGAAGGGCGGATCGTACATACGCTACGGTAATAAAAGCATATAATGCTGTAGACGGTAATCTAGATAGATTGATCACAAGGGCAGTCATGGTGGATGAGCTATGGGAAGGGCCTCGGACGAGATGATTCTGCTCAACACCACCAACGCTTACGCGGGCCAACAATGCGATTAGGCCCATTCCTTATCAAAATGGAGCTTAGCTGAATCCATAGTCCATCGCTCTTGGTGTAGCACAATATTTGTGTGATATAACAGAAGCGCTGAACACTCCGGGAGTGATGGTGGGATTTGTAACTTCCTAATCGGGTAATGAATGGTATGGGCCGCTGAATCGGGTAGGAGGTGTCGATTACTGTGTGGTCACCTCGCATTTCGCCAAAAGTATGCCAATGTGGCCCAAGCTCACATTGACCCACTAAAACTTTGGAACGGCAGGCGCCATTCATCATCGCCAGCAATCGCGATAGCAGACAAGACGCCGAAACTAGACCGAACATGCCGGAAGCCATGTCGCATTCCGGCGTGAACCTGGCGGTCACGGAGGATGGCGCGGCTTATAACAAGCTACGCCGGCCAGACGATTACTTACAATCACTTACCGCGCAATATCCGGCCAAGAGCGAACTGCCGCCCGCGAAACGAAAGTTCGAAGCTGTTGCTATCGCAGACCACGAAGACGCGCCAAATACCAAGCGATCAAGAGAAGAGCATGCACCAAAGAAGAGTGCGACTTCTGCAAGCGCTGTTGCAGGCGACACGAGGCGCGTCTTCCGCCCAGTCAAGGAGAACGGCATGCAGACCATGTTTCCAGGCCTGGACGACGACTATGCTTCAGACGAAGACGACACTACGAGGGACGCCCTCGCGTACCTCCGCAGCGTGAGGTGAGTTCATCCGAATGCCTGCCGTTCACAACGTTGACATTGAGCACACAGCTTACCTGTGTGATAGGTCCGAAGCTTCTACCATACCCACGCTCCTCGTCGCACCGCCGCAAGCGCATCGAAACAATGAAAGCGATCACTCAATGTACCATGACGGCGTGGGAGACCATCGGGCCGTGTACCAGGATGGAACGTGGGTCGCTGTGGATGAGGACATGGACGCAGAGTACTACGAGGACGAGGACTGGTCACAGTACGAGGATGACATCGATCCGCAAGACGCATACTACCGGTCCCTGCTTCGGCGCTACAAATCTCTTCGGAGCACCCTGGCCACCGCTGATCCAAAGGAGCTGGCTGCTTTGGTGAAAGCAAATCCGGAGAAGTACGCGAACGTGAGGGTACCGTATTACAAGAGCGACTGGCGGTATGCGTTTGACAATCAATACCCTACGCCGGCGTTGGTGGCTCAGATTGACGACAAGAGCCTCTATCGCACATTGGAGTATGTTTCGGAAGTGCTGATCACGGGAGACACTATATCAAAGCAGAAGAGCAGCTGGATCTGGACGCTGCTAGCTTTGGCTGGGGAAAAGGGGACCTTGGACTACTACAAGGTTGGTCGCATTAGGGAGCTAGGGCACAAAGCAAGCCTACTGAGCATCCGTCTGCGAAGCGGGGAGCGTCGAGATGCAGATGGAGTCGAGGAAGAATGCGTTGTAGAAGATTGGCAAGTCGAGGGAGAGGGTGTTGATGAAGACGAGCAAGACGAGAACGAGAATGGCGAGGGATCTCAAGCGGAAGAGAGCAGATTTCTGCCAGAAGAACAACGGCACGACCTCAAAGATGGTCAAGAAGATGACGGCGAGGAAGACTATGAACCGCCCACGGACGTCGGCGGCCAGCTAGACGGAGCTTTCGAAAATGATTCTGTAGTACATGCTTCCCAAGCTGCCAACAAGAACGACGAAGAAGACGACATGTCAATTTCCGAGGATGAAGGCGAATTGCAAGACGATGAGCCCCAAGACGAAGACACGCCGGCCGACCTAGAAGCAGCACGTGCCCGCCTACTCGCCCAACTTGGAGATAACCTCGTCACAGAAGCCATTCCAGACCGCAAAATACCAGCCCACCAGCTTAGAGAAAAACAATCCCACGTAGAGCCGCGCCAAAGCCCACGCCACCGGCACAATGGCAAGTGGTGCAGAGACCCGATATGCCAGATAAACAAAGGACGACAAGAGGCGCATCGGAAGGCAGCGTTGCGAGCTGCGCAGGGAGGGAAGACAAATGGGAGCAGGATCGCGACGCCGTTGCAATCGCAGCAGGATAAACAACCAGCGACACAGCAACAGCGACAGAAGGATCAAACAGGGCAACCTCCCGCACTCGCGAGCGCAGAAACCTTTTCTTGCGACGAGCCTACAGCGCTTCCACTTTCACAGGCCACGGAAGTCACTTCTCAGAATCCAGCTCTAACAAATGAAGCCGAGGCTCCTAGTGAGGGCCTCGCAGCTGAAGAGATTGACACAGCGGCCTTTCTAACCTTTCTCGCCTCTGCTTTGCAGGGCGATTGCTCAGATCAAGAAGTAGAAATCCTCCGGAAATTCCCACCCGAACTCGCCTTAAAAGCTCGCTCGTTTCTTGAACGAGACGATGGACAGGAACAACGAGGACTTCTTGCGACAGCTCCGCGCCTGACACCGCTGCGAGCGTTCGTGCGGTCCTTTGTGTCAACCGTATAGGCAGTGTGCCTGAGCGACGGGCCATCGATGCCGAATGTGAACCACCCAGTGATCACGAGGATGAGCGCCACGTAGAGGAAGTGGATCTAAACACGAGAGTGACGATTGATATGATCCTCACGGTGGTGGGTGAGTGCTATGGGCAGCGAGATTTGTTGAGATTTCGGGAGGCGTGGTGAGGATCCGCGTCTATGTCTAGAACTGGGATGATGTCAGTGGCATCTGGAAGAAGGGGGGAAATTAAAGATTGCGGCGAGAAACAGTTCCAAACTCACGGCACTTTGTCGCCTTCAAACCCTGTCATCCTCCAAATTACGACGTGCAGGCAACTCATATATCCGCTCCCTCTCTCTTCCCCCTATCTCATGCGCATTCGCCGCAGTCATCAGCTCAGTCTTCTCCACACTATCAAGTTCGGGTTTCGTCTGCATCGTCGGCGCCGCATCTCCTCTCACTACACCACTATCTTTAGGGTGCATTATCCGTCTCACGACAAAGACGAGACCGCCGATGAAAAGTAATGCCCCGACTGAAGCCCCAACGCCTATCCCAGCCTTTGCCGCCGTAGAAAGCGAAGAGTTTGCGTTCGAGTTAGGAGTTGTCGTGACATACACAGTCTCCACAGAACTGCCACTGCCACTCGCAGCAGTACCACCGGTCGACAAGCCTGTCGTACTTGTCGCCCTTCCACTCGTACTGGCCACAGCTGTGGCAGTGCTACTGCCGCTACTCAAGATATCGGTACCTATACTATTAGCACTCTCTTCGCTTGGTAAAGATGTATACTCGTACCATTACACAAATCACTCAAGTACGCCAACACTAGCGCAGCATCGCTCTGGCTCGCACAAGCCTGCTCCGAACAGTCTCTTATCCCATTACTGAAGTTTTGTGCATCGCACAGACAAGTTGTGTTTTGGGCGCTCGTGCAGCCGAATTCTGCGTACTGGTTGAGGGAGTTGACGACACAGGTTTGCTTTGGAGATTAGTCGTGGAGGCATGTAGTAGAAGAGGGGAACTTACGCCGCACTGTGGTAGATTGGCTGTCGTTGAGCTCGTTGCGGACTGTGTATTCGTGAGAGTCGGGAGGACGAGGAGGGCGAGTAAGGCTGTGATTAGGGAGGGCATATTGACTTAAACTTAAAACCAGGTGTGCAAGGCTAACTGTTGCAACCTATATACCTTACAGAGGCGGGGTAGCAACCATGCTTATCGAACAAGGTTGCTTCTGCACCGTAGTCCTGGACGCCAGGGGGCCAAATTGGGGATCGTATTTGGTGGTGGCGTCGAAGTCGCGTTCTGTTAGGCTGGGAAACCCTGTGTATGGTGCCAGCCTCGGGCGGGGCGACATGTTTAAGTGGATGGTCATATGGGAACACGAGCGATCGCATGCGGAAGCGGCCTGGATCTCGTATGTTAGATCAGTTATGTTTGGATTCGCGACATACTCCCTATGTACGTGCAGTTGAAAATCCGGAGGATTATGCAGGTTGCGGTAAAGCAATGCATACCTACCATAGGCATGTTTGATGAGACATCTGCTACACACAAGTAGCAAGTTACGAGAAACGTGCTAACAAGGCAGAGCAATTTATCCCATCCACTTACTAGCTACTCTACGCAAAGCCGACAAAAACATAATATACAGGCTGACCTTCTAAATGGTTAGTTAGACTTCAATAAGTTCCACCGTCTGCTCAAGTTGCAGAGATGAAGCAGTGACCGCTTTATGCTAGCAACGCCAATGAGGCTGTCCGCGTCGTACAAGTGTGTCTTTAACGTAAACTTGAGGTTTCGAACCAAGCGGGCTTCCCTACACAACTTGTATACCTACTGGTAGTTCACGACCCGCTTTTTGGTCGCGGGTGCTCTTCGTTCGCCTTGCTAATACCACCCCTCCCATTGGCCCCTGCCCGAGCCCCGTCTCACTTCTCTCCACCACGCCACCAACATCCACAGGAACACACCCAATTGTCATCACGGCCACATCTCGCCCGGCCAATGAGATAGAGATTGATTATTGCTGGACCCGCCTGGTTTCAACACTTCCCGCCTCCTGCACGTAGTTGCCGCTTGTGGAAGGTCAGTGATGACGAGAAACAGGCATCTAGGCATGCAGCGATACAAGCTGCCCGTGAGAGAAGAGGTAATGGAGCCGCATTTGCCGTCTAGCAGCGCAGCTATGTTTCTATAGACTACGCGCACTCTTACCCAGGTACGCGGGCCTTCCCACCCTTGGCCCCGGGTTCAACACGTGCTTTCCTCGCCACCCGAGCACCTGCACACCCAAAGTACCTGAGTAGCCCTGCAACCGCAACAGACGTTGCGCATTACGCACCAGCCCACGCCATACTCCTGCCTGCGCCTCTCTGCAATCGATGCCTTTCGTTTCCTGCCCTTTCCGCATGTGCAGCGCGCCTTTGTCCGCTGGACCAAACTCTGGTCCGCGGGACACGTGCGAGACCGCGCGGAAGTGGGTTTTCGATAGTCTGACTGCATTCGATGTACCACGCTGGGCATTTCTACATCGGGTATATTAAAATATTGGGTAGGTAAGCCGTGGGGTGTATGTTTGAGGAAGAAGGGCTAGAACACAGTTTTAGACTGTCTCTGCAGTATACTCATGGTAGGTGCTATGCGATGGGACTAGATTGGAGCGAGGCGTCGCGCATCTCGTGCGAAGGGGCGTTTCGACTGTTTCCTGCGATTTGTATAGATCTTACTTACTTTCTACTTTTGTTATGTTGTGTGTGTCTTCATCTACGGAAGCGGGCAGCGTCGTGTGGCGCGGGGAAGCAGACCCTGATCTACCTGTCTGCAATCGACACCTCGTCTTCCTTCTTCTTTGGGCACTTTGCAGGGTTCGAGAACCCTGGATTGCCCTGGAATGTGGCAGACGGAGGGTTTCAGGGCCCTAGAAGACCCTCATCGACCTGTCTGCGATCAACAGCTTCCCGTTTGTTTCTGTTTCGGGCAGTGACCTGCTGGTGAGAAATATCGTGGATGTAGTACTGACGGTGGGGTTGAAGAAAACCCTCGAATAGGGTAAGCAGACCATTAGAGACCTGTCCGCAATTAATGCATTTATTCTTGTTGTTGAAACGGAAACGAGCCTGACACAGCTAGGAATTGGGGCGGAGCATTATGAATTAGGTGGTGGGTGGATCAAGAAAAGTGAATCAGTGACGCTGTCTAGGGTGGTATAAGCAATGCTGAAGAAAGGAAAAGCAGCCGCCGATTGCTGCTTTGAAACGTTATATGTACGCAAACGCAAGAACTATATGTGCAAGCAAAACTGTATCTGATCTCAAGGCCGCGTCTCTTTGGAGTGCCGTGAGCCCGGCGATGCCGGTGTAGCAAAGGTCCATGACAAGATGGTATGGGCGTTTCTAGGGTAAGAGTACATGATCATCGGCATTGCCACCTATACCCTCCAGCCTGTCTATAATCTGAAACCGACCTCGCCTTTATATACCTGTATTTTTCAATACCTTCTCTCACACAACAAAGCCATCACATCGTAGCCGCCTCTATTCTAGTACCGCCCCTGATCTCCGCGGCTACTGCGACTTGCGCTCCCAGGAGCAGGACGACTAGGTGTGCCACGAGCACTGTCACTGCGACTGCTGCGACTACCCCCGTCGCGGCGACTGTCACGACGAGGCCGATCAGAACCGATAGGTGGCTGAGCAGGCCTTGCCGGTGAGTTCGTCTCGGACCCGAAAGCAGAGAGATGGTCTACACTCCCAAGACCGGGAGGGGGAGGAGGTACGGCTGGCCGACCACCCTGGTGTGAGGTCTGCCAGGACGGGTGGCCGGAGAACTCATGGGTGCGAGACGCTTCAGATTCGTTTGCGACTAGCTCGTTTCCCTGCGGGAGAGCAGGAGGATCATGGGAGGGCGTGGTGGAAAATGTGTCTTGGAGGTACTGCGGCGGGTGGAAACCAGGGGGTGGAGGCACTCCATATTCGCCTTGGAGGTTGGAATTAGAGGGCCACTGTTGAGGGCCACGATGGGATAAGGTGTAGTCACCAAGGCTTCCAGACGGTGGACCGTACGGAACTCTAGCAGAAGGCGGTCCATACGGCGAGGATGGTGCGGCAGTATAACCTGAGAAGGGTGGAAGGCTACCGACAGCACTTCCGGGACTCTGGTATTCGAAACCCTGAGAGCCCCGAGGACGGAGGCTGCCCCCATGGGCTTGCTGTGGTCGTGATTGACCTGAAGCGGTCCAGTTCGCGCGAATTGATGGAGTGCTCGCCTGTGCTTCATCCCGAGACCTATAGAGATGAGTAAGTGAGAAATTACACTGAATGATAACTACATACCATGTGGGATACACAACTGGGAGGCCCCGCTCAGCGGCTGCATCCTGCGCAGTACGCGCCTGGAGACGCGGTGGAAGCCATAGACCTCCACGTGTCACGCCTCCATCGCCGCCGTTCTGGAAGTCGTTGGCAGCATGCATCATCAAAAGAACGGAGATGATGATGCGGTTTTGGTACGCCATCTGGTCATTGGCACCCTGCGCGCGCATTGTTGGGTAGAGCGGCTGGTGGTTGCCGTGTGGATTCGCGATAGAGTACACCAGGTTGTGGATGAACTCAGGGGGAGCATCGCGCAAGCGGGTCTGTGATCGGTAAGTTCGTTTAGCTGAGTCAAAGAGGTCCTGCTGAGCTTACAAGTTCCTCGGCGATTCGTTGTGCGAAGCGGAACTCCTCAATGAACTGCCTGTCACCCCCGCCAGCGTCCCTACTGTTCATGCGCGTGTAGGCGCGCAGGAACGGCGCAAGGGAGGTGTCATTGAAGGTGGACTCAGACTGTCTTGGTCTCCCAACGATGATGTTCGCGGGCTTGGGTTTGCCGCCATGTTTTGGGGGCATGGTCGCGGGCAAGGTTAAGTTTTTTGTTCGAGCAACGTCGGATTGGAATCGAGTTCTGATATATTAGGTGCGGGAGATCGGAGAGTATACGGATAGGAGATTGGGAGAAGGAGGTGTGGGCTGCTATATGGAAAGCAAGTGTAAAAGGAGCAGGTGGAAGGACTATATACTTTGGGTCGGAATGAACCTGGGGGTGACCGAAAATTATGAATACGGCGAGCTTCACACCGGAACAATGTTTGTTCCGCAATTGTTGAGTATCTGTGGATTACCGACAATTTTTGACCTCGTGGAAAGGAAAGCGCGGCGAGCAGAGAATCAACCAAAAAGCACATACGCGATTCGTCCGCCGAATTCTTCAGGGGCCTACAGGTTGAAGAAAAAAGAGAAGAAAAGACTGTGACCCGACTAGTCAAAGTTTCAGTGAGAGAAGAGATAGCGACCCATACCGAATACTGTTCTTGTGTCGGTCCTATGGTGTTCTTATGTTTGCACATAGATCGATTGCCTAGTCCGCATCATAGCATGTCGCTAAAAACAGTATAGATGGAAAGCTCGCGTGATAATAACTGGAAGGAACAACTCCTTCGTGATGTGTAGCTTGAGTCTGATGCGATCTATGAAGCTGTTCTCATGATCAAGACACATCCGGGTCCCATCACGCTGACTTTCACACATTTATAGACAATGAACAAGCTAGAAGGCGGGTTTCAAGCTCCATGATGTTACACGAGTCCGTGGCGCTTCTTGTAGGCGGCTGACAATCCTTTGGTAGGTGAGCTCGCGAGACCCAGTATATCCTTGGCCAACTCTTCAAATTCCGTTCTGAACTGGAGCGTTTCAAGCCATCGTTCAGGTATAGATTCTATACCGTCTCTTGCTCCTAGAAGACCGCCTGCTATAGCGCCATTCGTATCAGTGTCTCCACCTATCCTCGTTACATCCACTACGACGTCTTCGAACGACCGTGGGTCGAGAAGTGCTGCGATAGCGACAGTAAGACTTTGGAGCACGTATCCAGAAGTATTATCTGGCAGTTCGCCGCCCGGTCCTTCGCTTGCAAATCTTGAGAGTGAGAGCTTCTTGCCGCGTTCAATTGCGTCCTCAACATCAGAAGAATCCTGCTCGCGAGCGACTTCAACGCCGATGTCCACAGCTGTCTGCGGCTCCATGCCACACAGAAGTGCAGCAACAATCTCGTTATATGCTGCGCACGAAATGGTACAACGCAAATCGTTATGTGTGAAAGCACTAATCGCCTTGGACTCCTTGATTCTCTCCTCCCTGGAATCAGTAAAGAGAGCCGTTGGTATGCATCGCATTAAGCTACCGTTTCCAGCGCTCCCAGGCCCTGCTCCACACGTGCGGGGATCGCGCGAAGTCGAATACACCGACAAGCCGATCCGGGTCGCGCCTCCAATGTCCATTGGCCCTTGTCCCTTCTTTCGTCCTGGCCAATCCCCTTCGTACCAATCCAACGACCAGTCTGCTGCAGAGCGAGCAACGTCAAAATCTTTTCCGGGATTCTTGAGCATCTTGTAGTTTGCGCGATCGTGATATGCCAGTAGCACAGCGCGCGTCAAGTCGGTGTCATCTGTCGCGTGGCCGGCTGGCCAACCAAAGGTTCCGCCACCGATAATGTCGCGCAGGCCGTTTGGGTAATGTTTTTGGATCTGCTGCCATGAGTCAAACTCGAGCGTTGCGCCGAGAGAGTCGCCGGCATGAACCCCTAGGAGCGCACCCAAAGTTTTGGACAGGCGAGCTTGCCCTGCTGTTGCCATGATATATCTTTGAGAGTGAGTCGAGTGCGTCGTGAGTTGTTGTTTGACCCTCGACACCAGCCGTGGGAGCATCGTTGGGAGGATGAAGAGGCGCAAGTAGTAACTCAATATTTGGGTCGTCACCGCACAGCCACGATTGATACTGATGCCTGGCGTAGCGTCGCGAATGGCACACGCCTCCCTGTTTATCGTCACACATTATGCAGGCAGTGTTGACTTTTGCCGTCATTATGTAACAGCCATAGGTGATGGATGGAATGGAGGGAGGAAGTCGTCGTAGAGTCTACATACTGGTAGTAGTGGGGGTGGAGCACGCTACCGGTAAACTACATGTACCTTCGGTTCCACAAAATCACACTTCCCTTCACAAAACTCACATCTTTTCACTCTAACATCGACTTCCTTCCATAGCTTTCTTGCGAGACATAGTAGCTTCTTTGAGCAACGCTCAAAAATTCCAGAGGTCTATTTTTGACGTTACGCCAGGCCCGTATTCTGATGCAGATCTACCCAGCTGCCGAGCATTCATTGGCTTCAACATCCGATTTACGAGCCTCACCCGCACCCCAACACGCTCCATTCGTCATGCTTCCCCACAATCAAGCCATGTGTCACCGATGTTAAGCAGATCGCCACACCCGTCGGGAGCGCGGCGTTGAGTCGGCTACCGTAAGCTTGGCAAGCTTATACCTATGCTTCGTTCAGGCCGTTCATTGGAGATCTCTAGACCTTGCACCAGTAGAACGCCAATTACGTGCAGTGTGCTTCTACAAAACCATATCTTATGCGAGTACGACGTTTGATCGGCATTACACACGGGAATAAGTGGAGCCGCATGTTAGACCAGAGCGTATACCCGAGGAGCCGCAGTCAGACGTCCAACATCGTATTCGCAGTCCTTGCTTAGGATATTGTGTGGGCCTAGCTTGTAGTTTCCTCTTACAGTTGTGAGTTTGTCAATCTCCTCGCGTTTCTCGTTTTGCTCATTTACGACCTCCGTGCTCGACATACGATGTGCTCTTTCGAGAAGTTAGGATGCTTCACGAACGTCGATCTAAGAGCTCTACCAACAACTAGAACGCAAACATCTTGATGAGAATAGAAAGATCGGCTTCAGTTTCCCCAACACACGAGGTCCGCACTCGAAGCCATCGTCACTCACTAGACTACGAAGGCCAGCATATGCCGGTGAAATGTGACAAGGACGAGGAGAACCGTAGAGACCAGACAGAGTATAAATATCGCGCTCTTTCTCTCCATCAGGGCATCATCACAACAGGTTCCCAGCCATACAATTCACACAAACAACCACCCTACAATCCACTCCCACAACCCAGCTTCAATATCAAACTATCAACATGTACACCTCCACCATCATCTCTACAATTTTTGCCGCAGCCGCCATCGCTGCTCCCGCGAACAGCGTTGCCAACAACGAGCCCCGCGCTGAGGCACAAGTTCAAGCTGCCCAGGCGAACCTCGATGCCTTGGTCGCAAATGGATGCAACGTCCTAGGTAAGCCTTCAGTCCCTAGCACCTTTGTTCGCGCTATTCTAATGAAGATTACAGGATGTCTTGCCGCAGTTGCACCGGCCTCTGCCACCTGCGCAGCCGCTTTGGCCGAAGCTGGTGCGAATCCCGTGGCTGATATTGCCTGCTTCGCTGGTGTGGTCGCTACAATGTCGAACCCAGTAAGCAATAATTTGCTCAGTATGAGAATGGTGCTAACATATGATAGCCTGCCCCTTGCAAGGGCTGCTAGTGGAATATGGATCACCTATGAAGTGATTGGCATGCGGTGTTTGCTTGATTTTGGGTACATTGTGGAGGAGAGTCATTCGCTTGGGTCTTGTATATACTGCGAATAGTCATATTGTCTGCTCAACAGTCCACACATCTCCGCATCACTGCTTGGTTCACCGTACAACTACTTCTCTCTGCGCCATGCATTTCTACTCGTCAGAACGACATTTCCCTCCGCCCTCGCAGTGTCGTCTCGGCAGAACGGTTATACAAGATGTAGAATGTGAGGCACGTATAGGCGAGAGGCAAATTTCTGCTGCCACAAGTTCTGGGATTGCTATTACATCTTTGGGAATTGAATATATGATGACGGTAAAAAGACTTAGTGGCAGAAGTGCAGAATGTAGTGGCTAGGACTGATGCGATCTACACGCGCATATCATAATTAAAGAAGACTTGGTGAGCGTTTCTTCTATGAATTAATGAAAAACCTTGTATGGTATTGCAGAAGGTTTCGCCGCCTCGAATAACGCATCCATACGAAAAACACTGATAGATGGCAATCTCAACGATGTTGCGAGAATTAGCACACTGACTAGGAAGCCGCCTTTCGGCATTTTGATTACGTGCTGTTAGGCAACCCGTGGACGTTCGTGGGAAGAGCTTTGGTATTGACTTGTTGGTGCTCTATTGAGTGTTGAGTGGTGATGCTTATGATGGAACCATGGTACGCGATGTAGCTCCTTGATAGCACTGAGTGCAGTCAAACTCTACATCGCCCACCTCACTTCCATCTACTAGGAAGCCTTCAACGCGTCAGGTTTGCATGCATATGGTACTTCTGCGACCTCAAGTGGGCATTTTAGGCGTTTAACGGATGTTTTCACCATGCTCTGGGTCCTTCACAAAGAACGCAATCAAGGACACTGTTCATACACTAGTGTCACAGTATGACACGGACACACTGGTGCACTCCCGTGGATGCAAAAGCGACTACGCCGTTTCAGGCCGAACGCGCTGGAAAGCGTTGTTGGGGCAACAGCGCGTACGTAAGCGAGCGCTTGGCAACATCACACAGACAACAAAGCTCGGTCGCACCTACTTCTCCACTCTCACACCGCGCATCACCACCGCACTTGCGACAACCACCAGCACACACAATACTTTGTCTGGTACAATCTCACTCGCAAGCACAATGGTCGCGACACGCTCCCGAGGCAAGCCTCCGGGCGATCCCGCCGCCACAACCAGCACAACCACCTCCACACTGAAGGCGCCACCGAAGCGCGCTGTCAAGCGCAAGGCCGCCGACGAAGTCCCCGCGCCCGAGCCCGGCAAGAAGTCTACACAGAAGGCGGTAAAGAGGACTAAGACAGCAGCCGCCGCTGCCACCACCGAGCCTGAGAAGCCTGAGAAGCCCGAGAAGCCTGCGACGCGTACGACAAAGCGGGCAGCAAAGCCCATCGAGGAGCGTCAGGCTGACGTAGCCGACGCGCCCAAGCCGGCAAAGCGCGCTACGCGTGCCACGCGCGGCCGCAAAGCTGCTGAGCCTGCCGTGCCCGTTGTTGAGCCGGAGGAGAAGATCGAGGAACCAGCTGCTGAGGTGCCCGCCGTTGAGCAGCCCGCGAAGACCACTCGCGCACGCAAGGCACCCAGCAAAGTCACCAAGCCTGTCGCCACAAAAGCAGTGAAGTTGCCCCCGACTTCATCACTGCCGGCCGCATCATCAGCTCCTAAGCGAGCAACTCGCGGTAGTAAGGCAACTGTCTCGATTGCTCCGCCAGCCGTCGATGCAGGCGCAACCGATTCGCCTCTCAAGCAGCCGGCACGCAAGCCTACAAAGAAGGCCCCGGCTCGAAAGACCGCCACCAAGGCTGTCGCCGCGAGCAAGCCTGCAGCCGCCCCTGTCGAGGAGCCCTTCGCCGAATTCCCGACCTATCCGAATACACCGGGTCACATCGTCGCGCCCATCTCTGGTCATGACGCGCTCAACGAGCTCCCTGCTGGGTACCCAGAGACTCCTGCTCACATCAAAGCGCCCATCTCAAGCCGTTCAGCACTGCAAGAGCTCCCCGCTGGATATCCGAACACCCCTTCCCACATTGCAGCGCCCATCTCTTCACGTCATGCGCTCAACGAGCTGCCTGCAGGCTACCCAGAGACCCCAGCACATATCTCCGCACCTATTTTAAGCGGCGACGCTCTGAAGGAGCTTCCTGTCGGCTACCCTGACACACCTGCCCATATCAGTGCGCCAGCTCAGCAAAACAACGGAATGCTTGAGGAGTCCGAGCATCAAAGCGCAGCTCAAGAAGACAGCTCCTCCAAGCCATTTCCCACGTCTTTTAGTGTTCCAGATTCCTCAGACGATGAGGATGAAGACGAAGACGAATATGCTCCTGAGGCTCTTGTTGTGAATGCGCCTAGCTCTCACACGGTTACGCCTTCAAAGCTCGCAAGCTCTCCGAAGACGCCTAAGGAAACGACCCCGGCCCAGAACGAAGAAGCCTTGCAGGCCATGCTGAACCAGGAGGCCCTCGAGGAGCTCCCAGCCGACTATCCCAGGACTCCCGCGCATTTCATCAACGCCTATGGAAACAAGGAGGCTTTCAACCAGCTTCCGGAGTATCCTAAGACTCCGGCGCACGTTGCAGAGGCGTACGGAAACCAGAAGGCGCTTGATCAACTGCCTGGCTACCCTAAGACTCCTGCTCACATCGTGTCGGCGCAGAAGAACCAGAAGGCGTTTAAGGAGCTCGCTGCCGAATACCCCTCTACCCCTGATGAATATGTGGACGCGTTCGAGAACCAACAAGCCTTCAAGCAGATGGCTGAATACCCGAAGACTCCGGCTCATATTACTGCGCCAGTGTCTACCCGGGAGGCGCTCAAGGAGCTTCCGATTGACTATCCAGCTACTCCCGCTCACATCATGACTATCAAGCAAGGGCTCGACCAATTGCCTAGCTATCCAAATACACCCGCCCTCAAGAACGTCACGAGCACCCCGGCGCAGCTATCGAGCGTATCGAAGTCTCCGAGCGATAATGGGTCAGAGGAATTCGAATCGGCCCTAGAGGTCACTGAATCAGACTTGATGCAGATCGATGGCGATGATTACGTTGTCAAGACTACGCCTCCGAAGGTGAATTTCAACATTAACAGCAGCATTAGCCTGGCGCCAACGCTGGCTCCCCCGGCATTGGCTGTCCGCGCTTCCCCGACCAAGTCTGCTCTACGCTCACCGTTGAAGAATGGCGCGAAGACTCCCAAGAAGCAGGTCACCTGGCCCGAAGATTTTGAAGCCGACGAGGACGAGACCTTCGACTTTGCCGTCATTCTTCGCGGTACACGGTTCTTGGTCGATGTGACGTCGAATGGCGAAGACCAAAGCCTATTCTTTACGACCACGCTCGAGGAGATGGGCGCTCAGGTCTTCCGTGAATGGACGGAGACTACCTCGTTGACCCACGTCATCTTCAAGGAAGGTTCTCAAGAGACCATCGACAAGGTTCGCGCCTCTAACGGCACGGTCATGTGCGTCAACACGGGTTGGTTGGTGGATGTTGAGAACTCGAAGAAGCGAGTAAATGAGAAAAATTACCTCATCGATTTGGCCACAGCAACGGTCTGTACGCCTGTGGCTCGCACTCCTAGGAGGCGTGATTTCTTTACTCCGGCGAAGACGCCTACGAGGTTCCTCAACAACATCGAGTCAAGCTCTGCCGCAAAATCGATTGAAGATATTCCGGCCACACCAACCTCTTCCGATTTCGACCGATCCTTGGCTTCCGTTGAAGACAAGGAGAACAGCATCGACAACAGCTTCGAGAACAGCCCCTTCTTCAAGAAGTTCTCATTGTCCGCTGGGGCGAAGAAGCCATCGCGAATGATTAAAGCCCCAACAAAGACTCCGACCAAGGAGAGTCTGCTTCGCGAGCCTCCTGTCAAAAGTGCGATGTTCAGTGAGCGCCCCAACAAGAGCTCGATGTTCAGCCAGCCTCCTGTCAAGAGCTCGCTCTTCGGACCGACCGCCGCTAAGGACCCCCTGTTCAGCCAGCCCCCGATCAGGGGCCCGCTCTTCGCTACAGGTCCCAAGAAGAGCTCCTCATTGTTCGGTCAGACTCCTTCGAAGCCCTCCTCGCTTGACCGACCCGCTTCGCCGGACACTTGGTTCGACCAGCAGGCAAAGAAGTCTTCCTCTTTGCTTGGCCAGGCTCCAGTGAAGTCCTCGACCTTACTATCACAGAGTGTACAGAAGCCGGTCACTTCCGGCAGGTTCTCCGCTCTGCTAAATGGCGCGCCTTCAACCCCTACTGCCAATCGTGTTGCGCCGCCTGTTAAATTCTTGTCGACTCACAAGAAGAGGACGGCGACTCAGAGCTTTGGTGGCAGCATCACGACTCCGGCGAAGAAGTTCCGCGGTCTGTTCTAGAGTGACATGAGGTCATCTCTGCTTCGTCTATCATTGGATGAAAGCCTTCGGGCATGCATTGCATAAAACGGTGTTTGATTATGGGTTCGGTGGATGGGAATACCCTTGTAAGGCGTTGAATGGTTCTTTCGTTTTAGTATGATGTGGTTGGAGTTTTGGTTTTGGTTCTGGCTTTTTCTGGTTTTGGATGGATGACTCTGTGCTTTGCACGATCATGGTTGGAGTTTTGTTGGTTTGTTTTGCGGTTGTCCCGCTCTTGGTGGCTCTGCTATCGCCATACCCCGATGGATCTCCCGTTGTGGCTTGAGCTCCGAAGTTGTAGGCCTAGATGGCCTCCCTAGGAGCAACACCAGCCAGGTGAGAACTTGGGGTATGGCGAGGCGAGTCGACGAAGACTAGGATCGCTTGCTTGAGTTTTTTGGTAATTGTTCATTGTACACTCGGTGGATATGGCTGTGTAACGATGGACTGAATTGAAAATACACCATAAGTTTTTGAACTCGTATATGCATGCAGTGGATATGACAAAGTGTGTATTCTACTTTAATGTACCGTCCACTTAGCTCACGTAAGGACTTGGCCTTCAAGGAGGGATGCGCGAGGTCGACGCGACAAAGCTTGGCGTTGGCCCTACTATGCACGTCATCGACGCGGAGTCACTAGGCAGCGAACGTCACCCTCAAGCTTCCTTGACAATCATCTTGTGAGCCGTCCATCGAGTCGTTCTCTATGATAACCCACTCGCCAAATCCGCCATGGGTGTCACCGGTCTTTGGACCGTCCTGCAGCCCTGCGCCCGCCCCATCAAGATCGAAACGCTGAACAAAAAGCGCCTCGCCGTCGATGCCTCCATCTGGATCTACCAGTTTCTCAAAGCCGTACGCGATAAAGAGGGCAATGCTCTCCGGAACTCTCACATCGTCGGCTTCTTCCGAAGAATATGCAAGCTCCTCTTTATCGGCATTAAGCCCGTCTTCGTCTTCGACGGCGGCGCGCCGGCTCTCAAGAGGCAGACTATCAGCAACCGCAAGTCAAGACGGGAAGGCAGGAGAGAAGATGCGGTGCGCACGGCTGGAAAGCTGTTAGCGCTGCAGATGCAGAGAGTCGCGGAGGAAGAGCAGAAGAAGCGGAAGGAGGCTGCACGGCACCCAAGAGAAGAGGCAGAAGAGGAGATACCCGAGAACCTAGTGTATGCGGAGGAAGTCATACAGACGCAACAGGAGCGCCTCGCGAATCGGAAGTTCAAGCGCAAAGACCAGTACCATCTCCCCGACCTCGGCACCTCGATCGCGGAGATGGGCGGCGCGAACGATCCACGCATAATGAGTTTGGAAGAGCTGGAGCATTATGCGCGGCAATTTGATAGTGGCGAGGATATCAATGTGTACGATTTTTCGAAGATTGACTTCGATAGTCCGTTCTTTACGAGCTTGCCTGCATCCGATCGCTACAATATCCTGAATGCTGCGAGGCTGCGGAGTAGGCTCAGGATGGGATACTCGAAAGACCAGCTGGATATTATGTTTCCCGATCGCATGGCTTTTTCGAAGTTCCAGATTGAGAGGGTGAGGGAGAGAAACGAGCTTACGCAAAGGTTGATGAACATCAATGGGATGAGCGATGACTCTATGTTTGGAGCTGGTGCTGCTAGCCGGATTGCTGGCGATAAGTCGAGAGAGTACGTGCTTGTGAAGAATGATGGAGTGGAGGGAGGTTGGGCGTTGGGTGTGGTCACGAACAGAGATGAGGGTAAGGCGGATAAGCCAATCGATGTGGATAATATTCCAGTGCAGAATCTTGACGAGGACGAGGACTGGGAGGAAGAGGAAGACTTCGAAGATGTACCAATTGAAGGCTTGAATCGGCTGCCAAAGCCACCGCCTGGAATGACTGCGCGTGATCGAGAAGGCCAAGACTTCATTTCTCAAGAGCTCACGAAGAGGCGTCAGAAGTTTTATGCTTCTCGCAAAGCCAGGCCGTCGAAGCCGAAAGCACCTCGGCCAGTGAGGCCTGCACCATCAAATCAGGACCCCGACTCACTGTTCCTGGTGGAAGATGGCGAGCAGCAGGAATGGGAGAATGTATTAGCAGCTGACAGAGACGAGACAGCTGAGGAGCCTGTAGGAGACGACGAAGAGGAACGACAACTGCAGCAGGCCATTGCTCTGTCGATGGGGCAGAACGGGGCAGTAGAAGAGCAAGCAGAGCAGGAATCCGAAGAAGAGGATATCTACCGCGAAGTGTTCCAACAAGAACGGGCAAAGGAGACTAATCCTTTCGCGGGCACTAAAGGCTCGGGCATGGCTATCGCACGATTGGCAAATCAACGAAGTAGCAAAGTGGCACCTGCTCCTGGACCTTTCACTGGCAGTGATAGCGAGGATGACGATATGGATCTTCAAGCAGCACTGGCTGAATCTAGGAAGTCAAAGCGGCCTGCCACTACGTCACGCCCTATACCGAAGTCGCCCCCCAGGATGGCTTCGCCAGCGACCAAGCCTAAGCCTGCTAAGTCGACAAACGCGCCAGGATTCGACGGCCCGCTGCCATTCGAAAAGCTCAGTCTTGGTAACTCCCTTTTGGGCAAGAAAAAGATGGATAAGCTTGAGGCAGAAAGTGCAGGTGGCTTCGAAAAGAACCTGGGAGCTGAGAAGAAGCACGAAGACGCACCGCTCCCTCCATGGTTTGATAGTGGCGAGCGAAACATCGAGGAAGAGCTGAAGGCGAACAGGGAGGATGCGAAGAAGGAATGGGAACGGGCACGTAAGGAAGAGGCCGAGCAATTTCAATTCCAGGAGATACCACGCCTACGCAAGCATGATACCCAAGAAGTGATCGACCTGGAAGAGGTCAATACACAGGAGAAAGCAAAAGAGATACTGTCGATCCAATCAGACGACGATGACGACGCTGAGATGGAGGATGTCGTGGTAGTGGACTCAAAGCTACGTATGGGTGATTTAGCTGATAAGGCTCGAGCAGAGCCTCCTCGTCCCCTAAGGACAGATCAGCCCTCACCGCCAAAACAAGATAAATCGCTAATTGAAAAGGGACCCTTTGCAGAAGACTCGGATGAGCCGATCGAGTGGTCGGAAAGTGAACCCGAGGATGCGCGGCAGCAGCGTACGCAAAAACAAGCCAAACCGGTGTCTTTTGGATCATCCAAGGTACCTTCGAGATCCCCGTCTCCAGAGTTTGAAGATGTGCCACTAGGACTTGATCCTGCTAGCATGGCCCCGGCAAAGTCACCATCTCCAGAGTTTGAGGATGTTCCAATCAATACAGCAAACGCCATCGGTTCAGCACCTGCCAAATCACCATCTCCTGAATTTGAAGATGTACCCACAGACCTCGCACCGGGCCCTCGGCGCGGCCGTTCGCCATCTCCTTTCGCTCTAGGAGGCGCCGATGAGCTCGAAGCACCCGTTGTACCCTATAGCGGCATAGCCGACGACAACGCCCCCATCGATATCCCAGATAATGCCTCTGACCAGTACTCCGATCCGGAAGACGCAGAACTCTTCGCTTCCCTCGCTGCAGAGGGCGAGGAACACGCTCGATTTGCGCAAGAACTTACCAATAACTCGCGCCCTCGCGTCAATTTCGACGAAGAGCTCAAGCAGCTACGTGCACAGCAGAAAAAGGACCGGCGAGATGCAGACGAGGTTACGCAGACCATGGTCGCGGAATGCCAACACTTGCTCACGCTCTTTGGGCTCCCATACGTCACCGCGCCCATGGAGGCGGAAGCACAGTGTGCAGAACTGGTGCACCTCGGTCTTGTTGACGGCATCGTCACTGACGATTCCGATACATTTCTCTTCGGCGGCACCCGTGTATACAAGAACATGTTCAACGCTGCCAAGTTCGTCGAATGCTACCTCGCCTCGGACTTAGCCAGCGAATTCGCACTCACCCGCGAGAAACTCATCGACATCGCGCAGCTTCTTGGAAGCGATTACACCACCGGAATCCCTGGCATCGGCCCCGTTACCGCGCTTGAACTCCTTAGCGAGTTCGATAATCTACCCGGCTTCAGAGAATGGTGGGACGGCGTCCAAGGCGGCTCGATCCCTAAAGATGCAGACAAGAACTCGCAATTTCGCCGTCGATTTCGACGTACCCAGGCTACGAAGCTGTTCCTCCCACCGGGCTTCCCTGATCCGCGTGTTAAGGAAGCGTATCTCAAACCGGAGGTCGACAGCGATCCTATGCCTTTCCAGTGGGGCGTTCCTGATCTCGATGCGCTAAGGTCGTTTTTAAGTAGTCAAATCGGGTGGAGTGCGGAACGCACAGACGAAGTCCTCGTACCAGTGATCAAAGACATGGCGAGGAGGGAGAAGGAGGGGACGCAGAGTAATCTAACGAGGTTCTTTGAAGGGGCTGTTGGGGCGGGGGCATTTGCACCCCGGGTACGAGGCGAAGTCGGGCAGCCGAGAGGTAAAGGTGCTGCGGGTAAGAGGTTGGGTGCCGCATTAACGAAACTGGCTCAGAGGGAGAAGGATAATGCGGGTGACGGAGAGGCTGCTGGTGATGAGGTGGAGGTTGTTGGGCAGAACGGAGGTGCGCATGCGGAAGGGGATGGGAACGCATCGACAGATGGTGGAACAAAGAGGAGACGTAAGGGTAGGATCGCTGCGGCTGAAGCAGAGGATGACATCGAGAACGAAGACAATGATGAGGTATATGTCGAGCCGAAGAAGAAGAGGGCAAGGAAGACTAAGAAAAAGGACTAGGAAGTGCACCTAGCAATTCACAATCACATAATCTTGGCATAAAGCAACTGTAAGTGCTCCGATGTTGAATGAAAGTAAATGGTGAAGGGATATATTTCGATGCCCGCCGCGCTACCACTTCCTCGATGAGTGAACTCGGCGTGCTTTTGTAAGCCGACGTACAGCAGCAACGCAACACGAGAATGGTCGTAGCATACCATTAGATGAAATGTGTATACCTGACCGGTACAGCGGGTAATGCACTTAGCTGAGCACTCATGCGGTTATCGCACTCTACTTCCTTCTAGCTCCTTTGGTTCTGTTAGCGTAACGCTCATCCCTACTGTGAATAGTAGCGCTGAGTAAGTAGCTGCAGGTAGCTGCAGCCACGATGCCCCACCGCTGACGGTCCTACATAAGCGCGGGCTAAATCCACATCTCGAAACCGAATGTGCACCGAATGTTTATATACACCTCATAGACACCTTCTTTACTCTGCACAGCTGAGACAACTTACTATAGACGACGGAGGCAATATCTCACTTTCGCGGAAGAAAGAGTCAAGTGTCGCGCAGTGCGGAACACGTATCGCAATCACGTGAAATAGAGGGCACCTGCAACCACCACTACAGGAGATCTCTCGGATCAATATACAAGGTTACGAGTTGAGGCTAGGGCAAGGCGTGCTGGACATCATCCTTCAGCTGCACTACTGTGTATAAAGCAACAGTTCTACCCCGCCTATCTACGCTTTGGGCGAGACAGCAACAGGATCTACACATTGAACACACACCAAAAGAGATAGCAAAATGGGCAGTGCAACGGAAATTTACGCACAATTAAAGGAGCAACTGAAGAGCAGCAAAGCTGAGGTCCTCTTCCCAAGTGATGGCGAGAAGTACGAAGAGAGCATCAAGAGGTGGAGCGAGCACTGTGAGAAGCGTGCTGTACGCTACTTCCTTTCATTCTCTGCTTAATTCTCTTTTGTATTATCTTGCTTTTCCCGCTCACCGCGGCTAATAGCAATCAGGCCTGCGTTGTCAAAGTCACCTCCGCAGAAGATGCCTCCGTCACGGTGAAGTTTGTGAAGGAAAACAAGATTCCCTTCGTCGTCCGTGGCGGCGGCCACTCTACCTCAGCCAGCGCCAGCATCGAAGACGGGCTCGTCATCGACCTCTCTCTTATGCGTGGCGTCACTGTCAATCCAGAAAAGAAGACAATTAGAGCCGAGGGCGGCACGCTGTGGGTCGATGTCGACGAGGCGGCGGCGAAATATGGACTGGCTACTGTGGGTGGGACGGTCAACCACACTGGCGTTGGTGGACTGACGTTGGGCGGTGGGTATGGGTACTTGAGTGGGAGGTACGGGTTGACTGTTGGTCAGTTATGCTTATGATGTAGGCCCAACACACTTTCGCGAGGCTAATGTGAGACAGATAACCTACTGCAAGTAGAGATTGTGCTTGCGTCTGGGGAGCAGGTTGTTGCTTCCGAGACGGAGAACCCAGATCTCTTTTGGGCGATTAGAGGGGCGGGCCAGGTAAAGTTGAAAGCTGGTTTGAGAGAAACTAGAAATGACGAGCTAATGGGGAAAATAGAACTTCGGCGTCGTGACAGCCTTCACGTTCCGCGGCTATGAGCAAACCAATCAGGTCTTCGCTGGACCGCTCATCTTCCTTCCAGACAAACTTCCACAAGTTGTGGATTTTATGAACAAATTCCAGACTAAGAATGACGGAAACCAAGCCTTCCTCCTCGGCTTCACCTGCCCACCACCTGCTCACGCTCCCGTCGTCCTGACGCAAATCTTCCACAACGGTACTCAAGATGAAGGCCACGCCTTTTTCAAGGATCTCATCGACCTCGGTCCCATAGCAAGTAGGTGCTCCGCTCCTCATTCTTCCACACTACCTCTTCCACAGTCCTAATATTACGCCTCTTATCTCACGAACTAATTCTGTGATTAGACATGACATCCATGATGCCCTACGAAAAGTTGAATGCCTGTATGAATGAAGGCCAAGGTTTTGGCGGCCGCAAAATGTTCGGCGGCGGCGCATACAAACTTCCCCTCGCACCGCCCTTCGTGCAAGCGCTCTTCGACGAGTTCATCGGCTTCAGCACTACACAGCCCGATATGACGGACTCGCTGCTTCTATTCGAGACAATCCCATATCGCAAGGTCGTCGAGGTGCCGAATGAAAAGATGGCTTTCAGCAATCGTGGCGAGTACTACAATCTTGCGACTATGATCAAATGGTAAGTTTCTCCTCGCACAAAACGAACGCAGCGTGTTCGGACCATGTTCGCAAAAGATGTTGGGCTGACGAGTTGAAAAGGGCTGATCCCGCGCTCGACAATACAGTTCGCGAGTTCTCGCGTGCGCTGTTGAAGAAAGCCTCGCAGTCTGCTGGCGTGGTACAGGACGAAAAAGTGCGCTCTACGGAGGGTGTCGGCGTGTATGGCAACTATGTCAATCCTGATGTTCCTGCGAGCGAGGTGTATGGCGGGAATGCGAAGAAGCTGGCGGAGTTGAAGGGGAAGTATGATCCGGAAAACTTGTTTG
This sequence comes from Paraconiothyrium sp. Pb-2020, assembly GCA_022419385.1. Lineage (NCBI taxonomy): Eukaryota > Fungi > Ascomycota > Dothideomycetes > Pleosporales > Didymosphaeriaceae > Paraconiothyrium > Paraconiothyrium sp. Pb-2020. Next base: position 4,632,628 of record JAJUBI010000003.1, on the reverse strand, counting down.
ATCGGGGGACGAGGTTGGTGCCCAGGCCGGTTGTTGTTGTGAATTAGTGAGACAGATGACAGCCAAACATTCCGTTTCTTAACGAAATGCCATAGTTGTGGCAGTATCACTTGATGATCCTTTTGATTCGGATGTTTCTTCAGTAGGCGCGCACATTGTTCAGCTCTAGAGGTGGTCGCCCGCGGGAATGGATGATAACTATTGGGTTGGTGCGCTTGTCTGCGAACCCCGCCTTGCATCTCCCATTCTAGCTGACCGGTTCTCACGGCATCGCATGACAGCCAACAAGACTGCCTCAATTATGCAACAATTATTAGAATGTTCTAGCAGCTAGATCATTGATAAAAAGATGCCAGAGGGGTAGAAGGTAATAAAGAAGGCTTGCTCCAGCCTTGTCCGCTTTTCTAGTTCATTTCTCTCACTCTCCGAATTCGTTATGATCGATCCAGTTAGTGTAGTTGGTCTTCTCGCGTCGATCAATACAATTGCAGATGCCCTAACGCATCTCTCATCTCAATTCAGACGTTGCATCCACACTGTTCGCTATGCGCCGAAGGAAGTCCGGAGTTTTCACCGCGATCTATCGACCTTTTCCGCAAGCCTACGATGGTTCTGCGAGATCTCTAGCTCGTGTTTAAAAGAATTAGAAACCTCACCAAGGAAGAGAGAGAGGAAAAAGCACATAGCAGGGGTGATTAAAGAATGTAAAGTGGTTGAAGAGGGTTTCAAAACATTGTTGAGGAAATTCGTGGGGAAGTCTAGCCGACTACCTACCGTCTCCAGTCCTATCGATCGGATTCGGTGGTACTTCCGCAGGCCATCAGTAGTAGGACTGAGGCTGTCTCTCGAAAGTGCAAAATCGACAGTCGAGCTGTTCATGACACTTTATATATGCGAGAGTCTACAAAGGCAGATCCGCGAGCTCCAAGAGGCCTCGAAAGAGATACCGGAAGACCTCAAGCATCGACTGTCAGTATCGTTTCGGCTGGAAATATAAGCGCCTGCTAACTTAAGTAATTCAGGCGTTGTTTTGAGCAGCAGCTCAAGCAACAAGCCCAAAGTGCTGAAGAGAATCATGAACGTCTTATAGAGCATCTGGAAAAAATACCTTACTCGGCACCGATGCTGATCCCAGGCATGCGATCAATCCTCAACGAAACACGGAACTTGGAAAAAAATGCTACTAGGAGCCTTCGGAAAGAGAATCGTAAAATCTGGCAAGGTGTTTCATCCGCCAGAGAATCACAAGACTTTCATGATCGTGATCCGTCGCCAGAATTAACTTCTGTGCCACGAGAGCCTCAGACGCCTGGTCCTTCACCGCGAAGTCTAAATGTTGTCCGCGTCGCGTATACCGGAGCGTCAAATCTTACTCCTGAAGACAGCTTAGAACTACTTCCATATTTTCAACCCGCAAGCCCAAGACCCAGCACTCCTCCAAGCAACATGGAAACCCACGAAGATCCACCTAACGTACATATCGAACCGTTGCAGCCCAGGTCATCAGTTACATCGAGGAGGCGAACTGCGTCAATCCGATCATCAAAATCCCCTGAGCCAAGGTCACATCGATCAATAACCTGTGACAATAGCAACCAGACGCGAGGGAAACCTCACGAACGGCGAGTAGATACGTCTGGAACTGTGTCAGAAACCACAAACCCATTACATAGTACAGCCGATGTTTTGCCGTCAGCGTCGTCCAGTTCCAAGAGGAAAGAAGAGAAGATACATCCAGAAAGCCCCTCATCCAACATGTCTAGCGAAGCCGAGCGAGGGGACATCGTAAGGGCTGAGGTGGAGCCTGCTGAAGGAGGTCAGCGATCATCAAATGTAGGATCTAGTCCCTACAAAGCTATGCCTCCGTTCCTTGACGAAGACTGGAAAGGAATACGTCGCAGACCGTCTCAATAAAGTACATTACATGAGGTTCGGAGTAGTTCCATATTCATTTAGATTTTCTACATGAAACACTCTGTTGATCAAGCGATATATTGGTGTCTCTCCCGTAGTCTAGAAATCTCCGTCAAACTGCGAGGGAGGAGAAACTTTTGCGTTAGACTGAAATTGTAAAAATAAGCAATTTGAATCGACTAATATTCAGATGTGGTATTCACGCTTCGATTCCAAATGTTACGATATTCTGCAATATCCCGCGGAGTAGATTTAAGATAGCGTGGGATTATATGACCGAATTGTGGGTACATTTGAACAAGCGAATTCGTAGAGATCGTTTCTCCCCTATGTATCGTACTGTAGACTTTGACTCGCTCGTTGCTGGGAGCACACATGCCGGCTATCATATCATCCCTGGCGTAACTTCCCACATCGATGTAATGTTTCGTATCACCCGCTTCGTGTAATTTCGTTCGCAGATGACATCAGCATTCTAGACTAGGAAGGGCAGAAACCGAACCAAAGATCAAGGGTCACGTGATCATTGATGTAGGCGGGTAACAACTATTTCGCTTATCACCAATGCCTGTTCCTGCGACGACACATCCCCGAGCGTGCGACCACGACACTGGCGTGAGTCATCCATTTCAATAATCGTGACTCACTCCCATTGCAGCACAGCCCCAGCCAAATATATATAGAGCAGTAAGGTAGGGTGCGCATACCTATCTCCACCTCCCTCTCGAAATTACCCAGGCGCCGTATCACCAGGCACGGGCCACTGCATCATGGAAGACACACAGACGGCTGCCAATCGAACCACGATTCTAGATCTGCCGAAGGAGGTCCTGTTCCAAGTCTTCGGCTACTTTTGCGACACATTCCCTGCTCACGACCCCCACCAGTACTACAAAAGCCCTGCGGCTAGCGACCGGCTCGTACTTTACAACAACCGGCTGGTCTGTCGCGCATTCGACACACTGATCAGTCCTCTGCTATGCCCTGTTGTGAACGTGTCGTTGTGTTCGGAATCAATCGCCCGTTTGGAAGGCCTCTTTCGCAATCCACTGATCGCGGAAGGCGTCCGTGGCGTCGCTATCAGTCTTCGCTTTCGACCTAGCGGTATTGCCTCAGATTTCAAAAGATACCATGCTCATGCCGTCAAGATCCTCAATGATTGCATAGGAGAGTGTGACTGGCATACTGAGTTTCAGTCCTATGCAGAGGATGACATGTCGGAAGATGCAGTCACACATCGAGATTATGAAGCGGCCATGGAGAAATTTAACTTCATGAAATATGCATGGGGGAAGCTCTTCGAAGAAAGGAGCTCTCAAGAAGAAGCACCGGCGACAACAGATGGTCTGGAGGATGCTGAATGCACCGCTGAAGATGAAACAGAAGACACAGAAGACACAGAAGACACAGAAGACACAGAAGACACAGAAGACGATGGAATCGACCAAGTCGAAATTGAGAAAGAAGCTGAAGAAGCAAGAACTCTCTTGAAATGCTGCTTCGAAACCTATTCCGCTGCTCATTCAGATCAGGCTCGCATCGTCTCGGATGGTTCTTTTGTTCGCAGCATCGTAACTGCACTTTCGCACTGTGACTCGTCACCATACGTGTGGTTCAATGAGAGTCAGCTCGAAAAAGAAAATACCAAGAGTCGCGCGATTGCCCTCGCAAAGTCGGACGAAGCTCTGGCCCATGTGATGGCACAAGGACATGAGTGGCTGAAAATCGAAGACAGCCTTTGCAAGAACGACGATGACACGGGACTTTTCTTCCCAGCCAGCATAATGACTGACCTACCCATAGCCTGTCACGATGCTGCAGTAAAACTACGGGGTATTCAAGTCGACTGCTTCCCCTTGTTGAGAGGCTACAATTGTCTCCTACCACGTTTCGCCCAAGCCGAGGACAGTATCAAGCAAAACCCCTGGGCTCGATTCGCTGCAGCGTGCCACGACCTGGAAATCTTCAGCTTCGGCCAACGCGGCATGAATTGCTCACCGATACGTCCTGAGCGCCAAAGCGCTTCCGATTCAGCGATCATAAACGGCTTCATCGGGGCAGCGTGCTCAGGGCCCAATTTGCAGAGGTTTGTTTTGAGTATGGGACCTTTCAGAGTAAGAGGCGGACGTGTTGGTGTACGCGATGAAGAACATCCATATTTGGCCTCGCCCATCCTCGCTGCCCTTACGTCCACGCACTTACGTAGCATCGTCTTGAACAGCGTCGATGTCTGCGGGCAGGATCTCCTGGCGCTCGTCAAAAGCATTTCCGTGGCGCATCTAACAGACTTGTATTTTGCCAGCGTGACGCTTTCATGTGGCCGCTATGCAGAAGCGATGGGTCTTTTGCACGACATAGTAGTGTCTAGAAGACAAAACAAATTCTCCGTACCAAAAGTCATGTTCAGTACTCTACAGGGCGCGGAGTTCGGCGCGCCTTCTACCTTCGATGAAGGGAATACTTGGATTTGGGGAAGTAAGGAGGAGAGGCAAATGTTCTGGGACAGATTAGAAGAGCACCAGCGTCCCGCTCTGCTGCAGCAGGTCGAGGAATGGGTCAAGAGTGGCCAGGTAGATGAGCCGAATCCTCTGTTGAGATTCAAGGTCGCCCAGGACTGAGTAATCGGCTCAGTGATCATTCAATATTGACAGAATATGCCCTGGGCTGTACGCCTGTATATCAACTCTCACACTTCATTGCTCACTCAATTTCCTTCTCACATCGTTCGGTCACCCGTGGAAATTCGGAGAGTAGTAGTGTTGCTTCCACTTCGTCATGTCTGCCGATATTATAGGTTATGCTCACGGAGTGAAGGATCATCGAAACAAAGACACTCACCGCAAATTAGGAGACTAGTTGAGGCTCAGTATACACGGCCCCAATATACACGGCCCCAATATACACGGCCCCAATATAACAGTCAACAGAACCTTTTACATGTTACTCGTTTGAAGCGCAATCTGGCCCTCGTAAAGAACATTGGAATCTTGAAATTTTCCTGGGAAAAGCAACGTAGCAATAGCAACGTCCATCAGCGCACCTTCCATCCCAGAGCCACGAAACCCTCGACCTCTTTGAGAACGCACATCGCCCCAGAACAACATCATCACAATTCGTTGTTAGAGTTTACATAGCTCATGAAAACTGTGCTACACAAAGCCCTACACTTGACTAGGTCTGTAACATTCACTGCTGCTCAGGCTTGTCATCATCGCGCTGACAATGTGCGATCTTCATCAAGGCTGCCAGCAGGTTGTGCAGATATCTTCTTCAACGTCGACTGTCCTAGACGCCGGCCGAGGCTTCCGCGCAAACGATCAAGCGAAACAGCTTCCGTCGTGCGCGAGGCCTCCAGCGTCGCAGTCTCGACGTCAGATTTTAGACGCAAATGCGACAGCGCTAACTCGCATCTCGGTCCAGATCTGAACTTGTGGATACGTACCAGTGACACTTTGCCTTACAAGTAGTAAGAGAAATCCAGCTGAACATATAGTACAGAGCTGTGGAGACGGTTAGCTATGTATAAATGAGTGTGTGGACGTCGACCTCCACATCCCTTCCCGACGCAAGCGACCGACAGCAAACCAGCCAACTCCGTCCTGCGTCTAGTCAACGCGTGAGAGATGCCTCGACCGACAGTCCTCTTCATCCACGGCTCCTGGCATACTCCAGCTCACTTCGCACCCGTCCGCGCCGTCTTCGAAAAAGCAGGATTCCCCACTTCATGCCCACGCCAACCTAGCACACAGAGCCTACCCACCGTCGGCCTGGCCGAAGACGCGGAGTGCATTACTTCCGAGCTTGTAAGGCTGATTGAAGTCGAAGAGAAGGACGTCATCGTAGTCGCGCACTCATATGGCGGCGTAGTAGCAACGCAAGCAGTACGCGCACACTTTGCGCGCCGAGAGCGAGAGGAGGAAGGCAAGAAAGGTGGCGTGCTCAGAATCGTATACATGTGCGCGTTTCTGTTGCAGAATGGCGAGAGCTTGATGGGTGCGTTCGGGATCGCAGAGGGAGATGCGCTACCGCCGTTTATCGTTGTTGACGTACGTTGCTGAATGCGTGTCCTGGAAATACGCTTACAGGTCTAGGACGGGGGAATGTGCACCATGGCGTACCCTGAGACGCGCTTCTACAGCGACCTGACGTCGGGTGAGCAGCGGAAATGGGTTGGGCTGCTTGTGCCGAATGCCGCGCAGACGCAGATAACACCTATCTCTCATGCGGCGTATCTTTACCATCCAGTTACGTACTTGTTCTGTGAGAAAGACGAGGCTTTACCGTTGGAGGTGCAGGAGCAGATGGTGGAGAAGGTGAGAGCGCTGGGGGTAAAGGTCGTTGGTCAGAGATGCGCAGCAGGACATAGTCCGTTTTTGAGTATGCCTGAGACCGTGTTGGACGTCATAGAGCGGATGAGATGAACACATGCCACGCACGATCGTATGAAGGTGAGAATGGGAGGAAATTCGTGTAAGCAGCCGCGATCGTAGACATAAAGGATTGTTAGCGCAGGTTAATTGGAGTGGGACGAGGATGAGTACGAGCAAGATTTTTTTAGCGAAGGTCATCCTAGTGATATGCACAATCACACTCTCCTCTCCTTCATTAAAATCCAGCTCTTACGATAATACCGTGTCTTCAAGGACAGAAAAAAGTGCGCGTAAATGATTCTAGCCTTCGTTAGTGGAAATGAAAATACACTACAAGATCGTCAACATGAAGGGTGAAATGCTTGCCCCAAAATTCGACAGCTATCACATTGAAGACCTCGATGACGAGGGAAGCCTTGTGCTGAGGCTGTTGGAATCTGAAGCACTGTTGGCAAGATGTAGAAATATAGCAACAGTATTGCGTATATAGTACACGTGCCCTGAGATGTCCAATCGCTTCCTCTTCGCAAGCCCCAAAGCACATCGTCAGCTTTCCAAGACATAAAGAACACACTCAAAAGCAGAGAGGACAGGGTACGGTAAGGTACATGCCAGTTAAATCTCACTTCGCTCTTGTGCGAACACTAGGCAACGCAGTGAGGTGGGACCATCGCAAGACAGATTAGGGCGGAGTATGCGAACTGTGAACTCGAAAACACCTGTGACGGAAGCCATAAGACCTACAACGGAATGATCTCACCTCAAAGACCTACCTACCCACTCTTTCACCGCGAAGCACCGCCAAGCGTTGATAAGCTTTCCCCAGAGCTTGTGCGAGAGCGCACCCGCTACAGTGAGTGAGCATAAACGCAACAAGCTCCCAACCTACCCCACCCCACGTGCACCCACCACCCTAGTTCTCACAGATCTACATCTCCCCTCAAACACGCCCTCCGCTCGGCCTGTACTCCCATGAAGCCGGTGATAAAGCCCACCCACCCTGTTGGTTCGATTCCATGCTGAAGAAAAGATGGAACCCTCAATTCTGCCCCCGAAGACTGCCAAATCCTCACCCGCAGAAGCGGAGTCCCTCAGAGATAACGCGAATGCCACATACGTAGAGCCCAGAATGCACACGTTACTTGGTACAAGGCAACCTAGCCTAACCCTAGCGTCCAAGCCATTCGACTTAACCCCGCCCTCTCGGTACGCTCCACTAGCCTGCGTTCTCTATCGGTCCTGAAAGGCCCACATGCCAAGTCCACGATTCTGACACTTTGGTTAAGCTTGAGGACCAGAACGCCACCGATGCGAGTGCACCATTAGGTGTCAGGAAACGCAAGGCTGATGAGAAAGCATGACCAGGGTACTTCAGTGTCTGTGGATCCATTTCACTTGGGTAGATAAAGTTTCGGTGACGGCGATCGACATGTGGGGTTGTCGCTTTTCCGCGTCGGAGGCGGAGATGAGCTCGTATACCAAGCTCTGCATGGTTATATCCTAATCCGCCACGCCTCTTGCTTATTCTGGAACTTACCGCCTTCTCATATACGGAACATGTTGACTTCAAGCACAGTCATGCTCGCTGGATCTTGTGCACATATACGTGCATAAGCGAAGGCAATAGCCGACTTACTCATGGGAGTGCTTGCAAATCTAAGTAGCCGGACAACAAGGTATTGGAGGAAATAGTAGCCCTGTGTACTAACAAGGATTACCTGACAGAGTGAAGAATGCCCTTTCAATGCCGTGCTACACCAGGTACAGCTGTTCAGCGGTCAGTTTGTGTGATACTTATGTGTGATTGGTGCCGCATGGTCAGCTTTGCGGAACCGAAGCCGCAACCCTGTCTCTGATAAGGAACAAATGGAACACGATTGTGCTTTCGAATCTTTTTGGTACAGCTATCGGATGAGGCCTCTGCTCGGAAGTGGTAGCAGAATGAGTACCTTTAGGCCTGGAGCGGGCACCCGATACTGTTGCTTAGGACAGAGCTGATAAGCTGGCTGAAAGGCGGGGGACCGCCCCCGTGACTAGAACAACATGAGAAGTACGCAGCTGAGGCTCGATCCTGGGGCGTGGCTGAATGGAACAAATTATCAAAGGCTCGAAGTGTACTAGACCCACTCGAGCTTACATGCTACTGCAATCGCATAGTAGCAAAATGGTGCACTTCTCGACCACGTTGCTCCCGTTACGCGTCGGAATGAGTATGTATGCATCGAATAGGCAGGTTCGTACTGGGAGGAAGTTTTAGGCTATTTTCCGTCCAACACGCAACGACGTGGGATGGATTCTGCAGGGTCTTGATAGCGCACTCCACGAAGATCCGTCTCGAATGGTGACAGGGCAGATCGGAGCGAAGGCGTAGAACCGGAGGAATGAGCTTGCTCGCTACGCCGGTACCGCCAACCGGTGGTTGTTATTGGCCATGTGCGTGGCTTGAGTGACTCACCAGTAGGAACAGATCCTCAGCAAAGCTAGGCTCACAGGCAGCCCGAATATCTAACGGGGTAAAGAAACACTTAGTCCCGCAACGGCTTAGGGTGAATCTGTACAGCCGTACCTGAGACCTCAGGCTGGACAGACCTGATTGGCGGGATAGAGCTCTCTTTAAAATTCGGGCAGGCCTAGCGCTGACGACAGCCGTAGCTCTATGGGACCAGGATGTCGATCCGGGCCCATGGCGAGAATCCCATGGCTGGATGGCTTCGAGAAGGTAGAATCGTTGTTGGTGATGAATACAACACCTTCAGACATCGAAGGATGTTCGGTTGTTTTGTCTGCAAAGAGAGTGGTTTACTCGCCTAAACCCATGATCGCCAGCAGGGTCTTTGATGATCTCTGAGGAGGGACAAGCTGGCGTCGACGCTTTCAACGCTTGGCCGCTGCGGAAGCTCTCCCCCAACAAGCGGCCGCATCCGCCGCGTTAGCAGCGAAAAGCACATGGGGGCGCAACGGATGCTGAGGGGCGTTGGACGAAACCATTTTGCCCAACCAGTGGAAAAGTTTGCGTGACCGACTGGCAATCCTGAAAGCCGCCTTGATTACCGCGAGTGCCACTTCTTCGACGAGGCGAGAGCGCTGTCGAAGCTGCAGTCAGCAGAGTGCACCCGCACAACGGAAGTGAGGAGCATTAGGGTTCAAGGTCTCCAGCTAAGCACCCTACTGTGGCCAGTAAAGGGCTGGAGCACCGGCGCGGCGACAGCATTACCGTGAGGGGCATGGCGACGGTGCCAGTAGCGAGCGGATCTGTAGTGGCTGCTGCTCCCACGCACTGGTCCAGCACCAGGTACGCCATGTCTGGAGGTGCAGATGAACCAGAGGACTGCAGTGCTGTTTGCCATGCACGACGGCATAGGGTAGGCGTACTAAGCACCGAGCGTTGCATGTTGGAACCGCCCCAAGCCGTTCTCCCTCACTCGTGCCGGGATGGCATTGGGCATGGGTGCCATAGCGGCCAGGGTCGCCGAGCAGACCGTGAATCCCACATCTGAGGACGCGCGCGGCCGGAGCCCATGGCCCAGGTCTCAGCCTCTATTAAAATACTCCCACGCCCACTGACCCAAGCACGCACTGCTGGCTCTAGCTCCGCTCCCACGTCACCTCGCGGAAGGTAGCTTGCACGGTGAATGTCGTTCCATCTCTTGTGCCACCTGTGACATCGACACACGCCCTCACATAGCCATGGACTACTCGTACTTCAGCGCCGCGCCGCAGGGCTACTTCATGGGCATGCCCAACAACGGCTTCGCGCATGGTGTCGATCCTGAGACGATTCGCAGCATTGTGAGTACCAGACCGAGATGGTGCTCGGAACCCCGCACTTGGTCGCAGCTCTTGGCTAAACGCCTGGGTAGGAGCCTTTGGAGGCCGGTTTTCTGTCTGGCCCGTACGACGCCTTCTCTTTCAGCCAGGGCCTGCCGACGACACATGGCTCGCCCGACCCAGCAATAGCAGCGACGCCGATGCAAGTCGGCAGTTTGGACAGTGGAATCGGTGGTGATGTGGAGGACAGCCGGGGAAGCAGGACGCGGAGTAGTAGTGAGGAGAAGGAAGCAGGTCTGACGCCAGCTCAGAGCAGGCGAAAGGCGCAAAATCGCGCAGCGTACGTCGCGCCTTCCCCGTCTGTGGTGCGTTGGGCAGGAACCCTTGGAAGCTGACTCCTTCCGTTACAGACAGCGCGCCTTCCGCGAGCGCAAGGAACGACATGTGCGCGAACTCGAGGCGAAGCTGTCGGCCCTTGAATCCAGCACCCACTCGCTGCAGTCGGACAACGAGCGCTTGAAGCTCGCACTGCAGCGTGCCCGCACTGAAAACGAGATCCTCCGGGCCACGACAGGCCACTCGCCTACATCCTCAAGACCAGTTTCCGCAAGCTATCCTTCCCCCGGCGCCCATCTTCCCGAAGAGGGTGACGATGCCTACAATGTGCAGGAGTTATCCAACGGAAGCGTCGTGAACAGCGCCGACAAGGACCATGCCGCCTCCCGCAGGAAGAACAAGAGCCGCGAGATTCCCGCCGCTCAGACATGGGATTTCATCCAGTCACATCCTCTGGTCAAGCAAGGTCTTGTCGACATCGCCGACGTCTGCGAGAGGCTTAAGGGTGCTGCTAGGTGTGATGGCAACGGCCCCGTATTTGAAGAAACGATCGTCTGGGCGGCAATTGAGAGTTCGCGGCGAACTGGCGGCGACGAATTGATTTAACCTCCGCCATGACCGCAATCGATATGCAAGGCGAGGGCAGCGGAGTTCTACGGTCTTTTTATTTACCCTATACCCGTTCGCGACTATACTATCGAAGCGTCCACGGACGGACGACTTTTGACGATGGCGTTACACAGATTTGCGGTTTTGGAATCCAATAAGCATTGGAGTACCACGGGAAGGTCCGGTGGTATGGAAAAGTCGTATCTTCGGGATATATATCTTCACATCGGCACGAATGTCCATGTACATCCGTAGCACTTTACGAGGAACGCTGGTCACACCCAGATTGCATCAGAGAACCAAGCGCATCTCAAACGCGGTTGTTTGAACTAAGCATTGCTATGTTGTGACAGGACTCAACGATGGGTCGACAGTAAGGTTATATCGTATGCTTTTTGTGAGCACTGGGCGTCATAGTACAGCGGGTTGTACAAAGGTACATGCCATGTCACATGTGGAAGCGACTCGTCCACGTTATCGAGAGGCATCAAGCCATGAGCCACCAATTTGCTAGTGCACCCCGTAAAGTGGCATCGCACTGCGACGCCTTCGGCCTTGTGCTTGAAGGTACTCTTTGTCGTACGCTGACCGTCGGCATGCCACGGTGAGCTGCAGCAACCCAGCTCGCGCAATTCGGCAATTCAATGAAAGAGGGCAAGCTGCCCCTCATTGCGGCCAGTCCTACCATTCTCGTGACACCGATCGTCGAGTCCTATCTACTAAAACCTAGAGCGAGCAGCAACTGTCTTGAATGGCATATCATTCGTCCACACTGCCTGCAGTGGCTTCGGGAGATCGCAACAGGCTAGGCATGTCGACGGTGCTCACTGGGGACTGAACGTGCTCACGTCCGTCAACCACGTGGGGGGAGCTCGATGGCGTGCTCGTGATTACTCCGCCTTTCCAGTGGAAAGATCAGGTACTACCACAATCGCTGGGATGATGGTTGTGAAACTAGATGTAAGGCGGCGGCCGGCTGGAACTTGACGTCTCGGCCGCCAGTGCACTTCTCTAGGAAGGTGCTTTCTCCCGAAGGTTTGGCCGACCGCGTGCTTGACTGGATGGCGTTGGTCGAAGACCGGCGGGTGGGGAACAGATGTGAACGAACAACCTTTCGGAGACTTTTGGCATGGACGAGCTGAAGCGCCATTTCGCTTCCGCAGCTCGAGCAACCAAGACTGTCGAACGTGGATGACAAGAGGGCTGGAAAGCGAGCTGATGGAGCAAGTCACCCATAGTTATGGGCGGAACACTTCCCGTTACGCGACTGTTACTGTAGCTACCGCTCACACAGAACTTGAGGAGATAGCGGTTGACATTGAGCGCTAAGTGCGGAAAGCAGTCCGTTTCGATCTCAACGACTTTTTGGGCACAGGTTGTAAGGTGAGGGTTGAGTGCGCAATGCGCTCAGGTTCCACCTTGTAGAGTAAAGTGTACGCGAAGCTCAGATACTTGACATAAGTGTATGAGTGCGTGGCCTTTGGAGTTTTGGGGGCGGTGCCAGTCTTTTCTGTTGCGGAGCGATCTTTGCAGGCAACCGCACAAAGCCAAAGTTATCGAGCTACTCGCAACGATGCCTCAGGGGTGTTGCACATGGCACGTTCAACTTTGCCGCATGAAGTTTCGCAATGTTTCCGGGCAGCTGGGGTAGATATTCTCCTGCAACATGACCTTTTACACTACACGATATGTGCCTGTGCGACCCGAATTAAGACTGGTCGTGGTAATTCGGGCTGTGAATGCTGGCCTTGCGTGGACCAATGACGATGGATTGGACCAGCGTGAAGGCAGGACTTCGGCGCGAAGGAGCCATCAAACCGCAATGATACCCAAACTTATCCCCGCAACCATTATAACATCGGCGATCGAGCCGCAACCCGTGGGAATGGCTCCGCTGTAGTGCCTAACCCCTATTGCTGAAGGTAAACGGGGTGACCTTTGGGCAGACAACGACGTTGTCTCTGTGGCGCGATGGGCGGGAGGTAGGAGTGACACGGCGACGGCTCACCGCCCAGTGTCTTGCTGCACCTCATCTCAGTTATGAAGGATCATCCATCGCATATTGAAGGTATCCGCATCTCGAAGCGAGCAGCGGCTTTGACTCGGGCGTAAAGACAAGCTAATGTGTGATGAGCGCACAGCACGCAGGCCGCCGGCCGCATCTTGGGCTTCATATCTCAATGCGCTCTGTGGTGCATACAATCGATGTCGATGTTGTTGGCATGGGGCCAAAGCATGGGCCTGCGTGCATATTGGCGAGAGCACTTGCTCGATGAACCCTGTTGCTGCTCAAGATGAGGATCCTTCGGACCCCTCTTCGGCTGGATGTCAGCAGCTCCTGTGGGCATGTCAGCTCAGCGAGATTTGTGTGCGATGACTTAAGTAAGCCGATGGAAGCCAGGATGGTAGTTAGATAAACCAGACCCCGGTCGATGCCGACGCAGGTAAGCACGCGGGGTCGCGATATTCGCTCGCTGGTAGCTGCACGATGGTGGGGCTTGACTACAATGTTTCATCCATCGTATGTTCAGTGCATTTGAGCCGGCATCTATCCACACCTCTCCCGTGTCGTCGCTCACTTGAGCCACGTTATTGAAGTGATGGTTGCCCACGTTGTTGCGCGTCTTCAGTCCGACTTGTCTATCCATGTACCGGCATATGGACTCAGCTTCTGAGTCGGACTGTTTCATAGTTGGGTTTGCTCTGAGTAGTTCCGATCATCTGCAGAAAGCTCGAAGCGGTGTGAACAGCTACCGAACTGCACCGCGGCTTTATTGGCGCCCACACAACGGCCTCAGTCCCAGTCACTATCGTCCGGGTCTGCAGTTGATTCGCCCCGTCTTATCTTGCTTGTACTGATATCAACATCTGCATCTGCCTTGTTGCGACGCAGGCGTGTATCCCCAATGCGTACCGCACCGATATCCACCAGTAGCTGTTCTACATCTATAACAAGTCGCAAAGTCAGTAAAGGTCCCGAACAAAATGGATGACTGTGTAAGAGGGTGCAGAGCGCGCAGAGATAGCTTGCTTGAAAGGCGATAGCCGCCCTGTAGGGCCACACAAGTGCAGCATAGGGCCAGCCTAGCATCGCGGGGGGTCTTTCGGAGTGCGGAGCGAGCAAGCGGCGTACCTTCAGCGTTGGTCTGCGTCCCACGCAGCTCGCGCAACGTCACTAGCTGCTTCTTGATGTCACCGTCCTTGTAAACGAGCACCGTCGGTGTATTCTTTTCGGGATAGCCCTCTATGCATAGGTCCGCGCGCATCTGGCAAAACTTAACGTCGCCAAAGCGCTGCGCAAGTTCTCGCCAGACGTCAATCATGATTCGGGACTCGCCGTTAGTGCCATGCGACGAAGTCAGGAGGACCAATACATAGGCCTTGCTAGAGGCCTCGGTGACGTCTCGCGAGTAGTCGGGCTTTTGAAGGTGGTAGACCTGGTTGTATACCGACGCAGTGTTAATGGTCGATAGCTCCTGCAGACGCTTCTTCCTATTCAGCGTCAGACATGCATTGCTACGTCAGGGTCACGCGTAATAGAGAAGTACCGGTAATGCTCGAGGAACTCATCATCCTCGTCGTCTTCAAGTTCGGCGAGCTCATCCAAATCTTTCCCCTCCAGTCTGTTCTCATGTGCTAGTCTGCGGGCTTCCTCAAGAGCTTCCTGTATCATAGGCGTCGGCGAGGGGGGCTTCTCGGGGATAACGCCGTGCTTGCGGAGGATATCATTCCTGGTCTCGTCAGCCCACGCATGGAAGGCGGTCTGGAAAGTGGAAGCTCACCATTCTGTATCCGCATTGGGGTCGTCGATGGGTACATTGACTGGCACGTCTGGCATCTGCATGGTTACAGAATGGCACTGAAAGCGGCAAGCGCGATGGCGTGTTCGTAGCTGCCGGGCTGATGCGATGCTGGATCTCGAGGATAGCGAATGCTCCAGACGTATACGTGATGCGCGTGTTGTATGAGTTGTAGATATTGTGGCTGCCTGGCTACTATGATAGTTTGGGGTTGCCTTCAGAAATTGTGCGCCTCGGTGGTGCCTGCCACTGCACCCCTGCAGATCTTTCTTCACCCCGCCCCCGCCTTACGTCACCCTCAGCCTCCATCACCATGGTCCGACATCAGCTACAACACCATGCTTCAACTCCATCAACTCCATCTCTACAGAGGATTGCGAGTCTCTGAACCTCATACTCACCCATTTACTACTGCATTGCATCGCTCCATCGACTTTGTGCAGTAGCGTCTAATCGAAAGTTGCCAACTCGCACCTTTCATCCGTATCATGCCAGCGACAAGAAAGAGACGAGCTCACCCTCGCCCGATCTCTGCATTGTAACATTAGTACCCCTCATTGCTCTTGAGAGCAGTAAGGCCGTCCCCTCGCTATTCTGGCTCGAGCCTGAGTCTTCAGGCTCCAGGGCTCCAGGGTCAGGGCTGCAGTTATATCACGTGCCCGCATTCATGCCCAGGTGCCCCGTTTATCCCACCGATATGACACGTGAACATGGTGCCACTTCGCGCGGAGGCCTTCAGGGCGTCATACCAATGAGTTCAGCTGTAAAGCTTGTTCGCGGGAGCTACGCAGGAATCCAATGGCACTGCTTTCCTCTCTGACCCTTGACGAAAGAACGAGATCTAGACAACTGAAACGCCTAAAAAAGCGATTCCCCTAAGTGAGGCGAGACCGAATCGCATAGGCTCGCGCTGACTTCCGCGCACCGTCGACACGGGACCTCTTGAAGGCCAATGCATGTGGAATCTGCATGCCAAGACGTGCGGCCTCGACATGTGAATGCTTGAGATGCCTTGGTCAAGCCTTTACATGAGCCTGTCACCCGCAGTACCTGATTTTGCTTTCGATAGCCCCATTAGGTCTATCCTAGAAGCCATTACCTTACCGATTTCGATAAGTGTGATCTGATACACTAGTTGACTGCTGCCATCAGCAACTGATGGTTATGGTAAACATGAAATCTATCTGGAGTAGGAGGATAGAGAGTGATGCTTCAACGTCAAGCGCGACTGATGTTGGCCTGTAGATTGAACACATTGAGACCATGGAAACAATGAGATTGAGACTCCATTTTTGACGTTTTGATGTTTTTTTTTGCTTTTCTACTTGTGATGTGATAGTAATGACAAAAACACCTGTCGATGCTTCTGCGATAGTCGCAATGCCTTTCCACCAGGGGAAGGCTCATGAATATTTGAGTACGACGCTCGACCAACCATTGCCGATATCTCGTTTGCGCTCAAGCAAGTGTCCAAAGCACCGAACCATGTCGTAGAGTCCACTGTGAAACTCCCAATTAGGCGCGGGCCTTCCCTTTACCCTTCGCCATCCTCGCCGCAGCCGCCGCATCCTTCTCAGCTTGCTTCCTCTCCTTCTCCGCCTGCTTCTCAGCCTCCTTCCTCTCTTTCTCAGCCTGCTTCTCCGCTGCCTTCCTTGCTCTCTCCTCAGCTCTCGCCTTCGCCGCTGCCTCCCTGGCCAGCCTCCTCTCCCTCTGGCGGTCCGTCTCCTGCAGCGCGAGGCGATTCGCACGGTGCTTGTTGCCCTTGTTGTTCGAGAACTTGGTGCTCACGCGGTAGATAGGATTATCGACAGTCTGCAGGAGCACATCCCCACCTTGGACGCAGTCGTTGACGATTGCCTTGCAGTGCTTGAGGATACCGCAGATGCGCTCCAGACGACCTTCGATGCTCTCGTGGAAGATGTCCTTCATCTTGCCACGCACGAAGGCGCGGCGGTTGTAGTCGTAGCCGTACCAGCCGACGCGATGGACATTGATGGCCGCGTCGAAGATGTGGTGTGCGGTGGCTTCGAGATCTTCCTCCTTGAAGTGGTGGAGTTTGCTGAAGTTTGTGGCAATGCTGGAACCTTTGTTGTCGAAGATGAGGTCGATGTTGATCATGGCTTCGTAGATTCGCTTGGTCCAGTAGTACCGGCCGTACTTTTGGACGTGGTCGATGTCCTTTGCGATCTTGGCCGGGTGTCGGACTTTCTTGCGGTGGGCTCGTGCTTCCTCGCCGGTCTTGAACATGTATCGGTAGGGAGCGTATTGGACTTTGCGAGGAAAATATTTGCTATCTCCCTTGCCCTTCTTTTTTCCCTTACCCTTACCCTTGGTCTTGGTGGCCTCTGCTTCCTCGTCCTCTTCTTCCTCGTCCGGTCCGTCGGCCTCTTCATCCACTTCGTCGTCAGCCTTAGCGTCGCCTTTCTTGTAAGACGTTTGGTAATCGCTGAGCACATCAGGATCCTTCTCGATTGACAGGGCTATGTCCGGCAAGATCGTAGAGACCGTCTCAGGGCCAACCTCGGGCTCATATTGGTATTGCGCGAGAGTGTCGGCGATCTCACCACGACGCGCAATCATGTCGAGATAGTCATGGCCCATCTCAGCAAGCTCTTCGCATGTCATGTTGTGGAAGTCGAGACCAAGTTCGTCGCGGAGAGCTTCGAGATGCTCGTTGTCATCAACGACTGCAGAAGGCATGGGACCAGAGACGCTATTCACTACGTCCCTGGCAGTCATATTTACGGCAGCTTCAGGGTTGAAGGTGGGAATGTAGTGAGGGTTCTCTTGGATCATTCGATCGAGCTGGCGGTCCTGGCCGACGCTCCAGCGTATGTTCTCCGGCAAGCTGTCCAGAAAGCGCTGGGCATATTCACTGAGTGGCGGAATAGGAATGTTAGGGCTAGTAGGGCTGCTTGGCTCGGTGGGAGCGGCCCCGCGAGGGTTGTCGGAAATGGCTTGAACTGGACTAGATGCAGCACCAGGGCCAGCAAAGCCCAGGGACGATGACAAGTCTTCTTGGCCATCCAGAGGGCCCGACGAGAGCGAGAATTCGGTGTTGTCAAAGCCGGCGCCGGACGAACGGCTCGATTCTCCATTGTAGTACTGGCCAGAAGCACTCGGCTCTTCATCGTAGAACTGACCAGCAGCACTCGATTCTCCATTGTAGCATTGACCGGCAGCAGCTACATGTTGATCAGCATCAAATTGCGGATAGTGTGACGGTAAAATGTACCATTGTCCTCGAAGAAACGTGAGGGTTGGGACCCATTGATGCCGCTCGCGATACTGGCAAAATTGGCAAAGTCCTCATCGGCAGGTTTACCATAAGGGTCCAGCCCATTGAAGTCGTTGTGGTCGTTAAAACCAGACATTGTGAACACTGAGAACCGGTCTCGAATTGAAGATAGGTATTGAAGTATAGGAGCACTGCTCAGGAATGACGGCCAGCGTGACAAGAATCGAAATGATACCTTCAAGGTATTTCCGAAGAGTCAAATGAGAAGAGTAATGAAGAGCAGTGAGAAGAAGTGTAATGAGCAAAGGAAGAAGCGTGAGGACGAAGACTAAGAAAGCTTTTTGACGGACGGCTGCTGTGGGGCGGCCATTGTGCGCGGCCAGCGACAATACCAGCCATCTTTTTGAGCGCTGAGCGTGAGTTATGAGAGTGAACAGCTCAATGCTATTGTTCGAGAAGGTGTGAGGGCGATGAATAGCATCGGACGTCCGTGCACTCACCTTTCACTGACAGGGAAGAAGTGCGCGACAATGTGATCAGTCTGCAAGGGGAGGCACGTAATGTCCCCAGAAGCAAGCAATAATAAATGATAGTCCAAATATCAGGATTGCTTGTCAGGCCGGGCTGCCGTTGCGCAAAGGTTGAAGCACCGCAAATTCGATGCACCAACGTGGCATTAGACCGGGACCGTCGATGAGGTAGACCACGCTTGGTTTGATCTATGATTAAAGCTATATAGCAGCTGGACGGACTTTGGTGAGTGAATTCAGACAATACAATTTGCGCTGTGGGCGTAGAAGTGAAAGCGCCCTCGCAGTTGTGGATGATCCTATGCCATCGCGATATCGGCTATATTGTACGAAATCGTTGAGCTGAACGATGCCACAAGCATATGCTCAGAATTTGAAACCACTACATGAACGTTTGTAAGAGTGTCGAAAAGGCCCAGCCGAAAATCGTCGAACTTTTCCTAGATCATGACGTCATAAGCTCGTTCGCTATCTCATTGCCTCTATCAACGATCCAATGCCTCGTTCAACCTGTGGATAAGAGTTTGGGTTGATATGGTGGAGATTCGACGCCTCGGCTAGCGTTTTCGAATAAAATCTGAATTGGTATACCTCCTATGCATTGATCTCTGTTCCTTTTCCATACTGTACGGTGGCTTCCCTCTCGGTGCCTGATCACTTCGCTCATTATCTTGTGCTCCCAACCCATTACTCCTTCTCCTCATGCTTCCACCCCAGGATCCTCTCAGCCTTGTCAATCGTCCAGAACCCCTTATTACCCTCAAGCCCCTTCCTCACCTCCGCCTCAGGATAGTACTTCTTCGCCAGCTCCGCCGAGGTCGTCTTCTGCGTCGTCTCTGGCGCCACAATATTGAAGATCTCGCATCCTTCATACGCATCCGCCTTCTCAACGCTCAAAAGACATGCTCGCGCCACCGCCGCCGGACTCACCCACGCCCACAGCTGTCCCACGGCGGCCTCATCCCAATTCTCCTCATGCTCTTTCTGCACATCTTTCTTCGGTGCCACCTCATGAATTCGTAGACAAGCAATCTTGGTTCCGGGGAACCAGTTCACGAAAGCCTTCGCCTGCGTCTCTGCTTCGACCTTGGCGAGAGCGTACGAATCAGTGGGGTTAGGCGGGTACTCCTCATCGATGGGGAAATACTTGAACTTCAACGGTTGATTGGCGTAGGCCAGCCCAATAGCATTGACCGATGACGCGTAGCAGATCTTCTTGATACCGAGTTCGCCGCAGGCGCGGAAGCCGTTGAATGCGGATTCCACATTGTTGCTGTGTACCAGGGAGTCGGATTTATCTACGGGATCGGGTATCGCTGCAAGATGGATGACGGCGTCGCAGCCTTTGAAGGCTTGAACGGTGGCATCGTAGTCGTTTGCCGTGTCTGCGGTGCGGTACTCGGAGTTCTTTGTGCCGTCGGGCTTCTGCTCGGTGCGGTTGACCTGGACGATGGAGTGGCCTGCGTCAACAGCCGCTTTGACGACGTATTGGCCGACTGTGCCGCGTGATCCTGTAATTGCAATTTTCATTTCGGGGTTAGGTGTTTGGGTATAACGGCGGATGAATCGCAATGATGGGGCTCGGCGAGAGAGGGCCTTCAGAGACTGCATCGGGAAGGAGCGGATGAGTGACGTTTTGGTGAGAGAAGGCGCTGGGCTACCAATTGAGCTATATCTAGGTACCTTCTGGAAGACATTGGTATGGAATAGGCAAGCACCGTGGAGGTATGGTCTGAAAGTGATGGGTTTGTGACGTCATTGTGTATAACCCTCAATTCTATCCCAAGTTCAAGTTAACATAACCGTTGCAGTACCGAGCAACAAACATAATAGTGGCATGGCACCGTCGACCCCTACCCTTCTTGCCTGACTGTTCTGAAACACACCGGGCTGTGGGCTTCTTGTTTGGTTTGGCGTACCGCTTACAGTCCCATTGGCCAACATAGACTCGCTAATACTATCCCACAGCTTGCAGAAACTGTAATCAATGTCTTCGAAAGTCAATCCTTCTTGAGTTGCAACCAGTCCCTTTGTTCCATTAGTGCTGAAAGTCGGCCAAGAACCCGGTAGCAGGGGGGAATATGGACTCTGGGCCCTCGCCATAGCTGTCCAGGCACTCGACACAGCATCACTGATATTTCTCTCAGTCGCTGAGAAGCTACAGGTACCGTTCGGCGGAGGTAGATGTTCTGTGTTCCGTAGTACGAACGGAATTTCGGAGGTATGTGCCACACCAAGGAGCTTAAGTATTTGGGAGCTGATGCCGCTGCTGAAATTCGGTAGCCAAGGACAGCTTGGAGCCACATCCCACACATAAGCATATGCAGGAACACCCTTGGCTGTGGTTTGTTTGAGACCTCTTTGCGTGGAGCATGTGTATGACGCGTGGGTCCAGATCGCCGTCATGGCGAAGTATGGGGCAAGCGAAGCAGAGGAAATATTCGCAAAACGAGAGATCGGATAATACGACTTCACCGTCGACGCATAGGGTCCAAAGTTTGAGTCGATGAGGCTGGTGTAGTTGGCTTCCGTGGGCGGGAAATTGTTCTGGTAGGCCCCCAAAATGAACAGTGAACCATCATTGGATGTGGATCCGAAGATTGCAGGAACGCGACTGCCCACTGCGGCCGGGTCCTTGGGGACAACCTTGCCATCGATTACCGACGCAAAGCCTCTCGCGTAAGCCTGCGGGATTGTTGCTGAGGTCAGGTCGACAGGGAAGGAAGCGTTGAGCTCTTGTGGTGACTTAGACCGCATACAATCCAGGTCATTGAGTGCGCAGCCTAGGTTCTTGGCAAATGCCCTGAAGTAAGGCTGTGCTTCGGCATATGGAATGGATCCTCTTCCTCCGCCAGATTCTGCAGCCACGGCGGATATGAGCGAAGGAGCTTCCGCAAGCGTGCTGATGAGGAAGGACAGTGCAGCGCCCGCGGATTGTCCGAAAAGTAGCACTTTGGACTGCTCTTCGTCAGTAATGTATGCAGTTTCTGCTAGAATGGACTTACGCGATCACCACCGAATGCCTCAATGTTCTCTTGTACCCAGCGAAGCCCCAGAAGCAGGTCCTGTACCGCGTAATTACCCGACAGTCCTGCATCTTCGAGTGCTAGAAACCCAAGTGGGCCTAGTCGGTAGTTGATAGACACAACGATAGAATCGGTGGCAGCATTGCATCCATCGTAAAGCGGATCACTGATTCCACCACCCGTGTTGCCCCCACCGTAAACCCATACCTTCACCGGCAGCTTCGAGTCGCTACTGGCATGTTTCGGTGCCCAGACATTGAGATATAAGCAGTCTTCTGACCAAGGCTGAGGTTCGGTGAAGTCGCCGCCAAATTGAATGCAGGTAGGTGTGACTTTTGTTCCATTTAAGGTCCCGTTGAACTTTTGGTCAACAGGTTGGGGGGCTGCGAACCGAAGGGACCCCAGCGGTGGTTGTGCGAAAGGGATGGCATGGTAGTAGTTCGCTGCTGAAGATGGACATGATCCTCCTTGAATAGTACCGTTGGAGATAGTGATGCTTTGCGCAAGTGCGCTCGGCGCAAGAAGTGCTAGTCCAGCGGTACGTAGCCGCATGTTTGGTTGTCGGGGTGTGAAGAGTGATGAAGCTGCACAGTATGGGCATAGAAGAATTATAATCAGCTGGCCGTTTGATATAGTATCTGTAGCATCGCGATTGAGTCCGGGCCGATGGCACGTCAAATTTGTGCTAAGATGCGATTGGTCGGTTCCTGAGGCTGTGAGCGATCTACGCTTACGGGGTTTCCGCGCAGCATACCCCTTTTAGTAAAGGCCGCCCCCATCGCGGTATCGGACTACCAAGGATGATTAGAAAAGATGACATTGTAATTTTGTTGTCATCTGGCGGCGGGCATTAAGGTAAAGTTTGCTTCATAAAAATGTTTCGTGCCATCGACTTTCGTGCGAAGTGTTGCTGATCGCAGTCACGAAGCTTCCAGCGAATGTTCTTATCGTCTCTCTAGCACCAGCTTTCGAATGAGTGTCAACGCTGTCGAAGTCAGCCTCATCCCAGACTATTGCTCCATCGCTGTTTGATCCTCTTCTTGAAGAAATCTGCGGGTGTCCCGTAGAAACTTACCCCTTGCCTTTACAGCAACTCAGCGCGGGGCTTCTGAGACTCAAGCCAATCTTCCTTGGAGTCTATTGAGTCGCTATATACGAAGTCCATGGCGTTAGGTCGGAACACCCTTTCCCTCAAGTCGTCCATCAAGTCCCAAGGCCAAACCGCGTCTACCGTGCTACATCTGTCTGGATCGAACAGTATCTCGAATGTCTGAAGAACAGCTTTGCGGGCTATGGCCTCCTTTGCGAATTTCTCCATCCAGAGAGCCTCTGATTTTCCAAATTCCCACCATACATAAGAGTTTCCAAAGTCTCCGGTAAAGTCCCAGCAGAAGGTTTTGAGTCTTGGGCCTATCAAGTCCGCATCCTCGGTGCGGAACTCTACGCGGGCTCCGTGCATCTGCCATCTTGACAGTTTCAGGTACTCTAGGTGCGGAAAGAGCGTCGCGTTGAAAGAACGGCGGTCGCTATGCTGTGAGATGTCACCTATGGAAATGTGTTTGAGGGTGTCTTTGTGCATGAGTAGCCAATTTTCGAACGTGGCGTAGTCCAGATGATATGGGTAGTCAGGTTGTCTAAATGGGAATTTGCCATCGAAGAATCTGATATACTCGAAATGAGTTAGTGCGGCAGGCCATTGGATGAGCAAAGACGCGGCACGAGGTCGTCCTGCGAATCCATGGAGATGGAGGCATGTAAACGGAGCAGTACCGTAGTTCTATGCCAAGGCTGTGTTAGCACTTGTACCAATTGGAACTCCCACTGCATGGTCACACCCCGTTCGGTATCCCATTAACATTTCACTTACGTCATAGTTGAGTTCATCGAGTTTAGCGATTCCTTCTTCCCTTTCCTGCAGCCGATAAATGAGTAAAGTCCTCAACTTGGGGAAGGTGACATGTTTGAAGATAGGCCTGAGATCAAAACCAGACGATGTTCCTCCTAGAAGCTCCAAATGCTTGATGTCTTTGCAATGGGTGGCAAAACGATCGATAAGAGCCCATGTTGATTCGTTGCGTCCTCCGTTTCGATCGTTCTCGATCCAGCTGCTCTTGATTGAAAGACAATGCAGTTTCTTCAGCACGAGGGTAAGGTCATTTGCTATGTCGTTATTGTCCGCCTTATCAGGGCGCCACAAATTTAATGTCCTGTTCGCAAAGAAGAAAGTCAGATCTGCTAATCGCGCGTCACATAGGGTCAGTGAATACCTGCAATGCTCTCCGAAGTGAGGTTTATTTTTTAGTGTACGATGAAGTTTGCGATAATCGCCGGGACGTGTTTTTGAGAACTCGAGGTCGATATGGCGCAGGAGTAGGGGTTGAGCAATGTCCAAAAATCTGTGACACACCCGCGATAGTGCTCTCAGCCGCTCGTAGTTCCATTTGGGGATTAGAGGGCGGTAGCCCACTGAACATTCCTCGCATATAGCACAGGTACCGTCGTTGACATCATCCAAAGGAGGTTGTCTGGCTGCAAGCTCGATTATCAGGTAGAGAGTAATTCGTTTGGGAGTCCCAAGATATAGTCTTGCGCTGCAGAGTTCGATGTGATACTATATGTACGTTGCGACACTCAAGATGCGGGGTAGGCCTTCGTGACAAGTTTGGCCGAAGAGGCACTATGGTGGATTTGTTGAGCATCTGACATCATGATGGGAGGGTAAACCAAGTTGCGGTGAGAATAATTTGTGGCGCAGCAGTAATTATGAGTTCGCATGAGTGTGGGTGTACATGAAAGGCTGCGGTCATGATTAAGTATGAGCCATCCGCGCTAGTATGTTACACTGTTTCATCGGAATACAGACTAGCGTGTCTGGTGGCTCCTCCTTATAAAACAAGGAAGCATCACAGACCGATCTGACCACAAGCACGCGGCTGATGAGTTCCAGAACCCAAAGTGAACCCGGATTCCCCGCTTTCAGAATGGTTTTACCTTACCTACTTCTCCAACTATGTGCAGCCGCAACAAAACACAACCGAACGACAACCCGAAGACCGTACCTTGCGAAGCATCGTCCTTTACAAACCCAGTCGTTCCAGGTGCTGAAGTTCTCTCCATAAAAGCAGAAGAGAGGCGAAATATTGACATACCCGCTGTTCCTGGGCTTCTTGAGCCGGTGTCCGACCTCAACTTCTGCGACGTGCAGATTTACCTCACCCACCCAGGAGCCAACGATAAAGTTCTGGTAAAAACATGGCTTCCACTTACACGAGGACTCTGGAATGATCGTTTCCAAGCGACAGGTGGGGGTGGCTGGGCAACGGGCATGCTCGACCTCTCGCTCGGGCCAGCAATCGCAACCGGCTATGCCGCATCATCCACAGACGGCGGACACTCAGTTGATTATTTCAGTGCGGACTGGACACTGAATGAGGATAAGAGCGTCAATTGGGATCTTCTTCAGAACTTCGGAACGCGAAGCCTAGCAGATATGATCCATGTCGGCAAGAGCCTTACGGAGCAGTATTATCGTCAAAAGCCTCGCTACTCGTACTGGAACGGATGCTCGCAGGGTGGAAGGCAAGGCTATGCTATTGCGCAGAGATATCCGGATATGCTCGACGGCGTATTAGCTGCTGCACCTGCTTTGAGATTCCCGGCGCTCACAATGTCTTTCCTCTGGCCAAACCTCGTCATGAAGGAGACGGGAACAGTGGTCAGCAATTGTGAGTTTAACTGGTTCGCCGCGAAAGCCCTTGAAGAATGCGACATTCTGGACGGAGCCAAAGACGGAGTCATCGGAAACCCCGAGACTTGCACGTTCGATCCACGCTCGCTTGTTGGGCAGAAGCTAGAATGCTCCAGCATCGAGATCGAGGTCACAGAAGCGGTTGCAGATGTTGTGCGCAAGGTTCATGAGGGCCCGACCACACCATACGGCTCGAACGTCTTCCCCAGTCTTACCTATGGGACATCTCTCAGCACATTTGTGAATGCCACAACTAATCCTGACGGTACTCGTACCTTGAACGACCCTGGTCTCGACGTTTTTGCTCGAACTATTCTTCTGAGGAAGTCAGACAAGTACAATGTTACCAAATTAACACCAACCGAATTTTGGTCTCTTTGGGCGCAAACAGACGAGGAGTATGGTTGGATCATGGACGGTGATAACCCAGATCTTTCCGCTTTCCGCGATGCAGGCGCGAAGTTGCTCAGCTGGCACGGCACCATTGACGACATTATCCCTCATAAAACCACCAACAAATATCGCCAGCGCGTTGAAAGGGAGCTAGGAGGGGCAAAGGCTGTGGATGAGTTTTACAGGTTGTTCCTCGCTCCAGGTGTAAAGCACTGTGGATTCGGTGATGGTGCAGTGCCGAAAGATCCACTCGAGACACTACGAGATTGGGTGGAGAAGGGCGAAGCGCCAGATACGCTCGCAGCAGAGACCCGGAACGAAGCAGGCGAACTTGTGACACGAAATTTATGTCGTTACCCCAGAACACCGAAGTACCTGGGCACTGGAGACGTGAACAAGGCAAGCAGCTGGGGCTGTGTGAGTAGTGACGAAGAAGAGGTACCGAAATCCGGAAAGACGTTTAGGGACGAGCTGTGAACGTTCAACCTGGCGTTTATGAGTATAAATCTTTCAGAATGGCGTTTATGAGTGATAGTCTTCCAATACGGCCTTCATGAGTATTAACCAGGATGTAATCTTGTAAGCAAGCTTTTGTCATCAGCCCTTTAGAACCAGGGGTAGGAGTTCAGATATAGAAACCTGTGATCGCGTTTAACCGTAATAGGCGACCCCCCCTGTCTTTCTAGACCACCTGCACAATACTCTCCTCATCTGCGCGCCCCCCAACCTTCCATTTGCAATTCACAAACCCCCGCTAGCATACTACCAGCCCATCATATCCTTCACAACATATCCGACATGCCAATCATCGCATCTTCGTCCCCGGTCCAGCATACAGCCTCGTACCTTGGTGGACAAGCAAAACACCGGACTACACCCAGATTCACTGGCGCAAAGGGCACAAAAGACATGTAACCTCCTCCACAAACGGTATCTAGACCCTGACCTCGACCATGACCTCTATCTCTATGCACACTACGGGACTAAACGTCGTGTAGTCCACCCTGATGATATCAAGAAGCATAATACTGTTGACACCAGCTATATAAGATTAGTGGACAATCTTGCCACATAGTATCGACACGGACATTGCGAACTACACATGCAATACCCATTCAGAGAAGATGTACATAAATACGTCGCATGAATATCCACCGCGAAAGAGGTCGAGGGCGACATGTCAGGGCGATGAACCCGTGGCAAAAGGCAACGAGTAGACATTTTGAAAGCGCTGGACGGCGCCTTGAAATCCGATTTTGGACGGTTATACATAAATGCATACAATTCGTTACCCATCTTTACATCGTGCATACAGCGCCGCGCAGTCCCAGCTTGGAACTAGAGCCGAGGAACAACACAGCGCGCTTATGTTAATCTCACTTCCGCTCATCTCCATCCTTCCATCCCGCCTGCGCAGGACTATCAAGCGCCAGAGTCTCATCTGTATCCACTCTCTTCACGGCATCGACATCCTCCACGTGTATCGAAGGACGCTTCTGCTGCTCTGCGTCCCTCTTTTCTACTACCGCTGAGCCGGGCGAAACACCCTCTCTCGTCAACGAACACCAATGCTGGGTGATCGGCACTGGACCATCAGCATTCTGCCACTCCTCCGGCTCAGCCAGGGTTAGGGTATTCTTGTGAACCTGCAACAGTCCGTCTTCAACCCAAGCATCCACGCCTCGATGCGCCGCCTTCCTGCGCCGCTGGAAGCAGCGGGTGATGCTTTCCAAGAAGACGTTCGCGAGGATGATCAGTGTGCCCAGACCAACTGTCAACGCGAGCCCGTAGGTGTTGATAGAGCTGAATTGCCCGCTTGTCTTTGCCCTGATCATTGAGCACAAGTTCCGGTAGTTGTTGTCCGGCACAACGAGGAACTGCTTCGCGGCTTTGGACGAAGGGCCGCGGGCATAGTCCACGATGATACGTTGTATCTCGGTGAGAACGCGATTGTGCATGTCTTGGAGCTCGATGACCCACTGGTTCCGGGGCAACGGCATTTGTACGCCATCGTTGCTCGTGTCGTCTGCCAGAAGCTGGATTGGCTGCAGTATGATGGCATTGTTGGCGTATACGGCGTTGATGAGCAGGTCGACGATAGCAGACTGCATGGGTGACAAATCGAGGTCGAATTTCGCAGCTGCGGTTGCGGGAACAATGCCTGCGAGGGAAGTACATGCTCCTTCTACATCTCCTTTCTTGGGGTTGCAGAACTGAAACTGTTCGACACAGCCCAGCGGCGAGAGAAGGTGATCACTGAAATAGTAGGTGCGATTTACTGGTCCGGGGTTTGGACGGTGCGCCGAAAACCAGGGGTCGTCGATAGGTTTTGCGAAGTTGACTGCATGTGCAGCGAGAAACATCATGTAGATGTCTCCATCTGTCGTGTTGAATTCTTTACGCGGTATGTATGATGAAGAGCTTGGAAATGGTAGACGTGAGTCGAGGCGGTAGTATCTCTGGGTGCTAGATCGCAGTGTCAGTAGGTTGGAGGTCCGAGATATCATGAACAGAGAAACACATACACCATTGAGTAGCCCGTAAAGCCCTGAGATAGGCGGTTAGTGTTATCACTAACTGCTTCTGCCACATAGTCTGTGTTGTTGTACCAGGGAATCGTGCCCCAGTTCCACTTGATGGTGTATTCATCCTCACCCATCGGACCAGTAGTGTTCTCCCTTGTTGTCCACAGATCAGGTTGCAAAGGTGCACACGTGGTAACTTTACGAAAGTGGACATTGTCTTTGTGAGTATTGATTCCAAGGACGTCGTTGGTGTCCATGTTGCCGGTGTCCATCTGTAGATTCTCATTGCCGTAGATGCACGTCTGATTGTCGAATGGGCATGACGCATTCATGTAAGAGGTGTAAGGAATGGCTTTCGTCGTGAAGGCCTCGCACATAGGTGAACTGGTCTCTCCGGTGGTGTTGTAGCAGGCACGGGCGTAGATGCGACCGAACTCAGTGACGCCACCGATGTATTTGGTATTCTCGATCATGAACTCGTTATCGCTGGCTTTGACTGTCTCTGCATCTGGCACTTCCCAGATCCCACAATCTGCTTTTGTCAACTACGTACTTCTTGCAGACACTTTGTCTACTGCTTCTTTTTGAGAAAACTTACCATCTCCCCTCAGTAGAACATCTACCTGACTTGTCTCCATGATGTTGGAAGACAAAATACCCGTTGCGGTCAACAACACCATGAACAGAAACGGCACAAAGATCGGCAACCCGCTCACTCTCCACCACGCCTTCTTCTCTTTCTTGTAACCCTTGGCATGTCGCCACGCCCATGCAATGCGTGTCAGAGTCCACAGTGTCTGGCCAGGAGATCCATTGTTTCTAATGGACATATCCTGCTGATACCTCAAAGCGGCATTGTACTTTTGCCTCCCAGAAAGCCGAAGCTGGTACCAGATGAAGGCAGCGATGCCCCAAAGATGCTGACCCGCGAACTGAACGAAGAGAGCGAGGAAGGCAACGAGAATGACGCCATTTTTAGAGGAGATAGTGATGTTGGTGCCCTGGATCGTACCCTTGGATTGATCTTTCCAGGAGCCGATGAAAACGTCGGCGTACGAGACGTCGGCTGGTGAAGCCATTGGGTAGGCAAGAAGTGTTCAAAGCTCTTACGTGTTTCGACACTGTTCAACACGACTCTCGCGACGATCATATATGCCCCTCTCGAAGGTGCAGTATATTCCAGACCCCAGTTCCATATCCTACATGTAGTAAGCATCGCGTTTGCGCTATGCTGGGAATCTCCATGGTTGTTGGCTGGGCAAGATTTGTTTCGTCGAAGCAATTTTCAGCTGCAGTCAACGTGGGCTGCAGTAGGGCTGGTCTAGCCTAATCTCGTTCCTGCCTCCGTCCGCATGCAACGGGATCTTCGTCTATCCCGAGGCCGCCCATTGGCCCGCCAAATATACCTGGGGTCAAAGGCGCGTAGGTGCAGCAGGCAACCACGCATAGATGAGATAGAAGGTATCGCCATATGTAAGACGAACCGAGTGTGGTTCCTTTAAGGTTATTTTCGCCCCATCCCGCATAGTCTTCCGCTTCTTCGCTGGGTCTGCGTCGCTTCTGATGCCTCCATAGATAATGCAATGCAGGGGCTGGGTTCTGTTGTTAATCCGTGATGTTCCCAGCTTGCAGTCACGAGTTTGAGCCCCTGCCTGAGGCCGGGTAATATAGCCATGCACCCATGGCCAGGACCATGGTAGAGATAGGGGCCGAAAGTCAATGTTCGGATCTCGAATTTGCCGTGACAGAGCGACCGGACCGACGAGCTGCAAGTAGGCTTCTGAGATGACATCCGGGACGGACTGATAATCGAAGTGTGAGATGAAAGAGCGAATCGAGCCCTCGATCTTAAGAGCCGAAGGTTCCGACCTGGTCTGCTTAGTTGCGAAAGCTATCTCGAAGATCAGCGCGCCCGTTGAACCATCCACATTGCTACTATTTTAGTAGTGGGGACCGTAGCGTTATTAACGATGGTTTGACGGGACATATGCACATGTAGCGTACCTCAAACGCAACTATTTCCAACCACGGAGTGGAGAAAGCTCGACGCAAGAGTCGGCCCATTGTGAACCATGGGGTGCGTCCGGTGGTGTGGTAAAAATTCGGAGAATTGCATCCTTCGAACGGTGCACTGGGCCTTCAATGGACGGCAGGAACCGTGGTCTCACCTCAGCCGTTTGGGCCCCACCAATCAC
This sequence comes from Paraconiothyrium sp. Pb-2020, assembly GCA_022419385.1. NCBI lineage: Eukaryota > Fungi > Ascomycota > Dothideomycetes > Pleosporales > Didymosphaeriaceae > Paraconiothyrium > Paraconiothyrium sp. Pb-2020. The sequence goes on along the minus strand of JAJUBI010000003.1, from coordinate 4,602,176 downwards.
TCGCTCATATGGTCGCGTCCATTGTTGCGTGCAGGGTTTTGGGGCCAAAAATAAGACCCTGTGTTATCCCAATGACGTCCACCGTGCTCGAGGGTGTCGTCTTGACTCGCGTAATTGCGTTCTTTCTCGTGGCCTCACATAAGCACTTCTGATCCGATGAACCGATTCCTCCCATGTTCCCGTGACCCTGGCGCTTGCGATACGGCCTAGGGCCTAAGGTAAGGCATATTCTTGCCGTGATATTTGCTGTTCCTGAGTACAGGATTGAGTCGCGTACCTGCAGACGCCATCGTTCTTGCGTGTTACATCATTCCACCGATTGAAACGAGAGGTGGATGCGCACTGCTAATAATGGCACATATTTGCTGAAGGAAGTGATTGTAGGAGCGATGGAGGCTGGGCGGTTGAAAGCACTACGTGGGTCTAGCGCAAAGTGGGAAGGCAAGAGCCACCGAGGTCGGAAGGTGCCTTACAATAGTGCTTTAGGCAAGGACGACGAGCCATGTTATAGCATATACAGGATTTTGATATTTCATTCTACTAATAGGTTACAATGTGTGGAGAGGAGGACAGGGTATGGAGCAGAAGCATGCAGGCACACGCTCCGTCAGAAAGACTTCGCAAGCCATGCCCAAAAACAATAAAAAGGCACACCAGTCTATTACAGCGCCATAACCAGGCTCTCCGCGGTCCCTCCCGTCCCCATGCACCGTCCTCGTAGAGCCTCGTAGAAGGTATAACTCCCCCTATGCAATGCAGATCGCAGCGTACTCAAGCCTCAACCGGGACTACCCTGCCTAATGTCATCTCCTCAGGGCGGTCCTTCCCAAAGGTAAGAATCTATTTCGTACCGTTGGCGTCAGCCATCTTGGCGTCTGCGTACGCCTTTGAGGTGAACTCCTTGTTGCCCTGGGGCGTGGCCTTGATGGTGCTGTCGCCGGGGTTCCAGTTGGCGGGGCAGACTTCGCCGTACTTGTCGGTGAACTGGAAGGCGTCGATGAGGCGAAGGGTTTCGTCAACGGAGCGGCCGACGGGGAGGTCGTTGATGGTGATCTGGAATGATTGTTAGCCATAATTTTCCTCTTCAACCCTTGCGTTGTTTCTGTGCCTCCGCGCAGTTGGACAAATCCATTCATGCATGCCGTCTCTTTCCCGCAGCTCCTCCAGCCCAATCCACAGCTCGCTCGAATATCCACTCACCTGTCGCACGATTCCGTTCGGATCAATGATAAATAGTCCCCGCAGCGCAATACCCTCCTCCTCAATCAGGACCCCATAATCCTTGCTCAGCTGGTGGTTCTTGTCGGCAAACAGCGGGATATCAATCTTTCCCAGTCCACCGTCGCGTCTGCTGGCATTCGTCCACGCGAGCAGACTGTACTCGGAGTCGGTGGATGCGAAAACGACCTTTGTGTTCCGTGCTTCGAAGTCGGCAGCCCGCTCGCTGAAGGCGATGATCTCGGTCGGGCACACGAAGGTCCACGCCATGGGGACGAAGCCTAGGACGAGCCATTGCTTGGTCGAGGTGTATTGCGTGAGGGAGAGGTCTGGAAGGGATGTCAGAGGGGCCTCAAGCCAGTGACGTGGTATGGTGTGGAATGTCGGCTAGCTGTAGAAGGCCAGGGCTGTGACACTGGAAGCATAATTGGCGAGCGTACCTTCGAAGGTGCCATCGACGACAGCGGTGCCGCTGAATGGCGGGGCGGGCTTCTGGACCCGCGCTTTGGGCGTGTAGGCGGCAAAAGCCATAGTGCGTGGTGTCGATGTAGGATGGCGCGATGTTGAAGCGCGATGTTGGCGCGATCAGTCGATCAAAGCTTGAGTGACGAGCGGTGTCTCAGCTGGAAGCGTTGTGCACGAGCGGGTGGAGGATGCTTGCAATCAAGACAGCACAGGTAGATAAATAGGGTCTGATGTAAAATCAGCAGATAATTTGTCCCAAGCTGCCGTTCCGATCTGGCAACGCCGGCTGTCTGTGCTGCGTCAAGTAAGCAACGCGCTCTAAGAACAGAGCCTCTTCGTCACTCCGAAGTGGGCCCTCGCTCTACGTAATTCCGAATAACGTGTTTCCAGAACCCTCTGTTCGCGACACGCCTTGCCGATAACGGCCGCCGACTTGATGCCGCAGAATTCGAGGCTCGCCCGCTTACGCGACCCTTCAATTACTTTTTATCAACGTCCCGAGCCAGGGCATGCACCTAAAAAGAGCCTCTTACCCACTTGCGGCCACGCCGCAATCGAGCGATTGGCCGCCGCGACATGGCGCCGGCACCTCACACGTGGTACGCCATGCTGCTTTGGTCGAAACGCCATTCTGCATTCTACAAACGTCATTTGGCTACCTGGTATATACTACACGGTCGACCCACTACAGCGCTCGAGGTTCTTGATGTGGGTTATCTTATCAATCGCTGTAGCCTTGCTATGATAGCCTCCACGCCCGCAGCGGCAGCGCCTGTATCCTCGCCACCGCTGGCTTGATGTACCCGTAGAAGGTCACCGCCCCGATGATTATGCATATGATGTTCATCACGTAGTAGCCATCCGTCTGCACATTGCAGGTGCCACCGCCGGCTTCACATCGGTGTCGGTCAGCCTCCAGCGCGCAAGAGAAGGCTTGGGTTACAACGTCACCCTTGAGGTCACCTGGAGCCTTGGTAGGCGGCTCGCACGTTGCCACGGTGAAGTAGTCGACAAAGCGAAGCACGAAGTAGCGAGGGAAGGTACCTCCGAGGTTGGAAACACTGTTGTAGAGTTAGTCAGGTACTCAATTCTAGAAAGGCGGTGGGTTCGCTTACGTGGCTAGTAGAGTCATGTAGGTGCCTCCGATTACCGGGTCGGATATCTTCGCATGGAAAGCGGAGACCGCAACAAACATGACTGTGTTCATAAAAGTGGATAAAACGTGCTCGCAGATGACCAAGAGCAGATACCACGTCGTCGTTCCGCCCGCAGGGAAGATGGAGACGACGAATTGAGCAAATCCGGCCGCAACCAGGCGTCCCACGAAAGCCAGTGACCAGATGTGCATGGGTGGATACGTCTGACACCATTTTCCAATGTAGTAACCAAGCGACATCTCAATAGGAAAGTCGATAAGAATGGTAAGAGCAAGATCTTCCTGGCTGAATCCCTTGGCAAGCAGCTTCAAGCTGGTGACTCCGTCGTTGGTCTGGAAGCCGATCTTCGCTATAAGATGGATGACGATGAAGGTTTGGATGTTCGGGAGTTTAAGGATCCCCCACATGGTCTGGTAGACTTCCATGATACCCTCCCTCTCTTTAGTCCTTTCCTCCCGCTTCATCACCGCCAGACCCAAAGTCACGGCCAAATATGCCCATCCCCAGAACGTAAGGTAGCTATCCAGGTTCATCAGTCCGGTTGTACCAGGCGTGCTGCGGAACCACTTGTTGGTAAAATCAACCGAGTTGAAAGCGAGGAAGACTGTGTGAGAAAGAAATTGGCCACCAGTAAGACCGACTGTTTGCGCCGTTGATGCGAAAGGAAGGTTCTCTTGAGAAAGAAGTGTCAAAGCCCACCCTGTAGATATATTAGTATTCGTTCAGAAGCTTTTCCAAAGGCAATCTTACCATCTACAGCAATGTCTTGCGTTGCGCAGAGGAAAACCAACGCGAACCACCAGAATGTGAAGTTCCAGATTCCACTACCATCCTTCTCCGCAGCAGAGTTCATGATCTTATTGACCACAGAGCCCAGCCAAAGCATCGAGAAGCCAGAGACGGTCTGAATGGGCAAGATCCAACTCTTCCTGCGCCCGAGCTTTGGTGACCACACCGCGTCCACGATTGGGCTCCAAAGCAGCTTCAGCGAGTATGGGTATGCCGCGAGTGAGAAGACCCCGATAGCTGAATACGAAGCGTCCGCTTTCTTCAGCAGGAATGGTACTGAGCCCATCGCCAGGCCCATGGGTATGCCTTGCAAGAAGTACAGCAGTACTAGCAGCAGGAAATTTCGCTGATCTTTCTTCGATAGCTCGGAGAACCCTTTGGATGACCCCTCGTCACCTTTGTCTAGCTCTGGTACTGCATCGTCCAAGGTGAAGCTCGGGCGCTGCATCAGGGAGGCTGCCTGGCCAGCGGGCGAACTAAGATCTATAGAGCCGTGTCTACGCCGGTGTTCGAGGATGTTGCTGCTCATGGTCGCGCTGCTGTTAGCCCGCCCGTTCTGCTCTTTGGGCGACTTCGCGTTGCGCTTGCTCATTTGTAGATCGGTATCGGAGGAAGAATCGACGTCGGAAGCAAAGGAAGAGGTACGGAGGAGGGCGCTCTCGGGCGCGTCTGACGATGCGAGGGAACGACGTTCGGCGCGTTGGTTTCGTTGAGCTTTGTTTTGACCGTTTGTGCCGAGGTTCTGAAGCTCCACTGCAGCTCCACTGTACGAGCGGCGGTGTTGTACTTGGTGATGGGGGTTTCGCGGAGAAGTAGGGCTGTCAATAGAAGAGGATGTCGGATATGAGGGGACAATGAGTGGTTCGCCAGTCGGGGATGGCATTCAAAGAGAGCTAGGAAGGGGCCCGTAGAAAGGAACGTGTCTACTTTGCGGTAAAACTTAGTGCGGACAATCCAATTAGGTTCGCGATGATGCTCGGACACAGTTGGGTGGAACGTGGCCCTTCCGCTAGTGCTCAGGTGGCGGAGGTCGCTAGCTCCCCGAGGTTCGAGAATGACAGCATTGTGGATAAACAGTCAGCGAATCTGAGCATCTATGCGTTTGAAGTACAGTACAAGTCGTGACCCGATGTACTTTTAGACTCCAAATATCGCGATCACGACATCTGCCCATGACGATTAGTGCGTGCGGCTGGCACGAACGACTGGTCTGCGCTTCCCACGTGAGACCGTGATTCGGCCTTACCCCATTCAGACGCATCAACACCACACCACGCCCTCAACTCAGCACCATACCGGACCCTCACTATGGCCACGGCAGAAGAGCTCGACGCTGATATCAGCGGCCTCCGTGACCGCATCGCGACCCTCAAAGCGCATCGCGCAAATCTGACCTCCATCCTCCTCTCGCAACCCCACCTTCCGGCGCGTCTCGAACAGCGCCCAGTCCTGCACGAGCGCAACCGCCGCAATGCTGTCAAAGCCGTGCAAAAGCAATCGAATCGCAATCTCGAGAACATATATCGTGCCTGCGCTGGCGTCACAGCCTATAGAGTCAAGGATCCCGACCCGTGCGCGGTAGACGAAGGCAATGTGCTTGGTGTGCGCATCGAGGTGTCCATTGGCGGCAGATTCGTTGAGACATACCATGTACTTTTCAACCGACCAAATGCGGCACACAAGACCATGTTGAAGATTCACAAACATACAATCCCACCGTGCATCCCACTACAACCGCTCGCGAATAAATGGCTACCCGTGGCGAAGAAGGGTGCCGAGGAGCCTAAGGAGCAGGATTTGGTGAAGTTTGGCAGACATCTGCGGAAAGAGCTCGTGAGTTGGCATATGAGGCTGCACACGCTGGAAAAGCTGCGGAAGGATGCAAAGATCGAGGATGAAACACAACGAACGGACGGATCGAATGTGGAATCTGCGGTGGGGACGGTGTTAAATGCCTTCGTCAGCGATGATGATGATTCAGAAGAGGAAGGTCCGTCAAGCGAAGCCGTCGGTCCCCTCAGGATCTCGAGAATTGATGCGGATGGGGCTGTGCGAGAGATCACAATCACATGGTCTAATGGCAGAGTGGGCGTTTTTAAGGTCACTAAAGATGGCGAAGTCGACAAGGCTGTCGTGAGGACAAAGGAGGGTACGCGAGAAATTTTACTGGGCGATAAGGCTCTTGGACGGATTGAAGGACTGGTTGAGAGGCTCGAGACGTAACCTGTCGAAGCTTGAGGTTTCCATCGGCGAAAGGCTTCAGATGGACATAGAACGGAGTTTGTATTATTTCAAGATACCCACGGTTTATTCAACATCATTTATCTTATTTTCGCGCGAACTACAGTCGTTGAATTTGCACGGCTTGTTCTCAGGAAGAACTCTAGATGATTTTGAGCGTAGCCTTCTATACGATATTGGCCTGACCTCGGAATGAAGACGGGATCAGAAAAGCTCAATCGACAATCAGTTGCATTCTCGTTCAAGCAAACGTTGCGGTTGCGCCCAGCATCTTCCAAAAGCGGAATGTGTTTGGCCCCCATAAGGATTCAGTCACGATACTTCATGAAATCCGTCCTTCCTGCGAGGCGCAGCGGGCGTCTTCGTATATATCTTCGAGTTTCTCCCTATCCATTTTCCACAGCGATTCTTCAGCGTGCGGTACATCATCTTTGCTAGCCTCTGCACTCGCGTCCATGGATGCGTCAGCAGGCTTAGGCAGCAGCACAGCGACTGCCACCGCAGTATACACATTTGCGTGCACTGCAACACCGCTCCCAAACAACTGCCTTGCAAATAGTTGGTCGAACACAATCGTCGAAGTCACAGTTGTCCCTAGCGGTGCGTGGCCCGAGCTCCCCTTCTCATTCCTCTACATGCCTACTGACCGTGGTAGATGTCCTCAATATCCCAACCGACTTCTCGAATTCTGCATCTTCCAGCACAGGCAACCTCCTGAGCGAGCTGCCCAGGATATCGGGAGATCTTCCCGACACTACTACTGTATCTGCTACAACTGCATTCACGTTCGCGTGCACTGCGACGCCGCTTCCTAAGGATTGCGAAGTAAATAGCTGGTCTAACACTATCATTGAAGTCACAGCTACGCCTGGTCGTGCGTCTGCCTAATTTTTTGCGCCCCCTTGATACCGAAGCTGATGCTGGTACAGAAGTCCTGGTGAATCTCCCGACTGACCTCCTTGTAACATCTTCTCAGACGGCAAGAGAGGGTGAGAAGACGACAAGCCAAAGTGGGCAGCCGGCAGGGACGCCTGGTGCTGCGATTGGTAGGGATGTTCGCGTTGTAGGGGCGGTGGTGGGTGGGCTGGTTGCTGGGTTGGTTGTGCTGTAAGGTGCTACTACAAGTTACAGGATCGGAGAGGTATGCGGTGCGATTAATACCCCAGACGCTTCCTACTTGATTTGTGACAATTGATATTCATTTTTCATTCAGAAACTGCATAGCTCGGATCAGAATAATTCCACACAGAAGTGTGAATAAAGCACATCACGTGTGTAACCAATCAACCACCAGCCCCCACGCTTATGTACTTGCTTTAACATTTCTGCGTCAGCACAGCCAGCAAGACCGGATACGCATCATTCTCCGGCACGGGCGTCCTCTTCTCCGTCGCCGACACCGTTGCCATCGACACACCCTCAACTAAGCCTGGCGCTAGCTTTATCTCATTCTCATTCAACCCAACAGCACTAGCATCCAACTGCATCCGAATCTGCACCCCGTACCCTAACAATAGCGTCACCGTCTTATGAACCTTCTTCTTGAATTTGGGGTCTACGTCCGCCCGGAGCTGCTTAAGCACATCCCGGAAATCAGGAATATCCCACAGCCCCCTCGCCACGCGGAAAGGCACTATGTGCGTATAGGTAAGCCAGATGTGGCACCCGCACTGGCTAACGAGGGATTCAATTTCCTCGGGCGTTGCGACAGGTGAAGAGTCGTCGAATTGGGGAAACCCAAGACTTGACCAGGTGGACATGTGCGCACGCTTGAGATCGAGCTCCACCTTTTGCGGGTCGGCGAGTTCCTTCTTGAACGGGAGGCGCCAGGGCAAGGCGGCAGATTCGAAATTGGGAAGGACGTGGAGGGGACGGTTGCGTACCGAGGCTTCGTTGACGTCGTAGCGGCTTCCTTTCTCTAGTTGGAAGGAGTCCAGGCTGCAGCGCATTGTATTGCTATTTGCCTGTTAGCAGATATTGGTTGGATGCCGGGTGCCCGCCAATTCACCCTTGATGTTCATCTCGCCGGGCTTGAGCGGCATCAAAACCCTGCATCGTCTTCACCCAGTCTGTTGGCTTGAGTACGCTACCTGCGAGATCACGTATGGCACATCTCGCCTGGTATTCCATGCCGAAATGCTCATAGTGCGTTTGCCAGTGGTACGAAGGGTCTACTGCAAGCTTATCCTGGAAAGATTGCCACAACACGTGATACGCATCGTCAGCGTCTCGACGGGCATCGATGTATTTCTTCTGATCCGACGTCAGGGTGGTGTCCTGGTTTTGGAGCTAGGAATTGTCAGTGCACAGATTTCGATGGCCTAACAGTACTCACATCAGTTACAGAGGCAACGTAGCTACCAGATATATTAGTATCGTCTTGTCGGAAGTGAAGACGACGCACCTACCCCCTCAAGAAACTGAAAAACGATGCTTCCGCTCCCGTTGCCGAGAAAGCCAGACTACTTCCATTCTGTATCGGATCCGACTTCCAGTACAACGCCTCATTCGCATATTCTGGAGCACAGTCAAGCGGGACGCCTTTCTCTTGCAGCGTTGCTACAAAGATAGCCTGGTCCGGGATACTCAGATCTGTTTCTGTCGTCAAGAACGCTCGCAAGGCGATGGCATATGCTTTCAGGAGAATAGACGGCGTAGTGGGAGGATGGCTGGAGGCGAAGGTAGACTCTCGTGCGGAGAATGTAAGCTTCGGGGCGACAATTTCTGGCTCGAGCGGGATCGGTGCAAGCTTAGTTTCGTCCTCATCTTCATGATCCAGAGATGACCACTTCCATTGTGCTGGACCCGAGAGCGGTAGCTTCTCAACTAGTCCGAGGCGCTGGGCGAGGTCCTGAGCTGTCTTAGCATCCATTGCTCATAGCCACGCTCTCTGGCACGAGATGATGTCAACGGGGTGTGTCAGGGTAGAAAGAAGCTGGAATGCGGAAGGATTGTCCCTCAGAGGATTGACAGCGCCCTGGTGCAATCGAATTGGAAGAGTTCGACTTCACAAGACGTGGTGGGCTCATGAGTCCAGAACTCTCCAGCTGGCTGATCTTTCGCTTCCTCCAGTACCGCAATGCACTTTTGATGTACATGAGGAAGTGCCCAACTTGAGAAGGTTTTAACGACGGGCCGAATGATAGTCAAGGCACTACCCACAGGGCCGTGAACAAGCTCCGATTTGCAATGCACATGCACATGCACTGTGTTTACGCACAAGCTACCCATTACGCCGTATTGTTAGCGTGGTGTTGGCGAATTTAGCGCGGTATTGGCGACTATCAGTATGGTAGGCTCAGCTGTCCGCACAACAGCCACACTCACCAAGAGGAGTAATGAGTGGCACGTGGAACGGGCCGGTCCTCTGCCGCAAACCCACATCGGCCCTATCATTGGATGGCTTTGCACACTAAATAGATTATATCCTCAGTTACTTCTCTTCGACCTACACTATCAGTTTCTGACATTTCAGAAAAAGTATCGATCGTCGAAGCTCTGCATTCTGTTGTCCGCATGGATACCGAATTTGGCGGGATAGATTGGAGGGCGAGACTGGCCAAAGGTTGGTCGCCTCGTAAACCTCGAAACCTTCGCACAGCGAAGCAGCTGCACCTGCGTGCAGGACGCGAAAGTTCAGCCTGCCACGAAACAACACGGTAAACATGTGTTGTCATGCTGGGTTGATCTTGTAGCACCACGCGCTTTTGTATCGCACACTCAGCCAGCCATGTTCAGTCCAGTAACAATAGCCATCTCAGTGAATGTGAGGACTTGCTCGATAGATGGAATACATTCTATTAGGTATGAAGCTTTGGCCAGACTCGAACCATGAGGTGAGCTGCGTGCATCAGCAGGTACCGCTGTATTCTCAGAGCCCAAACAATCTGTATTGCATCACTGACTTGCCGCCTCCCCTATACGTACTGTGCAGCGCTTAAGATCTAGAATCACAAAAGAGAAACATCTTCATGTATACCATTGTATCCAAGTCCGTGGGAGCTGGAAACGGTTGGTATTCAACGTCTTGCTCACCCAGTATCCACTCCTAGACACTAGATACTCTCGTGCATCCCAAGGTCTCCTCAGCTCAGCCCACAGCATTGCAAGCGCTTAATGCCGTCAACACTGCGGAGAATCGGGCAGATGGACAAGCTATCGAACCGGTTATTCGCCTTCCCTTGTCAATTCCGCCTCTGCGTAGCCAAAATTGGAAGTTAAACATGAACAGGCCGTCAATCCCAAGCCAAAATTGGAAGTTCAATATGAACAGGTCATCAATCACATGAAGCTTGCAGTAGGATAGCGCTATATTCACTGCAGCTTATTCGCAAGCAACTTACGCCATGTGCTGTGAATAGCGGCCCGGAGGTCGTGCTCTGCATGATGGAACAGTCTAGGTTGGCGAAGTGGTATGTACGACCTTTAACTTCATCAGGTGTACCGTAATGCACTCATTAAGTCAGCATGGCTTTGTGTTCTCGGGCTGTATAAGTACCCTGGCTCCCTCCACCAGGTCAAACAGACCAGCCACCAGCACATCTTCTGTAGCAATCAAGACCTTCAGAACTTTACCAAATTCCCCAAGCCACCCCTCTACCTTTCGCCAACATGCCTCTGACCGAAGCCGAACTCTGGAAGGTATATGCCAACAAGATCAAGAATGACTACCTCCAGCAGTCCGATCTTGGACCGCAGAATAAGATCTTCATCCCGCCAATCAATGCCCAGGCGATTCTTGCTTCGGGAGCCATTAAGCAGTCACAGACCAACTTCGGTGTCTTCCGATCTAGCGACCCTTTGCTCGAGGTCAACAACCCCTCTTTCACTCCTTCCAATGATGGCTACGCCCGGAGGTGCCTAAACTATCTGAGCGCAGTCCAGCTTGTAAGTGATATCGATGAGGGAGAGATGACGAACTTCAGGCTAAAAATTTCAACCAGGACACTGATGCTTCGGCAGGCCTCATCCAAATCAGGGACGAGGCTTACAAGAAGCTGAGCGCAGCGACTGAAGCCTTCCAGGCAACGGCGAAGAAGGCCAAGGCTGCCTGGCAGGATTCTTTCGACTATCCCGGTGTTCCCATGTACCAGTGGATTGTGCAAAACTATCCCATGTACACTGCTGCTGAAAACGATCAGTCTGCTGCGTCCGCGGCCTTTGACAACGTGATGAACCAGATCTACGGGCCCAATTACAAGACTCTTGATCAGATGAAGAAGAAGCTCGGGCTGGCTTTAGAACAGCAGCCCTCAGCGTATGCGCATCAAAACAAGCAAAGCGATGACTCTCACTGACGACGGAATCAGGTTCACCATGGTGGTCAATGCCGCTCTACCCGATGCCGCCGAGAACACGACCGCAGATGAGTACCGCCCCAAATATGATATTGATGCGGGCTACGCGAAGCAAATCAAGGCCGGACGATCAGGACCGTTGATAGGAGTGGCAAGCACGAGAAGGCTTCCATCGTTATCAACGCCTCCGAGACGTCGAATTACGACTGGCACTCTGTTGGCTTTGAAGAGAGCAAAATCAACGCGTCCGCCGGCTTCTGGCCCTTCTTCAAGGTTGAGTACACAGAGTCGAACGAGAAGAAGACCGATGAGGTCAAGGTCGATGAGTCGTCCAGCAGCCTCTCTGTCAAGATCGTTGCCGATGGCATCGGCTCCTTTGGTGTCAGTCCTTCCAGCACCTGGTCAGTCTGTTTGCATCATGATCGGATGCAACAACTAACGAATTATTAAAAGGAACCCCGGCAACATCAAGAAGACCTATCCTAACCTATACGAATCCGCCTCCAAGCAACTCTGGGATCCAATGGTGCAGGTCAGCAAGATCGTCGTTGGCTACAACGTCCGTGTCGAGATCACTCTGGATTCGAACACGTACGAGAGCATCACCACTAAGGTCGACACGGCACGAACCCGTGACGCGAGCGCCTCTGCCACGCTGTTCGGTTGCCGCCTCAACATTGGCGGCTCGTACCACGACAGCCAGTCTAACTCAACAAATTGGAGCGACGTCAAGAAGAGCGATGACAATAACACGCTTGTCATTCCGGCTTCGAACAACACCATTCCGGTCTTGCTTGCTGTGGTTGGCACTGTTCTTTCTTGAGCACGTGCGAGGGGAGCGCGGAGCTAAAGCTATGGCTAATTGCAGCCACTTAAACCGAAAAGCATCAGAGGCTGACCCGAAGGGTCCTCGCAAACCATCGGCAGGTTATTCTGAAGTTTTCGTAGTCACAGCGAGAAATACGAACGATTTTCTCATAATTATTTCCATACCAATCTTCTTCGAAAAGTGAACTCTGAGTAGTTTTATCTCCAATAGCCATATATGTTCTATACCATGACAGTGTCCTTTACTATCCGATTGCAGCATCAGTGTTAACAAATCAGTCTATTCTTATCAGGATCAACGCCTGCTACACACGGCGTTCCACCTAGTTTCATGAGAGGGAAGGGGAAGCAACAATATATACCCTAGACATCCCAGTTCAGAAGACTCCAAAAGATGTTATTCATATAGTTGTTCTCAAATGGAGCCGTGCCTTCAAACTAGCCTTCGAAAGAAGCTTCTAGAAAGATATGCAACGGGCCTTCTTGACACTGTGGCAAGCTGTGGCCCAGTTAGGGCTCGGGTGAGAGATGAGAAGCGTGCAGGGTAGTATAGGGTCACGTAGGTAAACATCAATCAATTACTATATCAAGGACTTGAGAGTAATCTTCCGTAAGGAAACTGAACACAGAGAACTATATCGTGGATTAATGATAAGGATTACCTAGTAGTAATCCGTTATATCTATATGCTCCTATCTACCAGCAGTTCTATAGGCTCTATTATGCACATCCCACAGATCCCACAGATTCTAGCTCTATAGCTCCGTATCCCCTAGCCCTACAGATCTATAGATCCAATTACGTGACTTCTTTACGTGTCCATATTGTGCTCAGCATCTAACCCGTAATCGTAATCCTCCTGATTATACTCCGCTTAGTCGCTGCCACTGACGCTGTAATTTCGTAATTCTGGTGCGGCGTAGTAGCCGTAACAACAGAGCTCTATATAATAGTAATTCTTATGAGTTTTTTTTTTTTTAAATTAGACTATTGCATATAAATTCTCTTCAAAGTTTGGTCTTTCTGATTTCAAGAGTTATTATTCTTTACACTTAGGCCCAAAAAATTCTTAAAGCTTTTTTCGTTCCTTTATTGTTAACTACCGTACTAAACAAAATACTACACTTTTCTCAATCGTATGGTTGTTACGACATTACTGAAATCCCATTTGCTGCCAAGCGGCATTTACCTTGTCCTGAAGAGTCGTAGGGTAAGAATGCTCGAAGTCTGCCAATTCCCAATCTGGGACGTCGGTGTACTCGATCGGTAGCAGTGCGTCCGAAACAACTTTGCCACCCTTGTTCGGAGCCGCTGTACCGTGGGACATATATGGGATAAGTGGGAACCCGGCGCATTCTTGGTAGAATGTCTCATCCGTCTCGGGTCTACAGCGCGTGCTGAAAGCGAACATGACATCCTTAAAGTTGTAGATATCGATATCCTCCCCAACAAGCACCACGCGGTGGATAGTATAACCAGCCTTGACTAGGAACACGGCATCACCAATGCGCTTTCGGAATGCGAGTGGAGTTGTCTTCATAGCTCTCAGCTTCTCGTTGTCAATTTTCAAGACAACCCATGTGACCTGCGTTTCGAAAGGCGCGAACGCTTCTTTAACAGGCAGTCCAGTTTCTTGACATAATTGAGCGATTTGTGCTGCTGCCAAAGAGCCAATCAAGGTGTGCGTCTCGTCGGTTATCCTTCCACAGTTGGAAACAGGTAGGATCGCATCGTTGCGGTGAGTGATTTTATTCACCTTATACCGCGGCCAGTTGTGAGTATCACCCTTGAAAACATACCCATGCATCTCCCCGAAAGGACCCTCGGGTGCAGTTTCTGTGATCGAGAGAGTACCTTCCAAAACGATTTCTGCGTTGGCCGGAACATATAAGTCGTTCGTTTCGCACTTGACAAGATCAAACGGTTTTCCTGCCATGGCTCCGACGTATGCCGCCTCGGACACCCCATCTGGAATAGGCATGCTTGAAGCCATGATAGCCATAGGAGGGACGCCGAAGCAAAGAGCCCAAGGAACGTCCTTGCCAATTTTCTTCCACATCTGATGAATCTGCCAGATATGCTGCGGTTCGATGACAAGACCCACAAGATGGTTTTTATCGTTCACCATGGCGCGTGCAATGGACCAGTTGGTCCATTTTCCGTCTGGAGACTGCACTACGTGCATCCCATAAGTCTGAATGTAGCAACCGCCGTCCGACTGGTGGAGTAATGGCGCAGGTAGTTCTGTAAAATCGAACTCGCCATCTAACAAAATGTTTTCCTTGCAAGGACCACTCTTAACGATGCGAGGCTCTACTGGGTCGAGGTGTGCGGGCGATACCATTAATTGCAAGATGTCTTTCATACTAGCGGTTGGCGGTAGACCGAGATGCCTGGCCAGTCTTCCATAGACCTGATCTGGCTGGTTTCTCAAAGAAGCAGGTGCTCCAAGAATCCTCCAAAGGCCATTTTTCGCGCCTTTAACATTGTTGAACAGCGGTGCTTTATTATTGGTCTCGCACACTTTCCGGATGATGGCACCTATCTCGAGATGGGGATCGATCAAATCGTCAATCTCCACGAGATCATCATCGAGTTTCAAGGCCTCGACAAAGGACCGAAAGTTCAGATGCGGCTCCAGTTGCTCCGAGGGAATTTCCGTGGCTCTAGAGGCGACCATTGCTTCTTTGAGGTGTAAATAAATGTGAAAGATTGACTGTGGATCAAAATTGCAAGACTGGACAGTCATTTGTGGCCATATATATGCTCTTCGGGTCTCAACGTGGCCGAGGACGACGAGGCCAACTCAAAATCCTGCTAGGGTCCTGTAAAAGTCCCAAGATTGACCCGGACGAACTCCGAGAGCTCCGACACGTACAGCTAATTATCATGACATCCGACGTGCCTGAGATCGGCTGAAGTACGCAAATGCCCGAACATCCCGAGGAACCCCGAGGCCGAGAGCTGATCCTTACGTTACCCAACGCCTCCGAGTAATGCCGAGAGAGCACAAGTCAAGCAATGATAGCACTACAGATATCAACCCAAGGAAAAGCAGGCATACTTGGTAACAAAGTGCTTTCTTTACTGATCTTATGTCCACACATCAGGAACTACTTTGTATTGTGTTTTGATACACCAACGCAGTTAGCACTACTAGTATCGGGGTTTATCGCATTTTTGGAGCATCATCCTGCATGCTTGACACAGTTTCTTTATAAGAAGAAATAGGTTTTCAACGTGGAATTCATGTAAAAAAAGGATTTTAAGCCCTCAAAGCTCGTAGGATCAGCGAGACGAATCTATTCATGTTCAGGGGAATTGCCCATCCGAATCATTGACTAACCTCAAAAAATTTATACCTGTCGCTTCAAGTGTCCTTCGACGAGGCTAAGCCGTGCGTCAGACCCTATAATCGTTACACTGTGTGTCTCTTAGCCGAAGTTGTTGACTTAAGGGTACCCAATCAGTGCCAAGCAGATGGGCAATGTTTTCATGTTCTCAGACTGATGGAGTAACATCGGCCCTGGTTGCCCGCACGGGCGTAGCGCCAGTACTCGGGTTTTACGTGTATCGAATGACATCCGAGCTGGCCGAAGCCGCCGAATTGATCCAAGCATTGCGCGTCCGCGTCCAGAAAGCTTCGGTCGGCCGAGCGACCAACAACTGGGCCGAGGACGATTTTCTTTACCAATCTGACTGGTAAAATCATGCGCTGTTGTTCTCTAGACATATATAGATACGAGCTTCTTGCTTCGTAGATTGGGTCCATATCCGCACGTCGCACACGAATACCCACCCAACTAGTGAAAGCTCACTATAAAGACTTCTCAGAGAGGCGTTGAGATGATCGTTGCTTTCTTGGCTGTAATTTGTGCAGCAGCCTTATTTTGGAGATCCCGGCGCGGATACAACATCGATTTGCCATTGCAGGAAATCTTCTCGGGAGCACGAAAGTTAACCACTGTGCACGTGAGCGCCTCCAATGATTACGGTCATCTCGCAAACAAAGGCAAACGAGGACCATCTATGGATTTCACGGAGACCCAATCACACAAACTTGACACCTCAGTAATGTCGCGTCCAAGAGGCGCATCCCACACACCAACACGAATTATCGTCGCCATGACCGGAGCGACTGGATCCATCCTCGGTGTTCATTTGCTCAAGACTCTGCAACGCATGAATGTCGAAACGCATCTTGTGGTCAGTAAGTGGGCTGCCGCGACCCTTGCCTACGAAACGAACTTCACTGTCAAGGATCTCAAGGCACTCGCCACGAAGACGTATTCAGCAAACGATGTTGCCGCACCAATTTCAAGCGGTTCATTCAAGACGTTAGGCATGATCATCGTACCTTGCAGCATGAAGACTCTTAGCGCCGTTGCATCCGGCTTTGGCGAAGACTTGGTGACCAGAGCGGCAGATGTTGTTCTAAAGGAGCGGAGGAAATTGGTGGTAGTTGCGCGGGAGACACCGCTGAATGCAATCCACCTAGCGAATATGACGACCATTACGAATTGCGGTGGCATCATCTTTCCACCTGTACCGGCATTTTATACAAAGCCACAGTCGGTGAATGATATTGTGGCGCAGAGTGTGGGACGCATGTTGGACATGTTCGACCTGGATGCGGGAGATTTTGAGCGATGGACAGGGATGCATTAGTAACCCAATGATCGGATTCAGTCGTTGCACGATACAATATAATGAATTTCGTACGCTTAGTTCTTTCTTTTCATAGATGTTATTCCCTCGTCTCTGAAGCTCATCTTAGATGAAGTGAATGCTAACGTGTCGTGACTCTACCCAGCATTACACATTTGGAGCTGAGAGCTGTCCGATAAGCGAGGACTCAAATTTACTTCATTGTGACGGCTGCTACAGCATGGACATGCAGATGTATAATATTCTCTTAGCATCAAAGAGTTGTTCTTTACGCCAAGAAATGACGTGGATTTGCTGCAATTACGACATAAACTACCTAGCTCTTCCATCAATCTGTATCCAGATGTTCGACAAGGCTCCTTGGGGATCCGCCCGGTCTCTTCCGGGCTTCACTAGCAAAATACAATGATATCGGCCGAAACGCCACTGATGGCAATGCAGGCTAATTAGAAAGGTTTCTGTTTATTCTTTTTTTTTTTGGCTGGATTGGTCGACGTGTTTCGCAGAACAAGCGGCTGTTGTATCCGGAAATAATGTCGTATTTTAATTGGGTCGGGGGTCTCGGCTTGTCGTATGTAACGGGCCGATCTGGCTGCTCGGAGGCTTCGGAACCTGTCGGACTTCGGCACTGTGTAGTTGCTGTTGGTGCCCCATAAGTGTATAGAGCTATTAACTGCAGCTGTGCAGCGTATTCATGCTCAACAAACTGCAAACACACACCAATAGTCGTCGTCTAACAGTCGTTGCACATCAGTTCTTCGATATCCTCTACTCTAAGCAATATTCCATTTACCACCATGTTCTTCGAGCCCGGGAAAACCGACCACGGTCTTCTTACCATCCCTTCAAGGCAAATTCCAATCTCCGCCAATTTCGATCGTTGACCTGACTTATGCCAATTCACAGACTTGTGTATTGCCCCGTCCAATTAGCTAGATCTCCACCATCTCGTCTATTGGTAAAACCAATTTGGCACCCTGCTCCCAATTTAACAACCTTACCTTCGACCCTCCCTATGTCATGTTCGCTGCCAACACTGATCCCAACGGCGGTCGCAAGGACACCACTCGCAATGCTGAAGAGACTGGAAAGTTTTGCTGGAACCTTGCGACCTGGAACTTGCGTGAGGCAGTTAACGTAAGCGCCGAATGGACTGAGTACGGTGTTGACGAGTTCAAGAGGGCAGGTCTCAAGAAGGACTGGTCAGATGTTGTCAGCGTAGCAAAGCAAGCTGGTATGGGCTCAATCGAAGGCGTAGAGGAAGAGGATGACAGCTTCAAGGTGCCTATAGTTGCTGATTCCCCTGTGCGCTTCGAGTGTGAATACTACGATACGGTACGCCTGCCGGGTACTCCACCGATGGGAACTGTTGATATTGTCATCGGCCGCGTTGTTGATTTCCACATCGACGAAAGCGTCATCACAGATGACAAGGTCGATATCCGGAAGACGAAGCCTATAGCCAGATGTGGGTACTGGGAATATACGGTGGTCGATAGTACGTTTGAGATGCGTATTCCAGGTGACAGCAAGGCTTTACTCGGTGGTTTGGAGGGTAGCAGCGACGTGAATCAGGGTATCGTGGGCGACGCGAGAGAGGGTAATTTGAAGGACGGCATGAGGTTCTACAATGGCAATAGGAACGTATAGAAAGAATTTTTTTTTGTCGGAATCTAGTTTCAGCGGAATTCCGCATGTCGATCCACCATAGGATTCTATGTATATGTGTCTTCATGGCTTCAGGCTGATTCGATATTTCCCCAGAGGATGGAGTCGTACATTCCAATCATTCCGTCATCATCGCCATCAAAGTCTGCCAAATTGTGAAGGTAGTCCGCAAAAAGCATCTCGTCCTGTAGCATGTTTATATTCGAACATGTAGGCTCCGCAGGCAGCTGGTTGGCATCAAAATTCTCTTGGACAAAATCTTCGCCTTGTTCTGCTCTAGATGGATGGCTGGTTGGTCGTTGCGCACCAACAGACGATCTTACGGATCTTGCGGATTCCAAAATGTTGAACACTGACAATATGCGTGCATGTGGGCCCCAGAGAGGCGACGATCGGTCTGCTTCGGTAGAAGACGTATGAACGATATTGAGAAGCTTTTTCTGAAGGTTACGAATTCTTTCATTGTGTCTTGCTTCATCGATAAGAAGGAGTATTAATGCACAACTTAGACCATTATGCATAAATGACCAGGAACGTTCCGCCACAATGGACGCATGGTGGAGACCAACGAAGGAGTCTACTGCGGCCATGCAGGCGTCTATGCACATCTTTCGAGCCTCGTCACGCTGATCTGGGGAGGCCAGCCACTGCTGTCGCTGTCCCAACGCCGGGCGCAGGAGAGTGGCGAGCGCGAACGATACATTAAGGCGGAGGGCGAGGCGCTTAGTGTGATCTGCGATAGACCTGCTGCGCTCTCTATAGCAGATCTCAGGTCTGACATGCTCCAGCAAACGCTGCAACCGACATGCATGTTCAAGCGTCCTAGTAGGTGAGGGCGTATGTATCGGTGACGCGTTTTGCTCGTCCACAAAGTTAAGCGAGGAATTGGCAAGTTCATACATAGCTTGGCGGTAGTCTAAGTTGGTAGCGTGAATTTCCTCTTCTTGCATCGAAGTTGTCTTAGCCAATGCACAAGGGCGTCGGCCAAGAGACATAGAGAGGAGACAATCCTGCCACACAATCGCTTGCCTTAGGGGTTGGTCAATGATCCTTTCTCGTAGCATCGTTTGTTGTACTAAAGTAGATGAACACTTACCAAGCGTTCGAGCTCAATATTGTGGGAGAACACCCCATAGTTGTTAATCTGCCACCTAAGCCCATACTCTGTGCGAGTCGACTGGCAAGGCCCAGGTATGACCACGCGACTTCAGCTTCTAGGTTATTCTGCAGGACTGTGATAAGTATCATCAAAGTAGTGATTGTCGAGATGTTAGGCGTAATATATCCAGCCTCCGCGTACAGACAAGCAAACGCTTCATGAGCTACAACAATATCGTATCAGTTCTAATATTTCCGCTTTAGGAAAGGGGAAATGGCTTACTATATAGCTTGCTGTCTATAGTACGTTTGTTATAAGGATGGTGTGAAAGTTGCGAACCCGCAGCAAGAATAGCAAAGAACGTCGCCAGCCAATCCAGCGACGGGGCTTCGATTTGACCTCCTTTAATGAGCTCGGCGTCTTGGAGGAACGCAACTAGTTCAGCCTCAAAAGCGGCGATATCGATAAGATGAGGGCTCAGAGAAAACATTGATTCTTTATACCGTTGAAACATCCTGCATTCATGTCAGCCACTATGTACCAAGATACCACCTCGGTGCTATGATACAACGGACCTTATGACTTCGGAGCCTTGTATCGTCATGTCTAGTGCTCGCTGAACAACAGATAGTTGCTGCGTTGGTAGCACCTTTGAGCCGCTCTCTGGGCGTTGCAGGCCAAGCGCTGGAAGAAGCAAACTTCGGAGCTCGCCGTGATTTGTTCCAAGTCGTTCTGCATCTGCGAGAGGTACACCGTCTAGAATGAATCCAGGAACAGACGAGCCACCCATGAATTCTTCCGACTGTGCGCAAACACTTTCGAGACTTCTATTCCTCGTTGTCGGAGCTGACATCCACGCTCGTCCTGCCGATTCAGTCGTAGAAGGAATTTTTGGGGCATGCAACGACGAGTCCTCATGGCCTCCGTTACTGGCAGCTCCCGAAAGCTGTGGAGTTGTCACAGTCGTTGGAAGTGGCGCGCTCACCGCTCCACTCAGATCCGAATTCTCAATCCGGCGTTTCTTTTTCTGTGGCTGCCCCGGCGCATAGCTGCAAAGATCTGGATGGTCTCGATTGATACATCGCTTGCATGGTCGGTCGCCGTCGCAAGCAACTTTTCGCTGATGGCATGGGTAGCATGCTTTCCGACGATTGTTCTTGCTTTGGTTTTTGAGAATCTCGTTGACGTCCTGGGGAAGGAGAGCGGGACCGTCAGACATAGGTTTGTCAGACTCAAAAGCTAGAGATCTTTAGTAGGGGAAATTATCACAGCATGCGCAAATGAATGGGTAAGAATGTTGGCAAGATGGACTTGATTGATCAATTCCTCCTCGGTTTCAGCCGCATTTCTCCGCAGCTATGCCCCATTAGGCGGGCTCGACGGAGAGGATTATGTCACTTGCGTACCCAATCAGCCCTTAGCACTCATGCTTATGTAACCAGCTTCCCATCCTCGCCTACACAAAATCTTCCATTCCATCTTCCACCACCGCATTGCGCACCCACAATACCACAAACTATACGCGACTCGCCAGCCGTGCTTGTCTTCAAACAAGACTAGCAGCGCGTGCTTCACCGAATATTAGTACCCTCTTCAGTATACGTCGTCTTTCCTTCTCGATGAGAGACTCGTTTGTCAATAGAGGTAGAATAACACGCGTTTCAGCTCCTACTTTACAATGATAGCACTATAATGAACGTGAGCCTGGAGTTGGAGCGCGACATAACAAGATGTATCCATGGCGTGTCGCGGTGATGCACGGCGCCGGTGGGTTGTCGATGTTTCGCGCGAGTACGAGAAAGAACTTGTCAATCGCAAAATGGTTCCGTACTCTCTATGCTTCTTTTGAGATCTTATCTCTTGTGTACCAGATGTTTGACCTCATTGGAGCTACTTTCCGCTGTATCGGCTTGGCCGTCTCAAACCCGAATGGGGACGATCCTCTGGTAACTAGACACGAGGCACAGCAGTGCTCGTGGAATGCCATATATTGTTGTGATACAAGATGATGTCATGCCAGGCGTATCCAATCCTCTTCTAGTATATCAGGCAGGAAACCGAGCCAGGCAGTGCCGGTCCCATCCGTGCGTCGATGGGCTTCATGTTGAAGTTCGTAGGCTCCCCCTCCCTGAGAGTCTCCATGTATTTAGTCCAGGAGTCAATCGTCATGCTTTGGTTACTGGCGACAGATTTGGCTTCTGCAATCTGAAGGGCGTTTTCATTACGTGACCGAGGGCACGACATCTCCTCGCCGAGCTCAGGACGGGCAACGTTCTCGGTGGCGTTCTTCATCAGCCAGCTTGTGATGAACATCGACGAAGAGACTGCATTACGGGTAAGCGTTCATTGTTTGGAAAGCTGAAAGGTTGCTTACGATCACTGAGACAGCTTAAAAGACAGATATGGCTCCTCTTTGCGTCGGTCTTTGTAAGATACACGATCATGTTGATCAGAGTGAACGACAGCATCGCAGTCCAACCAATAACGTTCTTGCATATCATTGTGGTGTTGCGCTTTCGACCCAATTCATCTTCTTGAAGCGTACCGTTTCTCGAAGCACTGACGAATTCCATCCGCTGCTCTGTACGCATTGATGATCTTGCCAATGCAGAGGCTTCACGAGATTTCCGGGTGGGCCACAGCATGCAGATAAACATGCATGTGAGGTAGGACCCCACGGCCAGTAGAAAGGTGGAGAAACCAACAACAGCCTCTTGTGTCAGGCGGATGCTACATTGGCCGGTCTTTCGCTCGAGTTGAGCTAATGGTGCTGCGGCTGCGAAATATATACTGGCTGCGACGCCAGCTATGAAGCAGATCGTACATGTGACCCAGACAATATCACGCACTCGCTTTATGGAAGGCGCTCGAAGGGCATGCACGCGCTCGTTGAAGATCACGAATCTACGTTGTCAGTAGATTTCGCACATTCGGGCCTAGAAACTCACAGAGCTGTCTTGCTAATACCAAAAAGTAGAATGCAGACGACGCTCGCTGCGTAACACTGGCTATCTGTGGCCATACGCAAGCCGGCCTCCAGCAGGACCACGCTCGAGAAGATGGCGATAGTTGTGAAAAATTGTATATGTAGTAGTACTTCGAGGAACTTGGACTTTATCTGTTTTCCGCGCATCTGGCCATATCGAAGACCTTGGTATTAGATGTCAAAATTATTATTGCGTATGTTGCGGCACGAGTACTTACCTTGCTGTAATACGAGTATGAAGAAGTACGCAAGACAAAGACATATGACTAGAATCTGCTTCCTCGGGCTTTCTCCCGTAAACACCTGTATGCTCTTTGTACTAACGGTACCCGCCATGGCCGGAGAAGTCATTGCTCAGATGTTGAGCAGAAGTAAGAATGCAACTGGGAAGCAACAGCGCGTTTGAGTGATGTAAGACTGCGTAGAAGACGTGATTAAACACTTCAACGGAAATCTATCTCGGCAGGTCTATTGTGCAAGACGGCCGGATAGAAGGGTTTACAATCCGTCGTTTCTTGAAATGATGCACTATTGAGAACATCATGCATGTAAAGATCAACATGACGTCGTGGTAGGAAAAGAAAGTAGACCAAAGCGCATGGACGATTCTAATCGTAATACACAACAACGACCGTCTCCGCCTTAGCTTAGACGTTCAGTAATAATGGAGATTTGTAGTACGAAGCAGTTCTTCAAAATGCTAAAAATGCTGCAGGGCTTTTTACTTGGTGATCAGATAGACTCGGTAACGTGGATTGCAGAGGCTTTTCCTCGTGGTCTATTCATCTGTTTCCATTCATCTTTTTTTTTTTAGCGAAAACATTGTAATGGTCACACACAGCACAGTAGATTCGCTTATTGATGATTTGCTCATTCGAGATGCAACACCAGTATGTAACACTCCCTACAGTGCGATATCATCACCCACTCAAAGTCTTTCATAATCCGCATAGTCCAACCTCTTGATCATCTCTTCGATCTTTCCCATCCGCGTTGCGGTTCTTCTGTCCAATTTCGACGATTGCTTTAGCAGCTCGCCCAAAGATGCGACCAAAGATGCGCCTGCATCAGACTCCCCCCGCAAAAGACTACTCTGTGCGGCGTCGATCTGATCAGCGATGCGTATTCTTTGGGGCTGGTAATGTGTAGTGGCGTCATTCGCAGCCTCGCGCTCCAAGTGTGACTTGCTGAGACGCCATCCGCAGGTTTCGGGGAAAGGGTGCTGGTACGGATAGAATCTCTTGATTTCGCTGCATGTTATATTCGAATTAGGCGGTGGGTCAGGACCGTCTCTAGGGGTGGTTTGACCTCCACAATGGTCCAGGTGCAACGAGTGACAGCTCGGTGGTAGGGCGGCAGCAACGTCAGTCCACCCGTAACCTCGGGTGGGTAGATAAATGTGTCTGAATACCGCCTTCTCCAGTGCTGGTTGCGCTTTAAGGAAAGTAATCAGGGACGGTGTGTACAGTATGAGGCTAATCAGTTCCAAGTGTTTGAGCCTGGGGAAGACAAGAGCCGCGGTTCCGCTGCCTGAAGCATAGCCCCATAACTTCTCGAGCAGGTGCTCTCCGGGGCGAGGGCCATGGATGTTATAGGCAAACAAGTTTGAAAATTCCAACTTCTCCAAAGTGTACCGCGCACACCGTATCAGGCGACCAAACGATGGTGGTTGTTCGTCGTAGTCTCCAAGCATCTCTGTTGGGTCGTGCAAGTCAAAGGACAGTGAAGTCAACCCCGAGAACAGACACTGAATGGCATAACTCTTGCTTTGGATCGATCGTCCGTACACGGTTGGTAAGAACAAGTGTTTGATGCCGCCGATTTCGGCCTCATGAAGCGCATCGCTGAGTGTCGCGAGATGCAGATTTAAGACCTCGGCATCAGAGAATTGACACTCGACTTCTTCACTGCTTCCATTAGCGAAGTGGCCATTCGAGTGTAGTGACATACTCAATCTCCCCTTCTATCCCATGCCGTCTCAGCTCATGTACGCAAGACCATTCCATAATTTGGAGACGGTCCAGACACGGCATCCTTCTGAAGAGACGCACCAAGGCATCGTGATTGGCATATTCCTTCTGCTCCTGTTCCGCGGCTTTGGTCCGCCAGTACCGCTCCGCCTTTGTGATAATCACGCGTTCTTTCTCAGGCCTAGCTTGTCGCGCTTCCGCCAGGCGACGAACTCCAACATGACCCCACTCATCGTCTGACTCCCACTCGTCTGACATAGTCCCGTCCATATCTTCAAAAGTGAGCTCATGAGCTGACTCCGCCCGTTCCTCGACCCAATCGCGATATAAATCCCAGAAGTCTGTCCTTGAACATCAGCACGCTCCCAAAGCACATCTATGACGAGACCGACCATTGAAGTATATTTTCGGGCTGTACTGAAGGGTTGAAGCGTATTTTAGTATGTCTAGCTCGACCACCTCGTCTACTGTGGCCTTTAGGGAGGCCAGCTCGACTGGCTTGAATCGTCCAACGTTGTTGCGATCGCGAGGATGTCGAAGTAGGACATGGTGCCCACTTGCTTCCTCATCACCATGAAACGTCAGTGTCTCGAATAGGAAGGGTTTAGCAGCAGCAGCAAGCGAGCCACACGTGCGAGACAGGGATAGGAGATCACTGTGTGGGAGATGTGAGCAGATCTCAAGTCGCAGTTCGCCTGGGAGAGACTCCATACTTGAGATCCGAGTAACGAGAGGTTTGATGGTTACTGAGAGTGGAGACATGGAGGATGTGCATCGGACACCTGACAACGCGGGAAACCCGCGTCACATTAGCGTCCAGGCAGCACTGTCGTACACTGGCGCGTACATGAGAGCACGCGTCGCGGACCCACAACACTCTCATTTTTCAGAGTCGCACTGCCGGGCAAGAGGATGATATCGGTAGGCTTTTTTGGACTCTACGAGTTGAATGAGCAGCTTCGAGGGAAGCTTCCCCGTCTACTTTGAATTCATCCGCTTTGTCTATCGCTCTTCAATGTCCTTGCAGATGCGCGACGCTGCGGCTTCCCTTATCATGATGGAAACAGCTTAAGCATTGGGAAGTGAAATGCGGACTTCCTAGTAATCTCCTCCGTGCCTCTTTTTCATACTTGTGCTTCACCGAGTGTCTTTGACGACGTCAAAGCTTTGGGGAAGAAGATTTGCGGTCTTGACGGCTCGCGCTCGCTGAGCCAATTCACAATGAGGGACATTGGCTCATAGACAGAATTTAAGCTACAGTTCTTAAGAAAGGAGGATGCAATTATTCCAGCGCGCATGCATCACACCATTCGGTCACGATGTGTGTATACTAAATAAGCCCTTGAACATCACATTGAAGCATGGGACAAACAATAACTCAACGTCCAAGTGAACATCCGTCTGGTCGTATTCAGCAGTTCTTAAGCGGCTCAATACAAGCAAATACAAACTACCTAGCGGATATTTGCTACAGCCGAAGGGTGAACACACTCAAACTCTTATACATCTGTCACCCGGCCAATGGCGTGATGACGTGCCATTCGTTGATCGTGAATGTCGTCAGGAAAGGAAATTGGGTATCTCGTTGATCAGTGAAATGTGAAAGAAACAACGCCATATACAACCCGAGTGTTTTGAACTTCTATCCCTGCAACGGGTTCAAGCTCTTGCATGATTGCAACAAGACCTGCGAAGACCTTCGTTGCGCGTGCAGCAAACGACCGAATGACCTACTCCTCTGCGCTGTCTACCAGCTTCGGCGCTTTAGGCGACGAGGGAGACTCGTCTGGAAGTGCTGGGGAGGCTTTGCGTTTAGAACCAAGACCCTGCTCATCGTGCTCGGTGACACCACCCTCCTCCTCTTCCAGCGGAGCCTCAAGTCCTGTTCTGTCGCTGGACTCCCTTGCCTCCTTGGCTTGGTCGAACTGCCGCTTCTTGACCCTTTTCGCCTCCCTCCGAGCCCTTGCAGCGTCGCGCTTTTGCATGTCTTCCGGCGTTACGTGCAAGTGGTCCATCGTATCCCTCAGGATGTGTCTCATGGTACGCCTCTTCCCGCCTCCCATCGTCTCCAAGTCTTCATTCACTGACTCGGGCAGCGTATCGATTCGTACAGCGGAGACGTCTTTGTGACCTGACTTGAATACAGGAACGCTTCGGTTGATAATGTACGTAATTGCCGCTGGAATCTTGTGCCACCTGCTCTCGTCATAGTCGACCCGTCGTACCACCAGATGGATATAATCCAACGGCAAGTTCTTCTTCACGCATTGCCTGGCTAGTGCCGTGATCGCTCGGTCGATCAAGGGATTGTGCTTGAGCCAGCTTCCGTTCTGATCTGGCTGTGCATACACACAAAGCACGCGTAGCTTCCACATAGTCCGCATCGAACGCTATAGCTATTAGCAGTGGAATTTTCCGTTGGCGGTTATACTTACCGCTATGTGTTCAATGTCTTGCTCAAACGTGGTTGGTAATATGTGTTCCTCTAGGACGCGAGTAAACGCGTTGATGTAAATACCCAGCCACAGGAGATTGCGCGAGCCATCTGCGAACTGCTTGACTTCTGTCGCCCTGAATTGTTGGTTCGCAAAGCGAAATGCAGCATACTCGAGTGTTGGACGCGCGAAATCAGCCATGCTGCCATCGTAGGTAAGATTGTGTTGAATACACAACACACGCCAACGAGGGGAATGCTTGATAAAGCTTTTGAGTGTCTCGTTCGAAAGAGGATCGTTTGGGGCTTCAGCAGTCCCGTTCCGAAGGTTCTGACGATAGATGAATTTGTACATGCCCGTACTTGGATCGTTGGCGTGCATCTCCCTGAGTTTGGCTAGAAGTGTGTTTGTAGAAAATGAATCCATCTCTTCAGGTAAACCGGCCTCTATAGTGTCCAACATATACCAGCTCGAAATGCTGTTAACGATGGAGAGTGCACCGAGTTTTTCGGATAATTTGAGATTAGCGAGTGGGCTGACCGGCCCAAGCAGGCATTCGTGGAGCCCCAGCTCGTTGAGGTCTTCGGTCTTCAGACCCATACGGTCACACATGACTTGCCAGTCCTCGACAGCGGCCTCTGAAGTCATGGCCCGGGGGCCAAAGATGTTCGCCTCTTCAACAGTGCTTCCGGGTTGAGTCAGGGCAGCTTTGATCGTTCCTAGATCACACGCATTGTGAAAATAAATGTCGAAGTACTTCCGGCCGCGTCCCTCTCCTTTTGGTAGTAGGATGCTCACGAACCCTTTGGGCACCGCTATAGAATCCTTGGGTCGTCTGCTCAGGTCCGCCGCGGCGCACTCGTACGTGTGCACCAAATAACGATTCAGTATCATTCTGCCAATCCTTCTTAACATTCTCCGGGAGCACAAGGAGCCGCAAGGAAATTTCTGACTTCAGTAACTTGACTATTTGCGCATAGAATTCGTTGGGTATCGATGACGCGTTAGTGAAGCCAAATACTTCGAGAGATTCGCTGTCGTGGAAGATTTCGAGCAGGTCGCGCAACGTCTCTTCCAATAAGCACTTCATGGGCAAGTCAGGGTCACCATGACTGTGGTGGAGTATCAAGTTCTTGGTCTTGGTGCCATATCTCTTAATGTTGTCAACTTGAATTTGTTAGCAAGTGTGTCGTCCTGACAGTGAACGCCCAGAGACACAAGTAAAATGGTATCAACGGCGGCCGACGTAGATCAGACAGGAACATACCGTTCAACGTGCGGAGCTGCGTGACGGGGAGGTCTTTAAGCAGTTCACCCGCGAGAAGCTCGTAGAACGCGCGACAGGTTTGCATCAAGGCGACCGCATCTCGAGCGCTCGAGGCCTGGAAGTAACATTAGCATCAATCGTGGTCTATCATCGGGCATACCTACTTGGTAAGCTATCTGGACCAGGACCTCTTTCGGGCAGTCCTCTAGCTTCTTGCTTAGCTCTGCCATGTTGACAGTGAGTAGATGAGAGGGTGACGGGGTGGAGCAGGTGAGCAGTACCAGTCTATTTTAGATTGAGAACGCGCCTGGTACCCCACCGCAGTGACTGCTCTGCTTTCACCTCGCTGCAGCCCAGGCCGCAATGCTCTCAAATGGGCAGGCGCGCGGGCCCCCCGCCTGCGGGTTAGTGTTTGCCACGTGACCTTTGACGCCTTCTGCTGCGCGTTCAAAACAACCGTCGGACCCGTTCTCTTGTTGCTCTCCCTTCACTCTCGCCCTGCCTCGCCGTTCAACCGCGGCCCGCACCGCACACCGTCTGTCGACTCTTGTACCATTTTTCCAGGATTTGTCTTTATACTCGCGTCTTGGACGCCCTCCGGCCCTCTCGAGCGACCCGCATCATCCTCATACCTGACTGATAGGAAGCCATGGCGCCGAAGTGGGGAGCGCATTCACTGCAAAGCCCACTCCATGTGCTCCCTTGACGTGTAGTGTCTCCTGTGGAGTCGCTGCTATGCTAGGCTATCTACGGTTGCCCAAGACCCGTTGGTCTATAGGCTGAGACCGCGGGATATACTAGCATGAGAATGAAAATGATGCACGGCGGGCCCTCCGACAAAGCGGCGCTGCATTCCCGCTCACCCTACGGATTGAGGAGCAGCGTCTTCGATCTGGACAGTCCTGCATGAAGGACCTGTCATGATAGCTTCGTCTAGATCACGTCACTCAAGGTACCATGGGTGCGTGAATTGATGGTTAGCGTGAGCTGGGCAACCGCCTAGGCGTGGCTTTCATTGGGGTGCGGTGAGGCCTTCCGATGGGCTCCGCTGCTTTTTCGCTCATCCTGGCGGATTGCGAGATTGGCATCTCCTTTCTGGGCAGTCATCTGGAAAGCGAAGTACTGCTTAGAAGGACCTGTCGTGGTAGACGTGCCTAGCCGTGGATCTACCTGAGGTACCATGGGTGAGGTAAAAGCGTTACTAGGTGCGGCTATCACTGGGATGTCAGCGATAAGCCCTTCGACGATTTCTGCGGTCGCGGTGGCAGGGCATAGCTCCAGGTATGTGTTTCTCCCTGTCAGCTGACGGTGAATAGACAAGGTCCTCGAAGACGGACTCTGCACCTGTACGTGGTGAGGGCTACGAACCTGGGCGCGAGCTCATTTGTTCGCGCTCAGAGCCGACGCAGAGACGCACTTGCAATGATGAACTCACGGAATTCTAGCGATGCTTTTGTCTTGGGGTGGAGCACTTCGGCGCATACACTCCCACACATCACCTAGATAACAGTTTAGCAGTTACAACGTAATGTAAAAGATCATTCGTACTCACGTTGTTGCTTTTCTATGTCTCCCATGCCAGGGACACATGGTGACGAACAAGGGCTTGCAGTGGTGAGCAGTAGATAGATGTATTAATTGACAAAAACCGTACCACGTAAGCGTTTGCTGTCCTGAGGAAATGCACATGTGAGCTTCTTCCTCCCTCTTAAAACCCCAATAACGCGCCCTCCATTAGGCCCCGCCATGTTTTGACTGCATACTTCGCGACGCACCGGCGCCCACCCAAACCGCATCCGCCTAGTCCAACATCCCGCCATCTGCTCTGTAGATACTCCCGGTAACATAAGAGCTCTCATCTCCCAACAACCACACAATGACTTCCGCTATCTCCTCCGGCTGCCCCTCCCTCCCCAAGCTCAGAAACGGCAATGGTAGGGTTCCCTTCCCCGCAGCCATCGCCTGTACCATCGGCGTGTTCGTTTGCCCCGGTGCCACCGCGTTGACACGGATCCCTCGTTTGCCCGCCTCTTTCGATACCGATTTCGTGAGCCCATGAGCCGCGTGCTTGGACGCGACGTACGCCGAATCGCCCGCAAATCCAATGAGACCGGATACAGAGCCTACATTTACGATACTGGAGGGAGAGGAAAGTGTGTCAGGTGCAAGTTGTGCGCGGACACATTTGAACAGGCCGATGGTGTTGATTTGAATTGTTTCCTCGAACTCTTCGTCTGTTATGTCTTCGATGTTCTTTGGGGCCCAGAGAGGGTGGAAACCCGCGACATTTGCGCAGCCATCGATTGTCCTATTGAAGTGCTTGCGTGTGGTAGATATCCAGTCATTGACTGAGACGGAACTGCGGATGTCTACGGGCGTGGAGATAATGTTCTTGGGGTTGGAAAGTGACGCTAGTTCTTCGTGTGCTTTCGAAAGATTGGCTTTGTTGTAATCCGCCAGGGACAACAGCGCTCCTCGTCGAGCTAGGATGCGAGCTGTGGAGAGACCGATGCCTGATGCGGCGCCAGTGATGGTGATGAGCTTGTTGGCGAGGGATGAAGACATGGTATGCTAGGTCGTAATGCGGGTCACATGAAGGAAAGCACATGTAATTCTTCACAACGATCGCGTATTCTGAGCTCACAATGAGTATGCAAGCAACTCTAGAGAACAACCAGCGCAGCCTGCCACATCATATACCTCCTTCTCGTCCGGCCATTCGCGTCACGGGAAAGTATAACCGACCACCCCGCTCCTTATCCAGAGCTCCATCTTTAATTCGGAGCAGTTACAACACAACCCCTCCACCCCGCAATCCCGCCGTTCCGAGCCTCACGTAGTCAATCCGAACTTTAAACAACACCAAACCGGCATTCCATACGCGCTATGATTATTCAGGAGTCCCACAAGGATGTGCCGACCCAGGCGGGCGGCGACATGAGTAATTGACACCTTCCGAGGGGTGCCTCGCAATTGTGAAGATAGGTGCTAATATGTTTGGCATAGGGATCTTCCTCTTTCATCCAACGATTCCGAACTATCCCAAAGCGAAGTTTCCGGGTGTTGTAGTGTTTAGTGAGATCTATCAAGGTAGGATAGTTCGACGCATTCGACTCGACCATCGTCTTTGTCTACTGTCCAAATCACACTTCTTCCTCCTCTTCGATTCGTCTCTTTTCTCATCGTCTCATACCCCCCCTGTCGACTATATTTGCATCTTTTTATGACAGTCACATCCCCATAAACATGTCAACCAAACCATCCACCTGCATAGCCTTCCTCATTTCAATCTTCTCGAGTCCTCATCCCATCTAACTCTACCTTAAGTAACCGGTCCCGTCGCCCGCTTCGCCCGCCAAATCGCTTCCCAAGGCTACATCGTCGCCGCCCCATCCTCCTACCACGAATTCACAGGCCCCGAGCCCCTCGCCTACGACGTCCCCGGCACCGACGCCGGAAACGAATGGAAGGTATCTCTCTCCCTCCCTCCTCCCTGCTTCCTCTTACTAACCTCCCCCACAAGATAACAAAAAAGCTCTCCGCCTACGACGAAGACTCCACCCTCTCCATCGACCTCCTAAAAAGCCTAGACACATGCACCGGCCGCATCGGCGCAACAGGCATGTGCCTCGGCGGCCACCTCGCCTACCGCTGCGCCCTCGACCCCCGCATCAGCGCCGCAGTCTGCTACTTCGCAACAGACATCCACTCGCACTCGCTCGGCGCCGGAAAGGCCGACGACTCGTTGGCCCGAGCGAAAGACATCAAGGTACGCCTTAGCTTCCTCACCCACCCCTAAACCTCAAAGTGAATAGTACAACAAGTGAAGAGTACAATCACTAACAAGTGTGTGCAAAAGGGTGAACTGGTAATGATCTTTGGCAAGCTGGACAACCACGTTCCGCCCGCGGGAAGGGATTTGATTCGCAAGACGCTGCATGAGGCGGGCGTGACGTTTAGTTTCTACGAGCATGCGTGGGCGCAGCATGCGTTTATAAGGGATGAGCTGAGTAAGGGGCGGTACGATGCTGCGCTGAGCGGCGTGTGCTTTGAGATGCTGAAAGAGCTGTTTAATCGGACCTTGAGGTCAGACTTGGGCCCGAGGAGCGGCGGCGATGTTGAGGTGGAGGAAGTATGCTAGGGTGGTGGAAAGAGACAGTCAGGGCACGGTAAAGGATGTGCTTCGCAGACCTGATGAATGCAGTACCTTGCTAAGTCGATATAGAGTCTGAAAAGGTATGGTTCTGTGGTACTGTGCCAGAGCGCAACCGGATCAGGTAGCATCAGAATTGTACTTCATGGATAGAATCCGTAACCATAACATCACTAGGCAAACACATGTTTGAACAGAGCACTGTTATCATAATTTTCCTCACGTGCTTACCCTCTCTCAAGGGTATCATTCCTCCCGGACACACCCGGAGAAAACTCCCCATTCTTAACTTCATCCAAGCTCATGCAAATGCGTTGCAAGTCCCTTGTCAAAGCGACAGGGACCCATCATGAACGCTAACCCACCAATGCATGTGCTGAATGCAAATGCCCGAAGAAACTTTTGTATCGCCAACCCATCTACCCGGAAAGCGATGTCATATAGATCTCATCGAGCGTGCAAGCGCTTCTGAAGGCTCATGTCCCTCAATATTCGATGCGCTGGTAGAAAAGAATGTACGCGACCTTGTTGTCCCGCACGTTCTCCTTCGGCAATGGGGTCCGCTTTCCTGTCGAGTTGGGCGTCGCCGTGCCATTGACCACTCCAGTCCACTTCTTCTCCTTCTTGTTCTCCGAGCCGTTGACTTGGCTCCAACCACCTTTGTCTGACTCTGCATCGTCACCGATCTGCTCGAAAAAGTTCTTCCTCGTGGCGGCGCCTGCATCGTTTTTGTGCTGCTCGAGAGCGGCAGCGAGGACCTTAGGATCCTCTTCGGCACCACCCTCGGCAACGTCTTCTGCACGGATGCGACGAATGACCGTGTCGTCCATGCGAATCCATTCGCGGCCCTCTTGCCGGCGAAGGTCGACGGTGTAGTGACCGCCGCTTGCATTCTTTCCGTGATGGTAAACCACCGCTGTCAATCGGTAGCGTGGTGAGCCACGGGCGCCAAATCCTCCCCGCTTGTGTGGTGGGAAGACTTCCTTGGGAATATCCAGTTCAAGCGGATAGCCAATCTTCTTCCAGATCTTCTGGGGACCACTAACATCATAATGGAAGCGCTTGAGGTGTAGTATAAGCACTGGTGGAAGCGTCTCGATGAACATCTGCTTGGTGGAGGCGCGCGCACCTCGGGTGGTGCTATCCAAAGTCTCTAGGTGTGTCAGCCCTTTCAGCGCATCGGCGATGTTGTTGACATTTGGTGAACCGATATCCAATTGCAGAGGCTGGTAGGGCTCCAGAGTAACGGAAGGCTTCTCCCCTGGCCTCTTGTATTCGGAGCGGATCTTGCCGCCAAAGATCTTGGTAAGGGGACTCTCAACATCAACAGCGCCCGAAGACTGCGTGACAGACGCCTTCTGTTTCGGACCGACCTCGAGCCAGCCACCATCGACAGATCCGGAACGTTCGCTAGTCGGAGAAGTCACCGAAGCGTCTCCGTTCGAAGATCTTGAGCTCTTAATGACGTGAGCGCATTCGTCGTGAAGGCCTGCAAGAAGGAAACCCAAAAACTCTTCCGCATCCTCCTGCTGACCGCGCTTCATGTTATCAAACCGAGGCAATCGCCTAATGACATCGTATACGTATTCTGGTGTTAGAGGTTCACCGTACTGCTCCAGTTCGTTATCCTTCAAGCGCATGCGGAGCTTCTCGGCAGATTCAGCCGAGTCGATGACTTTGAAATCGCGCATGAACATGATCCTAGACAAGTCAGATATTGATGTTTGGCGAGGCTGCAGGTGTACTCACATTGCGTCTACAAGAGGGGTTTCAGACTTGAAGCTATGCACGGCGCGCTTCGCATACTGATCCAAGAAGTCGTAGAATGGTACGCAGAAAAGGAGAACTTGAAGAATCTATAGATGATTAGATGCGCGGATAGGGTATGAACAGTGGCATCCACTTACAGAGTTCATATAACACAGATTGCCCGTATTTACAAGGCCACGGGGTTCGAGAAAAGAAATCTTTTTATAGGAATCGACAGAATAAGAGGCAAGCACGTCGCCGAGGGAATTGCTTTTGGACACTACCGGGCCATCCGTGGGGGCGATACCGTTGGTAATAGTAGGAGCTTTGGCGGTGGCTGCAGCAGAATTCTTCGAATGGAGAAGCGCGGCCCATGACTTAGGTGCTGCTTTAAGTGGAGGGGATGCTTTAGGTGGCTCTTCAGCGCTGCCATTGGTATCTTGTGCAGAAGTAACAGGTGCAGCAACATCTGGTTTGAGTCCCTCCTTATCTGCTGTTGATGACTTCTGGGCAGTTGATGTGACGCTAGGTGCCTTGGTAGGCTTGATGGGTATCAGAGGCACGGCAGGCTTCGTCTGCGTTCGAGCGTGCGAGCCCTGGGTTGCGCGCGTAGGCTGTGTAGATATTGTTGAAGACGTAGCTGTTGGACGAGTAGAATCGACTTCTGAAGGAGGATGTGAAGATTGCGGGGTATCGGTGGCCGCCTCTGAAGCAGGAGCTATGGTCGAGGCCTGTGACTCTTCTGGTTCCTCAGTCGAAGTGTGGTCGGCATCATCTTGTAATTCCTTCGAAGCTTGAACCTTCTCGACGTCTACCACCTGCTCACGCGACGGCAGAGCAAGATCGTCCTCCTGCGCCGGTACCGGAGCCCTTCTCCGACGCTTCTTTTGTGATGCTCGTGGAGGGAACTCTGCATCGGGGACCGAAAGCC
The DNA here is from genome assembly GCA_022419385.1 of Paraconiothyrium sp. Pb-2020. Lineage (NCBI taxonomy): Eukaryota > Fungi > Ascomycota > Dothideomycetes > Pleosporales > Didymosphaeriaceae > Paraconiothyrium > Paraconiothyrium sp. Pb-2020. The sequence continues at coordinate 4,567,255 of JAJUBI010000003.1, read as the reverse complement.
ACGGTAGCGGCGGGTAGTAGGGCTTATGTGAGCCCGGGATGGGCGCTGTGCTAATTGATGCTGAGGTTACCGAGGGAGTCGTAGGCGGCGGTGTTGCCGTCGCCATAGTGGTTGGCGGGGTCGGCGAAGACACCAGCGCCTGCTGTGAATGCACAGAGGGGGTAGAAGGAAGAGGCTGAGACGTTTGTTGAGGTGTAGGAATACGTGGCGCAGGAGGGGTGCGTGAATGCACGATGGGCGGTGTCTGACCCATGGCCCGGTTCACGGGTGGCAAGTGCGCCATGTGAGGGTGCGAGGAGACGACAACAGGCGAGCCATGCGGCTGGAACTGTCGCGGAGGCATCGCATACGGATGGTGTTGCGGCTGGGCGTATGGGTTCATTCCATACCATTGCGGCTGCGGAGGGTACGGCGAAGCGTGCGGCGCATAATGCGGATGCGGGTATGCGGCGTAGGGATTGTGGTGGACGGGCGAATGAGCCTGCGGCGGAGGCTGATAGTATTGATGGTGGTCGCCATGCCGCCTTCCCGGATGGAAAGGGACGGTAGGCGGTATCGTGTGCCCCGGCATCATGGGGAAGGTGCGGTGCTGTTGCCTTCACAGTTGGGCGCTGGCCAAAGACCAAGCAGCGCAACGTGTGAGGCAACGGGGGAGGGGGCTCTTGGAAACACTGTATACGTACCCCGAGACTCGTTGGCTGGCGGTGCGGTCACGGCGCGGAGCCTGTGACGATGCGCTCAATAATTCTTGCTGGGGTCCGATGCGCGCGAGCTCGGAGAGCGGGCAGGTGTGAGTCGGAGACGGCTGCACGTGTCGGTCGCGGGCATTGCCTCAGCAGTCCATGGCGGGCAGCGAGACGGCCTGCCCGTGGATGGAAGAGGGGAGCGGAGAGGAGGGCGAGGGTGGCCGGGTGTTGTCGTGCCTGGACAACTGATGGAAGGAGTTCGAACGTCTCTCGCAAAGCAGCTCGCGGCGGCCTGTGCGCTGAGCAAACGAGCCGGGGTGTGGCGTCTAGCGTGGGTGCCTCAGTAACCCACCGTGTGCAACAGGCGCAGGTAGGCCGACAGGGCGAGGAATGTCTGGGGGACGAGGCTTCAGAGGGGCACACGACGTGCAGATGCGGAGTCCTGCTCGGCCGGGAGCAGCATTGCCAGTTGAAACGCCAGGACGGCCCGCTCCAGTAATGCGCCCACGTGACTGATGGCGAACCGCCCATGTCATCTCGTTACTAGCCACCCACTGTGACTCCCTCCTCTCTGTAAGTCCATCCCTCTGGGGGACCCAAACGCCAACTACATACAACAACCTTGCACCCCTTCCCGCCGTGTTTCCCCTTCCCTTTGCCTCCTCTTTCGCTGCATCTTACCGCCATTCCTCCTCCTCCGGTGTTCGCTTTAGCACGGTAGAGCCCTGCAGCCATCGTCATCGCCGCCGCCCGCACTGGTGGGACCATGTCGTCGAACCCGCCCGCGATCCCGACCTCGTCCAAGGCTTCGGCGCCCTCTGGCCAGCTTTCACCGGCGCAGACGCAGCCGGGCTCAACCGCGACTGGCGACAGCTACGGCCAGCGCCGCAGCGGTAGCAGCTTCGGCGCGGGGGCAGCTTCCCGTGCAAGTCCCACGCCCCGCAGCACCCAGCAGGGCCGCAAGCAGCACAAGGCCTCGAAGCGCTTCACCAGGGTTGACGACGATGCCATTGCAGAGTCGGTGAGTGCTTCAGCAGCTCCAGGCAGACTGTACGGATACGATGCTAACTCCAAGCAGCTCAACATGCGCCCGTTCAACAGCCGGAAGGGGCAGACCAACATCACCCACCTGATGAACTTCAGCCTCCCACCTCGCCCGCAAAACCATCATTCACACGGCCACGGCCGAGGCTACCGGAGAAATCCGACCTGGGGTCTGGGATCCGGCTATCACGCCACTGACAAGGCGAGGTGAGCCGCACCTTCCTCTCATAATCACCCTTTCCAGGAGACTGAGATATTAATGCGGGACAGGTATGTACATGCCAACTATCGCTTCGTTGTCGATCCACGCGGCGACTACCGCGCCCAGAGCGTCGACGCCGATATCCACCTCGACTGGAACAACGTCTTGCAGATATTGGCGTCTTCGCAATCGCAAGATGCATCCTGTCCGATATGTCTTGGAACTCCTGTAGCCCCAAGGATGGCAAGATGTGGCCACATATTCTGCTTGCCCTGCTTGATCCGCTACATGCACTCGGAAGACGAAGGCAAAGGGGTGCCGGAAAAGAGGGCGCGCTCGAAGAAGTGTCCGTTATGCTGGGACAGCATCTACATCTCAGAGACGAGACCTGTACGTTGGTACATGGGCCAGGAAGGCCTGCCGCCCCGCGAGGGTGGCGACGTTGTCCTGCGGCTAGTTATGAGGTCAGCAGGCAGCACCCTAGCAATGCCTCGCGACGGAGCTGATGCTTTGGGCAAAGAGGCGGATATCCCTTGGTACCATGCCGCCGAAGTGATGGATTACGCCCGAATGATGCGGGGCGGTGAGGACTACATGCTTGAGCAGTTCGACGCTGAGATTCATCAACTCAAGCAGCAAGAGAAGGAGGACGAGCTCATGTTTGGCGAAGACAACATTGAGTGGATGAGGAAGGCGATACGCTCTATCCAAGAATCGAAAGAGAAGGTTAAGGGTGTGGGTAATCCGCCCCAAGAGCCGGCCAAGCCCTCCGAACCGAAGCCGAAAAAGGCACCGATTGTGTTCCACGACGTCGACGAAGACACGCCTACCATGTACTCGCTCCAAACTGCTGCTAAATCTGGTCAAAGCCTACCTTCACAGGCACACATTCCTGTTCCAGACACGGTTACTGGCGACCAGCATGTCAACGGGGCTGATGCAAACCCAAGAAAACTGTCGATGTCATCGCACTCATCTAGAACAAGTCATGGCCTTGGGTCTACCCTTGCTGAAATACGCAATCGCCAACAACATGACACCCAGCACACGCCTTCGGAATATTTCTTCTACCAAGCGTTGTTACATTATTACCTCTCACCGTTAGACATCCGCATCCTAAAAGCCGCTTTCGGGGACTTTGCAACGTTTCCTTCTACCATCTTACCACGAGTCGAGCGTGTCTCTACCGGTCACGTAATCGACGACGATCTACGCAAGCGCACCAAATACCTCGCCCACCTTCCGTACGGCTGTGAAGTGTGTTTCTTGGAATGTGATTGGACAGATACGGTGGCACCCGAAATCTTGGAGAAGTTCAAACCGGAAATTGAGAAGAGGAGGAAGAGGCACTACGACAAGGAGAGCAAGGAGGAGAAGGCCCGGCTGCGGGCAGAGAAAGCCGAATACGCAGAGTTTGCGGCGGCGCGGCGGAAGAGGTATAGCATATCAGAACGATTCTCAGCGGACGACTTCCAGCCACTTGCTTCGGGAAGTGTGCCTGTCGAAACAGCGGGACAAGCGAGCGAGGAAAGTGCTTCAACATCGCCGCCGTGGCCGCCAAGAAGAGGGGGACAGGGCTTTGCCTCGCTAGCCTCGCCTTCGACGAGCCCGTCTACATCTCGAACTGTTTGGGGAACGGCGGCCATCGCCGCAGCATCTCCTATCATGGCGCCTCTGGAACATAACGCGCAGGACGATGGCTGGTTGCAGGGTTGGGAGAAAGATCTGCTAAATGAAGAGGACGCTATGGTTGCACAAGCGCAAGTCCTGAGTATAGAGGACAGCGAGGCGCCTAAGAAGCAGGCGGGAGGAAAGAAGAAAAAGGCAAAGAAAATCACGCTGATGAGCACGAACGCTAGGAGAGGTGCATGATCTTCATGATGGCTATGTTGGCTCAGCATCGTCGATACATAGGTAGAACATACCCAACTTCTAACCTTTGGCATGCCGTACTATAATGGATAGGCCGCTTGCGTTGTGTCTATGTCTCCAGAAGTTTGGGAAGTTACGTCAGCGACATTAGGGCTTAAGTATTACAGCAATGCTTCATTTTTGGAGTATCATGACAGACTTGTACGTCTTCGTACGAGACGGCAGTACCACGCAGCATGCACACGTATATTTGTCAGACGCGCATCTGTCGCCAGCGTCATCGCCATTCCGCAAACGCATGCGCCATGTCGACATGCTGTTTGTAGAGTCTATTCTTATCAGAACTCACATTACACTAGCTAAGCCATTAAGTTACAGTGTTACAATTAAGCATAAGGGAGGGCGTCAAAGGGGTGAGGAGAGACGTCTGTGAGTCCAGGTTAGAAACGGTGTTCGAGAAGATGGTCGCGGAGATGAAGATGGGGGACCTTCCCCAGAACTTTTCAGTTGATTCTTCATGATCTTGATTGGTTCTAGGGGCTGTGTAGGATGGTTTTCTGAATACAGGATCGGCTTATGTAGTGGGGCAGAGGTTAGAATAAGGTGGATGTGGTTAATTAGCAATTGTGCGAAATATATTGCCTATGTCAACACTAGGAGGAGGCTTGTTGCTATGAAGATTTAACGTCTACAGAGAGTACTGTTCCTAAGCACCTATAACGAAGAAGGTAGCTAAGGAGGCCTATACGCAGGCTAAACTAGAAAGGTGTTCACGTCTGGGCGTAACGCTCCCACACGCCGAGGTTTCTGACGATAAAGACTGGCTGAGCCTCAAGGACAGTTGTCGGAGAAGAAGTGTTAGGGAGCAGCGTTGGGAGAGAACAAGGCCCCCCGGTTGTGGGCAATACGTCTTAGAGAAGGAGAGGACCGCAGCTATGGCTAATAGTAATTAATCATCATACGGTGGTATTGAAAGAGCGAGTTCGAGGTATGTGAAGGGTATGAGTGCGGTTTGCCCTACGACGAGTTTGCGGAATGGTGTATTGAAAATCGAGTAATTACATTCAAACTCGTCGTTGAGGCGATGCCGCGGCCGCTTGAAGACGTGCTCGAGAGTACGAGGAGAGTTGTCAGACTTTCACTATCTTACACGTGCGCTCGTCCTAGCTTAGCTAAGGTCGATTGTCACCGGAATGGCGTTATGAATAGAGGACCATGCCGTCATAGTTAGACTGACAGGCTAAACAGCAAGTGCCGCTTTTGTAAGAAAGGCGTACATCTAACCGCTTACAGTCAGCTCGAGCATTCCAAAGTGTAAGATGATGTGCTTACAGTGTCCCATCCTAGACTCGTCTTACTTCCCCGCCTGCTCCTGGGGCCAACTATTGCGGCTGATACCATGCTAGCTGTTGACTCACGGGGTACCAATCAGATCACAACTGGATGCACATGGCCCACATCTTCATTGCAACCTCATAATTCTGTATCACCATCCTATCGACCAACATGTGTCGAAGTCGCGGAACCTTGGACGCCTTAAAAGAGCTGTAGCACTTCGCCGTCCCCGAATTACACGGCAATTCTTGATGTGCTGAAATATTCCAGGATTTCATCTACAATTGTGGCCCCACGCATATGCTTCCAGTACTCGGCTCCTTTGCCTCCCTTGAACCGCAGCCTTGTCCCTTACATTTACAACGGTCAGCCGCGCTGGAAGACTACGTAACGCCCCCGGCACTTGTTTATTATGTCGTTTCAGCTGTACACTTGCTCCTTGAAAGACACTAAATCGAAGCAATAGCTTAGAGATGTTGGAGAACTGTAAACTCAATTGGAGACAAGACTCTTCGAAGACAGAACGGAAACAGGATGTGTAGACTAACATGGATAGACAACGATAGGGCTGACTTATTGCGGGGTACACCACTTGACTCTCCGCCATGCACGTGTGGCGGATAAAACGCCGGTCAATAGATTCGAGCCGTGGCCCTGGAGACGAAGCGCTAGTCGGGGAACCTCATTATTGGGTCCCAAATTCGCGCTCCATTCCAACATGTCCGGGGTGATCCTACTGACCGCCCATTCAGGTCTTGCTTTCTATATTGGGCGAGGCACCTGGCGATTTGTACCGCAAGTGCCACGTGAAAATCAGGCGGATGCTATGGGAAGTAGGGATGGAGTGCATGCTTGGCAGATCATTTTGTGGAAACTAAGAAACGGTGCTTACGCTGTAAAGACTTGGGATTCCGCTTCCATGATGTTGTCCGTTGTGGCCGTAAGCGCAAGCGTCGGAGTGTTCAGAGCCGATCGAAGTACTGTCATGCATAGAGAGATACATGCAAGGATAACACTGTTTCATATTGCACGCAGCCCAAAGCTTCCAAGCACCCAAGGAGCATAATTGAGCCCGGAAGACGTTGCGTAATGACCTAGGAAGCAGATGTAGAATTTTCATACTCGAATTCTTGGGAGGTTACGATGGAAAGCCGCAATAAGAAGACATCGTCAACTCATGCTTCGCCATTGTTAAGAACCACAGGAAGTTACGTCCCAGATTTGCGGGTTGCCTTCTTGACCGGTTCATCTGACCTTCGGCCCCACGGATTCTTCCTGAGAGGCAACTCCAGCCTTTCCAAGGGTCCTCAGGTATATTTCCGTGAGGTCATGACCACCCTTCACTTGTACTTCGCACCAGCATGACAGAACACACTTTTGGCATGCCATTGGGGCGCAGCTTCATCACCATCAACCAAAATCCATGAAAATGACGTCCATGTGTCCCCTTAGGCCCGATCAAGGTACCTCGTTGCAAGGTTGGTGGTTCTCAGGTAGTTTCGTTCTGTCAGACCTACGCAGTCATGGTAGTACATGCTGTGAAGACCGCACCAATCGCCAAGGATACATCTGCTCCCTCTGGTAGCAATCTACGAACACTATGCATATTGGGGGTAGCTTGGTCCTCGATGATCCAAGAAGCACAAGATCAACATACGGTGAGGCAGACACTATCGGAATGCCGTGCAAGCAGTGCGTGGCAATGCTCAAGCAGACAACGACGAGCTCAAGTTCCGGTCAGGAAAATGGGGCCAGCGACTGAAGGCAAGGGGGCATTGTGACGGCAAGAGCATGTATAAAGCCTGCGCGATTTCCCTCTCACTTCGAACATCATACACTACCCTGAATCGTCTCATCACAATCACAACTTCACAGCTTCACTCAAAGCTCCCCAGTCACATCCTCCTCATCCAAAATGAAGTCTGTCATCGCTATCCTCGCCCTCGCCTGCGCTGCTTCGGCCGCAAGCATCCCAGAAGGCTTATTCCAGCGAGACGAGCTGGCCATCTGCAACGCCAAAAAGGGCGAGTCTTGCCCGTCATCAGGTATATCTTGTAACCCCCTACAGAAGCTAAGCATCATCTGATGTCGGTTGGGATATAGGCGCGTTCGCCTGTGAAAATAACGGCGGCCACTCAGTACGTACACGTTCATCCTCCTAGGCTATCTGAACTGACTTCAGCAGATGTTCTGCGCCGCAACCTCGCCGGGAAAGTTTAACTGGATCTACGCCGACAATTGTCCCGATTCTAACGCCCACTGTGACTGCGCCACTGGCCGATGCGCTCCCAATGGAAAATAGGTCGATCCATAGAGTAGTTATGCTCCTTGGACCGGATTTCTTGGAGGGTAATCGTTGGGGAAGGCAGTGACGAGGCAGTCTTTACTAGGCTAGTTTCTCGACATTCGCTATGCGTGTAACACTCATTTGAACGCAATACTTTCTTTGTAGCACAATAAAAACAAGTCTAAGATACGATCTGGTGTACCTCATCGGTGCTTTGTGAACGGGATACCTCCACCTCTCCTGACGATGAAATTGCTTCATATTGAACTCGTGCCGTAAGCTATAGAGACCAATTTATTGGCTCGATAAAATTAGCGTGCTAAGTTTTCAAAGCCAGTGTACTGGAGCAGATATATCAATCAGCTCTATAGTACTTACACTAGTCAAGAATGAAAACAGCACCGTGGGAGGTGGGGGCCGTCTTTTCGCAATGGTTTCCGTAATCAATGAGATTTGATTGAGGGTATCGATAACAGACTTTAGGACTTCTACAAACGCGAAGTACTTTTTTTTGTTAACGTTGAGCCTTGGCGACATCGGTGAGAAGAAAGTGTGCCCTCTCATGACCGCTACTACTCAGGTGATGACGACAAAGTATGGGACGAAGGGCGTCACACGTTCAACCCTGGATGGGAAGAGCCGCTTGTTTTCAACAAGGACCATACGACTCCACTATTTACAGACTGGTGATACGGGATCATTTGTATGCTTTCAAATACACCATTGTCTATACCGAATCACTAGCAGACAAGAAGGCGTGGTGCGGGGCGTCCCGTCTTGTACACAATGTAATAGGAGGAAGAGGCATGCAACTGTTAATCAGGCTATTGCTGATCATCACTTCCACAAAGAGTAGTGACCTATCATGACCGAGCAGTACTGACAAAACTTCTAATACGCTGTGAATACGAGTCACGTGATATGGGGCCCTTGGCAGCGTATGCAGACTGCCTCGCTGTGCGTGCCCCGCACGACATCGCCACCAACGCGACCAAATACCTGGACATGCCATCTCGGAGACTCGGAATTCCAGATATTTACCTGGTCTCATTATCGCCATCCACAGCATTCTTATAGTTCTGTGACTTCTGGATGCGACTCTTACTGATTACAGCTGATGGTTTCAGCCTGGTTGAGCGCATACATGATATCCCGCCTTATGCTATTCTCTCTCACACATGGGGCGACGACAAAGACGAATGCACATTTCGCGATCTGGAGGAAGGCAAAGGTCGAAGCAAAGCTGGATGGCGCAAACTGATGTTCTGCAGCCTGCAGGCAAAGCGGGACAAACTGCAATACTTCTGGGTCGACACATGCTGCATCGACAAGTCCAGTAGTGCAGAGCTTACAGAAGCTATCAACTCGATGTTCCGATGGTATCAAGAGGCTGTCAAGTGCTACGTATATTTGTCCGATGTTCATGCTCCCTTGCGCGTTCCTGCATCTGCCACAAAGGATGAGGTATTCGCGTGGCGAGACGCCTTCGAGGCGGACATGAAATGTAGCAAGTGGTTTACTCGTGGTTGGTATGTTTGCTCACTTCCACACCTAGGTTTGGCAGAGACTACGTCAAATGCTAAAATCAATAGGACTCTTCAAGAACTCATCGCACCTGGCATAGTCGAATTTTTCGACGCAAAGGAGAGGTTCGTGGGAACTAAAGAGACACTGGAGCCTCTGCTTTGTGAAATTACGAGCATCCGGGTGGAGGTCCTCCAAGGATTCCCTTTATCCCGTGTGCGGATAGATGAACGGATCTCATGGGCAAACAATCGCACCACCAGGCGCGAAGAAGAGGCTGCGTATTGCTTGCTCGGTATTCTCAACGTTCATATGCCATTGATTTACGGAGAGGGTCAGCACAATGCAATGAACCGACTTCGGAAAGAAGTGTATGGCGAGTTTTCCATCAAATTGCCAATCGCCGAGGGTGCATCGTTTGATTCTCACATACAGGAGCACAACGCAAAATGCCTTCCAATGACACGAACACAACTACTACAGCATGTAGAGAACTGGGCTCATGATAGGACGGGTAAACCAATCTTCTGGTTAAGCGGCATGGCTGGTACTGGCAAGTCGACAATTGCTCGGACCCTTGCGCGTTCGTTTGCGTCTCGCTATAGACTAGGGGCAAGTTTCTTCTTCAAGAGAGGCGAGGGAAGGTTAGGAGATGCGACATACTTCTTCACTACCATCGCTAAGGAATTAATGGCCAGTATCCCGGAAATGCGGATGGGTGTCCAACGTGCAATCGATGTCGATCCAGCTGTTTTCGAGAAGAGTTTTAAACACCAATTCGAAGAACTGATTCTAAGACCTCTGATGAGGACATCTTATCTCCATGGGTTGGAGATAGTCCTTGTTATAGACGCCTTAGATGAATGTGAACGGGATGAAGATATCAGAGAAGTTCTACTGCTCCTAGCACGCTTCAAAGAAGTCCAATCTGTGTTTTTTCGAGTTTTCGTCACAAGTCGGCCGGAGCTTCCTGTCCGCCTGGGCTTTCAACAAATACAAGTGGGAGCATATGAGAATATGATACTTCACGAAATCCCTAAGGATGTGGTCAGAGGAGACATACAACTCTTCATCCAGCATGAATTGGGTAAGATACAAGAGCAACGCTCTTTACCACCATGGTGGCCCGAAAGTGAGCAGATTTGGGCTCTTGTCAAGATGGCGACGCCTTTGTTTGTTTTTGCCGCTACAGCATGTCGTTATGTCGCGGACCCCAGATACAATCCCCAAAAACGCTTAAATACTCTACTGAACTATCGGACAGCCAAGGTATCTAAGCTCGATGCAACCTATCTTCCAGTTGTGAACCTGCTCTTTGAGGAAGAAGATGAGATTGATAAAGAGCAATGGTTAGAAGAGTTCCGCACCATAGTAGGCAGTATTATTCTCTTAGAAAAGCCGCTCCCGATTCGTGTTCTCGCCACCTTACTCGACGTGTCCATATTCGACGTTGGCTGCCGCCTGGACTCCCTACATTCCGTTCTCAGCGTTCCGGTCCACGAAAACGATCCTGTCAGACTTATCCATCTTTCGTTTCGTGATTTCCTTGTTGACCCGGCAAAAAAAGGAAAAAGTCCGCTGTGGATAGATGAGTCTGCGGTACACGAGAAACTGGTTTCTCGATGCCTCGATGTGATGGACAGTCAGAACGGCCTTCGACGCGATCTGTGCCGTCTCAAGATGTCTGAGATATCGGGTGTTGTTGAGCGCTCTCTCGATGTAGATACATTATCCAAGAGTATACCGCCTGTGCTACAGTATGCCTGTCGTTATTGGACGACACATCTGAAAAAGAGCAAAATTACTCTGAAGGATGGAGGTTTGATCCACCGTTTTCTCCAGAAGCACTTTTTACATTGGCTTGAAGCCACCATTCTCATGGGGAAATCCATGCGACTGTATCGGAGCTCGCAGAGCTACGAGCTCTCAATATTGTGAGGGAGATGCTGCATTCCCCCTGAACTTTCGACTAATATCACGCTTAGGAAACAACGGGACGAAGAACAGCGATCTCAAGATTTCTCAAAGACGCAAAGCAATTCGCTTTCGCGGTCAGAGATATCTCTGAACACACCCCTTTAGAGGTATACTCCTCAGCCCTCATCTTCACACCAACAACAGACAGTATCCGACAGAATTTTTCACATCATTTTGCAACCTGGGCGGAAACGATATCCACTGCAGAAGCGAATAGCCACGAACTCATAGCATCTGAAAGCCGTGCAAATATCATACAGGACATATGTATCTCCCCAAACAAACGCTGGATAGTTTCCACATCATCAAACTGGACCATGATTCTGTGGGATGCAACCACCATGTCACGTATTACTACTTTGACAGGGCATTGGACTTGGAATAGTGTTCTAAGATTCTCGCCCGATTCTCAATGGCTAGCTTGTTCATTCTACGACAATGCCGTTCGACTGTAGTACGCAGCTACAGGAGAACTCCACCTGGTATTAAGAGGGCATCAAGAACTGATCAATGACCTGGCTTTTGCCGCGACCGGAGATCAGCTCTCGTCTGCTTCAAAGGACAAAACTGTGCGACTATGGGACATAGCGACTGGAGTATGCCGAATGAAGTTCGCAAGTCACGCAGCCGCCGTCAATGCCCTCACATTTTCCAGAGATGGTAAACTCTTAGTTTCCGCATCTGATGATAGGACAGTCCGGCTCTGGAGTACAACAGAGGCGCGCTGCGCCGTAACGCTCAGGGGTCATGCGGCTCGGATTACTTCCCTATGTATCTCACCGGACGACCAGTTCATAGCATCAACCTCTGATGATGCGACCGTCAGAGTTTGGGGTTCTAAAACTGCCACCTGCAGGTGGGTTCTGAAGGGCCATACTGGCTACATCGACGCGACAACGTTTTCGCCGGACGGTAAAGTCCTCGCATCTGCATGCTACGGCGACAAAATCATTCTCTGGGACATGACTGAAGGAGTCATCGCGGCCACGCTATTTTGCCCTGTGGAAGTCAAGAGTATTAGATTTTCGTCGGATGGACGCCACATAGAGACCAACAGGGGCAGATTTTCTGTTCCACGTTTCCAATTTATGAGAGTCGTGGATGACACATACACCAAGTTCACCTTCTTCGTGAGCGGTGAGTGGGTTTTCTACAAGGGAGTGCGGGTCCTACGACTTCGCTGTCGCCATGAGCCAACATGTGACAAAACGTGTAGACGAGTACATACTTGGAACTGTATAACTGTGCGCGATAACTTCATCTGCATGGGAAATTCCTCGGGTACTTTGACTTTGCTTCGGCTTCACATGGATAAGATGCAAGCCTAATATAGATTGATCCAGCGTCTAGGCACAGCATGCGAGATGTAATGAGTTTGTTTGCCAACAGTAAATGTGGTTGCTTATGCTCAAGTAATTGAGCAAAAGAGATTGCAAGAAGTAGCCGTGATCACGAGATGGTAACATTTTAATTACAGCCTACTGATACGACGCGTCGACAAATGACTGCTAATGCCTAACATCATACGATTGGCGTCCGCTGGTGGCATTCCTCCGGACAGGATCATTGACGCCTTATCCCTTTCTACGACGGAATTAACCATCCCAAGGCATATCGATTGCCGGCTACCACTCCCTACAATTCGGTTGCAAAGCGCCGCTTTTGGTCCAATGGCTACTGCTATCCATCAACGAGCTCTAACGCAGGTCATCGCGAGTGCATCCAAGAGCGTTTACTCCTGATTCGGGCCCAAATGACACAGGAACACGTGGTAAGAAACGTCGTCAACGCTCTTCTCACCCAGCACGATCCGTTATAATTTGTCAGAAGGCGTCCATGGCACAAACCGAATCTAAACCACACTCTGCACAATTTCGGACGTGAACGCGGCGATGTGGTACATAACAAACGTATCATAGTACATTGCATCTTATCTACAAAACTCTTTCGAAATATACACGAAGAAATGAATCTAAAAAGTCCCCATCTATATCCACAAACACACGCTGGAATGCTTAACCGAAGAACGCGCGCGCGTGCCTCCTAACCTTCGATGCAACGGAGCCGTCCGCCGCATCCGCCTCCTCAAGGAAGGAGATGAACTCCTGGATAGTGTACTCCTTCTCTGCGGCAGCAGAAGCGGAGGGCGCGGCGCTAGCAGTGCCGACAGCGACGCTGGAAGCAGTGGGCGAGGGCGCGATGGTAGAGGTGCCGTTTGCGACCTTGAAGGCGGAGATCTTCTCTGCGGCGTGCTCAGCGACGACCATGATGATGGCCTGGGTGTTTCCGGTGGGGAGGTCGGGGTGGATGGAGGCGTCGACAACGAAGAGGTTGTCAGTGCCGGACCTTGGTGTCGGTGTCGACGACGGCAGTGCCGTTGCGGGCCGTCGTCAGCGCCCATCTTGGTGGTGCCGACCCAGTGGTCCCGAGACGAGGGTCTGGGCGATGAGGGACTCCGCGGTGGAGTTCGCGGGGAGGGCCATTGTGGAGGTGATGGAGCTGTTGCTCGCGCCGGTGATGTCCATCCACCACTGGATAAAGCCGGAGAAAGCCTCTTTGTCGCCCGCGGAGGTCAACCAAGGCTTCACGTTCAGGACGGTGTTGCCGCCCGCGGTGATGCCGAGCTCGCCGGTGGAGGTGGCGCCGTGGGTGAGGAAGGTCTTGACAGTGACGGTTCCATCCTTCATGGAACTGACGGTACCCTGGAGGAAACGCTCGACGCCGTCAGTGCCGTTGACGGATGTCCACAAGTGCATCCTCTGCGCGGCCTGGGTCAGGACACCGGAACCTTGCTTGTAGAGCTCTACATCGGTTTGTACGGGGTCAGTGGCAATATCGGCGTACTTGTAGGCGGTGTAGTTGGTGGAGGTGGTGAACTGCAGAGGAGCCTGGGCGTGGTCCTTGAGGCCGTGACCAACGGGAAGGTCAATCCAGTCGGCCTCGTCGGGAAGCTGGACACCAGTCGTACCTCCCTTCACGATGTTCAGGGCATCAGACTTGCCGATACCAGAGTTCCACAGGATTCTAGGGGTAGACAGGGCTCCAGCGGCGAGGACGACCTTGCCACCTTGCTTTAGGTTAATAAGCTGCTGGCTACCATCCGCAAGCTCGACCAGGACTCCAGTAACACTGCTGCCAGTCCGCTTGACCTGGATGACCTTGGCCTCGAGCTGAAGGGTGAAGTTGTCGAGGTCCTGAGCGAAGGGCATATAGGTCCTGGCAGGGCCGGCACGAAGGTTGTTGGTGATCGACCAGGCAGGGCGAGAGTAGACCATGCGCTTCTCGTTGGGCGTCTTGATAGAGTCAAGTTCGGTCCAGCCTTCGGCGTCTAGGTAGGAAGACACAACGCTGTAGGCCATGTCGTCGTAGTGCTTTCCGTCAGCCGAGGGCTGAGTAGTTCCTGGGTTGCGGGTGTACAGACGGTCAGCGGCCTTGCTGACATCGTTCCAGGACCACGTTGCGGGCCAGTTCTCAAAGTCGTGTTGAGGAGGGCGGATGAAGTTCTCTCCGTTGATGGAGCTGGATCCTCCCAGAAGACAGCCAGCCATCGAGGCGGTGTCACTGCAAATCTTGGTACCAGAGATGGAGGACAGACTGCTTCCAAGAGCGGGAACATCATAAGGAGTCAGAGTGTTGTTCCATTCGAGACCCTCGGTTGAGCCAAGTGCCACGGTGTTGGCTGGACCACGCTCTATCAGAAGGACGCTTGAACCAGACTCAGCAATGCGCTCAGCGGCGATGATGCCAGCGGGGCCACCACCCACGACGATCACATCGTAGGTTACGTTGGAAGTGGTGGGAGCAGTAGTCGTGGTGTTTCCAGAGACCGGAAGGGTAGAGTTGCTGCCGGATCCCGTAGAGGGTGTGGTAGCATTGGAGGCCCATGAAGCCCAAGTCGCAAAGTCGGCCGACTGAGCAGCGGCCACTGGTTGTCCATACAAACCGAATCCAGCATCGTGGTAAGGCAGCTCGCTAGCAGGGTCAGAGGGTGTTGTAGGGTTCGAAGAAGAAAGTGCCCATCCAAGCACGGGTGTCTCGTCTGTCGCCTTGAAGGTTGTGGTATCCCCCACGATACATCCCTCACATACGAAAGTGAAAGAGTAGTGGGTGCTGTTGACGAAGGTTCCGTTGGCGATCGGCAGTGCGCTGACCGCGGTGGCGTCGTACACAGGTGGGTTGGCGTATGCACTCGCGGTTCTGAAAGTGCTGACGACCTCGTCTCCGTTGGCCCACGTAACAAGCAGGAGGTGGTTCAACATGCCTCCGCCAAGCGAAACAGCTCCCCATGCTCCGGTCTTGCTAATTGGTACCACAAGCTGTCCGATGAAGTCCTTCTCGATCGTTTCGGGGAAGGCAATACCGAAGCTGAAGTTGCCACCGGTGGCAGTGTATTGTTGGAAGTCGATGCCAGTCTTGGGATCGGTATAGGCAACTGGTGTCGAAGCTGCGGTCGCCACGCGGAAAAGCCCGGCAAGGGCTGCCGCCGAACCCATAAGTGTGGAACGCATGGTTGTGTGTTTGTTCAGGTGCTAGAAGTTGTAATGTTGATGGAAAGATAGGGACTGAGGCTGACAGATCCTAGCTCTGTCTTAATGGATGAATGAATGACTGGAAATGAATGTAAAAACGAATGACAAAACCGAACTTGCGGTGACTTCGAAAGAAAGGACGCAATCCAACTCAAGGTGGTGCTGCTCGATGAAAGGAAATTGAAGAGTTGAGCGGCAGCCTCGCCATATATCCTCCGTTTCTGTGGACCCCAACCGCCTGCACCTAAGATTACCAAAGTCCATGCGGCTGTCATTCCCACGTCCTGGTTTGGGGTAGGTCAGGGAGTGGCCTGAGTACTGGGGAGGTTTACGTTTGACGCCAACTCGATTGCAGGGGTCTTTTCCATATCTGCTCAGGTAGCGCTTGAACTGAATGATAGATTCTCCGCTTTGCAGGAGATAGCGGCCCGTGCATGATATTCTCAGTAAGATTCAAGTCTCAAGGCGAGCAGAGCGCAGCGCTATTGGATATTTGTGGTGTGCCATAAGGGTCACCATCTCGATCTCGTTGTTGATGCCACGTCGTTTTGTTTCGTTCTGTTTCTTGCGATCTTTGTTTGTCGGTCATGCCGCCAGACGAAACCCAGTAGTGTTTGTCGAGATAATGCGGCTCCAGGCGCTCGGTGGGGGTCGAGGCCCACGAACCCCGGCGACCACATGTATTGGTGGAACATCTACTAACGCGTGGAGACTGCATTACCCCTGCTATTAATGCTGCGCAAGCTTAAACGCCTGGACGGGATGATGCGAAATTCGAGGGCCTTGATTCGCTAATCTCTCCGTGCGAAAGGTCCGTCATATCTCGCCGAAACAGCCGTCTAAGCGAGGTCCAAGCATCCCGAGGTCTGGCCCACTATCTCACCCATCGCCTAGCATGACTCAGATATGAATGTAATCGCGGCACCTCTGAGACAGTAGCCAGCTCTCTCTCGTAGGATGCATAAAAGTGACGCAATACAAGGGACAGGGCCAATCGTCTATATAAGCGATACTCCTACGGCTTCATCATCTTCTGCATACCTAGGTAGCGTTCACTTCCATTTCAAGGATGAATGGTAGTAGGGTTTTCACGATGTAGTTCTTTCATTCAGACAAACAATTTGGAAATAACGAAAGCTACCTAGGTAACATCAAACATCATACATTGTTGGATAAAATTACAACCGCGAGAAAAGGCAGAACCAAGTGTCTCGCAAACCTGCCTTCTTGGGTGCCTGATTGGTCTGCTGTATGGGCTGACATAGAGTTTCCCTGGATCACTGACAACGATTTCAGTAGAGTGTGTCAAACCTTGCGGCACAAGAAGATAACAGACGGGGGCCACTTGCTCATCCTTTCTGGTCGAATAACAGGTCGGATAGCAACGACTAAGACGTTGCTCGACAATCTGAATAGCGTTGCCGAACTGCTCTGGCATTCTTCTGAGATCATTCACAATCAGAGCCCCGCATTACAAGAGTCTGATCACCATAGAAGTGATCCCAGAGATACAGAGCGCTGGCGAGAGGAGGCCATGGCAATAGCTCTGGCAGTGGTGTGACGTGTTCAAAGGGATAATTATCTTATGGCGTTTGAGGTGTTACAATCCGAAGGACAATTCTTGGAACCCAGACCAAGACCCACTCGTTCATGAAATCCACGAGGTAGTGGAGAACATCGGTCGCATGTTGTGCCCTCCAACTCAATCAGACCTTCCTAAAAAGACCCAGGAGGTACATGAATGGGTTTCCGAAGGTCAGGATTTAGAAAACACGATCATTCGGACGGAGGACGACCATCTAGGCATAGCACGAGATACTGTGCGCAAGGGCGACTTGCTTCGTGCGGTTCGACATTGACGAAGCCATGCAATTCGTCTTAAGACAGACTGGACACGAAATGTATGAGATAGTGTCGATGGCATTCGTGCCGCGGCTGGCAAAGGATCCGTCGAATCAATTCGAGCGAGCAGAATTGACACTGTGCTGAGGCAATTCATGTAAGGCGTCATGCCTGGAACTAGGTTTTGTTGTACATCATCTGCGACGTACCCGATGATACAACAAGCGGCACCGACTTCAGCAATGCCACGCAAGCTTGATAATCTCAATAGTTGCCATGATAGCGTTGTTGAAGGCATCTTTGTCCTCTTTGTCCTCTTTGTCGCTCAACGCGGTCGCCACCTTCTGATAGAGGCATTGGCTCTTTTTTGTCATAATTACGGTAAAGAAAACGAAACATTGTTCATGTAAAGAGACCGAGAATCTACGGTCTTTCATCAATTGTCCAGTGCGCAGCCGCAACCCTTAGACGATGCACTTTCATGAAAGATGTCTAAGCCTACCTAACTCAACCCGTCTGAATTCACTGCCAAGAGTGACAACATGATCATAGTGTAGGCTCAAGCGCTTGGTCCGTATACCACCACCATGCCTTCATAAGTACCCAGCCTGACGGTATACTAACAGTTCTCCACACAGTCAGCTCACAGTTTGACCACACAACTTTTATCAGATACACAGTTTACTCGGAAAATCGCTAGATTGACATCTACATCAAAATGGAGTTACGTTCTAAACGTAAGCTTGGGGCCATTACGCCCTTCAACCAATCGGTTCAGGCCGGTCAGCCATCCAAGAAGAGGAAGACGGGCTCGGCGAAGAATGTCGGTGGTACATCTGACGGACGGTATCCGCAACTTAGTTTGCTTGGACTGCCAGCAGAGGTCCGCAATCGTATCTACCACTTCGCCATCGACGACTACATAGTCAATACTGTGCAATTCCTCGATGGAGATGAAGATGCCTTGGATCCCGAGCCCACTCCAGAAACTCTAAAGCCCCGCCTCACGAAATACGCGCCATGGTCGAAGGCAAAGCCTGCAAAGCCGCATTACCCCTTTTTCGGTTTGTCACAGGTCTGTCGACAAATCCGAGCTGAGTATCGTCCGTTATGGCTCAGCTCGTCGAGCTTCGCGATCAAATACCAAGATCTCGAGGCATTTGTGGGGGCGTTCTTCCCGGAATATGAACAACACGATGGTGACAGTCAGGCAGCAGTCGGGCTTGGCAGGCTTATAGTTGACTGGGAGGACAGTGAGAATGCCAACCAGCTCCTTCCACTTCTCCGGTTCGCACACCACTACCCCAACACAGATATCTCTTGGTGTAGCATCCTTGCCAAGACTCCAATCTGGTTCAAGACCAAGTGTACGGAGTGCGGTCATCGAGGAAGTGGAGTCCGGAAGCCGCTCTGTGAGCACAAACTTGACAGGCTGGAAGATTGGAGGGTGATTTGGCCGGATATGCACGACAGGTACCTTACCCTGGTCCAGGCTCTCATAAGTCACAACAACAAGTCCTGGAAGTCTGACATCCGCACCGGCTTCATCGAGCGTGTGAACGTTCCAGTATGGCGTGAACCCGATCTATTGCATGAGAATCAGTACGATCATCTTCTGGTTGAGCTGAAGCTTTCGCAGGAGAACGTTAGCTCGTGGATGCCCCTGGAACAGTTCCACGGTCATGAGACATGTCTCTATCGTCCTGGTGGTTGTGACGTCGGGAAGGACTACCTCGAGGGGATTGACTTGCCCATCTCGGAATCTGACACAGTCTATCTCCTCATGTAGAGGTTTCCTCTATCGTGGTCTTGGAATTTGTGGCAGTAATTCAAGACTGTTGCTGCTATTATAACGAGCTTCAAGAACGTTGGAAAAGGTAGATATCGGCTTTGGAATATGAGGTTGGAAAGCATGAAAATAAGCGGGCATGAAGACAAATGATTTTCAAGGCATGGCATCTCCACTACATACCAGGCATATAGATTGGACTGTTCCTCGAATTGAGCGATCACTGGCTGTGTCTTCGGCAATGATAGGACATAATATCGAGGTACCCGATATTTTGTGGTTGAACTTTTCATCTTTCCTTTTGAGCCTACCCGGTGATATATTGTCAAAAGACGACGTGTAATGCCAAGGCATATTAAAAAATGTATGATGACTAAATGATCATATATTCCCTCCCATCGACGTGCTATTCAGAAATCCAAATGAGGATTCCCATTTCCTATGCAGCAGTGCAATGTATAGACCAGCAGATTGATCTTATGTCATATAGGTTAAAGTACAACGTAAAACTTGATATGTATAATACGGTCGCAAACTTCACACAGTCCATGGAATACATTTGATACCGCCTCTGTATGTTCATACCTTCACATGAACGTATGCAATGGTCATAAATTGATTAACCCAGAAACGGAACAGCGCGAGTTTGCTCCACTGCTCGGACCCTTACCTTCACTTCTGTTGCCTGGACCATCACGCGGCTAGATACGGCTCGCCTGACTTAGGTGAAACTGATTCTGTGCGACCTTGCCCTGACAAACCACCTCTTGGCCTGCGCACAACAGCCGACACAACAATCTCCCGCGGCCACGAGAGCACCGCGCAAATTAGACTTGCGCTTTCTACGGCGCTAAGTATTTTGCGTCGTACGTTCACCCTTTACTGTCAGCCGAGAAAACATGCTTAACATGTAAGTAATGCCTCTTCTATCCGACCGCAGCAACTAAAATCGAAAGGTCCAACCGTACGCTTGACAACTCTCTGACGGCGGCGAGAGCAGACGAGGGGCACGCACCCGCAAAGATAGTGGGAACAACCATGACCGAGGCTTCGCAGCACTTGACCGGGCCTCAAAAGCGGTCTATAGGCTTCCTGGATTTACCCGCAGGTATGTTCAAACCTAGTGAAGAGCCGAACATGTTCCTGGTCAAGCTAATGATCTCTATGTAGAACTTCGCAATCGAATCTACGACTACGCGGTCGAGAGCGTACCCCTCGTGGAAGATTACCTCCCATTGCTCACACACAGGCCAATGACGCAGAACACATGGGCCATTAAGCATCAAGCTCTTTCCACGCGCAAGTACTTCGGGCTCACTCAGGTCTGCAAACGAATACGAACTGAGTATCTTCCGCTATGGAAGTGCAATTTGTTCCAAGGGATCTCATACGGGGATTTCGAATCATTCGTCGACACATTCTATGCGAACAAGGAAGATACTCAAGCTCCGAAGATGCTACAGATAGTATATGATGGAGGAGACAGCGTAGAATTATTCCTCCAGCCTCGTATGGAACTTCTGCAGTTTATGAGGTTTCGGATCCATTTCCCGCTACGGAAATTAAGTTCATTGACCGTGATACTTTTGAGTGGAACAAGTCAGAGCGAGGTCCTGAATATCGCATGGAGCAATGCTTTCAATGCCGGGAAGAAGACAATGGAATAACCTCGACACTCTGCAAACATCTAAAGGAGGCGATCAACATCATACAGAGGGGCGATTTCTGGATACACGAATACATGTTTGAAGCCTCCGATATCCTCTCGCACATGAACGCCATCTGGACAGCAGATATCAAGAGCGGTTTCATTGTGGAGGTCATCATTGAAGAGGAAGCTGGACAGAGTATCCTCCAACTTGGTCTGTCCATGGATGGCCGCAGTTGCTGGATGCCATCACGGAGTCTTACACTGCATGAAGAAGACAAGGAAGATGAGGACGGCCACCGCGAACACGACGATTGGCTGCATTATCGCCGAGAACTCGGCTTAGATGCTGACAGGTTCCACGACCTGGTAGTTCGCCCTTACTTTGTGTGAGCAAACACCCTCGGTCGTCTCTTCTTAACAGAACATGTCCGCTCGGGGCGAAGGACTGGTAGCTTTTGATACCGTGTCTGTTCCTGTTATTCGGGACGGTTAAAACCCTTACTTTTCTCATGATAAATTCGATCGATTGAGCAATCATTACGAACGGGGCCAATCGACAAGCATTCAAACGTACATCAGTGCTCCCACAAAGGCATTGTTCACGCCCTATGTACATTAGATAGATTTATGGAAAGTTTCTTCTGCATAGATAACCTTATTGGATATTCTGACAATAGCCGATAGCTCCTACTAAAGATAAGGGACCAATAGTACGTGTACCAATGGTAGGATTTTTCCATTTATTTATTTAATGTACCTTCGGGCATGGGCCTCGCCTTTCTGAAAATGATGATGTTTTCCAGATGTGGGCTGCACTGCAGGCCAGGTCCCTCTATGAGTCTACGTAGATGGAGGTTGACTTTGAGTAATGATGTCAGCTCAGAGGGCTGGGTGCTAGCTTTCACCGCGGAGTAGCCTGGTCCGCGCGCTTCGTTAGCTTCTAGAAAACCCACCTGTGGCCCATATTTAAGTCCGCGCCCTTCACTCCACACCCAGCTCGCGCACCCCCAACAACCGACTAGCGTCCATCATGGCGCAGATGCAAGAGCTCCACCACACAAACATGAACGCAAGCACGGCGGAGAACTCAGGCGGCTCGGCCGTCGACAAGCAGCGACCGATGGGCTTCTTAGATCTGCCTGCAGGTAAGTCTCAATCACTAAGAAGTTTTACATCCAAGCTGACGACTTTGACCTAGAAATTCGAAACCGTATCTACTATTACGCGGACGAGAAAGCACATAGGTTGTCCCTCGACGACGATCATGATAGGAAGTATATCCCCAGCGTCATGCGCTATGCTCCAGGAAACCCAGGCCCGTGGCCCATTGGTGACTGTGCCAAATCATCTCTGAAGTTCCTCGGCCTCACCGAAGTGTGCCGAAAGGTTCGCTCCGAATACAATCCTATCTGGAAGGCCACAGCGGAGTTTCGCATACGATACGATGACTTCAATTCATTCACAAAGGCCTTCTACAAAGAGGAAGACCCTAAAGCACGCAAAGGCCCATCGCTGCTTCAGATTTCTTGGGAGAGGTATGTGGACCCACTCGAACTGGATTTGCTGCCATTCCTGAAGTTCCGCCTCTGCCGTCCAGAAACAGAAGTTCAATTCATCCTCCACGAGTTGGCTTTACAAACCTGCCCTGGCTGGTTGTGGAAGGCATGCTTAGAGGGCGATAACTGTTCGGATGAGCGTGCGTCGTCACTCTGTCGGGTACATTGGGCCACATACACAAATTGGCGAGCTTCGCGCGAGATTTACCATGCTCGCCGCCTAGCATCTCTCGGCTGTATCCTCACTCATGAGAACGAGCGTTGGAAATCCGAAATCCGTTCAGGCGCAGTGACCGAGGTCATCGCCGAAGTATCTGGAGCTGCACTTGACATAAGATACTGTTATACCTTGAAAATAAATTTCGCGCAGCAAGGACGCAGCATCTCACGAGAACTCCTCGACACTCATCAAGCTTGCGAGTTCTTACCGGACAGACCCTGTACTTGTCTGCTAGAGCACGGTCTAAAGGTGGGCCTGGAAGACATCTACTATGGAGGATGGGACAACATAATTTGCCTTAACTTCCCGTGTGTAGTCGACGGAACTTGTTTCGAAGAGTCGTGCTGGATTCCTCCGAGCCGTTGAGTCTGGGAAAGCGGACCTTCGCTGAGGCTTTCTCCAAGCCTGCAACAGATCATGGCGGTCGATGTGGAGCGATGGGCTGGCATTTTACGTGAGCCCTCCTGTTCAGTATCATTCGGCTCGGGGTATAGACTTCGTCTCCCTTTATCTTACTTCAGGCAGCTGAGCAATTATCTGGGAGAAGGAAAGTGGACTGGTGGTTGAGATGAAATCTTGCTAAAGGGATCCCTAATGGTAAATGATGGCTGCGTATTCGTGTTTGTGTGAGGGGCGTTTGCCAGGTTACGCATTGTAATAGTCACTAGAAATGTGAACGTGATCTATCCTTTCACTGTTCCGGAGGGCACGCTATTACTAGCGCTTGATGTGTGCGAGACTAACTTCCCAGGTCTTCTTACCTTTGGTGGATAACTTCAACCCCACACCCGTCTTTTCTAATTGTTCATCAAACAACTACTATTCTCGGTCTTTACGCAGCCGTCAATGCTGGCTTGATGAGTGGTAATACCTCAGCTCAAAGTAAGGTATCTCTCAAACATACCACGTCTGTGACGTTGACAGAGTACTCCAACAGCAATGGCACAAGACAATGATCCAACAACCAACGCGGCCGCGAGATCAGCGACAGGCCTCGCCTCAAATCATCCGCGCTTGAGCTTCTTGGGCTTACCTGCTGGTAATCTTACCCTCATCTGCCTATGTCATCTTCCCAGAGACTAACTTTACTCGGTCCAGAGATCCGGAATCGAATTTACTACTTCGCGGACGAGGAAGCGGACAAAGTGTCTGATAACTTCCTCCCACTACTAGCCCGTCAAGACACGAAGCAATGGCCCATCGAAGACTGCGCTCGCTCATGCCGCAAGTTCTACGGCCTGACACAAGCCTGCCGCCAGGTGCGATCCGAGTACTTTCCGATCTGGAGGCGCACGTCATCGGTGAGGATACGCTCATGTGACTTCGACTCTTTTGCAAAGGAATTATATGGACATGAGCACGGCCCATACGGCCCAAAGCTGCTGCAGTTGTCCTGGAAACATCGAGCATATGGCGAGACGGATCTTCTACCGCATATCAAGTTTCGCATGGCTCATTCCAACACCGCACTGCAATACGTCTCGGACGCGTTGATCAACTGGCCCAAATTGTACGGAAGCACTCCCCGACGGCGGCGAGGAAGGCCTACGCAAGGTTGTGGCTTCGAGTGCAGGTCATGCGGGCATAAGTACGAAGGTCTCGGATCATCGATGTGTTCACACCAGAGCATCACGTTCCAAGGCCGCAAGGCTCATATCGCTGCAACATATAGCTTCCTGCGCGAGTTCAATCGGGTCATAAATCACAAAAACCAGAAATTCGAAGAGGAGGTATCTAGGGGGTGTATCCATGAGTTACTTGGACATCCCTTCCCGGGTGGTTTCTACATCAAAGTGGTGATCCTACCCAGCGGCTTCTCCACTGAAGTGCAAGATGATGGCTGGGAGACGTGCACCGGTAGCAGTAACAACGCGCACTGGAGGACATATTTTGAGGCTATGGGGATACGCCCACGGAAGTTTAGTCCGTGGGTTGTATTTCAGCTGGAGGGAGAGAGTGCGTAAATGGTATCTTCATCACACTTGGGATGCATTGCACCGAGATTGGGTATGGGGATATATCCACAAAGAGAATGTTCAAAACGGGCTCCTCAAATGTCGGTAGTCTCAGATCCCTCCATGACTATCTCCTCTCTTGATCCTCTAATCAGCTGAGTGATCGACAGAGGCTGACAGGTCCACTGCCATCACGGGCGGACTTGCTTCACGTATACAACGTACAATCAAATCGAACGTGTTTTGCATTTTTTCGAGTAAGAAATGATTGTCGTTGCACTTCTGAATGTTCTAACCTGCTGGTATCGTCTTCGAGACAAGTCTAAGTGTTCGCTAAGTCAAGCAGCATGCTTGCAGTAGAATTTGCCCAATGATCTCACTTAAACAGCTGGAACATAACTTCCCCAGCAAAGTAGAATACATATGAGAAGGGCATACGAGTCCCAAGTATAATTTACAATACAGATGAGAACGTCAACATACCAGAGGTCCGCAGTAATAACATGAAGCAAACTTACTCTACCTTCAATGCCTCAAATTTCGGGTACCTGGGCAGCGGAAAACTCTTATCCTCCGCTTCCTCACTGCCAACCCACTTAGCCAACCATGAGATCCCCAAGAGCCATGCGGCGCAACTCAAGCAAGCCTCCAACATCCACCTCTGCCACCCCGTCCTCGGATGCGCTACCCCAGGTATAACCTTGGGAATCTTCTGCGTCTCCTCTACAAACGGGCGAAACCTCTTTTCATACGCATCCAGTGCCTCGGATGGGTGATCCCCATCTTTCAATCTACTTATCTCCCCCGCAAGCACATAAGCCCCCAACACCGCGAGCGAAGTGCCCGCCCCCGTCAGCGGAGTAGGCGCATACGCCGCATCACCAAGACACACGACGCGCTCATCCGACCAGTGCGCCATGCGTACCTGCTCCACGACCTGAAAGTAGAAGTCCGGCGCTTTCTCAAGCCCAGCTAGGAAGCGCTCTGCCTGCCACCCCGCATCCGCGAACTCTTTCTTCAGTAGATCTTCCTGCGTCTGTCTATCTGCCCTGGCGACTTCTCGCCATGCCTTTTCTCGCGAAGGACCGGGCATGCACGTGATGTATACTCTCACCGTGCCGTAGGGATCGGGTCGCAGCGCCATGATACGCCGGCCGAGCGCGAGGTAGATGTTCCACCAGTCGTTGTCGGCGGGGATACGAGGAATGGTCCAGTACGCGCCGTACATGCCCTTGAAGAAGGTAGTGATGCTCGAAGGGTCGAAAACTTGCGCACGGATTTTACTCCATTGTCCATCTGCTGCGACGAGGAGGTCGTAGGACTCTACACTGCCATCGCTGAACTCGACTTTCACGCCGTGCGCGTCATTGGAGAGAACACGGGTAACGACGGTGCTGAAGCGGTATGTAACATTGGGGTGTACTTTCGTAGCCTGGTACAAGATATCTGCGAGGTCTCCACGCAGGATCTCGAAGGCGGACGTGAAGCTTGCCTGGAGGCCTTCTCGCACGGGGAAGTGTGCGAAGGATTGGCCGGAGGAGTCAACGAACTGGGTTCCTTTTTCTGTGGTGTGGCGTTGGCGGACTTGCTCCCATAGTCCGGTCTTCTTGAATGCTTGGAGGGCGGTGGCTTGGAGTTCGATGGATTGGCCGTAGGGGCGGATGGCGTCGCTCTTTTCGACCACGGTGCATTTGACGTCGGTTTGGGCGAGGAACCAGGCGAGTGTTGGGCCTGCAATGCCTGCTCCGCTGATGAGGACGTGCATGTTTGAGGCGGAACGGGGTGTGAATGTTTTGATGCGAGTTGACAAAACAGATTGAATCTGCGAGGAAAGACGAATCTGTCAGGAAGCCGTCAACCTCCAAATGATGGTTGAAAAGGAAATCTTGAGTTCGAGGTGCATATTCGTGATGTTTATGTACTCATCATTCATCGTCGGTCAAAGTCGGACATAGCATCGGACTCGGGAAGGATCACCGACTGGGTGACCAGAACTTAGGATTTAGTAGTCGTCGCAAAGGTCGAATTCAGATCTTTCTCGTGCGATTTGTATAGTATGAGATTTATACATCAATTAGTCTCCTACACTAACCTCGCAGTATCAATACCCATGTTGGCAGGCTCTCGCTCTTTGCGGACTAGCGTCGAGCTTCACGATCTCGATGTTGCTGTATCATGATGGATTGTCGCAAGGCCTTACGCCCCGGTTTCGACAAGTTCTCAGCATGTTAGAAGGATCGAGACGGTAGTTCCTGGATACCAATAGAATTTCTATGATAGGATTACTGGCACCGGCTGCGTGGATGATAGTATTCACGAGTGGGCCCCGGATGCCGTGTCGCGTGACCAGGCGTGACGTCACAAGAAAACGGCGCGTAAGCGCAGGCTGCAACACTGCGCCTCTTTAAGTACACCCCGCTTCGCCTTCCACGCTTCTCCTTCATACTTCGCGATACCCAGACTTCCAATTCTGAGATTCAGCCAACATGTTCCAGTTCGTCCTCGCTGCCCTCCTCCAGCTCTCGCTGGGCCTGCTCGTTGAGGCAGCTCCCGTTAGCGCGCAAGGCACCAACTGGCAAGGCCCGACTGGAGGTGGCATTGTTGGTTTCATTGTCCTGATCCTCGACATCATTGCTTGGGGTACGTACGAGAATGCCAGAAACGCTGGAACGTCTGCTAACAAGCAACAGTTGAGATCGTCAAGTCAAACCGCCCACCGCTCAACAAGGTCATCTGGTGTCTGGTCGTCTTCCTCTTCCCGCTCGTTGGCATGCTCATCTACTACCTCTTCTCCAACCGCGCCTCCCACAACGACAGCGGATACGAGGCTATCCCTTCGTAAATGGACTGTACTTAGGCAAAAGTGTACGCGCCTTATAGCCACAAGTTACATCGTACACTTTTTGCACTCTTCCGCTACTCAGAAATCGATTACGAACGATATGCATGATTACGGTGTTTCGGTCCGCCTCCACGACATGATACTCCACGTTTCCGCTTCCCATTGATTATACAGAGAGTTGTACTTTCTGGCCGACGTATGAAGGGTACCCTACGCGCCGTTGCGCAATGTGCAGAACAGGTACCCATTATTAGCAATTGAATAAATCTATCAAGTCTCTCACGCTTCCTGCCTTTCTTCTGTCGCATTTTGCTCCCCTCGCTCAGCCCTCGTTTCTTCGGACTTTTCAAGCCTCCATTCACATCAAGCATCTACCCAGCCGCCAAGAAAGCTTGCTTCCACGCCCCTTCACCGGAGCACTCTTTCACGCAAACCCATTTCCCCTTCCGTTAGCATTCCCACAACGCAGCTGAACACCTGCACGCCCCACGACTGCCGTACGACAACACGACCTCCCCAGCCCACACCCACCAATCGCAGCCCCCAGTCTGCAAACAAGCTCGCGCACGCACCCAATCCCCGCTCGTATCCAAGATTGAGCTGAACGTCGCACACGATGTCACCGCCCCCATTGACGAATCAGCACCCGCCCTCCTCGCGTAATCAGGGCAGAGCAAATGAAGACGCCTCGCGACGCATGACGTTTCGCCGCCATGCTGGCCTTGTAAACGGTGCGCATGCGTGCGACCTGCAGGCAGGCGGATCCTTGAATCGCGGGGTTTGGCGATCAGGTTTCTTCTGCTGCGCTGTGCTGCGTCACGGAGTGGTATATCAGGGTGCGATCTCACGACAGAAGGCGAGACAAAGCACGACCGCGCAGTATCAACGCTATAACATAACGACAGCACGACATTAAAACGAGTTCTACTTTACATCGCCACTTTTAATTGTCGCGAATATGCCTGCCCTCATCCAGCCCGCGATGGAGCATGTCCAACTGCTCAAGCGCGCACTTGAAGACCCGAAGTGAGTTACGCCTCTTTGATACCCTCCCCAACCCCATCTTGCCGGTCGCAATCCCCTCTTAGTCTTACTTCATCCTGACACCCACAGCACCGCTGCCTCTCTCCTCCACCTCATCGCGCGCAAATCGAGCAGCAAGAAAGGCAAGAGCAAGAAGATCAAGGGCGGCGCCATCGCTGGCATCGTCATCGCGATTGTGGTCGTGATTATCATCGCGGTGATCGTTATGCTGCTGTTGCGTAGGAGGGCGAGTAAGAGGAAGGGGATCCAGGCGGGGCCGCAGGGGGCGCCGGCGGTGGGGCATGTCTGAGGTACGGGTTATAGGTTAGAGTTGTGGGTGATGGGGACTGAAAGGGAGAGGGGAGAGGGAAGAGGGTTGAGGTGGAGTTCGATACCCATGCGATGGAAACATATGGGAGGGAAAGTTGGGTTTTCATATTCTCGTGTGGCGGGATAATGTCTGTGGCACTACTTGGGGATAATATGAGCATGTTTGGGGCTCAAGAAATGCACGCTTTCCTTGCAGAGATCGTCCTCTGCCTTTAATCTGCGTCCTCTGCCTTTAATCTGATTTCAAGTGCCGCCGACTATCAGCTCTCATCTTACAACGCATTCCCACCCGCGTGCGCCTCACGCAGTTCCACCAACCGTCCTATCCACCATTTCCACATCCTCATCTTTCCCATTTCCCTTCACAGCCATACGATACCAGTCCCTCACCTCATCCACCTCCCTCGCCACCTCCTCTTCTTCCTCGTCGTCGTTCGATGTGAGCGTCTGCATATTCCTCCTCCCCATATGCCTCTTCGCCAGACGATTCGCAACCTCATTCGCATCCAGCAAGCTCACCAGCTTCCTCTTCCCGCTCGCCTTAGCTGCGAAACCTTTGCAAACGCTCCAGATATGCTCTGCGCTTTGTGAGTTCCCAGACGGAGCGTAGTCGTCCGCAAAGCTCTCAATTTGGCGTCTAGTGATAGACAGACTGTTGCCGGTATGGAAGTTCGGCGCGTCGCGTACGCGGTCTGCAAGGTACGCATCTTCCGCCATCTCGAGGGGCGTCCGACCGACGCTGTTCTCGCGGTAGAGAAGGTCAGGGCGACGCGTGAGGATGGCGGTGATGCACTTGGAGCGCTTGTTCTTCACTGCCCAGTGCAGCGGCGTGTCGCCGGAAGCGTCCAGTAGCTCGAGGAACTCATAGTTTGTCGGGGCGGCGAAGTCAAGCAATGTATCGAGGACTTCGGTGTGGGACTCTACCTGGTTCGAGTGGCCACAGTGTGTCTGCATCCAGTGTGCGACGGGCGTGAGGGATCCGGGATTCAATACGGATGTGCGTTCTGTGAGAAGCGAAGGTATGAGCCGAGAATCGACGAGACCCAGCAGGCTGTTGAGCAGGGGTTTATCATCAAAGGTCATGTTCACGGAATTCGAGTAGGGAGCGACAAGGAGTACGTCCAGGAGGTTAGAGCCTGTGGACGTACGCGCAGTCTGGTCTGCGCCCGCTTCGATGAGTAGTTGGGCAGCGCTGAAACGGTGGAGCGAAAATGCGAGCAGGAGAGGTGTATATCCGTCTGTGGACTTGACTTCTAGGGATTCGGGCATGGTGTCGAGGAGGTATTTGACGAGCTTCAAGGATTCCGGTCTCGGAATTGCCATCACTGCAAGATGCAGTGCGAGCTCACCTAGCATGAGTTAGCATCCTGTCTCCATCAAGGCTATCGGACGACTTACGTCGAGTGCCCAACCACTTCCTGAGCAGCCTTTCGAAGCCGCCTGCATTCTTGTTGAGATGCTCAATGTACCTATCATGCTTGTATGCTTCGGCAAAATCAAGATAGTGGCGGGCTGGCGCATCACTGAGGAACCACTCCACACTCTGAAGGCTTCCCTTGAAAGCGGCGCTCAACAGTGGAGGTTCGCTGTCAGAGACGCCTTGCGAATAGGTGCCACGAGCGGCATTGATCCAACCGGGACGCTTCTTTCCATGTACCTAAATTCGTTAGCCTTGGAGGTCGATGCAGAGGGGCTGAGTGTACTGACACTGAGACCCTGGTAATACTTGGGCTTCTCGCGGTACTTGACGCCAGAATTTTTGACAAGCGACTCCAGCTCGATCCCCGCCCCTGAGTGCTTGATCATATCAGCAAGCAGCTCCGTACGTCCATATTCAATAGCCAGCTGGAAATCACACCCGGAGAAGGAGGGTATGCCGGAGGACCCATCGAGCCTCCTAGCCAAGCGATCTGTCCACTCAACGTCCAGATCAAGGAGGAAAGAAAACAACGACTTGTCGTTCGTGATCACAGCCCAGGATCCTATGTCACATGTAGAATCCATTCTACCTGGGATGTCGATCTTGCGGTTATCAATGCCGCAGGTGATCTGCATTTCAGGGACGAAGTACTTGACGTAATTCCAAGTCTGGACCCTCGTTGCCATGAACTGAAGAGGCGAAACTTTGCTCTTCACCTGTGTCGAAAGCTCGCCGATGTTCTCAATTGTGAACTTATCATCAACGATCTCTTCGTACAGGGCAACGTCGCTCCTTTCACTCTCGTCGTCTTCGTCCTCGTTCGCAAGTCGGTAGCGTGACTTCTTGACATCATCTTCTTCCGGTGGCTGGTATTGCGCATAACAGATTTCAACGAGTGCTCGTGCAAGGTCACGATGACCACGAAGAATCGTGATTCCGAAGATGCTGTTGAATTCGCCGTCTTGGATACTAATCCTGAGCGGGTCATTACCTTCCCACGGAGCTAGGGTCAAGGCCTTGATCGTTTCGAGGTCGTTATCCCAGGCCGCTTGAAATCTGAACACCTGTGAGAAACTATAACGGTCAGATAGTGCAGTACTTACAGTCTGGCATAGGCAGCCCGAGTATCGTCCGTGAGATCATGCACGGAGAAGTCGAACCTGACCTCGAAAGGAGTCGGTGGGGTTGGTTGGTAGCCGTAGTTCATGTGACCATTATCCTTATTAAAATTGATATCTGGACGCAGCTCCTTAAACGTCTTCGCGCCCTTGCTGACCAAAGTTTGCTCAAGCTCCTCGAACTTCTTCGCCAACGCTTCGATCGCTTCGGTCCTTTCTTGCCAGCCCCTGCGCTCAGTGAAAGAGTTGATCTTGCACTGCTCCTCATATCTATCCCTGGATCGCTTATCCTCTTCTTTTGCGCGAGCAATTTGAATTTGGGCGACGAAATGCTTGTACGTGCCGGGCTCGATGCGTTCCAGGTAGTCGACTCCCTCCTTGACGTTGATGTGAGGGTACGAGGGCTTCGCTGGCTCTTTGCCACCACGGACTTCGGCGCGAAGGCTGGTAATCTTCCTTCGAACAACATCAAGCAACGACCCCATGCCGTTTTGATTGTAGTTGTAGCGGTTTTCCAGGTTCTGCTTGGTAAATCTAGTGAGGATGTCGAGATCCACACCCCTGTCCACGAGACGAAGCGCAATGTCCGGAAGCTCGTTTTCGACTGCTAGTATGATCGGCTGCTCGACGTCTCGTGTGAACGCACTGTGATTCTGTGCCGAGTCATACCGAGACATGTTGGCAAATTGAGTCTCCACAGATTTCATCCAGGTTTTGAAATCTATGTTGGGCTCGGCCCCAGATTCAAGCAGCTTCAACGCGGCGAGTCCGTTCCCTAAGTAAATTGCACTCATCAGAGGGCTTCGCGCAGACGGGTTGTAAGATGATCCGAAGATAGCAAGATGATTGATCGCGCGCTTCGCTGCCGGTTCGTCATCATTTATCAAAGTGTCGAGTATGGAAGGCTCCTTAATCGAGACGTGGAGCGCGGTGAGCTGCTTGGTGTCAGCTTGGGCGGAAGTCGCACCCAGGCTCAGCAGTGTCTTGGTCATCTCTTTGGCTTTTTCTAGTGGAAGGTTCAGGGACAGCACCAGGGTCAAAATAGCACCCCTAGGCGACTTGTCGTGCTGATTGAGAAGCTTGATAGGCAGAAGGACATCGGCACCAAATGACTGGACGAGTTCCTTGACGACGTCCACATGTCCATTTAAGATCGCAAGATGAAGCGGCGAGCATTGCAGATCCCATGCCAGGACGTTCACATCGTAAACATCTGGATCATCCTCGTCTTCCTCGGGAACCGCGTCGTCCGTCTTCTGCTCCCCTTCTTTGACCTTAACATAGGACTTCTCAGTCGTAGTCGTACGTGCTTCATCATCAGATTCGGCCTCGTCTTTCTCAATGATGTCGACGTCGCTATCATCTTCCCCCTCCTTAACTGGTGTTGATTGCTCACCAGTCACACCTTTGTTAGCTTCCCTTTCAGCCATACGCGCCTTCTTTCGAATGTCCTCTTTCTTGGCCTCTTCTTCTTCATTTTCCTCACTCTTCTGCATGATCATTCGGACCATCTCCACATTTCCACGGGCCGCGGCCAAATGAAGGGCTGTTCTTCCGTCGGCAAGACGGGCCACAAGACGGGCGCCATGATCGATTAGTGCGCGGACGATCTCAGGGGTCGAAGAGGTTACTGCCAAGTGCAATGGCGTGCGACCGGCTGCAGTAGGTAAGTAAGCACTCTCAAAAGCGGTGCATGGGAGTACTCACTGTAGTCACGGCAATTAGGATCGGATCCCTCCTGCTCTAGCCAATCCACCACATGCTCCAGATCTTCATCAACGATGGCTTGACACAATCGAGCAGTGTTGCCGACGTAAGCCATCTCAGTCCAGTCATCGTCGGTAATGGGATTGAATGAACCAATCGCTTGACGTCCTGGATCGTCCTTGATGAAAGCGATCTTGCCAGAAACGTAGATCTTCGCCTCTTCTTCTGCAACATCATATTCCTCAGGCGTCACTGGTTCTGGGCAGAAGCCGCAGCAGTCGCTGATGACATCTTCTGCATATCCGAAGAAGGCAGGATGACGATGCAGGTTTACCTCGCGATCCTTTGGTTTGTTCCATTCAGAGTTTAGGAGCAAATCTTTGGTGTACAAGAGCTTCTCGATCTTCTTGGCATGGTACTTCGGTCCGTAGGGGATGGTGAAGGTATCTGACGACGGGTTAGGGCAAACCATCTGACAGTGTGTTATTGAAGGACTTACGATAGTCCGACACATCCTCTTGCTCAACCCACTCGGCAACCTCATCCTCATACCTATCCTTGATGTTATCCTGCAACGCAAAATTCCGATACCGGTTGATAGATGGGCGCCCACGTTCTCTTCTACGCTCATCCATATACGCCTCCCGTTCCGACTTTGTTGGAAGTCGCTCCAGCACGAGAAGCCTTGCAAGACCGACAGTACGTGCGAAGTTGCGCTCGAAGATTGTAGGGTCAATGCGTGAGCGTTCCAGCATAGGCCAGTACACCTCAAAGCCGCGATGAGAATATTTAGACAGGCGGCTCTCATAAGATGGCGAGCGGCGCGTCAAGTCAATGGTGTTGGCCTGGGTCATGTATGCGGTCAAGGCGCGAGGCGCGGCCCACACTTGCTTGCCATCGTAGGCTGCGCAAGAGCAATCGACGTCGAAGCCGGTCAGGATCTCTGAAATCGACTTGTAGATGCGTAGTACGATCTGAATGTGGCGAGTCGGATATTGACTGGCAATGGTGATAGCATTCTTCGTCCGGATGGTCGTGGTCTCCGTCAGGATAGAATCTTTGATACGTTGCTCGATCTCAATGATCTTCTTCACAGCCTCCTCCTCGTTGAGTCCATAGATGAATAGATCCACATCACTCGCCGGTGCAATCGTCTCGTGATAGTACTGCCTCAGCGCCTTTTTCGACTTACTAGCTTGGTCTGGAACAGGCAATAAACATGTGACCACGCTGGACCCAGCAGCGACGACATTACTCCAATCCAAATCCACCAGAGAACTCTCGCAAAACAACGCGAAGTTTTGCTGAAAGTCCTTGATCTCCTGTACAATGGCGGGCGAATCTTTCGGGCGTCGTTCGTCCGCGTTGAGCGGCATGATGTATCGTTCCTTCTCTTCTTGCGACTCTGAGTCCAGATCTCGCTCTCGGATGCGAAGACTGGAAGAGTGACCATTGAAGACAGGAACAACATTGAGATGCTGGTTCGCCAGCACAGGATGATTCGGTTCCTGGGCGAATACTTCACGAAGCTTTGCGTCATATTGTTTGTATGGCTCAAGGAGCTCGAGCAATGGTGTATCGGGGTGAGATTCGATGTGGGAGATGAAGTCCGCGTGCTTCACCGGCACGTCTGGCAGCTGAGTTTGGGAGGCCATGACAAAGGATGGAGTGTAATGCGAAGGGATGGAGTCGGAGGAATCGAAAGATTTGAATGGGAGGAATTCGGAGGGATCGAATTGATTTGAAGTTGTTTGTTCCTTCCGTAGTAGGGTCTACGCGAAGATGCAGTAGAATGGTTGACAAATTGAGGAAGAGCGGTCTGAAGCGCACTCTTATACGAACAGCGTCTCATACCATTATGCCAGCCATGACCGAGTATACAGTGATGTTTCGGCTGTTTTCAGGCCGGCAGCAAAGAAGGGAAAGGCGGATCACCTGCCTGCGCGACAATGTCGCGCGACAGGTGGGTGCCTGCTCTTCGCCAGGCAGACACCCGCGCCACAACGCGCCAAGGTCCACCCAGCTATGGAAGCCTTGTAAACCCTACGTAGTCATCTTATGGCAATTTGTCCACTATTGCTCCTACATCAGAATTTTGTGGATTGCACTCTAGACCTTGCTTGATAACCTCTTATGGAGTTAGGGTTCTGTTGCGTCGGAGCGACGATTCACAGTGGAAACGTCGCTCCGACTCAACAGAACCGTAACTACATCAATGCTTTACAGATGTCTTCAAGCAAGTAATAGAGCACGAGGAACAAATTATTAATATGGGAGCAACCGTTCAGACATCATCCAGGGCCTTAATAACGCTACGGGGAGGACGTTCACCTGCGAGTACTTTTCCGTTACATCGATGCCTAGAATAGGAAGCGTAATGCAAGTCGATGAAGAGAACTTGTGGACAAACATCAGTAACTCAAAGCTAAAGTCAGAGTCCGTGGGAGGTGACTGATCCAACGTCGGTGCTGTTCTGCATCGATGTGCAATTCAGAAACGAGGGAAGGGAAGTGTTACGCGCTGACGTCACCCGCCACATCTAGCCAATAAACACAGTCAACGTTCGCTTTACACAAACAACAATGGTATTCCCTTCGCCCTACGGTATTCTCGCAAGCCATTCATTAAACACCAGACAGACAATCGTCACAAACAACCCCATTCCATCCCATCCCTATAACCGAAACACAGAAAATACTACAGAAGAACATTAGGGAGAGTTACGAATTAGAGCATGCATGGCACAAGCCAGCAATAAAGAGGAAATGGTATAATACGGGAACGGAAACAGCCTCTGCGTACACAAAACATGGGTAGCGGGCGGGCATATATGTGCGAAAAGGGCGAAACCAAGAGACGATCCGAGAAAGCCAGGAGAAGAAAAAGATATCGGTACTCGATCCGGTTCTCTAGTATCCAGAATGAATCCGTTGAACGCCATAGCAGTCGTTTATATCATGGTTGCGCCGCCGGGGCCAGTGGGAGAGACAGCCTTGGGTGCAGGTGCCGTTGGTGAAGTCGGCGTTGCGTGCGAGTCGTGCGTCGCACTTGCAGCTGGCTTCTTGGTGCCTTCCTTGTGCTCATCGTCATCCATATCCATTCGTTGTCTCCACTCTGAAAATTCATTAAACTCGCCCTTTTCACTTGTGGGCGTGCGCTCAAAATCAAAGCGGTCGGAGAGGCGGTACGCTTTGTTGGTAGTCTCCCAGTTGCTTCGGAGTGCATCGAGCTCGTTAGCGAGATTGTCGAGCGCCATGGAATTTCGCGTGGCCGCTGAGCCAGGTCTGTTACCAGCATCAGGAGTCGCAGTGCCCTCGTCACTATACAGCGATTCGCCCGAAGCGATGCTATCGTGTGGGCGGTGCCCCCGAGCCTGTCCGTTAGGTTGAGATTGACGGCGGTAATTGTCAACAGACGTCTCGAACTGGTTCAGAAACATCTGTACGCGAGTCTCGGCTTCGCGAGCCCGCTCGTCCAACTCCGCGTTCTGGACACGTAGAGTTTCTAAATCTGCGCGTGATTGCTGGGCCGAAAGTTCCGCATCGTTGAGCTTCTTAGTCGCAGCTGCAGCTTCCTGTTGCGCAGTGGCCAAATCAGTCTGTAGGGCAGAGAGCTGGGACTCAAGCCTCGAGACCGAAGACTTCATGCTCTCTTCTGTGGAGGAGATTTGGTGGCGTAGCACCTCACGCTCCGCTTCCCACTCTGCAGATTGCTCCTTAGTTGGGCTTCGCGACGCTGACCGTGTTTGCGCGAGCTCCGCCTCAAGTTTGGCCTTTTCTTGCTTGTATCGGTCGAGCTCCGCCTTCATCTTGGTGAGCATCTTCTCCGTACCCCGAAGATACTTTACAGCAGCCTGGTGATCGTTGTGCAGTGCCTGCAGTTTCTCTTCCCATTGTTGGCTTACATTATGCTCGCGCTGCTCAAATGCGGATCGCAGCTCTTCGTGCGCCTTGCCCATAGAGTCGATCTGCTGTTCCAGTTCACGTACACGATTGAGCTCAGGCGTTCCGAACCTAGAGCTAGGGCTATCCAACACTCTGGAGCGGCGCGCGTCAACGGCGCTTACGCCTCTTTCTTCGAGGAGATTCTTTAGCGTCTTGAGCTGTACTTCGAAGGCATTGCTGTCTAGTCGCAATCGCTCATGTTGCTGTTGCAATTCGGCCTTCTCAGCTTCGGCAGCCTGCATGTCTCGCATTGCTTGCTGCAGCTGCTTGCGAATGTTCAGTCCTTCCCTGCTGGACTGCTCCTGATATGCTTCTAGACCAGCAATTCTCTCTTCTGCTCGCCGCAGTTTCTCGGATGCTGCATCCGCTGCTGTTTGATTCTTGCGCACCATTACATTCGCAGCTTCGACCTGTTGTTGAAGAATAGTGACACGCTCGTCCATTGCTTCGTTAGTCCCTTCATCGCGATTGGTAATCTGGCCGAGACCGTTGAGCACAGCCTGGCGGTGCAGACGTGCCTCTTCAGCATACTTCTCTGCAAGTTCTTCGGTATCGTGGAGCTTTTGTGACGCCGCTTCCAATTCGGTGGTTTGGTTTTCGTGCTCTGCGCGCAGCTGAGCCAGCTTCTGTCGCAAGCTTTCCCGTTGGAATCGTTCGTCCTCCAATTGCTTCTCTAGTAGGCCAGACTTATCCGACGAGGCGGATAAAGCATCCTTAAGTGATTGTAAAACAGATGCATGATTTCTGGAATCTTCCAAAGCTCTTGTAAATTTGCTGTGCAGCTCGTTCTTGTCAACAGACAGGAGCTTCGATGCAGCCTCGGCTTCCGCTGCGCTCGCTGTGGCTTCCCTCGCTATCTGCTCTGCTTCATGTAATGCAGCTCGCAATCCTTCGAGTTCAGCAGAGTTCTTTTGATGCGAAGAGTCAAGTTCTTGTACTCGCTTCTGGGCAGCTTCTGCAGTGTCGTCTGCCAATTGCTTCGCTCTGCGTTCAGCCTCGACCTCGTACGTCAGCTTTTCCAGCTTGATGGCAAGATCGCTTTGAGCAGCCAGTGACGCAGCCAAGCGACGGTTGATGTCGGCCACACGGTCCATGTCAGGGGTAGCGGTACTGCGCGTGGCGTCGGGCTGAGGGGTGCCTCCTTGACTGCCACCACCGTGTGCAGCTAGTTTCGCTTTCGCATAGATAGCTTCGCTGATAGCTGCATCCCGTTGCCTTTCGACCTCAGCGATCCTACGAGCAGCGTCATCGCCCTGTGATTTGATAGAAGCCTGCACCCTTTCCAATTCGTTCTTCATCTTGAGAAGCGCTTCAAACAAAGGCTTCTCCTCGTCACCGAAGGCTTCTGCTGATCGCTCATCAATTACAGGGCTGGTGGCTGTACCTGGATTATATCCCGCCTTGCGGGCAAGAGCAAGCTCAGAAGCGTACCAAGCGTTCCGCACCTTCAATGTCTCGAGTTGCTGGTTCATTTCGTTGTTCAGCTGTGTGATCGCAGGTGACGCGCCAACTCCACTATCCACTGGTCTTTCGGCTTCCCGACTGATCGCACGTTGCTGGTTCTCGTTGGACCGTCTCGATGCGGCTTGCTCGATACTCTCTAATGAATGTTGAGGGCGATGCGACTTGGAAGTACTTCTTGATACAAGGCTTCCTGATCGAGAAGTGTCCAAGGACTCTTTGGGTTGACTCTGCCCACCTTCTGACATCTTCCTGGCTCCGTTGACAGCTACCTGATCTAGTGACTGTTGTGCTTCAGCACCGGCTAGTCCGGCTGGACTCTCCCTTGTGCTAGGAGATATGTTCTCTCGCTCGAACGATGCTCCGCGGGTGTCTAACGGCGGCCCATAGCCTCTCTCACCCTTGGTGGGTGTTTTGCTTCGAGGACCACTTGTTGGTGGGGGCCCACGTGGTTGAGGTGCTTGTTGTAATGGAGGTGGTCCTGAAGGCGCCGGGCCTGCCGCGCGTGGTAGTCGAGATCCAACTGGTCCAGCACCGTTCATTATGAGATCTTGTGGTCTGGGTTCTTGCGCGCTGGGCATCATGCTTCCACGAGTGGGAGGCGAGCCAGCT
Source organism: Paraconiothyrium sp. Pb-2020 (assembly GCA_022419385.1). Lineage (NCBI taxonomy): Eukaryota > Fungi > Ascomycota > Dothideomycetes > Pleosporales > Didymosphaeriaceae > Paraconiothyrium > Paraconiothyrium sp. Pb-2020. Next base: position 4,528,329 of record JAJUBI010000003.1, on the reverse strand, counting down.
TTTCCTTGTGGAATGTTGGTCCTGTCACTGCCACTCAATTTTCTCGGAGCGTTTGGACCCGGTTGCGGAGGCGGTGCTTCGTTTGGCGGATATCTTATCTTAGAAGTATCCAGAACGTAGGCAAGGCTCAACTCATTCTTGTCGGCAACAGATGACGATGGCTCACCAGCCACTACTATAACATGTTTGCCAAACGCGGTCATGCTGTGACCTGAACGGGGGGATGGAGAATGACCCATATTCTGGAACATGTACCACCTACGAGAGGATATCCTGAAGGCCGCGAGGTCTCCAAGGTCAACGCCGTCTTGAGTCCGACCACCAAAGACATACATGGTGTCATTGACAAGAGTCGCGGAATGGCCTTCACGGGCAACTGGTATGTAACCAATGCACTCAAGCTCACTCCAACTGTTTGAGCGGGGATCGTAGGTCCAGACATCGTTGAACCAGGTGACACCGTCCGTGCCACCAAAGAGAAAGAGCTTATCGTTCCAGGTGACGACAGAGTGATTTGTTCGGGCGGGCGGCGAGCGACCTTGGGGCGATGACACGGTTCCTTCTTTTTGATTGGGAAGCAGTACCTCCCACCTACTTGACGAAGATTGTAGTGAGTTGAGATCAAAGGCGACTAGGTCATTAAAAAAGAAGCCTTCGACCTGACCTCCGAAAATGTATATCTTGGACCCCAGGATATTCAGCGTGTGCCCGTATCGACCTGTTGGCCGTGGACCCTGTGGTAGTGCTCTGGACCAGTGTTTAGTTGCTAAACACAGTCAGTATGGCAAGAATGACAACTTTTTACATGACCTACATGTGTTCAACAGATATAGTGTGTCATCCAGGTCGTCATTTTCGTCCAGCTTCGTGTCTCCTCCAAATACGATGAATGCATTACCGACCAGGAGGCTGGCATGGCCTACTCTAGGACCGGGGCCATCGCCAGTCGTAGAGATGGGGTAGCAACCCATGCTTCCGTTCCCCATTTCTGCCACCCAGAGATCGCCCTTGACGGTAGCACCTCCAACAAGCCCGCCCATGATGTATATGACGCCAGCAGAGCCGGTGGACGAATTGATGGCGGCGCCATATCGGGGAAAGGGCGAGCCGCTCGTCGTAAAGTTCAATCGGCGAGTGCTCCATGGGTATGGTGACGTCTCTGGAGGGCCGCGAGTGTTTCTTGCACCCTGCACAATGAAATTAGCTTTCAGCATCACATCGCAAGCAGGCTTCTGCAGGTGTCCAAGGGTGCTGGAGGCAATGAAAGAGGTACATACCGCGAAATCTGCATTTGCTTGGTCGCGGAGGGCCTTGGGTTCGGGGCTCGCTGTATTGCCAGCGTTCAGCGAGCTGAGGCTATTGTTCACACTATTGTTACCGGGTGTGGAATTCTGTGTACCCGATCCACTCCTAGGCTTCTCGGCGACTTCGCGTGCGCCTGTACCGTTCGGCGCGGGTATCTGCGAGTTTGCTGGTGGCGGGCCATGCGACGAGCCAATGTCCCGTGTTGCGGGCGGGAGGGCACCGCTGGGCTGCTTGTTTTTCTTTCCGAATAGAAATGACATGGCGGCGGGATTGCGCCCAGGGCGATGTTAAAGTGGATTTGGGCGCCCTCAAAGACGCATTCGATATGTGTATACTATGGGGGCGGGAGTCGTCGTGGTGGTGGGCTCGTGGGCGGAATCGCAACAGCCGGGGGCTGGTAGACAGCGGGACTGAGACAGCGAGCAGCGCGAGTGTCAAACGGATGGCGCATTAGCCGGCGCGCACATATCTCTTCAGGCGGGTCACAGGCGCTCGGACAGCGTGGAGGAGGGTAGAAGGACGTTGGATAGCGGAGGAGGAGAGCGCAACGGTTTTCTGGGACGCGGACTGAGCAGGAGCACTATCCGCCAAGGATCAATGATCGACACGGGCGACAGCAGCACGACGACGCCTTGATGAAGACAGCGCAGCCAACAAGGATGTGTCTTCCACGTCGACGGCCGGCGACTCGGGGATGCGCTTGACAAATTGCCCGTCACAGCGCGGCGCTGAGGGCTGCTTCCCATTGTCCAGCCGTCAGCGCTCGACTGCTGGCCTTGCACGCCTCCGCCTCCGATGCCCCTGAGTCCGATCGTGTAGTGGTGACAGGGGTCTGGTTGGCCTCTCCTGACGTGCATATGTACCTTCGCATGTACAATGCGCTATAAATTCACCTCACCACGCTTTGCAGGACTCAGCGCAGTCAAGTTCGACAGGTGTTCCCACTTAGCTGCTTGAGTCCAGAATGACAGGCGCAGGGGCATCTAGCTACGGCAACTAGACCGAACCGTGCAGAGCTTCAGAACCGCTGGTGGAGAGCGACCATGATTCGACGACCGTTTAGCTCCACTCTGGTTATGTGCCGTTGCACAAATGTTTCTATGGATCTTTGAAAGGTGACGCCGGGTACGCATGGACTCATCATTCAGATGCAACGAAGCAACATAGCCCAGAACTACGGTTCCTTGACACCCTAGGCGTGTAGGAGGTGCATAGCATGACTAACGAAGAGCAATCTCACAGCTACCGGTAGTAAAACTGTTCATGTCACGCAGCAGTCTTTCCCCGCTACAGGCGTGCTACACAGCTACCAGACTTTCGCGATCGTCAGGTGCCGCAGTTTTGGAGGTTGTGCAAGTAAGCATTGGGCGTCATTGGCCGCTCTACAAGATGTTACCGGCCGCCCGATGAAGCTTAGCGCCGTACCGAGCTCTCTCGCAAACGCACCGCGGTGAACATTCGCGCATACACCTGTTCGAGGGCGTCACGCTTCTCTCGCTTTCCTCACCGCCGTGTCATTGCATTTCCTGTGCTGAATACTGCCACCAGATCGCTTGCGTTCCGCGCGCACGCTGGAATATAGGCCCTACGACATGGGCTGGACGACTTGGACTTTCGTCACCGCAGCTAACAGCTCAAGATGAGGACAGCCAACGAATACCCGCACGTCAACCCCCTCGCCTTGCACGCGCCCGCTTCCGGAGCCATGAACGGCACAGCAGCAGCCCCTCCTGCGCCCTCGCAACCACAGAGTCCTGACAGTGCAACGCCTGCACGCCCTAGCACTGCATCAGACTCCCACCCCAACCTGGCAGCAATGAACGGCCAGGACTCAGACGCCGTGTCCTTGCGCCGGCCGAGCAGCACACGCGCGCCCTCCCGTCCCCAAATGCTGCGCGCGAAGAGTGACTTTGGACCCCGCCATTTCGAGACAACCCCCTCAGACAGCGGCGCCGACGAAGCCGGCAGTGTTGACGGTCAATTCAAGATACGGCACGGATGGGATGATCAACTCAATTCGGAAGAGTACAACCAGCTCTTGACATCGGTGGGTATAGGCAAGCCGATGTGTGGACATACAAGTGCTAACAAGCGCAGTCTTTCTTCATGTACTATACGGAGAAAAAACATGAGACGGGCGGCATACCGAAGAGCGAGGGCAGCGCGTATCCGCTCCAGGAATGGCGCATGCGCGATCGCCTCAAGACTGTATCCGCCGTACTTGCGCTATGTCTGAACATAGGAGTTGACCCCCCGGACGTCATCAAGACGAATCCCTGCGCGAAAGAGGAGTGTTGGATCGATCCCACCGTCACATCACAGACTCCGGGGCACACGCCGATGAATCAGATAGGAAAGGCGCTGCAAACACAGTACGAGCAGTTGAGCATGCGCACGCGCTACAAGCTCCTACTAGACCCCACTACAGAGGAGACCCGCAAGTACACGTCGACCCTTCGCCGTAATGCACGCAACGAAAGGGTTCTGTTCCATTACAACGGTCATGGTGTACCTCGGCCGACGTCCTCGGGCGAAATCTGGGTCTTCAACCGAAACTACACACAGTACATCCCACTATCGCTTTACGACCTCCAGAGCTGGATAGGGGCGCCTAGCCTGTTCGTCTATGACTGCTCCGATGCAGGACTGATTATCTCCAACTTCACTCGGTTTGCTGAGAAGCATCAACTGGAATCTGAAGAGGCGCAGCGACGAGACCCGAACGTAGAGGTGGTGGATTTTCACGATTGTATACACCTTGCCGCCTGCCGCGAGAAGGAGTCCTTGCCGACCAATCCGGATCTTCCGGCGGACGTCTTCACGTCGTGTTTGACGGATCCTATCACCATGGCGGTCAAATTCTTCATATTGCAGAACCCCCTCCCCAGCAACGTTACTCTCCGTGATGCGCACAACATTCCGGGCAAAGTCTCTGAGCGTAGAACACCCATTGGCGAGCTCAACTGGATCTTCACTGCCATCACGGACACGATTGCCTGGAACTCCCTGTCGAAGCCTCTTTTCAAGAAGCTTTTCAGACAGGATCTCATGGTCGCCGCACTGTTCCGAAACTATCTTCTTGCTCAACGCATCATGCGAGTATACCATTGCAACCCTATATCTCATCCAGAAATCCCACAGACCCACGATCATCCCTTATGGCGCAGCTGGGATTTAGCGGTGGAGCTCATTTTGGCTCAACTTCCTGATCTTCAAGCTGAAGCTCGCGGCGAGAAAGAGTATATTTACAGGCACTCTGAGTTCTTCTCAGAGCAGCTGACCGCTTTCGAGGTCTATCTGCAACAAGGCGCTGTCGAGCAGAAGATCCCGGAACAATTGCCTATTGTGCTGCAGGTACTTCTGAGTCAAGTCCATCGACTGCGGGCTCTCATCCTGCTCTCGAGCTTCCTGGATCATGGACCTTGGGCAGTAAACCTAGCGCTCAGCATTGGTATCTTTCCATACGTACTCAAGCTTCTACAATCACAGGCTAATGAGCTTAAACCCGTTATGGTCTTCATATGGGCCCGCATCCTTGCGGTTGACCAATCATGTCAGACTGATCTTCTCAAGGACAACGGTTACCAATACTTCATCAACATCTTCAACCCCAACTCCGGTATTCCAATTCAGAATGCTAGCGAACATCGAGCGATGTGCGCTTTCATCATTGCAATGTTCTGCAAAGATTACAATCAGGGCCAGCGTGCTTCGTTGAGCCCGGATCTTGTGGAGAGCTGCTTAGACCACCTCAAAGACATCCAGAACCCTCTCCTACGGCAGTGGTCATGCCTGTGTTTAAGCAAGCTTTGGGTCAATTACGAAGAGGCTAAGTGGGTTGGTATTAGGTGCATGGCCCATGAACGCCTGTGCGAGCTCGTTTTCGACCCTGTATCAGAAGTCCGTGCAGCAATGCTGCATGCCCTCACTGCATTCTTGGGCATCCGAGATGTGACATCTCAGGTTGCTACTATTGAGGAATCAATCGCGTCCATGATCCTCGTGATGACGACGGATGGTAACAGCATGGTCCGAAGAGAATTACTGATATTCTTCTCTACTTTCGTTCTGCGCTACAAGACAAAGTTCCTGGTTGCTGCTTTTGAACAAATCTCAGAGGAAGTCAACAGCGACGCACTTGGAAAAGGGAACGGTGCTGGAGATGACCTCTACATGAAGAGTCGCGCATCAAAGACAGCTGTTGCAACACTCTCTACTTCATGTTCGCAAAACACCATCTACGCCGCTATCTGGAGAGAGGTGATGGTGATGGCGGCTGACCCTCATCCTGAGGTGGCCAGAGATGCGAGCACAGTCGTCGACTATGTTCTGCTCGCACTCCTACAGTCTCCCCTAGCCAAGTTTGCCGGACCTTTGTTTGACGAGCTTGTTCGAAGGAGTCCTGTGGATCGCACACAACGACGCGTGTATCCAGAGAAGCCCACACAACAACCCTCTCAACCCCCAACTCCCTCGAAAGAGGCGAGCTACTTGTCTCTATTAGGAGGTCTTCGGAGAACAGGAAGCGTTGCAGCCTCACTGAAAACAATCTGGACTGGCCATGATTCTTCGGCCTCCCCACAAAAGAGTCCCAGTCGCGCAAAACTTGATGAATTCACCTCGTCAACTGAAATACGTCCCCAGACCCCAGAACGCTACAGCGTAGAGGAGCAACCTAAGACCAGGGGATTTCTACCACGGAGCCTGGGAGTGCCACCTGAGCTTCCTCTGAAAAGCAGGATCTTCGAATGGTCTGTAGAGTACTTCCGCGAGCCGCAGATGAAGCCGACCGAGGCCGACGAACCCGGCAGCACAGACTATAACGGACGGCTCTGGCGACGAAATCGTAATGACAAAATCATTGCAGAGACTCAACCGCTAAAAGAAGTGGCCGTTGTGAATCATTGGAATCACCAGCACGCGCTTTTTGACAATCTCAGCCAGCCGATGAAGATGTGTTTCCATCAATTTGAGGAGCATATGGTGGTAACCGACAACAAAGACACGATCAACGTTATCGAGTACTCTGGCGGTCCAACGCGGAGGATCAACTGCTTTTCAAATGGCAATCCAACAGATTCCAGGATTACCGAGGCACGATTCATCAACGAAGACGACCAAGCTCTTCTCATGACTGGTTCCTCAGACGGTGTCATCAAAATCTTTCGCAATTACGATACAAGGGCCGCGACTGAGCTTGTCACTGCTTTCCGCGCTTTGACCGATCTAGTTCCCAGCAATAAAAATGCTGGACTGGTTTTTGATTGGCAGCAGGGCAGAGGGTCGATATTGGTAGCCGGCGACGTGAAGGTGATTCGCGTGTGGAACGCCGGCACCGAGGTTTGCACGAGCGTGAGTACAATTTTGTTTACAGACCATAGCTAGCTGACAGCCCCCAAGGACATACCCGCAAGATCCGGCTCCTGCATCACCTCGCTCACCTCCGACCAAGTCGAAGGCAATGTATTCATTGCAGGCTTTGGCGACGGCGCCGTCCGCGTCTACGACCAGCGTCAGAAACCCGCCACAGCCATGGTCAAGGTCTGGAAAGAGCACAAACAGTGGGTCACAAACGTGCACCTGCAGCGCGGCGGCCAGCGTGAACTCGTCTCTGGCTGCCGTGATGGTGAAGTCAAGCTCTGGGACATCCGCATGGACAAGAGCGTCAAGACGATCCAGGCGACTTCGGACCACCTCAAGACGCTCAGCGTGCACGAACACGCGCCCGTCTTCGCAGTCGGCACCCAGCGCCACCAGATCAAGATCTTCAACATTCATACGGGACGGCCTGTCAGCCAGTGGGAGCCGTACTCGGGCTTCCTCCGTGATCGCAGCCAGCCTGTCACGGCGACGGCATTCCATCCGCATCGTTTGATGATCGCGGCAAGCGCACTTCATAGTAACTTCGTTAGCGTTCATACGTGCAATGTAGCGAGGCAGCAACACCACCATTCGAGGACAGCGAGCGGCGTGGTCAAGGTCTGGGATGGTAATACTTGATCAGCCTGATCCCTTTGCTCTACATCACTTCTTATTAAGCTGGTTCTAATTCGCTTGCAATAGTGTCCGCACGACGAGTCGCCTCGTGGAAGTCATTCCCAAAGAGTGAGATTGTCGTTAAAGGAAGGTACGTCGACATTCCATGTACGGGTACATTCATTTCGGCGGAATATGCGGGTCTGCCAGGTTTGCGCTTCTCCGGGCTTTAGCCCTCGTTTTCTTTATTGGGCGTTCAATTGGTCTGGTCTGGGTTATGGCATAGCGTGCGGATGGCATGGGCATTGGCATATCGGCGCTTGGGATGGGCGTTAATGATGGAAATCGGGGTGGGAGGAAGCCCGGGCGGAGGGGTTGAATTATTTCTGCTTTGGCAGCGTGTATGAATGGTTGCAGTCTTTTTGGGAAGGATGGCGGTAATGAGCATATATGTATGCTATTGGGGCACTGGATGGGTGAAACCTATCTTCAACACATAGCATATTCAAGATGCGGGAAGTCTGTACAAGGGTTACCTTCCTGGTATTGTAGCCAATTCCACGTATCAGAGTGATTTGTGGTCTTCAGATCGATCGAATCGTAACATTGTGACCGTTGCTGAGAAAAGGGATGCAGCTTCAAACTCACGGCAGACTTCTGGGTATACACGCAATTAAGGTAGCACAAGGTTGCTCATACGAATAAAAGCACGGATTGAGGGCACCGACATGTGTCAAACGGACGGAACGTGGTCACCGGATGCGAGCACGGCCGCTGCGCAACGTGGCACGCCACTGCGCACGAGTATGTGTACTATCCTTCATTGGAGAACTGTCTTGTTTGGGCGGTGCAATTTCCACCATCGCCACTTATCGAGTACCTGTCGTGTTTGAGGTTGAGGTCACGATCATGACCATGTGGCGTTGTAAAGCTAAGCTTGTGATCTGATTAGGAAAGTGCTCGTACGTTGAAGCACAGAGACAGACTTCATATATGCCCAATGGTCTTATCAATCTAATATGAGATACTCAATGATCTCTGAAGTCCACTCCAGCGAAGAAGTCCGAGTAATGACAGTGAATTGTCTTAGTGAGTGTAAACTCAGATCCACTGCGCTGGAGGTCACGATAAGAAAGGTATGAGCTTATCGAGGACAAACGGATAGGTGAACAGAGGGTTCAGCACGCCATAGACGAGCAAAGGCGTGCTTGTGGGTCTGTGTGGTAGCTGATATAAGGTTCCTGCCCGATCCGTCTGCCCTCAATTTCATTCTACCCTCCCTTCGATTCAGACTCCCCCACTCTTCCACTTGAACAACACATAGAGAGACACCATGGTCGAACGATCGGCGACCGATCGAGGCCAGGGTCGACCCGCTGTTATTGACGGCAGCGGCGACCCAGCGCACAAGCCAGAGGCACACCAAGTCGAAAAGCGTGTGTCCGAGTCTCTAACCCGTGATGATCTCGACTTGCATAACGGCCTTCCGACCCAGGTGGAGTTGGCTACGCTGCGCCGCGTGCCCGCGAAGATCCCATGGCGAGGTGAGTACCGGAAAGATGTCTCTCGATTAGGCCTAACTATCTTCACAAAGTGTACACAATCGCTTTCGTCGAGCTTGTCGAGCGCATGAGCTACTACGGCACCGTAGCGCTCTATTCCAACTTCATCGCAAAGCCTCGTAAGAAAGACGACGGCACTTGGCTGACCACTCCCTGGGGCGCCGCTCTGCACCCAAAGGATGCCAACGCGACACCTGGCGCTCTTGGACTGGGGAAAAAGAAGGCGTACAGCATCTCGACCTTCAATCAGTTCTATATCTACCTCTGCCCTTTCCTCGGTGCCTGGATCGCAGACACGTACCTCGGCCGTTACAAGACTATCGTGTACTCGGTCATCGTTGCGGAGATCGGGCATGTGCTCTTAGTGAGCTCGGCGACACCGTCTTTGCTGGACAAGCCAACGAACGCGTTTACCTTGTTCATGTTTGGGATTCTGATCATGGGGTTGGGAACCGGGACGTTCAAGCCTAATATCTCGCCGCTTATTGCGGAGCAGATTCCTCAGGATGCGCCGCGTGTTGAGACTGACAAGAAAGGTATATTTGTGTTGGCTTACTGAATTACCTTGTGCTGACCTTTTCCTAGGTCGCCGTGTTATCGTTGATCCCGCTGAGACTGCAACCCGAATTTACAACTGGTTCTACATGTGAGCTACCTCGGCGAAGGTGTCGCTGAACAGCGCTAACATGCATTTCCAGGTTCATCAATATCGGTGCTTTGATCGGTCAACTCTCCATGGTAAGTTGTTGTTACTTAGGCGCACGCGAGAGTCATGCTTAACCAAATGATATAGGTGTATATCGAGCGATACGTAGGATTCTGGCCCGCATTCCTTGTTCCAACGGCCTTCTTCCTACTGGCATTCCCGGTGCTATTATTCTGCAAGAAGATGTACATCCACAACCCACCGTCCGGCAGCGTGCTCGGCCCGGCTATCAAGTTACCGTGGCTTGCAATGAAGGGCCGTTGGAGCTGGAACCCTGTTCGAACCTGGAAGAACGCTCGCAATGGCTCTTTCTGGGACAGTGTCAAGCCTTCGCGTCTGGGATCGGCAAAGCCGGCGTGGATGGTCTATGACGACGCATGGGTGGATGAGGTTGCGCGTGGGTGAGGAAACCATAAGTTACCAAGTGATATGTCTTTCTAGCAGAAGAACATACATAAGGTAGTCGTCCCCTCTGACTTGACTTGCACTAACTTTATACCCGCGCGTTAGGTGGGCAGCCTGCGGTGTCCTTCTCTGGCTCCCGCTATACTGGCTCTCTTACAACCAACTTAACAGCAACCTCATCCAACAAGCCGACACCATGCAGCTCCACGGCGTCCCTAACGACCTACTCCAGAATCTCGACCCAATCGCCATCATCATCCTAGTTCCTCTCCTCGACTTGCTTATCTACCCAGCTCTTCGCAAGGCAGGTATCCGGTTCACGCCCATCAAGAAGATCTTCACAGGCTTCATGCTCGCCACCGCAGGTATGGTCTGGGCCTGCATCATCCAATACTACATCTACCGCAAGTCTCCATGCGGAGTGATGATGGAGGAAAATGAATGCCGATCTGACATCAATGTGTGGACCCAGACAGGCGTTTACATCCTCATTGCAGCCTCTGAGATCATGGCATCCGTCTTCGTGTCTCTCGAGTATGCTTTTACCAAGCGCCCAGAGCATGCGCAGCCTTGTGCAGGCGTTCAGCTTGTTCACCAGTTCGCTTTCGGCAGCGTTGGGCGAGGCATTCACTCCTCTGTCTGCGGATCCACATCTGACGTGGAATTACGGCAGTGTCGCTATCATCTGCTTTGTTAGTGGAATAGCATTCTGGTTCACGTACAGGGACACTGATAGGGACGAGGACCGGCTCAACATGCTGCCGACCGGAAAACATCTCGGTGCACCTTCTGATGCTGGGACTGGAACTGACGTCGAGTTGGCGCCTGCTGTGAAGGTGAAATAATTGGATGCGACTATGCCTCGTCTTTCGCAAGATCGCTGAGTCACACAGCGTGTCGACAAAACCTTGCCGAAGTTGATGGCTCAGAATACAGGTTTCGGTGGTCACATTTTGCACATTGGCGGAGTAAAGGGTCTAGGATAGATGGCTGGCCTCACAGTGCTGTCAGCGGCTATTCCGGTCATCAATACAGGCATCTTGGTGCTTGTAGCATGTGACGCACCTTCCTAAACTAGTTCTTCCTTTCTCCAGACAAGTCGCTTGATAGTTGCGACCAGCTTCGAATAGTACGAGCTGATAATAACCTGACTACATTGGCCGAAGATTTGTTCAACTTTTGTTCAGTGAGCCTCTGACCATGTCATTGAGTGATGAAAGTAATGGAGATCAACGTCTTTCCAAAAGATAGATGAGACGTTCCCATGAAGGCCTGCAAACTATTTCTTGCGATTGGAAATATCACTTTCCACAATGCAACCCAAAGAGACAACATTGGGAACACGTCTCCGGCGTTACCGGCATTAACCTCGCCAAGCCACGATAAGATAGGCATGCCGTCACGTCCAGAACAGACCCATGTCTTTCGCCCCTCCAACTTTCACTACCGCATGGCAAGGCGAAACAACAATTACCGACCCCATTCTTTTGCTTGTTCCTTGCGCGAACGCCGCAGGGCACATCACTTATAATGGATATTGACTATAACCTTGACTTGCGGAACCGCGACGATTCATATGCAAATTACTTGCCCGACGAATTGTTGCTCCAAGTCTTGGACTTTTTACCACAGAGTGAGGAGAGCCAGGCTACATTGGCGAATTTCGTGTTGGTGTCGAGGTATGTGACTTATTGATTTATATGAGAACAAAAAGGTAGAATGCACGCTGTTGCGTGTTACCCCAGGTTCACGATTCAACGGCGTGACTGCATGGAGAAGCAAGACCGCGCTGAATAGGCTTGCAATCACTCAGTATTGCGTATCTTGGACTAGCCCGCTTCACCATGCTCTGAGAACTCCAATCTTGCGCCTGCACCCCACTAATACACTCACAGACAATGGTACTCCGTCGGCATCGCCCGCCTCTACGCCTCCCCCTACCTCGTCGGCCAACGCTACACCAACTTCGTCCGCACACTTTGCCCCTCCGTCATTCCACGCATAAAACGCTCCGAACTCGCCGGCCTCGTGAAAGCCCTCGACCTCTCCCGCATCGTCCACCAAGGCGCAAAATCCACGACCGCGCGCCTACTCGGCCGCACTAAAAACAGCCTCGAGCTCTTCGTCGCACCGCAAGCCTCGTTCGCGATAAACTGCTGGGCCGCCCTTTCCAAATGCACAAGGCTGAAGGTGCTAGATCTAGGCCTAGTTAGCGAGGCAATAAGCTACCAGAGTCTGAACCAAACGCTTCGGCAGCTGGTGAGGTTGGAGGAACTATACATGCCCCGCTGCAGCACAGAATTCGGTCTCGGACCCGAACTACTAACATGCCGTCTCCACTGGCCGCCCAACCTGCAGCACCTCTCCATGTCCGGCTCCGTAAACGGGAAGTTCCTCTGGGAAATGCTACGGCAGCCTGAAACATTCCCTTCCTCGCTCCACTCCATGTCGCTTCTGCACTGTCCAGGCCTCGACCAGCAGGGGATAAAGCCGCTGTTGAGTAATCTCGCGGATCGCTTGACTGTCGTCGAACTGCGCGATCTCCCTGCTGTAAAACAAGGCCGCTTCAACGGAGTGTTCAATTGGCTCCCACACCTAGCCGAACTTACTATAGCACTCGACTACATCGACGAGGACTTCGGACGACGCCCTCCAGACTTCGCAGCTGAGACCCACTGGCACCTCGCTAAACCCTTGACCTCTCTCACACTCGTCACCTCCGGGCATCAAGAATACGACCCCCGCCGCGCTTTCACCCTCGTAGATCTCTGGGACCTGATAGACACGCGATACTTCGGGCGGCTGAGGAGGTTGTACGTAGCGGCGAGTACAGGCTGGGAGCGGGTAGACGAGGGAGCGCTGTGGGAGACGGTGAGGGTGGGGCTTGAAGGGCTCGATAGAGAGAACTGGGAGAAGCGCAGATGGCACTATGAATTTTTGAGGGGCGTGCCGGAAGATATGGCGTATGATGAGTGGAGCGAGAGGAGGGAGGGGTGGCGGAATAGACCAAGGGCGCAGTTCATCAGGAATATCTGACTAGATGGGGAGGTGAGGAGTGATGGGACGGTTGTGCCCGCGTAACTACCGGTTTGATACTTGAGGCGCTGGCTCGAAGTCGTAGCTTGGTCGGATAACATGGCTTAACACGACGGCTGACCGCCTGCAAGATCACAATCTAATAGGGCAATTGCTGGCTGAATGTCCAACGACGGTGCAGTAGCTCATGAATTCCCTCTATTTATACCTCAGCCATTCCTTCCCCATATCGAATCCCTCTCCATCCAACCATATGGAGACCCAGCCAACCCATCTATCGTACGCATACCATTTCGAAATGGCTCATTTATTTCGTGTCCACTCATCTACACCCTGAGCGCCTAGGCACTCCCATTCGCCGCCTTCCCACCCGCTATTATGCCCCTGACACCCCCCTTTCCTCCGACTTCCCTGTAGATAGCGTTGATGCCGAGATCCGCACCAATGTTAATCTGCACCTCGACCTTGCCGCCCTTCTTGACGCCCTTGATAGCCGCTTCAGACAGCACATTGCTGACCTTCCACGTCTTCTCGCGCAGCTCCTCCTCCTCCTCGCTCTCGTCATCGTCATCGCTATCATCCTCGTCGTCCTCCGCCTTCTCCTTCTTAGGCTTGGGCTCGGGCTTCGTGACCTTGATGTGGCGCAGGCCCTCTGCGAGCTTGATGAGGACGTCGCCGCCCTCGCGGGGCGTCGAGATGATGGCTGTTCTCCGGACGGGGAGCGGAGTCTCTGCGTCGACGATGGCGTGGAAGACGCCGTTGGACTCGTCGCCCGAGATGCAGAGGACGCCGACGGCGTGCGAGAGGTGCGGGGTTACCGTGACCATGGGGTGCGTGCTCTGCTCGATGTCCTCGAGCTCGAACTCCTGGATCAGGCTGGCCTGGATGGCGGCACCGCGGACGGGGAGCTCCGAGGGGTTGATTGCGGTGGTGGAGGTGGAGGGCGCAAGGACGGTGGTGGTCTCGGGGAAGGCGTTCTGGATCGTGGAGGCGATCTTGGGGGTGTGGGCGTTTCCACCGGCGAGGATGACCTCGGTGATGTCGAGGGGGTCGAGCTGGGCCTTCTCGATGGCGTGGAGTACGAGGCGAGAGAAGGCGGAGAAGAGCTTGTTGCCGAGGAGATCGTACCGCGTGCGGTTAATGGTGGCTGTGTAGTCGATGCCGCCGACCAAGCTCTCTACGGAGAAGGAAGCGCTTGTACCGATGGACAGAGCCTTCTTGACAGCCTCGCACTCGAGCTTGAGCTTGGCCAGACCGCGGGCATCTTCCCTGGGATCGCTGGCGGACTTGTGCTTCTTGAGGAACTCCTTGGCGAAGTAGTCGATGAGGACCTGGTCGAGCTTCAGGCCGGTGACCTCGTAGTCGTGGAGCGTAGCGAGGATGGTGTAGATGCCGCCTCGGGAAGCAACGACAGCGACGTCGGAGCGGGTGCCACCGAGATCTGCCACAACGATGATCTTGTCAGCCAACTTCGCATCGGGACGAGCATCGTATGCTAGTACAGCAGCCACAGGCTCGCTGATAAACTGAAGCACCTCAATGCCCGCCTCTTTCGCAGCCTTGTTCAAAGCCTCCTTCTGAGCGTCGGAGAAGTTGGTCGGGACGGTGATGACGGCGGCGTTGACCTCCTTTCCAAGGTAGTAGGTGGCCGAGTTCCGTAACCTCTTCAAGTGCCGGGTTGTGATCTCGCTGACGGTGACCTCATTCTCCTTATCTGCGTTATCCTTGACTTTGAAGGCAATGGTGGACTCGTGCTGCAAAGGATGCGCAGACTCGTGGCAGGGAGAGGCATCTATCGACTTGAAACTGTGAACCGTTAGAAACCTGCTGCAGCATTGCGCAAGAGGAGACGTACTCTTGGCCCAAGAAGTCCCTGAAGTATGCAACTGTGTTCTTCGCGTTCCGCACAAACTGTGTCTTGGCCTGTCCTCCGTGAAGCTCTTCGCCTTCTACGTATGAAAGTATTGAGGGGATCTGGCGGTCTGAGAGTTGTCAGCGAGACTTTGCATAGCCCTTGGAAAAAGCCACCCACCTCCATCCTCGTTGGCAATAACCTCTGCTCGTCCTTCCTGTTACACGGTCAGAAATTTACCCGCAAGATATGCTGGCCGCCCACTTACACCGGTAGTATATGCGATCGAGCTGTACGAGTTGCCAAACGAAATACCGATTGCGACCCGCTGAGCGGGGTCGTTCTCTGCACTCATAGCTATTGGATTTTCTTCCTCAAATTTTGTCTATGTGATCGCAAAAGTCCGGATATGAGGCGTGTAAAGTCTGTAAGGCGAAGAAAACAGCGCGCTCTTGCAAGTTCTTGACGTTGGCGGGCCAAAAATTGATAAATTTGGTCCCGCCACTAGAAAACGTCGCGATCTTTTAGCGCGCCAAGGCTTTACCTCACGTTCTACGACATCGATCTCTAATTGTTGTCAGTCGACGGCATTACGTGGAACAATGGCGGTCGATACGATGATTGTCTTGCCCGGCGATCAAGTCCCACAGCATGCACTTCCAACGCCGACAGGCAAGAAGAAGCAACTCACATTAGGTCCTGGCCTGCGACACATCCCACCAAGCACGGTCGCAAGTACCATAGCTGGAGCTCTCGTCACAGATAACAAAAAGGTCGCAGCATGGATAGAGTCGAATAGCGGTCGCGTAAGGCTCCCGGCACCAATCTTGGATTGAAGCCTCGTACTAAGTGCAACAGTACCTCCCCACCGCAGGCGATCTCGTCATCGCGACCGTCCAAACCTCCACCGCCGAAGCCTTCAATTGCACACTCACCCCGCACACTCCCTACGCCACCCTCCCACACCTCGCCTTCGAAGGCGCCACGAAGAAAACACGCCCCCAACTCGCGCCAAACTCCCTCGTCTACGCCCGCGTCTCAGCCGCAACGAAAGACTTCGCGCCAGAATTAACCTGCGTGGACCCTTCGACAGGAAAAAGCGAGGGCCTCGGCCCGATCAAGGGCGGCATGGTGTTCAAGATCAGTTTGAGTATGGCGAGGAGGATGTTAGCGGGTTCGAAAGGAGGGGTGGTACTGTTAGAGGCGCTAGGCGAGAAAGTAGGATTTGAGATTGCGGTGGGGAGGAATGGGATGGTGGTTGTGGACGGTGGTAATGTGAAGAGCACGCTTGCGATTGGAAAGGCGATTCAGGAGGTGGATGAGCAGGCGCTGGGGGAGAAGGCGCAGAAGAAGCTGGCGGAACGTGTGCTGAAGAGTGTATGAGAGGCTACAGGGCTTGGAACTGAATTCCGGAGGTAGGGCCATTGCCGACGGCCCGTGGTGGCAAGAAGAGGGCCATGAGATGGTGCAATCCGACGAAGCATGGCCTATCTCGCTTCGGGTGGTCGTCCAAAGCGCTCGGTTGCGCTGAAGATTCGAATGGGTTGGAACCGTCCTTGCGGATCTGGCTTCCGCTCGCACCTCCAACGAGCTACAGGGCGAATGTCACAAGGAGGCAAGCATCTCATATAGCGAGATCCATCGTGGAAAGGCAATTAAAAGTGCTAATGCCGTAGCATGTAAAGAAGTATCGCTTCGAATGGAAATATGAACCCAGGGACCGCCTGCTTTTGTATCATAGAAAGTCGCAACCTTACATGGACGGCACTCAGCACATAGTTCACATGAAACCTGATCAAACTTTCATCTCTCGTCTATCGTGACACATGCTCTTCCCTTCGCCCTTCCGCCCCTTTGTCCCTCTTCTCCATCCTCCCAGCCCCTCTACGGCGTCACCCTCTGCGGGTCGCGTGGGAATAAGCTCGTCATCCTAATATTCGGCAAGCCCAGCCAAAATTGCACAATGCGCTCCAGCCCAAACCCACCACCCCCATGCGGCGGCGCACCATACCTAAAGCTATCCACATACTCCTTAGTCCCCGCGCCGTTAGGGTCAATCGGCGGGTCATGTTCGCGCATCATCTTCGCCAGCAGCTCCGCATCGTGGATACGCTGCGCGCCGGAGCAGATCTCCTGCCCGCGCATGAAGAAGTCGTAGCTGTTCGACAGCTTAGGGTTCTCGGGGGAGGGCATGGTGTAAGCTGGTCGTACGGCCAGCGGGAACTGGTCGAGGACGTAGAAATCAGAGCCATATTTTTCTAGCACGAGACGGCCGAGTTTCTTCTCCTGTGGCGTGGAAAGATCGTCGTACTCGCCTATTTCGCCGACGTCTTCGCCCTGGCCCTGTGCGTCGCGTAGCATCTTGATGCCCTCTGGGAACGGAATGCGTGGGACTTTGCCGCTCTCGGGTAGCTTGAATTCGTCGACGTGGTAGGTGTTGCGGACGAGGTCGGTTTCTTTCTTGTACCGCGTGTTAAGGCCTTGGAAGATGAACAGCATGAGGTCCTCGAGCACGCCCATGACTTCATGGTAGTGCTCCTGGAACTCCATCTCCAGATCTAGACCCGTGAACTCGGTCAAGTGGCGGGCAGTGTTTGAGTTCTCGGCGCGGAAGACGGGACCGATTTCCATGACTTTTTGGAAACGCGCTGCGATGAGCATTTGCTTGTAAAATTGGGGCGATTGGGCGAGGTACGCGGGTTTGCCGAAGTAGTTGAGCTCGAAGACATTTGCTCCGCCCTCGGAGGCAGCGCCGAGGATCTTGGGTGTCTCGACAGGAATGAAGCCTTTCTGGGAGAGGAACTCTGTGAAAAGTAGACGGACGCCGCCCTTGACGACGAATATGGCGTGGTTGATCTTTGCGCGGAGATCGAGAGTGCGGTTGTTCAGGCGTGTGTTTAGAGAGACAAGGGGGCGGGCATCACCCTCTGTGGCCTTTTCTTCCTCCTCTCCCAGACCCTCACTGGGCAATGGGCGCTCTGCGTCTTCAACTTGAAGAGGTAGAGGAACCTCTGCCTTCTTCTCGATGAACACCTTCAGTATGTGAATCTCGAAATCCTGAATCGTCGCGCTCTTGATCGGCTCCGGTGCCTTCTTGACCAAACCGGTGACAACAAGCAAGCTCTCTGTGCTTAAAGTGCCTGAGAACTTGACCATCTGCTTGCTGAGCTTGTCGCTCGCCGCAACGACTGACTGCACGGTGCTCAAGCCCTGGCGCAGATTGACGAAGGCCAACTTCGCTGACTGAACGCGCGCATTCTCAACCCAGCACCGGAATGTGATCTCCTTGCCCTCGTGTTCTGCAATGGTGGAGAGGTCAACGCGAGTTGCGCCCGTGGGTTTGTAGTCCTTCGAGCCAGTAAGTGGCAGCTCGCCATAGTTGTCCTTAGAGACATCCTCGGCGTCGGCAGCTTCCTTCTTCTGGCGCTCGGCGAGCTCGCGGGCCTTTGCTGCCGCTTTCTTCTCGGCCTAGTGAAAGTGTGAGTGTCGTGTGTTACCCAGCAGTATGTTATCCAATGGCAAACCCACCTTCTCCTTCTCCTTCTGGGCCTTCTTCAACGCATTCTTGGATGGCTCTGCCGGTGCAGCTGCTGCGGGTGCGTTGTTCTCTTCCGCCATGATTTCGGTGGGTTGAGTCAGGTCGAAGCTGCAGTCTGCGAATTTAATGTATGGTGGGGCAGATTCTTACCCCGCCAAACACGTCGGCGTCATTGGCGCCTGTAACAGTCACAACCCCAGACCGGACGAAACTTCATATTTTCGATCTCAAAAAGGGCGAACAAGATTATGGGCTTACGTCGGAACCTCAATCTTCTTATGTCATGCACATCCCTTACCGCTCTTATTCGAGTCACAATGTCCCAAGGGCGAACTCAAGATTGCACATCACTCCATGGAACGAGTCTACAACGACTTATACTAGAACGCAATGAGCTGATTGAATTTCTTCGAGAGGGCTAGAGTGGCCTCTGTACTAATCCGCTACCGAGTAAGATTCAGGCGTGACAGCGCTCGTAAGCTTAGTCACAAGAGACCTAGTTATGCAAAAAGCATATCTTATAGCTCCTGGTACGCCATAATGCCCGGGGTATCGTATGAAACGCCATGAAAGTGAAACTAGAGCAGTAACCGTTTAACCTTTTGTACGGCATCGCCCAGAAAAGGTACTAAACGTCGATATCATCGACCTCTGTGAGTTCTCTAAGGATTCAAATTACTACGCACGGTGTCAGCTAGCTCCAAACATAGAAGTGTCGCTATTGAAGAAGACTCACAAGTAATCAGAAGCCACGGTGAGAAGGACCGCCATACGGACTCAACGTAGCCGAGTTCGGACCGTACTGAGACGGCAACGGGCTGCTCGACTGACCACCAAAACCCCACGGAGTGCTGTCCCCACGGTATGGCTGGTAGGGGCGATTGGAGGTACGCGAAATTTGGGGTGAAGACGTTGACGAGCCACCATAGAAGCTGTTATTCCCGTCGGGTCCAAGATCGCGAAGGTGCAGGGGTGAAGGCTTCCATGCTCGCGTGAAGTAGCTCTTTCCACCGCCAGCACGAGATTCCTCTGCGTATTCGGAGAGGTGCTCGTACACGCGGGCAAAAACATGGGTATTCGCGTACTTCGAGGGATCTTGCTTCCTAGCGGAGCCTTCGCCGATTGCCCCAAAGCTACGAACTTTGCTGCTCGCCGACGCTGCCGTCACAAGACTTTTGGCAAAGTCTTGCTGTCGACTGACGCTGTGTCCATCGCGATACCAGTCCACGAGCTTCTGCTCGTTGCTAATCTGAGCAGAAAGTGACGCAAGCGGATCGTGCGCAGTTGGCATAGAGTCAGCGAAGAAAGGGCCATTCCAGTTCTGCCTAGTGGGAGCTTGTTTGTTGAAACCGTTTGCGATCGGAGGGACATGCTCTTGCCGCTTTCCATCGGGGTCGCTGAAGCGTAATGCAAGATCAGTCGTGGATGCAGGATTATGAAAAACTGTAACAGAAGAGTCCGATGCCTCAGTCTGTTCTTTTCTTGGCATCCGATATGGCGGTGCTGTAGCGTTCAACGTAGAGAATCCGCGGTAAGGATTCGCCACGGTTGGGCCAGTAGGGATCGAGTTCCTTAGACTCACATTGTTCAGTGGGAAGTCTGGAACAGCGACGCGCTGCTCGGGGGTAAGACTGGGTTGGGAAGACGTTTGCCCTAGCTCTGACAACCTGCTTCGACATTGGAATCGAGTGTTCATGTCCCCAACTGATAGCACAGTATCTTGCCGGCCTACGGTCACGCGGGTCGGCGAAGGTGTGAGTCCGGGTGCCTCCTCACCGAACTCTACTTCTCGGAGAGGGGTCTGCATTTCGCGCTGAGTAACTGATTGCCCACGGAGTGCCTCAAGGCGCGCTCGCTCTCGCTGGACGTAGATCTGTTTATGTTCCCTATTCGGAGTACCTAGCTTTGTTGGAAACTCGTAATTGAAGTCCATCGACCCGCCGTTATCACCACCACCTCGAAAATTGAACGTGGCCATGGGAGCTGGCGAATGATTGACGGCGGTTATGAAAGGGTCTTCTAGATTCTTTCCGGTGATGTTACGAAGCACAGAGGCCACGGCGAAGCTTGGGGCGGGTGTCTTGCTGATGTTCTCAATGCTCATCTCTGTGGGTGCAGGTTCGATTACATCAGGTTCTGGCTCTGTTTGTGGACGACCGTGTTCCTTTATCATGGATTCGCGATGCTCTGCCACGAATTTGAAGTACTCAATCGAATTGTACGAGAACTCAGGTGTTGACAGACGATCAGACGCAAGCGAACCCTCGATCCTCTTGCGTGTGTGCGACCAAAGGCCAACATGAACCCACTGATAGGAATCTGATAGCCATTGATGAGCGGAAACGTCGCGGTTCGGATGACCTATGAACACGATCTGTCCATCAAAGTCGCCAGTCTGCTCTTGTAGACGGATAATATCTGGCAGCTTTCCGAAGAGGCGCAGGTGATTTTCGACGGCAGGGAGTCGGGTATCGGTGGGGCTGATGTTTTCGCTGCCCTCACTTGGGGATACCTAGACAAGCTTGCAGTGAGTGCTTTGTCATTGATTTGCTGGGCATGACTTACTGGCTGTTGCTCATTGGGGAAGTCCATTGGGATAGCTTCCTCGCGCTGGACAATATCCGTCTGAATCTTGGGTAAGGCGAACGGAGTGCGTCTAACCTGCGTGGGTTGAGGTAACGATTGAGTGAGAGCTCCTCCAGGTAGCGAATTTTGGGTTGGCTCCACGGGTTCGACGGGCGAGGAAGACTCGTCAGTGTGAAAGCCTACCAGACCTTCACCTTGGACCAGATCGCTAGGCAGCGCCGAGCGCCAGGTCTTATTTCTCAGCCTATTACGACTTGACTGGGTCGAAAACGCAATATAACCTGAAAGCGGCATAGGCCTGGAAGTCGGTTTCTCGACGCCCTCCATTTCGCTTCTATTGCTCCGGCGCGCCATCTGCGCGAAAGTGGTGTTGGTTGTTGAAGTATCACTGGGAGCACTGCCTCTGCGGGAGTCCTGGTCGCTCAACGGAAACGGCGGTAACTGAAGCGATGGGGAGCGGAACGTGGGTGTGCTATCCTCATAGGAGTCACTGTCAAGGTCCTTCCGTGGAACAATGCGAATGTGCGAGTGCGGGTGCGACTGCGAGGCAGTCCCTGTGTGCTGTGTGGGCGTTCCTAGCGGTAGTCGTCCTGCAGCCTGCGCAGCAGCAGGGGCACGACGACCTGTGACGGTTAATGAGGGGCTTGATTTCGTGCTTGCCTTGGTATCGCCGGAGCAAAACAGGCAGCCCCAGGCAAGCCCGTAGAGGTCTCAGATGGGGCGGGCTGTGACGAAACTCTTGTTGGTAGCGCCCAGCTTGGACGGGAGGCCTCAGTGTAGCGGGCCAGGACTCATGGGAACAGAATAGTGGGGCTGAATGGTAGGGAAAGAAGGAGACGGAGAAGCTTACCTCGCCGCCCGCGAATCCTGGGCCTGGTCGCCACCTTGAGAGCAACACGGGTGAATATGGAGGTAGACGACAAGAATGAAACCGATCAAGAGCGCGTTGCTAACGGAGCCACAAGACAACAGGCGGCGCGGTTGGGTACGTGGGGTTGAGGCGGGTCGTGCTGGAACGCTCGAGCAATTGCGAGCTCTGACGCAGCAAGCGGCCGTGGGGAAGGCGTGCGTCTGAAGTGAAGTTGCGACGAGCTCAAGTGGCTGCAGCGGCAGCGGGTGCTTGCAGCTCGTCTGGGCTGGGGGTCAGACCGGAACCAAGTTGATGGCAAGCTGTCTGTTGTCGCAGGCGCCGTGGGCTGGTTGGAACCGGGGTTGAAGCGTTTGTAGGTGGTTCTACACGCACTAGTTCTCACAGACCACCCATGTTTCGCAGTGAATTCGCCCCGCTGGCCACCTACCCTATGTACATATACCTACCAAGTTTTACCCTAAAAGCTGTGATGTACTTGATTAAGATTCCAATGCTAGCCCTCGCTTTCCCTTCTGCTATAGCTCTTCCACGTCGCGGTGGGGCATTGCTACCAGAGGCTCGAATTCAACGGATTCGCCACTGCATATGTCCGCAACAGGCTCTCACCGCTCTATTCACATGCATGGCGACTCTAAGCTATCCCTGTTTCCGAGACATCGGTGCAGTCGGGGTGGCTGCAGTGCCTCAGTCGCGTGCGTTCTTAGAGTACGGTGCCTGGAAAAAGTAAGGTATTGACTCATTGCCATGGAAGGAAATCGCGGAGGTCAAGCTTGCCAGTCCATTTACAAATGAAGCGGCGCCGAATCAATCAATCCAGTGCCGCGAACAGTGTAAACTCCAAGAAGAGGAGATGAGCTGTCATCTTTTCATGCAGCGGATCCCACTCGATAGCGGAAGCTTCAGCTACATGTACCTCTCAGTGGCCGCTCAAGTCGATGTAGACATTCAAATGAGTCATTCGCCTTTCTTTTTATTAGATCCAGTCTGGATGCTGGTGGTTGCGACCTCAAGTAGGAAGACAAGACGAGATGAGACGTTGCTGAGGGTGATCGCGCTTACCTATCACGGAATCGGCTATGCACGTCATCCGCATCTCCAAACACAAACATGCTATTAGCTACCAACGTCTACGAGACCAGTCATCGCATTTTTTCCGAGGACCAGGACACATGGTCCGCCCTCGCAGTTCCTTCCCAAGGGTATCCATCGGACGATGCCATGTTGGAATATCGAAGTCCTGTACTTCCCTGGAAACATATCATTACACAGACCAGCCTGTGTATGGACTCTGCAACAAACTCATACCATCGTATCATGCGAGAACTTGGATCGCCCGTAAAAGCCAAATAGATCATGCCGTTGTGATGTTCTTCAAAGTAGTCATGTCCGTACCTGGTCGAAGGAGGCTCTTATCCAACTTCAAGTGCTTCAGGCACTTCGGCGTATGATTGCATGGTCCATGCACATCCCTGAAGCAGGCATTGCGATTGTTATTGACTGAGCCAGGCTCCGGCACAACGTGCGTGGTGTTGAGACAGGTCCAGTTTCCACAAAGATGGCTGGCGTGCCAGGAGTGGTTCACGATGCCGTCAATGTGCTTTCTCGATAGACTTCCGTCAAAGAGCATCTTGACGACGAGAACGTTGAGGGCCAAGCTTTCCCTCCGGGAATTATGCCGGAACTCGAGCCCCATGCGGAGAGTTTGGCACGGAGGTTTTGGCAGCCTGTGACCGGCGTATAAGCGACAACTGTTGGGAGACAGGTCACCTCGCGTATCCGAATAGTAATCGCGAAGAACTTTTTCCAGATGCACACGATTCAGTTGATGATATGTATCAAAGAAGAGACGCTTTCTGGTCGAAACAGGTAACGGCGCGTTCCAATTGATACTCTCAGTCAACTTCACGGGCGTTCGTGGCACATCCAGATAAGCGACGTCTGGAACTTGGGTCTCCGAAGACGAACAGATAGTGGAGCCAACTCTCGCTGTGTAGAAAAGGTCGTCAGATGAATCGTACGTTCCCTGGACTTCTGGAGCAGTGTTCTCTTGGGACAAAATAGGCTCTCGTGCGTCAATGACCTCTTCTCGTTCCTTCTTGATGTCAATTGTCGACAGTGATTGGGACAAACTAACATGTTTCACTCGTTCAAGAACGATGACGCAGTCGCATTCATCATCCTCACTTTGATCTTGCGTATCAGTGACGAATAACAAGTCTTCTTCTTGCGCTCGCTGTTCCCATAGGCCACGGGTTCGAGCTGTTGTGGTGACACTGGCAGAACAAGCGTCCCTGGTGCCTCCTTTGGTCGATGTGGCGCAACCTGACAATAGCTCCTCCATGAAGTCGTCGTCGCTGTCTTCGAGGCCATTTCCCTCTATCTTGACAAGACTGTCAGGGCTGCCCACCGGCCAATCTGAATGCGACACCAGCTTTTCGCTCAAGGTTGGCGGGGAAGTCAATGTGGGCTCCGTAGACGCGTATGTGCGTGCTGGTGAAGGCGATGACGGCGACCTGGGATTTATCAGCTGGGATAGGGGGCTCATGAAAAAGAAAAGGGAGATTACAGCAAAGTGGGGCTCAATCTCATGCTTGGAAGCGTGTGCTGAACGGTTCTGCCATCAATTGATGACGCCGGTTTCCTGCTTCCAAGCAAAGGCTGTGTTCGCGCCAGAGATGTTGTCCTATGACTCCACTCTTCAGCGTCCTCTGCATGAGCAAGATGTGGGCTGGATGGCTTCAAAGCATTCGGGAAGCTTGCGGTAAAATCCATGTTCACGACATCTTCGTCCTCGTCATCAGAGAGCTCGATGAGTCTCCCATGATAGTCACTTAATATGACGTTACCTTCCCATATCGGGAATCTGATCGGGTCGTCTCTTGTGCCGCTGCCACTTATTTCAATCTCCAGAGAATAGGACGTATCGTCTTGCGTAGCTGTCTCTGGCGGTTCAGTCGACTCTTCCTCGGACTCGTTAGGTATGAAAGATCTATCGGATGCTTCCTCCTTGCTAGAACGGACATTCTCCTCCTTTGGCCGCTTTGCTGGTCTAGCTTCACTGGGCAGACCTAGGAGCTTGCTAAAGTATCGTTTACGAAGAGATGACTGCCCGACTTCTTCATCCTCGTTATGCATCTGAACGGGGGCTCTGTTGATAGGATGTAGCATCGTAAGTGAAGTCTGGACAAGGTTGTATAGTTTGATCGTAGTCCTTTTGGTAAGACCGGCTGTTTTCTCGGTCGCTGAACGAGTTCACGAAGTTCATGAGGAAAGATATACTAGATGGTGAGACGTCCAGCTCATACGGTCGTAGGTGAGAGAGCCACTATCGCCCGTCCCAGGTGAGAGAGCCAGTTACGACCCTCTCGAGCGATCTAATTGTCGAGAACCTGGTCATTAGTCTGATTGGGGACCACTACTTCTGACCAAGTGAGAGAGACAGAATAGTCATATCGACGGACCTTCTAAAGCTCCTTGCGTCTTATAACACCTCAAAACGAGAGGAGTCATTTCTTCGAATTGCAAGTCTATCGAAAATACAAGATAGATATGATAGGGTCATTGATCAAATCAAGACTTCGAACAGAAAATTGATCATCAAGCGCTTGATAGACTGACGAGGCCAACGAAGTGTCACGAGTGTCGGATAACGACATGCGATCGAAGAACAAATGTTGACGTGTGGAGGCCGAACTTGACGTTGAAGGTCTTTGTACTAGTTAGAGGCGAGGACTATCACACGACAGTGTGCTCGTACAGTCCAAGTGAGAGATCTAACGAATCAACGCTTGAAATAGATGCTAATGATTTTCATCAACAATTGAAGCTGAGGGGGTGTTGAAAGGATGCAGCTGAGCTGCAGTACCTGAGATAACCCGTGAACCCTTCGTCGTTTCGCGATAGGCACCGGTGAGAACATGAGATGCAATCGTTGGTCGCCTACGCAACTGATACTGCGACGTTCTAGGACACTTGCATGTACTGAGCAAGTGTTCTCGCATAAACACCAGCGCGTAAGCGACATTGATCAAGACGGTTTTCGATTGGCAGTCGATCCAAAGGAACAAGCTCGCGAATCCTGGCTGACTCCACGTGGTGATGCAATATCTGCTTGGCTCACCCCTTTCGTAACCGAGACAGCTTGGCAACCAGATCGACTGGCCAGATCTCCATGGCCCGTTGTCGTGAACAGGCGGGAACATGAGGCGCTGACGTGCCCCAGGTCGTCTGTCACCGAATGGGTGAAGTCGACCGATGTCGCAGGGTGTGCCTTTTATTGCTCCTTATTGTCGCACGAAAGATGTCTATTGCGGCCTTCGACCATTGATACCTTGGCTGGAGAGACGCTCCGTTCAGGCGCCCGCGTGGACATCTCCGAGTGAAGAGGATCGCAGTGCAACCGAAGCAAAATGGAAGCCATGGAAGCCACGAAAGCCATCACCGGAAGCTAGGCAGCGTAACCGTCTTTCTGCATGCAATGTCACGGCTCTGTGTTGTTCCATTCCGTCAATGAGGATGCATATTGTGCGATGAAGGGGCGAGAACAGTGCCATTAACAGGAAGCGCCGCTGACAGGGCTTGCAGTTATGTCAGCCACGAAACTAAATGAGGGATGCGATGACAGATTGCCTGTGCCTCAATGAGGAGGGATGAGGCTGAACACGCGCCACGTGCGCCGCTGTGAGGATACCTCAGTGACTTGCAACGCTGGCCAGCGGAGTTCCAGCTCCCAAGAGTACCTTTATACACGGCGCCCAGCGGACATGTTTGTAGTGACGTGTGTTGAAACGCGCCAGAGCCTTGGTGGTGAATCGGCGGCTATGGGCCAGTGAATTGTCCGAAGCGTGTTCATCTCCAGGTTGTTTCGCGGGGCCCGTTTCAGCGGCCCGGGGCCCTCCACCCTGCAGATCTAGGTGCAGGAACCCACCCGTGCCTTGCTTATCCCATACTAGCTCTCCAGTTGCTCCTCATTTCGCCCGCGCCGCTTGCGCACGTTACACTGTCACAGGCCCGCACTGCGGCGGGGGATGCTCTGGTTGTCTCCCTGCGCGTCT
Organism: Paraconiothyrium sp. Pb-2020; assembly: GCA_022419385.1. NCBI lineage: Eukaryota > Fungi > Ascomycota > Dothideomycetes > Pleosporales > Didymosphaeriaceae > Paraconiothyrium > Paraconiothyrium sp. Pb-2020. The sequence goes on along the minus strand of JAJUBI010000003.1, from coordinate 4,501,438 downwards.
ATGCGCCAAGCGCAGGCTGTGTAAGCCCGACGGATTTGCGCTGAGCCGCCTGCAGTCCTCCCTGTCCTGTCAATGCGCCTAAGCACTTGAATTGCATTTCCTGTGAGTGTACTTTAACCCGTCCCCGGCCCTTCATATTGATCCTTCCTCGTATAATTGGCGGAACCTCTCCCTAGAACCCGTCTTCATCACGCCCACGCGCTCGGAACCTTCCCTTTCCTCTTGACACCCCAGCTTGCGTCTTCGGCTACCTTGTGTGCATTATTCGCGCGCCTTCAAGGCTTCTACGGTCCTTTACTCCTTCACTAGCTTGGAGCGTTGTGGGAGATTTCTGTATATATACTGGCCTCCGCCGTTCGCTACTTCCCCACATAGCATTCTTACAGCAAGCTCGACACAATCGCTATCCGCTACCAATTCTAGCTTTCACAATGTCCCTCCGTACCCTTCTCGTCGCCGGTCTCGCGACCTCCGCTTCGGCAGCCAAGCTCCTCGTTGGCGGCTACGGTCCTACCAGCGACACCATCACTGACGGTTACATCGACACGCTCGACTACACCAACGGAGCTCTCAAGAAGACATCTGAAAACACCGAGGCTGGTCCCCAGCCCGCCTGGATCGACCTTGGCTTGAAGGGAAAGGCCATCGTCGTTGATGAGGCTTGGGCCACGCCGGATTCCTCTGGACTGCACACTTTCACCCTGAATAGCGACGGAAGCCTCAAGCACGACGCAGTCGTCACCATCCCCCGCGGTGGCCCTGTGGCTACCCAGCTCTACAACTCCAACAAGAACCTCGCCATCGCTCACTACGGCGGCCACGGTCTCACCACCTTCAGCGTTGTGAACGGTGCCTTCACGCTCCTCCAAAATATCGGTTACGCGAACACGACACATGGCCCCAAGCCCCAACAGGCGGATGGCTCCCACGTCCACCACTCGGTCCTTGACCCGACCGGTCAGTACGTGATCTTCCCTGACCTCGGTCTGGACGTCACCCACGTATTCTGCATCGACAGCTCCACCGGTAATCTCACCGAGCACGCCGAGCTCAAGGCTCCGGCCGGCTACGGCCCCCGTCACGCCGCCTTCTGGAAGTCCGGCAGCAAAACCTACCTCTTCATTATCCACGAGCTCGTCTCCAAGATCCTCTCCTACGAGGTCACCTATGTCCGCTCCGGCGGCCTCACCTTCAAGCAGATCGACGAGCAGTCGACCTACGGACCCACCGCTGACCCCGCCGTAACCCAGTATGGTGCCGCCGCCGAGATCGCCATCTCCCCCGACAACAAGTACCTCGTCGCCTCCAACCGCAACGTCACCCTCCAGCAGGTCCCCAACGTCGACCCCTCCAACAGCACCCAGATCGACTCAAACTCCATCATCACCTTCAAGCCCAGCTCCAACGGCAAGCTTTCCTTCGTCCAGCTCGCTCCTTCCGGTGGTCTTTTCCCCCGCCACTTCGAGCTCAGCAAGGACGGCAGCCAGATCGCCATCGCTAACCAGAACTCGGGCAACGTCCGTATTTACAAGCGTGACGTTGCGTCGGGCAAGATTGGTGCGGAGCAGGCGGCCATCACTGTGCCGGGATCGCCTAACAACGTGCGCTGGTTGTAGACGATGTATATGCATGAGCATGATTGATTGATGAGATACCCTTCGTTCAAGTACCAAAATGGTAGAATTTACTGCATTTGCAGCATTGTATTTAGCTTTCTAGTTTCTTGGAAATATATGTATTGGATGTTCAACATCTTGCGCCATCGCCCGCTATTTCTGATTACGCGTGACTTTGTTGATCAAGGTTCAATGTTGCGTTGCAGGTGTTTACCACGCGCCAAGGATCAAGGCACCAAGGATACGTTCCCACACAGTTACATCAAGGATCGCAGCAGTCCGAGCTTCGCTCCTCCGCAATTTGCACCGAGCCCGTGTTGCCCGCGCAATTCCAGATCTTCCGCGTGCCGAACGCGCAAATTGTCACATGCTGTCCCTAAATGCAGATGCTATTGCCATGCTATCCAACGATCACACACTGATGTAAATGCCATACCGTCCAACTCTACGCAAGAACAATATCAAATACTCCAATGCATGCATATCCTACATGATACGAAATCTGCCTCCTGTGGTTTGATTTTCATTTGCTCCACCCTTCCTGCGTCGTAGCCCACTCCACCGCATCCCACACATCCCCCACAATCTTCCTCGGCTGGTGCGCCGGCTCCGTGCCCGCCGTGTAAACCCCCGTCTGCACCAGTACGCTCGCCCAATCCGTGCCATGCGGACTCTCGTAGCTGTTTCCGCCGAGGATGTCGCTCTCGGGGTTGTCTCCAACCATGTACACCCTCTTCAAATGTCCTAGCCTCCCGTCGAATTGCTTAAGGAGGTGTTGTCGGTGCGATATGAGACGCTTCTCTGCGAACGCGTAGGTAGGTTGATGCGGCTTGCCCATAACGACCTTTTGCAGTGTAACGCCTGCGGATGGACCCCCTGTTATCGCGGCCCAGACGCCTTCTAGCGCCTCGCGGAAGCCGCCCTGGCCGAGCCGTGGGAGGTGGTATTTAGCTGCCCACAGCAGATCGGGGTTTGAGAAGTACAGCGGGGGTTGGCCGTCTTGTTGGTATCCTTTGTTTGGGAGTGACGCATCGCCATTCTTCTTCGATAAGGTGCCCATTATGCCGTTTTGGCTGAGGAGCACGTCTTTTATAATCTGCGTGTCGAGACCCCAGTCGCGGGGGTCGTTGAAGACGAAGACGGCGTCGATTTTGAGCGAGGTGGAGGGCGAGGTGGGATCGATTGGGGCGGGGAGCGCGCGTGTGAAGCTTTTGTAGTACGGGAGTAGTTGCTGGGAGAAGGGCCAGACTTCGGGGTAGGCGGCGAGGATGTCGCCGGGGGTGACGACGGTCTTGAAGCCGTATTTCTCGGCTACGATCCGGCATCTGTCTTCGTCGCCGCCGACGACCATGACGGTCTTGTCTTTGTATTCGTGCATGTCGGCGAAGGGCGTGTGGCTTTGGACAAACATGCTCGTGGATAGAGGGACATCGAGCTTGGAGCTTAGGTCGGCGACGCGCTCGTCCTCGTGCTTGCCGCCGCCATTGGTGAGCAGAATGAACGGGATACGGTGGGATTGGAGGTAGGTGAGCGCTTGGTGAGCGCGCGGGAGCGGGTCAGAGCTACGAACGAGTACTCCATCGATGCTATGAGCTGTCAGAGAGTGAGAACGGTGTGGAACGGCTTGCTTGCCTTACTCAAATGCGAATGCGAATTCGGGGATGCGTGCTGGTGGGGTAGCTTCTGTCTGAAAGCTACGTATCGAGGATTTGCATGTTGGTAATAGTGATAGTGATGGTAATGACGATACAAAGGATGTATGCCGTGAAGCGATCTTAGAGATATGCCGTAACGATGCGGATGAGGCCATTGGGGTTGTTGTGGGAATGTTATTTCAAGTTATCTCCGTGGTCCGCAAGTCGACATGTTTCAGTGGGCCCGCACGTTACAGCGGGCTCGGCACCCCACAATAACAAGAGCCGCATCTTGAACATCACTTCGCGCAGCCTCACGTCTACACTTTCTGCAAGAGGTCAAAGCTTGTTTTTGTCGTCGAAGATGCTTCAACTGCCAATCATAACTCTACGATGTGTCGCTGACCGGTTGTTGCTGGGCTTACGTCTTCATTAACGTTCAGCGTGGTTGACTAGGATGAATAAGCAGCTCTAGATTATGGACCCGCTCAGCCACCACCACCAGCCGATGAGTGACGATCGCTCTTCGATCGAAAGCTCCCGTCTATTTCCCTTCACACTCCACTAATCCGAGCCTTATGATGACTGAGACAAGTCCTTCGTCGACCGGCAACTCGGGTCCTACTACAACCCCACCTGTTGCCGCGGAGTTACTAGCTCGAGCGCCCATCAAAAGAGCTAGACCGCAGCTCAGTTGTACCCCGTGCCGCCAGGGAAAACTGAAGTGCAATCGTGAACATCCAGTCTGCGACCAGTGTGCGAAGCGCGCGAGACAAGAAGCATGTCTATATGTTCCCCCACCGCCGCGGAACAAGCAGGCCCAGAACATGAGGGGTCGCATCAGGAATTTGGAGAGCCTCGTTGTCAACTTAATCAACCAGAAACAGCAGGAGAGTGACGGAGCCACTGCCGCTGTCCCAAGCGTCGAACCTCCTGCTGCCAAAGAGGCGGATCTTAGTCCAGAGACATTCGGCCAGCTACGCATTAGCAACCAGGGTAACGAGACGTACGTGGGAGCTGGACATTGGTCGGCTGTGTTGAAAGAGATCGAAGAAGTAAAAAACAGCATAGACGATGATGAAGATGAGGAACAAGAGGAAGAGTGGGACGATAACGCTGCACGCTCCACAGTGACATTTGGCATGCCCAGACACATTACGAAAACGCAGCTTATACAAGAGATGCCATCAAAGGAGGAATGCGACCGACTCCTTCCTCTGTGGTTTAATAGGTATGTGTAATTACCTTTGGCCTGGAAAGTGCTTTGCTTATGATCACGTAGTGCGGATCCTCTCTTGTTCATCATACATGCGCCGACATTCCAGGAAGAGTACAATCAATTTTGGCTTGATCCTTCTTCAACGTCTGTGATGTGGATCGCTTTGCTTTACTCGGCGATGGCTTTGGGAATTATTTTGGGACCTCGAAACCCAGGGATGAATGCCCATGCCGCTGCGTACGACAACTCTTCAGGATCGACCTATGACGGGACAGACCCAACCGATTTTCTAAACAGCTCCGTAAACAGATTTCAACAATTGGCTTCGTCCGCAATGGTCTTGGCAGATGTTTCGAAGAGCCAGCCCTACACGCTCGAAAGCTTAATGATATATGGCGAGTGTGAGTTTTTGCGGAGGGATGATCATCACTCGAAGATCTGGTTGATGAACGGAGTTTCTATGCGCGTAGCAATGCGCATGGGCTATCATCGCGATCCAAGTAACTTCAAAGGCATGTCACCATTTCAGGGAGAAATGCGCCGGCGAGTGTGGCACGTCCTGAACATGATGGACACACTTATCTCATTCGCCATTGGCCTACCGGCTGTCGTTCGCCGCATAGAGAGCGATACGCGATCGCCCCAGAATCTTTATGACGCAGATCTATCGCCGAGTATGACGGAGATGCCAAAAGCGCGACCGTCGTCCGAAATTACGCCTGCAACATATACCATCGCAAAGGCCAAGATCTGCGCAGTATTTGCAGAGGCTGCAGAGCTGGCGCAGCGAATTACCCCTCCACGATATGCGACCATCGTCTCCCTTGAAAAGCGCCTCGAGCAAGCCCACAGCGAGGTTCCGGAAGGAATGCGTGTCCGTCCCGTGCAAGATTGCGTTACTGATGCTCCGGTGCTGATTATGGGCCGGTACAATATTGAATTGCTATACCTAAAGACAAAGCTTGTTCTGCATCGCACGTTCATTACGGCGGGCCAAACTGACCCGAAATATGCAGAGTCGCGCAAGATCTGTGTGGAGTCTGCATCGGAGATTCTTCGATATCATATTACCATTTTCCATGCTTGCCAACCTGGCGGGCAGCTGAACAAGGTTTGGTGGTACATGTCTTCGCTGCAAACCTTTGATTTCCTGCTCGCAGCAATGGTCATCTGCCTTGAACTAAATCACCTGCGAAACACCGGCGACTCATCTTCGGAGAAGGTCACGGAGATGCTCTCCCTGCTGGAAGGTACTTATGATATCTGGGCAAACCACCCCAACCGATACAGGGACTGTGTTAGAGGAGCTGAGATTCTTCGAGCCATGCTGAAGAAGTGCTCTTCACCGGGATCAACTCCGCTTGTGCTGCAAGACCCAGTTCCGAACGGGTTTGAGAAGAGTATGATTGATTGCATACATGATAGTCAAAGTTCATGGACTAACTCTAGTACAGATATCTCCAGTCTCCCCAAAGAGTTGACACCCGAGTCTATACCTGAGGAACTTCCGCCACAGATTTGGAACAATTGGCCATCGACTGATAACATGAACGACATGGCCTTCGATATGCCAAGCATCGCGTCCGAGATTGACTGGGTAAGAGACTGTCTGCTGCCTCTTATTGCTTGCTAACCACGCTCCCAGACTTTGTGGGATTCTACAATGATGGGTCAAGATCACATGTTACCCCCTACCAACTGGGCTACTTCGAACAACACCACGATGGAGAGCTGGATGGGAGCGGCATCCAACGTTGATCAAATGATCGCGCAAGGCATGGAAGGATTTACTGACTTACGCGACCCACTCAACATCTATGGTCCAAGTGCTTTCGCTCCCGCCCCACCTCCGCCGCCAAGTACCAATGGCTGAGATACACCTACTTTTCGCGGTAGCGTTATAAGGGAAGAAATATTGGATGCGTATTCCGATGCATTGTTCGAATAGCCACTTAACCGCATACTCTCGGTCTCGAATCTCGAAGGGTGTCGGCTGCACATAGTATCCAGTACGTCGGAACCAGCTTATCTTGTGTGTCACCCCTCGAAGCTTCGTCGAGATAAGTCACACACACGTGGCCTACTCTATCTCCATCCCATTCTAGATACGCTCGGATGCATCTTCCAATCTTGGCTTATAGGTGAAGGCGCGGGGCTTGCGAACATACTAGAATCCAGATCCGGGGTGCTGTCCGCGGAATGGGAGCACGCCCCTCCCGCAGCTCTTCATCCATATGCGTGGTCTTGTACCTGAATGGTACCAACAGCTCCCATCGGTAACCTTCTAAGAGACGGCTAGAATGAATTGGACGCATCTAGAAAGAGCCTCAGGGCCTGTTGGCGTTCGACAGGCCACCAATAGAAAGAACTCGAAGCGCTAGCATGGCCTATACCACGAGGATAGGCATCTGTAGTCCAATGAAAACCTACAATAGCCGATGAATTACCATTCTCGTGGCCCCGGTAGTGCGGTCAGGTCGCCGTGACCAAGTGCTTGTGGTCGACAACAATACTAAGCCGAACAATAGCAAGGACGTGCATCCCGCCACAACAACCTCCCCCATCACTTCTTCCCCACCCAATAATCACTCCTCCACTCAATGTCCTTGTCTTCCAGTCTAATCTAGACGCCGAATCAAAGAAGTAGTCGCCTCTCGCAATAACCATCGCGTATCACGAAATGCATAAATACTCGGCCAAACCCCACCCTCCTAACCTCCAACCTACCAGAACATCCCCTCATTACCAGTTTAACATTCATTAAACAACCCCCAAACAACCAAAATGCCTACTCCAGGAGCCAACTGCACCGTCATGCGCAACATGCCCACTCCCGGCGCAAACTGCATCGTCCAGAAGCAGATGCCTACCCCGGGTGCAAACTGCACCGTCCAGAAGCAAATGCCTACGCCCGGTGCAAACTGCATCGTCCAGTAGATGCCTTCCATAGCGGGAGGTAGGAGCGCACTGCTCGGCCCGGTGACGCTCTTGTCAATGACACGACTGGAAGGCCTACCTTGAGAAAATCTACTTCGATATCGATACTTGTTCGGCTATTGGGATATTCCGGTGTACCTGATCCATACCTAGTGCACCGGCCACGACCTCTTCCCGCGCCATTGACACCTTTGCGACACGCACCTGCGCTATTCTCGACAGATCTTACCAGGAGGTTTGGGATGGTGGATAGGTGGATTAGTGCTAGTGAATGGAACGTCGATTGCTTTTGTATGTATTACTTCAGGAGATCCTGCCCGGCTTTTTGGGTCCGTCTGTGGTTCTGGGGATGACTTGTACCTTTGCTTTCGTGGGGGAGAGAGGATTCTTGAGGATCGTAGCGGAATATAGGAGTCGGTGTTGCATGCTGTTCTAAGTGATTGAAGTGATGTGTGATGAGATTTTTCGCCTCATGGTTTCTCGACTTGCACACTCAGCTTACGCACGTACTACTCCTTTAAGCTGACGTTTGTTATTTTAACTCGAGTTTCCCAGATTCATGCTTCGCGAACGCTTCGTACGCTGATACACGATAAGTTTAATATATACTCTCAATAGGACCTTGTTACAGTGATGAGGGTATCAATTTACGGTTCCTGTACTCGCGTTGTTCATGTGGCTCTAGTAGTGTATCACGAGCTATGAGGAGCTCGTTCTTTATTAGGAATACACGCCGACGATTTGGCCTGACGCAACGCAACAATAGTCCTGAACCACATTACAATTACTTTTAAATGAAGGCAGAGTTAGCGCAAAGGCTCTATATCTGGCTTCTACTATTGTAAATTATTGTAATCAATTATTGTGGTTATCGTGTCGCAGTGTCAAGTTAGGGTTTGTTTGGCAATTCCTTATACAAAACACGAGCTCCCTGTATACGATATACTATATGTACGGCTACGCACTTTGTAGGGTACTTGAAACGCCTACAAGTTCAGTGCCGATGTGGGTTGGCTAATTGAACTCAGAATTTTTGCAGCCTATCAGCACCTTGTTGCAGGCCAACAGTTGTAGGCATACAGTGATGAGCCAACAACTAACCCATTCGTATAATTATCCACAATACAACCTAGCACAGCTCGAGACAAACAGACACCCATCGTGTCTCTCAAGGGTTACTTCACGTTCCTTCGTAGCAACAGGGCTATAGAAGAAGACCTTGTTTATTGCTAAGCTATATGAACACTGTCTGACATACAAAGAGTGACTTTCAAAAACAATCAGAGAAAGTTCGTGGTACCATCGAAACTAAGAAGCCATTCCAGATCAGCGAACTCGTCCGTATTATCAACCTCCTCCACGCTGGTGAGCCCGCTGCTCACAGAAGCGTTAGCGGTGCTAAGCCCCTCGACATCGGCGAGTCCATACGCGTTGGTGAACTCGCCGGTGTTTGGGAACGTGCCAATGTGGGTGGAGTCACTGGTGGAGTCATTGGTGACCGTATCGCCGTTACTGAACATGTCCATGTTGATGAACGTTTCCATGAGCCCGTTAATACTGGTGAAGTCGCTGGTCTTGCTCGGCTCGTACGTGTCAGCGAATCCGTTAACATCACTGAAGATGCCATTGAACAGGGGCTCCTTAAGAGCGCTTGATCCCTGAATATCGGAATATCCGTCGATGGCAGTGGATCCGTCGATGGCAGTGATGTTGTCGATGGCAGTGATGTTGTCGATGGCAGTGATGTTGTCGATGGCAGTGATGTTGTCGATGGCAGTGATGTTGCCGATGGCAGTGATGTTGTCGATGCCAATGATGCCGTCGATGCCAGTGAAGCCGTCGATGCCAGTGAAGCCGCCAGCTGCATGGCTTCCGGTGCCTAAGCGGTCTGCAGACTCTGTAGAAGACACAGTAGTCTTGTGGATCTTCTTTTTATGAGAGTTAAGTTTGTCTTTTCTTGCGAATGGACGCTTGAGGCCATGGCCAGAATAGGTCTCACTGCGACTGCAACCGGCAACCGGGCACCAGAATGGTGTTTCCAGCTTGTGGACTGAGTTCCGGTGACGATCACGATCAGGCTCCCGTCCAAAGGTCTTCATGCATCCTGGCCAATCGCAGGGAACCCTTTCGTTCAGAGCACTGCGGCTGAAGGACACGTCATCATGGATGGGTGTACAGAGGGGCAAGGGGCGGTGGCTTACCTGGAGAGCGAGAGGCAATCGGCGCGACGAGAAGAGGCATACCTGCTCTAGTGTTAAAAAAAAAAGCGCCCTTACGGAGGCTGTCCGTGGCTATTGGTTGGGGTGTGCCGGTGTGGCGGCATCAGTGCGGCGAGAGAAGAGGGCGACCAATAACGAAGCGCGAAAGAGCGTGAATGCTTGGCGTAATGTTGAGGAATGCAAGAGAAGAAGCGATGGGGTGGTGGGGTCCTTATCACTTCTGTCCTCAGCCCCTTCTCAACACTCCGGCTCAAGCGCGCGCCCTCTTCGCCAAGCCTGTGTCCTACGCTGCTACCGTAGCCTTGTCCGTTTGCCTTGCTTTTTTGTAGACTTGTACAAAGCCGTCGCCTGGTCACCCTAAGCTTCCAAAATGTTGCGAGGATAGACATCGGTTGCACTATACCTTTTAATTTGCTTCTCAAGATTTGCGACTACCACATGAAGCCTTGCCTCTTATAGTGTCTCGCAAATGTTATTAGAACATGAATCATGGACCTCGCTCACTCAGCCATCCCACGAAATGACTTCATACAATGTGACAAGTGTCCTAAGACCTTCGATACTCTTAAACGTTTCAAGTGAGCACTTCTATTACTTTCTTAGACTAAACAATGCTGATTGGCGATCGCAAGCCGCCACTACAACACCCATCGTAAACCGTACTGTTGCAAGCAATGCGGCAAAGGGTTTGCGTTGAGTCACGATCGTGATAGACACAGCACGCAACATCAAACCACCGCTATACGTTTTCGCTGCAATGTTCCTGGATGCACGTTCAAGGGAGCTTCGCGAAAAGACAACCTGCGGAGACACATCAGGCTCTGTCACGGGCAACAAATTGCATCAGAAAGTGTTTCGCAAGAAGAACAGATCAAAATGTTTTGCAAACAGGCGCACATTGAGCGTGAGCGCTTGATGGAAACTTCGAACATACTCGTAGCAGCGGAGGCCGGTAACATATTAATACTGCGGTTACTGATTGAATACGGAGCCGACGTCGAGACGAGGTCAGACGAAGGTAAGACCGCGCTCCACGTTGCTGCAAGCAAGGGTCATACGGAATGCGTACATTTCCTGCTTGATGCAAGTGCAAGCGGCGATTTGAAGGACGTCAAAGGAAATTCGGTACTGCACGACGCAGCACGTGCAGGTCAAGCAGACATTGTACAGACACTTGTACAGAGAGGAGTTGACGTAACAGTACGGAACGACAGCGGCCTTACCGCGCTCCATATCTCCGCCTCCGGTGGCCACATAGATGTTACACGGACGCTCTTGGATCTAGGTTCGGAGATTTGTGCAGAGACAACCTACGGCAAATCAGCATTACACCTTGCAGTTGCGAGGGGGCACAAGCACATAGCGAAGCTTTTGCTGGAGAAAGGTGCCAATCCTACTGCAAAAGACTGCTCCGGACTCACTCCAATACATGCGGCCGCTGGAATAGGCAATAAAGAACTTACGGAGACCGTTTGCCGAACAGCCAACCTCAATCCAAAGGATAGCAGAAGTGCCATAGTGATGATAGCGGCTAGCAACTGCACCGAAGATGGTTTGAAGAAGCTTCTGGAGAACGGACTGAATGTCAATGCGCAGCATACACATCGTGGAAGCGTACTACTCCAAGCGGCGAAAACTGGTAACGAACCTGCTGTACGGCTGTTACTTGAGCGTGGAGCAGATGTTAACGCAGAAGGAAGATGGAGCGGGAGTCCGCTACAGTGGGCGGCGGCAAACGGCCATGAATCCATCGTACGGATATTGCTTGAACAGGGAGCGCATGTGGAAGCACAAAAAGTAATCAGTGGGGGTGCACTCCTTCGGGCAGTCGAAAAGGGCCACGAATCTATTGCACGGCTATTGCTTAAGCGTAAAGCAGACGTCAACGCAGTTGGAAGCTTCGGGACTGTGCTACAACAGGCAGCTAAACATGGTCACGAATCTATTGTACGGCTGCTACTTGGGCATGGAGCAGACGTTAACGCAGGTGGAAACTACGCGACTGCGCTACAACGAGCAGCCGGACATGGTCACGAACCTGTTGTGCGGCTGCTACTTGAGCATGGAGCAGACATTAACGCAGGTGGAAAATACGCGACTGCGCTACAATGGGCAGCCGAACATGGTCACGAACCTATTGTACGGCTACTACTTGAGCATGGAGCAGACATTAACGCAGGTAGAAAATACGCGACTGCGCTACAATGGGCAGCCGAACATGGTCACGAACCTATTGTACGGCTACTACTTGAGCATGGAGCAGACGTCAACACAACAAACTACTACTACGGGTCTGCGCTACAACAGGCAGCCGAACGTGGTTATGAACCTATTGTACAGCTACTACTTGAGCATGGAGCAGATGTTAACACAACGAACTACTACGGGTCTGCGCTACAACGGGCAGCCGAACGTGGTTATGAACCTATTGTACAGCTACTACTTGAGCATGGAGCAGACGTCAACACAACGAACTACTACTACGGGTCTGCGCTACAACGGGCAGCCGAACGTGGTTATGAACCTATTGTACGGCTACTACTTGAGCATGGAGCAGATGTCAACACAACGAACTACTACGGGTCTGCGCTACAACGGCAGCCGAACGTGGTTATGAACCTATTATACAGCTACTACTTGAGCATGGAGCAGACGTCAACACAACGAACTACTACTACAAGACTGCGCTACAACAGGCAGCCGAACGTGGTTATGAACCTATTGTACGGCTACTACTTGAGCATGGAGCAGACGTCAACCCAGTGGACCGAGACGGTAATAGTGCAGTACAATTGGCAAAGAGAAAGAGCCACGACCATGTCGTACGGCTCCCGCGTGAACATGGAGCAGAGGAGTGAGGAAAGAAGGGCTATACAAGGAATTGTACTCTGGTAGAGAGCTGAAGAGGGTCACGGGTCTCTTATTACACGGATGCTGCTCGAGCACCCGCGGACTGAGCCAACCCACGTGATCAAAAGCAAGGTCTCAAGATCTTGAGGTTTTCGGAGTTCATTTGTCGATACTATGCTTCGTTATAGCCGCATATCCGAACTCGCTCGCGTATTGCGCATTGGTATAGCTCTTGTACTAATGAAGCCTATACACATAAGTGTAGCCATTTGGCAAGCATGCAATTTCCTATTTCATTGGCTATTTCCGGCCGTGAAAGAGGTCTGAGCAAAGTCTTTCGAACGGGTGTAGCTTGCTCAACAAACAACGTTGACACACTAGCCTAGCAACGAGGACATAGATGCGATGGCCCGGGGTGCTTGGTTGATTGTGCTGCAGGATGATTTACCCCATTAACACGTTACTACCAAAGTATACCTCCTTGCCAAAGAGGCACTGTTCCAGCATCCCATGTCCAACCCATCACGCCCATCTCTTTGTTCCCCCTGTCTCGCACCCTTACTATTGTTCTCCCCACGTGAACAAAAATGACCGTCATCTCCTCGCTCAACTATTATGGTTCTCTCTCGCATTCGCAAATCATAGAGAACACACTTCCATCTCCCAAACACCAGCAATGGTCCAACCCCACTACCCCCGCGGTCTTGACCGCGGCATCGAAACCTTGTACTACACGCTCGTGGGAAGTCAATCACCCGCTGAGCGACAGGTCACCGCAACTACGTCTACAACCTCGCATGTCGCATCTACCTCCGGTGCTTCGGAGGAGGGAAAGCAAGAGTGGAGACAGGGTGGAGATCAGGCCAGCAGCGAGGATTTGGAGAAGAGTTGGAGGCAGGTACTGCGTAGGATGTTTGGTTTGGGCAGTGCGTAGAGTGAATCGACGGCGAGAATATCCCTCTGAGGATTCCACAAAGGACGATTAAAATTGTTGAATTGGGTGGGGAGGTACATGCCGTTCTACTTGGCTGCAAGAAGTTCGTACATACGGGCCCCTCACACCTTCGAGAAACTTTCCAATCGGCATGTGATTGTACCGAACACGACCGTCCGTCAGGCCTCTATAAGAGTGTGGGTAACGGAGTACTACATCTGGATAGTTTGCCGCGCACGTGCAGACGATCACGGACTTTGGCCTTGTTTCGCGGAGCTCTCGCAAAGATGGAGAAAAGCTTATGTCTCCCGGAAGACGCGAGTAGAGCTTATACTCTAAGAAGAAGCGTTGGTGTGTGCATTGTTTGCATCCTTTCTCTTGCTGTTTCTGTGGCGTAAAAATTGTCGAGATCCCTTCCTGCACGGCAGGTGTTCACTGCGCAATTGCGGCACGTACGCGCATCTCCTACATATAGCATAAGGAAGCATGAATTCGGTAGTCGATGTTTCCAAAGCATGCACGCCGTCTGCCTACGCACCTGTATCCTACTATGGTACACCACGTGGTGAGTGAGGCTCTAGCTGAGCACAGCCCCCGCGCACCCTACACTTGCCCACCCCAGCACCTCACCGCCAACCACGGTCCGAGTAAGCACTACGCCAGCCCCCAAAAGTAGCACAGCCATGCCCGAAGCAGTAGTTTTCGGGCACGGCGAAGAAACACGGCGATTATTTTCGGACATGGCTGTGGTGCTGTGCAGGCGTACGGCGCTACGGAGCGTTTGCGACAGCTGCACGGTGCTGCGCGGTGCGGGTGAGTCCGTGTTTCGCATTGTCGCGTGGCGGAGGAAGATGGTAAGCTGCATTAAGAGAGTCGTTCGCCCCAGATGACTGTCTTTTGGTATCGGTATTTGTGTGGTTGACATTCGTTTCGTTTCGTTTGATCGCCTTCGACATTCGTTACCTTGAATCTGTGGAAGGAGATAAAACAGATTGCGATATACACACCTGATAGTTACAAGCGCATACACCATGGCGTCACGAAGCACCATCCTCTCTCTAAGCGTCCTCCTGCTCTCGGCGCGATCTGCCACAGCATCTACACACTCCGTAGAGGACCTCACCTTCATGGCATACGAAGAAAGCTACGGCTACCAAACCGACAGCTCAAGCTCAACCGAAACAGCCATCCCGTCAATAACAACACCAGACGGAGGCTATGGCTACCAGATCGAAACCGAGTCTTCATCCATACTCTCTTCGACAACATCCGAAGGCTACGGCTACCAAGCCTCGCCCCCAGCCGAATCAAGTCCCCCCATCATCTCAACGCCAGCAGCTCTCTACCCAACCGCACCATCCTACTCCTCTTCTTCCTCGCAGACCTGCACAAATAGCACAACAATAATCACGATCCCCTACTCAACCCCCACACCATCTACCTCACATACCTGCCAAAACACCACCATAACATCAACCATCTACCCTTCGATCTCCACACCGAGCATATCGCCATCTAGCAACTGCTCCAAAACCACCACAACCGTAACGATTCCCTGGCCAGGCACAGGCACTGGCTACGTCCCCAGCGGCACAGGCTACGCTGGAGGCAACGGTGGCTGGAACGGGACGACTACTTACTACGCACCCACTCTGGGCACCGGCACCTCTCCGCCGTCTTACACCACGCCCGTTCCAGCGGTGAACTCGACGGCCAACTTTGAGCTACCTGAGACGTCGAGTGCGGTGGAGTACGGCGGCGACACGCCTACGCCTACACCTACGCCCGAGGCAGAACCGAGTGGTAATGCGCCACCTGCGCCGCCTGCGCCCCCAGCGAGTTCGACTGGGCCTAACGAGCCACTATTTACGGGTGGTGCGGCGAGGTATGGGAGTGGAGTGAGTCTTGCGGTGGCTGTGGGAGCGTTGGTGGCGTGGTTGTAAGAATGTAGAGAACAGATTTGCTTTCTTATGTTACTTTGCATTGGAGGCGCTTGGCATATACCCTTCTTCATCAGCCTCGGTGGCGGATGTAGCATAGACTTTCGTGACAGTAGAAATGAGTGTTATCATAATGGAGTCTGAGGTATTTTAGGATAGAAGATAGCCTGTGGGTTAGTGAACGTGGAATGATACAAAAAGTACTGCAAAACTCAATTCTTCTACTCGGTACAGCTTTGTCGAGCTTATCTACAGGGCGCGAAGCTATCGCAGCAAGGAAATGGTGAGATGTCGGGTGTGCATTGTCTAATGACTCAAGGAAACGGACATTGAGCGCTGATGATCTAGTAGCCGTCCTTGCCCCACTTGTTGTATGCGTCGTGCAGTTCCTGGAGCAATCAGCTATGCGTTCAATAGTGCATTGAAGCGAGGTCTTGGTTACCTTGGGAAGAGTCACGTTGGGGATGATGACTACGTTCAATGCTGAAGGAGCATCCTTCCTGGGGGCGCTGGCGTCACCGTGGGGGTGGTACTGGTACTTGCCCTCGCCGCCACCCTCCTCCCAGGGCTTGCCGTTGGCTGCCTCGGCTACAGTTCGCTCGGAAGAGGCACTGGTGGGCGATCGGGCTACATGTATGAGCAATGTCCGATATTCAAGTACAACGGCCAAGATATGAGTAGGCCTCGGATCTCTTACAGAAGTGCCATCCCGCAACACCGAAGATACCGCTCATGATAGCGAAGAGGACCTGCACATCCACATTAGCTGTCGCTCTGAACCATGCCGATGCTCCATGTGCCCCGGCTCGTGTGGTGTGACGAAGAAGCTGCTCTCTTCGCGAACCTTGGGCAAGCCATTGAGCCACGCCCGTCGGTCTTCTCGTCGAAGCAAGCTATGTGCAAGATATTCTGACGTACGTAAAGCTCGGGATCGCGCTTCGCTCCCGCCTTGAGGGCCTCCTTGCCGGACCGGCGCTCGTCCTCACCGGCCGTGCTGGTGTTCCATCGGCGGGGAACCTGGGTAGCTCGGAGGCGCGGGGCGGCGCGGAAGGCGGTGCGTCCGATGATGCTCGACATGACGGGCGCAATTGAGACTGCGGGTGGTGGAGTGGAGAGGTGTGGTGGTTGGTGGTGGTGTGTGACGTTGGTCGAAGCTTGCAGTGGTTCGATGGAGCTGTGGGCCAAGACGTGCGTATGTAATCAAGCACCTGCAGCTTGCGCTGGGCACAAAAGGCAGGCGCGCTAGAGCGAGCAAGGCATAGACCGGCATCGTGTCTGCATCCAGGAACCATGCGCATCAACTGTCGCGAGTCGCGCGCCCCTTTTAGACATCCTCATATAGCTGATCAGCCGTGATAGCAGACGCTGCATCGCCGGCCGGGCCATCAGAGCCATCCTCTTCTCCTCCGCTCCCTCTACACGCGCGCCGCCGTGTCTCCTTCTCGCGCTCCTTTAACCCAAACTTGATATTTGCCGTTCGCTTCTGCAGGTGCTTGCTTTTCGGCGCTTCATTCCCACCTGAGTCGACGTCTTAAAGTTTCGAAACACCTGGGATGTCCCCTTAATCGCCGGTTGTCATGCCACTGCTGCTCAAAAGAACTTTGCTGAGACTCCCTCCGCCTCACCTTCGTCATGACGACAAGTGGGGAGCCACCCGCTTCACATACATACTCGAATCCCGCCATGGTCGCACAAGATGACCAAGCCACTCGCGAATCTACGAACGCCGACGACGAGCAGACGACTTTCGGCGCACCCTCACCCGCATCGCAGAACCGTAACTCCACCGGCAGCCGTGTCTTGGGTATGACAGGACCTTCGGGAGAGGCCGGACTCCCGCCGTCGCGACCTTCATCCATTGCGATTTCACAGACTGGGAGTAATCGAAGATGGTCCCGGGAGCCGCCGTCGCGGCGAGGCGGAGCAGGCATGCAGATGAGCGCAGGAACAGCGAGTGTCGCCGGAAGCATGGGAGCGCAGAGCAGGCCGACGACAGCCGCAAGCAGAACTCACGTCCCGCTCGCCGCGCATGGCTTCTTTCGCCCGATGAGCTCTCAGCGCCTACAGCAGCAGCGCAACCAGCGCCCAACGTCGCTTCTCGGCCACAGCTCGCTTTACTCGGAAGGCACGAGCGAGGTCGGAGGAAACCCCTACCGCCAGAGCATTGGCTCCAACAAGACAGAGCGCACCCAGCACCCTCTCGGCCTCTCCCACTCCCACGATCATGACCAGCAACCTCCACCGTCTCGCGGCACCGATATAACCGACCGAGACCTCCCCGATCGCACTACCGCAAACACCACTCCTACCGGCGCGGAAACGGTGCGCAGTCGCGGCGAGAGCATTACGCCTCTGCATCGACCCAAGCCTCAACATCTCGATCTTTCCAAATCCCTCAAGACCGACGCTGGCAAGCTCCCAACCCCAAGTAGATCGCCGCGTTCCTTTAGCGCCAGTTTCGGGCTCTCTGGAAGTCGTGAAGGTCGCTCGCAGATGCGCCCGCAGACTGGCCACGAGAAACTTGCATCGGCCGAATCTTCTCCAAGAATGTCGCGAAAAGATCCTACAAAAGAGACAGTGAAAAACGAGCTGGGCAAGAACTATCAGTACTTCTCCGGCAATACTGCTTTCTGTTGGGGAGGACGTTTACAGAACACTCGCGACCGACCAGTGAATATTGCGACTGGTACTTTCATCGTTATACCTTCCGCCCTCTTTTTGGGCTTTTCGTGAGTAATCTCCCCGTCTCGTTATTCCGAGCCGAGACTAATATGATCGTAGTGCACCGTGGCTATGGCTTCATGTTTCTCCTTCGATACCCATCATCTTTGCCTATCTATTCTTGGTCTGCATTTCCTCTTTCGTTCACGCCACCGCGTCGGATCCTGGGGTAGGTCAATGTGCCATATTCTGCATCTTCTCACTGACCACCATAGATACTTCCTCGCAACCTGCATCCATTCCCTCCACCTAATCCTAATGACGACCCACTTAGCGTTGGCCCTCCCACAACAGAGTGGACAATGGTCGTGTCGACCACAGGAGCCAACGCCGCTATGGAAGTTCCAACCAAATATTGCAAGAGCTGCAACATTTGGCGACCGCCACGTGCCCATCACTGCAGGGTATGCGACAATTGCGTGGAGACGCAGGATCACCACTGCGTGTGGCTGAACAACTGCATCGGCCGACGAAACTACCGCTACTTCTTCACCTTTGTCACTTCTGCAACTCTTCTTGGAGTCTATCTATTAGCAGCAAGCTTGGTTCACATCTTAGAGTGGCGCTCTCAGAACGGCACATCATTCGGGGCTGCGATTGATAAATGGCGTGTTCCTTTTGCAATGTGCATATATGCAGTTCTCGCCACTCCCTATCCGTTGAGTTTAGGTCTATATCACGTTTTCCTGATGGGTAGGGGGGAGACCACACGCGAGTACTTGAACTCGCACAAGTTCATCAAAAAGGACCGACATCGCCCTTTCACACAGGGTAACATCCTCAAAAACCTAATTGCGGTCTTGCAGCGACCAAAGCCACCGACTTATCTGCATTTCAAGCGCAGATATGAGGAAGGCGACCAGAGATTTGGCCCACGCAGGGGTAAGCGGACAGCGCCTCTAACAGCTGAGCAGCAAGGTGGCGGCCTGGAGATGCATGATGTCCGTACTACGGCACAGGGTTTTCAGGGCCCGGCTAGCAGAGCACCGCGTAACCATACTGGGCCGCTCGCGCTGTAGGTAGTTATTGTATTAAGGCTGCAATACTAGCCAATACGAGCTTCAAGCTATACATAATCATAATCACTTATTTAATGTCTTCATGTATGTAGGTAGCAATCGCAAACGGTCAGTGTTTGCTTGAATGTAGGTTTTGCAGGGGCAGGGACGGAGAGCACTGAACGGGAAAGGGATGAGAAGTGCCGGAAGAACACTGGACTGTAGATAGCTGCCACCGCATGAATCATGAGATCTAGAACACTGAAGCATTTCTACACGTAGCGCACAAGTGATTTGCCATAGTGAGAGTGGGATACGAAGCGGTCGTACAAGCAGATTAGGAATAGAGCCCACTATTGGTTGGTCCAGGATGACTGCTAGCGTGGTTGTAAACAACCAGTTGACATCTCCCCAAGCTTCTCCACAACTTCCGTCTTGCAGACGAGATATCGCTGCAGGGCACCGACACGCCCAATTCGCGGTGCATCGTCCGGACAAACACTTCAGGCTCCTCTGAGCGTCGCTGCTTGCCCCGACGCGCCACACTGTCGAAGTGTTGTCGGGCGTGCCTGGATCCTGGCTCGACCGGCGGATCTCCTCCACGCATCACTTCACGCGCCTGACCCTCCACCACCTCCGCCCGACACAGGTCGCACGCGACTAGCATGGCGGAACGGAACACCTCGCCCTCGTCGACCGCTTCTCTCCATTCTCTCATCACTGCGCACGCGGGGAAGGCGCTCGACTCGCGCACCTCGACCGCGTCGCCTCCGACCTCCACGCCTCCTACGAGTCTCGGCGATGAGGCAAGCATACTGTCCGAGACAAGCAAGATGGAAGTCATAGAGATGCACGAAGAGGTGTCTACTCCACGTGCAGTCCCGGCATCGCCCATTGCGCCGCAGTCAGCACCTGAGGCTTCCGACAGTGCGCCACGGCGGGCGATGCGGAACTCGCGCAAATCGGTCGTCACGTACAACGTACAAATACTGGCAGGCACTGCTATTCACACGCCTACAAAGTACCTGGAGAAACACCATGAAAATGTTGTGCACGGCGACATTCAAGAGGTTATCAAGGCCCAACCCACGCCCCCAAAGAAGCGTATTGGCAAACGTAGGACCAAATCAGAATCTGCTGAGCTTGAAGACCCAGCCGAGCAGCAGCTCGCCTCAGAGGCTGCACAGGCGGCGCAGCGACGAACCTCGACACGATTGGGCACCGACCTGCGACGCGCAGCCCTGTTCAACTTGAGTGGTGCAGGTGAGGCAGTTGCGAATACAATTTCAGTTGGGAAGGATTTTGTGCAGAAGACGCTTAAGCGCAGCGCCTCCGACTCGCGGTTGCGTTCATCCTTCCGGTCAGCCGCGTCGCGGCCGTCCCACTTTAAGGAGGACACCTCCGAGGATGAGGATGAGGACGAAGAGGAAGAGGAGGAGGAGAAAGAGCCAGAGTATTTCAAGCCAAAATCCAAGCAGTGGCTCAAGCAAGGCCTGTATGTTGGCCAGGAACGCGGTTTCGACGCTCGCTTTACCGAGAAACGCAACCGGGCGCGAAGGGAGGCGCGTCGGGCTAAGGAAAGCAAGGTCCTACCACTTCCTCTATTCGCCACCCAGATACAGCTAGAAAGCAACCCACGAATTGTCTACAAGCCCTTCAAGCTGCCTTACGACGTTTACAATCCTCTTCCGAGGAAGGTCAAGGTTGATGGTTGGGTCAAACTCAACAAGAGTAAGTTCTGCGTTATACTTGACAGTCGAAAAATTGAGCTAACTTCTCGAAGATCGCTTTATTGGCGATGCATCTGCGCTGTGGAAGCGTGAGAAGCATGGCGATGCGTCGCAGTGTTTCTGCGACCCTGAAGATGGCTGCGGGGAGACATGCCACAACCGCATCATGGCATATGAGTGCGATGATACTAACTGCCCTCTCACGCCTGATCAGTGCAACAACCGTCCATTTGCACAGCTGAAGAAACGCGCGAAGGGCAATGGCTATGATTACGGTGTCGAGGTCATGGAGACCGAAGGCAAGGGCTACGGTGTTCGGGCCATGAGGTGTTTCGAGCCCCACCAAATCATCGTCGAATATGCCGGCGAGATCATCACCCAAGATGAGTGCGAGCGGCGCATGAAGCAGGTCTATAAGAAGGATAAGGTGCGTCTACCTTATCAGATTTAGAATTTGTTTCTAACGGTCTGCAGTGTTACTATCTTATGAGCTTCGACAACAAGATGATCATCGATGCAACACGCGGCACTATTGCGCGCTTCGTGAACCATTCTTGCGAGCCCAACTGCGAGATGATTAAATGGACAGTGGGTGGAGAACCGCGCATGGCCCTGTTCGCTGGCTCTCGTGGAATCATGACAGGAGAGGAATTGACCTACGATTACAACTTTGAGTAAGTGGCACGGATCATCACGTCACAATAAAGCTAATATCTCGCAGTCCATTCTCGCTGAAGAATATCCAGGAGTGCCGTTGCGGGACCAAGTCATGTCGTGGTGTTCTAGGACCCAAGCCCAAGAAACCCGCCAATCACGAGGAGCGGTCGCTACCTTCAGCTCTCCTTGCTGGAGCCAAGCGCAAGTTGCAAGATGTTTTTGGAGGTGGTCGAGGCTCTGCGAGCGCCCCGAACTCTCCGAAGAAGCGCATGGTGGTCACTTCCGCTATGACCAAGGCCCGAAATGCATTGGCTCAGAACGAGGCAGCGCGCGAGCGAGCCGTGAGGGAGGCCGAGGCCCATGCAGCGCAGATTGCATCGCGTGAGAGCCGTGCTATGCAGCGACACAAGGCTCTTGCCACCTCTAAGCGAGGTCGGCTGCTTCACAAGGCTTCCACTGCGGCTAAACCCACTGTTCGGACGTCAAAGAAGACTGTGATCAACCTTAAGCGGAAGGTGACAGTCGCGAAGACAGCGCAGAAGCCAGGGGCCCTGAAGCCTGTCAAGAACATGCCGGGCAAAGTGGCGAAGTCCTCGAGTTTACAGAAGCCCGGCAAAGCGGCTCTTCTCCTGTCGCGACATCGTAGTGCTACTCCAGAGTCTTCTTCTGAGGACGAATCGCCAAACATCACTCCGGCTTCCCTTCGTAGTGCCAACAAGAAGACGGCGCAGAACAAGAAGGCCATCAAGCCGCTCAAGCTTGGCAAAGCGGGCAAGTTGGGCCAGCGCACTCTTGTTCCCGATTCGGAGTCGGAGCTAGAGTCGGACAGTGAAGAAGAGGAAGTCCCCGATAGTGATGTCGATGCAGAGTACGGCAAGGCTATGGTCAAGTCCAAGTACAAAGGCAAGAAGAAGGGCTCTGCGCCTGCACCGCGCGGCATCCACAAGACTGGCGCGGGCGTGGCCAAGCTTCCACGAGGCCGCGTTCGAAACTCGCGTGGCATGTACGAGAGTAAGAAGGCTTGAAGACCCATCACTATCTATTTCGACGATATTCAACAACTATCAGCACTCTCCGGCCACTTCATTAAATTTTCGAGGCCTGGGCTCTGCGATTGGAGCTTCATCGCTCTGATACTTCGACGCGCCGGCAACAGTATTTGTATAATGGGACATGGGCGGTGCAATGTTACGGAGCATAGCGGTGTCCTGGTGTTTGTTTGTAGCTTTGTTCTTGGTGGGCCATCATTCAGTGGGAGTAAGGTGTTATTCAAGCTTTGGAAATTTGGAGATGGACGAGGTTAGGCAATGGAGGGGAATGAAGCGTGTAACGATAGGTGAGTTGGGTTGGTGGGTCTAGGTAGGGTGTTTCTCGTGCAAACAATGATCGTGTGTTCTTCTTACAGTGCGTATACAAGGATGAGAGGCAGACGGTAATCAATACAAGATAAGTCTTCTAACCTTCTTGTTATGTGCAGCGTGCGAAAATGGGTCTATGTTGCGTTGAAGCAGCCCGTCTACCAATCTATGTCACTGTGAGCCCTCTAAGTCTTTCCCCTCCAGCCCAATCTCACTCCCCCCTCAACATCCTCACCACCATATCTACCTCTTCCCTCGTCCCACAAACCAACCCGCTCCTATCATCCACATCTCTCACCTCCTTCTCCAATATGTCTTCTCCCGTAGCAGCATCAACAGCCCGTCCCCCCGCACACTCCACAATCAGCGCAATAGGAGCAACCTCATACAGAACCCGTAGCTTCGCTTTACTCTTCGCTGTCACAGGCGACACATACACCCCATGCCCCTTCACAAATGCATGATACACATCGGGAACCAGTCCGCCCGAGTAGCGCAGAGTATACTCCTTCTCAATGAAGTAATCAATCAACTTCTTATAAGCTACATCCTGTGCCGCAGCGCGCAGGTTCGCAGGCGCAAAGTAGCGCGTCTTAACCTCTTCAATTCTCTTGAACTGCACGTTCTCGCGGATGACGAGGATGTCCTGCGTGGAGCTGGACAGCCCGACTTCAAAGCATAGCGAGGAGTTAGAAGACGGAAGCCGTATTGCTACGATAGCTGTAGTACGCGGACCGAGCACGCCTAGAATCGCGGCGATTTGCTTCGAGGAAGCACGCTGGTTGAGCGCCGTGACACCGTCCCAGATTCCGATGATAGTGCCTACGCTCCAATTTGCGGGGATGATGGAACTGCCATCCAAAGGATCGAAAGCTACAGAGTACTGTTCTTGGTTGGAGTCATGAGGAGAAACGCCGCTGTTGTGCTGCACGGCGTTCTCGCCTTCGTCTTCTTCGCTGGAGGCGGAGATGATGGAGGGGCAGGTGCGGATTGCGGCATGTATGATTTCGTTGGTCGCAAGGTCGACGTTGAGTTGCTGGTCGCCGGAGGTGTTTTGGCTACCGGCGGTTTGTATGTCCTGGGAGTCGCGCAGGCATTGCGCGACGCTTGTGATGGAGTTTAGGAGGGTGGGGAGGACGGATGTAAGGAGGTGGGTCCGGTCTGAGTTGGGGAGTTTCTGCTTTAAAAAATCCGAGAGGAGAAGTGCGGGAGGCATGTTTGTGCTTGTGGATGGTGGTGAGTTGATATTATTGCGGATTTGAATCTTGGTGTTGAGTCTTCAACGTACCTCGAGACGAGGGCGGAGGTGTGCTAGAGACCCACTTTTTCAGCAACTTTGCATCAAGATGTGGTGTTGATAATGGGCTTGCTAGAACACGATACTTTGCATACTGGTTCGAAGCTGTTCAGACTGGTATCAAAAAGACATGCTCCGGAACGATCCAGGCGCCTGTGTCTCTTGAGACTGCATGCTTGATGAAGTAACACCGATGGCCACCCTCGCGAACGACGAAGGCTTTGGAAACAGCTTTCAACGTTGCGCATGGATTCCAGATCGACTGCAGTGTATTTTCTGCATTGTTCTTAGATACCTCAGAATTGTCATCCAGATCTTCGATAATAAATATGGCTCGAAAACTTTAATTTGCGCGCTCCCTTGTAATTCGTAATGGGGTAGGCATCAACGCTGCCCCTCCCCTAGCCTACCATAGCCTACCATCCGTCATCTACATATATCTGTAACTTCTATGGTATAGTCGATCCAATGGAAAAAATCAGGAATCATCTGCAAGCAATGCGCTTTTTATTTCCCTGTACTCACGAACAATGTCCTGCAACCACGCCCACTGAAAGTTCCTGTTCATTTAGACTAGACGGAGGATATCTTTTACACGAAGCTGGCTCGAGGATTCTCCGCAGTGACGACGCACAGTAACACGGACATCCTATTTGCGCGTGATGGCGCACTTTCCGCTTCAGAGCAGCTCCTTAGACCATCTTAGAAAAAAACTTCCCATCGGATATCTTTGCAAGCCTGTGGACTGGACGGGGGTCCGGATTTCTACTTTATGCACTACTACCAAGGCCTTTTATGAAGGTCTTACGTAGGTAGATAAGGATTTCCTGACTGGTCATGAACGAGCTGGGTGTGGGACTCGCCTACATTCGAAACAATCAGATTGCATTCCCAGACACACTCGATCAAGCGGAGTTCCCGGGACTTGGAATGTTACAGGACCGAACAGTATGGGACCGCCTGAAGCTAAAGCCTCAGTGACACCTTCGATGTAGATAACGCTTAGATTGAAAGAATTTTCAGGAATCTTCGACATCTTCGAGCGATCTAACTCACCATCGAACTGTCTCGTCATCGAAACCATCATCGCCACCACCTTCATCAGCCCTTAAACTCTCAGCCAGTACAGCGCAGGATAGAAGGATCCATTTGTGGACTTCACGGAGAAGAAATCACTTCAGGGTATCGGATTCTTGAGCGAAAGGGATGATGTAATGGAAGAGGACTTCCAACTGCGAATTATCGCTGTGGGAATTTCTTTAAAAGCCCTAGGACGCAAATTTCCGATCAGACAGGTCAAGAGGATTCGAGCAACGGGATGTTCGAGAGAGTGAATTCTTCAGGGCGTACTTTCAATTACGAACCAGTTGTAGTGGCAGACTGTTGTGGCGATGTTATAGTGACACATTACTTGGTATAGTGTTAAAAACCAGTTACATTTCTGTCAGTTTTGCCTGGACATCTAACAGTGCTAACTCTTGAACACATGAGCCCACTAGATCGGGTTCCACCGTACCAAAAGCTAGAAGGGCTGGGCTTGCTATCTGCTCACCTGCATCTGTATTCGTTCGACTCATCTTTGTTATGAATTTGTGAGATTTCTTAGTCACGCGGAATGCGATCGCCAGCGCGTCTATGCCGCAAGCTTCTTGCTCTCCTTTTGTTACTTTGCTCATGTATTTGTCAGACGATCGAAAGAACACCAGCAAAGAAAAATGAGCTCGTGCGCTACAGCATGATCTATCCACAACTACACGCTTCAACCACGCGCAGGTCAACAAGCCGAAGTTGAATGTAATTTGTTACTCAGCAAGCAAGCACCGCCTTCGTAGCCGGTCCACATGACAGAGACCAACTGCAACAATATGACAAACCCCCGAGACTAAGCAGGTATATAGGCGGGCGCGTTCCACTGCTTTCACTTCCTCAAACCCAGCCCACTCTGGTTCTTGCAAAGCAGCCAACTTCAGGTCTGGCGAATTTGCACCTTTTACCATGCCTTCCGGTACAACGACCACGTTAGGATCTCTCGGACACAAATTAACCGACCTTCCTTCGTTTTACGTTGCGGAGATCGAGACGCTAGAGAATGACAAGCAATGTCTCAGTCGTACACTGCGACGCAAAGCCGTCGAAGGTCACCTCCAGTCAATGAACTTAAGCGAAGAAGAATATTCATGGGCTCTCAACTACAAAGCAAAAGAAAACCAACTCAACCCTACAGACGCTCGAGGCCCTGTTGACCACCTGATAGTACTCTGGCGTACTAAACCGAATGTGACCAAGGGCGATTGGGACTCCAAATTAGCCGTGGGTACCCAGAAGCTTGCTCCGGTCTCTGGAATGCGCAGAGACGAAAACGGCAGTCTGCAGCCGTATGAGTTGTTTTGTCGTGTCAGGCCTAATACTCACATCGTTCATCCACCAGATTCGGATGCACGAGTAGAACTTTATCGCCAGTGTCTTGACACGTTCGTCTGCACCAAAGTCAACAAGAAACTGAAACCGAGCACTGCCAACAAGTCAAACAAGGAGTGGATTGTCAATTACCCTGATTCTCTTGACGGATCTCCGCTAGGTCCGGTCATGGAGCACCATGATCTTTTCCTCGCAATCCGAGCCGAGCCACAGCTGTCTGCGGATGTTCAGATGTTGCGATTAAACTTTGACCTCGTTCTACAACTTAAAGACACGACCAGCTTACTTACATTTCTCTGCCAGTACTTCGGTCAAAGCGTACTAGGTCCGGATTGCATAGACCAGCTTGCCCCATTGAAGAGTCTGTTAATCGGTCTCGAAGTGACTGCTCAATACACTCGGAAGTCTCCTTCTAAGCGTGCTCCGCTGCCAGGACTGCCGACTACCCTTGCTGTGCCGGACACCCCTAGACGGGGTCTTTATCGGACGCCGTCCAAGCAAAATCTACCTGAGCAGCAAGCACTCGTCGGCCAAATCAATATCCCGGCTGTTACTCAGAACATGCCTCTTAATCAACACGGCCCGTACAGGATAATGGATCTCAAAATGCCTGGTGAGGTCCATAGATTCCGTGTCAGTACGATGGACGAGAGTTCACAACAAATCAAGACAGGGAATTACTCAGTATTCGGATTCTTCAAGGAGATCAACAACGTAGAATTAGTGTATCCGAACTTGCCTCTGGCTCAAGTGCGTCACGACACATGGATCCCTTTGGAACTTTTGGAAGTCCGTGGGGCTCAGCTTCTTCGTGGTACCGGCAACCTAGCCAAGTTAATGCAGGTGCACGCCAAACAGTTCTGCAGCAGCACGACGAAGACTGCTGAAGATCGGCTCACTCGAATTGCCAAGACTCTATCCATAGACAAGAAGTCGCTACCCTTCCTTGAATCCGAAGCGCCTGTTTACACTCGACCGTCAGGAGAGCGTCTCATACAAGAACAGAGTCAAAAGACTTTGGTGGAGGCAGACCTTGTTGTGGCCTCTTCAGAATCTTACAGGGCCAGTATACTCTATTTTCCCTCTCCGGATGCTACGATGGAAGCAAGTAAGATATTCGTAGAAAATGTTATGAAGAGGTTGACGGCTCAGCACGCTACCCTCAATTTCTCCAGAGGACATAAAGGGGTTATCTGTGTAGACGAGACATTACTTTTAGAAAGACACCCTCAAACGAAAGGCTTGCGGTCTACTGACGTACTGGTCGGGATTGTGGACGAAGCGCAGCGCCCGCGGGCTACTGTCGACCACATTCGTGCCGAATTATACAGGTACGCACACCTCATAAAAGGATCAGTAGCGATTTGTATCTCGAAGCAAAATCTTGAAAAGTCTTTCAACGCATGCAAATTACGGGCTGCATCGACAAAAGAGAATACTTCAGACTACTTTCCTCGCGATTTGCTTCGCAAGATCAACTACATGCTTGGCGGAACTAATTACGAGCCGGTGAATGGGGAAAATGCTCTGACAGCGATTCAGCAAGCAGCCAAGAGTCCCGATAGGCAGATTTACACCCAGAACATTCAGGACATTGACTGCCTAGCTGATGCCATGATCGTAGGGGCCCATGTCTCGCACCCAAGGTCGGCCGCCGGAGCCAACTGTCCTTCAGTGGCAGCAATCGTGACATCGAATGAAGCCACGACACATTACTTTGGTTCCGCTCGTGTTCAACATACAGTGAAAGTCAGCGAAGAACACCACAATCGTAATGGTGACCCTACGCCTCGTGTGAAGCACACAGTGGAATCAAGTATCAGCGATTTGAAGTCGATGATGTCAGAGCGATTGTTTGCCGGTAAAGAAGTGACCGCTATAATCTTCTTCCGCAACAGCATTGACGCTTTCGATGAATCAGAGTACAATCAGATTGCCGACAAAGAAATGGAGCAGATCCAGGATGCATGGGAAGAGATATATGAATATGACCGTCCGCTCAAGTTGGTATACATCATCGCGAAGCGCAGAGGTCTCGCACAGGGAACCGAAGACATCGCCTATGCAGATTCTTTTGCAGATGCGAAGTACCAGTACACAATTCGCCGGCAGAATCTGGATATACCCTCTCGCTTGCTCTTAGACTTGGTAGGTTGACCCAAACCCCGTGACGACGTCATCTAACGGCTTATAGGTCAAACGTTTGAATACGAGCAACGAGTTAGGCGGTGATGTTTCCATCGCTCTTCCGATTCATTTCGCGCAGAAACTCTCCAAGCGATTTTATACTTACTTCCAGTTCTATGCTATGGATTCAGCCAGCATCCATCCGCATATACTCAAAGCGACTTACTTTCCTGGTAAATTGGATCGCTCCCAAACTGACGCCGAAATGGCTAGATACTTCCATGAGTATCTGTGTCCCAGCGAAGACCAAGATCATGGCGGTAGCAACGGAAAAGTCATAAAAGCGAAGCCCAGCATGCAGTCGATCGGATCCGCATCACGTTCAGTCGTTGATTCAGTCATTGATCCAGAGACCGGCGAGCATCTCACAGTGGAACAAAACACGGAAGCAATGGCGAGAGGCAGGATACTCTCGGGCCTGCCGTGGCAGCGGCGCCTCAACCAGTACATGTTTTATCTTTAGTCCTTGACTTACTTCCATTGGTATCGTCTTGGGGTGAGTATGGACCTCTGAAAAAATCTAGGGAGTCAGGGTCCATCGTATACCTTGTTCACCTTGCCCATATCCAGGCCGCATACTACAATCGTCCATGGGCCTCCCTTTCATTCTCTTTCAAATTTCTCTCTACTCTCAGCTTTTGTCCCAAACTGTCCTCCACACTCACTTTTTTTACCTTTGAATCTGCTTCCTTATCTCGTAGCACTTGGCTTTGCTTTTCCTTCCTTCTTCCAGTCTTTTCCAACATACATCAGGGAATAAGGCCTTGACCTGGATATAAGGTCTCCATACACTCAGCGTTTCCTCCAAATCTTTACTGTGGTAGGGATTTCTCGGTTTCTGGGGTTCTTATGGTTTTGATCCACTTCTGTTTCTCTATTACCCTTCTGATCTTGCGTCGAGGCTGATCTTTCCTTATTACAAATTGTTCACACCAGCCATGTATTCCATCTTGCACTACTGTTGCCGAAAGTTTTCTCGGATCAGTTCACTAGCTGTAGTCATTCCTTACAAATGTAATAGTCACTCATTAGCTTTCGTACCTATATATGTTTGTATAAATGCAAGTGACCATGGTTTTGTGTTTTCCTGCTGCCGATTCGAGCACCATGTTCTTCATCCTAGCTCATCGCCCCAGCTTTTCTTCCAGTGTATTGATATATGAGCATCTCTCAAATAGCTTCTCCTTTTCCAGTTGCGCTTTCCTGATACCAGACGCAGGCGACTGCATCGCTGCATATCTCGTCGCATCCTTCATGACCTGCTGCTCGAGTGTCATTCTCTGGGCAACGGAAAAGTGGGATCTAAAATCAACCGGGCCAGAGCCGTAAGGCCCACCGATGACCTCGATACTAATTTCCTGTCGCCCATCTTTCGTTTCAGAGTCTACCGCGTCTCCGAAGGCAGGAACCCACTCTTCACCTGGAGTCTCTCCAGAACTCGGATTGCCCGTGTATGCGAAATTGATAAACGCAGTGCTAAACTCACGCGATAGCTTTTTGTCCTCTTCTCCAACGGGCAACTCCAAAAAATGCCCGTTGAAAATATAGTTTAAATCTGAGCCGTGAATGGCACCAGCGTAGGGCATGCCTCCTATCTTCAACAGCGGCGTCAACATCGTCTGATTGAGATCGTAAAGCTTCACGCCGTTCCAGTCTTTCTTCTCTAGCCTCGTTTGACGTGTCATCTCGAAACCAAGATCGATGGAGGAGCAGGTGAAGAGGAGATCGCGCATGATGCGTGCAAGGCGGAAGAAGTGGACGGATACTGAGGGGTCGGTTTCTTCTTTCCGCGCTTCGTAATTGGCGACATCGACTTCGAAGTCGGCTGCGGGATAGTGCGAGAACAAATTAGTGAAGTCTGAGGGCTCGAGAAGGGGAGCAAAACGTGCGATGGGCGCAATCATGTCTTCTTCGACGTTGATCAGATTTGCTGGGCCGGCGTTCGTAGCGCCGTCGTCTTGAGTCCAGCCGAAGACCATAGGAATGCCTGACTCTTGTGAGCTCCACGAGCGACTTGAGCGGGAGTTGACTCACCTTTGACAAGCTTCCCTGCTTTGTAGAGAACCGACTGGCGGTCAGGGAAGTAGTCACCATCCAAGGATGGAATGAAAGTGAACAGCCCCGCAGGCGGGAAGTTCTGCTTCGAATAGTCCACTGCCGTATTGAGCAGATCATCCATTGGAACATCCCTCAAGCACTGCAAGATCTCTCTGTCATCCTCTCTCGCGCAGTCAAGCTTTTCAGCAACGGCCCTCGTGTGCGTCTCCGTAGCCTCACTACTCATATTGATCGCAGTCCCCGGAGGACCTGACATGACCCACGCCTGCGTAAATGGCACGCCTTTCTCCCCACCGTAGCTGACCAGCTGCAAACTCGTCATCGTACCCCCAGCACTCAGTCCATACGCCGTTATCCTCTCTGGATCGCCCCCAAAAGGCTCAACATGGTCTTTAACCCACTGCAACGCCTCCCTCTGATCTCTAATCCCATTATTCAGGCTCTTATCCTCCTTAAGCGAGGGCAGTCGCGCGAACCCAAAGATAGTCAGCCGATATTCAAACGACACCCATATAACAGGTTTTCCAATCTCCGTGCCCAACATCAATAACTTCTCCGGGTCGAAGTGCGGATCGTTTGCGTTTCCTTTTACAACGCCTCCGCCGGCAACCCAGACAACGACGGGGAGTTTGTCTCCCTCTTTTGTCCCTGCTGGCCGCGCGATACGTAGATTCAAGCAGTCTTCGCTGATGTCTGGTGTCTCTGAGAAGAAGGGCGGCACTGCGTCGCGCATCTGCGCACACGCCGGTCCAGGAAGCGTTGCATCGATCTCGCCGCCGTCAGGAATATATGGTACCGGAGGCGCAAAGCGGCGCGCTCCCGATGTGTCGTGGGCGTACTTGATGTTTTGGAAATGCTCGATCGATGCAGTGGTTTTTCCGCGGTATGAAACTGTGGTTTTGCCGAAGGGAACTTTGACAATGGGATCTGCATCTGCAGCGAAAGATGATGCTGCGAGTGCCACGATGGCAACGGCGGCTGCCAACGACGGCATCGTGAAAGTGTATCGTCCACCGATGCCTCAACCATGGCGGCGGCTTATAACCGTGGAGATCCGCGGAGCTTCCTCTCACCGCCCCCGCGACAAATTTCCTCATAGATTTCGTAAGTGGATGCTCAGGTATTTTCTGGTAAGACCATACTATGCGAAGGATTCATAGTTGGTCTCCTACGACCGAAAACGGCTAGATCATGCACTGCTCGGGTCCTCATAAGGACCGATGCAACGCCAAGTGTCGGGAACATTGAGGTGGCCTGTGATTTGGTGTTAAGAGGTACACGTAGCTCGGAGACGGAGGGACGATAGGGTATCTTTACGTTCGAATCCGTTCAAGTTTCCGGTATCGGTGATTCGCAACAACAGGTGTGGGTCAACTTTCCATCAAGATTATCAGATCATCTGAACGATGTACTTCATGGTATCTTGCTTTAGTTTACATATGTGTCCAGCTCAGTGCCTAATCTTCAAGTCTTCCTACTAGATTATTCAGCTTGTCAACAGACCTAGCTCATAAAAGAGTGAATGCATCAAATGGTCTATTACATCGACAGAAACATAGATCTGGGGGTATGTAATGGTGGAGAGGGAACTTTGCAATCCACTATAACTGGTCAATCCAAGCAGAGAGTCAGAGAAGTTGCAAGGCGACTGCTGTGAATGTGTTAGATTGTATGTGTGTCCTTCAGCCTATCCTTCCAGCCTGCCACAAGATAGCTTGTTTTACTCTTAGCTCACCCACGAGAAACACGTTGAAACTCGCGATTTCTCCAGGTTCTTCCGAGACTTTGGGTGGGAAGCCTCGTGATTGATAATGGTAATCGTGAATTAAGCCTTCTTCTTGCCTTCTCCATATATGCGTCTATGCGTCTACTTGAATATATTCCACCCAATACCTTCACTCCAAAGCATCTGACACCCTCCTACTCCCTCTTCAACCCCACCTTTCCCACCCCCCTCAGCCCACCCACAGCAATCACAACACAAACCAACATATACCCAAACATGGTCCAATAACTCGCCCTATACCCCTTCAACACCTGTTTCGCATCCTCTTCAAAAGGCTCTCCCTCCTTCCCAGCACCGCTTGCCCCACTGCCACTATCCATGACGCCCAGCGCAACAACCTGGCACACGCCAACACCCAGACTCAACCCAAACTGCGCGACCGTGTTGAACACCGCACCAGCGAGCGCCTGCGTCTTCTCAGGGAAGCTATCCGAGACGATGATCAACCCGACGGTAAAGAGGACATCTGCGCTGAACGGCGCAAACGCCTGTGCCCAGAACTCCAAATACCAGTAGTTCCAAGCCGGATTCACGAGCGCCATCATGAGCGGCGAACACGCGCAGATAACAGCTGAGCCGGAGACCAGCCAGCGTACAGGCACGCGGTGGACGACCAAGCCAACAGTGAGATTGATAAACACGCCCGCTACAAGGTTGGGAAGAAGGTACAGCGAGGTCGTCAGCGTGGACGCGTTCTGCACCTCCTGGAAGTACAAGCTGGCGAAGATCTCGCCCGAGTTCATGGCGCCGTAGGAGAGAGCGACCATGATGCAGGTGGCGGAGAAGGGGATGCTTTTCCAGAGGCTGTTGGGGATGATTGCGGGGCGTCCGGCGCGCGTTTGGACGTGCATCCAAGCTGGGAAGGAGAGGAAGAGGGCGAGGCTGACGGCGAGGAGGGATGCTGTTTCTGCGGAGCGGATGGTGGAGAGATCGGCGCTCAGGATGCTGAGGGGAGTCAGTATCGTCGAACGAATGGAGGATTTTAGTACTCACGCAAGCACATAAGCCAATATAGCCAGTCCTCCACTCGCAATGATGCCGCCGACCCAATCGACGTCTTTCCTCAATCGCTCCGCAATAGATCGTCCACCAGCCGCTACCGCCGTGTTCACCTTCGGCAGCGCCCAGTACGCGGCCATAGCAACGACGAGTGTCGCGCCACCACTGAGATAAAACCCAGATCGCCACCCAGCTTTCTCAGTCATGACACCGCTCAACACAAGACCAACGGAGAAGCCCAGCGGCTGGCTCATCCCCAGACAGGCGAAACCAAGATTGCGAGCCCTCCCCGCAGGCACCGCCGCCGTGATGATAGAAACACTCGCAGGCAAGTGCATAGCTAGCGCAACGCCTTGAATCGCGCGGAACACAACGAGCTGCACGCCCGTTTGAGCCAGACCGCATGCTAGCGTCATGGCACCTAGTAAGAAGACGCCGAGCAGTTCGACGCTGCGTGCGCCTACGATGTCCGCGACGCTCCCAGCGATGAGCAGCACGGCGCCGGACGTAAGGCCATATACGCTCTGCGGCCAGAGATACAGCGCGCGTTCGAGACTGATCGAGCGCGCGATGACGGGGAGTCCGACGGTGATTATTCCATTTGTGAAGGAAGCCCAGAAGCCGATGAGCGATGGCACGAATATGGTAAGGATAAGGCGTGCTGTGGAAAGGTTGGATTTTGCAGACTGCGCATGGGCAATGTTTTGCTCGTCATTTGGAGGAGTGGATGGAATGCTGAGATCGGTGCTTGGGGAGGATGGGGAGGACGAAGGCGGGTTGCCTGGTCTGGAGAATGGATGGTTGATGGGGGCCGGAGTCTTTGGGGCCACGCTGGGGAGTGCGATGGTTTCTGTCGCGCTCATCTTGGGAAACTTTGGGTTGCTCTTGTATGCTTCGGCGGGTTGGCAGCGACGGACTGTTGCTTTATTTTGTTGCTTATTCCTTCTCTTTCTAGGTCTCCAAGAGTGTTGGCGTTGTGGCTGGTTTATGGTGGACACAGTGAATTGATCGATGACCACTTCGACCGTAGCAAGGCAATCCCGTATCCTCAGTGCTTTCTCTTGATAGCGTCTTGTATCTTACATTTGATACGGTGCGGCTAAAACTTGGGTACTCGAAAGAAAAACTAAATACTAGCTCTACGCCCTGCATGTCAAAAGGGCGGACGCGCTCTGATTGGCTACTTTCGCAGCACGCTATGACGAGACTAGATCCTTCGCGACTACTACTTGTAGGGAAATTTGGGAAGCTAACCTGTAAGTGCTCTTGTTTGAGGGCATAAATACGATACTTACTGTCAGACATATCAAGATGATGTCGGTCGCTTATGTAGTCGGGAGTTGTGGCGTGCAAGATATTTCTTCGTTCTGAGGCCCTGCCAGGAACCGAGCCGACATGTTCATCGACATGGTTCCTCATGGGAAAATTGCATCAACTCCTCTACGGCGCCTGGAGTCTCTTCAATTTAATGAATGTAGACCTTCCCAATGAAGTTTGTCTTCCATTACATTTCCAGCAACTATCCGCGCGACTCACGCGTCGTCCAACCCGTCAAACAGATGCACGCCCCACCCCTTACTCGGATTGTTGAACCTGATCGGCTCCTCTCCTATCCCATCGATATCCGCCAAGTCGTCTGTCCCAAGCTCACACTTTGTCGCATCAAGATTTTCCTTGATGTGGTTCTCATGCTTGCTCTTCGGGATGACGCTAGCCCCGCGATTCATGCCCCACGCGAGGACAACCTGCGCAGGTGTACAATCCCGCTTCTCAGCAATGCTCTTGATAGTCTCATTCTCCAGCAGCAGTGGAGCCTTGGACTGCGTAGTGACCTCGCGACGCGACCGGTCGCCGTACGTGGGGTTCATGTTTCCCAGCGGTGAGTACGCGGTAACGGCTATGCCGTGTGCTTTGTGAGCGTAGATCCACTTCGCCTGCGGGAGGTACGGGTGAAGTTCCATCTGGTGCACGGCGGGAAGAGGTGAGTCGCCCTTAATACTGTGCTTTACCAGATCCTTTAGCTGCGCGGGAGAGAAGTTGGAGACGCCGATACGTCGGACTCTGCCAGTACTGAGGAGCTTGGACATGGCCTTCCAGGTCTCGACGTAGTCGTAGTGGTACTTCTTGTCGCCGGGTCCTTTGCCGACGGGCCAGTGCATGAGGTAGAGGTCAAGGTAGGAGAGGTTGAGGTCTTTGAGGGTTTGGTTGAGACCGGCTTCTACGCGTTCGGGTGCATGGCTGTGTGATGTTAATTAGTAGGATCTAAGATCCAGCTGGGTTGTACTCGCTGATCATTCCATAGTTTGCTTGTCACCCAGATATCCTCTCTGTTAAGACCTGCTTTTTCCAGTCCCTTGTGGATGCCTTTGCCGACAGCTTCCTCATTGCCATAGGCTGCGGCGCAATCAATTTGTCTATAGCCCTGCTCAATCGCAAATGCAACAGCATTTGTGGTGTTGTCCGGGTTCTCCTTTAGGTTCCATGTTCCGAAACCAATTAGTGGCTGATCGATTCCTTCCGGTTGCAGGACGATTGGTTGTTGCTTGTTGCGGCATTGTGCAACGCAAATCAGAGCGGTAAAAAGTATGTGGACGTACATGATGAGTTCGCTCTTCAAAATCTCATTGATGAAGACGTTGAGCTGTTATTGTTCGAAGTTGTGGTATACTCAAGGCTTGCTGAGACAATCATGACGTTACCGTTGGAGTACATGTGGGGCGGGGCACAGACGCTCAGGGAGTTGAGAGCAAGCGAGCATCGCATTGTAGATACCTACCACAAATGACAGACTTCTGTGGGTCGCTCACCATCATTTGCATGCGAGATTTACAGTGGAGTTGCTGATTCATTATTGATGGAACTACAATCAACACGCGACTGCCTGCGCATGAACGGTGGAAGATCATGTCCTGCGATATACGGTAGCGGCAGCTCGTCAGAAATGCGGGACTGATTAGGCCATGTTGCTCGCTCACGTATTTTGTAAGATTCGAAAGGCGAATCATCCGCACCACGAACACTACGTGACGGCCCCGAGGATGTGAACAGTGGCGTTCGGACGTGGGTGTTGTCGATGCTCTGTGTTGCCAGGGCCACACGAAGCTAGCTGTTCTGGGTGGTGTAGAGCGTGCTGGTTGGAACGCCGACCGCACGCGCAAGCCTTCGTCGCCGTCCTCTCCTTGCTCAGGACTGTCTCTGCACGGATACTTAACGTGCTCACCGGGCAACAAGCTGGAAGTCAATGCGTGGGATTACGAGGGTATTGGCTTAGTTAGGCTTCATGTGCGTGCGCCGCAACCCACGATCCACTGCGCTTTGGTGGTCTGATCTTCGCTTCGGCATGTTCTCTCACGAGACATTGACTGGCTGAGCTTCGAGGGAGGGTGAATGGGGAGTCTTACTGTCCGCTGCTGAACGAGGGGGGAAAGAGAAGCTCAGGCCCCGGGCCTGGGGTCGCAAGACGCACAGCTGAGTGACAAGCTCGCACAAACCGCAGTGCGGCGTCCAGCCTTTCGTGTTAAGAGATGTGAGTTCGCATTATATCACTGGTCTTCCGCCCTCGTAAACTGTCTCACTTGGTGCTGATGAGCTGGTGGGGAAACAAGCTGCCTGTCCGCGCGCAGTTGCTAAAGGTCGAGACCCAGCGGGCATGAAAGAGTGACGGGTGAGGTGCGGGATGAAAGGTGGAGAAATAGCACAACGGCGCGTCGCACTGCTATGAGCCCACAAGCGCCACCTCCGGACACAGAACGACGCCGTGAGATGGCGATTCCCGGCACGCACAATGAAGCGGAGGATCGACGCCATGGTGTTGACACGAGCCCTGTTTGAGCGCGAGCCAGCACCGTGCTCGCAGAGACGCGGGCGGAGGAGCCGCGAGCTGGTGAATGCAAGGCAGCCGTGTGGCGGTGTGGTAGTACAGCTGGCAGGCGTATGGAGCAAAGCGCAAATCGATATTCGGTGCTGTCTGCTGTGGCATGTCACATGTGCGCGATGGCCCACGATTGCAGGTGTCGATACATGTGTGCACTGTGCAGTCGACAACGGCGGCGATGAAGGCGCGCCGCTAAATGCGAGCCCCGCCCAAACGGCCACCATGTGCGCCTGCGCCCTGCATCTTCACCAGCTCCCAGTGCCACACCAGCCGTCCTTCGCGGTAACTTTACCCGCCGGCCAGCCACTGGCCCAGGGGCTCTCGAGTCTCGTCGTTGAGATGCCATGTTTGGGCAGTGTTCTTGTCGCAGGATTGCCCCTATGCGCCCACTGACACCTCGGGGACCTGTGGTCACGTTGTCTCCCGACACCCCTCGACCGTCAGCAAGTCGCGGAGCTGGTGCGATGAGGCGTCGACACTGGCCCATTCGCAGCTGTTGTCCCACGAGACCATACGGCACGCGTGTCATGCCTCCCCGCTTGTGCCGTCCACAGACGGCTGGCCGCGACCGCAATTTCACTCGAAGGATGCGCCCTAGGCCCCGTTTGACTACCAATGCACGGACGTCCCCAGCTCCCGCAATCCTTCACCGCGCTCCGTGGACCCGGGTCACTTTTGACAAGGGTGACAGCTGCGTCCTCTTCACCAGCACCCTGCCCGTCCAGCTGCTCGGACTCGAGGTGGGTCCTTTTCTGCCCTGATCTTCCTGCACCTCACTTCAACACCTTCCCCTCTCCTCTAGCGACTGCGACCCCGGCTTCGTCGACAAACAACCTGGCCGTTGTGTATCGCATACGGCTTCTAGGGCCGCCCTACTCGTGACCGGCACTATCACTATGCAACTGTAAACCTCGGCAACCGCAGCAATGGCGAACGACAGTGGCATGAGCAGGAACCACTTCGAATCATGGAACGCCGAAGCTCTCGCTGTAGTTATCTGCTCCGCTTTGGCTCTCTACAACGCCCTGGAACTCGAGCTGCTTGTCCTTACCACCTTCCATGCCTACCGTGGACTCTACTTCTGGTCGCTCGCCCTGGCCAGTTTCGGCGTCATTCCATATGTCTTGGGGTTCATGATCGAGTACTTCCAGCTTAGCTACTTGTCTCTGGGCACCGCTATCGACACCTTCGGCTGGGCATTGATGGTGACTGGCCAGTCAGTCGTGCTTTATAGTCGGCTTTGGCTCGTCTTCGGCAACAATCACAAGCGCCTGTTGAAGCTGATCAAATGGACGATAATCTTCAACGGGTGTACCTTCCATGGGCTCACCGCTAGTACGTTCGAAGCTCCATCACACACAGTCTTAAACTAACGCGCGCATAGTTGTCGTTTATGGCTCCCGATTTGGCAGTGCCACACAAGCTTTTGGCGATGCTTACGATGTTGTCGAGCGCATTCAAATGTGCGTCTTCTTTCTCCAGGAAGTTCTTCTCTCCGGCATGTACATCTGGAAAGCCCTCGACATCATCCAGATCTCTGATCGCAAACGTTGCCACCATACCATGTGGCAGCTCTTCTCCATAAACGTCATCATCATCGCCCTCGACATCACACTTCTGGCTATGGAGTTCTCGGGCCTGCACGTCGCCCAGCAGACCATCAAAGGCTTGATATATTGCGTAAAACTGAAGCTCGAGCTCGCGATCCTGAACAAACTGGTAGACGTATCAACCGTCCACGCCCGAGCAAATGCCTTGACCCTCGGCAATACAAACGATTTCTTGGATCCTACCAAAACCGTCTGGGACATAACACGCTTCACCCCGGCATTCAGCTCCTCGATGCACACGTACCCGAAGTGGGTACAAGACTTGGAGAAATCAGGCTTGAGGGCAGCGTATTCCCCGACAGACAGCACCTGGGCGCAGGCACACAAGCGCAACACCAACCTATCCGCCGACGAAAGCTACTTCTCCGCTGAGATACAGCCATGCACGACGGTGCCCGATCCGCGACTGGAAGGCAGAGATAGAGGCTCTGCAACGGATCTGCTCTACGCTGATGCAGTGCGTAATTCACGACACCAGGTTGAAAGCAATGCACGCCATTGTCACTACAAGACATTGCGCTTTCCAAACGTGCCACCCCTGGATTCAGACGGATATGAGCACGAATGGGAAGGACCTGGCAAAGAGCTGGACCGCACCAGCGCGAGACTTCGATGCGCATATGTGTACTCTTTCCGCGGAAGATTACTCCAAGAAGGAGAAAGGTTGCTACACCTTCCACGTCTTCCTCGAAGGACAGGCATGAGACGCGCAATGGGAGCGTCGCCGTCCAAACATCGGACCGGCACGGGATGCCACTTACGACTGAATGATTCATGATACCCGGAATAACGATAGGGATAGGGTGGGTAGGAGGGTTACATAGGTAGTATGGCTGGGATGTAATGCGCTATACCAACATGGCACGTCTGTCCACGTCTAATTGAATCAAAATATTTGAGGTGCTTCACGCTTTCGATCCTCTTTGCACTTAGTCGCCTTCAACACCGCTTTGGAATGGACAGTAATTGTTGTACGGTGCCTGGGCTTGAGCTATCGACGCTCAAGTGTCGTGGCGGGAATTGAGCTATGCTTGTATGATGACCTGATAGATCGGACTGGGTGGGATAGGTCACGCTTGTGGGAAGCTCATGTGGTAAAGGAGACATTGCTCGAGCTTCTTTCTTGTCCATCTGATCCTCTCAACGTGCGTATTCACTCTCCTTCATGCCAATAGCCACCTCTATCACCTGCTCATGGCAAGCACCACCGTCCACGTTTGCTCCTTTTCTCTCACTCTTTCATCAGCGAATATCTGTGCTCCTCTTCACCGCTCATCACAACACTCACTTTCACTGTTCACTTTGCCATCTAATTTTAATAAGGCTAGCTTTGAATCTTTCTTGTAATCCTCTACATTTGCTTTCTGCCACGAACCTCTGCTCTCTCGTCTCTATTGCAGACATTTCGGTGGACGCACTTGATTCAGGCTCTGTTCCACAAACACACACTCCTTTTCATCACATTACCTAGGTATGTGCTGTTGCGCGATTGCGGTTGCGGAACTGACATGTTCAGACCACACAATGGCGGCTGTGCCCTTGCCGCAAGCTTTCAATGTCTGGAAGTCGAATTATGACATCGAGATGGCAGCTAAGGCAGCTACGGGAGCGAAACGCTCCAAAGTAGCCCCCGCTTACTGCCCGGTGGACGAGGCACCTCCGGAGGATCCTTGGTACAAGATCGATAAGCAAGCCATTGATGCGCAAATCCTCGATATCACGGGCAAAGTCCTCGACCACCTGTCCAGAGCCCGTGTAGACGACAGGGAGCTCATCGCCCTTCGCGAGGCTGCAAATAAGGTGAAGATTGTCGAGACGCAAGGTGCGAAGGATGTCGCAATCGTTGGCCAACAAGGGACGGGTAAGAGCTTACTCATCAATGCGCTACTGCATCGTCGCGATCTCTCGAAGACATCCGCTTTTGGGGGGGCCTGCACTGCGTCGGCAATCAAGTACATACACAAGCCAGGTGTCGACGACTTCGGAGATAGGTACGATGCCACCATCCAATTCATGGACGATGCCTGCCTTGACGAGATTATCAAAGAGCATGCTCGACGCTACTACCAGTTTCACTTCGGAGACAACAATGATGAGATGTATCGCGATGAAGAAGAGCGTTCAGCAAATACGGCGCGAGATTTCTTTGCCATGATCATGAATGCAGCCAATGACAAGAACGTAGAAGCGGAACTATGACCGTCTTCTCTCGGCACAGAACATTAAGAATGGAAAGCTTATGTGCGTAGCTATGAAGCGAGCAGCGTTGCGAATGGAAGAAGCTGGAGTCGATGACAACCGCACCAAGCAGTTCCACGACATGGAGATCCTAGCGTTGATGGAGCAGACTCAAAACTACGTTGCACAGCATGACGAGGGACTGCCCTCCTTATGGCCTATTGTGCAGTACGTCCAGGTTTTCATGGGTTCTGCGCTTCTGAAACATGGCGTTTCGATTATTGACCTGCCCGGTAAGTCGCTTCTTTCTGATCTCTTGTTGAAGGGTTCTTATGTTTCCAGGTCTTGGGGATCTCAACCACAGTCGCACCGCGGCTACCAATGCCATTCGGCGGCAGGCAGGTTTCGAAATCATCGTTGCGAAGTCTGACCGGGTTACGACCGAGGAGGTTGTGGATCAGCAGCTCAAGCAATCTATCCGAAATCACGGAGCACGAAACACAATCTTGGTGCTCACGAAGATTGATGTAAGTAACCTTTTCATTAACCCTAGTATGGAGCTAATATCGGCTTCAGGAGTTTTTCCTTGACAATCACTCCATCGAGAGCCTCATCAGGCGTAACAGGAACGAACCATTCCCGACTGTCCACTCCTATCTCACAGCGACCGAAGCGATGTTAAGTGAGGTTGACGAGAAGATACGCCAGGCTTGCGAAGGTGAGGATGAGGACGACTCTCACATCAATGAGCTTGTTTGGCAGAGCGACGTTCTTCAGAACTACCAGGAATACCTCGTAAAATTTGCCCAAGTCAGCTTCGTCCAGCAGCGGGCCACAGCGTTGGAGAACGACATGCGCTCGAGGTACATGGAGCTAGATCCGGAACCAATCCACGTATTCTCGGTTTCCACCTCCATGTACATTGACTGGATGAAGAAGCGTCAGAAGGAACGACCGATTCTGACTCCGGAAATGACGGGAATACCAAAACTGCGACAATTCTTGCTTGGTATTTCCGCGGGAGAAAACTTGGAGATCTACCGCCACCACATCGCCAACAAGCTTCAAGCTTTCCTAAACCGGGTCGAGCGCGTAGTTGACTCGGACAAAAAAGACGATGCGTATGCAGTTATCCGCCCCAAATTCACGCAACTCGTCGTCGACTTAAAGAATCAACATCAGGCCAAGTTTGTCGACTATATGGAGAACAGCATCACTCGACTGTGGGGTATTTCGTCCGCGAAGGCCGCGCGCATGAACAACATTGCTGAGACTGTCCGGGACTGGAGTGACGGCGTCCGCTGGAACACATACAAT
This sequence comes from Paraconiothyrium sp. Pb-2020, assembly GCA_022419385.1. NCBI lineage: Eukaryota > Fungi > Ascomycota > Dothideomycetes > Pleosporales > Didymosphaeriaceae > Paraconiothyrium > Paraconiothyrium sp. Pb-2020. Next base: position 4,458,901 of record JAJUBI010000003.1, on the reverse strand, counting down.
AAAGCTCTCCGTGAGCAAGGTATCGTCAAGAAGACGATGTGTTACAAATACCGGGGCAAGCGAAGCTTCAACTGGAACGAAGAGCTCAGCCTGGCAATTCAGCCCGACATCTTCGCATGGGCGTGCAAGATGAATACGGGCGCCGTAACGGTTGCCAGCGATCTCACTAAATGCACGAAGCAGGTCTGCAAAGACGCCCTGAACACCATTAGGGAATCATCGCTCGCCCCGCCGCTGAAAATTGTCGCGCTCGAAGAGTGGAACAAGCACCAGCATGAGATTTTCGAACAATGCTCCAAGCTTGCGCGTGTCCTCGTTGAGAATATCACCACACTGTACAAGGACTTCACCACGGAGACGGACACCCGCTGCATGATCGCGAGGCTCAACGCCGCTAAATACGAGGCCGTCCAGAAGACTCCTAACACTGGATCAGGTTGGTACAGCAAACAGCAGGAGAACATGATGAGCGCCATGGTGCCTTCCAGCGCTTACATTGAAACCCTCCTAGACAAAATTGCGCATCATGTCGACCGAGAGGTGAATAGAACTTTGAAAGCGGCCTTCTCGGAGTACATGCGCGAGCTAGTCCGTAAGCTAGAGCTCTTTGATCGACACATCGGTGAACGCTTGCCGCCGGACTACGAGCTGCTCGTCCCGGACCGTCATATTCGCGACTCCCTTAAGTCCCTGCTGCCGGAGCTGCACATACAGATGCAGGGTCTTGTAGAGCCATTCAGTGTTCCTGAGGCTCAGGTCAAGAGGGAATGGAATCTTGAAGAAATCATGGACAGTATCATCTCGGAGTCTCCGACGAAGAGGGCGAAGTTCAATGTCGAATTCTGAAGAACAGTTGTTGGGCTAGTATGCACAGGGATGCGGAAACGAGGCAACGTGCATACGATAATTCTCTCGGTCTCTACTTGGCGGTTCTCTTGGTTTTCAGGCATCTAGGTCTACAGTTGGACTAAAGGGCTATATGGTCAAATTTTAAATTGCACGCAAGCGCTGAGATGAGGTTGGTTAGACGATGGCGCGGGCATTACCGTGGAGGTTGTGTCTCCGATCAATGTCTACTTTACGCTGCGGTGAGCGACAGATGGAATCATACTATGCTGCCACTACAATCTTGCAGTTACCTCTCAATCGTACAAACTATACAAGAATGGCTAGTATTTCCCCTGCAGTATTGTTGAACCGAGTTGAAATCAGCGTGCTGTTGAAAGCAGGTGCTTCTGGACAGACGGCAGGAGCGCGCTATCGATAGCCTGTATATGCAGCACTTCCCACCTGAGCAACCATTACTCCTACACACCACTTCGCATCTACGTTTGCTTGTATGCTTTGCCACGGCACATGCGTTGTTGTTGTTGTTGTATAACACTCCTTCTTTGTTCTTTCCGTCTTCCTTCCAACCATCAAACTCCCTCTCAAAACCACCGTCATGGCCTACACTCTGAAGGCCGTCGCTAAAGACACCATTGAACATGAGCAATTACTTAGTCTCCCGTCGACTAGAATGCTACGAAAACACCGCTTCACGTTATCTTGGTCGTACGGTGGGCGCAACGCATCGCTGCTGCGAGATGCTGGTGTCTCACTCTTACCGACACTTGTCTTGCCGCCTGTGCCTGCTGGTAGTTGTTTGCTTGTCTAAGGCAAGAAATCGCCTTCACACTATATCTTGCCGTCTGCTCTCCTCGCTCTCCAAAGCTCCTTCACTCTGGTTTTGCTGATCTCCCGGCGGTCGCTTTGCGTTCTCTCACCCAAGTCTCGATATTGGGAAAACTCGGCTCCCGCGCTGCTATCTACTCTTTTACCTCTGCAACAGCTTTCTTCCTTCTACAGATACCGGGGCTCTTTCAACAGTCCGATGCTCTAAAACAGTTCTACTCTGCCACTCTCCCTCCTGCTTCCGACACTATTCCATAGAAGCTGTTCGCGTACGTATCCGCTCAGTCTTACCGATGATCTACTCAAACGTTATAGCATGCATCTTGACTTCATCGACGAGATTCTCTCCTACGAGGAATGGAAAAAGCGTACGCAGACGAGCCAACCAACCTTATCGCAATTCCTTGGAAAGAAGACACAGAGCGCTCGTGAACCCAAATATCGACACAAACCTCAAGACGAGAAGAGGCCGGGCCATGTCTTCTTCACATTGAACGCCACGGATATGGACACGAAAATGGAGCACATGATGGCCAAGGTGTCTATACTTCTCGGTGGCCAAGCGTACGAAGACATTGAGGAGATCCATGCATTAATGAAGAAAATCCTTCAATTGAAGCCGGGACCGGAGAAACATGACTGGTCATATGCTTTGGTTGGGAAGCATGGCGAGGGGAAGAGTACCGTGACCAACTGTTTGCTCGGCCGCCACAACCTCGCGGGTGTATCGAAGGGTACAAAATCGTGCACCCAGTTCGCGACGGAGTTTCGGTACAAGAGCGGCGCCGCTGATGACACGGATAAGAGCGATGTGACGATCGCATTCTTCGACAACGGCCAGCTCAAAGCAATTGTTGAAGAGAACGTCATGCGGTATGGAAATTTCCATTACCCAACGAAGGAAGACGAGGAAGACGATGATGAGAGTCTTGAGCCTGCTTTTACGCGAATGCCGACGAAGCACGACGAGGTCCTCAGCAAAGAAGCATACGATCTTTTCCGCATCATTGTCAAAGAAGATGACAGAGCCGAAAAAGAGCTCGAGGAGCTTTTGAAGTGCCCAGAGAGTTTCGTTAATGGCAGCCTTGTCGATTTTCTTCTTCGCCAACAACAGGGGCGCCTACAGGCATTGGGCGTAGATGATACAAATACTATTACGTATCTCAACGTTCCGGACAAGCTCGGTCCGGAGCACGAGCAGGGAAAGAAAGACATCGCGGCAGTCCGAAAGGTTTCAGAGTCTTTGGCACCGCTTGTGAAATTAGTGACCGTAGCGACCGGGGGGCTGCTTCTGAGATATGGTCTCGTTCTAGTAGACATTCCAGGTAAGTTGTGTATCGCGAAACGATTATCGTGGATGCTCACAAGGAAAGGGTATGGCGACCTCAATCAAGCGCGAACTGCAAGCGCGAATATGCATCGTCGAAGCGCGCATGGCGAAATCATCATAGGAGCGGCACCGCGCATTGAAGACAGTGAAGACCTGTATGGACAAGTTTTTCGCTCCCGCAAAGCACACGGAGATCTAAACACAGTCCTTGTCATGAACCAAATCGATGTGAGTTGCCTCTCTTAGTTCGATCTACTTGCGACTGACCTACGGTTTATAGAAAGCGTACGACTTGCCCGATATCGAAGCTGTCTTCCATGAGATCAAGGAAAATAAAGAAAGCCCATTCTCTGAATTATTGAGAGCCTCTGACAATGATCCCGCCGCGGAGGACGCCTACTTCGAGTATGTTGGTAAGGTGGCGCAAAGTGCGATGATACGACAAAGCGCGCAACCGACTGAGGATGAGCTAAAAAAGCGACACGGCGGGCGCATCAGCGTATTCTCTGTGGTCGCATCGGCCGCGCACGAGTGGCTAGACGAATACCGAGCTGCAGATCCGACCTGGGGACCTCTTATGTCTGGAATCCCGCATCTCAAACGAGGTTTGCTTAGCCTCACTGCCGAGCAAAAGCTGCAGATCTACCACAAACATTACTTCCAGACCCTACCTGGAGCCGTAGACGATGTCCAACGCATCCTCACAAAGACGGCGGGAAGGATTGAGGTTTTAGCACCGACCAGACGCTCGCTCGAACAGTGTTTCCAGAACGCGATACGTGGCTCACGCGCAAACAGAGAAATCAACAACATATCCATTGTCCTACCTATCTACACTGAATCCGAAAAGGACACCATTATCAAGCGTATCAACGCTCTTATCCAGGTATGGAGTGATTCGACTGTTGTTAAGTTTAACACGTTCATGCACACTTTGGCCTGCAAAGGCATTCCTACCAGCTACACTTCAGCAGCGTATAGAAGCCGAGAAGACATTAATTGGAATCGAGACCTTCTTGAAACGATGGAAGCTCCAGCGAGCAAGAGCCATGCATACATATCAACAGAAGCTCCTCTCTCGGTTTGGAAGGCCGCAATGAAGAAGAAGTCCGCGGAGATTGCGAATTCGATAACTAGCCCTGTTACTGATCTCTGGGCGTCAGTCGAGGAGATTATCTCCGCTTCTTCCGCTCCTTCCGTTCTCAAGAGGCGAACGCGCAGCGCGTGGAAAAGGGTCGAAAACGATCTCCGTGACATGGTGAACCACTTCAATGGACAGATCACCGCGGCCATCGACAAAGTTTACACGGAAATCACGACAGAAGAAGATGTTGAATGCATGATTGCAAAGATGAACGTGCAGGCCTACGAAGATGCAGAGTACCAGCGTCGCGGTCCGAGAGTGTACACACGCCAGCGTCAGTCCCTGACCAACAGCCTCTGCACACTTGATTCCAACTGGAGAACATTTGTGGATAGGTACGAGAACGCCGCTAAGAAGATTATGAATGAGCGCATCGCTCAAGTCTCGGAGAAATTCATTGTCACCGTGGACTCCAAGCTCAAGGAGTTCATCCGCATTACGGAGCATTTCATCCAGACGGACGCCTACAATACAACTCAGCACGCCGACGCACGCAGAATCTTGCGAAGCTGGCTTCTGGAATTTCAAGACCTGCTGTTGGACTGTCAACGTCAGTTCCCTGGGCAGCAGTACCAGCAAGATGTCCAGTTCATGGGATCGATTAAGCGTGCTCGATCGTCTGAGTGCGAGGAGTTTGCGATGAAGAAGATCAAGGTGGAAGATGAGAGCGAGAATAGCACCACCGACAAGGGTAAGACCGATAAGCGCACGGCGGACGAAAGCACGACTGACGAAAGTAAGACTGCACCGTCATGTGACGAGAGCACTACCACCGAGGGCAAAGGCCTTCGAAGGAGCATCAAGGAGATCAACTACGAGGAGACTTACATCGATGAGAGTGACATTGCTGGGAGTGACGACGGTGAGAGGGGAGATGAGGGGAGCGAGCATGGCAGTGACGAATCATCGATACTGAGCATCCTCGACCAGAGTGACCATTCATCGATGCTGAGCAGCCTAGACATCGAGAGTGATAACGACCACAACGATTCCGACGACGATGGCGAGTAGTGATGCGCCCGTATCCTTTCACCGTTGCCGCTCTGGTCGATTCGCTCAAGGTCGGGCAGTTCTATTGATCTGCAAGAATCGCTCCAAGACTTTGCTTTTACTCGATAGGGTTTCCATAGTTCTCTACAACGATCTTATGTCCGGGGACTTTTGACTCTTCTTTTCTGGATATTTTCTGTCGCTGTTTCTAGAGTCACCTGCACTAAAAGTGCCAAGTTTAATCCCTACAACTATGTCATCTTTTCTTACCTAGTCCCTGCCCTGCCCTTATCCTATGTCATTTTATACTTTCTAAAATTCACGGCAACTGAAAGAGCCCAAAGATTGAACCATATTTACCCTACGGATATGTTATTGACACTGCTTCTACTGAACCCCCCTCGTTAGAATATCGTCATATCTACACTTAGAGAAGCCTGATACAAGCTTTCACTCGCCCTCTATCGATTAGCTGTCCTTGTAGTGACTATGACCGAAGGCTATGAAGTCCTTTTTGTGAGGGTTTTTCGTCGCCGCTTTTAAGTCTTTTATACATTTCGCGACGGTAGAGCTATATGAAAATGCTGGCTGCTATTTTACTAGAAGTTAAGACAGAACTGTACTGCTAGGAAATCTGAGGCTAGAGACCTTTTCGATCTTCCATATTCCGAATTTATCGCTAGGTCATCTCAAGTCCCTTGCTTCATCCTTATTTAGGACAATTGGCCGCAGGATTACGTGTCACAGACTACATTTGGTAGTCTCGTGGTATAGCTGTGCCTTGTGCAGGGTGCTTGCCTCGACTCCATTTTGAGGTAGCTCCCAAGTAAATAATGGTATGGATGCTTTTCTGAAGTTTTTATGGTCACCTCCTACGGGAATAGAAAAGACAAAGGGGAGATTTCTTAGCTATTTTACATGTCTGGTAGATTCTGATTACTATATAACAGGCTCTGTCAGCTACCTAATGTTAGTAGAGGTAACATAGGAATAGGAGAGGTAATATAGGAATAGGACAGGTAATATAGGAATAGGACAGGTAATATAGGAATAGGAGAGGTAATATAGGAATAGGAGAGGTAACATAGGACTAGATATAGGTTAACTAATATTAGGCAGCTTATAGAGTCTGTTATATAGTAATTAGAACCTACTAGACATATAAAATTTCTGCTTTGCTAACTTTTCTTCCCAAGGAGTGGCAGCAGAACTTATGGAAACGATAGTAGAGGAGATTGAGCAGGTCGAGAGAGCAGGCATTGGCGGTAGTATTATCATATTGAAAGGTGAGAACCGCCATGATGTCTAGTGGAAGCACCGAACACAAAACGGGCGCCTCTGTTGCTTTATCTCGAATCTGGGAAGTGCCCGCTCCGTTTTCTCTCTGCCATCTGGGGCATTCGCAACAGCGCTCAAGGCTGTCTTTCGTACCATCCAACTATCGTCAATAAGTTCACCATCAAAATCACGTGCTCTCACCAAGCAATCCTGCGCATTCTGGATATCTTCTAGGGTGGAGGTCGAAGATCTGATGCCGACGTATTGGTCCATGTAGAAGTATGCGGCGATGGTCAGAAAGGAGGAAATGATAACGCGGCGACCTATGTGAAAGAAAGGATCGACCTTATTTCCTGATGTTTGATACTGGTGGCGAACAATCATCGCAACGCGGCCAACCTCGTTGAGATAGTCCTTTTGAACCGAGTGGCGTCTCTGCTCCAAACGCAGCGCATATTCCAGACACCAGGTGAGGGTATCCCATACACCCTCAACGAATGTGGCTGAGCGGCTAGATATTTTCAATATCGATAGATATGCATTTGCCCAGCGCTCTTCGGGGTCAAATTCGTCTTGTCCAGTCGCTTCGAAGATCATGTTCCAGATCGGTTCTAATTGCAGAAAGTCCTTCGCAGTCCGATGGATCAAGCGAACATGTATGCCTGTAAGAGGTTCGGTTAAATATCATAGTTTGCTGTCTCTTTCACTATACTTACTGTTTGCAACCTTATTCGGATTTCCCCAGTAGTCATGGACATCTAGAAAGCACTTGCAATGTGCCACAATACGTCTTTCAATCTCATCCAACCGATCTAACAGCTCAATTTTCTGAAGAGGTTTGATTTCGGCGTTCATAGCCACACTAGGGTTGTCTTCGTCGGCGAAATGAAGGGCGAGTAAGTGCGGCTGATCATGAACGAGGATGAGTCGGAAGAGTCTGCAAGCGCGCTTGAAGTAGGCCGGGTCAAGCCTGTCCAGCATCTTCTCAAACAGACTTTCGAGGTCTGGTGGTAGTATGTCTAGTCTCGCCTGTAGATCGACCATATGATCCGCGTAAGATAGCCCTTCTAACAACGATTTTACGACAAGGTAGACCCAAAGGAACACTCCAGCTGCTTTGTTGACCACATTGCTGACTAGCTGGGAGGCTTCATCAGGCTCACGCCTTCTTAAGCGGGCATATGACTTATCCTCCTCAAACTTAGACGTAACGTAACGATATATGTCGTCACGTGTCAGACGCTCTAGAAGAAGGCTGGGGCGAGATTGGAACGCGTCTTCGAAGACGACCCACGGTCTGCTGGCGACACAGAGCTTTACATTGGGCCGTTTTGCGGCATCCAGTATCATTTGAACAAGCTCCCGATGGTCGCCATTGAACTCGTCAAGACCGTCTATGACGAGGAAGAACTTGACTGGCTGAGAGATCAGCTGTTCGAAAGCCTCTCGTAACTCGATCCAGGTAAACGGTTGCCGACCGCCTCCAAAGCTAATAAATTGATCCCAACGATGACCGAATAGTTGTCGAATGAGCCTGCTCCTGCTCCTGCTAGCGAGTAACTGATGAAGAAGGGACATGAATAGCCCCATTCGTGACATTTGCATCGCTGTTCCTGAATTCCAGAAGAAGAAGCCGGCTTTGAAAACGTCATGTCCGTCGGACCATCGATGTAGCAATGAATCGGCGCGCGCTTCGTGAAAAAGAAACTTCATAAGAGTACTTTTTCCAGAGCCAGGCTTACCTGTAATCCAGTAGAGACTTCCCTGATCGGCTTTCTCCAGCCATGTGGCGAAACTGTCCCATCGAGGTGCGTCTTCGATCGGAGCAGTCTCACTAAACAGCCACCCGAAGGTTTGCTTATGGGCTTCTGGTATATGTGTTATACGGTCCGGTAGATCCGCAAAATACAAGCGGGCTAGTATAAGCTTGGAGAAGCGTGCTTCCACGTCAACTTCGATTGAGGCATGGAGGTGGTGAGAAAAGTCTGCGACATCTTTTTCATTCTTTGGGCGCCAATTGCGTCTTTGGAGGGCATCAAGAAGGTCGAGCTTCCAACTTTCGTTGTCTCGGTAAGAGGATGCCCCAACATCATTTGGGAACATACTAGCCGCACTAGCTCCATCCCTTCGTGAATCATCGAGACGATCCCTATAATTGTGAACACGCGTGCGTAGTATGGCTTTCGTGGCATGACGTACCTAAGAGATACTAACAATGCTGTATCGACTTGCTTTCTGATGTCGTCAAGCTTTCCTTTCAGGTCCGAAATCTCAGATTGACTGCCCATGTGCCGTAAAGCCTGCTACACTTTTGAGCTTGCCATGAGGACCCTTCGACTTTAGACGATCGAGCTCGGCGAGAAGTCTGGTCGTGACGTTTTTGCAGTCTGTGCAAAGCCGAAGCAACTGCCGGTCAGCAGCGTGGACCTTTTGCCTAGACTGCAGCCGCTGCTTTTCGATTTCGAGGAGAGGTGCTGACAGGGCCACGGATAGTTCGGCAAGGTTATTGGCGGACTCCTCTAGAAGACCGTGCTCTTCAATGGACCCTTCTGCGGAGGTATAGATCTCGCGGCTCTTCGCGAGCAATCGGCCTGAGAAATCCACAATTTGAATGACGCTAGAGGCTAGACTCAGAGCCGATAATGGTTCCATGATGAGAGCAATTATCAGGCTACAAGAACGGGGCCCAGTAGCTATTAAAGAGGCATTGTGGTGGTGGGGCTCAGCCGCATCTTAGCCTGGTTGTGGCCGCGTGGGTGCCTGGGCGGGGATCGCAGTCAGCCTTACCACCGCTCCCCAATAGCATGGAATATTTCCCAGAAGAACTGGTGCGTAGCGGCAACTCTTTACAAAGATAAAGTCAATCATCTTATACAGATTTAAGGCTTTTATGCGCCTTTTTCCACCATACGAAGTGGTATTTCTGGTGAAGTATAGCAGATTTGGCGCAGAAACGATGGGAAGTACCGTGAGTGATCGCTCAGTGCCCTTGGGTGGAGTAGAAGTGTGATGCATTCCTGTGGTGGCAAAGCCCGCCTAGATAGACCAGCACTAGTGGAGGGCACTTACCGTACAACCCCAGGAACACCTACCTCAACACTCCAAAGCAGCTATATCTCCTATCATAGTTCTATCCTAGGCATCACCTGTGGCAGGAGCACTGGGGCATGGTTTTAGCCTAGGGTCCATGCCTCCGAGCACCATAGCTCATACATAGAATACATGATATTCCCCTCAGAGTCCCACTCCACGTGACATCACTCAACACTCAACAGAACACCAACAGGTCAACACCAGAGCCTGTACCACGAACGTTGCCTAAGAGCACGTAAACAACATGCTGAAAGAAGGATGGAAAGTGCCCCTTTGACGCCCGTTAGGCCAATCACACGTGGGAAAAACCGCGCTACGCACCCATACTTCATGGGAGGGTGTACTGTTCACGTTGAATCAACCAACACATAACGCAGGAAACGCACGCACGCAGATCAAGCACCACACAGTTTCCAAAGTTGCCAACACAATCTGATATTCAGACCAACACCATGCCACATATACATGGCGCTCAGTAAATGCGCTATAGAGCAGCTGCCCGGGATATCAAACCCCACCCTGTACCAAAACGCCAATCGTGCTCACAGCCATTCAAACTGCTTCAGTCTCTCCATACTTTTCTTCCCACCCAACGTCATGTACGTCCTACTGGCACCAGGGACGTTCACTCTCGCCCTTGTATTGCCCTGAGGATGAGGGGCAGCCACACCAGCATTGTCATTGCTGTGGGAAAAACTTCTAGGAATCGCAATGCGCAACATACCACCGCGCTTTCGCCCTTGTCCTGCAACTACGTCTAAATATTTGCTCTCCGTTGTAAAGACTGGACTTTTACTTCCAACGCGTGACACTCGTCCTCCTTGCGGTGCAACTCCTTCTGCAGCCCCTCCTTCTCCGACCGCAGCACCGCCAGCTTCCCGCCCATGCGCTCGCGGTAGTTCGCGTGCTCCTCGTGAATCGCCTCGACGCGGTGCCACGCGACATGACCCGCGGTCGCTGATGCTGAGGCCCCGCCAGAAGGGGCCGGCGCCGGCGCTGCCAATTTCGCCGCGCGCAGCTCTGCGATCTCCGCGTCTTTGGCTTTGAGCTTGGATTGCATGGAGGCGATCTCGTCTTTCCACGCTTCGTGTGCTGTCATGCGGTTTAGGTCGTCGATGTTTGCGCCACCCTTGAGCGTCTCGATTTGAGCGCGGAGGTCAGAGTTTCGCTTTTCCATTTCGAGAGCGCGCTGCTCGAGGGCGGCGGCTTTGGCAGCGGCGAACAAATCTGTGGTATCGCGGCGCTCGAGGAGCATGCTGGGTGGTCGTCCGCCGCGGCTGGGGCTTGCGCGGCCGCTTGCGGGGGGAGCCTGCGAGCGCAGGCGGTCTACTTGCTTGGTAGCTTCTGCGAGTTTGATGCGGACGGCTTGGACGTTGGCGAGGTCTTCGTCGCGGAGCTTGGTCATGGCTTCGAGCTCACGGCGGGTTTTGGCGAGCGTGCCGCGGATCTTGATGTTGTTTTCTACATCTTCGTCGCGGAGGGCCCAGATGGCTTCGTGGCGCTTCTGCCAGGTCTTCTTTTCTGCTTCGAGAGTCTCTAGACGAGCCTTCATAGTTGCGTAGTCTGCAGGGGTGACAGACGCAATGGGGTTATTCGACTCTATTTGAGAGACCTTGTCCATGAGTGCCGCGAGCTGCGACTCCAAGGGGCCCATTGCACGTCTTGCTGCTGGGGCAGCCGAAGGTCTCTCCTTGAGGTTCTTCAGTGGTGAGAGTGGCGCCGGTTCAATGCCTGTATAGTAAGGAATGTTCTTGTCTGTCGCACTGGTAGACTCCTCGATGATCTTCAGCACTCGCGTGAGAGGTTTTGGCTCGGCACCTGTATAGTAGGGTATTGATCGATCTGCTGCACCGAACATCTTGTTTGTGGGTGTCTTCTCCGGGAACTCAAAGTCATGCTCATCACCATTCAGGGTGCTCGTAGTGCTTGCCCGCGAACGAGTGTCGTCATCGAAATCCATCCTCATAATTTCAGACTTGTGTAGTGGTGGTGATGGCCTCAATGGTGTCACCACTGGCGAGCTCCCATTCACAGCGTTTGCAAACTTCTGGCTCAACCTGCTCACCGCTGATCCCGTTTCCTGTCTCTTACTCTGCCACATAGCTGGCATGGCTGCGTTGAAGTCCTCCTCGTTGAGAGTGTCGCTTGATTGGTCGCTCTCGTATCCACTGCGGGATTGCTGGCGGCTGAGCTGGTAATGAGGGCTGACTACAGACGAAGGTCTGCTGTGGGCGGAGTGCACCGATGCAATGCTGTGAACGGAACCTGTTCGTTGAGGGCGAGCAGGAGCACGGTTTGCTGTCCACATTTCCTTAGCCTGAGGCAGGTAGGTCGAAGAAGAATGAAGCGTTGTTGGCCCAAGTAGAAGTCTAACTCTTGCAAGTACTTCTCCACAAAAACCTAATCGTTACTGCGAATCGTAGCGCGTACCAAGATCTCGTTGAAAAAGTCGTAAGCACAATGCGATCGAGTGCAATCAATGCACTTCAGCCTCAATTCGCCGGAAAGGGAAAAATACAAATTACAAAACAGATATCGGGCCGCAAAAGGCGCACTGTAAACAGGCGAGTGGAAAATAGTTTGTTATCCTGAGGTTCCATCATCTGAAGCGAGCGCAGCATGAGCTTTTGATGCTGGTGATCCGAGGACTTGAGATTGTGCGGAGGCATGCTGAAACCGTTTTGAGGCATCAGGGGCCCCCTGCACGGCTCTCCGACGCTGGCAGGAGGCGACAGCGGTTACACCGGTAGTTGAAGAGATAGTAGTGGAGACTTCTCGGCGAACAGGTGTTTTCCTGCTCCGGTGATGTGGTTGTGAGATTATCTGCAGTTGTAGAGGCCGCCTTGGACGTCCAAGTGCAGTGTCGGACCGACGAAACGCACAACTACACATCCTCACCATCCATCTCGAACATGTACCCACCTCCACAATGCATCGAATATTCCAAATCGCATAGATGATTGCGGCTTACCACCACGTTCCCATCGGCATCTTCGAAATTGGAGGCCTCACGGCGTGAAGTCGCAAATACTTGCACAAACAAACCTGAAACCCGTTGCGCCTCATACACGCTCTTCCCACGAGTCAAGCGAACTTCTCGAACTGTGGCACCGCATTCAAGGCATTTCATGCTTCAGCGGGTCTTCCCGAGTACGCGTTGCAGTGTCACATTGCCGGTGAGCCGCTTCGATAGGTTGGCTAGATGCCGAGCTTCCTTGTTCGATTGCATCGCGTCGGGACGTGGATAAAGAACATCTTCTAGGCAAGCCTGCGCAAAGCTGAAATGGGACTTCTTAATGGACTTGATATTGTTATTGATGGGTGATCGAAATCTGGATGCTGTTCAGATGAAGAATGTCGAGGCTTCCATACTTCTCTTGCGCAGTCGCGAAGCGTGGGTACCGTGGTCCGTGTTCGGGAAAGATCATACAGGAAAGGTTGCCATAGTCTGCAGCTCTGAGATCATCTTGTAAGAGTCGTACCATGGAAATAGAGCAAAGAAGAGGAACGAAAAGATGACCGCGGGAGGTCACGACATTTAAAGGCTTCGGCTTCCTCGTCTCAAGATTCACTCACGCCACCCCAACGGACTCTGAAGCAAAGACGCTCCACTGTTCACGTAGGGAACCACTCGGTAGACACATTTCGCTCGCTCAGATAAATGAGTGCATTAAGGTATCACAATAGTCATAAGTGGTATATCGCGCCGCCATGTTCATCACATCATCACCTCATCCCCCACCCTCTCTCTACTGACATCCAATAACCTCACCCGCAGGCGTGGCAATGCAAGAACCATACTTATCACCCGCAATGCCCGCAACCTGGAATACAGCATTGATCACACCACCGATACCCTCGCCCGCGATAAGCCCAGCCGCAACAGCGTAGCCGTAGATATCAAAGTGCTCAGGGTTCTTGTGTTGCCAGTACGCCGCGACAGCCGAACCGATCGTCATGGCAGTTCCGTACTGTGTCTGCGCAAGCACGAAAGCGAGACCGATGCACATCATATTGGGGTGGTACCTGCGCATCCACTCGAGGCGGCCGACCCAGACGTAGTGGCGGACCATGACCATGGCGGAGCCGAAGATGGCGAAGGCGATGGCGAAGTAACCCGAGGAGGGCGGGATAGGGAATGTGGGGTCGGTTACGGCGACGGCGGTTGCGCGCCAGGCGGATACGGAGGGGATGCCGAACGAGCAGGTCTCGGCGTCGATGTCGATGATGCATGGGTAGGCTGTGGCGAAGAGCTGGAACATGGCTGGAGCGAGGAACATGGCGACGATGGTACCGAGGCCCTGAGCGAGCCATTGGTAGATCGGAGGCGTGCGGAGGAGGAATCCGGTTCGGAAGTCACAGACAAGGTCCGTAGCTTGGGATGCGCTGGATCGTTGTTAGATGGTGTTACTGGGACAAGTTGGGAAATTGTGAACTTACCCCATGTTGCACATAGCACCGCCGAAGAGATTGAGCCTTTGAGCCCTAGTAACATCCCAATGCTCACCCTTGGTGGCACCACCGAGAATGATCTGGGAAGCCTTTGACGCAGCAGTAAGAGGCGTAATGTCCGTAACACCAGTGCACTGCACAGCGACGAAGGAAAAGAAGAACGCGAGGAAGACGGACAAGATCGACATGCCGACAGGCATATCGTGCTGGACGCCGAGGACAATGCAGATACAGATGATGCTGAGGAGCAGACCAGGAGCCCACATCCACATCTTTACCTGCTCGTGCGGCGCGGCAGAGTCTTCGACGAGGTCCTCGTCGGCCTGGGCACCGGCCTTCTTGGCCCAAGACAGCTCACGGCCGGCCTTGCGGCCCAATGCGTAGAGACCAGCGGCAATGCCACGGTAGAGAGCCCTGAATCCGAAGTAGAGAACCTTGTACTGCAGGATGAGCTCGGTAAAAGAGACTGCAATCATGACAAGGACACCGGGCCACAGAAGCCAGTAGCGAGGAGATGGCCAGTCCTTGTTGCAAGCAGCCAAGCTGAGGGATCCGAAGTTGGTGTATCCGTCCCACTTGGTGCCCTCTCCGAGGTTGGTGCCCCAGGCCATGTGGTTGTGCACAAGAGCCGGACCGATGATACCCCAGGCGAGGATCGAGCCGGCCAAGAACGAGATGGAGACGTTCAGACCGACAAGCATACCGGAGCCGAGGAAAGCAGGAGTCCACTCGAGGAACCAACCCCAAGACTCAACAGCGAGCGCATGAGAGTGATACTTCGACCAGATATGGAACCAGGTGAAGAAGTGCCAGTCCCAGAGAATACCCGGAGCGTACTGCGAGACGACTCGCAAGACTAGCGCGCCGGAAAAGGCAATGGACAATCCCTTCATCTTCATCTTCGCAATGGCCTCTCCAGTGACAGCCTGGTGCATGGATCGAATGGTCATGGCAGTAGCAGAAGGCGTGGGGAAGATCAACCGGAGCTCGCGCGCTACGTATACAATGAAGAACTTGCGCAGGGGCGTGGCGAAGAAGAAACCAAAGTAGCCAGAGACTGCAGCCAAAGCCACAATCGCCCAGTAGTCGTCCTTGGGGGTCGCACCGAGAAGCTTGAGCTGGTACATAGCCGGGAAAGCGGAGACGAACACATTCGAAAGACCACCAGAGGCCATGGCAGCGGTCTGGCAGATGTTGTTCTCACGAGGACCGAAGTCACCGCCTAGCATAGGCCAGCTTTGGGGGATGATCTTGGAAAGAAACTTGATGACAGCAAAACCGGCAATAGCCTGCGCCTTTGTCAGTGTCTGATTAAATAGCAGTCACTCTCACTCAACTTACACCGAACAAATTCGCTGTGAAGGTCCATCCTGTCTTCAAACCCAGGTAGACGTTGGAAGCGTTGACAAGAGCACCGCAGCACAGGCCGACAAAGACAGCTCGTATTGTGAGGATGTGCCTGCCCTCCGGAGGGAGGTCGTCGAAAGGCTTGAAGGGATCGATAGTGAAATCGTCATGGTGCTCAGTGTCCAGCGACTTAACGCGCTCAACGTCGAGATCCTTCTCATCGTCGTGAGTGAAGGCGTAAGCCGGCGTGTGGAAGGTGTTTTCCTTCTCAGTGTTCGCAGGGCTGTAGACGATTAGCATCCATTGACAGTCCAAACGCAACTCGCGTCTATTGTTACACAAGCTCCACGAGCCAGTCGTGACGATAGACTTACACCTTGGGGTTGACCTGGCCCACAGGGTCGACGTTGACGTCGAGCACCTCAGGATTGTTAGACATAATGGGCTGCTGAACCGCTACAGCGACTAGAAACGGTGGCCGCCAAGGTCAGAGGATCTCGCGATAGCAAGACGCAAGCGGGAGGGGTGTGAAAGCCAATATATGTATGTTGCAGCTGCAAGCATCCATGCCGCGCCCATTGAGAGGACCAAGCCTCGCCACGGTTAGGTATATGCTACCCCATGTCTATCAGACGGCTTAGGTACCCTCTGGACCCTGTCCGTGTATCGTGGCCCCCGGCACCGCTATCTGAGCCTCGGCCAGTGGTGGATCACAGACGCATCGAAGCTCTTGTAGAACCATACTCCTGCCCTAAGGAGTCAAGCTTGACCACCACCAAAATTGTAAAGGCTTGGTAGAACTGTCACTGGCCGCCACCGAGATTATCGCGGAGAAACGCCTTCGCGGGAGTGAAGGCCCAATCCGGCAACGCAGGTGAAGATGCGAGGGTCCAATCCCCGGTTGGTGCGCATTCCAACCATGCATCACATCAAGCTCAGGCCTGCGTGCCGGCTCCCGAAGAACGTGGAAAGCCCTCTGCGTCCGTCAGCTCTGCTGAGCCCAGGTTCCTGGAAAAATCATGTGCGGCGAGCATAGCATGGTGTAGCTGCCTTGATCCATGTGCACTCGCAGAGAGTAAAGCGAGCGTCGTTCGTGATTCATCCGTGTCTGTATGAAACGGGTGGCGGGCTCGTTTCTCTCGGAGGCGTTCCACCTGATCAAGAATGGCTACGATTGACGAGAGATAGAAGACGGCCCGCGCTCATAAACGGCGGGTCCATCAGAGATGTCGCATGTCTACGCCGTTGGTACGTATGATAGCGACGCGGTTATGGAGTGATGATCAGAAGCGCGCGATCGCTGCTCTTCATCGCGATGGAAGTTCCAGCCGGCGCTGTAGCCATGAGGCAGCGCTGCTCAAGGGCTGGGCGCACAGGATGTACGACACTATCATGCATTTGCTAAATTGATGTTGAGTGTTGCAGGCCAGCCCCGCGCCGGCAAATGTGGGCCGCGGAGGACTGCAAGTCCGGCCTAGTGGTTGGCACTGGCTGGTAGCTTTCCACCCTAATCGGAAGGTGATGAACACTATCGCGAGCGTGCGTTTGGCGAGCCTGTCAAACTACCTCGTACGTCGGAGCATGCTTGAGGGCGGAAAGAAGAACGATGAGAAGAGAGCACGAGGTATGGATGCGTCCAAGACTATGGTGCATGTACTATAGAATACAAGATGTCCTATGACCATCGGAACTACGCTTCCATCTGTGAGTGTACGAACTCCCAGCTCGCAGTCGTATGCATTTCGTTTGCAATTTGTATAGGTACACATCCGCTATGCCTCCCACATCAGCGGCAAACGCCCCACCCGGCAAGCGCCCCATCTCTCGCGCATGCTCGCGTGCTCATACCCTACTGCATCCTCCATCCACCGCCGTGGTTATTCTCTGCATTCTCTGCATTCGACCCGTCCCATAGGTGCCTTAATAACCTAATAGCTCGTTGGTGGCGTCCATTTCGTCTGTATCCCTCGTCGGGCTTCACTCCCTTCACGGCATCGACTTGGAGAAATTGTGGCGCGAAACGCACTCTAGCCAAGGGAGCTTGGCTCGCCTTAGCACGCAAGTCTATCAAATGACATTTCGAGCGAATCATGCAGTCGTGAATTGTTATCGTCTGAGACCGGCGTGCGCTCTGGTCCCGAACATCATGTACTCTGGCCTACGGCATGTAACGCAGCGCGTCCTCATACGTCTTGCAAGCACAGGCTACTCATCCCATACGCCCATGCTCAAGAATAGCTGAGGTGTTTTCCTGCGGCGCACTCGACCACGCGATGCAGTGGGCCTTCCGCCCCATGGCCCAAGGAATCCTTGCGCGGCCATCGCCTAAGCTAGCCATACGAAGCTTATCTCTGCATCTCCGCTACGCTAGGCCGCGGACTCTTCTTGTGATCACCTGCCGCTTCCAACGTAGAATCTAACGGCCGTATTCTCGAAGAAGGAAGCCCTCCAGCCTCGCCCAGTGTCGTGCTTAATAGGACGAATGGTGAGTTGTGGCTATTATGTAACAAGTGTTGTATGAATCAGGGGCAGCAACTGTGGTAGTCGCAGAAGACAAGGTGGAGACTTGCAGAAGTTGCCGTCTCACTGCAGTTCTCCAACATCCCGTCTTATCAGCACATGTGCAAGCATTTACCTTGCCAGCATCTGCACCCGTCTGCCTTCTAGAAGACCGCAACAGCAGAGCTAGCACCGTTAGCTGGCAAGATCATCAAAGTCCAGCCTCGCGCTCACACCTTTAAGCGTAACCGCGGCTGCTCATAAAAATAATGCGATCCAGTGTTGCGAAAATCCCAAGGGCCATCGAACGCCTTCACCTCGGCCACACCGTTAACCACACCTTCGGAGCATGTGGGTCTTTCAAGACCCTGAACGCGTTCTGCACTTGCGCGCGCCCGCGTACATACAGGTCCACAAGATAGGCGCGACAGACATTCTAGTACCCATTTGATGATTGATTGACCGGTGATTGACCTCTATGACATATGACATACACATACAGCAGTCCTACGCCGCTACTCTACATATCTGTACAACCTACACATACAAGGCCCCTAGATTACACCCATCCAATCGCCGCTGTCCTCGTCGCCAAGGTTTAGTTGATAGACAACGCCACAGCGTCAGTGTTGGACTTACATCTACGCCCATCGATCCTTCTTCAAAGGCTTCTCCCAGTCTTTGATGTGGTCTGCGATGATGCGCGCCGCCTGATCCGCTGTGAAGTTGCGCCCGATGGCCTCGACGAAGTCGCCTTCTGGATCTGCGTGTGACGTCAGCTTGGGAATCTTTGCTACAAATGTTGTGTCCGCGATGCGGACATCATCGTTCACCATCGCATCCCAACCCTCCACCTGAGGCATCTATCTGCAAAAGAAAAGACCGCTGACGTACCCATGAGATAAAAGTATATGCTATGATCAACCAGATAATCCTGGCCTGGCTTCACCGTCGACGGCGTGCTAAAGTACACGCGGTACTCCTTGCACGTCTGCTTGATGTTGTCGTATGTGCCCGTCAAGCCCAAGATGGCTGGGTGGAACTCAGCGAGGTATTCCTTCAGGACTTCGGGTGTGTCGCGCGCGGGGTCGCAGGTGATCATCAAGGGGAGGAGCTCGACGCCGCATTGTTCCTTTACTTTGTCGTACATGAGGGCCATTTTGTCGAGCTCGTCGGGACAGATGTCAGGGCAGTGAGAGAAGCCGAAGTACACCTAGGCTGTGTTAGCCCTTTGACGCCGGTTTTGCTGTCTGCTGTAAATGCAGACATGGCCTCTTCCAATCTTTGTGTCCACCTACCAGCGAGTATCGTCCCTGCATATCCTCATGCGTGAAAGGTTTTCCATTATGATCAACCAGGTCAAATGGTCCTCCGACCTTAGGCTTGCCCACACCCTTGGTCTGATTCGCTATCCGCTGCCGTGCCATGCGCTCCTTCTCGTATGTGAAGTATGTGTACAGTCCACCAGCAGTTGCAACGAAGAGGATTGCGGCCGTGAGATTGAATGGCTACACGCGCTCGAGTCAGCATTCTCTCTTTCTTCAATACTACAACAAGCATGTTTCGATTGTACAATTGGTCATGCGTACCCCACTCTTGTTGCGTGCGCGCACTTGCTCTATCGTCTTAAGCTTGTGCCGTGGCGACGAGCTTGAGAACATCCTGAGCTGTCCTTGTGCGATATTTGCCCGCCTAGCCCCTGCCAATGCATTGTTCTCAGATTTCCAGGCGCATTGTGACTTGAATCCCGCTAGTTCTCGTGACGGAACCGAAATCCTCGAGCTGGCGGATGCAAAGGTTCGGCGCGCGGAGGTCTGGACGGGAAGACGGAACGCTGTTGTCGACTTGATGGCTCTGGCGGCCCCAGCGACGCAGTTACATGTCGAAGACATCTCAATTGCGGGTCTTGAGTGTTAAGAGATGCGGTGGGAGCGTTGATTCGCGTGTCTGCCGATGTCTGGAGACTTTTCGAGATGCGATGACAGAGCTACATGGCCCGTGCTTGACGGCGCCCGCGAAGTCAGGTGAGATGAAGTTCTCCAAGGCTTTCGGACATTGCACGACAGTGCTTCCTATAACAGGACCAAATGCTCACTCGTATAATTAATGGTAATTGAAATTGAGTCGCTACAAGAGGTATCATATATGCTCATACCGCCCATGCAATGCTCGCTGAACTTCGCTACTAATGCAAAAGCACATCAGAAAACCACCTTAGCTACCTGCAGCGAATTGACTCTTCGATCGCAGCAGCTCACCGTACTTCCACAGCAAGAATGGGGCTGGAACACCAATGCCAATACCAATGAAGCCCAGCAGACTATTTCCCCAACCGTAGTCCAACGCATTGAACATGGCAGGCGCAAACAGAGGGAAACCAAATCCAGCCAACGACCTCAGCACCGTGGCCGCCGCAATAGCACTCGCCGCATACCGCGTGTACGAGTCAACAAGATAAGTCTGAATACACTGGAAACTCATGATTGTTCCTGCACAGAACACTGCCGCGCCAATGTTCGGCATGATCCAATGCACTTTCGCTTGAGCGCTCCAGCCATACCAGAAAAGACCGACAGGAACGAGAATCGAACCGGGTATCATGATAGGAACGCGGAATTCAGGTTTTCCCACGCCATTGTTCTTCTTCTTGAGGCGGCGATAGATTGCGTCGTTCAATGGTGCGGTGATTTGTGTACCGAGAAAGAAGCCCAGGCCCATGGAGATGAAGTTAAGAGAACCAATACCTGAGTTCTCATTATACTGACTGCTCCAGAGCCCTGGGAAGGTGGATAACATCAAATACATTAGCCCATATAGGTATGCCATGTAGCATGCAAGGGCGATGACAATTGGCTGAGTAGCCAAGAGACGGAAAGGTCGTGCCAGGGCAATCTTAAGAGTGTTCAGGAGCGTCTTGTTCGGATCATCGAACTCGGTGTGCAGCTCCATGTTGCCTGTCTCTTTGCGCAATTTGTCCCGCTTCCACGCGAGCAGTTTAGGAGCGTAGGTCTCCTGGAGTAAGAAGATACCGAAACCCTGAACCACTGCCGTGAAGATGGATGTCGCCCAGAAACACCAGCGCCATGTAGTGTTCTGAGCGATGAAGCCGCCTGCAATGGGGCCGATTGCCGGTCCAAGCAGAGGGGCAAGCGAGTATATCGAGATGGCTTTTCCACGCTGCTCTGGGAAGAAGGTGTCGCTGAGAACACCACCTCCAATCGCTAGAGGGGCCGAACCACCTAAGCCACTAAGGAAACGAAATGCCATGAGCTGGCCCTTGTTCTGTGCAAAACCACATGCAAGATTCCAGGCGAAGTAGAAAGCGTTAGCCAATTGGAGTACGATGACGCGCCCATATATCTCTGATAACGGTCCGAGGAAGAGCGGTCCTATCGCATAAGCTAGGACGAAGATTGAGAGTGTAAGCTGAGCCTCCACTTCGGCTGTAATGTGAAAGTCTCGGCTGATCGAGCCAAGAGCAGGGGAGATCATGGACGAGGAGACTGGGGATACGAGGGTGAAGCAGGAGACGATCAAGGTCGCTGCCCATTTTCTACGCATCGACCAATTCTTTGGATTGGCTTTATCGTCGGGGCCATCCCATGTTACCTTTGGAGGTTAGTCTATATAACAAAGGCGTGGTGAAGATGACATACCAAATTCGGATCCTTGATCGATCTGGAGGATTTTTTCTTCTCCAAGGTCGGCTTATCTGCTTCCAGATCATGTTCGTAAGGAATACCGCCTCTGATCTCCTCAACTGTACTCTCTTGTCTTTCTAATGCTGAGGTCTCGTCTTTCTCATTTGCGACGTCATTGGTGCTATCGCTGTCTGAGTCTGAGGGTTCGGCTGTTCTCCTCTCTGTCTCAGTTCTGTGGAATGATGTTGCATCCGGGTCGACATGTAAACCTTCGCCTTCCTCATGATGATACACCGAATGATCGTCAGGGAATTGATTGGACAATAACCGGTGTAGTGGCGGTTCTCTCGAGCCACGACGCGACCTCGGCCGAGAGCGTGAACGCGTTCTTGATTTTCGGATCGAGTTTTCCGTGCGAATTCCTCGTAGATCCGACATGCTGGTGGGTGTAAGGAACCAAATTAGCGAATCCTGGAAACTGCTCGATTATAAGGGAGATTGATTCGAACGTTTAGTCTTGAAGCATTGTAGATCCGGGAATAAGGCGATCTTGAAGGGAGGTAGCAAAAATAAGGCTGGGCACGACGTCAATATATACATGCCTACACCGCACAGGAGACGACCGCGACCGACGCTCCGTCACCCTGCAGGCTTTGTGGGTTAGCTCCAATCAATACATTTCAATCGGTTTTAAGAATGCGCAGGACGACGAAAACTCCGAGTCGCGCCCCACCGCGAATTACTGGAGACATCATTGGTACGTCGTGAGTGGCCACGGTTCAAGAACGGCATCTTATGCAGGCCAAGAGCGGAGCGAAAAGCTTAATATGCTGCCGAAGGCTCGGTTTCTTTAGAAACTTGTGGCTGTACATCACATTTGCGTCGAATTGTGGCAAGTGTTCCCGCGGGAAGCTTTGAAGATGAGAGGCAGTTCGCTGACGTAACTGGCGGCGGAGAGTCCCCGGAGCATCGGGAGAAGATGTCGCTCCGAGCGCGCGTCGCAGCGCAAAGCGAGAGTAAGGAGCACACGAACCTCAATACTCCGAAGAAACATTCCGAGCTCGGTGTCCGTCCTCGTATGTCCGTTTCTGAGAGTTCAAGAACTGCAACAGATATAATTAGCGAAGAGTGCCAGGTGAGCTACGAAAGGAGATCTAGCGAACAGCTTCATCCGCGCGACCCTCGGCATTACCGTCGTCAATATCCGACTATCTCGTCGCACTTCGTTGATAGCAGATGTGGACAGCAAGTTGGATGTAAGAGTGAGGAATGAATTAGGGTAAGCGGGTACCTCTACAGGGCTAGGGCGCGACTGCCCTACTGCAAGCGCCGAGGTCGTAGAAGGTGCCTCAGGCACGAAGCAGGCGATTGTTCCCGCGATACTGCAGCATCCAGACGTGTACCTGGAGAGTATTGCTGGAGACATACAAACCTTCGTATTTTACGCTTACCGCCAACTTGCGTAGTCCATCCAAGGTAAACCCCACCACGGGAAAGAGGTGCCATGCCCGTTCTTAGGTACATAAATCGTCACTCGCCGTGGCGGATGCAATCGACTGAGAGTGACCCATGAATTCTAGGAGTGGAATGTACACGTGGTCTAGTGGTACAAGGTAAGTGCAATCGGGCTTCGTCGTCGTGCGGGCGGCCTTCTCCACTGCTCTCACACGAAGGTTTGAATCCACTTCCATACGCTCGCCGTTCATCGTCTCGCCTGTGCAGGTGGTCCTGCTATCCGTTGTGCCGCCCAGCATATCGAGAGCAGTATGCTTCTCTTGACCTTCTGCACACCGCCAGCTCTCGACCACCACAGCGTCGCTCCGATGCTAGCTGCCAGTCCGAATCCCAATATACCATTGAACACGGTTGCTTGCCACCGTGCTCGACGCTGTACTTCAGAGTACCGCATGTTACTGAACGTTACCCGTGTGTATTGCGTCGCCCAACCCAGTCCGGGCGCCCACAGATCCAACTTCTCCTCTACCCACTTACGCAACAGATAAACCCTGCTCTTGACATCCGTAGCCATCTCCTTATAGTTTCCCAGGGCGAGGTCGTTGATAGTATGTGCGTCTTGTGTCCTCTCCGTTGAATACTGTGACAAGGCTGTCGCGCGGTCAGACGGGTATCTGTCAAGGAGCTGGAAGAGTGCGTGGACATCCTCAAGCCCCGCGTTCATGCCTTGTCCGTAAAACGGAACCATGGCGTGTGCGGCATCGCCGATGATAACACCTGTGGTATTGTAGTGGTAAGGACCGCATTTTATCGAGATGAGAGGGAGATGGGCGTTCTCCCTATATTGTTTCCGCAGGTCCTCCGCGGTGATCAGGTCCGGAACCACGGAGGGGAAGTTGGTGTTAAAGTAGTCGATTACTTTCCCTGAGCGGTCAAGCTCTTCGAAGCCGGTCCGCGTAAGGAAGAGCGTCGCTGTGAACGTCTTATCGAGATTGGGGAGCGCGATGAACATGGACTCATCCTGCGGCCAGATGTGCAGGTAGTTAGGCGGTAGGCGGAAATCGCCGGTGGATGTGGATGGTATGTCGAATTGACACCATAGCTTGTCGATATATTCTTGCTGATAGGACATCGGTACGAACTTCATGAGGTGGTAGCGGACGGCGGAGTGTGCACCATCAGCACCAATCATGAAGTCAAATTTGATTTCGATCTCGGTACCTCGCTCTTCTGGTGCTTCAGACTTATTGTGCTTGTCGAACCAGGCGATCTGCTTCTTGAAGTCGACAGACAGAAGCTTATGGTTGAAGAAAAACTTGACATTGGGCATTGACTCCAAATGGTCCAAAAGCGTCTTGTTGAGGCCTGCTCGGTCGAGAGCGAGGAGGTTCTGTAGACTTTAGTCATGGTGCAATAATGGAATAGTAGCCGTCAACATACTTTTCCCCTTGGGTCATAAATTTGAGGTATTTGAAGATGTTCGCCCTTCTGTTCGAGGTGGATCATTCTGCCATGCATAGGAAATGTCTCGACAAGCACTGCATCGGCCAGGTCGGGAAGACCGGTCTTCTGTAGGGCATTGATTCCTCGCTCGGACAATGCAAGATTGATCGATTTAGTGAAATTCAGAGGTGTTGTAGTAGGGTCCCGAAGATCTGGTTGACTTAGTATACAGTAGATATGCATTAGTACATGTGGCAAGCCTACCTGGGCGTAGCTCATAAATCTCAACATCATGACCTCGAACAGCAGCATACAGAGCTGCGAGCGAGCCCACAGGACCTGCTCCCACCACGATGACCTTCTCAGGCATGTTCAATCAGGTCCGCGAACAACGGTTAGGAAAGAAAGGTATGTACAGCCCGATAGGAAATCGGCGAAAAGTCGTTCGCTGGATTAGTGGTACAGTGGTGGAAGTCCGCGGCCGAAGTCAGCCTGGATTACGGATTCATGCACATGAAGCAGGAATGAAGCAACAGAAATGACCGAGGAAAAGAAAAGAGATAAGTCACGTTAGCATGCACAATAGCACCAAAAAGGAAAGCACGCACGAGCACAGTACGAGGTGGACATGCACGATTACCTAAGCGAAGAGATCGGCAGCGGCGTTCGAGGCGGACCCACCAAGGAATTCCGAGGGTTCGAAGCGGCGTGCGGCGTTGGCAGCTTTTTTGAGGCAAACAGCCCAGGGTCTTGCAGAACAATAACAAGATACTTTGCGCGCCTCTGCTCTTACATTCTCTCTTTGTTCGTGCCCGAATACATACCCAACCCGTTCCCATACTTTGCACACCCCCACTAACGCAATGGCTGGAGACGCGCCCGCCGCGCGCAAGTGCTCTGGCAAAGACTGCGACAACGACGCGAGCCAGCTGCAATGTCCAAACTGCCAGAAGCTGGGCAAAGAGAGCTATTTCTGCTCGCAAGACTGCTTCAAGCGCAACTGGGTACATAGTAAGATCCACTCCAAGCGCCAGACTGCCCTACTAACTCCCGCAGGCTGATCACAAAAAGTCGCACAAGTCACAAAGTACTATTCTCTCCAATATCTTTACTCCCAAAGTCGTTTCTTACCCCGATCCAGCCACCGGCACCTTCAACCCCTTCCCAGCATACCCGTATACCGGAACACTGAGACCTGTGTACCCGCTGTCCGAGCGGAGGAAGGTTCCTGCAAGCGTGCAGCTGCCGGACTACGCAAAAGATGGTATACCTCGCTCAGAACAGAAGTTTGTTGGCAGGAACAAGATCGCTGTGCTGAATGCAAAGGAGATTGAGGGCATGCGCAAGGTGTGCAGGCTTGCGCGCGAGGTCCTGGATATTGCTGCTAGAGAGGCAAGGCCTGGTGTGACAACCGACTACATTGATGAGGTCGTGCACAAGGCTTGCTTAGAGCGAAATGTAGGTTCATGAAGATAGCGAATAGTGGTGATGCTGACTTCGTGTAGTCGTACCCCTCACCACTGAACTACTGCCATTTCCCCAAGTCAGTGTGCACGTCGCCTAACGAAGTCATCTGCCACGGCATTCCCGACCAGCGCGTCCTTCAAGACGGCGATATTCTCAACATCGACGTGACTCTCTACCACGGCGGCTTCCACGGTGACCTTAACGAGACATATTATATCGGCGAGAAGGCACTCGCAGACCCAGACGCCATCCGCATAGTCGAGACATCACGAGAATGCTTGGACAAGTCTATCGAGCTAGTCAAGCCAGGCATGCTCTCCCGCGACCCTGGAAATGTCATCGAGAAACACGCAAAGTCTCAAAACTGCAGTGTCATCAAAACATACTGCGGGCACGGTATTAACCAGCTGTTCCACTGCGCACCAAATGTTCCACATTACGCTAAAAACAAGGCTGTTGGAGAAGCGAAGCCGGGCATGTGCTTCACCATCGAGCCTATGATCAGCTTGGGTACGCACAGGGATAAGACATGGCCGGACGACTGGACGAGTGTTACGGCAGATGGGACCAGGACTGCCCAGTTCGGTAAGCCAACTTAGAGAATACTGTATGGCTGCGTTACTGACGTATAATGCAGAGCACACATTGCTGGTAACAGAGGATGGCGTAGAAATCCTTACTGCAAGATTGCCAGACTCCCCAGGAGGCCCTGTAGCGCGGATTGAGGCATCGAATGGTCAGGTAACTGCATCAGCATAGCGAGTCTTCCCAACATGTAACGAAACAAAAGCAATGAAGTGTTTGATGTGTGGGCTTGCGTTCCTGTGATTGTCCTGCTATGTGAGGGGCACGTAGAACAATTGGCTTGTACCTATGATATACGGCAACGATAGAGGGTTTGAGAATATTAGGAAGCTCTCCAGTAAGCAGATATACGATACTGACAGCTGTCCGGCATGCCGTGATCTTAGACTAACCCCACCATCTTTACAGGGACCCCAATCCATATGGAATATGCGCTACAACTTGGCTTGATGCAACGCAATGATAAACGCTATTATCATAGGATACTTTGAATCAATGGATAAGAACGCTAAGCCTCTACTTTCGTCCCCTACTAAGAGCACTGATAAGTACTCAAAGTTATGCTTGTGGGGTAGTGTCAAATCGGGGCTTGTCCGGCCATTCCTGTACCCCACCTATCTCCGCCCCCACTACGCAGGTCTCCGCTCTACTCGCGGATTCATACCATAATTCCTACTGCAGGATCCTAGCGTTATGCATGGCGGGGTAGTGAATCCCTCCACATCCACGGGTGACTTGGTGTGCCTCCGCTACATCTCCATTCTTCGTGTAACCATTCAAACTTGCGCGGGCGCCCGAGAGCTCCGCCAATTGTCCGCCAACCAGCATAGCGCTTCATGACCCATTTCGACTCAGGCACCTAAAACAGGCTCTCGATATACGACCATACCAGTGACAGGTCGAAACAATCAACACCCAGAAGGAAAGCAGATAACAGGCATCATGGCCGACCACCAGGAGACACTCATTAAAATCCCCAAACCAAAGTCAGACGTAGCGCCCCGTGTTTCCAAGCACACCCTGCCCGTGGAAGAACAAAACCGTATCAAAGATGATGAGATTCAAGTCGAGATCTGCACTGTCGACGATGCGCTCGCAGTCGTACGTCCCCCTGCGTTCACATCCCCTTTCCTTCCCTTCTCTCCTACACCTCTAACAATCGACCAGGCAGAGGGTCTATATACTTGCTTCCCCGACTCCTTTTGGGACAAGATGGAACCCCCCGCCCTCCGCGACGCCGATCAGGCAACGCGCGCAAAGCGTCTGGCCATGCGACTGAGTCCGTCTTTCCATCTGCCAGAGATGAAGTACATCAAGGCCGTGTATAAGCCTACGGGGCAGATGGTAGGGGTTGCGGGGTGGATGTTACCTGGTAAGTCCCCCTCGGATCGGAGCGAACTGAAGTGAAACGAGCTAATGAGATGGGATGAAGGCATGCCCATCCACAACGTCTGGCGACGCACTGCTACAGAGTTTTTTGGCTTTCAGGAGATGATGGGCTGGTCTGACGCTGATATCGAGGAGATGTGGCGGGGCATCGATCTTGAAGCGTGGGAAAAACAGATCGGCGGCAACGACAAGATCCGCGCTGATGTTTTAGGCGATGAACCCCATTGGTTTCTCGCGCCGTTGATGACGCTGCCGGAGTTCCAGGGCAGGGGTATAGCTACTAAGCTGATGAACTGGGCAATTGGACAGGCGGATCAGAAGGGAGGTCAGCCGATGTATCTGGAGAGTGCGCCCACGGCGAGGAATGTGTATATGCGGTTTGGATTTAAGCCTATCGGGGAGGCGAACTTCTTGAGGAGGGGACCGGATGGGAGGAAAGGGAAGTTATGGAGAGAGTCGGTGGCCCAAGAGAAAGGGGAGGAAGTAGGTGTGCATGTTGTGGAGAAAGAGGTTGATAATGGGGAACTGAGATGAAATAACAATAGACCGCCGGAGTTGAACCTGCTGATATTCCGCTCACTGCATGCTGCAAAATTACAGGCAGACTGTCGTGATGTCGATCGCATCGGAAACCTCGATACTACTTCTCCACTAGCAATTTTGATACTTGCAGCCCACCTCCTGTTCGTCAAGCCAGATATTCTGCATGTTTTCCTGTGCTCTCAACCTTCAGATCCCATCTCCGGGTGAGCACCCAGCCCCTTCTCCTCCCGTCATTGTCCAGGTATGCTTCAACTGCGGACCATATGTCTATTACGAAAATGTCCTTAGCTGGATGGCCTTCCAATGAGGATCGCACCTCCTTCTGGAGGAACTCAAAGTCATCACTGTCGTGAGTACTGTGCCCACAAAACTTATCCAGGACTATGATGTGGCAGCTTTTAAGGTTTCTGAACTTAAGGGAAATGCTGTCGATCATGTGCCAACCGGGGACTGGCGTGTAGAGCACCAAGGAGGTGATGCGGTTGAGATGGATGTTCGGTAAGGACCGGGCGAAGTTATACAGGTTGCCTCCAAGGGAAGTGACAAAGGTATTGCCCGAGTATAACAGAGGTATAGCCTCCGCGTAGCTGTGGATATTAGTGCATTAGCCAAATAGATATAGATGGGTTGTACTCACACGCGGCGACAGGTTAGGAGAAGAGATAGTAAGGAAGGTGTAGATTTCAATCTTCGCACAGTAGAATAGTGTTTGAGTCGAGACATGATATCGAGATTTTCGTAATGGTTCCCGTTTGCTACCGCCCGTGGAGTATCTTCTTCCACGTCGGCGAAAAGATCGGCATTTCGTCCAAGGAAAGATGTGTTGATTCCGAACTTCCCCTCCTGATAATTCGGAATAAGGTGCAAAAAGTTATCGCCGTTGAGCACTAGTTCGTATATTCTCATTCTCAGCTCAGCCGGTAGTTTCGAAAAGAATGCAGAGCTTTCTTGATCGAGCCATCTCCCTCGCCTCTTCAAGAAACCGCCCACCTTCGAAGTTTCGGTGCGCTTTTCAGTGAGCGAATGGCGCCTCTCATGCTGGCGCTGGCGCTTTTCAATTTGCAATGCGAACATTTTTGACCTTTCGCGGTCGCGCTTCCCCATCCTGTAGTTGCCACATCTGGGCATGAGCTTGGAGGGCATCGACAAGCAACAGTAACAACAGGCCAAGGGGCAGCACAACGTGTAAAAACATGCTCTGCTGACGGACTTCGCCCACGGGTGGTGCCAGCAAAAGAGTTGCCATGTGTCCGATACGGATTTGAGGGTCGATCTCTTTTCGGGCATAGTGATGCTCTGTCTTGATATGATAAAAGGGCAGTGGAAACAGCTGGAGTTGTTTTCGGCAGCACCTGCTGATGCGGCGTTGTTGTAAAAGCTGGAGCCTAGCAAGGCGTACTGCGTAGGAGCTAATGTAGGTTCTGTTCCACAGGCTTGGACCCGAACCCAGTCCGCTCACCGGAAGTTGTGGTTGCTGTACGTCTGCTCGATATCGTAGGCTTCCGCGTTACGGCTGAAGATTTGTAAAAGCTTGATCTTGTCAATGCAAATCAGTTGCCCGTGAGGCGCCCAGCATTGTCGCGCGAAGCTTGACCGTTTTGGGAAAGGACTTCACCCTTCAGCCTTTACCCAGCCTTCCTCTAATATCCCGCTTCACATCCTTCCTCACGCCATCCTCTTCACTGACCTATATTCTACTTGCCTGTTTAGACCATAGTCCCTCTTACTCAGAAACGCAGAGTTTCTCCCTGCGAATCCTGCGTGCTTTCACGAGATGCGCGATGCACAGCCTCTCAGGCTATAACGACGGAAGTTGACACAAGGCACCCAGTCTTAGTGCTGGATCTGATCATATCATCGCTTCAGACACAATATGCGGCTCTTGCATGTTGCAGGAGACCCGTTGAGCGGTAAACCTTTAAATATCTCACTCTGCGAAAGATTAGGTGCCGACATCCCGCCCTACGTGATCCTCTCCCACCGCTGGCGTGAAGAGGAGGTCCTATTCGCGGACATCACCAAGGAGGATCAATCCACTGCTCGAAGTAAGAAAGGCTGAGACAAACTCGAATCTTGCTGTCGTGTCGCGTTGCGATAGGGCCTAAGTTACGTGTGGAACGATACCTGCTGCATCGACAAGACTTCTAGCGCAGAGCTGTCCGAGGCTATCAACTCAATGTATCAGTTCTATGAGAAGTCTGACACCTGTTTTACGTACCTAGACGATGTTGATGACTATCCGACGCAGGAAAGCATCGGAGCCAGCATCTGTTTCACACGAGCATGGACCCTCCAAGAATTGATCGCACCAACAGAGGTATACCTATACTCAGAAGGCTGGAAAGCTCTGGGTACCAAGAAGTCGCTTTGTGATATCCTTGGTGAAGCATCACACGTACCTCGAGAGGTTCTTTTGGATCCTCAATGCTTGAGCAATTTCGGTATAACTGAGAAGATGTATTGGGCCGCTTGGCGTGAGGCGACAAGAGGAGAGGACGAAGTCTATTCACTGATGGGCATTTTCGATGTACATATGCCACCACTTTACGGAGAAGGCCGCGCACCAGCTTTCCGCAGGCTACAAATCGAGATCATGCAGCGCAGTTACGATCATACGATTTTCGCCTGGAATCGGCGCATAGCGATGGGGGACATGCTGGGTACATCGCCACAGGACTTCCTATCTGGGCACACGTATCGTCGCATGGAGCTTAATACGTACGTCGACATGTTCGGCCTAGAAGAGGCCAAGTTAGACTACAGTATGACAAACATTGGTCTTCATATCGAACTTCCTATCTTCGCCATGCCGCATTTCAAAAGTCTCTTCTTTGCTATTTTAGCTTGTTTATCTGACCAAGATAGCGCATTCGTGGCGGTATTGCGAAGAAAGAGAACTGGTGGACGGTCCACAGGATGGTTTCGTTCCGCCTGGCGTGATTGTAGCATTTACCATTTTCCAAGCTTGGACAGCTTCCAACCCTCACCAAAGAAGCTT
Organism: Paraconiothyrium sp. Pb-2020; assembly: GCA_022419385.1. Taxonomy (NCBI): domain Eukaryota; kingdom Fungi; phylum Ascomycota; class Dothideomycetes; order Pleosporales; family Didymosphaeriaceae; genus Paraconiothyrium; species Paraconiothyrium sp. Pb-2020. The sequence goes on along the minus strand of JAJUBI010000003.1, from coordinate 4,427,573 downwards.
TGGATATCTCCTTGGCTGAGATCGGACGGGAGCGCATACAATAAGATTATGCCAAGATCTTTGTTGACAACAGGTCAACTTCCAATACATCTCAGTTACCCAACGGGAGGACGGCAACTGCGTTCATCTATGGGATTTCAAGACGGTGCAGCACAACGACCATATGTTTCAGCCTCGTCTTTGGTTGACATGGTCCATGTGGACCTGCTTACTAGACATGAGTCTAAGGTGGAAGACATCATACTATACAACACTGGCATTGGACGTAACGTCGGATTAGGTCTCGACTTTGGGACGCTCAACGATAGGACGTGGATATTCCCGCGGATCTGGAAGAACCTACCGTACGAACATTGCGCACAGTACTTAGAAAAGGAAAGCACAAAATTACATCGAGACTGTGCGTTTCCCGGTGGGGCTGCGTGGAGACATTCTAAGCGCGACTTCCTAGTCCTCGACCCTGAATTGGACAAAGCACCATGGCTGTTCTTGGAAACTACTGATGATGCTCAATGCTGGAGCCGAAAGGGTCGGGGTGAGTTAGTAACTTTGGAATGGTCTTGTCGGGTGAACAGAGTTCCAATTCAATCCGCCTTAACCGTTCATATTCAATCATATTGACCCATATGAACATAGGACAGGATAATCGATTGAAGAAGGACGCCAACGAAGTAGGATAAAAAGAATGCAAATTACTCGCAAAGTTTCGGACAGCCTATCAGTACACTAGGAGGTACACTATGGTGGAGAGTTAGCAATCCTTTCCCTTTGGCATAACTTTCCGTTTCCCCACTCTTACGCACTTCCCACACACTTTCTCCTCGCCTGGTCCACAATTTCAATACGCCTCACTATTTCTATATCCAGCGCTCCCCCTCCTAACTTCGGTATCTTTTAAACTTTCTTCACCGGGCTGATCTTCTCAAGATGCACGCCAGCAAATATAATGTCCAGCTCTTCCCGCAAACGTTCTTAGGCTCAGGAAACAAGAAGTAGACACCAGGAATAAGCGCTGCGTTACAGATAGCGAATATAAGTCATATAACATACTGCATATTCCAGAAGGCGCGCGGTGTTATCATGCAGATAGGGAAGTTGGAAAGCTCGATTGATGTCAGTGGTCATAATGATTCGGGGACTTGCGGACGCACCCAGTTGGAAGCATGTTGAGAGTGCTCACAATTTTCCTTGCAACATGTTGCTGAGCGGGTATCTCTTGGGGAATTTCGCTCAATATCTAGCGAGCTGAACTAAGGACACACTTACAAACAGCCATATCATGTGGTGCTGATACTGATGTATCCCTTAAGGATCCTTGAGGGCATCGATTCTCAAGAGCTTCCATGAAAGAATTAGCAGAACCTCCCTCATTCCATATAGACTACCCTTACAAACTTCCAGAATTTGGTTGCAGGGTTCGAAGCGACAACGCCATATGCTACCCTTCAATTCTCGGTGATATCTCCTCCGGACTGGCTGTGCGATTGACTGGTGAGCCGGTGCGGCTAATCGGTTCCCCGCCGCTTACACTTCCTGCAGCTATTCCGGCCATCACGGTCGCCGCACCGAAAGCACCTCTCGTGCCACTGAGTGGAGTTTCCGTACGGCTGACTGGCTCCCAGCCTTCTATACTTGCCGCAACGATACCGGCCATTTGCGTTGCCGGACTCATCGCCACGCCGCCAGCCAAAACTCCTGGAGCTGATACTGCAGAGATGAAAGATCCTGCTCTGGAATGTACCCTCGAACCACTTCTCCTCCACCCTTCGCCGTCCGCCGATGCTGCTCGTGAGTTGTAGCCTGAGCCAGAACCACGATTGCGCCTGGAGTCATGCCTCGACCCACTTCGCCTCCTCCATGCCTCACCATCTGCGGACGGACTCCGCCGTCTGGAGCTACTCCGGCTCCGGCTCCTGCTCCTGCGCGCGGGAAACAAAGTGTGTGGACTCCAAAAATGCTTTCCTATACCGCGCAGCCGGCCCCCCTTGAGCTTTTTAATGAACGCGAGCTCGTCTTTGATGTCCAAAAGACTTTGATTCCACTGGTAATCGTCGGAAACCACCGCTTCTGGTCCAGGCTTTCTTCTTTCCAGCCATCTGTTTACGCCGGGAAGCAAGAATTTGAACAGATGAATGAGCCAATCATTGGGCACCAGCCGGATAACCATGCCAACAGGCAGGGTCACAGCTCCCATGACGAGTGAGCAGCCCCATTGCGCCGGAGCAAGGTCTACTGTGTTGATTGCCTTTCCCCCAAAGAAGATCAACAGCAACTGAATTCCAACAATGACAATAGTGACCAATATGAAAAACTTATTGTGTCGAAGGCCCTCGAAAACGTAGATCTTGTCGTCAAGTCGACGGCAATTGATCTGATTGAAGACCTGCATCCATACAAATGTATTGAATACGAGCGTGTCTCTGTTCGCGAGATCTTGGTTATAATTGAGAATGCCGAGATCCGTTGCGTACAATACCAGGGTGACAGCCAGCTGGAACATGACCTGCCCAAAGATCATCTTCCACATATGCATGTTGACAAGTGCTCTCCGACGAGGTGGTGGTATGCGGTCATGTTCTGATGTCAGCGGGGAATCGGTGGCTAATGCGAGGACGGAGAATAAATCCATGATTAGGTTGACCCAAAGGAGCTGTACGCTGTTTATCACTGACTGTCGCGAAGAACTAATTGCTGAAGAGACGAATGTCAGTATGATTGCACTCAGTCCAATCGTCAGCTGAAACTGAAGGAATTTTCGCACACCATCGCCAATTGCCCTGCCCCAGAAGATGGTATCAACTATGCTCTGAAAGTCGTCTTCAAGTAGTATAACATCCGAAGCCGACTTCGAAACATCGGTGCTGGTGCTTTCGAGACTGAAACTGACATTAGCTGCTTTCAGCGCCGAGACATCGTGGACGGTATGGCCATGCGCGGTCACAGCCACTGTCTCTCCCAACTCCTTGAGGCGCATAACTAGTTTTTGTTTATCCGCGGACGATGCTCGTGCAAGCACTACGAGTCTTGGTAACACTTCGTCTAGTTCTCGCAGGGTAAGCCGTTGCAAAGTCGAGCCTTCCATAACAACGCTACCTGGAAAAAGTATTCCAGTGTCCTCCGCCACGGCTTTTGCAGTGACGACATCGTCGGCCGTTACCAAGCGCACCCCTACTCCAGCTCTTCGAGCGAGCTGAACAGCTTCCGTGGCATTCTTACGGATTGGGTCTTTGATACCAAATGCACACAAGAATGTCATATCGTCGAAAAGATGGTCATCGTTCAAGCGTGTGTTGTGGTCAAGTCGAATTAGCCCACTCTCATCGAGTTGATGAGGTGGTAGTTCTTCGAGGTCCTTGAAAGCAAAGCCCACCACCCGAAGCTGGCTGGACGCGAATTTGTCGATCATGGCTTCCACTGCATCCTTCGCGTCCACATTAAGCAAGATGAAGTCTGCTTCTCTTTTGCGATCCAGAATTGTATGTGAGCACTTTTTAAGCAAGGGACGAGCGAGTCCAGTGACAAACATCCTGTACTTCCCTCCATTGAGAGCTGTGATACAGATCGTAAATCTACAAGCTTCAGATTTCAAGTAGCATGTCTGAGGCGCATGGGACCAAGTGAGTGCGGTCTCCATGCTGAGTCGTCCAAAGTCTACCTTCTCAACCGAGATTTGGCGGGAAACTGCGGATGGCGGCAGTGCAGTTCCACGGGGAGAAAGATGTCGTCTGGCAAAATCGAAAAGCGCGGAATCCATCTGTGAACCATAAAACTTGGCATGACCTTCCAGTGTAGTTAGCTGATGACCGGGACCAATAGATAGTAAATGCTTTGGAAATGGCATGCGCCTTACCATTCAATTCTCCCTCAAATGCAGTCATCGTTGCCATGATTGATAGTCTCATAAGTTCCTTAATTTCGTGATGCAGGCCTATGAGGTACTGAAGCGAGTTTGGCTGAGCCAAAATAACTTCAGAAGCACTGCGTCCATCCTGTTCTGTGTGATATTGTTGGTTTTCCGATGTCTTCTTTAAGAGCACGTCCTCAAAATATTCATCGACCCCGATCACCCCAGCAACAATGGACATGGTGTTTTCAGTCAACAGACCCGTCTTATCCGTACAAATCGTCGTAGCGAACTGTGATTCTTGAAAAGCACTGAGGTTACGAACGAGGATTCTTTTCTTCAACAACTGACGAGTCGCGAAGGCGAGTGAAACAGTCATTGCGAGTGGCAAGCCGGAAGGAACAGCCACATCCACGAGGGTAACAGCAGTGACGAAGAGACTAAAGAAGTCGAGACCTTTGGATATACCGTTCTCGTTGCTATGTTTGAGTTGGGCCAGAAACCGGATGAACAGCACCAAGAAGAGTACCATCGATATTGTTATGCCGCTTTTAGCAACCCAGTTTGCTAACCGACTCAAACTCTGTTGGAGTGCAGTGTCTGTGATCCCATCGTGGTAAGTTCGCAGATAGGTCCATAACCGGCCGTCACCTAAGATGATCTTACAGTTAGCAATGGCTTTATCGACGAGGATTGCTACAGTAGTCTGCTGTTTCCAGAATTTCTACTATAGCGTAGTTTGACCATTCTACTTAGTTGTACAAGCGACGTGGAAGCAGGCGGAAGAGACTTGCGGTCCTAGCTCACTTACAAGAATGAATGCCAACCGCAGTCACAAGAAAGGACCCGCGCCCGGTATTGATCATTGAACCTGATATCATGAATGGATCAAAATCTTTTGTGGGTCCTTTGGCGTCAGATTGGCTTCGAGTCGGAGTTTTCTTGACCAGGTCACTCTCACCAGTGGCTAGTGATTCGTCGCAACGAACACCATGACCTCGTATCAAAACGCCGTCCGCGAAAATTGTGTCCCCGGGGACAAACACTGCAATGTCTCCTACTAAGACGTTCGACATAGGAATCATGCGTACCTTTCCTGTACGAATAACCTTAACGAGTCGATCCCTGCGTTCTTTCTGTTGGTCGAGCTTGCAGAAATGGTGTTCTTTCCTCCATTCATTAATTGCATTTAGGAACGTGACGATAGCTACGGCCACGCAGATCGCAACACCCTCCGGCCAGCTGAAGTCCTCGTTATGGGTGTTCTGTCTAAGTGATTGATAAAGTCCGAGGGCGATTGTGATCAGCGCGGCGGCTGTCAGTACGATTAGAACACTGTCTAAGAGCTCCTTGCGTATGTAGAATAAGAGACTTTGCGATCTGAGTGGTGGAAGCAATCGATTACCAAAGACTCTTCTCCTCTCACGGAAGGAGTTGGCATGCTCTCCAGATGTGAAAGTAGTAGGTATCCGGGAAAATGTCTGTTCTATCGAAGATATTGCAGATGGACGGGTAGATGAGACACGTTGTAAACCTGAAGCTGCCTTGTCAACCGCTTCTGCAAAGGTAACATTGGTCCCCGCGAAATCTTCATCATAATCAAGCCCGGCCACGATATCGGTCCTCAGGCCCTTTTCCAGCCCATAAAGTCCGCCAAGAGCGTAAAACGCAGCTGGACTTTTAGGGTTCAAGAGCTTCCCTAGTTGGCCTGGGCTGAAGGCAAACGGATTCTCTCTCACTTCGAAGTCGTCTTCGGTCCCGGGATCTGGCCTTAGTGGGTCCTCTCCGTCGAATTGGGTTGTTAATTTCCTTTGCACAAGACTCCAGTCTTTGTCAGCTCCGGGCTTCGCGTCTGTAGAGGCTTTCTCCTCATCCTTTTCGGATTGAATGGCCGTTTCAATTAACTCTTCCTTGTTGTCACTATTCGTATCCTGGGTTTGCCCGGCTGGTATCTTGAGATCTTTCCGAAGTCTGTGTCTGAGACTTCCATCGTCAACACTGTCATTTGCGGACTCGTTTCCAACGGCTTGGGCTGTAGGTGAGTCGGGGAGGGGTATAAATAACGGATATGGTGGTAGCGAAGGTTCCAACTGCGACGGCGTCGGATGAGCAGGAGAGGGAGATGCAGCTGTGATATCATGCTCGGACCCAAGTGGGCTCTTGTGCTGATCAAGCTGAATCTGCTCACCTTTTCCGGCAGGTCCATGTGCTGGATTCGGAGGGCTTTGCATGGATAGGGGAGGCCGAGTAGCCAGAGAAGGTACTTCAAAACCATCATTGCTCATTCTTGTTTGGCTCATTTCATCGGGGCGCCCATTCGTCACGGTATTTCCGGCTGCACCTTCTGCTCTTTGCGCACTTCAAGAGACTGACTTCGATGAATCGCGACCAGGCTGAGAAGTAGGCAGATATAATCACGAGCGACGAAGGCACCTCAGATGCCGCAATGAGACTAGAGCCTATTTACTCGTAAGTCGCTTGGGGCCAAAGGGCGCCTGAGGCACACATGCCGATGCTCAGCCTGGCCTCTAGCTGCACAAGCGAATGCGGTCGAGTCTAGTCCTAGATCAACTGCGCAATTAGCCTGATCCGATCTGCTTCTAACACTACTCACAATTGATCGACTTGGCCCAGTCACCATTGACGCCATCCAACCAGCACGATCTTCTCTGTAAGATCAATGTCCGCCTCTTTTGCGGTTTGCATTGGCCTGTTCTAGTATCCGGGGATAACCAAAGTGCACAATAATTTTCCTAGGAACATCGTAGGCTTCTACGCCATGATTCTGTCAGGCTGAACCGCACAAGTAATCAAGTAATTGCAAGTCAACATGCGAGTATAAGAGACTGAGTTTACTCACATCGTAGATACTAAGATTGCTCACATCGCTCACTGAATAGGGTCTCTGTTATACATATTGCAGCGGGCAGCCGTCTTCGTCTTTACCTTCCTAGCAAACTCTACTCCATCAGATGCAGCATATCCATCCTACCCGATCTTACACCTTGTCACACATACATCGTTAGCGTATCTATATCATCTCGGGTATCAATCATTACTCACTTGAAGTGACCAGGTCGTCCCCCATCCTCCAACTATCCTACCAACAACACCGGAATCATGAAAGAGGTCAAGTCTGTACCCTTTGCAGATACCTGAACGAGCTAACGTGGTACTGAAAATTCTAGAGGAGTGATGCGCCTCTATGTGGAGTATCTGTTATACATGTTCTACATGAGAGCCGCCTTCCCTGACATGCTACCACATACTTTTACAGCCCAACTCCACCCAAATGCACTCAGATCCCTTCAACCCAATCTTACACATTTTCAAACATCCGTTCATCCTCTATCATACACTCAACTGCCCGTATACCCCGTTAGTCTAACAAGTCCTCAGTCCCAGCCTCCACACTCTTCTTCCTCCCCTTCCTTCCCCCACTTCCCCTAATCTTTCTGTCCGCACTATACCGCCCATCCCTATCGCCCCTCCCCTTCGACAGCACTCTAGCGCCCTTATCCACCGCCTCGTCGCCCTTCGACCCAACATCCAACTGAATCGTAACCTTCTTAGGCGTCTTGATGCGCCTTCCCTTACGGTCGAACTCATCACGCGGTCTGCCGAGACGTACGTTACGCGGGATACGCGTCTTTGCACCGAGCGCCCACAGGTCGCCCCACCGCGCTTTTCTCGCATCGCGGAAGGCCTGGCGGGAGAAGGAGCGTGGGACGGTCCAGCGTTCGAGGGTGGCGGCGGGAGTGCATACGTCGAGGATGATGTGGCCGCGGCGTTTGAGGGCAGGGAGAATAAGCCGAGGGAGGGTCAGGGGATTAACATCTTCTGCGGTATTGTGATCGAGCTCTTGTCCCTCTTCGGCTTCGGGGTTGGGCTTGTACTCATGGCCTGAGAAGGCGGCGTCTGTAGCTGCTTCGCCTTGCACGAAGCCCTTGCCGAGTGTGTCGTGTTGTGCTAGGCGCTGGTCGCGCCCACGCTGCACGGCAAGGTAGCTATATTGGATATCTTCGTGGTTGCGGTCTGTAGCGTTGAGAATGCGCTGTAGGTACGGTGGTCGAATGTATCGCTGGCTAAAGAAGCAGAAGTCTTTTCTGCCGTGACTGATACCTGGAGACTGGTACATTGGGCATGTGCCGTGGTTAGTGCAGGGCGCGATGATCATGCCCGTTTCCTTCTCTACAAATTGGGTGTCCTCGTTGGGCTTCGACACTTGCTCCTCAAGGGGCATCTCGATTTGTTTCGAATCTGGCGAGGCAATATGCTTGTCGAGTAAAAGCTCCCGGGCTGCAGCTACGACTTCAAAACCACGAGGTAGGCCCTTTTCAATAAGAATAAGGACACCACCCTTGGGGTTGAGGAGAGACCAGTACTTCTGCACCTGCTCCTTTCGTAGATACTCCTGCTTCAGGCCCCAGAGCGTGTGCGGGGCAATGATCAAGTCATACAACTTCCGTGGCTGTTGTGTATTGACTTCTTCCTCCTCTGCAGCAGAATCAGGTAAACGAGGGATGAAAGTGGTGTTTTCCAACAAACGGCTAGCACGATGTCGCAGCGTATCCGGTGCTGTCAACACGGTAGCTTTCCCCAGCGGTGCGTTTGTTCGTGACGTATTGCCAGACTCTTCTTGCATGCGCTCCCAATCAGCCTTCAGTACTTCTTGCCACGCGAGGACACCAACACCGCCGGATCCAGCGTCGAGCACCATGCCACCTTTTTTGTTCGTAATGAGATTCTCAATCCACGAGGAGCCCAATCTTCGTCGCACTTCAACGAGAGAACCCATAACGCTCGCGTATGTCCCAGGCTGAACGGAGGCCATATATACATCCGCCTCAATGTTGCCCATGGTCGCGTCTGAAGGATCGAGCGGTATCGGCTTCTGCTCTTTACCTAGACGCGCCGCCGGGGTGGAAGCGGAGAACGGGAGACCAGGTCCTCCCAGTATACGATTTGACGATTCGGCAAGGTGTTTGTGATTCGCGCGCGTGAGCAGCTGTGCGATAGGATCGACGAGGGTTTCCTTGGGCAAAAACACGGTCGAGGGCGAGGGCTTGAATCTGCCGGCAACGGTTAAAGGATGCGCGCGCATGAACTCGTCCTCCTCCTCCTCAGCGCCCTCCTCTAGGTCCTCTTCCATCCCTTTCCTCGACTCCTCGTACACGTTGTCGTGGTAGTTCTGCGCCTTCCGTTCCCGCAGCGCCTCCCATTCCTCCTCTGTCATACTTTCCCCCTCCTCCTCATCTACCATTTCTTTCTCAACCTCCTCGAACACCTCCACCTCTTCCAGTTCGCCGTCTTCACCCTTCCTCAACAGCACTGTCGATCCATCCTCAAGTTGCTCCTCGAAGACCTCTTCCTCTACAACCTCAAGATCTTGCAGCTCCTCCGCAGTCTCTACAAAGATCGGAGTCCCGTAGAGTCTCTCGTACACCTTTAATTCCTCGTCACTCAGATGCCCCTTTGGCAGCGCGTCCCCAAATGATTGTCGCGCCTTCCGCACATTGACCTCGATGCTCAAGCGGTCGCTCGGCGTGGGTGGCAAATCGTTCACGTTCGTAGAAGAGCTCGACGTATGCTCCTCTGTTTGCTGATTCAATCGCCATGTTGTAGAGAATGCTCTCCGTTGAGAAGCATCATGTGCAATAAATGCGCTCGTTCGGGGGAATCTGTTCGATCGTAGTAACGGTGTTCGTGATCTCGCATTGCGCGCTTGCGTCAACAATGAATTAAGTCTGCATGAATTACAGATGGAATGCAAGCTCCTCCCCGGGACCATCTTCGCGATTGTGTGTTGTGAGGCGTCGAGATGCGCACGCCGCAGGAAAAGTTGCCTCCTGTATTCCCATCCATCGCGCTAAGATATTAATCGGCCAATCACAGAACACGCGTTGCGGAGAAATGTAATCTCTACCTAAACGGGCCTTTCATAGACTTAGAGTTTTGTGTATCTTGTATCGATTGTATTCAAATGCTGGCACAGGAGTCATACGTTCATATTCTACTGCTTAGGTATACATGCTGAAACACAGGTTTTGGCTAAACGTAGCTGCAGGACTTGGGAGCCAGCTGGCGGCGTATCTCTAAAGATGCTCGGAGCAGTGTCACACTGGTTTATGTCACGCATGTATTACAGACATCTATAAAGAAAGTCATGATTGAAGAAAAGTAAACTAATTGGAACCACCCACGCCTGGGAGCAGTGATAGCATGCTGAATGTCACCTCCCGGAAGCGGCCCCTTCTAAGTCCTTCCTGAGATGTGAAATTCCAGCCGCCCGCCACCTTCATCCCCTCCGACTTCGGCTACCAACACGACCAGCTTCTTCAGACTCAATTTGCAATTTAAGTGTACTCGTCCCCTTTAACATCAGACATCCCCACAAGCTGGCAGACCATCCTCGAAGGGGGGAAACGCACCAGAGTAAGGAAAAGTTCTAGGAAATCGCAACAAAAACATAGGGGGCAGGGACAAATATTACGAGTGGAGAACCGTGAATCAGACCAAGTGCCAGTGATCAATCGGGCATTGTCCGGTAAAACCTTAGCGGTCCAACGTTCCTGAGATATCATCCAGTGGAAGTCAGGTGACCAATTCCCATCGGTGTTGTTCAAGGATATACTGGTCGAAAGACTGTCGAGTGGTACCGCGGGACAAGCTGAGAACACGGATCAGAGTCGCCAAACAAAAAGGCCATGGTAAACGCAAGACATCGAAAGAGTCGGGTCCAGGTCCCAGTCCAGTTTGACGAGCAACGCCCGTGTACTGATCGAGGAAAATGACTGCCGTCCAGAGATGTACGAGGACGGCAGTGCCGCATTTCCCGAGATGGAGCGGAGTGACGTTGGTTAAGTACACCCACGTCCGCTAAAGAGATTGGAGATGACGAATCGAAAGCCGCATCATGTTCAGTAGCCGGTTGCATACTGATCACCGCCACGCTTGTTAGACGAACGAAGCTGCCTGGACATGGAGACAAAGATTAGTAAGGTCTGATTGGCAATCCCCCGCGCCCAGCGTTATGAACGAACACTACGCGCAAAGGAGAGGAGTCCCTTACTAGGATCAGATATGTCGAACTCACATTCCGGTGCCCTCCTGGCGCGCATTGACCGGACGGCCTCCCTTGGTAGCAGTGCCTGTTCCAGTGCCAGCGTTGGCAGCGGCAGTGGTGGTGACGTGGCGACCGCGAGCCTTGTCATCTTCCTCGCCCTGACCCTGGTTACCAGCGGCCTGAGCGATGGCCTGAGCGTTCTTCTGGTACTTGTAGACGGTCCAGTCGAAGACATAGTCGTACTGGAAGCCTTCGCGGACGAACAGGTCACGGAAAATCTTGCGAAGGTATGAGTAGTCCGGCTTATCGTCGAAGCGCAGGGAACGGGTGTAGTTCAGGTAGATGGCGAACTCGTTGGGGAAGCCACGGCACAGGACCTCAGTAGGAGTCGTCATCTTCTTCTCCATGATACGGTCGTACTTCTGCTTCTTGGTAGCGGCCTTGAGTCCTTGCCAGGGGAGGGATCCACGGCAGAAATAGAGCATGACATATCCAAGGGACTCCATATCATCACGACGAGACTGCTCTGGTGGCTGTTAGCCAAGATACTTCGACACTAGCGTGAGTACAACTTACCGACACCCAAGTGGGTGTTGATGGAGGCATAACGAGCGGTACCAGTCAAGTTCTTGTTCTCACGGTATGGAATGTGGAAGTGAGTCTTCGGGTCACGGTACTTCTTGGCCAGACCAAAATCGATCACGTTGACCTGGTTGCCGCGCTTGCCGATGCCCATCAGGAAGTTGTCCGGCTTGATATCACGGTGGATGAAGGACTTGGCGTGAATGTACTCAATACGGGAGATGAGCTGGTCGGCAAGGAGCAGGACGGTCTTGAGCGAAAACTTGCGGTTGCAGAAGTTGAAGAGGTCCTCCAAACTGGGGCCGAGGAGGTCCAAAACCATGGCATTGTAGTCGCACTCGGTGCCGAACCAGCGGACGAAGGGGATGCCGACACCACCGGCAAGGGACTTGTAGACGCGGGCTTCATATTCCAGTTGCGGGTGCTTAGCCTTGACGCTCTCGAGTTTGATGGCAATCTCCTCGCCCGAGATTATGTTAGTGCCTGTCTGAGTATCAGTATCGTGTCATAACACGAGTGCCTTACGACTGCCTACCCAAGTAGATGTCACCGAAAGAGCCGCTGCCAATCTTGCGGCCAATTCTATACTTATTGCCGACACGGAGATCCTGCATGCCCGTCAGCTCCAGCCCTGTAGTGTGTGTATGCCGTTGAGGCGGGGTCGTTCGTACCATTGTCGTCATGCTTGCAGGAGGTCGGAGGTCAACCAGGAGGTCGGCCTGCAGTTGTGGGTTTTATGTGGGTGGAGGGGGCGTGCGAAGGTGCAGTCGAGCTGCAGTGGCTGCGTGGGTAAGGTTCTCAGCCTACGCGGGTATTCCGGTCAGTTAAAGAGGCTTGCCAACGAGGCGGTGAGTAAGCGGAGAAGCAGCGAAACACAGCCGAGGGACGACTTGTGCGAAGAGAGCAGGCCCGGGTGAGTGGGGTAGACAAGTGAAAAATAGGTGGTGAGGGCGTTGCGGAGGGCGTGAGGCCGATCGCAGGGACGACTGACTTACAGGGCGTGAATGGCAGATGAGCCCAATGGGTAGCGGCACCGTCAAATGTACGGGGGCGGGCACGGGGCTAGGGTTTGTTGCGAGGGCACAGGGTGCAATGAAGCGGCTGCACGCGTACAACCGGCAGAGGGGCCCAATGTTCACACTCGGGGCGCGAGTTTATGGTGTGGAGAGATGGAGGGACGAGGGGAGCGTCTGAGAGAGGCTTCGTATTGCCAGCCGCAGGCCTTGGAAGCGGAAGTCACGTGCGCGGCCCTAGCGTGGAAGCTCTTTCACCTGGAGACGGTGGAGACGAGACGCCCTGCCAATCACGCACTCCTTGCCTACGCTCTCCCACTGCTCAGACCAGCCCGACTCGCCTTTGCAAGCACTCAAATGCCTCACGACGTTTCAGACGGGGCTCCGCTACAGCATTGATCGTGGGCCGACAGCTGAGGAACATGTCTCCAGTCACCTGCACGCTGACCCCTTTATGCGCGTCACTCGCCCACAGTCTTAAAAGAGACCACGGTCTCCAGCCATGTCTGACCTTGAGTACACAAATGGATCAACTCTGCCTGCAAATGACGCCGAAAGTGTCCCAAAATAGGCTGCACTCGCTCAAGTTGCCGTGCAGCCGGTCCTGCTATGCCTAATACTTTGGTCGCCCCTCGATCCGATGTGAAAATGATGTGCATCTGCCCGTAAAAGGACCGCTGAAGATGACCTTGGAATCAGAGTGCGATTTCCTTGGGATCCATGTTTCTCTGGGATGCCGTTTCGGGAGCGTGTTCGGAGCTGGCGGCGGTGCAGCCCAACCATGGTGGTCTGGCTACCCATGGGCAGCTTTCTTACTACCATCCCTACACGTGCCGTCATGCTTGACAGGAGTTGTTCAGAAACGTGCCCAACGGTTGCGCATGGGAGCACAAGTGCCCGCGACCGTGACGCTACGGCGACGTGCAGATTGTCTGCATGTCTCGATCGATCCAGCCAACACTCGGCCCGCGGCTGGCGGCTGTACGTTAAAACCCCACCAAATACCTATCGTATCTCTAAACATCATGCTACATAACTGTACATCGAAAGGCATGCGTCTCCAATAACAGCAATCGGCGGCGCACCCGTTCTATTTCCATTCCTCCGGATCCCCCCTCTTACCACAGCCCTGGACATCAATGGACGCACCTCTTCGTCTTCCCTAATTTAGCAATTCCTTGAGCCAACATCAAATCCGCATGATGTTCCAACCAACGGAAAGCCGTCTCGCGTTGAGAGGACATTGCCTCCCTATCTGCGGCATGAATTACAGGGCTACACGTGTCTCGCCAATCTTCTTGCCGCCAACATGATGCACAACAACATTCTATATCCACCAATACAACTGTGAACAACATCATGGCGTGTTGGTCAAGACCTATCAGGTAAACAATGTGGCTTGAAGGACTGCCGATACGCATCACCAGCTCATATTGACCTAGCTCATACGGTCCGTACCGGGAGACAGCTGCTAGTCTACGTAGGTGGTACTATGCGTGAGCGCTACTACGGCAGGCATATCCAGGTTGCGTTGCATGGTAGCTTCAGGTACACGACACAAAACAATGATGGAATGTCTAGGTTGTTACGTCGAACTCTTCGCGTGATTGTAGTTTTCATTCATCAAGGTAACGCGGTTTTGCTCGCAATCAATTGAGCTTTTATACGGAGATGCATCAACAGTCGCTCTATATCCAGCACATGTGCGTCCGCCTGATATAATCTATTCGGCACTTTTTCTTGATGTAAAATTGGTCTTCGTTCTGTACCTCTCTAATACCATGCACCAAGTCTCACGATAAGTGATCAAAGGCTTTTTCCACCAGCAACACAACCGTAATGCTCCATAAGCGGGGGTATCATAAAGCAAACGCCTATCACAAAACTCGCAAACCACCAATGCGCCCAACCAATCTTTCATCCATGACACTCATTCTTCAAGGCCAAATTGCTGCGGCGCCGCCATGCTCATCCGCAACTGCCTCTCCCTCTGTTTAGCTTGCATCTCCAGCGTCTCCACAGCATAGCTCAACCGCTGCTTCTTCGCCTTCAACTGCTTGTATTTCATCTCCTGGACCGTGCTCATAGGCTTCCCATTTGCGCCGTGACTTCCTCTGCTCTTGGGCGCAAATGCCGACTCGGCGCTATTGTCTGATGTACCGAGACGACCGTCGTTCAAATCACACTTCGCAATCAAAGACTGCTCGCGGCGCTCTAGCTTGTCGAGGTAGTTTTGCACTCGTGAGAGGAGGGCTTCCACCTCGGGACGAATTTCGGAAAGCAGGGCGGTTTGAGCGGAACGCAGGTCGGGTTCGGATATGAGTTCGAAGTGCTGGTCTTGATTTAGTGGTCATAGAAGACAAACTAAAAGCGCCGAGACTTACCCGGGTAGTCTGAAGCACTTTACAGAGACGTGGAAAGTCGTTGGTAGCTTCGTCGAGAATGTTGATGGACGAGTCGAGCAGCTGCATGCTGTTGCGTAGCGACCCGACGCAGCTATCGAGAGCCATGGTCTTCCAAGTAGCGTCTCGCGCGTTTCCCAAGCTTCAGTCAAGATGCCCTTTAGAAGTTCTTGTTCGGTGGTGTAGCTGTATCAAATGCCTCATGTTTACCTTCGCTCGCAATCCCCACCACCGCGGCGGAACCCCGGCAAACCACCGTCTTGGCGGCGCGAAGATTCGGAGCCCAGCAGCTCACCTCCCATCCGCCATCACCACCTCGACCACCCCATCCCCCGTTCCTCCATCAACTCGCAAAGATGC
The DNA here is from genome assembly GCA_022419385.1 of Paraconiothyrium sp. Pb-2020. Classification (NCBI taxonomy): domain Eukaryota; kingdom Fungi; phylum Ascomycota; class Dothideomycetes; order Pleosporales; family Didymosphaeriaceae; genus Paraconiothyrium; species Paraconiothyrium sp. Pb-2020. The sequence continues at coordinate 4,412,306 of JAJUBI010000003.1, read as the reverse complement.
CTGGTTTTCTCGGCCGCAAGTTCCCGGCGCCTGTCGGTATGTCAATTGAGCCTCTCCTCCGCTCTCCACCGCCGATAGAAGATCACATTGCTAACGATTTGCAGCTAAGCCCATGTGGCCTTTCTACGTCTCCGGTACGTCGCACGCATAGCCCAATTGAAAAAAAAAACAGGGGATGGAGAGCGGGGAGCTTGGGAAGATGGAATCGATGCGATTGGCAGCTAGGGAGATCATGGGAGAACACAGGAGCAGGGCTAACGGAAGACAACAGGCCTCGTCATCCTCTACGGTGTCAACGCTGCCGCCGGCGCCATGATGACTGGTTAGTGCACCTCACGAATCAACGCTCCGAGCGGTCGCAATATAGAGGGCAATGCTAACCCTGGGGCAGCCGATGAGTACAAGGAGGACCCAAGGAACCCCCTCCGCAAGAACCCCGCCTCGGACAGCCATTAAGCGATACCCGAATAGTACGAATGTCAATCGGCGGGATGGTGGAAGCGATGTACAATAGCTGTGCCATTGGAGAAGGGGCTGAGGGATGAGGGAAATGGACTGTATAGAAGCCATGGACAAATTGAAAGGCACTCTTCCGAACGACACATCCGCATCCGCCTCATAATCTTTATTGGCAACGGTTTTGTAAAATCTTACGTTTCGAGGGCCCTTCATCTTCAAAAGGGCCCTCACTGGCATTTCAGACGGGTGCTGGCAACTTAGCGCTGGTCATCCTCTTCGTGGCTGATACGGACCATTCAGTCTCTCAACGAGGTCAATTACATGCCGGTATTAACACTACCATTCACTACACATTTCGACGAGCATGCTCAGAAATTCCGTGCTTTCAAAGTTGCAAAAGGATGCACTCGCCCCCATTCACACCTATCCGCGCCCATTTTTTCCGTCTGGTTCTGTTGTGACTGTCACTTTCACAAGGCGATGTGCCCATGAAGCACTACACGTATATCCAAGCCTCCCAGCCACTCGATCTTTGCAGTCACGTCGAGCACAGATATCTAAAGAACTCAAGACCTCATTCCCGCGACCTAGACCTCATCTATTCAATCTGCATATCCTTACCATTTGTACTTCATTAGAGCGAGTTGGGCCAAAGCTGGCATTTCAGGTGATCATGCAGATCATGCAGGAGCTGAAGCGGCAGACTTAACAGTGGCGGTACTAGGAACTTTCGAACGAATTAAACCTACGACGAGATTCTGTTGCTGCACAACATCAGACGAAGGTTTGCAGCGGATCTTTCTCGGACAACGCAACATCATCTTCATAATTCTCTAACTTGGTACTGATACAAGCAATCATCAGACGAAGTCATCAAGGCCGTTATACTTTTGTATGTCGACTCCGTCGCTATGCATTTTTGACGCAGAATTCCGAACAGAAAGATGTCGAAGCGAAACCGTTGCCCACTCTCTCAATCCTTCTCCATATAAGCAAAATAGATAGGCGGAGGTTGTTGCGGTCTCAGTCTACGCACACTCCGGCTCCTCTGCCCTCGCTTTTCCCTTTCCTTTCCAGCCCATCTTTGCCTGCGGTCCATATTCTGGATATCGTCCCCTGTAAGTATCTTGGTGGTGATACACCATCTGCACATCAACAGCCACGGCCTCATTTTCGTCCTCACCGAGTTTCCTCTGCGTCCCGTACCCTTCGTCTGCCCAGCCCATGCCCGAATCCACCCTTTGTCTCTTGCCCTCTGGCAATTCTGTGTCCTCAGTGTCCGAGGCAGGACGCTTCTGCGACGATTGCTCGGGTATATCTACTACCGGTGGGTCATAGCATATGTACCAATCTGGCGGCATATGCTGGTTGTACGCGACCTCCACCGGTGGTCCCCTCGCCGCTGACGGTGGAAGCTCATTCACTGACGAAAACGAAGAGGATGCTGAGGGTGGCGCAGACACGTGGGCTTGGGCAGTGACATGTTGATACTGGCTCTGCAACATAGTGTCGGGGTGCATGACCACGGGTGGATACCCGGGAGGGTACCCGAAGATTGACTGCCGTTGAGCTAGGGCTTGGGCTTGGGCTTGTGCCATTGCCTGGCGGCTGGCTGCTTCTTGCATAGCACGGGCTCTGTGCGCTTGCATTTCGACTTGTCTGCGGTGCGACATTGCTGCTTCGAGGTGGAGCTGGGGATTCAGCGCCATAGGTTGCTGGTCCTTGGAGGGCTGGAGAGTAGCCTGGGAGCTTCTGGGTGACATTTGACCGTCCGAGCTAATCGGGCTGTGAAGTGGCGTGTTGTGTGGTTGCGGTGGCTGTTTGGACCGGCTGGCATCTCGCATTACATCCCGCGTTGCAGCCTGAAGGCGTATGCTTTCCATTCTTTGCTTTTCGCCAGTGTAGCAACCATCGTCTCCTAGATCAATGACAACCGGATCTTGCGCATTTGAGCCTGCATTGCACCTGGAGCTCCCAGCTTGGGGGTGACTGTGATGCTGAGGGGTCAGAGACGTCGATGGAGGATATGTCGAGTGGAGCTTCTCTAGTGGGGAGCGCTTTGCGGCGTTGCGCCATGATTCTGCGGAGGTGATGATCGGCGATTGCGAGCTTGAGCCCGCCGCCGAACGAATTACCTGGGAGTTGGCGCCGACGATGCAAGCATGGTCCTCGTCCCAGGATGCCGGATAAACATCAACGTCTAACATTCTGCTCAGTCTTCTGCTCATATCATCCTTCTTCCGTTCCTCTTGCTCCAAATACGCTTCCCAGTAACCAATCAATTCATTCCTCAAGTGCCTAAACGCTTCTACATTCTCTTGTTCTCTGGCTACCCTCGCTCGATGTAAGAACGCGTGACGACCATTGCGTGCGGTCACATCAGGTACCGTAGCCGCTAGTCGAGTGTAGAACTCTTTGAGTTCAGTGAACATGGCACGAATCGGTGGCTTAGAAATGAGAGAGGTGGTGGATGCAGAAGCAATCCAGCGTTCCCAATTGGAGCGGTACTCGGCGAACTCAGGCTGGGTACAGACGAAAAGGGGGGTCCTGGTAGGTAGCTGAGGAACAGAACACAGTGGTGTGGAAGGTCGAGCATGAGGCGATCCGTTCGTGGGCGTCGTGAAACTCGCGGCTTGGCCGGGTACCGGCAAGCTGATCATGAAGTTGGTCTGCGGTGTCCCTTCGTATACGCCAAGGAAACGTGGCTGTCTGACGTTGCGCAGACGTTCGAAAGGTCCTACCAGGGTTTTGATATTGGTGTAGAGTTCCTCCTCGGTCCAGATGAATTTCGAAAAGCCGAGCCGAACGTTGAGCCTGCAAAGGTTGCGGGCTTTGCTGAGGATTCCGGATATCACCACACCAATGTAGTCTCGGATGTCGTAGATCTCCACCTCTTCATCCCACGGAAAGGTATGATAGCCGCGATTGGTATCATCCTTCCAATTTTCCACCAGAATATCGACATTGTAGTTCTTGACTGCCGCCCAGTCAAAGGTCCTCAAAAATCTTTCTTTAATCTTATCTACATCTCCAACTACATAGTGAGATGACCCGTCTGCTCTTCTTGGTTCGAGAAGACGTCTGCCGCACATGAAGGTCCCATCTTTCCGCACATCGACCGTGAATGGAACGGTGCTGTACAGTAAGTCTTTCACTTCTTCGTGTACCTGGCGGTTGACGAGAAGAAGGTTCGCCAACGGTATCGGGAACACACTACGCATTGTGGAGCGATCAAGAGACGAATGAGATCCGTTGCTATGCATGTTACTGCTGGAATTTCTGGATGCAACACGCGAAGAGCCTGTCGAGTGATACCAAGGCTGTTGCTGGTCGGGGTCTTCGTCAATGTGGAGTAGCGAGGTTGACGAGCCGATAGCTCTTGATGGAAGCAAGTACCGGAACACATCAAGACGAAGTTCAAGCGGTAGCTTCATGAAATGACACGGCGTATCAGGATGTCCTTGATGTTCTGCGCAAAGCTCAAAGTACGGCGGCGTCCATCGGAATAGTCTTCCACACCTCTCACCGTCCTCTTGCACAAACTGACACCATCCAGCGTGGCTTTGTTGATCTCTATGGGTGTAACAGGTGGGTAGGAAGGTCGAATGGGCGTGCTTGACGTGATGAGAGTTGCGACCGATTATGGCACTGCAACGGACTCCTTTCTTCTTGTTGTAGCCAGAACATCGCCGGAGGAAACCTTCTGGGTCTTTCGGGTCCAAGGGCTGTGTCATAGTATTGCTGCTGGCCAATGTTGGTGTAGAAGGCATAGGCTCCGGACTATCTTCGATCTTGATGATTTCATGGTCCAAGAAGACAGCGGTGGGCCTCGACATCGTGCCCGCCATACGACTGGGGTTCTGCGCTGTTCACCTGTCCGTCGACGGTGGGCCGGGATACGAGGTCTCTGGGTAGGACCACCTGCACGCGACATGAACGCACCGCTCCGGTCCTGGCGAAAACAGCTTGCAAGGTATTCACCTCCTGGAGGACACTTAAGAAAGGTACGTTGACCGGGGAAGAGGAGTCCTGCAGGTCGCACTGTAAAGCAAAGAAGCCTGCTGCACGACCTTGTCCCACTGCTTCGTTCCACAGCTTCCTGAAAAGTCGGCCACCATTAGCACTCGGGAATTTTCCCCTCCAACAGAGTTCTGCTGCAAATTGGCCAAGAAGGTGATAAGGCCAGGGTTCAAGGCAGCCCATATATATGCACATGCGGCCTCCACCACGCCGCCAAACCGCCGCATTGCCCGTTTCTGCACATGCGCAAGGCGCGTTACTGCCCCGAAAAGGCAACAATCGTGTGCAAAACAACTCGTGCAGTCCTTACCTCAGACCAACTACTCGGGTGTCCATTCCTGCTTTGGCTGTTTCGTGCGGCTGATGGCGGCGCAATTTGCACACTGCACAATGCAAGCTCCAAGCGTCTGGATGCGGCGTTGCGCAATACTTTGCGACTACCGAGCGAAGTGCGGGACGATGCGACGACGTACGAGACGATGGCACCTCTTCGCGAGTGACATTCGCATAAGATGCCGGGCGATCTGCTAGCGGACTGGCTACGTCTCGCGCGTAAACCATGCCGCGCTTGTCATTCGCCCACTCGTACTTCTGCATTGCATTCACCACTCTGCATTTTCCTAAACGGTGAGCGAGAAGATGCCTCGTCATTGATTTCGCGCGACACAGCTTACTAAGTTGCCTCGTGTCCACTTGCAGGTCCTGCTGCGAGACCCATGCAGAGGGCGAACGGAGTGTCGTACGGCCAAACGAGTCGCATCCAGGTGCGTACGAAGCAGAGGCGTCCAGCAAGTGCACTTGCAGGCGAGAGTCGAGACGCGCTAGAAGTTGCCTCGCGCCTCGGTCATTGCCATCGCAAAAGCATCCTTAAACGGCATGGCCAATAGCAAGCCTCCAACACTCGCTCCGCTTGAGCACGTAACATGTCCTTCATCTGGCTCGCCGGATGGACGACCGGTGAACAGTGTGCAGCCTTGCCGTGTGAAGCCACACTCTGTTTCTGCATGTTCAATACCCAGGTACTGTTCAGTCGATCCTGACATCGAATCCGCCGCAGAAGCGCACATCTGGAGCAGACATCCTGCCTTGATCGAGAGTCATTGGTCCACCTATATCTGGCTATGGTGGAAGTCAGAGTATGCCCGGTGTCGCGAAGCCCGAGGACAAAATTCAGGCCAGCAAATTGTCGTTTGCCTGAACTGTGCGGCGCACGAAGGACAATCGCGCAACGAGATTGCAATAGTGGATCTCGTCAGCAACCGCCGTGTCTTGACGTTCGTGATGATTTTGCTGACAAGACCCCATATTCTGTTTCGGGTTCAGCGAATGCTGCAATAACGTGGAAGCCACGCCCCATCGAAGCCAAGTCTTTCGCCAGGTCAACGCTGCGGAGCAGTAACAGCCGTGAAACAAGCGGTCCCCTTTCGTGTCGGTCCAGATGTCTGAATAAGGTCGCTTGCCGTGGTTGATGTTGTTCTTGCGCGTTCAAAGTCGTTTAAGTGACGCTACTCGTACAGTCCCTGCCCGGTCGATTGTTGCGACACCCACCGTGATGAGGACAGCTGCCTGAAGGTGTCAGCGGTAATCATGCGCACATTCTCATAACCTCGAGCCATAATACGATACTGGCTTCATACAACTCAACCTTGTATGTCACGCGGATCCACCACGAGGCGCCGTACTCCGACTCCGGCTCCGGCTCCGGCCCCAGCTGCGGTCCTCGAGGAGAACAGCACTCATGTCTGTAGAGGTCAAAATTTCGCCTGCGAGAGAAAGGCAGAGTAACGAGCTCCGGCCAGAATTAGATGTTCAGAAAATGTGCAAGGAAAAAGTCATAGTCACAGAATAAACCAGGTAGGTGAGGTTGAGGGTGGTCGCTTCCAGATCAGTGTTTGCGAGGAAGTCGCGTCCAAATCCTGTCGACGAATGCACCAATTCCATCCCTAAATCCAAGCTCTTGATACGACATGCTGTTGTGGAGGGGGTTCAGTACATCGACGGTCAAGAATTCTGACAATCTTGGACTCACAGGTCTCCACATTGCAGTCAGTCCCGCTTCATCATGGGTACAAGATGCCCATGCTCAACCAAAAGCCCACTGTCCGACAACTGCTGCTATGCAATTGCAGTTAATTTCAGATACTGCCAGCAGTATTCCTCAACACATCTTCCGCCTGCCTGACAGCACAGCTATCTTTTGCCATCTTTTGCAAACGCACAGCCGCTAGAGTGTACTCAGACATGCTGAAAACAAGTATCAAGATTTCTTCGAACGAGGCAAGAATTCCTGAGAAGCAGCGAAACAACACCAACGGTCGCATACTATAGAGTGCCCCTTCTTTATTGTACCTATACACGATCTTCTCGAGAGACCGCTACAACAATCAAAAGAGACGCACCGTCGTAGTTACAGCAGCGTCAATGAGGAGACTAGCACCGTTAACATAGCTCGCAGCCGGGCTACACAGAAACGCGACTACATCAGAAACCTCCTCACATTCTGCTGCCCTTTTGATCGGTACGACAGCAGATATCATGCCTTGAACATCAGGGTTCTTCTTTAGTTCATCGTCGAGCAATGGTGTGCGAACCCATGTCGGGCACACTGCGTTCACGCGGATACCGTCGGGTGCATGGTCTAAGCCTGTAACATCGATATGAATTTTCATTGCAACTCAAGCTCGAGATAGGGTCTCTACTTACCGGCCATCTTGGTGATACCCATGGACGCATGCTTGGAGATGGTGTACGACCCTTTGCCGGGCAGACCAGCGAAAGAATTTGCAGAAGCGATATTGATGATAACCCCGCGACCGATATCACGAGTACCGTTCCTACTAGTCCACGTTTTCGGCGTCTGCTTACGCATAGCCGCAGTCTCTGCACGCACACAAAGAAGGTTTCCCCTTGTGTTGATGCTCATGACGCGATCGAAATTTTCGATATCGGTGTCAGCCAGGGGCGCATGCACTCCGTTGTCGACCTGAAAGACATAGCTAGTGCGTCAGCCTCTTCATTGAATAACATGAATCTGCTCTCCTGAATGATCCGCGGGGTTAGAGGAGTGTGTGGGTGGTTGCTTCTGACATTGAGTGGAAAAGACAATGTTCACTTACACCAGCAGCATTGACGCAATAGTCGAGGCGACCATACTGCTCCACAACGAAGCTCACCATCTCCTCTACTGACTTGGCATCCCGAACATCCATAGTAAAGATGTTGTTCGGTAGTCTTTACTACTCGCATACTGCACACTCCTCGGACGATGCCCTAGCCCATTCCTCATTCATGTCTGCAAACACCACAGCTTTGGCGCCTGCCTCGGCTAGAGAGAACGCGACTTCTTTCCCGATACCTCTTCCCGACTGTCGAGTTCGTTAGCATGGTGCTGGCCGCAGCGACTGAAAGGCACAACGTACGCCGACGACGAGAGCGATACCATCGAGTTGTGCACTGTTGATCATATCTAATGCTGAAGGTATATGATCGTTGAATGATGAAGTTTAGTGCCCTGATGAAGGGAGTTGTGGTCTATGAATGATAAAGGGGAAATTGTTGGCCATGGTGGTGTTTATTTCAGCTAACTTTCTGACTAACTTTGCCGCAAAGGAACTACCATGCAAACATGCGGCACCAATTCTGCGCCTCATACAACAAAGATGGGCGCGTCACTGCTTCATGGCAAGGCAATAGTAACGACGAGGCTTGTCTGTGCATATGCATTTGCCGGTACTACTTAAGTTGATTACCTTGCTGCAAGTTCATTGACAAATTGAAACGTAAACACCACTGACCCATTGCCGACATGTTCCGTGAGACGATTGTTGTTGATTAGCTTCATCATCCACGCCACCATGCCTTGACCGTGCCTCCACACTGCATACCCCCGGAGGGTCAAGTCAATGTAAATTTCATCATGCTGTCGGAATTATGCTCCACACAAGAGGTATCCCAATACCCAAGGCCCCGTCCTAGATGCTGTGACCACCTAAACAATCTTCGATGCAAATTTACACGTGTTGTCAGGCAACGTTCCTAGAAAACGCAGTAATCTAACAAGAGGTTACTGTTGAGTGGCGATGCCTGGAATGGGGCCACGGTCTACGGATCCTTTGTGCACGCATAAGGCTGACACCTGCACTGCCGGCCAGCATCTGGCCCGTAGGTGCACCTTCACGCTAATCGCTAGAAGGCCTCACAGACAGGTTCGAGTTGCTTTGAGAAGTATACTAGCCTATCGCATTTTCCAAAAGTACATTAGGCCACAATAATACTACCTAATGACTACACAGCCCGCATAATAGTTCTGTTAAGATTCTACAAAGGACATATTTAGCCAACTTCACCTCATTCAGGAAAGCTCCCATCTGAGGATCATCCTCACCTTGTGCCCCGTACTCCACAAGGACTCACGAGCATACGCAGGTCGCCCATCCTCACAGTCAAGTGACTCATCATCTGGAACAATGATTGAGACTGGGAAGGATTCCGCCTGCGCCTCTGCTTACCTCGGTCACATGCACGCACGAGAAAGATCAGAATGATCAAGTCGGGACACAATCTGCGGACGCAAAAGGTCGTATAAAACTCTAACAAGGGATGGATGGCGGATACCTGCCATCAGGTACAAGAACCAGAACCAGCAAAAGTCCTAGACACAAGGCCCCAAACACATCAGCCAAACCTCATTACCAGCCCAGCTAAAACGACGTAGACATCACAGTCCACAACAAACTCACACATCATGAAGCCCCACCATGTTCTCACAACAGCCCTCCTCAGCCTTTCAAGCGCCACGTCTACCCAAAACCGCATGCCCGGCGTCTACCGCATGTCCAGTCTATCCACCTACATCAACGGCACCCTCGATAATCCTGAATTCTGGGGTCCCAATCCCATCGGCACCCTCATCTTCACGCAGCACCACGCCATAGTCCAAAACAGCGACCCGCGTCTCCCTTTATTTCCTCCCGGCCATTTCTTCACGCAGGTCGGCACGCCCGAGCAGAATGCCGCCATCGTAGCTGGGACTGTTGCCCATTCGGGCACCTACGAGGTTAGTGAGGATGGCGTATTCGCGAATATTACGTTCATTGGGTCGACGATTCCGAATTATGTGGGCGCAACGGTTGGGAATGAGGTTTTTACGTTTGTTTTAAGGGAGGATGGGAGTGGAATGAGGGAGCTTTTGAAGCTGGCGCCTGGCTTTAATATTAGTATCGAGTGGGAGAGGGTTGAATGTATCTGAAGTCCAGACATGGTCGGGAGAGAAGTGTCAGATGAGATGAGTAAACTATCGAGGCCGGGGGTAGTATAATTTCTAGATATTCGTTCAGTACACGTATATGTTTTCGCTCTAGTACGTTCGAATGGAACTAGTGGAATGATATTTGCGCTTTATATGATGCCGAAGGAAAGTCTATGAAAATGTCTGAGTCGCTGTGGGCTCAGTATGCCGGTATGCGTACGCTGCTCCTGTTCTCGCCGTTTGTGTCACTGTCGCTTCTGTTCGCCAATATGCGTGCGCTGCCTCTGCTGTGGTAGTAGTGGGCGTTGGGTCGAGGCAACGCCCAAACCAACCTTTAGTGGTGCAAGTAGTTGTCGTGGTTGCGTCGTCAGTCGTGGTGGTGTCAGTGGTGGTCTTGTCGTTACACCCGAACCAGCCCGGTGTTTCGCAAGTGCTCGTTGAGGTGGATGTGGTGGTAGTTGTCGGCGATGTTGTGGGAGTCGCAGTAGCATCCCGACAGCCCCACCAGCCAGGCGTTTTGCACGTCTCAGTGCGTGTCATAGACGTTGATGTGGATGAGGAAGTGGTAGTTGTCGTGTGCTGCTTTGTGCCGTTTTCGAATTTCCAAAGATAGCAGTCGACACAATCAACGTCCTCATCCTCACACGGAGCAGCCTCGTCATATTTTGAGTACACCATGTCGATGGAGTACCGCAGTCTGTGGTATTGGGTGCTTTGTCGCCATCCCCAATCCTTGACAACATCGTATGCGCACCGCTTGCCTGTGTGACAGATAGTCTCGAACGCGTACCCAGCTATAGAACAGAAGCTCGAACCGCCATTGCACGTTCCCATGTAAATCGGATCGGCAGTATGTCCAAAGTGAAAACCTCCTGTGTTCTCTCGAAGAGGCGAGTCCTGGCCCCTGACCGCTAGGCCGAGTCGGGCTGCAGCTAAAGCTTGTGGGTACGTTTCGAAGGTAATAGATGGGAGGCCATGTCGCAGACCGATGAAGGAAGCCAGGACGCCTCCCAAGCTGTGACCGGTCGTAATGATGTTCGCCTTTGGGTACAGCTGAATGACCTCATCGAAAAGCTCTAGAGTGGCCTCGTAGTAACGGTTGGGTTTCACAAGTTCATCCTTGACGCATTTCTCATCACAGGCGTACGTTCCCGTCATGCAGTCGCAGACCTGGCGCCATAGATACGGACCATTTTGAGCACAACAGCACGATCCGAACAGATTATCGTTGTCCTTGTCGCGGCCCGACGTACCGTTGCCTTCGAACATAGCTACAGTGGTGCCCTTGACTGATAGGATGACTGTCGAGTTGGTGTCGTCGCTAAAGACATGGCCTCGGATCCCACTATCCTCCCAACCGAACGGGAGCGAACTGTCCCACCTTTTGCCCACATCGAGCCATTCCGGGTCATCACGGCCTGGCTTGTATGCGTCTTCAGACATGTTGGCGAAGTTCAAGACCGTCTGCTTGTCTTTCACATCCGGTCCCACCACGTACTCTGGGTGCCATATAGGCGACATCGGTTGTTGTTGTGAAGCATAGCTTTGTAGAGGCGACTTGTCAATCCTTACCGAAGACGTGCGGATTGGGAATGGTCCAAAATGAGCGGCAGCATCAGCTTCAATCGCGACTCTTTCAGATGATACGTCCAGGCGTCGTGCCCTTGGTCCAGGCTGTCCAGCTCCATGGTGGAAAACGTGACGGAGTTTTACTCCATCCGTTGCTGGATAGGATGTCTTCAAGACATTGTTTATTGTTGATGCTGCAGGTGGCGGCGGATGCCTAGCGCCGACCAAGTAAGGGCCGGCGAGATAGCCAGCGAACAGCAGACCAACCAAGAAGGATGTTTGCCCTATGAAGGCGAGTGTAGCGAGCAGTCGACGTGTGTTCCAATACGCGCGTTGCGGCATGTTATGTAGGCATATCTAGAGAGATGGAAAGATGGAGGGAAGTGATGGCTATTATCGATGATTCGGGCCTTGGCTGACGGCTGAGCCGCTGCGCAACCACGCGACGTGGACGCGACGCATGACCCGGGGCGCTAACTGAGAGCTAACCCCGAAACAGCTAGATCTCTGTCACTAGTCTCAAGTTGCCTGAGCACATGGTGCAGCCTCGTCTCTCCACCTCCACGTCTCCCATATCATTACATAACGCACATATCACGTCCATGTACAGCAACAGCTCCCACACAAAATGAAGTAGAACAATGCTCCCCGAACCGCCAGTTTTCCACCACCCCAAAACTCAGACTTATAGAAACCCCTCACCATGATCACCCGCCTCACCCCTCAACAGCCTTGCAAAGGGCCCCGTCCTCCTCTGCCTCAGCTCTTCATATCCTCCTTCCTCCACAACCCTCCCCTGATCCAGCATGATAATATGCTCCGCAATTGCCATCATCTCTCTCGCGTGTGTGATGATAACCACAGTCATGCCCTGCCTCTGAAATGCCTGGCTCATCCTCGCGCTTAGTCTCTTCGTGGCCTGCGTATTGCTGTGAGAACTACTCGGCGCAGAGTCAAAATCAGGCTTCCGGGATTCGTGAACAAGTCGTTGGATGGTGTCACGCACGATGCCAGCAGATTCGACGTCAAGGGCGGAGGTGGCTTCGTCGAGGATGAGGATGTCGGGTGAGCGGACCAACGCGCGGGCGATGGCGATCCGTTGGGCTTGACCGCCTGAAAGGCCGGTGCCGCCGTCGCCGACTACGGTGCTGTAGCCTTGCGGGAGGCTGTCGATGAAGTCGTCGCAGCCAGCGGCGAAGGCGGCGGCGCGGATGTTCTCCTCGGTTGTATAGGGGCTTGATAGGTCGAGGCCGTAGGTGATATTATCTCTGATGGTGCCGGGGAAGAGGACTGGGCTTTGCGGGACTACGGCAATGCGTGAACGGAGGGTGAGAGTGTGTAGTCTTTTGATGTCTTGTTTGGAGATCGATATGTCTGGATTGTAGGGGGATGAAATGGCGCTTGTTTGGTAGAGCTTCAAGAGGAGCGAGGCGATGGTGGATTTACCGGATCCAGAGGCGCCGACTATGGCTGTGCAGCTTCCCTTGGGAATGCTGAAGCTCACATTTTTGAGCACTTGATGATCTTTCCTGGTCGGATAAGTGAAGTTGACGTTTTCAAGTTCAATGTCGCCGGCGGTGAAGAGCTGCGAAGTACCGCTGAGCTCATGAGAATCTTGCGAGAGGCGAGCAAGACGCATGAGACGCGAAGCAGCATCCTTGGAGACATTGATTTGGGGGATGTAATCGCCAACGTGGTTGGCGTGGGCGACGCTCAGCATAAGGACGTTGAAAGTAGTGATGATGTCGCTAGAAGTGTATTGGCCTTTGGACACGAGCCAGGCTCCCCACCACATGAGAGTCGCTGTGACGAATGCCGCGCTGGCGTAGTTGAGACCATATATTGAGCCGGTATATATTGCTCGTTTCGTTCCGATTGCAAGAGCACTACTGGTGGCCTCCGCAAATCTCTCTCGAAATACATCCTCCAAGACCAGGCATCGTACTGTCCTAATATTGACGAAAGTCTCATGCAGGACTTGGCCTACTTGTTCGCTTGCGCTGTTACCAAGATTTTCCCAGCGATTGCTGATTGCGTTAAAAACTCTGGTGATGCAGAACATGACTGCGAGGCAACCGATAGATACGAGCACAAGCTTCCAACAGATGACGAGGGCCCAGATGAGTGCAATAACCACCGTGAAGACCATAATGATCAGGATGCAGAAGAAGCGTCCTGGAAGGTTTCGGGCCTCTTCCGCAAATTGATCCAAACACTCAGCTAGCTGTGGCACACTGTTTTCCTCCCTGTCGAAGAATTCTCGAGGCTGTAGGAGTATGCGTTTTATGCTCTCGGTTCTGAGCTTAGTAGCCCATCTCTGCGCGACAACCTCGAAGCAAACATTGAACCCGTAGTTGGCCAAGCCATCGGCCGCTGCAATGCCTAATATCGAAAGAGCGTAAGTCTGAGCCAATTGCTTTTGATTTCTTAGAGTGTAGAATGTCGAAAACAGCTGAGAAAGCACGTATCCAAAGACAGGAGTAGCCGCTGAGTGGACTAGGGAGCAAAAGAGCCCTAGGAGCACAGCGATTCGTGTTGGCCAGTCCACTGAAGGCCATACTGTGCGTAGTACACCGATAATACTTAACTGCTCGATAGTGTTGGTCGACTTCTCCTCGATGATACGACGTTGTTTGCGTCTCTTCATCCTCGCGTGGAACTTCACGCGATGGGACGGCTCTGCAGCTACACTCAATGGTCTTGGTAGTCTAGTAGACGCGGCAACAGACACGGGACTAGCTCTGGAATTCGGCCTCGACAATTCCATATCTTTGGAAAGGAAAGACGCTGCTGACAGTGGCCGTGTCGTTGTTCTGAGCGGTGATCGTTCTCGGACATTGCTAACCGCTGTCATAGGGCGCGGGCGGAGCTTGCCGGAAAAGTTGGTTGTTGTTCCACCAGAAAAATCCCCAGAAGCTCTCCAACTCCTAGTAAACGCGCTTTCGACATCCGGACTTAGGAAAGGTGAGAACATTCCAGAACGCCTGATCATGGCAGAATTAGGGCGACTTGGTGTTCTTGATCCACTCCCTGAATCTGCATAGAGGCCTACAATGAAATCCGTTTCGTCCTCAGAGTCTTCTTCGTCTGACGTTTCTTTCCAGTCTTTCTCAAGTAGGTCGAGGAATGTGTGGAACGCAGAGTGTGGCACTGCTTCCATCGTTTTCCGCGTGCCTTGCTGTACCACTTGCCCTCTGTCCATGACATACACAAAGTCTTCCGAATCGATCTGGGTAATGTCATGCGTGATAATAATGGTTGTACGGCCTCGCCTCCAAGACCGTATTGCTTGCAGTATGTTAGACCTTGTGATGTAGTCTAGTGCGCTTGTAGACTCATCGAGAATGAGTATTCGAGAATCACGCAAACGGGCGCGCGCAAGCGCCATTCTCTGCCGCTGCCCACCACTGAGACTGTTTCCTTGTGATCCCAATTCCGTGTCCAGACCGCCTGGGAGGCCTTTGACCATTTCTTGAAGCATAGCGAAAGATAGAACATGGAGGACCTCCGTGCTGTTGGCCTCCTGGTCCGGTCTACCCAAAGCAATGTTGCGTCGTATCGAGCCATTGAACAACACGCTATGTTGCTCGACGAGAGTTATCTGACGCCGGAGCCAGTGCACGTCAGAGTTTTGGATTGAATTGCCATCAAGCAGGATATGGCCAGAGGCCGGTTGGTACAGTCGAACGAGCAGCTGCCCCAGCGTGCTCTTGCCTGATCCGCTTCGTCCAATCACAAAGGTAGTCTCGCCAGCGGGGAATGACATGGAGACATTGCGTAAGGCAATCTGATCTGCCCGCGATGGGTATGAAAATGATACCTAAACGGTCAGCTTTAGCCAAATAGAAAACTTGACCCTCACCTACGTTCTGAAACTCAATGTTGCCTTCACAATTGGCCGGTATCTGTTGCCCCATCGTCTCAGTCTGAGCACTAGCTTCAGATATCTGTGCTACCAGCATTCTGAGCCTTGCGCCAGCGACCTTGCCTTTCTGCAGAACAATGAATTGAGGCAGAAATCCAGTCACTCCTTGTACAGCCATCATCGCTGCCCAGAACGTTGTAATGACCTGCCCAATGTTCATTTTGCCTTGGAATATTTGGTGTGCGCCGTACCAGAACCCTTGGAAGAAAACACTAAGCGTGAAGAATTGCATGGCACCCAATTGCAGAGCTCGGAAGTTGGCTTGTTTGTTGTACAAGCTCCCGGCCGAAGCGACCACTTTGCCGTACCTTTGAGACTCATATCGTTCTCCGTTGAAGCATTTGATGATCTCGATGCTGCGGATAGTATTGGTGAGATATTTCAATGCTTGCCGCAAAACGTCGCTTTGTTCGTTTGCGCGTTGCGCCAACAGCTTGGATAAATAGGCTGTCACGATGTACATAATAGGGACCGAGGCGACGATGACGAGGGTGAGGCTCCACGATGAATAGAAGGCGACGGCTAGAGCGCCGACGGTTTGAACAACACATTGCACAGCTAATCCGAAAGGTTGCGAAAGTGCAAGCTGGAGGTCGTGGATCTGGCTACCGCGGGTCAGCCCATGCACTCATAGCCTGCAGAGCTGTGGTTGTCCTTACGTTTGCATGGCTGGCAAGAATGCCGCTACACCGGTATCTTGCGTGTCGTACCACGCCATATCCTTCTTGAGCAATACGCCAAATATTCTCCCTCTTGCACTGCGTGCCTGCAACTCGCCGAATGTCATGAATGCGGCAAAGTGCAGACTGTTACCCAACCAGCTGACCCCGCCTATGGCTGTGACATATATGCAATAAGTCGAGACCTGCTTCAGAAATTGCGAATCTGACTTGTCGCCTTTGGCAACAGCTCCGAACTCTCGAAAGAGCAGACCGTACAGGACGGCCAGAGCGGGAAGCGTTAGGGCGGCAAGGGTCGAGGCGGATACGGCGAAGGCGAGAACGGGCACATGTTTTCGCGTAGTGAAGCTGAATAGAGCTTTCCAGTTCATGTGCTGGACGATTTGCTGCTCCTCTGTATACAGCTCATCTTGCTTGTCCGCTTCGTTGGTGCTATTCAAAGTTGCGGAGGTCGCCATAGATGCGACCGATATCTGCAGGCACCCGTGGAGAGAGGAGAAACAAGTGGAAAAACGCTGCAGAGAATCGAGGTGCAAGAAGAATATTGAGGTTGCGAGTGATGTTGAAAGTTTGGGCTACCAAATGTGGACTAGTTCGTGAATACCACACGGCAGCTTGCATGTTGTTCTCGCGTGCTTTGTCTCGCCCTTGGTATTGTTCCAACTTGCAGACATCACTGCCGCGAACCATAACCATCTAGATACCAGAAAGCAATCGATACGCTAAATACGAGCAAAAATCAATTGATAACTCAATTTTTGTCGCGGGGTTCGGTCTACGCCGGCGAATATACATGCGCACATCTCATCACATTTTCGCTATGATTTGGTAGACATGAATTCTAGCATGCCAAAAGCTGGTGCCAGGTCGTTCATGATTCACTATCTCTTCCTCATCGGACTGCGGCGGTTGTGGGTATCTTAATAAGACGTTGCCAAGCGGCAAGAATAAATGCGGAGGTATTCCCAGGCGCCGTTGGACGTGCGATGAGGCGCCGTATGCCATGCCGAGTCGACGGGCACGCATCGTTTAAGCGATCGTGGACATAGTTCAGAAGTCGTGTGCTGATAGATCTTGCCCTCAGTTGCCGTGCGCCTTCTCGTAGATCCAGTCGTTGTGGCCCTCACGGTTTCTGCTCTGGTTAGCCTCTTCATTTAAATCATCCGTTTATAATTGTACTGACCTGGCAATCTCAACCGCGTAGAACTGCATGCGCACCGACATGATGGTTGTGTCGGGGCCGTATTCAGCCTTTGGCGAGTCCCGCAGCATGGTCCCAAAATTGTAGTCGTCGATCTTATTCTCATATTCACCAATGAACTTGCGCCATCGCTCCTTGCCCTCCTTGCTCTTCATGGCGTCCTGGTCGAGCTTTCCACCGACGTTAATTTCGGGAAAGTCCTTCTTGAAGTGGGTGTAGATGTCGTCGTCGATCTTGGTGAGGCGGAGGTTGGAACCCTTGACCTTCTCAAGGATGTTCCAGTACGTCTCCATGTGCTTTCCTGCTTGCACCGCCCATTGTGCTTCGACCTGAGCTCCAGTCAGTTATATTCGATGACGTCGCGGAGGTTTGCCTTACATCGGGGTTGTTGTCCTGCGCCCCCTCCGGAATGGCGCCCTGCGTTCCGAGAGACATGTTGCCTGATGCAGGAAGATACGTAGTTTGACTGAGGGTTCTTGTAGGATATATGTGCAAGTATAATGGATCTGGTGGTGCTATTGACTGAGTATATACCTAAATTTTCGAGCTGGCAGAAAAGCACCCCGCCTTGCCCCGCAGTCGCGCTTACTCAACGCCAAAATCCAATCGAGAAATTAGGAGCGACTTCCAGCCACTTCTCCAATGTCCCCGAAGCTTCATGTAGGTCTTCTTCTGTCGCCTGTGATTGTGTTTGGCTAAGTGGCATAGCATGAATGTACTCGCGTTCCGATAACGGCTTTGGCCGATTGTGGACGTCTTCTCGTTGTCGCTGAAGGACCTTACTTGCGCTTCTATGAACGCCAAGACAACATATACCTTTGGTCGGAACGAGTTTTTGAAGCTCAAGCTATACATGGCATTTCCGAACTCGAAGTTGAGATTGGTAGTGCGCATCTCATTGTCTGGGGAGGGTTGCTGGTCCGCACAGTAAAATTTGGCTTCAGGGGCTACGACAATGATGCCCGCATCTGCCTGGAGAATTTCCAACTGTCTAACGTTGGAAGAGCGCCTGACTGGATCTTGAACATCCTTCCAGCGCCTTACACGTTCGGAGACCCTAATCCGGTACGATGTCCGGCGGTAACCGCACACAATGCACTGCTTGAAATTATCTTGCATCCTCCCACTGAGATCAAGGACACCAACGAAGTTCCATTCATCTCGGTGAGCGAACTGACTTCCAGCTCTCGTTCAATTCTCTACTCTGCACATCTATCGTGGGATGCAGAACATCATGTCATACTCGTTGCTGCAGGAACCGCATTCGGCGAGATTATCTACTGGTCGTGGGATCCAACGCGTGACCATGAAAGCAGATCACGTATCCACCGCGTCTTCCTAGGTCACGAAGGCTCTATATTTGGGGTACAAATTTCCCCCAAGCTCCCCATTGATGATCAGGAGTCAAGGCGGTTGCTCGCAAGCTGTAGCGACGACCGCACAATACGCATCTGGGATGTCAGCGGCGTTTCCGCGGAAGAAGGGGAATCTTCACTTGACGGTGACCTAGAATTGCAGAGGACAAGGCATACCGGTTTCACCAATGCTTCTTTCGATACTGCCGTATCGAACATCGACTGTGTTGCCATCGGCTGGGGCCATACTTCCCGCGTCTGGAATGTGAATTTTTTCCAGAACGACTCGTCACCTAGCGATGTTTTCGTCCTGTCTTCAGGTGAGGATGCTACGTCACGTACATGGAGACTGGTCACCAAACCTAGTGAGATATCTAGTCCGCCGGGATTGCCAAAGTGGCAGCTTGAGCTGGTGGATACAGCAGCCTATCACAATGGCAAAAATGTTTGGTCCATGGCTTTGCCGAGCTTGCGTAGCGGTGATTCCGCCACTCTTGGAGGAGCCGACAGTAAGATCACACGGTTTTGTATGAAGACGTACCAAAACAGTCATCCCATCAAACAGTCACAGTATGATATAGGCTTCTTTGCATCTTCTCCAGCGCTGCTCGAGGATAGCACTGCAGTTACAGAGAAAACGGGTCACGGCTCATCCAAGCGGACCGAGTTCCTCAGAAGCTATGCATTCTTAGATGAAACTACTTTCATCCTGACTACTAATTCTGGTAGAGTCTATCTTGAGACTTTAGCTTCCGTGGTCAGTGCAAAGATCGAGCGGTCGATACTACTTGCCCAAGTAGATGATCTAGGCGGATACTCCGTCTGTGTAGGAGAGAGCTCACTCGGTGTAGCTTTCGTTGCTAGTGCGACAGGAACTCTGTACGCATATACCAAGGACACGTCGCGCTTATCACAGCTGTATACTGTCAGTGGCAAGATTGGTGAAGTCTTCACGGAACATCCCGTAGAAATGCCGCAGTCGAGACGAATAGTTCTGTTGGTTACGCTAGTTGGACAGAAGGTTGCTCACCTGCTTGAAGTCAATCTTTTGAGGAGCGACGAGCCAACAGTCTTACGTACGACCATCCTACCGATCTCAGATCAAATTACTGGACTCGCCATTACGAGCATGATCCATGCCTACACCGTTGATGGAAGATATGTCTTTGTTGGTTTCCGCCGTGGGTCGATTGCCGTATACCGCATACCAGATGAACGCGATGGAGAAACTCCGGGATCGGCCAAGCTACTCAGGATCATCGATTCCGTCCACGGTAAAGAGACTGTCACCGCTATGACCTGGATAGTCAGTGGCTCGACCACCTTGTCTGGTCATTTGGTCTCGACAGGAAGAAACGGCTGCATGGCCATTCACTTCATCGACCTAGCGAACAACCTCTACCACTCAATAGTCCATGACATTTCGCTACCTGTCGGCCCGAACATCGAGGGTCTCTATATCCGTGACGACCAATTACACGTGTATGGATTTTCAAACAAGGAGTTCGTACTATATAACACTGCCACCGAAGAAGTTATTATGAGTGTCGAAACCGGCGGCGCGCATCGGAGCTGGACATTCCGACCCAACCTCTCCTCATACCGTGGTGGCACTCTTATCTGGACACGAGCATCAAGTATGCATATTCACACACAACCCGAGCAGAATCACGATGTGATACGCTCTGGTGGTCACGGACGCGAAATAAAAGCTGTCGCTGTGTCACCAGTTATTGCTACGAACAAAGGCAACAGACAGTTCATAGCCACCGGCGCCGAAGATACTGACATTAAAATTTTCCAATACTGTAACGATCACCTCACGTGCCTTCGCACCCTGCGTAAACACACGACTGGGATCCAAGCTCTCCAATGGTCTGCTGACGGCTCGTATCTCTTTAGCAGCGGCGGTTGCGAAGAGTTCTATGTTTGGAGGATAAGTCGCGTCCCGTCTGAATTGGGCGGCATAGGCGTGGTGTGCGAAGCAAGCCTCCCACCCGAAAGCGAGCACTCCGACCTACGCATCATGGCATTCGAGGCTAAGCGACAATCGGACACGACCTTCCTAATTAGTATGGTATTTTCGAACTCTACAGTCAAGGTACGCACACCTTCATGCTTCAAAACCCAAAATAGGCACATCAATTTGCTGATAAAGAGTAGTTGTACATGTACGATCTCACAATGCTAGAGAAGTGGCACAAGTGCGCTTCCGGCCACTACTTCACTTCTTGTCTAACACAATGCGCATTCGTTCCTTCAGGCGAGGAAAACATGCCATTTGTAATCCTTACAGCCGGTACTGACGGGCATGCCGTCCTTTGGCCTACTGTGTCTTTCCCGAAGCTCGAACCGCTCACATATCATTCCCCCATCACACTCCACCAGTCCTCCTCGAAAACTCTGGTTATACATCACCTTTCCAAGAAGGATGTCAAGACGGTCATGACGCTCATCGTGAGCGGCGGCGATGATGGCACACTAGCCTTCCTCCTCGCTTGCACTAGCTGGAACGGCGTAGAATGGGCCAGTCCCCCAGTCATAGTGGTTCGGGCACATGCTTCAGCTGTGACGGCATGTGCGGTGCTCACACACAATGCCCGGACGTTTGTAGTGACAAGTGGGAATGATCAATGGGTGCGTCTATGGGAACTCACCATGTACGAAACGGACGCGGACTTAGAAGGCAATAATCGGCCAGCAACGAAGAGCATTGGAGAGATCAAGCGCGTTGGAAAGATCAAGACGAGTGTTGCAGACGTGTCGAGTATGGCTGTTTGGGAGTCAAGAGAGGAGAAAGAAGAGGACGAGGAGAATGTAGCAGAACAAGAGAAGGGGGACAAAGCTGCGAGGGTGCTCGTTTGTGGCGTTGGCATGGAGGTTATCAGGATAGAGTGGGAGACGATGTGATAGGATTGATGGATAGAGTAGAACCTCAAGAACTTCTCAAACGTTTCTCGCGGGGCATGATAAGCTGCATTGAAGGACCTACCATACCACCACCTATTAGACACAAGTCAACAATACAGCAATGTTAGTCTATAAAAGTAACAGCGTCTACTCTGTTATACAGGGCGATAATTGTGTATATATTAAAATTGTTTTATTCGCAGCTCTTGTGCTGTTGTAGGCAGATAGGCAAGTTGCTTAATTCCGGCCTTCTATGCCAGAAATCAAACGTGCGGCGATCTACGGCCACCGCACCTGCTTTTTCCGGAAGTTTGAGCTCGGCCCTCACCCGCCGCTTCCTACAACCCCCACGCTGTATATACGAAGATACAACCTCGCTTTCAAGGCTTTCTCGTCCCATCCGACATTCGCGATGCCCTGAGGCAACATCTGCAGCGGGTCACAGACTGGCCCACGATGCCGACCGAACCCCGCTGGAGCTGCACGATTCCCTCCCTCCATGACGATACACCGCTCGATGTTCGCATATACCACCCCTCCGTATTAGAGTCAGCGAAGGAGAAGCCATGGAAGAAGCGGGGCATTGTGATGGCGCATCCGTACGCGCCTATGGGCGGCTCGTATGATGACCGCGTTGTGGCCATTGTGGTCGAGGAGTTTCTTGCGGCTGGGTGGGCCGTAGGCACATTCAACTTCAGGCATGGCGCCCCTCCTCCGAGGTGGATCAACTTACTGACCTGTTGTAGAGGCGCACATGGAGCGAAAGGACGCACGAGTTGGTCTGGCAAGCCTGAGCTCAATGACTACCGATCTTTTACCGGCTTCTTCATGCATTACCTGTCCTACCTGCGACCTAATCCACCGTCAGACGCTACGTTCACTCCAGATCAATCGCCGGTATCGCCCACAATTGCGAGGAAGGACGCAGACGAGGAAACCCCGATCGTGGTCCTCGGTGGATATTCTTACGGCTCGATTATCCTTCGACACCTTCCACCCCTTCCTTCCATTCTGCAGCCCTTCGCCGCTCCATTCGCCGGCTCTGCAGCCCATGAGATTGTCCTATGTGCCCACAAGCTCAGCGACCAAGCCAACCTTGAATTCATCAACATAGCGCGAGATCAGGAGCGACGTAATAGAGTAAGGCACGAGCACAAATTATCGGTCAAGATGGGCGGTGAAGAGACGAGTCCCGAGAAGAGACGGAGCAGCAGGGAAATCAGGCGAAGTATTGATGGAGGAAGGAGCTTAGACATCGGGAGCAGGTTACGGACTCTCAGTCATAGTCATCAGGGACGGAAGAACATCTCTCCACAGCCTCCTGCTATAGTGGGAATGATCCCTGCGATCCAAGTCCCAGAGGTACGGTATCTCCTTGTGTCGCCGCTTACACCGCCGACTGCAACACTCGCGGCACCTGGGCTAGCGCGTGGGTTTTGGAATCGCTCGGGCGATGAGGATGCTACGCTCAAGCGGCACCAGACGCTGGCAGTGTTCGGCAATCAGGATATGTTTGCCTCAGCGAAGAAGATGAGGGAATGGGCCGCGAGGATAGATGAGGATAACCATGTGGGTTTTGGCAGCATTGAAGTCCAGGGTGCGGGGCATTTTTGGCACGAGCCGGGCGTAGAACAGCAGCTAAGAGAAACACTACAGCTCTGGGAGAAGCGCGTAAGGGACTGAGATAAAGGAAGTATGGAGGCGAGTGTTGATACCCATCGGAAATCACGAGTATTGAAATTCAGAATCGTGCCTTCATCGCTTAGACGTACTGGGCCCACGGCAGCCCCAGCTTCTCCTGTATATACTCCACCGCTTCGACCACCTTCTCATCCTCATATCTCCTTCCCACCGCTTGCACGCTCACAGGCGCGTTGACATACTTCTCAGGAGAATCTGGCATAAGTTAGCACCGTACATCCCACTCCCTTTGGTTTACTTACAAAGCTCATGATTATACTTATCCTGCTCATTCCTCGGCACATACCGCTCCTCACTAATATCATCAGCCGACACCTTACTCACTGGCGCCACAAGCGCCGGATAATCCAGCAAATTCCACTGCGCGGTGTATCCCCAGTATCTTGCGCAATCTATGGGCGGTGCGGCACCAGGTCCTACAGGGCACAACAAGACGTCTATCCCGCTTTCTTCCCAGTGCGCCGCGTATTCGGCTCTGTACGCGTCCCGCTTCGCCGTCCAGTCCCACATCTCCGCAATGGTGAGCGATTTGACATTAGGATTTTCCTTCAGAATGAACTTGGACAAGGGACGCCAGGGTTCGCCCGACGCAGCAATGGCGGCTTTCTCTTCTGCGCCCCCGTCGGCAAAGTAGAGAGAGGAAATTATGGTCCAGGCAAGGTCGTGCTTGAGAGGCGTGAAAGGGACCACTTCTACGCCTGGGACCTTCGCAAGTTCCTCTGCGAGGGAGTTCAGGGCGCGGAGGACGGGCGGATGTGGACGCACGACTCCATCATCAGTCAACACACCGATTTTGAACGTCTTGTTCCCGTCTTTTGAGATGGGGAATTGTGATTCGCTGTTCCAAGGTAGAGGGACAAGGCTGGGCTCCCGGATCCAGGGTTTCGCGTCGATGAGCGTCTTCATGAATACCTTGATTCCTGCTAGCGAAGTCGAGAGTGGACCGATGACGGCGAGGATATGCTCCGCGCTCAACATCGTTGCGGTCATTCCCTGCATCGGCAGTCTATTACTCGTGGGCCTCAATCCCCACACTCCATTATTTGCCGCAGGGGATCTGATGCTTCCCCCGATATCTGTGCCGATGCCTAAACAGCTTCCACGCATGCCGAGTAGGGCGCCTTCGCCGCCGGACGAGCCACCGCTGGTGAGGTTTCGGTTAAACGGGTTGTAAGTAGTGCCAAAGTAGTTTGAAGAGGTTTCGAGGTGCATGAGGGTTTGGGGCTGTGTGGTGCGGGCGTAGAGGATACAGCCTGCTGCTAGCAAGATGTCCAGGATGTGTGCGTTAGATGTGGGGGTGCGATCGGACCAAGAGATGAAACCAGCGTTACAGGTGTGGTCCTTTATATTGATCATTTCTTTTGTGGAGATCGGTAGCTAGAAGTGCTTGTCAGTGCAGACTCTGGGAAGGGTGAGGCGAAGACGCACACCGTGGAGTGGGCCCATGGGCTTGCCATGTTCTTTGAGGTATGCGTCGAGATATGCGGCGCGCTCGAGCGCAGCTTGGGGCATTAATTCGGTGATACAGTTTACAAGATTCTGCGCGAGGGCGGCGCGTCTGAGGAACGCGTTTGTTACGGTTGCACTGGATACATCGCCAGAAGAGAGCTTTAAGAGGAGATCTACGGGATCAGATTCGGTGATTGAGATTTCCTCTGGAGTGAGGATGGTCTTGGGCAACGGGGTTGAGTCTAGCGGTAGCTCGGGGATGTCTGGTATGGGAGGTTCGACTGCGGCAAGAGCGGCATCTCGGTGTTGTTGGATGCGCTTGGCTATGGTTTGCCATGATTCGAGAGCTTTAGAGGAGGAAGGTGAGGGGAGCATTGAGGGGGAAATGAGACTGGCGTGGATGCGAGAATAAACTGAATTGAAAAGACCCGACATTGCGGATGGTATTGGATCGGATTGAAAGTAACGATGACCTGTGATCGCACGAAGTACAACAATATGAACACGAATGACTGTAAGGTACTGAGATAATCTGCATGAAAGAAAGAGAGTGAGTTTAGGATTCAATCAACAGCTGCAAGAAACAAGATAACGCGCGAAGATAAGGAAACGCTACCTCGGATGGGAAACTGCAGTGCTGTTCATGTGAGGGGCTGTTGCGGTCCCGAAGATAGGGGAGCGTACTACTGCGATGGAGAGTAGATAGGCGACAATGTGGTCCAGGAACTATCGTGTCGTGTGCACGTGCTCAGCAGTGATACTTGTCCAAAGGGTTCTGTCCACACTTTATCTGCTTTTTGACATACTCGAAGTCCCTGGTACTTGGGAACGCCGTTGCGCGTTGAAGCCACAGCAGGTGGGGATGGCGGGGTAGTGATATGCTCTTTAAGGCGTTATTAGCGTTGATGGTGCGATTGGTTGATCTTGTCACTTCGATGAGGCTGTCTACGTGAACAACATTGTATTCAATCAGGATAGTTCGCGAAGGCTCTGACATTGTTGAAAACATCTGCCTCGATACGATGCCGAGTTTGAAACGCATGCCATCCTTTTTCAATCCAGATGTTGGTCCAAAATAGTATAGTGGCCGCTTCCGTCCAATGTAAGCCAACGTTGGCCGCGGAAGTGCTACGGCATGTCTGCATTGGGAAGTCCCGTGTGGATTGTTCCCCGCAACAATTATGTGGCACTCTCGTATGTTCTGCCATAGGTAGCGAAGGCGCCATGGAAGCGTCGCGGTCCGCCCTAGATCGTGATCATATGATACAGTGATGTTTTTCCGTCGTCAGGAAAGGGTCTTGTCCCTTCAATTCCCTTTCTCCTGTCCCTGGTTTCCATTCGAACAGTATTCCTCTAACTGCCTTCCTCAACCCTCTTATCTGCAATACAAAAGTAATGGGCAGCGTCGCAAATATGGCTTCAAAAGGTCTTCCTGAGTTCAGCTTAAGCGACAAAGTCATCCTAGTGTCTGGAGCTGCGCGTGGACTTGGCCTCACCCAAGCAGAGGCATTGCTCGAAGCCGGAGCTACTGGTGAGTATAAGTCGCATCCCATATACCCGTATACTGATGAATAGTACAGTGTACGCCCTTGATCGACTGCCTGAGCCTTCGCCGGAGTTTCACGATATCGCAAAGCGCGCAGCGACGGAGCTCGGCACAGAGCTGCAGTACCGGCAGGTTGACGTACGTGAGGTAGAACAGCTCAACAAGATCGTTGAAGACATTGCCAGCAAGCACGAAAGGCTGGACGGGCTCATCGCGGCCGCTGGTATTCAACAAGAGACTCCCGCACTCGAGTACACGGCGGAAGATGCCAACCGCATGTTCGAGGTGAACGTCACTGGTGTTTTCATGACCAGCCAGGCGGTCGCGAAGCAGATGATCAAGTACGGCAACGGTGGAAGTATTGTACTAATTGCCAGCATGTCCGGTAGCGTAGCCAACAAGGTACTCTTCCTCCTCAAACGATTAGAACTCCAAGGCTGACGCATACCAGGGTCTCATTTGTCCTGCGTATAACGCGTCGAAAGCTGGCGTGATTCAGCTCGCTCGAAACCTCGCCATGGAGTGGGGCCAGTACAACATCCGTGTAAACACCATTTCCCCCGGATATATCGTAACGGCCATGGTGGAGGCGTTGTTCGTCAAGTTCCCTGAGCGCAAGGAGAACTGGCCCAAGGACAACATGCTCGGTCGTCTTTCCAAACCCTCAGAATACCGAGGCGCTGCAGTATTCTTGCTGAGCGATGCTAGTAGTTTCATGGTGAGGTCTTTCCCAATTGTCAATTGATCATCGCTGACATGAACCAGACAGGATCTGACTTGAAGATCGATGGTGGACACTCTGCGTGGTAATGATTGCTTCCATGGCTGCTAGCATAGCGTGACTGGTTCCTTGGTATGGAGCGAGGCGTTGGTACAATGCTGTATGTTATAATGGCAATTTCGCGGGAATCCACGGCAGTCAGTGAATCCAGCAATCGAAAGCAACTGTTTTGGAGTATGCGATACATCAAGACGTAATCCTTGTCATCATCTGCCGTCCCAAGCCTCCAAAGCCTTCCTGTCGAACTTTACGTCCAGCAAGTTCATTTGCGAAGTTGATTTGCGATCGCAGATCCCAGTCGTCCTGCATATCGTTAAGAGCATAAAGCATGCCAGCAATGAAGGTGTCGCCGGCTCCAATCGTATCAACCACCTGACTCTGCTCCTGCTCTCGCTGCCAACCCTTCACTTCTGCCCACCTAATATTCACACCGGATTTCTCGACCGCAGCCGCTCCCTCAGCTCCCCACGTGCAGCACAAAACAGCTCCGTCTCTTGCATCACTCAACTGTGCTTGCAAGAAGCTCCTAGCATCCTCGAAACCCCACTTTGTGGCCCAAAGCTTCGAATAGAACACCACATCCGCCATCCTTGCAACCTCAACCATTCCTGTCCGTTCCGGTTTCTCACATTCCAAACTAATTCTACACTCTGGAAATTCCTCACGCAGAAACCTCACGCACTGCGCCGTGAAATCCGGTATTCTTCCCTCAAAATGAAACCACATCTGCTCCCACTTCGGCCCCGCTTGGCTCCTCGCCATCTGTAGTACTCTCTCACCGAACTCTTCCGTCGTCATTTCCGGCAATTGGTTGATACTAATGATCGTCCTACTCAGATTCTGCTCGTTTTGAAGGATATAACTACTCGCCGCCTCCTTCGCACCTTCCCTAAACACAGCCGACCCATCGATATTCACACCTGGTAGACTCTGCTGAATGAAGTGTTTCGCGGCAGATTCCTTATCCGGGAGCACAGAGCATAAATGCAATTTACTATACTCTGCGTTCTGACCACCTGCATATGAGTTCAGCTGTTGGAGAACTTCGAGCGTGTTAGCTGTATTGCCTCCGCGGCGCTTGATGAGCTTCTTTGCGCGGAGTTTCTCGTCTTCAATGGGATAATGGGGGACGGTAAGGATAGTGTCGATGTACACGGCGCCGATGCAGACGATGTGATTGTCGAATTCTGACATGCTAATCAGAGGTGTACGATCCTGAAATTAGCTGAAGATCTTTGAGACTGCAATGAATGCGCCGTCTGCTTTGGGGAAGAAGAGGGTGACGACACACGTTGATTTCGCTGACTAAGTAGTGGCCGAGGCTGCAACCTTCAGGGAAGCCACGACAGTATATTCACAAACAACAGCAACTCGTTCGCGCCTGCTCTCCCCGCTGGCGATGACGATGCCTATAAAGTAGGCGTCCTATTACGAGCTCCTTGCTCTGCTTGAACACGCCAACCGCCAGCGTCGTCACGTCCTGTCGCTGTGCGCGAACAGCTCTAGGCCTCACTCTCCACGGCTTTACACTACCTGTATTATACCTGCCGATCACCGTGCAATAGCTCCGCCCGACTCTTTCGTACGCTCTGCTGGAACGGAATAGGCGATAGAGGGTCAGCGGCTTGTCATGCCGACGCCCTCATCCGTCTCTCGATATCGACCCGCAGTCCTCGTACTTACTGGCGCGGCGGCCGCATATGCAACATGGCTTCTGTACACCAGCTTCAGCGGCACCACATCCGAGGGCCTCCATCGAAGCAATGCGATCCGCAGGCCGAACAACCGCACTCGTCCTCGCAATCCTGCGCCATCGCACCATTCGTCTCGTGTCGTCGAACAACTCCTGGCTGAGACTACTGCCCTGGGCGAGTTCGACTTCTTTGGTCAGATCATCAGACCGGGCCCGGGGAATAATATGGATCACGATGCTCTGCTAGCGCTTGGACGCCAGCTCGATCCAAATGCCACCGATGAGCTCATTGAGGCGCGCATCGAAGAGGCCTACGACTATTATGTGGATCGCTTTCTTGACGCGCTGGCCCAAGGACGTCCGCTCGCAGAGCTTCCGACTGCGGAGCTTGAAGTCATCGTGAGCATAACGAACGAGCAGTCGAACTGTAAGTCAATGCTATCCTGAGACGAGACAATGTTGGGAAGCAATCAAAGCATGACCTTAGCTATATGCTGACATCTTCACAGGGCAGGGAATGGACCACGCATTTCAAAGACTTCGCAACAGAACCTCAATCCTCGACGCTCAAGGACAACCCGTGAACGATCTCGAGACTATACCGCCTACCGAGGTTGGTGATTGGGAAGAGGACATTGTAGGCGATGCTGAAGGCCAGACGCTTCAACGGACCTTGTATCATATAGCGGAGGATCGTGCCCGGCATGAGGGCGTCATTCACCGTGGCATTACCTGTAATGGTTGTGATAGTAAGCCTATCCGTGGCATCAGGTGGCATTGCGCGAATTGTGCCGATTTCGATCTGTGTTCTGATTGCGAAGCGACGAATTCCCACGCCAAGACGCACATATTCTACAAGATTAGGGTACCAGCACCAAATCTCAGCATTACCAAGCAAGAGCCCCTCTATCCAGGACGACCGCACATGATGAGCCCATCGATTGATGCGAAGCTGAAGAGACGCCTAGTCATCGACACTCGGATGGAGGCAGAGGAGATCGAAGCGCTGTGGGATCAATTCACATGTCTTGCCACGACTACGTGGACGGCAGACCCCAACGGTCTTGGCTGGGCACTCGACCGACGCGCTTTCAATCACGCCTTCATACCGCGTTATTCGACCTTCAAGTCGGCACCAAACCTCATCTACGATCGTGTGTTCTCGTACTTTGATACGGATCACAATACCTTGATCGGCTTCGAGGAGTTCGTCAAAGGAATTGATGGGTTGCATGCGACCGACGTGCACGTCAAGCTAAGAATAGTCTTCAATGGATACGATATTGATGGCGATGGGTTCATATCGAGAAAAGACGTTTTACGAGTGTTTAGAGCTCATTATGCGATCGAGAGAGAAGCGACAAGGAAATACCTCGCAGAGTCTGCTGAAGAGATGTCTGTTCGTGGCGCTCTCGAAGTCATACAATCTGCCCAACCTTTGGGATCCGCGTTCACACAGGGCGCTATCGAGCCAGGAGAGCCTAACTGGCTTCTGGGGAGAAAGCCATCGGATGATGAGGTCGATACTGCACCCATAATTGAGAACCGGCCGGACACATTGGATCGCGAAACTGTCATTGCAAGCACGAACCCTCGCCTAAACGGTGAGGACGGGCTCGAGGACTCACAAAAGGTGGTAAATGATGCCCTTCGAGACAGATGGGCCCGAAGACAATTTTATACCGACGAAGAGGAAGGTTTCACCCGACCGCAAGGGGCTACTGACAGTCCATCCACACCTTCATCTGATCATCAGCCTAAAGGATTCCACGATGAGGATGCGGTAGAGATTGTAGAGAATGAACCTCCAACTCCGGAATCAGAACGTCCGAGATGGTCTCGATCCTCTTCTAAGGTTCGCTTTCAGGATGACGTGGGATGGACGTGGAAACGCGCTCCAATGCCTCAACCTCCTCGCGACCGGTAGGCGAACGTTGGGTGGCTATGAGATACCCGAGCCAGAGAAAGATCTCGGCAAAGAAGTGCTCTACCAGATTACCCAGCAGGCTTTCAACGAACTCCTCGATCTCTGTTCAAAGAAGGAGAAGACGCCGCAATGGACGCATACGCATGCAGAGATGAGCGACGGCGCTTTGTAACCGAAATCGATGCGGTGCTGGAGAGGTTTAACAGCGACGGGGACTTGCTCAAGCGGATCGTTAGTGTGGGGCCCTTTACGTACGCCAATGTGTCCTGAAGGCTTTTTGTCAACAAGACTTCAGCTTGTTCGCACCCAATGCTCCTCTCAAACAAGCAGAAGCTGCAGCTATGGTCGGTGACATGTTCAAGGCCGCGGAGAGCAATATAATGTCACTTACAGTACCTTTGGCCCAGGAGCGGCAGCCAAAGAGTCCAGGCTGTGGCTCGCGATGTTGTACAGAGCCCAGTTGGAACACGAGCTCAAGGAGACTATTGAGGAGCTGGCCATCAGACAAGGTTGGATGTCAGTTTCGAAACCTGCGTCGCCTATAATCGAGCATCGCAAGAGTGTGCCCGCGACGATTGAACGAGACCAGACCTTTCCGCAATTTCGTCCAAATTCGTGAGCGACATGGCACGAACGGTTAAGGACGCTGCCCGATACCACGGTAGACGATATGCTTGCGTCGCTTGACCATCCGTTCGGTAAGTCACTTTACCTTTACAACCTATTCCTCTCCCCATGCAAGGCCGAATCTCTTCTTGCAATTCGAGCTTTACGTTGATTCCTCCTACAGTCCCACTCTTCGTTGTCCCTCAACCTAAGACAAGGACCAACCTGTCAGATGAACAGCCTGCCACAGAAGTGGCACTGCGCCCTACGCCCTCGACGAGTACGGCATTACCCTCTCCCGCCCAATTCCACTTCCAGAGCCTCTTCCTCACCCAATCATGCATATCCTCTCTTTCGAAAAACGGTACAATTGCCGATGAAACACGCCTCTTGAGTCAACACCCAGCTTTCGACCCCTGTGCCCCACAGCAGGACGGTACGTTTCACCAGCCATACTCGCGGCCGCCAACGACGATAATGCGAACATGCACTTGCGACTTGTGGCTTTGACTAGGCTAGAGAGCGTGGACCGACGCGATGGTGAAAGGAAGGGCAGTGGGAAGGTCAATTTCGACGAATTTGTGCGTGCAACGAGGGAGGGAAAGATGAGGTTCTTGAGAGCTGGATAGAATGGGTGAGCTTCTAAAAGAAACATAGACTCATTGTGATATCTCGAACTTTGTATGGCGGACTGTGCGGGAGACGGCGTTGATGATACCACATTTGCATTTCGTTGTTTAGAAGACGACTAGATTCACCGTGTACGGGCCGGGTAGTCAGTCCAGATGTAGGAAAAAATTCACGAGGTCACATATGTACATGCGGATCCTCTGTGCTGTAAGCGCAAAAGAGACAGACTCTTCACAGTATTTCTACAATCATGTGCGGCAAGCAATGTGATCGATGGGTGTAGATACGGAAGCTGGAGTTGTGATACAGGAATGACATTCGAAAAGTGGGTCTCTCATACTGATAGATTCGACGGTTTACCTATTTGAGACAGGTTTGCCCTTCCTAGTGAGGGAATCAAATCGTTCTGCATAACGAGAGACTAGGAATACGATCCTCACTTGCGCAGATCCGAATCTGGGAAACTTGATCGTGAGCTTCGTACAGTTCAACATAGCATGCTCACTGGGGTCTATATCGTACCCGATAGCTAATGTTAGATGCTGTGGTTTCACATATTAATGTGTAGGGCTTATGGATAAAGCGTTGATCGAGGTGCTCGCTCGTAGCAAGTAGAACGGGTTGGATCTCCTTAAATCCGCGCTCACTAAAAGCAATGTTTCCGAATTAGTTTGATATGTACGTACGTAATACGACAGAATCTCTCATTACTTCGTGAACCCGGTTACTCATCTCTTTCAAGACTCGTTTGCAACTCTGACCACGATCTTTGCCCCTTGTTCGCCCTGTCCTCAGCTTCTCGTATGCCTGGGCGCATTCTCGAATGTGTAGATCTCATCAATCACCGGCTTGACCTGTCCCTTCACACTAAGTCTGCCAAACCCTGATAGTCGTTGAAATTCGTTGAAGCCGAGGCGAAAGAGAAGGGCGTTTTTCCACCTCCGAGCCATGTAGGCAAAGCAAGCCTACATGCAAGGTCGAAAACGAACCCCAGGCTGACCTGTGATCCAATCTGTACGTACCTCGCACCGGGCTCCGTAAACTAGGTGCTTTCCAGTACAATGCCTTCGGCTCACCAACGTTGTCGAGCACGAAATCAAGCTTCTTTTCACCCTTCTCCAGGGCGCTTACCACGCTCTGCGTGCGGTAATCAATGACCTCGTCCGCCGCCCAGGTCCTTGCACAGCTGCACGTTCGCGCCTACACACCGATCAGCAGCGCCCCTCTCGATCCCTAGATCTGGGACTGGAAACGCAACTCACCAGAACACCGTCGTAACAACCTCACACCCCAACGCCTTCGCAATCTGCACCGCAAAACGTCCCCGTCCCCCCACTCCCACCATTCACCAGCACCCTATCCCCCCTCTTCACGTTCTTGACCAGACCCTGATACGTGACCACCCCGCAAATACCCAGCGTCGCACCCTGCTCGAACGACACGCCATCAGGCAACGGCACAGTCCCAGCAGCCGAGCCTATGACATACTCACCCAGCGTCCCATACTGCTGTTTAGGCTCAAGTTTTCCAAAGACACGCTGGCCGACTTTGAGCGCTGACTTGGGCCCGGGTTCGGCGACCACGCCGGCGAAGTCGAGGCCTGGGGTCGCGGGTTTGGGAATGGCGAGCGAGCCGGCCGACTATGGGCAGTTCGGGGAGCTTGTAGTCAATGGGGTTGACGGAGGCGGCGTGGACGCGGATTAGGGACTTCCCGGGCGGAGGGGGCGGGAGGGGAGGGGAGCGGTGGGGTTGAGGGTGAGGGCTGATTCGAGGGTTGTTTTGCAGGTGGTCCATTGCCAGGCGTGCATTGTTGATGGGAGGTTTTTAGTGGAAGGGAGGCGGGTGGTTGCTGTTTTGGTCGCCATGGTTTGGTGTGGGTGAGGTAGTGGGGATTAGTGAGAGGAAAAGAAGACGAATGAATCGCAGTGAGAGAACAAGGAAGTTATATGGTTACGCTCCTCCGATGATATTTGGCCGCGATGGTTGTGCTTTTGGATGGTTTGAGACAATATTCTATCGGCCGATAGAATATCTTGTGCAGCCTCCGGCCAATCGATTCGGATCCCCACGCGGGGTTGTGTAACAGCAACTCCAACTTGTCTGGCAGGAGATGCACCTGTGCAGCGTTGTTCTCATGTAATCATATCTATGAAGTTGAGCAGTCATCTCTCACTGATGTCAAAAGAGGGTAGTTTCAAGCATCGCGCTGTTAGAAACGAGGTTTGAGCGCGCCAGAGCTATAGCATCAGGTAGTCATTTTTGATATGGCGATGCTCGATTCCAGTATTGGCTTCATCGCTAGGTAAGCTGTACGTCGATACCATAGGTTTTTACCGACCGGTGCGAACTGCGTGGTCCTTGCGGCGTGGTGTTGACGACAGACAGTGCACCCATGTTGTCTAGGCTCTACGCTATATCACATCACGTGGGACGCGCTTCACCTCCGGCACGAGGCTCTCTCAGGGATATGTTCCTTCGTCCGACTGCTTTTGTACGAGTGCTACCTCGCGCGATTTCCAGGTGCAACATGGCGTTGCAGAGAATTGCAAGTTTTCATTAAACGTTGAACTAGCGGCTCCCAGTGGGGAAAGAGCAAGGCTTCGGCAGAGACTCGCCGCTGCCGTTGGGTGGCGAACACGTAACGGGCTGCCCGTGCGGGCTAGCTGTCGAGATAACACCATGCAAGCTCGAATGCGCGCAATTGAGCCAAAGTTTGGAAATCTGGTGTTTAAGGGTCGTGAGGTCGAGCAAGATGCAACACCGATAAGCCAGCCAAGATGACCGACCTTAACGCTGAGAAGGCGGCGGCCAAGACCGCAAGTGCTGAGCTTAGCCCAGCCACAAGCCATCCCGGACAGCAGCCGACTACAAGGGTGTCAACGTTGGCGCCTCGGAAGCCCAGAAACCTTCTGCACTCGATGCAGTCGACGACACTGCGATTGTCGAAGAGGAAGCCCACGATGACCTGAGATCGCCCAGCTGCCACTCATTGTGCGCCAAACCGTCTCTTTGGAAGATGATCCCACTCTCCCGACCATCACCTTCCGCTACTTCGTCCTCTGCATCTTGTTCGTCGTGCCTGGCGCCTTCTTGTCGCAGATGAGCCATTACCGTACAACTCAAGCCCCATACTCCGTGTTTTTTCGTACAGATCGCCTGTCACTATGTCGGTCATGGTCTCGCAAAAGTCTTGCCAGCCTGGCAAATCAACTTGCCTTTTGGCTACGGTTTCAACCTGAACCCAGCACCATGGAGCATCAAGGAGCACGTTCTAGTTACTCTGACTGCGGCATCGGGAGCCACATACAATCTGGGGGTATACGGTAAGTTCCCTTGGTCGGGAGATGCTCAGAGCCACGTGCTGACCCTTCCGAAGCCAATCTCCATGGGTGAATTGTGGTACGACACACGAATCAATTCTGCCGTGGCTATCTTCTTCATGCTCGCCATTGTCTGGGTTGGCTACGCTATTGCTGCGATTGCTCGTTCGCTGTTGTTGTGGGAGCCTGAGTATGTGTGGCCTCAGGCGCTCATGCAGACGACTCTGTTCGAGACCTTCCGCAAGCAGGATCGCAACAGTCCACTGGCCAAACGACAAATGCATATATTCTTCATAGCCCTCGTTGGTATGACACTCTGGCAATTTCTGCCGGAATACGTCTTTCCAATGACTTCCTCGCTTGCCTTTCTGTGCTGGGTAGCGCCAAAGAACCCGGTCGCCAACTTCATTGGATCTGGTCTTGGAGGCATGGGCTTCCTGAACCTCAGTCTCGATTGGTCAAACATCAATTGGAATGGCACCTCGATCTTGATTACGCCGTTCTGGACACAGACCGTGCTATTCCTTGCATTCGTCTTCAATTGTTGGATTTTGCTACCAGCGGCTAAGTGGGGCAATCTAGGTGAGTTCCTGCATCATAGGCACAGCCTTCTGTCTTGCAGATCGATTGACTCTCTATAAGGCTCCTACAAGCACGGCTTAATGTCCAACTCGTTGCTTTTGGCCAGTGGAACGAAGTACCCAACGGCCAAGATTGTCAACAGCGACTTCAGTCTGAACGAGACTGCTTGGGAGGAGTACGGTCCGGCATACATGGGACTGCAGTTCGCGTGGGCCACGTTCTTCAACTACGCCAAGTTACCTTCCGCCTTTGTTTGGCTGGCTACTTTTGGAGGTCCTGCCATTCTTGCAACATTTGGAAAGAACATGGCTGCAAGGAAAGCTCGTAGCGAAGCCAGGAAACAGCAAGCTTCTTCTGGTGCCGAGGAACCCAACATTCATCACCAGTACACCGATCGCCTGAACATCCTGCAGCGTTCATACAAAGAAGTCCCTGGGTGGTGGTTCACGACATTGTTCCTCGCTGGATTTGTCATCTTGATTGCGATCGTAGGCTCTGGCCAGCTCTTCATTCCCTGGTGGACGGTGATCGTTGGTGTCCTGACTGGCTTCATTGTTGTTGTTCCTCTCGGGTACCTGTACGCCATCTCCAACTACCAAGTTGCAATTGGTGACTTCAACGAGCTCATATACGGCTACATGGTCCACACCGCCGCCGGAGCCGGCCATCATCATCCTTGCGGGCCTTCAGTCTACGGGGCCATCGCAGGAGATGCGTGGTACCGCGCACAATACATGCTCCAAGATCAACGCATAGGGCACTATATGCATATACCACCCCGCACTGTCTTCTTCAGTCAGGTTTTCGGAAGCATCCTCGGCATACCAATCAACTACGGTGTAATCCGCTGGGTCCTCAATACAAAATTCGACTACCTCTCCGGCGCAAAGACAGACCCTCTCATCAGTGGACAGGCCAGAGCCTGGTAAGTTCCAATACCATAGGCGTCCAATACGCCGTCATCGGCCCAAAGCGCATGTTCGGCGCCAGCGAGCTCAAGGCCCTACCCTACGGCTTCCTCGTCGGCGCGGCCCTTCCGCTCGTCGTCTATGCCCTCTACCGCGCGTTCCCCAAGTCAAAGCTTAAGTTCCACCTCTGGAACACGACGATCTTCTTCTCAGGCATCACTGTCTTCTACGGCAACTTGTCGACGGGGTACTTCAGCGCGTGGCTCGGCGGCTTCGTCGCCATGTACTGGATCTTCCGCCACCACTTCAAGATCTGGAAGCGGTATAATTATATCGTCCCCGCGGCTTTTGATGCGGCGTTTAATTTTAACATGCTGCTTATCTTTCTGTTCTTTGGGAGTGGGAAGCAGATCAAGATGCCGGCTTGGTGGGGGAATAATGCGGATAATGCTGAGCGGTGCTTTGCGCTGGATTCTTAGCGAGCAAAGATGGCAGCATACACATCACACGAAAGTTGGGTGTGAATATGCAGTAATCGGTATATGAATAAATACATGGTTCTCGATCTTATGCGCTCACTTTTGCACTATGCGAATGCCTCGCTCTTACGCCGTCTATGATACACAATCTTTACAGCCCAAATCCTTCCCATCCCTACCGTCTAAACCGATCATAACTCGTGTCTTCGTTCCCAAACGTCCTCGCAAAGTACTCATCCTCTCCCCCATCCTCATCCTGCAGCAACCTCCCATGGCTATCCTGCCTCACCGCCCTTCCCGCCTGCAGCACCTCCTCCGCATCCAACGGCGTCGCCGGAATACTAACATCCACCTCCTCGAAATGGTCGCGCAGCGGCGTACGCTGGTACCCCGGCTCGTACGCCATACCCTCCTCATACTCATGCTCGCGCTCGTCGCTGCCTCTCTTCGTCGTACTCGACGCCCTCGTCGACGCCTCCTCCCCCACCTTCCTCGGCGTCCCAAAGCCAGAGTTATTGAGAGTCGCAAATGTACTCGGCGTCCCCGGCCGACTAACCACATCCTCCGCTCTCCCATACAGTTCCCCCTCGCCACCGAATTCCTCCCTGAACTCGGCCCTCCGTTTGAAATTTTCGAAATCGAGGTCTTCTTCCGCGACGAGTTCGACGCCGGGGAGGTCCTGTGCGACGGGCACGGCTTTCCCGGGTTCGGCGGCGTCCATTTCGGATAGGAAGACGTCGCTGTAGAAGTAGGGCGTGTTGGTCGGCATAGCGCGGTCTGTGGAGCGGCGGTGCGGCGCCTCGAAGATGTTTCTGTCGCCGAGGCTGGCGCGGTGGGTGTAGAGTTCCTTCAGGAGGTGCTGCGACTTTGCGTGGACCATGGGTGTAATCAATTTCTTATACAGGGCTGGGTGGCCGAAGCGGACGGCGACGCGGTCGTTGCGTTTCGTCTTCTTTGCGTCGCCTGCGGCGGCGTCTTCGGCGTCGGAGAAGGGGTTGGTGGAGTAGTAGATTAGCTTGTCGTCGAAGGCGCGGTTGCAGTACCATTTGAAGGCGAGGAGGAGGAGGGGGAGCGGGATCATGGCGTAGAGCATGTTGCCGTTGCGGACGGAGTTTATGCTGCCTACGCCTTGGGCGCCGACGACGAGGGCGATGACGGCGTTGCCGAGGGCGACGCTAAAGAGCATTCTGTTGACAAGGAGACGCCAGAAACGGCCGCCGGATTCGGTCTTTGTGATGAGCACGTATTGGACCATGTATTTCTTGAACCAGCACTCGATGCCTAGGTAGAAGGCTGTGATGGGGAGGATGATCGGTTGTAGGGTGCCGAATGTGAGGCCGACTACGGCGACTTGGAGATAGCTGTTGTAGTACTCGGCGTACATAAAGGGTTGAGGCGCGCTGAGTTCGATGAGCTGGCGAGGTGTAGGCGTGAAGAGCTTGCGCTGGATATAGCTCCATACCAGCGGCCATGCCTGCGCAAGGTCGGTGGCCGCAGAGAGATTCTTTTGCATTTGCCAGGTCAGCCAGAAGGTAGACATGTTGCACAGTCCGGTCATGACCTTCGAGAAAACGTGCGCTGAACGAATGGCATCCCATACTCCCTGGTCCTGTGCGGCGATGACGGAAGCAACGAAGCGCCACGCTGAACCGAAGACCGAGAACACGACAAGGTTGTTGAATACGAAGAAAGCGTACAACCGGGCTGTAACGTGACGTTCCCTAGAAGTCTTCGAAACGTCTCCCGAGTGAGTGTACAGACGGCGGAACAGGACCGGAATGCCCATGTAAATCAAAGTCTGTACAGCAGGAGCGAGAATACCCTGGGCGATACCCCAACCGGTAGGATGAGCCTGCAGGTTAGCCTGGAACGAAGGCCAGACTAGTCCTAGATGAGAGAAATCCGAGAGGAAGACTGAAGTGAGGATGTTAGGAACGATATAAGCAGCAGTGAACAGAACCATCCAGAGACCGTCCCAGAACATGCGAGCTCGTCGGGTAGCCCTGCTCATAGGGAGGTTCTGCCAGAGAAGGTCGTGGGGCCTTGGTGCTAAGTAGACATCGCAACCTTCCGGTCCCTTCTTTCGCGATGCATAAGCGACTGAATGGGCGTCTTCAATATGTGGATAGCTGGCAAAACCATACGGTGTGGCGTTCCTCTTGTCGACGCTCTCGCGCACCTCTTTGATCTGCACTTCGAGCCTAGCAATACGGTCCGTTAGGTAATCTATAGCATCGACCTTTCTTTTGCCGTAAGTTGACCTGTCATCTTTCTGCGTTTTGCACATCGGTCGCTTCTCGGGTAGTCTTTCCGGGTTGCCTAGGTATTTGGCGAGAACAGCCTCTAATTCTCGGACAGATTCATCATGTGCTTCGATCAGCTTCGGAAGGTCTTTGACGTTGCGACCGATAGCAGTCCTCGGTAGTGTCTGGGTCGGCTTAGCCATTTCCACAAGTTCAGCAATTCCAGCATCCGTCCTCGACGACTCAGGAATATGGGTAAGCTAAAGCAGCGTCAGTAACAGTCCCATCCGACAGTAGTTCCCATCTTACCAAAAGCGTCCTCGAATGCAGACTCGACTTATAGTCCGCACTTTCAAAATACGCCCTCTTCAGCCTATACACAGCCCTATAATTCCACCACAGAAACCCGCACACCGTCCCCTGGAACAAGTACGAGCAAATCACGAAAGCCCAGAACTTCGGCCCGAAGATATACTGCGGCGTGAACTTCATCAACGTCGCGATGTCGTCCCATTGCTCGTAGAATGCGCTCCCTCCCACCACGTTCACCGGTATCAAGATCCCGCAGCCGAATATGCTCAGCACGAGGAAGATGTTCCGCAGCATCCGCAAAAAGCGCAGGAAGACGACGGCATCGAGGCCGATTTTTTCGACCAGCTCTTGCTCCTTGACATCGCGTATCGCTGCGATCCAGCCCAAGGGCTTCCGGTCTAGTGGGCGTGGGGCATGTTTCTCGTCTGCGTGTTTGGCGCGCGGGGCGTATACGCGGGAGTTGCGGGGGCGGAGGATGCAGAAGAGGAGGAAGAGGGCGCCGGAGACGGCGAAGGCGTAGACGATGGCGGCGTAGATGGAGTTTGTTTGGACCTTTGATGGTTAGTAAGTGATGGAGTTTCAATTGAAGATAGAGAAGGTTACCTCCGCTTGGAATGGATCCGCGATCAAATTTAGGAATTGGTCAGTACTGTCGGAGCCAGAGTCTCTCGGCGACTGCCGGATGTAGGCACTCATGCTTGCATCGACCGTGGGAAAAGCGAATGGATAGGGAGAAAGCGCAATGAGAAGTATCACGAAGACGACATGGAAAGAATGAGATTGAGATGAAAATAGAAACACACGTCAAGTGCCGTCTCGAACAATGATCCAGACCTCCAGGTCCCCATATCTTCGTCGAACCCGCGTCTGTTGGGAGCCCACACAAAGCGATCGTTCTAGAAGATCGTCGCAACGCGACGTCATTTTAGTGTCCGGAGCCCCACCAGCGTTGCAATCGATAACGCGGCCTCATCGAGTTATGAGAATGATCCCGCAGGTGTCGCACAGAAACGAATGTTTCACGATCGCTCGCTTGATATGTCCAGATATGAGCAAAGTGTGGTTCACGATTGACGCCGGGGTGCGCACCGTTCTGTTGGGTCGCGTGCTTGGCAGGCACGAGGCCCGGATAAAGCAGGGTTTTCCCACGAGGAAGGGTCCAAGCCAATCAGGCCTTAACAATTCTGGAAACGTTGGAAATGCGGGACAACGGTCGGAAGACGTGGCGTAAGTCAGCCATGGTTAAGAGAGTGCAGTGCACGTTCGGATGCAGGGACGGAGATTACAGGTGTCTACTACAGGTTGTCAGACTAATTAGATAACTTGCCTTTCTTTTAACGGCCCCTACGTGCGTTTAGCTCAACAGCTCTGCTTCTCTAACCTTCGGCCTGACTGTCGGAAGATGGTCAATCCTTCTTTGTGAACCCAACCGTAACGTGCAAGTCCCAGCGCAGGTAAGCTCCAGACGCCCTGTCCTCGAGCGCCTTCTGCTTCGACTCCTGCACCTCTTGCTCATTCCAGTATCCCTCCTCCTTTATCCTTGCCAGATTTCCTAGCCCATGATGCACTGCGCCAATGCCAATTTCCGTGAAATCAGGTCGCTGCTCAGGATTCCGGTCGGTGCTCAGCACGTCCTCTTCGATGTTGACCAGCCCAGCATCTGCATACATCTTCTGCCAATCTTGCGGAAAGCACCATTGGAAACGCTTGACAAGCGTGCCGTTGAACTGGTTCTGCGCCCTGGTGAGAAAGTGTCCTGGCGTCGACATGGGTGACTGCCCTCGGAAACCCCTGGCCTCAAGGAAGTTGCCTTCCGTCCACTGGATAGCACCACCGGGCTTAAGTAGCGGGAG
Source organism: Paraconiothyrium sp. Pb-2020 (assembly GCA_022419385.1). Classification (NCBI taxonomy): domain Eukaryota; kingdom Fungi; phylum Ascomycota; class Dothideomycetes; order Pleosporales; family Didymosphaeriaceae; genus Paraconiothyrium; species Paraconiothyrium sp. Pb-2020. Next base: position 4,370,909 of record JAJUBI010000003.1, on the reverse strand, counting down.
GATGTTCCGTAAAGTGGGTTCCCATACGCCCACACCCATGGAAATGATGATTAGTCGAATGTTCACAAGGTCGAACTTTCCCCTCAATTCCTCCGGAATCGGCTTCTTGAAGTCGCCGAACTCAAGCGTGACATTGGAGGGAAGAGACTCAGCTGGTAGAAATTGGTCTGCGGAGATGTCGTAGCCGTTAAAGGTATATGTTGACGGGGAAACTTTAGCGAGTTCGTTCATCCAGATTCCAGTGCCCGTGCCGATGTCTGCTATCCGCGCGTTCTCCGGAAGGACCGCAGCTATGGAGGGGTGAAGAAGATATCCGATCGCTCTAGAACCTAGTCAGCTTCCTGCCATTATCTCTTTGATATTCAGATGTTGACAACTCACTTCGTCCAAATGTGGTGCTGCTTGATCAAGCGCTGCTGTTCATCTGTCGCTCTTCCGAGCCAGTACGGCTATGACAGTCCAAATCAGTTATCAACGTGTAATGATCCTCGTTATACACATACCTCATCGTGATCATTGACCCGTGACATGTTTCGTGGTATACGTTCCTTCCGACGCTGCTGAACTGGAGGGGTACCGTGTGTTTGGCCTCACGCCATGGACGAGCCGGCGGCACGTCAGTAGCTTCAACACCAATAACCTCGTGCGAGTCCTGCTTGGCAAATAGAAAAGTGGAATCAAACCTACAGCCGTCGATGCAGTGTAGCCGAAGGGGTTAGCGTTAGTTCGGTACTTAGCCGATGATATCCTTGAGCAAACGTTGGTGGGGCAGGGTTATGTACGGGAATTCGGCGTGGTGCAGACGATTGAGGTGAATAAGAAACCGTAGATTTTCAAGTACTTGCTGAACTACTAGGAAGCATTTTAATTGAAAGAGGTAAATAAGAGAAGATGCCTGTGAACTGATTGGTCAATCTTTTAGTCTAGCTCAGCAGGTGGTTGAAAAGGTCTACGAGAAAACGTTCCGCGACAAAGACACGTGCTAGGGTACAATAAACTAGGCAGCTTGCTTACCTTCTAGCGTAGCGCGACTGTGTGATCTAACAGTGAAAGCGTTTGCACACTATTTTCAACCTCAACTACCACAACATACCATAAATGCTCTCCTTTTGGTACATAGCCTAACTCTGCGTTCATGTACTTGCCGAACGCAAATCTCCATATAGCGAAACACCTGAGAGTAGAGATACATCATGATGGTATGTTCAGTCAACCAACCTATGCCAACGGTAGCCCTGTACTACAGACTTGAGATTGGGACAGCTTCAGTCCCGTTCAAGTTCGGACCAGCGTCATGCATGGAGTGGCTCTAATTCCTAGGCTTGATACCTGGGGTTGAACCCCTGGGTTCTGAATTTTAGAGCTCTTGAGGTTTAGAAGTGAGCGCACCTACGGGACCTCTCAAGTGCGAAGGCACTTCAGCGATGCCGTCGCAGCGGCTCTGATAGTGCGTGAAGACGTGCCCATCCGAGAGACCGCAACGTTGAGGTGATTCGACGTATTCGTGTTTACGGGCGATCCTATAGGAGGCGCTGCTGAACCTGTGAAGCTGCGTCGGACCTTTATGGCATTGCAACGTTGGAACCCTTCGACCGTGAGATAGGCCACTTGGAGCAATGCCATTGTCACAGGATCTTCGGCTTTCAGGAGAAGCGGTGGGAGTTCTCATACGTGAAACATGCCACGCTTCAATCATGCTCTTGAGGTGATGATCCGCGAAAGATCTCCAAAGGACCGATTTCCCTCCGTGTATAGCAAGAATTGTCCTGTCAAGTGATGTACCCGAAGCGCTTATCTTCTACCGGTGCCGATGGCGCACGCCTGTCACTGAGCGGTCAGAGATATCACGACACCGACGTGAGGCTGGGTGGTTCGGATGCTGCTCTCACCACTGCCGAGCATGCGGCTCTTGCTAAGGATCGTATACCGCCGAGCGGCACCGAATTCGCATGCTCATCCCCTGAAAGCAAGTTTCTTGTATTGGCAGCTGTCAGAAGATGGGTAGACATTGGTGGTATCGGTTTGCGCCAAGTGGACCTTACATGCTCCGTGCGGTACCAAGGAACGTTTGGATGAGAGATCTGAGGGAAGGAGTGGGTCTACGTCTGTACAATGATGTCAACATGGGGTTTCCCTACGCGCCCAACGATGCCAGCGCAGCATATCGCGGGGTCCTTGGCGTTGGGTTGGAACGTCAGTGCGGAGTGGACCCAGTTCAGTTAGCTAGCCGCGCGGGAATTCGGATAGATGGCGGTGATGAAGATGAGGCTGGGTAGGGAGCCAATGTTGAGGCCAAGTGGTGTAGTTCTTTCGGTGAGACCTGAGAAAGTCAGCAGGGTGGGGGCGACGTTAGCAGGGGTTACCTGAGTCTGCTGGAGGTGGAGTCTGAACGCTTCTGAAGGCAAACATGTATGTGCCAGAACAATGTCTTCTAGGATTAGGACAGTGTTGACTCCGTCGGTCGCTCGGTGCACGCATGCTAGTATATCGCCGAAGGAGGCATTGAGACCCTTGTCCCGGCGCACGCATTTGGATTGGGATCTGCTTTGCCAGTAATCAATCCTCCGGGAGGGCTCAGCGCAATGTAGAGAGCAGATAGAGGCCGATGCAAGCGACATCAAAAACGACGGCTAGTCACCATATGGACCAGCGCTGGACCACGGTAGAGCAGCGGCCGTGTAACCTGCGGTAGCAGACCGTGAATCGTGGTGGTGGTGGTGAGATCGTATTCGGTTACCGACGCCACGTCGAGGTAGGGATCTCCAAGCAGGGATATCCAAGTCCGTGCGCAACTTGACAAGATATTGCACGGTTCGCAAACAATCACGTACATGACAAGCGTGAAATGGCGAGCGAACCCCGCGGGTCGATTTGCTGCAAGTCAATGTGGCGGTGAGACAAACTGTTAAGCCGAAGCATCTCACCTCGCACGGCAGGAAGACTCGAAGCAGTACTATCGTGAGGATTGCTGGGGCGCGGCGATGGGCTGGACCAGACCGCGAGAAGGAAGACGATAGCGTACACCGCCTTGATGGCGTTCATCAAACCGACTATCGATTAGATGGCCATGGTGTAGAATGCCACGGCCAGGGAGGCTCAAACCACCCGGCTGTCGAGCAATCGCAAATTCGAGATGTTAGTGAAGTTGCACAGGGCGAGATGCTGGCGTGGTGTTGAGGGGCATCTGTTGCGGGTTTAGTCGGCTGGTGGAGTTCGGCTATGCAGCAGGCAGCGCCTTCCACCTTTTCGAATCGGGCAAGTGGGGTCTTGGATTTTTCTCGACACATGTGCTGGCTGGCACCGCCGTGGTGCCGTTGTTCCGCGCCCGGTCAGTGCCACCAGAGCCATGCCTCGACGTATCGCCGGATTGTATCGCAAACCTAATGTCAGAAAATGAAGGCGTTGATGCCCGCGTAGGGCCTGGAGGACGTGGGTGTCGCTTCGCCATGGCCGCGCGGTCGAATCGGGAGGAAAAGGACCCTTGCCAGAGGATTCCAGGGTCTTTTCGCCAAAGCGCGAAGCTTGGTGCACCCTGATGCCCGCGGTAGCCGCACGAGCGCGTAGACGTGCTCGACGCTTCCCATCGTGTGGTGATGCTGATCTTGTCGTTTGATTGCCTGTGGTCATCTGATGCATGCGACAGGTCCTCAGCGTTCGCAGATGGCCTCGAGCCAGGGTCCTCTAGACGTGCGGCGACAGTGAAGCCGATACAGGAGGTCAGCCCATGTGATGCCACCATGGACAGGAACCGTCCGCTTGTGCGACAGAGGCTCGACTCGCGCAGTTGCCTGGCTGCAGAAGGCCGCAGGAGAACAGTGCAAAGGCCTCACGGTTCTCTGCGCTTCCACTGCGCAGCGAAATGGCGTCACGTCTTGCTCCTGTACGTCTGCTGCCGTCCCACATTGGAGATTGATACTGGCTAGCGCCGTGGCCAAGCCTTCTCCATGCTCGCCGCGCAGGGAAGCTTGACCATACGCGACGCCCATGGCGACCTGATGCTGCACGAGCGACGCCGCGCCGGACTTGCTGTCTGTGCCCTTCGTTGCCGACGCAGGGTGGCCGACGACCACGAGCACCCTCGGCCTGGCGCTGCTGCGCGAGACGGTGGTGTAGAGCGCAGTGTTTCCCGTCGAACGATAGATAGCGGGACGCGACAGCAGCAGGCGACCTGTAGTGCCATGGTTTTTTCCTCGGACGGCGTGAGATTTGTGACAGGGCAGCGGGTGGCCTGCTTAGCGCCCTGCGGCGGCGTGGATGAGGACGCTCGACTGTGGTTGGCGCATGACTAGGCGGGCTCAGGTTGCAGCGACGCTCGACGCTGCTCTGAACGACTCCAGGCCGCTGATGAGGCTGGCAGCGCTGCGTGCCTCTTCCTGGCTCCTCGCCGCGGCTCCGTTGCTCTTCTCTGGCGTGCACTCGCTCCACTAGACAAGCGTCGTGGGTCGCGCCTTCCTCTCTACGCGAGTCTACTCCGAACCGTCTGAGCGTGGGCGGCCCGCAGCTCGGAACAAGGGCCCATCTAATTTCTCTTTGATACCATCACTCCCCGCCGCGCGACTCGGCCCTCTGTTGTTGTTGTCGTCGTCGTCGTCCTCGACGCCTGCCACCGTGTGGCATTTCCCCCCTGCACCCGTCAGATATTGTGTGTGTGCGGCGAGCCTTTGCCCGCTGCAGTATCCTGGAGGTTCGCTATCGCTGCACCTCTCTTTGGTCCACTCTCGCAGCCGCTTCGCTTGGCCTGCTGTTTTGGAGCGCCTGCTGCCCAGTGGGCTTCTCTCCCTGCGACGCCGCTGCATATTAGTTGGGCACTCGCTGTTTCCTGCTCGTCACCTAGGCCAGCGGGAGGCTCTCGACGGTACGTACTATCCCTCAAGTTCCGTGGTTGACGTAGTCCTAGTGACTCGCCTCTCCTACTACATTTCTTGGGCCCCGCCAGCTTGGGATACACCTCCGACAACCCTCTATTATGCCAGACGGCGCACATTATACTGACTTTTCCAGTCTTGCAGGCGGTTGCAGACTACAGCCACGTCCCTGAGTCGTCCGCGCCGCCAGGGAACAACAAACGCGGCCGCGCCCCTCCTTCACACCCTCGAGCGCTTTCGCGACCCCAACCACAACCGCCAAACTTGGTCATATCACGACCTTTGCCTTAGATTAGCCCTGGGCCCTACATGCAGTTGTCGTCTGCTTGCGAAGAACCATGGACACAGAAGATGGACAGATTTTCATAAAGGTACGAGGTTTTTGCTTTGAACGCGGGGCATGCATACCGCGGTTCCAAATACCGGGAACGGCAAACATTCTAGTCAACTCAGCAGGTGCATTCAGGTCACCATGTCGACAAGATACAAAAAGTCAGAGCTTGTGATCACGCCAGCTTTGTGGAATAACCCTGATGAACAGCCTCGCGTGATACGACACTTATCATTGTACACAGTACACCGTACACAACGTGGCGGCTCTGTCAAGTCTTTAGCTGACGTTTCTGTAGAATCTCGCGTACTTTGTACGAACTCACGAAAAAGCACTTGCAAATGCCCTGCAGTTGCAACGACAAGCGCCTCGCCATGGCCAGAGCAACTCCGTCTCCTCGCCTACAGGCACCAGTTCCTCCTCCTCCACTTCGAGCGTATGGGCAGCCGCTCTGTCCCTCCCGTCGTTGACCTTCACGTCGCCCACGCTCAAGCCAGCGAAGCTCACACTCACGCCGCATCACCTCTTCTACCTCCTGTCCCGGTTCGAGGATTTAAACATTTCTGTGGGACCAATGAATGTCCGATTAGAGAACATACACACTGATGCGTCGCCAACCAACTATGTGTCGTTTCTTAGCAATGCCCAGCGGAACAAGCAACGGCCCTCTGACCGCGACTCGATCCACTCCGTCTCCAGCATACGTAGCGTGATGTCTGGCATGTCTTCATTGTGGTCATCTCTTCGCTTGTCATCCAACAGTGATGCCAAGCAGGCAAAACAGAAAGCGCAACTCGAGGAGGACATCAAATATCTCTACTCTGCGTTTACCAAGATCCCGTGCCTAAGACTCGCACCTGACCACAAAGCTCGCCTCATTGCGGGATATGAGGAATTTCCATTCGACAGTGCAGTACCTCTGCACGCTTTCAAAAATGTCACGGCTCTTGAGATCTACGACGTCGACTTCCGCCAATTCTACGGATGGGACCGTCTCGCGGACAACCTACGCAGCCTTACAGTCAAGAGAGCCGGCGTTGACGATCCTGCCGACCTTCTCATCAACATCGTGCTGGACGATATGGATAAGCGACGCCGCCGTTCTGCCAAAACAGCTTCTTCGCCTGCCATCCCATGGCAGACAGGTAGTCCCGCGGGCAAGCATGCTCAGCTTGCACGTTCAGACTCACCTCCAGCGTCACCTACCGCCCCAAGCAAGCAAGCTACAAGTCCACGCAACTCGGCCTTAATGCGAGAGGGCTCGCGGACTTCGGCACAACGCCAGCGTAGCGTTTCACCCTCGAGACCTGTGAGTTCGCGCCACTCCTCGACACGCGTATATGGCACGAATAGTACGCCCAATATCCGCCGCTCATCTGGTAGCTCTGGATCAAGTGTGCGGTCGACCACTCCACGTGGAAGCTCTGCTAACCTCCTTTCACTGGGCTGGTTTCCCTCAACCAAATGGCGTTTTCTTCGGCATCTGAGCTTGGCTGACAATGCGCTTACCAGCATTCCAGCGACCAGTCTAGCTCCTTTGGCCAATACCCTGCAGTCGCTCGATATCTCTGCTAATCTTTTCGTGGAGATACCAGATAGCCTTGCGACCCTGTCCTGCCTGCGTGCACTGAACCTATCCAACTGTATGATTAGTAGCCTACATTCTTTGGGACGGAACCCCCTGCCTGCCATTACTACTCTCAACTTGCGTTCCAACCGGTTGACATCGCTTGCGGGCATCGAGCGACTATTGTCATTAGAGCGCATAGATCTACGGGATAACAAGCTGACCGACCCAACTGAAGTTGCTCGACTCACTTGTGTCCCGTACATCACCGAGGTTTTCGTCCACCGAAATCCCTTTTGCAAATCCTACAGCAACTATAGGGTCACTATATTCAACCTCTTCCGCAAGACTCCGGGATACAGCGAGGATATCAAGATCGACTCCACACTCCCCAGCAGCGGCGAACGAAAACAACTAGTGGACAGAGTACCGGAGCTTCCTAGTGTTCCTGTCATGAAGCCACCACCTGAAGATGAAACACCGCCACCTCCCACTCCACCCAAAATCGTGAAGGCTCTTGATGCTGCCGATCTGGCCGAGAGTCCACGCACTTCCCTCCACCGATCGAAGAGCGGAAAGAGCGGAAAGAGCGGAAAAGGCTCCCATAGAAAGAAGAAGGTACCAAAGCGAAGAATTGTCGAGCTCGTTCAGAGTGACGCCGTGCAGTCAATCGAGGTTACTCCGCCGCCGAGTTACAGCACGGATGACAATCTACCAAAGCCCAAAGCGACGGTATCCGCAGATGTGGTACCGCGCCTCGAGGCGCCCAAGAGCGAGGGCACTTCAGGCGATCCTCTGAAAACACTTCCGCAGTTGGATACTGGAGTCAAAGCTCCCAGTGAGACTGCGACGCAAGACACAAGCCCTCCAGAGTTCGATATTACTAGCGATTTGTACAAGAGGAAGATTGAAGCCCTTAGACAAGATTTTGGCAACAACTGGCTGAGCGCACTTGGCGACGAAGGCTGGGATGCCAAATCCGTGACCAGCATTCCCTCTGCACACAGCGGTTTCACGTCGCCTATTATCAGGCCCGCCATGGCCCGCACCCCTAGCCAAGGCATCGTTTCTGGAGGCCGTACACTTGGCTAGCTGCCTCCCAACAACATGCCCCAGAAGCTTCATGCTTCCTAGCTGCACTTTGTGTGCCCCATTTTGAAACCTAGCGATACCCCTTTCTGCTTTTTTAAGTCGTATGCGCTCTTGAGGCTCCTTGGAGTTGTCGTGTGTGAATGACGTTTCTGCGTATATTCCTGTTCGGTCATCTAGATCTTTTTTTTTCGCATGGTGTTGGGTGGACAAGTTTCCTCTCTCGAGCGGCGAGACTACGCTCGTTGTATCGATAATCATCTCCTCTTCCGCGGTTTTCTTGTTGGCGGCCTTCCTCCCAAAAAGGTGTTCTGCTAGCATTTTTCGCATTTTCGTACGTTGTTGAGGCAAATGCTTCCGTCTCTTTTCAATTTTCCAACGGTTACGAAGGTTGTATCATTCTCTGGCGTTTTTTGTGCGGTCTTCCATATCATGTCTTTCATGCAATGTTAAACGGCCTCTCTCTGCGATCTAGATGCTCATCGGACGGCGAAGCAGTGCGAGATACAAGAGACGGCAGGCATTGTTTGCTGTGGAGGATCTTGTTTCGTGCATAATGAGGAGTTGGAGTTGCGGTGGATGGGTAGACCTTTTGCATCAATAAGAAGATTTCAGGTTCCTTGGAAAAGAGGAGAGAACGAAATGTACGTGACAGTCTGCGGTTGAACGTGATCGTTTGCAACGCAGGTGCCCGCCTGTCAGATACAACAAGCGGTGTGTTTGGCATGCTGCATGCTCGGGTGCCATTGCTCAATATGTATGATCGGATGCAGGGTGCGTCGATCGTAAGCATGCGTTGATTGGCGGCTCGCTCGTCCCGCATGCGAACACCGGCAGGGATGTGTGGCATGCAGGTGAAATGCCGCGCACGTGATTCACGACGTCATCTTGTATACAAAATGACTTCTTTCATCCCCAATTATATTAAGCATGCTCGAAGGGTGTTTTTGACACGGGCTGTGAGCAATTTGCGATAGCTGAGGCCGAATGCAGCCATGTCTTATAGACTATTGGAGCCAAGCAAAGAACCATGGAACGCGCGACGGCGCTGGCTTCGGGGCATAAGCGGCTGTGCAGGGCTAGAACTGCGTGTTTTGGAAGGACAACAACAATCATCTGAATCGTCTCATGGAAGATCAAAGGGTCCAGGGGAAGGGGGAAAGGGCGGTTGACGCGTTCTGGTGCTGATCGTTCCACTGTTTTCTGCGGGCTTGTGTAATATCGCATTGTAAGGTGGGCTTGCAATAGACCTGCATGTGAGGAGGTAAGAGCAGTTGCAACGCAAGTCTGGACGAGATAGCAATCTAGCACATCGCGAGGATTACAGCAGATAACGGCGCAAGAGAGTCCCCGCGGGGCTGTATGACTGGCCGACGTGCGGGTAATCATCATCGTGTATACAGCTAAAACTTGCTGAGTGTTTTGCAGCATTTTCTCTTTGACGTCCCAGCGCCGCCTTTAGGGCCTAGTTCATAGCTGCCAAGCAAAGCCCGAAGCGCGAAACCAAACCTCGCCCAACTTCAGAGAGCCCACAGCGCCCACGATCCACCCCCCAAACTCGCGACCCCAATCTGCCTGTACCCTCTCGTCCAGCCCAGCGTCGCAGCATCGAGCCCGTCCAAGCACTTTCCGACGCCCCCAGTCGCGAGCAGCCTCCGCAGCGTCTACAAAGGCGGTGAAGTCACAGCAGCCCACCCCGACAGGCTCCTCCCTCCACAACAACGCCGCTCTCACCCACGCCACTCGCGCGCCCACCCCTCCGCAACTGGGCAGCTTTAGGTATCTTTCTGGTTGATTTCTGCCATTGATCTCCTCGACCCGCAGCTGCCGACAAAGTCGCGTGCTTCCGGTGATACCGCACTGCAACCCTCGACGGCCCTCGAGCTGTCCTTTGCACGCGAGCGCCCCTCAACCCAAGTGTTTCAACCGCGAGTCTAGTCTAGAGGTACGTTTGACACTTCATTCACTGCTGCAGCGCCTTGGCAGGTCAGTGCCCGCGACTCGCTGTGGGTGCGTCTGTGCCTTAACGGTCGCCGGGCTGCGATTTTCCGTCATAAGCCCAACGCCTCTTGCTCATAACAACCCACTGACGCGCACACGCAGGGAACACAACACAACCATCTCCCGCGTAACCCCTCTCCCTCACTCCGCGCGAGGTACGCCCTCGGCCGCCGGCTTTTTTCATCACCGCACCCGAGCTAGTAGCAAGTCACAGCTATGGCGGAAAATGAGGTGGACTTGGACTCTATCATAGATAGACTGCTCGAGGTCCGTGGCAGCAGGCCCGGCAAGCAGGTTCAGTTGTTGGAGACGGAGATTCGATACCTATGCACCAAGGCTCGCGAGATTTTCATTTCGCAGCCCATCCTCCTCGAACTCGAGGCGCCCATAAAGGTCAGCATACGCGTTTCCTGTACAACACCAACGGCTCGGTTCGCTGACAGCACGTCTAGATTTGCGGCGATATACATGGACAATACTACGATCTTCTGCGTCTGTTCGAGTACGGCGGCTTCCCCCCGGAAGCAAACTATCTCTTTCTCGGTGACTATGTCGACCGCGGCAAGCAGTCCTTAGAAACCATCTGCCTACTCCTCGCATATAAGATCAAGTACCCGGAGAATTTCTTCGTCCTCCGTGGCAACCACGAGTGCGCCAGCATCAACCGTATTTACGGCTTCTACGACGAGTGCAAACGAAGATACAATATCAAGCTATGGAAGACGTTCACCGATTGCTTCAACTGCCTGCCGATTGCCGCAATCATCGACGAGAAGATCTTCACCATGCACGGCGGTTTGAGCCCCGACTTGAACTCGATGGAGCAGATTAGGCGCGTCATGCGTCCAACTGACGTAAGTAGACCTTGCGTGATCGAAACCTTGGTTGTGAATGGTTCAAACTAACTAGCGTAGATTCCCGATTGCGGTCTCCTGTGTGATCTCCTGTGGTCCGATCCCGACAAGGATATCACTGGGTGGAGCGAGAACGACAGAGGTGTCAGTTTCACGTTCGGTCCAGATGTGGTATCACGCTTTTTACAAAAGCATGACATGGACCTCATCTGCCGCGCGCATCAAGTCGTAGAAGACGGTTACGAATTCTTCTCGAAGCGTCAGCTTGTCACACTCTTCAGTGCGCCGAATTACTGCGGTGAATTCGACAACGCGGGTGCCATGATGAGCGTCGATGAGAGCCTGCTCTGCTCGTTCCAGGTGAGTTATGCTGCAGTATCTATATATGAAGAACCTGCTAACGTGCGTTAGATCCTAAAACCGGCGGAGAAGAAACAGAAGTACGTACCCTCAAGTTTCGGTGCCAGCAGACCGATGTCTCCTCGAACCAAGAAATCCCAGAAGTAGTCCACCACAGATCACAGAACTATACCAACTTTCCATGCAGCAGGTTTGGGCGTCGATAAACGATGCTATATTGTTACGCCCTCCCCGAGTCCAACGCCGAATCATACTCTGCGAAATTCGTCCCCGCATTAATCGATATCGTTCCCCACCTTCCTTTCTCGGCACCCAACCCCCACCGACCATCACGACTTTTTGGTCTCTTTCGAATACGTTTACGCGACTACGGCACGGATGCTACGATTAGCTGTCTCTTACTGCATTGGCATAACGGCATTGATCATGGCTCGAGCAGCGCTTGCGCTTACAAGTCAGTGAAAGAGACAGCTGCAACGGTGTTCAAGAATGCCTTCTATTCAGGGAGGTATTCTACCGAGCTTTTCAAAAGACACGAATTACGGTCGGGCACCTTACGACTCTCATATAGACATATAAAAAGGTCGGATTGGGTCTGGGACTGCGAAAGACATTGGGGCAACCCTCGATTTGAAGCGCCGGCGGCGGATGCTTCTGCGAGTTGTCTGGTTCATCTCTTGTGGCGATCATGGCACTTCCGGGTTTGATGGGCACCTTCTAACGTCAGTCGTTTAACCACCAACTTTTCCTAATCTTTCCGTTTCCATCTCATTTTTCAGTGTTAGTGTCGACTTTTTCGCCTTGTCAAGTGTTGCGTGCAACTGAGACGGGTCACTTGGGGATGTACGCTACGGGAAGGGGACAATTGGTGTCGCACAGGAGAAATGAAATGTGTTTTATACATGCTTCCGAAGCCTGCCAGTGCGATAAAAGACCAGATTCCGAGCCTTGCCAACATCAACTTTGCAACGAAATATACTCACTTACGCATCCTGAAAGTATGATTTCTTGTTCCCATGTTAATCGGCTTACCGTAGCTCGCGATCAATTTCGATCTACAGCTTGTTACCAGATTTCCTAGTTCCGACCACATCCTTGTGCACTCCTCGTCTTTTCGCAAACATCTCCAAACAACATACAATCCTATAACGAAGATCCTCTTATTAGATTAGTAAAGAATAAGGGCTGCAGAATAACTTCCATAGACGGCCAATTCTCGATGTCATATTTCTTCAGCTGCGATCCGATCATGCACCCATCCGTTGCGAATGCAAAACTCTTCCACCATTGGAAGTCAATTTGCTTTCGGCCAACGTATCGAAGCTCCAGTACATCCGCATCAAATATGAAGGTCTGCTTCATCTAGGTTGTCAGCGTTGATTGCAGCATTTGGGGTGCTGTGGCTTGATTCCACCAATCGTGAGCTTGCCGACGACCATTCACCCACCGCATAGTACAAATACTCGGATCTATCATGATTTGAACTCTTATTCATTTGAGATCTCTTCTCAAGTTAATTTCTCATCGAATATCTTACACCACCTCACCGTCTACAAAATGCTTCTCACATCCGCCTTCCTCCTTTCCTTCCTCTACCCCTACGTCTCAGCCCACGGCTACGTCCAGCAGCTCCTCCTCGGACCCAACCTAGTCGAAGCATGGAACCCCTACAAAGACCCACAGAAGAACCCTCCCGTGAATAAAATCACTCGGAAGTTCCTAGACAATGGTCCCGTCACCGACAACGCTTTCTTGACAGACGCCATCACGTGCAACTACGGCGCTAAAGGCTTTGCAAACAACGTCCCCGCTAACATTAGTGCGAAGGTCGCGGCGGGAAGTAAGGTGACGTTCTTCTGGACGGATTGGACGAGTGATCACCCGGGGCCGAGTATGTTTATCCCTCTATTATCCCCGTTTTTGATCTGAAGGAGAAGGCTGAGAGATGGGATCGATAGTAATGACATACCTCGCCAACTGCAACGGCGATTGCACGAAATTCTCCGGCTCGACGGGAAACGTATGGGTCAAAATTCATCAGGCGGGGTACGACTCGACGCTCGATCCGCCGTGGGCTTCGAAGCGTCTGCCGACGCAAAATAGTACTTGGAGTGTGACGTTGCCGGCCAAGTTGGCGGCGGGGGAGTATTTGCTCAGGTAAGCTGCTCCAACCACTGCCCCTTCCAGATAGACCCCCAAGGATCATTGCGTATGTCGGCTTGAACCGACGACTCTGACCCGGCGCCATAGGCACGAGATCCTAGGCCTTCAACGCACCAACACGAATGGTTCTCTCGCGCAGTTCTACCCTAGCTGCAACCAGATCAGCGTTACGGGAGCGGGACGACGGCGTTGCCGGCGGGTGTTGCGCTGCCGGGGCGTATAAGCCGGATGATACTACGAGTGTAAGTGACGGGAGGATGCGCGGTCGAATGTTGGAATGCTAAGTTGTGAATTAGATATTTCTCGATTATCGTAAGATTTCGGCTGATAAGCCTTATACGGCTCCTGGGGGTCAGGTTTGGGGGGATGGCGGGTGGAGTAATGCACAGAACATGGTGGCGACTTGAACGAGGTTTAGAGAATGTATGCGGGTGTACAATTTGAGGGCTTGCTTTTGATTGCTGATGAGGTAGCTATTTCGTAAGGAAGCTCAATGTTTCGCTTCTCCAACTTTTGTCGCGGAGGTAAAGCTTTATCGATCAACCATACCTACAACCAATTACGTTTTACATTGTTCTCGAGATATCTCGAGCAGAGCGTTTTCAGCATGTGTTCCTGGTCACAGTGGCGCGATTGTGGGTATGGAAGAGCGTGAGAGATGAAGTCGTGATGTGATAATATCATGGGACGGTACGCGCTAGTACAAACCACCCTCCAGCTCCCTGATCATACGTTCCTCACTCGCAACCGCCAATACTGGCAAGCTGTCAACGTTCAAAATCAAATCGTCTTCCTCGAAGCCTCCCCGCACGTAATGAGTACCCGGTGTGCTGGTGATCAACAACTTCACGGAAGCCATCACACGAGCGTCGCAGCCCAGTTCGAACAGTTTGAAGAAGACCGGAGACGAAACCTTCAAAGCCTCGTCTCTCTCGTATAATACTGCGCCATCGATAACGAAGAACAACGTTACTTCTCTGGGAAGCTGTCGCACTAGAAAGCCGAGAAGTGCAGTCAATGCGTCTATCTTTCCATTCTGGAGGCTTTCAACATTGATTTCGTTGTGCAGGAGTTCGGTGTCGAACCGCCATTGTCTTAGAAGCTGCTCGAGCAAACTCGAAATCATTGCCTGACCCACATTGGGTGCACCTAATCCATACATGTTGGTATGCTGCCCACAAAACCACAATGTCGATATGAATCGAGCGTTGGTCCGTAAAGCCTGCACCAGTGTCAAGCAGAATACCGACAATGGCGACACTTCAGCAACAGTCTTTGGCAAACGAGTGTCCCATTGAATGAGCAGCTTTGCAGACGACGCCGACACAATCCAGTTCCGGAAGAGTAGCGTATTGGTAATTTGCTCCGCTCTCGATCTGTCTCTAGAAGGGAGCTGTGCTTTCTTGTCGTGTACGAACGCGAGGTCAGTTATATCGACGTTGTATGCATCCAATATATTCCGAAGAGCCTCTTGGCTGATGAAAAGGCTGCGAATCGGTCCCTGAGTCGGCTGTGAGGGAGGAAGCCACATGCTAGACTGTACTGGCGATGTAGACCGCAATTTGACATTCTCGACTCTGAGGTGGATCATCTCTTGTCGGATTGCTTCGAGTTCAAGATCCTTCTGCCTCAGATGATCATCTTTCTGCTTCAAATGATCGTTCATCAGTTTCTCGATCGCGTTAAATCCTTGGACTGCTACGTCGGCTATTGCGACAGTCCCCTGAGCTACGAAGTTCACCTTCGCGTCTAGCTGTGCTTGAAGCTTCCTGGTCTCTAGAGAGTATATATGGGTCATGTGGGCTTCGAACATATGTGATTTCAGTGCCTGCTGCATGAGATCGCGGCTTTTACTCTGAATCATCTCGAGGCTGTCTTTCAGACCTTTTTCGTAATCGGCACCACGGAAGACTGCCTTAACGACGCGACCTATCTCATTGCTGATGAAGAAGCCAATGGCTTGTTCAACGGCTATCAACGTGGTTGTGGTCAGCTCTATAGAAGCGTTGCGGATGTTGGTATCGCCTTGGAACGTTCCGAGAAACAGTTCGACGTCAGAAAAGATTGGGACGAGGCCATCAAAAGCTGTAAGGGCCTCATTTCTCACGCTAGCAGCGGTCTTTACGGCCTCGAATAGGACCTCCACAGCACCTAAAACCGGCGTCGCAATGTGATCTTGTGGAACAACTTTGGCTCCGATCTTGGCTGCTTCGGCTCCTGGGCTAATGTTATCGGCAATTTTCCGTCGCAAATTACGTATCTTTCCCTTAGATCCATCGCCACCATGATATTTCTGCCGCGCGGAGTCCAGTGTGTCGTAAACTGAATCCCAATCCACCTTGTCTCTGATGTCGTAGATTGTTTTCGATTGATCCTTAGGTTCTGTTGTGGACTTCAAACGTGACATAGCTTCTGGAAAAATTCCATTCCAGAAGGTCATGGCCTTTACGCCTGTCCATTCCGGTCTCTGTATGACACTGTTGCTGTGGGAGAGCGCATTTGGTGTTCCTGTGCCAATCAGGCTGTTGTTGATGCTCACCCCCACAACCTGGTCACCCGGAACAAATTGCCTCGACATCGTGTCGTACTGTACAGCTTGAGATGCGAATAGGGGATGATGCTTAGGCAGTCGTTGGTCGATGAAATCAATTGTTGGTGCTCGCTTTGTTATCGCTGGTATAGGTGGATTTGCCATAGTAAGATGTGAAGGAGGCTCTAGAAATGACGAGAGAACAACGCGGACTTTCGGATCAAATGCTCAGGTGCACTGCCCCAGACTAAAGCAGCCAGACGATGGGACTGTCATCGCAATGATAGGTTCATTGATATATTGGACCGGTGAGCTCGTTAGAAGCTGCCTTTTCCGGCAGTCCCGACCTCTGGATGGCCACAAGGCTGAGCGTACAAGGCTGCGCGTACTTGCAACGCTGGGCCTAAGCTCAGCCAACGATAAGGGCGGGGTCCTGGCCTGCGTACGACACACCGCTCTGCTACGACCTTTTTTGCCTTCCGCCTTCTCTATCGTGCCTTGCGCCTGCTCGCACTTCGCTGCTTCCCCAGACCTCAAGACCTTGTCCGTCCGAAAGTCCAGTCTTCGTTCCCCCAAGCGACCTGAGAACTTCCCGCTTGATCCAGCCTTATAATCCTCGACAGCCTCGCGCTACATAAGAATGGCACAAGCGTCTCCGAGTGACCCGAGGTCGGACGATGACAAGCCTGTAACGATTTCCGAAGATGGCAAAGAACACAAGTCCGCGCCATCAGTCGAACCTGGATTGCCTGAGGAGGTCGAGGCTTTGAAAAGAACAGTCTCGGCATTACTAGCAGAACGAAGTCAAAGTAGCGGCGGGGCCCCGCAGGAGCCAACACCTGATCCAGATGTACTTGCGGAGATAGAACGATTCCAGCGAATGGAGGCGTGTCTCTACAAACACCGAAAAGAATGGGAAGCAAATGTCGGTCCAGGAAAATGGAATCTTGTCATGGATGGAGATCCCCGAGATCACAAACAACGCTATCGCCATTTTTCCGTAGGCTCGCAAGACTGGATGACATGCCACATGGCCTTGAAAGCGGAGCATATTTACGAACGGCCAGACATCTTTGATCCAAAACTACTTCGTGATGTAGATGTCGCACAAGATTCTCCCGAAGGTGGTGTTGCGAAAGACTACTATGACACGACCATTGACTGGGGCAACCGACGCGACAGGTTGCGCAAAACTTTCGAATGGGAGTTGGACCGTATGTTCCTGAGAGAAGAGCTTCAGCTGAAGAAGGTGGAGCAACAAAAAAGTGATGAGGGCAAGAAACGGCGAGAGCGTCGCATGGCTGAAGCAGCCACCCAGTCTAGCGAAGAACCACGGGGAGATGCAGCGCTTTCTGATTCCCAAGTCTCTACAGAAGTCAGCGTCGCTTGGTCAGAGTGGTATACATTTAAGAGCTTTCGTCAGTCAGACAGCAAAGTCGTGAACATAATCGATGTGCTGGATGGTGAACCTATTGTGGACGACGAAGGCAGCGCAGACCGATTTTGGTCTCGCAACACAAACCGTCGAGCGAGGGAAGCCGGAAATCCCTCCAAGGGGGAGAAGATGCAGAACTCTATGGATCCCGCGGCATCTCCGATTCCAGAACGGATCAGAGTTTGTTCTGACCCTCTGCTACGCACACTTGCCCAACTTGTTGGAAATGAAGGGCGATCCCTACTTGAATTGGAAAACATGAAGGCCGTTTTTACTAGGCCATACAAGGTCTTGATCTACCGAGAGCAGGATCTGCGAGGTTGGTGCGACATTCTCGAA
The DNA here is from genome assembly GCA_022419385.1 of Paraconiothyrium sp. Pb-2020. Taxonomy (NCBI): domain Eukaryota; kingdom Fungi; phylum Ascomycota; class Dothideomycetes; order Pleosporales; family Didymosphaeriaceae; genus Paraconiothyrium; species Paraconiothyrium sp. Pb-2020. Next base: position 4,353,375 of record JAJUBI010000003.1, on the reverse strand, counting down.
AGGCAATTCGGAGGATCATCGTCGAGGGGTAATGCGCTCGCTTCCACGGAAGAATCGGTTGCGACCGCGCACAGACAGTCCAACAATACTGAAGTCGAAGAACAAGACGTCAAAGGTGCTACCGATCAAACAAATCAAAACTCTATCAATGGTCGAACAGAAGACTCTGAAACTAGTGAGCAAGAAAGGCAACCCATCGAGAGTCTGGATAACGGGGCCGGACAATCAAAAAGCGAGACCGAACATACAGAGACAAACGAACATGAAGATAGCGACAACAGCCTGCCCAAATCAGCGAAGGCGTTCAGACACTTGAGGTCCCTCCTAGCATTTTTAGACTCTACTGTGGCAGCTAAGCGGGACTATCTCAACAGCCCTCAATGTCGGAAAGTATTTTTCTCCGATCTCTGGCAGCTTTTCCGTCCTGGAAATGAAGTAATTGGAAGCGATGGAAAACAGGCTTACAGAGTTATTGGTGTCAAGAGCGCGAAGCACCGGGTCGCTCCACTTTGGGAGCGGTGGTACCGGCCGTCCGGACAAAAAGACTCAAAGAGGGCAGACTTCAGCATCACATGCGTGTACATTGACTTCGATGGAAATAATATCGGGCCCGTTCAGAGAGAGTTCGATATCGAAAGGTTTGACGGCCAGAGGGAAGTCACTTCCTTGGAAGTCTACCCCCTTCGCTTCCACCCGATTAGGCGGTGGGACTATGATGACAAGGAATGGCAAGAGTTGGAGAGTCTCCCTGTGTCAGAAAAGTATCGAAAGATCCTCATAAACCGAGGGTTGGCATTTCTGGATGTTATCCGAGGTAAGCATATGTACTATGCCGGCTCAACACTAGATGGGAAAGAAGACGTAGAGAGCCCTGTTGTGATCGACTTTGAAACGGCTATAACCACGCGGGATGCACGACGAAATCTGTTGCCTTCTTACTGGCCTCTTCGTAGAGGGTTACCGTACGAGGACGACCAGGACGCACTGCAGCCAGCGGATCGACTATGGAAACCTAATCTAAGTACACTCATCAGTATACCGAAACCAGAGCCGCCCATAGGGGGCGTTTCATGTAGCGGCGACTGCTGTCGAGATGAATTTGTCTACGATGACCAATACGTGGATCGCAAGCAGAGACAAGAATACATCGAGAGCCTTCTTCCCAATTCGAAGGCGCTGGATGAACAACCCCCGATTACCGTTATGCCTCGGCCATTGAAAGATCTCAAGCTCGGACCTCAGGGTAGCTTTTCGTGTCCTGATGACGAGCTTGTAATCATGTCGTATCGTGTGTTTGGCTTCGTGCTTCGCAGTCGAAAGTTTGGTATGCGGCTATCCCAATCTTGTTCGTCAACAAAATGCTGATATGTCTGTCCAGCAAAACTAGATCTCGCACATTTGTCTGAAGTTCATACAGCGCATGGGCCCACTGCAAGAACGCCGACCAAAGAAAGCTCCAAAGAAGGAGAAAGGCAGGCAGACCCAGCATCGGCATTCGATCGTCTGGTGTTAGAAGAGAGCCACTCATCCATGATTGTCTCGCTCATTGCACAACATTTTCGAGACAAGAAGTCGACCACCGGGGAGCGAGAAGAGTTCGATATCGTTAGAGGCAAAGGTAATGAGAATTTCTATCATACGAACAGACATTGACTTAACCTTGATCCAGGCAAAGGTTTGATTATACTTCTGCATGGCGCTCCTGGTGTGGGGAAGACTTCTACAGCTGGTTCGTAAATTGCAGATCTACTGTACGTTGACAAGTTGACTGACCACTGTTCACGGATAGAGGGAGTAGCCGAAAAGTTCAAGAAGCCGCTCTTCCAGATAACATGCGGTGAGTAGTATGATGCCTAGCCTTGACATGAGTACAGAAAACTAACAGATCTGGTGGCTGAAAGGAGATCTTGGAACAACGGCATCTGAGGTTGAGGCCGCTCTGGAGAAGAATTTCTCGCTTGCAAACAAGTGGGACTGCATCCTTCTTCTGGACGAGGCAGATGTCTTTCTTACCGAAAGATCGAAAGAAGACTTCAAACGAAATGGACTCGTAGCAGGTCAGTCGCACACCTTCAAATATCTTCAACTGATATTCTAATGTGATCCCGTGCAGTCTTTCTACGCCTTATGGAATACTACTCTGGAATTCTGTTCCTCACGACGAACCGCGTTGGTGACTTCGATGAGGCATTCACTTCCCGCATCCACGTCAGTCTCTATTACCCCGCACTGAACCAGGAGAAGACAGTGAAGGTGTTCAAGATCAATCTGGACATGATTGAAGATCGCTTCAAGAGGAAAGGCCGCGTCATCAAGATTGAAAGAATGGAAATAGGCGGTTTCGCAGCGCAATACTTTACCGGACATGCCAATGCACGCTGGAATGGCCGCCAGATTCGTAATGCCTGTCAGACTGCACTGGCATTAGCCGAATTTGAGGCTCAAGGCAACAGTCTCCAAGAGACCGAGGACCGAAACCTAGTGGTGAGGCTGAACGTCAAGCATTTTGAGATTGTGCGGGATGCCTATCTGGAATTCACCAAATACATGCACGACCTGTATGGCACCTATGCTGCGAGGAGAGCTAAGGAGTCAAAATTACGAGCTATTGTAATCGACGAGAATGCCAATGTCGTCGCAAGCCAGAACTTGGACGGTACGAATGCAGACCCAAAAACCGCTTTCTATCTCGCATCGCGGAACCCATCAGGCCGTGCGACGGGTCATGCTCCACAACAGAGCATTCAAACCCCGCTTGATCAGCAACATGGGCGGTACCAACAACAAAGCTCGGCCTTTGGAACCCAACAGCCTCAGTTTCAATCTCAGCAGTACCAGCCTTCCCAATATCAGCCCCAGCCTCCGTATAACCAGCCTCAACAGCAGCCCCCTCTCAATCAAAACTGGGATCAGCAGTCAAGGAACTCTGGTGGTTTTGGCGCAGAGCCACACCACGAGGGGCAATTCCGAGGTTCGACTCCGCGACCACAACAAGCGTCACCCTCTCCAAATCGACAACAACAAGCCCAGACCAACCCACCTCTACTAGACGAGAATATTCGAAGCATGTATGCTGCGTCTGGGCAACCAGGCTACGATCAAACAGCGGCTGGCGCAAGCGGAGGCAACAGAGGTCCCAGCTGGAACTGTCCTTCATGTGGCAATCTCCATTCTGGATCCCGTTCGGGGTTCTGTTCGGCTTGTGGGTGAAAGGAGCAGTGGGCGTAGCTCTCGTGACCTTCCTCTGTTTTCCTTTCTTTGGGTCAAATTGATAAACACACAAACGATCTCTAAACTTTGGGCATAGTTACGTAGCACATAATACTATGGGTATCGTGGCGCTTGTGAGATATTTGCTTCTGCAATATGTCACATGTGGGGGTGACGAGTATATCGGATGTCTGAGGCTGACACGACTGGTCGTCCGGGCTAAAGAATGCAGTGCAGTTGTGCCTAACTGATGTGCCTAACTGATGTGCTCAACCGTTTGGTCAGTAGTGGAGACAAGACCCAGCAATGCAAACCGTCCACACCTGCATCCCACATCTATTTCTCCTATCTTACATTACTTAGAGAGCCCCCTATTCAACCCGTCAAGCCTATGCCTAGATCCTCCTCCTTAATCCTCTCCACCCTCTCCGTCCTCTTCAACTCCACCCCCCCCCTCTTCTCCCGCCCCTAATCACCTCCGTATGATTCGCCCCCGAATCCACCTCCCCCAAAGCATCCCCGAAATATCCCTCAGCACTCCCGGCAATTCCGTCTCAAAGCCCACCTCCCGCATAAACTCCTGCGTAATCTCCAAATCCTTAACTAACAACCCGAGCCCAAATCCACTCTTAAATTTCCGCGTGAGCATGTCTCTACGAACCGTATCTAAGCTACAGATATTCGCCGCCGTGCCGACGTTCAACACGTCGACGATGGTCTGAGGGTCTAAACCCCATTTCTGCCCCGCAACGAGAGAGTCTGACAACGCGCAGAGACCGGATGCCATGACGTAGTTGTTTATCGTCTTCATGGCGTGGCCGGAACCTAAGAGGCCCATGCGGGAGATGTAGCGGTCCATGCTTTCCAGGACGGGAAGAGCGCGCTGGTGGATAGACTCGGACGACGAGCCGACCATTAGTGTGTATTCACCTGCGTCTGTGGCATGCATGTAGGTTTGGGTTATGGGCGAGTCGATTAGAGTTAAGGAATGGGCTTCTAGATCTTTGCCGAGGGAGATGGTGGAGAGGGGCGAGGAGGAGGATGTATCGATTATGATGGTGTTGGGCTTGAGCGCGGTGCGATGCCGTTGTTATCTAGTATTACTTCGCGGACTACGTCGCCGTTGGGTAGCATGGTGACGATGAGATCACAGTCATTGAACGATTAAGGGCTGCCATCTGAGGCGCTTGTGTTTTTCCATTCACGCGCTGCTTTTTGCACTTTCGCGGTGTCGGTGTCGTAGACTACAAGATTGAAGCCTCGTCGTGGGAGGTTAATGCTATGGAGAAGCTGCGAGGATTAGTGCGCAAAAAGGAGCAGGGCGACTGAAGTGACGAACCCTGCATTCCCCAACCCAACGTAGCCTACAATCTTAACTTCTGTGGCCGAAGTTGCACCGTCCATGATGTCTGAGGTATGGTATTGCGGGTATGTCTGCCGTGTGGAATGGGCGCATGGAGGTTATATGGCATGTTTCGAGGCTAATGCGGCGCCTTGCTTCGGAGAGAAGGCCATATAGGCTTCTTCAGTATCCGATGGCATTTCAGTCGTCTTTCTCTGATTACTTGTGTTGTAATGACGTTGGAACGCGGGGTAGATCGACAACGTGCCGTCGGATACCTATCCGTCGTACGCTAGCTCTTGCTCCAAAGCATTCCAAAGTATACACGGTATAACCGTTCTGGATGCTGCCGGGATCATCCCTCCGACCACGTGCGGCCCGTGAACCAGTACTGCAACTTCTTCTGACCAACGCGTAAAGTTTTGTTGACTTGTATAGTGTGCTATAGCTCGGCATAATTTGAAGCTGCTTTCGTTCTATCGTCGAGGGTAGTTGATGGTGTCGTGCTATGTCGTAAATTGGAACTCGTAAATCGTACATCGTATCGTCGTTGGAGTGGAGTTTATTATGGAAATCCAAAACTTCTTCCTCTTCCTCACATCCCGTCCAAATAAAGCCTCGGGTCCAGGTGCCCCCTACAAGGCGCAAGCAACAACCTGTGAAACTCCGTCAACTCCCCTAGATCGTCTCCCGGCATCCAATTCAGCGAGAAATCGCCGTATGCAATCAACTGATCTCTCCCGTCTACCCCAGCAACCCTCTTCTCAAATTCCTCTTCCCCTATATCCCAGAACCCATCACCTTTCGACAGCGGCAACCGCGCCAATACAGGCACCTGATCACACAGTCCGTCTTGAGTAAGCGCGCTCCAGCCTCCGCGCATGAACACGGATATCATGACGGTGCGGCGCAGGGACTCGTAGAACACCCAGGCATCCCAGGGCTTAGAAAAGGCAATCGGTTCGGCGAAGGAGCGTTTCCAGAGGTGTGCAGTCCAGAGCTCCAATAATCGGTTATGTTTTGCCGCCACTCCCGCCTGCATTAAGTCGCCGTCAAACAGTCTAATGATCTGGTATACAATCAGAGCCTGGACAGCGGCGAGATGCTCTTGCAAAGACCAGCCGTTCGAATTTGCTATAAGCCCATTCATCTTCTCATCAATAGCCCTTGTCAAAATCGGCGCATTCTGTTTCGTCTTAGCGAGGTACAGCGCGGAAAGGCTGATGCTGTCCTGGAAAGCCGTAGGTTGATGCGATTTGTAAAGCGCAGAGTGAATAAACATGTTGCACCCTGTGAAGGCGAGCGTCGGCACCAAACTTCGCATCCTGCTCACCATGAACAAAAGCTGCTCTTGATTCAACCAGCTCGGTGCCCATATCTTCGGCATTATCTGTGTGCTAATCGCAGGCTCTCGACTTCTCTTCCAGTACTGTGCCTGCCTCTGCCTACTCATGCCATTTTGGTCCTTCTCCCAATCTCCTACAACGTCACTCCAGCTCTCGGGACTACTCGACGAGTTTGAGTCGGCCGTCGACACCTGCAGTATCGCGGGATCGAATTCAGAGCCCGCGGGCTGCAGATCAGCTAGTAGGTCATTGTCGCCGAGTTGGGTCAACGGAGCGAGATCCGGAGTTCGTTGCCTTATAATGACCTCCGCTTCGCGCACCGACGCATTGGGGTACGCGCAGTCGAGCGATTTCGAGAAGCACCGCTTGCAACAAGGGTACCCGAGATCGCACCTTCGTTTCGCTTTCACGCACTGCTTACAGGACTTCTTGCGCGTAGAGGATATGTATCCGAGCATGGTCGTGTTGCAACATGGGCTGCGCCGCAGCGTGTGGAGGGAGACTGGATAGGGCTGAGTAGGGCTATGTCAGCATCAATGTATTAGTACTGAGGTCGAAGGCGAAGCGCGTCGTCGCGTCGGGGGCGTGAGTCAGCATGATATTAGGCGGAATTCCACCTGACTACAGCAGGAGTCATGGCTTAAACTCCTTCTCTCGGACTTAGGATCTCTGTTGCGGTAGGATTGGCCTTGGCAGAGACAAGCGCGCTGTAGCTCCGTTCGAAGGGCGTTTGAACGTGGCTGTCAGCCACGGGCCGCACGACGGGGATTTTCAGCTGGGTCACGGTCAAACGCAACTCGTCTGACTCCGGAGTGGACATGGCAGGCTGGAGATGCTTCGGACGACGCTTGGTCACCCAGCTTGGCGCCGGCGGATAACTATAATTGGCTAAACCTCAGCGTCATCGTTGCCCGGTGCGCTTTCACATGCTAGGGACAAAGACAAGACGCCGGCCCCACCGCGCCGTCTGGGTCTTGCACGCCTCACATCACATGCACCTGTGCTAGCAGCTTGCGCGGTCTCAGACGTTCTTCCTCCCTCGCACAGTACTGGCATTGACAGCCCGGAGCGTCAAAGATAACTAACATTCGTCTGTCGGGAACAGCAATTGAGCCCGGGTATATACATCGTGTCGCCTGACCACCTACTGCATGTACCGTCACTCCACCAAACACGGGCTGAGACGAAAACCTCGACACACGTTGACATGGCGGTAACGGGCATCTCGGGCGCAGACAGAGCACGCGGTCTGCTCAATGGGATTCCCGATCGCTTTCAAGAGTTCTGCAAGATGGACCAGGTCACCTTTGTCGATCTCGCCGACTGGCTCGTGGAGCACGCCGACCGAAAAGACCCCATCCCAAAGGAGATCAGCGTGGAGGAGTGTATGTTCGTATTCCTCGACATTGCAGCCCAAGGGAGCAGTTTCCGGATGGCTTCCTACAACTGGGCCCACGATGTCAAGCTCACTCAACTGTAAGCTCACCCCGACCCGGACTTCATCCCGAACCCATCTAATTTTTTGCATAGCATCTTTCTCAACATGGTCGAAGAGCTCTCCAAGCTGCGCGAGAAGGAGCAGTGGTCGCCTTCATGTCCTTCCTTTCAACAGAGTCGAAATCGATGGCGAGTGCTCCGCGGGTCTCGCGCTGGGAAGTCAAGAATGGACGGCCTCATCAAGATCGGCGATGACCGCGAGACGGGCGACGGCCTCGAGATCAACCAGGAAAACCTCATATCGGCATTGACAGCGCTGAATAACTTCATCTACGAGCACCACGAATTCTATTCCTAAGGGACGGACCGAGTGCCGGAACTTTCATGAGACACGGGCGTTACGGTATGGGAGGATTTGCATTAGCCAGAAGCATTGCCATTGAATATGGCCGGATCGGGTATTTTTCCGGGTGCGTTTTGGTGTTCTTGGGGTTGATTTTGCAACGAACCGCGGAGTCGGACACCGCTAGCGTTATGGAACCAGCGGGTTGAACTTTGGTTGTATGGTATCGCACTCTTTCGATTTCGCTCTGTATGTATTTCCACGAATTGTTCAAACCGAGGCAACCGTCCCTTCTCGAAGTGCACTCAACCGCCCCTTCTTGATGCCGAGCGCCTCCTCGATGCGCGAGTCTGGCTCGCCGCGCTGCCGGCGCATCAAGGCTAGTGTTATGGTGCTGGCGTCTACGTACTTCCTCCCGCGGAAGCTTTGCCTGCCTACGTTCTCGAGCTCTTCTTCTGCCTCTTGTTGTATTCTTTGGCGAGCGTCCAGTATTCGCAAAGCTGGATTGTTGCCCGGATCGGGGAATGCCGACCGAGGCAGCTCGTTCATCATTCCGTAGGAATCTGACGGTTGTGTAGATGAGGTATTTCGCTGAGGGTCGAAGGACGATGTGGATGAATGCGAGAAGTGCGGGTTTGGTTGCACAGCGCCAATGGAACTTAAGCGGGAGGCAAATTGAGGATCGCGAGCGTCGAGATCAATTGCTTCCCAAAGTCAGTACTGGAATGGATGTGAATGCATTGGTTGCTTACCCTCTGTCTTCGTCTGGCTCGCCTGCGGTGGCGGGTGCACCGTTGGCCCAGCATTACCGGACTGTGTCGGAGGGGGAGCACGAGTTGTCGAAAGAGCAGGTCGAGATGGGTATTTACGAACGGTCGCGCCAGCCGCGCGCGCACCTTTAGACGCTGAAGAGCCCATATCGTACGAGTATGATAGGCTGCGTGTTGAGTTGTTGAGATGCAAGGCGATCAAACGTCAAGGCTAGAAATCTGGAAGCATGGACCATCACGATAAAGGTATGTCACGTGACGGGTGATCAGCCCGAGCCAATTGACTGTCAAGATTATGACGACGGGAGTAACGACTTCCTTAGTTCAACTTCAATATACTTTTTGATGGTATCAAAATACGATAGTATACCCAGCACAACTCCGTGCTGCACGCTTCTGACTTATAGAGCGCTGTCCTCGCGATAGTGACCCGCAACCAAGAACGCTAGCTCTAACGCTTGTTTCTCGTTGAGTCTGGGGTCGCAGTACGTCGTGTAATTCAAGCTGAGGTCCTCCTCCGCCAAACCTTCGCTGCCACCGGTGCACTCTGTTACTGCATCGCCAGTCAACTCAAGATGCATACCGCCGAGGAAAGACCCATGCTCTTTGTGGACCTTTAGGGCAGAAGATAGCTCGGAGAAGATGCTGTTGAACGATCGTGTCTTGATCCCAGTCGGAGTACTGTGCGTGTTGCTGCCGAGTTAATCAGTATCGGGTCACATCAATGGCAACATGGAGCGATCCTGGACTTACCCGTGCATCGGATCGCATTGCCAAACGACGACATGACCACTTTTCTTCACAGCTTCGATGTGGGGCCCAAGCATAGACTCGACCTTGTCCTTTCCGTAACGTGTGATTAAGGTTACCTTCCCGATCTCCTTGTTCGGATTCACGATATCAAGCAGTTCCACTAGCTCATCATTCTTCATCGATGGTCCGACCTTGATACCAATAGGGTTCTCGATACCGCGGAAGTACTCCACATGGCCACCGTCAATCTGTCGTGTGCGGTCGCCGATCCAAATGAAGTGCGCCGACGTGTTGTACCAGCCGCGGCCATCGTTTGACAATGAGGATTGGTAGCCGACAGGATGCTTGAGTTTGCGTGTTAGACTTTGCTCGTACTCTAGTACAAGGCCTTCGTGACTGGTGTAGAGATCAACGGTCTGAAGCTGACCCGAAGTGTCTGCGCCGATTGTCCTCATGAAGCGTAGTGATTCTGAGATGTTTGATACGATCTGGGAGTATTTCTTCTGCAGTCCCTCGTCTTGAACGTGGCCCAGGTCCCAGTCGAGAGGGTTGTGTAAGTCGGCGATGCCGCTCGACAATTGTCCACGGATGTAATTGAGAGTTGTAGCAGAGTGGAAGTACGCAGTGACCAATCTCTCGGGGTCCACATGCCGATGCGCTGGGTCGAAACCGTTTAAGATATCTCCACGGAAGCTTGGAAGCTCCTTGCCGTCCACAATCTCTGTAGGACTTGAGCGTGGTTTGGCGTATTGGCCTGCCATGCGACCTATGCGGATGACGGGCTTATTCGACCCCCAAATAAGTACCAAGCTCATCTGTAGCAGAAGCTTGATCTTGGCGTTGATCGGGTCATCGGCGCAATAGGAGAATAGCTCTGCACAATCGCCCCCCTGGAGCAAGAATGATTTTCCAAGGGCAGCATCACGGAGGCTGGACTTCAGCTTGATGATTTCGGTTGGAGTGACAATTGGTGGCAAGCTTGAGAGTTTTGACAGCGCTGCTGAGACAGCGGCTTGATCATCGTATGTGACTACTTGTTTGATGGGCTTTGATTGCCAAGCTAGGGTTGTTAGCATTTATATGCATGCTTGAATACTTGACTCACAAGATGGCGACCATTCTGCTGCTGAGCACATTTGGGCAGGACAGCGATCGTAAGAATTAAGGATATTTAGACCAAAAGACAGGACCAGTTCTACGTCAATCTATTTTAGGGATGATTAGCAAGACAACAAGATAATCGGCGTGTCTTGAATGCTAGATGTTGGCATTTGCATAGCTCTTTCAGCGGCGAACAAGGTCATGACTCAAGCATGCAACATTCTTTCGCGCATCTACCGAACGGGTCTATGGGTATAGCAAACGGCAACAGAAATTACAACACCTACCTGTCTAATGTCAGAGTCCCAATCCGATTGCCAGTTACTGACGCTGCCAATGTGTTCTCGTGATTTCAAGTGGTAGTGGTGAGAGACTCTGACTGTCAAATAAAAGGCCACACTTCCCAGCAAGTCTAGCCGAACCGCCTGCACCTGCCCCACTGCACCCTAGTTCTTGGCATTCCAGTCCCCCGCTGATGTCAACCTACTTTACAAGCTGCTATTGAACACTCACGCTGAATCACACCTCCGCACAACATTTCAGTTCCACCAATTCCACCTACCATGGCTGAAGAACCGCAACCTTCCAATATCCACGAAGGAGCCTCGGATGCCCCTGCCCCGACTGGCAGCGCCGAAGATCGCAAAGCTGCCGCTGCACTTTCGAGTCTAGACGCGCAGGGAGACGATGAGACAGGAAAGAAAGAGGTGGATTCCAAGGCTGTGGAGAAGGCGATGAAGAATCTGAGTGTGAAGGATGGCAAGGGTGGAGAGGCGCAGAAGAAGGCGGTCAAGATTGAGGCGAGCGATGTGAACCTCCTGGTAGGTTACCATTACTGCTGAACGGGTGCGAAGGATCCGGAGCGAGAATGCTGATCTGAGTTCAGGTATCTGAGCTTGAGCTTCCTAAAGCTAAGGCGACCGAACTTCTACGCGCCAACGACGGCAACGTCCTGAAAGCTATCACTAGCTTCATCACGCCGGCTTTTGCTTGAAGAAGACAAGAAAGGGCGTGGAATATTCATGACCGATTGAGAATGTAAAAGTGATCGCTGGAGATACATGAGCACTTGCCCGCGAAGCTAGGCTTGCGCGAGACAGAGCCGAAGTTCATAGTCCCAGACTTTGTTCTCCGCCGAGACGACGGCAAAATTGGCATTTGCACGGCATTACCGATTCGTAACAATTATCAATACGACGGATAACAGGGCTTCGGCCAATCTTGAGTGTTGCATCCAGGGTAATTATCGTGCAACCCGGGCGCACTCACACAACAACGTACTGCATTACAAAAACAATTACCAACCATATAATTTTGGCTCTTCGCTTTCTCCTCAACAGAAGGTGATAGCTTGCAAAATACTGTAACTACTCTTCTTCTACTTTCGCTAGCTGCACCTTGAAAGCCGTTCACACTCTCACTACGTCATGCGACTCTCTACATTGTCAATAGCCTTCAGTACCACAATTCGACATATTGCAATGCGCGATGCCTGTCAACACCGTTTTTGGGAATCTGGACAGACATTGGCGGATTACGCGACAAGGCGTAGGGCGCCCTGCAAGGCTGACTGATGAACGCCTCAGCCTCTATCTTAGCCTTGTCGGTTCTGCCTACAACGTCGAGAGTCTTCTTCTTCATCTTTCTGAAGAGAATCATTGATCATGTGTCGCATCGAGGAGAAGGTCTATATTGGTGCGGACGGACGAAGTCGAATTTTCCAGGATATCTTCGAGTGTGAAAGGGCTCGACGCCGGGGAAGAAGATGTTCTAAGCCAGAGAAGCGCACGCGTGAATACAGAGGGGCACCGCCGATAGCACGAGACGATACGGCTTCGTCGGTTTCGGAGGATCCTCCTTTGCCTACCGGAACCCGAAGCTACATTGTCGAGGAATGTAGACCAACATCAGCCAGCGGCCGACGTCCATCAGAAAAACCTAGAATTGTCATTCAAATAGGGAATTCCGAAAAGAGCAGGAACAGCGAACATCCAAGTACACGCCTTTCTAAGACGTACTACGAACGTCGAGGCGAAAATCCTATTGTCATACAATCTCCAGACGTCGGATCACCAAGCTCAGACGCATCCTATCCCATTCGAACCGGCATTCCTGAGATTGCAATTCCTCCAACCATTAGCCGGGTCATAGGATCTACGACGAGGCATGCTATGCCACAAGGCCACGGCTATGATTCCTCGTCTTCTTCTGCCACTACAAGCCAGACATCTTCCGTCTACGCCAATACAAGTTCTGAAAGTAGCTACAACACCAATGATACCGAACCTGAATCGCCTCTTCGTCGTCGTGCTCCTGAGTACCCGCGAACAATAATTCATAACACTGCGTTTAAATTGCGACCTTCCCGTATCACGCAATATAACACCCACCGCACAAATTCTGATAATCGAACGAGTTCTTCGCAAGCTTATGCTCCCTTCAAATTGGGTGCGAAAGATAACATAAGAAACTTTTCCGGGGTCGTTGACCAATATGTTTCTTCTGACTATACGTCTGGCAGTGGATCGCGTGCAGCTGCTCCTGAAATCACAGATAGGGCGATAGATCGTGAAAGACGGCGCAAGCGAAAAGAGGAGGAAGAAAGTCCAATAGACGAGGCCCTAGCACAAGCTGCAGAAATAGCAAAAAAGGAGGTCAGGTTTGCAAGCTTAGAAACTGGACGCTATGCAGAGCGGGATCGTCTGCGCAAAGAGCAATCTACAACGCAAAGAGTCAAAGAACCTGGAAAGGAAAGCCAGCACGAGAAGGAGGCAAAGACACAGGGAAGGCAGTCATCCAGATCCAACAAACCGCCCCTAGGAAGTATGACGCAAATAGATTTCGACGAACAAGTAAAGTTGTTGCGCGAGGAGGAACTGCAGATGAGTTTAGAACGGACTGCAGCTGGTCAACGGGAGCGCGAAGAAGCGATGCTACAAGACTTGTTGAAGCGACCGCAACGGCAGAACACCCTTGATCCACCCATACTAAAACCTCTGGAAACCTCCTCCTCAACCTATACTTCACGTGAGCAGCTCCCTGCGGCACGTTACTCGCCATCTCACGTAGATAATCCATTTGCACGACCACGAATGACCCCAAATGGTAGCATGGATCACAACCCTTTCGCTGCCTCATCAACTCGACCTCTTCATCCCTCCCATCCACCAGTTGCACTTGTGCACCACTATAATCCTTCGGCGTCTGATCCTGGTGATCCTTGGGATACACAAGCTATGATGAACTCTTTGCCTTCATATCCGAACGACCGCCAAACCGATGATGCATGGCCGGATTACCGTTCTTTAGACAATCCCGCAAAATCAATACTGTCACGGCCCAGGTCGCGAGGTCGTGCAGACCCTCATTCCTTAAATGATGGCTACCAGTTATCTCAGACAGCTGGTCACCTGCCTTCGCTGCATCCGATGGACAAGCCTGGCAAGATCAAACTTCCTAAATCGGGGGATATTAGGACTGATGCGTCTGCTCCGCCACAGGGTATCGTAAATGACGATGTTAAGCAGCCATCCCCTACACTGGATGCTCCAAGAATCTGGGAAAGCTTGACTCAGGCGGAGATTGACGCGGTAGGAGAAGCAGCGTCGTCATTGCGCCAGGAGGGTTGTCAGATGAGCTCTGGGCGGACGGTAGCGGAACAGCGGGAGAGCGAAGATGGAGATGCAGAGCCCAGGCAACGGGACTCGGCGCCCAAGGACCGCGATACTGGATCTGCGGTCCTTGAACACGATCGTTTGGGTACAGAGCCAATCACCCTTCCTGTTACACTACCGTTAACCGCACCGGGTGCTTTAAAACCAAAAACTACGGTGGAAAATTTAGGGTTGTTTGATGACCTGCGAGAACCTGCATTCGCGTCTAGTCTGGCGGTGGAGTCCCTGCTTCCTCTGTCCTCACCAGGCGCTGACTGGCTGAGCAAGCTGCCCATCGAGATCGTAAACTATGTCTGCGAGTATCTCGACAGGAAAGATATTTACAGCTTCAGATTGGCTTCGCACAACATCTTTGCAATGATTGATCGACGTATGCTATCCCATCTATCCCCTGTTGAGTTTCGCATGCTGAACATGTTGCTCTCTTAGGCTTTTTTGATCGCACTGAAGAGTGTAAAGTTAGTCAAAGGGAGACGAAGCACAGTGTACAATTGAGATGGCAATGCGTACGTTGATCTCGGACAAGATGTTAGTCATGCTAAACTGAGACAGCGATGTGGCAAGAACTTCCAGAGTAATGTTCGCGAACTAAGAGAGGACGGTATCGTGGATCTCGTCGACCGAATGCAACAATCTATTGGCTCCAAGGTCATAGTGACTCAAACACCGAATTCTCAAAGTCCGAGTCCAGTGAAAATCGTCTACCAGTGGTTGGTGTCACAGTCTAAAGACACTTTCTTGAATTTCGCGTCAAGATTCAGGAACCAGAATGCAGGATCATTACCGCAGCATAGCAATGGCCCGACGGTGACAACATCACCTTCAGCGCCTAATAATGCATCACAACAACGAATGTTACATCTTCTAGCTTGCATGCATGTCAATCGTTTCCGAAGGTTACTCTCCCAAGATCGCATCGAAAGCGTCACATGTGATCGTAGGCTGTTCAACTTCATGCGTGACAAGCATTCACGCCGTGGGGGTCGCGCCAGTTTCGTTCCTTCGCTCAATGAAGTAAGAGGCATCTTTTTCGTCAAGTTCCGGCTTCCACTGGGTAAGTGGCTACTACATGATAATTGCCAATCAAGTCTTGACAGTAATGGAATTTAGGCGGTAATGTAGAGGTGCGACACCACAATCCATGCTGCACACCAAGCACTTGTGAATGCATACCACCCAAAGATCGAGTCGAGCCTTCTCCTCAAGCTGAGTATCGTTGCATCCCCGGACCTCCTACGGTGTGGCCACCAGTTGATCCACAATACTTAGCTCATCTCTTCAATGACCCTTCCTGCGTCAATGAGAACGACACCTGGATTCTCGATCAGCTTCCTCGTCGCATATGTGGAGAAATACACGGGAAATCTGGTCAGCCTGCTGAAGGGTGGGGGATTTACTATCAAGAAGGGCTGAATTGGAGACTTATTACGCTTACTATGGTCGTAGTTTTCATCTTGGTCAGCTTGTTTGGAATCCTGTGGGCGTACTACAAGCAGGACATCCAAGGTGCTTTCGGCGTGAGCTCGTACCTGTTTGCTGCATGTGGTATTTTCCTCTCGCTTCTTGCTGTCAATTCTGATAAGGTTTAAATTACATACCTCCGAAGCAAAGGCACTTTCCAAGGCCACGGGACGGAATCGAGGCTTTGAGCGTATGCTACTCGGGGCAAGGGCCGTCAATTTTTGCCATTCATTACGACGAACCTATGTCTCTAGCAATATCTTTATCTTAAGTTATTACAAATTATCATTGTTACTATAGGCGTATTGACTTTGGGATATCTTCCCTATACCTCAATTTCTACGACGCACCCTGAGCATAAAAATACCCGCAAGGACCGTTGCCAACAGTGTATCCCGATCCACTACCCAAAGTCCAGTATCCCTGCTCTTGGCCCGCATTGCACGTCCCCGCACGGTTGTACAGGATAATGCATCTGCCACTGGTAAAGACGAAGCTTTGGCAACCGTTACCAGCACTGTCATTCTGTTGGCACACCTCACAGCATGCGTCCGCGCTAGTGACTGAAGTGGTGTAGTATGTACTGGCCCCGCCACCATTGTTGTAGGCATTGATGATCGCTTGACCGTTAACTGTGGGGATTACGTTGTTGGTAGCGCAGGCAGCATAGCCGGTTTGCGTAGAAGTCACAGTAGCTGTGTCAGTGACAGTCGACGAAACCTGGCAATCACATTAGTCTCTTATGCAAAATTCTGTAAAAGATGATACGTACAGTTGTCATCGATTGTTCAATTTGAGTTGTGCTGACGGTCGTAGATTCAGTCGCGGTAGAAGTGACCGTAGTAGGGAGTTGAGTGGATACGGAGGTAAGCGTCTCCACGGTGGTCGTAAATTGAATGGGCTTGATAGCGATTTTGGTGACCACCTTGCCTGGGACGATCTTTTTCTGGATAGGTTGCAGGACCTTGGTGATAGTGCACGTCACAGATTCTGGGTAGGAAGGAGTCTTGCAACCCTTCGCCTCGCCCTGCTTGCGGGCCACTCGCTTCACGACGTCGTTGAACTCTTCCCACCTACGTGCCTGGGGACGGGCGGTCGTATCGGCGGCATAACGGAAGCCAGCAGGGGTAGGCGTCTGGTATGAGGTTGTCGATGTCACTGTGGTCGACTGTGTCTCGATGGCTGTCGATGTTTGAATCACAGTGCTCGTTTCCGTGGCAGTGTAAGTCTCGGTGGTAGTATATCCCTCTGTTATATCAAGTACTGCAGAGAGTCAGCCTGGATAGGAACAGAGTATGCATCGGATGACACGCCGTGACTTACAGGTAGTGGTCGTCTTGACTTCGCTGAGGCGAGTGATGGTGATTGTTTTAGGAAGCGGCGTAACAGTGGTGGTCGAGTGTGAATATCCGGTTATGGTCTGGTACGGCAGAGTCTTGACCTTAGTAACGCGTTGCGTAGGCACATGCTTGGCCGATTTCGAAGCCATTTTGGTGAAGCACTTTGTCTGATAGCTAGTCTTTGTGCCCGCGGGCACAACCTGTGCAACGGCCGAGCCGAGCAGAAGGGCGAAAGTGGTAAATGCTGGGAAGTGCATGGTTGAATCAATGAATGGCAGAGTCTGTCACCGTTGCGACTACTGAGACAATGATGGCCTTGGATCCCACAACATAGTTTCCTCAGGGCAGCATCTGTAATATATACTGCTTCGCCATTACCTGAGTCGTGTGCTCCAGCAACGGTAGAATTCCCCTAGGACACTAGAGAGTGGCTGTCAAAGTGACAGGCGGTTGTCTGAGCGTGTCACTTGCGGCGTCGCCGCGCAGCTATCAAAAACTCTGAGCAGGCTATAGCGTGCAGGCTGTAGCGATCCGGTCTTTCCAGGAAGGTAAATCGAGACTCACTCGACGGAGAGTAATGATCACAGGCTAACCTCAAAGAAAGGAAGCCTGGCACGCGTTTGCGATTCAATGAAGAAGAAATGCATCGTGGCGGTGTCGTGCCCACGGGGTGAGCGAAGATCTAGAACCATAACTACACTCTGGGGCAGTCGTACCTGGAGCTAGGATAGATGACGCGGACGCCGGATCCATTTGAGGTTGGGAAAGCCTTCATTCGGTTAGCTTCGTGAGGCTATCGCTCGCGCTGAGCAAAATCGAACCGAAAAGCACCGCTAAACGAGATGACTCGTCGCAAGAATGGGCGCAGGAGGCGCTCATGCCGGCGTATCTTCGAAAAAGCACACGAAGCATTCTTCAGACCAATCGCACTATGCAGTATCCGAACTCGTACCTATTGTTCCTAGGAGAACTCTGTCCAATTTTCAGCGTTTGCTGCTCACACCCATATTCAAACCGCAGTGAAAATGTGTAATCTGTAATAGTAATGCCAGTCGTAGGTTAGGCACCCGACCATCTTTGGCGAATGCATGCATGGGACAGCGCGAAGAGCACATGGGCTAGCGAGCACATGGGCTAGCGAGCACATCGATGAAGCAAGGATAGTGACGGGCGTCCGCGTCAAAGTTGTCAGAGATCTCTAAGTTCAAGACACAATAATACCTATCGTAAAATTATTGGTGACTGCTTCTCTGCAGCCTCGTATGGTACGAATTCATTCGTGGATAAGATACAGACAGGTAGAGTTCCTCTCGATGATATCAAGATATAATTGTTGCATCTCCACTGTGATAGCCTCATATGTCCAGAACCGAAGCGTCCGCTGCGAGCTGTTCTAAAGGGAGTTTTGCGCTCCTGTGTTGGCGGCGTCTGCGGCTTGGAGGATCCGTTCGCCTCGTAGCTACGACCCCATCTCCTTCATCCAGCGTTCTGGATCGGTTGTCAGACGCTCGCTTAGATCAGAGCTCCACCTTCTGCTCGTCTGTACCCCTGAATCAGCTTGCAAGCATGTATAGACCTGTCCGCAATGCCATGTTGCAATCAAAGGTTCATACGAAGTTCGCGAGCTCAAAGCTAGTATTAAGGTCTTGGGGAGTGTTGAGGTAGAAATCATGGTTTTAAGTGAGCCGATGTTGTAAGATAAGTTTTTCCTATATCGCCATGAACGTGAATGGCGACCAGCAGAGCTGAGGGATCTATGGCCTTACAGTACCGTTACCTCGGATCCATGAAAAGGCCAGGTAGTAGGAAACCCAAGTCGATTGAGGAGGGAGATCTCACAGCGGGTGATGCCCCAAGGGCCCAAGCAGCACTTCTACCCTTTCCCGTTTAGGTGCTAGCTTTCCCCGCGTCAACACGATGAAGCTTATCCTACATCGTACATCCCCGACTTCTCACGAGCATTCTCATCGATTCGAACTCTACGCCATAAACAAGAGCCTTATATGTAAGCTCAAAACATACTGCCTACGCACCCAAAGCAGCAGCATGTTCCAACACCAAGGAGTTCACGATCCGATACCCACCTTCTACCGCATCTTCTTCACTTCCATCGACCCTCTGATTGCTCTGAGCGGCGCATACATGGAAATCTTTGATCCTGAAACCATACTTGCGTCTTCATTTCCACGGTCATCACCCTATGCGACACCCACGCCGCCCATCACCGTTCTGATGACGCAAGCCAGCGGATCCTTCATCATGATGGCTTTTCTCATGGTCTTCCTGTTGCGTTACACTAGCGATGTGAAAGTTTGGAAAATGTTTGAGTTTGGCATTCTGGTTACGGATTTCACGCTCTTTGGCAGTCTATACGTTGCTTTGAGTGCGCAAGGAAGACTCGACTTCGGGGCGATTAGGTGGGAAGAGTGAGGTACAATTGCGATTACAGGATTTGTGACGGTTGTTCGAATTGCGTTTCTAGGTGGTTTGGGATTCAACAAGACGAGGAGTGTTGAAGAGAAGAAGGTTTAAAGGGTAACTTATGACCTTGGCCCATGTTATACACCACCCGTTCGTCGTGCTGCATCCTTGTTCCAATTAGCTTCTCGCGTATCTCCAGGCGCCGGAATAATTCAATTAACCTTCCCATGGCCCGAAGGCCATCTCCCTAGTCGTCCTTCATCTTAGCTAGCATCGTATGGCTCGGCAGAAAATATACCGAAGCGAGGACAACGCAATCGTCACGGCTTGTCGTTCTCCAGGTTTTGCTGCCCCGCAACCCCGGACTGAAATCACCATGCGGAGAAAGAGGCTAAAACAGCTTTACGTCCGCAGAGCGCCAATTGCTATATAACATGTCTGATATCGTTCATAATTTAATTTCAATGTGTAGGAAATTGTCAACGTCCGTCACAATGGCGTTCCCACTCATCGCCCGTCTCCTCTTCTTGCTCTCCTCGATTCATCTCATCATCGCATCTCCTACGCCAGTCACAGCACCCACCGTAAAACTCCCATACGGTTCATTCAGCGGCGCCTACAGCTCTACTTACAACCTTACTTACTACCGCAAAATTCCCTTCGCCGCCTCGACAGCAGGCGAAAACCGCTTCCGCGCGCCCCAGCCGCCAGCACCGATCACCAATGGCACTTACAACACAGATCAAGCGTTCGACATGTGTCCCCAGCGCACCGTCAACGGATCAGAAGATTGTTTGTACCTCGGCATCTACTCGCGGCCCTGGACGCTGTCCAACAAAGAATCCAAACAAGGACTCCGTCCAGTGCTACTGACGTTCTACGGCGGCGGCTTCATCCAAGGCAGCGCATCTTTCACCGTCCCGCCCTCGGGCTTTCCAGTCTTGAACGTCTCCCAGCAAAACGACTACGTAGTCGTGTACAGCAACTACCGCACCAATGTATTCGGGTTTCTCTCGGGAAAGAAGATCGCTCAGCACAAAGACACAGATCTAAACACCGGCTTACTTGATCAGCGAGCAGCTCTGGAGTGGATACAGCATAACATCCACGCTTTCGGCGGCGATCCTAGAAACGTTACGATCTGGGGACAGAGTGCAGGCGGAGGCAGCGTCGTCGCTCAAACCATCGCAACCGGAAACCGCGGAAAGAACCTCTTTCAAAAGGCAATGAGCAGCTCGCCCTACTGGCCCAAAACATACCGCTACGACAGCCCCGAAAACGAAGCGCTCTACGCAACCGTAGTGAAAGGTGTAGGATGCGCCGGCGTCCAGGACGAGATCTCTTGCCTCAAGACCGTGGATGTTCAGACACTGCGTGACGTGAGTCTGAACCTTTCGACAAGCCAGCAATACACGACCAGCAGCTTCACGTGGGGTCCCGTAATCGACGACGCGTTTCTCACCACCCCACTCTCAACCGCGATAAAGCGAAAAGCGCTTAATGCAGAGCTGCTACTAACGAGCTACAACCTTCACGAAGGCGAGAACTTCATCCCTCCCGGTCTAAACAGTGCCTCGGGCTCAGGAGGCTTCAATTCCAGCACCACCGGCTTCAATGCCTGGCTCGCTGGATACCTCCCCGGTCTCCGTGGGGCTGACGTCCAGAAATTGAAGACCTTGTATCCGCAGAACGGAACTGCCGAAGAGATTGCCTGGAACACCTCATACACGCGCGCCGGCCTGATCTATCGGGACCTCCAACTCGCTTGCCCCGCGTACTGGCTTGCTGCCTCCGCCCGCAAGGGTTCCTTGATCGAATATACGATTTCACCGGCCAAGCACGCGTCGGACACGATATACTGGAACCAAGTGAATGCGGTGCAGACGTCGGATCCGCTAACGTATAAGGCGTATGCGGGAGCTATGGCATCCTTCGTGCAAACCGGCGAGCCGAACGCGCATAAAGTGACAAATAGCAGCGTAGTTGGAGTGCCGTCTCTAAAGGACGGGGAACAGTTCGTGATTCGCAGCGGAGAGATAGCCAACGGCAACGTCGATCAGTTAGAAAAGCGGTGCGCATTCTGGCTTTCGGTCGGGGGCAGAATACCGATATAACACTAGCGAAGAAAATAGAGCCGCTCGAATTGGACAGTGGTCAAGGAATGCTATGTGACAAGTGCTCAAAAATAAGATGCAGGTGTGATACCGCGCCTTGCACAGGGACGATCTTAATAACAATAACGCCAACCGTAAGGCATTCGTAAATCATGAGTCATTAACAACGAGTCCCAATCTGCCTAGGACATCGGATGGATCGTGAAATTGAACGAGACAGCACCCTACACCCTCTCGCCCTTCCTTCCCGTAGCCTTCAGCTTCTCCACGAGCTCCAGGCACGCATCGGCCCAGATCGACATTTCTGACTCTTGCTTGACCTTGGTACCACAAATGTGCTCCAAATACGCACCCATCCTCTCCGTCTTGAACTTCTCGCCGTAGACCAGCTCTGCCTTGGCAACGACCTCTGTATCCACCCCAACGGACGCGAGATTAACACCAACCTCGAAGGTGACTTTCACCTTTGTCTGCAGTGCAGGAAGAAGCATGTTAGATGAGACGGCCATGCGCTCATCTGACAAGATAGACTCGTCGGTGATGTAGCTGTGTTCCAGCCAACGTACGCCCTCTGCGACAGCTGACGCGGTCGCCCAGCCATTCTTGATTACATCGAGTAGATCTTTGACGCGGGTCTGTGATTGTGGGATGCAGTGCAAATAGGCGCGTATGAGCTGGAGGAAGAAACGCTTGCTAGTGGTCAATGGCCGCGGGTGTGGAGTTGCCGAGTCGCCAACGTATGTCAACGAGATGGACGCGTTGGGAGATTCGGTGCCAGTGGTGAAAGCGGATGGCTGAAAGTAGAGTTCAAGGTCGTTCAAATAAGTCATAGTGATCATGCTCCCGGAAGCGGCAGTGATGCTCCATCCGTGCCTCTGCTCGAGCGCAGTGACCTTAGCTAGAGAGCAATCAGCAGGATGAATTTGGGATTTAGCGTGGAGCACTTACCATGAAGCTCATTCACCTCGGTAGTCGACCACCCGCGATACTCTTCTCGCACACGCTCTGCGGCTTTAGTCTCTGCGATGCATTCGACTTTGCGTTCCTTCACAGCCTCGATGCGTGCTTCTTTTTCAGCAAGTTCTTGCTGCATTTGAGCAACGAGCTGTCGTGCCTCTTCCAATTCGGTGTTTACGACGACAAGTCGATCTCGTGCCTGTTCTAGCTCTTCACGATTACAACTGTTCAATTCATCATGTCGCTGCTGTAGCTTTCTGCATTCTGTGTCCAGCCGCTCCTGCGTCTCCTGTAGAGGAGGCAAAACCTCACCCAGCAGCTGCTCTTGACCTCCGATGACGGACTCGTCTTTCCTGAACTCATGCATAGTATTCACAAGCATGGATTTGAGATCTCGAAGCAGATTAGTCCTCCATGTGTACCACTCTCCGCGAGCCTCGAGACGAGCATTTGTCTTCAAGTTCTTGAAATGGTTATCCATGATTGCACGTTGATCGGGCGGTGCTGTAAGATACTCGGAAAATAGCAAGGGATTCTCTTCCTCCACGTTCTCTTCTAAGGTCCGAACGAAGCTTCGGCCACTTGAGATAAACTTCTTCAGTTCGTGGCAGGCGTGCGTGTACAAGTCGTATTCAGGAATGGTGCACGCACCAGCGACGACGTACTGATCGAGCGACGGTTCCTCCTCTTCGATATCCTTATCGTGGAATGCCGCAGGTGCAGTAGTATGTCGACGCTTGCTCGCGCTCACCTCCATGAATCGAATCCTCGTCAAGTCCAGGAACTCTTGCAACGAGATCTGCTCAGCGTCATCCAGATCTTCATCAACACCATGCTCGGGAACATTTTCCTTATCTTCGACTTCGGGTTCAGCGCCGAATGCTACCCTCTTCTTAGGGCTCACACTCTTTCTTGGGGTTCGCTTCTTCGGGGTCGGCGTCTTCTGTTTCGGTGTTGCCTCCTTCTGTGGGGTCTGCGACTTTTTAGGGGTCATTCCTCGCTTGACGGGAGAGGTCAGTGTCTGCTTTCTGGGTGTCGAAAGAAGCTTGATGTTGTTCGATAGTATAGCGGTGCTCCGGAGCGTTGGTTCTTCAGCTACTTGAGCAAGTGGGCTAAATTGAACGTTAGATAAGGACGAGCGTCGTCCTTTGAGTATAGGAGCCTCGATAGGATCGTCCGGTACGATCAGAGGCGCATTCCGCGGCTGTGAGGTAGGCGTGGTAGCGACGTCTGTGGACTTTGCTGTACTTCGCGGCGCGCTCCGTACAAATGGCGAAGGCTCAAAGTCCTCGATACGCTGCTTTGTAGGCTTCGTATCTGGGGTAGCAACATTGAGACTACGACGTGGCTGACGAGGCGACTTTGACGGCGTGATCTTAGGTGCCTTCTGTGCGCTCTCGGATAGCGCTGCGGTCAGATCCGGGTATGTTTTACGGCCTGGTGACTTCCTAGGTGATTTCTGGGCGAAAACGTTTCTCTTCACTGGGGTTGGGCTCGCACTGTCTCATCCTCTGCCTGTTCTGGAAGTTTGCCGAGGCGTTTGATGCCAGGGCCGACTATTGTTGTGAATTCCATCGATAGGTCCATATCCTCGTGCTCTTCGTCTGGTTCATTTTCTTCCAAAGCGCCTTCTACCATTGCCGATTTCACATCTTTAATCTTGCCTACCGCAACAGTGAAATCCATCGTCTCATCTCCAAATGAGCTGTCTACACTTGCACGAGTTCTCTTAGAGGGTGGTTGAGCATCTGGCTTAGGCTCATTCTTGATGGCTCCAATAGCCACAGTAAAGTCCATGGTCTGGTCATCCGCTGAGGTTTCTTCTGCAACTGTATGGGAGCGAAGACTGGTTCTCCGGCTTGATGGTCGCTTTGCTGGGCTGCCTCGAGAGGGTTCAAGCATCGACACGCGGCGCTTGAGACTCTTCCTGCGATTAGGTAAATCCTTGGATGATGATTCCTTGATGCTGCCAATAGCTGTGGTCAGGTCCATGCTCATGTCATCGGAGCCGGGGCTCTCAGGCTCTGGCTGAGCAATAATCTTGCCCACAGCGCGTGTAATGTCCATGCTCATGTCCTCTTCTCCGTTCTCGTCTGAGCCTGTAGGAGAATTCGAGAAAGGGTCTTCATTTTCTTGATCCTTGTTCTGGACCCACGGCTTGAATGACGCTGTGATCTCGTCTTCTGGTCCAACCATGGACATTTCTTCATCACTGTCCAAATCCAGCCTTTGTGTGCCTGCAAGTTCAGAAGCCTTTCGTAGCGCAGCATCTAGGCGTGCGCTGCTCTGTGAATCGTTGTCTTCGGGCGCATCTTCGAGATCGTCTTGCAGTGCACCCTTTGCAGGAGATGTGTTTTCAATCAAAGGACTGGACGAGGCGATGTCATCTGGGTTGTTGAAGTTCACTGGTGGGATGCCCGAGCTGCGCCGATTCTTCTTCTTATGCGCATCGCGCTGGTTGGCAGGCGATGATCCGACTTCGGGTTCGGGCTCCTCGATGCGCTCTGGTGGGGTAGAGGGAGGCTCTTCGGCGTCGGAAGATGGATGCGCGGGCTCTCGCGCTACAGAGGACGCTCGTCGCGTCGCGTCTGATACGGTGGAAGATGTCTCATCGCGCGCATAAGCTACTACATCCCAGCTGTGCAGCGTTGCCTCCGGGTTGAAAGAGACGCGTCGCCGTGCTGCAAATATGTCAGCAACCGCTTTTCTTACTCCGTCGATATGCGCATCTACCGAGCGACTTGCGACGTGCTTCGCGCCGCTTCTTCTCGTCGATATCGTTCGAAACCAGAATTGATTTGACTGCTGGAATGAAGGCAGACTGCGCGACGTTAGCACTTTCTGATGTTGTCATGTACAATTGCGCGCATACCTTGCGCCTGTTCCCATTGCTCTCCTTCAGTATAGACGGCTTCTCTTCGAGGTCGCTGAGCCCACTAGGACCAATGCTCTTGCTACGCGTCTTGCTCTTGCGCGACTTCTTCGGCGACGAAGCGGACGGCGCCTTGAAAGTCAAGCCTGCAACCAGGCCGTCGGCGATGTTCTCTTTGGCGTCGTCGCTCGCCATGTTGTGCGGTTACGTGGGGCCAAGATGATGCTGGTGTAGTCGAGGCTCGCTTCAGACGGCAAGTGCATCGTAAACAAACACACGGAGGTCCGTGCCCACACTCGCCATGTCACCTGACCCAATCGACCCTTGAGAATCTCGCGAAGGGTGTTTGCATTGACGCACATTTTGCAAATTAGGTTTGAGTATGTTGCGATCACGAGTATTTCATTATTCGCCTCTTAGTCGTATGGTGGGCGATGATGTAGCCTGAGTACGTGGAAGTTGTATGTTAAGCAACAGTCCTTTTACCTACACCATGCTCTTCAACTGTTCAATGTGCACACAATGTGCACAAGAACTTTAGCCGAAACATTCGATCAATCTTCAAAGAGCGCTATAACGGCATTCTTATGTAGCTTTTAATTACTTTAAATGGGTATCAAAGGAAACTACAAAAATGGATATGGTATCATGTTTACATCAGAACGCTCGCAGATTTGCAATACCTTCAACAGCCTTTCATTTCAGTCATTACCGCCCCGAAGAAGGCGCCAGCTCCGGCATCTCATGCATATTTGCTGTCATATGCGGCTGCACCTGCGGACTTGCTTGTGGCATTTGTACCGTTCCCACCCCTGGTGGCGGACTGCCATACTGCTGTGGCGCATACCCTCCATACATTGTATCCTCTTGTGGCTTGGCCACTTGCGCATCATACGCGCTCATGTTCGGCGAGACAGGCTGCAGATATGGACTTGGACCATTCCCATATGTCTGTTGAGGTGGAGGATAGTATGCGGACTGCTGGGTTGAGTATCCGGGCTGCGCCTGTGCTTGCGTCGGGCCTTGCGGTGCAGGACCATACGCGTGCTTCTGCTGTCTCTGTCTCCAAAGGTAGAACCCCATGCCTGCGACAGCAAGGAGGCCGACTATGCCGATAACCACCCCTGCGATCCAGGCTTTGCTTGCTTCTTTCTCTTTTGCTGGTTCGGCTATGGGAGTGGACGACCCTGTGGGGTCTGATGTCTGCGATGCGACCGATGTGACTGATGATGCGGGACTCGCTGTATTGGTAGTCGTTTCGGTAGATGAGGGGTCCGAGGATGATTCGGAGGATGATTCGGAGGAGAAGGTCTCGGTCGAGGATGATTCAGTGGTGGTCATGTCTTCAATCAAAGTGCCTGTAGGCTGTTCGCGATAAAAATAGAGGAATGAGCGATCCATGCAGTGGTACCATTGTAGGTAGTTCGAGTCTGATGTGCCTGCGGTGTATATGATATCGTAATCGCATCTCGAAGTGCAAGATGTCGAACCACCCTCCGATTTGAGTGTAGAGCCATCACAAGAAGTCCAATATGCCGTTGGGCATACATTCGACATATATGATGAGTCGTCCGAGCACCAATCTACCAGAGTGTTATCGCGGAACGTTGCAGCGGAGCCTGGTTTCTCCGAGGAAGTGACTTTGATTGTCTTTTAGCGTGTTTCTCATGGCGTTCGTGACATTTTCACTTACTGACGGTGTTCCCATCCCCATCCGTGGTGTAATAGTAGCCCACCAGAGAGGCTGGTGCTTCCCGAATGAACAGCTCAGCGCGCTGTGTGATCATTGGATGCGCCGCCTCGAACGCTGCATCGACAGGTGAAGCACCGACATACACAAACACTTCAAGCAACAACGCGAAAGGTAGAAGATTAAACATGGTGTAACAATTAGCGAACGTGGGTAACGAATGGCACTTGAGGTGAGAGAATTCAAGAGCGAACGACATGCACTTGAAGAACAACAAAAAAGCCTCCAGCCCCCAAAATAGCACCCCTAGGCCTGACTTGCAAGGTCAGGATACGGATCCATGTCACAAGCGAAGGCAATGTTCGGGTCGCGGGAAGGGCACAGCCCATGCGGTGCCCCATCTAGGTTATGGCACGACTTCATACCCGGTCGACGAGGCTGAGACTGCAGGTATGGTCAATACCCGAGTAATCAATCTTGACCGCATCCCCATGCATATTGACCCCGTTTCTGAAGCATTGAGGTCGCCTTGAAGGTGCTCCGATGAAATAATCAAACAACAGTGCTCCACGAGGGCTTCTTCATTGCAGAGGAGTAGCGTAAATTTACAATCTAGAGCCCAAGTAGCTCAGCCTCCCCGGAATGGCGTTATAAGCAAGAGCGTGATTCGACGAATCAATCTCGTGGACAGGGGCTTAGATGTTGTGAGGTGAACGCCTCCTTGGCATGCGGGACTGTCGCGGCGATAGGGGCCTGGTCCACGGTGGTTGCATGGGAGGTGAAACGCCTAGTCTACGTGAGCGCGTCTGAGCGACGTGCAGTTGTCCGGGCTCTCCTCACCAGCACGCGAAAGAGCAGCGCGAGGATGATAAGTTGCGGTGGCGTGTGGAGAGACGCTCGTGGAGCTACTGGGTCGTGCCGCTCCTCGGTTAGCTTGTCTGGATTGGTAACCTTGTCCCGTTGCGGGCAATGCTGGTTGACGGGGTTGGGAAATACTGCTCAACGCGGCATCTTCGAGTTTCGAGAGGCCGGAACGTCTGAGGCCTCCATACATGTAAGCTTCGGTACTGTTTGATCGAATCTGTGGGGTTTGCCGATGGCAGGGACAGGATAGCAAAAAGAAGGCTGAAATGAGGTTGGGGGCCATGTATGAATCAAGTTCTCGTTTGTTCTCGTGGAATGGTCAGTGCGTCCCATAACCTTGGAAGCGCCGATCTATAGTCCCGCATGAAACAGCCTTGCAAGACCACAACATCTGAACATCATGATACCGAACCTCACTTTCCCTCTAAATGAGGATGAGGTCCATTCAATGCATGCATGGTTTCAACGACAGACCATAACGGCGGAAGGCGGAAGGCGCAATCTGCTCCAACTGCTCGGTGCAGATCGGTTTGCTTCAGAATAGGCACGGTGATCATTTGGATGGTATTCAGGGATGCCTATCTTCTAAATCTACCATAGGTACTTCAAGGAACTATTTCCCATATTTTTCAAATACAAGATTCATTTCATGATCTGGCTGCATCTTCGCGATCTTCCAGGCACGTGAGACACGGATACCCGTGGACCCATGGACCCGTGGATACCCAAATTATCAAGCTCATCAACCCCATCGCACCGCCCACCAGCCAAGTTATGTCTATGGATATAGCACACAACGGCACAATGGGTAAGTGTTCTTCTCTTCCAAATCCGTCCACAATATAATACATCGATATCCAAAGATATGGCCGCAGGGAAGCCTGACTTGATATGGCTGGAAGGTGCCATGCACGCAGGCGCGGGTCTATATAGTACCCGCGAGGGCCATAGCTTCTGCACCAATCGAGACATCATCCATATATGTGTCCCGTGCTACATCATGACTGGTGCCTCGGTCTCTGTAGTGTTCAATTTTGCTTCATTGCAACGGCGGAGACGCTTGGAACAGATAGGGCACTCTGTGTGTTCATTGGTCGAAGTGGCGACGAGATCTATGGGCACGATACCATGGCGGATGAAGGTCTCTTTGTTTGGAAAGCGCGAGTTTGCCATTGTTAGTAAATGTTAGAGATGTGGTGTTTGTCAGTTGGCGGTTAATGTGATCACTCGTCTGATTTGTCTTTCCAGATGGGAATGATATCATCTTTGGGAGGGCTATAGCCTAGGACAACCTGGTAGGTCAGGTATTGTGCAATGTATTGGCGCTGTTCGAATCATTTCACTGTTGAACCTTTGCTGAGCGTGCGCACTAGGGAATGGTAGTTGATCATGATTAGTGCACAATGAGCGTGAGCTCCTAAAGGGATTATGCGAGAAGGGTATAACCCCCAATTAGTTCAACGCATTCGTGTTCAAAAGGAGTACTGCAAGAGCATCATAGAGCTAGATTTTTGGTGGATGAGATTGCTAGGACACATTCTCAATTATCTACTAACAACTACGATTATATATCAAAAAGATCGTATCTACATATATGTCATCAGGTACACGTCTACCACTTGGTCTTTTGAGCGCGGGTGAACTCAGGCTCCGGGTGCAGACCATCAGGAACCTCGAGAGCAGTGGTGTATGCGGACTGCTTCTCCAAAGAGCTCCAAGTCTTCTTGACAACATCGGCGACCTTGCGTCCATTGTGGTTCAAATTGGTCCCAGGCACAGGCCATGGGACGGAAGTATTCTTGTCGTTGAGCTTGCCGGCGTACGAAACGTTCCAGTACATCTGAGAAAGAGGAGTCTGGCCGTGCCACTGCCTGACGCTGTCACCAGTCTTCTTGGCAACGAAGTCGAACACGTTGGCGCCGACGTCCCAGCGGCCGAGGGTGTCGAGACCCCAGTTAGCCTGAACGGTAGCGATCTCGCTGTAGTGGTTGTAGAAGTTGCTGTCGGTCGTGCCGACGAGCTTCTTGGGGACAGCGTCGCCCAGGAGAATGGCAACAATGCGGTTCTGCTGGGTGTAGGTGTGGTTCTCGTCGAAGGTAAGGATGACGAGAGTGTTCTTCATAAACTTCTTGTCGTTCAATAGCGGCTCGAGGAAGTTCTTGGACCAGGTTCCAGCGACGGTCACTGTGGAGTCGTGTCCATCGGAAGTCATGTTGGGAGTGATAAACATCCACTGGGGAAGAGCATCCGCCTTGAGGTCCTCGTGGAAGAGGGTCAAGTTCTTGAGCTGGTTCAAGCGGCTGGGTTGGTCGGCGACAGAGTCGTACAAGACCGGAGGGTTGTGCTTGCGGACGTAGTCGTTGGCACCGGTCTGCTGGTTCTTGTAGTCGAAGCCCTGGAAACCAGTGTAAGGCATGTCCTCCTGGTACGCTCCCCACGAAATTTTCTTCGCCTCCAAAAGGTCTACGATGGTCGAGACATTGGAGGGGATCGCGGTCAGGTCATCGTGGTTGATTCCGTAGTAGTCGCCGGAAATAGAGGCCGCATAGTTTGGCATGGAAGGGTGCGTGACCGCGAAGTGGTTGGAGAGGGTGATACCCTTCTTAGCCAACCACGCCAAGCTTGGGTCTCCAACGGCGAGGTCATAGTCGGTGTTCTCGAGCCAGATGATGGCAACACGGTCGAAAGCCTTGCCCTTCACCCAGTCCGAGGTCTTGTACCCGCCGCTGGGCGCCGCAACGGCAGTGCTGGCGAGCAGCGAGACCGAGAGGAGCAACGAAGAAACCATGCTGACCCTTACCGAACGAACGAAAGGACAGACCACGAGGTAGTGACTGATAAATGAAGTGCAGTCGATGCCTACGCTGCAGGTGCAGGGCCAAGGTCCAATAATGTATACCCTATTATACGTTTTCCAGCAGTGCGGTCACGCCTCCGAGGAGCGTCATCGCATGCCGACAATCATCTCCGGGGTGGCTGCGCATGCCCTGGGCAACTGCGAATCAGGAGAATTGTATATAGCACATGTTCTTTGTGGGCCGTTGGGGTCCCTAGACCGTGCATCGCAGTTAAGCTTTTGTAGGAAGGTGTTGTGGGTGCTTGGTGCTCGTAGTGGAAGGCGTGTTTCGCTCGCCATCCCTCATTGGACGACTGCCAAGGGTCTCGGCATGGATCTTTTGCCAGCCTTCGTTCCTACGGGCATCCCGGCAAAAAGCTTCGAGAGCGCCGCACGTGCGCTATTGCCGGGTACCTGTGGCAATGTCCAGGGCTCTCAACGGAGCGACGTCTCGTGAGAAACCTCCAGCTCGGTACTCACAACCATAATCCGACATCGCGGTGGCGCTTGTGCGTTTGCGCTAGAACACGCTACTAACCGATGCGAACTCCGCGGCGCAAGAGCGTGTTTGGTTGATTAAGAGAAGGATTGTAGGAATCATACTTGCCATGGCTCGTGGCGAGGTGTTCCAGTTGAGCGAGAGGAAAGATGCAGAACATGAAGAAGAACGTGAAGGGCTCCTTGGAGATGTAGCAGATTCAGAACAGAGCAGCGAGCTGTCCGACATTGAAGAATTGGGAACGAAGAGCGACTTTGAGAGCACATCTTCGGATTCAACTGCTCAACGGGTGAAAAAGCATTGGTTGAGGTAAGTAATTGAATACAATTGGGATCGATGATTCTGACTCCATAGGATACTCGTCGTCGCGCTTCTTGCAGCTTGGACAATTGGTTTCTTGATACATTCAATTCTGTCTCGTCGCCATGGTGCCTCGAACAAGATTGCGGAAGCTCAGTTGCGTCCTGAGGAAGACTATATCCTGGACTCCAAGTGGAACTTCGATGATAAACCGGTCACTAGGGAGTACGATTGGACTGTCTCGGAACACGAGCTAAACCCGGATGGCGTCTACAGACCAATGATATTAATAAACGGCATATTCCCTGGCCCACTGATCGAATGTAATGAAGGCGATGAACTAGTAGTTCACGTACATAACAAAGCCTCGAACGCTACCTCGATTCACTGGCATGGAATGTTCCAAAATGGAACGAACTGGATGGATGGAACCGTTGGCATCTCCCAGTGCCCGATTGCCCCCGGTCAGTCTTTCACGTATCGGTTCAATGTCACTGGTCAAACTGGGACGTACTGGTACCATAGCCATATGGCTATGCAAGCGTCGGATGGGCTTGTGGGACCTATTGTTGTTCACGCAAGGGGAGACGAGGAGCAGAGGCTGCAAAAAGTACCGTACGGCCAAGATCGAGTGGTCCTCGTATCTGACCATTACTACGATATGTCTCCGAACCTGCTCATGCAATACCTTAAACCCGGGAACGAGAACGAAGAGCCGGTGCCGCAGTCAGCTTTGATCAATGGACGCGGCACTCGCAACTGCACAGACTTGCCGAACCGCAACTGTTCGTCAGTTGATAGGTCGAACACCCTCTTTGACTTGTCGACCGAACACAATACCCGGCTGCGCTTCATAAACGTAGGGGCATTCGCCGAGTTCCAAATTCAGATCGATGAACATGAGTTCTTCCTCACAGAAGTCGATGGCACCGACGTACACCCACAGTCCATCCACCGTCTCAACATCAACCCCGCGCAGCGTTACAGCATCGTCGTGCCGCCACCCAAGGCCAACAAAGATCTCTACTGGATGAGAGCACGCATGATCAGTCACTGCTTCGCATACGAAGAGCCCGAATTAAAAGAAGAAGTCCGCGCCGTGATCAGATACCAAACACCAAGCATTGCCGTCACGCCCCAAAGCAAAGACTGGCCCGAAGTCATCGAACTCGAATGCCGCGACCTCAACGTCAGCGCTCTGAAACCCATCCAAGCCATAGCCGCGCCCGAAAAAGCCGACGACCAAGTCTACCTGCGGTCAAGTTTCCAGATCAAAGATTGGCGCCTGAGCAGAGGTTTTCTGAACGACAGCTCTTACCGCGCGAACATGTCCCATCCGACGCTGAACACGCTTGTTTCCGCGTACGAACAGAAGCAGGAGCCGCACATGTACTACCTCTCCTACCCCTTTGGCATCAACACCGGCTTCGATGCTAAGCACACGCTCGTGTACCAGACAACCGGCATCCGCACAATCGATATTCTCATCCAGAACTTCGACGATGGAAATCATCCTTTTCATCTCCACGGCTATAAGTTCTTTGTGTTAGCATCTGGTCACGGGTACCCCGCTGATAATTTGTATGACACGCTAGACTTCACGAACCCGCTGCGGCGTGACACGGCTAGTGTGGAGGCCTTTGGATGGGCGTTGATTAGGTTCGTTGCTGATAATGCGGGTGTATGGCCGTTCCACTGCCATCTAGGATGGCACAATGAGGCGGGTCTGCTGATGCAGTTCGTCACTAGAGCTGATGAGATCGCAAAGTGGACGTTGCCGCAGGATGTGAAGGGCTTGTGTGCGGCGCAAGGAATTGAGAAGGGTGCGGGGCCGGAGGACGACATTTGGTTCGGGTCTTTCGACTGAATTTCAGAACTGTTCGAAGATCGAAGATGACAAAATTGCATCGAGGCCTCGAATCAGGGAGCAGTGGAGGTCAAACGATGAGCGTATCGAACCAGCGACCCAATGTGGATTGTTCCAAAGATGCTCCTGCACATCGCACAGCATCTTCAGCCATCTCAATCTCTAATACGAGCTTCGCAGTTGGTTTTGCTTGGGACATACTGGAGACCGATGAACCGACCACTGGTACCTATGTCTCACGCTTGGGAGGCTTGTCCAAGCTGCCAATGGGGCCAACAGTAGGACACCGACCCAGCGCGTACACATCCGCTCACGTAGAGCTTTAGTGTCGCGGAATGGCGGCATAGCAACAAGAGGCATGGCATCTGGTGATGGACTGGCGGAATTTTGCCATGAGACTCAGTAGTGCGCTACGTATCAACAGTGTATCATTAGACTAAAGACACCGTAGAATAGCATTCGTCTCTCATTTCTGTCTTGTTGCCCAACTTAAAGACCTGTATTTCTCTCACATAGTTTTCATATCACCATTCATTTGCCCGGCCTAAGCACACTCACCTGTGCTTGGTGGCTTGCTCTTCCGCTAGCTGCTAGTGCTCTCCGTCTCCGTGCTATTCCTCGTCAAGCGTCGAAAACGTCTGAAACGTTGCAAGGCTGAAGTAATATCTGACCTCCAGTAAAGTAATGGAGCTTAAGGATGGAAACAACGATCATCCTCCAACACTGTGGAATATGCTGCTCAGAGAAAAGGCTTACTGCGGATGATGTCGGAACGCCGTCATGTAGAAGTGTGGAAAGACAAGACGCAACCGAGGAATTATTGACAGATACCTGAAGAAGGGACTGGAAATAAATGTGAAGTGTCGAAGACTATATAATGGAACTCTAAGCCATCTGTCGCTCTGTAAATTAGCGGCTGAACGATAAGAGGATGAAAGCAGATATCTCGTCGCGCTGTAGGTCATGGAGTCGTCCTGCAGCATCACATATGCAGTGTTCGCGGCACTTGGCTAACGGCTACGCCCACCGAAATTGATTCTGCTGCAGCTGAGTAGATCGACGTGCAAGCAAGCTGAGCAATATGTTATTTACTTACATTCTCTTCGAGTGCAGGTGAGTTGCAGTTCGGTCCTTCAGTACCCGAACGAACCAATCACCATCGCCGCAATCGATCGCAAAATCGTTCTTCCGCCCCGCCAACGTCACGTAACCGCACCTCTCCCAGCCATCCTCGGTTCCCAGCACAGACACCTCCTCAACACCCACCACCACCGTCCAGTCCATCCCGATCTGACTCGTACCATGAGTTTGCATCTCCGATGAAGCTTTGACGAGGTTTAGCCGTCCGCAGAAGCCGCCCGCGGCCCCTGAGAACCTCTCAGAGACGACACGAGGCCGCAGCGTGCGAAGCGATGTCTACGGGGCAACTTCGCTGAGAATTCGGGACGCTTGAAGGGCATACGTATAGCCATGGCAACAGGGCTGTAGATGGATATGGAGAGAGGGTCCTGAAGGGTCCCTTTTGACGCAATCTGCCGAAGGGGGTTGCGGCGGTTGGGACACCTGGCTGCACTGTGCATCGGATATGATGGGAAAATCTCAATCGTTGAGAAGTCTTCCCTGCATTCACATCTTTTGTGCATGAAGTTTCGAGGCAGCGACGGCTATATAGAAGGCATTGACCTCGAACTAGAGGTGCGGTTGCTGCGGGACATGCTGCTGGCTCCCGGTTGCTGTGCCAATGAAGGGTTTTTTAAAACGAATCCACCGAAAAAACTAGAAGCCCCTCAGCAGTTCGCTGATCATCGGCAACGCGCAATGACTGAAAACTGAGAGGAGAAAATAGGCAGGTGGTTGCTGTGGCATTACACCCCTAGATCCGCAACCGTGAGATCGCAGCCTCCTAAAATTTGAGACCACAGCGAGCAATCAATGCCGCTTAGAGTTTCGGCGACCGAGCTGATGTCACAGATCCGTGCTTGGAAAACGCCCGCGGAAGTCGGCTGGCTTTCCACGGCTGCTGATTCCGCCGGTGTGGGGTTCTATATTGGCTTGCACCGGGCTGCGACGCCATAAGCAAGTGCATTTTTGCCCGACGAACGCGCATCCCATGAGCGAGACAGGAACGCGCATTTCTCGCGCGTTGACTAGGCTTCAAGACAAGGAGCGGAGACTGACTTGGGTGTGAGTGATGATTCGTAAGGCGGCAGGCTCCATTATACATGGACCGCTGTGGGCCCACCGGTCTGGGGAGCTTGGACACTCAGGAGCCGCCACGACATGCTTCGAAACAAGTGATTATCGTGCTTGCTACGCTCACTACTCGATTGAGAAAGAACGTTCTAGTAAGGAGGCAGAGGTCTGACTGCAGGCCACAGTGTTGGGAGGGTCCCGTCAGCAGATGCGGTGACATTCAATGTGCAGCGACAGCTGCGGCAGCCTCGCAGCGGGCGTAGCGGTGATTATCATGCAGTCAACAGTTTGCTTGCGGCTGTGTGAGGACGAGCAGCTATGTCGTGGCCGTGTCACGCTCCTGTAGAGTAAGCGACTGGAGCGCTAGGAGCCAGAAGGGAAGCCGTCGCTGCGAATCGCCGTGTCACAGCGCCCACTTATCCACAGCTCGCTACCCTTCCTCGTTGCTCTGGGAGACAATTGACGTCCTGTCACACCGGCGGCAGACATTGTTGAAGGACCCGCACGACGTCGAAATTTTCTGTACAAAATCGACGCCCAGGCAAGGAGGGTCGACGGGTCGCATGCTGGGTCCACTGCACACGAGACGTGCTCCTCCTCGGACCCGGCAGCATGCACGGAGGCGGGGTCGGAAGTGGTAATCCATAGTTTCGTCGCGCTGTCGCGTGTGCTTTGACTTTGCAAACGCGGTCGCGGTCGCGACTGTGACATAATCTGAGATCAGGCGAGACGAGCTGCAGTCGCTGGTGCAGTGGTGTGGCTAGCAAGCAGTGCCGCATCGGACGCCGGCTGCTACGGGTTAGCTGCAGCAGCCATCAGGAAGGCAGTATTGATGCGCGGGGGCGAATCAAGGAAGGGGGACGAAG
Source organism: Paraconiothyrium sp. Pb-2020 (assembly GCA_022419385.1). NCBI lineage: Eukaryota > Fungi > Ascomycota > Dothideomycetes > Pleosporales > Didymosphaeriaceae > Paraconiothyrium > Paraconiothyrium sp. Pb-2020. The sequence continues at coordinate 4,317,119 of JAJUBI010000003.1, read as the reverse complement.
CGGCAGCATTGGAGGACTGCTTTCGCTCGGTGCCATGTTAGGAGCGCGGGAGATGCGCTAAGGCTTACCGATTTCTCGGATTCGTAGGCGATGCGTGGCCGACACCGAATCAGCGCCGCCGAACTGTCAAATCGCAAGACACCCATCTTCAGAACCAAGATTGGCATGCAGCATGCAGCTGAAGACGCGTACTATAGTACCGAGGGCTGAGTGCCTGCCTTGGGCCACAGTGATGTGCATATGTACTGGCGATGACAGGTGTATTTCTGACGGCCAGACTCGGGCCATTGTCACATCGACCGCAGACGATTGCTGCTCCGCACGGCAACAGAATTGATTCCATCACACATGCTACCCCCCGCATGTGGCTGGCGAGGCTCCGCAAGGGAGAGGCCCATGGATGGTGTTTCCGGAACGGCACAATAATGCGCTTCGTCGGAGACGCCCCATGCACACGGAGTCGCCCATTGGCAATTTCGAGAAGCGAGCTAGAAGGACGCGATTGCGACTCGACGTGTGAGATTGCGTGTGCGAAAGCAATTATACGACGCGAGTGAGGCATGGTCAGCGTGAAGATTCGCAGCCCGTCCCACACATTGAGAAATTGAGGGCGTCTATCGGAAGATCTTGACGCAACTGCGGAAGGCCCGCGTAAGGAGTGACTGTATTACCCCGGCTGAAGGGTCGGTAGCGAGCAGGTTTCTTTTATAGTAGTTCGAATGCAGGCGCAACGGGAGCGAGCTGCACTCTGCCTGGGCCAGCACGAATGAGTGAGGCAGCCATGGAGGGGATGGATGGCACGATGGCTATACGCCGCCGCAGCTAAAAGGAGCATTGGTGCTCGGGCGGACGAGTCGACCAGCGTACAAATGACGATGCTCAGGAGCCCAGGGGAACCTCGCGGTTTGCATGCATGTCCTGGGGAGGGCCTGACGGCGGCACTGCCTAAAGGCAAAAGCAGGGCTTGGCGAGCTGGCTTCCAAGTTGTTTCAACGCCGGAGGGGCAAGACTACTGGGTCGCGTGTTCGCGCGGGCGTAGGTGCATGAGTGGCTGACCGGAATCGCCATCCACGGACGTGTAGAGACGTGTAGAGACGTGTACAGGCGTGGCCAGCCATCGCCGGCGGAGCAGAGCATGCTGCATCGTTCACAGTGGTAGCCGCCCTCTGTGTCGCAGGCCGCTGCAGAGGAGCAGCACAGCCAGCGACCGCCAGTATTGGTGCGCCGTCCCACGCTGCAAAGGGCTCAGAGATGCAGCCACGGCCCGGAGAGGCGCGCCCGCGGGTGGTGAGCAGGGCGACGCGTGAAGATGGAACGTGTTCCTGGCGAGCTGCCAGATGCAACAGAGAGACAAAGCCCATCCTGCTCCGCACGCCGCACGACACCGGCGCACTAGACGGCGATTGGGTAGGGGCGGCCGGTGGTTCCTTGCTCGTGGGCGCGCATGCAGCTTAGCTCGACGCACCCACAGCAGCTCCACCGCCTGGTGCTGGGCGCTGCTGGCCTGTGATTTCAGCCTTGGCCCGTCTACTTCTCCCCATCCTCCTACCTCTCGCTCACCTCTCTCCCTATCCGCCTTCTTCACCACGGTCGGAGCATCGAGTACAGGATCTGATGGAGTGCTGAACGTTTCACATCCGTCTGTCCCTATAACTCTGCCACCTGCTCCTCGGTTCCCCCCAAGCCGACCGTACTCTCTCCCAAACAGGACGAGACGAAGCGTACAGAACCTCTGTGCCTTCACCCGACCTTCCTCTCTTCCGCCACTGCGACGCTGAGCTGCACACGACGTTGCACTCCAAGCACTCTCGTCTGCCCTTTCAGAGCCCCCAATCTCTACCCTCCGACAGCCTCGTGCTTCGACAAGCGGTGCCAGCCAGTGCAATCCGTTGTGTTGTATAGGGTATGTCTCTCTTTTCTTTTTCTATGCCAGTGCCCTGTGACGTCCCGAGGACTCGACCGTCGGCGTACGCTGCCCCACTCCTTCCCGTTCGGCACCAGCTGGGCCGCTCCTGCCTCCTTTCCCGCGAGCACGGAACCCGCGACTCGACATCTTTTCTAGGAGCAACGAAGCCTGCAATGGCAACGACATGGACAGCGATAGCGGCAGCAATGTGAAGAGGCGGCAGTGGACAGGTGCGTCGTGTACGTCGTGTGGAGGGCGTGTCGACGGCTTAGTGCAGCATTGAAATTGGATGTGTGGGTGCTCGAGGGACGCTGCATACCAAGCGGCCGTCGGATTCTTGCGCGCTCGAGACGTGTCTTGCTAGACCGCCGTGTCTACTCGACCGAATCATCGTGATCTCCGGATTGCACCTCGTGCAGACAGCTCAAAGAAAGCTTCTGCGTCTTTCGCTCCCGTTCTGGAGCACGGAACACCCTGCTTGAATTCACGTTGCCGCAAACGCAATACGGTGGATGGTGGAAAAATATTCTCTTTGGCTTGCTGCCGGCCGTGACCACGAGTTTCGACCCCAGGGCGCTGTTTTACATTTCTTCCGAATCAGGAGACGCACTTCCATTCCAACAATCTCCCACCGACCTTATTGGATGCGACCCTACCGTTGGCCGCCACTGGATTCCCTCTCGTTATCGAATTCTCTTTGCACCCATACTGACTGAACGGCTGCGCAGACCTGTACCCTATCGCAGTCACAACCAGCTGCCACCCGCCATCAACCGACCCTAACCCTCAGGGCCGCTCTCAGCAGTACGTAGAACCTTAACTACCCGTCCACCCCTCTCCAGCTAATGATTTATTAGGTTTGTGGTTGCCAGATCTGGAATCCGCGCATTCCCCACTCTCTTGGCGATCCACTATCCTCTACAACCAACCGGCGGACTCGTTAACTCGTGCTCTGCCCCATATCCGAGTTCTCCCTCTCTCCGGATAGCAGCCGCCACCCATTCCAATCCTGCTCCTGAATGCAGTTAGCAAGGGGCTCGATTCTTTGAACCTGTCTTGTATTCGTCCCTTCGGATTTCTCGGTCCCTGTCCTTCTCTTGTTCGCGTAATCATCTAATTCTTCAGGTATGAGATCTCGCGTTCTACCTTGCATGCTATCCGCTAAACAGCATGTCACTCTAGGTTACATTATATCAATTCCCCGCCTCTCAATACTTGGGGATACTCAAAATTATCCAACTAATTACAGTCTTTTCGACCCTTTGCCTACCCGGCTGCCGCTCTCTAATATAGCTCTTCGAGCTACCACTTCCTCACCACGAGCGAAATTCGACCCAGTATATAGTCTATCCAGGAGACCTGACGTCCACTCTTTCGAATACCAAACGCTATAATGGCTTTCCGACAACCCTTGTCCCGTTATGGGCAATGCAACTCGTACTTTGTTGAGACACAAGATGACGGCGTCTACGCCGCCCGCGCAGAAGAGAGGGATCGTGCCCGAGCTATCGCACGCATGCAGCAGCGAGCTCTCGCAGAGGAGCTGTCAAGAATGACCGCGGAAGAATATCAAGAAGATATTATGGACCACATGGAGTACATGGAGGTTTGTGCTCCGTACTACTCTGGACGACTGCGCCCTTGCTGACCAGATGTAGTCACAAACTCTTCCTGACGTCAACTCAATTGACATTCAGACCGAGATCCAATGGTTCATGCGTCCCTACCTTCTTGACTTCCTCGTCGAGGCTCACGCTGCCTTCCAGCTGCTTCCTGAGACCCTCTTCCTCGCCGTAAATCTCCTCGACCGCTACTGCTCTCGCCGTGTGGTATACAAGCGTCACTATCAACTAGTCGGCTGCGCTGCCTTGCTGATCGCTGCTAAGTACGGTGACAAGAAAGACCGTGTACCCACGGTACGGGAGCTCAAGTCCATGTGCTGCTCGCTATACGACGATGAAATGTTTACCCAGATGGAGTGGCATGTGCTACAAACCCTAAACTGGATCATTGGACACCCCACGGTTGACGCCTTTCTCCAGGTTGCTCTTGCCGAAGGACCTTTTGACCCCGAGGTTGAGCACATGTCGTTGTACATTGCTGAGATCGCTCTGTTCCACAAAGAGTTTGTGTCCACGAGGCCGTCAATCCTTGCAAGATCCTCGCTCGCCCTCGCTAGGTGTATCCTCTCTCGCAATGACCATAAGGTGTCTGAGTGGGCTGCCACGTACGACCCCCAGACCGTTATGAGCTTGTCCAACCACCTGTACCAGCCTTCGCAAGTGCTTTCTCGCAAGTATTCATCCATGCACCTCTCGAATGTCTCAACTACTGTAGACGAGTTCCTTCAGCGCCAGGCGCAGATTGCTCGACGGGCTGCAGCCCCGCCGACCCCTCCTGCGTCTGCTGGATTAGAAGAGCCCAAGTCCATGTCGGATGCTTATGGACCCCAGACACCTCAGAAGAACCATTACTCTGCTGCTGTTCTGCAACATGGATGCCTCACACCGCCAATCACTCCGGAGAACGAGCAGTTCGTGGCCAAGTCACACCCAATCCCACCCACCACCTACCCAACAACTCCAACACCCGAGCATCCAGCCAACATGCATCAGGCACAGTACTACCAAAACACATACATACAAACTCAGCCGCAGTACTGACGGCCTATGGCGAAAATCTGCTGTAGCGATCCAAGATCAATAAGTCTCCTCTCTTGACCAGGCCTTAATCACCAGGCCGACCTGGTTCACCCGTTTCAGCTGTATCAAAACTCGTTTGTATGAATGAGCGTCTATAGCATGGTTCATTTCTTCGGCATTGCAAGCGTTTGCGTTTTCGTCTCTGTTCCCTGCAGCCTCTGAGATACTCAATCTTCATTGTTTATTAGCGATTTCTTATGTTCCTGCGACCATACACAAAAAAAATAACGGTCGTAATTATACTTTGGTGGAAGCAGAAAACAGGTCAACACAATTTGGTGCATCACCGGCACGGCCCCATGCGCATACCATGTGTATAGTGGACACGTAATTTGGGTCGCTGGGTGTGCGTGTGCCAGGGGATGCGTGGTCGGACGGATGGACAGGCTGAAATTGAATACGGGGATGGTGGTCTGGAGTTTTCCATCGATTCCTCAGGCAGCAACCCACAAGCACAATAAAACTCCATCGCCAATCACATTTTCCTACTTCGGCGATAAAAATACCCCCTTTTGTATGCTCCAATACATCTACACATTCACACACTCACATGCTTGCTTTTTCCGTCTCTTTTACCTCCTGGCTTCGGCATCGACAGAAGCAAAGGTGCGCATGGTGGTCACGGCATCCCTGGCGATAACGAGCCGGGTTCAAGGACTGAGCCTGCGTAGATAGCACGGCTCTAGTTCCTTCAGATTGTCTTTGGGCGGCTCACGCCGCGGCATGGCTGAAGCAAAAAGCACACTGGCGAGCGTTAGTTATACAACCCCCAATCAAAAACATCCATCATGCAGCTACACTTGCACCAGCGCTATCTCTGTGTCGCCTTTGCATTGTTTGCTGCCAGGTAGTCTAGTCTACCAGTCATCCTCGGCGTTCGTGTCCGCGCGCGGTGCATGATGGCGAATGGTTTCAGAGTGACGCCGGCTGCTGATATGCGTGGTGTTTCATAGGCTTGCGTCTTGCGGACCGCCAGCGGCGAGTAGACATTAACCTACCGCGAGCGTCGCAGAAATCATATGTACTGACGTACGACGTCTCACTGCCGCGCATGCTGTGAGCGCTCATAAAGGCGTAGTGAAGCGATGGCTCCCGCGTGTACACCCACTTCACACACCATCATATCAAGCGAGCATGGCACCAGTGAGTCGTCGCCGCCCAATCAGTCACGCACATGAGGGAGGAAGTGACAAGCTGAACGAGCAATGTAGATATCCCTCTCGTTATCGCCGTCGAAGCTGAAGGCTGCGAGCTACACGCCCGTCCCATTCTCGCCCTACTCAGACAATGACGCCGCGCTATCGAATAACATACTTCAACCCCGCTACGCTGAATCAATCGTCTCTGACACTCCTACGTCCCCCGCCTCGATCGAATCTTTCGACATTCTAGATTCGATCGCGTGGCGGAGGGGATACACATCGTACGAGACGCAAGATGGTCGACGGCGAGCTTATGAAGTGCTCCGTAGGAGATGGAAGAAGAACAGAGCGCACATCATAGCTGTATTGCTTCTCTTCACGTTGTTCGCGGTAGGCTGTGCCGTGGGCGGATGGGCTGTTGTCCGCCACGGAAAGGCACAGGTCAAAGAAACATGTCTGGCTCGAGGGGGCGAGGAGCGGTGCGAAGATGCGTCATGGGCCGAGTGCGTGGCCGTCAACGGAGCCGGATATTGCGAAGGCGTCATGTGAGATAGGCTTCGCAATGGATTGTGAGTTGCGAACACGCGCCATGAGTGCGTCGGTCGTTGTTCCGTGGAATCAACGAGACAAGATGAGGTACAAGGCAATCCTGGCCTGATCCGGAGAGTCCCCAGGTACGGTATGTGGAGTGGATGTCTCCCTTACTAAGGTCATTGCCTGGGCGAGTTGATGAACAACGTGGCTCTGGAAAGGGGGTGGAACGAGGCTCATGCGATGGGTAGCTCAAACTGTGGATGACACATCTGTACGAGCCTAGACGATAGCGGCGATTGCGCGTCAAATGCGCTGGGATCGAGGCCTGGAGAACCTTGGGTATGGATGAAGATTAGTGATCATAGTTTCTGGATAAGATTAGGGTACGTAGGTATGGATCTCGTGTGTGGTTACCGAGCCTAACATATGCAAGATATTTACAATCCAGCTCACGTACTTGAACTTGAACATCGACATCTAGAAGATGGGTCTGCGTGCGCGACACGTGTTTTCCCTGAACAGGTGGTGAGGTGATTCGTAGTACCACGTGACTTGATCGATATCGTGCTCCTCCGGCCCTTCGAGCGTCTGACTGTGTCTAAGTCTCCTATTATGCGTCGTGCAGATCACCTGGATCTCTCAATCTCCGGTCACGTACTAGGTAGGTTCCATACCCAATGCAGCTCACCGCAGCTGTAGCCTTGCAGACATAAGTAAAGGACAATGTGTGACACAAGACCGTCTCCACCGTGTCAAGGCGTCCACACTCTGGGAAATGCGTTTATGCGTGTAGCTGGAAATCTGGACCGTCATGAGTGGTAAAGATGCAGGATATAACAGGGGTTTCCTCACCTCGATCCTAGATGTTGTCCTCCGCGAGCCCAGGACTTTAAGTCAAGGCCATGAAGGCACTGTAGCATATCGTAAATAGCATCTTTATCAAGTTCCGCACTAGTTACAGGAACCACATCTATGACTTGAAGCATTCGGATGACTCGCAGCTAACATGTCGGATAAGTGCGATGGACTCCCTATAGTATCGGTTTCTCATGAAGGTACTTAGGATTGCATTGAGCTGTGGGCTTAGATTCAAGAGCGTTGAGTACGGTTACCCTTTCAGTCCGAGACATATTGATTTACGGGATTGATTACTGTATATTTGTCTTATCAAGAATACTGCTTAGCTGCTCTTCTTGACAACTGCCAGCTTAGACCTCACAGGCACATTATGCTCCCCCCCGATCTCTGGGAATTCATCCAGCTCCAGACCCTTCCTGAATATGACGCAGTGCGTACTGCCACCATAATGAAACATTCCAATTTCATCTCCCTTCTTGGCGTGCTGACCCTCCTTTACCGTGATGTCACACGTGCTCACCTCCGTCATACCAATGCCCAGGAAGGCCACCAAGCCAATGTCTTTGTTATCAGCTTCGAAATAGATGATTGCCCGTGTTGCAGTCGCAGTCATGTAGCCTTGTCCGTTCGTCTCGCCGCCTTCATTGATATCGTTGGTAGATGGGTCACCCAGCCCTTCGAACAGTGGCTCAGAGAAATATGTCCCGTCCTTGACATATGCTTTCTTCACAGTACCCGATATGGGAGCATGCCAGCGGTGGTAGCTCAATGCGGACAGGAATGCCTGGTATATTGTGCCACCGATGAAGTGCTCGTGCAGGGGGTCGTGGTCTAGCATGTCAAGCAGACTGTACGGCTGGCCCTTGATCCAGAAGCGATCGCGCGCAGCGATATTCCGGGCTACATTGTAGGGTTTGGATTCGCATGCATTGGCAATCACGGCATCATCATCGGGAGAAGCGATCGGCCGCTTGTCCTCGTGGAAGTGCCGCGTGAAGAACTCGTCCCATGACTTGAAGCCATGGTTTTTGGCGTTAGGGTCGCACTTGAACAACTGTTCGAACTTGTAGGATGTTTTGCCTATGTTGGCAGTCGCCGACAGGTCAGACGTTCCGTGATCGCTGAACCAACCAATGGAGTCGGTGCCCAGGACGTAAGCCGATGGCGGACTAGAGAGATATTCTCCCCAAGCATTCAACACCTTTTTCATCATCTTGTTCACCTCAGGGTCTAGGAAGAATGCAAAACCCGAGGGTGTGCCCATTGGCCAATCCAGTATGGCATTCAATGGCGTGCCAACCATACCGATGCCGTAGTTTCGGTCACTCCATTCGGGTGCTGTGGTTAGGATGTGATTGAAAAGCATGAGCATATGCTCGTAGTCGCGGACCTGCTTGTGGCCTTCAGGGTCCTTCGAGTACGGCTTTTTGGAAGGAATTTGCTCAAACATAGAGCTGACGAGGAGATGGATGCGAGTGTTGTTCTCGATCATGTCTCTGAACTCTTTGATGACCGGATGATACTCTTTGGGATTTGTATCAACCTTCTCAATGATGCTATTCATCCAGTCTTTGTGAATCCGGTGGTCTGTTGGGAGCCATTGGCCTGGCCTGAGAAGGGTTAGCCATCGTCAAGGGCGCGAATTAAGGGCATCTTTACCGATGCACGCGGTGCTCGTGAGGCACATCGTCAACTCTATCTTGGTGAACCATGGTTGCTAGAAAATTGGGGAGTCCTGTTCAGCTGTGGTTGTGCTCTTTATCCCTGTGTTGCTTCCCCGGTTTCTTGGCAGGTAGCTCCGTTTTAGTAGTCGTAATAGCGTTGAGGCTGGCATCATGGCTACGTCACAGCTACAGGCTGCTGCAACGACCGGTCGCACTAACATACGGTCTCGAACGGATTTTCTCCATCTCTACGATATACCAAGTGATTCAACAGGGAAGTGTAGCGTGTAAGAAGCACTGAGCTGCCAAGAAGGGGAGGTAGCGCTTGACATGGAAGCGTCAGTTAGTTTCTTGCCTAAAACGTCGTAGTGTCCCGTCTTAATCTTCCGGTATTTCCCATCAAACTCTACAGGCGTTGTACGTACTGCAGTACCCTCTCCAAGCACCGGCGCTCGTTTATGTCATGCAAATGTCAATATCGCTGTGTACCCGCGGTGGTTAGGGCACATTCCTGTACGACGGAAGGAATCAAACCCAATGAGCGTAAAATCATGACTACCAGAGTGGAATTGAAGACCTTCCAAAGCATTGGTCTACAAATAACAAAAGGCCTTGCCCGTCATGTGTGGCTTGTTCCTGTCAGTGTGCCACATCTCCAAAGAACTTGCTGGTGCATAATGGCTATCAGCGTTCTGATCAAGCATATACACGTCAACTTTTTGACAGTTGAACGAAACTCCAGACGACAACTGGGACTATGGTCCCTCGCAAAGTACCTGTGCTGCTTGCTGACTAGGGGAGTAGCAGGACCATCTTCAAGCATATAGTCGCCAGTATTCTGGACTTGGTTTGGCGCAGCTCTTCTCAGTGTCTTCGACGTTTTTTAAGTGATGGAGCCTTCAATCATAATTGCACGTATTGATTGAAGGTGATCATTGGAGTAGTCGCTCTGTTAGTCGCTTGGCCTTTAGAGTTTTGAGTACATTCAGAATAGAAGTTACATGCGCCACTTTTGGAGGACCAACGATAATCTTTTGCAAGGCTCTGCTGGAGATATAGCGACTATCTACCGACATCAGGCTCATATTATAGTCATGAGTACTCAGGCACTGACTGCCCTCATGATCACAGGGCTTTTTCGTCCGGCTTACCAAGAATCAGAACCAGAGCCCTCTGTCTAGCTTCTACCTTGGGCTTTGGCAATCTAATACCCGAAGATCCAGGTAGTCACACGTACGATAGCCCCAGCGACTATGCCTTGGTGATCAGTGCCATCACAGTGGTGGTAACCTCCACCACGACCACGAGCTCATGAATAAGTGCATCCAGCTCGCCAACCGCCCCGTTCGTCTCGTTGATACCGTGTAGTACATCATTGAATCTACGCGGCCACCATGACTGCAAATGATCCTGCGAACAAACGTGCTTGAGCAGGTGTCGGTGTTGAACTGGAAATACCGCTTTCCGTTGCTATGTTGGTGTTATTTGTGGTACTACGAAGGAGTCGGCTTGGGAAGGAAGCAGTGGCGCGTATCGAGCATGATGAGTCCCGAGTCCACCCGAGCTTGTCATTACTGATCAACAATGAATGAAAGCTGATGTCGTATACGAAGTGAAGCTGTACCATACTAAGAAGACCCTTTCCCTTAAATGTCCTACTGCGTGATAGTGAAGCAGTACAGCAGCGAAGTCGCAAGAAAGAGGCATGGCATGCTACACACACAATCGGCAGGAACAGCCAAATGTCATCAATCACGCTAACATTACGGTACGTAGGAGACAGATATGTAAGCCTACACCCAGCCTTCCATCCCAAAAGAGTGGTATCTCGAAAACAAACGCTAATACGCCCCAGAAAACCAACCAACCAGAGACCGACTTCCTACATCGCCGTCCCCTTCCCCTTCGGATCATACGCATACTCATCCAACTCCTGCTGTCCGTGCGGGGCCACACCCGCATAGCCCACGCCCTCGTGCTCATGCTGGACTTGTTTCGGCGGCGGGTAGTACGTCTGTGCCTGTGTCTGCTGCCCCACCGGATACTGCGGCGTCATCGGCTGCTGCGCATAGTACTCCGGCGTTCCGCCCAAGTCGTTAAACGCCCTCGTCCTAGGCGTAGCAGGGGTTTTCGACCACGGTGCATTACCCGTAGCGGTGCCGGGCGTGCGTGGCAGTTGTTGCAGCTCCCACATATGCTGCCACTGCTCTTCGGCGGTCATTTCCTGATCGTAGGGCGAAGAGGCGTAGAGTTCTTTTTCGGCTTTCTTTTCAGCGATTTTGGTTTCGTGGGCGAGGCGGGCTTCGGGGGTGGGGAAGAGGGACCAGATGGAGAGGACGATGAAGATGACGTAGGTCGCGCTGGGGGGAGGAGGTCAGCTCGTGCTTGTGCTGGAGTTGTGGGGAGTGGAAGTGGGAATCTTACAGCATGATGATCGAGACGGCGAAGGCGGATTTGGCCTGCATGCAGTAACCGCGTTCGGTTTTATCGGATACAATGTTGCAGCTCTTGGTAATGTACCATGGGGCACCCTTGTTCTGGTGCGCGGGATCGACGGTGTCGGGCGCGGTTTGGAGATATAGCGAAGCGGCCCAGAGCGCGGCGAGTGCGACGTGGAGTATGAGTGAGAGGATGGGGTAGAAGACGTGCAGGAGCCAGAGGGTGAACTTGATCAGATAGAAGAACATGCATACTACGCCGATATACATGTTGTAGTTTGTGTTCCTGTTACTCGATTAGCGCCTGGTGAATCGTTTCTGCATATTTGATGGATGTTGGTTCCCGAGAATCCGGTACGTCCGACATGTGAGGATATCAGATGTGACACTTACAGACTACTCCAGACTATCGGAGTCTCCATTTTTTGATAGTTATACGCCGCATAGGCGACCTTGGACGGATCGCTATTGAATCCCATCTCCCCGCCTACCCGCCATAAGATTGTGCGGTACGTGTTAGGCGCGGCGATGCCGAACAGCGACAGATTCGCTACTGTGAAGGGGAACTCGAATATGATAAGTCCAAGGACAAGCTTTGGCATGCGCCATCGGCGCGGAAGGAAAAAGCGACCCATTGCGACGAATGTGGTGGTGAGGAAGGATCCGAAGCAGGTTGAGCTAGAAACTCAAAGGTCTCGCGGGGCGATGAATATGGGGGCTATATCGTCCAGCGCGGTTCGCTCGCAGTAAGCATGCGATCAAGCTCGGTCAGCAGCTCGTCGCCGTCGTCGTCAATCGCCGTCGCACAGGTTCTCGTCGCACTGTCCAGAGTGGGATCGCACAGCAGCACAAGGCTCACAGGGCCACGGCACCTTTAAGCTGCCCTCAGCCGAACTCCACAGTCGCGCCTACAGGCCGGGGGCCAGCCAGCAACAGCGCGCCTGCAGCCGCTGAGTGGGTGTTCGATTCTGCCCATCACGGCGCGGCGTGGCGTCAACAAGCCAATGACATGCCGCAGAGGGCTTATCCATCCTGCCGCATCCCTGTCGACCGCAGTGCTCGCATGCAGATGGCACCCAAGGTCATTTATCCGAAAGCGGACGGGCAATATATGTTGCTATGGCCATTGGGCGCGGCCATGGTGAGATGTATGGGGTCGGCGTACAGAATGTTGGTTCACTTGTTCAAAGGGGAGTGGAGTAGGATGCTACCCGTGCCGTGCCGTACCCGCGTCCGCGCTTAGAGTGGATCAAATTATACCTAGGCAAGGTGAGAATGGGATGAGGGTCGGCAGAGATGTCCATCATGTGAGTAGTCTGAGCGCTTAGGAGTTATGATGCACTGTGAACTTGCTACCAATAGCGCTTGCATTTCACGATCTACCGTACAGTGCCCAGCTACACATCTTAAGCCTAACGACGCTCCGTCATGAGCTCCATCTCCGGGTAAAGAATGCTCGACTCTTTGTACAACTCCCCATTCTTATCTTTCAGGACTAGGTCCGCGAAGTCTTTGATGTAAGCTGTCACAATCTTGAATGACAGCTCGCCGTCTAAAGTCCCCGCTAGTTCTCTTGCGAACTGTTCGTTCACAATCCCGCTAAGCTTGAATATTAGTGGCAAGTCGCTAAATGTGTTGTGCGCACTCTCCGCCAAGTTGATTTCTCGGAGGTACCTCGCATGCTTAGACAGATGTTCCCAGGTAGGGTTGTTGCGGCGGTTGCGCGGGTCAGGTTCTCCACGACCGAAAAGGACCACGAGTCGCTCAACGGGTTGCAAAGACCCGTATTGTGATCCGTCCATATTCATCGCACCCATGAACCGCCTGTCTTGCATGACTGCGCAAACGGCCGTTGCGCCCCCAAAGGAGTGCCCAACGATTGCTGCACGTTGTCTATCGACCGGTCTATCGAAGGGACTCCTGGGATGGGGAAATTGGGGAATCAGCTGCTTAATCACCCGAACATCTGCGAGCTGTGTCAGAACGAAGCGGCTATCTCTGACACGCGTGTCCAGCAATTGTGCGTGCTTAACGACGTCGTCTTGCGCAACGGTGGGCAAGATGTTGCCTAGCGTGTGCGTCCCATCGGGCCATTCGATGACCACTGCTTCCTCCGTATGATCCATTGTTACTACGGCGTAGCCTTCGGAAGCAAGACTTTGCGCCATAGCATTATACTGGTGTCGACTGGATGTCAGACCAGGTGAGAAGAGCACTGCCTCTTGTGAGTAATTGTACATAACATTCTAGTAATCTTGCATACCTAGCGGGAACTTCCCGAGATCATCACTTATTGCTCCTGCGTACTCCGACACCTGAAGGCGCATCCTGTTGCACACCTTTGGTAGCCCTTTGCGAGACAATCCTAAGTCCAGAATGCTGCATGTCAAAGGGGGCATGTAGGGAACTGCGGTTGGTGATGTAGCAGCTGTGCGCTCGATTGGATAGAATAGCGATATCATGCTCGGTCGTTCGCGGTTCAAGACCTTTGCTGTGCCGTAGCCGACAGCATACCTAAGGCGCGGGTATAAGTCAGTATGAGTCAAGACTAAGTGGACTGATACCTCATGATGCCTTCGATAAGCGAAAAACAGACAGAGCTTTCTGCTTGATACTAAGGGGTTTGCATACGGGCCGTCGGGGGCGGGAATGAGGATTGGCGCACTCTCTGAGTCTGCCATAGTAAAGAGTTACGGTGGGCGAATGGGGATTCAGGAGCAAGGCGTGGTGGTTTTACGGAAGAATGTCGTTGCAAAGCTATATGTAGAAGGCGTTATCTACTCCAAGAGGAAGCAGCAAGCCTTGACTCAACAATAGTCGGCAGAAGACACATGAGTATATATGCCTTAATACATTCGCATTGTGAAGTAAAGACGTACTGAGAGTATGGGGCAGCATGAATGCGAGTAGAGCGAAGGCATCATAAGTTTCTCTCAATGAAACAGGTAGCGGATGGTCATCTGGCAGCCAAAACCCCCGTAAAAGTGTATGTAGTTAACCAATAAGGTACTCGCATAGTGTCCCATAGACTGCGATTGGAAGGGATACGAGGTGGCTGCAAGGCGCCACAAGTTCTATTTTAGTTCCCGGTAGCGCAAACAGGATTTGAATAAGTTATTACGCTTGCTACCCGATGCTAGATTAGGGTTCAAGGTATCCAAGGATATGTTTTACCTATAAATTAAGACCACCTGTGTATGGCCATGGACATGCATATACAGCTTTCCCAAATTGTGCCGTGTGGACTCATCACCACCACTTCTCACAGAGAACGCGCTCTGGATCTACATGTTGTTGTTTTTTCAGATAGTCCACGATCGAATCGGTCATCTCAGCTGGTCCGCAGACATAGAATACGGTGCCCTCTGCTTCTTCCGGTTTACCTACGGCACTCGCCAACGCAGTATCATCAATACGATGCGTCCAAGCCGTGACGGGCACTTCTGTATCCGACTGAATTTGTGGTAGCGTGAGCGACATCAACGGGTGAATAGGCTCGTCGTTTCGGCGATTCAGTGGTGCCCCATCCCAAGTGCCTGTAAGGAACAGTTCTATACAATTCTTGGTCGAGTGCGTTCGCGGTTTGCGGAACAAGTCAAGTAGTCTGGTAAGGAAGAGGACTTCCTCTGGCTGAGTGTCGCTTGAGGGAACTTTAGAGGAGTATAATATGCGAACCTCTGGTTCCGTTTCCTGCTCGTTTATGTGCGACAGCATCGACACAAGTGGACTGCCGTCCAAGTCAGCGCAAGGGCGGAGAATGAGCACAGTATGCTCCGAGAGATCCTTACTTTATTCCTACACCGCCTGCAATGAACACAGCGCGTTTGATAGTCGCGTAGTCTATATTGGGCGGTGGCCAGACGAAACTTCCCCCAACTCTGACCCTGACCTCCTTCCCTATTATTTCTTCGGGGGACTGCCACAACCATGCCGCAGGTGGATTATCCGGACTCCTCTTCACAGCGAGCTCGACAAAAGGTTTGTGCTCTGGGTCCGGTCTAGGTTGAGCCTGGCTGGGAGTAGATGTCAACGTGAAGCCTCCCGCCTGCTCAATGCCGGGAACGTGGACGTCGAGCCACTGGCCTGGTTGGAACTTAGCCCATCAGTGACCGTCGAGAACAGCAGGGGGTTTCGCGGACGATACGTTAATTGTGTCTTGCTCCTGGAGAGCAAACTTAAACGTTTTTATTCGGTCATTGACGGGCGTAACGGTCTCGATGGTGACCGGATAGAGGCCCTCGTCGCGAGGTTCGGTTGCTGTTCTCTCTTCATGGGTGAGGCTTGCTTTGGCTTTGGAGCGCGTCTGGACCATGCTGCTCAGTGATGGCACTCGCAGTGTGGAAGGGAGAGAATTACAATGGCGTGAGATTGTTCGAATTGGCCGTGCGAGCATCACAGCTGGCAAGCGCGGCAGGGATGTGATTGAAGAGTCTGCGGCGTGGGTGGGGTTTTGAGGGGCACGGAGGAGCTCCAGGGGTGGGTGATTCCGTGCTACCCTGATGACGCGCTTCTTCCTAACCTTCTTTGGGTGGATCCTCGGCTCATTCCGTGAGCTTCCACTCCAAGGTTGCAGGTCGTGAGAATGCTGAGACTCTCATTGAAATCATCTCGTATACTTGCTTGTGTGCCCCAGCTGTGATATTCGTTGTACTCTTGCTCTGGTACTAATTCAAGATGTCTGCGGAAGAAGGCTGGCACACGGTAGAAGACGGCAAGAAGCTGTACACAAAGACGTGGAAGGTATGGGGAAGATATAAGCTTAATTATAGCGGCGTGCTAATACACTCTCTAGACTGACGGTCCTGCCAAAGCTCGACTTGTATTCATACACGGTTTTAGCGACCACTGTAGGTTGCAGTTGCACGCGACTTGACCGAGTGGTGCCGCTGACACGTGCTAGGCAATGCTTACAACCAGTTCTTTCCTACGTTGGCCTCGAAAGGCATCGAAGTTTACGCGTTTGATCAGAGGCAGGCTCTTCGTAGCTTCGTGATATAGATGTCAGCTTACAATGTGCAGAGGATGGGGCCGATCAGTTGCAAAGCCTTCCGAGAGAGGCCACACCGGACCAACATCTCGAGTGCTAGACGACATTACTTCCTTTCTCAGGACGGTTATCCCGTGCCCTATTCCTCTATTTCTCATGGGCCACTCCATGGGCGGCGGGGAAGTGCTCTTGTACATGTCGACCGGACCGATTGAAATTCGCAAGCACATCCGTGGCTACCTTTTGGAGTCGCCCTTCATCGACTTTGATCCAAAGTCGAAGCCGTCCTCGATTACTGTGTTACTCGGTCGCCTAGCTGGCAAAGTACTGCCGCACCATCAACTGACCAATCCGCTCGATGTGAAGCTCATCACGCGCGATGAAGCAGTGCAAAAGCAATTCACAGAGGACGACCTATGCCACGACACCGGCACGCTCCAGGGCCTTGCCGGCATGCTAGACCGCACCGCCGAGCTGGCGGCTGGCAAAGTCAAGATTGGGGACGATGCGGGTGAGGGCGGCGTTACGAGGGTGTGGATAGGCCACGGTGACAAGGATGGCATCACGAACTACCACGCAACCAAAACTCTCGCAGAGCGTCTCCCAGTCAAAGACAAAGAGTTCAAGACGTATGCGGGGTACTTCCACAGATGTAAGTTGTTGAACACATGGACTTTTATAGATAGCTGACTAGTTCTAGTGCACGATGAGCCGGGTTCGGACAAGGACGTATTTGTAGGCGATGTTGCCAACTGGATACTGTCACGCTCAGAGGATCCAGTGCAGGTTGAAGATACCAAACCCAAGCTGTGAGTTTGTGCTCATGTTAGATACCACCTGAAATAGCAGATCATCGCCAAGAGAGATTGATAGTCGAACATTCGTAGAATGATATGCATCGTAAAGTGCCTACCTGAAACAGCACCTTTGGGGCGCAGTGTCATTCGCATGATTGTAGCTACAGGCACAGCCTTGTCAGCGAAAATCGCCTGCCAGACTCTGCAGGATTGAGAAGACCTCGAAAGGGTGACGTTGGACGCGCACTAATTCGTTTGTTTCTTCGCTGTACGCGCGTTTCCATGAATCTTGGCTAGTGGTGAAACATGCGATTGACGGAGAAAACGGGTGAACAGAACACCAGTTTGATGAGAACAGGAAGGTCGAATCAACGGGCGAACGATGCAATCAAGCTGCACGTAGCGCACAAATAAGCAAGAGCATAATGCGGCGGTGCGGTACCTGAATAGGTATCTCGCAATTGGCCAAGCTCTGGCCGCGTGGAAACGGGCACGATGATGCTTGCTCTGTAGCTAGCTACGGCGCCGGCAGCTCCCGAAGAGGCTCAAAAAGTCGAGTCAACTGCGAGACCAGGCACTCTGCAGCTCAAGGATTCGCGTCGCCCAACGCTCGCCTCGCCGTACCGCCCATGTTTCTGCACCACCGCAGAAATGGCTTGCCTGTTATTAGCCAGTTGCGTCGCGTGTGCATGTCGGGGCCACCTTTCACCTTCCCACACCCGTCGTCAGCTGGCGCCGTTCCTACACATACCCTGCGCCGGGGCCCTCTCATAGCCCGGCAATTGCGTGTCCTCCGCACACAGACTGCACGACGCACTCCGTATAATAACGAGACAGTCCTCAATTGGTCCTCGACCGCCCATCGCAAGCAGCTCCTTTCCCCTACCACCATGAGCGCCACCCAAACCCAGACGCGCAGCCACGGCGGGCATTCCCACCACCACCACCATCATGACAACACCTATCTTGTCTCCAAGAACAAGAACGATGCGGGCGTGCGCATTACGCGCATCGGCCTGTACGTCAATCTGGGCATGGCCGTCGGCAAGGGCGTCGGCGGCTACGTCTTTCACAGCCAAGGCAAGTACCGCAGTGGTCAAATGCGCACTACAGCTACTAACAATTTGCAGCACTTATTGCCGACGCCATACACAGTCTTACCGACCTCGTCAGTGACATCATGACGCTGGCGACAGTTTCGTGGTCGCTGAAGCCCCCTTCGGAACGATTTCCGAGCGGATACGGAAAGATCGAGAGCTTGGGTTCCCTTGGCGTCAGTGGCATTCTGCTCGGAGGAGGCATGATGATGGGATGGGCTGCCCTCGTCGCGCTGGCCCAGCAGTTCTTTCCCGATGCTGCTCAGTTTGCGGCCGAGTGGGGTCTGCTCCCGCACAGCCATGGGCACGCCCACGGCGCTGACTCTCTCGGACCGAACATCAACGCAGCATGGCTGGCGGGAGGGTCAATATTGATCAAGGAATGGCTATACCGCGCAAGTAAGACGATCGCACTGCATGACTCCGGGCACAGCTAATCCAATTTGCAGCCCTCAAGATCGCCAATGAGCGCAAATCCTCCGTGCTTGCATCGAACGCATACCACCACCGGGTGGACTCGCTCACTGCCTTCGTCGCTCTCCTTATGATCTTTGGATCCAACATGCTCAACAACGCCGCCTGGCTGGACCCGGTTGGCGGACTGGTTATCTCGTTTATGGTTATCCAAGCCGGTGTAGGTAACACCAAAGACGCGCTTTTCGAGCTTGCAGACGTCGGTGTTGAGAAGGACATGACCGAAAAAGTGCGAAAAGCAGCCACCAAAGCGCTCGTTGATGTCAACACCGGATCACCAAGCGACGTTAACGTACGCCATGTTCAAGGTGTCAAGTCTGGTCAGAACTACCTCATGGATGTGGAGCTTGGCGTACCTGGCACATGCAGCGTCGAGCAGACACGAGGCATCGAGAATTTGATTCGAGAACGTGTAGGAGCCAAGGTGCGCGGAGTGAAGAAGGTCAGGGTACGGTTCGTCTCCAACACAGCAGATCAACCCGACTTCCTGGATGAGTTCATCAAGCCTGGCGAGAGTGCGAACCTGTCTCCTGAGTCCGAATCAGATCATGAGCACGAACACAATGCGAACGGCGATGCAAAGAAGAGCAAGTGAATATGTATCATGGGTGTGTACAAGAGCAGCAGATCTTGGATAACGGCGTTTTGCATTTTTGGATACAAACGATTCCCCCGTTTACTTAGCCAGGGTGGTTAGGTAAACCAATTGACATACATCAGCTACCTCAATTGATACTCCACAGGCTTCCTGTAGATGCTGCGCGTGATGCGGCCCTTTTGCTACCGTTGTCTCTACGGAAAAATGTGAACATGTTCTCACGATGTCAATCCGGTATTTATCCGCACCCAATGGCGTATCAGTGCATCTGCAGGGACGACCGGCAAAAATGATCGTCTTCGAGCGTCACCGTGGGGCGCGGTAGGGCTAGCAGCTTAGTCGCATAGGCTCGGAGAGAATGCGTGACGGAAGAGCTGGTCCCTGAAAGATACTTGGCCTATTTTCGATGCGTTATCTACCTCCAAGCCATTCTACTTTCCTTCACACTCTGACATTGCCACCGCGCGATCATGGCTGACCACTTTTTGGGTTTCGACCTGAGTACGCAGCAACTGAAAGGTCCATCTGCCCCGCCAGAGCCACCCCGCCATAGCTTCGACTAACGTACCGTCCCAGGCATTATCGTGAAGTCTGACCTAAAGCTCATTCACGAAGCTAAGGTTGACTTCGATGCCGACTTCGCAAAATATGGCATCGAGAAGGGTGTACTCACCAACCCGGGCGAGGGCGAGGTTTTCGCGCCGGTCGCACTGTTCCTCGACGCCATCGATCTCGTGCTGCAGCGATTAAAGGAACAGGGCGCGGACTTCTCGAAGGTACAGGGCATCTCGGGTGCGGGCATGCAACACGGCACAGTCTTCTGGAGTAAGGATGCAGAGAGCATACTAGGGAGTCTGGACCCAGGCAAGAGCCTGCTAGAACAGCTGGAAGGCGGTGCGAAGGGTGAGAGGAAAGGCGCTTTTAGCCATCCGTTCAGCCCCAATTGGCAGGATGCCAGTACACAGAAGCAGTGCGAGGAGTTCGATAAGAAGCTGGGGACGCCAGAGAAGTTGGCAGAGGCTACAGGCAGCAAGGCGCATCATGTACGTGCAACTAATGACATGGAAGAAGCGCCACTGACTCTATTTACAGCGATTTAGCGGACCGCAGATTCTCCGCTTCCATCAGAAGTACCCCGAAGCGTACAAGGCAACGGCTCGCATATCGCTCGTATCGTCCTTCCTTGCGTCCGTCTTCCTAGGCAAGGTGGCTCCCATCGACATAAGTGATGTCTGCGGTGCAAATCTATGGGATATCAAGAATGGGCGTTGGAACGAAGAATGCCTCGCACTCGCCGCGGGCCAAGAAGGAGTCGACAATTTGAGGTCGAAGCTGGGCGACGTGCCAGAAGATGGCGGCGGCAGCTTTGGTTCTATCTCGCCGTACTTCGTCAAGCGCCATGGCTTCCCGGAGACAGCCCAGATCATCCCTTTCACAGGAGACAACCCATCGACCATCCTCGCGTTACCACTTCGCTCCTCAGACGCTATTGTTTCCCTTGGTACCTCAACCACCTTTCTCATGTCTACACCACAGTACAAACCTGATCCTGCGTACCACTTCCTGAACCACCCCACAACAGCCGGTTTGTACATGTTCATGCTGTGCTACAAGAACGGTGGTCTAGCTCGTGAGCACATCCGCGACGCCATCAACCAACACTCAAACGGGACCGCTAAGTCCTGGGACCTTTTTAACGAGACTGCACTCAACACCCCGGTCCTTGGACAACAAGATCCGGAATCCGATCCCATGCGCCTTGGACTATACTTCCCACGCCCAGAAATTGTGCCCAACGTCAAGGAGGGAACATGGCGCTTCCTGTACAAGGATAATATCCTATCCCCAGTGCCACCTCAAGGAGCTCAAGGCAAGACTGAGGATGACACGTGGCCGATCCCTACAGCGGATGCAAGAGCAATCCTCGAATCACAGTTCCTCAGCCTCCGCCTCCGTTCTGAGTCCCTCGTTAGTCCGCAAGGCGATCTTCCTCCTCAACCACGCCGAATCTACATGGTCGGTGGTGGAGCAGCCAATTCCGCCATCGCTGATCTTGCAGGACAGGTACTTGGTGGTTCAGAGGGCGTTTTCAAGCTCGATATTGGTGGAAACGCTTGTGCGTTGGGCGCGGCGTACAAGGCGGCATGGGGTGTGCAAAGACAGAAGGACGAGAACTTCGAGGACTTTTTGGAGAAGAGTTGGAACGAGAAGGATTTTGTGAAAAAGGTCTGTGAAGGGTACAGGAAGGGTGTGTGGGAGAGGTACGGCGAGGCACTGAAGGGTTTCGATCAGGTGGAAAAGAAGGCTATTGAGGAGAAGGGGCAGGATAAACTTGCCGACCAGAACGCTGGTGGAAAGGTCACCTGAAGTAGGTTGGACTAAGAACGCTCTGGGGGAGTCATACGGAAGGAAGAAAAGCAATAATAATTCGATTTTGAAGCCATGAGGTGCTCAAAAGACGGATTAGGTCTTTGTGGAGCTTAACAGGGTTACGTATTGTTCCACCGTTACTTTTGTGTTAACGCCGCTCAAGCGTGCGTCGTTCGTCCGCTCATCAACCTCAACTCCGATAGGCCCGCTTATTCAACCTTAGATCTGCACAGAGTATTTTCACAAAAGAAATACATGTCATTACGATTGTACACGGCAGCATTTTGCGGCTAGTTTCCCCACCTGGGTATTGCTGATATGGGCGTCCACCGTTCCAGTGTAGTACGTTAGCGGCGCCAGAGGCTTTTGTTCGGAGTTAGGATGAAGATACTCTTCTTTTGAAGAAAGATATGTCTGTAAGAATGGAATCGGACTGGAACACATATAACTCAAGAAAGAATCACCAATGCGAGTCGTCCTAAGAAGCCTTCATTGACGAGCATCTACAAAAGTCAATATCTTTCTAAATCACTCTTGATCACATCCCCAATGGCGCCTTACACTCTCCCTAAAGACGCCGTCTGGTTTGTAACAGGCTGCTCGTCCGGAATCGGGTACGCCCTATGCTCGCACCTTATCAAAAACACCACCTCCCGCGTCGTCGCCACAGCCCGCAACCCCTCCTCACTGTCCTCCCTTCCCAACGGCCCAAGAGTCCTCAAGCTCGCCCTCGATGTAACATCCGATGCATCCATTCAAGCCGCCTTATCAGCTACACGGACCCAATTCTCCCGCATCGATGTCGTTGTCAACAACGCCGGCTACGGCATTATGGGCGACACAGAAACCATGGACATGTCTGCCGCTCGGGGCGTCATGGAAGCCAACTTCTGGGGCGCCGTCCGCGTCACACAATTATCTCTTCCCATTCTCCGCGATCCCAATGCGAAGACAGGAGCCAGAGGCGGACTCATCATGCAGGTTACTAGCATGGGCGGGCGCCTCGCCTTCGCGGGAAATACATTTTACCATGCGAGCAAGTTTGCGCTGGAAGGGTTCACGGAGGGTCTAGCAAAAGAAATGCCTGAGGAGTGGGGAATACGATTCTTGTGTGTGGAGCCTGGCGGCGTGAAGACGAGGTATGCAGAGACGAGTACGTCGGGGTTCGACACTTCCTCTAGGCTAGACGTATACAAAGATCCCAACACTCCGACGAATCAATTGCTAAAGTATAAAGAGAGTCCTGAGGCTACAAAGAATTGGGCTGAGCCGGAGAGGGTGGTGCAGGTGTTGTATGAATATGTCGAGAAGGGCGGGGAGATGCCGTTAAGGTTGCCGCTGGGGAGTGACAGTTGGGGTATGCAGAGGATGGCGTTGGAGCAGGGATTGAAAGAGCTGGATGGATTGCAGACGGTAAGCTGCAGTACGAGTGGGAAGGAGCAGTTGGCTAGTATTGGCTTTTTGAAATAGAGGGTCGGATCCTTGCGCCTCCTTACATTGTCTCCTGGATAGTCTCGATCAATGGGAAGAACTTGCAATGAACTCACAGATGTTTGACGCCTCTGGAAAGTTTGAGTAGAAGTCGAACTTTTTGTCAACTCAACCGCCGCCATAAGATATCCAGAATGCCGAGACCAAATTCCACGTCCTAACGAGCACGTCTACCTGTAATTCGGCGCAATAAAACACAGTGCACCTCAACGCCTGTTGCGACAGGTCACCTTTCCACGCGGTCGGCCCCACGCAAGCCTTTGTTTAGTCTTTGCAATGCGCTGACGTTCGCAAGGGATACTTCGAAAGAGCATCGAGTGATGAGTTCTTGCGACCGCTCCCTATCCGCTTGAAGATACGTTCGTTCGGAGTAGTAATCTGGGGTAGACGTGGACCTCGGCCCAATCCCCACCGCTGGAGCTCCGCGTTTACTTATCCTCGCCTCACAACGCCGCCATGTAGTACTCAACAACATACAGCCGGGCTGGTCCAAAGCGTCCGAAACCTCTACAAAACATACTAGTCACAATTGATAGCCTTTGCGACAGATACATCCCAACCATGGCCTCCACAATCCTCAAGCCGGCAACGCAACCCCCTCCTACATCGCACGTCCTCCTCACCTATCCCGCCCCCTATGTCCTTCTCGTCACAATAAACCGCGAACGCCAAATGAACAGTATACCCTTTGCCGGACATACCGAAATGGGTCAAGTGTTCGATTGGTATGACCGCGAGCCGAACCTACGCGTAGCTATCATCACGGGTGCAGGCAAGAAGGCATTCTGCGCAGGGCAAGATTTGATTGAACTGGGAAAGATCAGGCAAGGAACAATTGAGAAGGATGTTGCGAAGCAGAGGCATCCGTTGAGCGGCTTTGGCGGGATCAGTAGGCGGGCAGGCAAGAAGCCGATAATTGCGGCGGTGAATGGGTTTGCGCTTGGAGGTGGATTTGAGATTGTACTGGGTTGGTGAGTACAGCCGCTCTTTTTTTGATACGATTGGGTGATTACAATGTTGGTATAGACTGGTGACGATGGGGGACTAGATGCACCAACACATTGCAGGATCAAGTACATGCTAATACTACCATACAGTGACATGGTTGTCGCCTCGCCTTCTGCCACCTTTGGTCTCCCTGAAGCACTCCGCGGTATCTTCGCAGCCGCTGGCGGCCCACCTCGTCTCGTACGCAACATTGGACTTCCACTCGCCTCCGAGATGGCCATGACCGGCCGTCCCATAACTGCGCAACGAGCGAAGGAGCTCAACCTCGTTAACCGTATCTCCCCCTCTCCCGACACGGTGGTAGACGAAGCGCTCAAACTAGCGAACGAGATCGCAGCCATCAGTCCCGACGCGGCGATTGTGACGAGGGCGGCGTTGAAGGAGGCGTGGGAGAATGGAAGTGTGGAGCGTGCGACACAGTTGGTCATCGAGAGGTACGAGCGGGAATTGAATACGGGCGAGAATGCGTTGGAGGGATTGAAGGCTTTTGCGGAGAAGAGGAAGCCTGAATGGAAAGCTAGTAAGCTGTAGGCTGCACAATGAAAAATGCTAGCGTCATGCACGTTCGTAGGCGTTTCGACATACATCAGCAGGTTGCACTCGCAAGGGCCAGCTGTGGTGTAGGCCTCTATCAAAAGCTTTAGGGATATGCCCAGGCAGAACATCCTTCTGATTGGTTAGAGCTTGATCTGGTGGCGCTCGAGGCTGTAATTCATAACACAACATGGTCAAAAACCAGCGTTGCAGTGTCACTACAGGTGTTATTGCATGTTCATGTTAGAGCTAGAGAAGAGCAAAGTGCTCCATGAACGCAACGACGAAGGTTCCTTGACTCGTACCATTAAAGTGGTCATTGCCTATGAGGACAGTCCAAAGTATGAAGAGTATCACATTTTGAACGACCGTTACGCTGTCTTCTGGAACTGTTAACTATTTACATTCGGTCTTATTCTGCAAGTGCGGCTCTTTAACGGTCTCGTACTGCGATCCGACAGAGCGAGCCATCAGCGCATGTTGTTGGCTCTTCCAGGGTTACATAGTTCCCGTCGCACGTGGGGTAAATGCCGGAGATAGCTCAGCCCTTTCTGTGCGAGGTAAATCCGCGTACTTCAAGTAGGCTGGATGCAAGTTACACAGACTACCGAAGTGATACCCGCTCCTAACAAACCTTGTCCTCATCGCACAATTTACCACAACCGTCAAACATTCCAGGACCTGGCACAAAGTTCCAACCACTCAGTCCAGTTTCCGGGACTACTTACACGCTCCCGCTGCGGCTCCTGAGTGCATGTTGAGGATCCTAAGGAATCTGGACCATTCTCATCCAGTGTGCTGACACCCACCCTCCATGTCCGAAAATCACCGGGAACCCCCTTCCGACACCATAGATGTGCCTTCGTCATCCCGTCACGACTGGCGCGCCTCGGTACCATGGCTTGGCCTCGTATTCGAGCCTCTAGTATGGCTTGCACGTGCATTTTAGCGCCAGGCTGGCATGCACACTGGCGATCAAGGTGGGGTTATCTCTCCATTTCCCCGCATTCTGACAATGGAACATTTTGCACCGGAGCCGTAGCGTGTGAGGGAGTTGCAAGGCAAGGTTCCTCGGCAGGTGGTCAAACGACGCCCAGGAATGAGGTTAAGATAGATATTAATGTCGGGCGGGCTCCGCGGTGTCGGATTTGTTAGCGAGTCGACGTTTGCGACATTGTTCGATACCGTTCGAGACTCTCGTTGATAACGATTCAGTACTATCGACTTGTTTTTACATGCTTCATACGGGCCTTGTCTGTGATTGGAAAGAGCGATGGTGAACCGACGGTCTAACAGTGACGCCTCAGTCACGAGTCCGTTGCAGTCCATTGCGCCCATTGTCAAGCGGAAACGTCGGGCATCATGTCTGGGTGAGCAGGAACGGCGGGAGAGGAAGAGAGCAATCGATCGTGAGGCGCAGAGGTCGTTGAGGGAGAAGACCAAGACACACATCGCGGAGTTGGAGCGTACGATTGAGATATTGAGAAATCAAGACAGGAACGGCGCAGCGGCGAGCCTCCTCACGGAGATCGAAGGACTAAGAGCAGAAAATGAGAGGCTGAGAGATGTGATTGACGGTGTCAGAAGTGTCATTGGAGGGGAAGTGTTTGGAAGGAAGGCGCCGACATCTTCAGCTACAGCTGGTGCAATTGATGCGAGACTTGAGGAGAGCATGCCGATGGATGAGAGTGCTGGTATGCACACTTACACAATGTTCTGGAGGCAATGAGATGACTGACGCCGCTGGTAGGTCCAGCCTCTCCCCGATTTCGTAGAGACTCTATCTCATACTCACAAGCGACGACCGATGCCAAACCGCCGCTCTCGCTGCCTTCACCCGAGGCTTCGCCTCCCAAAGCACAGTACACCTCGCACTCGCACTCATTCGAATTCAGTCCTCCTATACCAGCGACAGCACGCGCCGTAGATCTTGATGGCATGTCAATGATGCCGATCAGTCTTCGAACCTCATCGACCAACGACAGCGCACTAGATCTCAGTCTGGGGTTCGACGATGTCACAAATGGACCGAACCATGAAGGTGCTCTCATCCAAGCTCCCGACTCACCGGCAACGGCTGCTTTTGCGCCCTACATCCAAGAAATAGAGATGTTTGGGCGGGCTTGGAACTGCCCGTCACCGATTACATTACACATTCCAGAGTCTACCAGTGCGGCCTCAAATGCCAATATGTCCATCTGTCCCATATGGCGCAGATCAAACGAACTCTTTAACAAGATATATTCGAGTCGACTACCTCCATCAACAGGTGTGTCTAATATTTCTTTAGGCAATGCATTTGAATGGGGCCTGGAAGCTGGTCTGCTGTTCAAAGGGATCAAAGACGGCTGGAAAACTTTTGACAACTGGAAACAGAGCCCAGTACTGCAGATCCTGAAAGCCGTGGACCAGTTCTTGTTTGTGAAAAGTGCGAAGATGGAACGGTTGGCCGCTAGCTATAAGAGTTTCAAGCTTTTGAAGGTAAGTCTTCGTCAAAATCTTGCTAGGCTGTATCAACCCCAAGATACGCAATGCAGTACCAACCCTGATCCAGTCCTATTGCAGTAGAGGCCTCTAAATCTACAACGAACTGATAAAAGCTCACAGTACTACCTAAACCCGACCAAAGAAGAACTCGACAAAGTTCCGACCTGGTTGCGCCCTAGGTACTTCCTCCCTCATCTTTCCACATCGTCGCACTAACTCTCTTCTCCAGTGCCTTACAATCCTCAACGCACCACCCCATAGCCATCGACATGTTCGCCTGGCCATCCCTCCGCAACCGCCTCGTCCACCACCACCACACACTATTCCGCAACAGCAAACTCTCCCACGCCTACGCCAACTACTTGCGCTTCGATTGGCCCTTTAGCTTTGAAGACACGTTCTACTACGATGAAGCGATTGGAGGGTGGTATCCCAGTCCACTTTTTGAGAGATATCACGGCGATGTCAGGTGCTGGACTGTTGGAGAGGCATTCTGGGAAGGGTTGGAGGAGTTGAGGGGGGATATTGAGGGGTGTGTTGCATAACGGGAGCAACTGGGAAGAATCGTCCCTCACAGTGTAGCATCTGCAATATTAATAATTTCTCTTCAATCTTCCCTGAGTGCACTGGACGTATGTGGTCTTGCCGGACTGCGGCGCAGTGTTGATCTACAGGTATGTTTAATTTCGCATTTTACATGCATAGTCACAATTTACATACATGAACACCTTGGACGGTGCTCAACATTGCATGTTATATTGTGAACATATTGTCGTTTTGTAGTGTTGCTCACTACGTGAAGGAAGGCGGTCCTTCGACCGTCGTACAAGAGCACATCCTCATATTGCAGTGACTAGTGCATAGACCACTGTTTTTGGAAACTGTCACAGCGACGTATAAGTCTGCGAGCGGCTGCCTGCGTAGTGCACGGAGGTATACCGAGAACTTTGTAAGCTTGGCTGTGTTCCGCGTTGGGAAAAGGCATGGGCGTAAGGGGGCGTACATCCGCTAGAAACAAAGATATGCTCATACAAGTAGATGGGACTGTTTGGAGGGTGGTGATGCTGTGTGATGGATGAATAGTGGCTTTGCTACTGAACTAAAGTTGTCCCAAGTGGGTGGTTGTGCGTAAGCAAGCAGCACAAAGGTCAATTCGTAGTCTAAGGACCTTGACCCTGCGACTGTGAGCATGCTTTGATGTTCCGTAGCTAGTGCCGGTATCGTTAAGTTCACATAGGTTCGTGTACACATCTGCCTTCATGTGTGATCTTTTTTAGCTGCGGTTACGTATGTCTCGCACGCGGCATCCCACGTCCGCGCCACATCGCCATTATTTGTAACTCATGTGCTCAAACTGGCCTTCCCAGACCAGCTGGGCAAGTCGCAAGCAGACGCACACCGACGTCTTCCCTTCGTCACGTAAAAGCGCGGTCCTCCTCGTGGTGTATTGTGGCTTCCCTCGACCAATCAGATCCTCCCATTGGGGCCACGCCCTCACTAATAAGCCCATCTCTTCACCCACGCCCCCACTCCACCCATGCGTGAAAGATTTTGCAACCCTTGACCCAGTTGCGCCAGTCTAGTCCAGTCATTGCAATTTCCAGCCGAATGACCCGACCCCGCGGACGCAGCGCGCGGGTATGCATGGAAATCAGTAACAGGGTCCTGTGTTCCGACTCTCCCCGACTAGCTGTTGGTGGAACGGTACCTGGAAATTGACGATACTGGCAGAACGGATCTTGCATGATGCTCATAATACTGTAAATCATGAACAAAAAGCTGAAGCTGGCACAATGCGCCGTACAGAATGCCGATAATGTTGCAGGATGAATGCTAGAAACAACCAAACGCTGCGGGCATAATCTAAATCAAAGTCTTCGCTGTGCGCATCGTGGCTCTTCAGGTACCATTCTCTTCGGTGGACTGCAGCGCTGTGTCGGCGCTTGACACTGCTCCCGTCGAGTCGGATCGTTTGAGTGCAGCCAACTCTCTGCGTAAGGCTTCTACTTCTTGGTCTTTCTGATCGAGTGCTTTGTCCTTCTCTGCACATTGCTTTTGGAGGGCTTTGATGTAATCGATCGCGGATTCGACCTTTGCCGCCTTTGAGTTGTTCGATTGCGCGGCAGTCATGCTCTCTGGGCTTTTGCTTTCTTTGGCACCAAGATGTGGGGAAGGTAGAAGGGCTTGCATCTCTTGCAGTGCCGTATTGATGCGATTTCGGCGGCCTTGTTCGGCGATCTTGTGGGAGGTTCGTTTCGAGGTCAGATTCGTGGAGAGCGATGTTGGATACGAAACACCTGGAACCACTGTACCATCGAGAATATTCTGGTAATTCGACTTGGAGGCAAGCAGAAGCGCATGAGTGTCGCCAGAGACAGCTGCTCAATGTCAGCATATAGTCAATCATAACCAAGAGATTGAGCACTTACAGCCATCAGGAAGTAATGGTTTTATGCTAGGCGAGATTTTGGGTCGCAGAGCAGGGCTGACCAGTGTCGAGGTGACGCTATTTCGTTTCTTAGATGGACGAGCACCCTTAGAATCTGCCTTGCTGTTGGCTCCCGGAAAGAATGCCGGACTAGTAGGAGAGGAAATGGCGCTCAGCATCGGACTGGGACTGGGCTTTCCTGACTGCGCAGAAGCTCCAGAAGGGGTAGACAATGGTCCCAGCTTTGGTGTTTTCCGTGCCGCTAATCTTGGTGTATCCTGGTCTTCTTGAGTTGCCGTATCTATCCGCGACAGCTGCGGCCTGTCTAGAGAGGCTTCCGGCAATGTCAAGTCGTCCAATGCTGGTGGCGCATCTGCATCGTCAAAAGTAGGCGATGGGTGGATGCGCATCAGAGAAGCTGGAGTGGCAGGTGCAACCCCCAACGCAGAATTCTGTGCAGCCATTGCGGGAGACGGGTGCACCGAAGTCGGCTTGGGTGGAGGTCCCATCTCTGAGAGAGGACCTGGAGAGATGGAATCAGATTCTGAGCTCTCGCGGCTAAGATGGAGATCCGCTCCACTAGACGAAGGATGGCAAACACGCTCTTCCTCCAACAAATCTGTCACTTCTTTGGGAGGGATGAGTGATGACACAGTAGCTTTTCGCCTCGCAGGTCTTACAATGGGAGACTGTCGTACGCGCGCGGGGGCAGCCGAAAACCGCGTAGGTGCGCTTCTCTTGGTGGCGCTCCTGAGTTTTCGGCCCTGGCTCGACTGGCTCATGGCGGGCTCCTCTAGCATATCCATATCTACATCCACCGGTGATGCTCCTGTAGAACTTCCGGAGGTCGTTCCATAGTGGTTGGAGTGTGCTTGACCATGTGGGTAGTTTTGCGCATTCAAAGCGGGCGAGGTCAGTGGACTGAAGTAGGCGCCCGGCACCGTGGTCATGTCGTGTACTTGAAAGCGGGCCTCATGAGGCGTCACAGCAGGCGAGACAAGTGGAGTGAAGGACTATGTGGTAGTTAGTGATGATATTCTTTCTTCTTCTATAAACCACATACCTCGTCCTTGCGCATCTGGAATCGGCCGTCGAACATAGCCTGGTGCGCATCCATCTGCTGCAGGTAGCGCGCCGGGTCGCCGTGCAATTCCATACTATTTGGCGTGGGAGGCACTTGGGCGTGCGGACGGTACATGTCGGGCGCTTGGGTGAAGGCTGGCACGCCGTGTTGCTGGTACGGCATGCTGAACTCGAAGAAGCCGCTCTGCTGGGGCATGCTGTGGGGGTGGCCGCCGTTGCGACCATCCATGTGGCTCTGCGGCTGCGGTGCGCCAGGCGTGCGAGAGCCATTGCGAAGTTGCGACTGCTGCTGCTGCTGCTGTTGCTGTTGGATCTGCGGGCTGAAGGGGTTGTGCAGGTGCTGGACGTCGAGTTCGTCGGCGAGTTGCTCGAGTTGCTGCCCGTCGTGGCCAACGGAAGAGGCGTTAGCGAAGTCGGAGAAGTCGAGATCGAAGTCGAGGAGATTGCTGAAATCGTGCTCGGAGCCGGGCATGTCGAACTGCTCGGCGCCAGACCATGCTGGAGGCGCACCCGTGGTGCCGTTCATCTATGCGACAGGGCGATGGGGCTCAGGTTGGAGACCCCAGAGGGGATTTTCTACCCTCTGAGAGGTGGTGGGGCGGCTGGCTGTTAGTGGAATCCAAGGTTGAGCCGTCGCGCAAAGACCCGAACTGAACGCGGGACATCAATAGCGCTGGGTCGTCCGAGGCAGCGCGATAGGCCGCCTTTCTAGTTGGGGGAGAGGGAGAAGAGAGGAGGAAACGAAGGCAAGCAGCGTCTTCCGTACAGCCAGCATCGTCGTGACCCCTGCTCCGGGTTACCCCACGGATTGACCACTCGATAAGACGCCCACGTCCGAACGCCAGCACCGCCGCTCGAGTGCTGAAATCATTCCCTCTCACGCGCCGCGGTCAACGTGGTGGCTGCGCCGGGCTGAGCTCTTTCGCTGATCGATACGAGCCCTGCCGTTGTATGAAGCATCCTGGGGTAACACGCAGCTCCATGATTGCCCGCTACCCACCTGTTCACCATTGCCGGACCTCGCATCACGGGACCGAACGGCTCCGAGGATGTTAGACTAGAGAGGCTCCTGTGAAAACCATTCCCCACACCAAAGGCTTCAGGCATATGTAGTGCGCATCGTCAGGACACGACATCAGGCATCACCTGTTCTCGAGAGCGCAACGTGCAGTTCGCGACACCTGCAATGCGGCAAACCCACTGCTGACTCGCATCCGTCTACAGAGCAACTGAAACTGACACCTGCAAGCCGTCACGGGCCAGCTGTCACACCCAACGGCCAGAACCGCATTGCGACTCTGCCATGGCCGGTGTCTCTCTAGTCATGTGCTGCCCACCATGTCTTGCACAAGCATCGATGACTTAGTAGACATCGTTTGCAACCTCCACGGCATCCCACACTTGCTGCTGCCGTCGCCGAGCCCTTGCATGAGCGTCGTCGGCTGGGCCAACCAGCGTCATCTCCGCCCCCGTAACAGCCTAGGCCTCCTGTGTTCCTGTGCGAGTCGCCGAAGCCAAGGTACGCGGACCGGGGGCCTTTGGGAGGTCCTCCTCGAGGGCTCAGTGGTGCAGCGCAAACCACCAGTGCCACCCTCTCTCGTCAGCCGGTACTACCATCTCCGCCTTTACTTGTGAGAAGGCGTCTAAACCACCTGCACCGTTGTTCCGTTGTTTGCAGAGGGATTGTAGATGAGGGTGAGGTGACGCGCCACTGGGCCCAATCTCGCCTAACTGGCAAATTGCCGTAGACGAGGCATGGAGGCGTACATGACCTTCCTCTCTGGTCACCCCAGAAGATGTTTGGAACCATCACAGAACGATGAATCCTTCACCTTCGCTGCAATTAGGAGGCTGGCCCGAGTATGCATCACTTCTACAAATATCTCCGATGATGGCTTGCTCTGAAATTGGGAGTACAAAAAGCGCATGTAGCCAAACATGTGCATGGTGCTGAGCGGCTTCGCCTTTGCCCTGTCAAATATCGCTCATTCTCGTGCGACACGGACACTGACCCACCCATCACAGTGTCGAGGTCTTCGCGTTGATCACTGGGCAAATCGGACTGGATAGACATAGGACGTGTTGAATTAGAACTCTTGCTTTTGCTTCATACTGAAATACCTGGCAAGGGTGAATCGACTAGGCACACCCAGAAGCTGTTCCCCGCTGCGCTGCAAATGCAGGCAGTAACGCTTTCCCGTAATTTACACATTGCTGAAAGTACATGGTCGGTCCAGGAAGGCCGCGTTTTGACCACCATGGGTATTATCCACCGCCATCCCCAAAAGGTATATGAAAAGTGTGCCGTGAAAGGCTCCGCATGAACGCCGTTGCTGGACATGACACCCGCCATCTCGAGTCGTTTACATTACTATGCAGCAGCCATTGCTCTGCTGAGGCGCGTAGGGGTCGTCCCGCTTGTCGATCTGCAACTGTCAGCCGTACTCAAACCAGTCGGCGCGATGGCAGCCACGCACCGTTCCCCATCGCGATGGTACCATCCAATCCTTGGGCTCCTTGTCCGTGAATGCAATAAGACTACGCGTATCATCAGTACACGCTGCCTGTTTCGATGCCAATTGGTGACGTCTTACTCAATGGCAGCTTCCGACACAGGTATCCGGCGGCGCTCGAGGTCCTCGCGCAGACGCTGGTTCAGCTCGGTAAGGCGACGCAGCTTCAGCTCCGCCATGCTCTGCTTCTTGCTCTTTCCATCGCCGCCAGTGCGGATCTCGTAGGGTGCAGCGGCCATCATGGTGGGCAACGTGCGGCTGCGGGGAGGGAGCGGCTAAGAATGGCGAAGGAGAGGCGTAGGGCCGTGGATTGGGGCGTTTGTGGGTAGAGCGGCGTGCGCTGGTGATGCGTGGAGTGCTCGCGAGATGGTGCGACGTTCCTGCGTTGCGGCAGAGGGCGTGCCAGAGACGGGAGAGCGGAGAGGCGGGTAAGGAGCGGCGGGTGGTGAGAGCGAGTTCGACTTGCGGGCCAGCGACCGTCACGGCAACGTTCACAGGCGGCGGCTGCGGATGGCAGAGCAGAGGCGAGGGCAACGCTGTGCTGGGGAGAGCGTGGGCGCGGACGGGATAGGGGAGGGAATGAGAGAGCTCGGATGTTGGCTTGGTGCCCAGCCTAGCCGCATGTGGCTCAGCGACGATCAAGGCGCGAGATTGGATTGCTCACTGCGCACACTTGTCAATACTGTGATGAACTGGTAGTGCGCAGCGTGACTGAACAGCGGTCAGTCTACGCTGGCAGCAGACCGGTGGCTCTGCGATGACTCTGCATCGGTAGTGTTTGTTGTTCTGGAAGGTGGGCCCGCAGCGGCCGCGAGCTGTTCCAGTCCATCGGCAACGAACGAAGCAACGCCCTACAAGTTTCCACAGAATGCTCAACGTGCTATCCACTGACTGGATGCTCCTTGTTGCAATGTGAAGGCAACGGTCATACAGTTTCGACTCATTATCATCGGTGTTAAGGTGGAGCAAAGTGCACGTGACCTGACTACCCCCGCTTAGAGCCTAAACCCAAAGAGATAGCGCACACCAAACGCTGATTTTCGAAGGCAAGCCCACCGCAGCCGCGTGAACCTCTGCGCAACCCCTCGCTGAGCCCGCTTCGAAGCCTCAGAGCGACACCGTAGACGGATCTGCGATCCCTAGTCTGCCCAGCATGGCGCCGCCGCCGCACAGCAAGCCTGAGAATACTCTGTCCGTCGCCTTTACGCCTAACACCCATAGGTGCATCATTGCTAACGGCCCTCCAGCAAACGCGCACAAGAACTCATCGGAGTGCAGCAGCCCCAGGCCGCCCTACAGCTTCTTCACGAACATGTCATCTCGAAGCGCACACGAAACAGCCCCATCGCCTCGCTCGAGCCGGTGATGATCCTGTTTGTCGAACTATGCGTCGACCTCAGGAAAGGCAAACTCGCAAAGGACGGCCTCTACCAGTACAAGAACACCGCGCAGAATACGAACGTTGGCACTATTGAGGTATGGACAAGTAAGAGGCAAGATTAAATCTTGGCTAATACAGGGCAGGTCGTTTTCAAGCGCTTCATCGAACTTGCGGAGAAGAAGGTTACCGATGCCCAAGCAAAGGCCGCTGAGGTGCACAAGGCCACTGAAGGTCCCTCTGATGGTGTAGAGGAGGAGGCAGAAGCTAAGGCTATTGACGATCTTGAGGCCTCCGAGACCCCCGAGTCTATCCTGCTCTCCACGGTTTCTGGGGAACAATCCAAGGACCGCACCGACCGGGCCATCGTTACACCATGGCTGAAGTTCCTCTGGGAGACCTACCGCACGGTGCTGGATATCTTCAAGAACAATGCGCGTCTTGAGATCATGTACCAGTCGACAGCCCTCCAGGCCTTCCAGTTCTGCCAGAACTATACCCGCAAGACTGAATTCCGCCGCTTGTGCGAGCTTCTGCGCAACCATCTCCAGAATGCTGCCAAATTCTCCTCCCAGATGCACGCAATCAACCTGTCCGACCCAGACACCCTTCAGCGTCACCTTGATACCCGCTTCCAGCAGTTGGACGTTGCAGTCAAGCTTGAGCTTTGGCAAGAGGCCTTCCGCAGTGTGGAAGACATTCACACGTTACTCACTCTGAGCAAGCGTCCCGCGAAGAACAACATGATGGCCAGCTACTTCAAGCATCTCACCGAGATCTTCCTTCGCAGCGAGAACTACCTTTTCCATGCCGCTGCATGGAGCCGTTATTACAACCTCCTGCGTCAGTCCGCTGCTGCGGTTGCCGCTGGACAGTCTAAGAAGGACAACCCTCCCGTTACTGAAGCCGACATCGTCAACACCGCCTCGTTTGTCCTTCTGTCCGCACTTTCCATCCCCGTGATTAGCACCTCCAGATCGCGAGGTGCTCTGGTTGATGTAGATGAGGCCAGGAAGAACAAGAACTCTCGGTTGACCAACCTCCTCGGCATGTCCCAAGCTCCTACCCGTGCCATTCTTTTCAAGGATGCACTCAGCAAGGGCCTTCTCAAGCGCGCTCGTCCGGAGATTCGGGATCTTTACAATATCCTTGAGGTCGACTTCCATCCTCTTTCCATCTGCCAGAAGATTTCGCCCATCCTCGAGCAGATCGGTGCTGACGAGGCCATGAAAATCTACATTGGTCCTCTTCAGCAAGTCATTTTGACTCGCTTGTTCCAACAGCTGTCCCAGGTCTACGACTCGGTCGAGATCAGCTTCGTGCTCAACCTGGCCCAGTTCCCTGAGTCATTCAAGGTCACTAGCGGCACTATCGAGAAGTTCATCATGAACGGTTGCAAGAAGGGAGACTTGGCCATCCGCATTGACCATGCCGCTGGTGTTCTTACATTTGATTCTGACGTCTTCTCTTCTGCCAAGGCCATGCACCCTGGCTCGGGCGCAGGTTCTGCCGAGGGCGAGGCACGTTCGGTTCAGCGACTTCAGAGCACACCTGCTGAGATCGTTCGATCTCAGCTCACTCGTCTGGCAAAGTCTCTCTTTGTTACCTGCCAATATGTTGACCCAAGCTTTAACGCCGAGAGGCAGAAGGCCAAGGAGGCTGCTCTGCTTCGCACCAAGGAAGGTGCTGAGCAAGAACATCGTGAGACCCTTGCTCGCCGCGATATCATCTCACAGAAGAAGGAGGCTGCTCTCAAGGCACAGCAGGCGAAGGATACAGAGGAGCAGACCAAGCGAGCCCTCCGCGTCCAGCAAGCCAAGGAGGAGGAGAGCCGCCGTCTTGCCGAAGAGCAGCGCCAGCGTGCTCAGGCACGAATCAAGGCAGAACAAGAGCGCGTGCAGCGTGAGGAACTTGAGAAGCAGATCAAAGAGCTCAAAGACTCTGTGCAAGTTGATCTGGATCTCCCAGAGGACATCACTGAGCTCGACTCCACACGTATTCGTGCTATGAAGCTGGCTGCTCTCGAGAAGGAAAAGAACCTTCTCGGTGAGCAACTACGCATTGCTGGCAAACGTATCGATCACCTCGAGCGTGCATACCGCAAAGAGGAAATCAAGCATCTCAAGAACGATTACGAACGACAACAGCAGGAGGATGA
Organism: Paraconiothyrium sp. Pb-2020; assembly: GCA_022419385.1. Classification (NCBI taxonomy): domain Eukaryota; kingdom Fungi; phylum Ascomycota; class Dothideomycetes; order Pleosporales; family Didymosphaeriaceae; genus Paraconiothyrium; species Paraconiothyrium sp. Pb-2020. The sequence continues at coordinate 4,280,472 of JAJUBI010000003.1, read as the reverse complement.
AGAGGCATACGAGAAGGCCAAGGAGGAAGAGCTTAAGGAGGCTGAGCAGAAGCACAAGGAAGATGTTGCGTTGAAGCACCGTCTGTCCAGGCTTGTACCAACCTATCAGAACTTCGTCAACGAAGTCAAGCAATCACGCAGAGCAGAATTCGAGAAGCGCAGCAAGATCGCACAGAAGGAGCTCGAGCAAAAGAAAGCGAAGCGTGTTCAAGAGATCAAGGAACGCATTGCCAAGGAGAAGCGCGAACGAGAGGAGGCAGAGCGACGAGAGAGGGAAGAGCAGGAGAGGGAGGAGGCCGAACGGGAAGCCAAGGAGCAAGCAGAGGCAGAGAGGCGGGAGAAGCTCTTGGCAGAGAAGGCAGCCCGCGATGCGGAAAGAGCGTACGTACCTGTTCTTTGTCTTAACTTACAGCTACTAACGAGATTTTTAGCGAACTTGCCGAGAAAGCTCGCCTTCAGCGACAGCGAGAGGAGGAGGCCGAGGCAAGGCGCGCCGCGAAGAAGTCTGGAGCCGCGCCTTTCTCACGCGATGCTCCGGCACGCGATGCTCCGGCACGCGATGCTCCAGCCCGCGAAGAACCGTCATCTTCTGCGGGTGGTCCCCCTAGACTTGCGCTTGCGGGCAACAAGCCAACATGGCGAGAGCGTGAGGCCATGAAGGCCGCTGGTCAACTTCCCCCCACCGAAGCCCCTGCCCCTGCCCCTGCAGCTCCAGCACCAGCACCAGCAGCTGAAGAGGCACCCAGGCGGAGCGGTTACGTCCCCCCTCATCTCCGTAACCGCGACGGCGGTGATGCTCCTGCTGCTGGCGGATGGCGCGAACGTGAAGGTAGCGGACGTGGGCCGCAGGCTGGCCGCAACGAGTCTCCTGCCGCTCCTTCCGGTCGTTACGAGGCGCCTGAGCGACGAGGTGGCTTCAGGCCTCGCGAAGATTCTGACAGGACAGGATCTCCTGCATCTGGAGGTGGTTATGTCCCCCCAGGCCGACGCGGCACTCCGGGAGATGCTCCCGAGAGCTCGCGTCCTCCCCCAGCACAGGCTCCCAGTGATGGCAAGTACAGGCCTGGTGCGTTCAGGAGAGGACAGTAAGTTTGTGATGCATTCAACGACGGCAATGTTCAAGCTTATGGGAATGACTTCGATCTGCTGTGCATGATGTTTGGTACAGCAGATATTTTGGCAATATATGGATGATGGCGGACGAACAGGGCTCAGACGGACGGTTCGACTTGGGCCCATTTTTCCGATTTTTAGTCTGGGGTGCATCAGACAGGCATCCTTCTCCTTTTGGTAGACCGAGCAGAGGTATGGTTTTGTAGCATCATGTCATAATCCCATACTGATTAAAAAGTTCAACGTGGTGCATGATCTTCGAGGACTGTTTGTGCGTGTTGTGCGTGTTCGTAGAACTTAGTATTTCCCCTACACACATACAAAACTCTGGTGATTCACTGTGCAGATGTGTTGTGATAGGCACAATCAAGTGTACAAATGAGAATCTGTTCTAAATCTTCCGACGAGCCCCTGCGGATGTTATGTTTTCCGTTGGTCTACCGCCCCCATTATAGATGCCTGTTACGACCTTCATATATGCCCTTCGCATTTTCGTCAACTGGCAAAGTTGGCAAGACCTAGCCAGGATGTTAGTATACTACGTAGGGATGAGGTTCTGTTTTGCTGTGTTGGTGTATCGTTTCATTGATGGAAAACATACTACCCCTGGGTTCACTTACAGGGTGCAGGGTTGAACGGTGGTGCGCAGGGTGTTCATGTAGGGTTGTTAACCGGATCTAGATGTTCCAAGGTCCAGATGTCATGTCATTGACGGGAACTAATCTCATGAACTGTGTTCGTGAACCCCTCAAGCCAATACCTTCTATTCTGCGCGCTATGCAACGTTCTACAGGTACGAGGGATCCCTTTCAACTACATGGGTCTTTGGACATGAGTAAGAGCGGACGATCCGGACAGCTTAGGTCTACGTTGGGTCTAAAAGATCAACAATTGCAGATCGGCGCGCAGTCTTGCCGATGCCCGCAACATCTAGTCTAGATCCCAAGTACCATCCACCAATCTTGCACCATCGCGGAAACATTGTCGCCTTATACTGAAGCGCACTAGGTAGCCGCGAGTACCGAGGCAGGATGCATAAGGCCATCTTATTGACAACAGCGCTATCTGAAACGCACTATCGTGACCACATGTGAAACGATCTATACAGGGGAACACACGCCACACCTGGACGCAGGAGCTGCTTTCTCTATTCCGCCATCCACGGCTCTGCGCTCAAGCTGTCTTACGTGTACGTAGATAGTACCTGGCAGCATATACGGCATTCGCATTCTGGGGTGCATTCATATGTACCCCGCAATATATTTGCCGGCATGGGAATATACGAAGTAGTACTACCAAGGCGAAATCTTCCGTCTTAGGCTGGCACTGCCCGAAATGATACTGTTTCCACCATTCACATTAGTCAACGCTAACAGCATTTCTCCATGAATACCGAGATTTCGGGGTGGAAGCCACAAACGGCGACCCACCTCGTCCCTATTGTGTACTTGGACGAGACTGTAGATATCGTGAGTTCCCACTATATGTAGCGGTTGTCTGCCCGTCACACCTTGCTTTTCCTTCAGTCTATCTTCAGGTTCTCAATCATTCGTTCTTGTTCTACTTCTTTGGTATCTGCTTGCTGGCAAGATGAAGTCCTACATCGTTGCGTCCCTCATGGGACTTGCTGCTACGGTCAAGGGTTATGCTGATCCTATGTCGTGCAGCGGTGTCTGCAACAATGCTCATGACCCTGCACTCATCCGTCGTGACTCCGATGGGAGGTACTACCGTTTCTCTACCGGAGGCAAGATCGCCATCCACAGTGCGCAGACAATCAATGGGCCGTGGACGTACCTGCATGCTGCTATTCCCGCTGGCTCGAAGATCAACTTGGCTGGAAAAGACGACCTCTGGGTATGTATTTCTCTTCCAGCCCTAGCCAACTTTCTTCACATGCGATAGAAACTGATTGGGACATAACAGGCCCCCGATGTAAGCAAATTCGGCGACACCTACTACCTCTTCTACTCCGTCTCTTCCTTCGGCTCGCAAAGCTCCGCCATCGGCGTTGCCACCTCCACCGACCTCGACACCTGGACGGACCACGGCGCCACGGGCATCAGCTCAAAGTCCGGTTCCGCCTACAACGCCATTGACGGCGCTGCCTACTATGATGGCTCCAACATAGTCATGTCCTTCGGTTCCTTCTGGGGAGACCTGTACAGCGTCAAGATGAACAACCCTCCTTTGACCGTTGCCTCAGGTGCTTCTTCTACCCGCATCGCGTACAAGCCATCTGGGTCGCACGCCCAGGAAGCCGCCTTCATTGCGAAGAACGGCAATTACCATTACCTCTTTTTCTCGGTCGGGCAGTGCTGCGGATTCGATACGAGCAAGCCCGCCGCTGGAGGCGAGTATAAGATCCAGGTGTGCCGATCCACCTCTGCTACAAGTGGCTTTGTCGACAAGTCTGGCGTTGCCTGCACGAATGGTGGTGGAACTACGGTTCTTGAGTCTCACGGATGGGTGTATGGGCCTGGTGGACAGGGTGTGTACTACGATCCTACCCTTGGGCCGGTGCTGTACTACCACTACGTTGATACCCGCATTGGGTACGCTGATGGCCAGAAGAAGTTCGGTATTAACAAGATTGACTTCTCGAGTGGGTGGCCGGTTGTATAAGGGGTTCAGGTGGCTACGGTGTTGGAATTTGGAGGTTTTAGTTCGTGTATATAGTTACTCTTATATTGCTTGTCATTCTATCAATCGATCCGTGAGCTCCTACAGTGAGCCGGAAATTATTGGACATCTTCTTCTCGTGCAAATGATGCCTAACCCATGTTCAGATGAATATATTCGTAGATTCCCCTTAGAAGGGAGCGAGGATCCTGTAGGCTTGGTTGAGACACGTGAGCACCTACGTAGCTAGGTATATGTAGACCAGGTTAGAGACAGATAAGGCGCTGAATGTGCATGCGCCTGGAATAGTGGTGACCTTTACGTACGTCGACTGACGTCTTCCTTCATGGAAACTCCGAGATATACTCATATACATATCCTTGATGGAGTGTGATGAGATAGGCTGAAACATTGTGTCATGGGCGTGTTGCCCAGGCGCGGTGGTGAGTGAATCGAATAGGCGCGCTAGCCATAACGGCGGTGGATTCTCGGTTGCGGTTGCCAAGCACAAGAACTTCGGCGTCGACCTCCTACACCACAGCGCCGGCATCAGCAATTGTATCCCCCCAACACCGATATCCATCATGAGTTCACTCCGCATTGCTCGCGCCGCCCTTCGCGCGCGGCCTCAGGCCATTGCCCGCCCCATCATGCGCAGGGGCTACGCCGACGTCGCCTCCGACAAGATCAAGCTCTCCCTAGCTCTTCCTCACCAGGTACGCACGATCAGCGACCGCGTTCATTGAGGCGCCGTATCCTGTGTAATTGGGCGCCGCAGTCACTTAATGGAAGCTAACAAATATGTGCAATAGTCTATCTACAAGTCGCAGGATGTGTACGTCTCCGCTAGCCCGACCGGACCCTCACGTCGAGGCGATACTAACGGAATCACAACGCAGCGTTCAGGTTAACCTCCCCGCGGAGACCGGTGAGATGGGTGTCTTGGCCAACCACGTTCCTTCCATCGAGCAATTGAAGCCCGGACTCGTTGAGATCATCGAAGAGAGCGGCGGCAGCAAGCAGTTCTTCCTCTCCGGCGGGTTCGCAACCGTCCAGCCCGACTCGCAGCTCAGCATCAACGCCGTTGAGGGATACGCATTGGAGGACTTCAGCGCAGAGGTACACAGTGCCCGAAGCTGGTGGTAGATGATATATTGACAGGTTGCTAGGCTGTCCGAAACCAGATCGCAGAGGCCCAGAAGATCGCCAGCGGAAGCGGCAGCGAGCAGGATATTGCTGAGGCCAAGATCGAGCTTGAGGTGAGTCCTACTGCATACACAAGACGAGATGCACAGTTGCATGCGTGGGAGAGCACTGCTAACAGTCACGCTAGGTCCTGGAGAGCCTGCAGGCGGCTCTGAAGTAATTGTGTAAATAGTGTGCTTTCCTCCGGCATTTTATTGCGTGACGTTGTACACTAGCAGGGAGCGGGAGGTGCCTTCCATGGTGCTTCTCACATGCGGCCAAAATATAGAAGGTGCTTGAAATAGCAAAACACTTCCCTGGGTCATCTCGCCCATTCTTCTCTTCCTCTTACACACCCGGTTGAGTGCACTCAATCAAATCTTTCATGTCTTACCTCTGGTCCTAGTTTCTCTTACTTGTTTCCTCCATCCTATATTCCTACGTGCGCTTCTGTCACAAGACGTCAACGCTACAGCTGCATTCACTTGGATCTCACGTCTCCAGTGTAAGTCTTCCGTCCCATCGTCCACACCACATGCGACGTGGCACTGGCCTATCTGCATCAAGCTCCGCTCCTCCTTCGACGAAGACCGGGCTTCGCAGCCAGCCCGCGACTCAAGGGAAGCGTCCTGTAGACGACTTGTCTGCGCGGGCGCTACGGAGTACCACTGAGCAATTACAATCCTCCTTACAACGAACGTTGGAGTCCCAGCCCCAGCCGCTTCCGCCATCAAACAATCTTTCTGCTCCCCAGACGACTCCTGGCAGGCCGAAGTCGCCATCGTACTTGACGGGCAAGAACCCCTATGGCAGAATCCTGGACAATGTCGAGCATCCCGACAGAGGGCGAAGAACGCCGCAATCAGGCCCGCCCTCACAGCTCGGAAGCAACATGGGCGGACGCCCAAGAACATCTGGTTCGTTCAGATTTATCACACGCCCTGCCCCTCCGCTTGCGCCCGAGCGACAAGTCTCTGTTGATGGCCCTCCAGAGCCACCTTCTCTCCCTCCAGCAAGACCGCCACAAAAGGCAGTTTCCGTCAAGGATGCGAAGAATTTTTTCGAGACTAAAGCCTCGGAATCTCGAAAGGATCCTCCTTTTCCGTTTGCAGGGACCGCCAACATTTCCAAGAACACCTCCGTCGACTCCAGGCCCAAGCAGCAACCGTCCAAAGTCGGTTCTGTCATGCGGTTTACCGGTAGCAACGAAGAAGCACGTGCTGCGAAGGACAGGTCGACAAGACGGCAAATACCTAGTGCTGCCTTGCCTATCCCAAGACCACAGACGGAGGCTACCGAGCGAAGACAGTCAGCTCAGCGTACCAATCCGTTCACGAGAGCGAAGGCGGACGATTCCAGGCCAAAAGCCGTCGTGAGGACCCCTACTGGAGTTGACGATGGCGAAAGACTAGTTCGACAACGATTTTCGTCTAAGCGTTCCACAGACGTCGCAGAGCGAACCATCTCAGAAGCCCTCTATGCCGCAGAAACGTCAGCCTCGGCCCACAGGAGGTCTACGAATGTGTCCACGGAGCCAAACCCACAGGCAAAGCCGCTGAGGGGTGTTGAGCGCTCGGTTGTACAGCGAAACCGGCTTGACGGTATCTCTGAGGCTGCTCGTAGTACAATAGGAGATTCTGCACACTTAGAGCAGCCACCCTCCTCTGATGGAACAGTGAGGCACCGTTCGATCCGGAAGTCATCCACTGCTAAGACAGAAAAAGCTAGTCCATCAATCGAACCAAAGCAGGCCGGACAAGCCCATCACCCGCAGACTGGTAAAGGTGTTCGAAGGTTTGCAAGCCAATTCGACCGCGGAACCGCAGACAAGGACCAGCAAAAGGACTTACGACAAAGTCCGTTCACTAAGCGACAATCTCGTAGCGTAACCCTGACTAAGAGCAGCCCGCGTTAGGAATCTCACAGTGCCCCAATAGATCAGGAAAGTGATGCTGACGAGTCCGTGCGACCATCTAGGCGGAGGCCAAGCATGTGTGAACCTGAGGATCTGAGTAACGATTTCGAGACATATGTGCACAACTTTGGCGAACCCCAACCGACGATCGAGAAGCTTGAGGAGATTGCTGCAAAAAGTCTTAGCCACGACGGCTCCAGCTCCCATCATAGCCTCACAGAACGGACAACTACCCAGGCCGCCAATCCAAGTGCAAACGTCGATGTAGAGGAGGGTTATTACTCTGTTGAAATCCCCGACCATGTTGACTGGCGTGCTGGCTATGGCCGACGGAAGACTCAGGACTTCGCTTTTCCCGGAGCGCGCATCAAGCCTGGCTCAACATTCCAAGCTTCCAAGGCACCACTGCAGGACCGTGGTAACTGGACAAAGCGTGCTTGCGGTCACTTCTCGACTATATCAGCAATCGAGCCTCGCGAAGAAGCTGCAAGAAAGCTGTGTAGCCAGTGTCGAGCCATAGCACCTCCTCTGCCTACGACGCCGAAGCACCATCGCTCAAGGAGGCAAGCCGCAACCCAGTCCTCTACCAGCAGCGCACAAAGCTTCAATAAGGACAGCAGGCGCCGTTGGCTGCATCATTCGGAGTGCATCTCTAGCGACAAATGTAGAGATACCTTGGCTCAAGAATTGGGATACATCATTGACTCTATTCTCGAAGAGCATCATAATGCTCTGCAGAAAGTCATTAACAATGTCGAGTCTAGTCGACAGAACCTTACACAACTTCGACGAATCTCGGAAGACCTCGTAAAGCGCTGTGAGTATGGTGCTTCTTGTACCGGAGCTTGCCGCAACGTTTGCCAGCGTCTTGTATGCGACCACGTCTGTCAGCCCTCCCGGATTGTATATCAACCAGTTCAGCAGGTGTGCGATTAGCAACCGCCCTGCTCGTATGTACCGCCCAAGGCTGCTGAGAAGCTGAATGTCGGAGCGCCCGGCCAGCTCGGTCCCAACATGAATGATACTCTGGCGTGGCTACTTGAGAGCATAAAATCTGCTCCAGAACTTGTTGACCTAGTCAAATCTGCTGCCGACGATTTGGGTATAGATCTTGATCAAAAGTACACAGCGGAAGATGATGCCAAGTTTGAGGCAGCGCCGATGGAACACTCCCCTAAACGCTTCCCTGTGTCAAGGCGCAGCTCGGTGCTGGAACCGGTGGTCGAAAAGTTTGAGAAAGAAGAGTTACATGCACCGGTCTTGCGGAAGGCGACTAGTTTCAAGTCAGGGAAAACGCAAAAGACTGAAGACGCGTGGCTACAGAACACCCGTAAGCAACTGACTCAGCTTTCTGAGACGCAGAGTCAACTCATGGATGAGCTCGACACAATCGTCGATGATCTTGTTGTTCATCTTGATCGATCCTCGACGACCATCGACCCCGGCGACCGTGCGCCTAGCAGAGTGAGTGCCAATCTCTCCAGGAATTTGACTCGGTTTCGGAATAAGTCCGTTGACTCCGTTTTCGAAGAGGTACCGAGGATGATCGATCACGAGATCAACAAGAGGCGATTGAGCAATGTCTTTACTTGCGTCTCAACGCAGTCTCGGCGAATGTCGAGGATTCCGCAAGGCGTGCTAGAGATAGAAGCCATACCGCCAGAAGAGATCCAAGCATGGCTCGAGTGCGCAGAACCCGAGCTGACCGATGCTATCGACTCTAGCACTGCCGTCATGGAGTCCTTACCGGCGGTCCACCTTGCAACAACTCTTGGAACTGAGGAAGTCGAAGCTTCTGGAGATGCTGAAGAGCAGCCGCAATATACCCTTGACTTTTCACCGGAGCTGAGGAGCGAGGAAGTCAAATATCGTGAAGAGCGAGCAGGATCTCCCATAAGCCTTGCACCAGAACCAGATAATTCTGAGATTGAAGAAGCTATTCAGATTGAAGAACAGCCGGACTATGCAGTCGAAATCGTGACTGGACTTGTGACGCCGGAACTTGAGCCGGAGCTTGATTACTTCCAGCGTCGGGTTGTCCGCAGAGTGACGACCAGGCGACGGAGTGAACATTTTCTTAGCCCAGAGCCCGAGCCGGAAATTGATACCTTTAGACCATCTGTCATTCGCAAAACGACAACGAAGCAATGCACCGAGGCAACGCCCGAATCGGAAATTGATGATTTTCAAGTCCCAGTCGTTGGCCAGATGATAAGGAGGCGGCTCACTGAGCTAGAAATCAAGACAATTCGTGTACCAACCGAACAAACGGCAAGTGGAAATGAAGAAGTCGTGTCACCACAATGCGCTGCGACTTCGAAAAGGATCCTAGAACGGCAACCGAGTCAGTCGCCGGAATGGCTAATGGTAGAGCGAGTTGCAACCTGTCAACCAACTGAATTGGAAAAGAAGGCTACGCGCAAGTCTACGGAACAAGCACCTCCAAAGGAGGAACAGCCGTTACTACGACGAGCTGCATCCGCCATGTCGCGACAGAGTATTGACGAGCCGACTCGAGTCGAAAGGAAGGTTACTCCAGTTCCCAGTGAGCGAGCACCTTCGGAAGAGGACCAGCCCATTCAGCGATATGCGACTGGCGTGTCACATCAGGGCACGCCTGGTTGGTCATCATTTGGCCTTCTTCAAAGGAACGCGGAGCCGGAAATAGGAGCAGGTCGAGCCTCTTCTCCTTCCACGCAATTTCATGTGCTCGATGAACCATTGGCTGTTTTAGATATCTACCACGGCCGTCTGTCTACCGTTGGAGATGTTCTGTTTTACGAGGAAACAGGGCGGATTCAAGATGAGCCTACAGCGTTCTATACTCCTACTGCAATTTGTTCGAGCCAGCCAAGTGATTCCGTACCCGAATGGCAGCCAACAACGCCTTCACCTGAGGCTGAGCTCGTTCCGAATGAGACTTTAGTCGCGCCTTTGATTCGTGTTGCGGAACGTCCCACACTCCCTACTGAAGAAAACCTGGTTCAGGAGCCTAGTCGGCTTAATAGGCCTTCTGCCGCCGACTTTTCTCGAGGTCCGCAGTCACTTACGCCACTATTAGAGCGCGTAGCAACTGCTGCGCCAAGATGTCGAAGCATAATCCCTCGCGTGCTGACTGTAGTTGTGGAAAAGCAGAGGAAACCTAGTTCAGCGGCTCCGGGGATCGTTGCCCCTCCTACCCAGTATGCTCCGAAGAAGATGATGCCTACTGCTCGCAAAGGCAATTCCCGGATATCCAACTACGGTGTTAACCTCCCACCAGATCAACAACGACCTCCAGCCCCTGAATATCCAGTACGAGACACTCCAAGGTGGACCAAGCCAGACACCCACGCACCGCCTCCCAAGCCCAAACAGGAGCCAATGACTAAGTCAAAAGCGGGCGTCTTTGGGTTCGGCAGCAAACCTAAAGCTGACCCGCAGCCAGTTTCGCGTGTTCAGCGTAATCACTCGCGTAAACTATCAGCACAAAGGGACCGTGAGCCAGTCCGGCCCTTTCGATCCGCGGCACCAGGATATCCTGGGGGAACGCTACAAAGGCCAAGAGGTTATCCAACCGCACCTGGACGATACCCTATCTCCCTTGCCCGAAGAGTGGCTCCACCCGTCTTTGTCTTCTCCACTCCCCGTCGAAGAGGCGATCCTATTCCCCAACAAGCATCATCCTTCGCTAGGAAGGACGACTACTATCTCAGAGTCCCACCTCTGCTTTCTGTCCGACGAGCCTCCTCTTCTAGACGAGGAGCAGCGCCTGTTCGAAGAGACTTCGGCCAATCACCACCTTCGTCATCCCGATATGAGTTCTCACCGCCAGCTTACAGGCAGCGCCCCCCCCGGCAGAGCTACCCCTCTCGCAACGAAGTTAATGCGCGACCCCTTTGTAGCCACCCGTCGAAATCCCTTCGCTATCAACCTCAATCGCGACAAGACCTTCGTGACAAAGCGAAGGCCGTTCCTAGGCGTGAAGCGCCTCCACATATTCGTCGGACGCCGACTGACAAACAACCTTCTCACCCGCTGGCGGTTCCGCAAGAGGCCAATAAGCCAGAGCTAGTCCGCCGGGACGCCCAATGTGGCCGGACAATGAGCAGGACTTCAAGAACGTGGGCTCAGAAAGCTCCTTCGACGAAAAGCGGCAATATCGGGCGCCAGCCAACTAAGAAAGGCCCAAGCCGCGTCGCAGGTCGCCGGGCATCGCATATTCCCGAGGGATCTGCTCAGAGGGCGCAAGGGCAAGAAGTAGATCAGCGACTTAAAAGCTCGGCAGCGCCAGACAATCGAGCGCTGCGGACTGAGGAAAGTTCACACGAAAACCTCGGGCCTGCCGCCTCCGAATCCCATTCCTGGGAAGACCATGATCTTGGACTCAGACAGCTTACGGACGGTACCAGTGAAGAGAGCAGCAAATTACCAAGTAGAAAAGCTTATACAGAGCGAACCGTCCGCGCCAGGACCACTATCCCACGTGCGAGTACCTTTTCAGCCCTCGATGCAGCGAGAAGAATCTCTGCAGCGGGTCACGCCCTCAAGCTCAACCCCGACAACGCGCTCCTCAAGCCGCTATCACCAGTTGAAGCAGCAAGAACGATCTCGGCAGCCGGACACCGCATCAAACAACGATCAAGTCGAAGCCCAGACGGCTTCCAATCAAGCTCCACGACGCCGCGAGCGGGTACCCCGAAAATAGGAACCCCTCAGACGGGAGCTTCACGAACGCAATCGAGGGGATGTAAGCTCTCGAGAGCGACAACTAGTGGACACATCTCGCGGAGAGCGTCTGCGTTCGGAGAGGAAGGAAGAAAAAGGCGGACGATTGCGAGTAGACATCCGTCAACAGCGGCTGGCACAAGATCGCCAAGATCGCAACAGAGCAGGTCGCGAAGCATAAGTGACGCAACGAGAGCAATCGATTTTTCAAGAACCTCCCTTGGTGATACAACGCTCGCTCCGTCAGGACCGGAAAGCACCCCCAGCGAGGTTTCATCAACAAGGGTCGACCCAGATTCGTTCTCACGAGTCCAAGATTCCGAGCAGGGCGTGCAGAAAACCCGAACAAAATCAGAGGCAACGGAACATTCACAAACCCCAATCTCGCGAGATGATTTGGGAGGCCTTCGATCGAGAAATGGAAATGGACAACTACAGTCACCAGTCTTAGAGCAGACGCAGGCGCCGATACAACAGCACCGAAGACCAAGTATTTTCTCGCGAGAGACCTCCAGAGCAGACGTACCGCGCAGTCAATCGTTAGTCCGGGCAGCGGATGATTCACGATCACAGTTCCCAGCGCAGCAGCGTGCTGACGCCAAGCGAAGGAATCCCTTCGCAGCAAGCCCAGCTCCACAGACGGATTCGCCAACAACACACAAGAGCTTCTGGGGGCGAAGAGATAAGTCGGAGTTGCCGCCGTGGCGAGACAGGAAGGATGCAGGAGGTGAAGATAAGCAACGAAGACATGCTCGGGAGGGGCCGACGGGTGGAATTGGACAGACAGGGCAGGATGATGGAGGCCAGCGAAAGGGGTGCTGCGAGGAGAGTGAGGTAGCAGTGGTTGCGATGGGACAGGGGACGAGCCAAGGTTTGAGGAGAAAACTGTTCAGAAAGCGGGCGTAATCGCGTGAAGATGGGGAGTTACCACTGGTTCTGGCGTGGTATTCAGATATTGCGCTGTAGCAAATTGAACGTTGCACTTCACATCTATGTGTTTACTTCAAGCAAGATGCTACGTGGGAATGGCCTTCAAACACGTGAGAGATTGATTTCGTACCTCAGTGAACATAAAGCAGTACCCAAGTTATATGAATTTTCTTGAGAACCATCTGCAATCATTGTCATTTCAAAGGTGAGGGCACATTCACAAGGCCCTCCTACACATTGAAAGGGAACTAGAAGAATATATAATTCGTGTTTAATACTACACATTACAATTTTGTGTATGAGCAAAGGGAAGAGAGCCTTCACTTATATTATTACATGTGTCAGGTTAGCCAACCAGAATAGCATGCAATGGTATCAAACGCTGTCTCATCGTACAATAAACGCGTAACCGTGCCGAAGAAGATAAACTTTCCAGAACTCCGCAATGGCATAGAACGAGCGTCCTACAGCCAAAGCAACCATCTCACGATACTCCAGAAAAAGAACACCGTGCGACCGACGACGCGCGTCAAGGTAACGACCAGCCACGCACACCACATAAACCCCAGCAGCGACCACTCGAGCAGCGTCCACCCGACACGCCGCACCCAGCGCGTGCGCCGCCGCCGCCTCCGCATCATGTGCTCGATGTCGTCGGTGATCTGTTTCACCGCGAGCGGCGCATCGGCGCTGACCTTGCTCGAGACCTGCAGCGCCTCGTCGCCGCCTTCGCGGACGCGCGCGAAGAGGGACGTTTCGACGGTAGCTTTGATGTCCGTGATGCGGCTCTGCAACTCTACGACGGTCTCCTCGCGGAAGCGGCGAGCTGCGGATTGGAGATCTTCGATGCGGGTTTCGAAGGCCGTGGTCAGGATGCGCGCTGCGAGGACGTGCTCTTCTTTTCTGCTCACGCCGTAGAGATCGGCGTTTGCGCTGCGAGCAGCTTTTGTGAGGAAGGCTGGGGGGTTCTCGCGGACCTCGAGAGCGCGGCGGTTTATCTCCTTGGCTTTGATGCCGGAGCAGAGGAAGAGGGCGCGGACGCGGGCGAGGTCGCTGGGGGACACTATGGTCGCGGTGCTGGTGGCGCGGGCGAGCTCCGTTCGGCTGTCTGTGATGCTCCAGTGGCGCTTGCCCTCGAGGGTGGGGCGGGAAGGCTTGTGCTTGGGACTCATGAAGGTGCTGGAGGGAGACTGTCTGTCCTTGGCGAGGGAGGTTACGGGGAGCCCTGCGTGGCCGACGCCGCCGGGACGGGCGAGGAGCTTAGAGATTCGATCTTGGCTTGCGGATGGGGATGTGGATGATGTGGATGATATGCGGGAGAGATCAAGACCGGGGGGAGCAAGCTTGTCGAAGCGTGGAGAGCGATTCTTCGCCGTTTCGCGGGCCTGGCGGGCGATGTGGTTGTCGGAGAGCTCTGAGCCGCTGTCCTCGTCTATCTTGGATTGGTTCTGGTAGGAGGAGCGGAAAGAAGGGAGTTCGAGGTGGTAGCCAGTGCCCTTCTTTGACGTCTTCGAAGTGATGCTGTCTGTAGTCTCGGCAGTTGTGCTCCGCGCGAGGTTGGGCCGATTTCTACGGCGGAGGGAGCCGACCTCTTCGTCTGTCTCGGATTCAGGGGCGACGACACGGTCAGATGCTGCATCTGTGTCTGAATCGTCTGTCGCTCCGTCTTTGCGGAAGATGAAACCTCCCATTTTTGAGCCCTCGTTCTTCACGCCTTTGATGAACCTCGTGACGGCAGATGGCGGCTCCTTCAGTTCCCTCCGATCTTTGTCTTTAATGGGACTTGTCAGACTATTAGCGCTGTCGTTCTTACGATGTCCCAGAAAGTTTTTGACTGCGCCGGGGGCGGCCCATATCGCAGACCCAATACCAGTGCTTTCTTCAACCTCTTCACTAGTATTGCGAGAGCTACGCTTCTTGTCTGGCCCAGCCGAATCTGGCACAAGGTGGTCATGTTCATGCTTCGCTTTGCTCTCCTCAGAGCGCAGGAAGTCCAGCTTGCTCTTCTTTGGCTTCTTCTGCGAACCAGCGCGACTTGGTGGTGGTGACGAGTCGCCATCGATATGCGGATAGTGCCTTGGGTGGATCGGGGTGTTTGGTGCTGTGCTGTCGAACTCCTCGAATGATGATCTATACTCTTTTGACGGATCTTTCGACAACTCAGGATCATTTCGCTGTTTCGGGGGCAACTTGAGCCCGTCTAATCTCACCTTGACAGACCCATTCGCCGAATCTAACACTTCGAAAGAACTTCGTATGCCCTTTTCATCATGACTGTCAGCAGTCTCCAGTCCCCATTTGTTCGGGGTGTCCGGCGTAAATAATAGTGGGGTCTCCGCCTTATGCGTCTCTTTGGCCTCCCGCTCCATGAGATGTTTCATCCTGAGCTTCAGTGCACCGGTCTCGTTGTCTCCTTCCACCATTTGCTGAGTCTTCCGCGACCGGCGTTTCTCCAAATCAGAGTCAGAATCAGTAGAGTCTGTGTCACTTCCAGCCTCCTGCTTCGATCCGATCCAGTTATGTTTTCGGTGTTTCGGACTGTCCGCACGGTTGAAGGTGGGTAGGAGCCTGCGTTTGCGGCCACGTTCGCTCAGAGCTTCGCTTTCGTCTCCAGTTGTGTTGTGGTTATCCGCTACAATGCCCTCGACCAAACTTCTCCTTCGTTTCTCGGAGTACTCTTTGCTAGCGCGGGCTGATAAGAGGTCTTGCTTCTGAGGTTCCTTCGGTGGAAAGATTTTACGTCCGTAGCGGTCTTCCACGATCGTCTTATTGTCGCCATGCTCGAGCCAGTGCGCATCTGCAAGCAGCTCCTCGGAATTGAATATCCAGATTTTGTTGGGTCTAGCGGGCTTCGAAGATTCAGCTGCTGTCCCATGGTCCTCGTGAAGTCTAGGCAAAGCTACTCCATCGAGTTGGCGGTACATAAAAGATCGTGCAGCTTCTTCTACCCTGTCCACCCATTTGTGAACCTGTTCCACGTCTGTAAACTCTTCTGGCGGGTGCTCGAAACCTCTTCTCTCCCGTGCTCTGCTGCGACGATTCCGTAACACTTGTAAAGGATTATAAGGTCGACCTAGTTCATGATGTTTGTTCGCGTACGAGGGGACCCGTGTCAATTGTGCATGTGGACTGCCCGGGACGTTGTTTGCCGTGACCACGAAGTTACCAGGCGCAGTAGAGTCAGGTTTGAGCGGAGGGAGGAATTCGAGAAGCCTCAGGTATTCTATCCTTAACTCAATGAACGCGCGAGCCTTCTCCACTCGCTGCCATGTTGCTTCGCCCGGCTCTTTGCCAAGCTGCCTCTGTATCAACACCGACCCTCTGCGTTGCGCTGACATGTCCATGTGTCGCCCAGGAGATCTATCGCCGAATGGAGAGATGTTTCGGGATATTCTTCGCTGATCGTTCAGGTACTGCCTCAAGTGAGTGCTTCCAGTGCCAGGACTTTTGAAACTTTCGCTCGGACGACGGCCAGATGTGGCTTGTGCCTGTGGAGTGAGCAGCTGGCCAGCACTCAGGTTCCGCCGGCGACTCTCATTCAGGCTCAGAGCCATGTGTACGATTTGATTCGGATCGAAGGCGGGCCGTGCTGTCGTAGCATCAGAGTACTGTTCTCGGTCGTGCGCAGTCGCGGGTATCGCAGGTCCACCCGGTCTTGTCTTTCTGACATGTACACTATCCGACGCATGGTCTTTAGTATCAACGGAGTCTTCCCTCGGATTCGCGTCCGCAGGCCCTCCATCAACCATTCTGACCTCCCGCGACAAAGGCGAACCGCTCGCGATGCTATTTGCTGCATATCTCTCTTCGTGCTCGCTTCGTTTGTTCGTCTGGCTATGACGCGGAATTTGCTTGCCCTTTTCATCCTTGCCATGTCCGCTGAGTTGAGGTTGGCGGCTCCGCGGTCCACTGGAGAAAGCGGAGTCCAAAAGGAAGCCTCCAGACCTGCGATTCCGCTTGCGCTGCGCAAAGTCGCGCTCCCTAACAGCCTCCTCTTGCAAAGGACTTCCGGCATTTCGCGACTGTTCCTCATAGGCGTTGTTCCTCCCTCCGCTGTTCTCCCTCGACCCTGCCAGGCTAGGTGGTTGCGACGAGCTGCCCTCCCCATTATCTGCGTACGCTCCGGAGTATCTCGAATTCAGCGTCGGGGAGGACGTGATTGAGGGCATGGACGACGTAGAGAGTCGACCCTCGCTGGAGGGGGCCGACATGACGGTGACGGCCGGTCGTTCTGTTACCGTCGCCGGCGAGGAGTACGCATGATCAACGGTGGTGTCTGCTGCCTCAAACGGGGGCGTGCAGGTTTAACATGAAACGCTCGAATAGCAGATGCAAACGTGTGGGAAGTGACTGACAGAGGCTGGTATCGTTGGCAGATGTGGAGAGATGCAACGCGGCCCATGTTCAATCTACGATTTACGGGGGTCGGACCGCCATTCAACATCCCTGCAGATCGACGTCAACGTTCATAAACTCCGCATGCGCCACAATGCGCCAGCCACGCATACAAGGGCACGATAAGTGGCGCACCGCGAGCACTTGAAAAGGTAGTCGGCACCCGCGGAGTGCTGAAGAGTACAAAATCGTATTTTGCGTGAAGAGTAAGCTACCATGCTATGGCGCTCTTGTATGTCTGAATCCAGCCAACACCAATGTACAAAGAGACGACCAGCTCATCGCCAGCGCTAAGAAAACAATCATCAGCAGTTTGCTTACAACAAGTCCTTCAAAACATCCAAACATCCAAACGCCTGGGTCCATGGCTCCAGCTATGCATGGTCATTTAACGAGCTGTATGAGATGCATATAAACACGCTCACAAATGCTCTAATGTCGTACCACTCTGAAGTTGATCTAACTCTCGCTATACTTGTTGAGCCGTGGTACCAATAGCGTGAGGTGGCGGCGGCGGTGCGCTCGTAGCTTCTGATATATCTCAAATAGGCCTCTGCTGTGGTGGAGGAGGTGTAGGGGTAGGTGTAACGCCATGGGCAGGGTGGTACCCAGTGTCTGTGAGCTGGCCAGCTACAGGGTCATAAGATGCCCCGTGCTGACCTGCCAAAGGCCGACCTGAAAGAGAATATTGGTGTTGTAACTCGATGTTGTCATCGTCTTCAGAAGAAGAGTACTCGTAATTATCATGCCGACGTAGACTGGAACTTGCAAATGGGTTCGAGGCGGGAAGCTGTCCCTGATATCCAGCGACCTTGGAGGAGTATGTTGAACTGACCGTGTCGCTCGGTCGTATGCCCCCAAATTCTTCCTGCCTTCGCCGTTGCGACTGTGAGATTTGCTGCCGGAAGACGTTGCCACCATGTTCATCGGCTCCCGGAATCGCTGATGTTGCTCCCCGCTCTTCATCCGTAGCAGACCGCACAGGCCGCAATGGTTGTATATCCTCTGCAACGTCCACAGTCGGAGGCGGCATGGCGGGACCCTTGCCCCAAGCTCGAATAGGGTACGCCCGACCTTTGCGCCATGTTTCCGAGACCGGAGGGAAGTACTGGCGATAGGAACCCCATGCGACCAAGATACCCATCAAGCTACCGGATAGAACATCGAACGGATGGTGACGGGCGTCCATGATGCGACTTCCAGCAATGAGCGCAGCCCCGAGCGTCGGTACGAGGACGATGAAAGATTTCCAGACCTCACCCTTTGAGTCAAGTACGTGAAGCTTCGCGGCGAGGTAGATAGAGAGGTAGAAAAGACCTCCGAATGAAACTACGAATGTTAGCGTTGACACCTTGCGGGCTGTGCAAAAACCATACCACTACTATGCGCTGAGGGGAAGCTCTTGAAGCCATCCTGCAGGATATAATTGTCCTTTTGCGTGCAATCCGCGACGGTGGCTAATATTATTCGAGTTTTATCTTCAGCAAACCTCCTCAGTACATCATCCTTCAACACGCATCTGTTCCCATTTAGCATTCATTGTGAGCTTTACGTTGAAGGGCGCATACCTGTCTATGATATCCGGCCGGGGCTTTCCAATCGCATTCTTCAATGCTCCTGCACTCTTTGTCAGTAATGAGCGCTATCCCGCGGGGCAGCGCACCATACCAGTGATTGTGAAAGCAGCGCCCACACTGAGCATGAGCCCGAGTATGCCGCAATTCAGCTCCCAGAGCCTATCCTTCAGCCTGTAGCGGCCAGTGAGGCGCTTCACCCCTCCTCTGCCCGTTGGCATAGGTGTTTGATGCGAGAATAGCCCGTCGATAATCATGGTGTAAAAAGTAATTATAACGATGGGGAAGCCGACAGCAAAAATGGCCGCCATGGTGACGGTAACGCGCTCTTTCTTCGCAAACGGATAGTGCAGTGTCCAATTCTCGATGGCAAAGGGCTGGTGGAACGGCTCGATCTTGTCGATGATCATAAAGACGGCGAGGAGGACGCTGTGATGATTAGGAAGGAGGTCGTGTGCAACGACACGCGCGGTAAAAGCTCACAAGATAACGACATAGTCGAGGATGTAGCTGCATCAATTAGCGGTTGGTTCCTTGCTACCCTCTCCACCAGAGCGACGCACGAGAATATGACCCTCTTGGGCAGGCGCTTCTTGGAGAAGGGCAACCGCTCAGGGAGCTTGTTCGTATTCCACTGGTCCATGTTCAAACTACCGCATCCAGCCGCACAGCAAACCCCTCCGAAGCTTTCTCAGGCTCGCACTGGTTCGTGGGGGTCCTCGGAATGTAATCGCCTCAAGGAAAGGATTGCTGCGAGCGTCGGCGGCGTGGGTGTTTCGCGCAGAGACGGGGTATCAAACAGGCGACTCTCGCGGAGAAGGGCGGGAGAGCGAAAAGAAACAGAACGAGCGGAGGGACCACGGACGTGAAATAACAGCTAATTGCAATTGCAGGCCAGGGTTGCTCTCCATCAGCGTCCCCACAGGAGCTAGGCAGTGTAAAGTTGTATTCAGCGTGGCTGAGGCTGCTGACAGGTGCAGCGCAGCATCTCAAGTTAGCGTTGGAGTGTGTCGCTGGGCGACTTGGCTGCTGGGCGGCGCGAATCATACCCATTGGCCGCAAGACGCCAGGGGCGCCCATCGAACGGGGCGGTCCTCGCAGAAAAGAGCGCGGCAGCGAAATGCGCGGTCCCACTCGAGTCGGCGACCGTGCGATGCGACAGAGCGTCTGTCGACGTGAGCTGCAGCTGGGGCAGGTCTACCGCCCGCGGCGTGGCGCTTCTGGCGCTCGTTCAAGGCTAGCGTTCCGGGCTGCGGCTGCTCCCTTGCCTATTTTCAACATCCAGCATGCTGGTGTCCTATCAGTGTGCAAGAGCGAGCGTTACGCATCGTGAGGCGGGCTGTACGTGTCACCGTACGTTGCTCTTGCAATGACTACCATTATCCCGGACTCTATTCGCCATTTCAAACGTCCGCCTCAACTATACTTATTCGCAGGCGTAGCTACTCTCAGTACTTGGATTTTCCTGAATTCAATCACCAGACCACCACCCAGTACAAGTAAACCGACTTCGATACCTTCGCCGAAAGACACCTTGTTGCCGCATCTTACCGCTGAAGAGGTGAATGAATTGCCCTATCCACCGAACCCGTTGCCAGGACGCAGAGATGTAGAGTCAGCACTTGGTGAGTGATCCCGGATGAAAGGAGGTGGGTATACCCATGCTTAACCTGTTTGTTCAGGAAGCACCCGCGTATATGAGTGGGGTCCAGAAGACGGGCGTAGAGTAATCCTCATTCATGGCATTTCCACACCAAGCATAGCACTTGCGGACCTCGCTCACAAGCTTGTCGCCAGAGGGTGTCGAGTGATGCTGTTCGGTAGGCCACATCTTACTTGCAATCAGCCCATCCTTTGATCTGTGTATGTCTCGAGTTCCGCATTCATTTCTTCATTCACATCAGCCTGCGATGCCTCGTCTATTATGTTGTCATCTTGTGTTGCCCAGGATGAGCAATGGGTTACGGGGGCTTTCGAAGAAGTACTGAATACCTCAAGACCATATGTACTATCACAACCATACTATCTTCTCCACAATGCCCTAGACTTTCGGTCATACACGTCTACTCACACTCTATAGATCTCTACGGTCGTGGCTATTCATCCACCGCCTCTCCACGCACTCACCACCATACTACTCTCCTCTACCTCGCTCAACTATCTAGCTGCATCAGCTCCTCAAGTATACCCTGGACCTCATTTACCCTAATCGGCTACTCCCTCGGCGGCGCTCTAGCAGCTGACATCGCATCCCGCATCCCCGAGTCAATCCAGGGCTTGGTTTTGCTAGCACCAGGCGGCCTCATCCGCACTTCCCACATCACCTGGAAGAGCAAGTTACTGTATTCCACGAGCGGAATCCTGCCAGAATGGCTAATCGAGAGACTGGTGGCAAGGAGGCTGTGGACGGGGCCACATGTTGCAACCGAGCCTGAGAAAGATATCACTGAGTTGAACGAGGGTGAGCCGAAAGGTGGGCTTCGGTCTGCTGCAGTGTACACTACTAGTCATCATAGACTCCTGCCAGACTGCCCGAATAGTACTGCAGCTAAGGTTGTGGATTGGCAGATTCTCCACAATAGGGGTTTCATACCGGCTTTTATTTCAGCGATAAGGTATGCGCCTATTCATGGGCAGCAGACGCGGTGGGCGATCCTCAGGGAAAATATTGAGAGGCGAGTCGGAGGGTTGAAGAAGGTGTATTTGGTGCTAGGGGAGACCGATCCGATAATTGTTGCGGAAGAGCTAGTGGAGGATGCTACGGCTGTGCTAGGGAGAGACCATCTGGAGGTGAGGATCGTGAAGGGTGTGGGGCATGAGATTGCGATTTCGAATGCGGATGATGTCGTGAGCGTTGTGGAAGAGTTATTCGCGGTTGGGAACGGGACATGAGTTCCAACAAGCATAGGTACCACAGTAGTGGTATAGATGGAGTGGTCCTAGGTCTGCGGCCACCAAACTCATGGAGTATCATCCTCCACGTACATGTGAACATCGACGATACACTATCGGGTCACAATCTTTCACACTCATTCTCTTCCAATCTCCATAGGACGTACTAAGTGACCATTATGCAGAGATCGAGATAACTATTCCCAATTACACCATCTTCACAACCTCACCACGTCACCCCACCCCCAATATCTCCCCCATCCCCACCAACTACTCAAGGCCTACCCTCCCTAAGGCGCACCGCCACACCACCCTCCCTCCCCCCCTGCTTCCACATCTCGGCCCTTCTCCCAATCCCGAACCATGTCCCGACCGAATTTCCCAAAGCAGCAAATCCAGCTCTTCATCCCGCACGCGCCCGTCAGCAACATCTTCCCGAGGTTCAGCCCCCACTTTATAAGGATGTTCCAAGAAAAGCAGGGGACTGTGCCTTGCTGACGGTCCGCGCGCATGTCTCGCGCGGATGCTCTAGCTGGGGAAGGAAAGCTTTTCGCGAAGGATATGTTAGTTTAAGCATGAGCGTTGCAGGACTTAGTAGTAATAAGCAATTGAGCGAATTTGTGTGTGCTATGCCGAGGTTCACGATCAGTATAGTAGAAAGAGACTATAGAAGTGATGAAGTGGGTGTCAATTATATGCATTGTGCAATCCATCCATTTTGAGGTAATCTGGTCCAGAAGATCTCATCGCCAACTAGCTCAAAAGTATATACCCAGAAAACGCCGCCTTTATGGTATAGCGGCCAACCTGCGTCAAAATTTCAAATCATGATGGTCATGAAACCCAACACTCTCCAACGGTCATGTTCCCAGCTCGATTCCGCAATCATTAGCGATTACTATCCACAACGTGCATCCGTAGCATCCTTCCGCAACGCTTAGACATGCTGCTGTCTAAATGGCTCATACGTGTGTCCTGACTGTCCATGGTGACCACCCATGTCGTGCATCTGGTGCGCGTTTCCGCTGGCACCCATGTAGGGCGACGCCACCCTCTCGTAGGTGTACGGAGTCTTTTCAACGACGACCTTCTTGTGGGGGCTCTTGCCAGAGCAGCAGCAGACGCTGATGAGCCAGAAGAAGCCACTAGCGATGGAGAAAGCGACGCCGATCCACAGGACGGAGAGCATCTTGGAAGACCACGAGGCCTTGATGTTGTAGGGTTCAAGGACGGTGCGGAAGACGGAGATGAGGGTGCCGTAAAGAGCAGTCGAGGTCGCGGCGGCGGCGATCATGAAGACCGTTTGTGCCTGAATGTGATATTAGTCTCGAATGATAGTGAGAATTGGAAATTCCTGGAAAACGTACTGTGGAAACAACGGTGGTGATTAGGCTTCCCCACCTCGAGAAGATGGCAGAAATACCAACAAGCACCTCAGCAATTGTGAGTACAAGCGCAACCATGTAGGCGATGAACATCCACCGCGACACCTTGTGGTAGGTGTCAATGCCGTTCTGGAAGTCCTCGGGGAAAGCAGCCTGGATGCTGGTGTTCTCCAGCTTCCAGACCTCGAAGGGGTTGAACCAGAAGTAGTTCTGACGGTCGGTGCAGTGCCAATTCTCCTCCTTGCCATCCTTCAGGTCGGCCTCGCAGTAGTTCCACAGACCAACTTGGTAAATATCGCGCATGTTGCCTGAAGAGGCAGCGCCCTGGATTGCTTTGATGAGATCGTTGTTAGGCGTTACACCTTTGGGTAAGTGGTCGATAACATTGTCAGGATCATTCTTAAAGCCTGTTGTATCCGCCTATACATATGTAGTGAGTATGAGGATCGCGAGCAAGGAGTAGTCGCGCGCCATGGCGCGAGGCTGAACTGGGACAACGCACCTTGAAGAAATACAATTCCTTGGACAGATCACTCTTCTGGTACGCCTGGCCCGACAAGACAATGGCGAGACACAGAAGACTTGCAATCGTCAACGCCATTGGCGTGAAGATACACGCGAAACGCCCTGCTTTGCCCATCTTGTCTAGCCTTCAAACAACAATCGCGAATCGCGCAGGAACAGTGCCGGGGTCGAAGCTCGTGACGTAGTATGCAGAAAGCGACCGTGTATCCCGGGAACCGATGCAGTACCCCAAGATATATGGATGAACGTAAATAAGGAAAAGGCGTAAGACACGAGGACGATGGTAGGATAGTGTTAGCGGCGTAGGATGGCAGCCAGCTTTTGTACGGGCGACGCCGCCTCAGCTCGCGGCCGTTTGGCTGCCCTCAGCCCCCTTGGCTTGGAGCCTGGTCAGGGTCTGTGCCGGCAGCACACAGCAGCGGCCACACCATCCTTTCAGGGCCCGGCACCAGCCTCAACGCGCCTTCGACCGTTCCAGTAAGAAGCGTGCATGTGCTGACGGACCTAAACCTACTGTAGGAACGCGTGGACCGTCTGGCATGGCGGTGCTGATCTCTACGCGAAGTTTGGGACCGCAGGGCCTCCACTTGCTGTTCAGCTGTGCGACACTGAGCGCTGGCTTGGACAGTCAGCACTGTTTGTTTTGCACGCTGCTGTTGATTTCCCTGTTTAGGATTAACACTGCAGGTTGTGCAAGTTCTGTGTCGTGTGTACCCGAGGCAATTGACTTCATTCGGCAATGAGCAGCCTTGCGTTGGATCTTCGTCCTTGAAGGCATGGCGACGCTAGGTGACGTGCCCAACCGCGACAAATCTCCACAATCAGCCCGGGCGAAAGTTGATCTCCATCCGCACGAAACAGACACTCATACTTGGCGCACAATCCTCAACTTCCCCACGCGCGCACATATCAGTGTCCATGGGGCTTGAAGCTGCGTACAATAGAGGCGTGCATTGTCGGTAGCATCACTTGTCGGCAGCATCTTCTTCCGCCTTACACAGAAACACTCCTCAGCCCAGCCAAGCCCAATCCTGGCTCCATCTCATGCCCCAGCACCCGCTGTTAAAATTAGACGGAACTCGCTTGCGGGGCGGGCAATTGCGAGTCTTGCCTCTTGTGGCTGGTGCTAAGCCATCTGCTGGCGGCGCAGTCATGCGCAGCAGAGCAAGATTGCGAAAGCTCAACACCACGAGTGTAGCTCACGATGTGGGTGCATCGTGTTGAGTGGATCTTGTGATGGCTCTGCCTTGTGGCACAGTGCCATGCCTTTCGCTAGTACAGAAGTTCAGTCCGTGCAGCAGAGAGTGCCCGGTGGCCCATTCGGAGTGTGAGAAGGCTACGCCGCTACTTCGCAGCATGTTGGGGATAATTTCGTCATGATTCAGAGAGGAAAATTTCGTTGTTCCTTCTCCATGAAGCGGTGGGATACGGACAGCAGAAAGGTCCAGCACAGTGCCTTCAGTTGGGGGTGTGCTGCACTTCGTAGCTAAGAAGCTTGGTGACTTGGCCGTGCTGCCAGAAGGAACACCAGAAGCTCACTGTTGATATTGCGTCAAAAGTGTGCGTCTTGCGTTGATGTGGTTTCTTTCGAGTGGGTGTGAGTGCGTGCAAGGCTGGGAGGTCTGAGACATCGATGGAGTCGTGCCTTCCTTTACTGACGATGATTACCACTGATAAAGACTGACGTTTGCCTTCGCACTCAGGCATTGCCCGCTCCTGCGTAACGTCTATCCGTTTTAGCCGTGCTCGTTGAGGCACATGAGTACCTTCGAAGGTATCAGTGAATCAATTGGTACAGTGGTACGTCTCCGCGCCCGGGCGGGCGGGCCACCACGTGACTCTACTTGCCCCCGTACCCACATACCCACATGCAGAACCCTCACACCCCGCCTTTTCTTATCATCGCAATCACGCAAAATCCGGTTCACCCAATATACGCTTTTGAAATGCTGATCTTGTTGATATTCTATATGCAATTCTTCTGCCAGGTGGCACTCGGCCTACCCTGCGTCAAGCGACGCGCGTCATACTCATACTGATCTTCGGATCCCCTCATCTCACCCTCTACCACGTCGGCGCCTAATAGTCCATGTGACTTTTCAAGACCTCCCCTGGTAGTCTTTAAGGTATAACCCCCATGCACATGCATCCAACGCATCAAATGCTGCCCTCTCTTAACATGCAAAGAAACTGTGACGGTGGCTGTAACAAATGAAAATACATATCTCATCTCCAGATAGATGGAATGTACATAAACCAAAAATGCCAGTGGTATAAAATGTATCGCCAAATCGCGCACGAACGTCGAATAGAAGCGAAAAATGTAGACATGTCCATCTCCCACCAATGTCGTGAAAATGCTGCAAATTGCCGATTCCCAAGCAATGGAACGCCGTCATGGTAAAGACATTAAGCTTTAGGACTAATGTCTGGAAGCGATCGGTGCGCCAAAACGCCGTAGCAGCCACGTTCGATGTGATGCTACTCCAGGTATAATGTTGTTACAAGCGCGAGGAGTGTCGCGACTTCAAAGTGGTGGGTGTCGAGATAACTCATCTTAACCCAGGCTAGGTAGCGAACGCTCAGATAACGAATGAAGCGTGGCAGGGCCGTGGAGGGTTCATCGAGATGAGAGTCGAACCGATAAGAATAGGGTAGAAGTGAACGTCAGACAAGCGGATTCTTCATCGTGGGTGCTGGTTGTGAGGATCCTGGCCCGGAGTACCACGGCCCTGTTCTCCTCTTGAACGGATCCACTGGGCATTGCCGTTCGTTCGGCCTTCGAGTGCCTTCTGTGCGTCCGGGTCCGGTCGTGCAGAAAGCCGTCCGTTGATGATGTCGTCGGCGTTGATCTTGCTGACTGATTGTGCGATCGAGGTGATAACGTAGGTGCGCAGCTCACGGTCTTCACGCATGTCTTCACCTTCGAGGTGGAACTTCTCTTGCTTGCCCATGTTGCTTCGTCGCATGTTGCGAATCTCCGTCATGATGTGATGGAGGACTGCCTCCGGTGCGCGGCTACGTTCAGCGCTGTACTTGGTAGGGTCTCGCACGTATCTCCGCGTGACGTCCATGGCGCCATCTGCGGAGAAGGCGATGCAGTATGAAAGCTTCTTGCCCCATCCTTGAGAACAGTCAATTACATGTACACGTAGCTTGGAACGAGTATGTGCATACCTTGGGTGTACAAGAGCGGCTTATCCCAAGCCTCCTCACAGACGTCTACATGTACCCATCGCTTGCGGTGAACTGAGTAAACCTCGGTCCAGACCTGGTCCTCAGCATTCCAAACCCATCTTACTCGTGATCCGACGGCTCGGCAAAGCATGCTAAAGCAGTTGGCCCATTCGCCACATCGACCTCGGCGGGTCTGAAGGAGCACGAAGGCATCGTTGTATCGCGGATATCGCTCGTAAGTACCGCAGTGGTCTAGTGAGCACTTGTAGAGCTCAACTTGGTTGGCGCCGCGCGCCTGCTCGTCCGGGAGCGGTGCGGCCATGCCGACGCCAATTGTCGGCGAGTAACAGCGGCCACATGGCGGGTTGTTCACCCAGGAGAAAAAGGAGCGCTTGAACCAGCGCATTAGTGCTCGAACGACGCAGTCTTGATAGCCCCAGGCAGCCTTCTTTCCAGCGCCCAAGCTCTCAGCTTCGGCCTGGAGAATCTGGCTCTCTTCTTCGGCTTCATTGTAGATCTGCTCCAACGGCACCACCCGCAGGGCTTCATCGAGCAGACCAGGATTTTCCCATCGTAATGGCATGTTGGAGAGCGAGTGGAGCATGTTCTTGAAGCGGAGCGAGCGGGCATCCTGCGGCGGTTCCGGTACGAGGGGTATGTTTCGGAGTGACGAGTAGGACGGGGGAGCGTTTTGCACGGGCGGCGGCTGCGGCGTGCCAAAGTCTCGCGGTGCTGGCGATGCTGAGCGTGAGTTTACGGAGCGCGAAGTGAGCTCGTTCAAGCGCTTTGTGCTGAGGACCTGACGGAAGCGCTCTGTCAGTTCGGTGGCGTCGACGTTGGCGGCGGCGGGCCGTGAGGCGCCGTGCGAGTGCTCCATTGTCGGATGCGGTGGTGCTCGCAGCGGTCGCGAGAAGCGTGTTGTCGACAGTGTGGTGGTGGTTGCGTTCTGCGTGCGCAGAATGGGGGAGCGGCGGCGTTATAGTGTCGCAGGCAGCGGGTCCTGGCTAGGCGCGGTGCACAGCCCTAGATGATGCGTGGAGGGCGCAGCACTGTGGCCGAGGCAGCAGGTATTCTGGGAGCGTCGTCTGCTACGATGCGACTGTAGCGACGGCAGCGCAGCGTCCAGTGAGCGCACGAAATCAATGTCGAAGAGGATCTTTCTGGTGCGTCGAGGGACGGCGTGGGTTTGTAGGGGCCCGGGCGATGATGAGGAAGCCGGCGCTCACTGACACTCGAGCATACGCGGCCTGGCAGCTGCAGCTTGCGTGGCAGCACGCAACGAGCCAATCACGCGCCGCTCGCTTCGAAGCCTCTCACGCAGTTTCTTTCGCTCAGATGTTCTCGCGCCTTGCGAGATTCACACTATGATTATCGCGGCCGAATGCGCGAGACCGCGTGTATTGCTGCCGTTCGTCGAGTCGAGGCACGCGGAGAGCGACTGCGCGCTGCGCTGCATTGCGCCCTCTCCCTCTGCCCCCGAATGCGGCAAGGCGCTCTTGCGCTCGACCAGGTGGCGGTTGATATGCTGCAGACTCGCCTCCAATTGCGCCGCATCCAGCACCGCAGGCCAATACCTCGATTTGAGATTGAGGATATTCTCAATATGCGTTATCGCGCAGCCCAGATCAATAGAACAGGCGTTGCACGCTCTCGGCACCTCTCCCCACGCGGTGAAGGCGGCCGCGTAAGCGCGTTCATTGGCTCTTCACGCTGGTGCAGTGACTACGCGGCCACTGACTGCGCTTACTGCTTCGGTACCCCCTGTGCGCACTCCCCTCAACCGCTTTAAACTGATACATCGCCAATTATCCAAGACCTAATCCATCCACTGTTTGCACAAGTTAAGACTAAGGCCTCGCCCAACGCGCAATTGTGCCTGCTGCTTTATCCGCTCCGCAACCGAAGAGTCGTGGTCGCATGGGAACGCGAATCTCGCCAGCCGGTCCCACAACAGCCTCGTCCGCATCCGTGCCTCGTAACGGGTGGCGTACTTGGCGGGCCACTCGTGTGTATGTAACTTAAGTAAGCCCCTTCGATGCCACCTTGGCGCGTCGCGTCGTCATTGCACTCCGTTCAGGACATGCTACGTGCGAGAGATTGCCGATTGTATGACCATCCATGCTGCTGACAACTTGCGAGTACTGAGCAGTTATCGCTGTTCAGCTGCAAATAAATTGATAATTGATATTTTCGAGCTCAGATCTTGATCTTGATCTCTCCGCCTATTGTACATGACACCGAGTTGAGCCTTGAACGAGCAATGCCACGAGAATGATCCAGGTGTTAGCCAACCCACGTGCAACGACGGCGATCATCACAATGTCTCACGGACCGCCACGGTGGATAGGTTCCATCCGCTGACGAAGCACCTTGATTCGCCGCCCGCGCGTTGCTCACACGGTTGCAACATGGCGTTCGAGCTTACGAAATCGTCCCCATACTTTTTCTCGCAAAACAGGTTAGACTTGCTTGGGACGAAGATCTACTTCCCATCCTACGCGCTCAAAAACCTCTGTATTGCTAAAACATCGAGGTATCCCTGCCGGTCGGAGCCCAAACACCAGCGCCTTTCTCCGAAACGAGAACATCAAAATTGGGCACTCTGTGGCGACTGTGGCATGAAATGTTTCGCCAATGGTGAAGGTGGATGCATTATTCGTGTGCGCCTACGAAGCGTGGGGGAAGGTCCAGTTCCCACGAAGGCCTCTCCACGAGTACTACTTCGAGCGGTTGGCCTTCTTTCCCTATGGGTACCATTCCCAGTATAGGCCGGTACTGAAACGTGTGCCACCAAGGCTCCGGTGAGCGTCTTTGTTGTTCCAGGGGTCCATCTGTGTCGTGTGCCATATCATCATCTGCTCCATTATTTGCGTCGACCTCTTCTCGTGATCTTCGAAGGCTGATCAAAGCTCCTTGTTCGCCTTCCACCTCGTCGTCAGACTCGCCCTCCTGTGCATTATGTAAATCGATCTCTGCCGGCGTTTTCGACTCGTCGTCCTCTGCGCTGTCAAATCGCCGCATCTTGGTTACCGGCGCATCTTTCTCTGCCACCCCATCACCTGCACCATTGACACCCCTCCTTGCGCCATCCCTCTTACGCTTCTTAGACGCTTTGTTATCCAGCTCTTCGCCATTGATCGAATCTTGCGTCTCGACAGCCTCCGGGATGGGTAGGTCTCTGTTCAAATCAAACATAAATAACCAACCCTCCCCATACAGCCATACGCGTTGCTGGTTGGCATCCCAAATGCACCCTTTGGCCGGAGACTTTAGGATCCGGTACTGCGCTGGATAGCTGGACGGCGGGTTCCGTCTGCTCCACTCCGACAAACGACCGGCCAGAACGTCAAAAAGGTACAGTTGCTGGTCGGCAGACACCACGAGAAGGCGGTGTTCTGTATCTGGTATCTCATGCGAATGCGGGTGGGGATTGCCTCGTGTGGGATGTACCGCAGGGTTGCCCCGGGGTTCGGGACGGGAATTACTGTCTGACGTGGGTTCGAAGGATAGCAGAGCGGGTGCGGATCCGAGGCGTGGAAACAGATGCGCAGACGGGTTACGTGCCCACCGCTGGCCGAGAAACGTTATTTGCTCCTGCGGACCGTCCTCATCCTCAGAGTTATCATCGTCACCAGGTGCATCGTCGTTTTCAGACACGTCGACTTCGGGTGCAGTTACATCCTCGTGTCCTTCCGTAACCCACGTGTCTACGTAACCTGCTATGTCAGCTACAGCAAATATCGATCCATCCTGGGAAAATTCGGCCTGCGATATGGATCTGCTGTACAAGCCGGAGGGACTGCTGAGAGGATCCAATGAATCCTCGTCTCTATCGAGTCGGTGTAGATGGAGAGGTGTTTGGAGAGCTCGCGGTCGCTCGTCTTCGGTCCGAATAATGCGTAACATAGATACCTCATTCGCCACATTGATAAAAGCGAGCCACTTGCCGTCTGGTGTAAACCTCACGAGTTTTGCACCCAAAGACGAAGGTAGCTCAAGCTTTCTAATGCGCAGGCCTGAGCCTGCTTCTGTGCTCATATCGAGCAATTGAAAAAGCTTGACTTCTCTTACCGTGGAGACTGCCAGAAGCCCACCATCTCGCGTGATGCTGACTGATGAAATATTCTCGTCTCCTTGCAAAGCCAAACGGGCGATAACTTTTGGTTTTTCGACACGGTCATCCTGGGCCTTGACTCTCCATATACGAATCTCACAGTTCCACCAGCTGACCATAAGGCGGGCATCAGGAGCACTTAGCAATGATGGTGAATGGGGTAGAGCGGGTAGACCACGGCTAAGTTCCTTGCCAAAATTCCGGATGGGAAGAACGATAGGCTGGGTATCAATGCCTGCATCGTTAGCTAAGATCGAAAGTAGCGAGACATTTACTTACCTCCGGAAACCACAACACTAAGACCTGCCCCATCATATGCAGCCATTGCCTTCACGTCGTGGTCATGATATCTCTGGTGGGATACTTCGCGCCACTTTCCGCGCTGATTGCACGTGTAGTAGCTCGTCCGGCAATCCATACCCCCGCTGAATATCTTGGTTCCATCACGAGATACTGCAAGGTCGAGTACGTCCGCTTCGTGAGCCGATATGCGCTGTGTTTGGCTGTAGTTTTTGCCGTCATAAATGCAGATGTCTCCATTGGAGTCGCCGGATACAAAGCCACCATTTGGCAACGTCCTCACTTTCCAGACTAGGGTTTCGCGCGGGCCCCCAGGACCTCTGTTGCCGAGCGAAATATTCCTGATCACGAAGCCATTCCTTGTGTCATAGACCCGTATTGTGCTGTCGGCGAAGCCAGCGATGACGGTCCTCCGGTCTTTAAACGTAACACTCAGCACTCGGGCTTTCTTGACCATTGACCGCGCGACGAATTTTTCGAACCTCAAATCGTTGTCTGCAGTCGAGAGGAGCACCAGGGTGCCGTCTGCGCAGCCTGCGACTAGCTTTTGGGGCGTATCTTCCTCTGCTTCGGGCCCTTTGGCGTACTTGGAGAACTTTGGCTGGGCTGCGAAACACCACACCTCACTGTTGTTACCATCTGAATGCCTAGCAGGTAGACCCGTGGCGACGTCCCATTCCGTAACACTGTTGGAATACCCAATGCTAAACAGGCGCAACCTTCCTGGCGTTGTTCTGCCCTTCTTATCTTTTATGTCCGGCTCTTGCGTCCATACGAGGCCTTCGACGCTGCGGTCTTTCCCTCCATAAAACACTTGCTCCTGTTGCCATGCGCCGTTCGCTGGATTCCAAATCTCGATGTTTCCATTCGCCCTTCCCACAGCAAGTCTCAGACCTTCTGGATCTTTGTTTCCAAGCGTAGGTTCGGCATGAGAGAAAGCGAGCGCATTGATCGCGGAAGGTGGGAATGGCACGAAGCGCGATCGGTGGATATCCATGGCGAGGTAGGCCGGGGGGTAACTTGACGACGTGCCTCGAAAATGAGTGTGCCTGCGCTAGCACTCGGTCAAAGAGGCTATCATGGTCGTGAATTTTACTTTTGAAGGTGAGCAGAGAAAGTTGGACCGAAATCTTGGCAAGAAATAATTTTAGCGCGACATTGACCACTGCGCTACGCTCGGTTGGGTCTATCCCGCCGCCGAACAACGCCAGATGTCCCTACCTTATGTTGCATAGCATCCCTTCGCTGATTCCCGTATCATAGTTGTTGAGTGAGCGGCATTGAGATCAAAATTGACAATTACTTGCCGATCTCTTGTTCTGCTAGCTGCAAAGCTTCTCGGTCAAGCTCGTCATCAGGAGGCAGCTCGACATAACTATAGAGGTAAACCCATGCATTGAAACAACCTTCATGATCAAGATATTCAGCATTATCTCTCGGCCCCCACGTCATAACGTAGAGGTGAAGTTCCCTCGCAGATCTGCGCACGTGAGTGCGTGGCCCCTGGGGCCCGGGGCTCAGACCTAGCCGCGATGTACGTCATCCCTGCCTTCTGCCTACGCACTCTAACAACGTCCTTTCTTGATGCTCGCCTATCTACTTCTCTAGCTACACTTCGTGAAACCGAATTACCTATCTTCCGTGTTGCACTGCTCATTGTCTGATCTGTGGATGTCAGGCTGATGGAATGACGTCTTGTTGACCTGCACTGCTCGTTTCAAGGCTTCCTGTGGGGCGGCTTGCGCACATCTAGCCCTTCTCTTTTGAACCACGGCACTCCAGTCTCTACACCTCTCGTGCCATCATGGACGCGCAGCAAGTCTTAGTGGATAACACTGTAGGCGGTCAATTAGGAGCATGGGATGAGAAACCAAAGGTTGGAAACCCTTTACACTCCAAAAATTGAGTCACATTGTTAATAACTTCACAATAGCCAAAAGGCTCCGCTCATAATCTTGCGGCGATAGTATCGGCGTTTGTACCGACGT
Organism: Paraconiothyrium sp. Pb-2020; assembly: GCA_022419385.1. Taxonomy (NCBI): domain Eukaryota; kingdom Fungi; phylum Ascomycota; class Dothideomycetes; order Pleosporales; family Didymosphaeriaceae; genus Paraconiothyrium; species Paraconiothyrium sp. Pb-2020. The sequence goes on along the minus strand of JAJUBI010000003.1, from coordinate 4,247,650 downwards.
GGTTTACTGCAATCCTCTTCATCATCGCTTTTGTACTCATTCGCAACCGATATCCCAAAATCTACGCTCCAAGGACCTTCATCGGAACCATCCCAGAGAAGTGCGCACATACTATTAAAAGCTCGGAAGACGCCACTAACCTTGTGTCCAGAGACCGCACACCTTCAGCCAGCCGATCATATTTCTCCTGGTTCCACACGCTTCGTGTTGTTCCTGACAAATTCGTCCTTTACCATGAGCACCTGGATTCGTATCTGTACCTCCGTTTTCTGCGTACTCTGATATTCCTTTGCGTAGTGGGGTGCTGCATTACCTGGCCTATTCTCTTTCCAATCAATGCGACTGGTGGCGGATCATCGTCTCAGCTCGACCGCATATCGATCGGCAATGTCACAGATAAGAAGAAGCTGTATGCTCATGCCGTTGTTGCGTACATCTACTTCGGCTTTGTCATGTTTACTGTAGCAAGGGAAAGGCTCTGGTTGATTGGACTCAGGCAAGCTTGGAACCTGTCAAAGCCGATGGCGAAGAGGTTGTCGTCCAGGACGGTTCTTTTCCTTTCTGCACCTACAGCCACGCTCGATCACGAAAATGCACAGAAGTTCTTTGGGGACGAGGCACTAAGGGTTTGGCCCGCAACCAAAGCTGATAAATTGCATTCTCTCGTGTCCAACCGCGATGCCACAATCGAAGAACTGGAAGCTGCCGAGCTCAACTTGATACAGAACGTGAAGCGCAAGCTGGAAAAGAGTGGAAACAGGGGTAACAGCGTCTTCAAGACTTACGATGATCTCCCGAATCATATGAAAAAGTCTTTACGCCCAACCCATACGCTGAAGTCGCCGCCGACCGGTAAAAAGGTGGATAGTATCGATTACTATCGCGAGCAACTTAAGGAAAAGGAAGAAGATATCCGAAAGGCACGCGATTCGAATGCGAATTCAGAAAGCAATGGCGGCGCTGCTGCAGTGTTTGTTGAATTTCAGACACAAGCTGCGGCACAGCGCGCATACCAGCAAATTGCGTCTGCGGAGATTCTGGCTCTCAACCCGAGGTACACTTCCGTGTTGCCGGGAGAAATCATCTGGAACAATCTGACATTAGCACCGGCGAAGAGGATGTCCCAACAAGGATTTGCAACGATTCTCGTGGTTGCTATCATTGTGTTCTGGTAAGCCACAACTACGTTGTTGAAAACCTCCAAGCTAATGATCTACAGGTCGATTCCAATCTCTTTCGTTGGTGCATGGTCAAACGTACAATATCTTGCGAATACCTACAAATGGCTTAGTTGGCTCAACAACCTTCCTGAAACCGTGACCAGTCTCTTGGCCGGACTGGTACCTGCTGCACTGCTCAGTGCTCTTGCTTCGTTTGTCCCAAACATTTTTAGAGGTAAAGTAAGTTACCTTTTTGGTTTAAAATAGATTCTGACGAGTTGCAGCCGTATTCAAAGCGCTCGGTGAACCTACCAATACTTCCGTTGAGCTCAAAGTACTCCGGTGGTACTTTGTCTTCCAGGTCCTCCAGGTCTTCTTGATCAACACACTAGCTTCCGGTGCCGCTGCGGTACTGTCTCAAGCCGCAAATAACCCTTCATCAATTCCAACTATACTTGCGGCCAATTTGCCCAGCGCAGCCAATTCGTACCTCAGCTACTTCATCGTGCAAGGCTTGACAAATGCCTCGAACAACATGCTGAACTACTCCGATCTTGCGTCTTACATCTTCTTTGACAAGTTCTTCGACAAGACACCTAGGCAGAAATACAAGAGATTCACACAATTGAAGGGCATTCAGTGGGGTAAGGTATTCCCAAAGTATGGCAATTTCTTGATCATAGGTATGTAGGCCGACAAACGCGGTATTGATCTTTTTGTGCTCACTTGTTATAGCTATTGCATACTCCTGCATCGCCCCGCTCGTCCTCGGCTTCGCTGCTGTTGGGCTTACCTGCTTCTACTTCAGCTACCGCTACATGCTTCTCTTTACCGTCTCGCCAAAGATCGACACCAAAGGTCATTGCTACACGCTTGCTCTGCAGCAAATACTCGGAGGCGTTTATATCGCCGAGCTCTGCCTGTTGGGTCTTTTTGGTCTGCGGCAGGCGAAAGGTCCGTCAATTCTGATTGCTATTTTATTCATTGCGACTATACTCTTCAACGCCATGACGAACAGGTACTTTGATCCTTTAGAGAAATTTTTGCCTGCCGACCTAAGTGCTGAAGAGGATGGTGAGGGTGCTCCGCTGCTAGGCGACCGAGAAACAGAAGAAGGGGTGGTTTCACACCACGTTCAACAAATTGTTGAGCATACTCCAATCCCACCGAAGTACCTCTCTCCGCTAGCGCGATTTTTTGAACCTCAAAGATATGCTTCTCACCGTGCGATGCGGGCGTGGCTCCGCGAAGATACCGAATGGGATGAAGACGATGTTCCACAGTACAGCGAGGAGCAGTTGCGAAAGGCATACCTCGATCCCGCCTTCACGAGTCAGACGCCGGTGGTATGGATACCGAGAGACGAGGCTAAGACCAGTAAGAAAATCTTGCAGGATTTGGAGGAGAACCAGGTTGAAGCTAGTGATGGTGGAGCTTGGATTGACGAGAAAGGCGAAGTAAAGTGGTCTACTGATGACTTCGACCAAGTACCGATCTTCAAGGAAGCAGTGAAGTGGTGAGGAAAGTTGACAAATGCAGGGAGCTGAGTGGCTCGAATATTGCACAAAGCTGTAAATGAATGAGGGTATTGATTTGAGGCCATGCTCCACTTGAATATATATCTTCCCCAACGGCTTTATGCTGCCGTCTCCTTGTCAAGCACCTCGGTGACACCTTGGTTGCCGTGCATAACGATTTGCGTCCTGCTGAGGGAAGCCTTGACCGGCTTCTTCGCCCTGAAAATTTCCGAAAGCTCCTCAAGAGTACGACGGCGCGTCTCGACGTAGAAGAAGTAGATAAAAACGAATTCGAAAATGTCCCAGAAGATGAAGAGGAAGTAGTACTAGCACGCTGGTCAGCTTCAAGGCCTTTACAATAGCATCTTGTATAATTGATAGCTTACCTTCCATCCAGCTCCAGAGAAAGCAATGCCGGTCACGAACGTGTTGTAGAACCCAGCAATGTTGACCCAAAAGTTGTAGAACGCCATGCCCTTGGCACGCGATTCGTACCTAAGACACTCTACGGGGTACAACTGCTGCAGCGGCGTGTATCCGGCCGAGAAGATGAATCCGAAGATGAAGATGAAAGCAATAACCGCCTTCGCCTGTCCAGAGCTCTTGATCATCGGTGTTCCGGTGTCATCGACCTTCGGCTTGCCGTCCGGCCCGTTGATGACATTGGTAGCTACAAGCGCGCACACAATGCAGAAGATACCCACACAGATACCCGTGGAGACGAGCAGTTGCGGACGACGACCCCACTTGTCGGTGTAGACAGCCCCGAAGATGGCACCGCCAAAGGAGACGACGTTCTGCATACCGTTGAGTAGAAGACGGCGGTGATTGCTGGTGATCCCGGCACCCTGAAGCATCGTAGGGTAGTAGTAGGAGACCGGACCATTACCAGACCACTGTCCGAAAAAGGCCATGGTCAAGACGATCATAGTCCTGTAGCGTTGCTCTGGGCTGTTGAACAGCTCGCGGTAGTCCCACCAGCGCTTGTCTGAACCAGTCACGGAGATATCTTCTACCATCTCCTTGTATTCTAGCTGTACAATAGGTGAGTCGCGGCTTCCTTCACCGTGATACTTGGCCATCGTGTTTAGCGCTTCTTCGTGGCGGTCGTTGGCGATCAACCAACGGGGCGTTTCGGGTAGGAATGGCGAGCAAACGAGGACAACACCAGCGAAGACCATTTGAAGCCAGATGGGAATGCGCCAGGAGATGGTGCCTTCCATCGTCGATGTGCCGTAGGGAACAAAAGTGCCAGGGATCCCACCTACAAACCAAAAAGTGTTGAAAATTCCAGTGAGAACTAAGGTACAAAGTTAGTGTATGTCTTGCAGCAGTGAGGATTTACTTGTCTTAGCTAAGCGAAGGAACGAAGCCTTGCTTATGCCTTTAATGTGAAGACAAATATTCCACGTTGTAGCCGGGAGACTTACCACCACGGTATGCAGGATGGGCCATCTCGGAGGCATAGGCGGGGCCTGCGGTAGACGTGATGGCGACGCCAAAGCCGAGAACGAAGCGGCCACCCATGAAGCCTCCCAGATTCGTGCTGCTAGCTTGAATGCAGGTACCAATGATGATAATAAGACATCCCAGGAACATTCCCCATTTGCGGCCCTTGATATCAGTGGCGGGTCCAGCGGCGAAAGAACCGACCAGATTCCCGATAGTGTAGATGGCGTAGACAATACCGGTGGAAGGCGTGCCCTCATCAACACTGAAGCCGAAGTAACCTCTGTATTGGGGGTAAGAGTTGATGGCACCCATCAAAGAACCATCGTAACCGTTGATGCAGGAGTTCAGTGTTGCCACAAGCAGACACACGTAAAGCTAGGAATTGTGAGCAAACTGCGATATCCCCTGGTATGTAGAAAGAACATACTCTGAACATCGCAGGTGTCCATGGCGAAACACCTGCCTTCGCAGTAGCATCTGCCAATGCCACATTTTGCACTTGTCGAATGTCTGTCGCACTCTCCCGACGCTCATCGTGCGACACACCAATCTCAGTCTTAGGTTCCGCTGACATTGTCGCTTATAGATGAACACTCGAGACAAAAAGATATTCCAGAGTCGTCCTGGAACGCGAAACTCACAATTGAGCTCGAACCTCTGGCAAGTCAGTACCCGGGACGCCGCATGTATTTAATACTAGACACCGTGCCTACCGACCCAGCACGACCAGAGAATTCATCTAAAATCATGGGCTTGAGCTGCAGGCAGTACCAGGGTTAATGCTCCCTTGCCGGCTCAAGGATCGAATATCCGCGTAAGCGCAGGGATACCGGGAAGCAACAGCTCGCCAAACATGGGTGGCTCTGAACGATTGGGGGAAAGCTGGAGTAAGCTTTGGGGTTCCGCGATTAAGGCGTGTTCGGGCTCCTGCAATCACGCAGCTTATGTGTTGCCATCTGATCAGTTATGCCCAAAGCAATTCTCCAAAATGGCTACCCAGCTGTAGGATCCCGGGCCAAATGTTGGTTTCTCCAGGTTGACAGCGTCGCTGAGCGCGACTCCCAATACCTATCGTGGGGTGATATCGATCAAAAGCTCGTCCATCACACAACCACGATCTTTGAGGAGATCTCGAGCGAAGCAAGGAGCAACGGGCCGGCTATCCTGCAAGATCGCTACCGTCCCACGATGGTACATAGATAGCGTGAGTCTTCGTATTGCGAACGGAGCGGCATGAGGCTTTACTCAAGCTTTCAAGTCCAGGTCTTAACGGTCGCGCCACCGCGCGTGTTCGAGAGGTCGAACACTGTGGAGATAGCGCCCGCTGTCGCAGAATGAGCGATCTGCATACATTTAGTGTGGTGTTTCAATTGGAGGAGTATGCGAGTCATGTGCTGGAAGTGTGCAATGCAACGGAGGATGCTGCTCCGCATCCTGAAATGGCTAGCGCGAGAACGTTACCTCCCGTACACGCCTTCCCTACATGCACCATGGTGGTGTAGCTTCCTTCCTGCCTGAGAAGTTCCATCAATTAGAGGTGTGAATGCAACGCAATGTCTCTTTCGGAACGGTAACGCCGATCGGTTCGATGTCGACTGCCATGTATCGATTTGTACTTCCGAGGTATCCAATAATGAAAGTGGCACGGTGCCTCGAGGCTTTGATAGCATATCGATTTTGCGGGTTCACATAGAAGCTATACAGAGCTTTGCGGGTTCACATAGAAGCTATACAGAGCTTCTAGAAGTAAATGCCAACCGAGAACTCGGTCCTTGAGTCGTGGCTAGACTCACGTTCCGAGATCCCGGTTGAGTCACAACCGCTTGGTGTTCCTGTCCTTGATAAAACCCCTATTCCCGGAATCATCATGACCGATGTTAGTCCCTACAGTTCGTGGGTACTCTGCACACGCGTCCAGACATCCTCGGGCTTGAGTTGAGCTCTTGCGAGCCAAACTAATGTGTGCTTCCCGATTTCATGGGCAAGGGTGTTGGTCAAGATCTGGCCTATGAGCGCGGAGAACCCCCCTCATTGGTCATTAGTCCCTCCCGCCGATATGGTATTGATAGTTATACATTGCATCTAAACCCTCTTCCAGGGATCTCGCTTAAAGACTTCACCTCTTCTACGCATATGACCAGATACGGTGTAGATCCCGTTGCCTGAGCAGCGCAGTCGGAAGATACACTAATTTCACTGCGTAGAGCTGAAGAGATGCTAGATAGCTGAAGAAGGCATGTTCAGCATATAACCCCGCATCCGCTGGTTATCATCTGCCATGCACTGTGGGTCAATTGAATATTCCGAACGCCCCAGGTATGCGGCTTACGCGCATGACTCTCGCTAGAGTAGATCTCCCGGATACAGTCAATCTGACACCGGAAGTATTGCCTCCGTACACTGATTGAGTACATACAGAACTTTTGTTTCTGAATGACAGTGTTTGAGATAAATGCATCAAAATCGAAGAGTGTGCTGTGTTTCCTAATTTAGCCAGGATAGAATAACCATCACCATGCCATACCGAGATCTAGCTCTTGTCAAAGGCTTGAATTCCATATCCTGCTCTGAGTTGCCCCCTAACACACAGCACGGTGGCGAGACCTTGACTCGGGGCTGTATCGCCAGACGTAATTAGCGCTGCGATCGAAGAGGACACCATGGCTGCCTGTTTGATGTGGTACAAACGACAATTGGATGCTACTTGGACAGGCATACCCATAAAACTAAGTACGGTGACAAGGATTAGTGATAATGTATCAGTAAAGCCAGGTAAGCATGGAGAGACCACCGTATCAACTCAACTCGCCACTGACTTCCTGTAGTCTATGTCTACTGCAATGCGGCGAAATTTGTTCAAGTACATCGCTTCATGACTGGTATCGGTTTCTGGCCCCAAGTCTGCAATGAGAGCTACCAATTATACACATCCAAGCAGACAGATCTTACGCTCAGTGTTACATAGTACCAGTCTATGGAGGTACGCAATAGCGTACACGGTATTGTAATTCGGCGGAACGAGCGGCGAACCACTTTCGAGAAACTGCACCATTCGCTTCACCAAGTAAAATGTGATGAGATGGCTTGACAACATGGACTGTTTGACTCAAACATTCGTCTGAGCCCGCGAACAACATACATCGATTTGGGAGGAGGGCACTTGTCAGTTTTCCCCCTGTACAAGTGATCTCGCATATAAATGCAGTGTGCATAGTCGTATGTCTCGAGGAGATCCAGGATGCCAGGTTTGGGTAACATCTCGGCGGTTGGTTTGATACAATCACTGTTCGGCGGAATGTCCACTGCCTATATGTTAAAAGCGCGTCCCCGCGGACCAGAACGGACTTAAGTCAAAAATAGAGTGCCGAAGAGAAGATTAGGTTTCGCATCCGTGATTAGGTGCATACGTAAAAATCAATCTTCGTATTGTGATCCACAGAGGGCGACTATATGAGGCGATGCAGCAAATCTTTGCCGTTGATATATCGCTCTACATTCTCCGCTGTCTCTTCATACCATGTTTGCAACGTGTTCTCCTCAACATAACCCATATGCGGGGTTAAAAGGACCCTGCTTTTGCCTTCTTCATCCCAATTCTCAGTCCTCCATGGGCTATCTGCGGGGAGAGGTTCGATGTCGAATACATCAAGAGCAACACCCCGTATGCGACCACTACGAAGAACGTCCAGCAAAGCAACTTCGTCGATGAGCGGCCCTCTCGACGTGTTGATCAGAAGTCCAGAGGATTTCATCCACCCGAGCTCTTGTGCACCAACGATACCTCGCGATCGGGCGCTCAGCACGTAATGCAAACTGATGACATCAGATTTCTTGAAAAGCCCTTCCTTTCCAACGACCTTGAATGTAGGCTCATCTTCTGCGGCAAGACCTCCTCCCGTGGCCGGTAGTCCTACCTCTTCCGCCAATTGATCAGCTTTCTCCTGCGTCAGGTTGGCGCTCCAACACACAATCTTCATACCCCAAGCTAGGAGCCCTACTCTCGCCACAAGCGCACCTATCCTCCCGAATCCTACCAAACCAAGAGTTTTGCCCTGTAACCCGATGGCCAGATCGGTTTGCCACCCTCCAGCTACTCCTTTACCTTTGATTACAGCATCATCCGCCGCGATGTTGCGGGCCAGAGCCAATATCATCGCCCATGCATGCTGTGTGGTAGGATGTCCTCCACCCTTTTTTATATCGATCTTCGCTCGAGCCGATGGCCCACTGCCTTTCCCGTCGGTCCTCCCCTTCCCTGGCGCAGCAACTAATTGAATGCCTAATTCCTTCATCGCTTCCTTGTCGAATGTTTCAAATTGTGTCCCTGTAGCAAAAACGACTTTCAAATTTGGTAGCTGGCGGAGAAGGTCGCCAGGAAACGGGGTTCGTTCGCGCATGGTCGAGAGAATCGAGAAGGGCCGTAGACGGTCAACGAGTTGCTTGCGATCGGCGTCGTTAGTTTTGGGATGCGTATATGAAGGTAGCGTGTCATTGAAAGTTGTAATCTCAAGCTTGGAGGAGTCAATTGCGGAGAAATGCTGTGCTGCGATGTTGTGGTAATCATCGAGTATAGCAAGCTTCACAGGTGTTTGAGAAGCCATCGTACGGATTAATTGACGTTTGGAACTAAGTGTATGAGGTGCGATGGTTCGTGAGAGTTGCAAGACGCGCAGAGACATGCTGGACTGCGGGCCATCGTCTGCGGCAAAGACATAGTGCGGCCGCTTCTTAAAGGTGGGATTGCGACTGCGGGGTGATGTGAGCAAATCTCCATTTGTCAGCGATCTAAGAAGCTTAATTGACATTCGAACACCGATGCTGCTCGCATGGTTGCTTCCCGCTTCAAGCAGGCTCGCATTTGGTCGGTCAGTGGTTCGCAAGGCGTGGTTGCGGAGAAGCCGACATCGCGCGGAAAAGCTAGCGCCGCACGAGTTCGTGTTCCCATCCATCAACAACATGGATTCCTGACGATCTTCCATTATCGAATTCATCTTAGCGTATCTGTTGCAGGGAAATCCAAATCCAGAAGTCACGCCAGATTCTCCGCCTCAAGCAGATTATACACAGTAACAGAGATGGCGACAATGCTTTCTTGATCCACGATCTGCTCCCTCGAAAGTAGGGTCGAAAGATGTCAATAAGTATCGTTCCGATCTCTCGGGAGTCAAGTAAGGGAACAGATATCCACATCTAGAAGCGAGCCTCAACATTCCAGGAGTGGACCAGCAACATGAGTACGGCATGTGGAACTCATTTCCCATTCTCAAGGAGCATTACGCGCTATTCAGTGGCAGTTTTGCTTCTTCGAAGAGCTGCTTGATCCTTTGCATCAACCACAACGATGCCGATGTTCCCGCATATCCTCACTACACTCCTCGCGATAGCCCGTTTCCGGGGTATAACAGCAAGGGGCAACGGCTTTCGACATGAGGCAGTAGACGCGTCTGATCAGCATTACGAGCAACGAGGCGAGAAACTTGATCCCCTTATTTTCGATCACACCATCTCAGAGCAATGCCCAGTGCCAACACGTTCGATATACAGCTTGCTGTATCCATCACCAGATGCCTCAGCGATTGAAATCACAAGCCAAAGCCAGGTCGTCACCTCCTATCTTCCGGAGATGACATGGTGCGTTGGACCACCCGTCGCCTTCGCGCCAGTGACGACGAAAGCGCCGTACCTCAATCACTCTATGGAATACGAAGTCATCACCGCAGGTACAGGGCACTGCGAGACGGTTTACGTACCGACCGAGGCCACTGTCTGCGCCACGACGCTCACAGGAATCGCATCAAAGATTATAGTGTCAGAGTGTGATCAAGAAATCACCTTCTCGAGCGAATGTGGATTCACATTGGAGACACCCTCACCAGTGACATCGGACCTATCATTGATCACACCTGCGCCAACGGTGAAGAGAATGACAACATATTGGGTTGCGCCGTGGCAATCTTTGACAGCGGGAGAAGTGCCATCTGATGTGGACATCAAGGTGTGCACAGTCCAGGAAGACGAGAGCTTGGAGTGTATGCACTACCAGGAAGTGTGGGAAGTTTTTATGGTCACAAAGACTGTCACAACGCATCGCAAAGTGCAGTTGACTACCACTGTTACCGGTCCTGGTACGCTTATAGTCGAGACAATGACGGCGGTCATAACAGACACGGTGGAAACCGTAGACCTGTCAACAACGCTTTTGCTGGAAACTGGTATTGAAACGGAGACCACAAGTCGGAGAAAGAAGCTCGTTACGCGACCGAACGAAGCAAGTGGAACAGTGGAAACAAACGATCCGTTGGCGACGAGCGAGTTGGGCACATCTACCCTATACATCACGAAATACGTAAAGTACAAGTCGCCTCAGTGAGTATTCTCTGGCATGCGGACCAAATGCGTCTCTAATACCTGATTTAGACCCGAGCCTACGACTACTATTCGAATAACCTCAGTCGCACACGTTATCGGTACAATAACTAGGACGCGTCCCCGCAGCCGACCCCGCCCAACTTTGCTTGAGTTGCCAGACTTCTGAACTTCACGCATCATCGTCACTCACAGCGTTCCATTTCGCTTGTTTCTTGAATTGCATATATACGTAGCTAAAAGTTTCACGTAGTTGAACATGGAACCTGATTGATCACATTCACCGATCTACTGTTCGTTCTAGCATTCCAGCTTTGAAGACAAAGGAGCTTGTCCACTTCTATGTCAACGATTTCCTTTCCTTAACTTGGAGAACTCTTCTTCGTACCAAATCACTACTTGTCAATAATGCATCTCATACTTATCTTATATCTGGCTTCGGGGAGTCCCATGCTCGCTGATGCGGTATATACTACACGTCTCAAGTCTCCGATTGTAACTCAGACTCTTGTTGACAACAAAACCTACACACGCATGTTCGATCATAGTACCATCAAACAAAATGAAGTACTCGCTTCCGGATTCTCCAAGGCTCAGTCCCTCGCCGCAAGTGCTGGTGATGTATCAAAGCGATCGTCCACAAATAGCCTCATGCCGAACCAGCTAAGGGCCAACCGCGATTCTGATGACCTACCAGAAGAATCATCATACGTTACCATGGTCCTCTCAGTCAACGGCTACGACGTTACCGTTCCGATCCTGACGGATGACGCGACAAACTTCTGCAAAACTGTTAGCAACGAAATGGAGAGCAGTGCCTCACCCACGCAGGTTTCCACGAATGCAGACGAGGCTACAGAAGCACAAGTCGATACGCATACTGGTGAAGCTAAACATACGAGCGGAGATAGAGAGCCAAAGCCAACGACCGCACCGGAGTATACAAGCAACACTGCAACGGACATTGCAAGGATGACCGTGGAGCCAACGAAAACCACTACGGAGTCACATCGACTGGAGATAACCTCGACAAACAGTGCAAGCGAAGGCACTACGCCTGCTTCACAGAGTCCTCCAGAAGACCCACTCACTTCCCCGTCTGCTAAGAATGGGCGAACTTCGATCATAACAACAGGAACGGATGACAATCCTACACTGGATCACACTTTCGCTTCAAGGAGTACTTACATTAGTGTCGCAGAAGACAGTCCTACACCAGATCCCTCTATTGAATCGTCCATCTCAAACAAGCATACAATCACTCTTGATGCTACAACCGCGACTACTGACGACACTTCAATGATCACCACCATGTCCTCAAGCGTCGACCCAGGTAAGTCACGCGATGTGTCACAAGATCTGGCCGAGAACTCGGAAGCATGGGCATCATATTACTCGTACATCGATAACCTCCACTCGCGCTTAAGTGAACAATTGCCCGATAACTCGATAGACACACCTACGAGCACTGAAGGGCAGACAGCAACAGGAGCTCTCACATCCAATGCCGACAAGCCAGCCAAAACCGGGAGCAAAATAGCTATTCGTCAGCAACAGCAGGCCTCTCAAGCCGCTGGCATGCGCAACATCCTCCCTTGGTTTCGCACCCCGTTCGTATGGCGCAGAAATGGATACCACCTACACAATTCCTCTGAGATAGAGCAGGTGCAAGGCTTCTCTTACAAGACCAATTTGAAGTCTTCCAAGAACAAGCGACGATCGCCCCATGTCCCTGTTCACAATCCCTTGACAGAGGAAGAAGGACTATTGTCCCAATTTATGGCGCAGGAGGAGCCAACGCCCACCACCGAAAATACAATGACGGTTTCTACCGTAGGAAATGATAAGCCAACATTCGGATTCGATCCGCATCCACACCCACGTCCGCCTTCCACAGAAGACAAACCGCTTCCGTCATTCACCCTCCACACCACTAAAACCCCTACCAGCACTTCTACAACACCCGACTCAGCACCAGAGTTGGGCGACATAACAGACATACCTTCTCCATCGCACTCTTCCCCCGTTCCCTCTGTTACAGTCCCCGGAAACGCAACACATACAGGTCCAGGCAACATCACCCAACCCACCGAGCCAAGCAGCGGTGCATTTCGACATTGGCCTAAGAATCCGTTCGCTGCGTCGATGTTTTGGGGTACAGGGCTGTGGTACTTGTTGATGGCATATTGGGAGGGCTGGCAGCAGGCGAGGGGAGAATTCGAATGGGGATGGACGGATGGAATGTACAGGTGGGTTGGAAGGGAAATAGTGAGGTATTTGTAGGGTGCAATCCGTGTCACCTGGATTTGGGCTGATGCGGCTTGTATTACAAGTTCATAGTCATAATGTTGTATAGTTCTTTTGCCTGCAAGCATGCTCGAAAAAGTTGTCGCAAGGAAACATTCAAGACGCTGATATGTTAAATTGGAGCAAGGTGTCTGTATTTTATAGCAAGTATTGCTGAGCAAGAGTCTAAGTCTATGGTATATGCGATGCGATGCGCGCTGACGGTGCACGATCGGAAGCCTCTATGTTGGCTTGGGTATCTTCAACAGTAATGTTACAATGTGTCTCCCTCTTCGTTACGTCAAAAGGATATGCGCCCCTTCGTGACTTATTATGACCTCTTCGGTATCGAGTGCATATTTTCTCCGTACAAGCTCAAACACAATCAGCCCTGCGCTTGTACTCGGCATCTGTTTGATTGTGCTCATCCAGAAGTCTCGATACAAATACCGCCGCCATCCTCCATGCCTCTCAGCTAGCTTTTTGCACTGTCTGAACGTCTCTTCGTATGCGTGGTAATATCGTCTCATGATGCCCGAAGGCTTCGACTCTTGGTGTGCTTGGAAGTCAAGCGCTTCTAAGCGACGATAGTGCACGTCTTGAAGTTCGGATAGTGGATGCTGTATGACCTGCGAGGTCAAGGATGCGGAGATGCCTGCTAGGAGGAGGAAACTGGGCTCGAGGGCATAGTGGGGTTTGATGACTGGGCGGCCGTCATTCTCGTCAATGTAAAGGGCTCGAGATTCTAGGAGGGCGTCTCGTGTGCGGCTGCCGTAGTAGCGGGTTATGTATGCATAGTAGGCCTGGCTCTTGACCGTCTCGAAAGTGCCGAAGAAAAAGGCTGCGCCGACGGAGTCCTTAACCAAACTGAGGCCGAAACCACCGAAGATGCCGCGTATTCCGATAGATTGCAGCTTATGCCATGAATAGTGCCACATTGTCTTATATTTGCCTTCAAGAATGTCTGAGGTTCGGAAGCGGACTTGGAGGGCATCAAAAGGAGCTGCGAGAGTGGACTGAACACCACCAGCGATCAAGCCAGCAGTGAAAGTGGTCTGAAACGAAGGGGGAGGGTATGTTCGCTTTGTTTGGTGGGACGATGGTGTATGCAAGCTCGACAGGCTGTGCAGGTAGGATGTGTACAGAACCGCACCAATGCTGCATCCGATCAGTATGTAGATGTTCACTTGCTTAGAACGGTCGCCTACAAGGTATTTGCGATCAAGGGAGGCATGACTTGATTCGGTATGAAACTCCATCCTTCTGTCCGTATTGCGTGCCAAAGCACCGCTGGCGTAGTCATCCGCCATGTCCATTTGGCCGTCTCTTGAAAATGCGGATTGATGGCTCGCGCATAGCCCATGTAGTCGATGCGGCCTCTGAAGAAGGCCTTCACCGGCGCTCGAAAGTAGAATGCCACAATGCGCGCCGCAATTACCCTCATACCAGCAGCTTGCGCACCCGTTGCGGGCGCTTTATTGGGACCCTGGCCATCGTTGTTGGTTCCATCGTTGCGGGGAACGACTCCTCCGGCGCGAGGAGTGAAGACTGGGGTCATCGCATATCACTAAAGGTAAGAGCGCGCTGCAGACTCATCTGAGAGCGAGAGCAGCTGTGAAGATAAAAGGCAAGCGACGGCTGCATGCGGGCGCGTCACTGGTGAACTGGGGATGACCTTCGCTCGGAAGAGGCTGAACTTCGGAACAGGGTGCGGAACTCGAAGTGGAGCTGGCGCCTGTTCACGAAGCGCGCTTGAACGAATGCCAAGACCTCTCACGCGTTGGACTTGGACCTCGCGACGGCAACTTTCTCATCAGCGCGTCTCTCTCTCCCACCCCACACTCAGCGTCGCAGTCAACCGCGAAGGCTCTGTCAGTCCCCGCCTTCATCATGGCCGACGACATTGTCATCGACAAGGACTTGTTCCATGAGCGCCTGGGCAACTTCATCTCCAAGTGGAAGACGGACAAGCGCGGTGGTGATCAGATCTTCCAGGGCGCAGGTTCGATCGCGACGGTCGTGGGCAAGGCGAGCGACCCAGGCAGCTACCTGAAGCCTGCTGCTTTTCAGGCAAGTTTGCGCAAATTGAGGGCTGGTTAGGATTGAACTGACAACTGTCGCATAGCTATGGCTGTTAGGCTACGAGTTCCCCGCAACCCTGTTCGTCATCACACCTGATCTTTTTCAGATCGTCACCACTAAGAAGAAGGGTACGTAATCGTCAGATCAGAAGTTTGGGCGTCGGACTTCAGTCCAGGGTGGGCGGTTCACGGGTTGAAAATGCCTGCATATATGATGGGGACAGGCAGCAGTTCTTGCGCTTGGATTGCTAACATATCGTGCAGCGTCATACCTAGAGCCTCTGAAGGGCGGCAAGGTTCCCATCGAGATCCTCGTTAGGGGCAAAGATGCGGAGGAGAACAAGAAGCAGTTCGAAAAATGTCTGGACATCATAAAGAAGGCAGGAAAGAAGGTCGCAGTACTCAAGAAGGACAATGCGACAGGCGGATTCGCGGATGAGTGGAAAGCGGCATTCGGAGAATCTGGCATCAAAGATGAGGACCAGATCGAGCTCGGCCCTATCCTCTCACAGGCAGCCATGTCAATTAAAGATGCGAAGGAGTTGGTACGTTTCGAGTATGCTGGTGAGACATATACATACTGACTACTTCCCAGCGACTTATCCGCGATGCGTCGCGAGCATCGAGCGCCGTAATGAGCAACTACTTTGTCGAAGAAATGTCCGAGATCCTCGATTCCGAGAAGAAAGTATCGCACAGGGCTTTCTCCGATAAGATCACCAACAAAATCGACGACCAGAAGTTCTTCGAAAAGCAGAAGGTCTCGAAGAATTTCGACAACATGCAGCTGGATTGGTGCCTGCAACCCACCGTACAAAGTGGTGGAAGCTACGACCTGAAGTTCAATGCGGAACCCGATGACAACAACCTGCACGCAGGTGTTATCGTTTCCGCGCTCGGTCTCCGCTACCACACATATGGTGCCCTGATTGCGCGCACGTTCATGGTTGATCCGAATCGCGAACAGGAGACAGCCTACAAGACTCTTTTGTCGGTGCACGATTTGATCATTAAATCGATAAAGGATGGTGTCGTGGCGAAGGACGTGTACAACAAGGCTTTAGAACATTTGAAGAAAAAGAAGCCGGAGTACGAGAAGCATTTTCCAAAGAATGTTGGCTATGGCATTGGAACCGAGAACAAGGATACGGCACTTCTTCTGAGCGGTAAGAACACGCGCGTTCTCAAAGACGGTATGACCTTGGTCATCAGCACTACCTTACAGGACCTGGAAAATACCAAGCCGCAGGACAAGAAGAGCAAGACTTATTCGCTGGTCTTGGTTGACACAGTCCGTGTCGGTCCTACAGACTGCGCTGTTTTCACCAAGGACACCGCGTCCGACCTTGAAAGCATCTCCTTTTTCTTCAACGATGAGGAAGAGGAAGAGAAGAAGCCAAAGGTGAAGAAGGAGTCGCGACCAGCTATTGCGCAGACAAACATTACCAAGACCCGAACGCGACATGAGCGACCAACCAATCAAGATGCCGAGAAGGAGGCGCAGCGGCGAGAGCATCAAAAGGAGCTCCACCAGAAGAAGCAGCAAGCTGGTCTAGAAGAGTATGGCGAAGATGCCAAAGCTCTTAACGGCACCGAAGAGAAGAAGTTCAAGAAATTCGAGTCATACAAACGAGACAACCAGCTGCCGACTTCGGTCGCCAGGCTGGAGATTGTTGTCGATAAGAAGAACCTTACAGTCATCCTTCCCATCATGGGTCGGCCAGTTCCTTTTCACATCCATACCATCAAGAATGCTTCCCATACTCCGGAAGCCGACTTCACCTCCCTTCGTGTCAACTTCTTATCCCCGGGTCAAGGTGTTGGCCGGAAAGACGATCAACCTTTCGAAGATCCAAATGCACACTTTATCCGCAGTTTGACCTTCCGCTCGCACGACATCGATCGTATTGAACAGATTACCAAGGACATCACCGAGCTCAAGAAGGATGTTGTCCGCCGAGAACAGGAAAAGAAGCAGATGGAAGATGTGGTCGAGCAGGACAAGCTTGTACCCATCAAGAGTAAGAATTCTGTTGCCTTCCTCAAATACTGTACTAATATTGATAGACCGAAAACCCTTCGTTCTCGACATGATCTTCCTTCGTCCCGCTCTCGACGGCAAGCGTATTCCAGGCACTGTCGAGATCCACCAAAATGGTCTCCGCTATGCCCACGGTGCTGGCGGCGTGAAAGTCGATGTCCTCTTCAGTAATGTCAAACATCTCTTCTTCCAGCCCTCGCAACACGAACTCATCGTGATCATCCACGTGCACCTCAAGAATCCCATCATGGTCGGCAAGAAGAAAACCAAGGATGTCCAGTTCGTCCGCGACGCCACAGACATCCAATTCGATGAGACGGGTGCCCGCGCAAAGCGCAAGCACAAGGGTTATGGTGACGAAGAGGAGTTCGAACAAGAGCAGGCCGAGCGAAGGCAGCGTGCAGCCCTCGACAAGGAATTTAAAAACTTCGCGGAGAAGATCGCGGACGCAGCGCGCAACGAGAACGTCAGCGTTGACATCCCCTACCGCGAGCTCGGCTTCAACGGTGTGCCATCTCGATCATCTGTCCTGATTCAGCCCACCACCGACTGCCTGGTGCAGCTGACAGAGCCTCCCTTCACCTGCATCACGCTCAGCGAGATCGAAATCGTGCATCTCGAGCGCGTGCAGTTCGGCCTGCGCAACTTCGACATGGTTGTCGTTTTCAAAGACTACAATCGCACGCCCGTGCACATCAACACCATCCCGGTGGAATCGCTCGACCCCGTGAAAGACTGGCTCGACAGCGTCGATATCCCCTTCTCAGAGGGTCCGCTCAACCTCAACTGGGCCACCATCATGAAGACCGTGACCAGCGACCCGCATCAGTTCTTCGTGGACGGAGGGTGGTCGTTCCTTTCCACAGAATCCGATGATGAGGAAGAAGAGGAGGAAGAGGAGAGTGCATTCGAGGTATCTGAGTCTGAACTTGCCCAGAGCGATGAGAGCAGTGAGGATGAGAGCGACTTCGATGAGAATGCCTCCGATGAGATGAGTGACGAGGGGAGCGAAGACGAGTTCTCGGAGGGCGAGGACTGGGATGAACTTGAGAAGAAGGCGGCGAAGAAGGATCGCGAGAGCGGGCATAATGACGAGGAGGAGAAGGGAAAGAAGAGGAAGAGGTAGATGTCTTCCCGAGTCTCCAGCAAGGCTCGCACGCCCCGTAGTCATGGGGAAGGTGCGGAGAGCGTGGAGGATACCCGCTCTGGCTCTCCTTTGCGCTGATTCTTCTTGGTTTTCAAGCTTCATGTAAAATTGCCGCCTTCTTTTTTCGCGGTCAGGCACATGGGTTTTCAGGAACCGGCTCGCTCTATCGGAAGCGAGCGTTCTGGCGTTTGAGTAGCTTTGAGCTCCGGCGTGGAGAATTATATCACATTGATTTGGCTCATCACTCATATCGTCGTGCAAAGTGACTTGGTGATATCGGCGCCTCGCAGGCTCGAATATATTGATGCATTATTACATACAATAAAGATGACGACAAAGCTGCCTGCTCATCGGCCAAATATGTTCAGTCAAAAAGACGCCTTCGTCCCAACATATGACGAGCTAGCGACAAAGAGATGGCTGCATAACGTCGTGTATGGCATGTACAACTCCAACGTATTAGGCATTATCCAAGCGGAGATGCTCAAAAATCAAAGAACGCTAGTAGGTACAGTCAAATGAAACAAGATCTGTTTTGGAAATGTGTTACCTGGATGCCGGCGAAGGGTCCCTCAATGGCTCTCTGCCGTCAAGAGGTGTTGGCTCGGGTGTAATTTGTATGCTTGGTAACCGCTCCAGTGTGGGCAGTTGCGGCGCACCACCTGCAGGTAATTGCGGCGCCCTCGTCGCGATCGGGCTTTCGTATATCGGCGGGTCTTCGTACGCAGGCGCATCCTCGTTTGGTATTTCGATGCTAGGGGCTGGATTGGGTGTCGTAGTCCTGCTCAGATTTCTCGAATGTGGATTTGAATGTGGGTGCGATAGCGACACGACCTCGAAGTCGTCGGAGTTGGAGCGGTGACTGTTCGTGGCCTCGGGGAATTCGTACTCTTCAGATGCGCGGCCTGTTGAGACAGAACGTAAAGATGACGCCGATAGTCCTCGCTGATGCGTATTTAATGTCGTACTTGACATGCCCCTCGCCCGTCCACCGCTTCCAAACGACGCAGCGCTATCGAGCAGAGGTCGGTTATCGCTGTCCGTCGAGTTCGCTCTCAGCCTCGTTCCGTCATGCCTTGCAACACCTAGGTCGCCGTACTGCACGGAAGAAACGCGACGTTCGCGGTTGGAAGTTTGATGAGTCGCAATAAGCAGCGCACTGACAGATTCATCGGCTGCCTGTTCCGCCCTCCTCCTGATCTCCGCAAGAGCCTCATAGTCGCCGCGTTGTCGTGCTTCCCTACGTGCTTGCCGTCGCTCTTCGCGCTCACGCGCTTCTTGGCGGCGGGCAAGTCGGATCTGGTAGAGGGACTCCATTTCGCCCTCCCGACGGGCTTCTTCTTCGTCGATGTCTTCAGGGAATTCAACGACGGTATCAATGCCTCCTCTTTCACCTTCTCTTCCCAGAACCTGTTCGTTTTCTCGCGCTGCGGGGGCATATGCGGGGAGTGTCATTACGCTGCGGACCGAGGTGTTGCGGTCTACGCCAGAATTGCTGTTGGCGTTGCTGTTCTGAGCCAGTGCCTGTCGTTCCGGATCGTTCGCAACGGACACGCTCCCGGTCATCTCGCGATCGCGATTCGTCCCCGTACTGCTATACCTCCCCGCATCCTGGTCTTGTAGGCTTGTAGAATAGTCGTTTCGTCGCGGGCGTATTCGTAGGTTCTTCCATGAAAAGAGCGAGGGGAGTTTGTCCTTGGGCTTTCGGGTAGGCACGCCTGATTGGCGGCGGAGCTTGATTGTGAGAAGGTAGGTAACTAGGAGAATGACGAATATTATGATAACAATTATTGCAATCTACGTAGCCGTTAGCATCTCATAGACCGTGCAGCGAGCAGACGTGGTAGGCGTGGTAGCAGACAAGGCTGGTGGGATATGGAATCGGTCGCCGTACCACCCAGAGACTCTTCTGCGACTTGCTCATCGATCGCCGCTCCAACGCGCGTTCCCGCGCCGTTGGCGCCGGAATCCGCATAACGACCGTCCTATGCGTGAACAGTTGTCCCCTTGCCTTTGCTCTTGAACCAAATTTTCTGTCGTAGGAGTTTGAAACGGAATGAGGTCACTCCCGCGTCTCCCCGTTTTCTGGATCCGCAGTCGACTCGGAACGTGCCCGCGCGCGTGGGACTGATTGTAGGGCTCGTAGTACGAAATGCGCAAGGACGCCCGGGTCCAGCAGGTACTGTCTCGGAGAAGTCGCAATCGCCTAGTAGCTATGTACAAAGGCAAAGAATTAGCAGCAAAAGATTGTCGAGAGGCTTCTCCGCAAGCTGGGGCTGAGGTGTGCAAGGCACAGGACGCGCTAAGACGATGCTAAGCATAAACAGGGAAGTCGTGGTGGCTGATGCGCCGCGGCGGCCCTGTCCCTGCACTGCCGTTTGGATATCGTCACTCGCAGCGATCGTTGACTGGAGAGGGTGAAGAAGCGGTCAATTGATGGTTTTGCCACCGATACAGTGAGGCTACAAGGACCAAAGGTCAACTGTTGTATCTTGTCAGCAGTAACGAAGCGTAGTCGCCTAGCGCCGACTCTCGGAACCCAGTCAGTTCTGGGGACTGTCACCGAAGGAACCGCCGCAGCGCATACAGTATGGGGCTATTTTTGGGCGCTTAATTCTACGGCGCGGTTTGCGACCAAGACTCCATCACATGCATCTGCTATCACGTTTTCTGCACGTCTTCCTGTACGCATGAGGCGTAGTATTTTGTTGGCGTTGGTCGTTGAACTGAAAACACCACGCCGCTGCTTAATTTCGCTTTGCACGGTAAATCTCCTTCATATCCAACCTTGAACATGGAGCCACCTAGAACTTCTTGTCCAATTTCTTCAGAAACCCACCAATCCCCTTCTCTAATTTCTCTGCCCTCTTCCCCATATTGCTCTTCGCCTGCGATTCGGCCGGCGAATGATTTTTTGTCTGCGCTTCCTGCTCAGTCGGTCTGTATAGTTGCTGGTGCAAAGCATAGGGATCAGCGCCTGGTTGCTGCTGTGTCGTGCTGCCATATTGGTACTGCGCGTACCCTCCGGCGGGCGGCGACGCCATCGGCTGATATTGTTGCGGTGCATAGCCTGGCGATGGTAAAGGTGACTGTGTAGCTGCGCCAGGCGATTGCACGCTGGGTGCGTGGCCAGGAGATCCGGGATAGTTTGCGAATTGCCCTGTAGGAGCCTGTCCAGGTGGTGGACCAGCGGGCGGTGGTGCGAAGGAAGGCGGACTTTGTGGTGGAGGCGGGATAGATCCCATAGTGTTCGTTCTCTGGACTACCGGTTGCTGCGGTGGGCCGGAGAACGTGGATGTTCGTGATGGTGGTCCTGGTACATATGGTCCGGAGGTGGGCTGTGGTGCGAAAGATGTCTGCAACGGGTTCCCATACGGCTGCCCATGTTGGTGGTCGTTGTATGCTGCTGCATTCAGGCCGGTGCCATCCGCGGCATCTGGAGGCGGAGGTGTCTTTTCGCGGTGGGCGATGGGTTCTGGGGCTGCTGGCGCGGCAGGATTGTAAGCCATTGGTGCGTAGTTATTTGCATCTGCCGCCGGCGGGCTTGACGTGGGAGCTGGAGCTGTAGGAGGACCTGGGAAAGATTGCTGAGTATTGAGATTAAGACTGGGACTGCGGCTTGAATGCGAGATGGCCGCCCGTTCGAGCTTTGCTACCACTGGATTCATGGGGTCGTTCTTGTAGTCGGACTGCGCCGGTGCTGCTTGAGGGTTCGTTAGGATCTGAAGTTGCTGAGGCTGGACGACTCGTTTCACAGAATCCAGGAACAGTGATGCATCGTCGGGCGTCCAGAAATATATATCGACAACGGTCAGACGATAGAGGTATTTGCCGTTGTTTTGCGGGTCAGCGGCGGGTAGATGCCATTGCGACATATCTTGCTGAGGGCTGGAGGCTGCACTTCCATTCTGGCTACGGAAAGCATCTACTGTGAGGGTGAAGAGGCACGGATGCTTGTACGTCTGCTCTATCCGAACAGTATCGAGGTCTGCAAGTAGTCAGCATCGGTGTCCCACATGGGAATGTGCAATGGCTTCGCTTACTTCCGGCAAAGGCATCCTGGTCTGGTGTCCCGGCATGGTTTGCAACCTCTATCCGGCCGCTTTGCTGCATGGGGTTGTGATATAGGTAGACATAGCTGCCTTTGTCAAAGCGATGGTGCGGGGTCCTGTGTGTAGGAGGGGAGAAGTAGTAATGTATATCTGCGAAGCTGTATGGATATTAGTCCTTATAGGGGTTCGACGCCGAGCAAAGCTCTCACAGTGTCAGAAGAGACACTTCTCCTTGTTGTGGCGGCATTTCCCTGTCAAGATGTCTCCAGACCTCGGATAGGTAGAGGTGCCCGACCAAAGTCACTATATCACATAGAGTGCAAGAGAAATAGACGAGTATACAGGAAGCGAAGCCAAAGGCGGAATATATACTAGCAAGAGGGTTATGAGTCGCAACACGCGCAGACAGCCAACGGCCGGGCTGTATGCTATTTTGATCGTGCTCTACGCGCCCTCGATGCGTGGGGTCAGCGCCAACGCTGTGCCCAGAAGCTTCAGTGCTTTCGGCGTTCCCATGCGGCTGGTCCAAGCTTTCTCTGCCGATCCACTGCAAGGCTGGCGGACCTCCGCCTCCGAGAAATTTGGCCGCGACGAAGCAGACCAGCGACCACGACACCACCCCCAGCTCACCGCGAATTGAGGGCCTCAAAGACCCTGCATCGCTTGCCGCACGCCGCCCCATCGCGCCTTCCTTCCACCCCATCGAGCGCGCCTCCGCGACTGCCCCTTGAGGGCCTCAATCTCCGTCCCGACTCTGCGACTGAGACTTCATCGTCACAATGTCCCTCGTCAACCTTGCACACGTGTGCTCGCACCTCCAGAATGCGTCCAAAGCCCGTCTAGGGCTCACCTCCATACCTGTGTCGAAGATGCACGTCAACCTGATGCTCGGCCTCCAGCGCGAAGGCTTCATCTCTAGCGTGACCCTCGGCGGCACCACACCCCCTACTCCTTTCCTGCTTCAGGATCAGATCGACCCCGAGGAGCACTCAGACATGGCGCAGAAATTGGCCGCCGAGCCATGGGCTGCGTATCCCTCTGCGGAGGCAAAGTCGGGCAATCTGCTAGGTGGTCGAGAAATATCGTACAATGTGAAGGTCCCACAAAATCCCGCCCGTCGAAGGCTGTGGCTGGGGTTGAAGTACTGGAATAACGAGCCCGTGCTCAAGAACATGAAGCTGGTCAGCAAGCCTACAAGAAGGATATGGTTGACAAGCGAGGACTTGGGTCGGATAACGCGGACAAGAGAGGCGGCATACGTAAAGGGGTTGACGCATCCGGGAGAGTGCATGTTCTTGACTACAGACAGAGGTATTTTGGAGGCGCGAGAATGTGTTGAAAGAAAATTGGGTGGTATGGCTCTGTGCAGGGTGTACTAGAGCGGATGAGACAAACAGAGAAGAAGGGAGGGTTCTCTGTGGGAAGCATCACAATGATCATCCCATGTATCAAAGAGCATTCCAGGTTTGGAAAAGCATAGGACAGTCGCGGCGTTCGACGTGTATTTGTATACATAGTCTCTGCACATGTACAGTATGTATGATAAACTTCTACATCCGACCTAGGGCCAGCGATTGGTCGAATCTCGAACTACTAACAACTTCATGAAACAATTAGACCTATATCTAATTGTAACTTTTTGAGTCGTACGGCATGCTCAATGGCGCGTCGGCAAGCTGGGATCGGCCCCCAGAATGCCGATGCGCGTCACTTTTAGCAACACTCACCCCACCAGTAACGTCCAGCGCGACTTATCATCACACACAGTTCTGTAACACACATATCGCTGACGTCTGGCCAACATGGGCCAGGGAGGCTCAGCGGAAGCTCCGCACTTGTCCCTCGGTAGACCTACCACATCTCTTCCCACTCTATCTGTATCTATCACCATTTCGGGCAGACATCATTACATGCGCCAAGCTAACTTAGGACAGAGCAGCTCAACCACAAGCTCGCGCAACGCTTCGCCCGAAAGTCCTACACGCCCCTTGAGCTCTACTGTTTTAATTCAGTCTTCCGCTCGCTCGCCGATACCGAATCCGGCGTCAAGTATTGGAGTGAATCTACGCTATGTCGCTTCCTCGAGCTGCCTGATTCCTTGGCTGTAGGACCCATCTTATTTCAGATGAGCAGCTACCTCGGCGCATTCCCGTTTCCAAGCCAGGCCCCGGCGATACTCACGTATGAGGCGTTGCTGAAGGTCGTCACGATCCTCACGGAGAGATATGCCGCGGTGATCAAGAAGAGAAACAGGGAGCTTTGGTTGAGGGAGTTGTATCGAAGTCTGGCAGTGCATGATAGGGGCCTGAAGCCGGATGATGGAGATACTGGGCAAGAGAAGAAGCTCGAATCACAGCCTGGTGGTGGTGGGAGCCTTGGCTTCGCGATCGATGCCCCAGACGAAGGCGGAGAGGATGACGAGGACGACGAGCTTGTCCTTGCAGCTTTGGACTATATGGACGCAGACGACGTATTCAAGCAGGGCGAGCACTCTGATGTGCGCCACTCGATCATCCCGACGGACAACTTCCTGAGACTTGTCGAGCTTCTGCTTCTGATTGCGCCGATCGACGCCCAAGAAAGTCTGTCTTCGTTCACAGGCGAGCTGACGACTGAGAGAAAGGAGAACCTCAGACGGACAGCGAGTGGCATCCTCTCGTCTTTCGGCGTTTCAACAACACAGCCTGGCATCACTTACCACACGTTCAACACTGTTGTCTCATCGTGCCTCCCCTACCTCTTCAACGGCCTGAACCCCCTTTTCGAACATTTTCTCTTCGCTAAAGACTTCGATCTCTCCAAGCGCAAGCCTGGCTCCTCTAGCCCGACCATCGAAAAGCACCCAGTAATACCACCGCCTAAACCCGCACTTGAACCTGTCCTTCGTGACCCGGGAGAACTTCTTGACCTGACAACACTAAGCCAGCTATCCTTCTTTCTCAAAGGCAGTGACCTCTTCCGCCGTCTCCGTCCACTATATAGCGGTAACACCCACGGCTTTAGCATGGGCTCCTTCGAAAAGCAGTCCTTCCACTGGCGCGCCCCCACCATCCTGCTCGTCTCAGGCCGCCTCCTCCCCACCGAACCCTCCAGCACGCGCGAGCGCGCATTCGCAGACTCTCCCCCAAAACGTCACCCCTCCTCCGTAACCCCTGACTCATCCTCGTCAGATCAGATCATGACATTCGGCGCCTACATCCCCGCGCAGTGGAAACTCACGCACAAAGGTTGCTTCGGCGACGCCTCCACCGTCCTCTTCCAACTATCCCCTGTTCACGACGTCTTCCACGCTTCTAGCTATAGCGAAGACTACGTCTACTTCAACCGCCCGCCGACGCAGCCTTCCGGCCTCGGTTTCGGCACACCTGTCCCGCGCCAATCCGCCTCCTCCAGCACACACAGCCACTCCATCTTCCGCCCTGGCCCGGTGAGTCTGCATCTCGACGACGCGCTCGAGTTCGGTGTGTTTACGCATTTGGCCGAGGGCGGTGGGTCGTTTCATCCTTCGCGGCTGCCCGTGAGGAAGAGCAAGAA
Organism: Paraconiothyrium sp. Pb-2020; assembly: GCA_022419385.1. NCBI lineage: Eukaryota > Fungi > Ascomycota > Dothideomycetes > Pleosporales > Didymosphaeriaceae > Paraconiothyrium > Paraconiothyrium sp. Pb-2020. The sequence continues at coordinate 4,222,014 of JAJUBI010000003.1, read as the reverse complement.
TTGGCAGGATAGGTTTGAGATTGATAGTTTGGAGGTTTGGGGGTGTGGAGGGGACGAGGTGGCTGAGGCGCAGAGGAAGGAGTGGGCGTTCCAGGAAAGAGAAGCGGAGGCGAGGCGGAGGATTAATCTAGGGACGGGAGATGTTGATGCGGATAGGGAGTTGTTAAAGATGGCAGGATTGATTGGGCACGGGCAGAGTGGCGGGAGTGTTTGAGCAAGTGGTGTGTGCGAGTTGTAGGCGGGAGTTATTAACGGCCCACGCGACGATTAAGAGACTATTGCAGTGTCTGAAACTTGATATTGTGAAAGTTCGGTCATTGATGCTACTATTACAGTCATGATATCATCTAAGAAGGAGAATGTGCGAATGAACACGCGGGTATCACAAAACGCTGGAACTTAGACTCTTTCGGTGCGTATTCCAAACCCCCGCCGCGGGTGCTGGTGGAGGAAGAGGAGGTATAGGCACCATCTGCCTGACAGGAGATACACTTCTCAAAGAACTTTTGCGTGATCCACTTGCCATGGAGCTCACCACAGAGCTCTTTCGTGATGCCGCTGCGCTTCCGGGTGAGCTTTTGCGCGGCACATCCTCTAGCGAAGTCCCTAGAGAACTTTTCCGCGAAGTTGCCGCCCTGTACTGCTCTGGCGAAAGTGGACTGTCGAGCTCGAAGGTGCCGATTGATTTGCGCCAGAGGTCTGTAGGCGTCACACTGGGGCGATGCGAAGTCTTCCATGCATCAAGAACTGTAGCTGGTGATTGGGGGAGGCGGAAATCCTCAGCTGAGTAGTGGCGGTACGTGTGTGGATCAGCGTCGATACTTCTAGATGCATGTTGGGAGGCTCTGCGTTCGGTTGTTGTGGTTGGTGAGATGTAAACATGTGAAGCTTTGCGTTGATGTCTTGCATGTGGTGGTTCTGCTGCAGAATTGGTCAGAACTACAGGGAGACTCGTTTGAGGTGACCTACGCTCAGCTACGATTGAAACACGTAGAAGTTGCTTCTGGGCCATCTCTCCGGCATCGATGGGATCTGATAACCGGCGTTCAAAAGTGCGGTTATGGTGGCGGCGGGATTTTTGCGTATGGAGCCAGAAGAAGATGACGATGCCGATGAGGAGGAGAAAGACAAAGCCTCCAGCTGATGCTCCTGCTATGAGGGCCATATTGGGACGACTGGAAGGTGCATATGTCGCGGCCGCAGAAGATGAGGGTGATGTTTCACCCGTTATAGCGCTCGGTGTGTTCCTAGCTACATTGCTGCTTGTAGAGGATGCAGTTCGGCGTGTCGCAATGCTTGTGACTGCGACTTCTAACTCTTGTTCCCGTCTCCACAGGTATGCAGGCCTGCCGTCTTCATCTCGAGGAAGTTCGAAGGCGGCAGGTCGGATGTTTGCCTTTGTGCAACATTCGACGATCTTGGGGCCAGAGTTGCATGCAGTCCATTCCCCTCCAGATGGACAAGCAGTAGGGAGCTCGCGCTTTGACCAGCGAAAGAACATATTGATCTATCTTGTGGTCCGGGTTGTCGGGTTCGAGGTCACCCAAGCAAGACCTTCACGACATGGGGTCCTCCATCTCTTTAAACAACACCATCGTCCAGCCTAACAACCAACGCGCGCCTCTTAGATGGCTGAGATCAGCTCCTTGCCTAATCATTCGCGCGCTCTTCCAGATCTAGCAAACGAGCCATTCGTCCAACAACTCAGAGCATATGACGAATTGGGGCTACTTAGAACTGAGGCCAGCTGCGGGTCGCATATTCTTGGATATACGAAGTTGTACGCCTCGTGGGCGCTACGCTGAGTTCGTGTGGGCATGACTTGTATGCCCCGCAATCGCAACCAATGGTCCGTCAAACAATCGAAGGCCATTCGCAAGGTCGTGCTGAAGATGAGCGCCGAATGTACGAGGCATGCCTTAGCGGTTTCGCTAGACAGAGTTTAGCGCCCTCGAAGTCCGTGGTGAGTTGGCTTAGGAGGCTGAGTACGAAGAGAAGGTGGAGATGAGGGTACCGTAATCGCGGAATTCCCAATGTTGAACCACAGGTTTTTCGACAAATTGAATGTCGCAAAAGAAAACAAAGTAAGCATGTATCGTAGGCGCCCATTTCAAGATTGAGCAGGGTCCGCACGCTGTTGTGTCACCTTCAAGCCATTGGTAGATGCTCGCTAAAAGAATCCTCAATCAGGTTGATCAACATGTTGGAATATCGAGTAGGCCTAATGGTCAAATGGAGTAAGCAGCCGGGCATTGATCAGGCACGCTAACAATTGTGAGTTGTAGACATTCTGTGACACAGGCGCATCCCCTTCATTTCTCAAGTGGGGGCTGTGAACTGGGCTGACTTGACGTAGAACGTAAGCAGCTCTCCTCATGTCGCAATCCGGCTGGAACATGACACCAGACCGAGCATGTTCACCAGTGAGTCTGAGACCAAAGAGTTATGAGTTGGAAAGTAAGAGACACTACAACAATGGTAAGGAGGACATGATGTTGAGATTAGGTAGGTAGCTCGAGGAGGAAGAACGCTAGACTAATCGCTCGCTAACAGAGCGCGGTAACTGCTACTCAACGTCTTGGACCACAGAACCGGATGAGCTAAAGAGTGGAGGCAATCACAGCCGAATCCGTCTGCCCACGTGTATCCACTCAAGATGTCGTTCAACATGTCACACCACTTCCTCCCGAAAAGGCTTCCCACACGTCCCGTTCGGGGGCCGTGAACGGAACACCCAACTATGACTCCTCTCAAACCTGACCGAACGTTGCACCCCACGGATCATATTCTGGTGACAGCATGATCTCTTGCATGTGCCTTCGCCTCATGGCGATGTTCCCGCCATCGAAAATGGGCAAAGCTATCGCCGTGTTGAGGAGTTCCGCGAAAGGCTGAGCCTCATCGTACGCAGTCCTATACAGCGCGTCAGCAGCCACTCGGAGCCTCAATGTACACATCTGGTCCAGCCACTTACACTCCCACCACTTCGATAGCATCAGTAACAGCCTTAACCGCCGCCTCGCTACAAAATACCTTGGTCGCAAGCGCCAACTCCCTCCTCTCCCGATACGCTCCCGGCCCGTTCCTCAGCGCGTGCCCAGCTTTCCAAGTGAGTGCTCTGCAAGCTTCAACCTTCATCTTGATATCGCCCAGCTTGTCTGCGACAGCCTGGCGCTCAAGAAGCGGCGTTGCGCCTCGGCGGCTATCCGACTTTGCGAACGCCAGGGCGCCATCGAATGCTGCTCGCATGACGCCTGTCGCCATGGCGCCCACAAGTACGCCTGTGTTGTCAAAGGACGATAACACGGCGTCTACTGCTTCGGGGCCGGGGCCGCAGAGGATGTTCTTGGCCGGCACGCGTAGGTTCGTGAAGCGGACGTGAGCGCCAGAGTAGGATTTGTGACCCACCGTAGACATGTGCTGCACCACCTGGAATGACGCATCGCCGTTGCGGGCGATGTCTGCGCGGGTGACTAGAACGATGACGATCCTGTCTTTAGGATCTTCGCCTTCAGAAGGAGGCGTTGTTATGTCGCGACACACGACAGCCTGAAGATCTGCTCCGCGGTCGTCCCCTACGGCGCAGGTACAAAGTCAGTTTGAGCCCAAATAGAATGTCCTCTGCCGTATCGCATCCACTTTACACCTGGTGATGTACTCACACCCAGCACAGTTCGTATCCCAGATCTTCTCCCCATCAACCATCCACTCCTCCCCATCCCTCCTCACCGTAGTCCCCAACCCCGGCGCCCCACGCTCAAGCCAATTCGCCGTGCCCCCAGGCTCACTAAACACCAAACTTGCCAGCGGCGCCTCTCCTTCTCCAGCCTCCAAAAACGGTCTCAAAAACTCAACGTACTTGCCCGCCTCCGGAGCCAATTGCAACGGCAACAGTCCCAGCGCCGTCCCAAACACAGTTAAGGAAGCTCCACTTGGGTCTGCTGCATAGCACTCTTCCACGAGCAAGGCTGCTTCGACGAGAGAGCCGCCTGTGCCGCCGAGCGGGGGCGCGATTTGGGCTTTGATGAGGCCGCGGGTTACCGCTTCTGAGTAGAGGGCCTGGGTGCCGGCGAAGCGGTCTTTTTGCGAGGGAGCGCAGGAGGAGGGCGAGGTTCGAGAGGGTATGAGGACTTCGCGGGCGAAAGATTGGGCTAAGGCGCGGACGCCAGATTCGGTGGTGGAGAGGTGGAAGTCGATCGGCATCTTTGGGAGGCTGTGGATGGGGAAGATATGTATGAGCTATTCTAGGGACGGTTGCAAGCTTTGATATATCCAGACGTGCTGACGGATGCTGTGTGCTAAGTCAAAGTGTCTGACTTGGGCAAGATGCAGGTCGCACATCACATACGGCAATACAACCAACAATGTGCTCAGTGGTCACTTATGATGTGTTAGTCACGTTCATCCCACTTTATCTACTCACAATCTCTTTTTAATCCGTTGTTCTAACCCAGAAGCGAAAGAAGAGGTTGCTGAAAGAGGACCCACGTCACGTCTGACATGCAGTAGCCAGCAGCTGCCAGCTTCCCCGCATCAGCAAATAACATTCCACACCTTTTTCCACTTCGGCCACTGCGCTTGCTCGGCCCTCTCCTGGGCAAGAATAGCCGGCAAATTCATCTCCCTCCTTCCACTCGTAATATCAATCTCATGCACCCTCTTGAACTTTGTCTTCTTCACCATCTTGAAGATGATATAGCAAGCTGCCACAATCGGGAATGCGAGATACGCTTTGAACCAGCTCTCAACGAGCTCAGTGGTAGTCATATCAGCGTACCCGACGGGCGCAAAACCCGTCCAGAACTGCGCGATCAGCACAAGCCCGTTGAAGATGAGGCCCGCCCAGGAACCCCAGACTGTAGCTTGGGATCGGAAGGCGAGTTCGTCGAGCGTATGGCCTCTATATTTCCACGCTTGGCGGAAGCGAATATGGCAGAGGCAGATGGAGCCCCAGTTGAAGATGGCTGACAGACCGGAGATAGCCATCATCCACGCAAAAGCTTGGTCGCTGATGTCGGAGCCAGCAGCCACGATGTAAGATATGAACCCGAACAGTGACGAGAAGAGAATGGCCACGAGCGGCCGGCCCGAGCGGTCGATGTAGCCGAAGATTTTGGGGGCCTGGCCGCGGTCCGCGAGGGCGGCGATTGTACGGGAGGAGCCGTAGATCGAGGAGTTACCGACTGAGAGGACGGCGATGAGGATGACCACATTCATGATTGACGGGACAACATTGACGCCGGCGTTACGCACTGCGATCACAAAGGGTGAAGCATTTGCATCGGTAGAGCTGGCACCGAGGAGCTTTGGGTCATCGTAGGGTACCAAGCATCCGACAATCGTTAGTGAGACCATGTAGAACTGATGCGGTGAGCTTCTGCCTCAACATATAGGGAGACTTTGTGGGGTCCTCATACCAGAGTGATTCTCCAGAACACCTGCTTCACGGCCTTTGGCAGTGTCTTGCGCGGATCCTCTGTCTCAGCAGCGCATAATCCGACCAACTCAGTTCCTTGGAACGAGAATGCCGCAGTCACAAACACTGAACATAGCCCCTTGAAGCCATTGTTGAAAGCTCCGGGATGGTACCTGAAAGAGTGAGCTACCGCACTAATGGAGAGACACGTTCGCATTTGTCTCACCAGTACTTGGCTCCCAGATAACCATTACCGCCGGGTATGCCGCCGGTGTCAATGATAATCCCCAGGATGATAAAGCCTATGACGGCCAAAATCTTTATGATGGAGAAGACGAACTCTGCCTCCCCGTAACCTCTAACACCGAACAAGTTAATAGAGATGATGACGAAGAGGAAGATGGTGACCCATGCGGCAGCGTTCGTCTCTCTTGCACCGCTCCAGAACCGGAGGGTGATGGACGCAGCGACGATCTCGAGCGGGAGGGTCACGAGCCATGAAAGTGCGTAGCTGGGAAACATTAGCCATAACCTGTAGATACTGGGTGGAGAACCATACTTCCAAGCCATTGCAAAACCCCAAGCCGGGTCCAAGAAACGCGAGGCGTAGACTGCGAATGATCCCGCAACGGGAAATGCAACTGCAAGTTCGCCTAGAGCTTGCACAGTGCAAAACAGCATCATGCCGATGAGCCCGTATGCCAAAATCAAAGACGCAGGTCCACCACTCTCGAGCGCAGAACCCGACCCAACGAACAGACCAGTGCCTGCGAGTCCTCAATCAACATGACCCTCTCCACTTCTGAGACTGAAACGTACCGATAGAGCCTCCAATAGCAATCATTTGCAAATGTCTATCCTTGAGCTTCATACTCAGGGCGGGCTCCGCAGGCGGCTGGTCCTCGAGCGGTCTCCCATCCTCATCCACAGCTTCGGTGACCATCCTGGCATTCGGATTCCTCTTGAAACTGTCCCTGAAGTTCTGCCACTTGGTCCCTTTGGAGACCTCGGTCTCGCCGTAGCCGTGGTGACCGGAGTCAACAGACGGCGCATAGCCCTTCTCTTTGCCGGTTTCCACGTCGACGTCTGCCATGTTGGGCCGATTCAATTCGATGTAGATGTGATACAGTAATTCAGGATCCGGGGGAGGGGACGAGGTGTGACACAAGACGACGTATTGCGATTCTGTGGACAACAATGGGGACAGGTGAATGACGGTCCGGGTAGTGGCACAGTGTGGACCGCATGCGTATACGCGCCAATGGCCCCAAGATAAGGTCACCTGGTACTACAGCCTCTACGAGGCTCGCGGGCAATAGCTCGCTCCAATGCTCGCTCGCGGCTCCATACTTATAAGCGCACATTGGAGCCGCCCGCTCTCCGGACCGCTGGCAAGGCCAGTGCATTTTGGCCCGTACGTCAACCGACGGGAAACGCGCAGGCGGGCTCGTCGATCGTCGTCGCATTGGGGGATGCGTTATCAAGGGACTGCAGCAGGCTGCGAGCGGACGGGCAATCATCAAAGGGCGCATCGCGAAGGGGCGGGCGTGATTGGCGAGCCGTGCCGTTCCCCACACGCCGAGGTCAAGCTTCGACCAAGCATGCACAAGCTTCGCCGCATCGCCTGGTGGGCTCCCGGCGATAAGAGACGCTTTGTTGCGTGATTTGATTGTAAAGCCGCCGTTTGAGATTGCTGTCGCGCGTGTATAGCGCAGTGGGTGGAGCGTCCGGCCTGACGTCACACCATGTGTAAAGTGAGACATGCACGATAAGCAGCTCCTCCCATTAATCCCTGACCTGCACGAGCATCTGCCGTGCCTTGTCCGCGGTCCGCTCGGACCGGAGCATAGGCGCCTTCGCTACAAGTATCACGTATTCACCCATGGACTTGCTCGAACGTGGTACTCAGAATGTTTATTATATACTATACCAAAGCCGCTTAGGGTTGGCCTTACAGATAAGAACTCGTCATGATACGATGAAATGATCAACCTGCTCGAGCACCTGACAACGTCGACTGGCCCATCTGAACGTGTCGAACCCTGTCCTACCTTGTCTGATGCCGCCTTGTCGGCCTTTGAGGGAGTCTGTGGTTATCGTAGTCCGTCTTTGTTGACTGAGCCGTGACAACCATAAGCTCAGACCATTCTTCCAGGCTTGTATCGCTCCAATCCATTAATACTGAGAACCATGTCCAACGGCACTCGTGCGACAATCCGACGGCGACTCTGTCAGTCTTGCTTGCAGAAGACCAAGCGGAGAATTCAGATTCCCCAAGCTTCTCACAATGGAACCTAAACGTATGACCTCCAAACAAACCTATCAACAAAGATCCAACTGGACTTAATCTTCATCAAATATCTGAAGAACATTTTCGAGTATGGTGATAATGACCCGAGCTTGAAGCCCAGCGTCTGCCATGTTGTTGCCTTGATGCGGGCCCATTATCGATGGTCTGGAAGCGTTAGACACCATTACGAAGACAGCCAAGTATCAACTTACGCCCAACAAATGCCGAGGTTCGCAGTGCTCATGCGGTTGACCTCTGATGATTGCTCCACCCTTCGTAGATGCAGCATTATCGCCCGAAGCGTAGCATAGTTGGGATCCGGGAGTGCGTTGATTAGCGCATGCATCGAATCCCGCCGCATCGTCTCATCGTCGATGCGCGCTGCATCAATGAACTTGGTGTAAAAGTCCCGAGTCAAGAGAGGGTCCGGAAGCTCTCGGAAGAACTGTTTCAACAGACCAGCAACACTGTTAACGTCATGTTGAAAAGCCTCGGGGTTACGGAAATCGACTTGGGTCGCGTCACTGTCAAACAAGGCCTTCATGTGCTGGATATGGGACGAAGTGCCTGGAATGCGGTAAATGCCCTCGACTTCCAGTCCGTACAAATCGACGGCTTGAATGCACTGATATACGACCAAAGGTACTGGCGACCCATCTCTAGCAAACAACTGGTCTAGAGTGACCCCAAATACTGGGTTTGAGGGAGGACCAACAGGGCTGTGCATAACTCCGCTCGACTGCTGCGCTGCCACTTGACCAGCAGGGCCTCTGGGATAATCCGACTGTGAATAGGGGTTCGGCGCAACAGGAGAGTAGGCTGACGTAGAGCCTTGCAGATGCTGTTGCTGCGCTTGCGGAGGTGGTTGCTGGTAGCCCGTGTTATACGTCTGATAACTTGGTTGCTGAGGCTCGGCAGGATATGGGGGTTGATGCTGTGGAGGTGATGATACCGAATCGTTCTGCTGCAGGCCAAACGAGGGAGGGGGTTGACTTTGTAACGATGTCCGGCGGTCTCCCATGGAGGCAGGGGGAGGAGTGGGCTGGGCTACTTTGGAAGCCTGTGTGGGGTGCTTGACATATTGCAAGTCTGTTCGCACGGACGGTACCTTTGAGGCATGCTTCAAGATGTAGTCATCGAAGTCTCGCTCGTTGTTGATCTGATAGACGAGCTGATTGATGCTTGGAGATGGTTGGCTTGTACTGCCCTTGAGCGGCTGAGGGCTCACAACCTGGCCGTTATTCACAACGAGCTTCTCGTTGAAGGAAGCGTACTTCTGCATCTCCATAGTCAGAGCAGCATCGATCTCCTTGATCAGATCGACCATGGCAGTGACAGCCTGAGGACGCGTGGTAGATACCAGCTCCTTGCGGTATGACTGCGCTGTCTGAATTTTGCTCGCATAGTCTTGATCAGCAGCCTGAACTTTGCGGTGCAGGTCCTCCTCGTGCTGAGCAGCCGACTTGGGGCCCTTCAACCCAAACTTCCTGCCAGCGCCAGTGTCTCCTGTCTTGACGCGGTCAAGATCTTCTGCAAGCTGGTCGTACTTGGCCTTCGCCTTTTCGGCCAGCTTTTCGGCGTCCTGGACCTTTGCCTCGGCAGCCAGGCCCTGCTGCTTCCACGTCTTCCGACTGGCATCCATTTTATTGGCCAGCTGGAGCAGATTCTCGTGCATGGCGTGGAGCGCGAGACCGAACTGTGTGCCATTGTCGCCAATGCGCTCATTGGCGTGCATGACGAGCTCGAACTGGGTCTGATAGCTCTCGTGGCGCCCGTCGGGCTTGCGTATGCTGTCGAGTGTCGAACGGCTGAGTTTCTTCAGGCTGTTGGCATGCTCCTCTTCCATGGCACCGCGGCGCTTCAAAAAGGTTGCGAAATCCTGCCATGTCAGTACACGGGCGGACAGGTTGGGCAGCAGTACGTACTCGAGCGCTGGCGATGCTTGCCTTGAGGCGGTTCAATAGTGTATTAACGCCGATGTCAGAGTGTAGGACATCATGCACTTTCTGCTGCAATTGCGCATCGGGAGCGTCCTGCTTCTGATCCTGCGCATGGGCGACTGGTGCAGCATGATGATTGTCAATGGGCGACACGGGTGTGTTTTCAGCAATGCCGTTGGGGTCCTGGAGACCGGACGATGTGTTGAAGTCTGGATTGAAGCTTTCAGAGCTCTCCATTGGAGGTAGCGAAGGCGGTGCGGCCATGATGGGAGTGGACGTTGTCTAGTCAAGGTGGGCAGCAGCGATGCGATGGTTCTCAGACGTTCGAGGTCGTGGCGCAGCGTCAACCAGACGCGCGGGAGCGCTTGCTTGCTTGACGTATGCGGAAGCTTCGACTCCACCCACTCCACCCCGCCTTGCCCTTGTCCGCAGCCCGCGCGAACGTCTACACCTGAACATCGCATCTGAGCTACCACACCACCCATAATGGCGTCTCCCAATGGCCTTCCAGAAGAGGTCACCGTCTGTCTGCAAAACGCCCGATTTGTATGAACCATACCCATGACTATCCGGACTGAATTGACCTGCCATAGCTCCATCTCGCGACTTCCGCCAACAATGTCCCCCACATCTCTCTCATGAACTACACCTACCTTCCCTCGACGCCCTACTCACCGCATCCCACCATAATCATGACCACACCGCCTTCATCACAGAAGACCCACAACCTAGAGTCTAATCCACTCGTCTCGTTACTAGGTAAGTACGGCCGAGGCACATAGCGGCTGTTGCACCTCTTAGACTCTTCATACCTGTTTCTTAGTTTGAAATTGTTACGGATTGTTGAGGACTTGGGGCAACCTTTGACATCCACCCCAGCCACTTATGAGTGGTACGCTGACTGAGTCCCACCTTAGTCCACGATTGGGTATCCCACCGCCCACCTACCCTCGACGCAACCGCCCGCTCACCCTCCCCGACCCGCGGCGGTCCCCGCTCCGGCTCCCTCGCCGAGCTCCTCCTAGGCATGAACACCGCCTCGCTCTCTCGAATTAGCACTACCATTAATGGACTCGCGCAAATAATACCCAGCGGTAGTGACGAAGAAGCATGGTACAAGGCGCAACATCTAGCGAACAACACTTTTGGTCCAAGCGAGGATTCTTACTCAAGTTCTCCTGTTGGCGGCGGATTATGGGGCGGGGGCGGGCTGGAACGGCAGCATCGGGACAACGATACAGCAGAAGGCGATGGTGGTTCCAGGTGCTATGTGGAAGGCGAGGAGGTAAGGGTGGTAGTCGTGCGCATACGAGATGGAAGAACAGCCGATTGGAAGGGTCAAGTAAGAGACTGGGTGGTTGGAGACGCTGGGGGACAGAGTATGATCAACGGTGTTTGATCCATGCCCGAGAGCTTGCGCGATGTTATTAGACTTGATTGAAAGTCGTGTATGCAAGACCCACGTTCATATTCGATCCCCTAACCAATTACATTGTATTTTGACCGCTCTACTCTGTTTCCCAATGATCCCTTCATGTTGCCCGTAACGTATAAGGTATGCTTCATAGCCCCGCTCAAACCGAAGCGTGTACATCGTAAATGCTAAACCAGCTTGCCATGCCAACGCACCCGCGTGGCTCGTCCGACCTTGCCCAAACTCCATCGCTATGCTGACCTCCGCCTCGAAAAAATGCCATATCACAGATGTTGAAAAGATGCCCGGTCACACTCACTGCCTGCACTCACTGCCTGCACTCAGGCCTTCCTGGCCCCAAATAAAATGAGGCTGATCGCAGTCTCGTTCCCACCTACGTTGCCTCCACTTTCTGGGAGGATTTCCCACCTGCTCAATTTGTACGGCACAGGTTTTGCATCCACTCTTTCCTGTTTCGCACCGTTATTCTTCATCGTTTGGCTTTGGGCGGATGGGGTCCTCTGTAGTTGAGGACTGATTGTATTTTGGCGCTGTTGCGCCATGGCTGCTTGCATCTGTTGCATCTGCTGCAGCTGAGAAGCTGAATTGCTCTGCCCATTTGATCCCATCCGCTGAAGCTGCTGTGAAAGTAGATTGTGAGGTTGCTGTTGCTGCGGATATCGTCCCTGGGATTGAGACTGTTGCTGTTGTTGCATGGACGGTCTTCGCGACTGCGCGGGGCTGGACTGTTGTTGACTCTGCATCTGTGGCTGGGCGGGGTTAGATGCTTGCATCTGTCTTTGAGGGGAGACAGCCCTTTGCAAGGACCTTATGAGACCGAGCCAGCCATCATCTTGAGGATCCAGTCCAAACATAAATGCGCATCGCTTGTCGGAGCAACATCTTATGTTTGAGGATCCGATGAGGGTTCTCCGGACATCTTCGGAAATATGATCGGACAGTAAGACCGAGACATCGAAAATGTACTGCGTGGTCGCTGGGAAAGCTTGTAGGTGTGGGTGCGTCAATAGATTCCGAAGATTCCACATAAGCGCAGCTTGATGTTGATGATTGGCTTTCAATATCAAGCCCGGGCTTTGACAAACCACAAGACGAAGTAAAGCACTTAGCCTGCTTGGCATTAGCAACAGGTCAGAGATGGTATTGGGGTGGGGACCCACCATGAGCATAAGTCCGAAGGCAGCAAATTGTTGTCATTTGTTACCGCTTCGTCACGTCGTATCAACCGGTGGTCCATCTGATGCAGCAGCTCGGCGATACCTCTGAACCTCTCCACAAGTGGGGCAAGTAGGGCAGCTTGCGGTATTCTTGCGTCACTCGTTCCGGTGGCGCAAATTACATCCAGCAGTCGATGAACGAAAGGTAGCTCGTCCAAGCAATTACCTTCTTTATCGTCCAATGTGACGTCGCAGAGAAAAGCCGAGAAAGTCAAGACTTCTTGTTCTGCTTGTGCACACATCTGCGAAAATAAGTAGGTGATGGTTCGATAAAGAAGAGCTTACTCACCAGGTTCTTGAGATTCGCATCCAATCCAGCCACAAGTTCTAGGATATATGAGTGATCGAGCTCGATAGTTGACTTAAGGAATTTGATGAAAGCCACAGGTAAACTCTCGATGGACTGTCCCGCGGCTGAGATTGATATGAACAGTTCTTGGAGCTGCAGCTGACAAAAGGATAACGAAAGCTGGTCTGCATATCTGAAGATGGCAGTGGCCTGCTCTTCATAGCCCAGTTTTGACAGTTCTAGAAGCAGTCAGCGACCGCCGAGGAGCATGTCCGTTATTGGAGTGATCACGCCGCTTACCTAGAGGAGTGGAAAAGTCCGTGATACGGTGAAGCAAAGACTTAATGCAAGCCTGCGAGGCTCCATCCGAGGTACGTCCGGACATCTCTAGCAGGAATGCTATACTTTGCAAATCGACGGTTGCAAAGTGCCTCAATACGCCCACAAGCCGATCATCCGACAGCACCTGAGGAAGCGAGCCTTCGGATTGGTATGTCGAACTGATGACACTCAGTTCGAATGCCTCTTTGATGAGATCTAGCAGACCGCTGTCTGGTCGCTGGCAGAAGGCAGTTTGTTTCGTACGAAACTGATATGCCTGTTGGTGTGGTATAAGATCACTCAATTCCTTCTCAGGTAGAAGTGTCATCAAGCCATCGACCGCAACGCGAAGAGATTCGGATGGGTGGCTTGGTAGCAAGTGTCGCATACAATCTCTTATCAATCGTGCAAACCGGGACAAGGACAGACATCCGGCAATCACAAGCGGGGGCAGAGTGATGGCGAGTGAGCGCGGTTCGTTTCCCGTCAAGGTCGAGTGCAGCCATGAGGCCACTATCGCCTGGAAAGTGTTTTCTTCAAGGTTCTGCAAGCGGCAGAACCAGGATAACAGATTGTCCGAAGGATAGCTACCTTGATAGGATCGCTGTTGGAGGTAGAACACAATCTTCTTGAACACTCGGCTCATCGTATGTTGGTCCATGCTGTTGCCGCTTGACAGGATGCGCTCTATTTCGTCCTCTGGGTCTGAACCTGTGACGTTTTCGATCATAGTGTCTGACACGGGTGAACACACGGCAAGGGAGTTCCTTTGATCGTAGCGACTAAGATCATAATCCAGTAGCTGCCTGAGTTGCGAGTCGCCACGCGACAAATGAGTCAAGGCACTTATGCTGAGTAGCAATTTTCTTTCGGGAAGGCGCATCGCGCGAATCTGGGTGTATCTCAGCACTACTTTCTCGAAAAGCGGGTTGAAGGCGCTGATGGCTTTGAAGGCCTTGAAGTGATAACCAAGCGTATCGGCGGAAGCGCTCAGGACGTGTGAGTCAAACGAGGTAGCGGTAATGCCGATAACATCTGCTAGGATAGACAAGTCTTTGAACTGTTCAAGGTAGTGTCGAACGGTCTCGAACCCAGAAGACGTGATCGTGCAGATCGAACCTGTCACGAACATACTGCTCTCTTTCGTCGGTGCACTGCTCAAAATTAGAATTGCTCAAATAGATGCTGGGCAATACGCACCTGTCGCTGGCCTCCAGCGTTGCCGCGACTTGTCGTCGTAACCAGATAGCTATATCAAGACACATTGTTCGACTGAGACGCCCAAGATCAAGGGTTCCTTTACGCATGCTTGTGGTTCTCGCATACGTCAGATCTGTCAGCTGTTGCAGAATGGTCTCTTCCGCACTGAGGATGAGATCGTCCTCCACATCGACTGAGTAAATTGTGCCGCGAAGCATTGTGCTTCTTAGGTTCAGCACTTGCTCAGAAAGACCGCTCAGTGGAACTTCAGTCAGAAGACGAAGTTGCCAAGCAGTTGCCTACACCTCGTTAGCTTGATCAAGATGTTTGCAATCAAATGATGCCTACCTCGTGGATGTCCTGAGCTGGATCCATCGACCCAGTCGCTATCAGCCATTGAAGATATTTCCCCAACGAAAACGTTCTTGAGCGGACCAATTCGCTCACCACTCTGAAGACGAGCTCCCACTCTTTACTATGGTCTGAAGCCACCTGCGGCAGATACCTAAGGATGCCTTCAGAAACATCTATACCGATTTGGTTCCATTTGCGGAGTAAGCGCGTAACGAGATATACGCGGTGCAAACCTTGCCGATAAAGTGATGATGCCCATTGCAGGACGGCGGAGATAAGACTTTGCTGATCAGGAAACAAATCCAGGCAATCGTAAGCCAGATTGTCTACGGAGATGTCTGCCTCGTAGTCTAGGCCGTCTAATAGTCTGTACAATGTACGGAATGATTGTTGTGATGACGACAAGCCGAGGCTTCTATAGGGTATGATATCCCTGTTCCTGTGGTCCAAGTCGGCGATAAGTTGAGAAAATTTCGGGTGGGCTCGACGCTGCTCAAAGATGTGCAGCACCTCCTTACACCTATCCCAATTATCAGGAAGCAAAAGGCATGCAGGCTTGTGGACAGCGACCCTAGCTATGATGCTCTCAAGCAGGCCAAGGACAGTTGTTTCTCGGGTCTCCCCCCCTGAGGCATATATACTCTCGGCATGAATAAGTAGTGATTCTGCCAAACGTTTGCCGCGACGTCGAAAAGATATGAGACTGGACCAAAAGTCGGGGATGCAGGTAATCATCAGCCAAAGGAACAACCGTTCCGAGGAGCAAGACTCAAGACTTTTAAGAATCCAGTCCATGAAATGGTCCTCCTCCATGAGGTGCTCTTTAAACAAATGTGCTGCAAGCTGCAGAGCATATGTGATGCGAATCTTCCAGTCTTGCTGCCCGATGGCTGCTATAACGCCGTCCAGAAACTGCTCAACTGAGCTTGTCCAGCCCCGTACCCACGTGATTGTGCCTGCCTGACCCTTCCGTTTATGAGCCCGCATCTCGTTGATTCCCACGCACTTCGCTAGCCATAAGGCCCGAGGAATGGGAATGTTCTTGTTGAGACATTGGTCAAGAAGGACCTTGCCGGTAATGCCGTGCGGGATGGTACGACTCAGTCGACGTAGTCCAACTGCGGGGTTAGCCAAGTCGTGTAGCCATGTCTCTCGCGTAGAGTCTCGTAAAGTCAAACGCGGAGGCGGTTTGAAGGTGTTGGGCGCGACGAGGCGACTGCATGACTGGCGCTTTTCAAGGACAGCAATGAACAATGTTGACAGCGTCGATGTGCCAGATTTGTTCTTCAAGTTCGCCCATAGTGAAGGTCGCGCTGTGTTCGTCTCGTTGTGGACCTGGGACTTGTTGCTAATCCCACCTTTGACAAGCGCCTCAGAAAGCACATCCTCGGGATGGCTGCCCGTCCACGGGAACAGGTCGGCAGCTTCTACAAGGCTGTTAGTATGTACCCCTCGCAATGTAATCATCTGAAACTCACTTCCGCCCGGGAGAACGGCGGCCGAGGCTGGAGTGTCCTGATTTACAGACTTTACCGCGGTTGGGTCAGCCTTTACGCCACTACCCCCAGGGACCATACGACGCTGATGGAGAGCTTCAGCGGGCATGGACAAGCTTGGTCGTGGCGGGACCGGAAGTGCTGAAGTCGTCGGGCTGGGTTCCGAGGGCTCGAAGCCGTTGCTGGCGGCTACGCTGAAGAAGAGCTGAGGCTTGCCCTTTGGAGGGGCGCGCAGAGACTCGTTGGTATTGGTCTGTAGGCCATCGAGCGGGCCCGGTCTGCCCTTGGATTTGGGTTTGGTCGGCGGTTCTCCAGCGTTGCGGTCATGCTCTACTGCCGTGTCCTGCCCATGATGGCCTACCGCCCACCGCGCCGCCGACGACGCAGGCGCATTCCCGCGGTGTTGCACAGGGTCTTGCGCGCCTTGGGCGGGACGGGAAGTCATCGCACGGAGAGCGGATTCATGGTGTGTTCAAGGCGAGCGGACGGCGGGTGGATGGATAGGATTAGGAGAGAGCGAAACGAAGTCGGCAGATGCGGGATTGTGGAACTCGGAAATGGCCGATGTAGGAAGGGCCAACAATCTGCAGTCGACCACAGAGAGTGGAGCTGGAGGAGACTTGGAGGACAATGAGGCGATGGTCGCGGAGTCGGCGCGGCAATGAGGTCGGCCAGCCCGCGGGCAGGGTTCCGGAAGTCAGCGAGCGATCTAACGTGGGACCACCACCTTGACACCACCTCCACAGACTGTCGCCTTGCATCCCGTGCTCGCTGCATCACAATGGCGTCCAACAAGAAGGACATGAGACGGACCGATCTGAGTAAGGCTCCTGCTATTGTCCTACACACTCCCACTTGGTGCTACGCTTCTTGAGCCCCTAATTCACACGACGACTATCAGTGGAGCTCAAGCCGATGTCACGTGCGCTAACTATGGTATGCAGTCGTGCCCTATGCCGAACCGGCGAAGGACAAGTCGGATGGCGATATAGCCAGCACCATGGCGACGACATTGCCAATGGCTGCAGTACGTGTCCTGCCCGTAGCCTGCCTAGCGAGCATCTTCGTTTGCTAACAACCCTCTAAGATATTCACTCGCAACAAGTAAGGTAGTCTCGGAGCCAGAGAGAGCATTTCTGACACTTTGGCCACTGCAGGATGATTGGATGGGTTGCTGTAGTCTTTGCGCTCCAGTCCTGGCTCGCGGAGACCGCTGAGCAGAGAAAGACTGCTGCTACTCCGGCCTACTTCTCTGTAGGTATGAGTAGTAAGTTGTACCGTGAGCGAAAGCGAGTGGATCCAGCTAACGGGATCAGTCATGTCGTTGCTTGTCGGTTACATGCCAATGTTTCTACCTCCGGTCGCCCCTCGGGTCGGAACAGGCTCTGGCACAGAGGCGCCGGCTGCCGCTCCCCTCTCTTGATTTTCTGCGAATCAGAACGGGTTCGACATGTCAAGGAGTAATGATGGTTTGTATTTGTTTCTGTACGTTGGAGGACATAGGTTGCGAGTTTTGGCCCCACTAAAAGGGTCGACTAATGCTCATGGGCCATTGCATCTCAGAATAAGTAGTTACTTAACATACCATAAATCTGTGTATGATGCTATCTTACAGAGCGTTTATTTTACATGCCATAAAGCGATAACCTATACAACAGTGCTCCAGATGGCTTGAGGTTGCCGCTGCCAACCATATCTGATGAGCCCAACTGGCTTCCACCAATGATCCTTTGTGTCTTCAAGCTCAAGATGTGTTATTACGCAGCTTGATATGCGTTCACGTTTCTGGCATACTCCTCGGTTTCCTCAATTGACTTCGGGGTACTAAAGTCTGTGAAACCCCAGACCTTCCAGTCTTTTGCTGAACCACGTACGTACTGCTTTTGCAGAACGAAGTACTCCACAACATCGGAAG
Source organism: Paraconiothyrium sp. Pb-2020 (assembly GCA_022419385.1). Lineage (NCBI taxonomy): Eukaryota > Fungi > Ascomycota > Dothideomycetes > Pleosporales > Didymosphaeriaceae > Paraconiothyrium > Paraconiothyrium sp. Pb-2020. The sequence goes on along the minus strand of JAJUBI010000003.1, from coordinate 4,204,141 downwards.
ATGTCGTATTATCTTGCCCCTTACTCTTGCGAGAGTCTTCTGGTTCACCAAGTGTAAGCTCCTGTTTGCTTTTGATCCGGAAAACGACCTGATGTATTCCGGTTTCCTCGTATCCAGGGAGTGAAAGAGGACTGGCAATATTTGACACAATCCTGCAACTCGGCTCGCCTTGAACGTTCCATCGCATCTGTACACCTGATGGACGGGTCTCTACGCGCTTCTGGAATTCCTTCGCTACACCTGAAGCGCAAGCTTTGGAGATTGCGTGACTGTCGGCCCTGTCAAAGTCAGTCATGTTTTCAGCACAATAGCGGGGCGAGCGGAAGCCGCAGGTACGTGAGGCGGCTTACTTCGCAAAGGACTCGTAGAGATGTTTGTATTTCTCTACGGCATCATGATTCAACGACTTGCGGTTGCTGAGACTAAGCCAGAACATGTTGGGTTTGCTCTCAGCGAAGCTTCGTCTGAAGCGCCACAACCTAATCGTGTGTCAATTTCATGGTCGAACAATTCGCGCGCATCCTCGAGACGTACTGGTACCAAGCTGTGAACCGCATCCTGAGCCACTTCCATTCATAGCGGAATCGGTCTTTGATCGAGAAACGCGTCAATGGGAACAACGGGGCGTGTACGAAGGTCCCTGCTGTGCATCAGTCTGCGGCACGCAGGCCATAGGCGTCCGATGGCTTACCTGGAACCAGGCCAATGTCGTCGGGTACGTTACGTTCATCGCTCAATTGCTCTTCTTGCATCTGGCTCGAGGCTTTGCCATGTTGCTGTCGCGCTGCTACTCCGGCCGTGACGGGATCGACAGGTCGTCTTCGTCCATCGCGGGGATTTCTTTCTAACGTCGGCGTGGAGGAGAAGAAACGATTCGATTGGGGGATCAGTAGGTACTGCCGATGCAGTGGCCTTAGCGACCGAAGTGGTAGGTGTGTCGACATGATGTGGTGAGCCGCTCAAAGCGGGCAATTGCTGCAGAGATGAAGATGCAGTCGCGGAGGTCCGCAAAATCCATAAACGGTCAAGCGCAGTCACCTGCCGGCTTCCCACTAGTCACGTGAATTGATCATCGCCCGGGCGCCGGGCCCCCTAAAGATGGTCGGCTTGTCTGACATTAAGCAGTGTAAACGCTGGATCTAGAACCTTCGCATGATTGCAGCTGCAGCCGCTGACATTCTGCGGTAGGGACTCCCAACACGCGCTTTCCGGTAGCTAGGTATTGGTCTGAATATTCTTGCTACCATCTGGAATTGAAGGCGGGACACAAATAGCGAGAGCAATTCTACGGTTGATTCACAAATTCGAATACCAAAAGAAAGTTTTCTCTATAAGTATGATATTTGCAAGTGCCCAATGAAGGCCTCATAGATCTATGTCCTTCTTCTGCTTTGACTCGTCCGCCGAGTCGTATGTTTGATGGTGGTAGTACAATAACTTACAGTGATCCTGAAAATGCCCAAGCTGAGATCCGTATATACAGCATCGAAGAGAAGGGAGGGTATCAGCGCCTTTTTGCCCGTTTTTTCCTTCTTGTCCCTTCTTTGAACGCCGTTTCCAAGAAACATTACCCCATTAGCATGTGCTAGCGTACAATCCACTTAAAGGCTGCTGCTAGTTCCAAGGAGCTTCAACACTGCTTCATACGTGCCGAACATGATCGCAGCGCTCGGTACCACTCGGAACATATGAGGGACTAGCCCACCATAAAGCGCTGCCATGCCCTCCTCTTTCCATATTAATTTGAAACACTGGGTCAATCCTGTGTACTTCAGCTGACCATTCTCCAAAGGAGCTTGTCGCAATCGCGTTCGCACGACCTATTCACACAAAAGTTAGTATGAACTCGACATGTAATCAGATGCCTGTAGACCTCGCCTACCTCGTGTGGATATGTCGCTAGAGCAGCGATGAACTTGGCCACGCCAGCTGCGGACACTTTTCCCGTCCAGGCCACAGTCTGGTCCCAAGCAGTAGGTGGGCGACCGCTATTAGCGACCCTTTCTTCTCGTCTCGCTAATGCCATTTTCATCTGCTCGTACATCATCCACTGAAGAGTGCTTTCTGTGACGCCCAAATAGCTTGCAGTGAGGCCGCGGTACAGGCCCTTTATTCCTTCTTTTCGAATCGTTTGCATCGTGCAATCAAGCGCATTCTTGTACTGGCGACCCCGCCCATCAGCGTGCGTGTTTTTGTCGAGTTGTAGTCTAGTTTTGACGAGCCAGATAGGATTCGTCGCCGTGCCGGTAACGACGCCAGCACAGGCAGCTGCGCAGAGATGCACCCATGCCGATTCCTTCCCATCGTTGAAGTAGGTACTGATGATTCGCTTTCCATTGCCGTACGTGTAGAAATTGATCGCGCGCGCCGGCACAACACCGATCAAATTTGGACCGAGACCCTTGAACAGTGCTCGCCAGCCCTCCGCCTTGGGTACCTGCCAGAGAATCTCTCCCGTCTCACGGATATGGAGCAGAGAGCTACGCGCAAAGGACATGGTCTCGATAGGAGGTAGGCCGCGAGCTGTGCGCATTGCAGCAAGGTGCTGCTGGTAGTACGTGGACTGGAGGCGGGTCTTCAATACATCAAGCGGGGCGGTGAGAGTCGCAGATGCCATTCCGCCGAGCCTGTTGCTGGATGTGAGTATGCAGCTTGGTTGGATGCATGTTGCGGACGCGGGAACGTCTTACCCGCCAGCGATGAGGTGTGCCCATGACTTTGCAAAGGGTGACTTTGCGGTTGCTACCGGAGTCCCATCTAGCTGTTTTGGAGGAATAACGTCGCCTGTTTCGCGGGATTGTGGGAGGAGTGTCTGTCTAAGGGGAGTGCCGTCGTCGTGGATGCTTCGAGGGCGCGGCGCATGGTCGAGGGTCATCGAAACGGCAGTGGCGAGAGCCGATACGGCAGGCGCGACCAGGAGAATAGAGGGCGCGGCGTCGGGGAGAGCGTGTGATGTTGGTGAGGAAAGAATGCAAATGTTTAGCAAAGGAGGGAAACGTGGATGCTCGAGGTACATGGGGAGAAATTTAGGGCCGGAAGCGGTTAGTGATCAATGAAGCGTTCTCCGCGTCATGCACATGGGTGTCGCGCGTCTCCACTTGAGCCTCCGCCGCATGTCCGCCATCGCCCTACACTCATAGCCGCATGCGTATGTGACGATGCGGCCAACAGCACGATGCCTGACGCCCGGCTTCTTCAGGCGCAGCCTCGACGAGTTCAAGCGATTGTCTAATTACGGTGAGTGTTTTCGCCTCACTCTGCACTTCACATAAAGCTGATCCCAGCAGCGCTCAAGCTCGAGGGATTGCAGTCGCCGACAAAACCGTTTCCTCTGATCCTGTTTGACTCGCAAGATGCCATCACGCGATGCAAACGCATGGGCGACAAAGACATTGGTGGCTTCTCTTCAACCAACCTCGACTTCCACGCTGCTTCCTCGACCGAGCCTGCGCACGCTCGCTTCCACGGCAATATATCTGTCGAGCTTCCCAAAGATCAACCGCATGTGCAGCGCACTGGCTACGCTGGCTGGCGCACACTGGACCGTGGCTTCACTATTTTTGGGAAGTCGCTGTGGGACGTGGATGCATATGCCTATCTGGCGATTCATTTTAAGTCTGATGGCCGCAAATACTTTGTCAATGTACAGACTGAGTCAATTGTCCCGACAGACATCCACCAGCATCGTCTCTACTCAAATACGCCTGGTGAATGGGAGACTATTCTGATCAAATGGAATGAGTTCGTGCGCACAAACCATGGCCAAGTGGTGGAGCCGCAGAGGGAAATGCTTACACAGAAAGTCCGGACAATAGGCACAGCATTAATCGACCGTATTCCCGGACCATACGATCTAAGCATAAGCAAGGTGTGGGCGACCAATCTTGGAGAGGACGACGACATTCTGGCATCGGTGAAGGGTACCATTTCGGGGATCCCTGCGTCTTCAGCATCACAGCGCGGCTTCGGCAAAGTCGACACACCAAAACCAGAGCTTTCAGGCGACCACATATCGTAGTCCGAATTGATGGAATAGGGGATTGTACAATACTGCAGGTCGGGAGTGGATTGCTTTGACAAACATGGGATCTTGATGTTACCCGGCTTCTAGTGTGATATTCAATGTAGAGAGCGTATGTACGTAGCTCTAAATTCAACGATATGTGCTTTTTAGACTGATCGAAGTGCGCATCTAATTGCCTGATACAAGATTGTCCAAGGGCACCTGCAGGCGCCCAGTCACATGATAGCGCGTTTTCAAGTTCTTCCCAGATTGGTTACTCCCCTTTCGGTCCCTCCGCGCCCAAACTCTACCCTCACGGCACGGCTGCACAACTTATCTTCCGCAGCATTGAGAAGGAAGACTCCGACCACTGGCTTGTCATGAACATGTGCGCAGCATTCATGGTTCCTTCTTACCGACAGACCTATCGATCACCGCAGTAGCGTCCTCATAACAGCGTGCCCCGCCGCCATGTCGAAACCGCGGTATCTTACCGCATCCAAGATTAGTCTTCTGATCCTCGTCCAGCTGTACTGTACCTCGGACTTTCCTTCCTCCGCCACCGTGCCGGTCCTTTCTTTCATCCTTTCTCACACCTTCCCAATTACTCCATCAGCTGCTCGCGATCCTCAGACGGCAGAACAACATGTCAGACCACTATCGGTTCAGACATTCGAAGGCATGCTTCAAAGTCATGCAGCAAATATGCCGGGAAGCACGCTCCTAGATGAGTTTCTCAAGTGTCTCTGGGATATAAATTCTGTAGATGCCCTTTTCAAGCTGTTCGAAGACCTGGGGTCCTTATTGGGTCCGTCTGAGGAAAAGCAATCTCAAGAGACGAGCTCTAGACGCCTACAACTGTCACCAACATCACCACTCGGCGCCCTTGTTAGACAAGCTCGCTTGGAATTTACTCGTCTTCCCTTCGATGATATCGTTCGCCTTTGGTGTGCCTTCATCGCCTACCGCGCACCCACCGCCCAGCGGGCAAGAAGGTTGAGTGGGCCAACTTTGTCTAGCATAGACAATGTGGCAACGAATTTGGGATTGAGCAAAGAAGACAGGTTATTCGAACTCACTTACGGTCACCTGTTGGAGGAAGACACTTCATCTACTTCACTCAGTCATGACGATCTTGAACGCATCCTCGAATTCCAGCTTGACAAACTCCAACGCATGTATAGACTTCCAAGCGCTGCGCCTCTCACTAACGACCTGCAGGGTTTGGCTGCCGCGTGCCGGACGAAATGAAAGGTCCGCTACGCCAACTTGTGGAATCGTCCGACACCGCTCCCAGGCAAGCGCATTTAGTCCTGTTCTTTGATGCCTGGAAATCTGGTGATTACACTTCGGCTTTCGACAACCTCCATCGCTACTTTGACCATGCAATGCAAGCGCGCGAAAGGATACACTACCAGTATGCCTTGTTGCACATGGCGATCCTTCAAGCTGACTTTGGATGTTTTGGGGAAGCTATCGCTGCTATTAATGAGACTGTGGCAACAGCAAGAGAGAACCAAGATATACACTGTCTCAATTTCAGTCTGAACTGGCTGAATCATATGAGCAAGGCTTACCCAAAACAAATGAAAAGAGCTGGATACATTGGAGTGCTCGGATCTGAAAAGGAAGGGCTAGCATTCTTGAAGGCTAAAGCCAGAGAAACTAGGGCATACAACCTGCTGAGTGCTACATTGTTGAATGAAGCGAAGCTAAGCTTGCTTTCGGTCAGCAGCTTTTCCTCTAGGCGCCAATCCTGCACAACTAACACATGTTAGGGCGACATAGCTTCTCGAGCCTTCGAGCTGCTGTATCAATCATCACATTTGAGCCTCAAGGAGAGCATAGGAAACTATGGCTCGCATTTGCTATTCCAGTCCGCATTGTATTCTCGCCTAGGCAATCCGAACTTGTCTGAAGTCAATTGCCAGCTCCTACTCGATTGCTACCGGAGCGGATGTCCGCTGGACGAACAAATCAGAGCACTCGGTCGTCGCGCATTCCTGGTGAGGCTTTGTTACCCTCTTAATCTACCCAAGCTGACGGTCGAAGGTTCTGCAAAGATGTCGTTACGACGAAGCCCTTAACCTACTCGCGTCGACAGAGCACCTCATGCAGCGTTCGCTGAAGTTCCATCAGTATGTGTATCTCTGCACGGGGCTCGTCAAGCTCAGAAGAGCTATACGTCAGTACGTACTGCTTCTCAGATAAAATTTGTGTGGTCTACCTACTAATTATGTGCTACAGCAAAGATTGGACAGCATGCGAAGCCCTCTTCTCTTCTCTCCAACCCGATCCCTCAACGGATCCCGAACTGACCTTTCTACTCTCCGAATCTCGCATCGACTACTTAGTAGCACGTGGCCTATACTCGCAAGCGTGGGACGCTGTAGAAAAGCTATCCATCACACTCAAGGAAGAAGGCGCAGACTTCATGCAACGTATATCCCTACTCATTGCCAAAGCAGACATCTGCAGAAGACTCGGCCGTCCTGAGCGAGGTTTCAGTATTGCTCTCAGAGCAGCTAGTGTGGCCTTCAAGGCGCATATGAAGACATGCGTGGTCACAGCGGTGGGCTTGATAGCGAATATCTTGAACTCCAACGGAGACTACAATGCTGCAACGCGCTTGCTGGGCGCCATCATACCCCAGGTATATTCGTCCTGCACAATTGCAAAGCTTTACGAGTGCTGACTAGCGCACAGTCGCTTGAGAACGGCGACATTTATGTCACAGGGACGCTGTACTCACATATGGGGGATGCGCACATGGGTCTCGCGGGCTTGGAAGACGCACAGAGTCCTGCGAGTATGCGCTCACGAGCAATTTGTGTAAGTCGTGCTGAGCTGTACATTGACAGAGCTCGCGAATGTAAGTCGAATCACTCCACTGAGTAGGTCTTTTAATTTCAGGGTACTGACGACTCTCCAGGTTTCAAAAAGGCCGAGGATGTCGAAGGCGAATGCGACCAACTGATGAAGAAGGCGATCATCGCAAGACTAAGGGGAGATGAAGGACTGGCTGAAGAGTGGGCACATGATCACAATCGTGTATGGGAGCACGGCAGGGAGCGGATCGCGAGCAACAGCGTTGAAGTACACTAAGGTCTACTGCGCTTGAGGGTGCAGACCACTTGGGAAATCTCTGAATGGATGCACGGGTGTGCATGTGATAGAGCATTGATACGTCAAGGTGGGGGCTCGGACGAGACAAATGAAATGCATTGACCAGCGATCTAAGTTCCTGGGTTTTTTATGTACAATATTGACGCATGGGTGCGGCAGCGTACTCAGACATGTTAAGGAGCTTTCACTCGTACTTCTTGTGATAGTTGATGTTAAGAAGCGTTTACTCTTCCTTCTTGTGGTAGTTGACCTTGTCGTTCCAGAACAGGGTCTGTTCAAGTATTAGCCAGCCACAAATTCATGCATGGGCTCGACATACCTTGTCACCATCACCCCAGAAGAAGTTCTTGGTGCGGATGTTCTGGTAGGCGTACTCCGGCTTCTCCTCCTTGGGGGGCGCGTGAGCTACGTGCTCCCAGTGGGCATCCCACCTCATCTTGCCGTTGATGCCAGCAACGAGCAGGCAGGGCAGGGCAACACTGATGGCTGTTAGAGCGGTGCGTGAAGGGGGCAGTGGGGGAAGGTCATACTAGAGGGTGAGCTTGTACCAGAAGACTGTGGCCCATTGTCAGCACAAATCATGATTGTCTCGACGCGGCCGGCGGCAGGCACTTACTACCGCTCTCCTCGGCGTGCTCAGCAATGCGGGCACGCTCGCGGTTGAATTCGTTGTCCTCGGCTCCGGCGAACTGCTTGGGAGACTCGCTGCTGTACATGCGGCGGCGGAGGGGGGCGCGGGCGACGGGAGCCATGCGCTGGCTAGCGCGGAAGAGGGTGCGCTGGGCAATCATGGTGGTGTGGAGTGGAGAGTGTTCGCAATTGGGGCGCAATTGGAGTCGGGGTGTCGTGAGGGTTGGACTGACGAAAGCGAGAGCTTGCGGCAGCTGCACGATCAGGCGAGCTTGGCGGGTTTGACTGGTTTGCCGGCCGACGTTGCGGCTGCCGTGCGCCCTGAGTGTCAGCAGTCCAGTCTAGCCTGCTTCGTCCAAGGGCAGCAACGTGACGTCGTGCCGCCGACGTCTGGTCGTGTTGCTCTGCTGCGCGTCGTCTGAAGCTTCACGAAGACGAAGATAGGTGCCATGAGGCGTTCGCGCCGTGTCCGCTCGTCTCACGCACCATGGTCCGCATCACCACCTGGAACGTGAACGGCATCCGCAATCCGTTTGGATACCAGCCATGGCGCGAAAAGCGCACCTTCGATGCCATGTTCGACCTCCTCGAGGCCGACATTGTCGTCATGCAAGAGCTGAAGATCCAGCGAAAAGACCTGACCGATGATATGGTGTTGGTCCCCGGCTGGGATTGCTACTTCAGCGTCCCGAAACATAAGAAGGGTGCCGTCTTCGTGCCTTGATTGATGAGTATATCGTTGACCCATCCCAGGCTATTCGGGTGTCGCAATCTACACCCGCAACGCAGTGTGTGCCCCGGTCCGCGCCGAAGAGGGTCTTCTGGGAGTTCTGTGCCCGCCCGGCTCTTCGACACCATACCGAGACCTGCCCGAAGATGCCGCCATTGGTGGCTACCCCACGCCCGCCCAGGTCGCCGCGCTGGGTGTTGATCCCGCCATGCTAGATGCCGAAGGCCGCTGCGTCGTGCTCGAATTCCCCGCTTTCGTTATCTTCGGTGTCTACAGCCCGGCCAACAGCAACGGCCTCCGTGACGACTTCCGCTATGGCTTCCTTACTGCTCTCGACACGCGCATTCGTAATCTCAAGAAGATGGGGAAGAGGGTGATTCTTACTGGAGACCTGAACGTGTCTCGGGAGGAAATAGACACAGCCAAGGCAGAAGAGAGCATGCGCGCGGAAGGCATCACAAGAGAAGATTATCTGAACGCCCCTAATCGGCGCGTCTTCAACCAACTCGTGGCAAACGGCAAAGTCCCTGGGGCTCGCGATCCTGGAAGAGAGGAGCCTGTGCTGTGGGACCTTTGTCGAGAAATGCACCCCAAGCGTGAGGGCATGTTCACCCACTGGGAGCAAAAGATCAACGCGCGTCCCGGAAACTTTGGCTCCCGCATCGACTTCGTACTTTGCAGCATTGAAATGAAAGACTGGTTTCAGGACGCGAACATACAAGAAGGTTTGATGGGCTCGGATCATTGTCCTGTATACGCATCTGCCAAGGAAGTGGTAGAGCATGATGGAAGACAGGTGCACATGGTTGATCTCATGAACAGGCCAGGAACTTTCAGAGACGGTGCGAGATTGAGGGAGTACTCTCTATCTCAGGACTTGCTCCCACAGTCAGGCCGGCTCCTGCCCGAGTTTGACAAACGACGCAGCATCAGGGACATGTTCAGCAAGGCTCGCGCACCTGCTAAGGTCCCATCGGTACCGCTTCAAGCACCTGCTAATATGCATGGAGGTTCTAGAGGTCAGTCGAACCCTACCGTCGTCCCCGATTCGCCGCACACGGTCAACGGCTCCGATGCTAGCCAGAAGATGTCGTTGAACTCCCCCGAGAAGCGCCGCGCCTCCGACGCATCGCTGCCGAAACCCGCCAAAAGGAGCAAGACCACCGTCGTTACCTCTTCCCTGGCCCGGTCATCCTCTTCTAAAGGACAGCAATCTCTTCGAGGCTTCTTTGCACCAAAGGCCTCTCCCACGAAGTCCAAATCAGAAGACCCCACATCCGCAACTGCCCCCAACCAGGTGCCATCGGGCGATGTACCCGCAAGCCCTGAAGAAGCCAAAGCTCTCTCTTCATTACCTCTGCCTGTCACCCCGCCGCCCGTCCGAGACCCAGAAGCCTCGAAAGAGTCATGGGTCAAGCTCTTCTCCAAAAAGCCACCTCCTCGTTGCGAAGGCCACAATGAGCCCTGCAAGAGTCTCCAAACAAAGAAGCCGGGTATCAACTGCGGGAGGCAGTTCTGGATATGTTCGAGGTGAGCAACAACCGCGTCTGCGTCATATCCTCATATTGGGTTCCAGTTTGCTAATGTAGTTGTCTAGACCGTTGGGACCTTCCGGACAAAAAGAGAGTGGGACACAGTGGCGGTGTGGCACCTTCATATGGGCGAGCGATTGGAATGCGCCCAGTCCGCAGAAGTAAATGCGCTGTAGCTGTTAGGATCGGCTCCCTCGTATAGTCAGGGAGGGCGTGATCTACGACGACATAGATAGGCAAACATGACAATTGGACTGGCATCGTTATGCAGGCCTTCTGTAATCGGTGCAACCTCACAACTTCATGTCTTGACGTTCTCTACCTGTCATCTCTGTGCAACCATACCATCAGGGTCACGTACATCTCAGCGCATCCACAACCAGTCATCACATTGCAAAGAAGGTGTTTTCTGCTGATTTTGATTGACTATGGACCGAGACGACTATGGACCGAGACTACTATGGACACCACGACAAAACTCCATGAAAAGGAATTCCAAACCTCGAAAACCATAACCGATCCATCCTTCTGCCTTATGATCCATGAAAAGAGCAAAACAAAACAAAAGTAAACCATGCTGATGCAAGGTAGTTCTCTCCATGCCCCGTCCATATTAGTCTATAAGCAAACATAGTTGCATTCCTTCCTTCCTTTGAGGCCTACGTCCTCCAACCACGTGTACCAGTAAAGCCGAGTAATCCGCAGTTCAGAATGATCCGAAGGTCTGCTGTCCAAGGTATATGTCGGCTCACCCCGAACCGAGGATAGCAGTGGGGAAAAAAGGCGTTTGCTAGTCGAGCCCTGGTGGGGACAAGCAAAGAGGTGGTGTAGTGGAGTGATGAAGCGCCGGTGGAAAGTCCGAGGGGTGGAAACGGGGTATAAAGAATCATGAGACCCATGCATGTCGACCAATAATGCAAAAGGGACGTATCGTATGTAGGAAAGAAGTGTGAAAGTCCACGAGGGAAAATGAAGGTACAGCTCACAGGAAGCAGTATGATTGGGCAGAATCAAGCAGAAATGCACCAGGAGGCGGGGAACTCAACTCAGTGACATCAAACAGTGTCTTGAATCCGGGAAGCTTCGGTGCAGCTAAGGTCGTAACAGTAGTAGAGTCGTGAAGAACACTGACCATGGTATGCCCCGAGACCAAGGCGTTGTCTCTAGAACATTTCTGTCGAGAAACACGGTAAGGTGATGCTCGCATCAGCTCCATCTCGGAATGCGTAGTCTTCGTCACCGACGAAATTGTAAGCATCGAAGTCGAAATCGGGAGCGAATTCGTTGTCAAGCATATGCTGCCTAGCGGTCTCATTGTCGTAGAATGACGGTCCTTGTTGTGACGATACAGCGTCGACCTCAATCGGCTGGATTGAACCACCAAGCATACTGTCGTTGATGTTGTCCAGTATGTCCTGGGAGGCGGCGAAGGTGTCAACAGTGTAGTCCACTGGCATTGGGGAAATGTCTGACTGAGAAGTCGAGTGAGTCTCGCCTAGCGGGGTAATGTGTGCCGGAGCAGTTGCAGTCATAGCAGCCCGTGCAGCCTTTCGGGATTGACGCTTCTTCTTCTGGCCTGGCTTGCGAGGGCTGTACTTGTAGTCCGGATACATGCGCTGGTGTTCTTCTTTCGCGTCTTTGGCACGCGCGCGCCACTCGTCCTTCTGGGCAGTGGGAAGGTCCCTCCAATCCTCAGAGCAAAGAGTCGCTATGGAGAGTTAGCATGTTTGCGACAAATATAGGTAGACAGGTCAAGCAGCGGCAGCTGATAAATCACTTACATATCTGTTGGACCGTCAAGTGCGGATATTGATCCTTGAGTTGCTTGTGCCTCGTGTCGCGATACAACATCCAGCAGTTCATTGGGCGTGGAGGTCCCTTGCGGATACTGGAAGCAGTGTTGGTGGCGGTCGCAGATTGCTCGGTGGAAGTGGAGGTGAAAGACGAAGGTGCCGAGAGGTTGGGACCGCGCAATTCCTGCTCTGGCACGAATCGGACAATTGTATGAAGACCGTCGTCGCCGGTGTATACAGCGACCTTGCGACCGAATTCGAGGCCGAGCTGGTGAGCGAAGTAGTCCGCAGCCATATCGCAGCCAAAGCGCTGTTCGACGTTGCCAGGGAGATCAACTGGGCCACCGGACGCTAGCTGGTCCTTGCAGTACTCGAGGTTATTGTCGAAGGTGGTAATGGTAGCCTCTTGCACGGGAGTAAGGTGAGAGAACTGCATGCTGCTGGAAATGGAAGAATGCACGAGTGGGTTCATCGCTGTTAGCGAGTAGTGGGTTTGATAGTAGAAGAGTATTTGAGGTAGATTTGGAAAAGAAGTAGTCGGTGAGGAGAGTGGAGCGGATTGAGTAGAAGAGAATGGAAGTGAGCGCGGGACTTTTAGAGACGGCGGGGGCGCCAAGAACTTGAGCTAGAGCAGAAATCAGAGGTATTCACCGCGGGTCCGTGCATTCACCGTTGCCTAAACGTCTCTCACTCACCTGCACAGCCTATTCAGGCGGAAGCAAATCGCTGGAAAAGCACAAATCTTGGTGGCTGGTTATCACCTTCACGCAAGTTTGGGTCAATGCGCGTCATGCGCACTGTCCCCGTGATTTTGCTGATGACGCCCTTCACCGGGCTATGACCGAGGTTTATTTCTTGATCTTGAGCAGCCGTAATTTCAAAGGCTATCTGTGCGAAAGTAACCCGTGTTTCGATCTTTTTGTGTTAGAAATGTTCGACTGTCAACTAGACCAAGCACGTCCTGGAGGCGAGCGTCTTACGAGGAAGTTGTTCACAATCTGAACAGAAACGTCGTGATTCCGAGTGCAGACGACCCTCTACACAGCGTAGAAGATGCAGAAGATGAAAGGGGTGCGATATGCCTTTGTTTTGTGTTATCAGTAGTTGCTAGCAATGATTCAAGTCCGTCTTGGACGGTATCGTACCGCTCGAAACGCGTCGAGAAGTGCAGGAAATTGATCAGAGGCAAAGGGGCTAACGTTCTTTATGAGTGTGCGGCACAGTTGAAAGGAAATATCTTGCCCATCCCAAGACAGTATAGGGGTTCTGGGAGCGCAGTCTTCTTTGTCTCACCCAAAGAGGAAACAAAGCAAGTTGGCGCTACGCCACGTGATGAAGACTGAACACCTCGTTATCACAAAGACAGGGAAAAATCGATGTTTACTACGGGAGAAGAACAGCTTCCGCACAGCACACGATGCATTATGTTTATATGCACGCTCGACGCGAAGGCTCTTCCAACGCTAACAGTCTTCGCATATGAGCTTTCGGTCCATCATTGTTGGGAATAGTGACATGCAAGAATCTTGAGTTCCAAGACACTGGCCCGGCAACTCAAAGCCACAATGGCAATCCCACAATCGAGGCGCCGGCTCTAGCTCATCCTCCGCTGGTCTCACGGTTCGTACATGTCCGAGTATGCACCACGGTCGACCCTCGGCTGTAGAGATGGATTCTGTGAAGCCTCGGGGCAGCCCAAACTCAGCATGTGGAACTTCCCATCCTCGTTAGGGTGCTGATATATATCTTTGCCCTTGTACACTCCTGTCATGTATCAGTGTTAGACTATTTGCTTCGGTTGCAGCATTACTTACCAACAGATTCGTTCACAAGTTCTAAAACAGGCTTCTTGTTTACAAAAGTCGGGTCGGCCAAGTCAGGGAGTGGACGAGGGGCTCGCACAGACTCAGGATTGGGATACATCTCGTACGATCAGCAGTCGTCTTGCGATCGCAGTTAGTACTTACAGGTTGGAGCAAGATCTGGCGACCGTCAATAGCGGTGTAAGTTGAAACACGAGTAAGGTCCAAAGCCTACTTGTAGTGAGTAATCAGGAAAGTGAGTTCAGAAATTTGTTGACGTACCTTTTGGTCGAATTGAGCCAGTGTGTCTACAGTCGTGTCGGTGTCTGATTTGCCCTACACTGGTCAGAAAATATTCTATTAGGTTTTATGCAATTCTTACCTGAGAGACCTTTTCCGCAAGCCTCCTCAACCTCTTGGTATGACTATCAATGAGTGCTAGCCCTCCGCGGGGTATGTGCACCTCAGACTCGGAGTTCTCTGTGGCGGTTTGAGCAGCGTACAAGTACACTCTCTTGGATTTAGGCACGAAGAAGCCTGGAGAATCCTTGTATAGGAAATTTTGCCACGGCTTGAGGCCATTTCTTCCATTCGTGATCCCCGGAGAGACGTGGTTTTGAACAATGATAGGTGTGAAGAGATGCAGCTTCCGAGGAGCAATCAAAAACTGTATGACATCTCGCAGAAGGAAGTCGAAATCTGTGACGAATTCCTGTGCGTGTTTGCAAGATGGCACGCCAGGGATCCAGAAGTAGTGAGGAAGCACTGCCGCTTCCTGCAACTGATCCAGCAGATTGAACCATACACTCTGCATAGTCGGCGTATCGCTTGCAAGGAAATCGGCAAAATAATCACAGAGGTCGCTAGCGCAGGTCCAGAAGGCTTCAATGAACTCTGGCTCACATTCTTTCATCTGGAACACTGCACAAATGAGTATATTATGTTCTTGACACATTCACTGGTGTACATACCTGGTTCAGGACCTGATTCAGTGTCCGGAGTGAGGATGCCGCGGCCAGGATGGTGGGACAGGGTTCTGATGTTGCGGTACACGGTCTCGAAGTCGATCTCATTGTCTCCATTCACGTATTTCATGGTAATTGGCGGGTCCTCCTCGAAGTCCGAGACGAGTATCACCGGTGGCTCCATGGCTTGTCGTTCCAGCCATTGTCGAAAACGGAGCACTGGCGTACTCATAGCTGGCGAGCGCTAATGAACTCTAGCAGGCGATAATCCGGCTGAAAAGCGATTGTCGGGCTTCGGATCCTTGAACAGGCTGGAATACGTGAGGGGTACGCTCACGGCTAAGTTGACAAGCGCACAACACTTGCAGAAAGGGTTGTGCTATATAAGAGTTTCAAAACAACCAAAGCGGGCGAGAGTCGGACCTGAGCTCGAGAACTAAAAAGGCAGGCGCGGACGCCAAGACAAGCACGCGATGGGTCGAGCAGGTAAACAGTTGACGGAAAATCTAAGCGAGGGACCATCGCCTAGCCTTTCACTTCTACAGGTACCGCGACCTCAGCTGGCTCAAGGTACTCATACGGCCGTGCTGGATGTTACTCAACAGCGCTTCTTCGAGAGCGGACTGGCTGATACTCGTATCTAATCGAAGAGTCAGCTCATATCGAGACGGAGTCTGCAAAGACGCAGGACGAGCAGAAGCCGGAAAGCTGGGTTTGGAAATGTCGGAATACAAAGAACTGACGACCAGAAACAGAAACTTGCTCATCTCTTGGAAAGGATCACGTATACGTACCATCGATATCGCTAAAGCTGCTCCCCATACTGGGTGTGCCTTCACTACCCTCCTTCCGTGATCTAGCTCCTCTACTCCTTGGACTGAGCTGCGCCATCGCCGCCCGATGATTACCACCCGACGGCTCGGGACTTCGAACATCTGGATTTGTAGCCTCACTGACAGAACTGGTCATTGACGAGCTTGTTTCAACCCCTGGTGCCGGCTGTACCGCTTTCCTGTCAGTCTTGGTCAAGCGGTTATCGCTGCGCATATTAGAGTTCTTCTCTAGACGACTCGCGGATGCCGCGCTATTTTGACTTCTTTCGTTGATAATACCCATCGCCCTCATTTGCCCACTCGGGCGCGCGAACGGATAGTCCGTACTAGCATCTTGGGAACGATCATCGGGATCCTCCACATCTTCATCATACGTGAGCAACTCTTTAGGAGGCTGAGCTCTCTGAAAGCGAGGGGGTCTCTTGAACAACTGGCTACGGGTGGTGATATTGTCATGACCAGAGTTTGAGAGAGATGAGCTACTGGAAGAAGAAGCAGAATCAGCAGGCGAGCTCTGGCTAGACACTCGCACAGGTTTCTGTGGTCTAGTCTGTGCCGAGCCGGGATAATTCGTTTTGAAATTATCTTCTTTCTGTGGCGGTCGAAAGCTTGAATTCCGCACCGAAGCATGTTGGCCCAAGGCTTTCGACTGTGTGATGGTATTGGTGGAGGGCGTACGTGACAATGAGGGTTTCGATCCTGGGGGCGCAAATGCAGCTGGCTCTTCTTTCGCTGCTTGATCCTCTCTTTGTCGCGCGGTCGGTACAGATGAAGGTTTGGAAGTTCCTGATAGACCACTACCGGGCCTGTTCGTCGTCACACTCGCCTTGGCTTGGCTGCTCCCTGTGCGAGACATGGCCGGTGCTGTCTGACCACCCACCTTCTTCATCTGAGCGCGAACATGCTCCAGATGTCGCTCGTACAACCATGCCGCCTGTTGCAATAGGAACGCAGGAGGAACATTGAATTCGCTTGCTCTGCTTACATTAGTTGTGATCTCGCGATCAGCTGGACAACGTACAGCTTGACCCCTGTGTCGGATCAGTACGTTCAATGAAGCTCCATCATCAAGAGACTTACAATCCAAATCTTTCGTCTTTGCCGATTTCGAAACCATTCTCCAGAGCTCACGATCTTTTGTAGCATCCCAAGTAGCCTAGGGAAGTGTAAGCGGAGGAGTACGGCGTAGCCTGCGAGCAAAGAAACTCGCCTGTTGCGGATCAACAAAAGCTCCACGCTCAAAGGGTAGACGGATCAATGCAGTAAACTGTATGCTGGACATTTTGCTTGAAGGTCAAGTATCATCGACGCAATAGAATGATGGACCTAGCATGTCAAGGTATGGGCGGACGTTCGAAGGTAGGCGCTAGCCAAGCCCGCTATCTCCGCATCCTTGTGTCCATTATATGCACGTGATGAGACGTACGTTCCCACACCTCAGGAAACCATGCTCATCTTATTGTGGACTTGAATTTGACAGTTCAGTACCTAAAGTACATTCTTGCATGCCGATATGTACATTTCCCAAGCCTCTATGCCTTCTTCCCTGTCAACATCTCGCAAGCCTCCTTATACTTTTGTGCTGTCTGCTCGACAATGTCATCCGGAACTTTAACTCCTTCCTTGCCCTTGAGTCCGTTCGACGTCAGCCAGTCGCGCAGGAATTGCTTGTCGAAACTGGGTTGTGCCTTTCCCAGATGCGCCTCCCAGGTGTCCTTTGGCCAGAACCTGCTGCTATCCGGAGTCAAGACTTCATCCACTAGCACAACCGCGTTTCCATTAGCCCTGTCCAAGCCGAACTCGAACTTTGTATCGGCAAGGATGATTCCAGTCTCTTCAGCCCGAGCGGCTGCGACCAGATAGATTTCAAGACTCAGCCTCTCCACGTCTGCTGCAACCTTTTCGTCGCCGATAAGGGCCCTCGCTCGTTGTGGACTGATGTTTTCATCTTTGGCGCCGGCTTCTGCCTTCGTGCTTGGTGTCCACAACGGCTTAGGCAGCTTTTGTCCCTCAACGAGACCGCTTGGGAGAGTGATGCCGTGAACGGTGCCAGATTTCTTGTACTCGGACCATGCAGAGCCAGTGATGTAACCGCGTACGATCGACTCAATTGGGACAATTTCGAGGCGCCTTACTTGCATGCTTCGGCGTTTAAGTGCCTCGTAATGTGGCCGGTCGAGCGACTCCAGAGCTTTGGGCAAAGAACGAGAAATGAAATGTGTCTGGAGCGTGGGAATGTGGTCCTTGAGGTATTGAAACCAGTAGACACTGGAATGGTTAATTTTTGTCGGTGTGTGTTATGTGCATGCTGTACCTCATTTGTGTAAGTAGTGCACCCTTTCCTGGGATACCCTGCTGATGCATCAGTACAAAGACAGGTCAATTCAGCTTGCCCGGACTCTGATTGAGCCTCGAGGTTCAATTGGCGTACATTTTCCATGACCACATCGTATGCGGATATTCTGTCGCTCGCAATGAACAGGAGTGTCTGCTCGTCCACAGCGAAGAGATCGCGAACTTTGCCCGAAGCGACTTTCGGCAGCTTGCCGCCGATATCCACTTCTACAACAGTCGAAGACGCCATATCGAGTGTTTCTGTGTTTCACGGAGGCCGCATACACAATTGCCGTATTGAGGTTGAGTCAGTGGAAGAGGGGCTTGGTGCAGATTCGTGGCCGAACTAGTGGGGTAGCTTCTCTGGCTTGTGCCCCGCAGCGCATCCATGTGAGAGTATGGATAAATATTACAGTTCCGCTACAGAATTGGGTATATATATATGCGCCTTCAACAGCTCACTTTGTCTGCGAGCGGGATGCCACTGTCAACGATGCTATCTAGGCCTTTGAATCCTTCCTCTACCACCCACCTCTGGCTATGCTGTTTCAATATGTTGCATGCATGTCCAACAACTAGTAGGCCGGGCGGGCGACTGCCTTCTTCTTCAACAGCAGCACATACGTGTTCTAGTGTCGTTCTTATTACTCTCTGATCTGGACAGCTTGCCCGTTCGAGCACAGCACAGGGTGTGTCTATTGGGTAATCATGCTGCTGTAAAGACTCAACCAAGGCAGAGAGTCGATGCAGCGACATCAGCAGGACGACCGTACGTGTCTGAACATATGCCGGAGGGACAAGAGGAGCACCCTTCCGACCCGTACCAGTGCAGACTAGTACCTGATCAGCTACGCCACGATGGGTCAATGGAATATCGGCGAAAAGTGGTGCGCTGAGCGCGCTCGTGATACCGGGCAAGACAGTCGGTAGGTAGCCATGGGATCTGAAGAACAGAAATTCTTCTCCGCCGCGGCCATAGATGTATGGATCGCCCTGTTTGATGCGTACCACCCTTTTGCCAGCTTTCAGCCCTTCCAAACCCCATTCCAGTAGCTCTTCTTGCGCCTTGTCGGCATTACCGGGGAATTTTCTAGCGATATGAACTGTTGCCCGCCGGGGTACCAAGTCCAAAATAGCACTTGGAACTAATTTATCAGCCAGTACTAGATCGGCCGAGAGTATTGCCTTATGTGCTGCCTGCGTGAGCAGATCTGGGTGCCCAGGACCAGAGCCCACTAATGCAATTCGTCCAGCGGCTCCGATGAATTGTTCAGGATCAGCCTTTTGCTTTAACCGAGAGCTGGCATAGTCGTGTAATACGGCTTCCACATCGGCATCGGAGATTGTCGCAAGACGACGAAGCGGCCAGTATTCACAAATCTGCGAAAGCCAGCGCATCCGGCGACCACGAGCGATCTCGGCACTTTCGGAATTTATAAGCTTGTTGAATGTAGCGGTTTGTCCAGCGTCCTCCTCCTCTACCTCCAGATCTTGAGATAGCTCAGCAGCATGGTCTTCTTCCCAGATGCGCCGCCGCATTGTACCCAATCGCTCGACTGCATCACCAAGATGTGCTGGAAGGGACGACGCTATCTCTCTACGGATCCGCGCGGAGAGTTTACATCCTTTGCCAGATGTTGTAACGCCAATCTGTAAGGGACCGTCGGTGTGGGTGGACAAAAGCGTGAACGAAGAGAGGTTTGGAGCATCGGTAACGTTGACTGGAATTCGAAGGCGTCGACACGAATTCGAGATGAGTGTGCCTGTGCGTCTGTCAGTATAGAGAAGGGGTACATTTGATTCTGAACGCACTGAGGTTTCCTTTCCCTCCCGCAGTCACAAACACAGCGTCTACAACGTGATCCACCTCCTCGCGGCCCAGTGTTGTGAGATCCTCGTTCCGAAAGTTACGTTTCAACCATTGCACCTGCCCATCTTCGATACGCTTAGCCAGGCCGTAGTGCAGAGTCGCATCTTCGGGTGCGAGTAGTAACGGCCTGGCGCCAACTTCGAGAGAGCGTGTGCATCGTGCAGCTGCGAGTGGGTTGGACCCAATTATTAGGTGTATGTGTGACGCTGAGTCCACAGCAGTAAGAAGTGCTGGTGCCATGTATGGCAACTGGAGAAGTTGAACAGAAAGTTGCGAGCCAGCCAGAGGAAGAAGACCAGACGAAAGTTATCAAGCTCGCGATCGCGCAATTGCGGGAGGCAAGCCAATTACGCGATGCCCTCCAGGGTTCTTTTTTGTTCCGATATCGATAGCGCTAGTCTACTTTCGGTGGCGAGCGGGCTGCCGAGGAGAAATACCCCTCCAGACAGCCCAATGGCGAGCGCGGAGATAGTGAGCCAGAATTACCAGCGAGTCACAGCTCTCAGATGCATCGAGAACCAGCCCGCCGAGGAGATGGTCGACATCGAGGATCTCCGGAGGACATGCTGCGTTAGAAGAATGATGATCCTCTGCAAATCGTACAACGAAAGTCTCCTGACGTGTGGCGTAACGAGTACCGTGGTGTCCTTCGTTTGCGAGTAGAGTTCTCATTCCAATTGCTCTTCACGCCCCATGACGATATGCAGAGCCTTGCGACTTAGCAAGACGTTATGTTCCAGCGCGTTCAGCTTAGCCATGGCCGAGATAAGAGCTGGGTCCTGGGTCTCGACTCTGATCTTCTCTTTCACGCGCACGTCCTGGTCCCGGAACTTGAAGACTTCATCACTTCGTCGTGGGCTGGCGCACGCGTTTCCTCCCAAGCACCATACAGCCTATCCCGCAGGTTGAACCCAGTGTAACCCTCGTCAGCAGCTGCATTCTGTCCTTCGAGCGTGCGTATCTCAAGCACCAAGGCGGCGTCAAAGACGTAGAGTGGAAGGAGACATTGGAAGGAGCGGCGGGTCGAATATGTGCTCGTCGAGCGGGCTCTCCCACCATGGCCGCTGGATGTCCGAGTGTCCCTTGAGCGCCTGGCGGGCTTCTTGGATGTGATCGTGCAGTAGGCGCAGTTGTCCGGCGACAAAGTTGGCATTGGTAGCGTCGCCGGTCCATGTAGTTACGTCGATCACGTCAAGGCATGTGTTGATGGCGGTACGTATAGCCGTCAGCTGGGGGACAACAAGCGTGGGAGCTTGCGGCGCAGATGATATAGCCAGATCTATCGATGACGCTCCGCGCGGCGGTGGAAGGCTTGCCAGTCGGAGCTTGACATTCTAGAGCACTCATTTAGCAAGCTGAAGATGTTGCGGCGTATGCAGGAGAGCTTACGCCTTTGACGATGCGGGTTCCCACACGCGTCACTAGACCCTTCAGGCTCTCAGAGCGCAACGATGATAGCACCAGCGTCGAGCCACTCTCTGACGGCGCAAGGAGGGCAGCGCATTCTTCAATCCCGGCCTTGAGCGACTGCAACGTGTCGCGCAGCTGCGCAAGCAGCCATTCGAGCTCGCGGGCCTGCACAATAAGTCAACGACGGTGCCTCATGGCGCGGCTACACAGCGTCCTGCCTACCTGCGATGCGGCCTGTTCGCGGGCCAGCTGAGCGTCGTCCGTGGGCGGCCAGACAGCAGTAGACATGTTTTACTGGAACCTGAATGCAGAGTGTGTCGTCGTCGGTTGCTAAACTTGCGTGCTTGCCTACATCACCCTTGTACATGGTCCATGCCTCGGCTGCTCCCATGCTTGCATGGACTTGATCCCCGTAGCAGATCAATGTGCATGTATCGTATACCTATCTAAATACTGTAACAATATATACTTGACGATTTGTGCTCAAACGTCCCCGACCTGACGATCGTCAATTGCCCACGAAATGGTCCACGGTGGTGTTTTCCACGTGCGGCTATGATGCAATGCGACATCATCGGCACTGCCGGAGCTTCTGTCCACCTTGTACCCCATCCACGCCATCTCTAGATCTACCCAATACGTCACACTGAACCCCAACTTTCTTTAAACAGGCTGCGACCCCATCTGCATCATGCCTGTTTCGTTCCGCTCTCATCCGGATTGTCCTGAAATATCAACGCCTCAAGCAGCATTGGATTGCCATTGTAAAGTTGCTGTCTGCACTTGATCGCGCCTGCCATGGTTGCTCGTGCGTTACGCCCCTGTCCCATATCTGCATCTGTGTATGCTTACTGGTATAGGACCTATACTCGGCTTAGTAGCCCTATTCCTCCTGGCCGGCGGCCTCCTCCTGCACTGGTTCCTCGTGCTCTCCGGCGGCGTCAACAGCTCGCCCGAGAACCAATTCTACTTCCTCGAGGCATCCACAAGCGGCATCTCCAACGCACGTAACCCGTCGCGATGGACTTTTTGGTCTGTCTGCGGTGTCGATGGAAATTCGCACAACGCAAATTGCGGAGCGGTGGTTCCTGCTCTGCCGTTCGATCCTCCGCGTAACTTTTTCACGCGTCAAAATGTTCCGGACAGCTTCATCGGCACCCACCATTACTTCTATCTATCTCGGTTCATGTTCGCCTTCTACCTCATCTCCTTCTTTTTCGCCAATATGGCCTTGTTCACCGGCTTTTTGGCGCTCTTCAGCCGTCTGGGGGGCTACCTAAGCGCCCTCACCACCTTCGTCGCCCTGTTCTTCCAAGCTCTTGGAGCAGCTCTAATGACGTAAGTTCCCACACCAAGCCGATGCGGCCGCACAACGTAGTGCAATGCTGATCTCCCGCTAGTGCCTGGGTAGTCCAAGGGCGTAACGCGTGGCGCAGGAATGGCTTCGATTCGCATGTCGGCACCAAGCTGATGGCATTCGCCTGGGCTACCTTTGTTTGCTACTTCCTGGCTTCAATCTTGTTCTGTATCGGTGGCACTGTCGGCCGCGAGTCCTCTGGAAGTTCTCGAGGGATGAGCCGTAAGAGGTCGACACGGTCTAGCCGAAGCAGGGGCAGCTTCCTGGATTCGGAGTCGCAGCGTAGGGTAAAGGACAATTACTCCTAGTTTTGGTGCCTCATGAGTGGCGCGGCCGGATCTTTGTCGTTGGGAGTCTGGTGGGGCAATCTAGGGCGAGCTCTTTTTGGAAAATGTGCGCATACTCTTGTGATCTGCGCAATCACGTAATGTATATTCGACCATGCTGTGTAATGTATTTATATTTCGTACATACTCGACTACGTCGATTTTTGGTAGAATATACCCTCACTCGTTCTTCCTGCTCAGACCTGTTAGAGTTTTCTCTGGACGTGTCTGAGGAAACACCATCTCATCGGCTGCTGTTGCTGGGCTGATCGGAATGCTTAAATCCTGCATGGGCGCTTCAACGACGAACAACTCTTCTCTGTCTGGTATACTGGGCGTTTCCGCAACCGACTTCCGCTGGCGTCGCTTGGGTAGCGGTGGCGGTGTGTCTGGTACAGCCT
This sequence comes from Paraconiothyrium sp. Pb-2020, assembly GCA_022419385.1. NCBI lineage: Eukaryota > Fungi > Ascomycota > Dothideomycetes > Pleosporales > Didymosphaeriaceae > Paraconiothyrium > Paraconiothyrium sp. Pb-2020. The sequence goes on along the minus strand of JAJUBI010000003.1, from coordinate 4,181,029 downwards.
CATCCGAAGCCGACTTCTTCACATGAGGTCGATCAGTTCCGAGGTGATCGGTCTCAGCCTCTACCGGGATCTCGCTGACGTGCGGTGACGCCGGAGCAGACAGTAATGTGGGAGTCTTCGCACCCACGGGGACTCTCTTCGCAAGATTCACCAAAGCGGAAGCGGTCTGAGCGCTCCATGTCCCTCTTCTGTCCTTCGCAGGATGTGGAAGCGGAGTGCCAGGAGGTGGTAGAGGCTGACCCCGTCCGATTGGCCCCTGGGGGATCTGAAGTCCGTTCTTCGAACCACTGCGTGAATGCTTAGCCTCATTCGACTCCTTTCCTTCGCTTCCTTTCGGAGGTGAGGTGCCAGTAGGATCATTGGCGTTTGCAGTCTGACGAGTAGCAAGCCACTTCTTGGCTGCGCTTGTTGCAGTGTTCAAGGACTGGTTGAGCGTGAGTCGTTTTTGCGACGAGGCAGCCTCACTTAGCTGCTCCGTTCCTTTTTCAGGACTGGTGTTCCTCCTGGTTCCAGTTGATGTCTCTTGGGCTGGCATGGTAGCTAATATGTCGTCGAAGCTTTGAGTAGGTTTTACCCCCTTACCACGGTCAGGGGAAGAGGAGTGCCGCCGCTCAATAGATGTTCGGACCCGGGATGGGGGTGGTGGGTCCGATGGTAACAAAGGTGGCGATCTTGCAGCCGTATCTTTCATCAGCGCAGCGGCATTGGCATCCTCTCCACGCTCAATGCTCTGAGAGTAAGCCGGGTCCGTATGGACTGTGGGACTTGCCGCACCGGCATGCGTGTAGGAGCTGGCTCGCATTGGTCTTGGCTTGATGCGAGGGGATTGATCAACTAGTGGCGATATCTCTGAGCTGTCTTCGATTGGCTCTGACTGTGTGGTATTCCTTTTGTACAGATTGTTCAAGCCCAAGCTAGACATGCTCTTTCCTGCGTCAGTCGAGGAGCTGTAGACAGCGCCCGAAGTTGATGCAATTCCCGAGGGCAGATCATCGGGAAGAGCTTGGGCAGGCTCTACAGGAGCGACGTGGGATCCAATTCCCGAAGCAATCTCGTCTTTCCAAATACCGCCTCGGAATTGGCGCGATTCTGTAGCAAAAAAGGGCATATCATCCCAATTCGGTAACACCAGGGTCTCATTGACTACTTCCCGGATGCGACTTTCGATCGCGCGCAGGATAACCCCATAAGTAATCTGTCGGGAGCTCACAATGGGCTCGACGGACAGCTCCATCTTGGGAGGAACTTCAAAAGTGACCCACAGCCGGTTGCTCGGCGGAGGCTTTACCCGGATCAATATACGACCTTCCAGATTCTTCAAAATCGTTGCAAGAATGATCGTGACCTCTCGAGGCTTGAAGCGAGAGCCAAGCTCAATTCGTGCCACTGCCGATATGTCAATACGAAAGTTTCCCTTGTAACTGACATCAGCTTCAACAGTCAGGTCACCATCTACAGTCAGTTCCTTCAGCTTTGGATTAGTAATAAATGGCGGCATGTCTCCCATATCCAATTTCTGCACCTTTACGCTGCTGATCAAGCCTGGCTTCTGCACGCGGTCTATCTTCTTCGTGATCTTCGTCCAGATAAAATTCTCGATATGCTTGGTCTTGTACATGGCCAAGAACAGTCTTCCTATCAAAGCGTTGATCCAACGGGTGTTGAAGTTCTCCTCAGAGGCATGGAGCTGTTGCACGAGTTTGATCAGATCTGCAGGATTGAACTTCAGCGGCGGCGGCGGGCCTGGCGATGACTCTACATGACTCTCCTGGCTGCGTAACATGGCATGATAGAAGTCTTCTTTCTCCGAGCAATTGTCAGAGAATAGATAGTACGATCTTGAGTCGCCAATGGTGCTTGCCGGGTCTCTTGATGCTAAACGGATGCAGTTACGCTTGATCCATAACTCGCCCTCCGGGATGTGTTCGCCGCCGGCATATATAGATACGGAATAGTGTGCGAGGGATATCACATGGCGGACCTCGACTTGTTCGGAGTCATCGTAAAGCATGAGATGGCCAAGTCTTTTGATGTTAGCTTTGGACTACAGGTTAGTGGAATAAGTGCAATGCAGACCTCAAGACGATGTAAAAGACGTTCCGCGTCTTCTTGCTCTTTCCTTGAGATGGACTAAAGGTAGGGCTTGCAGCCTTGTTTCTGTCAAATATGCTCCGGTACATGGATTGGTAGACGCTCGGGCTTTCCATAGCTGTTACCGCGCCTGTTGCTGGAGTGGTTCGCTCCGGCGGCTTTCCGTTGACACCACCCGGTACGTATTCTCGAGACACAGCGAAATACCCAGACGCCGCATCTGGGGCATGTTTGGCTTTCAACTTGCGAAGTAGATCCTCTCCCAGACCAGATTCCCAGTCATTGTGCTCTGCCTCAGCTTCCTTGTCCGGCAAACCTGGCGTCGCCTCCTCTAGGTTGTGGTTTGCATCGCGCGTGCCCAAGGTCCAGAATGTCCATAACAACAGCGGCAGAAATGTGAATCCGCCGATGATGTATCCTATCAGCAATCCCAGCCCCAGGCCGCCCATCCTCTACTATGAGCAGCTGCCGCCTCTTGTGACCGACTCGCCCCTCGAACACCTTGTGCGAGCGGAACCCCAAGCTTTCAAGTGCATTCCACACTTGATACGTTGGCCCTCTATTTCCTTCCCCGTCGTCAAAGGAAAGAGTCCACCCGTACGTTCTTCTGGTACGTGTTTACCGGCATGCGCAAGCGAAGCAAGCGGCGGGGTTCGGGCGGGGATAGAGCGGTGCGCATGCAGCAACAGATAGCGAATGAAGCCAGCGACGGGTTCAAGATACTCTGGTAGCGGCGGGACGATCGAGGACGGTATCGATTCTAGGTAGAAGAAGCGTTCATCAACAGGATTCCAAGGCTGTACACAACGCGTTCCACGTGGTCGGTCTCGGACTGCGGAGCGGAGGTGCATCATAGCTGGTCCGAGCGTGCCCACCTACCTGCACCAACACTAACGTACTCCACCATGCAGTTATGTAGCTTTACGTGGTCGAGGTACTGTTGATGTACGTATGCATTTTTCAAAAAGTCCTCGTAAGGCACTCAGTATCTACGTAATGCACGCTGATATACCCCCCATTTCAAGCTCAGATACACCCTGACGCGCCCTGCCCTTCCATACTCAAGATTGAGCCTAATGGCTTAAGCGTAGATGCATGTCTTCGCTTGAATTAGATAGCTATGCAAGCATGTGCGCGAATGACAGTGTCTTCGCATACCCAATTAGATGCAACTTCGTACATCAGCCTACAACACGGCTGCTGAAGAAAGACGTTTGACGAAAAGCGTCCGACCACAAAGGAAAGGATACATGGCTTGAACAGAAGCCACACTCCGTCGTGTCTAAAGGCAACCAACCAATGGCGCGTGTCCAAAAACGTGTTCGTGGACCGAAATTAGGTCTGTAAATGGCAAATGCTTCATTGCCATCGTGTTCTTGAAGGGAAGAAATACAATGCCGGAAGGATCCAACGGCAGATTATTCGAAGAGTAAAGCTTGTCTGAAACCATTCAAGCAAGGTCGAAACGCGACGATAATAAAGGCCTCGTACAGGAGCAGAGGAGAGCTTTGGCTGCCCCCCTGTTGCCCAATGGTAGACAATGCGGAGGACGAGGATCTGCAAACATTCGTCTCTGGACTGTATGTCGGTCAAGAAGTAGTTAAAATTGTGTACAAGGAATCCCGTCCAGACTGTCGTGATAATGCGACCGGAAAGAGGACTAAAGCCAGAAATGTATCGAGCGGAGTGGGAGCTTCTTTTAGTGAACTTGTGGAGATGTCGGCGAGCGATAGATCATCTTTTTGACCTTAACGCGCGTCCACAGGTCTAGGCTCTCAAAGGGTTCCTACGGCGTTTCATTCGGCAAGGGACGTGTCCCTGAGCCGATGCGAAAAACATAGCCCCCAGGAGCTGACTCGACGCGAATATGCGCCGTTGATCGTGTGCTATGTTAGAGGTTACATTGCACTAGCTCCAGGGTACCTGTGAAGGCATAAAGTTAGCACAGACCTCAGCCGATTACGGGCGCTGTCATAACTAACCGTCCTGCACCAAGCCCGGCGTTCGCCATAGGATTGATGCCACCACCACGGCCTCCTCTGCCCCGTCCTCTACCCCCACCGCGTCCGGGTGGACCAGCTCCTGGTATCGCGAAATCAGGATTGGCAGCGTTGGCCTCTAATATAACATCTTCTTGTCTTAACGGACGCCGTGGACCATACGGACCATACGGACCGGCAGGCATGGGAGGTCCTATAGATTAGCAACATTAGCATGTTGGCAAGAAGTCTATACATTCTTGTGGTGACTTACCTGGTGGTGGTTTCCAATTGGGATTGACCCCGCGTTGAGAGACCGAAGTAAAGTGGGATGTTTCCGATGCTGCTGGGGACCGAGAACCATCGTCTTCAAACGAATGACGCAGAAGATTTGGGTCACTGATGTTCAATGAGGGATTGGAATTATTGAAAGGCACGTTAGAATTGCTGAAAGGCGCATTCGGGAGACCACCAGGAACCAATGCAGAAGGAAGGACTCCTGACGGGCCAGCATTAGGCATAGGTTCCGCAAATTTGGGGTCCACGTCTTCGTAATAGTAATCCGAAGTTCGTTCATTACCAGGAGCTCCAACCGTCGACAACTGCGCGGGCAGTTCGACCGGGGAATCCTGAATTGGTGACAGGCCGCGACTATGGCTGCTGTGCGTTGGTATCGTTTGATCAGAGTTGTTGTGCCAGCCTGCAGTGGCCACCATGGGACGAGCCTCTTCCTGCGTGGAGTATTCTGAAGAAGGACTCATTGGCCCAGACGGGCGCCGCTGAGGAGCTTGGGCGGGGAATCCGCCTTGTTGCAAAGCGAGCATTCCCTGAACGTCCCCATCACTCTCTCGCAAACCATAGCCTTGGTTGGCGCCATTCCTCGAATCCATTTCGATGGCTTGTCCGACTGGCATTCGCTGTTGCGTGGCCGGTGACGGACCACGTGCGTTATACTGTCCGGAGGGTGCGCCTTGGCCGTAGATGTCATTATTGTAACCAGGTGGGGGAGGACCTCGCCCAGGGTTCCCTGGTCCTGGGCGCGCTCCTCCATTCCAACCTGGTGGTGGCGGCCCTCGCATACCTCCTCTTAGTGGTGGCCCGTATCCTCCTCTTGGTCCATAGCCTCCTCTAGGCCCACCTCGTCCACGACCGTACGCTCCACCTCTGCCAGGCGGTGGCCCCATCCGAGGTACGTTTTGCATAGCATAAGGGTCAGTAGGCATGGGCGGAATTGGATTTCCATATTGATCTACCGGCGGTCGTCCACGGCCAGAGGGAGCCCGACCAGGTGGCATCGATCTGTCATCAGAGCGAACGCTGCTGGTAGTCTTGAGGGAGGGGTTACGAGCGTTGAGCGGTATGGTGTCGTCTTGCATCCCCGGCTTCTGCACTTCATACGATGCGAATCCCGCTTTCTTAGAGTTGTCGGAAAGCATCGTTTCGCCAGACATAGGAGGCGGGGACTCAGCCTTTGGTAAAGCATCGACAGTGGAGTTGGCAATGGCATCGCCGTTACGGTTGGCGTAGTAATTCTGACCATTCATCTCTGCGTTTTCTGCGATCCTTCTCTTTCTCGCCTTGCGACTGACCAAGGTTCGCCTCATAGCGCAGGTCACCACGCCGCTCGCGACAATGATGATGGTAGCTGCCAGGACGATCCATCCCCCCCATGCCAGGTGGGGGACAAAGAGCAGGATATCCACCAGAAACGCGAGCAACGACACAAGCAGCGTAGGAAACGTGAAGATAAGCAGCGCAAGCAAATAGCGCGGCGAATGGGCTGGCGAGTGGAAGTGCGCAGCTACGGCGAGAGAGAAGCATATGAGCGTCATGAGCGCAGCCACAGGATGCACGATGAGAATCGAAGAGAGCGAGTGACGAGTCGCTGAGGGCAGCGAGAATTCGGAATCTGGTGCATCGGCGAATAGATTGTCTACGGCGGCTCAACGTCAGCGGTGGTCAACAGCATTGCTACTCAACGCGTCCGTCTCATCGTTCTTCCTTTCACGTACCAGTGTCGTAGCCAATCATTGGCCCCTTGCAATTGTCGCCATCGCAGTAGCCAAAGGTGCCAAATTTGACGCCGCGGAAGGTAGCGAGTGGAATGCCCTTGATTATGGGCGTGGAGATGGTGGACAGGAGAAGCAGCGCGAAGGCGGCGAAGAAGAGTATCGAGAGGGGCGTTGCCGGTCGCAGCATCTTGACAGAGACGGTCGGGCGTGGGCGAAGTCCAGCCTCAGCAGAGGCGACCGGTCGTGCTGCTGTGCAGAGGTGGAAGAGACAGGACCGCGGCGTGGGTGCAGGCGGTCGCGCTCAGACAGCTAGATGAGACGGAGATGGGCCGTACGCTCTACGCGCGACGTCTCTGACAAGCGAATGACCGGGCCTGGAGAAGAGCGCAAAACTGGGCCAGCATTCCGGTTGCAATTCCGATTGCGGTACCTGCGCAGCGAGAGGGAATTGGGCGACGAGCGACGTGAAGAGCGCGGTGTGCAGCGGAGCCGTTGCGAATCTGTGGGGTGAAGCGGGCGTCTAGGCAAGTGGTGCTCAGAGTCCCACCACGCGGCGCCCCGTCTAGTGCACAAGATACGAGATGACCTTCGGTAGAAAGACCAGATTGGAGTAGCGCGCCATGCATCGGCTCGCCAACAGGTACCTTCGTACTTGTGTGCGCTCACCGTGCCCCGACTGCGCCTGGTCGATCCACGAGCTTCACACACCGTCTGGTACGAGGCGGGAGATGAGCGTCGCCATCTTCTTAGCGGCTAGACGCCTCGTCAACCGTCAAGGAACATCTGCATCAGAAAGAGCCGCACGCTGGGTATACATTCCCCCTATTGGACCCATACAGGTATAGCGTTAAGCCCCCAATCTCTTGCTCCACACAGCCGCGACGGTTTGACCCCTTGTCCGCCCAATCTAAAACATGCACCGTCTGCTTACATAGCTCCACACGTTATCTTGACACAGGCACATCTTGAAGTTGAAATGTTTGATTCTTTTTAAAGGACCATCGTTATGCGCACTCTGCAGTGTCCCAGATCCGTTCATATCCCATTGAGCGACCAAACGCCTATTCTGGGTATCCCAGACATGCACACAACTCATTCATCATCCTCGCATGCCTTCTATACGGCATCCACGACTACACCAGTCCCCATCTAGTGACCAGCAAGAGCGTAGGCCCTGCGGCGGTCACGCTCCTCAGCGATGGAGAGCTTGACACCCTTGCCCTTGGGAAGAGAGATCCATGGCTTTTCACGGCCAATGACGCTGCCAGATGATTAGCGGTGATGGCTGAGATCGGATCTCCAGGCAAACTTACAATACGTTGCTCTCACGGGTGGTGAACTCGTTGTCCACGGCATCCTTGACGTGAACAATGTTGAAACCTCCGTCGTGGCGCTCACGGTGGGTGATAACACCGACACGACCCATGTTGTGTCCACCAGTGATCATGACGATGACACCAGTGTCGAACTTGATGAAGTCGGTGATCTTGCCAGTGGCGAGGTCAATCTTGACGGTGTCGTTGACCTTGATGGCAGGGTCGGGGTAACGGATCCTGTTTCGTTCAGTACATATTTTTCGACGCAGCCAGAGTCTGGTCTGTTGCTCGGTGCCGAGGATGGCTCCCTCGACACCTTGCCCAAACTGTGCCCAACGGCTGATAGAGGCGGCAAACTCACGTTCGCGCATCATGCGTAACACAGTAGGGAATTCCACCACGGCCGAGCTGAACACGCTTGACCTTGCCCAACTTGTATGCGGCCTCCTCGCCAGTTATCCTGTGCACGGTGTATCGGCCCTTCGTGTCGAAGACAAGGCGGAAGTTCTCGCCGGTCTTGTCGAGAGTGATAACGTCCATCAACCCAGCAGGGAAGGTGGAGTCAGTGCGGACCTTGCCGTCGACCTTGACAAGGCGCTGCATGAGGATCGACTTGACCTCACGAGCATTGAGGGCATACTTCAAGCGGTTTCGCAGGAAGATGACGAGGGGCAACGAGTCGCGGAGTTTGTGAGGACCGGGGGAAGCCTTAGGAGCATAAGCACCGGAGAGCTTGTCGAGAAGCCAGTGCGAGGGCGCACTGAGACGCTTCTGGTGCTTCTTTCTGTTGTCGCAAATCAGCGAAAATTCCAGAGAGACGAGGTGCGCCACATCTCGCGAGGGAGCGCGTCGGCAATTGCATGAGATGCGCTTCGGAAGAGTAGACTTACGGTCCACGGCCCATGTTTGCTGTGTTTTGGAGGGTTAGTGGAGGATGCTGAAGTTGAAGTGTCGCTGTCGGAGCGATTTTGGAAAACAGTGTGCTCTCTCGCTAACCCACTAGCGTTTTCGCACGGCCCACTTCAAGTCTTGGCCTACTAGTTCTCGTACCCTCCACGAAAAGTCGTCTTAATGAGATCAAACATCGACACACATAATGAAGATTGATAGATGGTGCCCTACACAATGTCGTTTCTTCGGAGCGGATCCTTCTCTAAAAGGGCTGGGTTGCCCTGCACTATGTACAACAACTCATGGTTCACGACGGATTTTGGCGAGCACATATCACCAGATTTCAGACTTCATTGTAGATTCATATGTTGGTGCAAGACCACAAAAATTGTGTGATAGTTGCGTGAAATCACAAAGTTGATGATAGACATACACGCACTCTATGCGTTCATGCGAACCCCTTCAATACCGCTGCTTCTGCGTTCAATATCGAGGAGCCCGCCGCGCCGATGACAGCTACGACATGTCAGTATTCGTGTCTCACTGTATTCAGTCGATCCGACTGCTTTTAAAAACTTACTATTATGGCTCAGAGCAACAAATTTGATGTCAAAGATGCCTGTTTCGTCCTCTCGTATACGACCCACGCTGACCGCATATCCTCTATCCGTCTCCCGGTCCAATCTGGGCTGCGGGCGGTCCGGTTCATCCATCACGGCAATAGCCCGGCTAGGTGCGGACGGGCATCCTAGCTTTTGAACGTCGGACACGTACTCCCTCATAGCCTGCTTGACCTGCTCGGCGCTCGGTGGAGGTCTCCTCTGGAAGCGCAGCGATACACACGCTGTGTGTCCATCGAGGACAGGCACGCGATTGCACGCTGCGGAGATCTTCATGGGTTGGTCCACAAAGCCTGTGACCTCACCGTTGACGGTGCCCAATATTTTTTGCGCCTCAGTCTCGAGCTTGTCCTCCTCGCCCGAAATGAAGGGTACAACGTTGTCAATGATGTCCATGCTGCTAACACCAGGGTATCCGGCACCTGACACAGCTTGCATCGTGACGACCGAGACTTGGTCAACGGGTCCGAACTTGGCTTGGAGCGCGGCGAAGGGGATGACTATGCCAATGACTGCGCAGTTCGAATTGCACACCAAGAAACCCTTCTCCAAACCATGGTGTTTTCTTTGATGCGGGATGACATCGAGATGTGGGAGGTTTACGGTTGGAACGACGAGTGGGACGAGGGGATCGCGACGATAGTTCTTCGCGTTGGAGAAGACGGCGAGGTTGGCCTTCAGGAAGTCCATTTCTGTAGTACATCAGCTAGTGTTCTTCGACCGTGTCTCCTCGGAACAGAGCGTACCAACTTGACCCGCAACATCGCTGTCCAGCCCCGAAAACACCAGGTCGCACTCTTTAAACTCCTCTGCTGCACACTTCTTGACAACGAGATTGCCTATGCGCTCGTTGAACGGCAGCGCCTGCTTCCATTTTACTGCATCCTTGTACTTCTTTCCGGCAGATCGTTCCGAGGCTCCCACGGCGTGCAGCTCGAAGTGTGGGTGCAGAGCGAGGAGTAGAATGAAGCGTTGACCGACCGAGCCTGTGGCGCCGAGAACGCCTGTCGAACAGGGGAATTAGTGTGATCATTGTGCAATTGTAACCGTACGTACCGCACTTCTTCTTGGGGAAATTGCTGGTCTTTGACGTAAAAAGCTCTGCGTCCATTGTGGTGTGTGACTGAACCATCAGGCTCATCTCCCCAGGCCTTACTTTTCGTGTGCTGTGACGCAGGGCGGGGGGCTAGCGGGGGGCTGATCGGAGCAGAGAAAAAGTAAGGCCACCTCCGATCGCGGAGAGCACCGGACATGGTACAACAGCCCCAACAGCCTATTACAAGCAACGCATTACATTTTGTTCAAAGACAGACACAAGCGTCCCCTCTATATGCAGAATTGACAATGAGTAGCCAGCAGATGCTTTCGGAGGTGCTTTTGGTGCGAAAAGTCGAGACAGCCACCCATGCAAACTCCCCCAGATGCAGCACTCAGGACGGAACGTCCATGATCTTTCCCGGGTTCATGAGCCAGTGCGGATCCAATGCGCCCTTGATGCTCTTCATCACATTGATCGTGTCGAGACCCAGCTCCTTCATGAGCGAGTCCTTCTTTCCCAGGCCAATACCATGCTCTCCTGTGCACGTGCCTTCCATTTCGAGAGCACGATCGACCATGTCCTTGACGCACTTCTCAACAGCAGCTCGTTCTTTGGGGTCTTTGCTGTTGTACATGATACTTTCATGGAAATTGCCGTCTCCGATGTGTCCGAGAATGCTGGCGAACAGGCCCAGCGAATCCAGTTCATTCTTGGAAACCTCTACACTCGCGTTAGGAGCCTTTCGAAGAGACGGTCTTGAAACTCACCAATGATATCAGGTAAGCGTGAGAGAGGCACGGCGACATCAGTCGACCACACCTCATCACCTTCTCGTCGAAGCGCAAGCATACTCCAAAGCGACTCTTTCCTCGCCGACCACAAAGTCTTCTGCTCTTGGGCATCTACTGCGAACTCGAAGTCACCACTTTTGTGTGTCTTGGCGATCGCCTTGACTAGCTTAACATTCTCCTGTACCTATTTACACGCAGTCAGTTCCGTTCTGGGAAAGGTAGATCCTAGGCTATACTCACCCCTGCTTTAGTGCCCGAAAACCTAGATTGCCGATTAGCATGCATGGCCTCCATGAGGTGCGATTGGTCCGATTGTACTAACTTGAAAAACATTGTAGGCATTTCTTTCCACTTCTTGGTAGTGGAGCCTGCCTTATTGACCACGCCCATCTGTACGTCGTCCATTATTTCCATCGCTGCCACGGGTATCCCTGCACGCATGACCTTCGATGCTGCAGCTGCAGCATCGCGAATTGTAGGAAATGTCACGACAGCCACGCTTGTCTCCTGGGGTATTACCGTCAGTTTGAGAGTAATCTCAGTGACGATGCCGAGAGTGCCCTCGGAGCCGATGAATAGGTTTGTCAGATTGTATCCAGCTGCAGATTTACTAGTACTCGTCAGTGTACGTGGGAACTGCCTGCACGATATCCGTACCGCGGTCGTTTTCTTGTTTTGATGATGCTTCCGTCGGCAAGAACCACGGTGAGATTGATGACCCAATCTTTCATGGTTCCATACCTGACAGCATTTGTGCCACTGTTCTGCTTTGAGTACTGCGTAGGAGTATGGGAGTGACGTACGTACCTGCAGCTGGTTCCAACCATACCACCAATTTTCGCCTGCGTGATTATCAATATGAAAGGTGAATGTGTCGCTGAGGCAGTTTCACATACGGATGGGCCAGGATCAACTGGGAAGAAAAGACCTGAATCCTTGATTTCCTCATTCAAACTCATCCACGAGACTGATGGTTGCACAACGACATCCATGCTGGACATTTCTAGTCAGTCTGCTGTGCTTTCGGGCATGCTACTTTGGCTTACTCATCGGCATGTAAAGACAGAATCTTGTCCATGTACGTGAAATCAACGCTCATGCCACCATATGGTGCAGAGAAGTTGGCCTCTAGACTTGAGCCTCCAGAGAAAGGGACTTGGAACAATCAGCATCTGGCAAGCTACAATAAGGCGCCACGTACTCATGGGTATCTTGTATTTCTGGCACGTTTTGGCTATCGTCGAAACCTCTTCTGTGGATTGGGGGTACGCCACGGCTACGGGTAGCTGATCGATATTGATGGAAGACCATTCAGAATAACCGTGTCGGAGAAGGTCTTCATCGTCCGTGCTAATGGTTTCTTCACCCAGGGCAGCCCTCAGCTCGTCAATTGCCTGACGACAAGTCAGCCGGTGAATAAGCATAGGTTCTCAAGTCATACTTTCTCCATCTCTGTTTTCGAGGCATAACGCGGCGTCTTAGAGCTGCGCCAGGGTAACGGGAAGCGATCGAAATCATGGTTGACGCCGCCCAAGTAAGCCGTGGCTCCGATCGAAGAGGCGAGAAGGAACACTCGGCTCGAGGTCCAGGACGTTTTCGGAAGGTCCTTCTTGAATCTGAAGGTCTGTTCAGCTCGGACACTCTGGCGGGATGCACCCCGCTTCAGACATGACGACGGGGAAGCAAGCAGCCTAAGCCGCAATGTGGGTTGACGGAACATGGCAGGACTAAGCAAGGCAGTTCTAATCGGGACCGAAGAAGATATGGCAGACGCCCTGGGCCATCAGAAATGCAGCAAGCTTTGGAGAAGAGCAGGCGTGAAGAACATGGCACGCGAGAAACGGGCTACAGTCGGGTAGCTGTGGTAGTATATGTACTAGCCGTAGAGCATGAGCGAAGCGGGGAGCGCTATTTTGTGACTACACGCAGTTGGCGCGCCTTTCTCTCCGAGGCATGGCTTGGATGCTATAGAAGGCCAACGCACAGGGGACGGTCGCTCTGCTCCGTGAGATGGTCCCGCTGGGCCAGTGACGAAGCGGTAGGCTGACCAAACAGCGATTCGTGGACCAAAATTTTTCGAGACGAGGCTCGATTGGAAGCGCCCAAGGAAGCCTGCATGATCACCTGCAGGGGTGAAGAAGCAAAAGCAATTGTGGGGAAGCATTGGCGATGTCAAACGTACAGGCCCTTCCAGATGGGGTTGGAATGTTGCTGTAGCGAGCCGTAACGCCATGTATGTCCATGTATGACATACAGCTGTCGCGTGATGAACACCGTGGTGAAACTGCGGGGAAGGACGACGGGAGCGGCTTTGTCTACGCCTCTTATTGGATTCACGACAGGCAAAGCCCGAGGTACCGGGAGCTGGGTGGCGAGCCGTGGGCTTGCGCACGCTCACGGCATATTTCTTTTGCCATCGGCCGCTGAGGCGCAAGGCCAGGCACGGTGCCTGGCCAGCCGTTGCGAGTCGTGAGGCTCTGCCCGTGGCATACGACAGGAGCAGCGGAGCGGAGCGAGCGGTGAGCGGCTTTGGATGGCCTGTCGTGTATCTGGAAAAAGGGAAAACGGCCCTAGGGATACGCTCTCGTAATGCACGCCTAGATGTGCCCAATATTGGAGGCAATTCCTAGATACGTGGGGGTGGAGCGCGTTTAGCACGGCCGGCACGTCGGTGTTGTCGCCAACTCAGACTAGTGCTCTGCTGCGGTGTGCAACTGCACTGTGTGCACTGTCGGACCCAGATAGTCCAGGCACCCCAAACAAACACTCCCACGGCACTCATCGATCGCCACAGGCACTCCCAACGCGCCGCTATGGCAGCGACAACCGCAGGGCTCGCACGAGAGCTCTCTACAATCATCAATTCGCCCTATCCGGTCTCGCTAGCTGTGAGTGGGCCACCGATTATGCATCTCCAGCTGCAGGACGTGCACATGACCGCTCCTAGATGGACACGTTTGATGTCAACGCTGACTTCCGAGATGTAGAAATTGGCCGAAATCTGCACAACGTCTGACGCACTCACCGTCCGCGCCTGCGTCCGGCAGCATCCCCCGTGTGCTATCGCCAAGCTCGCCTCGAGCCTTTATGACGCCCTCCCTGTGTGGCAGTGCTGCGTGATTATTCTCCGCTGTCTTTGTACGTCCTATGCTTCTCCAGGCTTAACCCCTCTGCCAGCTGACTCCTTTATGCAGCTCAATCACTAGAGTTCAAGAACGAACTCCTCTCCCGCAACCCTGGGCTGTTAGATGCATTGCTCACGAAGGCGAACACATCACAGCAAAATTTCGACCAAGTAAGCACGACACTGTTCTCACGCCATCTAAGCTGCATGGTGTAACCTGCATAGAACAGGCTGACCGCTCCCAAGTATCATGGGCTCTGTATCCAGCTCCTGGCAGATCCGTTGCCTGAAGGCGTACCTCTGCCCGCAAGCGTCCAGTCATTCTTCCTGCGGGTGTTTGGGCAGGCATCGCACCGGCCGAATGTTCAGAACTTGAAACCGATCTACTACATGCTCACCGGAGCTTGTCGTGGGTTTCTTGCCATACTACCATCTGACGCAAGGCAGCTTTTTGATGAGCAACTGTGCCATATTCTCAGAGCGAAGAGTGAAGACCTCATGCTTTCGTTGTGGTGTTTCGGGGTTGCAATTCTCGCAGAACAGTGGGTAGATTCAAAGGCTCCGAGGAACATCCGCTGATCATTCGCGTGTGGCTAGTCCGGAGCTCATTGATAGTGCACATAGAAGTCACAAGCATGCCGAAGATACTGTAGCGAACGCCCGACCTACCGTGGTATGGACCACTGCCACAGGTCGGAAGCTGTTTGGATCTCCAAATGCTGGCAAGAGGACAACTAAGCTGGCCTGCTTGAGTGTAATTTGGGCGCTCAGTAAAAAATCCGGTGTCCCAGATGACGAGGCCTTACAAGGCATCAGTAAGTTACATCCAGCCTCCAAATACGTGCTCAGATATCACGCAGAAACATGATTTTCTGGATACCACTAGAATCATCTTCTTCGTGATTCGATTATGCTAACATCGTACTTCCGCCACAGGGATAGCGACCCACGCCTTGCAACTGATTGACCGAAGTATATCAGAAGAATGGGCTAACACGGACATGAACGCGAACACGATCACAAAGCTGTGGGAGAAGATCCAGCTATGCGACAACAAGCCCGCCATCCAGTGCGAGGCTCTTTACTTCTACGCTCTTGTGTGCGGACAGACGAAGCTATCTCCGTCGGTGGTAGAGTTGTACGAGGCAGTCTTGATGAACGTGAATGGCTTGGGATCTATGGAATCACAGAAATCGCTGTCATTCTCTTTGCCTTTGTTCGCGGTAAGTGCTGGCGTACAGCTCCCACACCAGAAGCGTTCACCTTGTCCTAACTATATGTAGAACCGCATGCAGCAAGCTTCGGTGCAATCTCTCCTGTGTAGGTTACTGAAAACAAACTATTCTCCTACTTCAGTCGAGGAAGTGCAGAACGCCACGGCGCTAGCCAACGAAGTGGCTGCTACCGCGTTACATCATGAGATATTCCGCTCCCACATGATAGCGGCATTGTCGAACTCAGGAATTCAAGGAGATGTCGAGGCGTTTTCAGCATGCTGTACTCATGCCATTGAACAAGATCGGTCAAGCTTCTGTCCAAGCCACAACAACATGATTCAGCGACGATGTGTCTCAGCAACAATGTCTATGTTACTCACTATCATTCTCGCTGCTGGGCCGGAGCAATCCCAACGCACGTTGTCTCCGCTAGGAATCGCTTTGGTTGAGAAGCAAGGCCAGCTTTCAATGCCTGCGACGCAATGCACGCATATCCCAGGATCTCGCACTCCTTTCCCCTCGGTTTCGCTTTTCGAGCAACAGTGTACACCTATTTCTAGCCTTCCTCTACAGGATTGGCGAGGTCGCCTCAAAAATGAATTAGAGAACCAGGCTTCCTTTCAAAGTGACTCGCTTATTCGAGCAGTTGTGCAGATCTGCCATGATCTAGAGAGCCGATGCGACACGATTGAAGGCCCACTCCGTGTAGAACGGGAACGAACAACAGCACTCGAGGAAGAGCTATCCCGATCCCGCGTGTGTGTGGAGTCTCTAGAACAGAAACGCGTTGACGACAGTCTCTACCTCGGAACCCTCGAAGCGGAGAAGACTCAGTTGGAAAAGGACAATGATGATCTCCATGCTCGGCTTGAAAACCTGCGAATTGAGCTAGACAAGTCGAATTTGCAGGCGGACACTGCCCTTCGTGAGGCCCGTGAGGCTGAGGAGGCTTACAATGACACGGAGATGCGTCTGAGGTCTGTCATCCTCCAACATGAGGAGACTATCGAAAATGAAGTGAAGAAGCAAGAAGCTTTACGCGAGAAGACCGCTGCACTCGGCGATGCGCTTGGAAAGCAGGAGGTGGAAATGCACGAACTCGCTAATCAGTACGACGACCTTCAGTCTCGTTTCGAGAAAGAAAAAGACGCCTTGGAGGATCAACGACAGACAAATATCCGACTGGAGGGTCGTTGCACCGACTTACAAAATAGTCTATTCGAAGCGGAGCGCGGCTTGGACGAAGCAAAGCAATCTACTCTTCACAAAGAGGAGGAAATAGCTCGAATCGCTAGAGAAGCTGCTGCTCTGAAAGGTGATCTGCAACAGACAAGAGTTGACCTAGTAACGATCACCGGAAGACTCGAGGGTGAGTATTCTTCTCAATGGCTTTTTGGGCATCACATTAACTTGTCATGTTCATCAGATCTACAAGTTCGCCACCATGAGCTTGCTCAATCTTCTACCAAAGCTCTGCAAGAAATTGAGGCGCAATGTGAAAGCGATCTTGAGGCCGCAGCCTCGAAAGCTGCTGAAGAGTATCATCTTCTACATGTAAGTAACGCCACTACGCACGATGAATTCCTTCTCGGTCAGCGATATTATAGTCTGGTGACCCAATCGGGATCCGACGTCTGGCGGTCTTGTGATGTCTATCATCGCTAATCGAGGCGTCTGGGTATGGGAAATACTGTTTTCGTAGCTATCGAGGCACTCAAAGCACCCTTGCCAATTGTTAAGAGCAAAACTGACATCACCGTTGTACGCTGCAGGAAGCTTACGATGGCATCCAACGAGACTTCGAGCGAGCTCAAGCTTCCATTGCACCACTTCAAGTTCAGCTCCAGGAGCTTGAAAAAGAATGCGTCAGGAAAGACAATGAGCTGGAAGATTTGAAGGCTTGGCAGAAACGTGTGTTCACCTCGATGGGATTGGCCCCACCTGCGCCGGGTCCCGCACCCACACACGCGACAGAGGGTATTACCAACACGGCTATGGACCACTTAGCAGATGCTTCATCCTTGTCAAGCTCTGAAGTCTTCGAGGAAGGCTCCACGCCAAAACGATCGAAACCGCGGCCTTCTTCCAAGGACCTTTCCACTCGAACGTCATACAACAATCCTTCTACCATACCAAAGACCTTATCAAAGAGGTCTAAAACCCAACGCTCCGCTCTGCGGTCTATATCCCCAAACCGGCGACGTACAACCGTGGGCGTCTCAGTGTCCGAGCGGAAGTATGATGAAGAGGGCAGACAAAGTCTACCATTGAGGAAGCGGCGAGGTAGTTCGCAAGGAGGCCAAGAATCAGATTTCGAAATGTCCTTCGCAACAAATACACCTTTCACCCCGGGAGAATTTGCTGCCGGAACTGGGACATGGCCTCCAGAGAGCGGTTCGATGACGGAGCTATGAGAAAGCCTACCGCATGATCAAACGTAGACGCAAACGCGGCTTGCGCCTCGTCTCATAGGGAGCTCTGGATACCACATCATCTCCAAAAACGATTATGTAGTATGAGGTCATAATTCTTACTGCTCATGTTTTCGCTGTGAGTCGCTCTGGCAATGTCTGTATATCGATCATCTTGTCACTCGTGCCCTCCCACCTATTACTTTCATGCACGCATCCGGCCGGTGCGCTTAACCTATCCCAAAGCCCCTTTCTTGTTTTGCTTCACCTGCGAGTTCCGTTTTTGCGGGGTACCCAGTTGCCCCGGCGGGCTGCTCTTTCCCGATCTGTAACCAGAAGCAAACAAACGCATGTACGCAATTGCAAACGCGCCCGTGGCCCGCTGACTTTACTGAGCTTTCTCCCTGCTCCCTGAAGATACACGAAATCAAGCAGTACGCACGATGCGTCGAAGACCACAAGCCGGAGTCGCGGCACCACCGCCATCCCCGACCCATGGGCAAGCAGCGAACATGACCACCATCTTCGCCAATTCAATCGACTTTGGCGTCGCAACCTCTGGACGGACGATGCAGATTATGCAAACCGTCGACGCAGTCCGCAATGTCAGAGTCACGCTGAAAGCGGGCGACTTCAAGGAGATCGAAGTCCATTTCCCACTAATGATCGATGGGAAGCGCGAAAATGTGAAGTTCGCACTGCCGCTGTCCCTGATTGAAACCATATACAAGGTGGAAGACTCTTTAGTCATACCGTTCAAATCAGTAAGTGTCTGTTGGTGTGGGGCGACAAGCAAAGTCAACTGCGCACGCTGACGTGCTAACACAGGCTCCGAAATTCTGGATTCTGCGAGGTCAAGGTCAAGGTCAAGGTATCTGGTGTCGTCAAACAGATATCGTGGACCGGAAGACTCGGGAAGTACTGGCAACGGCTCCAGTAATGAATCGCAAGGAGACTCCCATAATTGACATTGGCCATTGGACGACCTACCGGCTTACATACAATGCCGCTACATTCACGGATCCGAGATACACACGACTAAAGACCACTCTCGTGAATCATGGTATCCATATTACTAGCGTTCAAGATTATTGCATACGCCAAGGCACAGCTCCAGCCATATGGTCGCTGTTAGAAGACGAGATCTCTGGGACCCATCCACACCTCCAGGGTTCTAGCCTGCAAGAGTCTGCATTCCACGAGCTAATCACCGGCCAAGTTAACCTCTCTTTCGATGTTCGCTACCACTTGGAGGTTTGTGTCTCAAATGGACTACTGCAGGAGCACACAATTACTCGTGCATTTCTGGACCGTCTTGCGGCAATCAGCCCAGTAGAAGCCACCCACATGCTCGATAAGGTCATGAAAGACAAACAGGAATGCTTTGACCCTTCGATGATGTTCGGCAAGCCTCGCAAGCCAGCCCGTTTGACGAAGCTCCCCAGCTACTGCATCCTTTCACGATCGGCGAACATCACGCCGACATCGATCCATGTTGGTCAGCTCGCAATCGAAACGTCGAATCGCATCATCCGGAAACACCTTGCTGACGCCGACCGCTTTATTCGAGTGAGATTCACCGACGAGACGACAGAAGGTGAGCTGTTCGCTTCAGATAATGGCTCATCAGACGAAATCTTCGACCGAATCACGAGAGCCATGAACAACGGTATTGTGGTTGCCGGACGTTATTATGAATTTCTTGCATTTGGGAACTCCCAGTTCAGAGAGCGTGGTGCCTATTTTTATGCACCTACACCATCGAAATCCGCCGATGATATCCGCCGTTCAATGGGAGAATTCGATCATATTAGAGTTGCAGCTAAATATGGAGCCCGGCTCGGACAATGCTTCTCGACCACACGTGCAATTAGGAGCGTCAATGTCAAGATCGAGGAGATCGAAGATGTCAAGCGGAACGAATACTGTTTCACGGACGGAGTTGGACGGATATCGACCTTTTTAGCCCAAATGGCCGCGAAAGAGCTAGGTCTTCCACACGCTTTTCATGATCCTCCATCTCTGTACCAGTTTCGCTTGGCTGGGTGCAAGGGTGTACTAGCTCTGGACCCCAGCATCACGGGGCACGTGGTTCATATCCGCCCAAGCCAGTACAAGTTCGAGGCACAGAATGGAGGCCTGGAGATAATCCGAGCTTCGGCACTTTCGGTCGCAACTTTCAACCGACAGTTGATCATCATCCTCTCTACGCTTGGCGTTCCGGATGCCGTATTCATTCAGAAGCAACAGGAAATGGTTAACGATCTCGAGCGGGCGACCAAGGACGAAGATGTTGCGATTCAGAAGCTCCAACGGAATATCGATCTGAATCAGACAACACTTACTATGGCTGGGATGATCATTGATGGCTTCATGCAAAGCCGAGAACCATTCATGATGTCGCTACTGCAGCTGTGGCGCGCGTACCATATCAAATACCTCAAGGAAAGGGCACGAATTATGATTGAGGAGGGCGCATATGTGCTGGGTTGCGTTGACGAGACAGCTACCCTGCGAGGCCACTACAACGATCCGCAATGTCGAGCTGATGCTACTAGGGAGGTGAAGTTAGCGACCCTACCTGAGATCTTTCTGCAAATCACAGACACAGTAGAAGACGCCAAAACGGATAAAAGGGGCCACTACAAAATTATCCGGGGCATATGTGTGCTGGCGCGCAACCCATCACTGCACGCTGGCGATGTTCGTGTAGTGCGAGCGGTTGACGTACCGGCGCTGCATCATTTGAAGAACGTTGTTGTTCTCCCACAGACTGGAGATCGCGACGTTGCAAACATGTGCTCCGGTGGAGATCTTGATGGCGATGATTATATTGTGCTGTGGGACAATGACTTCTTGCCAGATATCATCAATGAGCCTCCCATGGATTTCACAGCGGAGAAGCCAGCCGAATCCAAGGAATCAATCACCGTCAAAGACATTACTGACTTCTTTGTCACTCATATCAAGAACGATTCACTCGGTCGGATCGCGACCGCCCATCTCGCTCAGGCCGATTTTAGCCCTAAAGGGGTTAAAGATCCCAAATGTGAGTTTCCTTTAGGGTTGATGGCATTACCTAATCAGATTGACAGGCCTTGAGCTGGCGAAGCTTCATTCACAGGCGGTGGACTATTCCAAGAGTGGAATACCAGCGATAATGAACCCTGAACTCAAACCACGCAAGAAGCCACATTTTCAGAGGAAGAAACATCAGGCGGAGCACAGATTCTACAAGTCGAAGAAGATCCTTGGGATGCTGTTCGATCAGGTACAGCTGGTTGACTTCGTACCCCAATATGAGAATAGGTTTGACCAAGGGATCCTGGATTTCTGCGTACCCGACCAAGGCACACTTGCAAAAGCGAAGGAAATCAAGTACGAGTATGACTCTGAGCTGAGACGATTGATGGCAAAGCATGCCATTCGTACGGAGTTCGAAGCTTGGTCTGTCTTTGTCCTTGCCCACAACCTGGAAGCCCGCGACTATACTTTCGCCGAGGAATTCGGACGAACCATCGTATTGCTCAAGTCTCGGTACCAAGAGCTATGCTATGAAGCGGCAGGCGTAGCAGGCAGGCATGAGTTTGAGAAGCTAGCACCATTCGTCGCGGCCATGTACACCGTGACCGCACATGAAATGGAAGCTGCTGTCAAGGAAGCTCGGGATATGGGCCGCTCGATGGCTCCAGAAGACATGCCGCTGATGTCTTTCCCATGGCTATTCGTCAATGAGCTCGGCAAGATCAAAACGGCCAACAGGTCTGGTCGACCAGAGCTTGCTGTGCCCCAGCAGCATCAATCTACGAAGAAGCATAAACCTTTCAATGTACCGGAGAAGAGTCTAGGCGATATCGTCACGCCGCAAGGTATCACGCACTTTGGCGAAATCTTGAAGCTTGACTTTCGTCAAGGTATGTATACTACATCCAACGTGAAACGTTTATGTAATTTTCGCATGTGAGCACATATAATACTAACCATATGCTCAGGCACTTAAAGTACCAATGACGTTGCTTTGAGGTCGTCGACTCAGTGGTGGTAGTACCTGGCATGGAGAAGCGGTTTATGTGGCAATGGTTAAGGTACATCAGATTTCTATAAGTGAGAATCATACATCCTCCATCACAAGTTGGAGGACTCTAGTTAAGGAAAAGTTCGAAAGCTGCAAAATCTTCACAAGCTCTTTGTGATGCTACCATGGTGATTGTCCAGTCGATGTAATTGTAAAAGGATATCAGGGTGAGGGGCTTATCGATAAACACGAGCTCTGTCAACCCGCCGCTCAACTTCCTCTCAGTAATTCCTTCGGTATGCCGCCAAACTCTCGCATACCGCCATTGCTGCAACCGCTCGTGCGCACGCCAAAGAGCGACTCGCTCTTACTTCTTACGAGCACACTCGATGCCTCAGCCAACTGGCTCCTGACTCGCTTTCTATACGATGCGCTGGGCTCCGGCGCAAAACACGACGAGAATGGCGGTGTCAAGAACGTGGTGCTGATGAGCTGGATGCGGGACTATGAGTTCTGGAGGCAAGAAGCGCGTAAAGCAACTGGGTTAGACTTGGGTGGACTGCGCGCGCAGGGAAGATTTGCCTTTGTGGATGGCTTGTCTGGGCTCTTTCTCCCCGTTGAAGACGACGATGGGGTAGCCCAGCAGCGGCCACAGAGCCTGCCAACACCGACAGGATTGCCTGCTACGAGAGGCCCTCAGACGCTTCCTGTCCGCGGGCCGCCTGGAAGGGCAGCACCTACGACTGCGCAAGCCTCGCCGCGAGCGCCAACGAGTCCACCAGGGCTGTTTACCCTCTCATCTACCTCGCTCGACCACATGAACGCCACTATAACTACTGCGATCGCGTCCTTGCGCTCCTCGACCGCTGTCACGAAGACTCTCGTCATTCTCGATAACCCAGACCTGCTCCTTGCCGCCGACCCCAACCTCACCCCCTTCAAACAAACCTCCCTCTTCCTTTCACTACACACGCAGCCATCCGTCTCACACGTCCTCGTGCACCTCCAATCTGACCTAGCCCTCTTCGCAGCGTCAGAGAAGCCCTCGCCACTCCAGATCGCGCAACAGAATCTCGTCGTTAAGACGGCGCATATGAGTGCGAAGGTGCTGGGCGTGAGGCTGCTGGATACGGGTGTTGCGAGAGATGTTAGCGGAGTGCTGAGGGTTACGGTCAATAGGGATCCATGGGCGGAGATTGTGCAGGTGAGGGATCAGGAAGAAGGTGGTGCGGTGCAAGCGCCGGAGGAGCAGAATTTAGAGGTGCTGTATAAAGTGAATGGGGATGGCAGCGTGAAGGTTTTTGAGAGGGGCACCGGGGGTACTGCGTAAAGAGAATAGCATTAGGGTGTACGCTAGGTATGAGGGAGCATCACGTTTGTAAGGGACATCGTGGTATGGGACGAACTGTTAGGAGGGGAGAAAATTAAGCTAGGTAGACACAAGGAACGTAAAGAGGAACATATGACGTAACAAGTGCTCAATAAAATCAAAAGTAGCACCAGTTACAGCGAGCATCACATGCGGGTGGTACCTGACTACAACGCCCACGATCCAATGATTCAAGACCTCTGATGAATGCATCCTTGTATGATGCGCTGGTATCCAATGCACGCATGAACAAATTCCAAAAACACAATTACGCCATCCCCTTCCCATGATCCTTACTCTATGAAAGCTTAATCTGAAAAGCAACAACATGCATCCAATTCCATTACTGAAGTCATCTCCTCCGTCTATGCCTCCCACTCGCACTCGCACTCCCTTCTGCATACCTCCCCTCACTCTGCGTCTGCGAACTGACACAGCTCCAGTCGAATGGAATACTCGACGCGGGAATCTGCACGCCCTGATATCGTCTCAAACGGGGAGGCGGTGGAGGTGACGGCTGTGAGAAGGCTTCTTGTCTGAGGTGTTCTAATGCTGTGTTTGTAGCGGCGAGGACTGCGAAACGGCGATCCAAAATGGGGTCGCGAGGCGCGGCTGTGTTTGCGCGGGCGGAGTGATGGTGATACTGGTGGGACGGGTGAGGTGCGAGTCGTCGGGAGTAAGCTGGTGCAGGCTGGGGTTCGGAAGGAGCAAGTCGTCGGGAGTAAGCTGGTGAGGGTTCCGAGGGGAGGGTTTGGTAATGATGTTGGTGTTGGCGCGTGGAGCGGTTGCTGCGAGGTGATGAGTACTCCACACTCTGAGTTTGACTTCGTCTTTTCGAGGAGTTTGGAGTTGCATGGGAAGAAACATGGTCGTCACATCGGGTGTTGGAGCTGCGCTGGCGTTTGGATCCTCGACCTTTCAGAGTTGATTGTGAGGTGTGTTTTGCATGGCGATGTCTCTTGCTCTTGTCGTGCGAGGATCTATCAGGACGCGGGTTCAGCAGCATCTCCTCGGAAGAATTGCTGCTCGTTGAGCCCGTAGGTCGGTACCACATAGCTATGCTTGTCAGTCGTGGCTCTCGGTGTGAGAGGTTGGTTAATTGGCATACGCGGTACATTGACGGCTAAAGTAGGCCTATGCCTCGCCCCGCTGTTCTGCGTATACGATGGGCGCGTACGACGATCTACGGTGGGAGGAGCTCTGGGTACTCTTCTATTCATCTCTTTCGAGCGCCTGGTGTCGGGTCGCTCTGCTGCCTCTGCGACAATTGGTATCCTCTCATAGTGACGTGAACGGTCGCTCTGTTCATTCCATCTCTTCTCGTTTGACTCAGAGTGGGAAGTCTTGCGCTTCTTCTTGGGAGCTGCGAACAAGGCTCCAAAGCACATTTCGATTGACTGGTCGAGTTTGCTACGGCGCGTTACTTAGAGGTTCGCGAACCCCGCGCATCCCAAATTAACCTACGGACTACCAATATATTCAGTTTCTGGATATCCTCTTTCTGTATGGTATCACGGTGCGCAAAGCGCAAAGGTCACAGTCGCAAAGCTGTCAAATGGTGTCGCACAGCGCTTCGTAGGTAGCAGAAAGGTATGCGCCCGAGTTCGGCTTTGAGAAGAGTTGGGTAGGCGCTTCGGGGGAAAGCAGGATGGGCCAGAAATCACACCAAGTATCCGAGTATGGCTTCTAAGCAAGATACCTCACGCGCAAGGATGACGGCGAAGGAGCGGAAGCGCCATGTGCTCATGTGAAGAAAGACGGCGGCGCCCATGTTGGGCGCACCGCAGCGCGAGTGTCGTCGCTCGGCCATGGCAAGCTAGAGCAACGAGGGATTCCAGGAAACACAGCACCTTCGCAATGCGCCGTCCAATAGAATGGAGCGATATGTGGTGGGTGGGTTGAAGTCGTGATTCGTAGGCATGGATTGGTGGCTGTCACAGCCATGTGACCTCTATTCAGTTTGGGCTGACTGTGCACCCGGATGAAGTGGCCTCAAGCACCATCGACGGTCGTGTATCGTCGCCGGGACGGCGCATGGTTTTATATGCCCTTCGTCGATGGCTCTGCAGCGACGGACAGAACATCAGGTCGTGGCCGTTGACGTGGCACCTCTGGCTGCAAGTGCAACTGAGGTTTGCGGGAAGGATGCGAGGGCCATCCCGGGACGGCCGGTGCGCCTGCGTCTGCCAGCTGACCTCTCGGCGTTCCTTCCTTGTCGCTTGACGCTGCAGGGGTAGACCATGGCACGCCACATGCGCCGCGCGACTCGTGGGCGCGCCATCCTGGACGCCTGCGCAGGGGCCGCCGCACGTGCACCGCACCGCTATCGGACGTCATCACCATTCTGTCCCGAGGCGTATACAGCGTATGCAACCTCGATCGGACGAGCCCATCAGCCGTCAAGCCACCCCAGCGCTTGGACGTACCTTGCATCCCAGCGATCCCACGCGGACGCTGATCTACGCTTACATTGACAAGTGCTACCTGACACATCAGGAGTATCGACGCCAAGCGTGACCCCGGTCTGTCGCAAGCACGACACTGCTGTAGCGAGAACATCTTCACAGCGTGGTAAATTTCCCCGTAGTAGTCTGCGAGGATGCAAGATCCCCAGCTTTGCGCGCAGATGAACGAGTCTACGGGTGAGCTGGAAACGATGGCACAAACATCAGCATGTCGCTTCAAGGAAACATGCGTGGTTGTGATAGTAAGAAAAGGTAAGGTGAAGGCCCCGGGCGCCATATCAGGAGCGGGCAAGACAAACGCGCACCCAACTACAGTTGTGGCAGCTTCTACGACATGCAGTGTAAGTTGCATTGTGCCACACATCGCGTTGAATGACTGGGTTGGTCTTGAGACTCGCTATTGTCACGCGGCGGAAAACAGCAGCGGTGAGCTATTACAAGAGTAGAGTTCACTTGGAAACTGCCAATACTATTGTTATTGTACATGTTCATGCTGTATATCTGCAGCCGGTACAGCCATCACGTTGGGGGGCATCTTTCACCACTGTTTCCACCCGCGTCTCCCTAGCAACGACGATGTCCTCAATCTACCCAGCATTCATTTTCACGCCGCCGCTCTCTCCTAATCACATTCCCCCGGGCTCTTGAACAGACGACGCCGACAATTTCAGCGTCGACTGCTCAAGGCCCGCCATCGCACCTCAGAATTCAGAACAGTCCGCTCCTGTTCGGTTGCCAACACAAAAGGATCCGTCATCCTTGTGGCAGTCGCGTTGATTACACGTCCTTGTTCCCTGGCAGTCTGGTAAGAGCCAGATCCCAAGATGCCTGCCCTGAAATCACCGTACCCTCAACTCCCAGCCGCGGCCACACAGCAGACAATCGTAACTGCAGTTCTCGCCAGTCCGGATGATGTCGTAAAGTCATACCTACTGAACGTCACATCTGAACTTCTCGCCGTCCAATCCTCGACAAGCTCACTTGGTGCACCGTCCACCGACCGCTTCAGCCCTTCTCTTCAGACACTCCACGAGCGTCTCCAGGCTGGATATGTCTCACCCTTCCCCGGGCTCCAAAACCGCAAGACAGAGGTCTCCAGCCGCGTGGACAGGGCGTTATGCAAAGTAGCGGTATCTCCGGCGACGGACCGAGCACTAGGAGATTTCGAGGACTTGTACTACGCAATCTTGGCGGCGGTGAAGGAGATGCACGAGGCAATCATCCTCAGGTTGAACAACGGGTTCAGCGACCCAAATGCAGTGCTCTCTCCCACATCGCAGTTCACAACACACTTCTTCCAAGAATGGCTAGTTCACCAGTGGGCAGTTCTTAATGAGCCATCTTTCGTCCTTGCTCTTGACATCGCGAGCCGAAGGTCCTTCGTCGAAGACTACTTATGTCAAGGTCTGCGCATTCAGTTGGAGGCCGGCGAGATCACGCAGGAACAGGCAGAAGCCGCACGCGCACAGCTATACGGATCGGATGTCCTCGAAGACATGCCCGGTCTGAGCTGGGTTGGTAACGAACACTCTGCAATGATCAACGGTCGTTTGAACGAGAAGTACCGTCTGGTTTTCCAAGCAGAGAAGCAGGCACAAGTGAAGAAGACAAGGTGGGCGAAGAAAAAGGATAGAATCCAGAAGACAGCCAGAACGAGTCCCAAAGCAACTGCTCGTCGAGGATCTGGCGAGTACCGCCAACAGCGGCAGCAGGTCGTGGCAGGACAAGCGTTGCATTCGTTCAGCGCGTTCTCACTAGACGGACAGACACCTCGTAGCGAGACAACCCAAGCGCAACAGGGATTTGGCGAAGCGTGGCAATCCCAGCGAGTCGATCAAACCCGTAGCGGTATGCAATCCTTGTCTCAGCTTGAAGTCCAAGCTTGGCGCCTACATACTCAACAGCACATGTATGCCCAACGCGAGGCTCAGCTCGAAGATCACGAAAGGGTCGTACGGCGCAAGACTTCCTTGAACCTCGGACAGCTTGTCGATACGCAACAGCTTACGCAGACTACCACGCAAGCTAGCGTGCAAGCTACCACCCCAGCCTTGGACTACACGCACCACAAGGTGAGCCTACATACGCCGCACGATCAACAGAATCCAGCGGCCCAGCCTCAGTTGCCACGCATGTCACGAGAGGCACATGCTCAGGACGCCAAACAAGACGGACTGAGTTCAGCCCAAGAGCATACTACTCCCGGAGCCAGCCCACGTGAGATGAGGGCGCAGCGAGTGACAGAGTACCAAGCTTGGTTGAGGCAGTCTGCAAGTGACAGCGCGAGGTGGGTGATGGGTCAAAGCAGCCAGCTCGAGCCAGGCATGAGCGATGCCTCACTGCAGGAAGGTATGTATGAGACGATGGACTTGGATAATGCAGGGGAGTTTTGAGGGTGGAGTATCTTGGAGTTGGAGGGACTGCGGGGAAGTGGGAGGGTTCGGTCGCAATCAGAAGGCATTGCGAGATATTGGAAGGGTTGAAACAGGGAAGGGCAACGCATAAAGTGAAGCGTATCGGCTGAACCTACGCGATTCCGCGTGGGCAGGTAGTAGCGACTGGTTACTACTTGTAGATAGAAATAATTCCATAGCAGCTGCAACGTGCACATCAGGAAGGTTCTTCATTCAGCTGAATAGCATCCGATGAAACTATTGAGAAGCACGCAGATCAATACATGGAAGAAGCGCCTGTTTCGGAAGAATATATTGCACAATTAGCGAACCCGGTTTTCGGAGAATCTTCTAACCGTATTCCATTGACCGTTATAATAAAACGTCCGATATAGAGCCGGGCTATTACTGTGTGATGAATAATATTGGTACAAGTACCAAGAGAGCTAGGAAGATATTTGTCCCGCTGTCAACCCACTGTTTGGAACCGTAGCGTGCGCCGTGTGGCTGCTGCGCGAATGATCGCTTGGTGTGCAAGACCCACGCCGATTTCCAACGTCTTTCTTGATTTATTCCAAATGTGATCTGTTCAAGCCCCACGATCTTCCCGTTGTGGTTCGATGTGACAGTTCCAAACAGGGGACTGCTGTATCGTATACCCAGATTCAAGTTTTGTGTCAAAAGAGCTAGGTATACCGAGATGAACTATACACGCACTGACCGCACCCAACCGTGGTACCACAGACGGTACATGAAACTATAACTCACATGTCGGTGTAAAGCACCCCGGGTCACGAACACCCTCATTTTCAAGTGTGCCCCGGTATTTGCCCCTTGGTAAGGTTAGTTGGCAGTCGGGGTCGATGCTATCTGTAAGCTGCACGGAGGTGGTTCCGTTCTGCAAGGTGGTGCAAGCACGGTTTAGTCCAGCCTTCTGCAAGCTCGGAGCGTTGTTGGACCCTGTGTGCACGGATCTACAGAAGACCATACCTGGATCGGCGTAAGACCACACTTGCATCGGCCACGTGAAGCCGTTCCGAAATACTCCCCTGGTGGCGCATCTTCATTTCACGGGGAAGTGTGCGCGGTTAGAGCACGCGGGTAGTGTTTGCGGGTGAAGCATTCATTTGTCTGCACTAGCCCGATATGCCGATCGTTCTGCACGCATGCCCAAAGCCATGATTCAGGGACATGATCTTGAAGCTGAAGCTGAAGCAGATGCTGCCTATGCTAACTCTTCTGGTACGTACCATAATTTGATTCCGGTAGATCTCTTTCGACTATCCACAAGAATCATAGCTCTGAAAATTCAGCATTCTGTGCCACGTTCCGGAAGAGCCTTGGCTATGCTTTACACTTGCTGTCGGGGACAGTGTAAGATAAGGAGCACTCGGCGCCGCTATACCACATCTACATGCCGGCAACCGCCGTGCACGAGGCGTGGTAGCTGCGATGACCAGCACCCGCTGCAGGGGATGCAGGATCGGCCAGGGTGTGCTACTTGGACAGGCAATTGATGTCACGTGAAGCATCAATCGCAGAACTGTCGCGGGAGCGTCCTTGCACTCGTGGCAGGAATGTGACGACGGTCGACCTAGGTCGTACCTGTAGTGTGGAAAGATCTTTCGAACGATAATGGATATTGAGCAGGAAGGATCTCGAAATCCCAAACGCCTGCGTTCAGCCTGCATATCCACCACCGTGCCCCCTCCCGTGATTCAGATTCTCCCTGTAGGATCCTTGGTTATCCAGAGCACCTTGACCTGGTAGGTGACCCGCACTATCAATACTGTCCGGTTTGAAACCCATTGCCGGATCAAAACTCGGTGCGTTAAACCTGGGGTCATATGCAGTGGAGCTAATTCCAAGCTGGTGGCTTTGCAGTTGCGCATGCTGCGTATGGGCTTGTTGCAACTGGGGCGGTGGATGCCCATGGGCTTGACTCGGGATTGGCGGACGAGAGTGCATCATTGGTTCATAAGGACCGGGCGTTCCTGACTGGCTGGGGGGTGCTGATCCCGATGAGTGGGCACTATGCGGTGCCGAGGTGTCATACAGAGAGAGATCTTCGACTCTAGAGGAGGGCGCTTGCAGTAATGGTGGTTGGGAGGTGTTGAATGGGAGCTGAGCACCAGTTTGGGCGGCAAGTTGACGTATCAACTCTGTCGAAGGGTACGAGGGCGATGCAACTGTTGGCATTCCTGTAAATTCATCGGTCACACTGGATGAAACTGATCCGATGGAACCCGAAGTGGAGTCCATGGCGGACATATTTTGAGGAATATTGAGCGACCGAGGAAGCGGAAGGTTAGGTAGGACCTCAGACACTTTCGCGAGGAGGAGGGGAAGGTAGCGGGTTTGCCCGCCACGGAGGGCGGAAAACAACGTAAGGAAACGAGAAACGTAGTCGCGCGGCCCCAAAGCGAAAGTGTCCGGTGAGAACGGGATGCAAGCGACTACATCAGTCAAGCAACAAGCTATGTCGAACAGCTTCTCGATCTAACACCATGTCAGTATAGTCGCTTGGTTAATACCATGAATGAAAACATGCAAGCTGGAGGACACTGTGCAATGCAATGTAAAGGTCTAGGTTTAGGGGTAACGCTGCGAAAAATTGGTTAACTCACCAAACCCACGCCATGCACTTCCATCGCATGCTGAGAGAACTGATGCGTCATAGAAAGAAGATCGCGCGAGATCTCGATGGGGTACTTGAAGGTGAGTGTATTGTCCGCCGCCACACTGCTGACGAGACCGTGGCTTACGCACAACTGCCACAGCATAGTTCGTAACCACTGCTGGGTGATGCGTAAATCCGCAGCTTGACTCTCCGTGCAATCGAGATATGCTGGAAGCGCCTCGGTCAATTGATTTTGAAGCTGTGCGATCCACGACGGATTTCCGTGCGTCTGAACCTTATTCCAAAGACTGATGAACGTGTCGTCCACTGGCTTGAACAAATTGATAAGACAGCTAAGTCCAGAGGCGATTGGCCTATCCGAAGGTGATTCGTCTAAAGAAGGTGAGTGTATAGTAGGATAGAGTGAAATCGGACGGTGTTTGTGAAGCGCATGCGTTCTACGAGCCAGTTAGTCTCCTTGTCGCATTTTCGTAGTTTATATCAATACCTTTCTGCGACTAGAAGTAGCCAATACAATACGCGCTTGCGAGATATATCGAGTGGGTCATTTTTGTGGTTTTCTTCTTCGTGGAGACCAAGTAACTGCGCATGAGTAGTGGCTTCTCTGAGATACGACCAAGCCGTATTGTCCTTGCCCAATCCAAAGTAGGAACCATAGAACAACCAGGATGTCAAAAGTGACACATGCGACGGGTTTTCAAGGTAATCAAAGCCTTTTCGTACCCGTACCGCCTCTTCAAGCAGGACGTGCCCAACGCTGACATTGGAAAGTTGTGCCATTTCAGGACGTGGGAGTAGGCTGGGCGCGACTGTCATGTTTGCCTGTATCATAACATATGCGCATAAAGCAACGATCATGCAATATGCCTCGGAAGAATGCTCGATGCTTATCAGTATTTCCTGGGCGCGTTGTTGGTGGAGAATTGGCTGCGAAGGATATACGTTGGCGAAGAAGAAATCGAGGCAGCTCTCTACGAGGCCTGGCGGCAGCAGTCCCGGAGTGCGCGCAAAAGTTGTGGGAAGTGCGCGGCCATCGAAACCCAGCTCATGGGAGAGCCCCGCTGCCAGTTGTGCGTTCCGCTGTGTCTCCCGCAACTCAGACAAGACCTTGGCACGGCTTCCTTTGGGGCCCTTCTTCTGAGGAATAGCATTGTATGTGCAAGCCAGTCCTGCAGAAACGCAGTTCTTGCATGGGTTTGTTCCTTCACCAATGCATTTTACTTTGCGTCGATGGCAGCTGCAGTTTTCAAAATGAGTGATGTTTGCCGAGTCAGGAATGATGCAAAGACGCACCTATCGCAAGCTCGTTTGACGGGAGCAGACGTAGTAACCGTTGACATTATGGGAAGGTAGGACAGTGGAAGCTTTCAGCAAGCCTTCCCCGAAGGTACGAGGAATGTCCACGCGAAGTCGAAGAGTGCAAAGATTTTTGGGCATGCTGCGCATAAGGTCGGAAGACGTTTTTGCATGCTTTGTGTCATTCTGCTGGAAAGGACGCCCACTCTCAACTGGCTAACCCATCGACGTAGAGGCTTGGCTCACAGCCGCATTAGGCCTGTACTAGCAGCCCTGCCAGGATGGGGCCGGCTGCAGAAAGAGCCCAATGAAACTGTGTGGAGATATCGCCAGGGGCTCTGATTCACAGATGCCAAAGAAGGTGAACAGGGAAGTAGGCCGGACCCTTAGCCGGACGTGCGGCAGACGCCCCCAGGCGCCCGCCGTGGCCGTTGGCTGGCACGCAGCTGCTCCCGTGGAGAAATCGAAGGGCATCGGCAGTGTCGCCGCTAGACAGGAGCAATCTAACAATGGCGATGGCGTGGACGGCGGACGGCCCCAACGCAGCGGATCGCTAGCAAACGACTGAACACTAACCGACAATCATCCGAGCATCGGTGAAGCTAGTCGCTGCTAGTGATGGCCTGCAGATGAGGAAGGTAGGTGGTGTGGGTTTGGGTCCGATGAGGTAGGTCTGCCGCTGTCCATGGCCCGGAGCTGCGGCGAGTTGAAACGGTCGTCTCCACGAGCCTACAGCAGTGCCCATGTCACCACGCCAGCCGCTAGCGACGGCATCGACACTCGCTGGGCTCGGTAGGCTGGTCCCCGACCGTCAGGATGGTTCCGCTCGCGCATATCGTCGTCGTCATTGCAGGCGGTGTCGCAGGCTCAGCTGCTCGGCGGCGAGAACTGCCACTTGGCCGCTCGAGGGGGGTGTCTACGGCGCCTGGAGGGCCAGCAGGTGGTGCGGGCGAGTACTGGGCTGGCCGTGTCGAAGCCCAAAGGCGGTCCAAGGGCAGCAGTCGTCGGAGCGCAGGTCCTCCGGGGACTCGAGGCAGATCTGGGGGAAGGGGCGGTCCGGCGCGGTGAGGCGCCCTGGTGTTTATAACCTCGATGGAAGGCCCGTCTACGGCCTCTCCGCGCTCGCCGTGAAGCCGATCGTCCGGATATGCCATTGCAGACAGGTCATCGTTGCCTCGGACCAGCAAATGAAGACGTCTCGCGGCGCAAGGGCGGGGCCTTTGTCACAATCGTGCATCGGTGCGGCCGTCAGTCTACACAGGAAGCGCCAGATGCGCAAAGGGAATAACGTCAAAGGGCTATTTCCGTGCCATCACGCCGAAGATGTTCGCGGCCTGTTACCCACCGGCATCATCATGACCCACGAACGAAGCTGCCAAGATGCAGCTCTCGCGAATCGGTGACACAACCACCCTAGCTCATACTCGTTCCAGCAGGTCCGACGTAAGACATGAGCGCATCGCCTGTACAAGAACATGGTGGCAAGAGATAGCATGTTGAGAATCACGTCGATCGAAACAAGCACCGACATATGCAAGGCAGTCGAAACATTCAGACGTCGTCATCGTCAACCGAACTATTTACCTACATGTACGGCCTGAATTCGCCTCCGCATTATCGAGACCATGACCTACCCCCGCGCGCCTGGAAATGCACAAAACCAAGTAATCGTCAAGCTTACCCGTCGTCATGGTCGTTATGAGAACTCAACGCGACTTCCACCCAACCTCGCCTGCTTCGCCTGGGCCCGCTCTGCTCTCCGCCTCCTTCGGTTCGAGTCATAAGCGCTAACGTCCGTCTCTGTGCCGTACACTTGCGTCCCCGGCGGGCTGCTCATGACACTTCCACCTGCGCCTGGGATGGGAGGCGGAGGAGGAAGGGGACTCTGGTGGCCTGCTGTCGTTTGGCCTGCCGTCGTTCCCATGGGAGGTGGCCCAGGCGGTGGCGGAGGAATCACCGGTTCAGGCATGGGTATCGGAGCGCCAGACTGTTGTGCCATTTCTTGTGCCTGAGCAGCTTCCATTGCTGCCGTTCGCCGCCAGCGTTCGTTGTTCTCCAAATTGCTCAACGAGCTCATGCTGCCATCCCGACGCTTGCGATCTTTTTTCCGTGCTTCACGCTCTGCCGCAGCTTCCTCCTCGTTAAGCCTTCTCAAAGTCACATGTCTTCCATCATTGTGCATCTTGACCTTGACAGATACAGGCGGAGAATTGACACTGCCGTCACGACTGCCTCGGCGCTGGCTTGCATCTCTTCGAGCCGATGAGGCACCAGCCGCTGCACCAAGAGCCGCGGCACTTCCAGTATGATGTTTTCGATGCTTGCGGCCACCTGCTGATGTATATGCTTCGGATCCGGAATCAGAAAGAACACCATGAGGATCCATTGGGGGAGGGGCTACTGGAGCGGTGGATGGCCCTGCGACCGTCTCTGTTTGCGTCAAGTGCGTCGTGCTTCTCGGTGCATGCATATCGTGTCGTGATAAACCAGGAGTTGTCCCTGAGATGTCACTCTCAGAAAAGATGGTGGACGGCGGTCGATTTCTTCCGGGTAACCCATCTCCAGTGTACTTTCGCCGTTGGCTATTTGCCCGGGCTATGCGCTCTTCTTCCAAATCTTGTTGTTTTACAGCTGCGACATGCTCGTCTTCCCTCTTGTTCCTCCTCTTATTCCACTGGTGCTTAAGGAAACCAGCAAACCCGAGGGCGGCTATTCCATCTCGAAGTCCATGAGACTCTTTAGGTCTCTCGAGATCCCCACTGAAGCTGGTCCGGCTGTCAAAAGAGTCAATCGATGCGCCGCTTCGGGTGGCCCGATGGTTTTGGCGCAAAGGGCTCGCCCCCATAGCGGCGGCTTGAGCAGCTTCTCTTTCTTCTACACGACGCCAGTGGTCGCGACCTGGCGAAGCTGGGGCCCTTCCTTCTTCAAGCCGACTCAAATCAGTCTGCGTAACCTCAGATTGACCAATAGGGGGCCGGCTGTAGCTGACACTGCTCGCCGTTTCGGCTGGTTCAACTTTCTTTTTGCCGAAGAGCGATTTGATCGCAAAGATACCACCCGCTGCTGCACCAGCGCCCAATAGTCGGTCTCGCCAGGTGCGTTTGTTTCGCCCAACCTCCGTGTATTTTTCCTCCACGCGCGACTCATCATAGTACGAGCTGGGGTGCGAACTGACAACTGTTCGTCTTCCGCTGGGCCTTCTGCGACTACTTCGACTGCGGGAACGATTCCTTAATGCAGCTAAACCTGCACCTGCGGCTCCGGCTGTAGCTATCGCACCCAACCCGTGGCCGCGATGGCTTCTCCGGCTGCCGCTCATGGTGGTTTCCGTGATATAAGTGCCTGTGTCATCAAAGCCCATCTCGGGCTGGTTCAGATAGGAGAGAACAAACCATGCACATAGTAATACGAACGCCCAAACCGCGTAGAGGATGAAAAGCACCTTGGGTGACCCATACAATGTCAGTCCAAGGGCAACTTGTACAATGCCTAGTAGCGCAATCAATCTCCCCATCCATTGATGAAGCTATCGAGTATCAGTACACATCTGCCAGGAGATGGACACACATACCATCAATTTTAGAGGGATCTTGTACCGTTCCCTCCCTTTTTCTCTTCTATGGATCACGCATCCTCCGAGTGCTTGGACTAAAATGAGAGTGTATAATGCGACACCAATTCCGTGGTGAGGATTGGTAAGAGATCTTTTCAGGCCGACTGCTTGGAAACCAAGAATGAAGAGTGCGGTCGACAGGAAGACAGTACCTATCTGCAACCATATGTGCAAGCGCAGCGCCATGCGCGGGTTTCGATGATAGAACCGAGCGAGGAAGATGGCCGCAGGGACAACAAAAAGGAAGGTAATGACTGCCAGGATGCCATGCGCTTGGATGAGACCATGGTAGCCGTTCATGTTCTTGAAGCGGCTACCCATGCCTGCGGCACCAGTCAGTATGGTAGGCAGACCACGGTGTCAAGAACTCACCATTGTACTGTGTTGTGGCCAGATTCAAGCCTTGCAGGTTCGGAAGCAAGAAAGTATTTCTCTGCGAATCCCAGGTCCCATCTCCCACATACATGGTGTCGGACGAGTAGGCACCGCTCCCCGGTGCGGATAGACCAGACATCTTGCCAGAGCCGAACCCGGCCTTCTAGCTGTGCGCGCTCACGAAAGCACTCGTATGGCTCGTAGGCGGCGGGTAGGTTCGAGTTGTGCGTTGGCCCGACCAGAGCGTGTCCGGCAACTGCGGACAGCTCGGTGGGGTGGAGTCGGTATGGCGCGCGCGCGTGGATGTGGGAGGCCTGCGAAGCGGTCTTGGAGGGAGTATGTCTTTATGTGAGAGCGTTTCTTGTGAATACGATTCCACGAAGTGGACTGTAGTGCACGTTAGGTGCAGCTGCACTGCACTGGGCTGAATTGGCAGCTGCACTAGCCGTCCCGAGTCCTTGTTTATCCAGAGTCACTACGGGCAACCATCGATAAGCCGCAGCGGTGTACACGTAGCGCCAGCCAATCACACAGCCCCACATCCTGGTCGATCTCTCCAACATCAAGGTTAGAGCCAGTGACGAAGCAAATAATGATGAAGGCAAAGCAAGTGGAGATGTCAAAGTCTTTTGAGCGTCGTGAAATTAGCTGCATCAGTCCTCGACCCAGGTTGCTCTGTGTCCAATATCGCCATCGGCATCCACTACTTTTCCTCTGTCCCATTCCCTCGACTGGCCCCGCGCAGTCCACCGGACGTCTTCCTCGGTCTTCTCGTCGCCTCGTTCCCACTTCCTCACCTGCTCATCACTAAAGCCGGCTGCCTTCAGCCTCTCTGCTCCTTGCTGCTTCCATCGCTGGCGATCGCGGTATGCTTCGACAGCGTCGCCCCATTGGTCACCATTGTTCGAGAGCGGCTCATTATCCAGCGCCGGATCGTACGCGGCGGAGAAGCGCGCGTTGATGCCCTCCGCATCGCTCTTGTGTGCACCTCGACCGCGTGAGCGAACAGCTGGCTGTTTCGGTGGTGGCAGCGGTCCTACGATCGCCTCGAGCGGATCAGAATCGTCCTCAATGGTCGGAGAGGGTCGTGTTATAGCTCGTGACTTGCGTCTACTTTCTACCCCATCGGTCTGCTTTGTTGGGCTTCTGGACCTCCGTAAGGGAGAATGAGCTCTTCGGCGGTGCCTCGAAGTGTTGTGATGTCGACTGGAAGGAGGCGAAGGAGAGCGCGTAACGGATCTTGGTCTTCCGCGTTTATGGCTATGGTGCTTTTCATGCCGTGAAGAACGTGCTTCGTGGGTGCTCTTTCGAGAATGGTACTCGCTTTCCCGTCGATGGTCGGAATCACGAAACGATCGTTCTGCCCTATCAACACGATGTCGCCTTCTATGTCCTCTGTCCTCATCTCCCGATCTATGTCGCTCATGTCTTGACCGCTTGTGGCTTCGTTCGTCTTGTTCCTCGTCACTGCTCAAATGGTGGCGGTCCCTTCTCTCATGATGAGCGGCCTGGTCGCCGCGGACAGGAGAACGTAGTCTGCCTCGTCGCTGTGTCTTTCGATCTTCGGTACCCACCTCTGCCGTGTCGAGCTGTCGCAGACGCGCGCGCGAGTCCTTCGCCTCTCTAGCCAGCAACGCCGCATTATGGCTATCAGTCTGGCGGATGATGTGTCGCAGAAAATTGGTGTTCGGTTTCGGAGCGTCAGGCCTCGATCTGAAAGCTATCAGCTGCCCTGCACTCTAATATGCAGCCAAAGGACTGTACTTCATGACCCGTATCCGAGGCATTCAACGCACCTCTTCGCGTGGAAGGCATCTAGGCCCACGAAACTGTACTTTTTTGCTGCCTCCACTGCATCTTGTTTGAGCAGTCGCGCAACATACTCGTCGTCATTGATTTTGTCGCCGGACATGGTGGATATCTCGGTGAGTCTTGAAGCGCATGCGCGATGACAGTCGAAGATGAATAGCAGACACCGAAGAACCCCCGCAGCGCTGCTGGACTTTATTCGCTAAAGCCGCCTCTGCGCGTTTCCCAAACAAACAACGCAAACGTATCGACCCCGCAACATTCATAGGTAGACACCTGCGAACATAGCAAACACATGATGGTGCAGGATTCCGAGTCACAATCGGCCTCAGCTTCTGCTGCGCTCGAACAGCTGCAACAGTCACCATCACTAAAACTCATCTCTATCGCGGAGACCCTCGCGCCGAAAGACAACAACCCTCGATCTGCGGACAAACGCACTTCTACAATCTCGGACGATAGCGAACAGAATGGTGACACACATCCGGCGGCATTGCAAGCAGATCTGCTGCATTATAAGGTGACCAGTCCCGCTGTCAAACACCAGCCGGCGATCTAACGCGTCCAGGAACTGTTTGGTAAGCTCCGCTTCAGCTACGTCGAGCAAGTCACGAAAGAGAAGTTTCTGCGCGGCATAACCGCCGATCCACCGAGTCTTGTAGAGGCTACCGAGAACGAGGCAAAAGAGAAAGAGATTCTAGCTTTAAAAGCGACTTTGAAGGAGCGCAAAGTGGAAATCGCAGAACTATTAAAACAACTTGAAGCCAAAGGCCGAGACCTGTCACTGCGGTACGAAGGTGTGAAGTTGAAGACACGACAGCTGGCGTCACTACCAGCAGAGATCCAAGGCCTGGAAGCGAACATTGAGACCCTCAAAAAGGAACAGGTACCACCCTGTCAAAACCCGGATCTTGCGCTGCCGTTGCCAGAGACGGCCCGTCTGGTAGGGCAACGCGAGACTGAGCTCGCCGCACTCAGTGCGCAGCTTACGCAGCTCCGATCGTCTCTACCTAACCGTACGCGCGAATTGGAGAAATTGGAACGGGAACTCAAACCGTTGGAAACGCAGAAGCAGGGTACAGTTGCAGCTGCAAAGGAAGCTAGACGGCGAAGAGAAGATGGTGGTGGCATTGGCGATGAGCTCGAGGAGAGAGGTCGCTGGCTTAGGGCATCTGAAAGCGCCTTGAAGAAGATGTTAGAGGTGTGAATATGAGGAAAGAAACGCGCGTTGCTGGACGCAGATACAGAGCACGCTCGAGAAGGCAGACCCACACCTATGGATACGAAGTCTTTCTACCAAGACTTGCAGCCATGGTAAAACTCGAACAGCAGTACCTCCAGGCGAGCTGGCGTCTGGGGAGGTTGGGCAATATGTCGGAGAGCTAGAAAAACAGAACAGTCATTGTGAGAGAGGGCAGTTAGGTAGTTTTCATTCATTCGAGACAGTTGAGCGGAGTCTTGAGACAAGAGGCGTGGACTTTAGTTCAATCGTGACAGACCATGATATATTTCCTGTAATGCCACAGAAGCTCCGAGAAATGTCGTCCTCACATCCTTCTGTCGAGGATGATTCACCGGAAGTGATGCTCAAAAACGCCTGAGCAATATTCGATAACCTTGCCAGTTGAAAAACCTGCCTACCCTTCACGCTCCCGCCCGTTCAGCCCCTACGCCAGATCCTCTTTTGTTGTCATCGCGTCGTTTACGAGGTCGTAGGTCCCTTGGCGCCAGCGGGCGTGCCGTTTTGGAAACCGTTGGAGAACTTGCGGGACACGGTCTTGAGGTATCGCATACGTCCAGTGCCGGTGGTCTTCCTTCGCTTGGCCTTCTCGCCCCAGTTGACTACAACATGTCAATGCACTGTCCTTCATCGGGTGGGTTTTCGACATTCACGTACACTTGCGGGTCTTAGCAGCGGGGTATCCGCACGAGGAGCAAGTGTGCTTCTGGATGTGGAGGGAGCGGCGACCTGCATCAGATTCTGTCAGCGCCATTCTTTCGTCCTCCCATTCTTGTAGCCTCCGGTATCATGCGTGCCAGAAGGTGTGTTCACATACCGCAACGACGGCAGAGCGTGTGCGTCTTGTTGTGGCGCTTGCCAAAGCTGGAGGTACCCTTCGCTATATCGCGGTCAGTGTCGCTGGTTCGGGCTTTCGCAGGTGGTTTGGTTTCGCGTACTCATCTTGTGGAAAAGGGTGCTGAGTATCAATTAGCTGGTGCGCACAATTTGGAAGGCAAGCAAGGCATACCTGTTGACGCTGTGGGTTAGTTTGAGGTTGTCGAGTGTCGCTTGAGGTTGCTGTGTCGGAAGTCGATTTCGCTCATTGTGCGATGGTGGGGGCTAACCGTTCTCAATCTAGTGGCTTGGCGATCAAACCCGAGAACGCAACTTCTGCAGGTGGATTTATTCCAGTGCTAATGTATCAACAGAACAGCACTATACAGTCACCAGAATATTATCCAGAACGCGAGGTTCTTTCCGCCGCTTTGGTCTTACTTTTGTTTTTGTTGATGGCAAGTGTAGGTCGTAAGAATTTGTGCTGAGACTCTTTCGCTTGTCTCGTTACCTAAATTGGTGTACCAAGTCAGGCGACGATGGGAAACTTCAAATGTTTGATATCGTGCAGCCTGGAATGCAGTACTCGGTTCGTCTCTCAAAAGATACACGGCGTGCTCGCGACGCCAGATCGTCCATATCGACCCTGTGGTGTTCGTCAAGCCAATTCACAATGGGCCCGGTCAGAATGAACACCTTCGGCCCAGATTTCACTGCGTCCCTGAGGATATATTGTCAAGTTCGACTACATAGCTTCTGGTTCCTCTTACTGTGCAGCTTTCGTCAATGTCGGCTTTCGCGTAACGCATCGTGGGGTGACACATAGGTGTATGCCTTGTGAGGGGTGTCCGACTTGTTTGGCCGCTGTGACCTAGTTCGAGACGTTGATCCCATTCCTACGGCATCTGCCGTCAGAAGTCCTGAACGAGCAGAAGCAGCGCCCTATCTCGGTTGCAGTACTATCATGAGGAAGGTTCCGAAGTGCTGAGACACGTGAACTTATTTCAACGCTACTGATGGAATACCATCGGCTATGGTCCCGTGGGCGGACTCGGTCCAGTGTATGCGCCTCCTTTCTAGGGGATATCTGCGGCGTCATGCACGATCTGGCCCGAGGTGCGTGTGGGATTTGATGCAGCGTGTGGTACTCACATTAGCAAGGCATCTTGATTCCAAGGGTCGTCATGTCCGGTGCAAGGCTCTTCTGCAATTGCTCCCATCACCTGCGACGGGTGAAGCATTCAGTGGGATATGATCACGGGCTGATCCTACACTTGTGCCATCTCGGGAAGTGTAGTGTAATGTGACATCTGGCTCGTAGTACTATATGCGTCGAGACGCACTTATACCTGGACATGGTCTCTCTGCATACCAGATACCTATACCCATATCCACAATGAACTCCAAACACATGTTCGCCCACGTTTTGGACTTGCACGTCGCAGACCCTTTGTCCGTGCCTGTCCCGGCATCCTGGGCGCGGGCGTGAGGGCGTGGAGAGACCCACGATCCAATACCAGGAATCGCATCCACCACGCTCCACGGCTCTAAAACAGTTCGCGTTCATGTCGTTAATGCCTGCAGCATCTCGCCACATGCTACAAACAGATTGCTTTTGGCTTGGGCATTTCTTCGACCGAGCATGGCGTCGAAGGATGCTAAAGCTGTTGCGAACCAATAAGCAGCCCGAAATCACACACGGGCGCTGACCTTGAGGCTTGCTCGACGCACCTACGCGTCGC
The DNA here is from genome assembly GCA_022419385.1 of Paraconiothyrium sp. Pb-2020. Taxonomy (NCBI): domain Eukaryota; kingdom Fungi; phylum Ascomycota; class Dothideomycetes; order Pleosporales; family Didymosphaeriaceae; genus Paraconiothyrium; species Paraconiothyrium sp. Pb-2020. The sequence continues at coordinate 4,139,764 of JAJUBI010000003.1, read as the reverse complement.
AGTTCCGCTATGCCCAGACCTAAGAGCTCACCCGTCTTGATATCCATCGCCATGGCGCTCTGCACCCCAGCACCATTGATTCTTCACGACTCAAGCGCACCCAGGCTGTTGCGCGAACAAAACCAGGAGCTACCCGCCCTTGTCACTCGACGCCGATCTCTATCATTGTTACATCCATGCCTGGTCACCATCTCTGCAGGCTTACATCGCTGGTGGAACGATACACAGCTATCCCGCGAGAACTCAGGCAGCGATCGAGCTGTTAGCCTTTCACCTGCGGATGGGAAACGTACGATAGGCGTCTTTCTCGAATGAAGAAAGCTGCAGTACTTCTCCACGATTACGGCAGAACCGATATCTACTCCACCTATCTTGGTAGAACAGTCTGCAAGACGAACCTTCGACCTAGCGCTGTGCAACACGCCAAAACCACGATGCATTCACCTCCATTACCAAAGGCAGGTAATTCTGCTTATCATGATGCTAACAGCGTCTACGTAAGTCCATATCATCTGACCTACCAAAGCTACCATTGACATATCCCTAGACACACATTGCCGTAAGTTTGAAGCGCCGGAGTCATTATGAGACACCCACTTGCCTTCTTTGCTTACTATAAATAGGACCCAAATGAGCGACGACGATTGGCCCTTGCTGAGGTAGATAAGGCGCCTTTTGGATGGTATCACGTGCGATTAGCCGTGGTAACTGGTATTGGGTTCTTCACCGATGCCTACAGTGTACGTCTGATGCCGAAGACGATGTTGGAGATCCTGACCCTGGTCAGTTGTTTGCAATCAACTTAGCGGTAATCATGCTTGGTATAGTACGTCAAGTCGATCCCAAGCTTGCTCTTTCGCCCCACTGAACGCAGTCTGGCATTCGCAAGGAATCGTGATGCACGCGATTTTTGTACATGTACTCACTAGGTTTCTAGGTCTATTGGCAGGATGACGTGAATAAAGGCGTCATGCCTCATAATGCCGATACTGCGATTAAAGTAGCTACATCTGCCGGAGCCAGTACGTCACATCAGAGCACAAAGAGCAGATCATTGACTACGACGCGTACTGACAGACCTTGTTTGTCTAGTCTTTGGTCAAGTCATATTCGGCTATCTTGCGGATGTCTTGGGACGTAAGAAGATGTACGGTGTCGAACTCATGATCATCATATCCACAACACTTGCGCAATCGCTTTGCGGGGAGTCAACGGCTGTATCTATCGTCGGAGTCCTCATCTTCTGTAAGTCATGGGGGAGCATAGTACCTGTTCCTGAAAACTAAGTTTGTTCAGATCGTGTAGTCATGGCAAGTTATTACCCGAAGTCGCTTCGATCACTGACCACCGCTAATGCTTCCCAGGGCATTGGCGTAGGGGGCGATTATCCTCTCAGCGCTGTAATCACGGCGGAGTTCGCCAGCACTAAGAATAGAGGTGGAATCATTGGTAATCAGCTGATCACAAATATTTTATACTAATAGACCCTAACGCAACGCAGCCGCCGTTTTCGCGATGCAAGGTCTTGGCCAACTCGCCTCAGCGCTCATGGCCTTGATTGTGGTTGCTGCATACAAGAGCGAATTAGAAACTGTTCCCGACGTAGCTTCTTGTAGTGGCGACTGCGTTTCTGCAGTTGACAAGATGTGGAGGATCATCATCGCTTTTGGGGGAGTACCTGGCTGGTTTGCACTATACTACCGCTTGACCATTCCTGAAACACCACGATATACATTCGATGTCCTCTACGATGTTGAGAAAGCTTCAATGGATACCCGCCGCTATCGGTATGGCAAAGCAGGCAACACGGTCAATCCTATTGAGCAAGCACAAGTTCGGCGTGATATGGTAAGTTGGATTATGATGCAGTTCTGAATTTTCTTTTGGGTCCCTAGGCTATGCTACAGTCTTTAAGTGACTATTGATGCAAGCCTTTTGCTAATCATACATCTACTCTATAGGCCAAGTACAAAACCCCACGTCCAACCGTTGTCGAAATATTCCGGTACTATTCCAAAAAGAGTAATTTCATCAAACTTTTCGGCACCGCGTTCTCATGGTTCTTCCTCGATCTGGCTTTTTATGGACTAAGCTTCTCGAGCGCAAGTCTCCTAAGCACCATGGGCTTTGACAAAAGAGGAAGTCTGTATGAAAATCTAAAGAATACCGCAACGGGACAGATCGTCTTGATCTGCGCGGTAAGTAGTCACTCATCATTGACAATCGCTTTCTGACCGCTGTCTAGGGTGCGATTCCTGGATATTGGATGACAGTCTTCACCGTCGATCGACTAGGGAGAAAACCAATTCAAATCGGCGGCTTCGCAATTCTCACAATCATCTTCTGCGTACTGGGTTTCGCCTGGAAAGGTCTCACCAAGATCCACCTCTTGGTCCTCTACGTTCTCGCGCAGTTCTTCTTCAACTTCGGTAAATACCTACCCGTCCTTGCATCACATCCTCCTTGGCTATTACAGCAGTAACACTAACCTGGTAAGGCCCCAACGCCACAACCTTTATCACTCCTGCCGAAATTTTCCCTACACGCGTCCGCTCAACCGGCCACGGTATCTCCGCCGGCCTGGGCAAACTCGGCGCCGTAATCGCCCAGGTCTTCTTCGCACCCATGATAAAGCGCGGCGCCACACACGACAACCCTACACCATGGATCCACGGGGTCATGCAGATCTTTGCACTGTTCATGTTCCTCGGATGCCTAACAAGCCTCCTCGTACCTGAGAGTAAGAGCGCAAGGTTAGAAGATCTGGCTGGTGAGGGCGAGGATATATACGAATTGCAATTTCGCAGTCAGTTCTATACGGGCGGGGAGAGGAGTCCGCTGGGGAGTGCGCCCAGTGGGAGGGGAAGTGCAGTGAGTGGAGGAGGAGAGTATGCACGGGGGAGAGGACGAGGAAGGGGCGCGGAATTAGATGAGGATCCTGAGAAGGGAAAGTGGTGGAAGTTAGGCTGAGCGGATGATGTATTCTTTGTTTGTTGTATATCAAGTCAAGGCGTTCTAGCGAAACAATAGATCATTTGTTGCCGCAAATCTAGACGGAGGTGCACTGCTAAGATTTAATTATGGAATGGAATTTAGCTCTGTGAGATTGTAGCATATGTGCGGTCGTTGCATGTGTACGGTACTGACCGGGCAGAAATGATATTTAGCGCCCTGGCAAGAGCTGAACACCTTGAATTACTTCAGGGTGAGAAATTCAGGCTCAAATAGGACTGTATTGCACTCGAGGGAACACATGCCCTCATTGTAATAAGTGAGAAACTCGCAATCATGTTTGCTTTAGATAGTCGTTGACGGGGTATATGCTCAAAGAGTCCTACCAATCCAACCCTTCGCTCGGGACCAGTTGCTCTACATTATCTTCAGCGCTGTCCTCTCCATTCCCGTCGTCATCCAGCTCTTCCGCTTCTGTGTCGAAATATTCCCCTTCTGTATCGGTAAACTCATCACTAGAAACATCATCGGCTTCTTCCAAAGCCTCCACGACTGTCCCTAAGTCATCCTTCATTCCCGCCAACCTCGACTTCTCCCGAATCCTCGTATAGAAAACAGGGCAATCGCGACTGTCGCATCGAATCGCCTCACCCCATGCAAGATTCGAACAGCTCCTACATATCGCATCAATATTGCTCATCCGTTTCTCGCTCTTCCACATAATATTCTTCAGTCCCAGTAGCGCTCTTGCGGGCTTCCTGAGGCACTGCCTGCAAAGGGGTAGACTCAGTGCGGCATCGAGTGCATCGAGATCCTGCGGAAGAGGTGGTAGTCTGGATCGGCAGATGAGACAAATCGAACTCTTCAAATAGCCTTCGAGCGTTTTGATATGATTGGGATTACCCTCTTTGATAAGGGCGTTGGCAACTGCCTGCTGTTGATTCAAGGGAAGCGCGACGTTGCGAATGCGCTGGACTTTCGGCATCTCGTCGTACCACTGCCGCACGTTGGCGCCCATGAGGTTGAAGATGCGCTCAAGAGGTGGTATCAAATTCTTCATGATGTAGTATTCTGCGTCGAGTTCAATGTGGTCGTTCTGGAGCAGTGTTTCGGGACTGACACAGCGATCGATGAGGCGTGCGCTGGGTGCACCAGTAACAACGACATAGGGCACCCGTTCGCCATATTGAGGCTCTGCGCGGGGGTCGGCGAGCATGCGCTTGGTTGCGATGAGAGCCCCTGGCGGTGGTGGTCCACGCTCTGAGTACGTGCCTAATTTTACCTCCTTTGCGAACAGGAAGTCCTGAATGCTGACACGGCCTTCCATGATCTTGGCGCATTGATCCAAGAAGTAGCTCTTGACTTGAGACAGATCACTAGTCTTGAACAGAATCTTGAGTGCCCTTTCTTCGATCTTTTGCTCCGCAGGCGTCCCATCCCGGCGAACTGTCTCGATACCTTTAGCGTCGAAGTCTGGTACTTTCTGGTTGCGAGATTCGTACTTGAATCCAACATAGCGCTTCTTAGCCAGAAGCACGCAAGGGTGATACACCTTCTCAAATTTGAGCTTGATCGGGCGTGGGTTCATTCGCGTGATTGCTTCAGCGATCTCTTCTCCGATAGTGAAGGCTTGGTCTCGCGTACGCCCCTTGAGGTAGACAAACAGGGAGTCTGTGTCACCGTATACGACTTCGGCACCCCACTTTTCAACAGAGTGGATGAACGCGATTGCCTTCTCCAACGTCTCTCGCCCAGTCTGGACGATACTATCGGCGATCTCAGAGGCCGGCATTCTGCCAGAAAACGAGGCTGATGTGTACCCATAGGTGACGTTTGCCAACAACTTCAGAGCCAATTGTCGGTTGTTAAGCAGCTGTTGTAGCGTCCTGTCGTCCCGATCCGTTTTCATCCCGCTATTCACCATGACGCGAGTCTCCAATATCTCCCCAAGCATCTTAGCAAGTAAAGACTTGCGCATCTCAGGCCTGACGTACATCATACCGTTAGGTGCGATATTGACATAGTCTTTGACAAGATTCAGCAGGCCCGGCTCGCGATTGAAATCTGTAAAGCCGATCTTATTTCTGCCTCTCCAGGGAACGACGCGACCCAGGCATGTAGAGTAACAATAGTTGTAAGCTATCATAACGCTAGGGTAGAGAGACTGAAAGTCAAGGACTAGCAGTGGGCCTGGGTAAAATGCACTTTGAGGCTCCATGACTAGAGGTAAACATTCGAGGGCGTTCTGTTGACCAACTTGCTTTCGACTGGGAGAGACGAGGATGTAGTTTTCTGGCTTTGCGATGCGGAACATGGTAGATTCTACCTTGTATTGAGAGCCTCGCGAGATGACAGAGAAGAAGTCGACACCGAGTAGTCGTGCCTGTTCGCTTGTTCTAGGGACGATCTCGTTGGCTTCTAGTATATCCAAGTCCAGTTGCACTCTGGTGATGAAATAGTCAAGAACTTTTGCCAGGTCTCGCGGCTTTGAACTCGTGTACCACGTTGTAAGGTCAGAGTATTGGTAATGCGGAATTCGCTTGTGCAAGAGATGAAAGACGACATTTTCCATGGTATACTGAAGCAGATTGAGTTCTCCTCGCATAGCCCGCCAGATGTTGATCATATGACGACCAGTTATCCGGATCGTAGAAGTATGAGTGAACCCCCACCGATCGGCCTCTTTACCGAATCTGCCGTGCGACTGTGACTTTGTGCGACTAATCTCATTGCAAAGATCGTACTCGAACTTTAAGCGAGCGCGTTCAATCAAGTAGCCCCAAGAGCCATTATGCACTTCATATCCGGCCATAATGTCCGGATCGAAGTGCCGTACGATATCGACAATCCGATTGATCAAGTCTAGTTCATCTTCTTCATGTTCCACCGCGATTGATGTTTGTTTTCGTATCTGGTTCACAATGCCTTCATCATCAGAAAGACAAAGCATCCCGGCACGGTGGTGATCGTTGCTTGCACCCTCTTCGCCTTGTATCGACCAAAATATAGATTGAATTTCGTCTTTTACAGGATCTGGCGCAAACGCTTCTCTCGTGTTGATGTGTACCTCTAAGCTCATAATACTCATGTACTGAGTCTCGTGCTTGACGCTAGTTGATGCTTTCTTTTGTGAGTACTTGAAACCATGTCTGTTCTTCTGAGTGGGTCCCTCTACTTGCGAGACGTGGTTCGCAAGTTTGCGTTGCTGTGGTAATCTTGTCGCCTTTGATGCTGGGTCAACAGCATCATCTTTCAACTCGTTACGAAGCCACCTGACTACTTGTTTGTAAGGTGGCGGAGCTGTTCCAAGCTCCCAGTGTCGCAAATTGCATTGCAGGCAACGCAGGGGAGTTTCGGTATGTTTTCTATCCACAAATTCGTCTCCGTAGCCAAAAGCCAAAGCACTGTCTGAGTCGAACAAAGGTAAAAAAGGAATAGTAGTACTTTGCAGGGTAAATCCTCGTCCGGCGTACTCCCGCGATCGTTCAGGGACATCTGTCTCATCACTGTAATAGGCATCTCGATACAGGACCCGGAGGTCACCATTAGAAACTGAAGTTTTGACTGCACTGGCGGAAGGCGGCAATATTCCATAGTGCAGGGTTTGCGGGCGGGTTATGGTAGCCTTTGCTAAACGACTCACTATTGAGATTGTTGTTGTTGTGTCGTTGTTGAGGCTGTTTGTCTTTTGATCAACGAGAGACATAGGGTGAGAAGTTAGACGTGGTTGCCACGTTTCTCGATTGATCTGGCATCCATGCCTTTTATCTTCCGATGCCGTCGATTGAGAGGAATTTTGTGATTTCGAATTCTCTTTTTGGCTCAAGCGTATGCGGGTCTTAGGGGCGTTGGGGTTCTTGACCACCGGGAACGGCAGTGTGTTCGGCTTGGTATCACCTTGCGATGAATGACTGGGACGAGCTTGTTTTTCTCTGTCGTATAAACTATGCTCGTCGGTGCTTACAGGGAGAGAGGACACTCGAGAACGGCTCTTGGAATCATGCGAAAGCCGAGGTGTCTTAGCCAACCTCTGCTCTTCCGAGGAAGCGGACCGCTTTTGCGTGCTACTAGCAGTGCTAGAGCCGCGTGCGCGGTCTTCGCTATCACGATCTCTCAGTTCGTGGGAGCTGCCGCTGAGCACACCGCCTTCTTGATCGCGTTGTGATTTGATCTGTGCTTCTGAAACACTAAGAGGGTCCAATGACGGTGATTCGTTGTCAATCGGACTATCTATTTCCATTTCTTCGCTGACCTCTGCGATATCAGGATTGTCCTCGGGTGGCGATATGCGTGATTGAGCGTCTGGAAGTTCCAAAATTTGCTGGGCTGGACCTTGAATATCGTCATCGTCTTCTAACAAAGTATGCTTTTCTAAATGGCCTGGGTAAAGATCCTCCACGCTTTCTAGTGCTGTCTTGATGTCCGCTTCCCCTTCAGCAGGCTTCACGAATTCTGCTTTATCTGTAACAGACCCTTGGCGACTCTCATCCTCAATTATTTTTTCTAGAAGCTGTCGATACTCTTCTTCGTGAACCCAGCCTCCCTTGTCCGTATTCCTTGCATCGGCAGACATAGACACGAGTACTTCAGGTGGGAACGGGCTACTTGAAGGGTCGGTCAGGCCCATGCGTCGTTTGCGTCGGATCGTTTCGTCTCGCCACAGACCAGCCATAGAAGGAACATATTTTTCGTCGGGCTTCAAATTAAAGGCCTGCTCGAAAAGATCGTGATGAATTGGACGTGAGTGTAGCTCATGTCTATTCAGTATGTCTTGTACGCAGACGTCCACTTCAAGGGAGCAATGACTTTGACGAGGATACTGGTCCACGTCGGCAATAAGATGTTCTGCAATTGATGCGTCGTGCCACTTGTGGGTCGTGACATCGATTGTGTCGCTATCCGGCACGGGAACCCGAAATTGCACTTTCGCGCAATCGATGTAGGCACACCCGTAGAGGTTGTAGTCACACATCCACTGCAAAAGATACTGCAGGTGACTTTCGTATGGCTGAAAGATGCGATTCATGATGGCTCCTTGGTGCAGAAGATCGGCAAATCGTGTCATGTGCGCGGGATTCAGCAGATAAACCTTCAAAAATAACCTGTATCCGACGTTGTATCCATAGAACGGTACGCCTTTTATCAGAGTAATGTGCCCAACATAGACAGCCTTTCCATCATAGGCGTTGCGTCGGTAGGTAGCGGCAAGCGCATGGTCGATCGAGGCGCGAAGGCTTCGCATGTACGCGTTGACTGGGAAATTATGAATGCTAGTTTCATTGCTGTTAGAAATTACATACCTGCATCGTGCTCCAGGCTGCCATTATATTCCAGGTAGAGATATGGCAATGCGCCATGGATATGAGCGCATACTTTCTGCCCAGTCTCTGTGGCACCGAAGACGCGGACAACGGGGACTGGAGGGGCGCGCTGGCGCTGTGGAGGACCCGGAGGCCGCCTAAGGACCGGATCAAGCTCAGTCGGCACCGCCTGATAGTGATCGATGCAGTTGAGGCGGAATCGGAACGTGTTCATGGAGGTACCGGGTGCCCTTGCGCGCGTTGCAGGGCGATGGTAGCGACAGTCATGAGTGAAGATGCATGAGAATGCTTTTAGAAGAGAAGATGTGTACGCGATTTGGGCTGCTAAAAGTCATTTACTGCAGCCGAACGCGGCGATATGAGACAAGACATAGGTCCAAAGGCGGATGCACGAGCGCGAACACGTAGTCACGATGTCACGGGTGGCGTAGGTAGCTCCGTTTGCAAGCTGCAGCCCTATGCGAGTCGCCCGCGCTCAGACGGCCGATCGCGTCAACCTCCTCTTGCGCTCTTCCGCTGCCATCGAGCCTCCACCGTCGCATAAGCCCACCATGCCGCCCGCACAGCCGCGCAAACCCGACGTCGCCGCCGCCGCTAAAGAGCGCAACGAGTACATCCCGTCTTTCATCTCCAAGAAACCTTTCTATGCCGTAGACGAGAACGGTGAAGACGGCGACTATCTCGAGCACCAGCGTCTCCAGAAGCAGGAACAAGATTCGAAATGGTACGACCGCGGCAAGAAGATCGGTCCCGCTGCCACCAAATACCGCAAAGGTGCATGTGAGAACTGCGGAGCTATGACACATAAGAAGAAGGACTGCTTAAGCCGCCCGCGGAAGACAGGCGCGAAGTTCACAGGCAAAAACATCGAGGCCGATGAGGCTGTTCAAGACGTGCAGCTGGGGTGGGATGCCAAGCGCGATCGCTGGAACGGATACGATGCTGCCGATTTCACACAGGTCATCGAAGAGTACAACGAGCTCGAAGAAATGCGCAAGAAAGCGAAGGATGCTGCGAGGGACGACCAGAATTCCGGAGACGAGGATGAGGATGAAGGAGACAGATATGATGCTGAGACCGACATGGGGAGGAAACAGGCTACTTCGACCCGAAATCTACGGTTGCGAGAAGACACGGCCAAGTACCTGCTTAACCTGGACCTGGACTCAGCCAAATACGACCCCAAAACGCGCTCTATGGTAGATACAGGCGCGACAGCGGACAACGCTGCGGCGCTGGTGGCAGAGGAGGGCTTCATGAAAGCGTCAGGCGATGCAGCCGAATTTGAAAGGGCGCAACGGTACGCCTGGGAGACGCAAGAGCGGGGCGACAGAAACAAGGTCCATTTGCAAGCAAACCCTACGTCTGGCGAAGTCATGCGGAAAAAGGAACTGAAAGAAGCCGAGGAGGCCAAAGCTGCAAAGCAAAAGGCACTGCTGGACAAATACGGAGGCCAGGACAAGTTCAATGATGACACACTTCGCCGGGCCGGGGTCACCGAGAATGAGAGGTTCGTCGAATATGACGAGCGGGGTCTGATCAAGGGTGCACCAAAGGTGAAAGCTAAGTCTAAGTACCCTGAGGACGTGTACATCAATAACCACACGTCCGTTTGGGGTAGCTGGTGGGCAAGCTTCCAATGGGGTTACGCATGTTGTCATTCAACGGTAAAAAATTCGTACTGTACAGGCTCAGCTGGTAAAGAAGCATTCGAGGCTGCCGAGCGCATGCGTCTGGGTACAGACGTGCAGCAAGTAGACGAGGTTCCCAAGGCCGTGGCGCAACTAGAAGATGAAGCACTGGAGAAACATGTGCCCAATGCGACCGACAAAGACGACAAGGTAACACGGGATGACAAGCGGAAGAGAACACTAGAAGAAATGAGAGATGGTGTCACAGAGGCCGAAATGGAAGAATACCGACGCAAGAGACAGATGGCGGCTGATCCCATGGCGAATTACCTTGCCAACAAGGCAGCCGTGTAGGCAGCCCTGAAATTCTTTCTTACACCATTGAGCAAATCCATCTTCAGTAAGCATTGCGTGGCGTTACGGTATCATAGTTCCAACATCTGTTAAGCCGGGACATGCAATGGGTTCACCATATAGGGCTTTGAACGACAGCATGTAGAATGACATCAATTTTGATGAACGATGCGTTGTCCACTGTGATCGGTCTGCGAGTAGCATCTGGCAGATGCAAGGCAACGAGTACGGAATCGCGCTGTGGTCGTGTACATTCGAATCCCGGGGCTCGACCCCTCCAGTTTTGCCAGCTCAGCGGGGCGACCAGGTTGCGCGTGCATTCCAGGTGGGTTGGCTGCGCCCAGCCCGCCGCGTGGAAGAGGAGCTCGAGGTACGGGTGCCAAGGCCGGAGCTTCGTCACTTGTCACTCAGGCCCCCATATATCATCGCAGCGAGCTCTCAGCATATCTCAACACCAAGTCGACCGCCAAAGGCAACAGCGCCAACGGTTTCCGTTCCCGTTCGCTCTTGACTGCGCGGATTTTCTCTCCCACGCGCTTTCCAAAAGGTCCTCCCACGCCTTTCCAAGTTGCGTGCACCCCGGACGCCCCTGCCTGTGCAGTAGCTGGCCCAGCGCCGCGCCCACGACAGCACCATGTCGCTCTACGGGTCCTCGCGCAATGTGGACATGGGAAAGTAAGGAGACTCCCCGCCAACATGAGACATCCCATTGAACAGGAAATCAGGCAGGAACAGGAGCTTGCCATCAATATCCGCAAGGCAACGAGCATCGAAGAGACGGCTCCCAAGCGTATGTACATCTACGAAGCTGTGTTGGAATTAAGCTCACATTCGTGCAGGCAAGCATGTCCGCAGTTGCATTGTCTACACATGGGACCACAAGAGCTCTGCCTCTTTTTGGCAGGGGATGAAAGTGTGCGTATACCCGCGAACAACCACCTCGAAAGTATACGTCGCACACCCTCCAACGATGCTGATGCAGACCACAGACAGCCTATTATGGCCGACGAAGTCCAGACGTTCAAAGCCCTCATCACCGTTCACAAGGTCCTTCAAGAAGGACACCCCGTAGTCCTCAAGGAGGCACAGGCCAACATACAATGGCTCGACAGTCTGCAGCGAGGCACTGGTGGCGGCGACGGTCTGAAAGGCTACGGACGTCTCATCACCGAATACGTTTATTACCTTCAGGCCAAACTCGCCTTCCATCGCCAGCACCCAGAGTTCAACGGTGAGCTTATCGGGAACGGGACACTGCGTGGACTGACATAGGACCAGGTACATTTGAATACGAGGAATACATCAGTCTCAAGTCGATAAACGACCCGAACGAGGGCTATGAAACGATCTCGGACTTGATGACACTGCAAGACCAAATAGACCAGTTCCAAAAACTGATTTTCTCCCATTTCCGAAGCGCCAACAATAACGAATGCCGCATCTCAGCGCTTGTGCCGCTTGTGCAAGAGAGTTATGGTATTTACAAATTCATCACAAGCATGCTCCGAGCCATGCACACCAGTAAGTCCACAGTGTATAAATACTCATTCGCGCGCGCTAACTTGCGCAGCCCTCGGCGACGATGAAGCACTGTCTCCTCTGCGCGGCAGATACGATGCTCAGCACTATCGTCTCGTTAAGTTCTATTATGAGTGCTCGAACCTTAGGTATCTCACAAGTTTGATTACTGTACCAAAGCTGCCGCAAGACCCACCGAACCTCCTCTCGGAGGATGAGGCTGCGCCTGCATTACCCACGCGACCTAAGGCTACGGAGGAAGCAGCTCCACCGCCACCACGTGCACAATCTGTAGATCCCGAGCCTATCAACGAATTTTGGAAAAATGATCAAAAGAGACAGCAGGAGGAATACGAAGCCGAACAGCGAAGGTTGCAAGAGCAATGGGAAGCAGCTCAACGACAACAACAAGAGGCACAAATGCGCGCACAACAGGACTTTGAGGAACAACAGCGGTTGCAGGCAGAACAGGCTCGCTTAGCCCAGGAGCAACTGCTGCGCGAGCAATACCAGCAACAGACTCAAGGGCGTCTCGCCGATTTGGAGCGAGAGAATTTAAATGCACGTGCGCAGTACGAGCGTGATCAGCTTATGCTCCAACAATACGACCAAAGAATGAAGGCTTTGGAAGGTGAGATCCAGCAAATGAACATGAACTTCCAGCAACAGATGGGTTCACGGGACGACCAGATCAAGGCATTGCAAGAGCAGCTTAACACATGGAGGTCAAAGTACGAATCGCTGGCTAAACTGTATTCGCAACTGCGTCATGAACACCTCCAGCTTCTACAAAAGTTCAAGTCCGTTCAGCTGAAGGCCAACTCCGCACAAGAGGCTATCGATGCGCGAGACAAGCTTCAACGCGAACTGAAAACGAAAAATCTTGAGCTCGCGGATATGATTCGTGAGCGTGATCGAGCGCTACTTGAGAAGGATCGTACCTCTGGTGGTCATAAGGATGAATTGGAGAAAGTCAAACGCGAGCTCCGCTTCGCTTTGGAAAGGGCCGAAAATGCGGAGCGAGGCAAAGGCTCAGAATTGTCGGCCATGCTTTCGAGACACAACAGGGAGATTGCGGATCTCGAAGAGGCTTTGCGTAATAAAACGCGCGCTCTAGACGATGTACAGATGAAGTACCGCGAAGGCGACTCAGACCTCGAACGTCAACTGCGCGAAAAGGAAGAAGAGCTGGAGATTTTCCGAGCAGGCATGGATCAAACTCTTCTGGAACTGGAAGCGATGAAGTTGAACCAGAACGCCGGCAACAGTGCATTGGATGACGGCCTCGATGAGCTCATTGCGCAGAGCTTGCAGAAGATTAACGATATCATTGACTCTGTGCTCCAGAGCGGAGTACAGCGGGTGGATGACGCCTTGTATGAACTCGACTCGTCCATGCATGCTGGAAATCAAAACGCGTCTGGCGCTTTTGTTCTTTCACAGATCGAAAAGGCGTCTACATGCGCTATGGATTTTGCTACAGCTTTCAATGGATTCATCGCGGACGGACCGAATGCCACGCACAAGGATGTAATCAATACAGTCAACGCATTTGCCGGTGCGATTGGAGATGTCTTGAGTGATACCAAGGGTCTGACCAGGTTTGCTTCCGACGACAACAAGGCAGATGCTCTCCTTAATGCCGCGCGGCAATCTGCAACAGCCACCGTAAAATTCTTCCGCAATGTTCAATCCGTACGTCTGTATGACCTGGATGCAGACGGCAAATTCAACGTAGTTGTGAACAATAATGCCGAGGTCCTCCGCAATCTTCAAAGTTTGTCGAAGTTGGCAGATGCATTCGCACCGAAGAGCAAGATCACCAACGCTTCCGGAGATCTTGGAGAATTGGTCGAGGACGAGCTTACAAAGGCCGCCAATGCTATCGATGCTGCCGTTGAGCGACTCTCCAAGCTGAAGAACAAGCCGCGAGATCAATTCTCGACATACGAGCTCAAGATTCACGATTCTATCCTGGACGCTGCAATCGCTGTGACGAATGCAATTGCTCAGCTCATCAAAGCAGCAACCGAATCACAGAAGGAGATTGTTCGGGAAGGCAGGGGCAGCATGACTCGTACCCAGTTCTACAAGAAGCACAACCGCTGGACTGAAGGACTCATCAGCGCCGCCAAGGCCGTTGCCTCGTCCACAAACACGCTTATCGAGACCGCTGATGGCGTCATTTCTGGCCGCAACTCGCCTGAACAGCTCATTGTTGCATCCAACGACGTGGCCGCATCGACCGCGCAGCTTGTAGCTGCTAGTCGTGTGAAGGCTAGCTTTATGAGCAAGACACAGGACCGACTAGAGAACGCATCAAAGGCGGTCACAGGTGCCTGCCGTTCGTTAGTGAGGCAGGTCCAGGACATCATTGCGCAGAAGAATAAGGACGAGGGTGAATCGGTGGATTACAGCAAGCTTAGTGATCATGAGTTCAAGGTCCGACAGATGGAACAGCAAGTACGTTCAAAATCTACACCTGCGCAAATGAGACTTATCCTAACTATTATTCCCAGGTCGAAATATTACAGCTCGAAAACTCCCTTGCTCAGGCCAGATCGAGGCTGGGTGAGATGCGCAAGTTATCATACCTCGAAGAGTAGGGCATGCGTGGAGCCGATCTGTGTCATGGTTTGCACCAGTTGATTAGACGAATCATCGCCTGATGGAAATTGGTCATAGAGTTATCATTATGCTATTCAAGGCTACTTCCGCAAGCTTTTAGCGACTTGTTTAAGGATCATGTAGGAGTAATCATGTGCATCAATACCACTTCATTGGCACATATTGTGCTTCTTGCTTTTGATTGTACAGTCTACAACATTCTGCTTGCATACTGTCCTATGTACTTTGTGTAAACCTCCTTGTCAGATGCTGATGGAAAACAGTATGCGAACTAGACGTCTTGAGCACTGGCGACCTGTTGTCTGGCCGGGTATAACGCATGGTATCCATCTATGGCGTCCCAATTTCCGCCCAGCCCACCCACCTGCCTTTCGGAAGGAGTGTGCTTCACAATGCAGGGTCTTCCACTCAGGTCCACAGTTCTGATGGAAAGGATGTGGCGCACTCCAACAAAACTTCGACCGGATCTTGCATGTGTATCGTATATACACTCTCTGCCTCATCACCGTCCCTTCAGGGCAGCAATGCCGGCTTTGACCTCCTTAAGCGCAGCCATAACAAGAGGGACAGCGATTGGACCGAGTAGAGGTAGGTAGACCGCAACTTTGTGCTCGTCTGGGAAGTAAACTTGACCCACCATGGACCGCTCAAAGAATGCTTTTTCGGCTTCCCCATTTGCAATTCTCGCGTGCTCCAACGCGTCTTGGAACCGGCCATCGCGCAAGCTCTCACAAGCTTGTTTAAGGTGCACTAAAGAGAGATCAACGGATTTGGCGACAGAGTCCGGGACTGGAATAGTAGGCATTTTTTGATAGACCTGCGCAAGAGCGCCAAGTGTAGACGAAGTTGAGAATATAAGCGAAGCCGCGTGGACACGTGTCAACGTGGAGATACGGAGAGGCAACGAGGCCGGTGTCTGCGGTAGGCCGAGAAGGGAGCTCAATTGTGTCGAGAAGACCTGCATGGCAGGCACGAGGGCTTCCTTGGTCAATGTGGCCTCGCGTGATTGAGGATTCAAGATCATGACACCGCCCCACTGAGGGATCAGCCAGCTGTTGTCCCTGCTTCCCTGGACGAATAGCGGGGCTTGAGCTTCGTCTGGGACATAGAGGGCGAAGTTGATTGTCGGACCTTGACCGATACTGGGGCTCAAAGGCCACTCAGCTGCATTGATGAAGCCTTTGACGTCTTCTTGGTAAATCGTCCACGCTTTGGCGTTGTCATCGTACTCGGGTTGCCGGATCGAAGGCGAGAACCCAGCGTAGAGCTGGACCTGTGTATCAATGGTGAAATTGCTTATCCCGGAGAAAGATTCAAGGATGGGATTCATATACTGACGCAAAGCGGCGTCAATGTCCCAGGCTGATGGAGTCGACGTGGGCGTGAACAATGAAAAGGTGAGATGATAGGTGGGTGCGTATTTGAACGCGCGTGCTGATTGACGCTGAAGCTGGGCTGCAACATCTGGAGCCACGGATCTGCTCCGGTAGGATGCATCAGAGATCAGATTGGCCAACTGCGCCTGTTCCTGTGCATACAATTGATGCAATTCTCCAGCGATATAGGTTGCGAGCGGCGAGCTGGTCGAGGACTGTGGGTGTATTTGGTTAGGCGAGTAATATACATCGAGAGCCGCCAAGTATGGTTGCAATTGCGAACGGGGTGTGACGCCTGTTTCCACAGGTATCAAGCGGACGGATAGAGCAGCGGTGTCGCCCTCCTGTGCCGGGTCGGTACCATCAACAATGACCTGTTGCGAGGCGTTGGCAGGCGGTGGCGCTTCGGCGAACACGAGGCGCAATTGGTGGGAGGGGAAGTGGTTCAAGTCGTTGAGGGCTTTCTGTGCGGCTTCGAGCAGATGATGAGCGTCGTGGGGAGGCAGCGGGGCTTCTACAGCAATATGGAGGGGAAAGACAAGCTTGCATTCCTGTGTACTCGTCAGTAAAGGAAATCTAGCCGTGACTGAGGCTCTAACCTGTGCATTAGCCCAGGCGGTCATGTCCTGTAGCGGTAGCTCGGCGCGATAGATGGCTGTTGTCTTCCACCATACTGGGAGACCCAGGAAGGCCACGACAGCCCAGAAAGATGCTATCACTGCGCGCCGTAGCCAGAGGCTCTGCTGGGTTTCCGGAGGCGGCTGCTTCGGCTCATTGTTCGTGCTGGCCATAGTTGTTGTCTCCGGTGGCCGCACGGTTTGCGCCATGCTGTCATGAATGTACGGGGCACTAGGTTCGGCGTTCCGCCTTCGCTTCAGGGCTCCAGCTCCAGGGCAGGGCTCTCGCGCTATCACGTGTTACGCCACCCCCCTACACCCATGCAGCTTTAAAAGGTCCAACAGCATTTCTTTGAAGTACTGCTCTATCTGACCTGATTAAAGCTAGCCTGCTGATTATGATGCTAACCCAAAGATCCGACGTAAGCTGAATCTGATCCCGGTCAGACATCCATCCAATAAACGAGTAACCTAGGTGTCTCAATAATTAACTTGGTTCCGTATCCATAATATTCACATGGCAACAGGCAAGAGATATCTGCTGCTATAGTCTTAGTCTTGTGGGCTTGTACCGCCATCAATGAACATGCTCGTTTCAAAAGGCACTTTCAATCTGGCAAGATACATGGGTAGGACCACTGGAGGACTGGAGTATTACATTGGCGCGAAGTAAACTACTGCTCCAAAGATGACATCTACCTATCCTTGCGCCTTAACCCTTATTTGTAGTTGAGCACCTAATACATGTACCGGAAGCTTGGGTTCTCCTTGTCCGTCAAGTCATCGAAAGCGTGCACAAGGTGCTGATCATTTGCCTCCGCTACCTGCGCAGCAAGTTGGTCCTTCTTCTTGTTTCGCATCATGAAGTTGAATCGAAGGAAGGCAATAACAAGGACGAGTAAGACGTAGCAGCCCATATGGGTCGAGAAAGCGATGAAGTAGCGGGGCGCATCTCGGGTGAGGAAGACCTGAGGTCCGATAGCATTTCCGACGCACCAGGCGATGAAGTTCATGGCCACCACGGTTGTCTTCTTGGTCTGGCCGGCAATGTTACGAGAGAGTAATGCCATGGAGAGCGTCTGCGCGGCCCAGAAAGAGAGGACAATATAGTAGCTGATCAGAAGACCGACTTGAGTGGCCTTGTTGTGGAGTTTGACCGTCATTAGTACGATGGTTCCAACGAACGATCTATGTTCTTATTAGCAACGATTCCTTGAAGGATATTGTTCTAGACTCACGGAATGACATAAATGCCCATGACAAGTAGATTCTGTTGAGTCTTGTTCGCAAGCCATGTAGCGGAGATGAGCGTGATGATAATGACTACGCCGAGGACCATGGCAAGAAGTTGGGTCTCCAAGACGGAGAAGTCGAAGCCCTTAATGATGATGTTGGCAAAGCCACCAAGACCAGATGTTGGGAGGGTAGTGCAGATAGCAATGAGGCAGTAGCACCAGGACTGAGGGTCGGTAAGGGCCTCCTTCATCTGATAGACACGGAATTTCTTGTTCTGGAGACCAGTTTGGTTGGACCGGACACGCTCAATCATCAGTTTCTTGTCTTCCTCGGAAAAGCACTTTGCACGCATAGGACTGTCTAAATCGAAGTCAGCCAACACGTTTGCGGAGGTGTGGTGAGTGGTACTGACCAGGAAGCCACCAGATGACGAAGACACCCCAAAAGAAGGAAAGGATACCGTATGTCATGAAGATGGCTTGCCATGACTTCAAAGGCGACGGCGGCTTGATAAGACTGAAGCAGTAGGCCAGCAGACCACCAACGATTTGCTGCATTCCGTTCATCATGTACCAGTAGGTAACGATTTGTGCCTGCTCCTCGCGCTTGTACCACATGGAACTGAGAATCAAGAAAGTGGGCTGGCAAACTGCCTCGAAGATACCGAGCAGTGTCCTGACGGCGACCAAGGCGGGAAAGCTCTTGCAAGCGGCGTGTAGGGCGAGCACGGCTGACCATGCCATGACTAAAAACAAAGCATATAATCAGTCTCACATACTTCTCGGTACACTTAGGACTCTGGGAGCGCTCTGGGGCGAAACTTACTGTTGAAACCTAGATATTTGGCGATAGGCACCCTCTGAATCAACCAGTTGGTCGGAAACTCAACAATGAGGACAGCGATGTAAATACAGGTAGTGAGCCAAGCAAACTGATTAACGTGAGCATTCGATTTTGAATTTCGAATCGTTGCTGAATACCTTGCTGTTGTCCGATAAAACTGGAATGTCAGTCCGTAGACCCATGATACTGGCAAAAGACATGGTTCCTTTGTCTAATGCCTGCAGAAAGTATGTGAAAACCATGATCGGCAGCACCCGCTTGTCAATCATACGCTTCAGTCTTTTATTCTCCTCCGGTGAGATCTCGATGGCTTCAGCGTTGGCATATTTCGCTAATTCGTCGTCGATACGGTCGTAGTTTATGTGCTCGGCCTTCTCATCTGTCGACAACACACGCTCGACATTGGCGTGGTCATGTTTAACGTCAGGTGCGGCGTGCACGTCGCTGTGTACTGAACGGGCCATGTTGACGGACCTGAGGTAATAGCAACCTAGACAGGAGAAGACTGTGAGGCGAAGTTGTCGGTGGAGAGGATAGACTCGAACTCAGAGTTGTGATACAACATGTGGAGCCAGTCTCTAAGTACTGCCTGCCATGCCCCCGGGAAAACTGGCCTACCCTGGCACCACGGGCATGGTGCCCATTCGGGGCAACACCAACCGCACGACTCACGCTCTTCGCGACCGCTGTCCCGTCTGACTTAGTCTGCATGGGGTTTAATGGTCTTAGCAGGCGCACTGCGAGACTAACGATTGAGAGTCATCCCCGGACAAAGTTCTCCACACGAACGGACCCCCCGACTCAGGTTGTGGAGGTGGACCTGGGGCGGCGCAATAAGACGCTGCGGAGAGCGCATCCGTGCACGACCAATATACGCCATGCCCAGCACACCCGGGTGAATAGGCGCCGAAAAACGGGCGACGGCTGGTGGAAGATTTGCTCCGGAGGCTTCAAATGAGGATTCTCACGTGCGTTGCTTGGCATTGTCCTCCGCCACCCCGGGTGCTCGGATCCGGATCCTGGAATCCCCAGCATTAGGGACTCGTGTCTGCGATACGTCGGGACATCTGTTGACGCGGAGCAAGAGTTAGCGTAGTGGAAAATTGAAGGGTCTCATGTGAGTTGGATCATGTGGCCTCGGGGTGAAATGTAACGACGGTCCACTGTGGTCGGTACATTGTGGACCGATTACAGCTCGGCAGCAACGTAAACAATTCCTCTGCCAAAACATCTCAATTCTGAAGAATATCATCCTTCTGTTACTTGTCTTGGCCCTGCATTCCCACTGATAGTTTCTTGGGGCACTTGTTACACCGTTCGCGACTTCCCCATTTCCACCTAGACGCGAGACAGTCAGACGCGGGGTACAATCTGTACACGCTCTGCCCAACATGTCGACACTTACAATCCACGGTCTGAAGTCCGATGACATCCACTCGGCAATCCAGCTGCTCACGCACAATCTGATAAACATCCATGATACAACCGGCGAGTTTCTTCTTAGACTCGAAGATGGGCGCGTGATCGATACCAAAGGATGGGACGGATGGGAGTGGACGCATGGCATCGGCTTATACGGCTTGTGGCATTACTACACACTTACGGGCTCGCAAGATACCAAGGACATCATGACTGGCTGGTTCCAGAAGCAATTGGCCAAAGGAACGACCAAAAACATCAACACGATGAGTCCATTCCTGACGCTCGCATATTTGTATGAAGACACCGGAAACCGGACATACCTACCATGGCTGGATACGTGGGCAGAGTGGCTCATGAACGGGCTGCCGAAAACCAAATATGGAGGGTTTCAACATGAAACTTACAACACCTTCAATAAGGACGAATTGTGGGACGATACGCTGATGATGAGCGCACTTCCGCTTGCGAAGATCGGTCTCACGTTGAATCGGCCAGAGTACGTTGAGGAAGCGAAGAGACAATTCATCTTGCATTGCCAGTATCTATTCGACACTTCGACAGGCCTCTTCTTCCACGGATGGAAATGGGAAGATGGCAAGGATGGCAGCATCGGACACAACTTCGCCAGAGCAAGATGGGGACGTGGAAACTCCTGGCTTACAATAGTCCTACCAGAGTTTGTCGAACTGCTACGCCTACAGCCTGGCGATCCGCTCCGACAATTTCTCCTCGGTATTTTCGAGGCGCAATGCAAAGCACTTGTCAAGCATCAAGGAGAGAATGGCATGTGGCGGACGTTGATCGACCTTCCCCTCAAAGATGGCAACTATGACGAAGCGTCAGCTACTGCGGGCTTCGCTTACGGTATGCTCAAGGGTGTAAGGAAGGGATACATTGGAAAGGAATATTTGGAACCGGCGGTGAAGGCGGTGAAGGCGGTGCTCGGCAAAATCAACCCCGAGGGTGAATTGCTCGAAGTGAGCTTCGGAACCGCTATGGGACCCGACCTGGATTTCTACAAAAAGATACCCCTTACTAGCATGCCTTACGGCCAAGCGATGGCCATCATGGCGCTCGGAGAATTCCTGCGTACCTTCATATAGACACAATAGAAGAATTGAATGATGTTATGAATATATGTTCTCGTGCGTTGGCTTGCAAAACAATCTCTGTGAAGATATTTTTATGATTCCATGCCATGAGCCAGCACGTCGATATGTCTCAGTGGAAAACATGTAGCTAACAACGCTTTTGTGCGTTCACGAAAGGAGCTTACAGTGGGCGAACATGCTTCCAAAAATTTCGTAGATCTTGCCAACGTGAACACCTCTGAACAAGGCTGAGATGTACAGGACGTCGACCGATTGCCCATGCATCTGGATTTGTGGGTACCAAGGTTATGTGACGGAACCTCAAATTCTAATCAATGAACACAACAATTACAAGACATGTTGTGTCATTTGTCTCTTCCACCAGTACATACCGAGCTGTTGGATGCTTTCATCGTGTTCATACCACCAATGTACCATTACCGCTCTCAGGAGAAAGATTCACAGCCACCTCGGGGAATGAACATGTACAGATTCAAGAAGCCTCGCCAGTATGACCACCCTTGTGTTACCCTAGAATGGATCAATAGAAGGTCGCTATCAGCTTGAATCCGGCGTTGGTGATATACCAGGGTTACTTGACGAAATTCTCAAATCTTTTCTATTATAAATAG
This sequence comes from Paraconiothyrium sp. Pb-2020, assembly GCA_022419385.1. Lineage (NCBI taxonomy): Eukaryota > Fungi > Ascomycota > Dothideomycetes > Pleosporales > Didymosphaeriaceae > Paraconiothyrium > Paraconiothyrium sp. Pb-2020. The sequence goes on along the minus strand of JAJUBI010000003.1, from coordinate 4,118,143 downwards.
CTGTCACGAAGTCGTATCGTGGTGGAGGTGCCGTATTGGTTGCGTCGTGAAACATGTGCGCGGTATGTTTACCATAGAAACAATTCGCCGTAAAAAAGGATAGCCTGTTTACATATCCTTATGGACAATGATATGGTTACCATCATGCCCAAGGATATATTCATCATCTTGATGTCGAAATATCGCCTCGCGACGTCCATCGCTCCTCATGATCATTGATTTATGACTGGTTAAGATCCCACCTCGAAATATGCGTAGCCATGCCGACAGCTTCTCTCCACACGACATGTGGAAGTCCAAGCTGACTAATACCATTGATTCGATATCAGGTGAACGACCTTTACCAACATCAGATGGTTGCTGCTGTGTAGCTAAAAGATATCGTATGCACCCGCAATGATTATTCACCATGTGTGGACTTGATAATGGGAGGCTCTGACCAGTGCATCCGCCTCTGTATTACACCAGGATACGTAATTTATTCGCCCAATCTGTAATGCATTAAGCGCTGTGGAGTGCCGGGGAATATGAATGTGACTAGGTGTCGCATTCTTTTGTTTCGTAATCTTCGGTGGCTCCTCGAGAAACGTATTGCAGGTAGAAATCAGGCTTCAAGTCCTTTTTCCCCTTGTTCAGAGCGAGATGAAAGGGTTATTCCCTGTTGAAGCTGTGCTCGATCGCTGGTATAATGTCCGGAAGTATCTACGCCCCAGGATGAGCCGAGGCAATTATGGCGCTCGAGTGATACCCGAAATTGGGGCATCGTCCGCGAGAACCCTTTCAGGACACGATCGGAGTTTATACCTAGAAGTGTCATACTGAGTCAAATCCGGGGAAACGACATGCAGAGTACCCATATAATAGAGTTCAAATACCACATTGAACAAAGGGAGCTGTGAGTTCACATGCTGAGTATAATAGAGTGCGATTGATATCCTGCGAGGGTATTCATCTCCAGCACCGCTCAACAAGTTTACGTATGCAGAGTGGTGAGCAGGCAACCGAGGCAGACAGGCAGCCTTGCAGGACACGCTCACCGTACTTTACCCCAAATATGCACTATAACGATCCGAGCTCTTGCGAGATGTCCAACCCCTCTCGCTGATCTCTGTATAGGAAAATTCCGACACTGTCTCTCTGAGAACCGCTGTTGCAATTGCCCGTGTACAGTCTACCTTTCCCCCACGTTGTGATGGGCCGCGGTGGAGCCTCGAATATTCTTCAGATGCGGGCGGTGACGGCTGCAGTGGCTGCGGAAGGCGGTGCATTAGGCAGAACAGCGAACAATCAATTCCAAAGGCTGCGCGCAGGTGCAAAAGCACAGGCAAACACGCCTCAAGTGATAGAGGCTGTGGGAGGGCGGTCGGGGTTGCTGGGGTCGAGGCGTAATTCAGGGCGGTGAAGGCGGCTGAAGGGCGTGATTGGTTCCCGCCAGCAGTTTCCATGCGATTCTGCCGTTCTGCTAGAAGATTCTCGAGCTCCACCACAGCCGTATATATGTCCACGCCTGCAATTCCGCCTCTGCCTGCTCTCCATCTTCTTTGAATTGCTCATTGAGACCCGCTGCAGACGCATCTGCTCACCACCTACCACCCACCACACGCACAGCTTTCTTGTAAGGCTACAGGGTTACCTACAACTTCATTCTGTAAGTGCCTGCCGCCTGCGCCCGCACCTGCGCCTTCGAGCGACCCCACCGAGTCGAAAACTCTTCCTACTCGAACTCGATTCTCGTTTCGTCGTTTCCAGCTACATTGGCACATTGTCTGACTGTTCGACAGCTCCTAGACCGACTTACACATATACCCCACCATGTCGGAGACCTTCGAGTTCCAGGCTGAGATCTCTCAGCTGCTTGGTCTCATCATCAACACCGTCTACTCGAACAAGGAGATCTTCTTGCGAGAACTCATCTCCAACGCCTCAGATGCCCTCGACAAGATCCGATATGAGGCTCTCTCAGACCCCAGCAAGCTCGATAGCGGCAAGGACCTCCGCATCGACATCATTCCCAACAAGGAGGCAAAGACCCTCACCATCCAGGACTCAGGTATCGGTATGACCAAGGCCGACCTGATCAACAACCTTGGTACCATTGCCCGCTCTGGCACCAAGCAGTTCATGGAGGCTCTCTCCGCCGGCGCCGATATCTCCATGATTGGACAGTTCGGTGTCGGTTTCTACTCCGCATACCTCGTCGCAGATCGTGTCTCCGTCGTCTCAAAACACAACGATGACGAGCAGTACATCTGGGAGTCCAGCGCTGGTGGCACTTTCAAGATCTCTGAAGACACCGAGGGCGAGCAGATTGGCCGCGGTACCAAGATTATCCTTCACCTTAAGGATGAGCAGACCGACTACTTGAACGAGAGCAAGATCAAGGAGGTCGTCAAGAAGCACTCCGAGTTCATCTCCTACCCCATCTACCTTCACGTCCTCAAGGAGACCGAGAAGGAGGTCGAGGATGATGAGGCCGAGGAGACTACCGAGGGCGACGAGAAGAAGCCCAAGGTTGAGGAGGTCGATGACGAGGAGGAGGAGAAGAAGGAGAAGAAGACCAAGAAGGTCAAGGAGTCCAAGATTGAGGAGGAGGAGCTCAACAAGACCAAGCCCATCTGGACCCGGAACCCGCAGGACATCACTCAGGAGGAGTACGCTTCCTTCTACAAGTCGCTCTCCAACGACTGGGAAGACCACCTTGCCGTCAAGCACTTCTCCGTTGAGGGTCAGCTTGAGTTCCGCGCCATCCTCTTTGTTCCCAAGCGCGCGCCTTTCGACCTGTTCGAGACCAAGAAGACCAAGAACAACATCAAGCTCTACGTGCGCCGTGTCTTCATCACCGACGATGCCACTGACCTCATTCCTGAGTGGCTCAGCTTCGTCAAGGGTGTTGTTGACTCTGAGGACCTGCCCCTCAACCTTTCGCGTGAGACTCTCCAGCAGAACAAGATCATGAAGGTCATCCGCAAGAACATCGTCAAGAAGACTCTTGAGTTGTTCAACGAGATCGCCGAGGACCGTGAGCAGTTCGACAAGTTCTACTCTGCCTTCAGCAAGAACTTGAAGCTCGGTATCCACGAGGACTCCCAGAACCGCCAGTCCCTTGCCAAGCTTCTGCGATTCAACTCGACCAAGTCTGGTGACGAGACCACTTCTCTTGCTGACTATATCACTCGCATGCCCGAGCACCAGAAGCAGATGTACTACATCACCGGCGAGTCTCTCAAGGCTGTTCAGAAGTCGCCATTCCTTGACTCCCTCAAGGAGAAGGGCTTCGAGGTCCTCTTCCTGGTTGACCCCATTGATGAGTACGCCATGACCCAGCTCAAGGAGTTCGACGGCAAGAAGCTTGTCGACATCACTAAGGATTTTGAGCTTGAGGAGACCGAGGAGGAGAAGAAGCAGCGCGAGGAGGAGGAGAAGGAGTACGAGGGTCTTGCCAAGAGCCTCAAGAACGTCTTGGGCGAGCGTGTCGAGAAGGTTGTCGTATCGCACAAGCTCACCGGCTCTCCTTGCGCCATCCGTACCGGCCAGTTCGGTTGGTCCGCCAACATGGAGCGTATCATGAAGGCTCAGGCTCTCCGCGATACCTCCATGAGCTCGTACATGTCTTCCAAGAAGACCTTCGAGATTTCGCCCAAGTCTCCCATCATCAAGGAGCTCAAGCGCAAGGTCGAAGCTGACGGCGAGGAGGACCGCACCGTCAAGTCCATCACTCTGCTGCTCTTCGAGACCTCTCTCCTCGTCTCTGGCTTCACCATTGACGAGCCCGTCCAGTACGCTGAGCGCATTCACAAGCTCGTTTCGCTCGGCCTGAACGTCGACGAGGAGGTTGAGACCGAGCAGGAGGCCAAGGCTGACGAGCCTGCTGCCGAGGCGACTGGAGAGAGCGCTATGGAAGAGGTCGACTAGATTCCTCGCTCTCCCGCCTTGAAAAGTTTGGCTCGGCGTTTGATTCCCCCTTTTACGTGTTACGGCTTTCCTCTTTCCATCCCTCCTTCTCACTACTTGCATGCATCGGATTAGTCCTCTAGTTCAGGCGTCTTAAGAGTGGTTGGAGGATATGTCTTCACGATATCCTGGATGTGAAGTGTACTCTAGGTAGTATTGTAATGCTCGGGTGTCATGCCCGCCTCGGTACATATGAATGATGAAGCAATTTCAAAAAACAATCTGAACCCATTGTTTAGTGATGTCACTCCCTTTGAATTTTGGTGCGATGTAAGTTACGTTTCCTCATATGTGGCTCCAGATGTCATCTGTGTGAAATGTAGAGTAACTTCGCGTTTTGCCCACTGACGTAATCTCCTCCACTTACAGAACATATTTTGACTTCATTCGACGCTGCGACACCCATAACTTGCGACCACTACAGCATTGACCATGGCGTCAACCCAAAATGCACCTGTATCCCTACCACGGGTAGCAATAACCTATTGCACCCAATGCCGCTGGATGTTGCGAGCCGCTTACGTACGCGGTTCGTCCCACGTGCAGCTCGACCTCCACACTAACAAATACACATAGTTTGGCCAAGAACTGCTATCAACCTTCGGAACCCAGATCGGAGAGATGGCCCTCATTCCGGCCACGGGCGGCATCTTCACAGCCGAGCTTGTCAGTTCCACCTGGATTCATTGTCTGCCCCACCACCGGCTAACGTGCGTCCCGCAGACATACATCCCGCCGAGTGCGAGTGATGGAGGAGGCGATGGGAAAGTCGAAGCGAAGACGGTGCTGCTGTGGGATCGGAAAACGGAGGGTGGGTTTCCTGAGACGAAGGTGCTGAAGCAGAGGGTTAGAGATCACATTGATCCGAAGAGGGATCTTGGGCACTCGGATGTAGGGGGGAAGAAGGGGCGGACGGGTGACGAGGCGAAGGCGGAAGAGAAAGTAGAAGAGACGGTAGTAGAGAGTGCAGAAAAGAAGGCGAGTGGCGGGGTCAAAGATGGAGAGGTGTGTGAAGACTGCAAATAGAAAGGGACGGGGTGTCTAAATCTCCACGAGAGTAGAGCCAGTAGACTCACAAGTGCATGGAGATCAAGCTGTGATACTGCAATGGATGCCTTTGAGGCATTGCGAAAATGTGCCGAATTTGCTTGATGATACATGCCGTTCCCTATGTCTCCAATACGGCGTCCTACAAAACCTCCAATATATAATGGCTCATGTTACGAGCAGCACCCATGATCCGACTGCATCTGTCCATTTCTGTTATCACAGCGTAAGAGAAAGCCGTCAAAGGCATGCAAGACGCGTGTGTGTGCAAACCACCCTAATTCATCTCGCCCCCACCCTTCCCCTTCTTACGTTCGAGCTTGTTGATGCGGGTGGTCATGCGTACTTCCGCACGCTGGACGTTCCTCTTGAACTCCAGCGCATCAGCTTCCAGCTTGCCCATCCATTTCTTCATGTTGCGGATGTCACCGCCTTGATCGTCAGGGATGCTACCTTCGCTAGAGGATGTATGCTGAAAAGTGTAAGTCCCTTGGGCATTCGGCGGACCGAGAGCTTCCCTAGCAGTGAAGATGTGGTTAGATGCTAGCTTACTGTATGTGACAGTGTAAATCTTACCAGACGTTATTGATGCGCTCATCGTTGCTCGCCAAAGCTTTCTCAATCATCCGAAAACGCTCATTGAACTCAGCTAGCGTAGCATTCTGGACCTGTGCGGCGACATGCAGGTGCTTGTTCACCATACCACAAACACTCTGCATATCTACGATGGCATCGTCAAGGCCTGGTACCTGTGGTGCTCTGCGGGTTCCAGACATAACGTGGCCGTTGAAGACTGCGATGCAGGCAAGGGCCGCTACGGTCGCCCAGCATGCCCAGGACATGTAAGATTGTTTCTTAGTAGTCTTATCGCCCTGCTCATTCGAGGGTTCAGGTGGAATGTACTCCAGGACGTTCATGGCAGCCCACGTGCTATCTGCTGCGGCCGTCAAATGTTTGATAAGTTTAGCCAACTCCGCCATGATCGTAGTCAAGTCAGCATCTTGGTCTATGGATTCACGCGTGTCTGCTTCCGCTTTTGTATCGAAGTCTGTAGTCTTCTCGCTCATGGTTTTCATCGACGATGCTATAGTGTTACTAATTTTGATAGAGATGCCGCGCGCCTGGGCTGTATACAAGTTGACGTAGCACTTGTTGAAGCTAGCCTGAATGGTGCATTAGCAGATCGTCGCTGCCATCGTTCTCATCGACGCGTGTATGGTCGATTGCGATTCTTGCAAATTTTGTGGTGTTGGGGTGTAGTCGGGGATGGCAAGGTGCGGTTGCCTGCATTGTATTGCGTACTTACACGTTGGATGAGCGCCTCCATGCGTTTGACAATGTCGTCTAGCCGTTCGGACGCAGCAGCAAGGCTTTGGTATTTGTCGTATTTTGGCCACGCTTTCAGAGGCTTGTTCTGTGTATTCTGAGTAGAGACATATAGGCCAAAGTCGCCCATTGCGTCTTCTAGCGCAGTCATGCGGACGAGGAGAGATTGTGCACCGGCATGGAAGAGCTCCTCCTGGTGGTCGTGGCTATTCGCGAGATTTAGAGGTGGCATTAGCGAGACGCCGCGTTCTTTTTGTGAGTTGTCAAGAGAGCCGCTGTCAGTCCGTGCCAGATCTTGGTGGAAAGCCTGTTAGCACGTGTCTTGACTGGTACACAGGTATGGAAGGTACAACTTACGATGCAGAGACATACTCAAGGTCGCGTGGCTAGCTAGAGGACATAAAGTGTGAGGACTAATCTGTGGTTGATGTAAGGATTACGGGTTGCGGGCCGCGCACAACAAGGCAGGCGCTGGGTGTTCATATGCCAAGTGCGGATTGCTCAAGTGGTTGATGCTGGCAATCGAGCTTGGGCAGCTTGTGTGAAGGTGAAAGCAGACAAAACAGGCCTTCACCGCGCTCGAGCCCAGAGACGCCGAAGATGAGAGCATCAGCGCATTTGATGCGGGGTGGCATGCTACAGGCACACATGTCTTGCTTGGGCAATTCACGATAGTATGCTGCACCTGTCGCGAGCCGTCTGGTGGAGCATCTCGCAATTCCTGCGATGAAGCTCCACAGGCGAGGCAAGCAAGAATTTGTGGTGGACCCGCAGGCCAAAGGTTTGTGCGCAGCCGGCCGCCAAGTGGACTGCTCTTTGGTAGCACAGTGTACTCGTACTGAAGCCTCTGAGGCGGTCCTGTAGATGTTGGCCGCGCAGTCCATGTGTAGAGTAAGCGACGTGCTCCAGTGCATGCTCGGAATAAGCGACGGAACCGTGTGCTCATTGGTGAGACACGAGGGTTTACCTGTACGAGACTAGTTCTACTCATGCTCGATCGTCTTGCATGGGTCGCGAGATTGATGACAGCTCAACTGCAGGATAGGACGGGAGCCGGCGCTGTAGCTCCAAGCCGCGCGTCGTTGAGTGTATAAAGCATCTGCTCTGCGGGGAACAGCAGCAGTGGTGATGCAACGAAGCCGTGGGAGAGCCGTGGTGTTGCACGAAGCCGTCGGACTCCCCACGCACCCTTGACGCTTGACCGACCAGTTGGATTGCACCAGCACACTTCACACCGAGAGCGCCACTACAGATCGGCGCTGACCCTGAAGATGGAATCGCGACGACGCACATGTGCATCTGGACTCTCCATCGCTCGCTCTCTCCTCGCTCACCCATGGGATCCATTTCAGCCTGGACAGCTGGGCGCCCGTGTATGCCATGAGGCGAGACCGACTGCAGCAAGCCACCAGAAGCTGCCAAACAGCGCCGAGCATGGTGCCCTCAGCCGCGCTCAGTTGGAGCTGGGCTGGGCCAACTGTCGACGTCCGCCGACGATCTGGAGCTGCATCGCCGGCCCCTTTCTGGCCCGAAGCCACCACATACGCCTAAACGCGCCGCTCGCGGGCTAGCTGGGAGCCACCCCAGATACGCGCAAAGCTGAGGTCACGTCGGCTACTCAGATACATATACACAGCGGCCTCGTCCTACCTCGGGAGATAGGATCAAATTCCTAATTCGAAGCTCCCCTCCACCGTGAAACACACACGCTGAACACTGCCCCTCCTCCAGCCCCGAGTCCTAACGTCTGCATCAACAGCATCTATGAGCCTGCAAACGGGACAGCCTCGAGTACGGTGACATTGGATTCCGCACAGTCTTCTACCCTACAACAATAAGCTTTAGATAGCTGAGAAGAAAGGCTGTTGGTTCCGAGCGATCGCTCTACAGCTCATATTCAATGCGCCGCGTCGAGAGGTGGGCGGGGTGGACGCGCACAGTGAGCAATTGGGACGGCTTGCGAAGGGTACGAACTTTCTAATGTGAGAAATGTACATCGCTTACGTCCTCGCAGGATCCAGAGCTCTGGGATGACAATGGAGATTGCCTTATACATCTCTACGCCGTAGGACAATCGCGCCGCGGTCCCTCTTTCTGCGTTCCATTCCGGGTGTTGAAGCAAAATAACTGTGGTTCTATGTTCAGCCTTTGCTTCGCTCAAACAGTGAAAAACACAACGTGGAGTCCCGGCTCGTCAACTTCGAAGCGACTTGTGGAGCTCTACATCCCAGCCCCCGAGGACGCCACCCGCGAAGCGTCATTCCGATGGCATATAGCAACACGAAACTTCTTCGCATTCGTTCTCGGGAAACCGCTGGTAGGGGAGCATTTGGGACAGGCAATGATCGATCTGCAGGAGCGCATGCGCCTCTTCCGATCCGGACGAGTGAATAACCACCAGGACTTCCTAAACTACGCAGATGCTCAAGGCTATCGAAACTTCGTTGGTTTTCCAGACTATTCTCTGGCTGTGCTTTATTACGCTGAGCACTACAAGCTTCGGGACGCTTGGATCGATGCATTTGCTCATTGCGTGGGCATGAACGAGAAGCTCGTCCTCAGTCCTGAGTTTTCAGTAAGTTTGCATGCAGTCCAAGGACAGAAGCTTGAGTGGTTCAACATTGACATCGCCTGCCTGGCGTGATCACTCAAACATCGGTTTCTGTAGCATATCTCAGAGTTTCATGGAGCATCGTTGACAATTCTAGTCTCAATCTCGCCTGACAAAGGCTTTGATCACCCGCGCGTATCTGGAAATCGAAATCGAGCTAAGTCGAGCTACATCGGCTGTGCGCAACTTTCTAGACGACGACCTCTCCCCAGCATATCTAGGACTTACCGGTGGAGCACGAAACCATCTCGATCGATTCAGGTCATTCCTCCACAGCTTTTACGTTGACAAATTCGGTTACTGGCCTCCACCTAAAGGGACGACGTTTTCCAAGGCGCTGTTTCGGTCTTTATACTTCGACTTCAAGAATTTGTACGACTATCTTGTTGACTCCGAGTCAACGGCAGATCTGGCGTCCCAGAAGCTAGCAAGCGGTGGCATATGCGTCCTGCAGAATGTCGACTCGTTTGATAAAAGACACAGATTCCCGCCTCTACCACATCCATTGCCACTGTTACCGAGTGAGGTGTCATCTTCCAGGACAAAGGGAACGAAGTCACAGAAATCGTTCAGGTCAATGACATTGGGGACTAAGCAGGGCAAGGATGAGCGTTATCTGAGCGCCCGTGCGGCTCTCATCATGGCGACGAATGGCGAGAGCGATGCCCCAGTCGTTCAAGCTTACATGCGCTTCGAAAGACAAAGCGTCATTAGCAATTCGGAAGAAAAGATCTCTATGGCAGATGTGCGCAAAGTCAGATGGCTTCTGATTTACGGCACTCTACAATATCTGGTCGCCGCACTTCGTGCTCCTACCGAGGTGCGAGATACCGAAGGCCCAAATTACCACCTTTGTTGCTTGGTCACTGAACCTGCGCAATGGCACACTGCGATGACCCCTTCGTCTCTTTCCAGTACCCATTTAGATGCGAACCCTATTGACAAGTACATGGCTGAACTACATGGATCACCTTTCGAAGCCACTATTCCTATAACAAACGTCTCAACCATTGAGCCGGATTGCCAAAATTATGGCTACTTGCAACACACTAATACCGATCCCAGTAGTAGACGAGGCTCTGTAGAGGTTCCTGTACCTTTAAAGGTCTCACAATCTTCTCGACCCTCTTCCATTCATTCACGCAGGCGACTTTCGTTGCCCGGCTTAAGGTCGAGTCAGAACAGCATAAACCTCAAACCGCAAACGCATTGTGAAATCCTCGTTCATGGATATGGAAACGGGTTAAATGACACTTTGGTCGGTGCACCTCCGGAAGTGCCGTCGCGAGTACCATCACGATCTTCGACCGTCAACGGTGCTCTCTCAAAGCGTCCATCACAAGCTACAATAGGACCAGAGACTTCCTGGCTGAGATTATCCACACCTGAACCAAAACCTCATTATTGCAGTCAGCTCCCACGTGAGATTGGGCCTTGTTGTATCGCCACCATGGACCCATTACGGTCGCGCCAAGAGAAGGCTGTGGAGTGGCTGATGCATCCTCTCCTAATCAATGACTCCACCAACTCAGTCACACCACACACACCTCCTAAGACTACGAGTTCACCCGACAGCACCTCGTCCCACTGGTGGAGCGATAGTGGAAGCTATGCATCGTCGTTATCAAGCACCTACGATGAACAGATCGAGCCCAAGGTCAATCCTGCCGAGGAAAGTGGGTTATTGGGTGGTCTTGTATCTATCGCCAGCCCAACGCTGGCCCCTTCGCCGGTCATACCCGTTAGACGAAGCTCATTGCCTTTCATCTTCAACAAACACGCATCAACAGGTGAGATGTTACCTGCAGGAACAGGCGACGATCACTCAAGTATCGGTATTGCTATCACGGCTCCACACCCCTCGGAGAAAAACACCTCGTCTCCTTCGACTGTTTCCAAAGCTTCGGACAACAACCTCGTAGACAGGAAGACCAGCACACGAATCAGCACATCCATCAGTCGGCGTTCGCCGTCTTTCAGGCGCATAATGGACCTATCTCTCCCGTCGACGTCGACGCTCGAGAAGTCCCCAATCTCATCGGACCAAGACCCACCGTACGTTACGAAAATCAAGACCAATTCTAGGAAGAGCAGCAAGGCTGAGCCAACAAAGGTTGTTGGAGATGCGGAAGGAAGACGCCAAAAGGAGAGGAGATTGAGTTTCTGGAAACGGTGATTTCTGTCACATCACTGTGTTTGCTTTTACATCGATATACCCGTCTACTTTCCTTTGTCTCGCAGTGCGTAAATTAACGACCAGAAATGTTCTTGACAGACTATGCTACTATGAACTTCCGTGATAGTATAATGGTACACTCTATATACCCGCAGCCTGACGAGCTATCCTGCGCTCGCCTGCACACTTCAAACGATTCGCTTGTACACAGCGCTGAGTGCTATAATGGTAGGCATTGTGTGATTATGTCCACGATTATCCACCCTGGGCGTTTCCGGAGCCTATCTTTTGGCACACATGACCAGACCAACTGGCTTTGGGTGATTGAATATAGCTGCAGAATTATTTATGTGATGTTGCTCAAGGATGACTATGAATATCAAGATGTACTGTTGTAGAGGTCATAGCTCTAGGAAGTGACGTTAGCGCCGGAATTATCGGTGGAGACAACACGCCGGGTATCCATGATGCACTCGGCTTGATAGCTGGATGTCAACCTCACCACTCCGCTGTATCGCTCTTTGCCGAACATGAGCTCCTCCCAAGATCCTCGAGAGACTCCGAGCGAGCAAGACGACCCGCGAACCATTGTCTACGATCCCACCGACCCGTTCTGGCAAGATACCGAGGATGACAATGACGACATGGATTACTTCCCCGCCGAGGGAGATACCGGGGACGAGAGTGAGGAAATAGATACGACTTTTCATGGTGCGTATGGTACTGAAGCTGCTTTTGGGGCAAAGACAAGGCTGATATTGCTTTGACAGATGCGGCAGAGAACCTCGGTGGATTTGAGATAGAGGTGGAGATCACCGGAGAGGAAGGCGGAGAAGATGAAGAAGAGGACGAGGAAGAAGAAGGAGAAGGAGAAGGAGAAGGAGAGGGCGCAAATGGCGCACGTCCTGGACGACCGATATACAGTACGACAACACCCCAGGCGAGCGCAGGGATATGCTGACCAATGCAGTATCCCGCGACCAGATACTCCAGCTGCTTGGGCGATCGGGACTTCGACAGTTGTTCGCCACTGGCGGTTTTTCCACAGCTGGAGTACAGCTTCGTCGCCGACCACTTGTGGACGATGACGATGAGGAAGACGACGACGACGACGACGACGACGACGACGATGATAGCGACTATACCGATAGCGGCGAACGAGCGACCGGATATGATCCTGTTGGACCACGGAGAAAGAGGAGGAATAGAGGCAGAGCCGCTTTTGAGAAGGTTCCAAGTGACCAAGGGAAGGAGCTCATGGATACTGGCACATTTGGCGCAAATCCTCGATCAGAAGATACCATAAAGCGGAAGAAGAACCTAGCCTATAACGTGATGCAGAGAGAACTCGGGCGAGGTGGCGACGGGAGACAGAAGAACGCCAGTAGACTTATGAGACAAGACATGATCCCGGAGGGAGTAGCTGATACCATCATCCACTACAACGCGCGGTGCTACTCTGGGCAGTTTTCGGATGACGGCAACTTCTTCTTTTCTTGCGCCCAGGATTTCCGCGTGCGAATGTACGATACTTCGAATCCTTACGACTGGAAATATTACAAAACGGTGGTGTACCCCTACGGCCAATGGACGATCACCGATGCGTCCTTAAGTCCCGACAATCGCTTTTTGGCGTATAGCTCTATTCGAAGTATAGTATGTCTTGCACCTACCGACCCCAACAACGAATCTGAACCGCATTTGCTTGATTTTGCCAACACCGGGACGCTGAATACGCATGGCTTTCACACGTACTTTGGTATCTGGTCCATTCGGTTCTCAGGCGACGGTCGCGAGATCGTCGCTGGGACCGGTGACAACTCAGTCTACGTGTACGATATAGAGAGACGCCAGTCTATCCTGAGAATACCTGGGCATGAGGACGATGTGAATGCGGTGTGCTTCGGCGACTCACAGTCGCCACATATTCTATACTCTGGCTCCGATGATACCACGATCAAAGTCTGGGATAGACGAAGTATGGGCGACGGAAGGGAAGCCGGTGTATTCCTTGGTCATACCGAGGGTCTGACTTATGTAGACAGCAAGGGTGATGGGCGCTATGTTCTAAGCAACGGCAAAGATCAGACGGCGAAACTTTGGGATCTAAGGAAGATGATGAGTAAAGAGAAGGCAGACCGTGTCGACATCAATGCATACACGACACGCTTTGAATACCGGAGTAATGGCTACGACGACAGTGATTACAGACCCCATCCCCATGACTGTTCGCTGGTGACCTTCCGAGGTCACAAAGTACTGAAGACGCTTATCCGGTGCCACTTTTCGCCTCCCGGTAGTACAGACTCGCGATATGTATATTCTGGAAGCTACGATGGTTCGGTCTATGTATGGAATATGGATGCAACGCTAGCCGGCAAGATTGATGTACTCAAGGCGACGAAGAATTCAAGACCGCGGGATCCTGACAGCATGTTCGACATGTACGATTTCCCTAGGCGGAACGGAGGAAGGTGGAGCACGTGCGTACGTGATGCAAGCTGGCATCCAAACGCTCCTGTGGTGGCCGGTATGTTTTGGCATGAACTGACCACGAAACCTCAGCTAATCAACGTGTAGCAACTTCTTGGAACGGATGGGGAAATACTTCTGGCACTTGTACGGTGCATACGTGGAATGATGGGGTGGATGACGATGAGGCCGAGCCTCGACTAGGCAGACGGGTGAATGCACAGTTACAACACGATGAGCGATTATATAGGAGCATTGCGACGGGCGGTGGTAGGCATTGGTACGACGATTAGTCGTGCGCTCAGAATAAGCCCTTGCTGGTAGGTTGCGGCACTATAGGACCAAAGTCTAGCCCTTCAGACATGAAAAGGGACATTGATGGTATACCGCTGTAGAAGATGACTTAACGACCCATGATAACAGTAGAATCTTATACTGTGTCCACACATGAGCTCAGAACCCAGCATTAGCCCCGCTTTCGATGAATCATGTGGAATGAAAAGGGATATATTGCAGCCCAAAGTCCGGGCACCACCAGATCCTGGTATAGTACAGCGTCTAAAAGTGTTTTTAATGCGCCAATGCAGCCAACGTGCACCCACTCTGCGCCGTCAGCGCCTGCCTCGTGAGACGAGTATCCTCCCCCATTCTCCCCCGGTCTCCACGAACCCTGGTCATGACATCTGAACGTCCTAAAATCGAATGCGTGCGAACAACTATGAACCGCCGACGAGGATGTTGTTGACGGGAACTACGATGCTCGTTAGAAACTACATGTATATCGCCCGGGGGTGTTGCGCACTGTGGACAAGCTTGACGACATATCCGATGACACCCATGATTAGGAAACCAACACCAACGGCCTGGGAGATCTTGATGAATTCCCGCTTGTCTGGCTTGGTGCAGCGGTTGACGAATTGAAGGCCGTCCTTGACGAACTCCTGGGGCACACTGCGAGGAGGAAAGTTAGCGCGTAGTATGAAATGGTTTGCGGGAGGCGTACTCGGCGAGCTCCTTGACCTGATCCATTATGTGTATGAGAGACTGGTTGTTGGTGATGGGCGGAGGGTTGCGTGTCGCGTGGTGAATTATTAGAAGGGCGATGTGCAATGGGGTAGTTGGAGGCCCTCTGGACTGGGGACAGATTGCGGGCGGGTGCCGGCTCAAAGCAGTTAGCCGCCGCGGCGCCAAGGGACAAGCTCCGCAGCCGAAGCTCAGAGATGCGACACTCCATCAAGACGACCTCGACATCCAATCCACACGTCTCGCAGCACAGCTTGCGCCGTCGCATTCCTTCGTACGTTGCCGCAGAAATCGACATCGCCGTCTGATCCGACAGCGCCTCATTGTCTCCTTCGACGCGTGAACGGCACACGGCTGAAGCGCGTTTGACGCCCTGCTTCTCCTCGTTTCTCATCTCGAACCGCAGGCTATCGCCCTGTTCTTCTTGACTGCAGCGCTTTCTCCCACACAATAAGTAATTGGCATCTGTACGAGAATACTGCACGGGAGGCATTCGGCTAGTTCGCAGGCGTCGGAGCTAGACATTCAACTTTCACATCTCTCACATACCTTCTGTACCTCTGTACCTTCACTATCCGTATCTGCCACAGAGGCGGTCGGAGTACTTTGTCTTGCGTTGGGCATCCTTTTCTGGACTCTGTATCAGCCCGCCGAGCAGTCCTGTACGTATTTCCTCTGTTCTGGGCCGAAGCCGCGCCTTGTTCTGCGGTCTCGATCCGCAGACCTGTCTCATAGCCTTCCATCATCATGTCAAATAGTTCACTGATGAACCTTGCGCATACAGAACTACATGTACATCAGCTGTTAAATTGCCGGATCAGTATCCAGAGCCGAATCAATACCTTGCTCTTCACTTTCACCATTCCCCGGGCAAGCCTGACCTGAACAGCACCTCCCCTCAGACTACGACTTCCCTCTACTAACCTATAGCAAAATGGCCGACGACGATAACTTTGACATCGATATCTACGGCGATGAGTCCGGTCCCAACTACCAGGATGCCACTCCATCGCAAGCGCCCAAGCAACCCAACGCCGTTGCGCACGACGATTCGCTCGAGCCGATCATGGACACAATCGAGAAGCCGAGGGATGCAAACGCAGCAGAGAAACACGATAGCTCGGTCACGGGAACGAGCGGAGCCTCACAACAGGAGAATGGTACACAGCAAATCTCGAGCACTGGAGCGTCAGCAAACAACCAGGCATTCCTGAAGCAGGCTCCGCAGCAGCAGGGAGTGAAGCGTAAACAAGGCGAAGACGACGACCGGCCAATGGATCCAGGCGCTACTGCGGCACTCATGATCAATGACCTAAACTGGTGGATCAGCGAGGAGGACATTCGCGGCTGGGCTAATCAAGGTGGCTGTGAAGATGAGCTCAACGAGGTTACCTTCAATGAGCACAAGGTTAACGGTAAAAGCAAAGGGTACGTGATCTTGCCTTGCCTGGCGACCTTCTGCTGACGCCCACTGAAGCCAGGTCTACGTACAGTTACAGAGTCCACAAGCTGCCACCGCCCTTAAGCATCAAATAGAAGCCCTTTACAAGGACCAAACCCATACTAAAAAGCCCACAGCTATCTTCAACCCACCCCACGTCAACCCATTCAAAACTCTCCCGAAAGATGTGCCCCAGCGTGATAAGAACCGCGGCGACCGATCATCTTCCGGCAACTTTGGCAACCAAGGTGGACAGGGAGGTAACTTCAACCGTTTCAACAATCCAAGAGGCAACTTCAACAATCGAGGAGGAAACAACATGGGCTTCCAGAGGGGTGGTTTTAACGGCCCAGCTGGGAACATGGGCGGCAACATGGGTGGATTCGGAGGACCGGGGCCTATGAACAACTTCGGGGGTGGCCCAATGGGCGGGATGAATAACTTCGGCGGAGGCAATTTCAACCGTGGCGGCATGATGGGTGGTGGCATGCGGGGTGGCATGAACAACCGCGGCCGTGGTGGTATGGGTATGAACAACATGGGCGGTATGAATATGCCCATGGCAAACAACATGATGGGCATGGCTGGCGGAATGGGCATGATGGGTGGTAATATGGGGGCCATGATGGGCGCAGGCATGGGTATGTCAAACATTCATGATTCCTTGCGCAGTGGCGCGTTCCTGCGTTACTTTGCTCTGGTGTGTTGTAAAGCGCTAACATTACCTCTTACGTGTAGGCGCTGGCCCTGGTGCTTTTGGCAACAATCAAAACCACTTCAACCCGACTTTCTTCCAACAAGGCCAAGGTGGCGGAGACGGGAACTGGAACCCGCACGGGGCCAAGAGGCCGCGTCCAGAGTGAGCACTTTGGCCGGACATACACATGGCCTCGCCTTCGACGCAGGACCAAACTGGCCAGATTTTCCGGCTACGGTTTGGCCCTCGCTGCTTTCGCTCTTACCCTACGATTGTAGGCGCAATCGCTTTTCTCCCTGTAGGACCTTTTTCAAAATTCAAACATAATCTGGACAATATCAGGCGCAATCCGGAGCTTGTGGCGCACGGAAGGACACGGCATTTCGAGGATTCTGTGGAAATCCGTTTCAGCTTCCTTCAACTTCGGTTTCAATACAGTCAAATTTCTTCTCTGAGTACTACCGCCTCAATAAGATGGTGTTGCGGTACACATGTATATTATCGTCTTCCGGCTGTGATGACCTCGGACTTCTCTCGAATTGTCGCTATATACATCATCTCTACCTCGTCCTCGTCTGCATAGTTCTTTCAACTTTCTCTACATCTTGTTTTAGCGTCTGATGAGGAATATGGGTTCTGCAGTCTGCAGTCCGATGCAAGTCACAGATTCACGCGAATGTTACGTTGCATCCTCACCATAGCATCCTATCCAATTTACTCCGTACCTGGCGCAACCTGGACCGGCCTACCCGCCGTTGCGGCCCGCGAAAGTTGCACGCGACGCAAATCATCCTCGGTGTACTTGGCGGAAAAATCGAAGCTTGCTGTTCATTTGGCTATAGGGCCGTCGGGACCTGTAATATGGTACCGCAGAGAGCCGAATAGGCGAACAACCACTCAACCAATGCCGCCCCCTGTTCTCCAGCGCAGCCTACCTACTTACTAGCCTGGTTTATCTCCCAAGTCCCAGGAACACCTTGCATCGGAAGACGTCCATGAATTTCAGTCAAGCGCACCTCTTGGAGAACAATAGGGTTGGCCCTTCATTTACAGGAACCCCTGCATCATTGGAGGAAATGGGGATTTACGCCAGCATGATCATTTTAAGGGAGCATCGCGTCACTGGCATAAGAGCAAAATGATATATATCTGCGCACGTCGCCTATTCACTATTCGGTCGCCCAACTACGCTGATCGACCCAAGCTCGGGCGTTCGTAGGACTACCGTCAATCCAGCGAGATGGTCGCCAGATATGGGCTGATGCTCTTCGGGGCTTTGCTTCAAGGCGTACTTGCTGAGAACGCACCGTATGCTCAATGTCAGTTTCCAAGACATCAATAGGCCATTGAGCAGCACTGACAGATACAGGTGGTGGCTCAGGCTACACCGGCGAGACATCGTGTCCCAGCGGGTACGCTTGTAAAGTTCAAAATGATTGTACGCCATCATTATCCCAAACCAGGGTAGAATTCATCTAACATCGCGTACGTAGGGTACTCTCAATGCATTCCTGGGACAGCAGCCACCAGCTCGTCAGTCGCAGCTTCCTCCGCAAAGACAAGTTCAGTCGCTACCACGAAGACCTCGACTGCGACTACATTGGTGACCTCTCCGACAGCGTCGGCCTCGGCATCGGCTTCCGCATCCGGATCTGCCACTTCTGGAGCGGGTGTCAAGTGCACAGGGACATTCACGCCAGTCTCTGCCTCAGCATTTGTCAAGAATATCAATCCTGGATGGAACCTAGGAAATACACTTGATGCTGTTGAGGATGAGGGAGATTGGAACAACCCGAAGGTTACTGAGGGTACTTTCGACGATATCAAGGCTGCTGGCTTCAAGGGTGTTCGGTTACCCGTAACCTGGGCCTGTAAGTGACGTCGTAGTAGAGTAGGACAACGACCTTCGCTGACATTATGCTCAAGACCATTTCACATCCTCATCGCCAAGCTGGGACGTCGATGCTGCGTGGTTGCAACGCGTTTCCGATGTCGTCGATATGATCACTACCAGAGGCTTTTACACAATCGTGAATGTGCACCACGATAGCTGGGTTTGGGCCGACGTCACTGCGTCTGGTGCGAATCTTACACAGATCGAAGAGAAGTTCTATAGGCTTTGGTATCAGATCGGGACAAAGCTTGCGTGCAAGAGCAGTTTGGTCGCCTTTGAGCCTATTAATGAGCCTCCGGGCACCACTGCTGAGCACGGTGCCGAGCTGAACAAACTCAATGGCATCTTCCTACAAGCCCTTGCCGACTCTGGCGGGTTCAACACTCAAAGAGTGGTAACCCTAGTCGGAGCTGGAGAGGACTCTATAAAGACAAGTCAGTGGTTCCAACGGCCAGATGCGAAATACAAGAATCCGTGGGCGATCCAGTACCATTACTACTCACCATACGACTTCATCTTCTCTGCGTGGGGCAAGACGATCTGGGGCTCGGATGCAGACAAGGTAACTTCTACTCTTGAGCACACAATTCTTTACCTTTTTCCAAGATTGGTCACTGACCGGTTTTTTCAATTTTCAGGCCGCTCTAGATGCCGATTTTGCTGCTATTCGCAACAACTTTACCGATGTACCACTCATAATCGGCGAATGGGATGCAAGTTCCGTCCAAACTGAGACCGCTGCGCGTTGGAAGTACTTCGACTTCCTCATCCGCACAGCCAACAAATATAACACCGCAACAGTCCTTTGGGACAACGGCGCAGACCAGTTCAACAGGGCGACCCACCAATGGCGAGATCCAACTGTACTGGGCATACTGACCAATGCTGCAGCAGGAAAGACAAACAGCTTGCCGGATAGCACGACCGATGCCTCTGCAACGACGCAGTCGTCCTCTGCATACGCGTACCATAAGGCCGGGGCTGCAATTACGGATATAGTGTTGCCGTATCTGTTCAACGGCAACACTCTGTCTAGCATTAAGAACGCGAAGACAGGGACCGCTCTCACAAAAGGAAGTGATTACTCCAGCAATTCCTCCGCGATAGTCCTCACATCCACATTCCTCAAGACCATAATCACCTCTACCACCGCGACCGGCTCCCTTACCAACCTCACCGTGACATTTTCTTCCGGTGCCCCTACCAACATCGACATATTGCAATACGCCACACCAGTCCTCGGATCCACCACTCAAGCTCTACCCGCCACGTCTGCAGACCTTCCAATTCCGATTACATGGAAGGGCCAGAACCGTCCTGCGACTGTGAAAGCCATCAAGAGCGACGGAGGTATCTTGATTGACGATTGGACGCAGTATCTGGGCCCCCTGCAGCAAGGTCGTTTAACGTACTCGGGGCAATGGGATTGGGACGCAAACAATGTCATCCTGAAGTCAACTGTACTGGATGCGGTGAGAAGCGCAGGAAAGACTACTACGTTTACCTGGGAATTCTACCCCCGCGAGCCGACGAATGTTGCCAACTTCACGCTGACGGTGTAATGTTGGCTTAGTGGCACTTTCCGGTTGAGTACCCTGTGTGATCACAAGATAAGTAGTATAGAATCGATTCGCCACGTTTCAGTTCCAAGTGTTCCTTCAGGACACCGGGGATCTTTACTCTGGACCACGTTTCTAGGATCGAGGGTCGAGAAAAGCGGTAACGCAGGTCTAAGCTCGAAGGCTGGGAATCGTTCAGTAATCAATGCTGAGATCTTACTATGAAGCTCTCATCCGATGATGTTCACGCATGCGCACGAATCCGGACTAAATACATGTGGGTGTGAACGTGGCCAGACCCAACGATACCTCAATTGTAGGGGTCGTCAGCCGTTTCATAGACCACAGCGTTTGCAAAGGAGGCGGAAGAGGCCTTTAAAGTCCTTATAATACACGCTGTATTATGCTTTGCCCGTGGTGCAGCTAGAATGCGGGGACAGGGAGCGGGGGTGGGGGTGGGGTTCGTTTGGGCTCGTTCAGGAAACTCCACATCCGCATAAGGCCAGCGATCATTAGCATCTAAGCCTTCCCAAGCATACTGCCGACTCCTAGAAGCTAGTTTCCCAGCCCAAGATGAGGCGATTCGATCTACTCGAGTCATTAGGTTTTAGTCCTGATATAAGTGTGCTGCTGAACCCCAGTTTACGATCGCGTCCTCATATTCAGTCTCGGCGTCGCGAGTAGTTAAACAGATTTTCATCCGCAGTTATGCCTCTCTCAGCTCAGGGTGCGCAGACGATCAAAACTGTGCTCGATGCCGCTACCAAGGAGGGACCCACGGGTGTGAACGGCCTCACCTTTGTGGCAGTCGATAAGGAGGGCAAGACTTTGATCGAGCATGCCTCCGGCACGCGCTCCATCAATTCACAAGAGCCCATGAACATGGACACGAGCTTCTGTAAATTCGTTGCAATCTTACTTTTGCAATCGTCCGTCTGACTTGATTCACTACAGGGATCGCATCATGCACTAAAATCGTTGCTACCATTGCAGTTCTACAACTTGTAGAGCAAGGAAGCATACCGCTCGATGATCCTGAGTTCATCAAGAAAATTGCACCGGAAATCGGCGCGAAGAAGGTCTACGCTGATGGCGTCAATGGTGTTGATCAACAGGGCAGTGTCACGATGAGAATGCTGCTCAACCATACGGCCGGCTTCGCATATGCTTTCTTCGACCCCAGGGTTAGCATGCGAGGAAGGCCTGTTGGTATTTCAGGTTAGCTCTACCTTCACCACAGACTAGGTACCAGGCACTGCTAATATTGTCTGACCAGAATTCTGCGGTGACGAAGAAGATCTTCTGCATTCACCGATGGTCAACCAGCCAGGTGAGTCGGGCGAATAACGTGAGATCCACCCGACTTACGCAATTGGGATTTAGGGAGCATGTGGGAATACGGCATTAACGTCGACTGGGCGGGCATCGTCCTTGAGCGCCACACCGGTCAAAGGCTGAACGATTACATGCAAGAACACATCTTCCAGCCCCTAGGAGTTTCCGACGTCACAATGTTTCCCACAGAGAGTATGAAGTCCAACCTCGCATACATGCATCAACGCGACCCAGCAACCGGTGCCCTGAGCGAGCGCGATCACCTGTACCGCCGGGCATTCTGGCAGGACACGAAAGAGAAGCAGCAGAAGTTCTTCCAATCAGCCGGAGCTGGCTTGTTTGCGAAGCCGAAGGAGTATCTCAAGGTTTTGACAGCACTTTTGAATGGTGGAGTTAGTCCCACGACTGGGAACCGTATCCTGAAGAAAGAAACGGTGGACTTGATGTGGGAGAACCAAATTCCGAACCAGCCGAACTTTGCGCGTGGTGGTCCGCCGGCAGCGGATCCGGTGTTGTCAAACAGTATGCCTGAGATGTATCCTCAGGCTGGGGATCCGCCGCAAGGATGGGGTCTGAGTATGTTCCTCACGATCGCCCCAGGAGAGACCGGACGTGGCGCAAATACCGGATGGTGGTGCGGGCTTTCGAACCTTTTCTGGTGGGTCGATAGGGAGAAGGGCGTTGCTGGAATGCTCTGTAAGTGCAGTTGCTTGAAGTTTCTATGGCTGTGGTATTTGCTTTTGCTCTGCATACTGATTACCATACAGCGGGTCAAGTCCTCCCCTTCGGCGATCCAAAGGTCATCCAGGCGTGGGTTGCGGTGGAGAAAACGCTTTATGACCATCTTGAGTAAGACGAAGCTCTTGTTCTGTTCTGTTTCGAATCTCAAAAACAGCAGTCTAAGGTTGCCCAGCTTGCAAGACATATCGAGGCTCTGATTTATAGTATTGAATGGTTATAACCGCTTCCTAAGTTTGACGCATCAGAGCGCACATTACAAAGCAGAAAGAGAGACCTATATCAGCGTGTCCTTCGCTGCGTTATCGCCGGGTGCCTTATGCACGAGATATAATCCGTGAAGCATTAACAATTCCAGGGTATTTGAAAGGGGTATCCTGCCATTTCATTTGCCATTTGTCGCCACTATGAGACATCAAACTTGTCCCACCAGCATGATTTATCTATCAGATAGCCAGTCTCGTCAAGCTGTACACCCTCAGAAGCGAGAAGTTCCCTTTTTGACGTCTGGTTTTGTCCGCTCGGCACCTTATCCCAGTCACCCTTGAAGCCTCCGATAAACTGCAAGCGAGTCAGTCTTGTGCTGGTTCGACATGATATTATACCTTACTCCAGTGCTCGCAAGTACTCGATGACAAGGCACCCTGATCATGTCAGTACACGTACTAGATAATTGTCGAAGCTTACTCTGGAGCGAAAGGATTGTTGCGCAGCGCTCCACCGACGGCGCGTGGACTGCTTTGAAGGGCCTTGGCTAGTGCAGCATAGGTCGAAACTTTGCCTTCTGGAATCTATATACTGCTGAGGAAGCTGTTGTTTGTCTAGAAGGCGCGGTCCGACAAACCTGAAGCAAAAGGCTGTACACACGCGTTTGGAATGCTGTCACATTACCTGCAGGTAGCGTCTTGCCCTCCATTGTGATGAACACTTCGTTCTTAGGATGCTCGTAAGAAACTGAAAATGAAGCTGGGGGCCACGCGTTATATGCATAGTCGCAGGCCGGGGAACGCGCAGTCACGAGACTTGCTCTCAAAGTCACCACTTAGCGCGCGAGGGGAAATGTCAGTGCATGCGACGCCAACGTTTAGTGAGCATTGCCATCAGATGCACCGGCTTATAAAGATCTCCTCTTAGGGTTCAAAGTGACTCATAGGCAAGGACTGTGATAAAGGTCTTCTAGAACGCTGTTCGCTCACTGCAAAAGCGACGTTGCGCTACCTGGGCACCAGGTGAAGGCCCCGCTTAATTTTGGGCACGCCGAGACGTCACTGCAACCATCTCTAGGCCATAGTAAATTCATCGGTTCATTGATACGACAACCCTTTCTTCTTACTGTAGTATCCTCGCGTGACGGCAACAATAAAAGATGCCGCCCAAAAGCAGAGATTTCAAACCGAAGGCTAAAGCGAAAGCTTCAAATCCAGAGTCGGAAATCGAATATTTGGAAGCGGCAGAGCAACATGAACAGGCAGGAGTAAGTGATTCTCCAACGATACGATAATTCTCAACGTAGGGAGCTAGAAGATGTATCCCTTAGTTTGCGCACTATCCGCTCCGGAATTGCTAGATTCTTAGCAATCTGCAGCATGAGACGTTCACCTGGCCTGCACTTGGATCGCTTACGCTAATTTGATCTTTACGTGTAGGGAAAATGGCGAGCTGGAGACGCAGCGAAAGCAGCAAGATTCTTCCAACGCGCAATTCAGGTGTACGACGAAGGACTAGTGAAGTTTCCGCAAAGTTTTGATCTCGCATACAATAAGTATGTTGATAAACCCGCAAGCCTGACTTGATTTTTCGGATTGCTGAACGTACGCAGGGCACATCTTGAATACCAAACTTGCGAAGATGAACGCGTTGCACCTCACCTGGGCGATAAAGTCGCCCTGCTACAGGAAACCCTGGCCTCTCACCGAGCGGCACTCCTACTGAACCGCGAAAACCTAGACATCCAATTCAACACCGGTCAAGTCCTCAGCTCACTAGCAGAAGCACTACTGGAAGATGAGGCTGAGGCCGAGGCAAGAGCAACCGCACGTCCATTGCTCGAAGAGGCGGCCGATCTGTTTGCAAATTGCCTTGCTGCGCAACAGCGGGAGTATGAGCAAATGAGCATGCAGTGGAACAACCTGCAGACGGAGCAAGGCAGCCTGCCGCTGAATGAAGTAGGTATGCAGACGGAAGTGGAGGATGAGAAGAACACAGATGCTGCCTCTGAAGCTTCTTCCGCCGCCGGGGAGTGGGCTACAGTCGAGGAAGCCCTTACACCCGAGGTCATTTTGGAAACATGCACTGCACAACTTGGCGCTTTGACGACGCTCCTGGGCTTATACAATCCCACTGAGGTATCGAACCTTGAGAAGCGAGTCCAGGAGGGCCTTCACACAGTCAACACTAGCATCTCGACTCTGATCTCCCTTATTGACAACGCTCCACCACCTCCAACAATAGACGAAATGGCCGGCCCTACATTATCCATATCGTCGTCCAGCACCAGAAAGGAGCACGTGCTAACGCCCAAAGACGATGCTCTCCTCGCCACAACTATATTCCAGGTCGCCGTTGCACAAGCATCCCATCGCAACGGAAACCTCACAGTGTCGGAATATGCCAGCACGGTCTCGACGCTGTTTACCACCTTGATACAAGGCTCACAATCTCCAGAGCAGCAAGTGGCGCAGCAATCCGCTTATGCCGACGCGCTCATAGACGTGGCGGAGGAAGCATCAGCTGCGTCTTCGGATGCGGAGACTCAATGGAACGCTCTCTCCGAAGCGCAAAGGCTTCTCACGCAGCTGGTCAAACCCCCATACAACGCGCATCTGTCGCCTCAGCGCCTCGCAGACATATTCGACACGCGAGCGGACATGGATCTTACCCGCTTCAGCCTCTCGTTCCTAGACGCAGCTAAACCAGCGTGGAGGTCGAGTCGAACTGTGCTGGTTTCGAATGCAGGTGTATTCTACCGCGGAGCGAAGAGCTACGCCGAGAGAGCTGGGGAAGGAGAGCAAGCGAAAGCCGCCGGGGCGAAGGCGGTTGTAGCGGAGGTTTTGAAGCAAGTTCTTGAAAACGGTGACGGTGCCGTTGCGGCCAAACCTGAGTGGAAAGCACAACGAGCAGAAGTGAGACAGGCGCTTGAACATATGGTAAACGAGAAGATTTTGGGCCAGCGCGAGGGTGAGGAGGTGTTGAGGATAGTATCTCAGTAAGCCATGCCAGGAGATCTATATAATGTCGGGAGTCTAGCTATCTATCCTAGGTATGATAGCTACAACTTATCTGGTCACTGCATTATCGCAATTGCATTCAATGTCTGATCTGCCCAATCTGCAAATGCAACATCTAGTTTCAATGCCTCCCAATCCCTATCATTCTCGACCACCACGCGCCCTATTGATCGCATAGCTTCGATACGATACGTAAGCATACTAGTTTCGTTATTATTTAGCAGTGGTGACCTTATGACAGGCTTGGTAGGTCCAGATTCGCCACCTCTTGGTATTTCTTCAGGCCTCGGTGCAGTGAAAACATTTTGCAAGTCGTTTGTTTCGCGTATAGATTTACTCAATGCCTCTGTTGGGAGAGGACCTAAGAAGAGCTCTGTATCCGGTGACGATATACATTCGTGACCTCGAACTCCAATTTGAGCTTTAGTGGCAGCAACAGCAAATCCACGAAGAGCATCAAGGCCCAAGTCAAGGCTGGCCTTGCGTAATGGGTTTTGAGTACTACGGCCGCACCGCTCCATCAGATGGCCGATGCAGACCAGGAGATCAGCCCATGATAACTGGATGAGGAGTGCCTCCGCCGCATGGCGGAATCGAACTGATCCTATGATATACCTGTCCGTCTTCAGAAAGACATTGAGATGTTTAATTTGAGGGGTTCGGTCATGGTCCTGCAGTGGATCGCCATTGCCACCAGATGGATGATCATCGAATGACCAGGCAAAAGGTAAACATAGCGACATGCTTGTATTCGTCAAGTCTGGACCTGTGCGTGGCTGTGGACGAGTGGTGGCGAGCAGGTAGGGGCCACGTTCGGATGAAGCAGCGACGCCCGGAACATCATGCCCCCGAGAAGAAGGAAACTTGCTGATGCTGGCGGGATCCTGTTGCTGCATTGCTACTGCAACTCCATCAGCGGCTTCCACACTGCCTTCCTTTCCCCTCGCTCCTCCCTTACGAGTCTCGATGGCGTATACGCGTTGCCTCTCGTTGGTGACCATACGACGAAGGAGAGGTGTGACCAGGCTGATGAGCTTGTTGCCATCTCTTGGCCAGACGAGGTCAGTGTGTGTTTGTACTTGATCTTCTCCTAATGCCCTGGCAAGTTCATGTGAGTCACCTCCCGCTTGCCTATTATTGGCCGCACCCTCTCCGAACAACCGCTCTCCCGCGCCGCCATCTAGGAAGTCCCGCACGCAGTTGAACAGTCGCAGTCTAACCATATCAGTATCGCCTTTCCCTCTGTTTCCAACGCAGCTTTGCCGCTCAGGATGCGCAGAATCAAGCATGTACGATTTGGCTTCGGCTTGCAAGCGCAAGAAGCTTTCCGGGGAAAGCTGTAACGACATGAAAAGCTTCGACATGGGGAGGCGCGTGTACTTGCGAGGAAGCTTCTCGGAAGGTCTTCGGAAAAGGGCTAGGGCGGAGTGTATGCCCGGTGAATTTGTGTGGCTAGGACCTGCATTGTCTGCTTGCTTCTCAGGGTCCGGGTCAAGATCACGCATACCCACGTACGAGACATCCTGTCTTGACTCAGTAGCTGTCGCATGCACTCGAGCGCGCTTGAGACTGGGTGGTGCACCGTCTTCATGATCGTCCAGAGAACTCGACGACCTCTTCCTCTTTCCCTTTTGTGTATTCATGGTATAAGCAGCATCGGATCTAGCCAACACCTGCGCCTTTACAGCAGCGGTAGTCGCAGCGTCCAGCAACTCTACAAAGTTATGAGTTTCTTGCAGGGCGCGAGTGGGTATCGCGGACAATCGAGCTGGCATGACCCCATCGCAATCGTTTGTCGAGGCGGATCTAGAGGGCACCGTGGGGGCATGTTCGGCAACTTCTGGTGCCCATGCGACGTTTGCGGGGGTCAAGTGCTCTCTGAAGTCCGGAGCATTTGCAGCCATTGTGACAAACGCCAGTCAGACACTCGATCGCTTATCGAGCCATCATGCAATCTAGCGAATACATCTAGACCGCGGAAAGTCAGCATAGTGATCGTGTTGCGTGCTAGCATCAACTGCGTCGACCGCTACCATATCGACTGGACACGCATCTTACTGCGCTTTCTGGCTAGATCCGGATGATCCGAGGATGCCGCACAATGGTTCCAATCGAAGCAGAGAGCAGTGATGGGTGTCGCATCGGGTTTGTTGGACTCTATTACCTGCGTAGTGTTACTTGCGCTTTGCGTGTTTGTGTTGTGTTTGCGCTGTTTGCGTTGTTTGCATACGTGTTGTGCGGGCTTGCTGTCTATGTGATTGGTGTACAGCCTCTCCTCCGAGAACATCAAACATCAAAACACAAGCATACATTCCTTATGTAAGCCACAAGTGTCGCTTGTTATTACATGAAATAGCAAGGTATCTGACTCGTGGGCACGATCATGTCATGGCATTGCTTCCATACTGTACATTTGACCCATTACTTGGGTGGCAAATCTCCGTCAAGCTTAAGTTACCCGGAGATGTACAGGTACCTACAATCAGAACCCATCTCCTTCGTGCCATTCCCGTCCTGCCTCCTCGGCACGATTTTTCGGATCTTTGCCCCTTTCCCAAGCATCTGTTTTCAACTTGTCGAGAATGGGCCGCAGCCGCTGTATGTCCATCTCCAATACGGCACCTTTTCCAGGCTCAGGCTGCTCCATTTGCTCAGCCTCCTCGAACTTGCCTTTCTCCTTTGCTTCTTCTTTTTTCTTTCCTTGCTCCCTCCAGTCATTGAGCTCACGTTCGCGCTCCTCCAGTTCATGCTTCTTTTTCAGGAAATCCTCAAACTCTCTTTCGCCGCCAAAGCAACTGCCATACTGATCACAGAAGCAAATGTGTTCTTTAGGACAATGCACGTTGTTCCCTGTGAAAACGAACTGCCAAACGTACTCCCATATACGGCCGGACATGGAGTCATGTAGCTTTGTCGAAAAGAGCCAATTGCGGTACCAGAGATATTGCGCAAATGGCTTAGCCTGGATGCGCTCGCGGGAGAGGGCGAATTGAGCGCAACACGGCTGTGCAAGCACAGAGGGCACAGGGTCGAGAGGAAACAGCTCGCTCCAAGACTTCGCTAGCAGAACTTCTTCTTGCTTGAACGCGTTCTGCTCTGTCTCCCCGGGATGCATCCAGTCGGGACAACCCGGATACCAGTTGCATCGCATATTCACGAAGCCTTCCCTCCACACGCGTGGCCTGCTCAGTCTTTTGATCATGTCGGCGGCATTGTGCCCAAGGAGGTCGTCGTTGTGCCAAGTGTACTGGTGCGCATGCATGAATATGGCGACGTCAGGCAGGTTGTCGTAGTTATCGATGATCCAGGATAGATAGACCATAACCTCGTGACCTTTGTTCTTGGGCGGGTGCAGCGGTGCGGTGGGGTCATCTGCAACATATATGGCCTTTTCCTGGTCCACGAGCTCGCTCTCCATCCATCGTATATCCTCCCGCTTGGTCTTAGCAATCACCAAAACCGAGGTGTAGTTGTGGTCTGGTGGCAGGGGCGAGCCGGCCTTGTAGTTCGGCTTTGGATTCCAATTGACAAAGTCGGGCTCTGTGTGCTCTGCGCCAACATGGTCGCCGAAGTGCAGGTGTTGGGGCAAACTTTGCCAGGACTCGCGCGATGTGCGGCTAGAGTATATGAAGAGACAGAAGACGAGGGCACCGAGGGCAAGGAACGGGATGAGCTTCCGCTGCGTCATGATACGCGAGGCGGGAAGCAGCGCGCCACGGCTCGGGGGATTTGCGTGGGGTCCGTGGTGCTGTCTGGAAGCGGCCGTTGTCTGGTCGTCGTTTGCGCGCAGCTCACCTTGATGATGATGTTGGTTGCGACATGGACGCGGGCGAAGCAAGAAGCTGGTGTGAAAGTGAGAGGTGACAAGGACCCGGCTGGCCACACTGTGTGAATCTAGCCATCACATCCCTTTGGCAACGTCGTACTATGCCACGCAAGCCTGAGACCAAGCGTCGTCAAGTCACCCCCACACCTTGCTTCCTAACGCCTTTAGCAGTAGCCCTATCCCTACCCGCACTAGCTCTTGGCGCTGGCCGTTCTGTTTTTATAAGTGCCTACTTCGCGTCGCGCAGGCTGTTGCACCGTACATGCTCGGCGGGAGCCATGTTTCACTATGAAATCAGTCACCGTGGTACATGACCTGGTGCTTAAATATCTGCCATGTCTTTTTGGAGCTACCCGCCGTACCCATAGGCACAACAAGGAGAAGCCTGATTGCCACAGCCATCAGCGAGTCATTCATTTACAACTACACTATCACTCTACGTTGGTGGTTCGATACAAATCTACGTCGCCAGAGCCCACATCATGCTCCGGAAGATGGCGTTTCGCCTACATCGTCTGACTGTCGGATTTCTACGCTTAAGATATCATAATGCACACCAGTCGTAATCAATTCAGGCTTATACGTCCTTTGCCGGGAATGCGGACATGACCTTGTGAGCTTGCGCGACAGGTCTCGCACTTTGTGACGGAACGCAACGCGGTAGACACGCCAAGAGGGATTTGGACAAGAATGGAAGGAAACGGCAACGCACCTTGGTCTAACCGCAGAATGGAACTGAGGCTGTCATGCAAGCACGCGAGACCTACCGCCCGAGGACAAGAGTTTGAGCTCCTGGGCCTACGTAATGCCCGTGCTGGAACAAGCACTTTTCACAGGTATACGTTACGATACCGGCAAGGTGAAGGACGATATTCGCAATCGTGATATGACCAATAATGTGTCGAGGATCGCCGATCGTGTCATGGAGGAATGACCCTTCACTTGCTGTCGAGATTCAGGTGATGGGAAGGAAAGGCGAAAGATGTGGCCGCATTTACAGGTGTGATGTAACAGATATAGCTGAGGTTGATTGCTAGCGCACTTATTGACGAGTGCGGGCGATTGCAGTGGTTGCTGGCGCGCCCGCTGTCAGGGTGGAGCCAGATATGATATTGAAGTATTTAGACAGTGCTGAGGGCGCGGAAAGTGGTGACGACTGATAGTTCTGACGTCCTGGACGCATCGAATGGGGGACATATAGAAGTACAATTTGGTGTCGACGCAGACGAAGACGCATTGCGCACCCAAGGCCAAGTCTGTGGCGTTGGGAACCTTTACCGAAATGTTGATACCGTTTCTCCTAAGGAAATCCACCGAGTGCCGAGAACCGTGATGAGATGCTGAGGCTACAAGATGGCAAACTATCGAGTATGCTACTTGCGCCGTGAACCTTATTGAAGAACTTTTGTCGACCATATCCCCGAACTGTGACGTGAAGCCGTATTAAACCGAACCGCAAGAAGTGTATAGGATTACATGAGAGAAGAGTCGAGGAATGTCGCCCAGACTAGGATGTGCTCAGCATCACAGAACCGTTACGGCGCTGGTAGTGTCAGCGACGCGTCTAGCGGGAGTAGCGTTCATCACCACCACCACGGTCCTCGTAAGGTCGACCTCCGCCGTAAGATTCCTGACGAGGGGGAGGAGCGTCTCCATAGCCGCCTGCTCCACTCGCAGGAGGCGGCGGGCGCTCGTTGTAGTATCCTCCACCTCCGCCACGGCGCTCCTCGCGGCCATAGCGGTCGTCACGCGAAGCATAGCGATCAACACCACGCGAGCCGTAGTCGTCTCGGTCCCGGCGGTAGGGTCGATCCTCGTAACGAGATCCTCGGTAACCGTAATCGTCACGACGGCCGCCCCCATACCCGCCTCCGCCGGAGTAACCACCACCACCGCGGCGATCATCGTAGCGGTCCCCGTAGCGGGGAGGACCTCCGCGACCTCCACGACCCCCTCCTCCAAATTCTGATAAATGTTAGTCCTTGCAGCCAAACTTCAATCGTGGAACTCACCACGCTTGGGCGGGCCATAGTATTTGCCCGGCGTTGGGGTACGTGGACGAGCGCGACGGGCTTTCTCGATGCTCAACGTCCTGCCCTGGTGAACTTCACCCTGAAGGCCCTCCTTGGCAGCGTCGGCCTGGTCAGAAGTGACCATCTTGACGAAGCCAAAGCCGCGCGACTCCTTCGTGTGAGGATCACGCATGATGTTGCACTTCTCGACTTCGCCATATTTCTCGAAGAGACGGCTGACTTCTTCCTCACTCAGACTCGGATGGATACCAGTCACGAAGAGGTTGGAGCCCGGGTTGCGGCTGTTGTCGTCCTCATCGCGCGAGTCTGGGGGCGGGCCTCTGTGTGCTATCAGTACAGCCGCATTGAGTCTGGGGTGATGGGTATAATTACCGGCTGTCGCGATTGATGGGAGAAGCGCTGCGAGCGCGAGAGTCATCTAGGTCACGACGGTCGACGCGCGGAGACCTGCTGCGCTCACGATCGTAGCCACGGGGCTCATCTGCGCGGTATGTCAGTAAGCTTACCAGTAGCAGCAGGCGAAGCGCAGAAGCAGAACATACCATCGTAGCCGCGTTGCTCGGACTCGTAATCCATCGAAGCCATGCTGGTAGATGGTGGTTAGTTGTGGGTTGATGCTAGTCGCTTGAGCAGCGGAGTGGAATTTTTGGTGACGGATCGACGCTACGCAGCCGGTCGCAAGGGGTACCCAAGGCTTGGGCTAAGCTGCCGCAAAGGGGAGAGGGTGCGGTAGCTAAGGGCTGGCGGGTAAGAGACGAGTGGAGAACAGGACGCGGCAGACGAGCGCGGCGATATTTATGGCTGCAGGTACGGGCAGCGTTGGTGAGGGAACAAAGATGGCAGGCACGCGGGCTGAAGTGAGGCAGCAGCAACAGGGGTCACGGGACTCTCGCACCGTGTCAGCAGCACAGCGCGCCTTCCGCCTTCACGCCTCATCTTTGTCATTGCACACCCCTTCAGCCCTGCACCTGCGCTGAAGAGTCTGGCTGCGACTTGAGCACATGTTGCACTTGCATCTAGAGAAACAGATACCTACATAAACATCATGCATCCACGCTAACAGCCCTGTGCAACCCTTGCAGGACATGGGAACACGTCCAGCCTGAGACAAAACCTTCCAAGCACCAAACACCAAATACCAAGCACCAGAAATGTCAGAAATTCTATCTTGTACACGTGAAGATGTACAGGTTATTAAAAGCGCCGCTCGCATCAAATCGTAAACATGACATGTAACCAAAAAGTGCTACCGGAGGCCACGGTTTCTGTTGCGCTTGTTTCGCACAACCTCTTGTAGTTCCTTCGAAACAACTGTTTCCGGTATCAAGGCTTCGGATCCAGCCAGGCCGTTCAGCTCATCATCGTCCAGCTCGCTCAATTCTTCGCTCATATCTCGCAATACGTCTCTGCCGGGCCAACGCTCTTCATAGACAGTTGTTCCCTCGGGATCGAATTCTTTCATGTACCAGGGTACGCCACCGTGATGGATTGGCCCAAGCAAATCTTGGTCCGACCCCGGGGGCGTTGGCGGTGCCGCGGTTGCGTTATTTGCTTGGACCCCGTCCACATCCATGGCATCAGCATCCGCGACTACCTGCATGGTGTCCTGTCCGAGCTGAGCAGCGATAGCAGCTTCATCAGCTGCCTCATCCCGCGCACACCGATGAACGTCGGATAGTTCTTCAGGCGTTGGTGCATGCGGCATGGTCTCGTCCCCTTTGGCTGCAATTCCATCCGTGACCGTTTTCGCGGCTTGGACTGCACCTCCAGAGGCCTCATCTTCAATGCTCCCATGCACGCCATTAGTACCAGCCGAAATGAACGGACGTGCACAAAGTTTCTGGTCCAATATGGCCTCGAGATTCGGGACTTCTCTTTCGAACGGTCTGCCGGCCAAGTCGGACTCTTTGTGCATTGCATCGTCGAATAGAGGCTGAATGCCTTTGATGATCCGTTTGGCCAGCTTCTTCTTCTCCTTTTGCTCAGCAGTCAGAAGATTGTGAGCACCGCTGCCAAGCTGTTGTTCAAAATCGCTGGCATCCGCAATGGCAGCAAAACCTATGACTGAGCTGAACACGGCTACCATGTCTTCGCTGAAGGCTTGTACAGACGTATAAAACTTCTCTGCAAGCCTAGTCTGCAACTCTAAAAGGCCTTCTTTAAAGACGTCTTTGTTGTCATACCTGTAAACATGTTAGGGAACATCCCATTCATTAGGACCACAACTTACATGGCAGCTCGCTCGAGGATCGGTTCAAGTAATGGCGAGATTGGGAAATACATAGCATCGAGCATGTTTCTTAGAATCATGACATCTTTGAGCTTCTCCCCTTCACGTTTCTTGACCGCTTCACATAGGATGAGGATGGACTCCATATCATCCTCAAGAAGTTCCGCGAAGTGAATACGGCGTTGAAGTCTAGGTCGGCCGACAGCGCCCATTCCTGCAAAATTACGCCGAGTGATCTCCATGGAGGAGAATGCATCCAATTGAAGTTGAAGGCGTTTGATCAGGGCCGCGCCGCGCCGGGCTTCTCGTTTCAGGGTCCAGTATTTGCAAGCTTCCTGGACGAATTCCTTGCGTTTGCGAACATTGAATCTTATGAGTGAGTTTTCCACGTTGTGGTACACAGCATGGGGTACAACTGGGGCTCCAGAAGGAAGTCGCCAAGACTTCACGGCTGGAACTGGACGTCTGCGGCGATTGCCTGAGCCGTCATCTTCCTCTGGGCCTTCCACAGATGGTATAGGATGCGTAGATCCAATAGATAAAGCATATGCCTGGCTATCACCCCAACGGACGTGCCGCATCGTCTGTCGATAGAAGTATTTTGCTTCAGCTAACGCACCTTCCACATCATTCTCGCGTCGCCAGTCGCTAGGCGAATGTCTATCGCAATATGCCTTGAGAACGCTGGCATCATGTGGATTTTGGGACGAGGAGGATTTCATCTTCAGGCATAAACGAGCCTTGCGTGCGCATGTCACATGGAACGCCTCGAAACAGGACTTGTGGCCGCATTGTATGCATGCGCCCATCTTTTGCTTGCAGATGTAACAAGTCTAAAATCCAAGTCAACAGGTGTGAAGAATATCGATGTGAAGATCTTACCAGCTTCCACCGTGTCTTTGGCACCTTTTCAACATCTTGTACAGGCTCTTGAAATGTCGTGTTCGCTAACGATACCTCCGGAATCCACATTGCGCAGAGAAGATGCGCCCATTTCATTGCAGTGGTTTGTTTGAAGGCGCCATCAATGTTCGGGCAAAAGATGCACCCCTGGCAGTGTTAGCGAAGCATAGATGCTGAGTAAAGCTTTAAAACGCACCGGCTGTTCACTGACAGGGGTGCCACGCCCCACTAGCTGGCATCGTCGGCATAGCCATTGTCCTTCCGGTATGAAGGGTACGCCGTAGCACTCTTGATGTACCGCCAAGTCGCAACCGTCGCAGAATACTATAGCATTGGTGTTCTCACAATCACCGTCATCGCAAACAGCACACTTTGTGTCCTGCTCGTCGCCTTGTCCTGCAGGCTCCCCGTTCACTGCAGCTGCTGAGCTAGATCGTGGTCGATGGGTTTGTGGAGGTTTCGGGTTCGGCTTAGGTATTCCTGTATCATCGTTAGACATTTTGCCACACTGCGCAGACACATAAACTTACGTTTTTCGAGAGCATGCCACTCTTTCTCGATTTGTGTGATGGTGACCTCGAATATTGCAGGTTTGATAGCTTCCACGCCTTCATCTCGCCGCTGTGTGTTGATAGTGTCCAGCCACTGATCGTCCTGCTCGTCCATGTCATACTCCACACGCCCAACTCCAACCGCACTCGAGCCATCGCCTTCCGACTGTAATGTCAGGTCCAAGTCCTCCTCGATCGAACCTTCAGGCACACGGATCAGCGCCTTCTCTGGTTTCGCGAAGATCTCGCTTTCTTGGTAGCCAATGCTGGCCATTGTCCGGTCAACATAGTTGATTTTGACAGCTTCGCTTTCTTCGTATGCCTTGAAAGTTTCCACTTGGCGGGTAGAGGGCTTGGGTAGATTCAGCTTCTCCTTTGGATTCATAGTCGGCAATGGGTTGATGCGCGGTCGCGGGGGCGAGCCTAATCCGTTCAGCATGGAATCGATCTTGCGAGGCGGCCGCCCGGGGCCCCGTTTTCGGGGAGTCAACTGAGCGCCATTGATGGTGGAGGCATCTTGCGAAGCTTGCTGGGCGCGGATGCCCTCGAACTGGGCGGACAACCCACTGTCGATGGCATACTGGCCGGTAGAAAAACTGTGCACAGGTGTGCCGGGTGCGGATTCGGGGGGACTTATGCCGTCAACTTGGTCCGCGCTGAATATGGGCAGCTCGAGATCGATGTCCAATGTCTGATGGAATTCCTCCCACCCGCGCTCTTCGCGCGGCTTGTATCCGTCGTTTTGCGCCACTGCGGCGGCTACTGCGGCGGCCGAACTGGATCGTGGCCCAGCTGGCGGCCTTTCGCGTCGAGGGCGAGAGTATGAAGGTGAGGGCGCGTCGAGAGGCAGCCCTTGTGCTTCAGCGTTCATACGGCCGATGCGGCCACGAGGTCCAGTGTATGCGTAGCCCCCAGGTCCTGTGCCGCCTACCGGTGCTCGATGCCGTCTTCGTCGACGTACCTGCCACCACCACCTGGCCCGCCGGGTATATACTTGCGCTTCTTGGGCGGAGGCGCAGAATCGGAAATGGGTCGCTTGAGCGGTCGCCCGGAGCTCCTCACGCGTGGTCTGGGAGTGCCGGGCAGCGGCGCCATTGGAAGAATGTGGGTCCCAGCCGAAGGTGGACGAAGGGCGCGCTCTCCTGGATGCGAGACGAGGGGTTCAACGCGTGGGTGCCGCGAAAGGTTGGGGAAGGTGGCCCTGGCGCGTGTATGCGGTACGGCGCAACAGCAGTATGTTCATCGATCGTGCAGCGGGAGCGACAACTGTCGTGTGGGTGCGTGTCTGCGATGGGGCAATCCGCGGTATCTCCTGCCGCGAGCGCTGAGGTTGGAGGTGCCCGCTGGCCCTAGTCCAGGGACGGCTAGACCCGACGAGCAAGCGTGGAGGTGCAGAAAAGCTTATCCAGTAGATGTGAAAGGCGTCAACAGGTGTTTCCGCCCGAGTCGTATTTTCTAAATCTGGCACCAGCCTGGCAAAACTGGTCTCTTTTACTTGTATCAGTAAGCATACACTTCGAAAGCGCGCTGTGAGAGAAGAGAACCTGGCGAGTAATATCAACATCTGCAACCCAAGTCATTGATTGAACTGAAAAGAGAAGCACTTGGATTGCAGGCCTTGTTGATATCTTTGGGTCATCTACGGGCTCTAAGTATCCTGAGCGGATCTCAAAGAATGTGCATACACATTACCATGCAGTGTGTTCCTAACCGCGTCCATGCCCCGCTTATGATTGGCAATGTGGGTCACCATGTAAACTGAGATGTCGCTGATCACATCATCTAACGAGTTGATCGCACAATAGACGACCAGGTGAAACGGTGCCAGAGATCTGACTATGGTTGCTATGAATCGGCAGCTATGTAACTTGTGCATAGTCTATGTGTCCCCTTGAACTGACAATGTGAATGCTATTGTTCTACCTATGTCCAGCGCGACCCCGTGTTTTCAAACAGTGCACGTGTAAAGTCGTGCTTGCCCCGCCACCATCCATTCGGAGTTAGAACCTCCGCAATATCTCCATTCCCATGCGACATAAGCACCTGGGCAATCCATAGCCCTACCACCTCTAACATCGGTCACCCCGCTATAGTCAACCTTCGTTTACAGTCGACCCGTGAGCCTGTCCAATGATGGCTGCGTCCAAGGCCACGGTAGGAGTTCTTTCCATCGGCCAAATGGGCTTCGGAATAGCGCAACTCCTTCTCGCCCATGGCTTCCATGTCGTCACCAATGTTAGCGATCGAAGTACCGCGACACAGAAACGCGCCAAGTCGGCATCCATCGAGTGTGTCTCCTCAGATTCGGAGCTTGTTGGTAAAGCAGACTGTACGCAACATTTTTATTTCAACATACATTGGACACCTCGTAACCAGTCATCTGCCACCAGTATAAAGTCAGTCGAACGTTACACCGTCCGCTTCGTCGACATTCTGTTGATTTTCGTCCGGTGATCTGCTAGCTGGTCGTGCTGCATGTCAGCCATTCACAATTTGGTCGGATGGGCGTTCAACCAACTCTGACCCTTTGACCTAGATATATTATCGATTGTACCTCCAAAAGACGCGAAAGCAACAGCAGAACGTATCTTGAGAGTCTTTTCTCATAAAATCGACCCAAGGCCTTCGCACGGCGAACCTTTATATTATGCAGATCTGAACGCCGTATCCCCAGAGACGGCTAGAAACATAGGGGCGCTTTTCCAGCAAACAACGCGCGTGAGTTCTATCAGGATCCTTGATACAACTACAGCACATGTGCAAGTTCGAGTGTTACCAACGTGGTGCACGTCTCTAGTCATTTCTGGTGGACCTACCAGATGTCGAAGCTACTCGTTTACCAAGTACTGACGAAAATAGGTCATGTTCCTCGACGGCGGCATAATCGGCGGCCCACCATCCCCTACCCCAGGCAGCACAGACTGGAAACGCCCCGACATCCCCACATCCGGCCCTCACCCACTCTCCGATGCCCCTATCGCTGGACCTCAACTCGCCGACGTCCTGAACACTCGCCACCTCGATGGGAAAATCGGTACTGCCTCTGGTCTCAAGTGCACTTTCGCAGCCCTGTCAAAAGGCTTCACAGCCCTAGCACTGCAGTCTTTCACTACAGCGGCATCTCTCGGAGTGCTACCGCAACTGCAGGATTACATCGAGCAGTACAACCCCAGCGCAAAGGCTCGTGCGGAGAAGGGGATTACGGGGTGTCCGCCGAAGGCGTATCGGTGGGTTGAGGAGATGAACCAGATAGGGCAATGCTTTGAGGTGGAAGGCGGGTGGCCGGATAGTGCGAATGTGTTTAGAAATGTTGCGAGTGTGTATGAGCAACTCGCAGTTGCTGTGGAGGAGAGAGGCGGGTCCGAGGGCATGGAAGAGTTGCCAGGTGCACTTTTGGCTTTGACGAAGAGCTTAAAAGATGGACAGAAAGAGTGACGAGACGCGGATGTTTAACCATCCCGGTGTTAATGAATAATATGCCCAGATTTGGACCAAGGTTTTCTGTCGAACGACCGTAGCTTGCATCAAGAACCAATCTAGAGTATATGATCGTACCCCCACGAACAGCGCCATCGCTACCAATAAGATATACCCTATATTACAAACGCATGAAGCATGAACCACACCACAAAGCGAAGTTTGTTACCTCCACTCATCGAATCCGGGAAATGTCGTTCACATCTACCTACATAATCCTCAAGCGAGATTGCAATCATACCAGGCACTATTGTGCGGGTTCTTGCGTGGCAGCTTTCGCCTCGCTGGCAGGTTTAGGGCTCTTCGCTTGTTTTTCGACGCTCTTCTCTTTCTTTTCGTCTTCGCTGGCCTCAACCGTTGGTGGAAGTTCACTTGCTTCTGCGTCGTTTCCGTCCTTCGTCTCAGGGTTTCGGCCTTCCACATCCGGATGAGGAGGCGCAACGCCTTGGTCCTCGGCTTCTCTAGCCTCAACAAGGGACTCATGTAATTCGTTGCCAGCAGAGTCTACTATCCGTGTCCGGGTTTCGTACCGTGTCTTGAAGCTTACTTTCCCTTCCAAGGCTTTTACTTCTTCTTCGTCAAGGATTCGACCGTTTTCATCACGGAACTCAATGCGTTCTTCCTTTGATAGGACCGGGAGCTCGTCAGCCTGGACTGGAACGGAGACCTTAGGTTTCTCAGAGAGGACCTCTTCTGGCTTCTTTTGCTCTTGCTGAACCGGCGGAGGGACTTCCTTTGGAGCTGCTGATACAGGCACCGCGGGGGAAGTGGTGTACGGAATGATCCCCTCTGTGGTATATTGATCATACTGTAGTTGTTAGTAGGATATCTTTGGCGCAGATGAAAACTTACTGATGTCAAGAAATTGTTGCAGTCCCAGTCCCACGTGCTGAAGAGCTTGACGCTGTTGCACTGGTCTCTTGTCCAAGGGTTCCCGTATGCAAGCGGCGAGTAAGTCTGGAAAACGACAATGGTGACGGCCAAGAATGCAACAGCAGCGGTTTGGCCGATCTTGGGATAATCTCTGATGCCTAGAATGTCAAAGCGATATGCGACGAAGTCGTACATCTGGCACAGTGCCATAATGGCAAAGTAAAGGGCTGGGAGATAGTGGTGCAGGAAAAGCTGGCGGGCCATGAGGTAGAACGGGAAATAATGGAAAGCCCACCCGAGCAGTGACATGCCAACTTCGTAGTCGAAACGCTTGAAGGTGACATTGGAATAGTCACGGTAGCCGCGCTGCCAGCGGAGCACAGCAAGACCTTTGATGGCGATATAAAGGCCAATGATGGCGGTGGAACTCCACCAGATGACGGGGTTGCCTGAGAATAATTAGCACATTGCCACGTGCATGCGCAGGAGACTGACCGATAAGATATATCTGCCTGGAGTGCTTGCCCCAGAAATTGATACCCCTTCTCAAGAAGGGCCACGAAGGGGGTCGAGAGTCCCAAGCATGCGACTCGACAAGACCGGCATTTGTCTTCCACATCACTTTCTGCAACTCCCAGAACTTGCCGAAGAAGCCAGGGTTGCGGTAGTTGACCTTTTCAGTAGTATCGTTCATAAGTGGGTGGACGTTCCCTGAAAGTATGTTAGCGTGGACTAACTGATGGATGTAGATGACTCACCCTCGATGTACCATATACTGTTTGGCAAAGTTCCACCACGTGCACATGTCACTTCCTGTTGTTCAAAGCCCCAGTCCGGAAGCTTGACTTTGTGGGAGAACAAGACACAACCAGTCATCAGATGCACCAGCCTGAACTTGGTCTGAATGGTCCTTAGACGCTTCTTCGCTTCGGCACCATCAGACATGGATTTGACAATCTCCACGCGGAAAAAGTCATTAGCATCGCCTTCAAACCCTTCGTAACCATATGCAGATACTTCGTTCTGCCAATCAGCCTCTGTCACTGGGGCCCTGACGTCGTGCGAGTGAAGACGACGGTCAGAGGTGATATGATAAAGCCTGAGAACGGCACCATCCTCAATGTTGATAGGGCCCAGGTTGTCCCACGCTTTGGCACCTGAAGGCTTGGGGCCGTCCAAAATTTCCGGGAGAGTCTGATTTTCCAGGATCCAGATGTTGTTCTCGTCCTTATGAGGGTACAGAGTGATCTGTTGCTGCTTGCTTCCCGTCGGGTACATGTGGGAATGAGAATGCAGGTATCCTCCTTGGGTGTTCCAATGACGGATAGAGACACGGCTTCCAAATGCAACATCAGCAGGCACATCCTGCATGCCTTTAGAGTTCAAAGTTGCCTGGAACTCGGAAGACATGAAGCCGTCGCCGTCGCCGGGATTGACAAGGCAGATGAAGTGGATTCCGAACATCGCCATGTAGAAGGACAGCGGAATGACGATCAGGCAGAAGAGGCGCGCAAAGAAATGCTTGAACCAAAGACGCTGTACTGGGTCAACACCGTCAGATCAAAAAGACACTGAGGGCACCTACAGGAGTAACATTCTTCGTATCGCCGAGCAGGACCCACAGTTGCAGCAAGGTCAAGCTGCCGACCCAGGCGATGGTGAACAGACCAACCCACTTCACACTGAAAGTTGCGCCCAGTCCAACACCAGTCGCAGCCAGCCAGAACCACCATGATGGCTGAAATGCTTTTGTAGGGCCTTGCTCATGTTGGTTCGTAAAACTTGTCCAAGCGAGGGCAGTGATAGCAGTGAAGAGCACAAGCGGCGAGTCGAGTAAGATGAGGCGAGACTGAGTAACGAGCGCATTATCTACGCCGAATTAGTAACTCTATGTAGTCAAATTGTGTACTCACGAACCGAAAATGACCAAAGCGGCGCCCAACGAAGCCGTAGTGGTTCGGCAACCTGCGGCTTTAAGGGTGAGGAACATGGTCGGAATGCTCAGGATGCCACAGACGGCGGGCAGTAGGCGCATGGCGACGTAGGGTACACCTGGTTCTACGTAGTCTTTGCCAATGTCTTTGAAGTCGAAGTTGCCATCGAATCCAGCGAGCCACCCGGCCAGGGTGATCAAAAGTTTTGCGAGGGGCGGGTGCACATCCATGAAGAACTTGCCCTTGATGTACTTAGAGGCAAATCCACCGAAGCTGTGGAAAGTCAGAGGGATGCTACTATGTACCGGACGGAAGTGACGTACTGAACCTCATCAAAGACAACGCTGCTAGGCTGATAGATCCTGTACAGGCGCACGAC
The DNA here is from genome assembly GCA_022419385.1 of Paraconiothyrium sp. Pb-2020. NCBI lineage: Eukaryota > Fungi > Ascomycota > Dothideomycetes > Pleosporales > Didymosphaeriaceae > Paraconiothyrium > Paraconiothyrium sp. Pb-2020. Next base: position 4,076,440 of record JAJUBI010000003.1, on the reverse strand, counting down.
AGTAGCCACAACGACCAACAATACCAGCATCTGCCAGTCTGAACCCGGCAGGCTGAAGATGTCGTTGTCCCGCACGCCCTCGGAGGTGTAGCCTACGACCTTGGGTTTCTGCTGTTTCCGCGCATTGGGCCCGGGAGAGCGCGAGGGCGATTTTCCAGATCGACGTCCATCTGGTCTTTCGGCCAAGTAACCGGATGCCGCTGGGCGGTTCGCCATGGCGGCGGTCTTCGCGGGGTGACAGCTGGGATTGTTCGACCAGGGCGAGTGCTGGAAGCTATGCCAGGAGCTCAAAGCGGCGCGCGTTCAATTGGTAGGGCTGGCGGCAGTAGCACTGCGCACAGGAATAAATCTTAATGACAGTACGAAAGCAGGCACGTCCGGCCTGGAAAGAGAGAGGTGGTAATGGAAAGAGCTGAATTAGGGGCGACGACCACAATGTTCGCAGTCCGCTGTGTACCCTGGTCGCAAAGTGCAAGGTGTCTTCGCGCCTTACAAGCGAGCCAAGGAAGGGCTGGAGCTGCAGCGGGCAAAAATAGGCCAATCTGCAGCAAGCCTACGTACGCTGGACCGGCCCAAGTTCACCAGCCGTCTGCGGGACCTCGTCAACAAACGGGGGCCTCCAGACGCTAAGGCCACGCGGGACCTCGACGGGACATAGCACGTGACGTCGTCGCAGGGCTCCAGGGCTCTAGGGCTCCAGAGCTGCCGCCAGACTCTAAGCTTTGCGATCCACACCAGCTTTGCGTGAACAACCTCTGCGCAACGATGGCCGCTACCAGTGGCGACTCGAGCGATATCGCCGGCAACCCACCTCCGAACGTTATCATACCACCCAAAAATGTGCGCGACGGCATTGCGAAGACGGCCGACTTCGTCCATCGTCGTGGCGAGCGCGACGAGGCCGCCCTGGTCGCTCGTGTGCGCGATCAGGGCAAATCCAACATGGCCTTTGTGCTGCCGGAGGACCCTTATAACCCATACTACACCTGGTATCTGCAACAACTGAAGGACGGCAAAGGCCCTTCCGCAGCAACGGCACGCGTGGTTGCAGATACAAAGCCTCAAGGGCCACCCGAGCCGCTCAAGTTCCGCTTTTCGGCGCGCATGCCCCAGATCAACGCAAAGGATCTCGAGATATTACGACTCACCGCGCTGTACACCGCCCGGGTCGGCGAAAACTGGCTGAAGGAGCTGCGCAACCGCGAGTCGGGCAACGCCCAGTTTGAATTCCTGCGCCCGACTCACAGCTTTTTCCCGTTCTTCCGCGCGCTCGTCGAGCAGTATAAGATACTTCTTGAGGAGGAGCAGACGATTGAGGCTCGTATAGAGGAGCTTCAGCGCAACATACAGAACCGCTTCCATGTCTTGGACCGCGCAAAGGAGCGTGCCGAGTATGTGAAATATGTGACGCAGCAAAAGGAGAAGGAAGAGAAGAAGGCCGAAGATGAGAAGAAAGAGTATGCTGCCATCGACTGGCACGAATTCGCGGTCATTGCAACCGTATTGTTCGACGAAGGCGACGACGCGGCAGATCTGCCACCGCCAACAAATCTTACTGACTTGCAGTCGGCTTCCTTAGAGCAGAAAGCAATGGTATCGCTATCTTCAAAACGTATCGAGGAGGCCATGCCCGATGACTTCGCATTCTACAATGCCTCCCAGCAACCTGTCATGCCGCCTTCAGCGTACCCAGGTATGCCGCCCATGGCTCCGCCAGTTCAATCTGCGTATGCGCCATCCCCAGCTGCATCATACGGTTACCAACAGCTTGCACCGGTTGATTGGCAGGGAGACGAAGCCAGGCAGGCGCAGGCTCGGGATCAGCAAGCAGAGCGCGACCAGATTGCTCGAGCACAGGCTACAGCAAGAGGCACACCAAGCGCTATGCGTATTAGGACAGACTATGTTCCCCGCGGCAAGAAGGCGAACGTGACCACGGTCCAATGCCCGAATTGTAAACAGAGTTTCCCTTCAGATGAGATCGAGGAGCATATGCGAAGTAAGATTCCCCCCTGATTTGGTTCAGAGCGTTGCTAATTGTCTGTCTAGTTGAGCTACTTGACCCTCGGTGGAAGGAGCAGCGAGCAAAGACTGAGGCTCGCTATTCTACCGTCATTACCCCCAACGAAGCCGCGAATAACTTGAAACGATTCGCAAGTCAACGTGACGATATATATGACGGTGTTACTGGCGTGCCAATAACTGAAGAGGAAGCCGCGCGGCGGAAAAAGGCCGCGACGTCGTATGATGGACAGCCTGACCCAGCGAAAGACGCAGCAAGGCTTCACCAGATGCAATCGATGAATGTTCAGGAGCAGCTGCGTCGTATCCAAGAGAGACACGGTGGCGGTCAATAATTCATGAGGGCTCATCAGTTCGGAGTCTGGTTTTTGCGATCATGTAAAAGACACGGTATTGCATGGGATGGCGTTCAATATGGGAGGTAGTGTACCTAAGGGACTCCCACTTCGATGCGGCGTTCGATTCGGCTTCGCATGCGCAAGCCTAGCGGGAGAGCAACCCTCTCTTTACTTAGAGGGGATCGTGATTATCATCAGGATCAACTATATGACAACAAGTCTGTATCATATATGTGCCCAATGACTATGTGTGCCAGCGTGTAGAATTTTGCAGTAGGTTTTCGATCGTGGATTACGAAGTAGCTCCAGCTTGAGCTCGGACATCTGGTTTTCCTCCGAACCCAAGCCAATGATATAATTACCAACCACGTTCTCTCCGCGCGAAACGGCCGTTCACACCTTCCTAATACCATGACATCGGCGCAAGCTATCAAAAGCGATATGCCGTACCAAGTGCGCTCTCTTGTACGTTTCTCAACCTCTTGTTCCTGGTGGCGCTCCCGCTCTGTCGCTCGTTCGACACGCAGCTAGCCCCCCCGAGCGCGCGGAGCCGAAGGATACTCGAAGCCATGTCACTAACGAGTCCGATAGTACCGCTCATTATTGAGACAAGGAAATCAGTTCGCCGCCTATAACTTCCGCGAATATGCGAAACGGAGAACCCGCGACGGCTTCCGACAGCACCAGAACGAAAACGAGGAGAGAAGGATACAAGAGTTGGTTCAAGAAGGTCTGAAGACGCTACAGATGCTAAAGGTAGGGTACCTCACGGAGATGGATGTGACACAGGACGCAAGCTGATGAATGGATCGCAGAGACAAACCGTGGTCAGCCAATTTTACCAGCTGGACCGACTGGTGGTTGAGGGTGGCAAGTCAGGGAAACAGAAGGGCGATGAGGGTGGAATTGTGAGACAGAAAGATCAAGGGTGAGCCATGAACTATACGTTCGACTGTTGGCTAGCTAACACTGTGTAGATGGGATTGAGCCTGGGTATGCGACTTATGAATTGCTATGGAATCAGCACGCTCCATCACTGAAGCGTGAGAAAATCGGTCAACATGATGCGGCCTGTCGAAAAGAGCTGACAGTGTGCCTCCAATCATTATGGGAGGGCTTGTACTATAATGTGTGGTGAAAAAAGGCGTAGAAGGGTCACTGTACAATATGAGATACCTTACACCATCTAGTTGTCAAAAGGACATCCGCTCAATGAACTGATCATATTAGAGAGGCTGTGAGCATATGAGGGTACGCTTCGTCGCCGCGACAATAATTGTGCAGACCTCCGTTGGAAGTTGGTGTATTGCCATACCGCCACTCAACACTGGTACCAGAGGGCAACCACGGAATTGCTCTCAACAAGGATATACTGAACGAGAGCGCACTTCCTCGAAATGTGAGAAACAGCCCTCAATGCCTTGCGTCGATTTGCTTTCGCTTTCACTTTGACTACCACGGCCGAGTGATTGCAAACAGCGAGTGTCCGGCGAACGACACTTATATGTCCGGATACGGTTTAGGGCGTCTCGCACGGTTGCACGGCATGCGCGACTTCACCTCGGACGCGCCTGCCCTTCACGCACTGCATCGCGCCGCAACTTCCCGCGAAGGCAACGACGCGCTAGTCTCACCGAGTCGCAACTGCTACGGGCACTTGCTGAGTGAGGAACCGTCCAACATGGCTCCGGTACGTTTCCCTGTGTGTCCTTGCTCATTCCGCGCGTGTACGTTGGTCTCCCGCGACATTGCATTCCATACATCCATAACGCAATATTTACCTAGCATGGTCAAATGTCTATCCTTGAATCTAGCGAAACGTCTTGTGATGGGTACAGTTCCGTGTCATGGGCCGAAAAGCCTAGACAGAAGCGACCTGCATCCAGGATAAGCAGGACGGAACAAACGCCCGGCTCGTGCACCAACATGATATTTGTATATAACATTGGTTGAGTTTTGTCATTGCATAAGCAGCAGCTAACATGCGTTTAGTTTCGCAACAGGGATCGGTCCAACAGATCTGGGCGTGGTCAGGTGGAGCATAATGTACTTGAAGGACTTCCCATCAATCAGTACAAAGAAGTTGAGATCACAATTGGCCCGAACACTATCGAAAGCAAACAATTGGACCAGAGTGACTGGCCGGCACCCCCTATGCCCCGGGATTCTCACATGTTGCCCGAACATTCTCAGCAGATTCTTGCTAGAGCAAGAGCTGGGCGCATCTACAAGCCTCCGGCACCAGTAGAAGAGGATAAAGAAATCTTGGACGAGGAAGAGGAGCATAAGGAGGTTCGCCAGGGCTTTACGATCAAGAAGTGGGTCAAGGTGCCGAGACACCTCGAAGAGCCCGAACCAGAGTACCTAGCCAAGCGGCGCAAAGGGTTACCATCACAGTATGTAAACGGCGTCGCAGTAACTCAACCTACCCCCATGAGAGAGACGAAAGTCAAGAAGACAGACGCAGAGGGCAACGTAAATGTGTACAAGGTTTTGGTCCCCGAGGGCCAGGCTGTTCAAGGCGAAGTACAACCGACGGACGCTGTCCCTGATGCAGCAGCAGCCCCCGCTCCAGGAACTGTGGTCGAGGGTGTTGGTGTGGTGAATGCCGAGGGCGTGGTAGTGGCGAACGATCTATTGCGACAAACTCCTCCCAGAAGAAGACCTCCTCCTCCCAAGAAGAAGAAGAAGAGCGGGCCAGGCCGTGGCAAGAAGAAGGTACTGTTTGCGCAAGGGACCACGGAGACAGGAACGCCAATTTCTAGCACTGGCAGCGAATTGCTCACCGTGCCGGGTGTCAAACAAGAAGGATCAGTCGAACCATCGGAAGGAGGCGATACTCCAATGCTGGATGCTGGGGACGATGATGAAGGATCTGGAGAAGAAGGTTCGGAGGATGATGATAATGACGATCATGAGGATCACGATGACCAAGACGACGCGGGTCGTACACCAACGCCTGCGCGAGCGATATCCACTCCCAAAACATCAGCCTCGGCGACCGATGGGTCCATCGCTGAACAAGCGGACACGACCATGCCTGATGCGACACCCCTCGTGGAAGCTCCGCCTATAGCTGTGACCCAACCAGACCCTCCAACTGCGCCTTCGGCTCCTGCAGTAGACTCCTTAAAGGCTGAGGTCAACGAAACTTCTGTGCAGCCGCCTGTCAAGCCGGAAACAGAGGCACCTCTGCGGGACCCTTCCAGCTCTCCGGAGCTCCCTCTTTCAACTGTATCGCACAGTCGCCAAAATTCTCTCAATCAATTACCACCAGTTCTTGCCCCCGAGACTTCGTTAGTGCCAGAGCCTTCGTCAGTGCCAGAGCCTTCGTTAGTCGCGGAGCATTCTATAGTGACACAGCCTGCTGGAGTCGCGGAGCCTGTTGAAGCCACGGAGCCTGCTGAAATCACGGAACTTGCTGAAGTCACGGAGCCTGATGAAGCAACGGAGCCTGCTGAAGTTACGGAGCCTGCTGAAGTTACGGAGCCTGCTGAAGTCACGGAGCCTGCCGAAGTCATGGAGCCTGCTGAAGTCACGGAGCCTGCTGAAGTCACGGAGCCCGTCGAAATCTTGGAGCCTGTCGAAGTCACAGAACCTTCCGCTCCCAAAGCAATCCCTGTCGAAGAAGTCGTAGCATCAGTCGCGGTCGATCAACAAAATGCTACTGCTACGAATCCGGAAGCCGCAGCCGACGTCGCAACTGCGCCAGATAGCGAGCCGGACTTGCTAGGAAGCCTAGAAAGGCATTTGGAGCAAAATGATTAGACCACGGGCGCCACCTGATCGTCCCTTTCCTGAGGTCATAAGGTTCACTTTATGGGCTCCTCGCAATGTATACCATGAGAACACGGCGTGAAATTGATTTTCTAGGGCGTGTAATACTTTTGGAGGAGTGACAAGAAGTTGAGAATAACCGTCCTTGTTTCGAGCTTGGGGTAACACAGTGCTGTCGGCGCCTTTGGACTCAATGTCTTGTTTGAGCTTTGCTATGCTACCTCTAATTAGTGTACGATACTACAGGACCATGAGTCCGGACGTTGGTATAGATGTGTGCATGCAGTCGCGCATCTTCGTATTCAACTCGACTATTGTAACTCAACTGAACATTACCACGCCTGCCCGGTCGAGCCCATGTAATCCATGTGGTCCTCGACAGACTTTTGCATTGCATCTGTTGCCTCCTCCAGCAAGGTCGTCAAAGGTGTATTTGACGCCTTCTCAGCCATTATTTTGGTGAAATCGTTGTTGATGGCGTCGTTCAGGTTTATTTTTGCGACTCCACGCTGGATCACGCTTTGTAGCATTTCCTTATTGCTGAACCACTCAGTACCGGCACCGTGTAGTACGAGATCCACCCTATCTCCAACCTGCTTATGGACACGACTTAACCTGTCGTAGTCGAGTTGTGGTCCCTTTGGTCCGTACTTGCCGTGGACGTTACCAAAAGCCGGGGCAAGCCAGTTAATGCCCAGCGAGACGAATTCCTCGGCTTGCTCGGGGGTTGTAAGGATAGCCTCTAGACCTAGCGCAGATACATCTCCTACACCATCTTCACCACCATCAATTCTGCCCGGCTCCGCCTCGGTAATGATGCCTCTCTCGTTGCAGTATTTGACCAGTTCCTTCGTCAAGCGGAAATTTTCTTCTTTCTCGTAGTGCGACATATCGACCATGATGCCATCAAAACCACCAAGATCCGCCGCCTTCTTAACAATTTCGGGTGTCTGCGCATGGTCCATATGTACGCCTACAGGCACTTTGGCATTATCCGCAGCTTCCTTTGCCGCGTGAACGAGGATGCCGCCTGCGAAGTGGATCGCCCATGGGAAGAGCTGGACGATGACGGGTGATTTCTTGGCTTCGGCGGCTTTGACGCTCGCGATTATGGATTCGATATTGTAGCAGCAGATGGCGGGAACTGCGTACTTGTTCTTCGCCGCGTGAGTGACAATTTTGAGGCAACGGTTTTGTGAGAGATCTGATGCCATTGCAACGGTCTGGTATAAGTGAAGACGGGTAACGAGAAAGCCGGCACCTGGTTATATGCGCGATTTTGTCTAGAAGATGTCTATCAAAAGTCTGCCGAGATACATGAGCAGTCGCAATCAACTCTAGATGAAGACCTGCCCCTCCTCCCCACGCTTTCGGAATCGTTCCGGTTACGGCATTCCGACATGTTTGGTCCCACCGGTTCAATAGAGGAGCTCCTCCCTGTCATTAGCCTGGCGGCGACAACGCCGTAGCGGCGAGATTGCCGAAAGTTATTTCAATCAAACGCCGAAAAGGTGTGGGGGATCGCGCTAAGTGGAACCTTGCAACCACGACCTTGCAGCCCTGGAGCCCTGGAGCACTCAACCACACGTGACAGACGCGTCCCCTGGCGCGCTTGGACCACCGTTCCAGCGCGACATCTTCGCGGTGCGCGTCGTATCTCCATACCTCCTACGCAGTGAATCTGTTCCGCGCTCCGCCGCCATGGTCCGAGGAATAGAGGGAAACGAAATGTCGACCCCGAAAGCTTCGTCGCAGAAGAAGCAGCCAGCATCAAGTTCTCAATCCACCAAGAACCAGAAGTCCATTCTAGGTTTCTTCCAGAAGAAGCCCACCAACTCGCCAACGCCTACACGTGAGACGAAACCGACACAGGATATATCCACACCCAACCTCTCGAAGAACCTTTCTACATCGCTCACGCCCCAACCGAGCAGCGACCCTGTCCAACCCTCGAGTCCCATCCGGCAAGAGCGAGGGATCAGCCAGGGAAAGAATAAAGAGAATGGTCTGCATGCATCTACGGTATCCATTCACAGAGAAGCTGACTGTGCCATGCCAGAAACTACAGGCATCGCGGTCAACAGTCCATCTAGAAAGGTATATTCATCTCACTGAGACCTTGTTGCATTACTTACTGATGTCTAGGTCCGAAAGGCTGTGAATTATGCCGAATCAGACGAAGAGGATGACGATGTGTTCCAACCGATTGCCAATGGAGCGCGAACAGGAAGGGCCACAAAGCGTAGAAGGGTAGTCGTAGATGATGATTCGGACGACGAGTTCGAGCTTGATGAAGCGACTCAGCAAGCTTTGGTCGAAGAGGGTAAGCCGTCCCTGGCTTCGACTCAAAACTATATTGTTGACCCGGGTATAGACATCGACGACTTCATCGCGCCGGATGACTCTGCCGAGGAGGCCCCTTCGAACAAACGCAAGCGTCAACGATCAATGAAACCGCGCACGAAGGCAGCAATGTCGTCTTCACCGCCTGCGCCTATGAAGATCGATGATAGCGACGACGGAAAAGACATTCTCAAGGACGGTGTTCCTTCCACTGCACAGCAATGGACATACGACCCGGACAATCTCGAGCCCCTGAACCCTCGAACAGCTATAAGGGTACCGAAAACAAATGCAAGCAAAGGGAAGACCAAAGCTTCAGCCACGTCCCCCGAGCAGCGACACGAATGGCTCACAAATATCCGTGATGCGGACCGGAAGCCTCCAGATCACCCAGAATATGATCCGCGAACTCTGTATGTCCCACCTACGGCGTGGAGTAAGTTCTCGCCCTTTGAAACGCAGTACTGGGAGATAAAGCAGAAATTCTGGGACTCGATCGTGTTCTTCAAAAAAGGAAAATTCTACGAGTTGTACGAAAGGGATGCGGTGATTGGTCACCAATTATTCGATCTGAAGCTGACTGATCGGGTCAACATGTGCATGGTCGGCGTGCCTGAGGCATCGCTTGACCTGTGGGCTAATCAATTTGTCGCCAAAGGGTACAGGGTGGCCCGAGTAGATCAGATGGAGTCTGCTCTTGCGAAGGAGATGCGCGAGAGAGGTGAGAAAAAGCCGACGAAAGCGAAGAAGGAGGACAAGGTCATTCGACGTGAACTGGCCGGTGTGCTCACGTTGGGCACCCTTACTGAAGCTGGCATGTTAACAGATGACATGTCAACTTTTTGCATGGCCATCAAGGAGACTGATCGTGACGATCTACCGGTCTTCGGCATCGCTATCGTGGACACTGCTACGGCGCACTTTCAGCTCTGCGAGTTCACTGATGACATCGATATGACCAAGTTCGAAACACTTATCGCGCAAATGCGACCAAAAGAGCTTCTCATAGAAAAGTCATGCATTTCCGCGAAAGCTCTACGCATCCTGAAGAACAACACTACTCCATCGACGCTGTGGAACTATCTCAAACCCGGCAAAGAGTTCTGGTCTGCTGACGACACTGTGCGCGAGATTGAAGCGTCCAAGTATTTCGAGTCCGCCACCGAAGATGATATCGAAGCGTGGCCTCCAGTTCTCCGCGAGGCTTGCGATCACCGTTTGACAATGTCAGCTTTCGGCGCCCTACTGCAATACCTTCGCGTCCTCAAAATCGAACGCGAATTGGTCACTCTAGGCAATTTTGCATGGTATGATCCCATCCGGAAAGCCACTAGCTTGGTACTTGATGGCCAAAGCCTTATCAATCTTGAAATATTCGCGAACAACTTCGATGGTTCGGGTGAGGGTACGCTCTTCAAGATATTGAATAGATGTATCACGCCGTTCGGCAAGAGACTGCTGAAGCAATGGGTTTGCCATCCTCTAGCAGACGCCAAAAAGATTAATGCACGGTTCGATGCTGTTGATGCGTTGAACTCAAATCCAGATGTTACGGAAAGCTTCACGGCTTCACTGGGTAAACTACCGGATCTGGAACGATTGATCTCTAGGATCCACGCGGGACGCTGCAAGGCTCAGGATTTCTTGAATGTCCTCGAGGGCTTTGAACAGATTGAGTATACCTTTGAACTGCTCAAGAAATTCAGTCAGGGTGACAGTATCATCGAACAGCTCGTCTCCTCGATGCCAGATCTTTCCAGCGTTCTGGAAGAATGGAAAACTGCATTCGATCGCAAATATGTCAAGTCTGATGGCATACTCGTGCCTGCGCCAGGTGTAGAGGAGGATTTCGACAATAGTCAGGAAGAGATCAATACCTGTGAGGCGAACTTGAATCGACTACTAAAGAAAGCCCGAACGGATCTCAATTGTACAACTATCGTTTACAACGACATTGGGAAAGAGATATTTCAATTGGAAGTGCCTAAGAAGGTCAAAGTGCCGAAGGATTGGGATCAAATGTCTGCTACTGCCAAAGTCACACGTTACTACTCGCCCGAACTACGGAAACTCGTCCGAGCGCTTCAAGAAGCGCAAGAGACCCACGGACAGATTGTTCGGGATGTGGCTAGTCGCTTCTACGCACGTTTCGACGAGCACTACGCGACTTGGCTCGCTGCAATCAAAATTGTTGCGCAACTTGATTGCCTTATAAGTCTTGCGAAATCATCGTCCTCGCTCGGAGAACCCAGTTGCCGTCCAGTGTTTTCCGAGGAGGAACGCACCGTGGTGGATTTCCAGGAATTACGGCATCCTTGCATGCTAAACACTGTGAGCGACTTCATCCCCAACGATGTGACACTGGGCGGTCATACCCCCAGCATCAATCTCCTTACGGGCGCCAATGCCGCTGGCAAGTCGACTATCCTTCGAATGACATGTATTGCGGTAATCATGGCACAAGTCGGTTGCTATGTGCCTTGCACATCTGCTACGCTTACTCCCATTGATCGTATCATGTCTCGTCTCGGTGCCAATGACAACATATTCGCTGCTCAATCAACCTTCTTCGTCGAGCTGTCTGAAACACAGAAAATACTAGCTGAGGCCACGCCGCGATCGTTGGTGATCCTCGATGAGCTTGGCCGCGGCACCTCGTCATATGATGGTGTAGCAGTCGCGCAAGCCGTTCTTCACGACATCAGTACTCGCATTGGTTGTGTCGGCTTCTTTGCTACCCACTACCGCTCTTTGGCGAAGGAGTTCGAAGCTCACCCGGAGATTTCGAATAAGAGGATGCGTATCCATGTGGACGATGCTTCACGGTCCATCACCTTTCTGTACAAGCTTGAAGATGGCGTCGCTGAAGGAAGCTTTGGTATGCATTGTGCAGCTATGTGCGGGATCCCTAGCAAGGTCATTGAGAGTGCGGAAATTGCGGCAAAAGAGTGGGAACACACATCGCGCCTGGGAGAGCGTATGGAGGTAAGGAAAGAGGAGGGCGCGGCATATCTGCCTCTCGGGATGCAGAGCGATATTGCCTGGGCTATGCGGGAGGGCATCCAGGGTGTTGGGGACAGAGCGTTGGACACCCTCAGGGCTGCCCTTGCTGCCATCTAAAACGCAGTGTGTACTCGCTCACTCTGTTCGTGAAGCGAACCGTTTCTTCGGAATATCTAAGTAGCATTATTATGAGCGTTTCTGTTACCGTCCATCATTATATACTGTATATTAGCACTACAAAAGGAGACCTTGGAGCATAATACTATATGATTTCGATCGACGTATCGCAGCGGATAAACACCAATCTGCGTACAATCGTCTTATCACTCACAAATCTTGGAACATCACAGCATCATATGCAGGTGCATGGAAGTCAAACTCCAAGTGTCCTGGATGCACGTTTACTGCATCTGGGACGATTTCGATTGTCGCATACGTATTCGAAAGTCATCCACCCAGGCCGCTCGTAGAAGCCCCTCCACCCACAAAGATGCCAGCTGAACTGTAGCCAGGGATTCTCCTATATCCATAACGCCATCATGTAGTATCTCCAGATCATAACGAATCACTGCAATTCCCTACGCCAGTCCTCAAAGTGCCCCGTTACAAACCACCCTGATAGTCATCATAGCCACCGTAGCCACCATACTCACCATCAACCTCTGGCTCCGGCTTGATCTTGAACTCCTCTTCCTCGTCCTGCTGCACCTTGGCTTTCTTGTTTTTGGTGGGCGACTCGTTGAACATCTTGTCTGCGCCGCGCTTGCCCGACTTGGGAGTTTTGGCCACGGTAGTCTTCTTGGGGGTAGAGGCTGGAGTGCTGCGGTTCTCACCGCCACCTGCACCCGCACCGTGAGCCTTGAGTTTGCGCTTGATCTTCCCGATGGTGACGGAGGCGCTGCCTTCGGTGTAACCCTAATGCGCAGGTGCAAGTCAGTACGAGTCAAGACAGGGCGGCCAGACACCATGTATATGTCTCAGCCTAAAGAGAAAGACATCTTCCTTCTAGCAAGGAGACACATCTACTATGTAACTGGTGGGTTGCTTACGGTCAGGCTGGCGAGCTTTTTGATGTCGATCTGAGAAGCGGTTAGTACTAGGCAGTTCCTGTTCTCAAGATTATCGAGGCACTTGGTGACAAGCGGCCTCGAACTGGGCACGTACCTTGGGTTCGTTCTCGAAGCACTGCCAGGCGAGCGCGAGAACCTCCATCTCGCGGGCGGTGAAAATGGGCGCCTCGTCGGCCTTTGCCATCGTGAGAATTGAGAGACGATTGAGGGTATTCTTTGGATTTCGTATGATCTCTGCGGTCGATGTGGCTGCTTGACGTTGGCAATATCAAAAGCAGTGGAGGAAAAGAAGGAGGAAGAGCTCGAAAGGGTGGAGGTATATGTGTCGGTAGTGGAGCTAAAGTGCGGCAGCGAAATTCCTGTGGTGAAAGTAAGTGATCGTCGTCATATCACATAACATAAGTGAAGGATATCGATTGCGTGGTATACCACGGGAAACCCCACTGAGAGCGGAAAGAGCCTTCAGAAGGAACGCAAACGGGCAGATCGGGAAATATGCCGTCATGTTTCGACGGCTCTGTGTATCAAAATGCGGGCACGAGATTGGATGGTTGGGGGATGACATGTTTTCTAGTAAAGGTCAGTACTCTCTCAAAAAGCGCGATTGAGAGTGTAATATAAGACCTGGCGCGGAAGAAGCTATAAGACACATTGAGGAGGGGAATATTGCAGAATCGGTAATTGGTGTTGACGCATTCTATATTCGCTTCACCTCCTTGTCCCGCAAATCTGGTCTTTGAACATCCAACTCGTCCCTTAGCGCAGCAAAAAGCGAATCGCCGACTATTATTGACAAGCCCAAGCTCCATACCAGAGTGATGGCGTAGAAAAAATTGGCATTGCCCGAACCAGCGTACACCCAAAGATGGTAAAAGGCCGGCCCGAGGAACGATGCATATAGGACGGCTGCAGAGGCCAGGAAAGTGTAGCGCATCGCTATCCAAAATCAACACACGAGCCTTGTATTGATAACGACAGCACTTACAAGGAAACAAATGCCTGAACAGAGGCACGAGCGAGAGGTACAGGGCGGCATCTGCAACGCTGGGATACGGGGTGAAGATGGCAAAGATGCCGGTCAGGGTGGCAGCAACAAACAGAGGTTGTGTCCGAAGTCGGATGGTAAGTCCTGGGGTGTACGATGCGACATGTAGCCAAAACACTCCCAGGAAAAAATCCCGGAACGAGTCAAACATCTCAGTGAAGAAGTACCACCACAATCCCACGTTGGGGGTGAGGTCTGGGAGAAGTATTCGTACGCCATATGTAGCCTCCAAAAAGTCCCAAGAGCCCGTCAGCAGCGCTGATGCAAACAACAATGCTCCGCCGACCACAAAAAGGCCCAAAGTATGTACCGAAGTGAAGACCCAGGGGTTAGGAGCTGTTTGAGACCTCTCGGCGCGAGTTTCGTAGAGTAGGACTAGCAGTGGCGGAAACAGGAGTATTGGATGCATGGCGAGATAGGACGCGGCGGATATGGCGAGCAGAAAGGTGGTGCTAGCTCCATGACAGGCCTTAGCCATAGCAGTAAGAATGAAAAGATTGGTCAGGGTCGTGGTAGAGCGGGCCATGCAGGTCGCAAGTGTGAAGGGGTTGAACAGGAAGCTGTTCACGATAAGTACATGGCAAGTATGAATGACTTACGCGGCATACCCTGCTACAATGGCAGCGCTACTCCATCGCAAGCCCTGGCGCGATGACTTGAACAGGCGGGTAGCAGCAGCGCAACCTGAGTCTGCAATTTGAGCCAATGCATGGGCACTCAGCAAGTCGACTACTGTGAAAAACAGATTCGTTGCGAACGGATGGTCGGAGGCATTGGGGAGGAGGGAGAAGAGCGGGAGCAGCAGTGGTGCCTGGTGGTACACGCCGCCGTCGTAAGGGGAGACGTTGTGCGTGTATAGGTAGAGGCCTTCTTGCACTGGTGGTGCCGGTTAGCAAAGTGTATGGTGGGTGGGAAGCTTTGAACAACGTACGTCTCTTGAAGCTTGACACGGGTGTGGACAGTTCAACGCGGCCAGTAAGACGATCTGGCAGAGACGGGAAGGTTTGGAAGAGAAGCAGGCGCACAGCGGCAGCCGCGGCAAAGAGCGCAGCCTTCTGCTTGAGTTCAACAGCCATCTTGGTCACCGCTGGCACTGGTGCTGGCTCTCGCAGGTACACATAACCGTCAACAGGTGGGCGGGAGTGCAGAACTGCCCAGGGCGCGAGGGTCCACTTTGGAGCTCCACAACGTCTCTCCCGCGGCGCGTCGGCCCCGGCGAAACTCATCGGAGGACCCGCAACATTTTCTATCTCCTCCGAAATCTTGGCTCTCGTTTTGACCGCCGCCGTGTAAAACCCGCCAACATGGCTAAGATACAGAAAAAAGGTACTTATGTCTTCTGCCCCGAGTCTCAATCCCATGTGTACTCGCTGACAGCTAGTAGGAAATTCTGGCGCTGCCAAAAACTACATCACGCGCACGCGCGCCGTGAAGAAGCTGCAGATTTCGCTCCCAGACTTCCGCCGTCTATGTATATTCAAAGGAATCTACCCTCGCGAACCGCGCAAGAAGAAGAAGGTGTCCAAGGGTTCGACCGCTGCTACCACCTTCTACTACACCAAAGATATCCAGTATTTGCTCCATGAGCCACTTCTGGCCAAGTTCCGCGAACATAAGGCTGTCGCAAAGAAGATTGCGAAGGCTTTGGGTCGCGGCGAAGCTGGGGATGCCGCGCGTCTCGAGAAGAACCTCGTTCCCAAGATCAAGCTCGACCATATCATCAAGGAACGGTACCCCACCTTCACCGATGCCCTCCGCGACCTCGACGATGCTCTCTCTATGCTTTTCCTCTTTGCGAACCTGCCGTCGAGCCAGCACGTCCCTGCTAAAACCATTGCTCTGTGTCAGAAGCTGTGCCACGAATTCGAGCACTACGTGATCACCTCCCACTCGCTGCGCAGGTCGTCCCTATCTATCAAAGGCATCTATTACCAGGCCACCATACAAGGACAAGACGTGCTCTGGCTGGTTCCCTACCGATTCGTGCAGCGAACCGGAGGAGACATCGACTTCAGAATCATGGGCACGTTCGTTGAGTTCTACACAACGCTGCTCGGCTTCGTCAACTACCGTCTGTACACGTCCATTGGGCTGGTCTATCCCCCCAAATTTAATGCCGATCTGGACGCACAAGGCGCTGAATTGAGCGCGTTCCAGATTGAAGGCAAGAGTGTCGCAGCCAACGAAGACGCATCGCACGGGGATGTTTCCACGGTTGCAAACCCGGAAGCTCAGGCGGTTGCGGATAGGATCGCCGCTGCGCCAATTGCGGAAGATGAACAGTCAGATACTGCTCAAGCAGTGCAAGACGTTGAAGTCGAAAACACAGATACCATCGACAAATTTGAGGCGGTTGCTCCCGACGCAGATGTCCTGCCTCAACCCTCAGCCAGTAGTGCCGAGGTGGCCTCGTTGTTCGCACCGTATACTATTTACCTCTCGCGAGAAACTCCACGTGCACCCTTGGAGTTCATACTGAAGGCCTTTGGCTGCAAACGCGTTGGCTGGGACTCTACCCTAGGAGATGGTGCTTTCACCTCGAACGAGTCTGATCCGTCTATCACACATCAGATCGTCGATCGAACATCCATATCCTCAGAAGAGGCACCAGAAATCGTCGATGGAGCGGCGCCTAAGGTACAATGGCCGCGGTCGACGATGCCCGGGCGGACTTATGTGCAACCTCAATGGGTGTGGGATTGTATCAATCAAGGAAAGCTGCTTCGTCCGGATCTATACGCTCCGGGGGCTGAACTGCCGCCTCATCTCAGTCCATGGGTGAAGCCCAAGAAGGGTGAATACGATCCCAACCTGCCTCTGCAGGCACAGGAGCTTGAGGGTGAGGCGGAAGCGTTCGAGGATGAGGAAGAGGTTGCGTCAGAGGCGGAGGAAGCGGAGGAGGAGGATTCAGATGATTCAGATGACGCCATGGAAAGCGATGCATCCGTGGAAGCTGGTGAAGGCATGCAAGTCGACGGTTCCGACGACGAAGAAGAACTTGATGAGAACGAGCCTCAAGCTCCAGCAGACGACTTCGAGGGATTCGATTCCGATGCTGAATCAGACGTTTCTGAGGGTGAAGCTGCTCGACTACAACATCAACGCGAATTAGAAGCAGAGGCTACTGGCAAGAAGCTTGAGCCCGAGGTTGAGACGACCAAGTCCAGAAATGCTGCCGTGCGCAAGAAGGCGGAGAGGAAGCGAAAGGAAGAACAAGAAGAACGCGATCGACAGAAGATGATGCTTTCGAACAAAAAGCGAAAGCTACTCAAGCGCATCGAGTACGGATCGAACAAGCGGGATACTGAGGCGGAGAACCTCAGGAGGAAGAAGCGGCGGCTTGACAAGGCAAAGGCGGCCTCGGAGGCAGTATGAGAAGCATCGACTTTTGAATCTCATCTAGAAAATGTCTTTTGCATTTGCAGGCGTCTAGGCGCGTGGCGCACTGGCCATACGAATGAAGCGATTCTAAGTACTAGCTATGTCTACCACAAAAAAGTGATTGTATTGAGGTCGCATCGAAGCAACTGATGTTTATGCGAACGCACCGCCAGGCAAACCTCTTTTTGTACCTAGTGCTTCATCGAGACGAGATGCGTGATATCAATGTCGAGGCGGTCTTGGTGGCAGGGATCAATGACTGTTTCTACGTTGACTCAACAGTACTCAGCCCCATACGATTTCATACATGTACTACAACTTTGGCCATTTCGAATTTCTGCTACCCGCTAACTAGACATCACTTTCACAAATCCAACACGAACCACCGAACGTCGTGCACAATCATCTCGCAGTCATCATGGGTACCTAAGGTACGTATCTCGCCTGTTGTTTCCCCATGCTTGTGCAAAAAGTGGCCCCAAGATATTCTCGCGCCGTCCAGCTTACCCCATCTAAGTGTAAATCCGTCGCAAGATTGAAGCACGAAAGCTCCTAAAATCTCGCTTCCACTATGTACTCCACTATGGAGGTCTATCGCGAGTCCCGCCCACATGCATGCAGCCGGCCGAACAGCGTCCGAAAAAAATTGTTTACCGAAATTGAGCGAATCTTTGGCCGCGCACCAAGTGTAGAATATACAGAGTGCACTTGAAACCAGAGTTTACCAACCTATTGGGTGTCCTGATTGTTCCCTGTATATGGGTGGAAACTAGGTGGCTGGTTTACACAATAGGACAGAAGCATTCACCACCCAAAGCTCGCTTGTGGTCACTCACCGTACAATACTTTGGTATTGAACAATAAGAAGTCGGGCAAAAGCGATCAACGTCAACCAGGAAGTTTCTCACTCAGACAGACGCACACAACTCTACCGCGCCGTTCACAAGCGCCCACAACTTTCTGGCTATGGACTATCGGCTGCTACTGCCGCAGCTCCCACCTGAGCTCAGAGACCTCGTCTACACCCAAACAGTGACTGAAGACAACCAAGCCACCTCTACCGGTCTCGACTTTACAAGCAAAGTCTATGACTCCAGCCATACTAGGGTCGAAATCACCCCAGTCCACCACGGCCATCCCGCCCTATTGGCGCTTCAGCAATACCACTTCCTCGAAGGCGACGAGTACCGACACTTCATCCTCACTAATGCGATTCAGCTTCGCATCCATGTCCTCTTCAAAGGCCATACGAACACATTTGTGCAAGAGCATTGGGACAAGAAAATGACCGCACATCTAAAGAACCTGGTTAAGCGGTACCCGTGGCTGCGCAAGGTCACCAACTACAACGTGAGAATCCTGTGGAAGCCAGTGTCGTGGGCACCAAGCAAGAAAAAGAGACGCCTTGGCGCAATTGCGAAGAGGATGGTGGAGGTGTTGACGCAGGAAATGGATGAGGATTTGAGGGTGCGGCGCGGTGTTGTTAAGGCCGGCTTTCGTGTTGCGGATTTTGTGGTTTGCGATCACGTATTGAGGGGTCAGGCACTGGGTTTAGGGGAGTTCGTTTGGGACTTGGAGGAAGGAAACGCAAGAGAACAGGTTCGTGAAGTTGGTATTGCACGGGATTCAAGAGGTTTTCGCGGTGCGGCCGAGGCAGGCGCCTACATGCCTTCAAAGTTCAGGGCGGTGCCCAAAAGGACGACGACGACAAAGCTGCACGGGTGGGAACATCAGGAGGAATACGTCAGGAGCTTTCGACGCGATGTGCAGTGGGATCAGGAGGAGGTTTTTGGAGTTAGCGAGGAAGCAGAAGCACCTACGCAACGAGCTACTCTGGCAGTTGCTGAGGAAATTTCCGCATTTGGAGAAGCACGATCGCAGCGATGAAACTACAGACTACCACACCAGATATTGAGAGATTTTCCGCATTCGGATTTCATGTGTAATTGCTTTAGTTTGTGATTGGGTGCCACTCGGGCCGAGACCACCCCACTACTTCACACATCCACTTGGCCTTGCGCTTGCGTTTCTAGCCGCAGAGCCTCCACGTGGTTCCTGCTCTTGGGTTTGCATCTGTGTAACTGATCTCAAGTCCTACCGGAGTGGCTTCTTCCTTGATCCCACATAACCAACAAAATTAGAATGGCTGCGATAGAGAAAAACCAAGTAGAGCTTGCCCAAGCCAAGCAACTCAACCATGTGGCATGGAATGAAGAATACGAGAGGATGATATCGGGCATGCTGTACATTTCTCTCAAAACCTCCTATGATTGACTTACTCACATCACATTAGCTACGACTCCCACGATCCCGGCCTAGCAGCAGCCCGTTTCAAAGCCCGCGCCTGGGCTCATGAATACAACACCGTACACTCCCCTACCTTTTCCTTTCCTTTCTCTTTTCGACCACCTTCTGATATCTACCATAGTACTTTCCCCCAGCATCCAGCAGCCCTGACTTTGACTCCCTCGCAGCAGAGCGTCTAGAAAGACTCCGTGCCATTCTGGGCCACGTAGGTGACGATTCCTTCATCGAGCCTCCTTTTAGGATCGACTACGGCTGCAACATATCTATAGGCAACCGCTTCTACGCGAACTTCAACTTGACGATTCTGGACTGTAGTTTAGTCACGATAGGCGAGAGGGTGATGTTCGGTCCTAACGTGAGTATCTTCGCCGCAACTCATGAGACGGAGGTCGAGAGTCGACGGCAGGATATTGAGTATGGGCGGCCGGCGGTTATTGGGTGAGTTTCCCTCCCCGCTTCTATTCCTGCACCTATGGTGCGGTGTAGGTGGTTTCGATGGAAAGGTAAAAGCTGATATGGGTGGGCCAGGGACGACTGCTGGATCGGAGGGCATGTGGTTATCTTGCCGGGTGTGACGATTGGGAAGGGTGTTACGGTGGCGGCGAGTTCAGTCGTTACCAAGGATATTCCGGATTGGAGCGTAGTCATGGGAAGTCCGGCGAAGGTAGTAAAGAGAGTGACACCAGTGCCGGATTTAAAGGAGGAGCGATTGCGTAGGGATGGAGCATAAGATGGCGATACATTGGGATACAGCGCAAGGATAGAAACGTAGTGAAGTTAGAGAAATCTGTAACTGTCTGATTCGTGACGACCAGTTGGCGACGTCGTCTGGGTTGAGTTGATGTATTATGAGTATATTACATTGTCCTCTATATCTTATGTCATCGGCCCCTGTATCTATGAGCAGCAAGAGCAATCATTACAGCTTGAATCCTTGATCGTGGGTGGTGCCGCGCACGTCTTCTGGGCCGTGTACGGTACTGTGGTAGTACTCGGACCACTTCCCTTGATCGTTGTCGCTTTGACCAGCACGGGTATAGACGCGCCGGTAGAGAGACCAAACACACGATGGCCAAGGACACGCAGTATACTTGCAATCTCTCCCGAGTGCGCCGTCACACTGATGTATGTGCTCTTGTCATTGCTGAAAACATCGTCTAAAACCTTCTTGCTCCGGATATCCTGGTCAGCAGAGGGCTCGGCATGCAGCTCCGTCCAGTAGGGATCGTGCTCAGGGAAGCCCCTCTCGAATTTGTAGGTGGGGAAGTTGGCGTGAATGTAGGTCTTATTACTACGTCTATCACACGTATGAGCTGAGATGCCCTCGCGAAAGTTCTCCTTAATCGTCGGCACAAATGGGCTCTGCTTTGGGAGAGGGAGGCCCAAGAAGGTCAGACGAGCGGTGTGGAGGCAGCGGAAAAGAGGACTGGTGTAGTATGTCTGTGGCGCTGCGATTTTCTCCGTGGTCAGGAGCTTCTTCCAGAAACGGTTGACGTCTTGTGCTTGGGAAACGCCCTTCGGGGTGAGGTGCGCGTCCGCCCAGGTTACGGTGGAGTTGCCGTCTTTCTCGGACCAGTAGCAATTCCAGGCCGGAGTGCCGAAGTAGATTTCGGCGGCGTTGTGGTAACCCTCGCCGTGTCTTCCGAGGAAGAGCAGAGTATACCGTTCATTATATTTCGCCTTCCTATTCAGAGTGCCGATGTAGTGGTTTAGCCTCTGCCAGCTGGTAGGCTTCCTCCCCCAGTACGTTCCATCACTCGGATACTTCCTCTCGATCAAGCCGA
Source organism: Paraconiothyrium sp. Pb-2020 (assembly GCA_022419385.1). NCBI lineage: Eukaryota > Fungi > Ascomycota > Dothideomycetes > Pleosporales > Didymosphaeriaceae > Paraconiothyrium > Paraconiothyrium sp. Pb-2020. Next base: position 4,055,370 of record JAJUBI010000003.1, on the reverse strand, counting down.
AGTTTTCCGCTGTGAAGTTAAAGCTCGAAGCATCCGTCGCCGCATCGTCCTGCTGAAAGATACCAGTGACTACCGTGTAGTTGACATGCGTCTTCACACTGTACGCTTGGACCGTCGCTGCTGCTGCGAGTACGCTTGTAAAGAGGGTGGAGCACCACATATTAGATGATTAAAAGATCTTGGGACCGGTAGCGATGCTGGAGGCGTTGCGCGATGGGAATCGAGGTCCCAGGAATGCGGGTTCCTTATATGTTCCTGCATTTGCGGTATGATTCGATCTTGAATGTGGGATATCGATTGATGGCAAATCTACTCCGAGGTATGGTTGCGGTCCAATGACTTGGAAACGTGATCCGGATGGTGCACCGATATAGGAAGGTGGGTCCGCAATATCCCTCAACCCTGGCTCATGGTTCTGGAAGACGCTATATACTTTGTGTGAATGTTGGTACCGACATCGGAATCTGCGACAGATAACTGAATAAAGAAGCGTCCTTGATGTACAGCATCAACAATTAGTACTCGACTAGATGTTCCTCGCACCAGTGTTCGTAATAAATGCGACACATACCGCTGCCCTGTACACAGCAAGCCGCGTATTAGCTTGGAAGATATGCCGTAGGCGAGATTAGATCAAGGCTGGCGAGAAGTTGTGATGCAGACCAATCTTGACTTATGACCTTCATCAGACACCCGTACACGTGCGACTCGTGTTAATGATCATAGAGCTGCGAAGTCACGGTGGCGGCAACGGCGACATGGAACTACGCGTCGGCGATTTAGCAGTGGATCTTGATTTTTCAGGATCAGAATGCATGTCATTGCTTGGACAGATAACGTCAGGAATGATTTTGCATATTGTTCGAATAGCCTGCCTCTGTACGCCTACAACACTGGCATTGGGCATTCCCTATATAGTCGTCAACATCTCATGATCTTCAATATTTGGGTACACTCTACGTCTTTGCTTCCCTGCCTTCCTCCCTCTTCACTCTGAAGAACGCCAACTTTGCGAACTTCCCCAGTGTAGCCCAAAAATGTCTTCCAGCGGGGTGTTCTATGATCCTCTCCAACAGCTTTACCACCGCAGCTCTGACGTCCTGCCTTGGGTGAAACAATCCCAGGCTCACATAGAAGAGCCCAGAGTTGGTCTCCGGTATGACGCAAAGAAGCTGCAGGATCGTGTCGTATTGTAGCTGCTCGCCTGGCTTTCGGTCTGGATCATTGGCTATAGTCAGGGATTGCGAAGTCGTGGTGGTAGAAAGATCCGTGTCTGATGGCGAGGGCGAGGGTTTAAGGCCCCCGGCTTCTTCGACGCAGCGGGCGAGTGCAAGGTAAATAGCAGCTGATTGATCGTGTGTTAACTTTAAGCAGCGAAGTTTGTCGTGTTGATGGTGAAGGTCGATGCCTCGGACGGGCCGTTTCTCCCACTGTCTCGCTAGATCCTGAATGAAGCTATAATAGCTCCTTGTGTTTCTCCATCCTTCTACACGGTGCACGTTGGCTGCCAGCTCCCGCAATTTGGATATCTCGTCGGGCCAGACGAAGCCATGACCTGAGACCCCGTAGACATTTTCTTCTGTCTCATGGGAGCCGACGAATAGAGCCGACGCGCCATAGACGGTTTCTTCGAAGGCGGCGGCTATGCGAGCAAATTTAAGGACCCAGGAACGCCACTTGGCGCGGATGGCGTTTTCGCCGTGGCGGTTGGCAATGCTCGTTAAAAGGTTCTCCATGAACTGTGTGTCTCCTGTAGGATCGACGGCCCCTTTATTATCACCTCCTGATGGGTAAATTCCGACAGGTATGCCTTGACTTTGGAAGAAGACCTGGCCCTCTGTTGCTTGAGGTAGTTCGATTTTGTTGCTGATTTTCATTCGCCCAGTCGGCAGGTCACATAACAGATCCCACCATTCAGGCTTATATGAGAAGGCAGGGTTGGTAACACCGGCGATGAAGCCGGGAACTTTGAGGAGGTCGTCGATCTTTGTAAGGTCGGTGTATGGGAAGGCGTGGCGCACGAACCCTCTTAGCATACCGCCAGATGCAAGGGCGCAGGCTGCAAGGACTGCTTCGGCGACTTCGCCAGACGGTCGATTGTGGCCGAGGAAGATGATGCGCTTTTGCGTGAGAAGAGCATTGACTAGCACGATGATAGGATGTGTATAAGCGCCGCTTGTCGTCAGATGAGGATGTAGAGCAAAAGGCTGCGGTTGGGTCATGTGAGGCGTCGAGAAAGTCTGGATAAGCTTGACGAGGGAAAAGTCGCCAACTGTCTCAGGACTCAATACAGTAGGTACTTTGATGGGAACCGGAACGCCATTGTAGAGCACTCTGGACTCGAATTCATGGGTATCTCTGGGAGGTGCGTAATTCTTTCTTTGAAGGTCGGCAGACAAGGCCGAAGGAAGAGAGGCTCGCTCTGCCTCCTCGGATCTGCGTTGTCGTATTATCTGTTCGAACTTCTCGATGAACATGTCTTTGGCGTCGGTCGCTTGCAGCACGAAATTCTCGAACATGGAGAGCTTAGGAAGTAACGACAAGTCCATTGCGTTGAGTGCATTGTAGAGGGAAGCCAATGTCTCCATGACTGGTGCTCGAAAATATTCTTCGAGAGCAAGTAGTAATAGAGGTTTGTAGATGTGTAGAAAGGGGTGTCTTGTGCAAATGGCCATGGCTTTGACGATGGCTCCTCTGCGTTGCGTCAGCAAACAAAGCGTGTAACAGTACTTTCAACGCACCTCTTCACGGTGTTGTCCTGTTTGGTATTTACGAGGTTCAGCACGTATACAAGTGGCGGACCGTCAGTGTCCAGCTCGTTCTCGCTCTCGGAGTAATCATCGTCATCGTACTCCTCTGCGCCAGCCGTGGTGTCCTCTCCATTCACATCTTGATTATCCTTCCGCTTGCCCTTCCTGCGCCTTTCTCTTCGCGCCTCTTTCTCCTCCTCTTCCTGACTCGTGTCTTTGTGTAGAAAGAAGATGGTCCAGTCCTGGCTCCGCATGTGTGTCTGGTCGGGCAACATGAGCTCTGCCAGCATAGTCTCGTCTCCACTTATAGGGCCGGGATATTGGTGTTCCATGACCGACCCGCGGTCAATGTCAAATGAGGCGACCAGTATGTATTCGACATGATTCTCGACGGAATCGGCGGGGTACTGGGCGCGCGGCCTCATGGGTTTTGTGTCTCCGAACGATGAGACCTGGGACAATTCGTCGACCGAGACGTCGTCTTCGCGGACCATTGGCGGTTGTGGAGAGCGTGGCGGTCGCTTGCTCTCATTGTGGAGGGAGACTGCCGAGGGGCTTCGCGATGGGGGAAACGAGGAGAAGGAAGGCTGACGCTGGAGGCCACCCTGGGCTGAAGCTGACGGGCCGCCGTTGGTTCGCTGCTGCATTACTTCAGCCATTATAGGATTGCTATCACTATCACTGTCTCAAGCGATGCATGGTGTGATCTCGGGACTGTGGGTAGTAGCCCCTCGCCGTGCCGGACTAATCCACGACTCGCGTTTCAGGAGAGCTGGAGGCCGAGGGATCGTCTCTAGAGCGCTACGCGCTATATCAGTTCATTCGAAGACGGGAGACATGGAAGATGCTATCGCATTGGCCTGTCACATGCACGATGCCGAGCAGACAGAGCGCGTGGGGGTCCCTGTGGTGAATTGATGTGGACCCGAAGCGTGCCAGGGTCCGTTATCGATTAGGACGGGGCGCTTGATGGGTGCGTTGCTTGGGAGACATGGCAGGCGCGTCAACACCAGCTAAACACGCAACATCACCGCGCAGTATCAATCAGTCACCACAGCCCGGGAGCGCGCGAAAACCATGGTAAGTAATTCATAGAGACCAGAATTAGAAATAGCTGAACCATCACAGTCGACCACCCCCACCCCCTACAAGCCGTCGCCGCTCTCCTTCAACAGCCCGCGCACATCGCCGTTCCGCCGCCCCAGCACGCTTGCACAGTCACCAGGGAACTCGCCCTCGACCGCCCGTCCTACGACTCCTAGCAGCTCGCCATTGAAACCAACGCCTGGCAATACACCCCTGCAGACGCCGTCGCGAAAGTTGGCAACAAGCAATGCCTCTCAGAACCCGCCCTCATGGCTGAATACGCGTGGAGTGTCATTGGAGCCTGAGATTCCCAAATCGCCTTCCAGGCAGGTTTCTACATCTACACAGCACACTATCCGGCCATCCAACACAGCATCGATCGCAGCGCGGTTCGATGGTGGAGCGAGCACGCCTCCACTAGAACGGACCACGAGCAGAGAGCCTCCAGTGGAGCGACCCATCGAGCGGGCCTCAAGTACAGATCACCTACCTAGATTGTCTCGACCCGCGAGCATAGACCAGCCCCCTCCGTTGCGAACAACATCACGACCTGCCATGGCCCCGCGGACAAACTCCACAGACGCACTCTCTAAGATCCCGCCTCCGCTCCTCCACAGCATGCGCGAATCCTTCAGCGTTCTGGATCGCGACAACAGCGGCAGTGTAGATGCAGCAGACGTCGCAGAAATGCTTTCGCAGCTTGGGCTCACCGCTACGCCGTCAACACTCAGTTCATACTTTCCTGAAGGCGCGAAGTCGATTAATCTGGCTACGTACCTCAACACTCTCTCGGATCTTCTTTCCGGGCTCTCACACCCGAACGAGCTTAATGCGGCCTTCGAAGCTTTTGACGATGGCGACGATGGTCAGATCGACCTTGGTGAGCTGAAAGATGCGCTGTTGCATACCGCGCCTGAAGCTGGCGAGCGAAAGCTTACCGAGCGGGAGATTGACATGGTTGTGGAAGGTTTCAGCGGCAGGAGAGCCTTTGGAAAGGGCGGCAAGGGCCTCAATCGCAGCGAGGTCTTCAGATATCAAGAGTTTGTGGCTAGTATAACGGGCGGTGGCAACACAGAGAATGCAGGCGCTGCACCTGAAACTGCCTAATGGATATTGATTGTGCGATTGCATTGGAAAGGCGTTTGGATTGCCAAGAGGGACATTATTTAACGAAACGGGATGCGAAGAAGAAGAAGGATATGCGAATAATGGACATGAAGTCTAACCCCTTAGAAACTACTGCAATGTGATGGATACTTACTACACTGAATGAAAACTTTAGGTACTGCATCGCCCAGCCTGGGTAACACGGTATCTTCAAATACTTGACCAGGCAAAATTATTCAAATCTTGGACTCGGATGAGTTCGCCGGATACTCTTGCGCGTCGTCGTAGCAGTTGTGGAGTCAGGGGACTTAGGAAGTATCGTCCTGCACGCGCCTTCTGGAGACTGGCTGGGACTAATCTTTGGTATTACTAGTACTGGCGTGGGGCTATTCACTCCGATCGATATCATCCTCAGGGACATCGAGAGAGTGACAGGGTTCGAGGTCGTTGAGCCTAAATTCAACCCCAATTAGCAAGCGAGGGGGTGTTTTCCCAGGCCACAACAAAAGGCGGAATCGTATCAGGCATTCTACTACGAGTACACCCGCGAACAATGATGAAAATCTTCTGACGAAGTTGGTCTCGTTCGTGTCGTTCTACACGTCCGGGATCTGTGCTGGACCATTAGCGAAGCTAGCGCACAGAAAACTTCTCTTATCCCCACCCATTGACCTCGATTTGGCATGTCACATTGCGCGTTTTCATGCATTCTCTATGCCAGTTCCTCATCAGTAGCCTAAATATTGTGTTGGCCATGGTCTTCTCTTGGTTTTAGCCTGTATATGTATTTTGCGCCAAGTCATGTGACCATCAATTCACAGCAATACCACGGTGTTATGGCCATAGTTGGTGCTCAACGGTGGTGTGGTGAAGAGGTATCACGAGTCGTTGTGGCCGACTTATCCTGGGTTCGATTCCCAGCACCGCCATTATAAGGCTGTTTATTCGGGCCTGGAGACTTCGAAATAGCACATAGCGGATTCGCTTTCTTTTGTTCTCTTTTTTTTCTCTTTCTTGGTCTCTTTCGAATATGTTATATATTGCGTCAGATAATTTCAGTTGGCGCTTGACTGGAGAGCACCTGTGGGGACGTGCAAGGTCGATAAGACTCCACACAGGCTTCTACACGAGTTTGCTGCGAACCGTATTGAATGCAGAATCAGTATATGGGGCTCTTGGGACACCATCCTATCTTAAAGATCTCCGTTAGCATAGCTTCTCATGCATCCTCTGTTCGGTTAACAATCATGAGATACCTATGACACGAGATGGTTTAATGACCAGCAGTGTCTACCTTCAAAGACCTATGTTCTTTACCGAAATATTGCTCAACCTCTAGCTCATTCCCATGTCCACGTGCCTCTTCCTGCCTACATGTAACTCTACCCAAGACCTAATCCGGCTCTTGTCTTCACACTATGCCATTGTGGCCACCCTGGTTTTGCATGCGGCAAATCTCTCACTCGACATCATCATTTGCTGTTGCCACGACGCTGGACACTTGTTCCAGATCCTGCTCCACCTTCATGTTAGCCGGTGCTAAGACGTGGTCTCGCTCTTCATTTATAGTGCTTGGTCCAGGATAGATTCTGACTGATGTCTGGATTTACAGCTCTTTGCTTGATCTTGATAGTGAGTCGCAAGTGGAAATCGAAACTCTCTTATATTACGTTGTCCTGACGAGATCAACGACGTATAAGCTGTTTCAACTTTGGACGTCACCGGCGGATCCCTTCACTCCTACGCAAGCTTGAAGCAGGCGTGGAGGTTTATACCCATAATTCTGGATATCCCTACAAGACCACACATATTCATCGAAACCCATCTAGCATGAGACTCTTAGCATGTGCCCACAAGTCCAGAGCCACCTACATTCCGGCGGAAGACCACCAGAAATGTTCCAGCGATCAAGCTTCCAATCACCAACGCCATGTTCCAGTATGCATTCCTGATCCACCTGCCGTGGTCTCACGAATTATTTTTGCGAATGCAGCTGGCGCGTTGCCATTCGGGAATTCAGTTTTGGGTAGATCCTTGCCCAAGAATTGACAAAGTGGCCCCAGCCATCTTCAATGCCCCATTCGAGGAAGCATTCTTTCGGAACCAGCTCTCTTGTCATTGCGCAATGTTCGCGGTATATCTGGATGCTTTAGCTTAGTTTCACGTATACAGACCCTCGCTATTAGGCACCTACCCATTTGCCGTTCGCTTTGAAATCACTGCGAAAAGATTCAGGCATCATTTGACGATGCACAAGCCTTTTCGACCAATACAGGTCCGGCGAGAACCAGGAGCAAGTGTACGACGACGACCACTCCTTCCTGTCCGCCATCAAGGTCGCATCGAAACTCTTGTAGCATGCATCCACATCGTTTCTCCTGTCTAGGATGATCCTCGCATGCGGCTATGTGGCTACAAGCTCTGCAGCAAAGCTGGCGCACGGCATGTCGGTCAAGGCATCGTATTCTCCAAAGATCTGGTCGAATTCTTCCGCGGTAAACGTGACATCACCACTCTTGAAACCACTGTGATACTTTTTCTCTACGAGTCTGCTGAGTGCAGGCTTTTGATAGCAGTTGGAGGTTAACATGGTCTCGTAGCCATGGAATACTTTCGGATAGCCCAGCTCACGCAAGGCTTGCTTTAACGAGTCCTGTATATGGTGATGAGAGAACTTCGTTAAGACTATAGGATAGCCGTTACTTACTGTACCAGAGCGTGACGGACCGCTACAAAGAACCTGCAACGGCCGCGTACGAGGCCGGTCGGGTACGATGATAGCATAAAAGTAGCCAAACACGGCGTCAATCGCATTCATAATGGCACTTGGCATGCTGATGGGAATTGCTAGCGAAATAGGGTAGACTTTCAGACTGTTTTGCCGTCCTTCATAACGTTGGAAAAGTTGGAGTTGTGAGGTGGTAGTACACGCCCTAATTTCTTACTCAGCCCGGCAGCGCTGCACCTGCGACCTTTACGTGCATCTTCGAATTTTACGGCATAATGAACGATCGGATCTACAACAAGAAGGGTATCAATCAAGTACAATATCGTGAGTGAAGTCAGGATCGCTTTTGAGATCGCATAAGCGCGCATACCACTTCGAGGTGTCTCCTCACACTGTGTAGCCGTTCCATAGACTATCAAGAAAAACGCTGTTGTCGAATCCGTTTTGCAAGGGGAGGGTTTCCATGAGCTCCTCGAAACCTATCATATCGATATCGAAATCGGTGTTAACCCACACTTCTTCTCCAACCGGGACGTCGGGGTGTCCTATGGGTTCACGTGGAGGCGGAGGCGCTTCTGATGGTTTCGGGGAGTCAACGGAAGCATCATGAGCAAGCGCTTGGGGAGCAATATTGGGAGGCAGATCGGGCTCCTTTGCACGAGAGTCTGCCCTTGTTGCATCGTTTTTCTTCGAATGCTCCTGCAATAACGTGGTAAGTAGTCGAATTCCATGGGCGGCAACGGAACTTGTCGGCCATTGTTCGAGGATCGTGACTGCTTTGTGGATTGCTTCAAGGTCTTTGATTGCTTCCGGTTCGCCTTCCGAACGATGAAACAGGTCGAGACCCAAGCAGAGTCCTGCAGTAACTACAAAAGCCTTGACGTGTCTTTAGTAAGGCATAAAGATGATACACCTCAGACAACGTACCTGCTCAACCCACCATTGAGGTTCTTTGGGAAGTCTTTTTTCCATAGCCTCAAGGACGGTCTTTGCGCTACTGATACACGCCCATCGTGAGTATGTATACCGGGGATCCTTAAAACTTCTACCTAGGAAGCTTTGGTGGATCATTATAATCTTGTGTGCACAGGATGCATGATAGGATCTCCTAACCCACTTGGTCCATTCTGGCCAAGCGTCGTTGTAAGGTGTGTTCAACGATAGCCACGGAGGCATTTTTTCTATGCATAGGCCCCGCATGATGGCGTCATATCTCAGTACAACATTATACTTGGAGTCGATATCTCCAGCATCCATCATATCGTCGAGATAACGTACCAAAACGTGAGCAATTTCGTTGAGGTAGTTACTGATGTGGGTAAAAGTCGGCTTTTGATAGTTCACCACCGGTTCCCACGTTTCTTCATCAAAATGTCGTGGTAGAATCGAGGTGTAATGTCGCTTTTGTTGTGTATACATTCCTTGAGAAGTGGAGCAAAGCCAGTCTTGAGATGTAAGCGCACTCCACACTCTGCGGCCGATTTCGCGCTGCATAAGGGTATCTTTCTGCTCCGGTGTCATCTTAGAAGGGGGTATTAGGTCTTCCGGGTGCCGACCAAGCCTAAGATGTCAGCCGAAAAGTAACAGTTTTGTGTGATAACTCACTTATTCAGTCCCAGACCCCTTGCAATAACGGTCGAGGCTGCCTGATAAACTGCCCATTCTTTTGCAGATCCTACTAAATGCTCCGAGGTATGCATGTTGAGAATGGCTTGTACAGAGTAGATGTGATGTTTTGAGGCATAATCTCCAAGCTGCAGACAAGAAATCATGGAATTCCCCCATTGCCGAGACAGTTTCAGCTTGTCAGCATCGGAGAAGCCCCACGCATTAGACACCTCTTCAGGTGAGCCAATTATACTTGCCGAAAGTATGGAGAACAGCAGCGCACACCATCTCCAGTCGTGGCATCGAAGATCAAAATGGTCTCCCTCCCCATATGCTTCCAACAGAGCTTTTCGGAGCGATGGCCCGTGGTAAATTCCGCCAACCCAATACGCCATACAGTTTTGATGGTAGTCAATCATGTAGAAAACTTGATCTTTGGTAGGGAGCACCGATTGAAGATGGTAAACCTCTGCGGCCTGCGCGGCGGGTGAGAAGATTTCGGTCACCACTTCATCTAAAGCGGTCTTTGTGCGGCTTTGACTGAGTGTCTGTTCCATCAACGACTGATTTCTCGAGTACTCCTCTTTATCGTTCAGTAGAGTTCCCATGCTGATGTTAGAGAACTCCGATCTTCCATATGTGATGAAGTCAACATTTCTTGACAAAGGCTCTGAGAGTTCAGACGGGTCTTGTACGCCATCCGAGGAAGCGGAAATCGAATCACCTCGAGCTGTGTCACCTTCCTTTGTCCGAAAGTGCAGGGGAATCTGGCCAGCAGGCCAAGGTATGCTGGAGGATGGTGAGACTTCCGAGGAGATGCTTCGGTCGGTCAAGCCTCGACTTGTTGGTGGTGAAGGCTTTTTCGGATCTGCCATCGTACAATGAGTGGGTACTCGTAGACGCATTTTGTCTTAGACTCATTCTGCGGGACGGGTCAAGGTCACTTACATCTACGATGAACAGCTGGATTGTAACCTTCCTTCCATTCAGTAGTACAGAGACTGGAGAAGAGTATACCATAAGCATGGTGGTGGCTAGGGAAGCAATGCTCAAGGACAACTCACTGTGCTTCCTTGTTGAGTACACAACGCGTGCACGGACTCTTGCGGTCACACTTTTGCCGTCTCTGTGAGCATCTCGTACAAGTTTGCCTCTGTTTTGGCATAGCTACTACGCGCGATGAACGCGGGTAGGCCACTATAAGCCTTAGGCAGCGGATCTGATAAGATCGAACGATGAGGCGTCCTGATTTGACGGCTCAAGCGACGGCACCTGCATCAACTAGGCGAGAGGATGCTGGATGCACAAATCGGGCTTCTAGCCAAGGTGGAAGTTGTACGTCGAAAGGCGATGGGCCATGCAGAGATGTGGTCGTTGTACGAGAAGATGTACGACAAGCGTACCACGCTAACGCTCATCCTTAGCCATCCTGGTTAGACCAGAAGCAACCCAGACAGCCTAGCCTTCTTGCGTGGTCAGGGCGTCAGACATTTGCTCAGTGACGAATCCATTCTCTATCTGAAATTTATTCTACTTCTATTTTGGACCGTTCCGGGCATGCAAGTATGTGCCGCGCACTTGCAGCTTTAACCTCGATGCAGCTCGCTGAATTGACGGCCGCTGCGCATTAGTGTACTCAGGCCTCGGCCTGCTCTTATGCTATCTGTGCCACTTTCCATCCAGTCACTACCATCCTTGTAAAAACGAACAGGACGGCTCCCGCAATCATCACTACTCCCGCAAAGATGTTCACCTTATCGAACCCGGTGCCGTCCACAAGTGCTCCGGCAATGGGATTACCCACAAGCCCAGCGAAGCTGACACATGAGAATAAAACACCTGTGCGAACGCCTATTTCTTGAACGTTGGAGATCTTCGCGACCTGCGCTGGCGCGAGAGACACGAAACCACCCGAGGCAAATCCGTACAGGACCGCAAATACGATGAAAGCTGCATTGCCAGAGGCAGGCAGGCCCAATGCTAAGCAGAGTATTCCAGTGAAGAAGGCCATGACGGCTTGTAAGTTGTACGGTCCGAATTTGTCGGCAAGGGCACCGGGAATTATGCGACCGAAGATACTGCTTTTGTCAGGCCCAGGCCATAAAAAGAGCAAGGCGCTGACGTACCTTGCCGCATTCAACATGGGTAGGAGGTAGCTAGAAAGATGTACAGACATGCCGTTCATCATAGCTTCGACCTCAATGAAGTTGATAGGTATGAATAGTCCTAGGAAAAAGATGAAGGAAGAGATAACCATCATGGTGAACCTGAGGTCTTTGAAGGGATCGATGAACACTTGAAGTCGGAATTCACGAATCTTCGGCGGAAGTCGTGAACGGACCGTCGCGAAAGCGATGAGCAATAGACCGAGGATCATGAAGGCAATAGTGCGTCTGCTTGGGTCAGCTTTGGGTCCGTAATTATTACAGCGCTGTGCCAGATCGCTGAACACGAGCGAGATTTCACTCACAAGGTCCACCCATACCCGATCTGTGGAATGAGATGCGACGCCATGATCCTAGATATAGTTAGTATCTGTTAATGAGAATTGCAAAAGAAACTCACGGGAAGATTATACCCCCTAAGCCACTTCCGGCAGCAGTAACACCATACGCGAGACCGCGCTTCTTCAAGAACCACGAAGGGAGCGAGCTCACGGCCGCATTGAAAATGCAATTAAGCCCCAACGGGCTGCAGATTCCTTGTGCCAGGATGAATTGATAGTATTCGGTGCACAGACTGGTCATCATGAGGCCGAAGACGTGAAAGAAAGCCCCGACCGCGATCAGGTATGTTGGGCCATGGTTGTCAAAGAAAAACCCGACGATCGGGCCAGGAAAAAACATCACGAAGATCTGCAAGGACGAGATCCATGCGATCTGCGAGGATGAATGGTCGCGTAGTTGGTGTGTCTGGTAGTAATTCTGGAAGACGCCGACGCAGTTGAGCCAGCCTAGGATTGGGCACAGTCAGTGGAAGTCGCTGAGCAGAGACGTATAACCCATAAGTGCAAGAATACAAGCAACAATCAAACTGTTCGAACAGTGCCTTTGCTCAGCAACGTCGACCAAATAAAGCGCGTTGTTCGCGCAGAAAACGAGGCCCGAATACATACCAAAACTGCAGAATAGGCAACAGAAGGCCCCCAACAAACACAGGTAAGCGTCCTTCCCACCATCTGGAAACTGTGATGGATGCCACGGGTTGATGGGTTCTGGAGCGGTTTGCGGTTTACTGAAATCTTTCTCCGCTGCCCTTTGCTCAACATCCGACTCTTTCTCACGTATCGAATCATCCGTCGCTGAGACCGCAGAGCTAGGTGTGTGTGACATGGCTAGTGTTGAACGATGCCGGTATGAAGCGACGAAGTAAGTGACTTCGAGTAGCAACAGCAGGAACAGCTAATTACACAGCTTAGTGTTGAATAGAGGATGCGAGCGATTGAATAGTTAAATAAAATAAAACATCAGTAGCTATTTAGAGTGGCATGTACCACAAGGCGGACATCAGGATGTACATTTCGTACGTGCAGTACGATTGGACAGTCGTGCTGACGCTCCCTCTGGAATGGAAGCTGGGACGTCAATCTCGCAGGCTTCAAACGCGCGAAAAGAGCCCCGAGTCATAGCGGTCCAATGAAAACATGTCCGACCAAACGCCCCCAGCGCCCTTTCGTTCGTGCTCGGAGGGCGAAAATCATCTCTGAGCTCACTCGGCGCTTCGCTTTATCTGAAAACACCGAGAACAACGATCGCGCGAAAACGTCCACGTCGAAGATGCAAAAAAAAAAAGTCACGATTTTTGAAGGTCTGAAAATTAACATTATTGGGGTATAGAGAGCAGTCTCACTGCTTCACGCCATCATTTGAAGGCCTTCTGCCCGTCATTAGACATCATTGATGAAAGGAACAGCTGTCAGCGCTGCACGACGTCCTCAGCAAACACCTTCGCATCCAATTCCGCTCTCCTAGGCACCAAGATGCCGCGCAATATGCAGTCGTTCCCGTTGTCAGGGCACACGTTGCTGCGGTTCAGCTGTTTGTCCTCTGGCCCGGTGGGTCCCTATACAACGTCAATGAAAGTTCAAAAAGGAGATTCTGGTACAATGGGGTGTCTCTGCAGAGCGACAGATCATTGCTCTTACCGCAGCAAAGACACAAACACACTGTTCTGGGGACGTACGCTGCTATACTTGGCCTGACCGAATATTTTAACTTGTCGCTTGTCACTCGTGGGATACTCCTGGTCACCCCAGCGGCCGGTGAAGCTCAGCCAGTTGACGGGGCTTGTGCCGTCATATGCAGTGAATGAATTTGCCCCAGCATCATACTTGTAGAAGAGTGAAGACTGAAGCGGGTCCCAGAAGATGTCTTTCGCCGTGTGATCTTCCAAGACTCCTCCTGGAAGATTGAAATTCGGAATGGTGTGGTCGTGCGTACCACTTATAGCGTAGTTAGCGTGCGACCCATTCGCTGAGTAGGCGATTGGGCGGAGATTGTCGGAGTGCTTTTCTGTAACACTGTACTTGAAAGCCTGTCCATTGGCGTGTTGCGAGTACCAAACGTACTCAGGGTTGCCATTGGAAAAGCGAACCATAGTGTGCTCCCAATCTCCGACGTGATTGCCTGTGCGCCAAATCAGAAATGTGAGAGATGACAAGGCCATTGAGAACCTTTGACTTACCGAAGTTTAAGGAGCTCAGCCCTAGTACTTCCCCGCCCCAATTGTAAGTATAAAAATACATGTAAAAAGCGTCTACAGTGCCGTCGCCCTTGTCATTGACGATGACTGCGGCAGTGGTGCCTTGTGTCTTGCCATTGCCATCGGGCCTCACACCCTTCAGCCACTCCGGATTCGTGGTGATATCATCCTCCGACGTCAGATACACATCTCCGCCGAGTTGATTGAGACTGTTAAGGTCTAATGGGTTGGGCGCTGAAACGGCGTTGAAGTTTACATTCGGGATGGTGTGAGAGATGTGAGTGTCGAGGTCTGACGGCATGTAGGGATCTTGGCCATGGAGATACACGACGGGAGCTGTGCAGTGTTAGTCGGAAGCACGTTGAAGTTCGATTGGTCGAATGCGTTCAAGCTGAAAGATGGTGTACAAAATCTTGCGGGGGTAGATGCTGTGTAGCATGTACGAAAAAGGCAGGTCTGAGGGGCCGTCGGACTTGAGACATTCGCTGATGATGCTGCTGGGGCCAAGACCTGCAGAAACAGCAGGCTGTATTTGAAGCTATCTCTTTCTGGCGGAAACTGGTAGATCTATGCGGGTAGAGAGATATACATACCATATTTCAGCACATAGTCGGGCACACCACTAGGTGCCTGCCTCTTCGCAGGCGCGGAGACGACACAGGTAGCCAACGCTACAAGTCCAAAGACGTTTCTTCCAAACATTGTTAGAAGGGTTCCGCACCGATCGAGTCGACGCCGAAGGTGGTTATATAGAAAGGGACGAAGAATCGAAGGCAGAGCGTGGGCCACACCCAGACGAACGCAACATTCACCCCGGCGGCACCTCCGCTCTTATACATACCCAAGGCTAAAAGGCCACCCCGGGCTTTTCTCAACCTCACGTCCAAGACTTATGCTCTCTACACCCAAGGCTCTCCCTCATGGCCCCAGGCCATCCACTGATTCGGCCTCTCTACGCGCACTCACCCCCCCGAGCCCGGACGTGTCCCCTGCGACCTACCATAATCCGCCATGGCGCCAGCGCGCTGTCGCTGCAAGAGCTCACGCATACCACTCGCGTGCCTGCATGTGGCAGGTAGGTGCCATGGCGCCCGGAAGAGGCGAGGCGGGCGTGATTGAAGTGGTGCCGAACATTGGCGGGGTTCCTGGCCGGTAGCAGGGATCCTTAGGGAACGATTGGATCCGTTGGAGAGTACGATGAGGACATGCGACAGGGTTTGTTTTAGATGGCAGCGGGGATTGGGCAGTCGGGGGGCGGTGCTAAATAAATGGTTATCTTAAGGTTTGATGATCATGAATATTACTGTGGTAGAACGTGGATGCATGTGCGATTGTGGCGAAGGGGTTCATTAGCCACATCTTCAACAGGAGGGATATGAATGGTTCTAGGTCTTTCAGCTCAAAACCAGTAGAGCCAACCCTGAACAGTCGACTGTAAGGCATAAGAGGCGAAGGCGATGTCCGGGAACGCATAGTCTTAGGGACTCCGTAACCGCCGGCAGTCGACCTGAAGATCACCAGACTAGACTGCAGCTGGCAAGTCCTAGTCGTCGGAATTAGCGTGCTCTGTGGTATTTCAACACCTTCCCGTTAATGCATGCGCAGATAAAGTCCTGTTCAAGTCAGTCGCCAGCCGCGAATGATCCATGCGAATACCATGCGCCAGTTTACGTCTGTATAGACTGGTCCATTTCACTACCGGTTGACTTGAGGATGCATTCGCGCGATACGGAAAAGCGTTTCAACGAGATCAATGCCCGTTTACCAACAACTACGATGTCCACTAAAATACCTCCAAGATTTGAGGCTTAGACGCAGCGCCAAGTGAATTTCTTCCAGTTGTCCTAAAACCTAAAGCGCATGTAGATGCAGTCCGCTTGGCAAAATCCATCATGAGGCTCGATCACCTCCCACCAAGTACTGTCTCATGATCAAACGCGAATTTACGTATAGATCGTGAACTGAGTTATTTCTTGGTAAAAAGCCAAATACAGCGGTAAAAGTTGGTCGGGAGACATTGTTTGTGCGACCACATTGCAATCTGCGCACATATATGTGATAGTCACGTACCTACTTTACTCGAACCTCTTGACGAAAAGATGAATAGATGACTAAAAATTAGAACATGTAGATTCAATACTAGGTGGGAATCATTACAAGCGTGTACTCAGGCCGCTAGACTGGGCTCGTCTGACCTCCTACGCACGTGGCCGCCTTAGTCCCACACCTCAAATTCAACGTGTCGCTCGCGTCTCCAATCCAAATACCATAATCCCCACTCACATTGGGTACGATCCAATTCTGGCTCACGACGTCCCATACACTAAGGTCTTTACGCGTGACGCGTAGCTTCACAGTCTGACTCTCACCCGGAGCCAGTTCCTTGGTCTTTTCAAAATCCCGTAGCTGAATAATCGGGGTGTCGAAGGAGATGCCAGTCGGGAATTGTACGTAGAGCTGTGCGACTGATTTTCCACTCGTTTTTCCAGTGTTCTTAACAACGACTGAGATGTCGTACGCGACATCGAAAAGCGCTGGGTTGCCACCTTGTGCACCACCAGCTGCAACTCCGGCCTTCTGTACGTTCGAGTAGCCAGCCGGATAAGGATATTTCTGGGTGGAATTTCCAATCTTAGCGGCAGCGTCGGCATCTGACTTAGCCAAGAATGAGTATTTGTAGCGGAAGATGGCATTAAAGTTGTCTGGCCAGTATGCCTCTGACGCTGCCGGGATTTTAGTTGAGTATGTTGGGGTACTGCCCTTCGCGGGCCGCGTTGGAGGTGTAGAGGTCAACTTGGTTACTGGCGTAATAGTTGCGCTGGAAAAGGAGAAGGTCGTGTAGCTGAGGCCGTGTCCGAAGGCATAACGGGGTGTTATACCTTCCTTGTTGAAGTGTCGATAATCAACGTAAAGACCCTCTGTGAATGTGTCTTGAGGCTGAACCAATACCACATCGCTGACCTGTAGTAGAAAGATAGGTCAGCGTCGAATTACATACATTTGGGTGTCAACATACCAGTGATACGCTCGTGGGGTAGTCGTCTTCTGATTTTGGAACAGTATATGGGAGATGGCCTGACGGCGAGACATCGCCGTAAAGGACTTGCATCAAGCTGTCGCCAGCTTCCTGGCCAGGCAAATGTGCGAAGAGAACGGCCTTGACGGAAGGCAGATCGTGCCACTGTTCCAAGAGAACAGGGCCCACAGTGTGCACAATGACCACGACGTTGGAGTATTTGGCAGCAACATCCTTGATCAAGTTATCGCCGTTATGCCACAAGTTGAGCTTTGAGCTATCTCGATCTCCGTTATTGCCCTCAACTGTGATGTAGTTCTCTCCAGAGTCCGCAGTCACAAAAACGACTGCAACATCGTTCGTTGAAGGATTCGAGTTCGACGGGAAAGAGTCGCTGTTGTAAAAGGAGTAATTTGCGCCGCGTACCTTGAATCCATCAATGGGTGAGTCAATGTACGGATAGCGAGCGGAGCCGCTTCCCCAACCCATTCCAAGAGTGCCCTTATTGCATCCTTGATCCGTACAGGCATTTATGCCATCAGGGTTTTTTTTCGCATCTGTGCCAAAGATTTTGAGACTTGCTTTAAGGGACAACGGTAAGGTGCTGTTGACGTTCTTGAGCAATGTGATAGCGTCCCGAGCTATTTCTTTTGCCACTACCGCATGATCCGCTTGGACGTCAACAAATTCGTTGACAACACCTTTAGGTGAGCCCGGAGCAGCTCCAGGGTAGAGGTCTCCTTCAGCATCCTGCGTATTCGTGGAGAAGTTAGGCTCGGGGTAATTGTTGTCCTGTCCCATCTGATACCATGCAGCAAGGATACGAGTAACAGAGTCGTCCAGCCGATCCACGGGCACGGAGCCGTTTAAAATAGCTCTCGAGTACTCGTACATCCAGTAAGACTGGGCGGTGACGAGAGGTACGGTATTGATATCGCCCGGCATAGACATATCAAGTCCAGCGAGGGCAGACGGTACCCCAGAGATCTGGGCTAACCAGTCCGACATTACGAACCCTTGGAAACCAAGCTCATCTTTGAGGATGTTGTTGATGAGATAGCTATTCTGTGAGCACGCTGATCCATTGACCTAATATTCTGTCAGTCGATTTTGGTTCATGGATGTGGGTAGTGGGGAGCGAAGGGGTTCCGATGATGCAGCCCGAAGACCAAAATTCTGGGTGCGCCATCTCGCCACATGGGAAGTTTCCGCTCTATATATGACGATTGAGGCTGATAGTGGGATGAAAAGAATCATCACTCACCGCATTGTAAGCAATCATGGCTGAGCCAACGCCGGCTCGGACACCTTCAGCGAACGGCCACGCGTAAAGCTCATGCAGAGTTCTGTCGTCAATGTCCGATGAGATACCCTCCTGGATAATGCTGTACATCCTGTACTTTTCCTGCTCATTTCCGACCCAGTGCTTGATCGTCGCGATGACGCCCTTGCTTTGAACACCCTCAACAGTCAGGGCAGCGCCGTACGCCTGAAGCACAGGATCTGCTCCGAAACCCTCCCAGTTCCTTCCTCCTCTTGGCTTCCTGCCAAGCGGTCCTACGGATGGTCCTAGGTAGACATTGACGCCCTTTCCTCGAAATTCTTCGCCGATGGCCTCGCCACGCCGCCGCATGAGGTCTTTATCAAAAGTGGCGCCGATCGTGATCCCTGCGGGAAACGCCGTGTTGTGATCGGTGTTCCGAACCCCCAGCGGACCGTCCTGAAGACAAAGTTGAGGGATCCCAGCTCTTAAAGCACTGCCCGTGTTGCCGACGCAGCGTCCCATAAAGATGCCGGTACCCGCCGTGATATTCGTTTTCTCAGCTAATGTTAAGCCGGACACAACTTTTGCCGCCTTTTGAAAACTGTCGGTCCATTCCGGTACCCATCCACCATGCGGTGCAGGATACGATGGAGCAGCGACATAGCCAGCTGGGACGGCACGCTTGTCGATGGCCGCACCCACCGCCAGTGTCGACAAGGACAGTAGGACAGCTAGGACCATCGTGTAAAAGTATGGCCTCGACCAAAGGAACGGCGAACAAAGAGGAGACAAGTGTCCGTATCACGGACCGTGAATAGTGGACGGAGAAATTGTAATACTTATACAGATACCCATGGTAGTACTAAGAACGGAGTATACGGCTTTGGGAACGAGTCTGCGTACGCTAACATGATTTAGTTATTTGGATAGACGCGAGATGCTGGGCGCTGAGCCTAAGCAAGAGCATCTTAAGAAAGGCCTATAGAGACGTTATTGTGGGTAGTCGCGGTGCGAACAATCCTTCCAGAAGCTGCTGCAGAGACCATTGGACCGCGGCTGCCACATCTCACGATACTCTACGACTACGAGAGGGCGAGTGTATGCAAGCACGCTCGTAACGCGTATTTCGGGTCAAATCGTGCTGTACATTCGCTGTCACTGCGCACAACGACACAGGGGGAACGGGCCGGTTAATGCGGGGGCAAGGGCAACACCTTGCTTCGAGCAACAAACCTCGGATCAAGTAACGACCTTGTTGGTGTGTGGATATGTTTATTCATGCGGGGGGTCACATGGAAGACAAATGATCCAGGGGTCATGGTGTGCGTCGCAAGCATGCCAAAAATCGATGAAGATCCGTTCGCTCGGTTGTCGATGCTGTTCCTGCCGATCACAGGTCGCACGCGAGCTGCCACGCAAGCCCGTTGATCTTCACAGTGACCTCGGTCGATGCGATCTATGGAGTCTGGGCGATATATGTCGACGCTCCGGTCAGAAAGGAGGCGTAACGTACCAACTCTACAATACTGTCGCCTTGAGGATGGCCGAAAGCCCGGCCGACCATTTTTAGGCGCGTCGGGCGAATTCACATGTCAACAGTTGCTTTCAACGATAGCGTGGTGGCCATGCTGCATTCTGTATTGGATCGACGCATTTGCTGTTACCGAGATAACTGATCCAAGCGATGAGGCCAGGATACCTGTTCGGTCACGGACCTCGTCGAGATCGATCGATTCAACCGAGCCGCTTTTGCCTGGCGAACAAGGACCAGGGGGTTGTAAATCCTCATTCAATGCACGCGATACCCCTTTCCACGCGAGCATCCATTCACAAACGGCGAGAAACGGGTTGCAGTTAGCATAGAACGATTCAGTTTTCCAACATGCGCCTGCAAGGCCAATAGACGTAGACAAAAGATTTCATGTCAATGCTACAGAAGACGGCGCAAAGCAGCTTGGAGCCCATCCTGGATAGAATAAGAGAGTTGATGTCTAGTTATGGATTCATGACTGAGTTGTACCACGATGTATTGTATCTTAACAGCTTCAGCAATCCTCGGGACTCCGAGAATGTATGTAGATCTATACTGTACACGTTTATATAACCGTACAGCGCGGGCTGCCTCTCAATGTTCTAATATCTTAACAACCTCTGGTAGCACCACATCCGCACTTTCACTACACCTGACCGCCTGTTTTCCAGTATTCGTCTCGGGCACATCTCCGAAGAATGTGTCCTCACCACGTACCCCTCCGATGTTCAATATCCCAATTGGCAGTCCGAGTTCCTTTGCATGCTTGACAAGCCGCCAAGCGGAGTAGGTAGCCAAACTACTTCCAATCACCAGTATCCTCTCCGCAGCATTGACTGCCTGCTCCGCAGCGTTCTTCCTCTCCAGCGGTATGCTCTCGCCGAACATGACCACACTGGGCTTCAACACGCCTCCCGTGCTTCCTTGTTTCCACCCACCGTCGTTGTCTATGCCCACACCCTGCTCTCCGTTCTCAAGACAGGTTGGACACGCGGGGTATCTGAATGTTGTGTACGGCGCGCCGGGTATGTCAACGTCGCCGTCAGGATTGGATTTTAAACCGCGCTTTCGCCGCTCGTCTGGGTTCTCGGTGTCAAGGGCGCCGGTGGCAAGCATCTCCTGCAAGAAGGTAGACCAGGCGGGATTCAGGCGCGCAAGATCCGTTTGGAAGTCGTTGCGAGAGTACGAGCTTTTACAGGTAAGGCAGGTCAGGGTGCGAAGGTAGCCGTGGAGTTCGATCGTGGGTAATGAAGGGTGCGCTTTTGGGTGGAAGCTGTCGACATTCTGGGTGATGACACTGTCCACGATGCCCAGCTCTCCCAGCCTTGCAACAGCCTCATGTCCCGCATTCGGCTTCGCCTTCAGCATGTTTGTCCATCCCAGAAAGCTCCTCGCCCAGTATCTCTTGCGCATCTCATGGTTCTCGCAGAACTCGTTGTAGTAGATGGGTCGGTACGTCTTGTTCAGGGTATACGTCCCCTTCGTCCCTCGGTAGTCGGCCAGACCTGATGCAACCGATATGCCCGCACCAGTGACGAGCAGCGTCTTCCCATTCCTCTCTCGTCGCGGCGCGGCGCGCTCAGCATGGCCCAGAAACTCCACGAGGGCAGCAATAGCGCCCGAGGCTGTGCCTGCGCTGGCGGGGATTATGCGAGGTGCTGGCAGAGGGGAGGTATACGGGATGCGCAAGAGAGGGGCACGAACGGGGGGCATTGCTCGTGTGCTCCTTCCATGGTCAAGAGCAGGTCGAGCCGGCAGAACGGTGACGGAGGCGGAGCACACTGACAAAAAGTGCACTGGTTAGGTCATCGATGCGCGAAGTGGCCTGGTGCAGTTGGCGAGCTAAGCCGCACTGGTGGATAGCCGAGATCTTGAGCCCACGTTGCCGCAAAGGCCCGCGATCGTGGGGTGCGTTTTCCACGGGTGAGACACTATTTTTAGCGCGGGGTGCGGCTTTTGCGGCACGGTTGATGTGAAGGTGCGATGGTGGACTTGTGTATGCATGACTTTATTGAATTGTGATGCTTCAGGACCGGAGGATTGGTGATGAATGGGGTCCGACTAGTGGAAGGAGGCTCTGCTGATGGAGCAGAGCGCAGCCTCCTGCCGTACGACTTAAGTGAAGCTTGCATGGTTGGTCTGACTAGAGGTGGACGAAGGAGTGTACTGACCGGTGAGGCTTTCGGGTATGGCCTGTGAACTGTGGGCGTAAGGTCTGCAGGTACCACGGTAGTCAAATGGGAGGCCTCAGAGGTACAACGCTCGGACAAGATTCGCAGGCGCAAGGTAAGCTGAGTTACGTTGGGTTGCATATCACATATGCATGCAGGCGGTGGAAATTGTCATTCAATAACCAGACCGAAAACGTAACTTGAGGCTTGAGAAGGCTAATTAGTGTAGATGGGACCATACGTAAAACTGATTCGTTTCATGAACTGAATAGAGCGAAACTATCTCGTGAGCAAGGTACTCCTCGAAGCCTACTAAACGCCTTTCCATTAGTCTTCCGTAGTCTTCCGAATTTGGGTATCTCCTAGCCAACAGGCCTTGCCAACGAGGCCTCTCTTGCCGTGTCGAAATCAATCATGACGCAAAAGCACGCTAAGCCCTCTCCAATGCAGATGATGCCTGTAGTAAGGAAATAATGAGATATAGAGATTCGAACCAAAGAGATAGTCGAAGGTAAGAAAAGCTAGGAAATGTAGATACAAAAATCTAAAGTGCGCTCCTGCGCCGCTCTCCTTCCTCTTTCGAAAGTGGTATCTCTTTTAACGATAGTAATGCGAAGTGAGACGCCGAATATGCCATGCCCCTGTCCGATGCTATGCGTGCGTTCCTTCGTGATATGGAGAATAGCGAATGTCCGTGAAAGTCCGTCCCCGATTATAAGTAAGGAGATACAAGAAATAGAAAGGAAAAGATAAGAGATGATTAGAGAAAACCAACCTAGCCCAGTCTAGGTACACGTGTACTTGGTAAGGATGGATCCGAGTTGGCCATCATGCTGGGTTCGTCCCACCAAGGAGCGTGGTGGTAGTGGTACAAGGTATATCGAGAAGGGATCGTGAGGTCGTAAAGATCGACAGGAAGGAAGCAAGAAGCAAGAAGCGAGAAGCGAAAACAAGCCGAAGCTAAAGAAAAGCCGAAGAAGGAGAAATGTCCGAGGATGAGAGATGGCGCTCAGTGCTGCGATGGGTACGAGGAGGTGTAAGCCATGGGATGCTGACCGATGTTCTGCTGTTGCAACATGGACTGCGGCAGCTGCGGGTGCTGCAAAATGGAGTGGATGGAAGGCACACGTGTTTGCTGGTGGTGAAAGTTTGTGGGCTGCTGGTATGCTAGAGGCAGTTGGTTGGAAGCGTCTGTCAGCACTGGCGAAGGGTTCTCGTTCGCGTCTTCGTCCAGGTCAGAAATGCCAACTCCACTGTCTTCGTTGATCTCGTATGTACCCTGCTTCCTCTGCGCCTGGCGGTACGCTTGCGTGAGGTTCTTTAACCCCTTCTCCATGCACTGCGCAGCAAGTTAGCTCACCGAAACGTAGTTTGGCAAACAGAGAATTGAAGGCTTCAATTGATGGAGAGGCTGAGGCATGCTTTGAACATACCTTTTGTTCGACAAGCTGCCATTTTTCGTTTACTTTGGCACCCAGGATGCGCCACATTTCGCTTCGAACCTCCATGTACGCCTCGGCCAGGACATCAAGTCTGACTCCATCCCACTGCTCAGCATTCTGCTTCTCCATCAAGCGCTCGTGCCTCTTGCGACAAGCATTTGCAGACTTTGTAGGGAAATGTTTGGGAGAGATTTGGTTCCAGTTCAATCCTTGAGCACGTGCCTTGATCAAGGTCTCATCGTCGGACTGAGACCAAGAGGAACTCCGCGCTCCGCCTCCCGCAGCAGATGCAGTGGAGACGGAATTGCGGAGAACCGATGAGACTCTTTCGGTCTTTGGCATATTTGCAATCATGGAGAAAGACACAAACGAAAGAGGAATAGGTATAGGTGGAGGAGACAGCGAACGGGGGAGGTATGACTGAGAGGCTGAAGCGAGAGGAGATGGGTATTAGGATTAGGATAGAGCAACGAAAGTGATGCTGGAACGAAAGGTAGGAGACAGTCGAGACAGCAAGGAAACGAAGGAATAAGAGCTCGTGTGTGTTGGGGTAAGGTATCTGAAGAGCCCCCAAGCTAAGGCACGGCGGGCTTGACTTTATATCAGAGCCGCAGCGGTTTCTGTGCATCTAAACAAAGGCCACACAGGCCGCCCGGAGAATATCTGACACAGGGATCTGTTAGAGTAATCGCCAGATGATGGTGAAACTGCGGTCATGGCATGGGCGCTTCTCCCAAAAGACGTGGAGAGGGCCCATAAACTGGTCGACCGGGCGTCTGAGCCGTTCCGTATGCGGAACAAGGGAGCGACCCGGGAGAACAAGAAGCGCCTGTTTGAGGATATTTTCCTGTGCGGCTGGGCGCACCTATTCTAATTTTGCGCAGTGGGTGCAGCCGTGAGGGTGGTGGGCGCTTAGTCGCACCTCACTTTGATAGGGTCGCTACAAGACGGGCCTGGAGGCCACGAACAGGGGACGGTAGGGCTGAGCACTGCAGCGCGGACCTGCAGCGAGTCTCTGGCGTCCGTCGTAAGCAAGCCGTTCTGGAAGGGAAGGGCATGCAGGTGGTGAGCATCGGCTTCGTCCAGGAGCCGGAGGGCAGGGACGCGGACGAGGAGCAGAGCGCAACGGTCAAAAACAGCGTCAAGAGAGCGGACGGCTTGAGCCTCGTCGCCTCGTCGCCTTGCTGCCTTGCTAAGCGCAGCGCAACGGTGGAGCGGCTGTTTCGAAACAGATCGACGGGGCCGTGGAGACGGCGCGGTCGAGGTTGCGGTCGCGCCGCACGTGCTTCGAATCACAGCGCAACATGTAGCGCTTGGTGGGCAGACCGCAACGATGGCTGGAGGCACACAAGGTACTCTTGCTCGTGCCGTCCACGGTCGACGTCGTTGTGCCTCGAGCATGCCTGGCCCGTTGCCTGGTGGTGGAGGCCAAGCCGCCCGCTGGCAGGAATAACCACAGAGTCGACGGCTTCGCACGCGGCAGCGCTATTCTAAGCTCCCGGATGTGTCTCCACGCGGGCCTATCCGAACCAGCGACCCTCTCCAGGTACGACACCATCCGCGGCCACAGTGGCTCCTGGTTGGGTGTTGCTGTCGTCTCACGCAGCCGTTCACGCAACCCCGCCAAAGCACACGTCGACATAGCCTCACTCAAGCCTCGCCATCGGCATCCGAGCCCTCACAATCGATAAAAGATGCAGGCTGAGACATAATTATGCTTCTCACTACGGACCTGCAGGAGTTCGCTCGCCTGGCCACTCACGATGCACCGGGCTCATGGCTTCCACCCACCCGTTCGGCTGGCAAAGAACCCACTGCCATCGTACGCGTCGCGGACTGCTCGCGCAAATTCCGCAGTCCTGAGCCTTCCAAAATAGTCTTGCCGATGATAGGCATCGTTTGCAAACAGCGGCAGGTATGCGTCTGGCAGCTTCCCGCTTGCCTGATACTGTTCCACCAAGGCCCTGGAACCCGAGTATAGCTGCTGCGTCGCGCCATCCATCCTCTCGCTGTCAAGCGTGGACAACCACGACAGATCGAATTCAAGGATGATGCGATCAACATCGTCGTCCAGGTCGAGCATGTCTCCACCCGCCTCCTTCGCTTTGCGAGCAAGCCTCTTTGGGATTGGCTGGAAGGCGATGGACCCAATGACTCCTGCTGCATCAATCACAGACTCGGTCGTGTTTCTCCAGTTGTCGTAAATGGCCCCCAGGAAGTCTGCACCCACATCGACGCTTGGGAGTGGAATCATCTCCGTCGCGATTGTGTAGATCTCTGTCTTTATCACCCCAAAGTTATTGAACGTCAGTAAGTCTGAGTAACTCCGAGTTTTGGTGTTGTCGGATACATGTGCTATGCGTGTGAAGTTGTCGAACACACCAGCAGGCGGAGTCGGTCCATCGTAGAACAAGAACATCAGCCACATATCGATTACTCCGAACTGCGTAAGTTCGGCGGTCATGATGATTCCCGCCTTATCATCGGGGTAGTACTCCGTGAAGTCCCGTAAAGCTTCCAGAATCTCAGGAGTTTTGTCTGCAGCAAAGACAATGTTACCGCCCCAAATCTACCAGCAGTCAGTACATCGACCAGGGCATTGAACGTGCCACCACTCACCTGCGGGTCCTGTGGATGGGCCTTGAAGGTATAGGCCGTCACAATTCCGTAGTTATTGATCCCGCCCTTCAAAGCCTTCCATAAATCTGCGTTGTGGCTCTCCGATGCCGTTATAATCGATGCGTTCGCCAACACAATCTCGTACTCGACAACATTGTTTGCGACCCAGCCATACTGCGTCGACAAGAAGCTCAATCCACCACCAAGAACGAGGCTACTCAAAGTCAGCAACATAGTCTAAACTTCACTATTCTCAAACATTAAACTTACCCACCAACACCCACGTCGCCTATCCGCCCTCCGACAACCGTAACGCCTGTGCCGTCTAACGCTCCAATGACGTCCTGCCAGTCATTGCCAGGTCCGACTCGGACGACGCCTTTTCCAGCGTCGTATATGACTTCATTCAGTTCGCGTGTAATTATCAAAGGCCCCCCGTCAATACTCGCGAAGCCTTGGTTGGGATTGTGGCCTCCGCTTTTCACGGCGAAGGTTTCGTTGTTGGCATTAAGGATGCGCACGATGGCAGCGACCTCATCTGCAGTCGTTGGGTACAATTGACAGGACGGCTTAAGCGCCCCGCATTGAGTGCTCCAGTAGTTTGCTTGTTCAGCTAGGGAGCAGGGTCAGGAATATTCAACATTGTGGACATGGTGGAGAACTATGATCCAAGCATAATCGATGCTGGCATTGCTCATCTTGGGGAACTCAACGAGCATTCTGGTAGGTATGGAGTAAGGAAAAGGGAAGACATACTTGCATACCCAATGTCAAGCTGTTTTAGGAGCTTGATCGATGTCGAACCTGCAACGCTCGAGCACGTATCCGCACTCGCACCGATCGCCCCCAATGCGATTGCCACACAAGCAATTGCTCGACGCATGTTATGCATTATGCTCAAAGACCAACCGCAATAACAAGACCCTACAACAAAGCAGGAAAGCCAACGCGCACCTCAACAACACGCGCAAACCCCCCCTATATATCTCCCTACCCTCCCCACTCTCTATTGCCTGCCAATGCCCAAATCCTGCCACCGTAGGCTCGCACTGCTCGCAGGACCCCTCTCGCTCGGCTCCTCTGCGCTTACAATCCACCTCGCATGAGCCTCGGAGAGCCCAGCGCACACGTTGACATCTGACAATCGCACACGCTATCACACAATCCTGCCGAAAAGAGCCGAGTGCCCAGCGTGCCTATAACGTGCACAGTAATACAGCCTAGGCTAGGGGCCAGGATGTTTCCTTATGCAGCCACTGCGCGAAGCACGGTACCCAATCTAACCTTTTCGTGCACGCGAGCAGAGCATATATTCCACCTCTCACCTTGATCCTAGGTAGACGCTAGGATTAGGCCTACAACAATTTGACCCTTTTCATCGAGGGGCCGGAGTCTACGTTGCTAAGCAGGCGACACTGGCAGTTTTCCATCAAGATAATCGCGGTACGACTCTTTACCTCGGTGGGCAGCAGTACTTCGCCAGGGTTTGTGGAGCCCTCCACTATTGACTCTTAATTTCGGATTTCAACCTCGCCATGGGCAGGATGCAATCGACGTCACTCCACAGGGACGTGTCGTTCTGCATCGTATGCGGATGAAGGGGGCGGATCATGAGATGAGGATGTACATGGTATCAGCGTGCCGACTCCGTAGAGCCGGGGCGGTTAATGAGGCCTAACCTAGTTCGGGAACAGGCTCGATGTCCTTCTAGCTCTCGCATTCCCAACAAGAGTGCCCAGTAATTGGATTTTGTTACCCAATGAAGGTCCGACCAGTCGAGCAATCGATGGTATATGCTGGGGTGACTCGGGCTTTCATTGGTCTCTTGGAATGTGATTTTAGGGGCGTATGACTGGCATTCATATTGATGCAAGTGCCTAGTTCCTGAGACTTGGAACAGAAAGAACCCTTAGGTAGACTGGTTGGAAATACATTCATTACATAGTGTCAGTCGTAGCAACACAGCTCCAACGCTGCACTCCGTCACCGCCAACATCTTATCGATCAAGCCCTCACCACAACTAGCGATCTCTCTCTCAAGCTCCCCACTGGTCGTACTAAAAACAAAGGAGTCATCACCCCTCGTGGCATTATTTCATGCCGTAACAGAACCGAGCAAGCTCGCAAGTAGAATGGCGGTCCCTTTTCATCTTTCCTACCTCCTGGTGCTGGACACAACAAAAGGCCACACGCTAAAATAAAGACTGCCACCACCCGAGGATGTCAATGCACCATCCCTCGTAAGAACACTCGTGCATTCGAACACAAAGGACACCTTTCCCACCCGGCTCTCATGGCGCAGGCAACATAATGAGAACGGAGCGACCGCACGCGATGAAATCCTTGAACGATGCTTCAAGAAGAAGATGCGAGGTATATCAAACGAGAGGCGAACAATGAAGCAGTGGAGAACATTCCGCCGGAAAACCCACCCGAAGGCCGCAGTCGATGAATCTGACCAGTAAGAAGTACATGAGTGGGAGCATTTCGTTGCTTCCGTAACATCGTGTGCGAGACCAAAGCAAAGAAATTTGATGTAAGAAAAGTCTTTTGCAAAACAAATAAGCCATCGCGAAGCTGGAAAGATTGCTTTTGATAGCATCGCATCCGAAAGACGTACGGGGATATCGCTAAAATAAAGTGTCGATCGAACGTCGATAATGAGGACTGTAGAAATCATGAGTGGAAATCATGAATGCGACCATTTGTATCATTCGTCGCTGTTGACTGATCGGCCAGGGTCACTGGTCGGTAATTGAGAGGAGCTTCCGTGACTCGAAAGCTGTTTCTCGGAATCGGCCGCTCTCCCAGACTTGCGTCTGAAGAAGCTCTTCAATTTCCCGGTCCGACTCGTCCGACCTGGACTAGTCGCTGTAGGGCAATTCGGATCCAACGTTGTGTTTGTGGTCGTAGGGTCCAGCATTGCGTTTTGCTGCTGATTTGGCATTTCAAAGCCACCATTTCGATGGTCGCGCTGTTTTCGGGCTGGTCGCCACCATTCACTTCGTCGGTGGATGTCACGTGAAGCGTCAGATCTGGACATAGTACTGTCGTTGCTGAGCTTGTTGGACTCCCATGTCTGCATCTTGGAGCCATCGTAGTTTCCGTTTGCGGTAGCGGACAGATCCACCTCAGAGTGACTTTGCGATGAAGGGTGCGGAACGGGAAACAAGTTGGTTGCTGAGTCAAAGTCAGGACCAGTGCCTAAAGGCCGGGAGGAAAGGTAGAATAGGGTATCTTGTGGGCTTGGAATCTTACCCTGACTGCGTCTTGCCGATGAGGGCGCCGTGACTGGCCGCGTGTCTTTTTCTTTCTTAGGCGACATGGTATCCTTACGGTGTCCCGATGGAGAGGGCGACGTACGGGAAGGATCCTGATCGGCTTCGTTGTCAGGTGTATCTCCTGTACCAGTTTTCTGGGTTACTAGGATGGCGGTTAAGCTCGCATCACCGCTCCCTCGCCGCGATTGACTTTGATTCTCCCGAGAGCGGACACCGGCAAGACCAGCACCAGAAGAACGTTGTGAACCCTTGTCGACACCAGATGATCGTCGCGAGCTGGTCAATACGCCGTGAAAAGAACCCCCCGAACCACGACGACCTCCTTCATTGGAGTCCCCTACCCACGTCGAGCTCTGTACTGTGAGGCCAAGCTGGGACGTCGGCAGCGTACTTGGGGGAGGTGGTTTCGAGCCGGGAGGACCGCCTGAGAAAGGACTTGGCGTTGGATCGACAGTGAAAGAAGGACTAAGGAGCTCCAATTGGAAGCTTGGCCTCTTCGCCTTGCTCTTTTCATCACTTATCTTCTTCTCCCAAATAGCCTTGTTCGCCAGGATCTCGTCGACAGCGTAGCGCATTGCAGGCAGGATATCTGCAACAGCCTCAAAAAGAGGTCTTGCGAAGATGTTCATGAACCCGATTTGCGATTCTCCAAGCTTGATTATATCGTCGCGTACCGGCGGTCCACCGAATAAGCAAGATGGTATCTCGAGCTCTTCTTCCATGACGCCTTGATTACTAAATTCGTCGGTGAGGATGTTGGCCCACCGAGAGGCTGTATGGAATTTACGCGCCTGAAAGATGTTAACGAATTTCAACCCGTCGCAGAGATATACATACCACGTTACTTATATCGGCGCATTTGATCAATACACCACAAGCCAAATCCTTATTCTCTTCGCGAAGTTTGACATTCCAACCGTCGATCATGCCTTTATCGTGTCCGAGTTTCTCTTGTAGGTTACCCAAATCACTCATATATTTGAAGTGCAGTCCCATGTCTGTGGCAAGAATGCTATTGATCATTAGTTTCCTCATAGCGGCATCAGAGAAGGCTTTGGGCCAGTATCGGCGCAAGATCTGCGAATATGCAGCACAGTGGAATGATTCGAGAACGGAACGGTCGTTGTAGAGTTGCGCCAATGGAGCATTGAGTGCGACCAAGAAAGCATTATTGACACCAGGGTGCCCAACATCATGTCCGATAGCAGATACCAGGAGCGTAAGTGCGTCGAATGGCTTGAGCAGCTGCGCAATCGGCGAATCCGGCGCAGCCTGGGCCCGCGGAGTAGCAGTCGGATACCAAGGTAGCGTGCCTATTTGTACGAGGAAGTGAAATAAAGCCTGAAGGACGTCGACAACATGGCGGAAGTTGTGATAGAGGACGAATTCGTTATACGCTGTGCGACTGGCAAGCAGGAATATTGTAAGTTCATCTGACACAAGAATTGATTAGCGGAAGAACGAACAACGATTTAATGCACACACCATCGGTCATGCCCCATTCTTCAACTTCAGGCATTTTTAGTGCGTGTTTTAGCATGAGCAAAGCACCGAATAGGAGCTCATCATCGGTGAAGTCATGCGCAGAAAACGCCCAGGTGCCGACCGCTCTTGCGATGACTTCTTTTCGCTCCTCGTCGACGAAGATATCCCTTGAATGATCAGTATGCTACGATTAATTCACGGGCAAGAGACCATACTTTGATTCCAGAGATTCGCCAATTGTTTCAGGGTTGCAAATGCCGCCCATCAAGTTCGAAACCATAGCCTCGCGCAGATACGCATACGGTTTCTGGTCATTGAGACCAACCCAGCTTAACTTCCTGTTCCTCTTGGTCGTCAGGAAACTAGCTTCTTCTCGCGCAACTTCTTTGTGCACACGGTAGGCGTGTATTACAAGACCGTGTACGGTATCTTTCGACAGCGGACTCGACAACACATCCACGGCACCGGCATCAAGGTATCGGACCAGGCGAACAGCATCAGTGAGTACCTGCGATCCGTGAACTGTAGGGGAGGGCAACGTATTGGAAGCCCATTCGCGATCCAGCCCGCTTAGTATCACTACAGGGATGACCAGTCTGGAGAAGTTCTTCGAGGCAATTTCGGACGATATGTGGGTGAGCAGATGCATTCCGTAGATGTCGTCGGGTTCGCTCGTATCCATTCGAACAAGACGTGTGCTGTGGCTGTGGGTGAGGGTGTTCTCGGCTCGCGCGACAGCCGCTTAAGCCGTTGCTCTTCGTCGTAGGGAAGGTCTATGAGCACAATGGTGGGGACGTTTTCTTTGGTGGATTCGAGGAGCTGCGCTATCTTGGCAAGACATGATCCGCCGGAACCGCATACATGGACTGTCCGTGTGTAAGTGGGTTGCTGCGGGAGCACAGGGATACGCAGCGCCTACCTTCATTGAACGTAGAGAGAATACTCTCGACATTGGTGTGGACTTCGGGCGGGGGTGTTTTGGCAGAACCGGGGAAGTAGCCCTGGGGCACGTTGCCCGTCGAGGTGCGCGCAACGAGTGAGCTGGACAGCGTCTCCCGTCGCACGTGTTCGTCGTTGGCGCGACGGTCAATGTATACCACATTGCAGGCGCCATGCTCCATCTTCTCCACTCCTTGCGCAGCGACGGCGAGCACTGGTCTCTGCGGTTCGGGGAGCCTCCCGCTCGATCGGGAGGATGTCTATGATGGTCGCAAAACGGGGGTTCGTGGTCGCGGCGGCTGAGTGAGGCGTGACGGGGTCTGCTCGGGCGCAGGGCGCAGAGGAAGAGGGGGACGGTGGCGGGATCAATTGAGACGGTCGTCGAGCGAGAGACAGCTGGAGATGCCAGGCTTTGAGCGCCAATCGCGGACGGCGTGGGGAAAGACAGATCTAACCTGAAACGACGAGGAGGTCCCGGCTGCTCTGGAGGTTGCGCTGGGGCCACGCAGCGAGATGCGCAGTGCCAGCGAGGAATGCTGGAGGTGGCAGCCGGCGTGTTGGTGGTCGGCGCGCAGGCTCGAGCGAAGGCACGCGGCGGCCCGGTGTGCGTGTGGAGGAGGAGTGCAGGGCGTCGCAGGGCCGATTAGGCAGGGCCGCGGGCGCGGGCGGGCAGGCGCTGGGTGTTCGCGGTCCGGGTGCTCTGGCCGCGCTCTCAAGGGAGCAGGAAGACGGCAGAGGGGGAGTGTCGCAGGACGCAGGGGCTCGCGCGCTCGCAGATGTGTTACCCCAAGGTGCGCTGGGGAGAGGCCGGCATGGCAGGACCCAGGCGCGCGGGCAGGCGATGGCGGACGGCGAGGGGCCAGAGACGTGAGGCCGGGGGCTCGAGGGTGGTAGAGCGACTGTGAGAGGAGTGGCCTTGCGATCATTGGCAGCGGCCGGACTCGACACAGTGGCACGGCTTCTGGAAGGACTTTTGGAAGCCCTCAGGCGCGCTTCATTGGCCGCTGCGATGGAGCGCGGTGGGTCGCCTTCACGCAGCGCATCGCAGCCTCGGTGCGCTTTTGCTCTCGAGTTGCCTCGAGCCCATGCCCAGGACGGCGCCCGCGCGCGCTTGGCTGCAGCGCGAACCTACACCCGCGGTCTCAAGCCCCTCGCAGCTGTTATGCCCGCCTGCTTCTGCCTGCGTGCCTGCGACCATCGACAGCGGGCGTCGCGTCATGGCACGAAGCGATCGCTGCCGCCAGCCTTCCCCGCCATGTGGCCACATTTCTAGAAGGCTGCTAGAAGACTGCCAGCCAAACCGCCGATCAAGCACGCAGATCCAGTGGCGAGCGACGAGGCTCGCTACATAGGTAGTAAGCTGTTCTCACGATGCTGGGCGACCTTGCAACACTCATCCGCCGCTGCATCGCAAGTCGTGAATGCTCCGATCTATTTACAGCCGGCCCTACGCACGGAACAGGCAGGTCCAAGTCTGTCTGGCAGCGTCCTCGGCCGCCTACCGCTCGCAGCGGATGGCTGACGTGGATACAACGTCCGCAGAACCCCACACGACACCCTCGCCCTCGCCCTCGCCCTCGCTCTCATCGACAAGCAATGCACAAGGCACAAGACCCGCTCGGCGACGCAATCCAGGGCCAACCCGCTCGTGGGGCGCGGTGGCGAGCTGCTCGGTCCAATGTCACCCAATCACGCGCGCCGCTGCTCTCTTCAGCCTGGCGTTGCCGTCACGCACAGAAAATCACATTCCGCAATTCATCGGCATTGATGCGCATTGCGCGATCTTCGTCTGGTCAGCTGGAACCCCGGTCCCAATCTCGCCTGCCCGTCGCTGTCTGATTGGCTGAGTGGAGAACACCCCGGAGGCTGCTTTCGGCTGTTTGTCTCACAAGAGCATAGTCGTGATAAACACTCGAGACGCCCAAAAAGACATGTTCGGGCCGCACCAGGGCCAATGCTTCACATACAGAAACAACGCGTGTTGATCTTGACCCGCTCAACGGATCCTACTCCCACGTCAACTTCAGCGTCGGCTGTAAGCTTGCGAAACGAGGCGTGCATGAGTATAGCGTGCTTCGAGCTGTCGAGGTGTGACACTGTACTGTATAGCCACCGTACACAATCCACGAGTGGTACATAGGGAAGGCACCTTGACAGAGAAACACTGTCGAGCCCCTTGACCTTGGTTTCGGCAAAAACAGGATGCAAGTCCGACGAACCATGCAAATTACACTCATATCAACATGTCAGCTACTCGAGTCTTATAATGGTATATCCCACATGCCGTGCACGCCCACAATGCAGATGTACCGCCGCGCCATGAACGCTAGTGCGCCAGATCAAGTGAAAATGTCCTCCATCCTGAGTCGAAACCATCAACTTCAGCCTTGTGCTGAGCTCACAAATTGCGCAAAGAATATCCGCCATTCCTTGACCTTTTCGACCCCTTCGAACGCGCCTGCGAGGGTTCGGAGGTATCCATCGACTACATCCTCGCTGACACCCATGCCCGCAAGGTCCGTTCTTAGCCGTTCGACGTAGGGCTCGCCAACCTTCTTTACAATCTCCGCCTGGAGGTTAGCGACCTCGTAGAGTACCTGTTTCGCCTGTGCATCCTTGGAATTGAAACCCGCAGATGCGGGAATCGACCACACTAGTGGCGAGAAGCGCTCCACAACATAGTTTTCGAAGCCGGGAATAGGTCCTGTAGCGGGACTTGTTGGACTTGTATTGGCGCCAGGTCCTACTTTGTCTGGCCCACTCCATACCGACGTCATGCGAATGAGCACCGAGAGGGCTAGGCGAGCTGTTGGATAATCCGATGTGTCTCTTGCAAACGTGTCGATTGATGTGATGATGGTGTCGAAGGTTGTCTGGTTGGCGTCGCTCACAAACACAGACCCTAATCCATTCCCTAGCACCACGGATATGAAGTTGAGATACTCTCGGCGGAGCTCTGCCAATTGGATTTCATCGTCAGTACCGGATGGACTAACTGCCAAGGCAGTGAAGATGCGCTGCAGTAGAGGCGTGAGGACCGTATCAAGTATACCCGCAATTTCTGCTTTGAAGGTATAGATAATTTGACCCAAAACTTTCATGAACGTCGAGATTTCATCCATAGACGAACTAAGAGATAAGAGTCCCTCAATCCAGGACGGGATTTCCTGGAGGATGCGCGAGCCGAGTACTAGCATATGCGGGAGAATGCGAACCGAGCAGCGTAGCGGATCGTGCTTGATGAATTGAGGGACTTGAGAGCAATGAGAATGGCTTCTGATGCCTTAGCAAACTCATCTGCTACTTCACTTTGTGGAAGTTCGCTATTGCTAGAGGGGACCCAATCCGAGTATCCGCGTGCAAGGGTCCCGATAGCCATGATGATGTGATGAATCTGGAGGATCGACCGCTCATCACCGTTCTGTGCCTGTGGCAAAGTTTGCTCCAAATCGGCGAAAAGCGGACTCATGATAGTCTGCGCGTAGAGCTTCTTATTCTCTGTCGAGACGGTGCCCGAGGAAGCAATGCATCCGACAGCTTCGAATAGGTACAATTGAGAATTGAACAGAGCATCCGCGGATTGATCCTCTTCGTCGGATGACATGTTATCCCCGGAATCTTCTGGTAACTCGGCTTTGATGGTGAGAAGGTCACCAATGGCTTGGATAATGTCGTAAGAGACGTTGCCAAGCTGTGCTCGTAGATGCCGAACTAAACGCTGGAATAGATACCAAGATCTTGAGCGCACCTTGACGTGATTGTTGTGCGTGAGACGAACAAAGTTTTCGAGCACTTTAGGAATTTGATGTGAGTTTTGTTCGAAAAACTGGTAATACCGAACGCAGATTTCCATGTATTGCAATTGTATGGAAGGGTGAGGGTAATTGGCAATGTCTAGTTCAGGTTAGAGTGTACTCTTTGCTAGAACGACGCAGAACTCACCAGCATCTAGCATGTTATTCATCATCCCCACCAGTCGCTGCGCAGCCACGGAAGATGGTTCGCGTTTAGCGTACAGACCTGAGTTACGCATGGCCAATTCTCCAAACAGGAACATCTCGTATAGCGCCAGGTCCAGGTCGCGCCAATCTAATGCAGAATGGCCGCCCGCGGACAGTCGACTGAAGGTATCGCTCACGACGCGGCTTAAAGTCTCGATGTAAAAGTTCTCATCGATGGCTGCTACTGTCAGTTGCAAGACGTGCAGCCTTTTTCGAAGATCTTGGAATTCGGCCTCGTCCGTCTGTTCACCCTCTTCGCCCCAGGAAACCGCCTCGTCGTATTTCATCTTTGCAATTATGGCCTCGAGCACAGGAGGAAGTATGGCCGCGTACTGAGATGGTAGGGACCCGGTCTTCTTCTGCAGCTTACGGAAAAAGGTAAGAAGATCGGTCAGAGAAGGAATGACTGTTGAGCAGACTTCGTCATATTGATCAGCGAAAAACCTCAACAAGTAAGGGGTGAACAATTGAATGAGCGCGTCGGCACGCTGACGAGTCTGCTCATCGTTGTTGTCCTTTTCCAGGATTTTGACGATGTCGAAGACGATGTTATTGACAAGTTTTGCTACGGTCTCGGCGAGATCATTGTCATAGTCGGGTGTGCTCTGGTCGGCAAGGGCCGGGCTATTGATGAGCTGGCCGACAACCGAGCCAAGATTGAGGAATTCAATCAGTTGTATCTTGTCCGCAGGTCCCATCTTCTTGCTGACAATCTCCGAGAACGTATCGATTGCGGCATCTCGAACCCTTCCTTCAGGGGTTTCCGGCGAGGATATGCCCTGTTGGCCTGCCATTTGCAGAAAGATCATGATCATGCTCTCGTTGACAACAAGCGAGATATCGATCCAGCTGACCCAACGACCGATGGTCCTCAAACACATCTCTATGAGACCCAGGTCCGTCTCCCTCCACTTTGCCAGTATTTCTTGCCAGGATAATGAGATTTTCTGGGCGTCGCGCTGGCGAATGAGATCTTTCAACTCTGTGTTACGCTTCTTTTCGTCTTCCTGTCTTGCAACTAGAACGTCTGCGATCTCGTCATGTACCTGGGCCAGCAGCCGCAGGTAAACTAATGTCGATGTGTAGTTGATGCTGCCAATGGTAGCCTGGTCGCCAGCTAGCGCGCGAAAGTCATCGAAGAACGATTGCCATGAAGACGGGTACAGAGCTACGAAAAGGTAGGTGATAGTCTGCATCAATTTGTTTTGTAGGTGGCCCGCATCCGCCGAAGAGCTCCCAGATGCATAGGTTTGTCGAATATAATTCATGAGAGTATCTTTGATGTATGACAAGCTCTGGTCGTCCAGACGATGCTCCTGCATAGCATTGTTTACGAGGTCGAGCGAGGTATGGCGAATGATCTCGGACGCGCGAGGATCGCGTGTGAACAGCGTAAGGCCTGCCTGCCATGCTGAGCCTTCGGTGCGCAATTGATTGAGGTATTCTATCGCTTGCCCTCGCAGCTGCTGGCTTGAGGTGGGGTCAGAGGCGATTTGGATCGCATTTTCGACCTAGTAGAACATACGGTCAGAGAAGCTCAAACACGAGGGGCACACGTTGACTACCTGGGCTTCCATGTCCCCACCGTCTCAGATGCAAGTCGATCTCAGTTCCGGTCGGATGCCACAGAGTTTACGCAAGCAAAACAACCGAGACAGTGGTACGGTGTTGTGTTTTCCCTTGAAGCTACCGGGCCATCGGCGAAAGCGCTGTTTGCATTATAGATGTTGTGACGGGCGGTGAAGGCGGAGCGCGGGGCAGTAGGGCTACCTTGGTGGGGTAAAATAATCGCGTTGCAGGTAATGCAGGATATCCGGAAGGCAGCAGCAGTGTTGTGACAATCACCGGAAGCAGAGGCAGAACCGTGGTCTTTGTTCGCGTGACGTGGTTTGGGTTGGGTGACGGCTCAATGAATCAATTGTGTGCCGTTAGGCAGGTGGAACCCAACCATCATTTCGCGCACGTGCTAGTCGAATTTAAGCAACGTGCCGGCCTCACAATTTTGCTATGGACAATCTTTGTTTCACATTCGAAAATCCGTTGCTTTATCTACTGTATCTGTGTTTGACCCTTCTCTTTTTCAGTTCTCGACCCCCCCAACGTCTAGCTTTTGACACACCGCGCTCAAAGGTATCGATGCAGAACGGTAGTTAACACTTTTTATAGTGAAGGCGATACTAGGAACTACATGGGCTATGCTTTGCTTGGACGTCAAGTTAGGCTTGTGTGTCTCACACTTCCATTGCTTGCTGTCCCCGTTGTTCACCGGACAACACGAAAGAACCATAGCAGTTGGTGCAGCGCTGTCAAATGCGAAATTCATCCGCTTAGCTTTTGCGTGAACAAAAGTGGTGAGTCCGTTAGAAAAGTGGTAGTAGTGGTATTCTATTCACAAATCCGTGTCCACTGCATGGGAAATAGAAAAGTTTGTGATATTTTACATGAAAACGGGTCGTCAACGAATACTAGTCGCCCGTTCAAAGCTTTCCCTTCGATACAGAATCGCTTCTGTAGCGGTTAGTACGTGATATAGCTATGCCTAAAGACAGCTTACTAGACTCCCAAATGCTTCGCCGCCCATGCTACGTGGTCATCTGCAAATGTAGCCATGAAGTAGTAGCTGTGATCGTAGTCGGGCTGCAACCGTAGGTTGATGCCCTTGTCGTTGCCTGCCTGCTTAGCCGCCTCGATGAAGTTTTCAGGAAGAAGCTGCTTCTGCTTGTAGAAATTGTCGCCAGTACCCTGCGTGCCATTAGGACTTCGTTCCGAAAGTACAAACACAATCAGCGTTAACGAACCACGTCGATGAGGATGTCTAATGGACCCTTCCACTGCTTCACCAACTCGGTCGCGTCGTGCTCTTTCCACTTCTGCTGCTGGTCCTCGCCGAAGTAGCCCTTGAATGCTTTCTGTCCCCACGGAGCATTGATGGGGTTAGCAATGGGTGCGAATGCGGAGACCGACTTGTACTGTCCGGGGTTCTTAAGGAACTGATTCCGGTTAGCTTGACCTCGCACTGTCGCAATTGCCGTACAAGTGTCAGGGCACCATGACCACCCATACTGTGTCCAGTAATGCTGACTCGACTGCCGTCGAGCTCCTTGAAGTGCGTGAACAAAGCTTCTGGGAGCTCCTTTGTGATGTACGAGTACATGTTGTAGCCCTTGTTCCACGGCTCCTTGGTTGCATCGACGTAGAAACCGGCACCGGAGCCAAAATCGTACGCATCGTCCTCACCCTCGATCTTCAAGCCCCCTGTTTGAACGATCAGATATAATGAGAAGAACATGTGTTCAGACACTCAACATACGTGGGCTGGTGTCTGGGTACACAACAGCAATGCCCTTCTGGCTAGCACCGTGCTGGAAGAAGCCCTTTTCGGAACAATTGTCACCCGTGCAGGTCAGACCAGACAAGTAGAACAGAACGGGAACCTTTGCGCCTGACTTCAAAGCTTGTGGAGGAAGGTAAAGATTTAGTGCCATGTCTGTGCCTGTGCTGGAAGACTGGTGCTTCAGCTTCAGGAGCTTGCCTCCGAAGGAGGCAATGGTAGCTGTGGTTTCGAAAGACATGGCGATGGCCGAGCGAAGTGCGCGGAAGAGATGCGTGATGGCGGTATAGAGGTGGTTTTGACAAGGAGCAGAAGCAGGCACAATTCGGGGCGCCGTCTGGTTTTGTTTTGGGACAGCTTTGTGACGTTGGGAGCTCCCAGTGCTGCTAGACGCGGGGCATCTTTCCCCTCGCTCGAACCCCACCATGCCTAAATTGGGGTAAGTTTTCCATCACTCAATCGGATCCGCTCCAAGGCCCGCTGTGCACCAAAGAGGTGTGATAATTCGGTCTTGATTCGGAGGGTATGTTATAATGATCGCTGTTACGCCGATTCGCCGAACATGCTCCGTTTTACCTCCCCGAAACTCCGTACAGAATGCAATCCTCGCGCAGGCCCACCTCTAAGTTCCCCCCACAACAGAAGCGTGTGTACCTGAATACTGTGCGGTGCAACAGCATACGCATTTTGGAGTCCGACATAGCCAAGACTTTTAGTTGGCTGTGTCTACAGCTTCCATGCATCCCCTAAGTCAAGAGTTCCTCACACGTCCAATCCTCGTAGCTATTATACTTTAGTACAGTCCTCGCGCATTCGACGCAGTTGCTTACAATCCATCGGGAAGATACCGCCGTACAACCAAGGGAATCTTCTTCTCGCGCAACTCCTTCTGAGCAATCTCAAGAGGATCCGTCATGCCCTCTACGTCAATGAGGACTGGGGCGTTCCCGCTGCATTGCATCAGTCTTATTCCGCTCTACCTTTAGGTTCTAAATGCCTACGCACCTGATCTGCAAAGCGCGAGTTCCTAATATACGCGCCTTTTCGTATTTGGTCATGTATGGAGTCGTCGAGCGTTGGTCGTTGGGCACCTTCTTTGACTTCTCTGCGGCCACAGTATTCTTTTGCGAAGATTTGGCTGCCGCTGCCGCGCTGGGGTCTCCGCTTTCAACGATGTTGTCTTGGTCATGGACGGTCTCTGGGTCTTCCTGCTGGCCCTCGCCGTCCGCGCCGTCGTCGTCATAAACATCTGGCTCTGCCTCCTCGTCGTACACGTCGACTACATCACTAGAGAAGCAGAACAGTCAGTGCTGTTGTTCTTTTTACGCATGCGCGCAACGCTATGCTCAAGGTTGGGAGAAACGTACTCGTTGTAGCCTCCCGCATCGTACCCATCATCGCCTCCGTAGTCAGACATGATCGTAAGCGTGTATGTGTGTGCGCTCGAGCGAAGCTAGGATTCACGACGGATATGACGGTTGTTCGTCTGCGTGGGAAAGGACGAGTGTGAGTGCAGTGGATTCTGAATGTCTCGAACAAAGATTCGCGGAGCACGGGCCTAAAACTCTAGGAAGCTGCGACCGAGCCGCGCTAGCATGAAATGCCAAGATCTCGTCTCCACTGATTTTTTGTAGCCGGTTCAACTTGCCCGATGGCTCCCACTTGACAATCAGGTACGCCTTGAACATGGCAGCCAAACGCAAAATTGCAGAGTCGAAGGTTGCATCTTCGAGCAAGAAGTCTCGTACTGGTATTTGCATCGCTCATTCCGTATATGTCGCCCTTTGACAAGCAGAACAGCAACAGGGAGCAGCGACTCCGCCGACG
Source organism: Paraconiothyrium sp. Pb-2020 (assembly GCA_022419385.1). Lineage (NCBI taxonomy): Eukaryota > Fungi > Ascomycota > Dothideomycetes > Pleosporales > Didymosphaeriaceae > Paraconiothyrium > Paraconiothyrium sp. Pb-2020. The sequence continues at coordinate 4,014,483 of JAJUBI010000003.1, read as the reverse complement.
CTTCCGATATTGAAGCCGACCCTAGCGTGGAATTCGATGCTTCCACAGATCGAAAGGTCAACTTCACAGATAATGGCAAGAAGAGAGCGGACAGCGAGGCGAAGAGATCATGGAACTACGTCTGCGACTTTGAGGGCTGCGGCCAACGCTTCAACCGGCCCTGCCGTCTCGAATCCCACATGCGCACCCACACCAAGGAACGCCCGTTCGCCTGCCCACACGAAGACTGCGACCGAGACTTCCCTCGTAAGGACCATCTCCAGAGACACTTGACGCACTTCCACGCCGTGCCCGAACGAAACTATGTATGCCACTGGGAAGGCTGCGGCAAGACTTTCACTTCGAACGGTCGGCTGCAGCGACACAAGGAGGTGCACGACTCCAAGTTCTATTGTACAGGTTATCCGCCCTGCAAAGAAGCTTTTCGGAAGCAGAAGACCCTTGACGCACATGTTAAGACGGTACATCTGGAGACGAAGGCATACCCGTGCACTTTCGTTGACCCCTCGGGGACTCTTTGTACGCATGGATACCAGACCGAGAACGGGCTACGACGGCACATGACTAGTGCTCACAGCGAAAAGGAGGAGCCTCGCCACTTCTGCATGGTCTGCCCTGCGCCTGGCACTGATTGTGATATGATTGAGTCTGCTAACGGTGAGACGGTACCGATACCAAAGGAGCCTTTGTCCTTCTCTACTGCCGCTGAATTGCAAGCACACGATGTAGAAGTTCATCCACCTACCTGCTCTACCTGTGGTCAAGTATTCAAGAACCAGTCAGCCTTGAACAGCCACTTCAGAGCAGTGCACACAAGCCTAGAAGACCAAGAGCTATTCCAGTGCCCACACGAAGATTGCGGCAAAATGTTCAACAGGAGAGGCAATTTGAACGCCCATGTCTCGCAGGTCCACGAGATGCAATATCGCTTCTCGTGCACTGCAGAGGCCATGCAACAGTCGAAGCATCCTGATCTGAGCGGCTGGAGTGGGCATAATGCATGCGGCAAGTTCGTTAAGACCAAGGCAGCCTTAGAGCAGCATATCCGGACACATCATCTCGGCCTTCCCAATCGTAAAGCTACGCGAAAGGCTGCGAAGGCTCGCAAACGATTAATCCCAGAACCCTCTGCGCTTACTCTGCTCACCGGCGTTGGCTACGATGACGGCCGGCCCATAACCTGCTTGGTCAATGGTTGCCCTAGTCGGTTTGCAAGGGACCGCGATCTCAAGCGACATGTAATGGCCGAGCACAACTACACCGATGCTGACTGTGACGCTGCCATCCTGGAACGTGGAGCCGCGCGTGGCGAGCAGTTCTGGATCGGCGGCTTGGACGACTTCGATCCCATGTCCATGAGCGGCTCTACCGAGCCTAGTCTACCGCAGACGCCGATGCCATATTTTGGTGATCATCAAGCTATGGAGATGGATGTGCAAGGTCCCTTTGGCACTCTGAACGAAGCGCCCTTGGACCGGATGCTTATGGGCGCAGACATGGTCGATTTCGGAAACATGGATGTGGATCTGACTACCCTCACAGCTGAGGGAGATAAGGGCTTCCAATTCTTCTTGGATTCGGTCCGACAATTCAACGATCAAATGCAGGGCTGATTGTACAATGCAAGCTAGGATGCGCGTTACCTGCTGTGGTTTAATACAGCGCGCCTGAGACGTTAGGCACCTCGCCTTTTATGCGTTTATGATTTGACAGAGCATTGATTTGAGTGATTTTACTGGAATGAACGGCGCATCGGGGTATCGGCGTATTCAATAGCACTTTCATCACCCTAGATACCCCTCGTAGCGAATACTTGCAAAAAGTTCGTTGATCTTGATAATGCTTTCCTATCGAATGCAGCCCAGTGCCATGCTTTACCCGCTAAACAAACACTAAGGATACATACATTCATCAAGAATTATATAAGTCTCTACTCCGCCACCTTCCCCTCAAGTCCAAGCCCCACTCCAAGTGACTGAACCTCACCCTCATGCTCGCCTTCATCTTCATCGTCCCCTACATAGTCCTCCAGCCCTGCATTGTCACCTGCTTCGTCACCGCCACCATCGTACCTCTTCCCTGCATCACCAAAGTCAGCCAGAGCCTCGCCATCATCGGAGTCGTCATCCACGAAGACCCGGCTTTGTCTCCTGAGCTCTGTAAATAGATTACCGCTCCGATTCGGTGATGCGGACCCTGAGGGCTGCAGTACGTGCTGTGATGGGCGGAGCTCAATCATCGAATTCGGACGGAAATTAGCGTGAGGCGAGGCGGCGGGTGGCGAGACTGATCGTTTGGTGCGAGGTCGGACGCGTAATCTAGACGAAGATGAAGCAGCCGGTCCATTCGCATCTCGAGGTGATAGCGAAGACCACCAACCGCTAAGGCGCTTGCCGAGTGAGGGACTTCCCGGTATTGCTGGTTTACTCGGGCCCTTGACTGTATCTGTATTTAAGTGTCGTGGCGCCTTCTTCTGCTTTGTCGAGAAGGAGAATCCCAGTGGGAGATCGACGGGCGACCCAGGTCGCGAAGGTCCGGCGCTGGACGATGATTCTGAACCAGAAAGGGGATATGGCGCAGCGTTCTCAGACGGGTCATTCTTCGGACGTTTGAGGAGACTTTGGAGGTCGTCTTCCGAGAGCACAGATATGAAGCCGCCGTCATGGCCGCTTCTGGGACGGAACTGTCGCCGACCTTGTTGAATAACATGCTCCAATTTTGCGCGATTAGCGACGAACTTGAGACTTGGGAATGTGCACTGTTGTCCGACATGTATCATGCGCGCCAGACGTTCGGGCGTGGGGTCAGTTAAAATGTACAGGAAATCTGAAGGAACGGTCTTTGGCCAGATGGTGATGGTGCCACTGAAGCGTTGCAGCCAGATCTCGCTCCAATCTTGCCCAAGCGGCCGGGGGAGTAGTTCTAGATGACGCAGTACCTTTAGCCACTTGTGGAGGTCAAGCTTGATGTACTGCTCGAGGGCTGATCCGATGAAGCCGCCTCGCCACCCGCGCCCCCGGCGATGAGTAACTGGACGACCAACGGTACCGCGAGAAGAGAAGAAGAATATGTTGATGTGTGGATTCACTTGACTGACGATGGAGAAGCGGACGTTGAAGTGCAGATTAAGCGCCTTGAGAGGTATATCAGTCCGCAAGCTGCCATCTTTCCATTTGTGGCCAAAGGAGTAAGGGGACAGAGTGCCGTCCTTGTTCTTCTTCATTAGTACGACAGGATTGAGGATACCAGGTACTGCCGCACTGGCAAGCACTGCTGACCATATCACGCAATCAGGTGCCGTTAGATAGTTGGCGAGAATCGTGGGAGAGTGAGGGTCACTTGGGACGCAAGAGACGTTGAGTATGCGACCAGTCCTCTGATATGCTTCCTTGAAGGTCATGCTTCCTCTAGTGAACCACGCGCAACGCTTCGCCCAGTCGACGCTGTCAAACCGGGCCCCTGTTTGGCGCCATCTCTTGAACCAGACCCAAAAGGTGTCGTGACATGCGGTAATACGGTTTGCCAGGGCAGGGACAAGCAGCTTCTTCAACTCATCGTCAGTCCTAGTACCTAGCAAAGCCGCGACAAGCGCTCCTCCTGAAGTTCCCGTAATGACCTCCGGCATGAGTCCCGCATCCAGGAGAGCTTTCGCTACACCAAAATGGTAGTAAGCAAAAGTCGCTCCGCCCGAAAGACACAGGGCAGTGCGCCCGAAGTTGGTGCTTAAATGCTTGAACATGGCCCTCTTACTCTCCTGACTAAGCTGGGATGTTTTCAGAAGGAATGACAGCGACCTTTCCGACTCATCGGTAAAATCTTGAAGAAGCTTCTTGGTGCCGTAGTACGTCTCCGACCATAAACGAGGATTCTCCATCCCGGCGAAGTTGTTCTTGATGCAGGCCTCGAGCAGACTTCGTAGCTCATCTGCCGCTTTTTGCTGACTCGTGCTCCGTCCTTGCTCCTCCATTTCAGCTTTCTGTCTTAGCCTTGCCATCTGCTGAAGCACCCTTTGTATCGTCTTGCTATCGTAATATGCATAATCTGGCTTTTCTTTCCACGCATCGTTGCCCAGATACGCATCCAGCTCCTTCGCGCCCTTTATCCAGTCTTCATAGGTTTTTGCTTCCTGCAGTTGGCGCCGCAGTCTTTGGCGCCGCCCGCGCCAAGTCACCGAATGTTCGTACGTATAGATGTAGAAACGTGTAAGCACGTAGGCAATGCTCAAGAAGGCTAGCCAACCAAAAACAAGAAGAAGGAGCGGGTATTTGAGCACCTCGTAGAAGATGCCCTCTCGTGTCTCGTCCTTGCCCCGACGCGGTGCCTTTTTGGACTTTCCTCGCCGCTTCTTCACTCGTTGATGTACAGGTCTCCAATCGTTGAGCGCTGTAATGAACTTTTGCGGTTCGGGTTGTGGTACCGTAAGGTCTTCGGTAGACGGCGAGGTCTCTGGAGCCTGCAAAGCTCTCGTAAATTCGGCAAAGTCTTCGTCCGCTATGAAGTCGTTGTCGAAGTCGGGAAGCAGAGTCGGGTTGAACCCGTCGACAGAGTCGGGCTGCGGCCCATCGGTCTCTTTCTTGACGTCAGCCATAGGAATTTCTGTGTGGTGCAAAATGCATCGTAATCGAAGCCCTTTTTGCAGTGTTGTGAGTGTTGGATGTTCGTCCCACGCGCGGTTGTTGAGGTACGTCACTGGGGGTAGAGTGGCTCGTGCTCCTTCCTGAGGTCAGGGTCCACTCGGTTTTATGCGTCAGTCTTCTCCTGTGCGTGACTGATACACCTCATCCAAGATGCGATAGTAAGGCCAGGCATAACTCGGCGACTTTCAGACTGACCATCCGCACAGGTGAGCCGATGCGCGTGCCCCTGCTTGCCCACTATGGCGTCTTTCGCCCTGCCCTCGCTCGTCCTCAACGGCGCGCACGACGTTTCGTTACTTTAGCTATAGAGACATCTTGCGACGACACCTCTGTAGCGGTCCTCGAAACAAAAACGCTGGAAGATCCTGCCACGACCGTAGCTCAGCTGCACTTCCACGAGAAGGTCACTTCCAACAATGCAGCCTTTGGCGGCGTTCATCCGCTCGCCGCACTCGAATCGCATCAGGAGAATCTCGCCAACTTAGTGACCAAAGCAATACAAAAGCTTCCCGGAAAAAAGAGGAAACCGGATTTTGTTTCAGTCACTCGGGGACCTGGCATGCGTTCAAACTTGTTCACTGGGCTCGACACAGCAAAGGGTCTCGCTGCAGCTTGGAAGGCGAGTAGACATGCTCGAGATACGCCGACGCACTGACACTCATGTCCTTTAGATACCGCTTGTCGGCGTTCATCACATGCAAGCACATGCATTGACACCGCGCTTGGTCGCGGCCCTTGATGCAGCCGAACACCTTTCGCACGCACGGGATGTTACACCCCACAGAACTGAAGGAGAAATCGTTGCCACGCCGAACTTCCCGTTCCTGTCCGTTCTTGCCTCTGGCGGCCATACGCTCCTCATACATTCGGCCACGCTTACCAGGCACGACATACTGGCAAGCACGAGTGACGTTGCGGTTGGGGAGTGTCTGGACAAGGTAGCGCGCATTGTGCTTCCACCCGAGATATTGCAACAAGCTGGCGGTACTATGTACGGTGCACTTCTAGAGCAATTTGCTTTCCCACAAAACCGTGTTGCTCATCGGCATGAATCATCGTTCACCGCCAGCGAATTCTGTCGGCGGTTCGAGTCGCAATATGAGTATCTGGTTCCGAAGAATCACGAGGAAGAAATGCAGCGGAATCTGACTAAGTGGGGATGGGCCTTCAACCAACCACTCGCCAGAGCAGGAGGCGGGTCGAAGAACAAAAGTTTGGAAATGAGCTTTACGGGCCTGATGACCGCTGTGGAACGTGCTGTTCGTTATCGACACGATCAGTCGACTGGCAAACTCACTAATACAGAACGCTCGCCTGATGACATCGGCCTGGAGGAACGGCGAGATATGGCCGAATTTTCCATGCGCGCAGCGTTCGAACACATTGCTGCACGCTCCGTACTTGCGCTACAATCCACTCCTGCGACGACCCTTGTCGTGGCTGGTGGCGTGGGCGCCAATTTCTACCTTCGCTATGTGCTCGCCAGTAAACTCACTGCCCACGGGTATGGCGACGTAAAAGTTGTCTTTCCTCCGCCGAACCTCTGCTCGGACAACGCAGCAATGATCGCTTGGGCTGGGACAGAGATGTATCGCGCTGGATATCGGGATAAGCTTAGCATTCGCGCGATACGCAAGTGGCCCCTCGATTTGCTGCTCTCCCCACCTGTTGAAAAAACCGCTCCTCGATGTGCCCTCCCCACCTGTTGAAGAAACAGCTTGACCATGCTGCCCAGGATAGAGTTCTTTCTTGTTACCCCTTGTGAACGGTATTGCTTCTATGTAAGAGCATATCTGCACTGCCTGTGGCATAGGTCTTGCTGATAGGTAAGCAACACTAAGCGACCACCTTCGACGACGAGCGAGTGCTCTTCATTTGTCTAGTGTAGCACTCATCTGCAACATGGAGCTACCTATTCGTAAACGTCGGCCCAGTCAAGCGCGGCAGGACCACACAAACGGTAATTCGAGAGTGGACAATTGCGTTAGGGAAGTTGAGCGTGCCAGACAGGGAGGACCCATTTACAGTCGCAGTTAGAAGCCGTCACATCACGTGCCAGCTCTATCCAGGCATGAGCTCCAGGGAACACTACTAGAGCGAATTTGTCGTTGGCAGATGTACATTGCGGGGGTTCGTAAGTAACAATACGAACGACTTGCCGAATGGGGCAATGTCATTCCGTTACGAAACCTTCTGCGACTACAAGACGGCTGAAAACGAGCCTCCAGAGGTTCTAGATCGTTCTCCGACAGATACAGGAAGTTGCTGATGCTCATGATGCAGCGTGGGCTTCGATCTGCCCTGCAGCTCGCCAACGCTCAACCCCAGTCACGACATTACTCGGCCGCAGCCGGGTCGCTCGCGCAGCCTCATGAAATATACAGCAATATACGTATACAACCAATACTCTATTTTACCAGCCTTCGTGCCCACTTTGTCGAATCACTTTCTCGTTTAGTTTCTGGCATCGGAACTACAACTAAATATAGGTCTTCCAATGAAGGCACGATCAAGCATCATCGTAGTTCCCATGTAGCGAGCTGCCCTGGGTTGCAGCTCGAGATGCATCGCTGGACCTAGAACCAGGAACAGAAGCCGCTTGCCTCTCCACGGACCGTAATGAAAAATTTCCATCTGTGACACGTGAAAGAGAGCTCAAAGGCACGACAGTTGAGTTGGGCATTTCGTATCTTTCATTTGTTGTATAGTACTTGGGTTGTGTGACCTACGCATGGCGGTGGTCGAACGTCATATAACATCCACAGCTCTCGCTGGCCTAAGACCATGTAGATCAGCGCCTGCTTCCGATAACAATCGAAGCGCTTCACGATGGCGCCTGCAAGGAATGCCGTGCTTGCTTTACTAGGTCTTATTACAAGGTCAGCAAAGCCACTTGGGATGTTTGGAAACTTCACTGACCTCGAAAGCGTGTGCGCGATTCCCGCTGCCCTACCTGAGGCTCAGTTTGGTATTGGTCCACCACATTATTCTATCAGCTGGGATGCTCCAATCCCTATGACGACCGGTGACCCAGAAGAGCCCGAATACCCTACGCCGACGCCCAGCGACGAAATTTCTCTGGGTCAACCATCAGCTACCGTTAGTTGGGATGGCCCTTCCGTACCTACGGAAGATCCAGAGCCTGAGGATCCGGAGGACCCAGAGTACCCTCAACCGTCTCCCACCAACATCATCAGTCTCCAACCACCAAGTTTCTCTGTCTCTTGGGATGGACCTCAGCCACCCAAAACATCCAGAAAGCCGTGGCCACCTCGACCTTCCCACAAGACATCGACCAAGGGCTTTGTAAGTGCCTCTGTGAGCTGGAATAAAAGGCAGGATTCTCCATCTTACTCAATCTCCTGGGATCCCCAGCCTCCGAAGACGACCAGCAAGCCGTCATGGTGGCCATGGTGGCCGCCAGCTTACACATCTACGAACGGTTATGTGAGCGCTTCTGTTAGTTGGGGTAAGCGACAGGAGGACGAGCAACCAGAGCCCACCAATTTCCCTGCTATCCCGGAAGAACCAGAAGAGCCGGAAAACCCCATTAGCTTTCCAGCTCCGCCCGCATTTACGCCGCCCAACTCCGTCGGCATTCAATCTCCCCAGGTTTCCTTTAGTTGGGGCAAGCGCGAGGAAGCTGCCACTGCACCATCGTATGGTCTAAGCAAGCCAACCGCATCTGTCTGGGTACCGAAGCCGCCAAAGACCACCACTAAGGCATGGATCTCATGGGGCAAGCGACAAGAAGATGATGGTCCTACGGAGGTGTTCCCCCCTGCTCCGACTCCCAGCGACCAGATTACCCTTGTCAATCCCACACCGTCTATCTCGTGGGGCAAGCGCGATGCCAAAGCGCAGCTGCCTACATATGGCCTCGGTTTTCCAACCTTCTCCTTCGGGCTTCCACCAGTAGCACCTTCCTCTGCGTACATTAGCTGGGGCAAGCGCGATGATGACAAGCACCACACGACCTTCGTGACACATACTCGCCCGATTCTCACTACCACCGAGTACATCCCGACATCCGCGCCCAGCGCCTGTCCCACCGTGACGAAAACCATCGTCCCGCCGTGCGTCCCGCCTACGTGCCCGCACAACTTCGTCAGCTGCAAGGTGGGTGGAGCACAGGCGGTCGAGGTCAGAGAGATTGAGAAGACCATCGTGACGGTCACGACGGTCGCGAAGCCGAGCTGGAAGCCCACGGCTACGGTGAGCGTGTGCACAACGAGTACGGCGACTATCAATGTCGGGTGCCCGACGTATACCTGTGTGCCGTGGGGAGACTGCCCATAGGGCGCAAAGGCGGGATGATACCAGTGCCGGCGTGCGGAAGGGTTTCTTTACATTGAGCTAGCTGATCGTCACTCTCGCTAGAAGTGAATTTCATTCTGTTGTTCCAAATTGCTGAAATGTGTTCGTGCATGAACTTTCGCTACTTCAAAGACGGTAAAGCCTGGAAAAACCGTATGGGATGTCGTAGGAACAGAGAAACTAATAATAGTACAGTATCGGATAACGCACTTCAAAGACCCCTACCTCTCCTAGCACTCATTACCCGGGACCGGCCTTAGTACATCATGAGGACCGTTCCAGGAGACAGGGTATTACTTTAGCCTACTCGGTCGTGATCCGAGAGCAAACATCAGAGACAACCATTTTTTTGATCAGTAACGGGATTGCGGCTTGCCTTGAAAGCAGGGAAAAAATGAGGCGCGTTTAGATTACGACGCCTCGTTCTTTGGGGTAGCGCTACGTCGTTCGAGCTTCTTGGGTTTCTTCTTCGCCTTTGGGGTCTCGTCTGGCTTTTCTTCATTTGCTTTGGGCGTTTCTTGCGATTTCGTCTCTTCTGTTTTTGATGACGACGAAGCCTTTGGCTTTTGGTCTTGGTTGGGGACAGCTTTGCGCTTGACCTCTCCTTTCTTCGGTTCCTCCTCAGGTAACTCCGATTCCGGCGGATCATCGTTGTCACTGATCTTCCTCTCTGCAGACTTCTTCACTGCAGTAGGCTTTTGAGGTCCGCCTCTTAGTTTGGGCATACCCGTTGCCTTCTTTTCTCCTCCCTCTCCACTTCTCTTCTTCGTCGAGTCCAGCTTCTTTGGCACACCCTTTTTATTCTTGCCCGAAGACGTAGAAGCAGAAACATCCTCCTCAGGTTCCTCAACCATGAAATTAGCCGCCATGCACCTCCCGCCGTTCTGATGTCCAATTTCATTAGGACAAGCGCTCAGCACAACGACAATGTCCCGCTCCGCGCGGAGACGGACGTAGCTCCGTTTCTTGCTCTTGGGCTCTTCAACTTGAAGCTTTGCGCCTTTGGCGCCCGAGCCTTCGGATTGCGCGCTTGTATCGAGCTGCAAGGGAGCGTTCATAAAGAGATGCAAAGGTGTGGGCGCAATATTGACCGTGATGTCTGCGCCAACGGCTTTGGTACCTTTCAAGCCGGCCTTTTCGTTGAGTTCACGGAGTGCGAGGACGAGATTCTCGGCGCAGCTGCCGTGCTCTTCGGGTTTGCCAACACCAAGCGCGGCGTACATGTTTGCATCGCAGGCAGCGGTCAAAGTGTCATGTGCGCCTGGCGAGGTATCTTCTACGAGAGTCATGAGGGGATTGCGGAGGTTGGTCAAAAGAGTGTCGTTGATTTCAGGAACGAGGCGATGTGTTGCGGCGCGAGTGTGAGGGAGGGACAAGTATTCCATAGGAGGCTGGTTGTTCTTTGAAGGGTTCATTTGGGAGTAAGCATTGTAAGCAGCGTATAGAGATGAGGCTGTCCCGGAACCGCTGGCGGCTAGACATGTCGAGTCAGTCATGCGAAATGAACAGTAATAACAGCAAAGGAACACTTAGACATACCAGCTAGTGTACCTGCACCTACGGGTGTCTTCGAAAAGTCGTAAAGTTGCTCAGCGTAACTTTTATTCGGGTCCCAGCTATTGCTCGACTTGAACGCGCTGACTACACCTTGGGTATCTGGCATCTGAAGGTTGGGCACGTAGCTTGAGAAGCCCTTTCCGGTTGGTAGGTATGATGACCACTTTTTGGAAGTCGCCTCATTCTGCGCTTCCTCAGCCTTCTCGTCTTGTTTCGCTTGGGTGCCAGTCTTATTTTGATGTTGATTTTTGTTGCGATAGGGAATGGAAGGGAGGTAGGAGGACCACGTTCGCTTCTCAGGCTTCTTTCCAGCGGACTTACTGGATTCAGCTGCATCGGGGAGCGCTTGCTCGGGAGGGTCATCTGCACCTTCGCTGTGCTTCTCGGCAATACTATCGGCCTTCTCATCCTGTGGCGTGTCTTCTTTTTTGCTGGAATCCGAACCTTCGTCGCTGACCTTCTTAGCCTCTCCCTCCATCACATCGTCTTCCCCGTCCTTTCCCTGCTCTTCTCCCCTACTCAACTCCTCCTTCAACTCGTCAACCTGGCTCTCAAGCTCCTGTTTATCCTCTTCCTCTTCGCCCTCCTCAGGTGGCGCACCCAGTCCGAACGCCCATGTACTAACGACCTGCTTCCCGTATGTGTTTATGATTTTAATCGTCCTGCCCCTCGGTACGAAAGTGGCCACGCCATTTCGCGCAGGTATAGTTTGAAGTTCACCTGACATATCTTGCGCCGCGAAGTCGCTCTCTTTTTCCCGATCTGATTTCGCCTTGCGCTGCTTCTCGATAGCGGACAGCACAGAGACGACGGCGAGAGAAGCGACGGCGCGGCGGGTGGGCAGTTGGAAGCGTGGAGGCGCCGTTTTCGCGATGCCAACTATACAGAATGGTTACGGTATGCGCAACGCAGTCCGCGAAGTATTGCAAGTGGATCAGGTATGATTAGCGCAAGGATATAGACGTGGTATGATAGTTGCAGCACTGAGTAATGGGAGCAGATGCAGATAGCTACATTTCTAGGCTTTAACGGCGCATGACGTATGAGCTGTCGCGGCATGGAGAGCGTGTCTAGACCCAATAGTTCCGCAGCGGGAATGTATGGAAAGCCGGCCTAGAACGAATAATCGTCATATACCATAATGTTGTGACCGGTGACGCCAGTGGCTCTAGCGTCATGGTGCAGCCACGGCATCGCTTCCCGGTTTTGGAAGGATCACGTGCCCTTCGTAGGACCTTGAGGGTCGGCAACAGGCTCAATGAGCAAGAAGCGATCATAAGTCGGATTTTTGTCTTACTTCAGCTTCGAGAAATCGCGAAAAGGCGGGCCCTTCACCTTACCTCTCGAATCGAAACGAATGCCCTCCTCCTTTAACAGTTCATGCTTTCGCGAAGCATACTTGCCTTCCTCGCCCCAATGTCCACCGAATCCACCAAGCGTACCATCTGCAGCCAAGATACGATGGCAAGGTACTTCAGGGGCAAAAGGGTTGTTTCTCATTGCGTTCCCAACTGCTCGTGCGCAGGTTTTATGTGACGTTTGGGTGATATAGTCGGACATCGCTTGATATGTGCTGTACCTCCCTCGCGGGATCTGGCAGAGCATACCGAGTGTTTGCTTCCGAAAAGGTTTAAGTTTAGAATCGACGATCCGCTTCAGCTGTACGTCCATGTCCAGATCGTGGGATGTAGCGAAAGCCTTCACAGGGGAGACCTCCTTCTTTGGCGACCCTGGTGATGGTAGGAAATAGGTCAAGATGTTGCCACTTTCGCTCCGTTTCGTCTTCTTGCTCGCCGCATCAGCCTGAGCTTCTGACTTGCGCTTTTTTCCAGGAGCGTGCTTGCCGCGCAGCTTTAAACTTCGCTCATTGAGAGGATTAATGTCCTCACTCCCATCGACAATCGCTTCGGCGAGTTTGATTGCATCCTTCAGCTGTTGCTCCGACATGTTCTTAATCGCCGGAGATTTGACGACTTCCGTCCATTTACTGTTTCTTCCGACAGCATTGTCCAGTATAATGCGTGCGAAGCAGTGATCGAGGTGGACTGGCCACTTCTGCTTCTCATCTTTCGCTTTTGCCATAGCTGGTAAGTCCTGGGCGTACAATTCCTTCCATCTCTGCTGCAGGCCTTCCATCTCGACACCTCAAGAATGCCGCTTTTTACATCAGAACCCTAATGGTGAATTATCTGTCGTCAAAAATACATATATCGGTCGAGAAATGAGACTGGTGCAAGTACGTTCATTGATGTCATACCGTGGAGCTTTTGGAGCTTTGACCACCGCTAGTTGAACACATGGCTGTGACCCTCGGACAAAACAACAAAACAGTTTTAGCAAGATATGGATGCTTATCCTTGTATCATGTCATGATAAAATTTGGATTGGTCGGTTTTCCTTAAGATAGGTAGCATTTGCGTCAATTTCTGATTCAAAGCTCTCTCATGCATGCACGAGGAAAGACCAACCCGGGGACTGAGCAATACCGTACCCGAATAACTTACACCAGATACAAGGACACTTGGGCAGTTCGGCAGAGCTTTTAATACTTTCAATCCTACCCTGCAGCCGTTCATTGTACATGCAGTCCGAACTTTTGATATCTTCATTCTTCGTAGATTATTGTCAAAACACCATCAAAGTCCACAATATCCAGGCCCTCGCGATCCGACTGGATAGCGTAGGCGCTAGTTGTCTCAATGTACTCTTTGTAGGCCTAGGCGTCGAGTTAGAATTCGCTAATGTCCATACTTAAGTTCGATGTCCAGGAGTTGAGAACTGCTGAACACGTCAATAATACATATCGAAATTGACTGGCTACACATTGATGCTGATGCCAACTGGCTTCACGCCGTCAGTTGCATGCTCGGGATCCTCAGGAAGCTCCAGGCCTGCCCACTTCCGCATCCGTTCCCTGAAAACTTCGTAATTTGCTCCCACCCTGAGCAGCCTCATGTTGTAGAAATCGTAATTAGAACCCGGTCTCCGATAAAGCTGCCATTTTTGCAAGCCGTAGTCCACGATCAGATCGGCGGCCTCCAGAACTTCAGGCTCGATATCTTCGACGCGGTACTTCTGCCCTTGGCCTGTGAGATTCGCACTGCTTCCGACCATTAACAACCCGTCTTCATCGTTCAGCCTTCCAAGCTCGGTGAGGAATGGCCCCTCTGGTATAGCGATTCCCACAGTTCCCTCTTTCGTGCAACGCTCCAAAGTCGCAGCGCTGAGTTGCTGTAGCCGTGGATGGTCTACTCGAAGTTTGCCTACAATTCCCAGCGTCGCGCCCATATCTCTCGTCAAGACATGTGTCAATTCTAACTTGCGTTGGTGCTCTTCTGGATCGCCCGAAAGAATGTGTAGCTGACTGTGCTGTAGATAGGTTCCCACGATACCGAGCGTATGTCCAGGTCTGCGTTGTTTGGCCGCGAAAGCTCGATCTATACCTTCGACGCTTGCTGATAGCAGACCGTAGCCTACATCTGTGGGGACGACGACAACACCGCCGGACTTGAGCACCCTGTGAACTTCCAGGGCATCGCGCTTCACATTTGGAAGATGGCCAGTGACTGGAATGATGCGAGCTTTCATGCGGGTGGGGTCCATTGTGTGATGGAGGATAGTTGTGATTGTTGGATGGCACTTCTTGAGGCTGTTGATGTTGGTGTTTAGTGCTTATTCGTGGACCACCTGATGCAAATGTTGCTTGTAGATCCCACGCGCTAGCCTTTCGGCTTGAGCGTTCTGCTAAACAAAACACGAATATCCTTTCTAGTGAAATGAGATATTAATTTACTGCTACGATGCAAAGCCACTGAACGTACTGTCACTCCCTGTTGTCGCTACAGGACTCCACGGTAGAGTTGGACTCTTAATGTACCGTCTCGCCACTAACTTTGGTATTCAGACCTCGCATACCGACCAACGAAACAACAAGTCCCAGCATTCCCAGACCAATGCAGCAGAAAAGACCTGTCTAGTATTGGGTAGCCAGCGAATGACCCTGCTTGATGTCGACAGCATCCACGACTGCAGCCGCTAGCGCGAGACTGACACCCGATCCAATCTGGAACGCGGTGTTGACCTGTTCGTCTAGTCAGTACGAAGCAACAGAGGCACAATCATGAACACTTACTAAGCCTCCACAGAGAGATTTGACGTTCATTGGTACGGCACTAAGCATGATGTTCGTGATGCAGATGTAGCAAATGGAGACTCCAACCACGACCATGACGGATGTTGGCATAACATACTTCCAACTAAACATTGTCAGCGTTCATGTACTACGAAGTCTCTCTTCAACTTACAAATTTGGGTCTTCAGCAGGCATGAGACTGGCTGGTACAGGTGAAGCCGCGGTCAATACCATGCCGACCGTCATGAGGTACCGGACGTTCATTTTCTTCATCCATTTGGCGAGAACCATGTTGGTAGCAAACCCTGATGCGCCCATAGGGAGGAAGCGGATGGCGGTAGCACCAGGTGAGAGTTTCGAGATTTCTTGCGCTTGCAGCACGGCGTAGTAGATCACCGTTTGGTAACTCCCATATAGCACTGCCGTTGTTAGCCATCATCGACCCATGTTCACTCATAATATTCACTTGCTCACCAAAACCAGTAATCCAAAGCGGCGCGAAACTCTTGATCTTCCAAAGTGATAGCGGCATGATCGGGTTCTTCACCTTCTTCTCAATGCAGACGAAAACGGCGAGCATGGCCACCGAAATGATCAATATGGCGATGATGTAGCCCTTGTTCCAACCATACTCACCGCCGCTAGACAGAACAAACGAAAGCAGAATAAGCGCACTGGTGGATAGCGCTGCGCCGGGAATATCGAGACTGGGTTTTGAGCTGCCTTCCTTCCTATCCTTTGGTAGAATGAACCATCCGGTAATAGCTAGCGGTGCTGTAACTGCAACAGCGATCCGAAAGATATACCGCCATCCCAGTGCTTCAGTGATGAAACCACCGAAGAGAAGACCAGCGGAAAAGCCAACCGCACCAGATGCGCCGAACATAGTTAGGGCCACGACACGCTCACTTGATACGAAATGCGAGGTGATGATACCGATAGACGAAGGTACGGTCATAGCTGCACCGATTCCCTGTAACGCGCGGAAAATGGAGGTCTGTATGAATGACTGACTGAAGCCGTTGGCCAATGTCCAGATCGAGAGCCACAACATTCCAATGACGAAGGTGTTCCGTCTTCCATAGCGGTCTGCTAATACACCCGAAAACAGGAGGAAACCCCCAAATGTAAGAGTATACGCAGATAGTAGCCACTGCAGCTGTGCTGAAGGGACATTAAAATCCTTCTGAACCTTTGGCAAGGAGAGATTGACTGCAGTCATGAAGATGTTATCCATAAGCTGGGCGCCGCATGTGACGATGAGCACAAGAGTGCCCTTCCATGTCCGTATTGAGCCGATATCCGGGTAGGCATCTTCTGAAAATATAAGAGGTCGTGCTGAGGTTGAGCGCGGCGTAGCCCAACCAGGTGTTGCAGTTCCAGTAGGACTCATCCATCCTCGTGGGGTCTCATTGCCTGAGGTCGATGCTCCAGGTGTTTGCGCGCCGGCAGGAAAGAAGGACAAAGACTCGGACCTAGGAAGATCCGTTTGGAAATTGACTTGTTTCTTTTGAAAGTCCGGAAAGTAGGAAGAGCGAGCGGCGATACTTGCGGGTGTTGGTGGTTGTACACTAGCATTCGATCGTGACCCCTCTGTTACCACAAAGGAGCGCCTTCGTTGTCCAGGCGCATAACCTAACTCGATGGTAGTTTGAGTAGACACGGCGGTAGTCAAATACCGTCTCGTGTCACAACCAAGAACGACTAGAAGCTCGCCAATCAAAGAAGAAGCTCGCCAATCAAAGAGGCGTAGAGATGTCAAATATAGGATTACGAATTCTAGGGTAATTGGCTCTATTATACGCATGCAAAACCGTTTTGAAGATATGTAGCAATGTTGATGCTTACACGGAACCGGTGCTAGGTACAGTATACTACGACGTAGCGGCATACCAACCTTATCAGTGCGATGGCAATACCTGGCGAGGATTCCATCATCAGAAACTTTTGTGCAAGGAAGCGGGCTCAGAGTGGGCCCTTGTTGGGCCGTGATGCCAACGGCGGATCCCTCTTGTTCGAAAGTTCGCCGAAGCCCACGCCATGTGTCCTGCATCATCGCACAAGTGCATTGCCACTGTAAGCTAAAAGAAAAAATCAGAGAAAGTTGAAGATAGGTGAAGATAGATGTATTAGGAGAATCCCAGCGAAGATGGTGGGGTCGAGTAATTGGGCGTGGCATGACTCGTGATCCAGTGTCTCATTGCTGCAGCTGACTCGAGCTGAGCAGTATTTGTCGCGGAGCCGCAGATCCCGCCATGTTGGCATGGTTTTATCTGAGTGCAGCAGGCATTATCAACAACTGAAAGGCCACAAGTCGACCTTGTACACACCCGCGTTTGCATCACCTATCCGAAGGCGACATACTGTGACCGAGCTTTGATGTTGCAGCTGTAGTCACCTCACATCGGCCAGTCCCGGATTTACCTCCAAAGCATGTTGCTTAAGTACCTGTAGTCAACCCTCTACTATCATGTAGAGTACTCAACTTCTTCTAAGCAACAGGCCGATGGGTGCGCTCTGAATGACCCTCTGGACAGCGACTGTATACCATTCAGGTTTGCGCTTCGCCCCGTGCCATACTCACATGAGTAGAAATCACCCGTGCCCCGGTCCTAAGGGTACATCTTCAAGGCGCCTCTCAGTGGGCGGCTGCGTTTTGGAGAGCCATGTCCGCGCACCAGGCTTGCTCCGTGTCGGGGTAGTATCGAGCCTGGTCTTAGATGGCTTTGCCGCGAAACGAGACCTTGATCGCATTTCGGTGGTAGGGCGACTGTAGCCTTCGCGAAGGTGGTACGTACTCGATCTATGAAGCAACAAAGTTATACCAAGAGAGTAGAGAGATCGTGCTCATTAAGTGAGCAGGGTTTAGTGTCTTTCAGGAAGGTCACGGGAGGAACGACCCAAGGATACATCACGAGCCTCTCCATCTGTGCCTACGGTACGTAGAGGGCAGATTCTAAGCAAGAGCCAAGTCTGGTGAAAGAAGCATTGCTAGAAGAGATGGGCTTAATGTTCGAGCAACGCGATACATACCTGACATAGCTGAGGGATATCTCCGCAGCGATGAACTTCAAGCTTTGTGTTGACGTCCGTTGGTGGGGGCCCGGTCGCAGGGCAATGCCGAATCACATGTCGCAGCATACTCACATGGGCCACCATCTGGACGTTAGGTTTGACTACGGTACATGGGGGACAAAAGTACGTCGACGCCGACTGTGTACACCTGCGCTTCACCTGCAGCGTCGCCTGCCTTTTGTGGTCCTCCGCCATCGGTCCCCAGTCGTGGTTCCCTCCTTGTGGGCAAACGCCGACGTCTTATTGGCTCCTCCACCAATTACTTTACAGCGCAATATGCTATCACCGCGCACACGCAGAGACGCAACGCCTACCGTGTTCGTTCTCAGAGATCCTCTCATTGCTATACCTTCGCATTGATGCTATTTTTTTGATTGCACCCGCCTCTACGACTTCTTTCCCGACGCACGTCTCCTACCTAGCCCCGGCCTACTGATTGTAGCCTACGCTATGGCTTGAGTCTTTCCTCGGCGCAGTGTTTCCTAACAGATCAATCCTGCAAGAGATAGCTTAGTGCCGACGTCGATCGTTATGTATCGTGCGCCACAGGAGTGAGAGACTGTCCACGTGCCCCAACGCACACATACTTCTCCACACGAGTTTGGCTTCTGTCGGTGTAGGTCCGTGTAAGTATGCTCCTCCCGCTTGCTAGGAGGTAGACTTAAGCCTGATAATCCTGGTATAGCGAGTTCTTGTGATTAGACGGCACATCCATCAGGTCATTTCCTACGTTCCTGGACGTGTATCACGTCAACCAGTCCAGTTGTATAACTGCAGCTCAATCCACTCCATTCTTAGTTGTTTCCGGAGGTCTCAACACTCGAAGCTCATACCGGTCGTCCATCCGTTCGTCACTCGGCTGTCGTACACAGTCCACGCACCACCAAGCCACAAGACGAATAGCAACAGACGTTTCAAACCGGGTGGAATGGACCATATCTCGAGACTGCAATAGCTCTTGATTGGTACTCACTATTGGTTCAAACGGCCAGTTCACAGACTTCTTGTGACTTGCACAAAGTCTTCTTGGATCAACCTCGCTGAACAAGAAAGTCGTGCGACTATTCGAATCGTCCAGCAAACGAATCATCTGCAAAACCCAAGAATCGCATAATTTCGAGGTTCTCTGATAATCATACTACTGAAGGCCAGCAGTGTGGGGCTAGTGCCAAGACAATTTAACCTTGCTCCTCGAATCATGTTTTCCCGCGGTTCTCCTACGTCGTTGCACCTTGTGTGGTTCACGACAACGATGCAGACCGTATTGGCGGCTGCTGAAGTTGACTTCACTCAATATGTTAATGTTTTGTATGTTTAAGTCACTGGTCGTTGAATTGGCGCTAACAGTTCGTAGTATGGGCTCCACTGGAGGAGGGAACCGGTTCCCTGGAGTCGCAGCTTGTGAGCATCCCCATGCTCATTCTTCTGATCAGTAACCGACAGATCCATATAGCGCCCTTTGCGATGGCGAAGCTTGGACCGGATGTGCAGTCGGGATCCACAGATGCGTACTCAGGCTATCTGGCCAGTGGCAACGTCTGGGGCTTTTCGATGACCCACGAGTCCGGCACAGGCGGTGCGCCGAAGTACGGCGTCGTTTCACAGATGCCAGCTCTTGGTAATGTATCAAATCCATTAGCGGACCTTTCGCAGGCGCGTGCATCCGCAGACGAAGGACAGATTGGTTATTACAAGACTACTTTGAACAGTGGTGTTACAGTTGAGCTCTCCGCAACCGAACATGCTGGTTTGTATCAATATACGTTTCCGAGTGGCAGTTCTCCCACAATAGTCGTGGATGTGTCACACGTTCTGCCAAGCTTTAGAGGTCTTGGATGGGAACAACATTATACAGGAGGAAATTTCAGCTCGTTCTCTGACGGCCATTATGAGGGTTCCGGTACCTACAACAATGGTTGGAACCTCTGTGAGTCTTCCCGAGCGTTCTCGTACCCAGTCATATTTTTATCATGACTCCTGAAACCTGCACTGACAAGTCATAGCCCCGGACTGGACTCTATACTTTTGTGGAAAGTTCAACCAGGAGCCGATAAGCTCCATGACTTTCTCAGGAACGGGCACGACATTGTCTTCGTACGACAACACGGCTACGGTCTCTGGGAGTGAGCGTCTGGGCGGTGTCTTCACATTCAATGACGCCAACCTGACTTCTAGGGTCGGAATATCCTTCATTTCTTCAGAGAAGGCATGCCAGAATCTTGACAATGAGATTCAACCCCAAACCACGTTACAGTCTCTCGTCACGAAAGCAAAGAGTGCTTGGAACAGCCAGATTCTGTCGAAAATTGAGGTGGAAGGCGGCAGCGACGAAGACACGCAGCTTCTATATAGCTCGTTGCTCGGCATGTGTAAGTGAACAAAGATGATTCAATTCGAGGCTTCCATTGATTGTTAGCCAACAGTCATGATACCTTCGAACAAGACGGGAGAAAACCCAGAGTGGACAAGCAGCGAGCCGTACTACGATGACATCTTTACATTGTGGGATACCCATAGATGTCACACTGCATTATTCCAGATCCTGGAGCCTGTTGCCTACGAAGAGTTCATTCGCTCACTTATTGATATTTGGAGGCACGACGGTTTCATGCCTGATGCTCGCTCGTCCAACTATAACGGGCGTGTCCAAGGAGGGTCTAATGCTGATAACGTTCTTGCGGATGCATATGTTAAAGGTGTAAGAGGCGCAGTCAACTGGGACGATGGATTTTCTGCCATGCAGACCGACGCAGAGAAGACACCACCGAACAACAACGATCCAAAGTCTCCCGAGTCATCCACCAAGGAAGGTAGAGGCGCGTTGCCTGACTGGTTGAGATATGGCTACATCACCCCGTCATACAATAGAGCCGTCTCTCGCGCAGTTGAATATTCAACCAACGATTTTGGCCTCTATCAAGTAGCCAAAGGCTTGGGAAGGGACGAGGACGAAATGAAGTATCTCAACCGATCACGTAACTGGCGCAACCACTGGAATCCCGCCGCCTCCTCGACCAACCATTCTGGTTTCATGGTGCCTCGCCGCGCTGATGGTACCTTCGTTACACAAGATCCTCTGTCTTGTGGTGGCTGCTACTGGGGCGATGCATACTACGAAGACAATCCTTGGGTGTACAGTCTGAATGCTATTCACGATGTGTATACCATGAAGGAGTATATTGGTGGTGACGAAAAGTTCATCGACCGTATCGACAAGCTATGGGATTTGAACATCTTCAATGCAGGCAACGAGCCGAGCTTCACGTCCCCGTATCTATACAATTTCGTCAAGGGCGCTCAATGGAAGACCGTGGAGAGAAGCCGTGGGATTGGGAAGCTCTACAACTCCGGTGCAACTGGTCTGCCAGGCAACTCGGATGCAGGCGCCATGGAGGCTAATCTTCTCGTAAGTCGGAATGCTTACCTTGGCGTGGCGTTTGTGTGCAGCAGCAGCTCCGATCACCTGCACCACCTGTATAGCGCGGCTGTCACCACTAGAACCCCATGAGGCCCTTCCACGCTTTAGATCTGGCCTTGGGATCTCGCTGACTATTGCACAGTGGCAGATGATCGGTCTATATCCCATGACAGGTCAAACAACGTTCCTAGTCTTGTCACCGTGGTTTCCAAAGCTCACAATCATTCTCGGCAATGGGAAATCACTTAGAATCACAACGACGGGAGGGAACAAGGACACTGCGTTCTACGTGCAGAGCCTTAAAGTCAACGGAGAGTCGTGGGACAAAGCGTGGGTGAGCTGGGATGATGTGTTTGCAGATGGAGGTACGATGGACTTCATATTGGGATCCAGCCCAGTGGACTGGGCGACCGGTGAGCTGCCGCCTAGTCCTGCATCGGCTGATACAGATGGGTAAGAAATGGTAGTCGCATGTTGTCGGGGCCAAGAACTGATGGTGGTAGGTATAACAAGGGAACAGAGCGGGGCTTTCTTATTATAATGTTGTTGGGCGCTTGTTTGGTCCCGCCGAGCATCTTGTACGCAACCGCGTATGCTCGCGCAAGATCGAGGATCAGGTTATTATGAAAACGAGAGTCCTATGACCACAGACAGTATGAGTTGCATCGTGCATCCGGCGGTGTGCGTAGGGGCAAACGGGCCGCTATGATGCATCTCAACGATTGGTCAAAGCTGGTCTTGAGATGGGTCGCGGACTCTGGGCGCACTTGTACCCACACAAAGCCACCGAGCCGTCAAAGACGCATGCGTCCACGCCACAAAATGCGAGTGCATGATTTCGCGTCGCCCAGCGCGCCTAGTTGGATTGCGGCAGGACTTTCCCAGCTTAGGCATCGCACGAGACCCTCCATCAGCGCCGACACGTGAAGGGTGCCCACCAGCTATCCTGGTTCTTCCCGCTCGCCAAGGTCGCCATAGCTCCTCAGCCCCAAGGCCTGGACTGGACGCCGGGTAGACCGCGCTTAGATCCTTCATGGCCCGATAAATACCTGGAGTAGTCCCTGCGCCTGTTCTCTCCACCCCACGTTAGGTGCCTCCACGCTTTCAACCCCGGAGCCGCCTGTCTGGAGAAGCCATGTCGACAATATCCTCCGCCGTCGCGGCGGCCACGACCGCGGCAAAGGCTCCGCCACAGGGCGGCGTGCTCGAAGGAACCAGTCCCGTCCAGATCGATCCGAAGAATCCCATCATTCTCTTCATTATCCAGGTTAGGTTTGCAAGTTTGACCGCACATACCTTTTTTAACATTCACTAGGTCATCATCATCATCTTCTTTTGCCGCGCTCTCCAATGGCCTCTGAATAAGCTTCGACAGCCTCGTGTTATATCAGAAGTCATTGGAGGCATATTGCTAGGTCCCACAGCCATGGGCCGCATCCCCGGATTCAAGGCTGCCATATTCCCAGACGCAGCGATGCCTCAATTGAATCTGGTTGCCAATCTTGGTCTGGTGCTCTTCCTGTTCATCATTGGACTCGAGGTGGACCTACGCTTCTTGGTCAGCAACTGGAAGGTGGCATTGAATGTGGGCATTATCAGCATGGCTATTCCTTTTGGCCTGGGATGTGCCATAGCCGTCGGACTCTACAACCAATTCCGGCATGAAGAGGGTCTGGTGCCGATAGATTTTCCCGTCTACATGCTCTTTATCGGAGTGGCCATGGCCATCACTGTAAGCCTCAATGCATATCTTTTGTAGCACGTTGCGCTGACTCTTGAAGGCTTTCCCTGTACTGTGCCGTATTTTAACCGAACTGAAATTGCTCGACACACCCGTGGGCGTTATCGTCCTGTCCGCGGGTGTTGGAAACGACGTTGTTGGTGAGTCAGCCCCGTGATACTTGTGCTCCTGAAGCTAACGCAGCTATCTAGGCTGGATCTTGCTTGCGCTCTGTGTCGCTCTTGTTAACTCCGGGGCCGGTCTCACGGCGCTATATATCTTGCTATGCTGTGTTGGATTTATCCTTTTCCTGGTCTATCTTGTACGACCAGCCTTTATCTGGGTCCTCCGCAAGAATCGAGCGCTGCAAGATGGGCCCAGCCAGGGCATGATTGCACTCACTCTGCTGCTCTGCCTGGCATGCTCTTTCTTCACTGCTATTATCGGTGTTCACGCTATCTTCGGCGCATTTCTGGCTGGCCTGATCTGTCCGCACGAAGGTGGTTTCGCAATCAAGGTTGCTGAAAAGATTGAGGATCTGATTGGGGCCCTATTCTTACCTTTGTATTTCACGCTCTCCGGATTGAACACTAACATTGGTCTCTTGGATAGCGGAATCGTCTGGGCCTACGTTATTGGGGTCGTGTGTGTTGCTTTCTTCTCCAAGTTCATTGGTGCGACAATAGCAGCGCGATGGACTGGCATGTTTTGGCGGGAATGCTTTGCGATCGGGTCGCTGATGAGTTGCAAGGGCTTGGTTGAGTTGATCGTCTTGGTAACATTTCGTACACGATCCGTAGCGTCAAGGGCTAACACGCGTAGAACATCGGGCTTCAGGCTAAGATTCTGAGCACTCGCACGTTCACCATCTTCGTTGTTATGGCGCTCATCACGACCTTCCTCTCGTCGCCGTTGACGAGTTACTTCTATCCCGCATGGTATCAAAAGAAGGTTGAAGCCTTCAGACGAGGCGAGATCGACTGGGATACGGGCAAACCTCTCGACGGCACGGACAGCATTGCAGATGTTGCCTATTACGACAAGGTCTCCTCACAGAAAATCAAGCATCTTACCGTCTACCTTCGTTTGGACAGCATGCCCAATCTCCTAGCCTTTGCGTCCCTTTTTGGTGGACCGAACTCGCAGTCAAAAGCGATATCGCATCCAAAGGCTGCGGAACGGTCAGCTAGCATGAGCAAGAATCCCGGCGAGGCCCCTGACGAGAAACCGAACAGACCCGTGGAGGCATACGGACTACGTCTGTTGAACCTGACAGATCGTGGCTCTTCCGTCATGGCCGTCACTGAGGCTCAAGAGTATACTGCTTACGATCCCGTGGTCAACATTTTCCGAACATTTGGCCGTTTGCACAATCTAGCAGTCAGCGGCGAAGTAGTCGTCGTGCCCGAATCCTCCTTTGCCGACACTCTAAGCACACGTGCATCCGAGTCGGACTTCCTCATACTCCCGTGGAGTGAGACGGGAGGTATGTCCGAGCAGGCCATCATTGAAGATAAGGGGACGAAGAACAAGCTCGCAGCATCCTCGTATACGACGTTCGTCAACGATACGTTTGAGCAATCACCGACCCCAGTTGCTGTGCTCATCAACAAGAACTTCGGCGGTAGCAAGAACAAGGACAAGAAAGAGCATGGGAAGCTAAGGCGCACATATAGCGCCGTCAGCCTGCACAGCAACCGCGAGAAAATGGTCACGGCGCCCATCGCAGATCCGAGCCATCACATATTCTTCGCCTTCTTCGGTGGGGAAGACGACCGCACAGCGCTCCGCCTCGTCCTGCAGCTAGCCGAGAAGTCTGAAGTCACGGCGACCATCGTGCGTTTCGACGTCGCACCAGAAGTCCTCGGTGAAGGAGATTCGTCTGCTTCGTCGGCCGCAAAGGGCGCCGACGTCGTCACCACCACTGAGGCATCCGCGCACGAGCAAGACGACACGTTCTTCGCTTCCCTCAGCGCATCTGTACCCGCCGAACTCTCCACTCGCGTCATTTTCGAGACAGTGTCTTCCTCAGATCCACTTAAGGACGTCGTTGCGCGGACCCTTACCGAGGTTGGGCAAAATCCCAAAAACGCTGGAGATCTGGTCATTCTTGGAAGAAACATTGGACGTAACGGTGTTCTGTCCAAGGGCGGTGCAGACGAGATCAAGCCCACGAGCCCCTCTGGTGCAGCAGCTACGCTGGGCGTGCTCGCAGAGAAGGTCTGGGATAGCAAATCGGGAGCCAGCATATTGGTCGTCAAGGCGGGCATCGCACCAGTAAGCTCGGGACTACTTGCATATAAATGATATTCAAAGGAGCGGTCTAGCGGGCGTTTTAACGAGGCATGAGTTTACATTGCTGTACATACAGCTGGCTTTGGCTTGGATCAGGATCGAGTGTACCAAATGCACTTTCCAGAGACGGAGTATATATCTGTAGATACATGCATTGGCAGATGGTCGGAATGACACGTTCTACATGTTTGTAAACAATTTGTCGATGACTCTTCCTTCCATCGACGTGATGTGTGTTTGACGCTTGATGCTTGTTCTATACCCCGCCCCCTATCGATAGGGCAGCACGCACCCCACAGCGGCGCCAGCCAGCCCTGCAGCCGTTCTCACTCGCCCAAAGGCCTCACTAACCGTCGCGACCCTGGTCACCAAAATTTCCCAGAACGCGTCCAGCGTTCGAACCTCCTTTTGCGCGTCGAGGAGTCACCCCACTCGTCGCTCCTTACCTTCTCACATATACCTAATCGTGTACTCGTAATACCCTCTAGGGGCGTCAATTGATCAACATGGACGCGGCAGTCGCCACAGAACCCATTCCTAAGAAGCGCGGACGGCCGAGGAAGGTGGTGAGCGAAGATGCGCCTGCAATTGAGCCCAAGAAAAGCGTGAGGAAGGCGAGCACAAAGATAACGGCGACCAAGGAAGAGACAGTGAAGAAGGCTGCGAAGACTGCGACCAAGACTACGACCAAGACGACCGCGACGAAAGCCACAAAAGCAACGAAAGCTGCTACAGCACCAAAGACAGTCTCAGCACCGAAAGCTGCACCATCCGCCAAGATCGCAAGCGCGACCAAGACCGAGGAGAAGGTCATCGAGACGCCGAAGGTGGAGGCCAAGCCAACACCTGTCACACCCTCGACAAGCAAGATACTAGAGGAGGTCTATAAAACAGGCACAGTAAAGCCACCGGCCAAAGATCCAGCTCCAGAAGATGCACCTGTGCTGCCCACAGGCGGCATTGCCAATGTAGTCATGGAACAGCCCTTAGAAACTCCTCCCACGCTATCGCAAACAGTCCCAGAAGTTCAACCGCCAGCACCCACACCATCTGCGTCCTCCGCTCCGCAGCCCCACCCACACCCACAGCCATACCACCCACCTCATCGACATCACCAATCCCCCCGCCCCTTCGCCCATTCATCCCCCAATCCGCCCCTACAACCCCAACAACAACCTCAACCGCGAAACCTCTCGCACCAAAACCCACCTCCCTCGCGCGGAGACCAACGACGATCCCCCTTCCCACACACCCGCTCAACCCCTCAAAACCCGCGATCCCCCGCCCGAAACCCATCTCTCCCGAAGAGCTCGAGAAAGCCGCGACCGAGCGGCACATCAACGAGGGCCGCATGCCGCCCAAGTACAAGGGGGCCGCGCGCCGCGTGACGACGATTCTGGTAGGCATACCGGTTATATTGGTGGTGGGATGGGATCTGTACAAGCGGTACGATGCCGAGATACGGACGAAGTTTGACGTCGAGGGAAAGCGCGTAGACTCGTAGACGACGTTCATTTTGTATACGACGTTGACAGTGTTGCGCGCTTGTTCTAGTTGCATCTGGCATACATGTCTTACGACGTCATGTGGAAGTTGCTACGATTTGTCTGATGGATTCTTAACCCATCATCTTGCATTTTGCATACTATACGAGGGCATGCCTCTCGTTGTACATGAACCCACGCCATATCTTATGCATATATTTCATTGTATTTTTCTGCTGGTTGACTACGTATTGGATGTGAAGATCTAACGAAGGTCCATAGGTATAGCCATGATGGCGAGTGTATCGTATCTACCCTCCCTCCTTACACGCCTCTACCCATCCATAACTTCGTCTAAACAATCAAATGCAACTCCGCTGTATGTGCATATGCTGCCAGGATATCATTTTTTGTGCCCAGTCCATCCATCGTTGGTTCATGAAGCAATAAACGCCGATAATGCATCGTAACAAAGGAAATGTCGAATGATAGTAAGTGGGAAGCTAAAACGGGTAGCGACTCACGCATGACGCTCACCACTCATGCTTCCAACCCGACTCTTCTTCTTCCTCGATGCCATACTCCTTGTGCCCGAATATTCAGTCGGGCTTCCCCACCTCGGCGTTCCATTACCCCGGTGGGACTCCCGCATCTTCCGTTGGAAGTAGGATTCTTCCTTTTCCTGAGCACCATCGCATGTACTTGAAGGACTATTTGTCGTGCTTTCCCAGGAATTGATGGGTCTGAAGACAGGCGCGTTGTCCACGGCTACTTTCTCCTCGCGTGATAAGCCTGCTGTATTCAGTGAGGTGGTCGGAGCTTTCAGATCCTCCGGATTGCTCTTCGTATGTTTTAGGCTCGGGATGTTGCTTAGCGGTTGCAACATGCGTTTCGCTTCCTGCTTGTATGCTGGTTCTGCATCTCCTGTCTTTGCCGGTGGGTGAAAGAGTCGTTTGTAGCGCAGCTCGGGAGAGCTTGGCGCGGCGGGCGTTAGATTAGTGGCGCGGTATTGGCTGTTGAATAGGTCCGCCGGGGCAGCTGGCGTATGCGGATGTGACACTGAAGGGTAAGGCAAGTGAGCCTGGCTTGCCGAGAGCCAGAGCTCAGGGATGCTTGGTGGAGGCGAATGTGACAGTGACGGCGAGGATAGGATTTCAGTGGTGTCGGAGTCAATATTATCGGAGATGTCTGCGTCAGTAGGCGAGTCGTCGGCATCTGTCGATGATACTGCTTCGACGGTCGAAAAGGCGACTCTATTGAAATCTGGAGACATAGCAGTCCTCATCGATGGTCGCGAAGGGAGGTACGGTTTGGAGGCAGTCGATGTAAGTCCTTTCCCGCGCGATTCGGGTCGACGGTAGAGATTAGGGGACGTGATTTCTGTAACTGGTGTGAACGGCGCAAGAGGAAGGCCTTGCCCCTCGGAGTGGACATCCCTCTTGTGCCGCTTGAGCGGATGCGCGGGAGGCAGTTCTGCGCCTTGTGATGCTGGGCGGTTGAAACCGAGAAGCCGGAGGTCCGCTTGGCTTTTGCTAAAATGTACATAGGGTAGAATCTTATTAACTGCATCATCCAAGGCCAGCTCCACGGCAACGTGATTCTGTATTCTGGACACTTTGGGCCAAGTTGCCTGCTCACCGGTGAGCAAGCAGCGCAGCATATAATCGGTCGTTGGGTTGCTCAAGATCTTTGGGAAGTTCGTATAGGAGATAGCGGGGAAAATTGTGATGTCGCCGGAGTATGTCTGATTTAGAACAGACCGGACCTTACTCATAGTGTTGGGAAACACTCCCATCTCTGCAAGCACTTCAAGGCGATGGAGAGCTTCCCCTTTCGCGAAGCTGGCCATGTTGTGCATCCAGCCAGGGCCAGCAGAGAACGTAGAATTCTGTTGCTGAACCTCCGCACCTATATCGTTCTCTTCTTTAGCAAGGAAAGGCACCACGTGAGGGTTGACTTGAGAAACGATAAAGTGGTTGACGTTGAACATCTCAGCCAGGCGCGTCATAGGCAGGTCGTTGTCCACCGAACCGTCGATCCAACCTTCGTTGGGGGTAGGATCCCATGGCACTTCTCTCCCGGTTCTCCGGTCTTTGGCCATAAGAGACGCTGCAGAGAAGACGAGAGGGACGGAGCACGATGCGCATCTATCTGAAATCAGCAATGGCCTAGTCAAGTTATGTTGTAGAAGGGGATTTTCAAGTCACAAACACTTACACTGCAGACCAGATCATGACATCCGGCGCCGTAACATAGTTTAGTAGCCTCGGGAGCTCGTAGACGCTCGCGCTCGACACCGTGATATTAAGGATTCTTCGCGTCCGATTGTACGATTCCTGAAACGTGATGTCGCCCAGCATCTGCCTCATGACTCTCTGCAGATGCGAAATGTCAAATAACGATCCATACTTAAGGAACCGCGTAACTTTCTGAATGACCCCCTCTTCTGCACCAGCTTTCTCAAACACGTCCAGATCTCCGTAGCAAAATTCGGTCAAAACGCCGGGAATCTCCGCATCGGTCTTGGAGCACAGAACAGCACAGACGATGCTCCCTGCAGACGCGCCTGATATAATCCGTGGAAGAAGTTCCAAGTCCCACAAGCACTTGACTACGCCAATGTGGTTCATCCCAAAGGTACCCCCGCCGGACAGCAGCAGCGCTGTTCGACCGAAGGATTGGCGAGTACGAAGGAGCTCTTCGGCGACTTTGTGGGGTTTGACAGGGCATCTGTCACCCTGCTTGGCCGCCACCTCAGGAATTGCTGCCAGTGTCTGTACTGCCGAGTCGATGTATCGCTCTATGAGCCTCTTCGTGCCGACATGCGAATGCTTGTATAGACGCAGATCGCCCATGCCACCGAGTCCGCGTGTGAGGGTTGTTCGGACGAGGAACAGCATGCGCTTTACATCGCAGTTCAGACGAGCCTCGTCGAGCTGATCTAGGCGGGCCTTGACAAGCTCAGCATCGTATTCAGACGAAATGTCTTCTTGTTTCCAGGCATCGTTGCCTTCGAGTGTGTCCAATTCGGTCGCCGCGGCTTTCCAGTCATCGTAGGACTCGGCCTGGGAGCAAAGTAAGCATGTGAAAGCGCACGGGTGTCCACACACTCACGTCTCGCATGCGCAGATACAACAATTGCTTGAGAGCTTCTTCATCTTTAGCATCTTCGTCTACGTCTCTGCCCGCACCGAGTACACCAAATGGATCTTTCACGAGGCGAATCAGAGGGTCTAATCGCCCGCCCTGGCGCTGGTATGACTGCTTCTCAACATCCTTCCCTTGCTGTCCTCCTCTTCCTATATGCAGTCGTGCACCACCAGAGAGTAGCGTGTCGGATACAAAGGACATTTGCAGCGAGAGGGATCCATGCGCGAATGTGGAGGAGGTATAGGGCCGCAGGTGGCGGCGAGAAAGTCGCAGACGTGCCCAGGGTGGCGATCAGGGCACTTGACGCGACAAGATGAAGTCAAGCAGGTCAAGAGGCGAAATATCGGTGGGTAGCGCCAGTCGTCGCAGGTTCCGAGGAATGCTCGTCAAAATGTATGCAGGTAGGTTGGTCGGTGGTAGACGTCAGTACCGCAATTCGCACCGGAAGGTGCACTGCGGTTTCAGCTAGCGGTCCAGCTGGACATGAGAATCGACATGTGGTACACGCAGGCACAGGGCGGCCAGCACAGCCAGGCTCAAAGAGGTCGACTGCGTGTGACCCCGATGACGCCAATGCCGCGGGCATGTCCAAGGTGGTAAGGTGCACGCACGGCCCCCCGATTACCGGGAGGACATGGCATTTGACATGTGCCCTACAGGGAGGCCTTCCTCGACATCCGCATTACACGTCTCTATGCCACGAAAACCCTTTCGAATGTGCATGTAGTCAGTCGCCGGGGCTCCAAGTATTCGCCTTGTCAGGAATTGAACATTTCTCTCCAAAGAAGCTCACCGCTCCCAGAACAATGGGACACGGAGCCACTGATCACGCGTGTCGTCTGCCGAACCACACTGTTGTCCTTGTGGGGTGCGCATGCGAAGCGCGGTAAACGTGGGGCAACCCGACATCCAGGCACCATTCGAAAATCTTTGCTCATACGATCCCACACCAGCTATCACGAGGCGCGCGAGCGGACCGCCTGCCCGTAGCCACTAGCCATCACGAGGCAGAAGTGATTTGCTGTCATGCTTTCACATGCCTGCTCATGCAAGTTTCATGCTGAATTCAACGTACCGCTGACTTCGTAGGAACAATGTCGCTGTAAAGGATGAATGGGTATCGATATCGTGGAAATGGATAACGCCAGCAAATACATGCAGAAATGCTTCTCAAAAACATCAACCTAAGCAAGAACTGATCCCCTACATATCATCCTTCCAGGCCAGCACATCATATCCTTTCCTCTTTACTTCTGCGGTTGGTCTGACATGTAGATTCCCTGGCCGCTTGATCTGCGGATCAGGATCGACCTGCCCATGTGCATCAGCCTACTTGTTCTTTCTGTCGTTGCGGGGAGATGATCGCGAGGGCGAACGTACACTCGTGCTTCCCGTGAAAGACGTGGTCCGCTTCAGTCCGAAAACAAAATCTCGATACGGATCACCTGTAGGCTCTGGCGGCATGCGCGGCCCGCTGCTCGTTCGTTGTAACCTTGACCGACGTGTAGAAACACTAGTGGATGTCGAGAGCCCACGCTGTTGTTTCGCAAGCGGAGAATGCTGTGTGGAGCTGGGAGAAGGCATTGAAGAAAGGGCTCTGCTTGATGATGCTGGAAAGGGCTGTCTTGCACGCTCTGTGCCAGGCTTCGGCGTTGTGCTTGTCTTCGCACCAGAACTTTTGTTGAAGGCCGAGGGCAACGACTGTCTGAACTTTCCTTGAGCAACTGGAAGAGGACTGGGTGCCTCGACGGTAGCTTGGCTCCTTTTAGGTGCCGTTGAGTTAGGTACCTCTGCAGTGGAAGCCTTGACCATAATGCCCTTGGTGACAGTAGTCCTCGCAGGGGAACTTCCGCCCAGAAAAGCAGCAGGAGCCTTGGGCATCCTCGTCCCGGTCCCTTTTGCCATCGTAACGGTGCCATTCGCACTTGTTCCACCTTCGAGCTCGTGGATAGCAGCAGCCAACGTCTTCCTGCCATCAACAACACCCTCTTTGTACAGCGTATCCCGAATATTGTCCTTATAGAACCGATAGTAGGGTTCGGCATCTTCTCCGTTGTCCAAACATTGATTTGCGTAGTCTCGGTAGTCTGTTCGGTTGCGGATAATGAAGTCATCCCATTGCCATTTGGGCACCATCTTGTCCTGCTCGTCAAGCTTCTCCATCTGCTTGCATTGGCCCAAGAAATGTCGGATGTCCCCTTTATAAGCGGGATAGGTGGCTTTGAAGGTCTCAAAAACGGTTGTCGATTTGCTGCCTGAAGATATGGAGGTATCTCCCTCCTCTGACGTTGTCGCTGATGGAGCCACCTTGGGGGGTATGTCGGACAGATGTGAGGAATGGACCTGCGTGCGGCGAGAGTCATCAAAGTCGCTTATAGCGTGGTCAGCAACAATTCTGTCAACGTCCGCATTCTGCACTAAGGAGGTCTCGATACTGCTGATCTCAAGAGCGGCATCAATGTCCATATCAACATCTACAGGCAGCTCTAGCGCTGGCGGAGGACTCGGCAATGGATACTGGCCAGGTTCTCTTGTACCACTTTCGAGCATATTTTGTTTCGATCGCGGGCGTTTCGTCGCAGGCGATGATGGCTCGTCATCAGCTGGTTCAACGTTCAGTCTTTCGTGCCTCTCAGTTATACTACTCAGTGCCTGACCAATATCCTCAACGTTGCTGAAGTCGCGTTTCCTAGGTTTAGGTGACGAAGCCTTCGTTGCAGCGGGAGCATCTCGCTTTGATGCATTCATATTGATCATAGCACGCTCTTGTACACTGGCCAGCGGTGCGTCGAATCTGTTATCAGCTTTCTGTGCAGGTGAAGGTAAGGTAGACTGAGCCCCTTGTTTTGCGTCATTGCCAGAAATACTACTGGCTAGAGACGCGGTCCTTTCCCTCTGTATGAAATCTTCATAATGCGCTTTCTTATTTCCATGGAGAACTTCGTCGAAATCGGTCGTTGGCTTGATACCAAAGCCCATGTACTTGGGAATCTTTAATCGTTTTGATGGACGGCGACCTTGGTTCGAAGGGGACTGGTTGAACTTTCGCTTGTCATGATATGGACCAACGACCGAATCTTCCCCTGAATGCGATCTCTGGCCAGACACAGGAGTTGAACCTGGTGACACCAAGGGTGACAGCACATTTTCCGCAACTGTTCGCTCGAGTTCAGGACGTGGGCTTGAGCCACCAGGACGTTTTAAAGGCGACCCCGAAGTTTGGGTATGCTGTCGTTGGTCTTCGACACGTGCGCTTGGCTGCGATGGTGCCTCGTTTGCGCCTTTTCTGGGTTCATCGATTAGCTCAGCGTCAGGGGCAGGCGCGTAAACCGCCGAGTAGACCGGATTATTATCTTTGGACTCAATAATATCCTGGTGACCGTCATACGATGATATAGGCAGTGCAACGTTGGATGGCCGAATCTCGGCGTCACGAGCAACGCTCTTAGCAGAAGAGCTTGGTTCGTGGTAGGTACCATATATGATGGATGTAGAAGAAGTATCTTTGGAGGTCCCACTCGAGTTTTGTTGTTGTACTTGAGCTACGACAATGGCATTCCCAGAGGGGGCTTGGTTCTTGTGTTTAGGGTAAGGCGTTTCTTTCACCTGCACAATCGCTGCTTGCTGGACAGCCGTGGCATCTGGGGCAACGGACCGGGCCGAAATACGGTCGTGTAATCCGCGCGGTACGTCCAGCTCCATGTCCATGTCAGAATCATCCCTATCAGGAACCAGAGGGAGCGATAAGTGATGGTCCATTGGTTCTTCATTGGACGATTGAAGAAAGACAACGCGCTGAGCTTGTTGAACAGAATTTTCTTCTTGAGGCTCACTCTGACTGGCTGTACTCTTGTCCGGAAAACTGGAATCTGGAGGAAGAACAGGCCGGCGCCTGTACGGTGCTATCGGGGATTCGACAGCAGGGGAGCTCGACCAAGATTGGAGGCTATCATCGTCCCCATCAGGGAGATCGTCGTGATCTTCACCTGGCAAACTAGGTCTGGAAGCTGTGATATCAGCTTCATCATCAACCGTGTCATTCTCCTTTTCGGGTGAATGAGCGTTGGAAGCTGAGCTGCCCTCTTCGTCCAGAGAATCGGAGTCGGATGACATAGCTTTCAACTCGAATTGTTTCAACGCCTTCAACAATCCAATGGGTATATTTGCATCAGGGAAGCGATCATTGGTACCAGCCCTGTGCTTTTGCCAACTCGACAGCAACTTCTGTTGTGCTTCAGGCACTCTACCACAACCATCCGCACGGCATGTATCTCTCAGCCACCCAGGTTCCAAATCCGAGAAGGATCTTTCCTCTAAATTTGTGGTAGAATTTTGTCCCAAGTTGGCATTTTTGAGTCGGTCTAGCGACGTGTCGCCTTGCGCGGTGGTTGATGAGCTATTGCCGTTTCTGGCTGCAGATGCAGAAGGCTTCATAATTGTATCACCCCGCGGATAGGATGGTGGCAGGCGTGTTGGATGCATTCGATCGGCAGATGGTAGTGCTGCACGCTCGTCGGGTACGCGGCCAGTTGAGATCCGTGTGAAGCCACCCGCGGAGGGTGCCTTTGGTGCAACGGTATGGGACGCGGTGTTTGAGGAAATATATAGTCCATTTGAGGGCCCTACTTTCGGTTGGTCTTCACGTATTGCTTGTGGCTCAGTATGAGCACCTTCTAGACCTAGTGGGTGTCGCTCATTCATGAGGGCATTTCTTTGAGGGGCAGTACGATTTGAGGTTTTTTTGAGCAGATCCAGCACATGCGTTCGTTTGGCATCGTCATTCGTAATCTCTTGCCGCAGCCCAGTCTCCTCTTCGGTGCTTTTACTTGGTGTACGTATGCGGTGTACAATCTGAGTACCATATGCCATTTGCGTATCTGGGTGATTCTGCTGGTTGCCCGCAGCTTCGCTCTGTTGCCCTAATGGTGGCATCGTATCCTCTCCTTCCGCTTTGAGTTCCACTATGCCAAAGCATTGACGGTCTGATTCGATCCGTATTTGTCGTAATTTGTGCGCAGACTCAATGACCTCTTCGCACAAGTGTATGGGTTTGATGGCACCAAATGGTTCTTTGCTTGTGTCGGCTTGACAGTCAAGATTGACACTGTCGAGTGTGAAACTGATACGATCTCGTTGCGGTCCGTAAGGAGTGTAATTCAGGGTGTATTTGCGCACGGCGAATGGAAGGTCTGAACGTCGTGTACGAAGAGACCGACGACACTCAGGTGAGAGAGATGCCTCGATTGACACGGCGCCGTCAGTGAGAAGGAGTGGATCAGACTGTGGAGTTCTAGTCAGCAAAGGATCCCGCGGGATAAGTTACGGTGCGTGCCTTTACTATGCGCAGACAATATTCACTACGATCCTGGGGGACGCGCACAAAGATGCGCACGCAGCTACCAGAGTCCTCGTACAGACGAAGGCTCGCCCATTCCTCGTCGGTAGTGCCGTCTGTTCTCGTCAACCAAGTTCTGGCGAGATCCAGCTGATACGCTAGTTCTTGCTCAAGCCAGAGGTGGTTCATCCCCGCGCCCGGAGACGCGACGCGCGCCTGCCGAGACTCAAGCGCGCCAACACCACAGAGGGGCAGAGTGGGACGAGCGAAGGCATTAGAGTTGTAGACTCTTAACACAGGGAGTCAAGTCGCAAGA
Source organism: Paraconiothyrium sp. Pb-2020 (assembly GCA_022419385.1). NCBI lineage: Eukaryota > Fungi > Ascomycota > Dothideomycetes > Pleosporales > Didymosphaeriaceae > Paraconiothyrium > Paraconiothyrium sp. Pb-2020. Next base: position 3,979,047 of record JAJUBI010000003.1, on the reverse strand, counting down.
ACTGTGAAGTGCACCAGTGTGGGTGGGTGCGCGTGGTCGACCTCAGTGGTGCTCTTGCCGTGTTCGTGGTAGAATCCGAGCGTGCTTGCTTCGATCGAGCTTCCCAACATATCACACCAGACTCGAGCGTTTGCAAGTCACGCCCTCCTTTGTGCAAAGCACAGCATCATTTACACGCGCACTCGCGCTGCCATACCTTGAAGGTATCAGGTGCGGAGTTCGTTCGGAGGTGCCCGCTTACCGGCGGCTGCGTCATCCGCCGCCAAACCACCACCAGTCTCGAGTGTTGCCTCGAGCTGCGCATCCACACACCTTCTATGCGCCTTACCGACCACCACTGCTGGGTCTCTATATACTAACCTAACGAGAACCCGCCTTGCTACGTTGCATAATTCGCTCTCGCCGTGCCATCGACAATCTTGCCATTCAATCTTGCACTCACAGCGATTCGATTCACTTCGCGAACCATACCTGATGCCGTCCTTTCACAGCTGCCACGACCTCTATACCGTCCTCTCAGGCGAGCAATAACCAGGCCTGCTTGCCACGAATAACCATGGCGCAAGATTCGCGACGTCAGTCTGGGTCGCTCCACCAGCTGCATGCCACGGCATCGCGCTCCGAGGGCTTGACCACCTTCGATGACCTAACGTCCCCGCCGCCCGCGTCCATAACGAACGATGTCAAAAGTTTCGACATGGTACAAAGCGGTCTGAGTGGTCTATACAGCCGCCTGAAGGCCTCGGTCGGTGGCAATAAAGAACAAGGCAACGAGCATCTGGAAGAGGTCATGGGTGTAGGTGCAAAGAACAAGGCGGTCAAAAGACCAACTCTCCCGAAGAGCCCCGCCGGAACAGCTGTATCCTCGCCTGTGGTAGTTTCATTGCCTTCCTCCAGATTGCAGTCTCCACTTGCGCCGACTTTCCCAGAACCCCCTCTCCCGCCTTCTCGCGATTCGAACATCTCCAGTTCTGCAATATCTGCAAAACCTTCTTGGAATGGCTCCAAATCTTCACTTGGAACCACGCGCTCGAGACCGTCTATAACATCCACAGTAGATACTGGCAAGACGGCTCGCGAAGACGAATCCTTCTCTCACAGCCCTCTCAGCACCATGAGCAAACCCCATGGGCACCCTTTGGAAGCTGCATCCAAGAACAGCTCTTCGAGCGGCCTATTATCGGGCTCGAAAAGCAGGGATGCATTGCGATATCGTTCCGAACGAACCAACTACCGGCAAAGGAATGATATGGACCTCGTAGAGCAAGAGAGTGACACTACTGAAGATGATGTAGTGCTTGTAGAAGGGGAGACCAAGTCGAGAGATAAGCCTGGCTCTGCATTTCCGCTGGATGTCGTAGGCGACGATCTCGCTCGGGTCACATCTCGAACAGAAAGGCAATACAAACTACCCTCCAAACCAGTGAAAGAGCCCTCCAGTAATGATTCTCAAACAACTGAAATGCCGCACGTTACTGCCAATGCTCAAACGCCTGTACTCGCGCCTGCGCCGCAACGTCCTCCATTGGTACAAGTTGGGCCGTCCCATCTGCCCGGCTTTCACCCATCACGGATGTCTTCGTCAGATGGCTTGAGCTCCGTCATTACAACCACCACGGTCCGTAGCCCCGCTGTGCCGCCTATTGAAGAGGTTCAGCGGCCTACTATGAGGCCATCTAGCACTTTGTCGCATGTCACCCCATCTCAAGTACCACGAAAACTTCTTAGTCGCGAATATTGGATGAGAGACGAAAATGCGAAAGATTGCTTCAACTGTGGGGATGCTTTTTCGACTTTTAGACGTAAACATCACTGTCGCACATGTGGACAGATCTTTGACTCGAAGTGCACTGTCATTGTCTCTGGTAAGATGTTCGGTCAGACAATGAATGTCAGAGTGTGCAAGCCCTGCGAGGACATAATCCAAGGCAATGGGGACGACTCGTCCGAGTACACCGACGAGGGAGATCAAGCTTCTCTTTATGAGCATGATGAGGACAACAGTGTGGACGGAGACCAATTTGATCCATCAGAAAGCGACCACACTAAGATTGGCACCCCAACCATCAGCATCCCCATGTCAAGAAAGGTGGGCAGTGAGAAGAAACGTCGATCTGCCGTGATTGAAGTCGCTCCGCAGCTCCCCAGACCCAGCTCTTCCCGGTCTTTGCGCTCACTGAGTGGACGGCCACGCTCGTCTAGCCACAAACGCCACCACCAGCATATGCGCAATGTCAGGCATGATGAGAGGGCACCCTTCCACCAGTATCACACAGATCTTCCGCGAAGCCGTTCAGCACTTCCTGCTTTTCACCACGATAACATCATAGATCCGGACCTCGCCCCATTCATGTCGGACGAGGGTTCCAGTGATGATGAACCGGCTAGCATATTTGCGACTCTGCGGGCCGACTCGCCGACGCATCCTAGCATGGATCACGAGAAAGGAGGACTGGGTGGACTCCTCGCTGCTATGCGAAAAGGCAAAGGCAAGGCTGACAGGAGCACTGTCGGCGGCGCCTATGCGCGAGACACAGACACTGCGAGCATCACAAGTCGTCACATCAACCGGCACTCCAAGCGGAGAAACCTTAGCGTCAGCAGCATCACACATAGACCCTCACCTCGACGATCGAAGAGCAACAGTCTTTTGAAACCTTTCGGTGCTGGCTTTAGCGGAACATCGCCCAGCCCACAGCCGGCCATACTACAACCCTCTCCCGCACCGCCGTCTACCTCCAAAATCACTCGCAGTGCTTCTATGCAAGGTGGAAACGCTCCACAGATCGAACTCAATCAAGCAAGCTTGGAACATGTCCGCAGACTGTTGAAGCAAATGTTACAAGACGCCGGCATATCGCATGCTTCGAGTTGGGAGAGGGCCCTTGTTCCCATCCTGTTACAATGCACCGATGATGTTAACCCAGATCTCCACCGAGGTGATGATATCGACATTCGACACTACATCAAACTTAAGAAGATTCCTGGCGGAAGACCTCGTGACACATCCTATGTCTCTGGTGTCATCTTTTCAAAGAATGTCGCTCTTAAGAGCATGCCTCGCAATGTTGCTCACCCGAAGATTCTTATCATCACATTTGCTGTTGAGTATGCAAGACATCAGACGCATTTCATGAGTCTGGATCCTGTCATTGCTCAAGAAAGAGAGTATCTCAAGAACATTGTGGATCGGATCGTGGCCCTAAGACCTAATGTTCTGCTTATCCAGCGAAACGTTTCCGGTCTTGCTCTTGAATTTCTGGAAGAAGCAGGCATCCCCGTTGCCTACAATGTAAAAGAGACGGTTTTGAATGCGGTCGCCCGATGCACCCAATCAAGGCCTGTGTCCTCTGTAGATCAACTGGCTGATCAATCCCGCCTTGGACGTTGTGGAAGCTTTGACGTCAAGACATACGTTCACAAAGGTGCTAAACGGAACTACATCTTTCTGTCCGGCTGTCAGCCGGATCTTGGATGCACGATAGCTCTTCGTGTGAGACGGAGCAAAAAGTCTAGCGAAGCTGAAGCGCATCACGGAGTTCATGTGCTATGTGTGTACAATCTCAAACTCGAGACTTGTCTGATGCGGGACGAATTCGTCCTCATTCCTGTTACTTCGAACAGTGGAACGATAGCTACAAACAACGAGTCGTTGCCTTCACATAACGCTGATGACGCCGACACTTCAACCGAAAAGCCTTCCATTACAGGCGACAATTCTCAAACGACCGCACTTGCCTTGCAGGTTCCACAAGATGCACCGGCGCCATCTTTCTACAGCGAAATGGTAGAAAACCACCGCACGAAGCTCCTATCTGCATCACCCTTCGTCAAGTTCATGCAGCCATACCTACTCAATCAAGCACGCGAGTATGAGAAGAAGCTCGGGTATCTCAAGCAGTTGCGAGGCCAGTACACCGCCACTGACACGGATGCTGAAGGCACGCCCCAGAAATTTAATTTAGTGCAACCTGAAATGGTGCATGGCGTAGTTGATCAAGCGTCAAAGCAAGTGCGCGAGTTTTTGCATGCGGTACACGCGTCTGAGTACGAAAAAGCCCTGCATAATTACAAGACCCAGAAACGTCAATGGGAGGCCTACCTAGCTACCAACGCTGAGCTCTTCGATCCGTTCAAACATCAGAAGATCGCGGTGCTCTATAGTGTCGTCAATACTGCCTATTCCACGCCATGCATTGGTCCAGATATCATTGCTCTGAACTTCTACCAAGAGCATGATTTCGATGACGGCTTTACTCCGGATTGCACGTTAGGTCAATATGTTGAAGACCTCTGTCACGGAGTGAATTCGCTTTGCGAGGTAGACGGGTGTAACCGTAGAATGGTAGATCATTCACGCCAATATGTGCACGGAGAAGGCCAAATGAGTGCCATCGTGCAGAAGTACCCTTCGAAGATCAAGGGCCTGCAGAACACAATTCTGATGTGGAGCTGCTGCAGAATTTGTGGGCAAGAGACACAAGTTATCCCCATGTCAGATAGCACATGGAAGTACTCGTTCGCAAAGTATCTGGAATTGACATTCTGGAGCAGTCAATTGCATCCACGCGCCGGCCTTTGCCCCCACGATATCCATAAAGATCATGTCCGATACTTCGGATTCAATAATGCGGCCCTGCGCGTTCAATATGACCCAGTATCGCTGTACGAAGTTACCGTGCCACGCCCTATCGTCACTTGGAAAGTCGATAGCGATCTTCGGCTAAAGAATGATCAATTCTTGAAAATCGAAGAACGGCTCGACCGATTCATGGTATCGGTTCGCGCACGTATCAAGGGTATTCACGTTGAGAGTGTCATTCCTGAGAAGGTTGAGCTCTGCCGGATAGAGGTTGACAGACTGATGAAGCGTGCCAACGACGAGCACGACTGGCTAAAAGCAAAACTTCAAGACAAGTACCTGAACTCAAAATATTACGAGATCATCCCGATGAACCGAGCTATCCGTGCTATTCAAGAGAAGGCGATTGCGTGGGATGAGACCTTTGTTGAGTTTGAGCAACAATACTTCCCATCTGAAAAAGATATCAGGCGATTAGCAACATTACAGCTGAAAAAGCTTTTCCTGGAACGCGACGAGTCTACGAGCTCGCTGACTTCTGTAGAGGAAGGATCAGAAATTTCCGAGGAGCGCTCCATCAACGAGAAGGGAGAGCCCCTCGCACTACCACCCATGCCTTCGAGTATGTCACCCGAGCGTGCGCGCGTTATGCTGAATTCTGTGGTGGAGGAAGACCATTCGCAAAGTAATGCGCCACCGGAAGTTGAAGCAAACAACGGATCAGAGGCTCCACTCGCACCGGAGGAGTCAAAACCAAATCAGCTTCTGCCAGTCCAAACACCGTATGACGCGCTAGAGCGAGATGATGTGCGGCATCTTGATCTAGCCGTGTCTTCCAGGTTGCAGGATCATCCAATCACTACAGACGAGGAGCTTTTAAAGACCCCGACAATGTCTCCGGAGCAGGATTTCAATGGACCCGGCTCACCTACACCTACGGCGCTGCCACGAGTGGATCCAATTGACAAGATGGTGGCTGATGTCATCGAAAATATGCCCGCATCTCCCACACCTTCCTATCCTGCAGGTGGTCCACTTGAGAGCAAAATACCCCGTCTTGTTGACACCATTCGTCGCGAAACCAGCTCTCACGCAAGACCCGCGACCTTGATCCGAACTCAGTCGCAACCTGGTGGTATTCCTAAAAGCCCCAGTCCACCGCAAGTTGTGGCAGCTAGCAGACCCTTGGAACCAACGAAGAAGTCAGGCAGTGATGCTGCAAGAGCAATGGACCGCATAACCGACAGACTATCTCTTGGCACATTCAAGCAGTCGAAGACCTCGTCGAAGATACCTCGCTCCATACCTATCTTTCGAAGTCAAAGAGAAGCATCTAAGGTGTCCAAGCTTGCAGAGCATTTTGAGCAGCTCTCGCGAGAGTTTCAGAGAGAACGCATGCGCGAGCGGCGCAACGAACGCGGTCGACAGGCGCGAGCTTACCCATTAGCATCATCGAAGCCGATCGTAGAGGTGTACAAGGACGTTCACGAAGCCGTGCAAGAACACAATCCATCAGACGAGGAGATTCTGAGCTCACCAGCACGCATCAGCACCGACAATAGTACCCTCGAAGACAGCGCCCTGACAGGGGTAACCGGTGCGACAACTGCTTCTGAGTCACCAGTAGAAGAGCGGTACCCCAAAGAGTCCCACGCGCATCTCGGTACGGAGAGTCAGCCTACAACACCTAGTCACCCGCCCTCAGACTTCGAGAATGAATTGAGTGACGTCGAAATAGCACCTGAGGATGTCCCATTGCCTGACTCGGATCTGCTGTCGATGACAGAGTCACAGCTAGAAAATTCTCTGGAGCTACCGAAGCACGAGAAAACCACTCTGATGAAGATGTTGACCAGCTTCTGGTCTGAGCGGTCGGCAAGTGGCTGGACTCCTTTGGACTATCCATTCGCTCAAATAGAGCATGTATGGGAAGATTCTGATATCATTGTCCGGGAGGATGAGCCAAGTTCCATCATCGCGCTTGCACTCTCTGCACCCCACTACCTAACCCAGCTTCAGTCCTTCCGAGGCGACATTGTTGCATCTGAGAAAGGAGATAGCGACTCCGAAAATTTAGAGGCCTCGATTGAACGGAATTTACTTCACGAAGCGAACAGCAACATTAGATATGGCTTCAACAATCGCGGGGTCAAAGCGCAGTGCAAGATTTTTTATGCTCAGTCTTTCGATGCTCTCCGCCGCAAATGTGGTGTTGCAGATCGCTTTGTGGAATCGCTTTCCCGATGCTCCAAGTGGGATTCGAAGGGCGGGAAGTCAAAGTCCATTTTCCTCAAAACGCTAGACGATCGATTCGTGCTCAAGAGTCTATCGCCTATCGAGGTTCAAGCGTTCTTTCGTTTTGCGCCAAATTACTTCGCGTTCACGCATCAAAACCTCTTCAAAGGTCTACCATCAGTGATTGCCAAAATGTTCGGACTCTTCCAGGTCCAGATTAAGACCCCGACCGGTCGCGATTTCGATTGGTATATGCTGGTCATGGAGAATTTGTTTTACGATCGGGAGCCGAATAGGCGGTATGATCTCAAGGGAAGTATGCGCAACCGTAAGATCGAGTCTACCGGCGAGCGCGACGAAGTCTTACTGGACGAAAACCTTGTCGATATTATTTATAGCGAAACGCCAATCTTCGTCCGTGAACACACAAAGAAGTTGCTAAAGGCAAGCGTTTGGAATGATACTCTGTTCCTTTCCCAAAACAACGTCATGGACTACAGTCTCATGGCCGGTTTCGACGATGCGAACCATGAGATCATCGTTGGTATTATCGGTAAGCTTCCTCATTTCACTCCTTGTTTTGCAACTTACGCTAATGAGCAAAGATTGTATTCGAACCTACACATGGGATAAGAAGCTCGAATCGTGGATCAAAGACCGTGGCAAGAATAAGCCAACAATCACTTCACCAAGAGACTATCGTAACCGCTTCCGTAGTGCTATGGACAAGTACATCTTGCAAGCACCCAATTGCTGGCACCAGTTCTCCGGTAGAGTAGTAGGAGGGGCGCTCATAGGTAGTCGTAAGACGATTATGCTAGAGCCAGGCCCAGGCAGTGCTTCTACGCAGATTATGGAAGTTGAGGGTGGTGACATGGAGAAAGCGGAGGCTGCAACCAATATCTGAGTTGAGCAAATGGCATAGCATAGCGACGGTGTTCGGATTATTGCGGTCTTCTGACCTATTATGGAGGCGTGCATTGAACCTGCATTTAGTTGGGCATCTACGATGTCTTGTTTCATATATATGCGAGCATTTCAATGCTTTTCCTACTCACCTTCTGCGTGCACCACCCACACACTATCGAATCATGGTTTCAGGTGCTCATTATATGAATGGCCACCTTAGGGCATGATAACGAGCGAGTCACTTATAGAAGCTTTACATCTAGCCAACCTACATATAGACACGACAGGTGAAACGTTTTTCAAATCTGATGGTTCGGCAACGGAACGACGCCCCGCGGTATCAAACGCCGACGGCCCAGGCACATTTGCCGGTCAACTACCCCTCCATCCCACCTCGTCATAGCGCGGGGCATCTGCATCCCATCACGACGTTTTGCCAGCACTTTTGCCGGTGCGGCCGCATAAACTAAGAGGCATTTTTCTCTTTTGAACGGTTGAACGGGTCGATATGGCACCGGGAGCTCTCGGTACGAGTGGGGGTCTGAGGCTCACGTCCACGGCATGGGTAAGCTGCTATACATAGGCGGGACAGGTGGGTATTGTTCATGTGCAGTGTAGTGGTTACTCGGAGGGAAAGCCGAGTGTACTGACATTCGATCATCATCATCCCGAATTTTTCCTCGTTCTCCTCTCGTTCGTAGCAATTGAACCGTACTATACGCGTTGTCTCCGAGTAACAACTTGCGATAAACCGAGGAAGTTGCCAGTTACTACAGAGGACACATCCAACAGCATTAGATTTCATTCGCACCCGTAGCGATCGCACACCCGTAGGACACCCCAAGCCCACCTTAACACGGCAATTCACGGCCCTCACACCCAGCCCTCTCAACACAATGACTTCCAAACCCGCCATTGGCTTCTGTGGCCTCGGAGCCATGGGCTTTGGCATGGCCACGCACCTCGTCAAGCAAGGCTACCCCGTCACTGGCTTCGACGTCTACGCGCCGACGCTCGAGCGCTTCTCCAAAGCCGGCGGCACACCCTCGACCTCGCTCTCAGAGTCCGCAAAAGACAAGCAATACTACATCTGCATGGTGGCGACGGCGCAGCAAGCAGAGCAAGCTCTCTTCAGCGATGATGGCATTGTAAAGGGTCTACCAAAGGGGAGCGTGTTGTATCTGACGAGCACGGTGCCGAGTTCGTATGCGCAGCACGTGGAGAAGAAGCTGGGAGACATTGGGAGAGGGGACATTTACTTCGTTGATGCTCCGGTGTCCGGGGGCGCGATACGTGCGGGGGATGGCACGCTGAGTATCATGGCAGGCGCGTCTGAGGCAGCGTTCGAAAAGGGAAAGTTCTTGCTCGATGAATTGACTGCGCCGTCGAAGCTGTTCATAGTGGCGGGCGGCATAGGCGCGGGCTCGAACATGAAGATGGTGCACCAGGTGCTTGCGGCGATTCACATCATCTCTGTGAGCGAGGCGTTCGGATTTGCGGCGAGGCTTGGACTCAATGGAAAAGATGTGAGAGAACATGTTGTGGGCGGGAAGGCGTGGAGCTGGATGTTTGAGAACCGCAGTGTGAGGACGTTGACAGAGGATTACTTTCCAGGTGCGAGTGCTGTGACGATTATTTTGAAGGATACGGTATGTATACAATGCGCACGACGTCGTAACTTCTACGAACGTTCGAAGACTAACGGAAGCAGGGCATTATCACTTCCATGGCAAATCTCGTCGACTTTCCAGTGCCATTGTGCTCCATCGCAGAGCAATTGTACGTCACCGGCATAGACAAGGACTTTGGTCCAAATGACGACGCCGGGCTTGTGCGCCTATGGACGTCTGAGCCAGTTGCAAGCATACAAAGCTCACTCTCAGAAGAAGAAAAGCAAGCAAAGCTCGAGCTTGTCAGCAATCTCCTTAATGGTATTCACCTATGTGCGGCCGCCGAAGTGTGTCGTTCGCAAAGCATCTCGGCGTGCCGTTGGCCCAGTACTACGAGCTGTGCGTTGACGCGGCAGGCAAGCGTCCAATATAGAGAGCAGGGTGTAAAGATGATTGGCATCTTAGAGGGTAAGCAGGACCAGGGAGCAGCCAGTCTTCAGAGCTACCGCGATGGATTGAAGGCGGCTGTAGCGGAGGCGCGGGATAAAAAGATTCCGTTGCACATGGGAAATGGAGCGCTGGGGCTGATAGAGCAGGCTGGTAAGGATTCGAACCTAACATCTTTGTTGAGACTGTACAGTGTACAATGAGAGAGTGAGAAATGACGTAGAACGTATTCCAAAATGATCACTGTGAACATGCAGATCCAACGATCCAGACTCTATGATAGAGTGTACTGTGAAAGCCACAATGCTGGCCCTTGACCTTGCATATCATATTGATTGCCTACTACGTTGTTACGGACGCGTTCGCGAGCATAGTTGACTTACCTGAGACTCCGATAATTACATCAAGGCAAGCTGACAAGTCCCCTGCGAGATAAGGCAGCTATAGGATCTACACTTATCATGTTCGTTCGTGTAGCAATATACCGCGATAGACACGTGGGACTCCCCATGCTCTCATGCGCGACGCGATCCAGTGCCACTGTTACACCCGGCTGATCTTTCACGGAAGGCCCGGAACCACAGTATTGAAATAAGACTGACGATAATGGCATAATCCAATATCTCGCTCGTATACATGGAAGCCTAGAGCACTCGGGTGAGTATGATCACACTGTCTACTAGCAACTTCTACGGCTGGGGAGCACACTTCCAAACAGGGAAGCCATTTCGTCAACTCAACAACTAGAGTCGCGGTGACCTGACTCGAGATAACGAGTTGATCGGTGAGTCGGCTGACAGCTCTTTATCGTGCCTGGCGGGGCCACGAGACTGACACCGATCGTGGTGATGGCAACATCCAAACTGTAGAACCATGTTGCGAAGGTATGCCGTTTCGAGATTGGTGCTGACTGGCATGAGTCTCGATAATGTGCACAGTAAGCCTTCCCAGCGAAGGAGCCGGGGATTTTCTATTCCGGGGTCACGCTGATGAGCAACCGGCGGCTTCAGAATGATGACATCTTCGTAATCTGAACAAGTATGTCCGTCAAAGTCGTCCGACGAGCAAGTAGAAATGACGACGAGCAATTGAAACACTAGGCACCGAGGCAATGAAACAAACTCGAAGAGACTCGCGTACTAGTTCTTACCAACGAACATATGGTCTGACCTTCTGACGCGGCAGTAGACAACAGTCAATGTTTCAGGTACTTGTTGGCGACGCGTCGGCACCAATAACGCGCAATTGCCAGACCGATGTGCTCGATTGATTGCTGTGCCGCGTTGTTGCATGATCGTCTCTGCTTGCGCGTGAACACGGTCGATCAAGCATCCGCGGTCTGATCGAGATTGCCAGGGCACGACATGCATTTCGAAGGAAGAGCGCGTGCGTTGAGTGCATCCTGCTAAGCGCGCCTTGCGCCAAAATGTGGTACGTGCCTGTGCCGCAGCTCGTCTGGAGAGAACCCCGGAAATAGGGTTTCGTGGGATTACGCGAAGACTAGAAGAGAGGGCTGCAGGGTGAGGTAGATAAGCAGTGGAGCGTGTGGAGCTCTGATCATATCGAAGGATGCGGCGGAGTGTGGCGAGTGCATCAGGTACCGGCACTTTGATATGAAAGAAATTTGCGTCCTTGCAAGCGGAGGAATTTGTAAAATTGGGAATGGTCGGTACATCTTGTGTGCCGTGAGCTCTATGAGAAGCGAGATTCACGTTCGGGAAAATATTGACACGAGGTAGTTCTTCGAAGCGGCTAGCGGAGCGCTAAACCCACGATACTGCCAAGTGTTCATGTCAGTGGATGATCTACAGGAGATTGCAAGCATGTGCAAACCATGAGCGCCTCAGGAACACCCAAGGTGTCGCCACTGTCGATTACAATGATTTTGACGTTGGTGGCGAGCCTGTAGGCCCGAATGTCAACGTTCTCATGCCAATCATGGCCTACATTCCGTGGTTCAAAGTGTGACAGGTGGAATATGCTCGATCTCGTATCAGGACACTGGTCCGTCTTCCACGCAGATTCCGAGGACGGCGGAACTCGCTTCTGCAGTTGCAAGGCTGGATGATTGCAATGTGTCTCGGGTTATATGTGTAACATAGCTCGCGTACCTATCAGACTCCATCTGGCCGAGGCAGCCAGAAATATTGGAGCCTCGCAAGTGGAACCCGACAAATGTTAGCTCTCCCGAGCTAAGCGTGCCGCAGCGCAGGTAACATTGTAGAAATGACGTCCCAGCCTCTGCAACGCTGATGATCTGATGTGCTGTCCACAGTGATGCACGGCCTTCGTCAATTCCAGCGATGTCGAAACTTAGCGGTGAGCGAGCTGCAGCCTTGCTGCCCGACGAACAGTCATCAGGATTGCTAGGAGCCCTGCAAGCCTTGTGGGTCAAGAGGAAGTTGCCATGATCTGCGAGCAGGGATGCAGCCACGCAGGATGCGCTGCGAGTGCAGGCATTGAGAGGCGCATGTGATCTCGTATGCTTGCTTGCTCACTGCGTCGAAAAGGGTTGCATGTTTCCAGACGCTTACCGTGCAGGAGCTTTGCAGCAGCCCACGTTCCCTCGTGTTGCGTCGCGGAACGCTGGCGTCAATCTCGGTCATGGGATCAAATTGACTGCATTGGCCGGAACAGGAATCCCGTACAGATGCTGCAGCTGCAGCTGCAGTATGGAGGCTTGTTGCGCGCTTGCGCAATAAGCGCAGGATGCCGGGCGAAAAAGCAAGTAAATGCCGACCCCACGATCGAACGCATAGCAAGTGATGACAACCGCAAGGTCTGATAGAGAACAAAGTCTCGGCTAGGCGCCTTGCTCGACGCGTGGGTCGGTCGAACGCAGGCCAGGCACCACCGGGAGCAATACGGTTTGATCTCCAATGAGAGCCCTGGGGGACAGTGCCTGGCAGCTCTGCGAACTTGATTTTGAGTTTCGGTAGCTGGCTGACTGCAGGGCGTAAGCTTACAGTTCGGGTGTGCCAGGAACGGTGGCACCAACGCAACGTTAGACCTGGTGCTGCGTGCAGCAGATCGGTGACGGTTGCTCGGATACCTGGCACCGACGTTGGTTGTACAAGTTGGTGAGAATCTCACTCAATTGTTGGGATACGGCTTTGTTGAGGCCTGATGAGTATCCCAGGGTGTCTTGTTGGTGCTGACGGGCAAAACACACCCCACGGCCGAGCGGCATGTGTGCGGCATCTCAAGGTAGCTAACGTGTCAGCTGGGCGAACGGCAGTGGCTGCAATGCGTTTCTCAGGACATGCCGCGTCAATGACCCATGCGGGACAAATGTGGGGTTTGATGGCCATCTCAGACGTCCAGCGCTGTGGGTAGAGCAGAGTCACGCGCACTTCTTCATGCACGCTCGTATGAGCCGTCTGCTAGTGCTATGGGAATGCGTCTTCACCACGTCACAACAGCATGCCTCGTCAAGCGCCAATGGAAGCCGTCTCCAGAAGCCGCAGTCATGGCCATGTAGAGTGGGACTGGGGTGGCCGTATATGTGCAAGGGTACGATTAGGTGGACAATGGGTAGGCAATTGCAGTGTGAGGGGTAGCCACAATCATGGCCCGCAGCCTGTTATTAGGTCCTGCAGACGGCACGTCGTTCCCGTCAATGGGAGCGCCCGGCACCATGGGAGAACCGAAAATAGGAGCGTCACTACTTCAGCCGCAGTTTGACATAGAATGTACGAGGTAGATGTGATCATCATGGATCAAAGTGATTAGAGCTAGCTGATGCATGGGGTATTCCGTAAATCCATAGGCTTCAAAGCCTCCGAGCTGCAACTCCCGAGCCATGTGTCCCAAGTCTATGCTAAATGTGCAACCATGCCCAATATCGCGCCAGCTAATGCATAGGAAAACTAAAGGAAAATGTCGCTCGTGATTACAATGACGTGCTGAACAACAGCAGCTAAACAAAGTGCTGACTCTGTCCACCCGAACCAGCGTGTGTTTGAGACGAACAAGAAAAGACCCGGTGGTGAGTCAGAGAGGAGTGCCAGGGGCATCCTGCCAAGAGTCTTCTGCGCTACACGCCAGCCGAAAGCCCAGTTGGACCAATGCTGGTGTGTCGAGGGAACGCTGTGACCGAGGCAGTGACGGTAGGCTGCTGGGTTGGCGACGTCGTGGTGTTCGGCATCCGAGCGCTGCAGTGGTGCGCCTGGTCCGTTGAGCCTAGCGGCGTGTGGCTGGAAAGCACTGCAGGAGGTGCATCCGATCGGATCGCGCTGCAACCATGTGTTGCATACGGACGACAGGCGAGACTAGTGGTGGCACGGTGGAGTTCGGATTGTCGAAGTGGGTGTATTAGGACGAAGGTAGTGATGGTAGTGGTTCGTGATATTGAATAAAGGCGTCAGAGTCGGATGCGAATGAGAGAAGACAGGCGTGAAGGTGGGAATGCACGCTGCTATTTCGAAGGCACCGGAGGTAGAGGACGGGTAGGTGGCGGACCCGGGCACGGCGGGAGGTTGTTCGTCGACATGTCGAGATCGTTGCAGAGGATGGCCATTGAAGCGGTATGATTGTGCGGTGCTTGTTGGTGGTTGCTGGAAGGCTGAGGTTGACTGCTTGGATGGTTGGAGAGTCGTGGTAGTAGTGGTCACTTATAGTCAAGCGTGTCTGGATGTCTGATGAAACAAAACTTGGGACACGACGGGGGGCAGCCGTATTTATGTTTGTGCACCGAGATTGCCAATCCGCAAAATGTCGGTCAAGTTACATGACGACTGCAATAATCACTACCTAGGCATGGCCCGAGCGGTGAGCTGATGAGGCGCTGGGCTGTTCGAAAAAAAGGAGAGTTGAGCTTGGACGCCGCGGTCAAAGTGGGCCTGCCCTTGACGCATAAGCTAGGCCGAGCAGCGTGCATCCTGGCCGTCTTGCAGCGCGCATTGCCAGAAACACGGAGGCTCGTCCCTCTTGCTTGTCGTTTCAGCGCCCTCGTGACTGCGTGAAGATCCTGTTGATCCAATCCCGCTGCTGCCTTCGCTACCCGTCGCATACCACAGTGCTGCCAATCACACACCACGACGCGGGCACAGCGGCAGGGGCGCAGGCACAGGCGTCGACACCATGGACCAGGCGGTGGTGTATGCCTAATTCTGACATCACTGCCACTGCCCGCCCGCGCTCCCCTGTCGACACTGCTGCAGTTGGACTGGTCACGTTAGCTGGCGTTTGTGGGTAGCGATGCTGGAATTAGCGCGAACGGTCAGCCAAGTGAATCAAATCTAGCGCCCTCCTTTTCAGGCCAAAAGTCACCGACGACATGGTGAAGCAGGGCTGCTTCAAACGCCCCCCAGCGCCCGTAGTACGAGCCGCTTGCGTCCGAATCGGAAACAAGCAGGGGACTTTTCGCCAGTCCTCGTGTCAGGTGTTGGCCGCCACCACCACTGGCCACCCTCAGACAGGAGATGAATTTCACCGTCTTTTGCAACACTGTCATCTAGCTCGCCGTGCCCGACTCCACTCCCGTGCGTTGTGAGGGAGATCCTGGCGCAAAGAGCGGCCTTCTCCCGTCCTTCTACCGGCCTTCCAAAGTTCCACCGCAGCCCAACGCGCACATTCATACCCCTGGAATTTGCACCCGCCAGGCCACTGCGGGCAGCCGTTGGCGGTGAGGTGGGAGATGCTGGCACTCATTCTACGTAACCAAGGTTAGCAATCGCATGCGTGTTTGCCCAGCCCTGCATTGGCGGAGGTAACGTCGAGCAGAAGGCTACCATGTCTGTCATGATTATTTTTGTACACAGGCCCTGTTGTGTGACTCGTATCCTGTCCCCTGCTTGCACGCGCTGGCCCTGTTTGCTGCTTCCGCCAACAGCCACTGGCTGACATACTTGCTTCTTGCATGCAGTATCTGCTGAACTCTCCCTTTGGGTGTGCAGCAGCGCCGGCCTTTCCGACGGCACCTTTGTCAGGAACTATGTGCGGAGCGCCGACCTAAAAAATCCCCACCAAAGAGACGTTCAGTGCGGCAAACCCAGCTGAACCCAGCTCGGAGGTGTCGCAACCCACGTGGATGCACGTTCCAAATAGCGATCAAGGGCCTATTTTGTTTTTTGTCTTGCGCAATTGTCCTTTTTCGAGCCCTGCGGAGTGCCCATTGTCTCGAGCCTTGTGCCCCCCTTTCCAAGAATTTGCCGATTCTCAGTGTCTGAGTTGTAATCAAAACGATCGGCCGGCGGTGCCAGGACTTGAGCCCATTGACAGTAGTCCAAGTTAGAGCGCCGTCTGATCTTCAGGGGAAACTGACCAACCAAAGCTATGTCGCACACAACCTCATTATTTGCCACTCGGTACTTTCTGACTCTGCAACATGGGCGCGAGATTTGACGCGTCTCAGACCAGTGGAGCATTTGTTTTGTCGGTGCCAGACTGCGACCGCTGCTAGGCCGGCCTCGGCGGTCTCATGACGGTCGAGGTTTGCATACATTGTCCCAGCTGTCCGGAAATGCGGAGGACACCAAGATGACGCCCTAGCGGAGCCATCTGGAATTTTTTTTTCTTTTTCTTTGGCATGCAGTCGTTCCTCCGCCTTCGTAGGCTGTCAGATCGTAGCCCTGCCCCACTGTATTCCTCGTTCGGGAACACTGACGCCCATAGCATTGGGTTGCACAACACGGTTCCGTAATGCCTCCATTGTCCGTCGTTCGAGCTCTACGACTGCATTCCGCTCCGGTGAACTTCGGTCCCCGGCAGCGAAGGCTCTTTTGCCCGTACCGAGCTGTCAGTCCGCTCCCTTGGTATCCAGTTCTATGAGTGCGCTCGCCATGATCGACGATTAGTCTACGCAAGCACGCCGGCGTTTCGTACAACCATGGATCCATACAGCCAGCGCGAAGCAATCAACATGAAGTCTTATTGATGACCTCAGACTGACAGGGGCTTTCAGGTACCCGCCACGTATGCAGGTACGTCTGGGATTTTCAGCCTTCTGTGGCGCTTCGAAGATCCTGGTCCGCAAGGGTGGAACGAACCTCGAGACGCACGCCACATAGCCTGCAAGACCGGCATTTCCGGAGCAAGCAGTCCTTCTTTTCGCCGACCATGAATTTGCGGCAGATCAAGGGCTGCATCTGTTGGCGCCTACTCACCGAGTGCAGCTGAGTCCAATGCAGTACAATCGAGGGTCGCACAAGAATATTTCAGCATCGACCGAGCATTGGCTTATGCAAAGTCTTGGTCGTGACGTTACCAAGAAAGATGCGTCCTAAATCGACTTTATTGACTCAATGAATGCGGAGTAGAACTTGGCTGCGAACTCTATTTGTCCGCCCACTAGCTCCTCCACACCTCTCTACGGCAGCGCAGGTCCTGTTGTGGCTGACGCTGCACATATAGTATCGAGGATGATGCACGTAATATGCACAGCGCTTATAGAGACCAAAAACCGCGCCGATCCTTGGTTTGGCGTCCACGTGGTAGAACTTCCTGGGGCCGCTTCAGATGTTGTTATTTTTGCAGATGTAGCTCGTATCAAGGTTCGCTTCGATATTGACTTGCCTAGTTGGTTCGCGCACAAGTATTGGCGGGGTTCCAATGAACCTTGCAGGCTCGTGTGGCTTAGCCAATATCTTCGTCGTCGTCAACTTGCTCAGCCTGCGCTTGCGTTGACACCCATTTCTCCAGCATTTGTTGACTTGATACGGGCGCACTATTGCTGCCTGCTTGATGGCGCGCGCCCCGTCGCTTGACGACAAGACACAGGATGCGTCCGTAAATGGAGAATCCCTCGTACGATGTGTTCAGACCTAGTTTCTTTTTTTGGTCGTGTTCGCTGGCTGCTTCCATGGTCTGATCCTCACTCCCTTCCGCTTCCGGTATGTCCGCAAGACTGACAGGCTCGTCATCATCTTCTTCTCTGATAACGATGGGCTCTGTCGGACTTTCGTTGATTACCAATGGCTGCTCACTGTTTCCTCCATTCAGCCAGCTGGTCAATTTGCCCGAATTGCTTTGAATGCGAGGCTTGTCCTTGAAAACTTTCTGCTTTGTCAAGACCGAATGTCGTGACGATAGCTCTGTCAGGAAGATCGAAACCTCGAAATCATCTGTTGCAGGATTTAGCGTCACATGCGCATGAACCGCGTTTCCATAGCACTTACCCTCAGCAACAACGTCTTTCACTCCCTTCTTCTTCGCCTTTCCTCTGCCTCGACCGGCTGATCGTTCGTTTTCTTCACGGAGCTTCGGCAGCACGAGCGGGCGCACGGCTTGGATCACGCGGTATAGGGCAGGATTGTCACGTCTCAGGAGCCATGTCTCGGCGTCAGAAGGACGATCGCTACGTGAAGGCCGAGTCAGTCATGATGTCGGAGAAATGCGAGATACTCTCAAACGTGACAAGCGTCACGCCGTGAAAAGACGCAACACTTACTGCTCAGCAATTAGCGACCTTGATCTGCAATTGTGCAACAATGTCTTACCAGATAGATGCGGACTTCCAAGACTGAGTGCTTGGTGATTCTCAGATATCTCCTGATCGGAGCCATGTTCCGCGTTCCACATATGAGACTCACAATGTGAAGCGTCGGGTGGATGACGTGACTGAACGGTGTCTGGGGAAGGCGCGTTCTCACGTGGTCGCGTAGCCAAGCCCTGCATGCAGCAAGCGTGATCTGCATCATCTTCGATGCTCTCCTCACACCAAGACGCTGCGGAACGCACGTTCCGAAACATTAAAGAATGGTGTTAGAACTCCATGTGTGGGGTCCAGCTTTTGGCCTTCCATCCATCGATCCTGCATGCATTGCTGCAGTAGCCTACCTCAACCGCACTGTCCCTCGCGACGGATGGACGCTTGTAGCCGACTATGACCCTGCACCTAGCCCTCAGGGTAATTTATTCGAACGTCCAGAGCTTCTGCACAATACTGATTGATCAGGGGAATTTCCACTGCTCGTGCACGCCGAAACCAAGATCACTGGATTCATCAACATAGTTTCTTACCTTGGCGAGAACTACTCCTACAACCTCGATGCCAACCTGGAACCCAAACAACAACAGGACAGAACAGCGTATGGCGACTGGACAAAACATGTTTTCATCTTCCTTCTGACCATCTCATCATAGGCTTATCTCCTTTCTCGAATCTACAGCAGGCCCCCTCCTCGACCTCTACCTCTACGTCTCCTCCGAAAACTACGGCACCGTCACCTCTGCCGCGTATACCGCAATCCTACCATGGCACACCAACTACACCATACCTCCCAAGCGGCGCGACCTAGCTAGATCAAGAACGGCGCATCTGGGTTTGAGCAGCCTAGATGTGGCCGAGGCAAGTGAAGACACGCATGGCCCAGGCAGAGGCACCGCAACATCCGAGTACGAAGCTGCGAAAAGGGCGGCCGGCATTCCATCTGAAGAGCGCCCCCCAGCGCTTCATATGGGACGAGGGAAGGGAGGTCTACTCAGTTCCCCAATATATGCTGCGCGGTTCAAGCTCGATGCCCTTTCGAACGAACTTTTACAGCCGTTGGCTGATCAGCTGGGCACGAAAGATTACATTCAGGGAGGAGATGAGCCGTCAAGTTGTGATTGCCTAGTACTTGGCTACTTGGCGTTGCTGCGGTATGCGCCCGTTCCACAAGCTTGGGTCAGAGAGGCCATACGACAGAAGTTTCCAAGAATCGACGGGTACATCAATCGCCTGCGGGGAGAAATGCTGCATGATGAAGATATTAGCCCTGCTGATGTATGGTCAGTTGCCACAGGCAAAGCTGCGGCTAGCGACTTTGGCATGCAACTGCCTTGGGGAAGTAGGCAACCCAAAGCGTTTCTTCCACAAGTTTGGGCAGTGGTACATGATGGCATGTTGCCTCATGCCCTCAAAAGCGATCCGACCGTGCGGCATGGTCATCTCAATGCATCACAGAATGCGGAATCCTCACTTCCTAGTCCATTTGCTATCAACACGCTGACCATGGTCACAACCGCAGTTACTGTGGGACTCACTGCTTTAGCGGTTCACCACAGGAGTTCACCACGAGATGGCCCAGTCATCTTCTGGGCGCTTCGTCCTGTACAGCCTATTTTCGAGGGCTTCGGTGTTGAGAGCTTCCTAAGTGCGCTGCCGAGATGAACAATCTCATCGAACAGCTCTTGTAATATAGATTTTGTCATCACTGCGGCGCTATATACCCACCCAACGTTACGCCATGTAACAATCGAGTGTCATTGCAATTACTCTGCGACGACTTTCCCTCCCTCCTTTCCACCTTCTAACGCAGCACCGCCCTTGAACCGGAACCTCTTCAATCCCCTGACGCCCACATTGATCTTGAAAACACTGCCCGCATTCTCATCCACAGGCTTTCCTCCCTCACCAGCATTTCCGCCCGCACTCGTGATAACCAGCTCTTCGCCCACGAAACACGGGCATGTCGGTTGAGTCGTCGGTACCTTGATCTCGGCGACAATCTCTCCCTTCGGCGAGATCCTCAAAACGTAAGATCCTCCGTGCAGTGCCGTCCACATGAATCCCTCCTCATCAATACAATGACCATCCGGCACCGCATCCTCACCATACCTGTTATCCTCGGGCATAGTGAAGAAAGGGCGCTTATTCGACACACTCCCGGTCTTTGCATCGTAATCGAACTGGTAAATCGTCTTAAACGGGCTGTCGGCGAAGAACATGGTATTATCCTCTTTGTTCCATGTCGTCCCATTCGGAATGGTGATCCCATCGAGCGGGCGATCAAGCGTCCCATCAGGATGCAATCTGAACACGGCACCCTCGTTGCTCATTTCGCTGACCAGCGGGTCGAACATGAAACCGACCCAGAACCTGCCCCCACTATCCACAGCGCCATCGTTTCCGCGGAACTTGTCCGGCTTGCCCGCCTTGACCTCCTCATCCGACCACACTTTCTTGATCCAACGGTACTCGCCTGTTTGGCGGTTGCAGATGCCGTAGCCGTACTTGCCGCCGAAAATGAACTCAGTATCGTTGCCTTCGATGTCCGCGGTGCAGCCTATGCTGATATCGTGTTGCTTGACGACTTTGTGGGAGGAGGGGCCGTCGGCGAGGGAGACGTGGTGGAGTTCCTGCTTTTCGACGTCGACGAAGCGGAGAGTGTTGGTGGATTCTTCCCAGAAGGGCGCTTCTCCGAGGGCGCAATGGAGCTTAAGCCATGGCTGTGGGAAGTAATGTCAGCCTTTATTTGCCTGCACGGTGGAAATGCATAGACCGCGTCGCAATGGCATTTTGCGCATTGCAACGCGAGTGTATGGGCCATGATGATATCAGCGGGGTACGAAGCTACCCCTCCATGTCAACGATGATGAATACGTACCTCGGAGATCTCGTATTTCTTCACGCCATTCATACTTGTGGTCAACTGTATCTGGCTTAGAAGTTCGAAGAGTTCTAGCTTTCAGACCTGTGTTTTGTTGATCGCTCGGGAAGTGGTCGCTCTTTCCGAATCAGAAGAAGAGACGATGCCCCACAGCATGCTGGTGACGTTCGGACGAACGTTTCCTATTCCGAAGTCCTTTTCAGTGCCTTACGTCAAACGTTCACCGCACCTGCGCAGATTTCCAGCAACTGGGGACGATGAGCAATTATTACGCGTCGTCCCGGCGTGCGGTGGACCGAGATTATTGTGATAGTTTTTGCATACAGACTAGTCCTTGAAGACGGCAAAGGATAGCATGATAAATACACGTATCGGGTAGACGGTCCGATAGCGCCAGCGTTCAGTTTAATGTACGCAATGCAACGGTAGTCAATGCTAGCGGAGAAGCGAAGTGGACTTCGAAACATAAGCAGAACATCACGAACACCATCAGTGAATCATTTTGACGATACCGTTCCACTTTATACGACAAGATGAAGAAATTACTATTTAACTTCCCATTATTATCCCACCCAAACCCACGTCCAGATACATAGATTTATCATTCCAGCATCCAATCATGAGACTTCATCAAGAATCGCTGTACATGTGTACGCAGCCAAAGAATATTGCGACCTGGGAGAGTGAACTTCGTTCTAGCCAGATCAACCTGGCCATGGCGCAGTGAACCGCTCAAGCGGAAATGTTATTATCTCGCTGCTCCGTTGCTCCGTCAGGGGTATACATCGTAGGTTGAGGAGCAGGATCATCGAATGAGCGAAGCGCTACAATCCCTGTTGTTCAAAGATTTAAGCAGCAACTGGCCTCTCCTCCTCGCGGCCTCGGGTCTCGGTCGCAACCGTGGATGGGGCATCAAGCTCATCCTCCTCTTCCTCGTAACCGTTGCCTTGGTGCTCTGAAGCCGGGATCCAGAGGCCGGACTCCCTGTCGCCAAGTGGCTGGTCCTGGTGAGATAGGTCAACGCCTTCACCGCGAGTCGCGTTCTTGCGACGTTGCGAGAGCGTGCGAGCGCGAACGGAGAGTTTAGAGCTAACGGCAGCGTTCTGGGTCACCCAATTGGTCAAAGCATCCTCGCAGTCCTGGATAATGCTGCACAAATCGTTAGCTTTTGGAACATAGAAATCGTGTGCATTGGACGTACGCCTTGCTAGCCTCATAGCCATCATATGCGTTCCTCGTCTCTCCGGGGGTAACCGGGGTGTCATCAACAAGCTCAAGAAGGTGCTTTCCGAAGCCGGCAATAATGGCGATCTTCTCGCTGTGCTCCCGCAGGGCATCGAACTGGTACGTGAAAGCAGCCTTCAACTTTTCACGGGTGATGTTGGAAAGCTGAGCCTCAGCAACCAAAGACTCAGCCTCGGCGCGGACGAGCTCCTGCTCAAGAACGACGATCTTGGGCGAGTTCGGCTCCTTGTACTTCAACTGGGCAATCTGATCGGTGATCTTCTGCTTGCCTGTTACGAGGTTAGCGTGAAGCACAGTTCAAATAAGTACCTTTACTCACGGTCACGGCTGGGTTGCACAGACGCCTCGATGTTCCGGATACTCTTAATGGTCACACGGTACTGATCGTAGCGGTCGACGAATTGATCCTCAAGCTCGCCGATCTCGTAGATGAGGACACCCAGTTTGTCGGTTACATCAGACACATCGTCGTCGCAAGCCTCACCCCAGATTGAAAGATGTTGCTGTTGTGCTGTAAGCGGTTGCCCGATCATGATATCATAGGTCTCAAGCTTACAGCAACCTCCATGCGCTCCCTGCTGACAAGCTCCATAGAGCGCATGACGTTCTTTTCCATCTTCACCAACTGCGAGAGTTTCTTCGCGAGATCGGGCCCGAAGGCACCGGCGGACTTGTGGCGGAAGGTGTGCCCTGAGAAATGGTTAGTCCCCTTGTTTCCTCGTCTATTGTTAAGCGACACATATCGCGCCTTTCCCCCCAAGCCAGGCATTGTTCGTGGGTGTGTAATGATTTTTGGGTCGATAGAAACGTGCGCATGTAGACTCAAGCCTGGGGGAGGCACAAAGGTATGCCATCAGGTCGTACGGAAGGGTCCGGATGACCTAAGAGCGGTGCGAGAGATGCTAACGTACCAATGTTTCCCCTGCCAAAGAATCGTCCAGCCTTCGTCGACGAAGACGGAGGAGGCGGGTTCTGAATCTGCGACGCTGTAGGAGCGCGCGACTGGCGCATCGAGTATGTTCTGCATAGAGGTTGCGGTCAGCGTCGGTGTAGGCGGCCACGAGCGCAGTGTCTACTCACCGGTGCATGTTGGATGGTGAAAAAGGATTTACGATTCGAGATAGAGCGGGTTGAGTATGCGACGGTGCTGTTGTGGTGTCGAGGAAGGCTGCAGCGAGGGCGTCGACGATGTTTGTACGGTGGAGAGTGCAGCGGCTACGTCATAGGAGATCCAGCCCCCGCTAATGAAAGCAGATCGTCTCCACCAGCACCGTGCGAACGCCGCCCATCATTCCGCAATCTGCGGGAAATCCTGGCCCAGCTCGCCCGAAAGCGGTGCGACGCCTCTTCTGTCATCCCAATTGGTCACCCATGAGTGTCTTACAACGGCATGTGCGCCGACGTGTGCTTCCGTGCTGGGCCACAACCCTGCTCGCCCGCGGCAAGGCTGCGTACACATTGCACAACTTCATGTCTCCTAGCCGTTTTCAGCAGGTTCGGAGTTAGTGTGTAAGTGGCGTCTCACTAGGTGCCCTGTCAAGTTTGCGCAGTCGGCGATATCGTCATTGAAAGGAGCTCCACAGTGTAACTCAAGGAGCTCGTTCGCTGGCGAGGAGACCTGACAGTGTTGTTCTGTGCGGCGACCGCAACATACACAATGCGCACGCAACATATATCAAGATTGGAACATGCTTTGTGCATGTTTTCTCTTTTCCGACCCCTACGACAAGTCTTGCTTCAGGCTGCTTCTAGCTGGTGGAAGTCTCTGAGGGCCTATTTGTTCGACATGTTTTGTGATCTGCTTCTGACGGGCCCGTGATCAACCCAACATTTACATATAATTTACAACATCTTATCTATGATACAGGTGCTTTTCCAACGAAAGCTCAACCGCCACGTCCGGTGTTGTACTGGTATGTTCATGCTCAGGACCTTATACAATATAATACAACAAGTGTACACAGTATACAACACTCAAGTTTGCCATCTCCCTTCGCCGACATCCTACTTCATCACCCTCAGATGATACGTCTCCCACTGCTCCTTCGTTGCCCTGTTGGGGCTCTTCACCAATGCATCCTCCCCACTCCCACTCTTCGAAAACGCAATAACATCCCTCACGCTCTCACATCCTGTCAACAGCGTCATCAGACGATCCCATCCAAGCGCAATCCCGGCATGCGGCGGGCATCCACTCCTCAGCACGTCCAGCAAATGCCTGAAATCCTCGATCCGTTCTGGTTTCATCTTCAGCACCTCACGAAAGACGAATTCCTGCACCTCAGCATTGTGAATACGCCGACTGCCACCTCCGAGCTCCACGCCGTTGACAACAATATCGTAGTGCGCCGCAATCACTTTAGTGGGATCCGTAAGGAGCAGGTCAAGGTCAGCAGCGGTCTTTGGTGCCGTGAAGGGGTGGTGCGTGGACGCGAGACCAGCGGTACCGCCTTGGCCGGGCTCTGCATCATTCGTGGGTGAGAAGAGTGGGAAGTCTGTAATCCAGACAAACCTGAAATCCTTCCAGTGCGGCGGCTCGATGAGGCCTTGAGCAGCGGCCGCTTTATATAGCGCCAGACGTAGGTTTCCGAGCATGGTTGATCCGCCGGTGAAAGGGCCGTGAGGCCGTGCTTGCATTACGAGGAGCTCTCCGTGGTCTGTCGAGAGCTCGGTGGGTGCTTCCATTGCAAACCGGTAGCCGAGGGGGCCAAGGCCACCCATGGGTTGCCGGGCGTCGCCGCAGAAGGTAGCGGGTTGACCATCGGGATTCTGGAGGAAAGGAGCGCCTTCGGGGCTGTCGAAGAAGTTGGCAACGAATTTGCGGTTCTCTGCTGGATCGTCTGATAGCGACATCTTGAATGCATCGATGGTAGGATGGTTGAGTGTTGTTATCTTGCTGATGAAATCAGGCTCTAGACGTTCTGTGACTTCAAGTATCTATAGAACTTAGTAGCGTATGTTTAATGGACCCGGCGGTACTTACCGTTGCGCTATAACGCAAGTCTGGTTTGTCCGAGCCGTAGGAGGACATGGCATCGTGGTAAGTCAGTCGTGAAAATGGTGTTGTAAGGCGTGGGGCCGAGGACATCTTTTGCCAGACCTTGCTAATCAAAGCTTCAATTTCTGCCATTACTGTCTCTTCGTCTGCGAAGGACATCTCCATGTCAAGCTAGATTATTGTCAGTCATGTATCGAAGTCATCACGAGGAGACTAGTCGCACCTGCGTGAATTCTGGTTGGCGATCGGCTCTTAAATCCTCGTCACGGAAGCATCTTGCAAACTGGTAGTATTTGGGAAACCCAGACGCCATCAGTATCTGTTTGTATTGCTGTGGGCTCTGAGGCAACGCATAAGCGAGACCTTTGTTTCTGGTCGGCACAAGGAATTCGCGTGCTCCCTCGGGCGTTGACTTGAAGAGAAGAGGGGTCTCAATCTCCACGAACTCGCGTTCATGTAATAGTTTCCTTGCTTCATGGATGGTCTTACTTCGCGTGATGAGACGACCCCGCGCCGACCAGTCGGTGCGGAGCTGCAGATGACGCTGTTCGGGACCGTACGCTGCTTCGCTCTTTACGATGATGTCCTTAGGTACCGCGTTGAGCGGAGTAACAGATGTCAAGGCAATCTCCCTCGTTCTCATCATCGGTGTCTCGCCTCGTGGTATACTGGCATCGGGGTCTTGCTTAGGAGGCACACGCTCTTTGAGTGTACCCTTTACGACTACAGGTGTCCATTCTCGTAACGTTTTCAGATGGTTGTGAGCCAGCGCTTCCTCACTGCCCTCATTGTTGGCGTTCGACACGATCTGAATGGTGAGGTCCTGTTGTATATTGCGCAGTACGGTGAAGGAGAGCTTCTTGTTCACATCACGGCGTGTATGGAGGTAGCCACAAAACGCCACCTGTGAACCAGGCTTCGCTGTCTCCCACACGTGAGTTAGCTTGGCAAGGTGACTCCAATTTTCAGGGTGTACTATTATAAGGTCAATCAAACAGTTGAAGAAATCCGCTTCGGTTGGGTATTTACTTACATGTGGTCCTATAACTGTCTAGCGCTTCTTTGTCTTTCGAATCTGGTCTGATTATAGTACCAATACTGCGAATTGATGTTTGCGAATATGCTGCTGTAGCTCGGAACGTGGTCCCGTGACGGCGCGTCCGGACAAATCGCGATATCTCAGCGTAGGAGCTCCAAAGACCTGAACGGCGACTGCTCAGCTGTTGCGAAGCTTGCCTCAAGCTCATAATGACCGAGCGACTCGTCTTCTTGACGCAGCTGATTATTCTCTTAAAATCGCGTCTCCTAATGCTCATGCTCAATCTCGCAAAGTTCAGGCGCTAAAAGCATGACTAAGCGTCCAAGCTTCCCACCGACACAAAATCTGCCGACCGCCGGACTCTTGCTCGCTATCCTTCCAGTTTAAAACAAGTAAGCACGCGCGCGTCCGCAAACATCCCGCAGTAACTCACTTTCCCACAGATGATGAAAGTCTAGCGTGTAGCAGATGAGCTGTCTTCCTCTTCCGCCTCCGAACTCTCCCTTTACTGGGCTTAAGTGGTTCGCCGTGTAGTCGTGGATGCAGCATGATATCTGCGTTCGGCACACCCTCCTTGTTACATAACGGACGCTCGGACAAAATTTCTGACCTCGAACTGGCAAGGTGTCTATGGGCAGCGCGATACGATTGCGACGAGTCGAACGAGCCGTGAAGCTCCCAAGATGAAGGGCAGCGATAGCCGCGAATTTTATACTCGATAAGACGATACAATGAAAATTAATTGTGCGGACGCTACTGTAGCACCGTGATGCCTACTTTGTGATTGCGTGAGTCCAGGTCAACGGGTCTTTTTTTCCGAGACACCTTCGCTGGTGTACTATATGAGAATGAGCAAGACTACCACTTCTCTTTCTCAATACCCGGCGATAGAATGATGCTCTGACAATCAGTCCTCCTTCTATTCATGAGGGCAGGGATGTAAAAGCATTGCCACATACAAGTTGAAACAAGTATATATCGTCTTCAGTCTCGATTGTACGAAAGGTCTACTATGATACATGTTTTACATGGTATATCAGTACAATCGTGTCCTGTCTCGTCTATTGCGCCTGTTCGCCAGTTTCCGCCCGCCTCGCTTTGAACTCTTCCCACCCAGGGCAGGTAAGGCCTTCATTTTCGAATTGCTCCTCCGTAACGATGCGACATATTTGTATCTTCGACTTACCAGATCGTACGACCAGCGCCTCCCAATCAAGTAGATAGTGGTTAGGATCAGTCGTGCTGATCGCCTCCGGAATTTGTTCCCACTTCAGACCATACGGGTTCTCTGCAGATCCGGAATTAGGTAGGACCACATATGCACCTCTCTTAGCTATCAGGCGATGGCCTTCGCTCTTCGAGCCAACAAGTCCGGCAGCGTACAGTACGCGTGGGAAAGAGCCTTCCCCCAGAAGTGATAGCGGCAAAGTCACTACACTGGAGGCATCCTGTTTGGAATCTTCTGTAGTTGTACCTGCAGTGGCTTGTGGAGCACAAGCGTACGCCTTCTTGTATGCTAGAAGCTTGAGTTCGTTCACGTCAACCTTGTCGATCTGGTCCTTTTTCGAGATCCTTTCAAGAGTTCTCCTGAGTCCTGAAAGTGAAAATGTATGTGTGCCTTGGCTGAAAACCTCCTTATGCGCAGCTTCGGCCTTCTTTGCGTCTTCAGCTCCGTGAGCTAGTTCCACGACTTCTTTAGCGAGAATGTGTTGAGCAGTGCGCTTGGATTCATCCTGCCGTTGCTTTTCCATGATCAGGTCAATATGTTGGATGGGCAAGAAGGTGAACAGCTTAAGGTATCGTTCGACATCATTGTCCGCAGTCCGGAGGAAGTACTACTGGAGATCAGCCCTTGTTCTCTCGAGCGGCTTCAGACGCACCTGATAGAGGTCGAACGAGTTCATCATCTGCTTGTCCAGCCACACAGCATTGCCAGCGCTTTTCCCGAATTTCTCGCCCGAAGCTGTCGTTAGTAGTGGTGTTGCGAGGCCGAAAGTCGCATTCAGCATGTCGTTGTCCGCTCCCACTTGCTGGTCACCGCGGATTTTGCGCATGTGGCTCACGGCATCCATACCAGCACAAAGGTTACCGTACTGATCAGAGCCACCAAGCTGAAGCTGTACACCGTGCTTGTTGTACATATGCCACCAATCGTAGGCTTGAAACAAAGGGTAGCTGAATTCGGAGAAAGCCATGCCTTCGCCATTCTCCATGCGCACCTTTACTCTGTGGTACATTTAGCAAGGATCCATAGTGCGATTTGCCTACGTTGCCTTACGAGTCTCGAGCAAGCAGAGAACCAAGCCGCATGCCTGAGCCTAGGTTTCGCATCAGGTCGATTGCGCTGAGGCTTGACAGCCAGTCATGATTGTTCAGAAATTTTCGAGTCCTGCTAATATCCGCTTGAAACCGATGTTTTATCCCCAGACACTTCACGTTGGTCCAAAGCTTGTCAATTTGCCTACGCATATTGAGCACGTTCATTGTCCGAACATCATCTGCCTGGCGTGCGCGCTCAGTGGTTCTCCCGGACGGGTCCCCGATCAAAACAGTACCTGCGCCTAGCTATACCATGGTCAACGAGGCCGGTCCGAGTATTGGAGGGTGATCGCGCTCACCAATGTGACAGAGGGGTAGCCAGACAGGTACATCCAAAACAGCGCCATGAATGGAAGTAGGTGTCCGACATGCATCGAGGGCGCGGTTGGATCTACACCGACATATGCGCCGATTGACTTTTGTGTGAGGAGCCAATCGAGCTGTTGTCGGCCTCTAGGCAATTGTTAGCTGGTGTTTCGTAGCAAAGGGTCACGGCACATACCCAGCAACGTCCTTCACAAAGCCTCGCTCTTCCAGTATAGTCAACATGCTCTTGTCGAGCCCGTTCTTGATCCTATGCGCCCGCTGTTCCCACTGCGCAGCTTCGACTTGCGGGTCTATAATTTTCTTGGCCCAGGTGCCCTTCCGCCGCTGCTCTTCGAGTGTAGGCCATTGCTTCCGTGAACATCTTCGACAAACGTAGATACGAGGCCGTGGCAGCTGTTTAAGGAGCGACATCGCCACCAATGCTCCACAAAGGGCGCGCTGTGAGGCAGGTCGCATCGTCGCGAATCTCAGAAGTTCGCGGGTCGGGCTTGTCGGATGCTGATTGGACGGCGAGCGGAGGAGCTGCCCCAACCCTCTCCGCACACGTCACCAACGCAGCTCCACTTCTACCATCTGTTATCCTTCAGACCTGAATCCTGCCTCTCTTCTCCGCTGGACGGACCGAGATACTTCTTAGTCCCAATTGCGATCAGTATATCCATAGAACCTAAACTTCATCATGTATGCTACCCTTACATGCAACCCTCCTCTAGGGCAAACGACCGTGGTGCCTGCTCAGAAACAGAATGTAAGTGTACCACGCCCGAGATTTCTTCAATATTTCCTCCAGATGACTGGTGTGCATAGGTCAAATTCATCGTTTTGATTGAGAGTTCGACTGAAAAGCCTTGGAATGTAGCACTGCATTCGAACTTTGAAAACCAACAAAAGTGGACAAGCATGAATCTGGAGCCGACTGAACAACCTACAAATATAGTATGACTGGCTAGCTCTACGCAAGCCTTGAGCTAATGTGTTCAAGTTATGGACAAAGAATGATCCAAAACCGGGTCTTCATCGCAAATGGTTTACGCTCGATCTGACAGGGCTACCTGATCATGGAGGGTCCGTGTCTTTCACGATAACGTTTCGTGCTGCTGAAGACGAACCGTGGAAATGGGCAAACGAACAATTCTCAACATCGGATGGTCACATCATCTACCAAACAGCAAGAACATTGGACAATGATCTAACAAAGCTCATCGACGGATTGCCGGAGAATTTGAAGATCCAAGAAGAAAGAAGCGACACACCCGGAACATTGTTATGGAGCATCAATAGTCCGGTCGATGCAGCTTCTGGGAAAGCGTCTGGATTCTCCAATAACAAGCTTGGTAAACCAACCAATTTCTCGAGATGGTTCGCTCTGGTGCGCTTGTGGTCTCCTTGGCTAGCACCACGTCAAGGCAAAGCAAAGTTCAATCCGGACAAGGAAGCCATCATAGCAGCTTTCCAACGCGAAGACGGGTCACATCTCGTTGTTTTTGCGGTCAGTGGCATCGATGATGTGCTGACGACTCTGGGCCACGACGGAAATGGCAATATCACGATAGACTCACGCAACGATAGTGAGCAGGTTGGGTCTACCACACTTATTGTCGCAGTGGGCCACTCTTTAGAGACTGCTTTATCCGCTCCCATGTATCATGCTCGAAAGCTCGTTATGAAGTATCAAGCCGTCTCTGGGGAGACCGCTAAAGAAGAAGAGGCTTTGATGAAAGATTATAAACCTCAATGGCTGCAAAATTGGTATGACGGGCTCTCTTACTGCACATGGAATAGCATTGGGCAGAAACTCACCGAAGATAAACTATTCAAGGCGCTGGAATCACTCCAGAAGAATAATGTCAACATCTCCAACCTGATTATCGACGATAATTGGCAATCGCTTAACCACGAAGGAGGCGACCAGTTCGAGAATGCTATGACTGAGTTCGAAGCGACTAAGATAGGCTTCCCAAGGGGTCTGAAGGCTACCATATCTGACGTTCGGGAGAAACATCCGAATATCAAGCACATCGCCGTCTGGCATGCAATTGTAAGCCACTGAATCGATCTCGGAAGTTCTACACTGATTATTGAGTAGTTCGGCTACTGGGGAGGTATTGCTGCCAAGGGCAAGATCGCCGATGAATATAGGACCGTTACCGTTCGTAAAAAGGATGGGGTTTCTGGAGGTACCATGACCGCTATAGCCGAAGAAGACGTCGGACGTTTCTATCACGACTTCTACCAATTCCTGAGCTCTGCCGGCGTAGACTCGGTCAAAACAGACGCCCAATTCTTCGTAGACGAACTTGATGATGCTACCGATCGCCGGCAGCTAATCAAAGCCTATCAAGATGCCTGGAGTATCAATCAGCTGCGTTTCTTCTCTGGAAAAGCCATCTCATGTATGTCACAGACACCGCAAATCATCTTCCACTCCCAGCTCCCGTCAAATAAGCCGCGCATACTACTCCGCAACTCGGATGATTTCTTCCCCGAAGTGCCAGCTTCACACCCGTGGCACATCTTCTGCAATGCACATAACGCCATATTCAACCAGTATCTGAACATTCTTCCGGATTGGGACATGTTTCAAACATCACACGAATGGGCCTCTTTCCATGCTGCAGCGCGCTGTGTCTCTGGAGGGCCAATCTACATCACCGACGTGCCTGGAAAACACGATATCGATCTGATCGACCAGATGGTTGGCAACACCCCCCGAGGAGACACGGTCATCTTGCGACCTCACACCGTCGGGAAAAGCACGTCTGCGTACAATTCCTACGATGATACGGTCCTTCTTAGAGTCAGTACATTCGTGGGAATGGCGCATTCCGGTGTCAGTATTCTAGGCGTGTTCAATTGTACACAGCACCCTCTCACTGAACTGATGGGCTTGGACCAGTTTCCTGGCGCAGAAACGGGAACATATATCATAAGAAGTCATACGAGTGGTAACGTGTCGAAACCGACGAGCGCCGATAGTGGCGAAGCTTTCGTACACCTCGAAGTACCAGTTGTTGGTTGGGAGATTTTGTCCGCTTTTCCATTGCAATCGTTCAAGCTCGAGCGTGGACGGCATGGTGCAGCGGGGCCTGCAGAGATCTCGGTCGCACACCTAGGACTGTTGGGTAAGATGACAGGTGCTGCTGGTATCATTAACAGCGATGCCTACGTTGAGCGCGACTCTGGCAAGCTTAGGGTTTGGACTTCGCTGAAAGTGTTGGGTATATATGGTAGGTCGCTTTTTCTTGATGAACAACCCGGGTTGATAGCGCTGACGCATTATAGGCATCTATATCTCCGACCTCAAGAAACGCTCTATCAAAGACGACTTCATGGCCGTAATCTTTGGTCGACCCATTTCTTCTGAATGCGTTAAGATCAACGATCAGTGTGAGAACATCCTCGAGATTGATACTATTAGGGCCTGGAAAGAAACGGATCAACATGCTGGATGGAGCAACGAGGTTGCTGTTGAGGTCATTATTCGATAGTGGTCGTAGCAAACCTGCCTGCGGCATCGTGACTGCTGACTCTCTGAACTCGGCACCCTTATCTCGCATCCTCACAGCCACGTCTTCGTCTTCGTTTCTGTCTCATGTATCAAGATTCCAAGCTACAATCGGTACCAACGATCTAGGCATGTCAAAGAGCTGGGAGCTAAGAAGGTAGAGCGGGGGATGCCAAGGTGTAGCCTATACAGCGACGCGGAAATGTTCTCTTGAAGCATAGCCTAGATTTCTTTGTAGACTGAGATTCACAGGCATAATTCTGTGCATTGCATTGCTCACCCTCGTTTATTTTAGGGAAAGAGGCGGTTATTGGAATAATTCCATTGCTTTTGTTGAGGAAATGCACGATATTGTTACACCGTAAAATGTATGACATTATATTACAGTCAAGTTGGGGAGGGAACGTGACTGGAGACCGATTATTTCGGTGGCGGCTTCATTTGGCTGTTCCGTTTGCTCTTCCTTCCTTTTTTCCTTCCACCTTTCCCTCCCTCTCCTCTTCTGACTTTCCTTTGGCTCTTCCACATAGACACCGTCCTGTTGGGAATTCCTTCACCACACTGGGGCATTCAATCGCTTTTGGAGGCGCTCTTTTCATTGTGCGGACGGAGAAGCCTAGTCTCAAGTGCAGTTATGTTCGTCTGATTCTCTGATACCGGTGGTGCCTCGATTATTGGCCGAGCTGGCGCGCTCGAGTCCTGTCTTGTCCTTCTGCCTCGGCTTGAGGAACTTTATCGGGCTAATAGCGTCTATTTCTCCTGGAAGAACCGCCTTTGGAGCATTGCTACTCAACGTTGTTTCCGCGCACGGCTGTAAGAGCTGAGGATTCGATTATGGTATCCGATAATACGAGATGGTCAGGTTTCGCTATGTCAGATTGAGCCAATGTGTCAGTGAAGGATGGAAAATAGGCTTGGTCTTCTTCAGTAATCTTTGAAGATTCGAGAGGAACAGGCTTATGATCTAAGAGCTTGGTATCGGCCTAAGCCTTAGCTTGTAAGTGCTGAAGGGTAACAAAATCAGGATCCCGGAGCGTGGTCTCACTTGTTGTCGAGGTCGTCTGTTGAAGAAAAATCAGGCTTGGTGTCCAGGGCATGGTCTCATTAGTTGTCGCGGCGGATACTTGTTGAAGTGAAACGGTCCTAGGCTCAGCTGCCAACTCAGTGAGTTCAGACTTCTGGTAAGGAGAAGCCGAGGCTCTAGGTGCACTGTCTCAATGGTAGTGGTAACGCCTCAGGCCTCTAACTTTCGACGTCCTGTTTTTGTGCCTTACAATAAGGCTGGGGTAGTTTCAGCATTTCTGAGTAAACGCCGACATTCGTGAATATACAAGCCGAGTACCAGGTTGAGGGCTGCAGAAAAGACGAGCAGAGGCAAGTAGTCAGTTTGATCCGAGGCGTAAGACGAAACAGAGACATTGTCGTTGAGTAGATCGAGTGGAACACTTGATGGTCTCGCGATAGCAGAGCTCTGCGCTTGGGCTGTGCTGAAGTCTTTGAATATGCCAGAGCTGCTAGATGTGATTGAAGTACTAGGCGTACTAGAGCTGCTAAAGCCGCTAGACGCGTTGGTTATGCTAGATGCGTTGGCTGTGCTAGACGTGCCAAACGTGCCAAATGTGCTATGGAGTGCCGAATCAGATTTGTTGCTGGCAGAGTGATCGGAAGATGATGGTGGGATATTGGCAACCGTCGGAGACAACTTCCTGGGTATGCCGAAAATGCTACTGGAGGTCAAAAACGGAAAATAATCATACAGAGATGGGAGGGTAGCCGGCCAAGCAACGGACGTGTCTTCGAGAGCTGTGCTATTGTCGATGGTCGTATTATTGAGGACAGTTGTGTTTTTATTTATATTATCATCACCCACCTTGGTGACCCTGCTGACAAATTTGTCTGATGATGATGAAAGAAAGCTTTCAGAGTCTTTGGCCGTTAGTGGAGAATCCTCAAGAATGCGGGAACTGTTGCTGTAGCGAACAATGGGAGGCGGCGCCAGCAAAGACGAATGGTTAGCCATCCATTCACTTGAGTTTTCGTGGCAAAGCGAATCGTTCTTGCAAAGCAAATCGTCTTGGAACAGCGACCTGTTCTTAGAATCCAAGTATTTCTTGAACACCGGGTGGTTCTTAAAAACCAGGTCGTTCAATGCCGCATCGTTCCTGAAAACCGTACTGTTCTTGCAAAATGTGTCGCCTTCGAAGATAGTGTCGCCATGAACCGGTGCACCATGCTTGATGAAACTACCACCTTTGGTAGTTATATCGTCTTCAAAAGTTGCATCGTTGCGGATAGGTGCATCGTTCTTGGCAGCGTAGTTGTTCTCATCTATCGTAGACTTCTCTCTAATGGTATGCGTATCTGTATTTGCGTTGCTCTTAGCAGTTGAAGAGAAGAAATTACTCAAAAGGCTGGCGATTGGGAATGATTTGGCTAAGGTAGTGAAAACGTTGCTGTCCCGATCGAAAGGGAACAAAGGATTCGAAGAGGAAAGGTTAACCGCCAGATCTGCTGTGTTGTTCTCAGGAAGAGGGAGAAAACCGATAGTATCTGGCCGATGGAGTGGTATTAACGGATTCGTGGCGTCGTTAGACAGAACTTCAGGCGACGGTGCAGACGACGAAGACGATAACATAACCGGTAGAACGGTTGTGCCGGTCTCAGGAGCTGTCAGATTGATAGTGATATTCTGATAGACCGGTACCGATGAGTTTGTCTCTTTTGCTAAGGACGAGGGCCAGCTCATTGAGATGTTCGTCATCACGCGAGCAGCTCTAGCAGGGTTGAACCACCATCCCGGAAGAGCGCCAGCGGCAACAGTGATTAGAGGTAGGATCGGGTTTTCCACATGCGGAAAGGCAATGACGCTGATACACGCAGCCGCGAGGTTCAGATGTTCCGCCATTGTCAAGGCAGACCTCTATGGTAAGTGCGTAGATCAAGAACTAGGGCAATGGAAACTACTGGAGGCGAAAAAACGGAGATGAGACAAGATGAATGGTTTTGAAGATTCTCGTCCACCTGATATGCTGAGTTGAGTCCGGCAAAATATACAACGGTAACTTGAAATGAGGGTTTAAGGACCGGCTACGGGGGGCGGATGGAATTTTAAAGTAGGACGTCGTTACCTACTGCAGGAGGCAAAGGACAAGGTAATGAATGGGTCGAACAATGCCATTGTCATGCGCAAAAGAACAACGGTGCTATACTAAGGGTTTCCTTCTTTGTCCTAAATCAGGATGTGGTCGCTGAGAGCTTTGTTATCTTCAGAGCTTTCCACATGCGGCGTTGGCTAACCTCGAGATGGAGACGTCGAAGAGAGAACCTGCTTAACGAATATGGAACACCTGCTCTAGTTTGCAATTGGTGCTCTGCGCCTCGCCGAACATGGTGCCATCAACAATTTTTTTTTATACAAATTTCCATTACCCATTTTGGGTTGTTGCATCCCTTGCAGTTTTGATTCACAATAGTCTACTACATTAGCGAACATAAGGCGATGCATTCGAAATTCTACATTGGCGGTGTTGTATTGCGTTCGCGCTTCGTACACCCAGCGTTGGGATCGAGTTGGATATTGTGCATTTTGGAATAGTCGCTTCGAATTTGATGGGCTGAGATAATCTTGGTTTATGTGTTGAGGAGAAAAGTATGCCCCATTACCGTAGCTAGTCGGGTACGTTCGATCCTGCGAAGCGTCATGTACTGGACGGCTTATGCATGCTGTTGGAAAAGCAGGGCTGGTGAACGGGAATGTGGCTCGACTGCGGCTTCCGGGCAGACGTGGCATGCAATCCTGTAGGTATAAGCTCCTGTTGGCTCCTTTGGTTTCCTTGAGAATATTGGGAAACACTAGCGCGTAATGAGCAATACGAGAAGAATAATCAGATGTCAATACCGACTCTGAATGAAGTCAGAAGCGAATCTGTTGTCGCCATGCGACAGCGGCTGATGCAGGTTCAGTCCTCAGTCCCCACAATCACAGTAGGGAAGGAGCTCCGCTACTCCAACATATATCACCTAGGTTAAGAAGACATTGCTACCGGATGGAGAGCTAGAAATCTCGAGGGCGTAAACTCATGATATTGATACAAGTTAGTACATGTTGACACAATAGCAGACCTACGCGTTGCGGTCCCAACCCCACAGCCTTTTGATGGTATCGCCTATCGTGGACTGGCCAGCCTCCCTCCTCTTCATTCGATTTATCCGCTCCTCAATAAATGTGTCCTGCACCTGTTTCGCCTGTCCGATGTTCGCTTGTATCTCGCCTATCAAGGCCCTCTTCTCGATATCCCGCTCTGTTGGTGGCATTTCCGCGAGCAGCTTCTCGTACTTGGCGCGAGAATCGGGCTTGATAAGCTTCCATAGTTCTTCCGTGTCGTCCTCTACCTGAGGCTTATCCGCGATTGATGCCGCAGTTAACGATTGGCCTGACATGGCACGTGCGATGTTTTGCTTCGATAGCACACTCTCGAACTTGGGTGGTTCTCTCCCCTCCTCCTTTGCCTTCTCGATCGCTCTTTCCTGTTCAATCATCTGCTGGTACAGCTTGTCTGCATGCATTTGTATCCGCTCGCTGTCTTCGGCACTTCGAACGTCCATGGTGAGGTAGCCCAGTGCCTTCAGAAACTTGGACTGCATGTCATAGCAGCGGTTAAACTTTTTCGACTCGGCATTGCACAGCGTTGAAATCTGCCAGTACGTCTTAGGCGCCCTGAAGCATTCGAACTGCTCCATGTACTCCAGCGCACAGTTCTCCAGAGCTATACGTCCAATCTCGCCTTTGCGGTCGTTGAAAGCGTCCACAATGTCCCTTAGCTTGTCTTGTTCCGACTTGGATCGATCTACCAGCTGGTTCTGGGGCACGTAGTCTTTCCATAGATGCGCATAACGGCCGTCTTGGAACTGCGACTGTGGTGGAACGACGGGCTTGTCGGGGACGTCGGTCTGTTGCGGTGCCGGCGGCGCTGCTTCTTTGGGCTTCTCGGCGGGTTTTGATGGAAGGGACGGCTTTGGACCGGTCGGAGCTTCTTTCTTCAAGAAGTCTTGCAAGGAAGGATCGAGATTGCTCTTGTCATCGGAATTGTCGCTGCTACCCCAAAGCCAACCCATCGTGATGCGAATGCGCAGATTGGACTGGGATCAATTGGCCGTTGGAGAGGCTTCAGATGTTTGGCGGTTGGCGCTCGGACAGTGGAGATGATCTGCGCTCGCCCAAGCTTTCTGGCTTGGGTGGGCCCGTTGCGCGTTAATGATCCACCCAGTCAACACCACC
Source organism: Paraconiothyrium sp. Pb-2020 (assembly GCA_022419385.1). NCBI lineage: Eukaryota > Fungi > Ascomycota > Dothideomycetes > Pleosporales > Didymosphaeriaceae > Paraconiothyrium > Paraconiothyrium sp. Pb-2020. The sequence goes on along the minus strand of JAJUBI010000003.1, from coordinate 3,941,241 downwards.
TACGACACGCGACGTAGCCCATTGTTTACTTATCTCAACTTCATTGCCGCCCGTCATGGCGCCCATCAGTATGCAATGGTTAGAAATCTTTAGTACGTGTATTTAATTAACGCAGTACAGACCGCGCAGAACGCGAGGCGCGACGGCAGCAGCGCAAGCGCGGCGCTGGGTGAGCATCCGGCACAACAACTACAACCGCCCTCGAAGCTGACTCTCATAGCACAACCTCGGCGATTACCGATTTCAACTTTAATTTCAGTTTCGGACCATCAGTTGCAAAGCATTCATCGGTACCGCCGCAGCGCACCAAACGGACGCCGACCCCAAGCCGACAGACGCCCCGCACCTTGAACAGTTCCGCGAAACGACACCGCAGCGCATCGGTACATAGAAGCAGCAGTGTCAGGCGACACGTAACACCGAAAACATTGGTGACCCCGCAGCTGGGCAAGAGGAAGCGGGGCTCACAAGATGCGCAAGCACTCGAGGATGATGAGGAGCCCGATGAGCTCAGTCCCGGTCAATACAATGAGACACACTCAATAGAGCGGGCTAGAAGGGTAGTGGGCACAGTGGCACCAATACACGAAGAGGCAGACGACGAGCCGGACGAGTTGAGCATGGTTCTGGAGGGCCCAGGCAGTGGGCGCAAACACGCAGCTGATGCCATCAATCCTACGGAGACACCCACGCTAGCTAGTGTTGCTCAGGAGAGAACCCCCAGTCTCAGAGTAAGCGCAGCAGGTTCTGTGCGATCTCGAATGTCTACCCAAAGGTCCAACTCGACTGAGGCACCACCAGAGACACCCAGCATAATTCCGAATGGGCGCCTTGATCATTCATCAGCTCAGCTCAACCGTGCGACACCCGCTATTGCGCTTGAAGAGGAGGAAGAGGACGAGGACGAGTTGACACCTGCGCCTGCTAGCGTTACTCCGAGGGTAGTGGGCAAGCAGCTAACTGTAGCGTCCGTTACGCAAGAGGAGGATGAAGTCGATGAGCTTTCGTCGCCCGCACAATCCGCACGTACCGGAACGACCCCAAGTTCAATAGCGCCCAAAGAGCAGCTGCGACCATCTCTCAGGCAAGAGCCTGACAAGCTAGCTGCTGTAGCACCTGCAAAACGTGGTAGACCTAAGCGCGTCGTAGCTGAAGAAACTGAGGTCCAGTCCACTCCGGCGGCTACGAAACCCCGACGCAGAAAGACGAGCCTCGACGTCCAGGAGGCCGCCGACGCTGAAGACTCTGTTGACGAACTGTCGCCCGAAGTCCACCGCACACGTAAACCAACCGCGAGACGAAAGCAGAATGGTCAGCCTATGCGTCGTCAGGAGGAACCAATTGAAATGTCTTCAGCGGAAGAGGAGTCAGAAGCAGAAGAGCCCATACAAGAAGACGAGCCCGCCATCAGTGTGTTGTCAGCTCCTCAGGGGGGACCTGTCAAACGGGTGGACAGCAAACCAGCGCGCAAGCGACCGAAATTTTCTGGACCGAAGCAAGCCATCTCTGTTATGCGCATCAAGGGTTCCACTGTGAGAGGTATCACTGTAGCAGACACAACGCGCACAATACTGGAGGAGAATATTGATCATCAGGTCCAGCGCATGGCTACCAAGATGCAGACGACCGATGACTCGTCGCGCCGAAAGAAGTTGCGAGGGCACATCAATCTTGCACTCGCCTTCAAGGAAAGTCTCGTCGAGAAGCTGATGGATCTCCAAGATGCCAACGACACCCTTAGCGCTGGCTTCAAGAAGAGGAAGCTACTTAGGAAAGACAACTTGGAACTGCGAAAGGAAATTCTACGAATTCAGAATAACCGTCACGAAATCGCGCTGGAGATGGACGATGAGCGAGCTGTCTACGACGCTGAGAAGGCGACGGCAGAAGCGAAAAGTCAGCTCAGTGCCAACATGTTTGAAATTCAAGCAGCCATTCAGAAGGGACGCGAGCGCGCAAGAAGAGAAGGGCGCGAAGATGAAGGTCCAGAAAGACCTCTAAGCATGTTGATCGAGAAGGTTGGACGCCAAGTGGGTTCCGTAGGCGGGGGACTACTGGCTTCATTGCAGCACTTCAACGAGGGGCTGGAAAGAGCCGCAGGATGGCTGGAAGGGAGGGCGTAATGCTGAGGGCATTGCGTCTATGAGCCTGATGTTTGGGCCCAGTTGTAGTCGTGTGCAAGATAAGATACCCCGCAGCAGCAGCTTCTGAATTAAGCTGCATTCCTGCATCGCCTTCAGGCCGAGGCGCGAGCTCCCCAAGCTTTGCTACGGGTAGGATCGCGTTCCCTGTTCTTCCGGCCAATCAGTGAATGTCGCCCCACTTGTTTCATCATCAGGCATGATGGTCTTCGAAAACATGCACCCCACGATCGCAAGATCTATTGCATTTACGGCTCGTGTCCGCTCACTCCCCGTTCTCTTACTCCTGTTATCACCACACATCCACAGCGTGATAGTCCTCTCCGCGTGAGCTCTCTTACCTTCGTTTCACTCGTCATACGTAGCACGCAAGCAAGCTAATGCGACGCTCATGTTCAACACATCTCGTGTGACAAACACTCCATTACGCAGCGACCGCGACCAGGCCAGTCTCGGAGGTTGAAAACAGTCGTATCAGCTGTCTTTAGGCGTATCCAACTTGCGGAGAACGCCTGTTGACGCGGAGCATTATACTTCGTGTCGTCACAAGTCGCCAGCCACTCACCGCCCGCCGGGTTCTTAAGCCACGCCGAGCCGAGTCGTCGACCATCGTGGAAGTCCACTTCTCCAACTGAGACTATGTCCGCATACTACGACACGTTGTGCAGTTTGCAGACACCCACCTCGCCTATATCGTACTTCTCCTCACCAGAGTCGCCGTCGCTGCCGCCGTCGCCTATATTTTCAACGCTATCAATCACCAAATGGTTGATTCAAGAGCAATATCTACGCGTATTCGTCAAGCACCTCACACGGTGGGCTTCAGACCATGATTCAAGCTTGCAGTTCCACGGCAAGATTGGCGTCTTGGCTAGCCAGAATATCGACGAAACATACGAGCTTGGAAAGTCGGTCAAATGTGTTCTCACCTACACTTACCATCCAGAAGCCCGGAAGCAGATCGTGGTTCGACTCTTCCCACCGCGTGAGGCTCATGGTAGATATGCGATGGTCGTCCGTTCCGGATCGGGATGGATGAGCGCACGTGACTTCTTCAATAAAGAATATTCCGTCATGCTTCGAGCAGAGAGCAAGTCGAAGACCTTTAAGGAGCTCTGGAGCAAAGACAAACAGCCTCTAGCCTTCATCGCGAAGAAGCAAGACGAGAAGACCAAATTGCGCCGTCAGGCCTTCGTGCGGGAGGTAGAAGACAGAAACACAGTCGCAGTCGGCCCGGTATTCCATCAATTTCTCAGGCTGCCACAGGAAATCCAGGATATGATCTGGTCGACAGCCGCTGGACTCACTGGCATGTATCGCCCGTGCCGCCATCGCACATCAAACGTGCCGGGCCCACACATACACGAGAACTTCTATCCCAGGCCCGACTCGCCTATTACGATATCCACCTTGCTGCGGGTCTGTAAGGCGCTAAATGCACACATGGCTCCCTGGATCTACCGCACAACCAAGTTTCAATTCGAGCTCACAGGCTTCACGAACTTTCTTTGGATCTCCGGCCCAGAAAATCGTAAGAATTTGCGCCGCGTGACCTTCAAATTCTCCTCTCTGGCTCTACTGCACTGTCTCCGCTGGCTCTCCCCCGACCCCGTCTTTATGCTTTTCGATCCGCCAGCTTATACCTCACCCCACGGGCTGCAATACTTCTGGCGCTGCCAAATCCAAGATCTAGCCCGCGAGTTGCACTTACACACACTCACACTCGACCTGCAGGGCGTGCAGCCAAACCACGTGCAGATGGTTGTGCGCATTTTGCGCCAGGCATTTGGGAGCGTGAAATATATCAGGTTCCTGGATGATGGCAAGGATGTTCCGGCGGATCACTGGCGGCTGCAAGGGCTGCGGGAGAAGAAGTCGTGGAGGGCTATGTGTAGAGAGTGGTTTACGGCGTATAGCGCAAATGGAGGGTATATGTCTGATACATGGAGATGGAAGACGATGGGAGATCTCGAGAACGATATGGATGTGGACAAGGACTTTTTTGACAGCATGGATGATTGTGAGGGCGTACAGATGCCTTGAAGGCTGGTTGCGTTGTACTGGGCATAAGATAGGCCGTCAAGTGATTGTGTCCACGTACTACAATCCAATGTATTACGTCTTGCCAAAAACAAGGATCGCCAACCACGTGGGGATGACGTTCGGACGTGGGCTCGAAACAGGAAGGAGACACCGCCACAGCCTTGATGGTTGCCTGGCCTGGGCTCCGTCCTGTGCTTGCACCACTTCCTTTGCAACTTGAACCACCCATCTTCAATTCCATCTCCACAAGGGCACTTTTCCTCTGCATACTAAGCAAGATTTGTACGGACTTCGCGTATGCAGCGCTCACTGCGGTGCCACCTCGTTATCGAAACACTTCCCTAAAGCGTCCAGCACGCAAGCTACCTTCTCAGCCGCATGACCGGCTAGTCCTATCAAAGACTGTACATCCGATCTCTACCCGTAATCCACTGATGGTCTTCGCGATGTTCGATTGAGAGTCATGGTGGATCCGTCTATAGTCAAACGTATCGTCGGCATACGCGATTGGTTCGCCCGCCTCAGCAATCCATCAAGCAGCAATCCATCAAGCAGCAATCCATCAAGCAGCAATCCATCAAGCAGCAATCCATCAAGCAGCAATCCATCAAGCAGCAATCCATCAAGCAGCAATACATCAAGCAGCAATACATCAAGCAGCAATACATCAAGCAGCAATGCATCAGTAGAGAAGAAGGATCCTCTCACCAGCTTCCCAAGCTCGGAGACGCTGAGGGAATACCCGGCGCCCGCATCATTCGTAGTGCAGGGCAAGATATGCGACCAATTCCAATCGCCATTGTTTGGCAGGATCCCGGCTGAAATCAGAAACGAGATCTTCAGATTGGCGCTGACCGAATACGTTCCTGAGGGCAACGAGTGGACGGGAAAGCTGAGTGAGGTGGAGAGTCCTGGATTTGGCAATGTACGGTCGACAGGGAAATACGTGAAGAGGCCCGCTTACGAGGGGCTGAAAACAGTCGACACAGATCTTTTGAGGACGTGTAAAAGGGTAGGTTGTTGTAAAATGGTCTTCGGAATGTGCGCTTACACACATGATTTTCGCAGGTGTATGAAGAGACCAAGCTGCTTCCGCTCCAGGATCTGGAGGTTTGTCTCTACATGGCACACAAGCAGAGAGCGCCAAAACCGTACACCATGTCCCAATACACCGGTACACAAACGTACATGCATCCACGGACTAACTGGTTCAAGCCGGTAAGCTACGATATAATAGCATGACGGAGCTGGGACATCTGACTCTTTGTAGGAGCACTGGGCTCGTATCCACGATTACCATGTTTTTGGTCAGATGTATGCCCTCGAACAGGGCTTCCGCAGCCTCTTCCAAAACAGGGTTGACATCTGCCTCCCCAAAACCATGACACTGACTCTCCGCTACACAGACTGGTGGAACTGGGAGTTCAATGCGCCCATTTTCCCTATTCAGCATAACCTCTTTTTTCCGCTGCGCGAAATCGAGCTGCCTTCCACGGTCCAGAAGATGACCGTAGAGTTTGAGAACATTGAAGCAAAGATAAAACAGCTAGACGCTGTTGTTGGCGAGATGTTCCATCGCCGTGACTACTGGGTTTGGAAAAGAAGAGACGGAAGGAAGTTGATGGTGTATGGGCAGGGGGTAGAAGGAGACGGCATACAGACATGGACGTGGACGGGTCCGACAACGTTTGGATACAGAAGTCAGAAGTTTTCGCACCATGGTGAGGGCGATACTATGGGTTATGTGGTCAAGGTCGTCACTTGGGAAGTCGTCGACGAAGACGCAGACGTGGAGAATGCCGACGATGCTCACACCTCTAGGAGCTCGAAATTCAGCACCAAGTCAGAGTTGTGGGAAACGTGGGGAGGTCGCCACTCTAGAGGTCGTCGACGATAAGAGACAACGCTTCACGAGGCAAGTTCAAGATACTCTTTCCATCGAGTAAGCTTGCATGTGGGGTACATCATCCGCGTGCGTGGACGTACAAGCTCATGATACTGATTATCCTACTGCAAAATTAGAGCTTACCCCCTTTCTCGTGGAATTGCCTTTTACGGGGTATGAATCATTCGTGTAAAACACCGAGCTCCGAGGCCGGGATGTCGTGCTATGTACGCGACGCTGATTGGTGACTCACAGCTTACTTTTCATACATCAAAGCCTTTACGACAGCAGTTATCGCAACGCCAAAATATTGACTATTTCCACCAATCGAGCTGGACATAATGGCCTCGTCACTCTCATCAGAGCAAATCTCTGCCTACGTTCAACATATTGGACTACCTGCCAAATACCACCCAGCCAACAACCCCACACATGACCTCGCCTTTCTGACACAACTTCACGTTCATACAATATCTACGATTCCCTACGATAATTTGACGTTACATTACTCGGCGAGCAAAAAAATCTCGATTAACCCGCAGGATGCATTCAGAAAGACCGTTACCGACAACCGTGGCCGTGGAGGTTACTGCATGGAAAACTCCATTCTGTTCTCCCACGTGCTCCGCGGCCTCGGCTTCGACGCCTATATGGCCGGCGTCCGAATCCGCCTTCGAGAGAATGGAATTCCTGCCGGGAACTACATTGGCTGGGTGCACCTTGTGAACATCGTAGTCCTCCCCAACGGCGAAAAATACATGCTCGACGTCGGTTTCGGTGGTGACGCGCCGACGACCCCAATCCCGCTTATCCACAACCACGTCACGACGAACATCTTCCCGCAAGAGAATCGTCTGGTGTACGACCACATCCCGCAGCAGGTGTCGCAGACGCCCGAGACGAAGCTCTGGATCTACCAGTACCGCAACGGTGCCGACAAGGAGTGGAATTCGTTCTATGCGTTTCCCCTCCTCGAGTTCCTCGAGGCTGACTTTAAGATTATGAATTGGTACACTGGTAGCAATCCCGAATCGTTTCAGACCTTTACGATGCTCGTTATCAAGTTTCTGCGGAGGCAGAAGGAGGGTGGAGAGGAGGGCGAGATGGAGGTATACGGGAAGAGGATGCTGGTCAATGAAGTGGTGAAGGAGAATACCGGCGGAAAGACTAAGATCGTACAAAAGTGCAAGACCGAGGAGGAGAGACATGAAGCACTAGAGAAGTGGTTTGGGATGAAGTTGAGCGAGGAGGAGAAGAAGGGAATTGTGGGGCATTCGACAGAATTGAAGGGATAAGAGGGAGCTGTTGGTAAACGAAAGCGAGGATGAGTCGAGATCTAGAGAAAGAGTGTGTAGAGTTCGTGTATTGCCCGATTGTCGTACGGAAGGTGCTCGACACCCAGGTTTGCACAACATCTAGCCATTGTACTAACATTCCAGGTGAGAAGGAGATAGTTTTGCTGACTCTCGATTTGACACATTGCTGCTAGCACGTTGTGCGGAGAAGCACCTCCTGTATCGCCTTTTTAAGTAAGATCATCGTTGGTGAAGGGCATGCGTGGTATGTACTTCCGATCGTGCCTGTGATCCGGACAGGAGGAATTGTGCCGAAGGAATCAATAATATTGAAAATCAATTGCTAAGTGCAAATCGATGTATTCCTTGTCTTGGTCGCGCTCCCGTGAAAGGCATCGCCCGAGTTGAAGATATGTTGAGGCATTATACTAGGTTTCTCAATGTTGGTGTAGCTCGAATATGACAGTGATGCTGTATGTGACGGAAGGTAATGACAATAGCGACAGACCGTGCGTACAGTTCAGATTGCAGCACGTCATGCTAACAGTCTCTAGGCGGTTTATACACCGACGTTCCGTTTCATAGCGTAGTATTCTCTGAGGCGATTGGGAATTTCGTAAGATTCTAATAATGATCCATTACCACCCCTGAATTGTTTTAAAACTACACCTTGACAGCACCAACTTTAGAGATCATCGCGACCACATCCGCCAAGGTGCGGTTTCCCTTCACAAAGCCCTCAGCATATGGGATGCGCTCCTCCTCTATTGAACTTAGTCAGCAAGTCTAGCACATGAACGGCAGCATCCATGCCCAGAGTGTACCCACCAAAAAGAACCCGCGCATAATCCTTCGGAACGCCGCCTGCACTCTCATCCCAAAAGGCTGTCAGGAAGACACTGGTCTCTCCGATGCTCCCCGCCTGAGACGTTAGGTTGAAGGCCGGGTTAACGAGCTTCGCGTCCTTGACCCTGGCGGCGCGCGCTTTAGCGGCCGTCTCCACGGTGATGACGGGTGAGCTGAAGGGGACCCTGATGCCGTATCGCAGCGCGGTCGTGGCCCAGATCACGGGGTTGAAGTGCAGGTCATCACCGAAGAACGCATCGTTCCGCGACAGTGAGCCGTCATGCTCAATAGCATTGTGGTGGGCCAGGTCCTGCAGGTTGAATGTCGAGCTGTTGCCAGTGGTTGACACGGCAAGGGCCTGCTGTGTGATGCCAACGAAGGACTCCGTGGAAAACCCCATGGCGGCCTCGAAAGCAGATTGAATGGTGGCGAGATCAATGTTCTTGCCATCCCTCGGGAGCCACTTATGATTTGCCATGGAATTGAGCATCGGACATGGCGCTCGACCTGAGTAAGTCATGTCAGTCAGCTATACCGAGACTACGTATCGGCAGGCAAGCTCACTATCACCTTGGCCCGGCTTCCGCCATTCATGTCCCGCGGGAGCTGACGAGGAAGTAACAGGAATAAGGCCTGCAGAAAGAGACAAGGGCACAGCAGCAACGAAGCTGCTGGAGACAAGCCCTAAGATACCGATCTCGGCGTACATTTCGAAGTTCGTCGAATGTGTGTAGATGGTAGAATACAGTTAGAAAGTAAAGTGCAGGCGGCCGTTGAATTTGCAGATCATTCTCGACAACACCAGCATAACCAGCCAAGGCAGGGGACCTAGGGGCGGGCCCGCCGGTATATAGTCCATGGGTATAACGGGCACGGCGAGCTTTCGTCGATGAGGGTATCGCTCTTTCTCTAGTCAGGGATGGACCTCTCTGGAACCTTTTAGCGCCGTCGACCGGTTGGAGGTTTTCCGAGGAGTCCATTTTGGACATCGAAAGTCGACCCCTTGATAGTGATGATGGAAAGATTGTGTTTAGTGCAGGTGTTGCGAGTAATGTCCCGGGTGGGTCGAGCCATCGGAGAATCGAGCCTGTAAGAACAGCAGGATTGATAAGCTTTTCTTAGGATGGCTAGCTTCCGGTAATATCACTAGCACCATGCGAACCTTCCGTACAAGCGTGAACGATAATCGGTCAGGATCGACGACATTTGACTTTCGGCCAGCTTGGACGCCTCCACGCAATTTGAAATTCTAAAGTGTGCGGCAGTGCTTCGAGGCTGCGCCTGTACCGCCAGTCTGAGAGTGCCGAAAATCCACTGTACAATAGTCCCGTACTATATGTCAACGTGCTGTAGAATCGGACATTTGCCGGTTGACCTACTGGGACGCGATCTAACGGCGGGGGGGTCAAAGGGCGATAAAAGCGGGCTTAGGGGAGACACGCGTTGAGCTTGTTGGCGAGTTCCCGATTTCAGCTCAGCCGGTAACTGTAAAACTCTACGGTACATACCTAGGTTCACACTCAAATGCATATGTTGGCTTTCCTCATGCAATTACTCCGTGCAGAAGCTTTAATGATCCTCGACTATTTGGCACTGGGACACAAAGAAAATTCAAACGGATAATTCCGAAACAACGACAGTGAAATTCAACAAGTTAGTGGTACAACCTGATCAATCTAACAACGCTAAGAGCTCAATTATTCAGCACTACGAAAGTGCGAATGGACTATAGTCTACTCAAGCTTGGAGTCCTCACCAGCGGTTCTTCAAACGGTGTTTGCATGTCTTGTGGATCCTCCTCAATCGCATATTCCGGCGTGGCTCGCTTCACACCGAAACGCCTACTTATCTCCACCAATTGAGAGACCATAAACAATTTCCTCATCTGGACAGCATTCTTGTGTACGAAACCGTCTTCCACCAGCGTTTTGCACTTCTCCCATTCCAGGAAACCAAGTTGCTCGATGTTCTCCTTCGTCATCAAAGAACCGATGTATTGATGAAGTGGTCCGTCGGCTGGATAGGTGACCGGCGCAGAAAAAGGATGTTTTCTTCTCTTGTACAACTCCTACAGCGCTGTCAGTCGCATATTACGAAGAAAGATTAAAATGGTATACATACCTCGGTGACGAAAGGCTTAGCGGCTTCCTTGAGAATCCACTTTTCGTTGAGTGACTGCGTCCCGGGATCATAGCGAAATTTTACCGAGGGTGGGAGACTGTTGACATACGCCGTCAGGTCGTGATCAAGGAAAGGTTGTCGGCCTTCAATTGAGTTGGCCATCTCCACCCGGTCGCCCAAGGCAGTTAAGAGGATATTTTGTAAGAACACTTTCTGCCAGATGTACTGCCAAACCCGAAGGTACAAAATCAGTGTATGTCTCACACAAGTAGGGATGGTACATTGCCTCGTGTCTTAGCTGAGCGAAGGAAAGATTCTTTTCTTGTGAAGTCGATAAAGGTAGTCTTTCGCTTAGCAGAAAGAACACATCCACTTTGTACCCGGGAGACTTGCCAATGCGGAGTGCAGCGTATGCCTAGACTCGGAGGTGTGAGGTCAGTGTAAATAAAACAAATGGGGCTAGGTACGAGGCATCGATGTCTAAGACATATCAAGTTGGTACTGCGGCAGTACTAACCACTTGAACTGTATCTTCTTTCGCACAGTGCCTGATATTAGGTTGTGCACTCCCACGACTCGTGGATCCTGAGTCCCAAACTCCTCGTGAGCCCAAGATGATAGCAGCGACTCCGCGGTCATGAATGCAGTCATAGAGATGATGTTGACATTATTGATCTGCTTTTTTGCGTAAATCGCTGATGGTGGATCGACTGTGCGGAAATTTTTGATCGTCTTCTGGTCCCCACCGTTGCCTCGCTCTTCCTCCTCCAGTAATTTCACTCGAAGGTCCTCGGGCAAACGGGGCAAGCTTCGCGAGGACCAGCTTTGATCTGGTTCACGCAAGAAATCTGCAAGCAGTTGGCCATACCCGGCAAACTGTTCATCTGATCCCTCTCCTGTGAGGATCACTTTAACGCCGTGCTCGCGTGTGAGTCGCGACAGAGCGACTTTTCCAATAAAGTTGAGGTCAATGAGAGGATGCTCGCAGAACCACGCGGCGTCAGAGTAGTACTTCACGAATTCCTCTTCCGTCATTCGCACAACATGCTTCTTGACTCCGAGCCATTCGGCGGTTCTTTGTGCAATCGCTGATTGAAGACGTTAGCATAGACGTGCTTTCATAGCAGAGGCATCCGGCTGTACATACGCTCTTCGTCGAACTCGCCACCTGGCTCGTCCAAAAACTTTATAGAAAAGCAGTTGATGTTGGCGGTTGCAGAGTCTTCATTGCCAAGATGAACACTCTTCTCGATCATTAGGTGTTTTACCATGCCTGCTATGGTGGAACTGTCGAGGCCACCAGACAGAAATATTCCGACAGGAACATCAGCTCTCAATCTGACTCTGACAGCGTCGAGTAGCCGCTCCCGCACGCCTTCGATCATTTCTTCTTCAGTCCTTGTCTCGGCCTCATGCTGAAGTATCGTCGGGTCAGCCTTGTACACAAGATGTGAAGTCCTTCACATACCTTCTCTGGGTACTTGATGTCCCAGTACTCGGTCTGAGTCATTGTGTTGAATGACTGAACACTCATGTAACGACCTGCTTGGATTCTTTGTACACCTTGGAATAGCGTTCGCGTATCAGTCAGATAGCCAGACTCTAGAACACTCTGCACGTCCCACTCCGGTTGCCATCCATAAGCTAGGAATGCCTTCATCTCGCTCGCAATCAACAGGCGTCCGTCATGTACCGTGTAGAACAATGGCTTCACGCCATATCGGTCTCTGGCCGAGAGAACGACCTCAGCTTTGCTGTCATACAGAACGAACGCAAACTCGCCCCTTAGGTACTCCATCATTGACATTCCATATTCCTTGTAAAGTGCAATCAAGATCTCGGAATCACAATTTGATCCGAACTTATAGCCCTTATTGATAAGGTCTTCGCGGATCTCCTCCCAATCGTAAAATTCGCCGCAGACCACAGCGTGGACAGTGTCTTCGGGATCGTGAAAAGGTTGCTGTGCCTCTGGGGAAAGGTCCAGTATGGAGAGACGAACGTGTCCAAGTGCTGTTACATGCGTCAATTGGTTGTGGAATTTTTTGAATGGCATTTACATACCAACACGGTTATAATTGCTAAACCAATATCCTCGATCATCAGGACCTCTATGTTTGATCGCTTCGAGCGATCCTTCCATCTGTTTGCTCAGAAGAGCACGTTCTCGCTCGTAAGCTTGCGCCAAGTTCTTTGCACCATAGCTGTTCGGCTTAGGAGCGTTGCCCCTCAGGGTGATAATGCACGATATGCCACACATTTTTTGATAGTATAAGCAGTCAAATGGTCAGATAGACGCAGAACAAACAAGCGAAGAAGAGCGTGGTGTTATATGTTGCTGCCGACTCTGGAGGTACAAAAGGCCAGCTGAGCTACTTGTGTGACTCTGCTCGGCTTCTGTCATCTGAGTAAGAGCTTGCTGGCTGAGAAAGACTAAACGGTTTAAAACTCAAGGGGTGGGAATGGCTAGCTAAGATAGTAATCCCATCCGAGATTTGCCATGCCACAAAAGAGTTTTCCATTCGGGCGCACCATTTCAGCAACGCGACCCACAAACAATACCCAATGTCGATGTGTCTGCAGCCATATAAAAGCTGGTAAGCTCGAATTACGTTTCGATACTGTTGTTTGAGCATAATAGTACCCGATGCCGTCATGCGAGGTTGAGTGCTACACTGCTGACTGCTCGGTAGGCCCAATCCGGCACTTATTTATCCGGCGTGGTGCTGACTGTGAGCTACTAGTTGTCAGTGGACTGCTTGATGGACCACACAAGCTTCTGAATCGAGCGCTACCTTTGCTTAATATGAAGTAGGTGCAGCCGCACAGGCGCCGAATGTCTACTCCCCTTCCCTCCACATCCGTTTCCCCTGCGTATGCGCGCGGATCCTCCGCATATGGATCGGCATCTTGCTGATTCCTGGCTAGTATACGTGGATCATTAAAACTTTAGTCATTTTGTCGGACAGTAGTTCTCGAAATCGACTTCGGCTTGTTGCCCACTGAGCCACAACCTCTTGTGTGGAGACACGACAGATCAACATTTGGATGCGGCGTATCCAGTGTACACATGGTGCACAGCATCAGCAGGATCCCTTGAGCTGAGAGTTTCTATGTGTCACTGGCTCAAGAGTATGATGACCGGCCGGCCGGTCGTGGTCCAGCCGCGTCAGACGTCAGGCGTTCCCAAGATCAAGGTTACATTTACACCCTTCAGGCCGTGCCACAGTAGATTCTTCGGTAAGACAGCTCATCCGGAGCTCCCGGAGGCATGTGAACACCTCTATATACTATAGTAAGTACTATAGACCTGCCATGGAGGGGTAGAAGGATGTTGACTACTAGCCAATCAGCGTAGATTCTGCTGTATGCTGGTGGTGGATGCTAGCTATAAACATACTCAGCCCTTTTGCTTACTACAAAGTATCTCACTAGCATAGAAGAACCCACGCCACATATCTACCACAGCTACATTAAAATCTGGCACAAAAAGCTGTCTAATAAGTATGCTAGAGTCCGCCATCCAGACTCTGATGTGCACGTTCGATTGGCCCTGATTAGTCTCACAGCTGAAGCAAACATAGCCTAAGTATAAATTACGTCATACCGAATTGCCGGAACATGTCAGCAGTAGTTGTCCACTTGGTGCGACGTGCCACGCCACATAAACTGTTGGAATGAAAGAAGTTTCATTATTGCGAACGGACGGAACTGCAAGTCTGATAGTACTCAGGGCGCTTAACTACTCATCCCGACGTATTCGGCGCCTTTCCCGTGCAATTAAAACCCTTTGGATCATCTACATTACTGCAAAGGAATCCTGCTGGCTTTGTACCGTTGCTCTGAACTTTTAAATCGTTGTCGAAGATGTCGATGTTTGTACAAGGCGCTGCACCACTGCACTGCAGACTCAGTACCAGATTGTTCTTCGTCGTGCCTGTGGTGTTTCCCCAGTGCATGTTATCAATGTGAAACAGACTTGTGTCGCATCCGCCTTCGACGCCGTTGTAACTGGTGCACTGAGTTATGTACCAAGGAGTGTCCACATTTTGGAGAGTAAAGTTGGTGAAAGAAATATTACGAGCCCATCCTAGACCGCCGCCTCCACCGTTAGGCGGCACTCCGGTATTGCGCCCAGTCCAACTCTTAATTCGTCCTGCAAAAACAGTGTCTAAGCAAATCGTGTCGATTGCGGTAATGTTTTCGATGAAATTGACTTGGTTCTCGTACTGGCCGATGCTGCCCATTGCATATGCGAGACCCTTGTGGAACGTGTTGTTTGCCATGTAAATGTTGGAGCTGTTTTGCTTCATCGAGATGCTGTCCTAGATTTGCCAGTGGTCAACAGTAGATTCACAATAATGGGTGTTGGATGTACTGACATCGCCAGATTCAATAGTCCATCGAAGGAAAGTGATATAGTTCGCATAGATGGTGTCGACACCATCCGTATTCACGTTGCAGCGGTCGAATTGAGTGGTACAGCTGTTGTTCACGTATATATCGCTGAGTTCTACACGCTCGCTACGCATGACTGTAGACGTCCACCTAATGAAGCCAGCGAACTGTTAGTAGGCTGGCGCTTCGCAGCTAGTAGGTATCGAAGAGGAAAATTTGGCCCCAACGCTAAGGGTGCGATGTTACTTACATTTGCGATTGGATGAAGCGCAGGCCTTCGATAAGCGAGTTTGTAGTATTGTGTATCGAAATTGCGTGCGGCCGTCCCTGCAAGTTGCTCGTTCCGTTGTTGAAGACGTACCATACGTCTCCGTTTCCGAAAAGGGTACCATAGCCATGCCCGTACAAGTGGATGTTATCTACAGAGACACAGGTTGTCAGCCGAGGAAAGGCATGCGGCAAGAACGCTCAAGTAATACGTGCATTGCCTAGATACACCTCACTGTTGCAGGATGCCTTATTACACGCCGGGTATGATGCTGCGGCATAGTACGTACCGCCGCCTAGAAGCCATGCTGTAGATTGATTCTGAAAACCAATCGGAAGGGAGTTGTTCAGCCAGTAACCAATATCCTTGGACCACTCCATGGTGCCCTGGAGCTCGATATCCACATTTTTGAGGCCAGTTGTCGTCATGGCTTGGCCGACATAGTAAGTAGTATTGGTGAAAAAGATATGACCATCTATTTTGCATTCATTGAACGCTTCCAGGATGGCCGGAGTGTCATCACCGTTGGGGTCACCGGACTTCACCTCGCAAGTCTTAGACTTCGGTATGATGTTGTTGCGATCGTACAGATATGGCGGATATTCGCCGCCGTACTCTGGAAGCCACGGAGCTGGCGGATCGGGATCAACAACAGCAGTCGAAACAGATGCAATCCCCAAAAAGAGGAATATCGTGTTCATGCTGCTGGTTTCACGGAGTCTCTGGATTCCAAGTGCCCAAAGGCGGGTGGCGCAAGCCACCAAAGCTGCTGCTATATACATATCTTGCTAAACGTCGACCGGGCCGGCAAACGCAACCTTCAATACATGGTATTTGGGCCTCCGCGGTAAAGTTACGCCATCTAGAAATGATATTCAAGGAGTCCGGCAGGCGTCCCGATTAGTGTACTCCAGAATGCGGGGGTGCACTCTGCAAGGCAAGTGAGCTGCAAAATACCCCTCAAACTTAACGATGCCTCATGATACATCATGACGATGTAACGTGAACCCGCATTCGTACGTCCGTAGAAGGTCGCCTGAAGGATGTTGTCGAAGTCGCTGTGGAGGTGAAGAACAGGGGTCATTCGCGCTCGGACCTAGCCAACAGTGTCGTCACTGCATCAAACACCATCCTGTGCAATTCGTCATCAAGAAAACACCCACGATGCTGACCTATGGAGTGATCGCCAAAGTAGCCGCGAGGGCCAAGGAGCTGGCCGCGCATTCCTGGGAGTTTGGCACCGCCGCAGAAGCCCTCCTCGAGTTGGAGAACCCCGAACTTTCAGTCTTTCGCAAGCATGCGTTCCCGCGCGGCAAGATTTCGTCGGTGGACAAGCGCTGTCAAAGCCTCATATATGTCGCACAGTATATTCAGATGGATGGGTCGAAAACTCTGTGTGAGGACGACACTGGTGTGGCAGATCCAGCCTCCCTCGGCGTCTCTGCAATACTCCTCGGGCAGCAACATCCCGAGTATCTTGCTGCAGCACAACGCCAGGTCAGATATCTCCTCGAAGAAGCTCCACGATACGGCGAAATAGCTATAAGTCATCGCATAGACGTCGAAGAAGTATGGGCAGACTTTCTTTATATGGTACCGCCCTTCCTCGCCTTTTATGCCGTCGCAGTCAATGATAACATGATTATGGGGGCAGCAGTTGCTCAGTGTGAGGCTTATTACGAAGAGTTGGCGCAGAAGGACGAAAGTCTTCCTGATCACGGGCTTTGGCGTCATATTGCAGGTCCGACGCATGATGATCCTGGGTACTGGTCTACTGGTAACGGCTGGGTCGCGGCCGGCCTGACACGGGTACTCGCAACGCTAATAAAATGGGAATCAACTCGAGGAATTGACTCTCGAGGGGTTGTATCACTCAAAAAAATGATCCGGGACTTGATTGATGGCGTTATCACGACAGACTTACATCGTCACGAAGAGGGGCTACTGCCTAACTATTTACATACAATGGATAATGAGCCGTGGTTCGGGGATGTCGCAGGCACTGCTTTATTGACAAGTGCAGTATATCGTATGATGGTGCTAGACTACGACCACTGTCGGCGTTATCGGCAGTGGGCAGACAGAAAGAGCAAGGCTGTGTTTAGGTGCGTGGACACTGCTAGCGGAATCGCAAGACCGGCCATCAACTCCTTAAAGCATGCTCAGCGAGAACCACTGATGACGGGTAACCCTGAGGCACAAAGTTTTGTTATTCTCCTGTGGGCCGCTATGCGTGACTTTTACTACGCACAAGAAAGTGTTTGGGTTGGGCATCCCCCACTGATGGTACCCACGCAATAGCGTAGCTCAAGCCTGAGTGATATAACTGACTATATGACCGTCAGAATAGCACGCTCATTTTAATTCAAGAAAGAATTGCAATTCGAGCGAAGATCGTTAGTGCTTCAAAGTAGAGTCGTCCGACTTGTCCTGGTCTTGGGCTCTGGAAAGTCAGCCATCCTCTAACGCCAAACCATCCGCGCCCTTGTCCCCAAAGTCCGCAGCCTTCAGTGCCTTTGCCAAGCTCTCGACATCATCTCACAACTCCTTCGGCTTCTCGAATGCTGCGAAGTGTCCACCTGAATCATGCTCCCTCGACCAGATCAAGTTCCCACTTGTCTCCACCCACGAAAGCGGCATTGGCGCGATTTCTAGCGGGAAGTACGAGTATCCAAACGGCTTCTTGAAGTGGTGCCTTGGATCGCCATGAGGCGTGTTCCCGCTCGTCGTCCTCGCACCACGGTACTGGCGTTAGATATAAATACAACGAGGGAATGATTGCGTGAACCAATAAAGGGTGACGGAATTCAAGATGTCGTCGAGATCGGGAGTAGTATCAGTCCATGTGATGAACTTTTCCGATATCTTGGAAATTGACTCATATTGTTCGCTCGGCGCATTACATTCAAGAACGACTGAACCCGCACTATTCGCCGACGTTCCAATGGATGATGAAGTACATACCTGGTGCATGTCGAGTCTACAGATGGAGCTGGTATATTCGAATGGAGAAGCAGTTCAACGCATTCTGGCTCACACCAAGCGGCGAAAAGGCTCGCGTGAGCGTCGCCCAAGAGACGTGGGACTATATCGACAAGGCTGCACCGGAGAAGTACAAGGATATCTTACGCCCAGATTACCTGGTTGGCTGCCGTCGCCGCGTACACTTGAACAAGTACCTCGAGAGCTTGCATGCCGACAATGTCGACTTGATCCAGGATAATGTGATCGAGATCACGGACGACACAGTCATCGCGAAGTCTGGAAAACGGATTCCTGCAGAGGTCATTATCTATGCCACCGGCTTCCGAACTCAGGACTGGCTTTGACCTATGAAGATCTTTGGTGTTGATGGACAAGAGATGCACGAGGTTTGGAAGCAGTGTGTACACGTGCAGTCTACGGTACCGCACACGACCAGTTCCCGAATTGGTATAACTTATACGGCCCCAACACAGGCTCGGGGCACAACTCCATCATATATCAGACCGAATGTCAAGTAAACTTTCTATATCGGTTGCTAAGACCAGTGCCGAAGGGCAACGCGAAGTCGGTCGTGCCGAAGTACGCCGCACAGCAAGAGTTCAATGACCGGGTCCAGGCTGGTCTGCCTAGACCAACCTTCAGCTCTGGCTGCACGAGCTTGTTCATTGATAAGGACGGGAAGAATTCATATGTGTGGCCCAGCTACACTTTCCTTTTTTGGCTTAACACCGTTAAGATCAGGTGGAACGAGCTGCAGGTTGATGACTACCCGAAGAACACTGGGTACAAAGGGAGGAGTACATCCAATGCACCGTACGCACTGTTGGTCGCTGGCGCGGCAGCAGCAGGGCTCTTCGCCATTGGTCAGCTCACCACGGACTCATTGACACGCACTGGCGAGATGTTGATAGAGAGGGCTCGCCATCAAAGCTTCTTCTAGTCTTACTTCAGCAAAGGAAACGTGGCAGAGCACGTTGTTCTCATGTACATACAATGGATTCATACCCTGCGTTCTGCCGTACCACGACCAATGTGGTCCTGCACATGGCAAGATCTCGATCTAGAAAGTATCCCGATAGGCATGACTCGGTCTATGAAGATATGTTGTGATGGATAGAATGCGTTTAAACATCTACAAATCAACGTTAATTGACCGATAGCACATATAGTCATAGCAAAAACTCCTTCCAAACAGTTCCCACCTAACACCTACACGAGGGTATTCCAAAATGACAGTTCGCCAAAGCAGTGCGTGATCATCGTTAAGTCATCGTCGTCACATCACAACCATCCGTACGCCCTCTTGGCCTTCTGCACAGCTAGAACCAACGTCTGTTTTCCAACTTCTGCCAAAATCTTCCCCTCTCCACTTCTTCCCTCGGTCCGATGAACTCTAACACCTTTGCCTGCCTCCCAATGCGGATATCCAGATCAAAGATATCATTCGCAGACCGCATGTCATCCCTTGTTCCCAGACAAAAGCTTGCTCTAACGCGCACTCCTCCAGGCCTGGCTTTAGCCACTTCGCTCAAATGAGGCGCAATGTCCTCCGCAACGCGGTATGCGAGGGCGCTGGGCGTGAAACGCGTTTTCAGCATGACTGCCCAGCGATTGAAGTTCTGCGGCCGAGCGGGCTGGTTGGGGAATCGAGGCATCATTGCAGGGTCCACGGGTGGAGCGCTTGAAGGAGTTGCCGGCGGCGTGACAACGACAAGTGCTGTAGAGGCCGGTGAGCGCGTGTCCATCCACGACTGAATAATCTCAACGTCACGGTACTGATCCTCAAAAGAAGTCAAAAGCCAGAAGGATATGACCAATTGCTTCAGGTTGTCGAAATGCCGTAGAGGGTAGAGGAGGGGCGTGGTTATTGGCGTCAAACATGAGAGGATGGGACTGCCATTGTAACCACACAGCTTTAATTCTTCGATAGTTTGTGCGTGGTGGAGGGCGATAAATTGCATGAACGGGGCCTCTGCGCGCCAACCATAGTATGGCTCAAACTTGAAGTCATCAGAAAGTACTGTTCCGTTCTTGTACGAGGCCAGAATTCCATCGAAATCCTCTTCTTCAAGCTGGTGCGTCGCATCGGAGGCATGATTCGGATCGTGCTGCTTTAGATCAACTCCTCGCGCGCCCCAGGTATTTCCAACAGGGAAAGTGACCCCTATGAGAACAAGCTTCCTCAACCGACAGTAGTGTAGTGCTCGTACTAGCTCCCTCTTCTCATCACGAGGAATGCCGCCTTCAAGCTTGAGCTGTTCAATCTTGCGCATATGAGCGGCGAATTCGCTGATGAAGCGGCGACGGCGGATGCGCTCTTCCCGCTCATGAGGCTCCCGGCCTTCGTCTGTGTTCATTTCCCCGTTGCCAGAGTAGAAACTATCCAGCCGAAGTTCGACAAGCACATTACGAAGATGGGCCACAACAGCCCGTGTTCGGACTAACACATCAGGGCCCGGCTTCGTATGGGAATAAAAACGATCCAACGGCCAAGAAAGGCATTGTATCTTTGTGTGTGCCTCCATGAAACTCAGGAACATGTCCTCCAAGAGGAACACGCCCTCAGGCAGCCCTGTCTCTGGAACTACGGCATTGCGAAGTTGGAATGACCGCAAATTTGGGAACCTCAGCTGTGAGAGTTGCTGCAAGTCGTTGATCGCTAGGGCGTCGTTACTTGAGCCGTGTTGGCGCCAGAGGATCCAATCTAGGTTCAAGCTCGTCAGCGTCGACCATGACTTCCCAATGATATTCATCATGGGATTTGAAGGCCCCGACTTCAGATTAGGATAAGGAAACTGGTTTGAGTCAACATAGGGTTGAATCTCCGGACCATCGAAATTGAGCCGATCCCATATGAGCGTGTCGTACGCATCTGCTTTCGCCCTCAGCTCAGCAGGGGTCGGGAGTACGATTGCCGATGTCATTCGAGGAGGCGGAGTGTGTATATCCACGGTGGTATATAAGAAGCCACCAGCAGCATTGTGCATTGCAAGATGCCTCCCACCGCGAGCGAGCTTGTACTCAAATTGGGCTTTGCTTCGCTCTTTAATTTCTTCGGGCTCTACACGCAGACGACGAATACGTACTGATTCCAGACCAGTCGCATATCCGGGCGAGAGTAAGTCGTTGTAGTTCGTTCCAAATCCTGACAAGCACGAGCTCTCCACCCACAGTTTACGCAACGGTACGCGCTGGGGCCGTCGCCGATCCAAGAACGCCGCCAGCAGTATTCGCGTCAAGTTGTAGTGCCCATAGATTATTCGCAGCGTATGTATGTTTACCAAGTTCCGGACCGCTAGCCAGAGCAGTGTCTGTATACGATTGTCCTGCGACAGGTTCTCAGAGTCGAAGTACATATACGGTAGTTCAGAAAAGATATTCGGCGTCGGGAGGTGGCAACGGTGCGTCAGGACTTGGACTTTCGAGGCAATCCTTGGATTCGTAGCCAAAATGTACAGCTTTTGGATGATCGGTGTATCGTCGTGCTAGAGTAAACTATGTGAGCGCATGTCGATGCAAATGGTAGGTTGTTGGGCAGCGAAGCTCGAATACCGTGTATTACTCCATGACAAACCACGCAGAGGCGAACACTCTCCACATTATGGTACCCAGGATCCACTCACCTCGTCTGGCTCCCCTCTACCCCGATCACCAAAGATGTTGATTGTCTCGTCATTGACATGGAGGTGCCATTTGTCCATAAGATTAACGGTCTGCCAGAGAAAGTCGGTCGCATGGCGGTAAAAGCATCTAGACACGAGAGAAGCTTCTTTGAGATCCGAGGAGGGTAGAAAGGCGAATATAAGCTGCAGTAGCTCGTTCGGGAGGTTCTCGATCTGTCGTACAGGTCAGTCGTGCTTGCGCAAACACAAAGGCCTCGTACGCGTGGGGGATGCGCCGTGGGTGCGACTCACTGATGACACAGGCACGTCCTCACGAGCCTGCAGCGTCGTGCCGGCCCAGCTGATACTCATGTTGACAACTGATCATGCACGATCATTTGGGGTTACAGGCAGCGGTGGAACGTAGGACTAAAAGCTTGCGCGTCGTGTTTACTTGTACAGGTTCCCCATACAGCAATATGATGCTATCCAGATCGCGTGCACGGTCCCGCGCCCACCCCGCATCGCTCCACCCGTTTACTCTCCACCTCCAGCCCTACACATTGAACTAATTTGCAAGTCAAAAAGCTTATGCGTTTTATGCTGGATCGCCAGGGCCCCGCATTGCCGTTGCTTGTTTTTCTTCTCGAGCCTTCTTGAACTCGGGGTCGCCCTGGATCCTCAGGCAGCGAAACATGCCTATCCCCGGTTTCACGTCCTCGAAGCCATATTTTGGGTAGAGCCGTTGCCCTAGGGGATCCGCTACGAGGCTCACATACGCGTGTGGCGCATGTTCGTCAGCGTAAGCCACCAGCGATTCTATGATGCGTTTTCCTAGACCTTTGCTCTGGTGGTTTGGGTCTACCGCCACATCGACAAGCTGAAGGAAAAGCGCGCCGTCGCCCAGGAGACGTCCCATTGCAACGGCATCTTGGTTCGGTCCAGGAGTCTGCTCGTCGAGCATGTGCTTTCGTTCATAGGCAACGAAGCAAGTGAACGAATTTTGTAGTGATTTGGGCACTGCTTCCGCCATCGCTTCAGGCGGGGGTGGCGTCAGATTTGCAAGCTTCCGAAGGTCGTGATACACTTGGGGCGAAGGTAGGCCCTGGAGGACGACATACTGATTAGTTTCCATTTCTTCGGTCGATGTCGTTGTCGAACCGCAGGTTTGGATGAAGCGATTTTATATGAGTCGAATCGGGCCAAGGGGCATGGTTCCACTCCGATTCCGTCACCTCGGAATTTCGCTTCAACCATCTTCACTATTCCACTGCTACCTGACCATCGTGCATCAATACTACAGTCGGTCTTGTCACTTGAGTCGCAAATCACAATGCTCTAGCCGCTGTATGCAGGTGCAAGAATCGGAACTCGCGATGCAGCATCGTTCTCGCCACTATATGATTCGCCGGCTGCGAACTTCACCGTATCGTGGAGGTCTAAAAAATCCTACAGATAGCGATGAGGCAAGTCTAATATCTCCTCCATCACAGGTTCCCCATGGCCAAGCTCATGTCACTTTCGTTGTACCGACCCCTTCTTAGCTCATTGGTCCCCCCGAAGCAGCTCTGTCAACCGCTAAAGCTCACCCTGTTCCACCTTGTTCTTTTTGATCCCACACCTCCTCAAACAACTTTCCACCCCCTGCGCCAATGTCGCCGGCACCAAGTGCCTAAACTTATCAATGTCCGCACCCTCCAAGAACTCCAGGCCTAGCGCCAGCCCCGCAAAGTCATCGTCCAGCAAGAACAACGACTCAGCAGGCGTGTTTAACCCCGGGTCCTCATCGTTGAAGGTAGCGACGAACACCATCTCGTCGCAGTCGGGGTTAAACTCTAGGTGCAAGGCGCCCTGTGGGAAGACAGCCATGCTGTAGGTGTTGTGCTCCGCGCGGATCTTGCGCACGCCCGTTTCAGTGACGAATTCGGTTATCATGCGACCCTAGGGGTGTTTAGATGGGAATATACGATGAGGAGCGGGAGACGGACCTTGACGATGATGGCGAGTTCGGTGGCGCGATTGTGGGTGTGGGGTGTGTTGAAGCTGGGATCTGGTTAGCATTGTCGACTCCTACAGTCTGGTCACTGTTGCTATACCCGCAAGGTTTCGTAAATCCAATTGCAGCAGCAGCGCCATTTCCGATGAGCGCGGGCATTGTCAGGCTGATTGCGTTCACAAGTATACCGCCACGGCCTTCGAGCTTTGCAAAGGGTACATTGGGAGGATTGATGAAGTCAAACTTGAAGGCGTCATCCGGCAGAAGTGCGTGGCGGGTCACAGAGTTGGGTGACATCCTCAGCTTGGCAATGAGATCGTAGTCAACGCCGGGAAGTGTGGTGTTAAAAGGTAAAGGCGCGGGAAGAGGGAAGTCGGGATCATTTGGTCGAGATGGACCACCGTCGTCGGCAAGGATCTTCTGAATGGGTCCTGCTAGAGTGACACTGGCAAGTGCCAGCATGGTGGTCAAGGCAAACATGGTGAATCTAAAGCAATTGTTGTCGTGATCGAAGAAGCGCAAATGAACGCTGCGGTATTCCGTCTAGGACCACAACTATGCTTCTTATATATTGCAGGAGACTCCTTTGGTTCGGCCCCTTCCGAAGTTATTTCGAAGGATCGCGTCTGTACACATCGAACTACGGTGAGCAAACGCTCTTGGCTCAGACAGCTGCCGTCCCCGTCAGCATGAGGAAGACCTTCGTACGTAGGATCCCTGCGAGCATATCGCATGACCTTGAAGATTCTGCTTCATTCTTGGGATATCTCTCTGTGGAGGCGCTGCTGCGGAATGAGATCCAATCCTCTCTGTCATATGTCCAGAGTGGGCGTAGAGACGTCAGCTTACGCATCAATGTGCACGCCTTACTATACAGAACTGGTGTTTACAGCTTTGATGGAACTATGATGACTATTATCGGTGTGTAGGAAAGCAAAAGCTGGAGGTGGCGTCGCGTCGTTCATGATGGTGGACATAGAGTGTGCTTTGGAAACACGTTGGAACCCACTCATTGGATTAGAATCGACTGCAAGAGAATACAACATGAATCTTAAGTGAGACGTATCATCGCAGGCACCTTGCTTTTGCAGATCAACGGTTCGGCCAGAATTCCCACTCCAACCCTCTGATATGCCCGTTCTCCATGCCCGGAAACACTCGCAACTATCAGGACGTACACCCGATGATAATTGCTCCCAGGTCTCTTAGACTTCTCTGTTCCGACGACGATATACCTCAGTGACTGAGGGAGGGACCGGCTACGATCATCAAGGAATAGGTTTTCGGGAGCAAACGAATTGGCAAGTTCCCACGCTGGAGCTTGGATCGCGCTCGGTTGCCTAACCTTTTGCTCACAAGATTCTGCATGATCATCTGCTATCGCGTCATGATGCCAAGGCGAATAGATATCATCGGCCCATGACATATCTCCAAACGGGATATCCATGAACCTAATACCCCCTGCGTAGGCCATCCATGACCAAGAAGGGGTGGATTCTTCGCCGAAGGTATTGATAGGACTCAGGGACCAGCTGGCCCGCTTCCAGAGGAGGCATCGGTGCATGTAACACTCAAACATGCCAAAACCGCCCTTTGTCTTGAAAGTCCGCACCAATCTTTTCTCCAAACCTCGAATAGCCATCGGTCTGTCTTTCATAAAAGACAATTCCATGGCCGCGTATTTTTCGTATAGATTTTGGAATAGCAAGATCTTTGTGCCCTTCACAGATGACTCAATGGAGTTGGGGAAATCCGAATCTCCAAGAAAGGACGCTTTCTTACTGTAGTTGTCATTTTAAGTATGAAGATATGTTAAATCAGCGAAGGACCTACTTGTTCATCCTGGTCAACGTCTCACATCGCACGCCTTCTCCACACTCCCAGTATGTCTGGTTCTCAGCAAAATAGATGGTCCGCCGAGACAGAGCTCGCTCCTGTAGTACCCAACCACGACGATTGAGGTTCCCTTGTTCAACGTCTCGTGTAAAGTCATCAATGGCGTCGCATATGTAGTGAGACATTCCAACTTTGTTTTCCATTATCACGCAATCCCGATGGGGACGGGGTTTGAGAAAGCCATCGGTTGTCCCACTGGCGCAGGTAGCTGCGATGGTGACGTAGGCGCTGCTGTACACCCGTTCCATGAGCTTGGATTCTCTGGCCCAGTCTTCTGTATCATCCTGTATGATACAAAGAGAGTCGATCCAAAGATATTGTATGCCTAGAGATCGACAAACTACAATGGCATCCCGGAATGTCTTTGGAAGTTTGTCGATTGTGATGCCATGCTGATGTCGAGAAATATTATCCTTGTAAGTACAGAAGTTCCCATGCTGCTCCGGTGAGCCCCACTGGTGAGAAAGTGCGATGTACCTGCCCAGGCTCGTGTAACCTCGTGTACCGCAGAACAAGCGGACTATACCCAAACCTTGGCCAACGTCCAACACTCGGGTGGGAAGAAAGGTCTTCATCTTAGGAAAGCATTGATGATTTTCGTTGCAGTTATGGATCCATCCGTCCAGTATTTTCATGTGTGCATGACTGCTAGGTTCATGGAGTTCAGGAAATCCAAATTGCAGACTTACCGTCGACTCGTCGAAATCTGGGACAGATGTTACACACCGCGGCCATCGTACTGTGGGGTTCTACGTACCGAGGGTGTGCCGACCGGGGGCGGCATAAATTGATAGTATCGGCAGTAATAGGCAATCTTGGAAGATGAGAGACGAGCCGACTATGAAGAAATTTAAGGTCTCATGGTCACTTTCAACTTCCGCATGCACGTGTTTCATCAGTAAGCGGCACAAGCCGCACGATCGTGATCCTGCCGTCAAGCCAGTAAGCGTGTCAGAAAATTCATGTCTGGATAGACCTATAGGTAGATCTCTACAGCGGAAACACAGTTGAGACGGTTTCATTGATTGTGTAGCGCTTGAACGCATAGTTGGGTCTGCGAAGATTCGTCGCGCCATATCAGTATCTGGTGCGTACTTCCAAGTATCATCGAGGGGCTAGGGAAGGAGTGCGTGTCAGATGATTGTAAGTGTAGTAATTACAGAGATTGGACGTACAGTGAACCTCTTCGATAAGAGAGAGCTTCGTTAGTTCCATCGTTGTTGAAAGTTGAACGGCGATTCAACTCACGTATTCGTTCTTTTCGATACGCAATGAATAAGTAGATGCATAAAAGTTGTTCCATTAGCCGAGCTGGCGTACCTGTTGATTCCGTCGCTCCGCTGCATCTGACGCCATAAGACGGTCTCCATAGCGTTTTGGCCCATGCTGCGACGGTGCGTTGAAATTTATCCATTCCACTTGGTCTCTGGTAGATGTAGTTGCTTGCTCAAAGATACTCTTCAGCTTTTCATCCATTTCTTCTGCGCTGGCACGAGCTCGGTGAGTTGGGTCGTTGGCTGAGGTGAAGTCGACTGTGGGTGCTCTTAAACTGAAAGATGGCACAGTACCAGACTTAGAGTCTTCATTATCGAGGAATGTAAGACGGCGTGACTCAATGCGGGAAGGAGCACTGACATCGACGATCAGTAGTCTTTCTACGATAAGATCTACTAAACTTCGAATGGCGGTTGGCCTCTGACATCGCGCGTCTTTCTTAATCCAGTCTATCCATTTCTGGACAACGTTATTGAGTCGAGCAGTCGGAATTCTGGTCTTGTCTGAATGTTGTATTTGCTCGATCACGTAAAATCGTGTTGTCTCCCCTAGGGCACCAAGATCCTCTCTGAAATGATCCAGTCCTTCAGGTCCATATAGGATCCATATGGCAAATTCAAGATAGATGCAGCCTATTGACCACACATCATATCGACGTGATCTAGGCTCGTTCGGTTGCAGCTCGGTCTCGGGTGGCTCATACTTGATTGTGCCGCTTTTCGTGCGGGTAGCCATATTCCGAAGCTCAGTCACCTTTTCGTGGCTTCGACTCAATCCCACATCGGCAATGACAAGTATGCAAGAGCCAATTTTGTCATCTGCTTCCTTGCTTGGATCATCGAAGCAAAGAATATTCTCGGGTTTCAGGTCGCCATGACGTAGTGACCTTTCTTTATGAGAATGATGCAGAGTCTTTATAGCTCCAGCAAGTCCACACATCTGGGCGAATACCCACTGTAGAAATTCCCGGTCAAGTCGAGGAGATTCTTTTTCCCAGAAGGCGCGAAGATTGCCCCAACGAGCCCACGGAAACATGATGTAGTGGTTCTTGCCTATGCTATAATAAGCAACCGCTTTCACTAGGTGCGGGTGATCAAGATCGCGAATGGCTTCCAGAGCATCGACTTCGGATCCGGCTACAGCCTTGAAGTCAGCATCATTCATAGTCATCTGTTTCAGCCTTTTGACGGCAACCGTGGGATGCTCTTTGGAGTCTTTGGGCATTCGCTGCCTTGAGTTAGCCTGCCTCAAACTGCACAGTAAATAACATAATACAGGCACAAAAGAGCACCTCTTAGTAACCGCTCAGGTCACGCGGCGTGCTTTCTTCCAAAAGTGTACGTGCTTTAGTGACTGTCATGGTAAAGAAGAGAGGTCCTTACGATTAGTTTCGGTGTGCGAATATGATCTCGGTGTATTCGCCATTCCTCTACCACGCTAAAGTAGCTCTCTTTGAAGCTTTTGTGCCGTTCGTCTACAAATGGCATTCGCGTACGTTTGGGAAACTCATACCGGAATTGACTTTCCTCGAAGACAGGGCTAAGAAACGGCCACTGATAAGAATTACAGAAATCTTCAATGTTTCGATCGGTCCAATGGGCGTTGTTGAATGGGTGCTCTTCAATCCTTGTGTTTCCGAGACGAAGCGAGATCGCATCAACAAGATCCTCGTTGATCACCAAACGGACCGGCAACTGCTCGTCTGCAAAATTGTGTTGGAAGAACTCCTCGATCAGTGACTCCGAATCTGCCCACGCCAGAATTGCAAATATGATTGTAGCCTTGCTATAGATGAATGCTTCCAGAGATGACAGCTTTTCTTCAA
This sequence comes from Paraconiothyrium sp. Pb-2020, assembly GCA_022419385.1. Lineage (NCBI taxonomy): Eukaryota > Fungi > Ascomycota > Dothideomycetes > Pleosporales > Didymosphaeriaceae > Paraconiothyrium > Paraconiothyrium sp. Pb-2020. The sequence goes on along the minus strand of JAJUBI010000003.1, from coordinate 3,912,665 downwards.
AAGAGTCCTTATGTCGGTCTAGTATCCTTGCGACCGTATCTTTGCAAAAGAGCTCGCTCAAAGCGCTCGCTAGAACAAATTGCAGGTCGGCATGATCTTGCAGAACCATGACTGCTTTGATGTCGCTACGTAGAGACTTTCTTGAAATTCTTCGTCTTCGATCTCGTCCATTCGAGCCCGACATCTCGTCACTGCTGCTGGTACACCTCCTTCGAACGTGGTCACGGAATGCTATTATTGGTGACGACGCGCTGTCGTCGGTATTTCTTCTCTTCACCTTCCAGCCACCGGTAGAATTAGCCAATGAGGAGAGGCTCTCGTTAGTATATCTTCGATTCCTCTCTGATACTGGGGTGATGCTGCTTGTAATTGTCGTCGATGTCGTGCTTCTCTGAAGCCGATAGTTTTCTGCTCTACCCGAAGAACTTTCTGTTGGTTTAAAATTTGTCTTTCCACGAGAATCTTCTCTTGCAAGACTATCAGCTGTCCTGCGCTGAGTTCCGCAAAGCAATCTTGCCTTGTCGACAATTAGTGTCTCTGAGGTTCTACAACTTTAGATGGACTAGATACCAACTGCTCCTGACATTACCTACGTACCTTGATAGCCGAGAAGTATGTGAACATGAGGCTTATCGCGAGTAGCAAGACCAAAAAGGCTCTTCAATCATGGGATATCCCCTGGGGTTGAATACCAGCTGAAATCTTTTGGCTGCGAGCTTCGGTAAGCGCATACATTGTGCGGCTCACTTGGACGAGACGCATATTGGAGATGCTTTACAGCAAGGCTGATCGACGTGTTTAGGTATTATTGGAGGTCATCTTCGAGGTTGTTCACCGGAAAAGCTAGGTGGAGGAAATAGGCTGAACCCGCGTCTTGGCGTGAACTCTTGACCGGTGCACTCAGTCGAGACTACCCCCGCTTTTCCACCTGCATCACCCCAATGGCGGCCCACACATTCGTACTGCATCGGCTGCTGGACCCTTGAGAATGTACGAGCGTACCAATTGCTATGCGGACTTTGAGCCATGCACTCTTATCGTGCATCGCCAGGGTCGGGAGCAAGTAATTATCCTCAGCAGCAGGCTGCCTAGATCCGTCGAGTCGAACCAAGCTGCATGATCGCCCTGTCACTATCGTGTAGAACCCTTGGCTGACGCGCGCCACACATATGCACGCACTTCAACAGGTAGGGCTGGATATGGCACGATTGGCTGTTCATCCGCCTTTCGCTAGAGATGCTTACTACCATACGACCTGCCTGCAATTAGGCATCCGGACTAGTACTCACCTGCTAATAGAGACACATGGGTGGGATTTCAGCTTTCTAGATACGCGAATATATCGCTGTTGTTGCACTTTCTGGGACGTATAGCGACCTCATCGACAACATCGAAATTCTTGTGTCCGACGAGCTTCACAGCCCAATTCAAAGTCATGCGCGCAAACAATACAAATGAATCCATGTTTTCGCGCCTCGAGAAAGCGCTCGTCGGCTGCTCTCTCAATAACGAGCAGAGATTTCTTCCTCTCGACGTCCTCGAGAAAGAAATCACGGAGGACAACGTGCGTAGCGTCTTGAGTAAGGGCGTCGTTGTAAAAGCTGCATTGAGCACAAAGTCACTGATTAGGGCACTACCGCGCACAGTTGAGGAACGTGCCAGGAAGGTTTTTGCGATCCTCCTAAGTGTCGGAGAACCTGATGCCATCAAGAAGTTGTTGGCCGAAGGCCTCACCGACGAGCGATTACCGGTTCACCTGGACAAGGACGGGAGAACATTGGTCTCCAGGGATGGAACAGTGTTTCGTAGTCTCGCTAGCATAAGGGAGGAGAGGATCGTCCATTTTGTTGAAAGACAATGGACCGTCTTGGCTCCGTCTTTGGACGCTTCCGGCCAGCATATCGAGATAAACCGGCGCGGTGTCCTTTGCCGTTCGTGGAAACAGCACCAATCGGACACGGCCCAACCAGCGCGGTTCACAAAAGCAAGCTTCATCCGGCTCACTATTGCGGACCTCACCTATTCGCAAATATGGAATACGTCGCGACCAAGGAAATGTGGAAAGAAGACGTTTTCCTTCAGGAGAAAGAGAATCTGAGGACACTCGCGTTGCTGAAACACGACCATCTAATCAGACACATGGCCACATTTACTAAGAACACAACGCATTATGTCATTTTTCCGTGGGCAGATGGGGGGACTTTGGCAGATTTTTGGACTTTCCAGAATACATGCGTTCGAGATAGAGTGCTGACTATATGGTGCTTGCGACAAATGCTAGGCGTCGCTGAAGCCATAGAAGCTTTGCATTCGGTGAATTGCCGGCACGGCGATATGAAGCCCGAAAACATTCTTCATTTCACTGGGCCTGACGGAGGAAGACTGGTTGTATCAGACGTAGGCGTCTCCCGAACTCATGACAAAGCTACACGGCTGCGCCAGGTGGGAACTACTACTAGAGCCACCACACCCAGTTACGAAGCACCCGAAACTCACGCAAGCCAGTTCTCACCGAGAGCACGCAGATACGACGTCTGGTCCATTGGGTGCATCTTCCTCGAATTCTCGCTCTGGATCCTTCACGACATGGCATCAGTAGATTCGTTCGGCTACGCAAGACATGCGCCCGATTACGCATTCTATCTTGCCAACAGAGAAACATCAACATCAAGGAGAAGAACAGAAATACATCCTGTAGTTACCACGGCTCTGAGGTTGCTACGTCAAGATAATCGTTGCAGAGGCGGCACCATCTTTGAGGATGTTCTCACCTTGATCGAGACACGTTTGCTTCAAGTTGAAGTAGATCAGCGTGCCACGGCCACAGAAATGGTTGAACAACTTCGCACAATCGTACAGCATGCGGACGCGGATCCAGCGCGATTGCTAAACGACGTCGCACCTCCGGAAAAATTGCGATTCCCTAAGCGTGCTCAAACCGGCGGCACTACAGTGTCCATTAATGGCACGATACATGAATGAAAGGTCTCGAGGCATGGGACCATTATGTTACTACTCCCCACCATCTCTTAAGGCTTCGCCACGGCACAATCTTTTCTATATTGTACACGACGGGTAATTTGATTTCCACCTTACGACGCGCGGATGGTTATAATCTTATCGGGCCTTCTATGCTTCGTTCTACGGAGACTTTTTTACGCTACATCACTTTCTTGTACCGAAGTCTCATTGTACACACTATACACCATTGTTATAGGTTACTCCTGGGTTTTAGTGTACTCAAAATTTCCTCATGGCACAAGAGTTGAGGGGGTTTCCAAATTGAACACATCCCATTGACAGCGGGCGTTGGTCTCCTGGAATTGCATCGCTAAATATAGATACCGAAACCCCGCTTCCTCTACCAAGTGTTGCTCAGAATCTGCCCGTTCTTCCAATTCACCATCTTCGTCACCGGCCGCAGTCCATTAAGCTTACCGCCAAACTCGATACCCTTGCGCAAGACCTGGCGATAGTTCCGTCCCGGTGAGATCTTACCCAGGACGTAGCCTTGGCGGGTCTCGACACGATCAGGCACGTTGATGCTTCGGCCAACGACAGCTTCCATACCTTGCCACGCGAACGTGATAGCTTCTTTCGCGTCGCCCGGAATGCCTGCCTCATCTAGCATCATGATTTTTGTGTCGGGGAAGGACTTCTGCAAGAAGGATGTAATGTTAGGGTTTTTAGCACCGCCGCCGCACATGAAGATCTCAGCTAGAGGACCGTATTGCTGAGGCATGTATCGACGGTAGTGCTCGACGATGGCTTGTGCAGTGATGCGGGTGATGGTTGCCACAATGTCGTTCTGCGATAGCCCCTTGGCAAGGCCCCTCGCGATCATGTCATCGGCAATGGTATCGCGGAACACTTCACGCCCAGTAGTCTTGGGTGGGTCCAAGGCGAAATAGGGGTGTGTCGTTAGGAATTCGTCTACCATGTCTTGATCGACTGTGCCCGCCGCGCCCATTTTACCGTCTTTATCGTACTCCATTTTGCCGTTAGTGAAATGTCTGACGGCAGCATCGATGAAGACATTGCCGGGGCCTGTGTCAAAATCAAAGAATTCTTGATTCAGCTCCCCATCCCGGTCTGGAGGGATAAAGCATACGTTGGCAATTCCTCCGATATTCTGACACGCCCGGAGCTTTGTAGGGTGATGGAGCACGAGTGCGTCGAAGAATGCGATGAGTGGCGCACCTTGGCGCCCGGCGGCCTGATCTGAGACACGAAAATCAGTGACAGAGGTAATGCCTGTTCGTGAAGAGAGAAATGTGCCTTCCGCCATGGTCAAGGCAGACTTGGTGTGACCTTTCTCCGGCATACTGAGTAGCCAGATCGTCTGGCCGTGCGAGCCGATGACATCGATGTCGGATAGGGGTATGCTGTGCTTGGAAGCGAACTCGATCGCGGCGGCTGCAAAAGTCTCTCCAAGAAGGACGTTGACTTCGGACAGTTCTTCAGGCGTGGTGCGGTTGTGGTAGATGATGTTCATGACACGCTTCTTGATGACAGGTTCCAGGGGTATCTCGTCATATTGTAGGAGCTCAAAGTTCATAGGGGATGAAGGCGAGGACTGGCGAAATCTGCAAAGAGCACAGTCGATGCCGTCCATGGATGTCCCGGAGTTCATGCCGAGGACAGTCAGGTCAAGGGGGGCATCTCCGTGAAGACGATTCGGAGCGTTCCCGTTGACCTGATGGCCGTTTGTGAAAGAGACCATGATTGAGGGAGTGAGCGAGTGAGCGACTGGGGGACTGGGGGACTGGGGGTTTTGGACGTCGCCGGAACCAGACAGGATGCTTATGTTCAGATAAAGTGAAACGCTGCACATATCGCCACACGCCCGCCATTGTCGGCCCTTTTATGGCGCCAGAAAGGGAAATCCGCCGGGGCATGGGATTGCCACGTGGGCGAAGGATGAGACTCTGGGACGAAGACCAGCAGGTGAAGCACCAGCCGGTAACGGCAGCATGCAAGCGCAGAGCCATTGTGGAGTTGAGGGACAGATGTGGGCCGACATCGTGTGGTCAAGGCGACCCGAAGCTTCTTAACCTCAATGGGGCAGGATGAAAGGCCGGTGCTCGCATGCTTAAAAGGCTAAAAGCTCGTGTCGCCCGCATCAATCCTGCGCCTTCTCTCCACCTTCGCACCCCGCATCGAGGCCACTTTACCTGGGCTCATCGTTTAAAACATGACTAGCGACTCGAACCGGCCAGCAAAACGCCGACGCGTTACTCAGGCCTGCGATTACTGCCATCGGCGCAGTATCCGCTGTCAGCCCGGTGAAGGAGACATCCACCAGCGATGCAGCAATTGTGTCGACTTCAACCAAGCATGCACACGCGACCGCGTCGTGAGGCGGCGAGGCGTGAAGCCGGACCGGGCGGCCTCGCACCACACGCCGCCGCCTTCACTCCACATAGCACACACGCCAGACTCCAACGGTCTGACCTCATCGCGTTCCTCGGCGGCCTCACCGTGGGCCGCGCCGCATATCGCCAGCCAGGCCACCGTCGTCGACCTCATCGAAGTTTACTTTGAAGTCGTCTATCCGATATTCCCTCTGTTCCACCGTCCCACTTTCTTCCGCAAGATATCTCGCGGTGAATACGGTAACTCCCCGGAGATGTTCGCCGTGACAATGGCGGCTTGTGCTCTCGCCTCTGCGCGCGCGGCTGACAATGCTCTGTTCGACTCGACCTGGGACGGGCAGACCCTGGGGAGCACCTCTCCATCAATCTTCTACGAGGCGGCAATCAATGCTTTGCCTAAGACGGACACGCCAAAACAGAGCCTCAATCTCATGCGGGCCTACGCACTGCTTTCACTGACTGCTATTCAGCAGGGAAACTCCCGTGACATGCAGGCCTACCTCGGCAAGTACCATGCCCTGGTAGCCATGGATGGCTTGCATGACGAGGCCAACTGGCCCCGAGACCTCACAATCGTTGAGTTGGAAGAACGCCGGCGGCTGGTACGTTCCATGACTCTGTACAACGGAGCTTGCTGATGACGTGTACAGTACTGGTCCATGTACACCCTTGACATTTTTTCTTGCATCGTCTTCAATAGTGTAATTCGTAGTCGGGAAGAACAGTCAAGCGTTCGGTATACGACAGAGCTAGACGATGCTTACTTTGATAATACCGGCTACAAGATGGAGCCACAATCTCCCGTCGATGTCACCAGTCCGTCCTCCAATGTTTCACAAGATAGTTGGGTGCACGGATGGAACATTACAACCGATCTGTGGCGCCTACTTGAACACGTTACAATGAAGCTGCACAGTCATACTAAGAAGAAGCGCTCTTTCTTGGAGATTGCCGCCAATTTTGAGGCGTCGCCCTCTGCTAGAACACTCCAAGCTGAAGTAGATCGCATATACTACGGCCTGCCCTATCATTTCCGCGAAATCAGCGAGAGGACAGGAGACCAGACCAAGGACCGATATGGTTTTCAAGCCGCCAATATCACTGCTACTGTGCAGCTTTTGCGGATGGTCCTTCTTGCGTCAGAGCAGAACACTATTGAACAGCGCTGCCAGGTTGTTAGCGAGGTTGTGAATGCTTTCATGCGCATACCATCGTCATATTTGCGCGCCATTAGCTCTCCATTGCTGCACCATCTGGGAGGTATCGGTTCGGTGCTCGGGGGCGTTCTCGAAGAGCCCCTACTAGATTACCAATATCAGCAGGTCCGCACGGTTCTTCTGTCGCTAGCACAACTTCTGGAAAATCTAGACATTGGCATCCACTCGATCAAATCGGCGCACAAATTAAGAGCTCTGGTCGTTCAGATTGACGAGCACATGGCGTCTCGAAGGAGTGGGGCTTCAACTGCGACCTTGTACCCGGAACCCCACAACTGCGACTTGCAGCTTCCACAGGACGTCCTGTCGGAGTGGCCATGGAAAACGGGCTTTATGCATTTCCCTAGTACTTGATGATTGGACGGACGTCATGCCACAGAGGGACGAGGCAACGTTACGATTCCAAGCTTTCGTCCAATCCCTTTCAGCATCTAATGGACAACCCGGTGCCACTATGCTTGAATCTTGGGAGATAAAGTTTATCCGAGGTGTGGCTCGTTCGTATTCGAAGGATTGCCGCGCGCTTCCTGGCCACGCCAAGATCGACTGTCATTGGTTCAGATCGGCTATTCTAGCATTCTGCCTTTTAACCGCTCAGATATCATGGGGAACCATAACTTACATCATCCTTGGCAACTCTCTCCCCATGGTGTCCCGCTTTCGTTCCCCATTCTACATGACTCCAGACTCGGCGACCACGGGGTCGACCATCTGAGTCTCACGACTACCGATGAATATAAGAGCACTGTGAATCCTGATGATACAGCTCACAACAATTTTCGGTCTCTTTTCTGCAGCATGGTTTTTCAGCCTTGGCGGCGCGTTCCCGGTAGGGTTCTGAGTTTCTTCATCAATGCCTTCATCTTCGTCGCCCTCATTTTTGAGGGATACAACCAAGGTGTTTTGGGCACGGTTTCTGGAACTCCAGGTTTCATCGACACCATGCAGATTGGTGCTGATGGTATTGTAACGAACTCAACCAAGCAAGGCGGTCTCTCTGCCTCGTACTATTTTGGAGCCATATTCGGAGCCTTCATTGGTGGATGGATCGGAGACAGGTACGGCAGAAAAGTTGGAGTCTTTGCTGGTGCATGGCAAGGTGCACTCGGCGGAGCGCTGCAAGCAGGCAGTATCAACTCTAATATGTTCATTTGCGGCCGAGTTATCACTGGTCTTGGGATGGGCTTCGTGATGGCCATCGTGCCTCCTTGGGTTTCCGAGCTGTCCCAAGCACACGACCGCGGTTCCAACTTTTCGTTCATCTTCGTCGCCAATTTCCTGGGGATCACGATTGCAAACTGGCTAAATTTTGGCGTGCGCAACTCTGCGACCGAATTCAGGTGGCGCTTCCCGCTGGGCTTCATGTGTATACCGGTTTTCATCGTCGCCATCACGGTTATGCTGCTACCGGAATCGCCAAGATGGTTGATGGCGCATGATAGGCGCGACGAAGCTGTCCAGATATTGTGCAAAGTACGAGGCGACATTGAACCCACCGACCCTAGGATCAAGGAAGAACTCGAGCATCTTAATGCCATCGTGGAAGCATCCAAGCAACCGAGGAACAGCTATATCAACTTGGCCCTCGGCGGGCGATATTCAGGCGTCTTACATCTCGGTCGACGAGCAATCCTTGGATTTGCGCTACAACAGGTTCAGATGTGGTCGGGCATCATCGCCGTCGTGACCTGGAGCAGTAAATTATTCGCACTAGCGGGCTTCGACGAATTTAAATCCTTGTGGATGAGTGGCTTGGTCAACACCCTGGGAATCTTCGGTACAGCAGCGGCAGGCTTTGTCATCGATCGCATGGGTCGCCGCATGAGTCTTTTAGTCTCTTTCGTCATCCAAGGTATTGCGCTATTCATCGTCGCTGCTCTTATCAAGTCGTCCGAAAGCTATGCGGAAAGCGACCCGGGCAAGTCGGAGACCCTTGGCCAGGCTGCTGCCTCGTTCGTCTTCATTTACCTATGGTTCTTCACCATGTTCAACATTGTTCCATCCTGGCTCTATGGTACTGAAATCTGGCCACAGGACGTCAGAGCGAAGGGCTACTCGTTCACCATCCTCGGTTGGGCGATTGGCTGTGGCATGACCACATTCCTAATCCCCATCATGCTGTCAAAGATTGGATGGTATACATTCATCTTCTTCGGTGTCATGAATGCAGTGACTATACCGGTGATCTACTTGTTCTACGTTGAGCCGGCAGGTCACAGCTTGGAGGAAGTCAATCTGCTTTTCACAAGCGAGAGTCCCTTAGTCAAGCGCAACAACGAGGAATATGAGAGGAGAGTTGCGGCTGCAGGTGGAAATTCGGCCGTTGCTGTGCGCCGCCTTATGGAAGAGGTGGATGGTTTGATCACTTCTGTTGAGTTGAAGTCTGATGAAGTGAGGGTTGAGGAGGCGAAGGCTTAGAGCATAGTGGGTCTCCCGGTTTGTCAGCCTGTAAAAGGTTGCACGACTAGTATACATCTCCCTCTACAATACGGTGGTATCTGAATCAAATATATTCCACGCCACGCCATGGTCACGACTGATTCTAAAGATCAATCCAATGCTGACTGGCAGGTTTCCAATTATCCTCGTGTTGACATGAAACAATCATAATTTAGCCATACCATTCTCGCTTGACGCCAACCGGTCAGGATGTGGACATCCAATTTCACTCTGCACTAAGTATCTAAAAGCTAGAAGCAGCTGTGCCAGGTCGACTGGCCCTAATGCCTTGCTTTTCGTGCTATCTTGTCTCTTCTAGCTCCCTCATATACACCTCCGCGTCCTTCTCCTCGATTCCATCGAGCCCCAATCTCTCTCCAATCTCACCCACAAATGTCTTCGCTACATCCTTAACCTCAACGTCCTCAACACCCTCCCGCTCAAAGCTCGTCGTCCTCTTCCCCTCAAGCCCACACGCCACGATGCGCCCAAACCACCATAAATCCGTGTTTACATTCAGTCCTACTCCATGGCTGGTAATGTTCCTGCGCATATGTACACCTAGTGCAGCGATCTTATCATCTGGCGTCGTCCACACGCCCGTGTGCTCCGTCGTCATAGCCTTGATGTTATAGCTCGCACACGTCGCAATCAGGCTCTTCTCCAAAAGACACACATAGTTTCTAGGCGTGAGTTTATGAGTGCGCAGATCGATGATGGGATACGCGACTAGCTGGCCCGGCCCGTGGAAGGTCGTCTGTCCCCCTCGCAGCGCCTCGACGAATTCAGCTTGCCCGCCGTGCTGCAGGTATTTCTGCTGCTCTGCGGACACGGTGCCAATTTCTCGGCGGCCGCACGTGTAGACCGGGTTGAACTCGGCGGTTATGATGTGCGGTGGTGGCGTAGGGAGGGAGGATGGCGGCTTTGAAGAGAGGAAGCGAGAGACGAGGGTTTCCTGAAGGATTTGGGCGGTACGGTAGGAGATGGGCCTTGGGAAGTGGAGGTGGATTAGGGGCCGCATTGGGCCGGCGGGGAGGAGTTCAGCGCGATATGGGCATGGTGGAATGTACGAGTGTGTTGTTGGTTGACTTTGAGATGGGAAGCTGGAGCTTGTCGCGTAGCGTGCGGGCCGATATCGATAAGAAAGTTTGGACGCGTTGAGGGCAGTTAGATCACACTGCACTTCTGCCTAGGACAACATTTGAAGTGTAACGCCGCGGAATACATGCACGCCTAGCACAATGGGCAAGAAAAGGACGAACGATGGGAAAGAAAAGTCCTCCAAGGCGACGTCGAAGGCACCCGCGCAGATTACGCCCTCCAACGTCACGCCTCCAGGCGCTCAAGCTCCCCACTCCTCGAGCGCACCTTCAGTAAAAGAAATAAATCCGGATCCAACGCGGAACGCCAAAAAGCAGAAACTTGAGAGGCTGGGAGGTACACCTGCCAACCCAAAACAACCTCATCAGATTCCTCATCGAAAGCAGAATCGCAAAAAGCTCCCCAAACTACCGCCTAGTACGTCAGTTCGGTCTCCAATGGTATGCGCAACTTATGTTAAAACTTCATAGATGCTTCCATAGCTAAACGCCCTCTCCACCACCCCGCGATCCCTACGCCCTTTGCTTCTTCCGAGCATCCAAAGACCCTTTATATCTCACACTCAACCCCCTTCATCCCGACGCTAAAACGCATTCGCCGCTTACTCCTCGAGATCACCAAGCGAGAAGCGCAATCGCAAGCTTCACAAGTACCTCGGCAGCGACAGCAATGGCGGAATCGAAAACCATTGGCGCCGAACGGGCGTCTTGCGCCGGAGGATGTGGAGCGGGCAATTGTCGATGAAGGTAGAGATACACCAGGTGGTGCAGGCGGAGAGAAGGTGTATGTCAAGGCGACGGGGAGGGCGATTGAGCGCGCCTTACAAATTGGTGTGCATTTCCAGGGTGAGAGTGATTGTACAGTAAGAGTGGAAACGGGCAGTGTGATGGCGGTGGATGATATCGAGATGCGGGATATTGAAGAAGGAAATGCTAAAGAGGGCGGTATCGAGGCAAAGAAGCAGTTGAATGGAGACGATGTACCTGAGACGAGGGTGAGGATGGTAAGCTCGGTGACGGTGGCTATCGGGTCAAGGTGACGTCTTGTCTTGATAGAATACGAGAGGAGTAGGACAGATGGTTAATGATACCCAATTGAGTTCGTCAAGCACGAAATTACTCTTAAGGACAACGATACACTGTATGTAGGCTCCTTTCCAGTGCTCACTTTTCTGGACAATCACGACTGTTGGCCCTGGGGATTTCTTAGCTAACGTGCGCCCGTTGACACGTGTAGCGTCATTAGTATTGGAGTTCTAGTAAGGCATTCCACCAGCGTGGTGTCTACAGCTACATGAGTACATAGCATAGTGGTTGAATCCAGCGGGAGCATGTGGTGTAGCACGCTATAACTTCGGAAACCTGGCCAGGAACGTAGGATGGTGATTGATCATTTAGACAACACGGGGCATGGAAAGAATCAGGGCGCACATGAGAGTGCTGTCTCAATTATCGTGGGTAAGTATACCAAACACGGCAATGTGCCATCTACGCATTCCTTTTTTCTTGGTTGAAGCGAGATCTATACTTTGACACGGTCGAAGCAGGGCTGGGTCTGGCAAGCATCTACTAAGCTTATTGAAGGTTCTCCCACATCTGATGATCCGCTGGCTTCTCATCATCACCAACCAGAGAGGAGCTCTGACACCTCCTCAGCAGACTATCTACCAATCCGGTCGCCATTCAACTGTAACTTCGAGGGCAACGCTTGACAAGATAAGAGATCAGAGGCAGTTTCCACGCTTTTTAGCGGAGTAGCTACTGTGGAGAGAAAAAAACTACCATACGTACATATGGTGTCGGTTCTCTACCCTTTTGGCACCCCACAACGCCGCAAAAAGAGATGGACTTGCTGGGAATCGAACCCAGGACCTTTCCCACGCGCTCGCAAATACTGTAGAACAGTGTGCTAATGCTAAGGGAAAATTATACCACTAAACCACAAGCCCGTTTCGTGCTTTGATGAAAGAAGATAACAACAATATCAACTATATAGATGGCTCTATGTCGGATATCATGGACAATGGTCGCGGAAACATGTATGATATGAATTGTGGTGGGGTCTAGACGTGAAAAGACGCGAAACGAGACGGCTCGGGTACCCACCCAAACGACGCCATTTTTTTAAGGCTAATCTACGACCCAGTGTCTGACAACGGATATAAGCTTCACACTCAGATTCAGTATAGACATGCAACTGCAGTCTTCGGTATGAAACTCAAACATCGAAATACTCCTATCTTTCTGCGACACAGGACGCACCCGTCGATCGTATCGTGCGGTGGCCCCTGTTCACGCTCAGTCCTCACACAGTCAAAATCTACTCCTCATAAACGCTAATATCAACACATCCCAATCCCTTCGCATTCCAGGTAAGCGGCTTGTTTCCGAGGAAGCCTCCGGCGGGGTTAGGGCACGATTCCAGCGCCTTCGTAACCGCCCGCTTGCACTGCGTCCTGGGAAGCTTCTTCGACGCAGGACTAGGATGGCATCCCGTCTGGCTGGATGACATGCCGATCTTGATTTGCGTCTTTTGATGCGCTGCACTGATGGGCGAGCCAACTAAATCATCTAATAAGCATCTCGCGCATCAGAAAGCAGGAAGGAAAAGTACTTACCATCCAGTGAAGCCTTATTACAGATCGCAGCGAGGACGTCGTCGAGGTTTTCTTTGGGGATCGTCTTGGATGTGTCGACGAGGCAGTGGTTCGTGTATTCTTGCTTAGTGACCTTGTCCCCAGCTTCCTCGTTGCTGGCGGTGCCTTGCTGCGTCTTCAGAGCGGGCCAGGTCTTGGAGTAGTCTTTGTCTTCAAGCCAGACTCGGTACATGGCTTGCTGCGGTGACTGCGTTTTGGAGTCTTTCTGCTGGTCGTTGGTGTACTCCACGAGCATCTTGCCACGTGCGGTCGTTTCACCGAGAGTGTTCTTCTCCTGGTCGCCCATCATCTTCTTGTAGTCGAACTCCTCCTCGGCGGCGTTCGCCAGCGGGCCTTTCTTGATCTGAGCCATGATCTGGTTGATCAGAGGCGTGTAGAGTTTGGCGCCGTTGTGTTTGGGGCGCGAGATGCTGTTCATTGTGAGTACATGCTCCATGCGGTAAAGAATCATGCGTGGACTTACTATATCGTGGGCTTTGATTCTGCATCGAAGATGTCAGACAATTGGTGAGGTGGCGTGTATTTGCCAGCCTTTCCGTTTGTCGCGTCCTTGATTAGATGGCTCCACATGGTCTTGTGGTCGGGTTGGTCGGCATCCATAGCAACTTCCATGAAATGGCTTATCCAGTATCCCTTTTCAGAGACTACAGCAATACCTGTGCAGCCCTCGAGACCAGTGAGCGGGATGACCTGGGGTTTGTTCGCAAAGGCTCCATGTTTAGAAACGGCATACACATGACCGATATAGGTGTAATCAAGCTCAGTCGCTTTGTGCTTGATAGCCTGTGTCCTAACATACGTGTTGGCGTTGCTGACGGACTCAAGTGTACGACGGGTGAGGACGGGAGCAAGAGAGCGGCCGGTCTTTTTGGACTTCTTGCCGCCGCTAACTGGGCACGCTCTCGTCTTGGATCCTTTCTTGCTCCTCTTGCTACCGCAGTTGCTGTTCTTCGCGCCGCAGATGTACTTGGTCGGCGTAGCTGTTGCTGACGACACTGTCTTGGAAGCCGTCCTATCATCAATGAGTATGGACGAACCCTACACGCATTACATGGACCTACTTGGAATTTACAGTCTTCGACTTCACGCCCTTCGACTTGTTCTTATTGTTATTGTTTTTGTTCTTGTTAGTCTTAGACTTAGTAGATTTGGTCTTCGACTTGGTGGTTTTGGATTTCGTAGTCTTCGTTTTCTTGGGCCTCGTATGAGAGACTCTGGATCCTGTCCTCGTGCGGGACCCGCCTCTGGCTCTGGCTACGAGCGCGCCTTCCTCCGAAACATTGGTCCCAGTCTCCAGGACGTTGGACTGAATCAAGTAAGCATGAGTCCTACCGTTGTTGACAAAGATCAACTCACGGCGATGGCCAGCGCCGAAAGCAAAAAGAAGATGAAGACACTAAGCTTCATTTTGACCGTTGGGATGAACGAATTGTGGTAAGAAGCCTAAAGGAGCGACCGGAAAAGGAATGTAAGCTGATCAAAAGAGTGACGCAGATCGAAGAAGAATCGAATGGAAAGGACTGTATGGAGGCTGAGGCCGAACTGCTTCCTGTCAAAAGACCGCTGCCAGCGTCTTATAGGGTCGGTGACACAGCTGCATGGCTGGTGCGGTACAGTGGCTACCATCGTTGTGCTGACGAGCCCATAATTACGGTCTTCGGACGTTGCAGTGGCCCCCAGACCCCAGCTACGGCCCTCCGAGGCTGGATTGTTGCAACGATCGCAAATCATTGCTGCGAGACATGGCTATCGTAGATAAATATGAGAACATCATACACTGCATGATGCTTCTTCTGAGCGAGGGCTACACTCAATATCGGTAAAACAATAACCCCCACGTGAGCTGTGACGGGATTCCTTGCGACCCACTTGGCCCCCAGCCCCACTCTTCGACTTTAAATATCAACCCCCATAATTATGGCGGCTTGGTTCACGCAGGCCGAAGCTAATCAGCACTTTGAAACCTCACGATCTGAATAGAAGCCTCCAACGCTGACGCATCAATTTCCGTGGTGTTTTTGTAGTGCAGGGGGAGCTCTACACCGGTGTCTGTGTTTCCGTGATCAGCTCGTAGCCATACTTTGCGGTCGATATTCCGTTCTTTCTACAGTCAGACCAACTCACTAAGCAATCAACTCCAAATCTGTCGCCATGTCTACAAACACCGCTCCGAAACCCACGCCGAAGAAACAAGTGGAGGCAGCCATTCTCGCCGACTCAGTACCGCAACTGAAAGCCGCAGTAGAGCATGCCGCCGACCTTCTAGACCTAGAGGAATGCACAGAATTAATGAACGATGCCCTAAAGAACGTGGTCCGAGAAGGCAGGACGGCACTCGCAGAACATCTCCTGTACGAGGGCGCCGACATTACCGCACTCGATGTCCTGGACGTAGGACAAAAACCCTCCATCGCTCTCTTCAACCTTCTGAAATCCTACGGATACGACTTCAACAAAGCCGGTCCTCCAGATCCAACAGCCAAAGGACGCACTCCAATCTACAAAGTCACACACGACACAGAGCTAGTACAGTGGCTGCTCGACCAGGGAGTCAGCGTAGATCTGGGCCACGAGGACTACTGGTATTGGGCAAGACCGCCGCTGCTGTTACAAGAGTCCGCTTCCATCGGGTCAGTTGCTTCGTTCAAGGCCATCAAAGAGCGGGGCGCCAAGGTAGGACGAAGAACCCTGCATGCTGCCGTGAAGGAGGCCGCGGTGTTGGGGTGCGATCCTGACGACACTTCACTCGATAGTAGACACTATGACAAGGATGGACCAACGCGAGGGCTGGTGGATCTGCCGGAGTGGTTTCACAAGAAGAATAGGGTAGAAATGCTGAGGTATTTAGTGGACGAGCTGCACCTGGATGTGAACGGTTTGGATAGCGACGATCAGTCCCAACCTAGCGCTTGGGGTACGCCGTTGAGATATGCGCAACGGGAAAGAGAAACAGGCGCTGCTGTCGCGAAATGGTTACTGAAGAAGGGGGCAGATCCAGATGCTCCTCCTTTGCTTCCTACGGCGACACCCGAATCGCCTCAGAACGCGGATTGAATAGCCTGATTTAGCACGTATTATGCGATGCTATTTTGGCTGAAGCAGTAGGCGCGTACGTTACTCGACAATGTAGGATAACGATGCAATGGCTTGAAGAATTTAGTAGGAAGATAACACCTGATGCTCTGACATGTATATATTGAACAGCTGCAATCGTATAAGCATTGGAAATTCTTGCTGCATATTCGTAAAAGTCATCAAAACACCCACTCGCTAGATGCTCAAGCTATGCATGTATAACAACAATATCAACTACCTCCTATGCAAATGCAGGCATCTCCTAGTTCGCGCAGTGAAAAGCAGACAGACAACAAAGAAAAATGTCCTAGAATGGTCTTGATGATCTGGATAAAAAGTGACGATCTGGTCAGAAAAGCATAACCAAACGAAAATAATAAATATAGTCATAAAAGTATGATTGTAATAAAAAGTGGGCTATGTACATGAGAAAACCGCTAAATAAGAAGATGGTATAGAGAATAGAAGTAGAAAAGGGCTCGAGTCCAATGCTATAACCCGGCCGGGAAAAGAAGTGAAAAGCGTGGGTCCAACGATACGTGACCCCGCTATAATCATGGAGAAGAGCGACCAACAAGGCTCTCGCCCTTGGCGGAGAGATCACTCGTAAAAGTGCCAACCGTAGTCAGCGGCGCTACTTCTCACGACACCTGTCGGTTTGTCGTCGCCTAAACGGACAAGACATGCATGTCCTTCTGGTCGGGCGTGGCCGGCACATGGAAGGCAAAGCCGGCAGCCGCGGCCTTGCCCTTGTGCGCGGCCAATCCCAGGCCAACTTCGCGCATCCGCTCGCAGCCCTTCCCGGGAGCGGGTCGCTTTTCCTTGTTGCATTGTTTCTGCTTTTGCATCTTTTTGTAAAGTTGCTCTTTGCGCCGCTGGCGCTTCTTCTCCAAGCCGACCTTGATGTCAATGGCCCGGCGGACGGGGAATTCATTGGGTGTATCCTCGTCGTCGTAATCGATCTCTGGTGGGTTCTGAGTAACCGGAGTTCGGGGTAATGACGATGTCATCATTGGGATTGGACGTTCTGCTAAGCCTGCAAACTGGATCGAAAGAGTCGTGCGCTTGTTGGGCTCGACGAGATAGGATGATCCCCTCCGCGTGGGAGGTGGCGATCTCAGACGAGTTGGCGCAGGGGAGCGCATCCGCTTTGGAGACTGACCGAACAGTTTGGAAGGTGGCGGAGATCGATGGACCGCGCGTTTGATGGGTGCGGGCGATCGGAGACGTTTGGGCGACTGGGCCGGCGAACGTCTCGCTGGAAGGGGCTTGCGGCGGCCACGAATGTCACCATTCAGGGCATCCATTTGACCGTGGAACATAAAATGTTGATCGCTTTCGGAAGCAAGGTGATCAGGTTCAGAGTCCTCATCTTCCTCATCCATCTCCGGATCCGAGGTCGGGAAGGTGGGATCCACATCTTGAGGCGTCTTCTTGTGTTTTGCTTGACGCCTACGTTCCAGTGCCGACATGTAAGCCTGTTCAAGAGGGCGGTCCTCATCGAGAGTCCCACACACAAAGTCCGTGCTATCCGGAAGTTCTGGGCTGGGAACCCGGATGTTGACTGGTCGAGACTTTCGTCGTTTAATCTTGATCTCTGGTATGAAACGCTGTTCGCTTTCTACAGAACCAACTGAAGACTCGGATATGCTTCGACGACCAACAGACGGGCGGATGTGGTCCAACTGCTCGATTGAGGTTGCTGCCGTTGAACGTCCAGGAGTCCACCAGTTGTAATCGGAGCCTGCATCGCTGTCGTCGTCTGACACAGCGAAGCCCTCCTCGTTATCGGTTTGGAAGCCCTCATCTGACGAAACCTCGGCTGCGTCACTATCATTGTCCTCTTCTTCGTCGTCCACATCATTCTCGACTACATCCTCATCGTCCTCGTCAAGTTCATCATCGTCCTCGAGAACATCATCCTCTTCCTCGTCATCCAAAGCCTCCTCTTCCGCTTCTTCGCCGAGTTGACGAAGATTGTTCTCGATGATGAGCGTGTCCTTGATGGTAAGAGGTCGTCGATGACAGGTAGATTCCTGAGTCCATTCCTCCACCTCTTCTTCTGAACTGGCAAATTCGTGGAAGCGGAATGCTTCAGTCCGTGCCAGGTCGGAGTTGCTGCTGAGTCGTCGAGTGCGATCAGACATGCGAGGTTTACGAAGAGATACAGGTGAGTGGTTACGGATCGTCGAATCGGATCCACGGTGGGCTTTGGGCGACGGCTTAGAGGTGTTGCGCTGTCGTGGAGAGGGTGCTGGGCTAGCAGCGCGGGTGATACGCGGCTTAGTCGGTGCATCTGTTGACATCTTCGTGGGGCACGCGAATTTGATGGTGCAAGCTCGCTTGGGCGGCTCTTCGCTGTGTCTGGGTTCAGGCACCGCCCTTGCGGCCTCGGGCTCAGGCTTCGTCTCTTTCTTTCCACCGCATGCAAAGGTGATACAGCGTTTCCGACCGAGACCGGCCTCCACCTTGTGCTCTGGAGGAATGGGAACGGGTGCATCTTTTAATACGGGAACCGTGTTGTCTCCATCATATCGCATGATAGACACCGACTGTTCTAACGGCTTGGTAGAGATTGGCAGCATGTTGTGGGACGAGACGGGAGGTAGTGGTGGGCTCGGCGTGCTGGTACGCGTGCCAGGGCTTGTGATGCCGCCGTCGCTCGTCAGCTCGGCAGTAGAGATGCTGTTGTTGCTCCAGGTTGACGTACACGACATTCCGCGGGGCACGTCGTCGGAGTGTTCCTCGATGGGCGATGTCTCGTTAGAGTGTAGCGCAGTCGACAGCAAGGACGTCTGGCGTCGATAAAGCGGGGCGTGCTTTTCGAAAGAGCCTCTGAAGGAGTCGTGAAGCTTGAGAGCAGAAGGTCGAGGAGTGCGTTGTAAGTCCGGAGGCTCATCGACGTCGGCCAACATGTCGTCTTCGGAGGACATGGAGGGTGCTGCGTTTGTGGGGGTGTTGTAGTTTGTATGGTTCAGGTGCGCGCTGTGGCTGCCGAGCTCGTTTTGTGCCATGATGTGCGGCTGCGGCGCTTTTCAAACGGGATCGTCGACACCGATGCTCTTGGCGGGCGAGTCGCGGGGAGATTGGAGGTTACCAAGGAAATAAAGACGCGGTAGGTGTTTCTAGTCGCGTTGATGGTTCCAGAACAACTGCGCCCTTGTTTTGTACAAGCGACGTTGGGTGGAAAATAGCAATTGGTCCACCGGGGTGATTGTTAGGAAATGGGGAGTGTTGATGATCGTGGTCGTGGTGGCGGAGAAGTAGCGAGATATTACCGGAGTAGGTGCAGGGTAAGGCCCCGAAGGACGTGTTGTTATGATAAGAAAACCAGCATGGTGAAGTTGTAAAAAAAGAGTCCTAAAACAAGTTTAAGGAAGGACTGCGCCATGTCAGAGGTGTCAAGTGGCCTCGTTGGACATGGAAGGGAATACCTGGCGGATATGATGTGAGGATCCGCAGACGGACTACGACCGAAGTGGCGACGCCGCACAATGGCAGTGAAACGAGTCCGATTGCTGGGTCGTGGCAGTGCGGAGCACCTCGCGCACAAACGTGTCCCTGGGGATCTGCGGCGAGGCAAGTGAAGGTGGAGTGAAGTGTGCGCGAAGGGGAGTGTGTGCGGGTTCGGTCGCGTTGGGTGGGCGAGCGACGGCGGGCAGTCTCTGCGGAACCAACCAGCAAACGGGCGGTAATTATTTATCAGCGTGCCGAGCAGTCGACGCCAATACCGTACGCCTGCAGACGGGCCAAATTCCACAGGGTCGCTGAAAGGGCCCAGCGTTTGTGCGAGCCGCAGCTGACAGCGTACTATTGCGTCGTTGACGGCACGGGCGGCTCAAGTGCTCTCTTTGTTCGCCCAGGGTCATGTTTCGCAGCTCGCCTCGCACGGCACGCGCCTTTGTCAGCAGCGTTTCGGGGCGCCAGGCCGCATCGGGGCCGTTTCGTACGGGCTTAGAAGGCGGCGCGCAAAACCTGCTTGAGCGCACATACACAGTCGACAGCACGCTCCGTCCGGCTTGTCCCTTTGGGCTTGTCGCCTGTGTCGCCCCTGCTCGCTTGTTCAGTCGCACAATCTCAAGCTGCAGCTGCATGCGCGTGCGTCCAGCCAGCAGAAAGTCCCTCACGCAGTTCGCTCCGGCGCCCGCCAGCTCAGCACCGCGCGCCGAGTTTGCCTGCCGTGAAGACTCTTCAGACGCCGCGCTGTGCTGTCTGGCTGGCCCCTCTTCCGCGCATCTTCACCGCTCTTCTCTTCTTACCGTCTCCCGCCCTGTACATAGTAGCAAGCCTTCACTCCTGGAGCGCCCAGGGTGTCATCTGACACGGCGACGTCGCCCAGGGTATCGGCTTCGTACAGCTGCAGCTCACCCCACCTTCCCGACCATCTCTCGTGTACACCATGTAGCCACTAACCATTGCACCAATCGCCGCATCCCAGTTCTCGAGAAGCGCTGCTGCCGGCTTGACCCTAGGCTCTCGTGCGGAGAAGCTCCCTAGTGGTGTCGTTGTAAACAGTCCAGAGCTATGGCTTCCGCTGGGCATTCCTCTTCCTCCATACCTAGCATCACACAAAGTGCTTGCCGTGGCGGGCCTCGCCCGACAGGGTTCTGCACAGCGTCTGGACCATTGCGTGCTCCGTTCCGAGCACCATCACCCATGGTCGTAGCCTTCACATAAGAAGCAAGAGTACAGCAACGAGTACAAGCTACAAGGTACCCGTCAAAGTGGTCTCAGACGCTCCTTAGATCAGGCATGCCGCCGCGATACCCCTGGGGCTGTGACGTCGCCCGGCACCAGTCACTCTACACTTGCATCGTGCGAGCGGAACCCGGATAAGGCACGCCCGGTCTATTCCGTGCTTCACTGCCAGACGACATCATCAGCGTGCTTCTGTTCGTTGCAACGTTCCGGTCGTGCGGTGCCACTGCCAGTCACTGCGTATACCCTTTTGGGAGAAACAAGTAGCTGCGCCATCTGGCCACCACTCACAGTGCTAACGCGCAATCATTGCATGTACCACAGCGCACATGCTATACACCTCAGCCTGCGAGCTCGCGAGCGACCGGCTTCGCAGACCGTCCTGAACCATACGGCTGATAGCAGCCAGCTCCGAGTCCCACTCCTCCAGCATTCGTGCTTCAGCCCACTTATCCACTGAAAACCCACCGACTCCATCACCATGTCAACAAAGGCCCGCCCGACTGACCTCATCCCTTCCAAGCTGCTTTGACGTTGAGTGCCCCCATAGCACAGCCAAGCATAACGCGCCCGTTAATCCTGCAACGCCGTTTCTTCGCCGTCGCACCACCAAGACAGTTTCACATATCTCGTAGTAGCCAAGCGATACACCAAGACGCTCGGCGCCCGGCAGCTTCGTTGCGCTTCGTGTCGATCACCCGCAGACGCGTCGGCGATCGTGCCGGAGAATGCTGTGCTCACGGCCAAGAAAAGGCACTCATTGACAAGAGTCGAGACTAATTCAACGGTAGTGCAACGGGCCCAGAGCTGAATCTCCTCTAGCCCCTACTAGAATAATAAACCGAAACATATATACTTGTGCAGTGTAGAACAAACGTCCGGATAAGTGTGCTAGACAAAGTCATCAAAACAAATGAACTCGATGCAACTATGTGCCATACGCTTCGCCCTTTCATATCATGCTTTATGCTGGCCAGACAATGACCGCCATCGTCTAAGCCTCACACCCTGCTCTTAAGCTGCATTAAACATCTACTTGAACCTCTTTATCCTTCGCCAAACTGTCGAATTATCGCTGTACTCCTTGGTACGTCACCCCGCAAGTAAAACGCGTAGGAACCTGCACTCACGCACGCCTCGACGTTCCCAAGACTCTGAACATTCATGTAGAGAGAAGACTAATCGTCCCATTCGCCGTATACCTTACACAGCCATACATACAAGATACAGTCGATAATTTACATACCATGCGCCCATCTATATGCATCCCTATCCCAAAACAGGCATTATGATCACAAAAAGCCCATGTTTCCTTTCTTCTTTTTTACAAGTCCCTATCGTAACAGCACTCCAATTACGCGTTCCTGTCCTTCTGCTCCTTCTCGTACTTCGCCACCAATTCCTTCTGCAGCTGCGGCGGCGCCGGGCTGTAGTGGCTGAACTCCATCGAGAACTCACCCTTACCCTGCGTGCTCGCGCGTAGCTGCGACGAAAAGCCAAACATGCTGTTCAAACTGCAGTCCGCGTAGACGGTGAAGTCCTCGGGGCCAATCTCCGTGTCGTTGATGATGGCGTTGCGCTTGTTGAGGAGACCGACGACGCTGCCTTGGAACTCGTTGGGTGCGGTGATGGTCGTCTTCATGAGGGGCTCTAGAACCTGGGGAGCCCCCTGGATGAAGGCCTTGCGGAAGGCCTGTTGTGTGGCGTTCTTGAAGGCCATTTCCGAGGAGTCGACCGCGTGCGTGGCTCCGTCGTTGATGATCATCTGTGTGCCGAGCACTCTGTGACCCAGCAAGGGTCCCTTCTGCGTCGACGCGTTGAAGCCCTTCTCGCAAGCATACAGAAATTTCTCGGAAATGGTGCCACCAGAGATCTGCTGTTCGAAGTGATTCTCACCAAGGGACTCTGCGGGTTCCAACCAGCCTACGACACGAGCAAAATCTCCAGATCCACCAGTCTGCTTCTTGAGGGTATGGTCGAAATTAACGCGCTTCGTCATGGTCTCACGGTAAGCGACTTGCGGCTGACCAGTCTCGCACTCGACCCGGTATTCTCGGCGCATGCGCTCCACGTAAATGTCCAAATGGAGCTCACCCATGCCGGAAATGACAGTCTCTTGGGATTCGGGGTCAACATGTACCCGGAAAGTGGGGTCTTCACGAGTGAAACGGTTCATAGCTTTGCTGAAGTTGGGGGTGTCCTTGGTGTGCTTGGGCTTGATCGACAGCGAGATGACAGGTTCAGGAACGAACATGGAAGACTAAAGAGTCAGCACATTGTGTGTCAAGCTGATGAAGAGTCACTCACCATGGTGTAACCAAGAGACCCGTCGGTGAAGGTGTCTCCGGAGGCGCAGTCAACACCGAACACGGCGCAGATTTCACCAGCACCAATTTCCTGAATTTCTTCCATTTCGTTTGAATGCATCCGCACGATCTTGGGGATCTTGATCTTCTTGTCTGATCGCGCATTGAACACGTTCATGCCTTTTCGTAGTGTACCTTGGTAGACTCGAATATATGTGAGCTGTCCAAAATTGCTCTCTTCCAGCTTGAAAGCCAGTCCAACGAAGGGGAGAGAGTTGTAAGACACCAACTTGACGGGAGCTTCCGCACGCTTCTTGTCCAAAGCCATGTTCTCAACTTCGGCAGGGTTCGGGAGGTAATCGCAGACAGCGTCAAGCATCGGTTGAACGGACTTGTTGGCCAAGGCAGAGCCCATGACAACAGGTGTGAATTTGAGGGAGACGGTCGCTCTCCGAATGGCGGCCTTGATCTGCGCCTGCGTCGGCTCTTGTTCATCAAGGAAGAGTTCGGCGATCTCATCGTCGACATCTGCTAGTGTCTCGATCAACTTCTGTCTCTTCTCTTTGCAGAGCTCTACCATATCCGCGGGGATTTCATCCGTCTCCCTGATGATTTCTCCGTTGGATCCCTCATGGTAGATGGCCTTCATCCTGATAAGATCTACCACACCCAGGAATCCATCCTCACGGCCGATAGGTGCTTGAATTGCCGCAGCAGGTATCCGCAGCTTCTGGTTAATCTGATCGACGGCCTTCCAGGGATTTGCGCCCATACGGTCCATCTTATTAACGAAAGATATCCTAGGAACGTTGTATCTTCTCATCTGCCTGTCAACGGTGATTGTTTGACTCTGAACACCGCTCACAGCGCAGAGAATCATGACCGCACCATCCAGCACTCGCAGTGCACGCTCGACCTCGATGGTGAAGTCGATATGCCCAGGTGTATCGATCAAGTTGATATGGTATTTCTCCTCCTTTCCGTCTTCTTTCTTGATCCAATCACAAAAGGTGGCAGCAGACTGGATGGTAATACCCTTTTCACGCTCGAGGTCCATAGAGTCCATCTTTGCGCCAACAGCATCTGCCACGCACTTCGTGTATGCTGTTGACACGGCCGGTGTAGAAGAGGACGCGTTCGGTTGCGGTGGTTTTTTCCAGAATCGATGTGGGCCTGTCAAGTTGTGAGCCTGCACGCAAAGCTGCTATACTTGCAAGGCATGCGAAGCTGTCATAAACCTACGGCGATTCCAATGTTTCGAACTTTCGACAGCCTCGCAGCTTCGACAGGATCTAGATCTCGACAATCGTCTCTTGCGAAAGTGTGCTAGGGTCTGCTGCCGCCTTCTCTAACCTGCGTGGCGATTAGCCCTGGCTTGCGAACGCATTCGACACCACTCCAGTGGTCCTCAAACTCACACTGCCGCCGCTGATTGCCATCTCCTCTGTCCTAAAGTCCTCTGACTGTTCATCCATGCTTCTGTCTTTGTTCCGCAGCTGAATTGGGTTCGTGACGCCGCCACGGTTGAAAGCGCGCATCGTGAGGGAGTTCGAACAGCCGAACGCGCGGAGGCGCGGAGGCAACTTTGGGCAAGCGATTGCGCCCGAACGAATGATTGAACGCGCATCGTGGCCACCGTTGATCGGCCAAAAGAAGGTTAACAGGATAAAAGAAAGGACGACGCTGTTATCTGTTGATGTGCTGCTCTCCAGTCCTACACCTCTCCACAAGAAAAGTTGAGCAGGGATCATCAGACCCTGTCCGCGAGGCGCCATCACGTGATATCAATCAACATGAAATCGTGCGATTGGATACGCATTTCGTGTAATGATAATTGTACGCTGTGTCACTCTACGACATAGTACGATGAGACGGTTTGAGAGCGGGCGTTTTCTATTACCGTAATGAAGGTAACGCATACAGAGTGTTTTGGATCAATACAGAGGGGGAGCGGGCAACCATACATTAAGTGAAAGCCATGGCCAAGAGAGAATCAGTCTCGCTATGCAACAATATGAAAGTGGATACGTTATGATCCGGGGTATTGACACCTAATCCAGCCCATGACTGCAAGATCCCTAAAAGAAGCCTTCTAGTACTCCAACGCAATGCATACAAAACAGACCCTCCCATCGACAATGTTAACACTATCGGTCCCGATCAAGCTCTTCCCTACTCGATCGCCGCTGCAGGCCAGTGGCCCTTCCGACAGCTTCAAATCCCCTCCAAATCGCGGTGACGGCAGATGAGCTGGCTTCTCTGAAAGAGCTACCGAGTTCTCCGGTTGGCTCTCGAGGTATATCTCGACCCAGCTCGTCTCCTTCCTCGTCCCAATTCGCTTCAACATCAGCGTCAATAGGCCCGGCAATTGGCAAAGGTCGCGAGGCCGACGGAGAGTCGTTGCGGCTCAGAGCTGCCTGGGCCTGAACATCATCCCCGAGCTCATCACTAAACGAATCACGAGACTCTAGACGCGATATGGCACGGGCGTGATAGCTCTGCGATAACGACCGTACGACATCTCCTTTGCAGATAGGGCAGGTTCTCCGACGTGTGACCAGCCAGGGTGTACTATAGTATATGAGAAACTTGATACAGGTTGGGTGGCTCCACTTACATGCAGTCCGCGTGAAATTCATGACCACACGGCAGGCTCATCACTTGGCTGACACCGTCAACGTACTCCTCCAGGCAGACAACACACTCTTTTTGCCGGCCACCGTACTTGCGTCTCCAAGCAGCCAACCCGGATTCGCGTTTTTCCTCTTCCGGTGTCCGATGGCCCGGATGTACTGTAGATGATGTCGCTGGTACCTCAATCTCGGTCAGAGATCGAGGACGCGGCTGAGACGATGTAGGTTGCGGCGACTCGTGCTGAAGAAGCGGAGTAGTAGGCGAAGAGGCATTGGGGGTTGCCGAGGGGCTACTGTCGCTAATGGTGTGGTAGGTACGGACGGGTAGGCGGTCCACCAGTGACTTGGGAGCTCGCCAGCGTCGACGCCGGATGCGGGATCGTAGAAGAAGTAATGCGTATACAACAGTCAAGGTAACAAGAGGACTGACGACGAGGACGAGTAAGGTATCAAAGAATGGAGATGTTGACATATTCGTAGGGGTTAATGTGACCCAGAGTCCCTCGTGCGGGCTGGAAGGTTTACCGTCTTTGGAATCTCTGTCCGTTGACATGATGCTACTTCCCTTCACATATGCATGTGTCATGGGCTCCTTCTCTTCATCCTTGACCTCAGTCAACCACCCCTTTGTCTTTCCGGGGTGACCACCTTCATACTCGCCGCTACTGGGCGTGACGCTTCCGCCTTTGGTTCTATTCGGTGTAGGAATATGTTGTGCGGTAGTCTTGGATGGTGAGGGACTAGCAAGAAAGGCGGGATCGCGCCAGTCTTGCTCGCCTATGATGAACTTTTCCGGGATATGCGTAGCTGAGACCTTCACGTTACCAGTCTTTGTCTTCACCAGACCCGCACTTTCCTCATGCACCCAGTTCAATTTGCCGCTGTTCGGAGGCCTGCGTGTAGTATCTTTCGGAGACACTTCTTTCGAGATCGAGAAGCCAAGACTGGAAAGGATCGTGCTGAACCAGCCCGCTTCCGGCGAGTTTCTGGAATTGATGTGCGCTGACGCGCTATGCGGAGCCTGCTTCGACTCCGTGGGCATGTTCCCCTCCTTCTGATTCCTGTGTTTCCGATTCGACCGCGCGCTCTTCGTCAAATCGAGCTTTGTAGTATTTTCTGTCGATGAAGCATGCAGAAAATCTCCCGTAGGTAGAAGCGACGAAAGTAAATGGGCGGTTGTATGCGATGTGAAAAGGGCCGGGATGGTGACGTTCGACGTGTCACCACGAGCGTACATTCGAACAAGAGCTCCTCCACGTTGATCATCCCCTACGATCAACGCCACGCCGCCTCGTCGTTGAGCCCACATTACCTTCTCCAAGAACCCACACCCACCACGTTTCAGCAGGACAACCTTGCCTGAGATTTCTGCGGTTTGTTGGAGAGATTCAATATCAGCATGTTCCGGGGTCTTTCCAACGCGGTACTTCAGTATTTGGGACAGCGGCGCTCGTGGCTGAAGACTGTCGTCTGTACCGTCGTTGTCTGCGCGAGACCTCTCCGCAAGGTCGACGGCTCCGTGTGGCTGCTTCGTCAACGGGTTTTCACGCTGCTCCGAAGTGTGTAGGTCCTTATGCTCAGCTACCTCTGATGGTGTATCCTCGGATCCATCCCATCCCGGAATATCGCTGCAGCCCAGCTCTCCAACCTTTCGCATGGTATCTTCTCCGAATCCACCTCCGATCCATAGAGGACCACTCAGGCTATCGGATGGAAGGGAGGGCCCAAAGGCTGCAGGGCGAGCGAGGAAGAAGGTAGAGTTGTCATCTGTGAGGCTTATTATAGCAGATGGGGGAAATAGCGAGCCCGGCGATGAGAAGGAAAATAAGGCCTTGAATCCACTCTTCTCTTTGACAGATACGGTGCGGATGAGTGATTCCTCGTTCCGCGAGCCGAACACAAGGTATAGCAGTAATGTAATGGTTATCAAGCTGGTGGTTAGCGAGAGGAGCAGCCGAAGCGGGCGCATGTTGGGCGGCGGCGATCGACGGCACTGTGTGGGGCGAGTATTGAGAACAGCAAGATATGCTGAAGCTCTATAGTTGTACGCGCATCCGGTAGAGGTTTTCTGGGGCTCCGGCGAGCGCGAAGGCGCAAGACAAGCTGGTCGCGAGACAGCACGCGGGCAGTTCGATGATGCGGTAATGTGACACGCGGGGGCGGATGGTCTGACCAACAACGGACGCGGATACGAGGCGGGTTCGTCGAGAGGAAGAGGAGCGAAGGCAAACGGAGACCGCAGCGACGCGAGAGAAGCGGCGAAAGAACCAGGATAGCGCACGGCAAGAAGGCTCGTGGTGATGTTGCTCTCCGACGCCAGTTGGGCTCTTGTCCGCCGTTCGCCGCCTGCCCGCAACACATGCCTCATGCACGCTAAATCGCTAGGATAAAGCGCAGCCTCGGGACCACTGCACGTTTCTGTCCCACTTCACCGTTTCACGCCGCAACTAGACATGCTCCCTGTACTTCCGTCGGTCCATCCCGTCGTTCCTCGAACCTATTCTTCGGGCGTAACTGTTCTTGCCAAGATTGTGTACCTTCTCACGTGCATACAAGCCCACCTGGGCACCTGGGCACCCGGGCACATGGACTATGTATCTGCTTTGTGCCTAGGTCTGTTTCCTGTACTCTAGATGCCCCATTCAAGACATGATCACGCTCCTAGCGGTTTGGGATGACTCGTTGCGAATAACGTGTGCTGTCCGGAAGCAGCTCGGAGCAGCGAGACACTTCCTGGGCAGACGTACTCCATCATGTAACCTCACCTCCTAGCCCAACCTTGCGAGTGCACTGTTTTCAATCTCACCTTCTAGAATCTGGACGGTGTCGCAATCTATAAAACAAAAGCATACAACGGAGTTGCGGTATAGTACCCATCGCCTACACCTATAACACCACACAACAATACGGAAGGCCGACAGTACTCGGATCTTTTCAACTGCTGACTCGGATCGGCGCTACTCTCATCTGCCCTCACTCTGCGCGCGCGGGGGAGACGGTACAGCATCGTGCCTGACGTCGCTTCTCAATGATCGTATCTCAAGATTAGCAAGAGGAAAGTGCAAGCCATTGAATGAGAGCTCCTCGTGCCTGAATCGTGAAGGTAACTTCTGCTTCCAAAGCTCATTGCGTCATGTATATGTTGTTGTCGCATTCGATCTCTGCTCCTCTCCCATCCTTTTCCCCATACTCTTGTTTGGCACATTACGCATCTAGCCTCTGTCCTATTTCTGCATTCGTCGGCCCTACATCCTATCACTTCCCTGCTTTACCATTCTTGTCACTCTATTTGGCCTGTTTCTCTCTTTCAAAGACGCCTCGTCTCGCGCGTCGTCTCGGACGTTTCCGTCAAGCACCCCCACCTCGACTATTAGTACTCAGGCCCTCGTATACCGCCCACCATGAACGTTAACAGGCCTGCGGAGAGCTTTATGGTCTTTCCTGGAATGAAGCCGACGTACACTGAAGATCCGAACCGGCCTGGTGAGAAGCGCTTACCGGGCATCTCGTGGCTTCCGAACAGAGTCCGCCATCTGTTCATCTCAGCACTGGGGGAGTTTGTCGGGACTGCGCTATTCCTCACTTTCGCCTTTGCCGCTACTCAGGTCGCGAATACGTCTCCTAATCAGACTGTGGACAGTCCTGCAAGTACATCCACGCTTCTGTATATATCTTTGGCATTCGGCTTCTCGTTGCTTGTCAATGTATGGATCTTTTTCCGCATCAGTGGAGGGCTCTTCAATCCAGCGGTGCGTGCCCATACTCTTCATGTTATCGGCTCCGCTAACTTCTGTGTAGGTGTCAGTAGCCTTGGCCCTGGTCGGCGCCATCGGCTGGGCCAAAGCGTTGCTGCTCATCCTCGCTCAGATATTGGGAGCTATTACCGCAGCAGCTGTGGTATCTGGCCTGCTTCCGGGCCCTTTGGCAGTCCGAACTAGATTGAGCAGTGGTGTTTCAGTCACACGAGGTGTTTTCATCGAAGCGCTCTGCACTGCTGAACTCATATTCGCCATCTTCATGTTGGCCGCGGAGAAACATCGAGCTACGTTTCTTGCTCCTATCGGCATTGGTCTTGCCCTATTCATCGCTGAGTTAGCTGGTTCGGCAACTCCGTATACTCTTCTTATACATGATGCTGACGTAGACAGCTGTACTTTTTACCGGGGGCTCCCTAAACCCGGCCCGATCGTTCGGTCCCGATGTCGTTCTCGGAAAGTTTGATGGATATCACTGGATTTACTGGATTGGGCCTCTCCTCGGGGCTATCATTGCCGTACTCTTCTATCGTTTGATCAAGCTCCTGGAGTATGAGACCGCCAACCCTGGTGCTGATGGCGACGGACGCGAGACGCATTACGATGACCGATATGCTGAAGAAGGTGCTGAGGGATCCCGGCGACTGGGTAAGTCTCACGCTCCTGCGCTTTGGGGATAATCTTGCTCATGCTAATAGGGCCTTAGGACGTGTGACCACCGACGGCACCAACGACCCTGATTTTCTGCCCCCATTCCACCCGCTAAACAGGCCAGTCCCTGAGCTGCACAAGCCAACTCTCCCGCGCTACAATGTGAATGGGGACATATCGACAGAAACGGGTGCGATTTCATTGTCGGATCTCCCCAGCAAGCCTCCTGCAACCTTCCAACACGGCGGTGATGGCCATTACTCTATCGATCATCCTAACGAACGACCTCGCGCCCAGCACCTACTTGAAACCTACTCAAAGCGCTCACACTCACGACCCCGCTCCGAATCCCATTATGAGGAAGCTTCCGAGCAGAGCTATCGCAGTGGCCCCAGTGTCGAGTCGGGAGACTCAGACTGTGACTCGAGGTCTGGCTCCTGACATGAGGACGCATCGATTGATCCTGATTGCATCGAAGGCTACCTATACTATCCTCTCTGTTGGTTGCCGCATTTTGTGCTCCGAGCCTGTTTCTGTCCTTCATGAGGTTTAGTACAAAGGGCAATGAGGCAGGGGGCTTGTTACCTCAAGGTGGGTGCTCTTCGTTTTCTTGTAGATTGGTCGGTGTCATTGCAATACATGGTCAACACGCTTGTCTCTTTGCCGCAAACCAATTCGAGCTAATGTTCAATGTCTTTGTATGGGCGTTTATTACTGTATATGTACACCCACTTCATCCTCGCAACTCAGGTTGCATCTGTCACGGTGGCGTTGTTACATGCCACCAGTTGACCTCTTGCCTGTTTCTGATCACGCAAAAGCCTCTAGCGGAAACGCATTTGCCATTGCCTGGTACCCAGCCACATTAGGATGCAACCCGTCACCTCCATTGTACTTACTATCCATCTTCGTTGGGTCTGCCTTATTCTCAATAGCGCCGGCAAAATCGACAACAAAATCAAAGTTCCCCTTCGCCTTGACGAAGTCATTCACTTGCTTGCGAGCCTGCTCATGCCCGGCGCTGTAATAACTGTTTCCCCCAAACGGAGTAATCGTCCCTCCGATCGTCAGTAAACCCGCCTTCTTCGCATCAGCTATGATCTGCTTGTACGCGTTGGTCAAAGAACCTGCAGACGCGCCGCCGCCGATATCATTCACCCCTTCGAAGATCATGACGTATTTAACGCCGGGTTGCTCGAGGGCGTCACGCTTGTAACGGGACAAGGCAGTGGGACCGAGACCGCCTGAGAGTACTGTATTCCCTCCTGCGGCCTGGTTTCCAATGGCGATATTCGTGTGGTTAGTGGTCTGGAGGCGGGCGAGGAGTAGATCAGGCCAGCGGTTGTTCTTATTGTCATCGGAGCCGCGGCCGTCGGTGATGGAGTCGCCGATTATGATGAGGCCCGAGGTGGTGGTGGGCACCGAGGCGTGGACGGCGGAGACGAAGTACCTGGCGTTGTTTAACACACGCAGCTCAAAGAGTGTTTTTGGGAAGGTTGAAGAAGTTGGTTAGCTTACCAGTGCACGCTGCTGGTTCCACTGATTGTAGTTGAATTCACTGCGTTTCCTTTCACAAACCAGCTCGTCGTTCGACTACCTGGGTGGCCGGTGATGCTGCTTCCGCTCTGGCCTGCTTGGCTGTACAAGCTTACAGCAATATTTTGTTGTGCCTTCACTTCGAAGTCGATCTCATCGCTCACCACAACTTGGCCTCGCGGCACTGTGAAAGAGGCTTTGCCGCCGACGGTGATTGCTGCAAGAGGCGAGACCTCAATACCAGACACTCCTGCTGCGCCGCCAGTTGGTAGACCGACTGAGGCGGCCGTTATGGGAAGGTCGGATCCTCCGAATGTGTTTGAGATTGCGATTTTTATCTTCGGGGAGCCGACGGTCATGTGAAGGGTTTGACGTAGTGTTGCGTCTTTGAGAACGCCACCGGAGGTCTTGGGTTACGTTCAGGTCTAGTATGCATACAGTTTGGTCGAGGTTTGACTTACGAATTGAGATGGGGGCATGTTACTAGATTCAACGAGCTGGGGCATACTCGTCCATGTTGTCACCCAGTGGTTACCATCTTGACGTTTATCGAGCACACGGGCGTTCAGTGGCGAAAGGAAGAGCGCGAACGTCGCAAGGGCGACACAAATCTGCGAAGGCGCTATCATATTGACTCGCACGTTGCAGAAAACCGGTCTCCTCAATGTTGCTGAAGGATGGCAGCGCGCTATATATGGATAGCGTCATGTGGGTTCATCTGCCATTTACAATGTGGGGAAGCGTACAGAGCCGCGATCCGACATTAATATTACTCCACAATATGCGTACAGTGACTGGTGTAAAACTAGTGATCCGCGTCCTGTTTGAGGCTAATTAACATCGTGGTTTCGCAGGTAGGGGGCTCGGTTCTTATTGGAAGTGGGATCCATTTTCCCAGAGATATAACCGGATTGAGTGGACGGTTGAAAGCTTGATTAGAGCGCTGGGTCCATATTCTGGACAGGTAGAGCTGTTCCAACATTAGATTTGTAGACAAGAACCCCTTTAGCTTTTCGTTCCTATTTTGGGTTTGTGAAAAACCCGAATGCAAAATGCAGGCTTGGACACATTTCATTTTCATGGTGAGTGATTATGTTGTGACTTCAATACTGTGTGGATACGATTGACTTCGTATTTTAGCTTGAGGCGCAATCGTAGGAAGGTATAGTTTTTCTCGATTTATGACCCCTGCAGTGGGCAATGTAGCTTACAATGTGTACCGATTCTGTCCACCGCTGAATTTACGTCTATGACTCCAAGGCGCCGGTAATGGTTCTCCATACGTGTCTATATTTCTTGCCTCCTCAACGCGAGCTTCCTCTCTAAACACCCTTTCAACCTTTTCGTCCCTCGTTGCTCTGCTCAACACACTCATCTCGCTTGACTGTCCCGTACTCTGGCTATGATCTGTCGTGATGTGCATCCAGCTTCGGAACCCTCTTCTGGCCGGAACAGGATTGGGGTTCATGTTATTTGCTCCCAGATCTGGGACGGTGGTCATCCGCGAACGGAATCTCGAGGTGATAGATGAGAAGAAATCCTTGGGCAAGATGCGTACAAGCAACATTCGGATTGCGGGTAAGGAGACGCATGCGAAACAGCAGGCGAGTTCGATTTCCGTCCAAACGGTTATGGGGACATAGTCCCAAGTTGGGTCTATCGTGGTCTTGAAGGTAAGGAGGGTATGTAGACGGACTATCGTAGCCACGCAGCCGCTACACTCGGTCAATAGACGCTTCTTCTGGAGTGGCTCACAGGAGATACTGACAGCGTTCCGATGGCGAACATAATTCCCACCGCCATCTTGCGCCACCTCATCATGTTCAGCGTCCAAATGCATACTAAAGGGAATACTAATAAAGCAACATCCTGAGCAATTGCCGATGCGCTGTTCGCATATGCAATGGCGTTGATGTTCAAGCACTTAGCATGCTTGATATCGCGGTCCCAAAATGCGTTTACAGGATTACAATTAAAGATTGTGAGGAATATGAGGATCAACGTATTGATGGCAATCCATCCCAGGAGTACGAAGCATCCTATCCGAGGGCCTTGCGTGGGGAACACCTCGTAGTAGAATAATGCTAGGGATATTTTCGTCAGTCCAAGCACAAATGTGTAAGTTATCCATGCCACATAGAAGAATCGTAGATTCTGAAGCAGTTGTCCTTCTTGAAGGTTCCAGAGATGTTCGCCAAAACCTACTCCTGCCATCTTCAGGACGAGTCCCAAAGGAACAGCTGTAAGGAACAGTGCTACAACCACAATGTAATCGTCGTAAGCAAATCGGCGGGTCACAATTCTTCCGACAACCCGCAGAAGGACGAAGATTGCGGCGATCGCGTAACAAGTGATAGTATAGACATATACATCGTGCTGCTTTGACTCGTTGGAGAGATGACAAATATCTTGTTGTACTTTCGCCGTGTTGAGGGTGTCGACCATAGTGCAATTTGCCAGCATGCAGGCCGAAAGCGTGTGCGCGAGCTCCTTATTCTGGCATTGGCAGCCGTAGTCGTCAAGAGGGCAGCCAGTGGGTGGTACAGAGAGCAAAAGGCAGCTCAGCTGTCACTGCGTCAGCCTGCGGATTCTTTGAAATTCTAAACCTCTATGTATCTGAATACTCACACCACAGAGCGGTATATTGTCGATTGTCAAAGCTCGTATCTCCAGACCACGACTCTCGTCCAATGCAGCGCCAATGCCTCCGAGGCATACGCACAATACAACTGCTACCAATCTTCGAAGCTCCATCTCTTTCAACCACGGTAATGGATTCGCACCGCGAGGGAACTGAACCAAAGCAGATTAACTGAATCAGAAGACATACAAGGAATGATCAGTCTACGTACACTCAGACTGGCATCATCTCGTAAAGGCCTGGGCCTTGCGAAGCATAGCGCGAACCTTACACTAGATCGAACGATGGGCGTGTGGTTGCTGAAGCACTAGCATTTCGGGGACGAATCACAAGAGCCGGACGTAATAGGCACGGCTCAGATTAGCGTGAATAAGCGTCCAGGTCTCTGGGTCTATGTCGGTAGTCGCGCGGAACGGATCGACTGCGCGAGCTAGGGAAATAGTCTTATGGAAACAGAAGGCATACCGAGTTTGACGTTCGCGAACTGGAGACGATCACCCACTTTCTGAAGCTTAAAAGTGTTGAGCACCACTACACTAAGGCATGACTCTTGTAATGTCTCTCAGTTTGAAATTTACCATTTGCTGAATCTCTTAGGGACGCTGGCTTCTTCGCCTGCGCCTTCGATTCGTAGACCTATCTTTGGTGAGTACTTGTCTGACTTGGCCGGTCCTCGTTCTGAACCACCTTGACCGTGTCCGAATCATTTTGTCAGCAAACAGACCTGAAGCAACTTACTTCAGAGCTGATTTCACGTAAGCCTTGCTGCCTGCATTATGTTCGCCACATCAGCTACTATACTAACACCTCGTAAGAGTGGCGAGAAGTAGCGCCCCTTGCGAAAGAGCATTGAAGAGATCGTTATAACCAGTCATGCGAGCATAGCAACGTGCAGCCAGGTGGCTATCGGAGACTTACGCAATACTTGATGGGTCAGAGATCGCCAAGGATGCTGTGTGGTCATTCAATGCCGATGCTCGTGAGCTCTCAGAATTTATTACCGCTGCTGAGTTACCACGTGAGTTACCACGATACTACGTGGCTCCCTTAGTATTCCACACCTGTTCTGTCCTACTATCTATCTCCTGTGACGATCTCCGAAGCACTTCAACAAACGCCCATTTCAATATTCTAACGGCTTTTGTTATCCGACTGTCATCGGTTATTGTCCCATTCATGTTTGGCCTGTGTTGAGCTGCCAGAAGTGCTGGTGATATGCGAAAACATTCAAGAGCGCTCGACTCTGGTCGTCACCCAATATAGATGTTACTTGAATTTGATAGAGATTCGTCTCCAGTTTCATTATCACGGTTTTAGCGGCGAACAATGCAGCCGAGCACGACGAGACGATTGGAAAACCGATAGTGCATGGACACACAGCATACAGCTTTGCTAGAGTGATCTCATAGTTATTAGCCTTGCGTGGAAAGCGGCCAGAAGTGTAAGAGCGGCGTTCTTGCAGTTGCGTAATTGCCTCTCTTGATCGGCCCCTGCCACAGACCACTGCTCACACTACGCAATCTCAAAGTTGTAGATGATCTGCGTACCTTTATGCATCATTTGTCTGACAACTTCGAGTTCGTCCGTATCGTGCGAGCGAAGAGCTTCAGGTACGATGGTCTGCACAATTGCCTTTTAACTATTATTCATGGCAAGCACAGCAAGATCCTAATCAGTGACTTAAGAGGTATATGATGGTGCATAATTATTACTAATGGAACCCTGTAACATGTCACAACATTTGCCCGCAGCAACCACCCCCACGATGACTCCGTTGATTTAGTGACTCATCTGGATCCTCCTTTTCTACGCATATATAAAAGGTAATATTGGCAATTCTCGATATTGATCATTCATTTTCATCCAAGAACATCAACATACAATTCCAATTCACGACCGTCGATGTCTTCACAAAAACACGCTACGTAGGCAATCCACTCGGCGTGGTCCGCGTTCCGGCGTCTCTCCGTTCTCAACTGTCCGAGTATCAAAAACAAAGAATCGCCAATGAATTCAATCTTTCCGAGATTACATTCCTGCACGAGCCCACGCCAGAAGAACCCGAAATTTCCGACTATGATATCTTCACCGCGCTATCGCGCATGACATTTGCAGGCCATCCAACCATTGGGACGAGCATATACGTTGCCACACATGCGGACGCATACCCAAATGTTAAGAAGCTCCGTACTATTGCAGGCATCATTCCTTTCGAGTTCAACAAGGAATCAGGCACATCGACCGTCGGTATCCCTCACGATGTGTATTTTCACAAGGAGCACCTTCTTCCACATCCATTTCCGGAGCTGAACGGCTCGGACTCGTCAAACGTGCCTTTGGTATCCATAGTCAAGGGCATGGCGTTCAACCTCGTCTGCATGAAAGACGTGGAAGCCTTAGCCGTTCCCACGGGAGGCCTGCTACCGTTGGCGGAGCTTTACAAGGGCGAGCATCTCGACAAGGGCAGCGGCTGGGATATCGGGTATACAGGCAGCTTCTACTATACTGACTTAGGCTATAGCGATGAGGAGCCGAGAGTGCGGCAGCTGCGCACTCGTAGCCTGGGGAGTAGGGAGGATCCGGGAACGGGAAGTGCAAGTTGCGATCTTGCCGCCTATCTTAGTCTGACCGAAAAAGGGGAGAGGAAGAGGAGGTTCCATCTGACTCAAGGCGTGGAGATGGGGCGTAGGTGTGATATCCATGTGGAAGTCTTGTTGAAGGAAGACGGAAAGGAGGTTGAGGAATTGAAGATGAGTGGGGCGGCCGTGGAGGTCATGGAGGGGGTCTTGACTGTGGGTGGATAGAGCTCTTTAGAGAAAGTGTCATCTCCGCGCCCTTCCGCATGGCCTGAACAACTAGCGCCTGAGTGAATTTAGGATGCATAAGAAAACTACCAAATCTCTCGTAGCAATGTGAACAATGACTGTCCAACTTGGCCGGGATCAGGCCCCGCCGACCTCGGCTCGTGCCGAGTACGTCACTAGCGGCCTTTCCCATTCCAAAAAATTATTCGAAGCTGTCAGCTCCGCCAACCCCACGCGCCGTCGAACCCCCAAAATGCTCACCGAGCAATTCATTGCGTCGATATCCGCCCAAACGAAAGCGAATACCGGCGTGACCAAGGACGCGGGCATTTTCCTCCACGAATTCCAGCCGCTTGCCGCACAGCGCCATGTCTTCAAGAAGAGCGCATCGGCGCAAAATGGGCTTGCTGTGAGCAGCTCTCACATCTTCGCAGCCCAAGCGGAGAAGGCAGTAGTACATGTGTATAGTAGGGAGAAGGGGAACCAGGAGGCAATCATACCGTTCCCTGAGCGAATTCATAGCATTGCGCTTGCGGCCAAAGATACGGTGCTGCTGCTGGGTACTGAGAGTGGCAGAGTGCTGGCCTGGGAGGTTCGCAATACGCATACCACTAGCACTACAGGATGCTGACCACTTTAAGATATCCTCAGGCCGACTGGTGTCGACATCTACCTCGCATCTCCAACCCGTTACATCCCTCGCCGTCGATCCCACGTCCAACTTCTTCCTCTCCGGCTCACCAGATGCGATGATCCACGTCTGGGCGCTGCCTGCCATCCTTTCCTTCTCGCCGGATACGTCGCGCTCGCCCGTGCATACCCTCTCTACCCACCGCGGTCCTATCTCCTCTATTGTCTGCGGGCACAGCTCTAGCAGCGCTAACATTGCCATTTCCACGTCTGAGGACAAGTCGGCTATAGTTTGGGACTACTATAGCGGGCAACTGCTAAGGACGTATTTGCTCCCAGAGCTCCCGCAGGCTATGGCCCTCGATCCCGCTGACCGTGCCTTTCATCTTGCCTACGGAGATGGAAGTCTTCAGACGGTCGATTTTTACGATGATATGCAGAAGACTACGGCAACCGACGTTCTTCGAGACACCGCGTCATCACATCGTCCTATACAACCCTCTCCAAAGACAAGATTCAATGCAGAATCACAGAAGCTTGGTGCCGCCCTCGCGTTGAGCTTAAGCTGGGATGGGCAGACAATAATCTCAGGACATACAACGGGCAAGATTGCTGTATGGGACACTGCGAAGGGCACTTACCTGTCGACAGCGACGAACTTGCCCGGCCCAGTGACAAACTTGAAATTTCTTGAACCCATTGGGTTTCCCGTAGCTACAGAGCCGACCTTTAAGATCCAGGCCGTAGTGAAGCCCAAGCAAGACAGCGGAATACCTGAAAGCAACGCGCTTGTCCCGCCAAACTACACTCTGACTTTGCAGCTCAATGGTCACCTAGAGAGACCTGCTATATCCGCAACGGGCACAGTAGCAAGAAAGAACGCTTTCGAAGAAGCTTTGGTACATCCCAGCTTCCCACAAGCAATGCTTGAAGCGAGCCTCGCTGAGCTTGCAACATGGAACGCTTCTTCAAGTGGAGGAGTTCCACCAGCTGCCGACTTCCTTTCTTTGGATGCGGACGAAAAGGCACGCGAGATGCAGGGCGCTATACAGTCTAACGAGGTGAAAGAATTGAGGAAGCAGCTCGCTAGTCTACAGCGTGTTCAAAAAGTCACCTTCAAACAACTCTCTGAATTGCGAGAAGAGAAGGACTATCTACTGAGCGAAGAGCGAAAGCGTTCACAACGCCGCCAGGGTAAAGTCAAGGCACAGGGTAATCTCACGAACGGAAATGCCAGCGATGTGGAAATGAGCGACAATGGCTCGGGCGAGTCAGAATCGGACCACGACAACGACAACGGCGACTCTTCCGACGGCAGTTCTGAAGCCACTCCTTCGGAATGAGGTGGTCCCGGCAAGGAGTCAAGCGTACTGTTCCTTCGGCTCGGTACCCGTCCGCCTATCCCCCGACTAGCTCCCGGGAATCCGTTCGTGCTTCAAGGTATGACTTGACGACATTTGAGGCATATTCTCGATGGTACTCGAGCTGGACGTTCCCTGTGCTATGAGTGCCCTGAGTGCATACATGCGCACAGACGGTGTACCGAAGAAATATCGACCTGCAGGCAACCATGTTTGACGGCCCTATCCCGTCGCTGGATCATTCAAAGTGCACAGCTCTAGAGCCTCTGAATTTTGTATCACAGAACGGGCACGGGACATGTACGCGAGGCCCACGAAGCCCCAGGAGCCCCTGAAGACTCTCGTTAGTCACGCCTTTCACTTTGAAACCAGGGCTTTGCTCGTCACCATCACAAACCGCCCGGCCAAACCGCCCAGCATCTCGTACCCAGCGATTCAAGGTATAAACACGCCCCCAGCGCCCAAGCTTCCTCGCCTCACTCCCCAATTCCCACCATCCCATGTGTACCCTTGGCTCAGGCCATGTCTCGGAGGCATTAGCCGCAGCATCTGCCCCTCCTCATTACGCTCTTCCGAAGCCTCGTACCAGCAACGCCACGAGCGCACACCGAACACAGGGAAAGCGGGGTAGCATGCTGTGTCGGCGCATACAAGGTGCGACCCTTGACGAACCAGATGCCCGTGAGGCGTTCAGCTCGATGGATAGGCGTCATCTGATGAGCAAGCGCGTTGCTGCGTGGCGCAGATTGCGCCGATGCTGTGCTACGGAGAGCGAGCAGGCCCTGTGGGCCTGAGCGGGAAGTCGTGCAGATGGAGGATCTTGCCTGTTCGAGGGTAGAGGAGACTTGATAGGAGGAAGGATGTAAGGGAGCGATCAGGTCACGATGATGAGAGAGTGTGACCCGCAGGATCGTGAAGAAGGGGGTTAGGCTTGTGGTGTAATGTACTGAGTCCGAACGGGCTGTAGATAGCAATACTGCCCTCCTACCCGCGTCAGCCAGGCTCTCCTTCCTCCACACTTCTGCAGCGCAAGAAAGACGGTGAACGCTTCGATCGTCTCGTCATGGAATCTTCCGTGCAGATGGTGGCGTCGCCTTCGTGCATGTGGCCTGGTCTGCCCGGTGCATGCTGCGCAGCCTGTGCGTGATATCACATACGTACGTACATTCTGCCTCAACATGTTTTCTTTTTCTCGTGTCTTCATCTGTGCGCTCAGTACCTGCGCTCAACGCCGTGCCTGCAGCATCTACCGAGTCAGTAAGTCGTCGGAACAAGTGCCTCGCGAATTGGCAACCCGCCAGGACCGTTAATGATTATCTGCAGTGGACGTGTTGACCAAGGTACGACTATCCTGGATAGTCATTATCTGCGGAAGAATGGCCCGCCCAAGCTGACCACCGGCCTAATTTTGTGTGCTTGCAGAGCCGCTCGTCGATGGGATCCGCTGTGTTACCGATTGTATCGATCTAGTACCCTAGTGGCGTCGGCCTGACTATCGAGTTGTCCCAGCAGCGAGTGTACAAGCATCTCGAGCTCTAAGACATGTAATCAGCGGCGTGAGATGAACAGTGACAAGACACGTACGGTCAGAGACATGATGGTCAGATGAGCTACCGTAGCAGATCGATGGTGTCGAACTACTGTGGTGTGATTTTGTATTTTCTGGCAGCTCTCTTGTTTCTATCTAAACTTTCGCGTCCGAACCATTAGACCCGTAACACGCACGTCCATGGTGATGTCCATAACAGTAGCATCAGCCGTGCTGCGCTCACCCTGCCATCCGCCTATGATTGCTCGTCATCCTCCTCAGCTCATCCCTGTGATTCGATCTGCCCAGCGGCATTCGAGGCGTCGATATTGCGCCATTTCCAAAGCCTTAATCCTCCGGGAAACGTCGTGGACTTCTGTGGTTGCGGTATGCGTTGGATGAGTAATCGGGCAGCCTCGACCCGAAACAAACAATTATAGAGCAGGGGCGTTAGCCCCATGATGTGAGTACTTGGACGACCCAGACCTCCGAGTCACTGCTCGAGGGGCCGAACAGCCATCGGCGAAGAAGGCTTAGAAAGACCAGGAAAGACCGCGCATACCAGATATTTGGTGAATTGTGGAGATGGCTGTGATTAAACAAATAATGCTGATGATTGTATACCCTAAGAGAGTTTCCACTAATACGTGTATGTTCAAGTTGGCACCCGTGGAGGTCGATAGTCTTGGTCGTAACTTCATCATCCTCGCGGGAGGCTTCTTGCAATCTGGTGACAAGTGAAGCAGACATCCGCCAAATTCAGGTGTTGCTATGAAACAGATCCGAGAATTGGAATAGCAATGGTATCGTCGTTAGTCATGGTAAGATCCAGGCCACAGAGGCAGGGAATAATGCAAGTATTGAAAGCAAATAGTGCTCGATAAACGCCGGCGCTGGTCGCTGAAACGTCGAAATGGGCCTCCGAACGATGAGGGTAAAAGTCACATTCAAAAGAAAGTCGTGCTACTGTGAGGCAGACTTATGTCTTCCCTTGTTGCCTGTGCGGTATTCATGAGGTGACCATTCTTCGGGTTGAAATGATGGATTCATGAAATGACAGGTGTTGAAATGTGAACTATGTCAATCAGTACGCGAAGTCCTTAAGTGAAGTAGAAGAAACTCACTTCCGGAAAATGTTCGTCTGGAATGGCGTGACCTCACCGGTACCAAAGCCTGGTTCCAATTCGTACATTGAAGGCCGAAAAGGCCCCCCACGCTCAATTGTGATAGGTGCTCGATCTATGCTAAGCGGAGGAGGCGGAGCTGGGTGAAATGGAAGCTGCACAGGTTGCTGTTCCAGCTGGAGGCTGTGATGGCTTGCCGGACTCTGATGGCTTATCGGGCTTGCGTGTACCGGAGACATGAAGTCTTGGTGACCTACAGACACAGGTGCTACTGGAGCGGGTAGAGGAGGTGCATACGACTGGGCAGGGGTGATGTGAGGTTGCGGAGCTGGGGCCGGATCAAAATCGTACGTAACCGGCGGCCAACGATGTCCGAAGCTCTGGTCCACGGCCTGAAAGCGGTTGTGCGAATACATTCCAGGAATCAAGGACAAAAGATTGGCGTCGGGTGAGGCTTCTTCGAAGTTGTGGTTGTTGTTGTAGGCAAGAGCCACGTGTATGGGAGCTTGCTGTTGAGGGGCAGGCAAGTCCTCGGCTCTGTAGAGTATGTCGTAGTGACCTGGTCGGTAAAGCAAGCGGATCATGGGCAAGAGACCGTTGAAATTCATCGGCTGCGAGATTGCGTGGGCGTTGACCTCATCGCCGACGGAACGGTCCAGGTACAGGATCTCAAGGCCAATGCCGGCTGGTTTGACGAGAGCCTCTGAAAGCGCTGCCACGGCGATGTCATCTATTTCACAGACGGCAGCCTCAATGTTCTGCGAGCAGTAGCTCTTCACATCGATCTGAAGGTAATTTTGATACTCTTCCGCCCGCGGCTGGATCCAGGCACTGGCCAGGAGCTGCTCGTTTTAGTGCCGTCCAAGAGGTCGTCACGTTTGCTACGTACCTTTACGTAAGTGATGATGGCCATGGAGACGCCCATGTCGTTGAAGGCCTCGAGGAGCAGGCTTGCGCCGTTGCCGACCTGTAGCGAGCCACCCAGCTTGCGCAGTAGATCGTAGGCCTCTTCGGCAAAGTCGATGTAAACATCTTCAGAGAAACCAGCAAGATTGAGCAGGTTGTTCATCGAAATCAGACGAGCTTCCTCGACATCGAACTTTGCGACATCGCCCACATGCAGCAGAGCCTCGAAGTAGCCAAAGGCAATTGCTGCGAACATCAGTCAGTGCACAGACGTCACGATGGCAGCGTCACTGGACTCACCTCGCCATCCGCAATGGCCATCGCCTCTGCAGGTGCGGAAGAAGGCATACTTGCTGGGCAGTGCTTGCGTCTTGACCCTGTAGATGGGGTCTGCATTCGCGTACTCGGTCGCGATGGCACTGCTGCTCTGGCGGTCGCCGACAAGTGGGCCCTGCATCGTTCGTCAGCGCTGCCCCACGGGCGGTGTTGGGTGCGCCACTGACCGTGACCTCCGGCTCGTACTCGTTGCTGAGCTTCTGGAGCTGTGCAAACTCCTCTTCCTGGGTCAGGAACGGCGCGTCGGCCATGCTGGTGGTCTGGTTGTAGTTGAAGTGGCCCGCGGACTGGAGTTGGAAGCGGGCGGAGGCTAGCTGGGGCGGGCGGAAAGGCAGGTGCGGCGGGCCAAACGCGAGCGGTGATTCGTCGTAGTGCCCGGGGGCGTGACCATAGGCCTGGAAACCTCGCGACATCGCCATGGCAGGTGAAGGCGCAGAGTTCTCTGATCGAAGTCGATGCGCTCGTCGCAGGCGGGGCGGGACGAGAGGGCTCTGCGAGCGGCGAGCGGCGAGCGGCGAGCGTCCCTGGGTTCGTAGCGTGACGGGCTCGAACGGCGGGCAATTGGATGCTGGAATTCCACAGCGTCCTCGGCAACACAGCAATGGCTAGCTTGTCCACGAGCACCGGGGGACTCAGTCTCTTTAGTAGATGCAGATGCCGCGGCCGACGGCTGGAGCTGTATCGTTGTGGTACTACCACCAATATATCACGGGGCTTGGGACAAATATATCAGGAAACACTGCGATCTCCGGGGCTGGGGACGACGTTTGAATGTCTGCTGCCAGGCACAAAAAGCCCCCGGCGTACTCAAGGGCTTTCTCAGCGGTCCGCGGCTTGTGTGGGTTGCACCAGGCCACTGTATCGATCTCAGTCAGTGCTAACGACGCCTCCTGCACATCGAAGGATGGGGCTGTTGATGTGAAACCGGAAGGGGAGCGAGGAGTACAAGAGGGAGGCAACTCCAGTCCCAAGGGCGGACAGCGCCTGCGTCTCTTCGAGCAAAAGAAAAACACAAGCGGCCGCTATCATGGCCATCTGTCAAGACTTGACGTGAAGACGCGTTTGATCATCAGGATCAAAGCCACGAAGCGAGCACTATACGACAACGTCACTGACTCTCTCCCCTCGCCAGCGCCATCACTGGGACACAGGCCCGCAGGTTCACGCTGCTCCGAGGAACGGGCAACACACCGCTATCCGCGGCAACACTGTGACGCGCAGTTTCTGGCGGCGCAAGAGGAACATGGAATTCATGGGGAGTGTGGGCAAGACTACCTCTCACAGAGATCTCACACAGGCTGAACG
Source organism: Paraconiothyrium sp. Pb-2020 (assembly GCA_022419385.1). Lineage (NCBI taxonomy): Eukaryota > Fungi > Ascomycota > Dothideomycetes > Pleosporales > Didymosphaeriaceae > Paraconiothyrium > Paraconiothyrium sp. Pb-2020. The sequence continues at coordinate 3,868,588 of JAJUBI010000003.1, read as the reverse complement.
CCTCGCGTCTGCTACCGTCTCTCCTCACGCCCCATGCAGCGCGTGATTCGTTCGTTGCATAAGTGGCGCCGATGCGGCAAGCAAAAGGAACGCTTGACGCGCGCGAACTTCGTCGGCATGGTCCCCCACGCCGCACAACCGAAGTTTGGCTAGGACGGAAGTAGGGCATTGCGTGGGTATTGCGCGGCTCGCTTGTGTTCAGAAACAACAATGCGATCCCACAACCTGAGTCGCGGATGCAGCGTGGGAGATACATCAAAGTCACAGGAACCTCATCTCAAAGCATCACAAACATTGAGCGGGGCGCGACGGCTCAAGTGTCCGGCCGTCCGCGCAATCGGTTTCCACTGGAACAACTTCCGCTACCTGCTGTGGTACACTCTTTCCCGAACTTCTCCGCCTTGGAGGTGCGCCATCGCTTGTTTGGAAGAGGACACTCCTGCTTTGTGCTACCTGCGTGACCAACCGTGCTCTCTTCTCCTGGGGATCCTGACCCGCATGTTTCAATCCACCAGGTCAGAATAGCCTGCGTGACGGTATCGTGCAACTGAAGGTCCCGTGGCATGCTCCCAGAACCCAGTCATCGTCGGTTCTTTGTGATACGGCTCGCAAAACGCTATCTGTAAGTCATCCTTTGCTACCAACTCCAAGCAGTCGACCTGGACCCTTGCCTTTCGGAGCTCGTCCATGTTTGGCTCCCAAGCCATTCAGACTCTGTTGCACCATTTGCCCGCCGCCACTCTGTGCATACTGCGAACCGCCATCGTCAGACCTGAACCCTTCTCCCTCGTTCAGGACCGTGGCCCACAAAGAACCAATGGCCGCGCTCCACTCCTCCATCGCCTTTACCCGATCCATGTCTGTACTACTCTCGATCTCCACCGTGCCGGTCTGTTGGTTGATCTTGCCTCGAAGGCTTCTGTCAACGATCAGGAAGCCAACTATATCTTGCACCTCCGGAAGGGAGATCTTGAGCTGTTTCGATATGAATGCGAGCGTGAACCGGGTGTAGGGAGCAACTAGCTTGACCACAGCCTTGGTTCTGACATTCCGTGTGACTTCGTCAATGTTCTCGGCGATAAAGGGGTCCTGAAGCAGGTCCTGGTTGTTCTTGAGGATCTTCTCGTAGTCATGGATATCCTCGCGCTGATAAGCATTAACTAGGTCTGTCATGGTGGAAATACGAGGATCGTTCTGATACGGCTTGGTCTCTTGGGAATCGAAGGGGTTTATGTTTGAGCCCGACAGCATGGTGGCGAGTACCAGATACTTGAGCACTTGGATCCGTTGGAGAGACCCAGCCTCGTCGTAGTTTCGGAAGCTCTCGAAGAAATCACTTTGTGCTCCCTTCCAGTTCTCTGCCATGTATTAGTCATGGTAGTCACTCTAGACCACTCTAATCCTTACCTTCGCTCATATGCATCTTACCACCGCATTCACGGATAATTCCCATGATCTTGGGATGTGGCACGGCTGACTTTACCTTGAGAGCTCGTTGATAGAGAGCCTACGGAGTGGTTAGAGGGAAAGGCGCAGGGGGAAGGTAAACAATGAAACGAACCTTCAGGCGCTTGTTATTCCGAGTGTCTGCATACATGAGGATCTCTAATGAATAGACCTCAAGCGAGTAGGTTCCTTTGCTCGGATCGTCGGTTCCGTCTTCTTTCTGGCACGCCTTGTGCAGCTCGCGCACCTTCTCCGTCAATTGCCGGTATTCCTTTCGCTCCAACCAAAGCCGTGCCAGCTTGATGTTCGTCTTCAGCCACAGCCGCTCGTTGTTGGTGCTTTGGAATGTGTCGAGCGTGAGAGCATAGAACCGCTCCATGCAGCGGTACGCCTCTGGGTCCTCGGCAGCCTTCTCAATGAAGTCTAGCATGTTGTTGATAGACTTCTCGGAGTAGTTACGCGTAACGGCCGATTTGACATAAGTGAGGAGCTCTTTGTAGTGTTCCACTGCCTAATTTTGTGTTAGATCTGTGATCGACCGTGGCATCTTGAATGTTGACCTTGTCGTAGCGCGCGAGCTTGAACTCGAGCTTGATAGCCTGCTTGAGACCTTTGAAGCCCCTACCGCCGGTCAGCCATAATCATGCAAAGAATCCTCCGCAACCTACCAATCGCCCTTCGCCTCTTCCAGCGCAGGTATACCTAGGAATTCATCGATAGCCGCTTCAGGTTCGTCGCCCTTGAGTTGCTTCGCGTTGTAGTATTTGTTCTCTATATCGACGTCGCCGCTTTGCTCTTCGTCGTCGTCTTCGTACTCGAAGTCGTACCTATCACTGGTCAGACCAGAGGTAGAGGTACCGTGTGTTGGACCTACTCCTCTTCAGAATCCTGCATGAAATCGTCGTCGTCGGACATTGTGGCGAATAAATAGAGGCGTGTAGCTGCAGGCCAGCGGTGGCTCGTGGACCGTGGAGGAAGAGATTTGGCGTTGAAAGGCGTGCGGTGGAGCTCACAAGTCGTGCGGTGAGATACAGCTTCGCGGTCGCGGTTGCCTTGTACACGCAGGCGAGGTCCCTGCCCCGCCTTACCTAATTGATGGAGGGGCTACATGTACATTCGAACGCCCAACAGACACGCACGCACACCTTTACCCTTCTTCTGCAAGTTTTCGGTTTCGATTCACGCAAGAGAGATGAAAGTCATCATGAACTCACGCGGCCAGGTAGGGACATCTCTACATCGTCGGAGCCGATCGGGGGTGCTCGGTATTCCTTCCATTGATGAGAGAGCGCCCGTCAGCATCACACAGAGAACAACGAACATGATGGGTAGGGTTAGACAGCCAGATTTCAGCGAGCCGGTGGCTTGGGCCTGCGTTCTGAGGCAACACACTATGTAATCGATACAACAACAAAGCAGGGACATGCGCAGGATTCATTGGTTTGCCGTGCACCATAATAGTTACCATTGTCTGGAGTCAAGACACCATTTTGAGTGTTGACTCAGGTTCTAGTTGGCGGGTCCCTGCACAAGCAACAGACCTCGGTGTCCTCTCAAGCGCTGTATCTGGCAGCGGTCTGCTGGGCTGCTTTGTATGGCGTAGATAACGAGCGGATCGTGAAGTACACTAGTGTAGTAACTCGTGCTAGAATACCGCACAGCGGGCTACACATCGAATGTGGAGCGGCTTCGGACTAACGTGGGGTACAGAAGAAGACCGACTGGCATGTTATCCGAGACCATGCAAATGTCGCGTTGGTTGGTGACGCCGAGACCGCGAGAGTCTGGTTCTGCGGAAGGACTTGAGGAAGAATTTTTGCGGTGAACTGCGATGGCGCGGCGGGCGGTCAAATGCTGATGGTTTTGGACCAAAGCAGGTACGCGAATGTGTTGGCAAAGACGAGCCATGGATGACCTACTCTCTGCGTTATTGCCAACTCCAGTGTCTTGCCCTCCTCTCTCGCCTCCTGCATTCCTCCAACAACACCATCACCTCCCGTCCACAGCCTCAACCTGCATCGCTATCTCGGTACCTGGGTAAGTGCGCGTTCGCCGGGCTGGTCGCACGCCGGCACGTAGCTAGCCGGCAGTCTGGATGGCTGGCAGCGCGGGCGTGGCGCGCTCTGTGCCCGGCCAAATGGTGGAGAGGCGAGCGCCTAGCCTAACTAACGCATCCCAGTCGACTTCGCTATCCATCCCGTCTGCGACTCCAGCCCGGCCTCTGGAGCGCCTCTCTTTCGCTCTCGACATCCTTAACCGCCCTCCTACGCTCCCTCGCCTCGGTGCGACGCTCACTGTCCTCCCCCAAGCCCCACCACACCTACGAACCCTCCGTACCACGTCCGCGCAAGCGCTCGAGTCCCTAACAAGCCGGTGCGAATCGATCGCTCCGAAAAACCCAACGCCTTCGCGATGCCGCTCTGTGGTGGAACAAAGTCTGTGCAGCGCAAGCTAGTGCTTCTGTACGTCGCCCCCGGTGCCAGACGCAACTCGTGGATGCCCGGCAATCCATCATGTGACCCGGCGCGACTAACAGCTTCCTATAGTGGCGACGGTGCTTGCGGCAAGACATCATTGCTCAATGTGTTCACGAGAGGGTACGTGTGTCTCTATGGCCCCTATAGCTTGCAAACGAATCATTCCAGCTGACCTCTATGCGCTCAGGTACTTCCCAACAGTATAGTAAGTCGCGCCATTTCCCCGGCACCAGCGCCTTGCGTTGACCCACCGCCCTGTAGCGAGCCTACCGTCTTCGAGAACTATGTACATGACATCTATATCGACAATACGCACGTGGAGCTCAGCCTCTGGGACACTGCCGGACAAGAAGAATTTGACCGGTTACGATCGCTTAGCTACGATGACACCCATGCGATCATGCTCTGCTTCAGCGTCGACTCTCCCGATTCGCTAGAGAACGTAGAGACAAAATGGGTTTCGGAAATCGCAGAGAATTGCCCTGGCGTTAAGCTCGTTCTAGTTGCCCTTAAGTGCGATCTACGGAAGAAGGATGATGACGAAGAAGGAGCACAACCTGAGAAAGCCCTGATCCAATACGACGAAGGCCTCAAGGTCGCAGAAAGGATCAAAGCCCTTCGATATCTGGGTATGTAAACCAAAGACCGTAGCTAGTCCCGTGCTAACTTAAATAACAGAGTGCTCCGCCATGAAGAACCGAGGTGTGAACGAGGCATTCACAGAAGCTGCACGTGTTGCCCTATCGGTCAAGACAAACAAGGATCAGAGCAGCAGCTGCACCGTCATGTAATTTCTTGGACTCTCGACCTGTCACCAGATTCGACTCATCAGTCGTACCATCCTCTCATCGCTCTTCTCAACCTCTTCAATACCCTTCTTTATCTCTTCGCTTGTACTTCGCTGGATATTCTCTTCACAGGAAAAAGCTCTTGGATAGCATCGCGTATTGGATTTGATCATATTTTACGATCAGCCTGAAACGAGCATGGCGAGTTGGCTGATTCTTCCCTTCCGCTCCTATCAGCTCCTTGGCTTTAGCCTGGTTTTCCTCCTTCCCATCACCCTTCTACCCTTCGAATGTGCAAATCTTGTCATCTTTGGAACTCCAGGTTGGATAACTATGGAGGTGTGCCTTTTTTGTGTAGTCTGGTTTAGTAAATGTTGGCATGAATTGGCTGCTTCGCAGTCAGACCTTACGGTCATAGAATACATATTCCCACTTATTCATGGTCTTTGCGGCGTCTTTTCTGACCAATCCCCTATTATAGGTTTTCGAAGATCTGGCTTTCTAGACCTACCTAGGGCGCGATGGCGACAACGACTACGGAGTGCACATTCACGCCTACCAGGTGAGTCACGCCCAGGGCTATGTCATGAGCGATCATAGCGAGTTAGAGGATCCCAAAGCGCAAGCGCTTCGTTCAGGGAATTAGAGGGAACATGAGCGCCAATCTTCTGGAGTTGCAGCTCGAAAGTTCTGCCATCTATCTCTAAGACGATCCTAGGATCCAATGCCGGCTAGTCAAAGTCCTACCTCATAACGCAAGCAGTCCAATCCGATGTGACATCGACCTTCCCGCCAAATTATTACCTCCTTACATTACTTATAGAACGCTATTTCGTATACGTGGGGAGACGACAGAGCTCCCGGATCCGTAGTCTTCGGCGATGTTCATAGTCAAAAATTCTTTGGCCGAGACTTTGGGATTTCGAGGATCTGGCTGTGAGCGAGCGCACGATCTGAGACTATACAGAGAAAGAGTCGTCGCGAGAATGTTCGTTGACTTTACGATCCTAGGAGCCGCTGCAGATTTTGGACCTTCTAAGACGTTCACTCGGGTACAAGGAGAGATGGCTCAGTTGGGCTGCTCGCTTCATCTGCAATAGGCCAACGTGAGGGCTCAATCTTGCAGAGTTGATGTTTCCGTCCGAGAGTCCTGTATGCAGTGGAGACAGGAAGGACCATACTTGAGCCCTTTGAGGTATGGTCAAGCGGGGTGATGTCCGGCAAATATCCGGAGTTGAAGGGAATCCAGAGAATAGCGGAAATGGTACAAAAGACATTACCTAGTGACATTGTTTCTGAACGTCGAAGTCAGGAACAAGAAAGTAATTAGCTTTGGTAGCTGGTTAAGATGAAGGGTACGGGTTCCATTGTTTCTTCCGAGGCTTCTGGTTTGGTTGATGACGTTACCGCCAACTCCAAGCAGTCGACCTGGACCATTGCCCATCTTGTAGTCTGTTCACCTACACTCTCCGCGTACTGTGCATCGTTAATCGTATTCAAGACGAGGTGGTGAGTAAATTTATGCGCAAACAGGCGGCCCTGTTAGACTAAGTGGCAGCAATAGTGGCATGATGCGACGATTCTCCTGATACTAGAAAAGGTCTCAAGTATGGAAGTCCGGTCAGGGAATGTCGACATGGTGCCGAAAACTATAACAGACTGCTTATGAACAAAGTGTAAAGTCTCGAACGTGTAGTTCCGAATAGCGTGATGCCTAGGGTCACACGTAAAGCAAGTTGAGACAGTAGGGAGCTCAATATGTATTCACATGCGCTTATGTCCCTGTTCTTTTGTCCCAAAATGCAATGGTATCTCGCGATCCCAAGCTCCTCCCAATGCAACCCAAATAACTCCCCCTCATGCAATGCAACACAGTTTAGTATCCGTCGGCTACGGAGTTGTCTGTGTACAACCTTGTAGTCATCCCGGGTCTTTTACCAGCGGCCTCGGCTTCGAGGATCTTCCTGCTCTCCTGCATAATCCATACTCCGCTACTCGTCCCCAACCTCGTCGCTCCGGCCTGCAACATCTTCAGCGCATCCTCCCAACTCCTAACCCCGCCACTGGCCTTGACCTCCATCTTGCGACCCCCACCACGTACGGGGCTGCCTCCGTTACTCTTCGTTCTAGTAGAGAGATACTCGGCGGCCGTGACCATGAGCTGCACATGCGGAAGCGTAGCGCCGGGGCCGTTAAAACCCGTGGAGGTCTTGATAAAGTCCAGGTTCGCCGAGGCAGCGAGGTGCGCGGCGGCGAGGATTTGGTGGTCAGTGAGTTGGGAGGTTTCGAGGATGAGTTTGATTATGGTGGGGTTGGGACAGAGGGCGCGGATGGAGGCTAGCTCCTTGTATATGGAGCTGTAGTCTGGAACCTCGCCTTCATCTTTTTGAACCACGGAGGAAACGGCGCCGTCAACTGAATAAGGGCCCTCTGTGGCGGCGGTGCCAGCTCGTGGGCGTGCGTTCGCAGCTGTGTTAGCGGCGGTTATGGTGTCTGCTGTTGAGTCTCGCGAGGATAGTGTTGGAGAGGAGGGAGGGTTGTGCTTGGCCAGGATGCTGTAGTTGAGGACGAGATCGAGTTCGGCGGCGCCTGCAGCAACAGCGGCTCGCGCTTCCCGCAGCTTCTCATATGTATCCTGAGTACCTTCGTGGAAGCCGACGACACAGGCTACAACAACGTCCGTGCCTTTGAGGTTGTTGACGCATCTCTGCACCCAGGGGAGGCGGACGCATACGCTCTTGAAGTTCTCCACTCTTGCCTCAGCACACAGCGCATCGATTTGTGCCTCTTTCGCGTCCAACTTTAGCAACGTATGGTCTACCGTTTTCGCAAGCTCCGTACTTGCCGCTGTTGGAGCGTCATACTTCCATCCTCTCCCCCCTTCTTTTCTCCTGTCCTTTACTTCGGCTAAGACCTTTCTCTGCGTCTCCGCAACTTGTTTCGCCCACTCCTCATTCGTGTACCGGTCTGTCATAACTTCAATCTCGCCTAACTCTTTATCGAGCGCCGGATTGGCAGAGAGGAACTCCTGGATGTAGATCTCAGACTCGGTGGGCTGCGGAGTACTAGCCATGTTTTATTCTTCTAGGCGTGAAGGATGCCGCGGCGTCTAGAATGACGTCGAAATTGGGGGCTCTGAATCGCAGAAGAGGCCCAAGCGCACACGCAATAACTCGTTTGATAAGGCTACTCAAAGGACCGTGCTGCGCTCAGTCGAGAAGAAAACTTGTTGTCCGCAGTGGACCCTTGTGTTTATATCGTGGGGTGACCGCCATATTTTGAGTATCGGAGCTCGGCGAATATCATGGTTTTCCCGTCATGCGGCATGCAGGTTCCAAGCAAATGGGAGGGCATCTCGACCCGCGGCTCACCGCGGTGGGCCAAGAAACTGCCGCTAAACCCCTCTCCTGCTTAAGCAGGTAAGCGCTGAAGAAGCGTCACGATGCGAGTCTTGGGGTCACAGACCACAATAGGTGAACGTAGGCACCAAGCGCCCCAATAGTCCAAGAATCCCGACATCCACCCACTCCCCTTTGCTTTGTCTGATGCTGTCTGTCGCAAGGTATCAGACGACTTGGTTGGCGTATACAATGAGCTACAAACATCGCTGATTACAACTGCCGTTGGTTCGAAGAGAATACATCACACTACGCTGTGTGTCCCGTCACGGCCATCCATCAAAGCGCACGCCATTTACTCCTCACAGTACGGGAGTGAAGGAGAGAGCAGCCTTATATTGTATCTCTGCTTCAAAACTCTTCAATCGTTGAACGCATGTTTTCAAGCACACTTTTTCGGCACTGATTGCTCACCTATCTACAAGATGGTGACGGATGCTTACAGCTTCAGGATTACAGCGAGCAAGCAGATGCTATCTCCATAGATACTACCACCTAGGTCCTTGTTTTTGATGACGGTTGCAGGGCCCCAGTACTAGTGACCTGCCCATGGACAATTGATTGACTTCTGATCAGATTTGGGGTAGTAAGTGCGCAAGTGTAAGGATTCAAGAAGGTCTAATTTGAATACGATGCCACAGAGATCTTTGAGAACGTAGAAAGCGTTATGTGTGCAGGCCCCTCGTTCTAGTATCCATCCATGTGTTCCTCCAAATACCACACATAACGAATACCGCGCATGGTTTAAGAATGAACATTTACCCTCATCGTAATCCACGGTCCACTCTCGAGCAGTAATATCAGAAACAATGTCCTGATAGCCTTGGATGATGCTCAAAACCCAGTTCGTGATAGCGCTTACTGACTTAGGTTCTTGAGCGTTTTGAGTCATTACTGAAGGTAACCTATACAGGCAAACCTCAACAGACACCAAAACCACATATCACGGGCTATTGTTCTATAAGCTACAAATGCACATCGTGTGTTCGCGAAACAGTTGAGACAAGCTCACCTCTGTTCGTCGGTCTGAATCGTGCAGCAATTTAGCTGAATGTCGGACCGACACTGAGCTGTAGCCACTTCCACGTTGAGCACACCCCTCTTCTCCACATGCTTCCACACAGCAACGGTAGTTAATTATCAAGCGACGTCGTCCCCGTTGTGCCTGAGACCTTGCGTCGTTGGTACACTTCCCCCGCAGTCGTACGGATAGAGGGGAACAAATCCGATAGAAAGCATCGTAGTGATTAGGATGATCTGCTTTTTGTAACATGTGAAAAATATGCTGGGATAACAGAAAGCCTACTCGTCAGAAACGACAACGAGGGCTGATTGGGACGATGACGCACGGATCTTGTGATGGCGTGTCAGTGTTAGGCCACTTAGCAGGAAATAATGTCAATCAAACAGCCACATCCAAGGTCAGCGAGCGTGAGGAACTGGTTGTTCGATTTTACAAAGGACCGTTGCAGGCGGGGACATCCTCGATATGCAACCCAGTCCTCGCTCTCGGACGATTGATCCGAAGCTCTGAAATGCTATCTCGCCTCCCACATGCATATACATGAAAGCTGTAGAAACGCATGCCGAACATAGGAAACATGATAGAAAGGGTGGCCGAGATCAACGCTGAATATCCGGAACTCCCGTTTTGATTTTGGCTTGGCTCGAGATCCCTCTTCTATCCTGCGGTCGAGTCGATCGGAACCATATGAGATCTACACCCTATCCCATTATCATCATCGTCGTGAACCGTCAATCCTCCGCTACCGTCGTCCTGGGACACATTTACTTCCTTCGGAAAGAGCAGCCCTCAGTCAATCGCGCCTTGCCACCGGTCGGTTGGCACCTATTCTTGTATTAGCCTGTGCCAGTCCGTGTTTTTCAATATGAAGCCACTTACAGGACCTGCGAGCAGCCCTGGCAGACAACGACTGTGTTTGCGTGCGAGAAGACGGTGGTGATGGTGAAGCAGCCGGGGCACTTAACATCCATGAAGAAAGATCGGGGTGCGGGCACGAGGGTCTTGAGCTTGTGCTTCTTGGCCTCACTGCGTCAACGATTAGCGCCTGCGTGTGGACAGTGTGGTCGGGGTATGGAAGCGTACGCGGCCGGGGTAGGGTTGAGGAGATCAACTGCGAGAACCTGGATGCGAGGTTAGCAAACATACGGCAATGACAGCGGTTGTAGGCGATAAAATTATGCACACAACCGCAGACACAAAATCGGGGCGAATGCCGACAGTCGCGTGAACGTCCGCCTCGTATCTCTCTCTACGGCGCATGTAGGATCGGAAAAAAGGCAAAACTCACCATCTTGACGTTTTAAGACGAGTTGGAATTCCTGGTTTGACGTTGTGGAATCGTTGTCGGTGGATTGAGCGAGCGATCGAGGGCTGTCGAGAGTCGAGTGGCGGCCGGAGGTCGAAGTTTCTGGCGGGTGGTGTGGGCGCTTGGCATCAAGCTAATTCGCTTAGCTACCCAATCATAGGTTCGCAGTGTAGTTCACTCCATCAAATCCCTTGAGCTCGTGACACCAAGAACCTCGAAGTGTTTGCGGCGTCTTTAGCTGAGTGCGAGAGTTCATAGCGAGTGTTGCGTCTTTAATACCTTGGGGCGCTGCGCATTGATTGTTATCAGATGCATCTAGGGCTAGTGTTTTGGTTCGGCTACTAAGTGCTGGATCGTCTTGTATAAAAGACATTTGGGAAAACCTGAATATTCTATGAACGTATCTTAATTTGATTAGCAAAGAGCGCCGTCTATGACTTAAGACACCAAATTCAGAGATGATATAGATTCACATAGCCGGCAGCCTCGTTATTCGTGCCCAGTGGAGATAGGAATGCCCATACAACACGTGAGACGATCCCACAGACCGTTTATCAGTCCCACGAGCTTTAGTGTCATTTGATTTGCTTGGATCTTATGTTCTGGTGCACAATCTTAAACTTCGAGAATGCTTTGTCATTGATTTTACCTAGGTCCTTTAGATGAACCTTACGATATGCCGAGTTGTACTGCGAATCCATGGTTCCTGGACAATTGTAAATGACACCACTTTATGATGCTGTGTCTAGAAGGCAACCGCCATAAACGCGACACATGCCTGTTACAAATGATTCATTGATCATACTTAGGTACCATTTGCATGGCATTTAGGCCACACATGGCGCAAACTTCGGTGTATGAAGCGCACCAAGGCGTCCTGTGCGCGGACTAACCAACCGAGTATGATCCAGTACTAGAGCTGAACACGAATATGTAGAACCTACTCCACAGTTGCAGCATGCTGTCAAAAGCCCAGGGTTGTGATGACACGACAAGACTGCGATTTGGACGAACGATGGCACTTGAATAATTTTTGAGTGAGTAGTTCTACATCTCTGTAGTGTAGACATTTTACCACCCGTGAACCATGCTGGAGATGCCGAACCGAAAGGCAGGATAACCCCTTGTAGATATCATCCCGTCATGACCAACGCCAATCGTCCATAGAAATCATACTCCGGAGCGTGTGATTTACTCCTCGTCCTCGTCACCGGCATCGTCGTCACCACCCTTCTCGGCGGCCTTGGCCTTCTTCCTCCTCACACGGCCAGGGCGGCCTCCACCGAACGGCGAGGTGAGGGCGAAGTCAATATGCTTCTGGGAGTCGAGACGGACCATGAAGGAAGGAACGTTCACGATCTGCTTGCCGACGCTTTGTAAAAGTAAGCCAAAATTCGAATGCAGCGTACAACAATCTCATGCATACCGGATGTGGCGCTGGCGGATGAGGACACGAGCGTGGTGGATCGACTTGGCAAGACCGAGCTTGTAGACGCAAGTCTGGAGACGACGCTCCAAGAAGTCCTCAATCTTGAGGGCCAAGACGTAATCGAGCTTCATGCGAGACTCGTCGAGAACACCGACACGGACGAGACGGCGAATGAGGGCGTTACCTTCGAAAAGGCGCTTAGGATCCTTCTCATCGAGGGTCAAGAGCGAACTGTGCGCACGTTAGCAATCTCTGGAGCGCGACGTCAGGAACAGGCATCGAACGTACCGGGCAGCACGACGGATCTTGGAGAGGGTCAACTGGACGCGCCAGACCTCGCGCTTGTTGCGCAGACCATACTCGCCGACGAGCTTCAGCTCAGTATCCCTAATCCAACATTAACCAGAGTCGCAGACATAAGCGGAGCACGCTCTCGCTCAGTGGCCATGGACTATACGTACAGACGAGCGGACTCGAAAGGACGCTTGGGGACGGAGTACGTCTTCGAGTAGCTGCGGGGCGCCATGGTGGTTGTCGATGGGAAGATGAGAAGTTCGTGAGAGACTTTGGAGGTGCGAAATGTTCGGTGCGTGCTAGCGTGCGCTAAGCGAGAGTTTTCTTGGCTGGCGCGCACCACAGGCGATAGCAGAGCAAAATAGTCACCTCAACACCACCTCGAACACCACCGACAAAACATCCCGCCACACAACATTCGCCATGGGTCACGCCGCCGGTCTTCGCGCAGGTACGCGCTATGCGTTCTCGAGGGATTTCAAGAAGAAGGGAATGGTGAGTTTGCCGGACACCGCGAGATGCGCAATTGATACGAATCTACACAGATCCCGCTCTCGACCTACCTCCACCAGTACAAGGTCGGTGACATCGTCGACGTCGTTGCCAATGGTACGGAAACCCGCACACATGATCGATTATTGCATACAGACGGACTTACAACGGGACAGGTGCCGTGCAGAAGGGTATGCCGTACAAGGTCTACCACGGCAAGACTGGTATCGTCTACAACGTGACCCAGAACGCGGTCGGCGTTATCCTGTGCGTTTAGATCCCCATTCAACGCTCGATTGGCAACTGACTCCCGGGCAGCCAGAAGCAGGTCGGCAACCGATACATGGAGAAGCGCATCAACGTCCGCATCGAGCACGTCAAGCACTCCCGATCCCGAGAGGACTTCATCAAGCGCGTCAAAGCGAACGCCGAGAAGAGGAAGCAGGCCAAGACTGAGGGCATCCACATCCACTTGAAGCGTCTCCCAGTTGCGCCCCGCGAGGCCAGGACCATCAGCACCAAGGACAACAAGCCTGAGAGCATCACGCCTATCCCTTACGAGACTACGATCTAAGCGTGGACGAGGTGGCTTTTGTGAGTGGCATTATGGGACACGGATGGGTCAACGGCGTGGTTATGACGGTTCTCAATTATATTTTCTCTGGTCTGCATTTGCTCTAGCATATGGAAGCGGCGATGTCATGGGACTCGTCTTGCAGATAAAACGACGTGCCAATCTGGCAAAGGGATACCCTCCATGCCAATGAACAAGATTCTCAATCCCAAACCTCGCACTCTCCTGATCATTCGTTGAACACGAAGGAACACAATCGTGGTTCGTGCTCTTAGATTCCTGTCCCATCTATCATCACGGTGAACGTGCCTATCGTCGCGATCGTCGCCCAACCGTAGCTTGATCCTTCTCGATGCATATGGAGCCTGTACGGAAGTCTCATCTGTGCTCTAGACTTGGCTTCAAGTCACCGCACGCTCAAGTATACAGTCAACCGCGAGACTGCTCAAAGACACGCCTTACCATAGTACCCTACCATGTATCCGCTGCAGATGTCTACCTACTGGTTCCGCGAGAATCGTCCGCGTTCTCGGGGGCCCATCCGCGCACTACCAGACAACTACAGAGTTGTGTCAAAAGTCCGGGTCCCGTATGGCACATCCTGGAAATGCAGAGACCAAACTCACCGAGGCCTCATACATAACAAGAGCTGTGCTGAGAGTGCTCGAAGACCTCTTCCAATCCCTTCGTTGTCTGAGTTTACAGCGAAGTGTTTCGTCTTTGGGTATCTGCTTTCTCGAATGTGACCCGTTAACAGATCTTCCTGGCCTTCTCGATCAGAGGTTGTTGCTAGCTTTTCATAACCATTGCCTGCGCATTCAGTCACTGCTACCGATGTTCTGAAACTAGAAATCCTTTCAAGCCCGGAGCAAGAGCCATGCTCACTTTGGAGACAACTACATACTAAAAACTGTAGAAACCTTCTTTTCGTCGCCCTGTATATTGTCACACTACATCATCTTCCATCCCTCAGTACTTCACGTGGAGTTATGTCAATTCTTGGCGAGCTCGCTCTTTGGCTCGTCGAAGTTTTCGGGCATTTCGTAAAATAGCTAGGTATGATCACAGCGTAACGTCCTCATGTTACGTAACGCTATATTCTTTTGGTGATGTTCTTCTGTTCGCATGTATCCATGCAGGTTGCACGTGAAATTGCTGGTGAAGTATGGAATCGATTGAGAACTCAATTTTGAAATCTCAGTCGCCCCTCCGGGAGTGATCGTCGCATCGAAAACGGTGTTCAGTGGGATCAGCCGGGAATCGTTAAAACCCACTCGCTCGACCTGCCATTGTAACTTCGTATCATACTGGACCTACCTCGTACAGCCAAAAAATTTCTCCCCCCTTACCATATGCTAATTCTAATCCTATCTGAGTCAAGTGCGATATGTAGAACCGTAGATCGCATGTGACATAACGGCAGATCGAGCTTGATTCAATGTCTTACTGTTCAGCAGGCCTCAAACGGCGAGGTACTCAGATTAGCGCAAGTGTATAATTAATCGCCTATTCCACTTTTCATGAAGATCATCCCACTCTTGCTGATTTCAGCAGAAACACACTCGCTGATTTGATCAATCGTGTAGTGGAGCAAGGGGAAGATGCCGTAGTGCCCGATCTGCATTCTTTTTGAGCGGACAGGCTCGTGCTTCTCTAGACAGTCATTGCTCTTCTCAGCTTCTATCTCATTTATTCGGGTTTAAGGAGGAATCGGTAGTCGCCGATAGGCGTATCTACCACTCTTGTAGCCACAATATGGTGCACGAACCCATTTTATCACCAGCATGCATATATGCCTTGGTTCCCGATGATGGATTCGTTTGTGAAAAGCCGCTTCGATGGCAGGAGAAGGCCATGGCGGGACCGAATCTCCACGGATCAATCTAGACGAACCGCTTGATGTAGTATCGAAAATGCTGATTGGACTCAACTTATATTATAACAACCGTATTCACCTGTGTTATGACGAAGGGACCAGTAGAATAGTGCAAGATTGCTTCACCCTGTTCAAACAAATGTCGAGCCGCCGCAATCGATGAGGCACGACCGCGTCGCACATCTCGCAGTACCACCGCGTAGAGCTGGGCGTCTTGTCGCATGAACCTTTGCCTGCTTCCTCCTGGAGGTGACAACGAATTCAAATTGGCCACGATGGAACGAAATGGGCTGTGGTCTTTGAGATGAACTTCCAGCAGACTTCCACTGCACAGTAGCTAGAGCTTCAGAGGCTTGTGAGCAACTTGAAGTGAAGCCATTCACCAACGTCACCTTCTTTCCGAGACGTCGCATCCTGTCATGCTGTGCAACACTAAAGGCTGGTGAACTGCCGCGCGCATACAAGTCCCGAGCTGCGTGGCCCTCTCCGCTCTCCGAGGTAACATCGGGTACGAACTCCTTCTTCTCCGAAGGTCGTTCTAGATTGCACGACGCGGCACAGTCAAAGGAGTCGCTTCTGGGACCCTTGCTCCTCGTGTTTGTGCTAATGTCGGGAGAGGCGATGCCTGCTCCGCGGGCTGTCCTATGGAGTGGACGTTGTGAGGTTTGAGGCGATCCTCCGCCAATGGAGAGGATTGCTAGGGCAAGGAGACAAGGACACCATGCATGAGCTTTTAGCTTTGATCGAGAGACTTGGGCCGCTCGTATCGCCAATTTTCTTGCGGGGTAGGTGAGGATTGGCCAGGGTGTCACCTGACTACATGCAGCTCTGCGCCGCACCATGGAAGAATTCGACTTCTTCGGTTCAAGGGGTCTGGGAGTGGGCGGCATATTGCGGCGTCTTCAACGCTTTCGTGAGCGAGCGACGAAGATCTGGGGGTACGTTGGAAGGCGCGAATTCGGCTCCCACGTAGGCACGCGAGCAGTACGGGCAGCCTCGGTGCACACTTCATAGCGCAACATTTCCGCACTTCAGGTCTCTTAGGCCGCTGTCAGGCTTAATTAGGCCATAATGGACGGCGTATAGGTACGTCAACCTCACGCAAGTACTGCCCCTACAGGCAACGACCTCGAGCAGATCTTTGGATAAGGTTCGACACACGCTAATGATCCAACGTACCTTTTCTGCTTCAGAAGCATGTCAGAATGCGTGTGCGAACCTTGGTAACGAGCGTCGAGTACCTGGGTGCACGTTCCTAGTGCTGACGTTTAATTTGCTTTCCCGCTGGCAAAACATTATGGTTGCAAGGGTGCACAGGTTGGAACCTCGAGTGTTGGGAACTTGCCGCGTACTGCTTCGGCAGACATGCCTTAGCAATTCCTTCTTATGCCCACCAATGACTTCAGGGTTCTATGCGCGAGTCGGAGGGATTCTGAGCTCGTGTCGTACTTCTCAAGGGAGCGGATACGTCAACGTCCACAACCTGCAGGATCGGCTTCCATAAGCTCGCGAGGCAGCACCTCGGCGGAGCCCCGGGCGAGTAGGGAATGTTCCTGCGCTCAGTAATGCTCAGTCGTCGCCGACGAAGCGGGGGTCGCCAGTCTCTGGCGTATGAGCTGTCGTGAGAGCCTGCCACTTGAGTGCAAGCGTCCTCACGACTGGAGTTGATACCTGTGCAACCGTGCAATGTGGAGCGGTAAAGGTTCTTCCATCAGCGCGCGTATTACGAAAACGTTCGGCATTTCGATACTTAGCGCAGATCTCGCACCAGGAAGGGCCAAGAATTACCCACCTACCCCAGGATCACTGCCCAGGAGAACCCCGTCCCCCTCAGAGTCATGAACAGTCGCATCAGCCATTCAGCCTCCGTCCGACATCTCACATCAGGGAGACTGCCGTGTATCACAGCGCTGTTCACATGGTGTTCCGTAGCTGTATGGCTACCGCCATAGCGAGGTGCAGTCGTGGCTTGCGTGCGGTGGTGCTCGAGGTGCATGCATTGCACTGAGAGGTATTTTCTGAACAGACTCACAGACAGGCCCGACTGGCCCGGCTCCCGGAAATGCAGGCTGCCAATGTTGGCCAACCCCTACGTGTGGCTCCACAAGAGAGGTTCTCCACGTGGAGTGGCGGGGGGAACTAGCACGGAACCCCCTGGAATCTATCACACGACAGTCTCAGCGCCGCCGCTTTGCGCATATCCAAAGTTTAAAAGTCCTGAAGCCCCGGCGATCTCTCCGCTCATAGTTTAGATTGTGAATCTCGTGCAGGCCTCGAGTTTCCGCCCTCGCTGACCCCGGCTTTGGGCCGTAAGCTGCCATGAGCCTTCGACCGGATGGAACAGCGGGCGGATGGCATAAGACAACTCGTTAGCGTTTAACCATCCCAGGCAAGACAAGTGTCGAATCTCGTAGCTCTACGATAGGGCGGCCTGAAGACGTTCACATTGCATGCTTAGTTGCCGCCTTCCATGCATGCAAGATTTGAACTACTACCGTGCCCCTTGCGTCTGTCGCGTCCCCGTTTCGTATTATTCAGTCTTCCCCCGCGCTTCCACCATCCATCAATATTCTTTTTGTGCAAACATTATTCCCGTTTCCACCGTCATCTTTCCTTTTCGCACGAGCCGCCGCATCTTCGACGCGCGGATACCAACGTTTGAAGCCACTTCCAAGTCGATTGCGCATTGAGCGTCGAAGCAGGGTCCACTACATCGAATCGCCCAGGACCGTTGAAAAGAGCCATTGTGGGAGTGGCTTGAACTAGTGGGAACAACACGCCATGCCCAGATAACACCCGACGACGTACCACACACGACTCTGCATCCACCATGGAGGACCCCAGAGCAGTGCTTGCAAAGCGCTACTTCGCCTACCCTAATTCGCTCGACCCAATGACCCCGACATTCAAAAAGGGCTTGATACCGTTGGTCATATTCGCCATGGCCTCACTGGTATCCGTCTTTGCACTCCTCTGTTTTATTACCTGGAGACTCATTGGATGGAGAAAGAGTTATAGAGAATATGTTGGGGGCAACCAGTACATACTCCTGATCTTCAACTTGTTGATAGCAGATCTTCAACAAAGTATCGCATTCGTGATAACTTTCCATTGGTTGAAGCTACAAAAGATATTGGCACCTACGGCACCTTGCTTCGTCCAAGCTTGGTTCTTACATCTGGGAGACGTTGCAAGTGGATTCTTCGTGTTGGCCATCGCGATTCACACTTGGTTGGGTGAGTGCAAATCGGTAATCGCCGATAAATGGCCCGCTCTAACAGTGTTACAGGTGTAGTGAAGGGTTATCGAATGCGTTATGGCTGGTTAGTTGTTTCGATTGTCGGTATCTGGGCTTTGGCAGTGTTCCTGACTGTTTTGGGACCTGCAATGCATGGAAACCGCTTCTTTGCACGAGCGGGAGGTTGGGTGAGTCAAACATCTTACATATACACTTGTCTTCACGACTTTCGCCAGAACAGCTCGACTAATGACTGAACAATAGTGCTGGGTATCCGTTGACTTCGAGCCCGAACGGCTGTGGCTGCACTACCTGTGGATATTCATCGTGGAGTTTGGTACCATGGCAATTTATGGGCACATCTTCTTTCATCTCAAGGGGCGCCTCAGAAGTATCATAAACAACGACACTAGCAAGCTTTCCCGTGCCACCAAATTTATGGTAAGTCATTTCTGGGTATAGAGTGGATGTGCCCTCTTCCCTCGCCTTGGCTGAGACATTCATGAGATCATGCCTAACCCGAATGACTTGCACTAATTCGAGACAACAGATCCTTTATCCAGCTGTCTACGTCTTCCTCACCATGCCCTTAGCCATAGGCAGAATGGTGTCCATGGCAGGGGTACAGTTACCAGACGTCTTCTTCTGCATTGCGGGCTCGTTCCTGACATCCTGCGGCTGGGTCGACGCTCTCCTCTACACCCTGACCCGCCGAGTCTTCGTCAATTCAGACGTCTCGGGCCACGCATACAATCGAACCACCAACACGGGCGGCAATATCAACGTCGCACGCGCCGGAGACGACTACGGCTTGCAAACCATCAATAAAGAGGTTGGACGGACTGTCACCATTGTTGGTGGAACCAATCGACTCTCGCGCATGGTGGACAAAAAAAGGAGGGGGCATGGCCTGACCGAGCATAGCGCTTCGGGGTCGCAAGACTCGATAATAAAACCGATGGCAGGGACGACTGGTATTGCCATTGTCACTGAGACCAATATTCAGGTGGAGTCGGCGTCCGCGCGGGATAGTGAAGAGACGCAACGCAAGGATAGCGAAGGCGATTTAGGGAAGCATGCACAGCCATGACTTTGATTGTATTAGCGTAATAAATATTCCACAAGTAATGTCTTTGCCGTAGACATGTTTCTTGTTCCGCATAGAGTCAAGTTATTGGCGAGTGTTGGCGTTCGAAGCTACCTTTGTTTTTTGTCTCGAAAAGCGAACTGTGTACATGCGCTGCTTTCGCGCTAGTAGTCTCGCACGCTGTTGGGGGTTTGATGAGGCTATTCACGTTTTGGGTGCTTTGATAGGATTTCGATAAGATTTCGATCTCCCGAAATGTGCAGTTTCATGCTCAACGTAAAGTAGCAAAATACGTGCCATGAAGATATGTTCCCATAAAGTAGAATGGAGAGCATCTTCAAACAGTGATGTACTGTCCTGTCGTACGTATGCATAGGGTAGTGCTCTGTTTTGGATTACACAATAATCAGTGTACATCATCCTAATATGACAAATGTTATCAATACAATGGTGAAGTGACCAGTTAGACCGGCATTGACTTGCAATCGCTCGAGCACCCCTCGCCAAGTTCAGGTATAGCCACAACATTGACCGCCAGAAGCTGACCTTTCCTGCTGGCAAACAACAGGCATAAATACTCGTACTAGGTATACCTTCAACAGTCACATAACATCTATGGTGCAGGCCGCCGGGGAAGCATAATGCGGGTGCGGGAATCTGAAGAGCTATCGTCGTCGAGTCCAGGAAAGATCTCATCATAGTCAGATGCAGATTCGAACTTAGAATTGGGTGATATTGAAGGCTGAATGGAAGACTCTAGATCAGAAGTAGCGGCCGCGGCGGGCTTCCCAGATTTGGATCTGACGGGCGGCAGTATCTTTCCTGTGAGCTTTCGCTTTGTTATAAGAGCCTTGTTCCTCAATTTGAAGATAACTTTTGCTCCGTAGAGAGAGGATTTTGCATCGAGCGCAGGCTGATCTTAGGCGTCGACTGTGTTTGCGAGAGCAAGCGCTGTTGCTTTTCTACAAGTTGGCGATGTTTCAGACTGAACTGAGCTTCCCTCGAATCGAGCGCCCCTTCCCTTTCAATAGGTGCGGTCTGTCCCTTTCTTAAGGCAGCCTCTCTTTTATCCAATGCAGTCTCTTTATTGTTGAGTGCAACCCTTCTCTTGTCAAGCGCAACTCTTCTCTTGTCAAGTGCAATTTCTCTCTGACTGAGTGCAATTTCTCTTTCAGTCAAAGTCCGGATCTTGGTTTGCATATAGTGTTCCTCAGTGCGAGGTCCGCCTCCAGCCATTCCCGGCGGTCGTAGTTCATAAACCTCCGGCTGTGCTCTTGTGACGTCCTTCGGCGCGCGGGCTTCTTTAATCCGTTTTGCAGCTTTCTTTCCATCGGCTTTCTCCAGGATCAGACCATTGCCCAGACGCACATTTGGTTGAAGAAGCCCATCGATCAGAGTACCACGGAAGGAGAGGAGAGCATTACTCAGTATTCCTATAACCTTGTGGTGAAACACGACTGGTAGGGAATCAAGTCTGGCAGAAAGCTGAGGAGGATGCCCTTCAGAGCTGATCTGGATGCGCCTGAAGGGCCGTCCTTCTACGGACAATTTTTCGCCGTGATAAGCATGACGAGCAAGTATAGTGCAAGATGGTTTGAATGTCAAACCTTTCATAAAGGGATCACAGCTGAAGGGGGACTATCAGAGTCTTTCACGGTGGTTACCCAAAGACGGTGGACTTACGCAACGACTATAAGCCGGCTCAGATTGGGATCCTCTGATCTGGCTTGTCCCATTTCTGGAGGAGGTTTCTGTGTGAATGGCTCAAGCAACCTCATTTCTGCCTCCAAAGTAGCATGGTCCACGTCCTTCTCCAATGACATCGCGTTCAGGTAAATTGAGCCGTCCTGAAAGAATGCCCATCCAGCAGGACTCCCCCAACCGGGCCGTTCTACGTAGAGCTGGCCTAAATTGACACCATGTCCTGCCACAAGCGCAGCGGTCGTCTGAGCCAATCTTATATAATGTCGTCTACTATTAACAGAGTTCCTCGATATGCGCGCCAATGTGGCCATTGTGCTGCCACAACCCACTCTATTACGGAATGTTTGTGCACCTGTCCTCTCTCCTCTCATTCGCACCAAGGCTATGCGATCTTATATGATTTATAAGTGCCAGAACGATCGCTTGCTTCGTAAAACGAATACGGGCGTGGCGATCGGTGTGCTAGCGAACTGCTGCAATGCACATGTCCAATTTGCGTATGCGGAGCTATGCCTGCTTCTTCCAGCGTGGTCCGAAGGAAGACGGCAGGCGCGGGGGTCGTGTGGCGGTTAAAAAGTAACCGACTAGGATTTGGCAGAGAGAACGTGCAGCAGTCACGAGATATTGGTGCGGTGGCTGCGACGTGGAAGGATT
This sequence comes from Paraconiothyrium sp. Pb-2020, assembly GCA_022419385.1. Classification (NCBI taxonomy): domain Eukaryota; kingdom Fungi; phylum Ascomycota; class Dothideomycetes; order Pleosporales; family Didymosphaeriaceae; genus Paraconiothyrium; species Paraconiothyrium sp. Pb-2020. The sequence goes on along the minus strand of JAJUBI010000003.1, from coordinate 3,846,801 downwards.
TGCGGATGCAACTGGCGCAGTATGCACTGCACCGAACGTGGATGCACGGGCCGCAGCCGACGATAGGAGATCGACACCATGAGACATTGGCCATCCTTAAATGCACCTCATTGCACGTCACTAAAGACCTCGCTGTAGCATATTCTCCCGTTCTTCTGCTATCTTCGACATTGTCTTGCATCGTTGAGCACCGTAGGACATATGGACGCTATTTCTACACCACTACTCAGGCCCGTTGGCTCTGGCTCATCACGGGACTTGGCATCTCGTACGCGACGCGTCTGTGTACGGGACATACGATGACGACATACTCGACGACGCGCCCTGGGGCAGCTATAAGATAATTGTCAACATTCAAGAGAGGCCAGGTTATCTATTATATATATGCCACCCGAGAAATGAGTTGTTACTCAGTCATCGCTTCGTTCATGCCGGACGCCAACCTATCGCTTTCCACTTCATGCCACGGAAACTCGTCACTTCTACCGCCGCCAAGAGAACAACTCCAAAAGTTCGACATCACAGAGGCAGTAGCACCTGTGACCTCCCACGAATGATGCGCAAGCCACCATATTACCTTGAGCGCGTCTAACCCTACATCTGCCGTACAAGCCCTATGTTGCTCTGCATCGAGGTGGACAATGGCTCTTCATAAACGGCGACAGTGGTGGATGGGTCCATGTTTTTCGTTCGTGCCTTTCTGATCCTTCGAGCTCGCGGCTACCAGGAACATGGCTCGAGAGGAACATTGCTGTTACGACGCGTCGACTTTATCTACGATGCTGTCGATGGCCATGGTTCGCGTCGATGGAGTGGTCGGCGTTGGCGGTGCTTTCCCATCAGCCTGGGTCACGGCAGGCTGCAGCTGGGTTGACGATGTGTCCACGGGCTCGCCCTCTTCAGGTGAATCTTCCGCCTCACCAACGACCTCTTCTACTTCCCGCAGCCAGTTTGCTTTCAAGATGTCCATGGGCGGATCTAGATCTCCGGGCTTCCCGCCTCTTCGAGCCTCGGCAGCACTCATCTTCCTCTCACCCCTCTTGTGCGGGTGGAAATGCATTCTTCTTAAATGACTGGCGGCGTTATAGCATTCGTTATACCTCTTTCCCGTCTGACAAGCCTTGCAATTGGCAAGGAAACTTTTGTCGGGCGAGGTGTCGATGGTAATCCAAACCTTACGCATCTTCCTATGCACGCGATTCGTATGTCTTCGGGACGTGGTTAGCGTTCTTGGAGGCATGTTTGGTCTTCTTGACGTACCGGCGTAGCTCATGTTCGCTACGGAATCCTTCAGGATATTCGTTACACTTTGCGCATTTGAGACGCAAAACTTTACGTGGCGGAGTTTTTCCCGAGTTGAGGAACGTCGGCGACGTTGTTGCGCTGTCCACAAGGGGAGCCGTTACAATAAATTCCTTAGGCGGCGCTTCCGGGTCCGCGGTTTGAGTCCCTGAGGTGCTACTAGGGCCGTCCTCTTTCATCTTCCCTTTACGTCTTATTGGGGGCATATGCTCTTGATCCGGACCAGGTCAGAGAAGGGGAACAAGGCTGCAGCTGGGTCTGAAGTTGGGGGGATGCTCTCTGTACAGGTGAGGCCCACTTTTTTCGTCTCAGCGGATGCTCCGGCGAATGATGCCAAAGAGTCAATGGGTCGGTTTGTCGGTCTTCCAAGAACGTCTCAAGGTCAGTTGATCGGAGCGGACAAGGCAGCGCCAAATACCTTCTGCCTGATGTTCCGAATTTTACGGGTTAGTAGGTTGTGCACGAGGCTCAGCCTCGAACGCTGAGTTCAGCCCGCACGCGGCGTCAGCCTCGCATGCTCGCATTGGCCACAGCTGAGGCTTGAAATCCAATAAGCACTCAGCTCGCCTCTCCAGGTAGTGGCTGCAGCTCAATCGCCCAGTCAAAGAGTCCAGGGGTATATGCAGCTGCGAAGACCTGATTCTGCTGGCCAATACACTACAAAAAGAAACACCTTGCGCGACTTCGACTCCATCCGAGCTGGACTCCTCCAGATAAACGAACGCGACATTATCATTGCCGCTCCTGCTGCTACGCAGGCCTCACAGCAAACTTGCGCGGTGCTTGGTCATCTGTCTATCTCGGAACACTAGCGTGTTCGTCTATTTACAGCAGCAACGACATCTCTCCGCCCTGCATCGTGCGGACTTGTCACTCTGTTTCTTTCAAAGTCTAAATTGAAGGAAACCTTCCATGCATTCCTCCATCGTTTCTTTGTTTCCATCGTTTCTGGTTTTGCGTTTGGGAATCCGGCGCATCCGCCTCACTGCCGCAGTTGACCGGTTGACTCGGTTCCAGCTGAGCAAAATAGGTTACCAAATCAGCGTGTAAGAAAACCTGTTTACAATACGAAGCGCCGGACCACGACCCAACCGTTCTCCAGCAAGCCGTACGCTTTTAGTGCGCATGCCCGCCGGGACCTGCAAGGCTTTGGACGTTGGCTGGCTAACTTCAGGGGCTTTTTTGCAATCTGACACAACTTCAAACACACCTCAAGATGCATATGACATCTTCGAACATCCTCTTGTACTACCGGATACAAAAATTACCAGGCTACAGCTGCATGTTACTCTCCGCCTTCGTCCGAAGCGTACAATGGGCGTTCGCGTCAGATCGGCTAGTAAGGACCGCGGCTGACGGACACGAGTCACAGCCTCAACTCTGAAACCACGCCCTTTGCCAATCAGGAACGACAGCCGAGAATTCAATATACCGATCATTGCACTCGCCATAATTTTCCTTGGCCGTTACCTGCCTTTTAAGCTTCGCGAAGCAGTACAAAATACTCGCACCTGGGTATGCACACAATGTCAATTCATCGACAGTATCACCGAGGGCAAGGATCGGCAAGCCTAATGAATTCCCGTTCCTTCCGCATGTTGGTTGCACAGGACGACAGCCTTCTCAGGTTAGAAGCTTACTGCTCCGTCAGCACTTCGATCCAATGCCCACAGTCAGAACGAATCGGCGTTGCATCTAGATTACATTTGGCAGACTAAACATCACACACCATTTCCTTCATTGAGAGCTTGCTTCATGTTACCGAAGAAGCACCTGGTAGACGAATCTGAGATCCTCAGCTGCCTTTTACAAGTCAAAGTTCACCAGATGACAATGGTGCGGCGCAATGAGTATTGCCAAAATTTTAGCATAACTATGCAGGACTGCTAATACGTCCCACGTATGCCTTTTCCTGCTAGAAAGCGAGTTGGGCTGACTGTGTCACCTTTTACAGTATGTTGCGAACCGTGCCTCGTTTTTGACCTGGGAAAAGGCCGCCCAGCATACAGTCGGAGCTTGTTGATTGGGATTGCTGACCTGATACGCGCAACGCTCCATCGATCTCGTTGGTTACACGTGAGATGCAGCTAGGTCAACGTTGGAAAAGATGCGCCTGCCGTTGCTGCCGTTGCTGCCGTTGCTGCCGTCCATAAGGATGAACGCCTCTACACACATTGCGGCCTCCCTGTGACCCACAAAAGACTATGAATGAGACCATGCTTGGCAAATATAGCAAAGTGCTCCTCGGGAGTATCATGGCATTTCGAACCTGCTGGAATCTCTGATTCCGTATTCCCCGTCATTGCGTCGACATGCCCTAACCTAGAAACATCTTCAAGATAGCCGCAAGTTCTGGTACACACAGCGAGCAGCCTAGGGGAAGGTACGTGGGCGTACTACTTGGAATGGTTAAAAAGGGACATGCTACTGCGATACTGAAGATTGACAGCTCCACGGCATGAATTGGGAGATAAGTGATACAAAAACTTGGAGGACCAAGCATCTTTAATCACTGCTACATTGCAAGCGAATCCGAACCCTCACTCTCGAAAAGATTGGAGTATATCTCATGCCTCGTCTGCATTAATTCAGAGTTTACTTGTAGGTCACGCTCCTTCTGTGATTGTGCTCCCAAGACCGCTGTGCTGACATGCCGTAAGAACATGTATGTTGCATCTGTAATTGTCATGTTTGACATATAGGCATCCTAAGCTACACCGAGGCCTTACCTGTGCCGATAATCTCCACCCAGTGACTGGTAGAGCATGTCCGCTGAAACAGGCTTTTCAACGGACCTCCACGTCCGCCTAAGCAGACGTATATCGCCGAAAGCTACGTTCTCGCGTGCAGAACTCCCTGTCCAACTAGTCTGCGGTGCTTCCATCTCTGCTGGATCAAGCAAGTTGAGAAACATGTACATGAACGGCCCATCTTCGAGTCATCTCGTAACTACACCATCTGTTCGGCTTTCTCACGAACGCCAAACAATGCTTGTAATGCTATTGTAACGCACAAACCTTCATTGATCCGGCTGGTCACGACACCAGCCGTGGACGCTGCCAAAGCTCTGCAGCCCCTGTCTTCAAGGCTGCTCGGTCATCAGCTGAGCGCTAAGCATGGCAACGTGACCTGCGCCCTGCTGACGCTGGAGAACATCCACATCACTAGGATCACGACCACTTCACCGCAATGTATAGTCAATCTGAGACACATGGCAAATCGAAAGTTGGGGTGGCTTGCAAGGTTGTGATAGCCATGTCGTCGTTTCGGTACGGGTCGCCGTTCACGAGGCGCTCTTTCTTGCGCGTTTGTCTGGTGACGCAGAGTTAGTCGAGGGTGCGATCGTTACATACATTGAGGTTGAGTAAGTTGAATACTAGTATGGCCTCAATGTTGATACGTGCTACCTCTTAGCTGCACTTTCACTTCGCCTCGTTTGTGAGGGCCGCTCACAAAGCGCCACCGCCGCAGCTCACCGTCTCCCAACCCCAACTAATTCCACTCTACACCTCCAGTTTTTCCAAGTGCACGAATCTAGAAGAAGCTTCTCAGTAAGTCGTCTTACTCCAGAAAAGTCGATACAGAGGCAGCTTTTGCTGAGTTGCCTATCTAGCAACAACATTGAACTCTTGACACCCCGACCTGCGACCATGAAGATCGCCACTACCATTCTTGGACTCGCCGCGCTCGCCTTCGCCCAGCAGTTCAACTACGATGACTGGCGTGCACCTGCCGAGGGCGACCTCCGCGGGCCTTGTCCTGCGTTGAACGCGCTTGCTTCGCATGGCTTCCTTCCCCGTGACGGACGCAATATAACTCAAGCCGCCCTCCTCAAAGCTACCGCTGCCGTCAACTTGTCCGCCGAGGTGACAGTAGGTCTCTTCCTCGCTGCGCTTAAGACCTCCTCCGACCCAGCCAGCGGCGCCTTCACCCTCCAGGACCTGAAGAAGCACAACTTTATCGAGCACGATGGCTCACTCTCTCGCGCTGACGTTGGTACGCCCGGCGCTGGTGACCAAGAGTTCAACCGTGATGTCTTTAGCGAATACAAGAGCTTCTTTGGTGGCGCGACGCAGATCTCGCTGCCGCTTGCTGCGGCGGCGCGCTGGGGGCGGATCAAGAGCGCGCACAAGAGCAATCCACACTTCGTATATGGACCGTCTCAGCGGTTCAATAGCTATGCTGAGACGGCGGTGTACTTCTCGGTGCTTGTCGATCCTGCCACTGGGACTATGCCACTAGACTGGGTAGAGGTTTTCTTCTGTAAGCATTCTCAAGTTGCACATGTACTGGCAATCACTGACATATTATGTAGGCGAGGAACGTCTCCCAGCTCGTGAAGGCTGGCATACGCCGGCCACGATCAGTGGTCTGGGCGCGGGTGCCCTCATCTTGCAGCTGTCAATGGCTACGGACGAGAAGAATGCTGACCTTGTGTTGCCGCCGACCAAGCGGGAGTTTTCGGGGTTCACGCATATGGGAGAGGTAGTGCTGTAGAAGTTGGTATGAGGCTGTGTATGTCTACAGCGTGGTGATCCCGCTGTGGGGAACAAGACTTTAGAGATTGGTGAAGTCTATCTCCAGAAGCATGTCTAGATCAATCGGATTTTTCCAATTTCCTGATATATTAGAGATCCTTTATGTGCGTTATATGTCGAAGACGTGGACGAGCTCACGTTCACGTGAAGGTGTGTCCACCTGGGCACCTGCAATAGATCGCCAGGCTGTGCGGAAGCAATCACCACAACCAATATGTCACAGTTGTATTGCTTATAGCTTCGATTTACTATGCTAAACATCAAGTATATACTCGTCGAAAATTACTAGGTAGTTTACATACTATTGCGTTCCCTGAAGCGGTTCTCCCATACCACCAAGCGTCACCATCTTTACGACCTCGTACTCCTTGATGCCTAACATGCTTCCCTCGCGACCAAAACCACTCTCCTTGACACCACCAAATGGCGCCGCTGGATCAGAAATCAATCCAGTATTTACACCCACCATACCGACTTCCAACGCCTCAGCAATCCTGTAACACCGCTGTATGTCGCGGCTGAAAAAGTATCCAGCAAGACCAACGTCCGACGCGTTCGCCAGCTTAATAACCTCAGCTTCAGTGTCGAACTTAAAGAGGCCGGCAACAGGGCCGAAGGTCTCCTCGTTGGCGAGCTGCATGTCGGCTGTCATGTCGCGGATGACGGTGGGCTGGTAGAAGTTTTCACCAAGGTCAGGAAGTTTCTGTCCACCGATAAGGATCTTGCCTCCCTGCTCCTCGGCGTCGCGAACGTGCGCGTCTACCTTTGAGACGGCGCGGTCGTGGATCAGAGGGCCGTGGGTAACACCTTCGTCGTAACCCCCGCCGACCTTGAAGTTCTTGACCTTCTCAACGAACTTGTCGGCGAAGGCGTCGTAGATGCCGGACTGGACGTAGATTCTATTCGCGCAGACGCAGGTCTGGCCTGATGAGCGGAACTTGGATGCTATGGCGCCGGTCACGGCGGTGTCTAGATCTGCGTCGTTAAAGACGATGAAGGGTGAGTTACCGCCGAGCTCGAAGGAAAGCTTCTTCAGGGTGTCCGAGGATTGCTTCATGAGAAGCTTGCCTACACCTGTGGAGCCTGTGAAAGAGACCTTCTTCACAGTTTTTGAGGAGGTGATTGTCTCGCCAACCTCAGGGGTGTTTTTGAGCGCTGTGACGAAGTTGATGACACCTTTGGGGACGCCGGCACGGTGACCGAGTTCCGCGAGGGCAGCTGCTGTGAAGGGTGTCTCCCCGGGGGACTTTGCGACGACTGTGCAACCAGCTGCAAGAGCGGGTCCAATCTTGCGGGTAATCATAGCTGCGGGGAAGTTCCATCTAAAGCTACATTAGCGGTATCTTAGGTACGGTTCCAAGTGACTTACGGTGTTATGAGGCCGCAGACACCCACAGGCTCGGTGATGGTGAAGACTCTGTTTCCAGCAACACTCGACGGAATGGTGTTGCCATAGACCCTAGGCGCCTCCTCGGAGAACCACTCGAAAAAGTTGGCTGCATATGTGACCTCGCCCTTCGCATCGGCAAATGGCTTTCCATTCTCCCATGTTATCAACTTGGCGATATCGTCGGCGTTTTCCATGATCAAATCGTACCATTTTCGCAGCAGCTTCGATCGTTGGCGACCGGTCGTCTTGCGCCATTCGGGGAAGGCTGCGGCGGCAGCTGCAATGGCGGCCTCGGTATCGGCGCGGTCCATCTCGGGTTGCGTGCCAATGGGTCTGCCGGTTGCGGGGTCTGTGGTGATGTCAGTCCTAGGGCTCTCGCAATGCAGCCATGTACGCACCGTAGACGTCGAAGGTCTTGCCCGACTTTGCAGTTACCCATTCTCCATTGACATATGTCTGTGCCTCTTTCAGCAGCGACTTGTCGTTGAGCTAGTGGTCGTCAGTCCTGTTGTCGCAATGCTTCCACTGTCCGGGTCGCCGTCGCGAAGCAGCGCACTCACCGGCGGCACCGAATGACCCATGGCGTACGACCTCTGAAGTATGACAGGCAGTGAGCTTCGCTGTATGTGACTCTTGAAACCCTGTTGTCTCGCAATCGCTCTCGTACAAGCTGCAAAAGAGCGCATGGCGGCGCACTTATACAATGACAATTCGATTGCGACGGACGTGCCCAATGTGGCCCACTACAGCTAGATGTCTAGCGCGCAACGGCGACAAGGCTCGGCGACGCAGGCTCGGCGAATGGCTTTGCAGGAAGTGGGCGTTGTCGGGTCGGTTTGGAGAGCGGATGCGATGACGTTGGGGTAGCTTGCTCGCTAGTGCTGGTGCGGGGAACCACACGCCGTCGACTATGCCTATGCCCACAGCCGTAGCACGTCGCGATGCGCCTGCTAACGCTGTGCAAGGAAGCTCGAATGAGATGCTGCGCCAGATGCCCTCAAACTGTGTGACTCTTCGCGGCGCCTTCGGAGCAATTTATAATACGCCTTGCATTCCGTCGCCCGCGTCTAGGGCGTGTATGCTTCAGATGGTGGGTCTAGAGAAGGGAAGAGCACCGACCTCGGGACCTTCTTTCGTTCAGCTAGCCTCCACCAACCTAATCCAATCCGTCTGGCAACGTTCAATGCAAGGCATGGGCCAGAGAATGAAGAGACAAAGTTATTAATTGCTGCATCAGCTCCTGAGCAGCTGGATATATCCAACGCCATCCGTTCTTATCCATCGCCCTTTGGCACGAAACGCCCTCTCGACAAAGCATTCCAACAGCCCACCATATCCAGAAACCGAAACCCATGATTAACTCCTGGGGCCATGCAATAAACACCCTTCAGCTAGACCACCTAATTGCTCCCATGGCTCCGTAACCTCCTGCCCTTTGCAAGTCCCGGTCCGATACTTGAGCTGAAGTTTGTAATCGTCAAATTCTCCCGATCACCCTTGCCCTCTCCTCCAACTGTCTTTCTAGTCATCCTCTTCATTGGCAACTTTGTGTCCTCGCTGCGTTGCTTCTTAAGCGGAGGCGCCGCTACGACCATAGCATCAGAGTGAGACACGATAGGTAATGGCTGTGTGTGGTTTTCTTGCGCGACGACATTAACATCCAGCTCGCGGAGAGAGCCACCGAGGGGCACAGCGACGCTATGTGCGCTGACGGACCGACCAAAGTTGGGCTTCGTAACCGAATCGAAAATGTCCGTTGTTTCGTTTTCCGTGTCGTTGAAGACTAAACCCTTGGTTGGACTACGAGCATCTGCCGATACAGGGCCATCGCGAAGACGAGATAGGAGGTATTCGTGCGCCTCAGTCCGCGGAAGTTTGTCCGGAATGGTGTAGTTGACCCGTTGTGGTGTCTCTCCGGTGGGGTTGTACTCGAGCAGTTCTTGGCCTTCAATTGCGCTACGGAGCTCATGTAGGGGAGCGCGGATGTTTGCATCCTCTGCTAGAGCTGGAAGCGTTTCTTTGAGCGCGGTCGTCTGAGCGGTTACATCGGACTCCAGCGATTGTACCCGAGCAAAGGATGTGGAGAGATGTTCGCCGATACTCGAGTATGAAGACTGAACGGTGGACGACAGTGCACTAAGGGAGCTTGTATGGGCAGTGTGATGGGCGTCGTTTTGCTCGCGCACGCGCGACATGATATCGTCCAATGACTGTAACTGTGTGTCCATCTGCTCCATCTGGGCTTCCACAATCTTTACTGTACTGTCGTGAACCGAAGTGGTCGTGTTCTTGATCGAACTAGACCGTTGGTTTACTGCCGAGAAATCACTCTTGATCTTGGTCTTGACCGTATCTTGCGACTTGGATATTCCAGCAAGGATGTCCTTGGACTTGTTGATCCAGTTACCCACCCCCTCAGAGTATGCAGAGTGTTCAACTTCGAAAGAAGCATTCGCAGTGCCAATTTCTTCGCACACACCAAAGATCTTTTCGTTCAAACGCTTGTCCTGCGCGTCTGCGTTGGCATTAATAAGCGACGTGACCTGCGCTAGCAGCTGCTGGCGCTCTTCCGCTGATTTCTGCTTTTCCTCGTCAACGACCTGGAGGAGACGACCTTGGGAAGCTTTGTTGGCTTGCACAAGCGCGGAATTTGCTTCTTGGACTTGCTGGTGTAATCGTTCGTTTTCGGCTTGTTGCTCGTTGAGAGATTTGGTTAGATCGACGAAAGTATTCTTGAACTCTCGGCCAAGTGCCTGGTAGGATGTATGGAGCTGTCACCATTAGCAAAGTCTATACCAACATGTCAGTAACGGCTCACCTCTGACTGGAAATTCTCCAACTCCGTAATGATGTTCGCGGATATCTTCTCAGCTGCTGCAGATAGCTCATTGAGACCAGCACCGACCTTCCGCTTTACATCTTCCCGCAGCGTTCTGATCTCTTCCAATACCTGATTCATGTCATCGCGAGCTTTGGCAGTCTGCTCGTTGACTTCTTGCTCGGATGTTCCATAAGCCTTCATCTTCTCTTCCAAGAACGTCTGAGAGGCACCAAGCTTGTCAAGCTCGTCAGTCACGAAAGCTTGCATCCTTGATGATAGACTCTCCATCATCTGCTCTTGTTGGTTGCGGAACTGCGCTATGCGGGTGTCGACGAGTTGGGTGGTGTCCACGACCTGGCTCTGGGAAGTTGCCCAGTGCTGTCGGTTTTGAGAGTGTAGTTCAGATCTTCGGCGGATCTTGGAGCGTAAAGCATCAATATCAGACGTCGTCTTCCCGAGTGTCGAGATCATGCTCTGGCCGATCTCAACAAGTTCGCCTTCCGTCTTCGCGTGCGCTTTCCGCAATTCGGTCTCTTCGGCGAGATTTTGTCGCGTCAAAGTCAGAACGGCTTCGGTCTTTTCAAGTATGCCCTTCGTACCCTCAAGAGTGAGCCTAGTCTGCTCGTTGTCCTTCTTGAGGTTTTGGAAGTTCGTTGTCAAGCTGAAAAGCTCTTCCACCTTATTGCGAAGGTTCGCCTCCATCGTTTCGATTTTGTCTCGTTGTTCTTCGCTCAGGATGCGCCTAGACTCGCTAATAGTCGTAATCTCTTCGTAATTCTCCTGCGTGAGGTAAACGCCATTTCGCTGTCTAGTCGCGATCAATTCGCTCTTTAGCTTTTCGATTTCCGCGGTGAACTCTTTAAGTAGGGTTTTCTTTGACATCAACTGATTGACCTGGGGCTTATTACGAATATTCTTTGCACGGAAGGCGTAGTCGAGGGTCGATATTGTCTCTTCAAGGTTGCTTTTAGCGGGCGACAGGGTTGCGATAATGCAAGTCTTCGTTCGGCCGCCCAAAGAGTCTTGTAGCAAGCGGGTCAATTTTGATTCTCGGTATGGAATGTGTGAGCCGCGTTCTACCAGTGCGTTGATAACGCGACCAAGAGTTAGCAAACTCTTGTTGATGAGACCTGCCTCAGCTGCGCGTTTATTCTCTGCTCCACTACGTTGGATATTCTCGCTTCCAGCAAGATCGACAAGGTTGAGCTTTCCGGCACTCAAGTATTCCACACCGTCTTCCGACACGCGTTTCATGTAAACAGTAATCGTGAAGACTGTGTGACTTCGCGAACTGAGATCGTTGCACTTTGTCGCTGCCACTTGTCGCTTGTTGGTTCCGTCAGAGAGCAGCTTGATACCTTGCGCAGCTGACTTGAGGTGGCACTCTTCCATTCCCTGGACCAAAGTCGTGCTGTGCCCCTTCTTGCTGTTATCATCGTATATCTTGAGCTTAACGTTATCGTCTGTCGATAGCAAATCTCGTAGCTCTTCGTTGTAAAGCTCAATGAAAGAGCATTTGACCGAGTTTTCCGTCTCTTCCGATTCGAGTTTGCTGAAAAGGGCGTAAAGAACGCGAGGAATGATACCGGCAGCATCTGGAAGAGGAAGGATATTTGAAATATCGCCAGTCATCGTGTATGTCTTGCCAGTGCCCGTCTGGCCGTATGCAAAGATGGTGCAGTTGAAGCCCCCAAGCACCTGATACAAGTCAGCTCATGGAGATGCATCTCGGCCGCCCTACATACCTCGTCCAGTATGGGAGCCACAACCTCGTCAAAAACCATGTTTTGATCGGCAGCGGGCGAAAAGACTTTGTCGAATTGGTACGATTTGTTGCTGAGCGCGCTCGGGCCCATCGAAAGCTCTACAGTGCTTCCCTTGATTCCATTTGTAGACACAACGACACCGGAATTTTCTTTTACTTCGCGATCGTTGCGGCCTCTACACCGAACGACAACATTGATATTGGTTTCCTCGTCGGCGGCTTCGAAATCGCGTTCCTTGCGCTTGAGGTTCGAAGACGGAGATGACCGCACAGTTCTCGTGGAAGCTACTGATTCTGCTCGCGATTGTCTTCCGTCTTGTGCAGGTGTTGCGGAGCGCCCGCGGGCTAGATGTGAGGTCGGACGCATCATTGGTGGGCGCATTGAGCCGGTCGTCCGTTTAGTAGGCACCTGCACAGATCGAGGTGGCCCCGACATGTTTGGCGGTGTTGTGTGTTTTCGCGAAGAAAGCTGATGGTGATTATCGTGTTGATGGAAGCTCGGCACGTAAACAAACACGGAGCCGAGCTGCTCGAGCGCTGATCCCTGCAACGTCGCGCTAGTCGCTTGATTCCGAACGCGCGGAACGGTACCGGTCAACCAGCACCAAGTTCAACACCTCTCACGACCAGCGTCTGATCCTGGCGTGCTTCTTTCGTGTCGTAACTTGATACGGCAACATCCGCTTGAACCACAGCCGTTTATCTGCATTAGCAGTGTACCCGTGCCTATCATATGCTCTGCTGCGCCTGTAACCCCACTACCCCTCCTCCCACTACCTCCACCTGTGACCCTACGTAGTCCAGCTACTGCATTCCAGCTACCGCGCACCACTATACTCAAAACCTTCATTATCGCCACATACTCTCTTTTGGTCGCCGCTCAAGGCCGGATCGCACTGCCTTGGGTCACGGTCTCACCTCTGACCGCGTGGACAAAGCACGAGAACAACTGCCTGTTGGAGCCTCTAGGTTCGAAACGCTTGAGCCACCGTCTTTGGTAGCTCCTAAAGCACCGCCTGTGGAAGCGCCAGAACCGCCGTCGGTCGAAGCACCTCGGCAACTACTCATCGAAACACCATAACGACCGATTGGGGAAGCCCGAACACCGCCAACCGCTGCAGCACCACAGGCACTATTCGTTGACGCACTAGAATTACAGATCACTAAAGCTCCAAAGTCACCTATCGAAGACCCCGAAGCCCGAAGGCTAAAGCACCAGAGGCCGCGAACGTCGAAGCGCAATAACTCCCGCATATCATAGCCAGCGTACGCCGCCAAGCGCGCGTGCCCGATATCTCATACTGGTGCAAGATTTACTTCTCAAACGTCAGATAGAAGTTACCAAACCATTTCTTCCACTATGGAGGACGGGGCGATGCAACTGGTGCCTGGGAGGAGCATCGGCTTCATGACACTTGGCTGCTCTCTGCATGAGATACTGACCATGATAAAGGCAGAGGTCCGGGCATTTCCGAGGTTTCAGCTATACCACGATGACTCGCGACCCATCGCATCTCCCGTCCACATCGTTCTTCCAGATAATGGTCTGCGACTGCAGTTCGATGGTCCAGATCAGCGATTGCGATTGATCGAAGTGCTCGATTTCACGAAAGCGAGGTTAATTTATAAGGATGTAGAAGTCTTCAAGCCAACCGAAGGTCATGGAGGCATATCCACAGGACCTTCAGGGCCCAGGTTCAGACACATATATGATAAGCTACTAGGACCGACATATGGAGGAGAATACATGCCACCAAGTAATGGCGAACTCAGTGCGAACGGCATCTACAACCTCTCGTATCCAGGTGTAGCGTTCAACTTCCCTGTGCAGCATGGAGCGTATTCTCCGAAGAAGGACTTCATATCCTTGCTATCATCTTCGGCTACTGGACCTGCAAAGTCGATGGCCATCTTCAACGGCGAATCGTGGCAGAAAGCACGAGGCTCTCTTTTCACAGCTCTACCGCCAAATCCGAGGGCTTTCGTCTTATCAGGGAAAGGGAAAGAGGGAAGTCCAGACGAAGTCGAGCTAGTCAGGGTGCATGGAGAAGGGCGAATAGAGCTTGTCAGGCGATCGAGCCCTTCATTCTGGATCATCCTGAGCGAGACGACCCCTCAAGATCTCATTATGGAATTGGGAGCACCAGACTCCGTCTACAGGAAGAATGACCATCGACTTTCGATACACAAGGACCGCAGGATAAGCGACGTGTCTGAAACTTCCGGCGCAAGGCTTACCCCAGATGAGTTGCTTGGTTCTGACCGCGGCTCAGCAATCGATACAGACAATGATGATGAATGGGGAGGTGATGACGAGGCTGCCATAGAAGCGCAGGAGCGCGAAGTCGCGGCGGCTGAGCACTTCTACAATTATTATCATCATGGGTTTGACATTCTCATCTCCCAGCCTACAGAAATCTCTCCGCCCTCGCAAACATCCGACAGCAGCACATCAGAAACTCAGGGCGAACCGAGTGTGCAACCCCTTAACCATCTTACGGCCACAAAGATCATATTCCACGGCAATGTACCTGGTTCATACCAATTCAATCGCCACCGGCGTTGTCGGTGGATCTTGGATCATGTTCCTTCCGAGCTCCGAAGAGAGTCGTTGAATTCTGAAATGAGTTTTGCAGATATCTCGAGAGAGCTCAAAACAGTGTATCGAGATTACTATGCAACTGAAGAAGAGGAACGCTTGCAGCAGCGTGGTATGGCTCTGAATAGAGGTTGGGGCGATAGTCCGGGCAGCAGTGTCGAGCTTTTAGGTGGCTGGGAGGATAGCTCCAACAAGAAGAGCAAATTCGCGAGTGCAGACTCTGGTTTGTTAGAGGGAGCTGGAGATGTAGGAAACGTGGAGCTTTTCGGTTTTCCGGGCATGGTATTTGAGGTCTTAAAGAACGGAGCTGTTAGCTCGCTCACAATCTACTGAGGAGGCCGAGCTTAGGGGCTGAGACCAATAGGTTTATTAGGCTGCGTTATGCCGGATGTGAGTTTCTGCTTGATAATGCCTCTTACTAGGCGCATTTGTACTATTGTACTTTTAGATACCCCGATGAGTCGACGCATGTCATACCCAGCCAAGTGACTCACGCCAGCATTATATTACCATATACTGATACTCCGTACCTTTCTGTGCCCAAAAACTTTTACCCAGATCTGTCAAGCTCCACAGAAGCTCATGGTACTTGAGTATCGGTCTGTTCGGCCTCGGCCGAAGAATCTCCGCATCATCGCCGAGGAAGCTGGAGCTGCGAAAAAATGTCTCCAGCAGTCAACGCAGACAACAGCCCCGCCCAGGATGCTATTATGGTAGGCCCGACGCGACTTCTACGCGCATCATGGTCGTCCACGCTCCGCTTGCCAAAATCGACCTTCCCGCCGCGTCCATTGCCCGCGTCCACCACCGAATACCTCCGCCGATGCACCGATGAGCACTATGCCTGGCAACGGAGCTCGCGCTCAGCACCCGACGCCGATGGAAAGACGCCTGCTACGTTTACGCTGCATGATGGGCCGCCGTACGCCAATGGACCGCTGCACGTCGGCCATGCACTGAACAAGATCGCGAAAGACCTCATCTGTCGGTTCCAAGTCGGCCAAGGCAAGAAAGTGAGCTACATCCCGGGCTGGGACTGCCATGGTCTCCCCATTGAGATCAAAGCGCTGCAGGCGCAGAAGAAAGATCTTGCGCAGACAGAACCTATAAGTGTGCGGGAGGCGGCGACACAGTTGGCTACAGAGACAATAGAGAAGCAGATGAAGGGTTTCAAGGAATGGGCCGTTATGGGCGATTGGGACAATGCCTACAAGACGATGGAGAAGGGCTTCGAAATCCGGCAGTTAGAGGTGTTCAAGAAAATGTTCGAGGCCGGCCTAATCTATCGCCAGTTCAAGCCAGTATACTGGTCGCCGTCGTCGCGTACTGCACTCGCGGAGGCAGAGCTGGAGTACGATGAGAACTATAAGTCATTGGCGGCTTTCGTACGGTTCCCGGTTCATGTGACGAAAAACCTGCAGGAAGGCGCCCTCTCGAGCATTACCGAACCGGTCAGCGTGGTCATCTGGACAACGACACCATGGACTCTCCCTGCGAACCGAGCTATCGCGGTGCACAACGACATGCTGTACAGTGTCGTTCAAGATTCCGAGAACAACAATGAGAAGGTTATTATTGCAACTTCTCGCGTGGAGGAATACCAGAAGATGCTTGGTCGCGATGTAGAAGTTGTTCTCAGTGAATTGCATGGGTCAGATCTAGCCGGCCAGCTCAGCTACGAGAACCCCTTTCAGAAATCGAATGGACTGCAGCCGATTCTTCATGCGGACTTTGTAACGGACTCCTCTGGTACTGGACTTGTTCATATGGCTCCGGGACATGGTATGGAGGACTACCACGCCTGCAGCGCACTCGGTATCGAAGCATTTGCTCCTGTCGATGACGCTGGCGCGTTTACGAAGGAAGCTTTTCCTGAGCAAGCTGAACTCCTTCGAGGCCTAGCTGTTTCAGACTTAAAAAAGACTGGTAGCAATGCTGTCCTCAACTATCTAGACAAGCAAGGGCTTCTGAGAGTGAAGCACAATTACCGCCATAAGTATCCCATCGACTGGAGAACGAAGCAACCAGTCATTGTGCGAGCAACAGCGCAGTGGTTTGCTAACGTCGACAATATCAAGAATGGTGCTATGAAAGCCATTGAAGATGTCAACTTCATGCCCGAAACTGGTCGTTCGCGATTGGAAAGCTTCATCCAAGGGCGTAGCCAATGGTGCATCTCTCGCCAACGCGCTTGGGGCGTTCCGATTCCTGCTCTCTACAGGGTTCTCGAAGATGGTCAACTGGAAGCTGCTATGGACGCAGAGACGATCCAGCATATCATCAGTGTCATCAAAGAGCGTGGTATCAATGCGTGGTGGACAGATGCACAAGATGATCCCGCGTGGAAACCTCAGCACCTCGATGGTTCCTATGTGCGTGGGAGGGACACTATGGATGTGTGGTTTGATAGCGGAACTTCATGGTCAATGCTTCCTTCTCGAAATGATCATCCTGTCGCCGATGTGTATTTCGAAGGCACTGACCAGCACCGCGGGTGGTTCCAGTCCTCTCTTCTCACACATGTTGCTACTCAGCCTTTCGAGAGTGGTGCGGTCAAAGCGCCTTACAAAACTCTCATCACGCATGGTTTCACGCTTGATTCGGATGGTCGAAAGATGAGTAAGAGTTTGGGTAACGTTATCGATCCAGCCCAGATCATGTCCGGCGAGCTGTTACCTCTAGTTAAGCGGAAGAAACAGAAAGGTGTTAAGCAAGTGGGGTCCAACGGCGCGGCTCCCACGTACGATGCTATGGGATCTGACGCATTGAGGCTGTGGGTCGCCAGCAGCGATTACATGAGAGATGTCACTATTGGCCAACCTGTCCTCATGTCTGTCAACCAAGCTTTGCATAAGTATAGAGTCACCTTTAAGTGGCTTCTCGGCGTGCTGTCCCTACCATCCTGTCCACCCCTCTATGACTCTTTCGGTGATGTTCGCAATGAGCTCATTCGAGAACATGATCTCGGAGCCTCGCGAGCACCACTCCAGAGCCTCGTGGACAGGCTCGCAGTGCACCGTCTTACCAAAGTGAGCCACGACGTTCACAGCTATTACACCAGATACGAGTTTTTCAAAGGCGTCAATCTGATCAACAAATATATCACCAACGATCTCTCTGCCTTCTACTTCGAGACGCTCAAAGACCGCATTTATACAGGGCGAAGAACAGACTGCCAGGAACTGCAAAAAGTGGTCGGCCTCATCTTCTATGAGCTGTTGCAGATGCTCGCACCTGTTTGCCCACTCCTCGTCGAGGAGGTCTGGGATTACACACCCGATGGGCTCAAGACGAAGAGTATACACCCTGCTCGAGCGGTTTGGACACCGCTGCCACGCGCGAAGCCGGAAACCCAGAAATTTCTGACCGAAACGCAAACATACATCGATCGTGTCAACACAGCTGTAAAGGCAGCGCAGGAGCGCCTTCGCGCCGACAAGAAGCTCGGTTCTTCGCTCGAGTCCGCCGTTGCCATCTATTCTGGCGAGGGGCAATCGTGCCCGTGGTTCGAGAGCCATTTCTCCAAAGCTATAGGCGGGATTAAGTCGAAAGATTCGACAGCACAATTGACTCCTGCCCAATGCGATGAGCTGGCGGGTGTATTCGTCGTGAGCGGCGTGGAAATGGGTTGGACCGCTGAGAAAAGAACAAAGTCTGCGGAAACGTACGCAGAAAAAGACTTCGTAGCCGACGAAGAGAAGGCATGGACTGGGACCGTGGTTGTGCACCAGGCGCTAGCAGAGAAGTGTCCAAGGTGTTGGCGGTACCAGAAAAAGGCGGAAGAAGAGCTATGTGGAAGGTGTGAGGAGGTGGTCAAAGAGGAACCGTAATGTACGAGTGTATTGTAAATTTTGTATTGTACATAATACTGGGTAGGTGAGCATAACACGGCGTTGTAGATAGAGTCTTAGACTTTGTATCATATATATTCGCCTTCTCTCTTTACCCTTCAATTCTTGAAACAAACCCACTCGTAAAGTGCTCCGCGGTGTGTGGTCGCTTAAACTATATACGAGGCGTACGTCGCCGAAGATTCTATTGCACTATTTTTTTCGACTTCTAACAGGCATGGAGACCTAGGAGAGAAGGATATAGTTTGACACGAGAAAGTTCATTTGGGATGAAGAAGGACGTCTTCCGATTCCGCGAGGCGAATGATTCACTTCTCGTCAATGAGGCGAGCTCGCTACGCAGCTCTCCACTGTGCTCATCAGTCTGCCTTCTCGAAATGTGGTCTCTGAACTGTTATAACCTGTTGACGTGGTCAGAAAACATATCATCGGCTCAGGGTCATTGCATGAAGCTTGTGCACAGCCTGTTACTAGCAGGCTAAATGAATGTCTTCGATCGGTGCGGATAGACCGTTATGACGGCATAAAGACTAACGTACTAACATGTATAGCGAGCGAATAGAGAAAAGCACTAGTTCCGATCAGTAGTACTTATTTGTTTGCTATGAGGCTATAATGACTAAAGCGTGGGAGTTCTTGCCAACGGCCAGTATTGATTTGAGGCGTTCACCCCAGGTCATTAGAATCACCGCATGAACTCCCGAAAGCAAAAAACATGTGGAAATTGAAAATCGAAATGCAAGAGCCAGAATATGGGTGAGATACTTCTCCTCGATCTTGTTCTCAAATTGGAGTTGCGTACTTCGCGTGGTTGCGCACTGTCGCGCCCAGCTCAGCTTCATCAACAAGGGCCGACCCACACCTCGACAACAGCTCACAGGACATAAAGAAGCAAAAACATACAACAGCGGGTATTCGCTGCTGGTCACCCACGCAACTACTAATCCGCCGGTACACTGCTTATATATGGCTGAGCGGACGGGAAGCCTAGTTTTCAGTGTCCTATGGTCGTATGTGTTATTCAACAGAAAAGGAAAAGACTATATACACCAAACATCACCACAAGGAAACCTATGCAAGCAATTGCTTCCCAGGGACAGATTCACACGTTGTTGATGGTCCGATTCAGGTGGTTGAAGACTCTTCCGCCAAGGGTGGAGCCTCCGGGACGATGGCCGCAACTGGGCCGAAGCTGGACCCATGCGCCCACGCAGATGCGAAATCGACCGCACCGGGCCAAGCCAAGCAATCAAAGATTCATCGTAGCCTGGGCTGACCTGGGAAGTACAAACAGATATCATGAGCTTGATTACTCGTGCTTGTAGCTGGCTTTCGTCTTCACCCGATCGGCTGTAAGATGTAAGGCTGATTTGATGACGGTGTCGGAAGTGCCGGTTTCTAGCGAAGTGGCATGTTGTTCTCGAATACATCATACGAGCAGGCGTAGAAGCCGGTGGATCAAGGGCCCGGCATGAAGTTGTTGGGACAGCCATGATGAACGCCTCCGCCTCCAACAACCGAGGAAGCGGAAACAGAATACCCTCAGACAAAGGGATTGAATGGTTAATACATATGAACACAGCTCAACTGCTGACTTTTGACGCAGTGAGATCTTGGACACGGTAAAGCAGCGCCATATCCAGACTAGCCCGCAGTAGCTGGGGTAATTCCGGACCAGGCACCCCTCGCGTATACAGAGTCGGTAATCTGTAGTAAGTGGAGTGAGGCGAATCCCGGACATGTGTTGGGTTGCAACAACGGCTGCACGTCCGGGCGTTGAACCCTCGTCCACGTGGCCTGCGAGATGATCGACAAACGAGCGACATGCAGGTGGTAAGCTTCCAACACCTTGCGAATCAGAGGTCAGGGCGGTCGTTTCCCGAGCAAACATCCAAGACCGGACCAAGTGCTGGGGGAAAAGGTGTGGTGGGATCGGCACTGCGGGTATGCAAGTTCTTTCACACCCACGTGTCAGCAACGTGGCATGCACGGCCCTGCCCAGCCCTGTAGGTAAGCCGGAGATGCATGCGAATGTCATTGCTGTTCCGAAGTGTCGTCCTACACAGGGCAAACAAGGCTTGCAGAGACCGACGGGTGCATGGAGCAAGCATTGCAGGCTCCTCCGGTTGGTGCTCTTGCGGAGATGGTCGGATGGTTCGGCTGGCAATACATGTGTATCAGACTTGCGAGGCCGCATGCGTTGGAGAAGGTTTCGCACGCTGCAAACGACCATGTCTCAAGAGAGCCATGTGCCCGCCATGTGCCCGCCATGTGTGATTCAAGCAGAGGTCTCTCAGACGGCTGGCTTCTGCAGGTCATCAGCCGTGCCACGGTATGCCAAACCTTAGCTGCATGCGCATGAAAAGGAATCTGCATCATCTCCAGGTCCGGTGAGGGACACAAAGGCATAGCGCAGCGGATTGAGACAGACGATGTCATTGCACACTTGTACCATGGCCGTGGCAAGACGGCGGCAACAAGACGGGCGGTGCGGAGAGGCTGCGGGGACATGTCCGCACAACGTGGCAATGGCGTGGGGCGCGCGTGCATGTGCTGAATGGCCAGCATCGCCGTCCCCTCAGAGGCGCTGTGGCTGTCCGGAGACAAAGACCGCACGCGGGCGACGCAGTGCTGCCAAACAGGGGAGCCGTGCGCTCAGGGCTCGTTTCAGAGTGCGTCTGAACACGGCCAAAGAGCCGCTGCTCCCGCCGCGAAGAAGCACTAGAAAGTCGACGTTGACTCTCCCAAACCCACAGTACGCACGCTGGCCAGAACACGTCTCACGCCCAACGCCTGCATCGAGCTTCTGCAGCAGCGCCGCTAGCGCCCCTGCCTCGCACTTGTACCGCTGCTGCTCGCTGCTCACACCTTCTTCGTCACCCCCCTTGCCGATCCGCTCCCTTGGACGGGCGTGAAACCTTAGCCAG
Source organism: Paraconiothyrium sp. Pb-2020 (assembly GCA_022419385.1). Lineage (NCBI taxonomy): Eukaryota > Fungi > Ascomycota > Dothideomycetes > Pleosporales > Didymosphaeriaceae > Paraconiothyrium > Paraconiothyrium sp. Pb-2020. Next base: position 3,825,608 of record JAJUBI010000003.1, on the reverse strand, counting down.
AGCACCGACTTTTCTCCCGCCTCCTGCTGCCACGACTCGTCCTTCATCCCTTTCCACGCGACCAAGCGCAGACCATTTTCGTGGGCGCAATAAGACCGGCCCGCTTGCCTTCACTCCGCCGAAACACACCCACGCACCCTGTCACCACACAGTCACCATGACCCAATCTCTCGAGTCCTCCCGGCCCATCCTGGCCAGCGTAAGTAGTCCCACTATTCTTACGTCTTCTCGCCGTTTCAGACCGGTCCCCTATTCTCGGGTAGCATCTATTTGGCAATAAACACTGCTGCTCCCTCGATCCTATTCTACTTGTCAACATTGCCCTCCATGTCGCAACCCTCTGACGCAAAGAAACCACAGTCTACTGGCAACCGCGCCTCAACACGCATGTCGACCTACAGCACCGCACCCACCCTCACTCCCTCGGTCGCGCCCTCACACCTTTCGACAGCCTCATCGACCGCCGGCGACCCAAAAGCGCAAGAGATCAAGTCATGGAACGAAGGCTTTGAGCGTCTCGAGGACAAGCGCCTTGTGCAGCAACGCTATATGCTCAACAATGAGAAGACAGACAACATGAGCAAGCTCGCTCTCGGCGCGAAATTGGACCGCGCCCTTGCGCGACGCATGTCAGGACAGGACGCCGTTTTCCGACCCAAGGCCCTCAACGAGAAGAAGGTGGAGGCATAAGCTCGTTCGATCCCCTAAATCGCTTGACACGTCGTCATCGTGGCGGTTCAATTGTCCCTTCCAATACCACTGCCATTCGCAGCACATTACAACAACCTGCCTTTCATATTCCCACCAAGCATGATATCCTTTGAGAGCGACTATCAGTCCGTCGATCAAGAGGCCAGCATTGGCCTTTCTACCTTCTATTTTGCGTACCCAACCGAGCACAGCATGGAGGGGCCCGGCTATAGACCGAGGGAAGGAAGGGCATCGGTGGTGTACTACGGGGCGGACCTCGGCACATTTTCTACTACTTTTCATCGGAACTTCCAGCGGTGTTTTGCAAGATATCTGGGGTTGAGGATTTCACGGCGTCTATCCCACGGCCGGTTGATTGTGCCGGCCTTTTCACTCCATCTACTTTGTACCAGCATTTTCAGATAATGATTCGACATATTCTACATCCCGCTTGCCCACTGAGCCATCCATCGAGATAGCCTGTTCGATATCGTGACTGAGCCGTTCGCGCCGATGCTTGCCCAACCGGACGGACGACTGCGTCACTGGTGCTGACGATCCTGTATATGTGCCGTGTTTGTGTCGATCCCTCAAGGCGATAAGAATGCCGCCTTGTGACAGGGCCTCGCGCGTGAATCCTACTATGAGATGTCTATAGCGTCATCACCGCCGCAGCCTTCACTAACATCATTAGGCCCGAACATGTATTGACTTGCGCCACATCAAGGCTCCTCGGGCTCCTCGAGCTAGTCGGAAGAATCGGTGGACATCTGTTCAACCTAGCCCTCCGCATGCTCCACGGTTCCGACATGCAGATTGCAAAATGACATGGCAATCTGACTGCGAGTAACGCGTTCGAGCGGTTTCAAAATGATGTGAGTAATGGGCTCGGTGTGTCGATCGATGCGTTTCTCCTGCAGCTTCCACGTGCGGGTTACGGTGTTCATGCAGGGTACGGGTGCACGGATAGGGTCTGCGCTAGAGGCTTTGAAGCTGGCCAGGAAGGGAAAGAGGAATGTCGAGCATATGTGGGGATTAGTCTTGGTAGTCATCGTAGGACCTCTTGTGATAATAGCTGCATGTCGGTGGACGGAGAAAGCTTGCATTGATAGATCTGAAATGAAATCTACCCAATGCTTTGCCTTTGAAATTTGATGAGCATCGGCAAATTGAGCACAGCGGATATCGCAGAGTTTCGTGTACGTTGGGGTCAATCACTTGATTGCTCAACAGTATTGCAATAAAGTTCGAAGTCAACAGTACGCGAGAGGTTATGAACTTACACCGGCTTTACAAGTCCGAACCATCTCCGCGGCTATCAAGCGAACGGACTGGACCCTGAAACGTCATCGAGCAGCCGCGACTGCGCAACCACAACCACAGCGGGGTCATCCAACTTCACCATGTCTCTAACAAAGCATATCACAACCCCTCACAATGTCAGCTGGCTACTTCCCAAAACGCGAAAAGGTTGGCCTTGAAGATCTGTTCAAGGGTCTGGTAACCGCCTCCCATATTCTCCACTATCATTCGGTCCTCGACGCCTACGGGCACATATCTGTGCGGTCGCCTGACAACCCCGCAACATTCTGGATGCCTTGCAACATGCCTCCGGCTCTGGTGTCCACACCGGATGACCTAGTCGAGTACAAAGTTGATGATGCTACTGCGGTAGAGAAAAACGCGAAGAAGGGCTATCTTGAGCGACATATTCACAGTGAAATATACAAGCGATTCGTGAGTCTGCCTTGTGCAAAACCGATAGTAAGGGCTCGCTCATGGAACGCCAATCTTATAGCCAAGCGTAAACGCCGTCGTACACAGTCACTGCTCTGAGGTGCTGCCATACTGTATCAGCGGTGTTCCACTGAAGGCATCAACGCACATGGCTGGTTTTCTAGGTAAGCGAGATCTCAATCATATCTCTTTGTCATTATGTTCGTGCCTAATATATGTGGGCAGGTTCGAATGTTCCTGTATGGGATATCTCCTCCCACTACCCGAGCGGTGCAAAACATGATCTTCTCGTTCGAGACTCTCAACTCGGTGCATCACTCTCAGCTGCCTTCAAACCAGCGACTTCCGCAGGTTTCATCTACTCAAAAGTTCGATCAGCCCTCCCAGCCCAGATCGGGGGTTCACAGGAGCTTGACAAAGAACCTAACTATGCTGCGGTCTTGATGCAAGGTCATGGCTTCACTACACTTGCACATGGGATTGAGGAAGTCGTTTACCAAGCCATCTACACGAAAGAAGCTGCTCAAGCACAGACGACTGCACTTACAATCCGTAACGCGCATTTCGGCCATATCGTTGAGGGCAAAATCGATGTCGAAGGAGGAAAGATAAAGTCTGCGAAGGTGAAGGCTGAGGGTGACCTGAAATATCTGAGCGACAGAGAAGCACATGATGCATGGGAGTCTAATCAAGGTACCGTTCATCGCCCATGGGCTCTCTGGTGCCGAGAAGTCGAGGTCCATCCGCTGTATAGAAACGAATGTCCCGGAGGCGAGGACGATTAATGCGAACATCAACCGGCCTTACGACGAATGTACCCCATCTTCTCCGATTCCCCGCATTGTCCACCTCTAGGCCGTAATACGTCTTCAGAACGTTCTAAATCCGACGATCTTCTCGCTTTCAATTGACCCGAAGGAGCCAGCACGCGTGTGCTCTACGGATGGCGCTCACCGATCCTGGTAGCAACTTTGAGGAATGTTGAAAATCGGAATTCACGGGGATGTCTCTATGAAAGGAATCATGCTCGACCTGGTAAATCAGCATGACGAGCTTCTTGCTGTTTTGTCTTGACTCGGACTTGTCATCAGGCCTTCTTAAGCCCTTATCGGCGGACGTTTGCTTCGCTCCCTGCTTTTCATACTGTCTGTAACACCTTAATACTATGCGCGCTAAGCGAGAAATTGGTACATCGTACCTGGCAGGGGCGCCATCATCTGAAGCAACATGACAAGCCTAGTGCCTACGCCAAGCGCAATATAGTGCTACCTTGCTTCGAGTGGCATAATGTTCCGCCACTACCATGGCTTGACAACTGCACCCCGGATTTATCGTTCGGCATTTGCTACGGAACAACGTGCTCGGTTCCGGCGGCCCATATTACAAAACATATACAGGTACAGCAAAACCGGGGAATTCAAGCTACAGCTGCACAGCTCCCTTGTAAATTTTCGGCGCAATGTTTGCGCGGACTGACTTTACAGGTTGAACCTCCATACAGAGTATAGACATACGTGATGCTTGCGACCTTTGTGTGGTTCGGATAAAGGTGGCCAGCGCGGAAATGAAGGGGAAACGGTAGAATTGGCGCCGAGCTACAATGACCCTTACCATATATGCGACTGACAGAAAGACTATATTATACCATCATGGTATCGTGGTTTAGGGATCTTCACAGGTTCCAAGCGCTGGCGACTTGTCCATCATGTTTCTCCAAAGCGCGCTGCTGGCGACCTTCGCCTTCTCCTCCTCTGCACTAGCTGCTTTCGGTATCACGACCTCTGGCAACGACATCGTTGTAGATGCGGGTTCAGACAATGCTTTCAAGGTAACGGTCAACAAGAACTCTTGCGACATTACCTCGATCTTGTACCGGGGTGAGGAGTTCCAGTACCAAAGCACGGGTACACACATCTCGTCTGGTCTTGGCACCGCAACGGTCTCCAGCACCATCGTCAACAGTAAGTTCCTTCGACTTGATGCCAAAACGTCTTAGCTCCATCGTGGATCTGTGAGCAGTCGCTGATAGAACTCAGGCCAATATGCGAAGATCACTTGCACGACCTCGACTCTTACACACTACATTGTCATTAGGTCAGGGGATTCAACAATATGGATGGCAACCAACACCGCTTCCGAGCCGAGTGTAGGAGAGCTACGCTTTATCGCGCGCCTGCAGCCTTCGAAGCTTCCGCTCGAATACCCCTTCGGATCTGTCTCCACCACCGCCGGATCCTCTGCCACCGTCGAAGGCAGCGATGTCTATATGGTCAGCGGGCAGACTCGCTCCAAGTTCTACTCTAGCGAGCGCTTCATTGACGATTACACACACTGTGTCTACCGTGACGACGACGCAGTTCACGCGTGCATGCTGCTGAATTCTTACTCGTACGAGCGAAGCTCTGGCGGCCCCTTCTTCCGCGATATCGATTCGAACAATGCTGGAGACTCCACCAACCTTTACTTCTATATGAACTCCGGCCATGTTCAGACTGAAAACTACCGCATGGGTTTGCACGGTCCATATGGTCTACAATTTTCTCGTTCTGGTATTCCATCCGGAAAGACCATGGACACCACCTTCTTCGCGGACTTGGGAATCTCCGGATACGTCGCGCCTAGCGGTCGAGGCACAGTTACCGGAACTGCTACTGGTGGTACAAGCGGACTTCAGAAGGTTCTTCACTGGTACAACGCCAATGATCAGTACTGGGTGTACGCGGATTCCTCTGGCAAGTTCACTTCGCCTCCTATGAAGCCCGGAACCTACACTCAAGTGTTCTACCAGGGCGAGTACAAGCTCACTTCCAGCTCTGTGACCGTCAGTGCGGGCAAGGCCACTACGGCAAATATCAGCGGCTCGCTCCCCTCGCACACCTCACTCTTCAAGATCGGCGAATACGATGGTCAGCCAACGGGCTTCAGGAACGCAGACAAGTTCCTTCGCATGCATCCGTCTGATTCGCGCATGTCGTCTTGGGGTCCTCTCACCTACACTGTTGGCTCAAGCTCACTCACCGACGTGCCCATGGCGCTTTTCAAGGACGTGAACACGCCGCTTACTATCAAGTTTACTCTTACATCTGCGCAAGCGTCCGGTGCTGCTACCCTTCGTGTCGCCACGACCCTGTCTTTCGCGGGTGGTAGGCCGAGCGCCGTCATCAACAGCTACAGTCCCGCAACGCCAGCGGCACCTACCAAGATCGACTCCCGTGGCGTCACGAGAGGTGCTTATCGCGGATTTGGCGAAGTATACGACTTTGCTATTCCCTCTGGCAACCTGGTCAGTGGCAGCAATACTATCACGATCAGTATAGCGAGTGGAAGCTCTGGAGACACGTACCTCGAGCCGAACGTTATCTTGGACGCGATAGAGCTGTACAGGTAGGTGACCTACCGTTGAGTTGTAGGATGGAGTCGCTTGTTTGCTCTCATTCGTTGTGTATATTTCAATCGGGAAGTATAAATATTATTTGGAGCAACCATGGTGTTACAGTTCCAATCTGCAGTGAGATTGTGAAGCCACTCTCTTCCTACCATGCACAATGATGGCCTTGACACCGACACTGTTACACTTGCGGTCCCATGGGTATATACTCGCCCTCTTTCACGGCCCACTGTCTCCCTCTACCTCTGCCAGCTCGCACACCTCAGTAGCCTCTCGCCTTCTACCTCTCGAACAGCGCCCGCTTCCTGCCTTCAGCTGCTTTGCCTGTTGCGCTGCGCCCCTACCCCGCCAGCCTGCGCCAGAAGTATGGCAGATCATCCTAATGCCAAGCAGCAGGAATTACTTGACATGGTCGAGTTTTAAACCAGAGTTACGCCTAGAAGATTGACCAGCTTTTCCCATGTGTCTCTAACACTGCCGATAATCCTCGCGCAGTTGCTGGTGTAAAGTTCCTCAACAAGTATCGGACTGGCCCGTCAACAAGCGAGCAATTGCAGCAGTTCTATGAATATATCAACCTCCAAGCAGACGTGGACTTTCTTTCTAAACCACCAGACCAGGGATACGGCCCGAATGACGTGCCGCACCGCTACCTAATTAACGAGCACAAAAGCACTACGCCACAAAGGAGCATGCCCAAGGAGCTGGCACCTTTCGCACGATCCTATACGGGGCTCCTGTAGGATGTTTGCCGACTGCTACGATCATTGCGCCCTGGACTCCGCGTTCTGTAGGTATTGTGCCTTTCAAAAGTTCCTGTGCCACCTTTCCATGGAATTAATAGCATTGCAGCGAATCTGTGTACTATAGATGGCTGGTTATTGCGCATCTCATGCTGTACAAGAAAGTGTGGCGTGTTTGGGGGGCGTGGAACATGAGATCCAGTCGTTTGGTCCACGGACCTGGTAGAAAAGCTACTCTCCTGATCTCTGTACAGCCAGATGGGCGGCGAGAGCTCTCCAAAGGCGGAACTCTCTAAAGGCGAGTAAGTCCAATCGTGACTTCTTATCGTTTCCATGATTTTGCTGCCACCTGTCCGTACAAGGAAACGCGGAAAGGTGGAGATCTAGTGATCATAATTCTCGTTACGTATTGGAATTGGTGGCTTAACTGACTCTCGTTTCCTCATGGTTCTCCTTGGGTGGGTGGCCGCAAAAGTTGTGGAATTAACCGATATCCAATCGAAGATTATTGGGTGAGCTACTCCCCGAAACGAGTACCTTTCCGCCATCATTAGCGAGCTTCGATTGTTCTATGCGGAGGCTGTTGGTCCTGCTAGTCGGCAATTGAAACGAGTTCTATGGGCCTACATAACCAATGATGTGCTCTGCGAGAACTGATGTTCGCATAGCGTGACGCCTTTAATGGGTGGTGCAGCAATAAGTAGCCAATAGCAAGCCGCATAGCGAGCTCACCTTTCTCCGACTGCAGGTCCACTGATACCTAGTACAATTGCGCGAATTGTTTTCTGTGACGTCCAAACTGCCGACTGCATTGCAAGGCAAGTTTTAAACACTTGGCCCACAAACCCCCACGCCTAGCCTCAACACATGACTCGTCAGCCGGGCAATCCCCTCTTTCAGGGCAACTCTCAATCCTACGGCTAGCGGTAATAACGACTACCGCTCGGAAACACCAACCGAGCCTTCTACGACGCCTTCGAGAACCGCGCGGTTGGGCCATGGGGGCGTGACTCGGAGTGTGGGTCCTCAGGAACCAACGAAGATACCCATAAGCGAAGTGGTTGCGACTTCAGGATCCCGGAATGCCACCATAACCCAGTCCAACCGGCTGAACAAGCCAATCGTTAAGTGACGGGAGGACAGCTCCGGCGGGGCTCGAGGGATTCCATGTCGCATTATTGTACATTATGGCAGAAGATGACGGGGTTGCTGATTCAGAGCCGAAAATTGGTGCTATGCACGTGGCAGTGCCGCGTGGGCGACAAGTTTGTCTGCTACGTACCACAAACGGACATATCGAGCGTGGATATCAAGTTGATTGTTCCAAAGCTTGCAGAAGAAGATCCCGTTGAACGGTGAGCAATCGTACCACTTCCTGGGTAAGCGAGGTGCAGATTCCAAGGCGGAGTGGTAATCGGCGATCTGGTTGATACGAGTTCCTCGCGAACTTTGTCTGACACTCTAGAGACAAATAGTTCAACAGAGATATTTGCGGGAAACATGTCACAGTGATCTGACTTTGGCATCAACGCTGATGGAGCGTAGGGAATTGCATCTGTGGCGCAATGTGTCCATCTGGACTTTCCTAGAATTATGATTGAGTTGAGAAGAGCTGAGCGTTCAGGTCAGACAGCGGAAGAGCTAACCTAAAGTAATCGTGGATGCATACGGATAAGGCGATCGACATAATCAAAAGTGATACAGATCCTGCAAGAGCTGGGAGACTTCCGATAGTGGCGCAACTGAGGTTGTAAGTACATCACTTTGGTTCGTTAGCAGCGCGCTTAGCAGAAGGAACGCTATGTAAACCAAAACCTACTAGTTTGCAAATGTTAGATACTAGCCTGCGTTTGCTAAGAATAAGACTTGATGGATGAACCACATAGTGGTCATACAAGAAAGGGAGATTGACGAGTCCCACCGCGATGGTTCCGACACGACTGTCAATGTTGCCAGTGCCGAATTCGTACATACTGCTGCTGACTGCTTACCTGCCCAGCTGTTCTACTCTTTGCCCTCGGTTATTCTTTGTGCCGCATTCATCGCGACAAAACCCTCGTCCCCACAATCTGCACTCTGTAGATATCGTCAGCCGATACGCGCCGCAAGACGCGTTTGATCTCACCTCCGTCGTTGATCTCACTCATGACCAAATCCCAGCTTCGAGCTCCATCTAAACGTCCGCGTGGGAATATGGGCTGATAGTATGGGAGCCCATGGCGGTTTTTGTCGGCTCCACACCGTTCACCGCACTCATCTACGCTCTTGATGGGTCCGAGTGCCCGGCGGAGACCTCTGAATTGATTGCGGCAAGACAGCTTGAATTGATATTCTTGTCCCCAAAGTCATAAACCTGGCCATCAGAGCCGGGGAAGGGGCAAAGCATTCCCGCATATTGAAAGCCACTGCACACCCATGCATGATTAGCTGTTGTGGTTTTTTGACGTGGCCAGTTACGTACTGCTTGATTCGACGGGAATAGCCCCGAATCTCTAGACTACATTATCGAAAATGTATGGGGCGGCATCTTTGGAATAAACGACGGAGCGAGCTTGTATGAATGGATAGTAGATGAGTCCATTGCAGTCGAGCTGGTGGTTGTGGCACTGCTTTTCGCACTCCTCGAGGCTTGTCATTTTTGGTAGCCATCAATATGAGCCCCAAGGCGCATTGTGGACCGTTTAATTGACGGACCTTTCTACTGTGTCAGCTATGATTCGCTTGGTGGATCGGACCACACTTCTTGCCCTTTTGCCTGTGGAACACATTCTCTAATGGACTTTGTAGCCCCAAGCCTGAGCGGGGTCCATTGCGAGTCAGGAAATCATATACTTTGGGATTCGTCAGAGCCTCTTTGACCAGTGGAGAATCAGGGTCGTCAACCCTGTAAGTTAGGTTATAATATAATTGGTATAGCCGGAACGGATAACCTACCATCCACTCTGGGGAAAAGCCCATGCTGCCTGCACGAAGAAGATCGCTCGAAGGAACATTTTGACTATTTAGGGGTAGGGGTAGCTAACGCTTGGATGGTCCACGCATGAGGTAAGCTGTTTCAAATGCGCGCCACGAGCGCAGTTTGTGGCCATGTCAACTTTATTCTAAGCCTCTTGCTTTGGTTCCAGATGGTATACTATCGATCCATGATCCCTCGATGATGTTTTGACGTGCAGGCGTTGCAGCGCTCGATGTCATGGTCGTTGTTACTACACATGATGACCTACAAGTGGATCTTCGGAAGCTTTAGGCTCGTGCCGTGGTAGCTCATGATCCTGTCTGTACCAGACCAGAGCTATCGGCCAGACGTCCGGGATATTCTGAGGGACCCGAAGCTGAGGCGCGATGTGGGGGCATGCATCCAGAGCGTGAGCGAGAACCCGCATAGTGCGTACGTGTGCAAGCAACAAAGACGCGAAGGAGCGGGGGTGCGCAGATGTAGCTATTGAATCATCAGATGCTACTACTTGGTTACCAGAGGAGTCGGCACGCTTTAGAACGCGTACTACGACGTTAATTTGCAGTTGGTAGGTCACGTAACGCAGGCGTTTGGTGAAGACGAAACAGAAACGAGTATAGCCAATTCACAGTCGATAAGAAGCCCACGAACCATGCATTCGACACGAGTAGTGGGTAAGACTGAAGACGGTGAACGTTTTGTCTTGTAAGCACGCGTCCGCCTCACCGATCAAGAAGGGTGTGTTGTAAGTGGGCAGCAAGAGCCGTCAATAGGAATAGTTGCCGCCAACCATAGCGTCGGATAATATCGAGGTGCGTTAAGGCTTTGGACACGTGAGCGGTGACTTCGTTTCGTTGCACGGATCCAGCCATGGACACCCCTACACGCTTCGGGCAGCGGCATGGTGCTGTATCGTGTGGTCGACTCCCCGACAACAGTGGCGCTACAATAATAGAAGGTAGTAGGTTGTGGGGGCGTGTTGAGAGCTAAGAAGCATCGATCGCGATCGAACGTGGCGCGTCTGAGCGCCTGGTACGCCCACCCTGCTCGTGTATCATCCCTCGCATCCGCCAGCCGCCGCGCAACATGAGCGAGCGGCCGCGCGGGACGGCTGTCCTTCCCCCCGCGAAAGTGCAATCTAGCTGGGCTAGACCTGCCGTAGCCGGCGCTGTCGTGCCTGGTGAGAGCAGAAGAAACCACACTACACGCGCCCATGGGCGTTCCTATTGTGGACACGACGCAGCGCTCCGCTGTTGGCTCCTTCAACACATTGCGTTCGACAGTTGGCCTCCGAACTAACGAATGGACCTCGACGTAATTAGATCTCGCAGATCCCATGGTCTGTTCAGCATGTCCGTGCTTGATTGCTGCAGTCCCTCTGCATCCTTCTGAACCCTTCCAATGGTTGTTGCCAGCCATGACATTGCCGCGTTTTCATGCAGGCTTGCTGGGAAAGATACTGTTCGCCTAGCCTGACCTGTTCCCTGTCTGCCCGCTGACACTCAGAGTCGGGTTGGCCTTGTTCACGGTATCCCATGCACAGATGTATTCTCTAGCGGGCGACCCATACCCTGACAGGGCTCAAGGCGCTCAGGTCCACACACATGCATACGGAAGCACGGCAGCTACCACTCAGGTGGAATCCTTGCGACGTCCTGATTATACTTGACCAAGCGCTCTCCCATGCTAGCTGGCATCCGGGCTAAGACTTACCCTCTCCACTGCTACCTACATCTATGGCGTACTAGACGCTTCTTGCAATCGGTTCATATTTGATTCTGCTCCCTTTTCTCTCAGTTATTCTCCCTGTCCAACATGTCTTGGAATTACACAGTCCACCAAATCAACCGATCGTTCGAGCAGATTGCCCAATGGTAGTATGTGCACCACAAGCCACGAACCAATTCCTTGCTAACCTGTTCAGTCAGGATTTTCTACGTCGATCAGAGGCTGCGTTTCGTGCGTTGCATGAGCGTGTGCTCCTGCTCGAACAACGCCAGGCATCGCAAGGCCCGAGCGATGAGCAAGTCGAACGAGTGCTTCGCAAAATCCTCGCAGAGCGATTTGGCGACGCAGGAATTCATGGCGTCGACAGTCCAACCCTATCGAAAGACGTGGAATACTTCGTAAAGCCTCCAGACAGTAGCATCTCGATCCCTAGAGCGCCCCCTATAGACCCGATGATGCTTCTCGTCGATCCAGATGCAGTTCCCTCGAAGGCCTACGGTCAGACATTTCAGATGCTGGAGAGGGGACTGGGCCAATACCCACAAGTCGACCTCGAGGATGCCAAACCCGTGATCAGAGATACAAGCTCCAACGACGAAGTCATCTTCCAACGTCCAGAACTTCCGCCCAACCATGGTAGACCCTGGTAGAAGGTTACCTTTAATTTTACAGCAATAGCCTTGATTAGCATAGAGGTCGAGCGAGGAGTGTGGTTGTCTTGAGTTGAGGATCAGGAATTGATCGCGTTCTAGGAAGAGGAGAGAGCGTCACCATACATACTACAAGTAGACGAACACCTGGCGGCACATCGGATGTAATAACCTTAGGGTACGCAACGTGGGTACGAGGAACGGCAGATGTCCAATCATGGATCTGTATGGTGGCCACCGCCGTACAAATTCCAACTATTGGACCCATGTTCGAGGTTAAAGGGACAGGCTCGCACGAAATGGGCGCATACGCTGTGCATTTCTGATTCTTGCCGGCATTCTGCAAGTGGACAAGAATTGAGCTTAGGGGCTTATGGCGATCGTGCTGGCTAATGCGCTGTTTGTCCCACCTAGTGAAGAAGGGTCCGCCAAAAGGAGGCGGATATCTCCTATGAGTTGAACAAGGCTTGAACGCAGGACTCTATTGATTGTGCCTCCCGCTGGTTACAACCGCCCGTGTATGCGGGTACCCGATTTGTTCCGGACTCATCATGCCATTTTCGTCTCCCCGATACCGGTAATCGTTGAAAGCTGGGTCTTCATACAACACTGCAAATTTGAGTGCAAGACGAACCGATCTTCATAGCCGTCATTCATTGGCTTCCAGTACAGGAGGACACCCGATGGCGGACTGAAGATGTTGCACAAGTGTTGCACCTTCTCGGTAGACTTGTGCCTTCTGTGTCAACTCTATATCACTCCCGGACATGTCCGCTTACGAGCTCGGACTCTTAATGAGACGATCACTGCCTACTTTATACTGGGAACGGGCTTCTCAACCAGCGAGGCTCATCCTTTCTGCGATACAAGATTGTAAGCCAGCTAGGAACTCTGATGTTCAAGATGACCTTACACTTCTTCTGGGGCTACTGGACGAATGGAAGGATCGAGAGTCAACGTCAAACTTAAGTGGAAGCCCGTCGAATCTGCTCAGCTCGACTAGAACTCGTCAACGCGATGTATTTCCAGATGAACTAGTGGGGGAAGATGTCATCGTAAACTACTTTTTTTCTTTTGCAATATGGTCTATCTAGTCTTCTACCTGGGCCTTGCACTGCAGACTGATTTTACTCAAATGTTGGTCAAGAACGTCGGTCAGGAATCAGAACGATGAGATCTTCAAAATACATCTACAAAACCAGATGGAGTATGTAATCAAGTATCAATCACGCCGCGTTGTTGCTGCCAGCGCGCTATTGCTCCTGTAACCTAAGCAAGGCCAGGTCACAGCTTAAAGAGGCTTAGCGCACGCCTTCGCCGCCGGCTCAATATCATTTCACTCATAAACCCCGCTTCTCGAATGCGACTCGCTCTAAGCGTCCAAAACAGCATCACAAAGATTTGCGAGTGCCCTGTGTCACTTTCGCATTTAGTACAGCTTCGGTCTCATGTCGGTAAACGGCTCAGACGCGCAGTACGCGTTGTCAGCGGCTGAACGCCTCCCCTTAGCTCTGCAGCCGCTCAATGGCCTCGGGTTCCATGCCTCGGACGAGCTAAACCAGGCACGTGCTGCGCAGTCGACTATCTTGAAGCTGCCATACGAGATATTGGAGGCCATACTACTTCAGCTTCCCATGCAGGATCTTCTTCTTTCGCAGCGCATATGTCTTCGTTTCAGGGACATGATTGCTACTTCCAAACCAATTCGCCGCGCTCTTTTTCTTGAACCTGCACATCATAACGGACAACTTGGCGACTGGCCATTGCTAAGGTTCAACCCAGTTCTTACGAACGAGCTGGCAGAATCGTTGCATACAAGAGCGATAGGGGTGCATCGAAGTAAAGAGGGAACTGTGAAGATGTTCGCTCATATGCGCTACAAAAAGGAGGCGCTCCTAGACGACGAGTGGGCGGAGATTCTTCTCTATGAAAATGCAAGCTGGAAGTCGATGTTGGTACGTGCTGTGCGGTTGCATGCCTGCTTATGAGCTCTTACTGACGACATGCGGCATGCCAAAGGTAACACAGCCTCCCGCAACACTTTTGATGCATCCCAGCGCAAGTCTGTTTTGGAAGACTGCTATGGAACCGAGGGCACAGTTCTATCGGGATGATGCTGGCTTCACGATCTTGGACGCCTTGGAGTGTGCAGATTGGTGATCAGAGTGCCTCGCCGCATGCAAGCAACAGTAAACAGGTCACGCATAGTATACGGTGGGCCTGAAACCGCGCCATTTGAGTCTGGCCACGAAGCTTCTAAGTTACAAAGCGTCAACTGCAACTCCCCTGAGAAGTGTGCCTACCTGTCGGCGCTGTTGCCCTCTTTCGGCAACTGCAACTGTTCACGCAGGGTGTGCGCACAATATGGGATTCGAGAACATCTCGCTACCCACCTCCCCTTTTCAGACTGTCGCAATATCAGCGTGCTCGGAGACGGGCGCTCATATCCACAAGTCACTGTGGGATATGACGGGCTCCCTATCAGTGCAGATTGACTGGGCTGCAAGGCACTTCTGTAGATTTCTGCAATGCTCGCGAGCCTGATACCATGCAAACGTTATGTACATTGAAACGGCAGGTTGATTGACGTGCCGTCTTTCGTGGTCCGGCATCACTACTCACACTACACTTGTCAAAGACCGACCACGTTATGTATCACAAGTACGACGTAGTGATGGAACAGCCACTAAATTGCCCCATGAGCTCCAGCATAAGGCATCATCATTGCCTCGGGACTCTAGTATTGATCAATCCTCCATCACAGCAATCTTCCTCTTCAAACGCGCCTTGCCGTCCTCAAGGTGAAAATTCTTTCACGGTCCTAGGGAAAAACACTCCAAGTTCTACGCGTACGACTAGCAACATTCGCTCTGTCCGAGCATCCATTCTCGTTGGATGAGCGGCAGTTCTTCGCAACTTGACCGGTTGATCCTTAGCGACATGTGCTCATCAAGCTCGCTCATGTTGGCAATCAAAGAGAACAGTTATGCTTTTACGCGTCTGTACTTGCTTCGACAAGGATCGGGGCGCCCTTATCGTGAGATTCATGGTGTTTCTGCCTTGTTGTCCCCACTTTCGTACGTAACACAATAGATGGCTGATCATGCGCCTGTTTGCATCAAAACCCCGTTCCTCTCGCTCACTTCATCACTCGCATTGGAAGCATGCAAACAAAAGCTCCTAGCAGCGCCTGATTAGCTCGACAGTTGGAAAAACTCACTACCATTCACGGATAGTCGTTGGACACGTGCGCACAATGTGCGCAAAAAAACCTAAGAACAAAGCGTTTTAAGGCGGCACAGGCGCTTGCATCATTACTTTGTTGTAGTCATGGCGATGAGGATTGGTTTTAATTAGCATAGTCGAAGCGCTTCGTATCTGGGGGCCGTTGCGATCTGAAAACTTGCCCTTTTTATACAACATGCACAAGCTCGCGCACGCCCGACGTTTTGAATACCCTTTCATTCGCACGACAACTCCGCAAAACCTTTCGTGCGAGGTACTACCGTTGTCTCATATATGCTTTGTAGGCACTGCCCTGTGCGCAGTAGCTTCACGTTATCAAGTTAGCCTTACTCGCAGCCCGCACCGTGGCCGTCCACACGACCACTAAGTACTGTGCTTCGCCCTTGTATGATGCCACGTTTTGCGGGCAATTGCGACCCGGAAGTATGTCGCCGGTGCCGCAGGCTGCGGACATTAAAGTCAAAATAGTGGCGGTGAGGTAAGCGATATTCTCGCAAGGCGGACAGCGGGCGAGGCTGAGTCGCTGGCAGTATGCCTCAGGAGCAGAACGCAAGCGGTCACGGGCGCACGCAGTACCCGGCACAGCAAAATCCTAAGGGCACAGTTGAATTGCCCTGAGGCTGTTATTAGGCTTGAATGAGGGGCTGTGGTGTTGGTCGTAGTAAATAAGAAGTGCTGGGGTCGTTTGAGGTCTTTAACATCCACTACCGCAACACTGAATAGTCTATATCTGCGTGCTTGCATTCGTGGTACGCCTGATTGTTCTTGAGCCCACTATCCCTTAAGGTTCACACACCTTGACGGCTCCTTCCCCAAGGTCATCAAACCATACCAACACCAGATATTTTCCATTTCGCAAGACGAGATCGGCTACACATGATACTCCAGATCAAAGCACCTCTTTCCTCCTTCGGAGTCCACACCACCCTACATCAAACCAGGATGCCACCAACCAAACTTCAAGCTCTAGCCCGCCGCTACACAACCTACAACTGCACCGACTACCCCTACATGCGCGAGTGCGAACCCCATCGCATCATCATCGGCGCCATCATCGCCTGTGTCATCTTGCTAGTCATGGCCGTTCTCGCACTACTCTGCGTTCGCCACCGCAAGCACAAGATCCGCAATGCACTAGCTCAAGCACAACGCCGGAGTCCACACGCGCAGAAGCAGGCTGTCCAGAGAATGTACGGGGCTGAGCCTGAGCTCCAGCCGCCACCGCCGGCATATTCTAGGGTCGACCCAGAGAGTGGTGTGAGGAGGGGTGGGTGAAAAGATTGGAGTATTGTGGCGAGTAAAGGTTTTTGAAAGCATTTGAAGAAGATACGGGCGTGTGTGCAGCGGCTCTACACGGAGACATCCCGAGACGTGCTTCGTCTACGGCGCTACGCCCTCCTGTTCTGTTATATCCACAGACGCGATGACGAAACGAGGTGGAACAGTCGAAGGACACAGCGAATTGGAAATCGACGTGAAAAGAGGATGCATTTGTTGCCTCAGGGACGCGTGGGAACCGATGGAGACAGAAATCTATTGGGAAGGCGCCCTTTCGCCGTCCCGTCCGTCTAGAAAGACCCAACACCGCCCTATCGAGTAAAGTAAAAGAAAGCATGTCAAGCAATGAATGAAGGATGAATAAACAGAAAAAGTATAGGATGAAACGCTCAAACGAAATTTCTTCATCCAACAATGCCGTGTGATATCATTCGTGCAATCCTCTTGTTCCAAGCCAAAATTGGAAGCTAAATATGAACAGGCCGTCAATCCCAAACATGTTTGCTCATCAATGTAGCGTCGCGTCGGGAGTCGTGTGATCCCAGGCTCCCAGACCATGGCTCTCCTTGCCGTAATTTGTTGTTTTTCTGCTGTCCACCAGCTCTTTGTTTCTGTCTTACACTTCTCTCATGACCCACCAGCCATCAAGCCCAGGCCAACGGCGTCTCCATTCGGACCCGCGCCCTCATCCCTACTTCTGCTGCTACCTCTTCCCATGTCCCTTTCTCTTGCTCTCCGACCCTCCATCAACCCTCTCAGCCCGCGCTTTTGCAGTCCTACGACGGCACTTAGCTCTCCATTCCAGACCTCGCGCCCGCCACTAACGCCACTTCCATCTCCCGCATCGCTTGCCGATGCTGACGTTGCAGACGACACAGCTGAGGCGACTTCGTCGTCGTGGTTTGTCTCGACGTCGGTGTTGATTCGGAGAGCACGAAGTCCTGGGTCTAGTGATTGCTCTGCAGCAGCTGAAGACGTCGCCGTGGGGTCAAGGACCCCGTTCGAAGTGCCATTCGTAGCAACGCCGTTTACTCCAGCGAAATTTACGCCAGAGCCTCCACCTGCAGCCATAGCAGCGGCATTGAAGATGGCAGCTGTATTGCGGTTGTCGAGGATCAAGTGCAGGCGCTCGATTATAGCCTCAAGAAGACCGTCGATGTGGTAAGGTCGGGCAAGTTGCAGAAGCGAACAAAGTATCTGTGGCGTGCAAAGGGAGGAGTTCACTGGAGGTAAGCAGGAGGTGTAGAGAAAGTGTATCAGGGCCTGTAGGGTAAGATGCGTATGCGGGAGGTATAACGTGCGGGGTCTGAATGCCGGAGGTTGAGCAACAGGATCTGGGGGTCCGATGCTGGATGCTGCGGCAGTTGAGGTGTCAGAGGTGATGGTGTTGTTTGTGAGCGTGGTAGCGGCCGAGTAAGAGGTCTTAATAGACGGTGTTATGGTTATGCTCGAGTTTCGAGAAGGGTGCATGCCGGCAGCGGGCCGAAGCGTCGCGGTATCCGCATTCTCGGGTGCGATCGTGCTTTCGCGAAGCAGTTGATTAAAATACGGTCCCCATCGGCGTGCAATTAGATGAGAATTGACAGGGATGCGTTCACCGTGTATGGCTAGGAAATCCATATCCGCCAATTCGCGCATACCCAGAGCTAATTGGCCGAGCTCAGCTGCTGCAGGCCACAGCAATCGCCCGCCTGCATTCAAGTCAAGCCCGTCTGCATATCCGGCCCCACTGACAGATGTGAAGCCTGAGCAGGGTGCGACCCTTCGCGGATTGTCGTACACTCCGAAAGCTTCCAACTCCACCACGCAAATATTCGAGAAGTTGATCCGGCGGTGATTATAGTCTTCCACAAGGCTTCGCTTTCGATTGCCTAGAATCACGAAAGTGTTTCTGCGATTCCACAGAATCCCTCTATTCCAGCTGCCTTGGCTGAAAATATTGCCGCCGGCCTCTATCCGGCCCCAACTCAAGGTTCGTAGGTCGAGTGCCCAAAGCGCATACTCTTGTTTCGAAGATGTTAGAAACGTGCCGCTTACGACAAAGTGGTTGTTTATTACACCCCCATTGGGGAAACGCAGGCCGGGCGGCGAAAAGTCTCCCTGCATTGTCCTTTCGGATAAAGTTCCATCCGGGTGCCTAACCTGCAGCTCAAGCTTTACATCTAGGAAATTATAATTTGAGTAAATCAGCATCGAAGAAGCACCGCCGCCTCTGGATGGCGCGTCCTCCTCGGGGCTATCACTATCGCTCCGTGTACCGGGCGTTCCCATTCCAAGTTTACCTGGATCAATGGTTGATAAGGGGGCTACGACGCTTCTATAAGCGCCACAGCTTCTGCCCAATGTGTTGGTTGCGGTCCACTTGAGGCTTCGCAGGTTGAAGACGCTAATCTGCTCAATATAGTGATTGGCACTGTCTTGGCCACCGACAACGACCATTTCAGCTCCACCCTCGCCGTCGAGCTGCAATCCAATAGAGCCTTGATTAGGCAGATTCGAGGATGGGTTATGTCTTATCGCTGTCAAAGTGGCATTCGTGGAAGAGAAAACAGCGGCCGAGGGCAGGATCGTCGCGCAGTGTGCATATCGGCCCTGTGGAGCATCGGGTGTTGATATGTGCATCCATGTTTTGGTGGGAACGTCGTAGATGTGTATATCGGACATGACTACGACTTCTGGCTGTGCGTCTGCAGGAGTGCCCTGTGGTACCGCAGCGGACTGGTTTGTTTGTTGAGATGCAGGGGACATACCCCCGTAACAAACGAGCTTTGTGTCTCCGAGACCGCAGACACTGTGAAAGTACCTAGGCGGAGGCAAATCGCCTTTCGCATCAATCTTTGTCCAGTGGCGCGTAATCAGGTCAAGTTCGTATAGATCAGACGTGAGTTGAGGCCGGGTTCTAGACAACCTCCTACCTCCAAATACATAGAGCTTGTCGCCTAATATGGTAGTTGTTGCACAAACCAACGGGTGCGGCTCACGACCCGTTGTACGGTGAACATTGCACACAAGGCCTGATAGTCCAGATGTTGAGCTAGAAGGAGTACCGAGCCCTGCTGTTTGCATCAATGCAGGTGAAACTCCTAAGCCGGGTGTCCTCGCAGATGAATGAAGCGGCCGTTCTCCATCTTGACCGTCTTGTCGATGAAGGCTCGTCTGACTGGAGTTGACACTGGAATAGTTGTTGGCTGCTCCACCGCGGAAGGTATCTGGATACAACTGCGATGGCGATGGCGCTGAGGTTTGAGAGTCGATGGTGTTTGTTCGGCTCGTGTTCGGCGTCTGACGTGCCATCATCCTGGCCGAACTTAAGACCCAGGGAGGCGAAACAGGAGATTTGACGTCCCAATCCAAGGGAAGAGTAATGGGCGATGTAGAGAATCTTTGAATAGGTAAAGCCCAGTCCGGTATTACGATCTCCACATGCCGCGACCTAATGCTGGAGGAGTCGCCAACAGAACTGCGAGGCAGAGGAAAGCTCGAAAGACTGGGACGGCCACTAGATAGAACCGTAGAGGTTCTGGATGAACTAAGTCCGCAAGATGTACAAGGACTGTCAGGTGCTACGCTCGGAACATAATGTGGAATAAGAATGGGAACGTGCTTAGGCCTAAGCTTTGTTGAACAGGAAGAATGGGTGACAGCAGCAGAGGGATGCTCAGCATGAACAGGGGCGGATATCAATCCAGTGAGGCCAGACGAAACTGCCTAGAAGCCGCATGGTCAGCGTTTGCATTACGCGTGGAAGGGAACCAGGCTCTGATATGTGTACCTTGGAACGAGCACGAATATGGGAACTTGCAGCCTCGCGAGATCGTGTTCTCTGGTTCGACAAGGCGCGTTTGAGATTGAATACCCTGGGCTTTTTCCAGATAGACGACCCGTCTCCCAAAGGACCGGCTCCAACCGAAGGATAGGCTACAACTCCTAAAGGCAGCATTGTTAGTGATGAAACTCGGTGAAGACCAAAAGAGAACAGAAAGGCTCGAAAGGGGACGAGTCGTTGTTTTCAACGGCCACTTTGCATCCCAGGTGCAGACGAGGGCCCGTTGCAGGAATAGCCAGCCAAGCCATGCGTGCGATTTAGGAAGGGATACACATGATACAGATGCGGTGCGAGTGTATTGTAACACCGGCATGGCACCGCGGCTGCATCTGCACACGCTCGTGGGACAGGACTCAGGGCCGGCTGAAGCGTTTCCAAGGGAGACAAAAACATTGGGCTGGTTTCGAGTTCGCCCCCAGTGCACGCGATGGGCTGAGGTAGGCGGCAGCTATGGGCAGATGGGCATGACACGTGCTAGGGTGAGGGATGTTGGAGGGGCTGGGGGACGTGAAGAAAGAGACAGCCTTACGTCTAGGTGCGCCACGCACAGCGGGCGGAAGATGCGAAAGGAGAGCAAAGAGCGTTGGGAGCGGTACTGCAGCAGCCAACGGTGTGGAGAAAGGCAGCAGTCGTGCGTTTGGGCGCAAAGGTTCGTGGTGGGCTAAGAATGGAAGAGGCTTAGTCGGGTCTCGGCGTCGAGTTCCTGGAACCTGAGGAATGCAAGGACGTAGGCGCGGACAAAGGGCGAGAGGCGCGGTCTTCGGGCGGGCCGCAACAGCTGGCCGAGAATAGAAGTCGAGTGTCGCGCTGGGGGGGCGTGGGTGCGCGACTTGTCCGCTCCTGGAGGGATGCGGTGAGCGATGGGGCGATGGGGGAGTGGACAGTAGGCGCGCAGCAGGGGGACACGCGGCACAGAAGGATGGACAACAAACAAAAACCAGCGTCGAACCCAGCGGAGGGCAGCAGGATGCAGAAGCGTCGCACAGCTCCGTTGCCCGCAGAAGAGGTTATGTTATTCCCAAGCGCATCCGGCCTCCTGGGATGTCGTAACGCACGGCCCTGCTGGAATCGTGCGGGCGAGCAGCAGTGCCGGGATTCGGGCAAATGAGCTCCTTACATATAGGCACAAATCCACCACTCCTCACCGCGGGCGCTCATGCCCGCCATCGACGCTGGCACAGTCACGACGAGAGAGCACGCAAGCAAGGCAGCATTGGTATCATCCATTTGGCTACGGAAACCCTTCCAGTGTTCAGCCCTATCGCGTGGCCGAGCAGGGACGGACAAGCCTCGAAGCATTACCATGTTCTAGAAGGATAAACGTCCGACCCCAGCTCCCACAACCGATAAGCCCTGCCGTCGAATCTCCGCGGCGCCCACGCAAGCGCCGCAGCGCGCTGGCAATGCCTCCCCTCGGCCTGCACAAGCTTATGCGGCAGAAGTCTTTTCCTTGGGGAGCGGGGTAAACCGCAGGTAGGGCTTCACAATCTTGAAGTCTGGGAACAGTTCCTTGGCCTGCTCGTTGTTGACGCTGGGGTGGACGATGACATCGTCGCCGGGGACCCAGTTGATGGGGGTTGTTACGCGGTGCTTGTCGCCCGTCTGCAGCGAGTCGACAACGCGGAGCACCTCGGCCGTGTTGCGCCCGGTGGAGGCGGGGTAGGAGAGGATCAGACGGATGGTCTTCTTGGGGTCGATGATGAAGACAGAGCGGATGGTGAAAGCAATGCCCTTGGAATCGACGTTGGTGGTGTCCTGGTAGTCAAGCCTGCAGATGGGTGAGCACTGTGCACGTAGGAACAGGGCATGCCCGGACGCGCTTACATGTCGTAGGCGTAGGCAACCTTGCGCTCCTTGTCGCCGATGATGGGGAAGTTCAGGTTGCTTCCGCTGATCTCGTCGATGTCCTTGATCCAGCCATCGTGGCTGTCGATTGTGTTGGCCGAAAGACCAATGAGCTTGACACCGCGCTTGGTGAACTCGGGCTCGAGCTTTGCGAAGGCGCCGAGCTCGGTGGTGCAGACGGGTGTGTAGTCCTCGGGGTGGGAGAAGAGAACGACCCAGTTGTCGCCAATGAAGTCGTGGAAGTCAATGGGACCCTTGGTCGTCTCGGCCTTGAAGTTGGGGGCGATGGAGCCGAGGCGCAGAGGCTGCTGGCGCTCTTCGTTGGCCATTGTGTCTGGTGGCGGGCGTCAGTGCCGTCCAGGGTGAGGATGAGGGGTAGCGGGGTAGCAGCGCGCGAGCGGAGCTGCACTGGCTGCTGCGTACCTTGATTTGATTGAGGTTGTCGAGGGGCGTGGAGGATGCAGGTATTGTCTGCTGTATGCGGACAGAGGTGTCGGGGGTGATATGAAGGCGAGCGCTGGTAAAGAGCGCTGGAATGTGCTCGTCTCGACCCCTCTTGTATACCAACTAACAGTGGCCCAAACAGCTCGCATCTGGCATAGCGTTCTTTGGCTCCGAGCACGCAATTCTCTCTTGTGGGCAACAAAACCTTTTCTGCCACCATACTCGCCCTCTCAATCCAATCGGGGGCTCCGGTGACAGGGCGGTCAGATGCATCACGGCGAATGCGATCACTGCCGCAAGCCTCAAGCAATATTGCATGTTCCTCGGCGACCACGATTTCTCACCCTCGAAGTGATACCTTTCTTCTCTCATTCTGGAGTCCCCAGATTGGACAAGACGAGGTACAAAGACCTCCGATCTCGGACAGCCTACGCAGTGTACGCAGGCCCACTCTTTGCAGACACAGTCTGGTCTAGCAGTGCGGCAGGAGTACATCAACTTCTTTAGCCGCCACTTCAGCGACGTCTCAAGAGTACTTGGTCTACAGCATGCCGCCAAGAGCATCCCATCGGGGCCACCATTGCGTGCCCGTTGGTGCATCGGTACCATCCCTGTGCAAGCCGGAGCGTTGATTCGCACGACACCACCGCGTACCCTGTCATGAACGAGTGGAGGCCCACCAGAGCACGTGGAAGACGCCTTAGGTATCAAGCACGGGAAAGCCCGTGGATGACCTCGATAGCGTGCCCTACCATTCGCTGGCGACTGCTGGCGAATGACGGTGATGTGTTGACAATAGCACCCAGCCCACATGTTTCAAAGGCACTCCATGCCTCTCCAGAGCGATGCTAGAGACGCATAGTCGTCTGGATACACGTAGCTGATTCGAGACGAGCACCATCGCGACCCTGGATGCGTCGCGGACCCAGAGCTTTAGCGGAGATTTACCCCACCTTTTACCAATCAGACGCCTACATTCGCACTATATCAAGCAGGAGTCAAATCCAAGCTCCGGTTTTTCCACACAAGCCGTCAACCGCTTCTAATATCCGGCGGTCGACGCCCTTCTGCACTTGCTTTCGTCGTATTCCCGTCCGCACCAACCCAAACCCCGGCAATCATCCGAATCAAAGCTGCGCCGGCGATGCGCTTGCTGCTTAATCAGAGGACTATCGGAACCTAGCTGCAGTCCCACCGCTTGTGGGTCTCGTCACCATGGCAGAATATATTCCTTCGTTCCTGCATCCCGCCCTGCTCTTCGATCTGACCCAAGACATCTCGACACCAAGAGAAGACAGCCTCAAGGCGGCGCAGATGGTCGCTTCCAGACATGGCGGACCCAGAAATCGAGCTGCCTCGGCCCGAATCGACATATTCCCGCGGTGAAGCTCCGGGAATAAATGGAAACACGCCGGGCATAGACATCTATGCTCCATCCGAACCCCAACCTCCTACCGCACGAAACTCTATTGCAAAATTCGATGAAAAGAACGACAGTGAGGCTGTGCCAGAGAGCGAAGAAGAAGAAGAAGAAGAAGAAGAAGAAGAAGAACCTGGGGAGATCGTTTACCACTACCTCACTTACTCGACCGAATTGCCTCAACCAACATCAACATGCCCAACCAGAGAGGGCCAACAACCGGCCCCGGAGGCACCGAATCTCAAGAAATACGATAACCCATTCGACTGGCCCGAGACCAGGAAGAACGTGACCGTCTATTTCTCTTGCTTCATCACAGCTTTGACCGCCTTCTCTGCCGGGTCATATTCGCCTGGTGTTCAGCAAATGACTGAAGAATGGCATGTGAGCAGCGTAGCCGCCTTCGTAGGCATAACGACCTTCACCTGCGGTAAGCAGTGTCTTCTTTTAGCTTGATACCTTAAATGACCGCCGTGCTGATCGTATCCCAGGTTTCGCAGTAGCACCCATGATACTAGCGCCCTTTTCCGAGATCAATGGCCGCCGTCCTGTCTTCATCGCTTCCGGCATCCTCTTTGTCATCTGCCAACTATGTACAGGACTGACCCATTCCTATGCCGGCATGCTCGTCGTACGCTTCTTCACTGGTGTAGGCGGATCTACATTCTCCACCATGGTCGGCGGTGTCGTCTCAGACATATACCATACCGAAGACCGCAACACCCCAATGGCCCTCTTCTCCGGCGGTGCTCTCTTCGGGACTGGCTGGGGCCCTCTCGTCTGCGGCTTTATCGCGCAGAATACAACATGGCGCTGGATCTTCTACATGCAGGCCATCATGAACGGCGCCGCCGTGGCTCTGATCTGCGTTACCTTCAAGGAAACCCGCGGCAGCGTGCTCCTCAGCCGCAAAGCCAAAGCGCTCAACAAGTGGTACGCCGCGCGCGAAGAAGCCGGCTACTACACCGTCAACACACCCAGCGCAGATGGGAAGACCGCCGTGCCCCAGCGCATCCGCTGGAAAGTGAAGGAAGACGAGCTGCGCGCTAGTTTGATGAGCATGATCCGGACCTCTCTCTTCCGGCCATTCCATCTCCTTTTCACCGAGCCAGTCGTCTTCTTCTTCAGCTTGTGGGTCGCCTTCTCCTGGGCTGTGCTGTACCTCACGCTCGCCGCCATCCCGCTCGTTTTTCAGCGCAACCATGGCTTCTCCTTGCAGCAAGCCAACTCGGTCTTTGCTGCTATGTGCGTGGGCGCTATCATCTCGACATTCATCTCGATCTACCAGGAGAAGATTGCAAAGAAGTATGGGAAACTGACGAACACGCCTGAGGGACGGTTGTACTTTGCGTGCATCGAGAGCGCGTGCATGCCCATCGGGCTTTTTATGTTCGGATGGACGAGCTTCTCGGGGATCCACTGGATCGTGCCGTCCATTGCCATTGCCATCGCGACAATTGGTATCTTCAGCATATACTTGTCCACGTTCAACTACCTGGCCGATACGTACCATCGGTACGCGAGCTCAGCATTGGCTGCGCAGAGTTTCTGCAGGAACATGCTCGGTATGTTCCTTCCTCCTGCTGCATCTAGCATGCATGCAAAGCTGACTATGAACCAGGCGGTGCTTTCCCTCTCGTAACGCGTCAGATGTACAACGGCCTCACCTTTGGTGGGGCCTCCAGCCTCCTCGGCGGCATCGGCACTCTACTCACGATCGTGCCTTGGGTGCTCGTCTTCTACGGACCCAAGATCCGCCGCAGGAGCAAATTTGCGTCCGAGATTATGAACACACACGATTGATTTCTCCATTTTGGACGGCCTTCCGCATGAGTCATAGTTCTTGCAAAGAAGATTTCGTCTAGGTGCATTGTTGATCTTACGGCCACTACGCTCATATGATTCTATCCACTAAATGATACCCAGATATGGAGGACATCTGATTCAAAGCGATTGTTAGGCATAGCGTATGCATATTAGCAACGTTGGTTTCCAAATTACGACCGCGCACTTGCTCGGTAGTTAAACTGAGACGTACTACGTTCTTATCAATTATAACCATTTGCTACAATGCCTCGTCGAATGTCTGGGTGCCGTGAATCATCCTAGATGCGCAACGCAAATGCCCAAATTCGTGCTCTAAAAGCGTATTCCTGTGTCCCTGCATAAAGTGAACTTAACCCGAGTGGGATGTCCTAGGAAACAACTTTCACATTTCACGAAGGAAGCAATTATAGATAAATGGACGCAGGCATGAGAGAACAGTGAGGATGATTGTCATAGAACTATCAATATCAAAATCTCCAGAGACTGCGTGCACCCCCAAAGCGATTCTATCCGCGGCGCCTAGTCGTAGGCGCAGGGCTCTTCCCAGCCGTCTTCGCATAGCTCGGAGATCCCTTGACGGTGGAGTCGGACGAAGGCCCCTTACCTGCCGCAACATAACCCTTGTTGAGCTTCTTGCTCTCGGTCTTCTTGGAGGTCGGGCTGTTCCAGTAGACGAGCATTTGCAGCGCGAGGATGGCGTTGAGCACGAAACCCGCGATGAAGTTGTAGAGGATGAGCGGGTCAGGGACTTCCTGGAGGGTGGTGAAAATGCGGGACAGGGAGCCGAGGAGGTAGTTAATGACCTATTACCACAATATTAGCACTTGTTCATATGTCTACCGCTCAGAAGAAAGACTCACAGCGAAGGCGCTCAGCTGCCCGGTTCCACCCTGTTGATACACGGTCCAGATCTGAGGTAGCTTGCTCGCAACGCTGAGTACACCGGCACCAGCCTGAAGATATCCCAAAGCCTTCACATCGACGATGTCAGGCCTCGCGAGCGCTGTGCCCACGGCAACAAGTCCAGCAACCCATGCGCCGACACTGCCCACGCCCTTCCCTCCATACTTCAGCACGAGACTAGCAATGACCACGTTCTGCACAAGGATCAAGGCAGTCTCTCCGTAGGTGCTGAACGGGAACCCGTGGCGCACATTGTAGGCGAGGCTGATCAGGTAGCTACCGCTTTCGAGCAGGTAGGCGAGGAAGGAGATGCCGTCAGCGGACTGCGCGTTGAGGATCTTGAGGAGCTGCGGGACCTTGACGATGGAAGAGGCGGCGATGATACCGATGCCGAGACCTTTGCTGATTGCGAGCTTGAGACACTCTGGAGAGGCGAAGGGATCGATATCGACGACGAGGGTTTTGTAGCACACAGGGCCGATGAGGCCTCGGCCAGTCTCGACCAGCGGAGCCGGGAGATTGTGGGTGATCGGCTGCAGCGCTGAACGAACGGCGTCCATGTTGATGGTTGTCGACAGGTGTCTAACGATGGAGTGTAACGTTGCCAGTTGGTGGGCTTACAGTATTTCGAGTCTGTGAGTGACGCAAAGGCTTGGCGATCGGAAACGGAGCCAGGGTCCTGGCATGTACTTTCCCGCGGCGAGAAACCGCCTTTGATGGGGAAGACAAACTTGGGATGCGCCATTTTAGCAACAATTATCCTTCTTACTTGACCAGGGAAATTCTCATGTCTCCACGAACTGCAAGACTACCTAGAATAATATCTCTGGGATGGACTCAAGGCCCTTTGCAGCGGTGCGGGGGTGTGCTATATACTAAGGGAGATGATCTGGTCGACAGTAAGGAAAGTTGAGATTACCAGGCGGTGCTTTTCTTGATCATGCAGTATATGCTTTGTAATGTTGATTTTTTAATCTGAGAGGACACTGTGACGGCAAGGAAGCCGGGCAAGCTCGTCTGCAACATTTACATTGGGTGATCAGTCCTAAGCTACTGCGTATGTACACCTTCCCAAACATGCATGAGGTATCCTGTTAATGCAAAACAACGAGTGAGAATCAGACCAAAGCGCCTCCGTGCACCCTCCCATAACCAAAGGCAGCAACGCCGAATCTATGTGTTGCTTCAGATAGAAGCCAAGGATAAGTCGAGATAAGCGGGATGTAAATCAGCAATAAACAAGAGCGAGCGTGAAGAATCTCCCTTCAAACCCTGTCCTCAGCGAAGTCCAGTACTTCGCAATCGTCCTCGAAGAACCCTTCCTCTTCCTCTTCGGCGCCATCGCGTCTGGTTCGCCTACGCCTGGTAGTGACAATGACTTGCTCGACCTCGTCTTCGCCGTCCCGTCGAATGAGCTTATTCTCGATTCGTGCTGCAACGCCGGCAATCGCATCTTCATCACCCGAGTCGAAGTGCTGAGTGACAGGAGACGAGACGCGGACAGCCTCGATGTCTTCACCAAAAAGCCACGGCGTCTCGTCGTTCTCGTGGTGTAGATCTGACACGAGTTCTGGTGTTTCGTACTCGCTACTGCTCACTTGTGCATCGGTAGGTAGCTGAGCGAAAACGAAGCGTGTGACCCGGCGATCGGTGTAGAATGGCTGATATGGTGGGTTTGTTTCGATTTCCGAAAAGCTGAGAGGAGCAGGTGTTAACCCAAACTGCTTAGCGGTGGAACCTTAGGGAAGTCAGCATTTGTTTCCTGAGTCTGTACAATACTATGCAACTTACCAATCTTTCCCTTGCGAGCAGGTAGCGCTCGTGGAATCCATTCACCATGGATATCTTGAAGGTGTTCAGGCTCGTCTGGTTGGGTATACAGTTGAGCAGTGATTGAAGGCGCGAGTAACGAATCGCGGATAGAGGGGAGCACAAACTCAGAGATCTTCTTCTTCGAAACCGAGTTCTCGTTTGCAGATTTGCCTTTCCCAGTTGCAGGCCGCATTTGCACTCGATAGATGTGCAACACTCCACATGCGACTAGAGCAATATGCCCTCGACCTTTGCCAGTAAGCCATCTTACAGAATTTGCCTTAACGCCGCTAGCAGAAGAAGGTAATGCCAGCTTATTGTCGCCAGCATGACGGATAGTATTGATCTGCTTGCCGACTCCCGCAGCCACCGCTTTGCCAGATTTGGCTCCGGCAGCCGGTGTCATGCCGAGGGTTTTGAACGTAAAGCGGGAACCGTTGGTATTGCTGCCGGGTCGGATCGCATCGAGGAAAGGCTTAGCTGTGCCGTTGAATGCTTGCATGGCAGAGTTGACAGTGCCACCGCGGCCAGCTTCAATCGCTTCATCCTTTGGCGTAGTAGGGTCATTAGATTTGCGAATGCGCCTGGGAGGCGGCCATTGGAACGCCGACGCAGGCATGAGGAACATGTGCACAGTTCCCTTGTCAGTAATGACTGCCACTTTATCGATTCTTGGTGCAGACCAAACCACGTCCACCACATTCGAGACAGTCATCCGACTGAAGCGCGCAACTTGGCGGACGTGTTGACCCGTGGCTTGCTCCCTAGTCGTTCTGCGCGCTCGTCGAAAGTTCAAGCGTTTAAGATCCCAGACTTCGTAGACGTCACCTTTCTTGTTGACGGTCATCAGCATCAGACCGCCCGGGGAGAAAGAAAGGTGGCTGCAGCCCAGCGTCGCAGGAAACGTGGCGATAGGGTTCAGTGCCGTCTTGCTCTTATTTTCTTCGGCGTCATGGAGTCTTTGGAGATCGAGAATCGAGATGACGGCAGCTTCCTGTCTCGGAGCTTGATTGTGGCCATGGGTTGGTGGGAAGTACTGCTGCGAAAGATCCGCTCCATAAACATTAGCTCCGTTTGGTTGGGTCCCTTTATTCATGTAGTTCTTGTACGCCTGGAAACCCTTTTCAGCGGCCCATCTTGCACCCTTTATTGCAACCTGTGTACCTTCTTTTGTCAGGCGGTTGATGAGACTGGCTACCTCAGGTGCGTCCACAGCACAATTCACAGAAGCTTGTGGTGGGACAGTATGATGCGCCAATCCTGGAGGGCGTTCGTACTGGGCTGATGTCGAAGGCACGCCATTAACGGGGAAGTGCGCGGTTGAAGCGGGAGGGGTGAAAACCAGCCATCGTTCCGATAGCGAAACAACAGGTACACCATATATCTCCGGAGGGATCTCCTCATGGCTGCCATCAGCAGCGCTGGACGCACTGGAATGGTTTACGCGCTCTCGAGGCTGCACGGTGGTCCAGATTTTCCCAATACACCTAAAAGAATCTAGGTAGTCTTCACGTTGTGTCGAATAGGGGGCAAAAATGAAGACTTCACCGCTGGCACCGGAAGATACGGTCACGAATTTGCCTTTTGCATCGACGGAAAAGTCGCCAACGGGGGCCGGCGGTTGGAAAATCGGGCTATCGACGGATGATGTGACTGAGACAAACGGACTCTGGTAGAGCACGGCAACCTTGCATTTCTCTTTGAGAGAATACACCTCTACGGTTGTTTGGTAACTGGTGATCCTAGAGGTTGCATCTTTACCATGAGGAGAACCAGAGCGACTAGGAGAGTCGGAAGAGCCGTCGTCAATAACGGAAGGTACATCGCTTCCACTGCTACTTCTGCTGTCACCCAAGACAGGTCCATGGATAGTGAGAACTATTAGAGGTCGTATGGCAGACAAGGGATCTCTTCGGGAGGTCCATGGAAGAATCTTTGCCCCTATTACACCACCTCTTAAACCTTCCAACCGGCCCAACAGATCCATCTTACCTTTCTCCACCCTGAACACGTCAAGACCACCTTGACACCCTACCAGGAGAACGTTTTCGGCAGTTCGAGACGCTTCATCCGCCGCCATGCCAAGCGTGTCAAAGCCACAGAAGTATCCCTCTTCGCCCGCAGTGATACCCTCAGGAAGGGCATTGTTTAGTCCGAGGTCGAAGTCTGGTAGATTGTAGTAGTGCGTTTGGGGCTGATGCGGTAGTGGAGGGTTCGCAGCAAATTGCTGGGAAGTCGGTCGGCCTCCATGATGCGAAAACATGGACGCCCGACGGTCTCGCGGGTCTCTTGCTGGAGACTCTTGAGGCGAGCCGCGTAGGCGTCCGCCGAAGCTAGTATAATGGTCTGGGGTACTGCGAGGATTCATAGCCACGATGGGAGGCGAAGAAGATGCGGCAGCTTGCCCATATACGCCTCCGCGGGCATTTGGTGAGTTATGGAACTGCGGCGGCGAGCCGTGTATCGGGATACCGCCGTTACTCGGGGAAGCTTGGTTCGCAAAGAAGGGTAAGGACTTGGTCCACTCGTTGGTGTATTGAGCCGCAGACTTGGTGGTGGCACCGAGGGCCGACAGCAGCGGCGAGGTGGTCGCATTATACGAAGGGCCGGTAGGTGACGCGGAAGAGAAACGCTTCGCCGAGGGCGGTGACTTTGCTCTGTGAAGGAGTCAGCGTTCGCTCGGGCAGACAGGCAAGAAGACGCTGGAGGGGAAGACAACTCACATCTTACGCGGGTATATACGCGTAACCCTCTCGCCATTTCTATCTCCTCTTCCCAACTCATGTCGCGCGGGGTTGCGGCCGCGGGATGGGTCCACTGTCGGGTTGCGCGAGTGCTTGTGCAGGTACGTCAGGTCGGAGACGGGCGGCGTATGGTCAAGCGCGGGCTTGGGCGATGGGCTCATTCAAATAGCTGGCGAGACTCAAGAGTGCTGCTTGGAGCTCTAGCGGCGGGCTCTACGGTCTTGGTGCAAGTTGGGACGTGGTGTTGAGGTCTGAGACGGATGAGTGGTTGGGATGAGACAAAGGGCGGCTGCGTCATTCAGCGTACCAGGGCTGAGCTATCACGCGTTCAGCCGCAAGAAACCGTGGACACGATGTCCTGCCGCGAGCTCGTCTGCCTGGGCCGGGCGTGACCTGGCTTCCTGGCGTTCTCTGAGTGTGTTCGCACGCGGCGGTGGACGCGGCGAAGGCGGGGCGGTAATGCGCCTGCACAAGCTCCGAACAGGCAGTACCGAGGGTTCCGAAGGGACGTGGAAGCTGCAAAGGAATTGCAGCAAGTGTGTCTGTCGAACGAAAGCGCTTAAGTCAGTTTGCGCCCCTCACAACCTGTGTTAATGAGAGGGAGAGTATGAGTCTATCTATCTCGAGGCACGCAGCCGGTAGTCTGTCTGGGTACCCACCGCGAGGGGCACCTGCAGTGGGAGCTTCCGACACGCGCCTACCGCACGCAGCGTAGCCCCCCGCCCATTTGCCGTGCCTACGGTAGGTCCCTCCGCCAATCCAACCCCCCTCTTGGCCTCATGGCCTACAGCCGCAAGACCGCATGCTTACGTTGACTCTGAATCGACGTCGAGAATCGCCAGGAACCAGATGCGGTCCTGTGAGCATTCCAGGCGTTCGAGGGCTCCAGGCCGGCACCTGACCGAGCACTCACAAGTCACCCGCACGCTTCAGAACCTTGGAACCGATGAGATCATAGCCTATCCTGCTTCTCAGACAGACAACAAGAAGCAAGGCCTGCTCTGTCAGTTCACGTGTTGGTAGTTACACATCAACTCCGCATGTTGTGGCGGAAGCCCCCATGCGCTTTTGACCCAGAGATACATCTCGCTTCTCCTATTCCAGTATCAAATAGGCTAAAATTCCGTAGCGATGCGTTGCCATTCTCTTTCTAGTAGGCTGTCAATACTGCGTTCCTTGCAGCGGTAGCAATAGCTTTATATACGACGTCCTCGGTCGTTTACCTGCCTTTCTTTCGCGTCGCTTGGACAAACGGCTGCTGTTCTCGCCATACGTTCTTCCACGAGCTCCGGCGCCGCAAGTCGACCCACAGTCTACATTACCCGCTCAAGACCATGAAGCTCGTGCTGCAGTCCCTCGGCAGGGCATCCGTGTGTTGGCTTCTAATCGCCGTCACCGGTGTTCTCGCGCAGTACACGAATCTACCAGACGTCGCTCCAGGCGTATTCAACGTCAGTGCGCGCATCGAAATCGAGCACACCAATATCAGCGCCGCCTGGGATGCCCTCACAGACTTCCCCGCCTACCCCAAATGGAATCCTTTTGTCCGCTCCTCCATTGCCGTGGACGTCGCGAATATCTCACTTCCCAGTCAGCGCCCCGTCGAAAACACGCAGCTCATATTGCGCGTCCAGATCCCAGCGCTTCCCCTTCCAGTGAATGAGTACACTCCTGACAACCCGCTTGCTACGCAATTCTCTTATGAAAATGTCACGCATGTGCAGCCCGAGCTGGGACGTCTTGCATGGGAAGCATACCCGAACCCGATTATCACAGCGGAACGATGGCAAGCGTTGAGCGTCAACAAGCAGAACGGACGCGTGCTCTACGAGAGTCGCGAGGTGTTCAGCGGCCCAGCGGCGGCATTAACACAGCAGCTGTTGGGGGAGAAGCTGCAGACGTCGTTCGATGCGCAGGCTCAAGGCTTGA
The DNA here is from genome assembly GCA_022419385.1 of Paraconiothyrium sp. Pb-2020. NCBI lineage: Eukaryota > Fungi > Ascomycota > Dothideomycetes > Pleosporales > Didymosphaeriaceae > Paraconiothyrium > Paraconiothyrium sp. Pb-2020. The sequence continues at coordinate 3,792,442 of JAJUBI010000003.1, read as the reverse complement.
AGATGTGGTTGGAGGGAGGCTATCAGCCGTGAGAGACCTAGACCCTCGCGTCAGGAAGGCGATGAAGAGGAACGAATACACAAAAGCAACAGGTACATCATATAGGCACATGTAGGTACAGGCATGGCTATTACCATGTGTTATAGAATGCTATTGTACAAAATCGACCGGAGAACTGGTTCGGACTTGTGGACATAGCGCTCCTGCTTACACCATGTCCTGTACTGTGCACCCGGAACAACATTCGTACAACACCAGATTTTCGTCCGTCAGCTCTGCAAACACTCCTCGTAGTAGTCGAGATTTCGTTACTCGTGCGAAAGATCCGCTTTCCGCCGCAATGAGTCCATCGAGGTCGCTCGCGCACCCGCCAAACCGCGTTAGAAGCGTCGTCAGTCGCGCTTATTGTAGTGTCTTGGTACCAGGCTGGGGCTCCATGAAGCAGATTTTCGAAGGTGATTCGCGCAAAGCGGGACAACCGCTCTGGTGGAATTGTTAGGCAACATTCCTACACGGACGTAAAGTGGCCCACGTACATCCGAGAGCTCGTGAGTATAAAGGCAAAGCCATCCAAGTTTCAAGTGAACACGCACATCTCAGTACCTAACGTTTGTCTCCAAATAGCGGCTCTGTCTAGTCCTTCCAAATGCATCTGCAGCGACTCATTGAGGCCTCGACCCTTTTCCTAGCAACAAGCGTCAGAGCAGCGGCGGTGCCCCAAGCCTACCAAACAGCCGGAGACGCAGGAAATCATTGGGTAAATTTAACCTCACTGCCGTCTCCCCGACAAGAGCACGCTACGGTAGCAGTGGAAAACAACATCATTGCTGTAGTAGGAGGCGTGGAGCGCATTGGAAATGATGTATGTACTACTGTAAACACTAAGACTATCTCTAGGGTGGTTTCGCTGATCGCACGTGCTCGTTCTAGTCAGTTCAAGAGCGTATTGTTTCCACAAACCTCGTCCAGTTGTACGACATACCGTCCGGTATCTGGCGTACCGTGGCACCGCTCCCAATTGCAGTGAATCACCCCAACGCCGCGGCCGTAAACGGACGGATTTATCTTCTCGGCGGTCTCGTCAACACCCAAGAACCACCGACAGCTGAAGCCGACTGGATCGCTACTGGCAAGAGCTATGTCTATGATCTCAAGGCCAACGACTGGACCGAAGTCGCCTCGATGCCGAATGGCACGGAACGAGGAAGCTCTGTTGTGGGCGTCTACGGTGAAATGATATACATAGCCGGCGGCATGACCGTGCTTAATCTGAACTACCAAGACGCTTCGACGACCGTCACGGCATTCAACACTACATCACTGCAGTGGCAGCGCGTTCCATCGATCGCAGCGAACATCCCCGAAGGCCGTCAACACGCTGCTGGGACCGTCGTTGGAGACATACTATACGTCATTGGCGGGCGCTGGTATGAACGTACCAATGTCCGCGACACCGTCTTCTCACTCGATCTTCGAAATCAGAGCACTGGCTGGCAGACTTCTCCGGGCCATATGCCTACTGCTCGCGGTGGAGTGACCGGGGGTGCTGTTGGGGGCTCGTTCTTTGCGTTCGGTGGAGAGTGCAATCCCAACGCCACGAACGGCGTCTTCCCTCAGGCGGAAACATACGATCTAGAATCAAGAGAGTGGACAAGGCTGAACAACATGCAAGTCCCACGCCATGGTACTGCTGCGGTTGCTGTGGGCAATCGGATATATATTCCTGGAGGTGGGTTGCAACAGGATGGAGTACCAATTGAGAGGAATGGCGTTGTGTCCTTTGGTCAGGCGACGGCTCATTTCGATGCTTATGAGGTTGGCTTTTGATATGGTGTCGATGAAGACACACTATTCTGTATGAGGGGAGAGACTAAGGCCTGGGCCTGACACGAGTCCTCCGCAAATATGATGCTCTTAGTCTACTTAAGTCAACGCTCCCGTCCATAGTACACACATCTGTATTCATGAGCTTTCAATACAGCTCACTGTTAGGCCTGTCCACATCACCATCACTATGTGTCACACGTACGCCCTCAAATTGTTCGAACGATCACCGCTGGCAGACGCTTCCACGGCTGGCATGCCGTAACTGCATACTACCGCACAGGTCACCTCAGCATACATTACTTAGATCTAATTCACCCATACTCGTGATATCATGTTCTTACTATGTTAGTCGCGGAGTTCGCTTAGCGGCTAGGACTTGCTCGACATGAATCTGCTACCAGAACGACGCCCAGGTGAAGCGCTCACCGATCTAACCTTTCACTTGCCTTCGCCGCTTTTCTACGCCTTTCTCTCACCTGCTTCACCTCGTCGTCAGATCAACGCCAAGCTGGTAAGCGAGTTGCCACTGATCTGCGCACTGTATATAAAGCCCGCCTGCCCCCGCCAAAGCCTCTCCTCTTCTTCTCCACAACACCTCACTCCACAACTTCTTCTCCCTCCACAATGGGTCCCCACTTCTCATCCCTTCAATATGTACTGTCCATGTTTGCCTCAACATGAGTTACATTCACTCAAGCTCTTCGCTATGAAGTCAACCTCAGGTATCTCACCTTCACCCCAGTCGCATGTCGCGCAATTGCTGACAGCCCTAGTCGCTCCATCGCACAAGCGCCTCACATCTACTATGCTACTATGAGCACTAGCAAGAGCTGTCACTTCTCGCCCATCGTGCACTATCATGCACCTTCCACATGACCACGTTGTCACACCACCCCCACACCTGGGCACTGAACTGCTCACCTCGTGCCCGTTGCTTCTCACTGTAACGGCCACAACCATGACTCCGGCACCACACCTCCCCACTCAATACTTGAGTCGTCTCGGCTATCGCCTTAACGACATTGCAACACGCCCGTGAGCAACTCAGCACATCGACCCAGCGACAGCTCCCAGCGACTGATGCGACTTCCCCAACCGAACCGAACAGTGGAAAACACTGGGCACCGGACAGGAGATCAACAACGGATATCTCCTGGGCGCTCCCGATCTGCGGATCGGATCAGCGTTGAGCTCGATCGGCCTCAACATCAAGGAAACTGGTACAGGGTGTGGTTCGAGGCCACAGGGTCCCTTGGGCTTGGAACACGGTTGGTCAAAGAGGTGGAAGCTGCACTCTGTCCGGCGCTCTTCGGAGTCGGGTCAATGACAGAACAGCAAGGTGGCAGTTCAAAGACCAAGGGCGTTCTTGGCTCATGTTGCGGGCCGTGTGGAATCTGAGGGCCTCGTGCCTGGCCTACCCGCAACCTCTCACCCGAGACCCCCTCAGAGTTTGCTGTCGAATCGGTGTTTGGGTTTTCGGGCCGTGTGGGATCTGAAGGCTTCATGCCTAGTCTACCTGCATTCTGCAAGACTTTCGGCTGTTTGGTATCATCTTGGAGCCTTTGAAGTTGAAACAAAGACGGTGTTTGGTCACATTGGTGGTTGTTTGGGTTCTCAGATGTCGGAGGCTTCGTGCCTACATGGAGGTCAGAATTTTGTCTGGTGTTCAAGTTTGTATGGAATGGGAGTGTCAGTGTTCAGGCAGGACGCCGCTGTTAAAGACAAACAGGTCTTGGTGGTGGAAGGTACAAAATCAAAGCTGATGTCATCCTCTCATTCCACCAATGTACAACTCTTCTCTTCTTTGTAAAATGACTTGCCTCGCCCGTGACATAGATGAAGCGAGTTCCTATACGTCAAGGAATGCCGGCATGCCATATACATTGCCTCATCAGACACCTCGATACCCTGCATTACCTTAGCACGAGCGATATAGTACGCACACTCCTGACATAGTACTGTACTTGGTCAGAGATAGCGTTTTCTTTAAGGAGGCCTCTGAAAGACTAAGCTCTCGCGAACCTGTCGTCGAAAGAGGGTTTCTGGACCCTGGAACAACTAGTGTCCGGCGATGCGGGTCACGCTCACAGGTGCTTCCTCCAAAATGCCTGTGTAATAGCACCACGTCATATATACTGACTTCGATGTACCTCATATGTAGACGACACGATGCCAATGAGCATGGTGTTGCGATCATAGTGAATTGTGGGCATATCGCGCTTTCAAGTTCATTCATTGATGTGGCTGGCCTAACAGCGCGCCGTGGGTATTTCGCTCTCTAACTAATTAACAAAGTATAAAACAGATACAGAGCTTCGAAGCAGTGTGTCGTAAATCGTAACCGTACAGTAGTCCTAGTCCTCCCTTCGTAGTGATGCAGATCCTCCTTTAGATATGCAGCAGATGCGCTCCCGTCAGATTCGTTTCATATTCACAGTAAAGATATTCCATATGTATGTAATGTTTTGCTCGCTTGCTAGCTAGCTTACAGCTCCCGAGAGATGATCGACGACTTGCTATCGTTCAAACGTAGGATCGCGAACGGTGGCTGTGGTGCGAGCGGCGGGGAGAGCGCGAATGGTGGCGCGAGCCGCGGTAGTGGTGAGTCTCACGCTTGACAACAACGCGGTCGTGGCTGTCGTGATGGCGATGGACGAGGAGGGCCAGCACGCAGGTAAAGAAGAAAAAGATGCAGTTCCTAGTTACTGTTAGCTCCAAATCTGGGTCCTAGGATCCTCCGCTGTACTTACATGATCCCAAAAGCCCAGGAGGCCTTTAGCATGGCGCATTGCCTGTTCACATTGAGGGTGGGAAACGTGCCCGTGACAGACCAGCCAAAGGCGCTGATTCCGTGCGTATCTCCCCGAGTCCAGTTGGAGCAATCCGCATCGCTGATGCGGCGCAGCTCGTAGACAGCGCCAATAAAGGCACCGACGAAGAGGAGGTCGACGAAGGCGACGAAGCCTGCCGAGTGCCGGGCAGTCCGGTAGAGGAACAATGTTCCTATAGTCCATGCGACAGCTAACGTCGACACTATGAACAGTACCAGTATATCGGTCGGAGTGCGCAGAAGCTGACTGTCGAACCAATGAACGAACCAAGCCTGATTCTAGGTCAGTCATGAACCAAAAGTATTACCATACGGTCTTCTTACCAACATTCCCATGGTCGGGATGAGGGTGATGATCTCCATGATCCTCCAGAAGATGAACGAGATGCCCGAGAACGACATGATGATGACTATGGCCTATAGCAAAAGTGCAAGATGGAGTAGAAGGTAGGCAACAGCAACAGCTTCGACTGGTACAATCAGGCGGGAAGCTGCAATGCGAGCCCAATGGGAACTAGCAGACGCTGGCTGACGACTTGCGCAATATGAGAGGATAAGGCAGAAGGTACGCGACAGGTACAAAACGCGGAACCAGACGGGCTTTATTGCTGCAGCTAAGAGTAAAGCTCGTGGCACGCAGAGTGACGTAAAAAGTTGGTGCGCTGGAAACTTGCTGTTCCATTAAATACACCATGGGAGGGCCTGCCTGCATGGCGGGGAAGGTGGCTGGAACATAATCCTGTGGCTGGGCTCATGTCGCATCTTCCAAGGCGTTGCAGAGAAGACACGGGACAAATCAAGATATTGGTGTAAAGGTGTTTATTACGGTCCGACAATCCAAGACGGTGCGGCAGGTGGCAACTATCGCAATGTGGTTGTTCGTGGTTTTCGAGGTTTGCTGGGCTGCGAGGCCGGCACCCACCCGGCAGGGACCCACACACGCCCAACCTTGGAAACGTCCAGATCACCCCTACGAGCTTCCATGGCAACAAACACGGCGGCCCGTCTTGCGATCCTTGGACGTTCGAATCGATCGACATGTATATGAGGGTTTGCGGCATGGCGTGGTACCCAATGTCTGGTTCACACCCGTTCATTGACCCCCGGCCCGCGCTGGAAGCCTCGCTTGCCATGGGGAACACGTGATGGGCTGCCACCCGTGGCCCCAGCCATTGCACTCTCCTGGAACACGCAACAAAAGTACATGAGTCTGCTGCGCCGTGCGAGTACTGCAACAATATACCATGTCCAATCTCCGATCGCGAGCATGGCCTGCTTCTGGCTGCCTTCCATCGCCTCCTGCAGCGCTGACGCCCCGTACTCAATTCATACAGGCCTTATCTCTAGCACGGCTGTACCGCCGCCAGCCCGTCTGCTCTTGCTCGTGTCATTTCGCGAGGGACCCAACGACTCTACCATTGGGTCACCTCCTTGTTCGTAGACAGGCATCTGCCTCGCTTCCATGGTGGCTCCGACTGTGCCCCAAAGCGTTTGTTTGACCGAGCATCCAGCCCGCGACCGAGCGTGGAGCATGCAGGGGTCCTTATCGGGACTGCAACTCCTCCGCATATGCCGCATCTGCCATACCTAATATAGCAACCTGTTCACCTATCGTACCTGATCCGCGGGACCGTAAGGGCCTTCGCGAAGCCCAATATATTGAGGATACCCTATCTCATGCGACAACATACCTTTCGCGTCTCCCTCCGCAGTAAAAGGCTAGCCGAACGCTTCAGCTCCTTCACTTTGGCGCGTCCTACTTCTCTTTCCTTCTGATTAGCCGCACCCTCGGATGAGCCCATGGGAAGCTCTGTGAAATATTCTTTCTGCACGCCTTCCTCCCCTGCCACTCTCACTGCGCTTTGCAATTCCTCTTGATGTGACCTTCTCACCTTTCCTACCAGAGTCGAGGTTTCTCGAGGTCAGACGAGCTCTACCACAATGTCAGCAAGAGGCGCACGAAGTCGGAAAGCGGTTGTCAAAGATATTGAAAAGAAGGAAAAGAAGGCTGCACAGAAAGGCAAAGCGCCTGAGCCAATCCGCAGACCTGGCGATGCCTTTGCGGAATGGAATTCGGCCGGCACGCGAAGTACTATATCGACAGGTGGCATGCCAACAAGGCAGCTTACCGTCTCGACATCTCGAAGCAGCTCCACGAACGACAATGGCAGCAGGCCGCCTCTGCGAGTCACTGCCTCCCATTCGTCCTCAGATCCTCACCGTTCAAGGACCGCAGCTGGCCGTCCCGAATCTATATCCGATACTTCGTCCACGGGCAAAGAGAAATCCAAGTACCAAGCCAATGGTAAAGACACGAAGGCACCTCGGGGACGAGGGGGTGAGTGTCCCTTATAAAGCCTCGTACGTGCAACACAAACTAATCCTAAACCATTGCTACAGGCGGCGTCCCTATGAAGAAAGCTTCTACACCTGCGCCGCCTCTCTTCAGAGCCGAGTCAAGACTTAACTATCCCAGCGACCCCGACCAGAAAAGTTGGATGAATTTTCGAGTATGGCAGGGTGGCAACGAAGGCATGAGACCTTACGGTGGTTTCGACTTTGTGAGCAATGTGTTGATTCGTCGGATACTTTGTAACTGACTGCAGCAGGATGAGGACTTGCAAGACGGAAATGTTCTGATCTATTTCAAAGAAGAGCAGATGGACGAGGATCGTCCGCTACCACAGATTAGAGCCGAGCTGGATGTGCTCGAAAACTGTGGTTCCACTTGGTTGAATAACGCTTTACTTTACGGACGCATCGACCACGACGACGAATGGACGCTTGAAGATAATGCGGAGTCGTCCCGACAATCATTTACTCCTTATTTCCCGCTACCGCCAGGCCAGCGACACATGCTGGCTCCCGTTTCCCCGGGTGGCATGTCGTCTCCCCCGCCTTTCAACATCAACCAGACTTACTATGGGGTTCCGGGATATGCCAATGATTCGAGGGCCCAATATTACCCAGACCACACTCGTCCGGACGCCATGTCACCGCCTCCATCGTTTCAAGCCTCGCAGCAACAACGAGCCACACATGAATTATGGTTTACAGCGCCAGGCCACTTGAAGACGCCACAAGCGCAACGGCTGCACCACGTCGCAGTTCGAAATTTCATCGCTATACTACATGATAAGCCCATTGTAGGGGCCGATCTGTTCGAGATGTTGAATACGCTTCAGCCTGAGATTCAGGTCATGTATGATCTTGACCACAACGAGCATTCGAAACCCACGTCACGCGAGCGCAGCGTCCAAATTATTACGAATTATTTGGCGCAGCACAAGCTAGACGACGTTAGAAACGGCATCAAGCTAGCTATCAGCCTGCTCACCTGGGCGGAACAAGACAACGTACGATGGCGTCAAGGATATCTGGAAAGCTTTGTTCATCTTGCCGGCATCTTGAACCCGCAGGTAGAGGAGCATCCAGATTTCAAGAGACTGTCCATTGCCACAAGGAGAAACTTAGGGATTGCATCCAAGTCGCTGCAACTGCGAGTGATGGAGGCTGAAGAGAGGCTGGGCACGTTCGACTTTGACGATGTATGGCCGAATGTTGCAAAAGCTGCCGGTACGTGACTTTGTCTTTACGTATGCTAACTTACTGACTGATTTGTGATCAGGCACGCCTGTGTATCAGAGCTATCAGGCTTTTCGACAGTTCTTGATCAACTATCTCACCAAGATCTACGGCAACTGGCCACCAAGTCAAGGCCAGACATGGCTCAACCGGAAGGTTGCACTTGACTTACAACGAGATTTCGGCATGCTCTACGACTACCTCGTTAACCGAGACGTGGTTTGGGACGTGCGGGAAGAACGGCCCGGGAACAAGTGGCAGATGGCGAACCTGAGAACTGAGGATTTCAGAGCAAACCTACCCGAGCTAGCGCTCGCGGACGTCCTGGTGACTTGGGACAACAAGCACGGGTACTCCCACATCCCTCATGCGTATCCGTTACTGCCGCGGGATGTACCACAGACAAGAATGGCACAAAAAAAAGGTCTTTTTGGTGGTCTAAAGAAGAGCAAGATAGATACGACGAAGGACGCTAAGACGCATCTACAGCTGTCGATCGTATTCAGCGATGCTACGAACATCGAAAAGCTGGACTCCTCATTCAGCGGCAACGTTCTCATCGATAGTTTTGAGCAGTTTGAACTCGGTGCAGACCTCAAGGCTACGACGCCGCGGGAAGCACGCCTCGGACGCTGGGTGCTTCTGTATGGGGTTCTTCAAGTTCTTTCGACTCTATCCGTCGACGTGCAATCCCTCAAACATACCGACGGCGTGCGCTACTTCCTCTGCACCGACCTCAAACGATGCCCAGAATGGGTGACGAATGGCCAAACTGAGCTGCTCGAAGCCTCTCAGCAGCGTTCATGGTGTTGGCAACGCCCTTGGGACCCAACACCCATCAGAGGCCAGCCTGCCGAGTTGGAAGCCAGCACTCCTCCCCCCACAGAAGAACTAGATAGCACCACGCTTGACGGTGCCACCATGATGAACAACGAGATACGTCGTCTCGGCGAGAAGATAGACAACATAGGTATTGGACGCGCCGAAAGTCGCTCTGCTACTGAGCGCAACCTCGCAGAACGCCGCGAGAACCAGAAGATGATGCAAAGAGAGTTTGCAAGTCAGAAAATGGAACAGAGCTACAGGGACCAAAGCTACAGGCTCACGGAGAACGATTACGTTACGAGGCCTCAGGTGCCAAATCGAAGTCCGCTGAGAAGTCCCGGTGGCACTATCCTCGAGGTCCCTCGCTATCAAGGAAGGGACCGCATCCCCAGCAACGCTCAAGAGTACCCGGCGAGCCCTCAAGACTATCCTGTGAGGGCATCTTCTAGGAATCAAGGAGAAAGTTTTCCCTATGATGAAGAGCGCCGTGGTTGGCGATGAGTGACGATCTGCACGATCGTCGAATATTGTCTTCGTATTTATGCTCGATACCCTTCGGACAGTGTTTTCAAGATGGCGTTGCAGGAATCAAAAGTTGCGAGGGATCTCATGAAGCTAGTTATGCGCAAAGCACGCTCAGAAGGACTATAATCAAACTTCAACTCGTGAAACGCTGTACTGAATATGCATAGCTAGTATAATGCAGGGTGGACATTCGTAGCTGAGAGTATGTGTTACAGGGTCTCCATTGACCGAATCCAGAGCGCCTTTGATGCGATTTCCTACATATGATACACTTCTTCTGTCTTTAAACAATTATCCAGTGTCCCAGTATCGCTCCTTATCCGTATGTACATGTCGACCTCTTCGGTATATCTATCCGACCAGCCACGTCTTCGAAACCGCATCGCCCGTATCTCGCAATCTCTATCCCTGCCTGCACACCCCAGATGTTAGCCAATGTCCAAATTTCGCACACCACACTATGCTCTGCACCATCTCCACCTAGGTTCAATTCTAAACCCTCCCTCCTTGTTTCTTCAAAGAGAACTTGTACATACCTCTGCTTATGTTTCGGGTTCTTGCTGCAAATAATATACACGTACTTCCCTTTCTTCCTTCTCACGCTTTTGCACCCGTCGCACAGCTTCTTGACCGACGACCGCACCTTCATGCCTCTTGTTTGTTGCTGTATCCGAAGACCATTCAATCGAGATGCCAAGCTAGTGATTGCGGAGGGAGTGGGAGTGTGTGGACATGGTCGGGCGGCGGGTATGTGGATTGCGCGGGAAATCGTGGGAAGGCGGGCGGGTGTCGTGAGGAGGGTACGGCGCAGAGGAACGAGTAAGGTTCGTGCGAGCATAGTTGCGGCGGTACGATCCTGGTCCTGAAAAAGGTATGTTGGGCGCGCGGGGGCGCAATTGGTGGTATGATGGCTGTGGTGATGGGCGTGCTTGCGGAGGATGCTCGGTCTGGAAAATCGGGGCGCACGGGCCATGACGCGTGATGGCAGTGGTCCCTTCCTCGAAGTCGGCGGCGCGAAGATGTCACCATGACCTCTATGCATTCACAGTTTTAATCGGACTAGCTCCATGAAATTCACAAAGCGTATTTGATCCCGTGTCTGTATAGTCATGATAGATATCATCCACACGCTCATGCAATGCCACGCCATGCTTCGGTTTCCATGCCTTAGACCTTAAAAATAGATAACCCTTTTTCGCACTCCAGATGCTTGTCCACGACCGTATAAATTTTCCACCATCCAGTACTAGTCTTCCCTACAACATGACCAATCCAACTCCACCCATGGTCTTCGTGCTAGGCCTGCTCTGTTGATCGATGCCACCACCCAGAGGTGCGGCGCGGTAGTTGTAGAGGTAGTAGTGCAGATTGCCGTCACCGGCACCAAACTTCTGTTCTTCGAGGAAGAGTGGGTTGTCGAGGAGAGTGAGTGCATTGAAGACGTCGAAGTCGGCCTATGCACGTTAGGTATGGGCATGACTTGTCAGGCGAGAATAGGTAGCTTACCTGCTTCGCAAGGATCAAAGCATCCTTGACGAGCTCATTAAGTCGCTGCTTCAGGACATTCTGGTCATTGCCGAACGCCTTCTCCGTGGCGTAGTAGAAGAGATACGCTGCCTTGATCAGGTTGTGCTTCTTGTGCCCAATGACCGTACTCTCGAGGTTGTAGAACGAGAAGAAGTCGGTGATTTTCTTCGTCTCGGGGTCCTCGACGACATATGCCCATACAACCTGCTCTTTCGCACCCTTCTGGTTGAACATCCAGTGCTCAAATTCTTCCTTGGTGAACTCCTGCGCCATGTCCATGCGCTTGAGGTATCGCTGGAGCAGGTCTAGTACGACATCAGTATCCTCAGGTTTAAGTTCGCGAACGCCGGGTTGAAAAGGCTTCTCTGGCAGCTTGTATCGGACGACTTGGCGCTGCTTTGTGCTGTTGTGCGGTAGGGGCGAGAAGCCAACGTCGTGTAGCTTCTCCCATTCAAGGGCGCGGTGGTAGTAACGACACGTTGAGACTGGAGTAGGAAGGAGAGAACCGACGGTATACACAGCCTGGAAAATGCCATTGACATAGCATCGTCGCGTAATCTCCTTGATGAGCACTGGTGTGAGACGTTTTGATCGCAGCTTCTTGTGGACGCAAAGGAAATTGATCTCCGAGGAATTGAGAACCTTGTCGCGCACGCGCAGCTGCAAGGGAATACCGGAAATGAAGGCAACAAGCTTGCCAGATTTCTCGGCACGTACGCCAACGTGCCACTCCTTCTTCCAGCCAGGTGCTTTCAGAGCCCTAAAGCGATAATCAGCACGAGCCCGAACTGCAGAAGATGAAGGAACGTACCAGTTCAGGAAGGAAGGAGAGTACCGAAACCTAAACATGGCCTCGTTGTCCTCGACATAATGGTTTGACAGCAGTTCGTAGACCTCCTCCAGCTCCTTCTCGTCCTCCAGGTCCATTGTCACCCACTTGAAGCCTGGGTACATCTCGCTCGGTTCCTTGGGAACTCGCGCGATGTCAATATCCTTTATCGGACCGTCCACGATCTTGTCCTTGCCCGCCATCATCTCGTCGAAGCTCGGCACCGGCTGTGTCTTCCAGAACTGGTGGCTACCCATGTCCTTCACGTTCTTCGCCTGCGGCGCGAGACCCGTAAGCATCTCGTTCATGCTTAGCTTCTTGAGCATATCCTCTAAGCTCTGGTTGCCCTTGTTCGCAAGTAATTGGTTCTTCAGAGCGGGGTTCGCGTCCAGCAGCGTGCTTAGCTGGTCTTTGCTGAGGTGTGCTCCAGCGGTAGGTGCATCTGTGGACTCGATCGCGGGCGCCTTGCCCTTGCCACTGAGAGCATCCTTGATTTTCCGCTTCCGGCTCTTCTTCTTCTTCTCTGTCGCGCCCGTAGCTCCATCTATTATTTCCTCCTCTTCGCTCTCATCGGCGGACTCGACGTGCGCATCTTGTGCGCTCGACTCGGCGACAGCCTCGGCGGCTGCTTTGGCGGTCGCATCGGGGTCTGAGATCTTAGAAGTCTCCTGCGGCATGGCTCAAAATTGGGGCTTTGTTCGAGGTTGAGTGGTGCGCAAAGAGGACGTGGTGTGTTTGTACCCTACCGCGCGAGTTATGGTGGGGCTAGAACGAGGGGCGGGCGCAACTGAAGTCCGCACGCACGCACCCTCTTCGTCTCTTACCTGTACTATGCACGTCTCCCCTCGGCCCAAGACTCTCCATTGCACTATGGCAACGGTGTGTTGTGGATGCGAAGCTTAATCCGCGATTCGGTCAGCTGCTGTAGTACATTTTGGTCGGTCACTGCATCGTCCAGAATATCGGAGATGTATTGAACGGATTCAATCAATCCAGCAGATATACTCCGCCAGTGGAAATCATATAGATATTCAGAAGACGCGCTAACAGTCGTACAGACCCTTCAACTCCCCTCTCGTGGGTGCATAGCCACAGGCGAGTGATCTCTAGTTCCATCATCATCACCAGTAATGTGCTCAACCATGGCGTCGCCGAGTGAACGCACGCTGCCACGTGTGGACACACTTCCTTCGGACGGAGCATTGCTTCCCATCTCATATCTCTCTTCGCCAAACCCCCTTTCTTGAGCCATGTGTACCACCGGTGCACTCCCCATTTCTACGGGGCTTTGCAGATGCGCGTATGTTATCTTTGCCTCTGGACTGAGCTCAAGCGCTTGGTATGTCTCTTCCGGCGAAGTGTGTCTCTTCCGTCGCTTTGCGAAGAAGAACCACGCACCAATCACAGCGATTAGCACCAAGGCAGCGCCTACAGCAATACCCGCTATTGCACCCGAGCCGAGCGAGGAAGACGACGGAGCCGTTGCAGTATGTGTCGCTGTCGACGTTGAGGTCGATGTCGATTTCGATGTCGGACTTGCCGTTGATGCTGGAGTAAACAGAGACAACGACGCACTCGAGGAAGCAGCGACCTACGCACACGTTAGGTACAAGCATGCGTATTGCCAACAACCGCGAAACATGCCTCAAAGTTTGCCACGTCTTGATACGAGTTATCGACGCCCGGACTCCCCGCTTGTCTATTGATTTCGATGTCCCACACGGTTCCTTCGCTACTACTCTGCATTCCCGGTTGCCCACCGTCTCCTGTCAAAGCAAGGAAACTTGTGTTACCTAGGAGAGCATTGCTGATCTTGTATCCATATCCACCATTACCGTCATCGACCTGGGCGAAGGTCCACTGTTGACCCAGCTCACCACTTCTCTTCGCTAGCTTCGGCAGCGCTCCGACATTGCCTTTGTCATCCTTTGCAAGGCCTAATTGATACTCGGTCCATGATGACACGACTGAAGTCGCATACGGGCGGATGAACCAGCGTCCTTGCTGGTAGTATACCTGCCAGTTCTCCGAGGAAGAAGTATTAAATGGGCCCATGTCAACGTTACCATCACTGTCTGTGATGTAAAGAGTTTCGTCCGGACGGATCTTATGGTGGAATCTGTAGTATGAGTGCGGATCGAAATAGTCGGTTACGCCCCGTTTTCCAAGCTGTTTGGAGCTCATCGTCTGGCGATGTTCACACCCGCGAAAGGAATCCTGAAGCATGTTGTTAGTGGGATTTGTCGGCGATTGGCAAGTACCCATGTCCTCAACGTTGCAGGTCCACTGATACAGCTGTCGGTTCCAGTCGAGTACAAACTACCACTTTATCTTGGATGCTTTTGCGCAGGGCAGCAGGCAGCTGTCTGGGAGGCGTACATGTTCCACGCGGCGCCGGCCGGCAACGCATAACGTGAAGTAGTCATGGGGGCTTACACATAGGGGCTACAGGGCTTCAACATGGGGGCCAACTTGAACAAATCCTTCCGGACGAACTCAAGATGGCTGTGTCGTAGGCCACAAGTATTGTCCGATGTTGATTCGTCGTCGCACACATGCGACAGACCAATTCTTGCCAAGACCCTGAAACGCGTTCTTCTCATCGCGTCCGTCACTTCTTAATACAAACACCCGGTAGTACCATGATGCGCGTCTAGCAACGTTCAAAAACAACGAAACTCTCATTCCAGTTGCCACATCCGCCACTATGGGCTTGTGCATTTGAATGACCGGCGGCCAGCCGCATGAGAGGCTGGTTTCGAGTTCTAGTATAACGAATGTAGCATATCGATCACACAATCACCGAATTGATACACTCCACCAGCCGACGATACCCTGAGCCTGTCAGCCAAACTCGATGCTTGCGCAGCAGCTTTTGCTCAAAGCATCAGATCCGAATGCCTACCCGTTGACACGCACATTCTTCATACCAGTCCCTGCAAAGAACCTGAAGATATCGTATGGCAATAACTCGTTTGGCAAGTAGCATCACTGCAACTGTGTGGCATGTTCGCCGCTTGTTAAATGCGTGCCAAATACAGCGTGTGTACGGCTGCCAATACGTGGCTTCTCCCAACAACACGCGATAACCCATGAGGACATTTTGGAATGAATGATGCAACTGGTGCAAGCGGTGCTAGTTGGTTTGCACGCTCCATGACCAAATGAATGCCTGGTGCCATGTTGCGATCTTCAAGCGAGAATCTTCTCTGCAGCATATCTTGGCCCGCTAACGTGTTCCTTGACCTGCGCTCCCGTAGCTCTAAGTCAAGCTTTTGAACCAAGAGCACTTCGTTCTAAGCATCTCGAACATCGCGCACCAAGCGCTTCGCCCTCAGCGCATCACACAACGAGCGATTTCAGAATGTGAGCCGATATCTGTTTCGAATGTCCTGGTTTCATGTCTCTGGAGCCACCGAGCATACGGCCATTCGAGGCCTCGCATCGACAACCTTCAGCAGCCGAGCCAAATTGCCAAGGTCGCCAATCAGCGGGCGGTACAAGCGCGAATTCGCAATACTGCGGCATAATTGCGTGAGCAACCACGGAGCTACCCCAGCAGACTAGCTGTCTGGGTTTACAGAGGGCTAGTCAGTATAGTCTCCATAACCTGTCAATGTCCAAATTGGTCTTCATCATCGTCCTTCAAACATTACGATCAATACCAGCCGACTTTTCCTGGCGACTTTGTAGCGTTCCTGGAAACCGAAATGACTTCAAGAGGAACATTTTCATCCAATCATTCGGCTCGGTCTCCCATGCAGAGCCCAGGCAACGCCATCTTCTCGTCGCTCCGATGCCCAGCTTTGACAAGCTCTTGGAATCTTTCACGCGGAGAAATGAGACCTTCATCGAACCATCACGCAATAGCCCAGCACCCTTCTTTTGGTTCCAAATAAGTTAGGATGCTCGTAATGACCAAGAGCTGAGAGGCTTTAAGGGCGCTGCACACGGCAGAAAAAGCATCTTCGTCACAGCGCGGGCCAATTGAGCAATTGTTATACACAAAATATTCCACCGAGTGATATATCTCGCCAAGCTATGAGTGCCCGGAGGTAGATCCCGCTGAGGTGGTTGCCGCTGGCCTGCAGACGCTACTTCACTGGTTCGCATCTGGACATCCACTTGACATCTGCGTATCTTGTTCCCACAGTTACCCACATCCTAGCTCTGGCGCATGGTGGGATTCTATCTCAGGATTCGTATATATACAAGGCGCTCCGAGTCTGTGACATAGCACCCTCACAGCTTGCGACTACCATGGCAAGCAATTCGGCCAGCCGTAGCGTGGCCAAGGTGCTTGGAATCAATGTCGACTACCGCAAAGAAGAGCCTCTTCATTCTTCGGATGCTTCTATTTCTTCTGTAGAGACTTGTGAGCATGTCTTCTCGGGTCGAATCACGTATGCTAATGCGATGCAGATGTCGAGAAGGAACCCACCGCTTTCGAATATGTCTCTCAGTTCAAGCCTTCGCTCCCGGCCTTTCAGCGATACCTCCGCAGTTTGTTTCCTTTCTGGAATTGGATTTTTCATTACAACGCGACATGGCTCTTGGGTGATGTTATTGCTGGTAAGTAAGACCGCGACAGTCTGTCCAATTTGATGCATCGTCCATATGTTGGGGTCGAATCAGTCAATAATCCACAATCAAAGCATTACCTCTACTGACTATGTTCAGGTGTGACTGTGGGTTTCGTTGTCATACCTCAAGGCATGGCTTACGCGATATTGGCCCAACTGCCGCCTGAATATGGCCTCTATACTTCGTTCGTCGGGTTTCTGCTTTACTGGGCTTTCGCAACATCCAAAGACATAACAATTGGTGTAAGTCTCTCTAAGTCTCGATCGAACACTACTCATGCGTCCCAGACTGTTGCCGTCATGTCGACCATCGTTGGGAACATTGTTATCCGAGTGCAAGAGACAAATCCTGATCTTGCCGCCGAAACCATTGCAAGAGCCCTCGCTGTTATCGCTGGAGCCGTACTTCTCTTCATTGGCTTAACTCGATTTGGCCGCATAGTCGAGCTGATTCCTTTGGTCGCCATCACTTCTTTCATGACAGGTGCTGCTATTAGCATTGGGGCTGGACAAGTCCCTCCTCTCATGGGCATCACAGGCGTCAATACCCGTGGTCCGACGTATCTGGTTATCATCGATACCCTCAAAGGACTCCCAAGAACCAAGCTTGATGCAGCAATAGGGCTGTCAGCTTTAACGATGCTCTATGGGATACGGATATTCTGCAGCTGGATGACGAAGAAACAGCCGCACCGAAAGAAGCTTTGGTTCTTTATCAGTACCTTGCGAATGGCCTTCGTAATCCTGTTGTACATTCTGATCAGCTGGCTCGCTAACCGCAACGTCAAAGGGGATGCGAAGAAAGCCAAATTCAAGATCTTGGGCAAAGTACCTAGAGGTGAGATATCGTGCTCCGCTATTGACCTTACTTGCTGACATTGACAGGATTTCAACATGCTGGAGCCCCGACGATCAATAAGGAAGTACTAACCGCCGTTGCTCCTGATCTTCCCGTTACTATAATCGTGTTGATCCTGGAACACATCGCGATCTCGAAGAGTTTCGGTAGGATCAATAACTATGTGATAAACCCATCACAAGAGCTTGTTGCTGTTGGTTTCACAAACTTGCTTGGACCGTTCCTGGTAAGCACAATGCCTTTTGATCATATGACTTCGAGGCTGATCGGTTGTAGGGCGCCTACCCAGCTACAGGCTCGTTCTCGCGCACGGCTATCAAATCAAAAGCAGGTGTCCGCACGCCTTTGGCCGGTATCTTTACGGCCGTCATCGTCTTGCTGGCTATATACGCGCTCACTGCTGTCTTCTTCTACATCCCTAGCGCAGGGCTTTCTGCTGTCATCATACACGCGGTCGGCGATCTTATCACGCCCCCTAACGTCGTCTATCAGTTCTGGGAGACTTCGCCACTGGAGGTTATTATCTTTTTCGCTGGTGTCTTCGTGACCGTCTTCACCAACATTGAGAACGGCATATACGTCACGATCGCCGCGTCATTTGCTCTCCTGTTCTGGCGACAGTTGTTCACGCATGGTGTTGTGCTTGGAAAGGTACGAATCTACCGTGCCACGCCCGATGCCATCGCCAACAAGGATACCGACGTCTCAAGCCCAGGCGTCCGCGAGGCGTACCTGCCCATCAATCACAAAGATGGCAGCAATCCTCAAATTGAGCCTGAGTCACCGTATCCCGGCATAGTCATCTTCCGATTTACGGAGGCCTTTTCGTATCTTAATCAACAAGGCTACATGGACGAGCTGGTCGCCCAGGCTCAGCAAATTGCGCGGCCCGGAATCCTCGATCGGTACTCCAAGCTGGGTGACAGGCCTTGGAACGATCCTGGACCGCGCCGTGGCCAACAAATCAATACAGACGACAATCGACCTTTGTTGCGCGCTGTCATTCTAGACTTTTCAGCTGTGAACCACGTCGACGTGACATCGGTGCAGGGACTCATCGACGTCCGCAACCAGCTCGACAGGTACGCGCACCCCGAGCCCGTCGAGTGGCACTTCGCCTCCATCAACAGCCGCTGGACGAAGCGCGCCCTCACCACGGCTGGCTTCGGTTACGTTGACTCCGAGCGCTTCAATGCCCGTCGCTCGCAACACTGGAACCCCGTGTACAGTTTCGCATCGCTGGATGTGTCGAAGCCATCCCCGGCGCGCGATCCCAAGCATCCAGATGTTGAGGCTGCAGACCAGGTCGGGCAAACGGGGAGGCAAACGGGCTTCCCTGGGAAATTCAGCACGGTGCATGGACAGAACCGGCCATTCTTCCATGTGGATGTGCCGGCCGCGGTGGAAAGCGCGATTGCGGGCGCAGAGGGGAGGTTGGCGGTTGTGGACTCGGAGACTACCAGCGAGGAAGGCGCACGTGGGAAGACGGAGTGAGAAATGCTGGTACGGTAATGTGTTTTCTATAGGGTTGTTGTAATATCAAATCGCACTCTTTTTTTATATCCGGGATTTGCGCGTGGCGAGGTGGTTTGGTAGCGACTGCTGAAGCTTCCATCGGTAGAGCTTGAGGGTTGAGGACCATACCCACAGTTAGGCTGCAACCTGTTGCCCATAGAACGATTTTTCGTGTATCGTCTGTTGGTGGATGTTGTTTATCATGGGTTGACTTGAGAGTTTGCATACGGGCTTGCCGTTGTTTAGGTTGTCAACCTTGCGGACGCCGTCGAAGCCGATCTTCTGTCTTGACATTAACACAGTGTGGATAAAAAAAGCCAGATTCCTGAGTGGTTATCTCTGGGCGAGTTTGGGACCAGCCTTGGGTCAAAGCTCACGCGTTCACCGTTGTCTCAGTTGCTGTGCCTGCAGTTGTATTGTACTGTTTGTACAATATGGCCAAAGACAGTTCCAAATCACCCCACGCACTTCCCCAAGGTTCGTCAAAGACCTCGACGTCACCCCCTTCTACGCGTACTGGCCGCATTTGCACATCCGCCTCTACAAAATAACACAGCTGGAGCTTCTACTCTCAACCTCCACCCACGGTCCCTGAGCCTGCTCAGACTGAGGGACAACAGCAGGCCTCCAGTTGCTCAGCTTATACTTACTCTTGGTTTGGGCACAATCCTTCAGTTTCCACTACAACTCTTCGTACCGTGGTGCTCGATCCATACTACCTAGGCCCACCATGCCGCGCGCCGAACGTCTTCTGGCGAAGAAACACCTTGAAGAACGCCACTTCGCCCCCTGCATGCACACCGTCTCTCCCGCCTTCCAAACCCTCTTCGCCAAGCTCCCAGGCCAGCACACTTGCCCCTCCTGTCTCATCATAGGCATCATCCGCACGCTACGCTACGCCCGATCCCAAATCGAGCACCGCGGTGGCATCTTCCTGTCGAAGGAAAAGGGTCAGGCTGATCAACCCAACGTCACGAGCGAAAGAAGCCGCAGGGAGAAGATAGAACATGACCGATGGACTGACCACTGGGACATCGCGAGTGTGCAGGGATTTCAGATTGCGGGGCTGCTTGAGGATTTCGTGGAGAAAGAGGGTATCAGCGCGCAAGAGAAGATGGACGCGAAGAGGGTGGTAGGGGTATGGAAGGATTTTAGGAGGAAGGAGATGGCGATGCCGGGGATGAAATTTGAGAGTGAGATGGATGAGGACGAGCAGAAGGAGGTGGATGTGGAGTTGTTGATCAAGTACATCACGTTAATGGTAGCGAAGTTGCTCAGGGAGGTTGAAGAAGAGGATAGAAAGGGGGTTTCGGTGGAGAAGATTCCGGGTAAAGAGCTCGAGGAAGAGGACGTGAAGGGGGTTCCGATCGTGCGGACAGATTCGCCTCAGTCCAGTGTCGAAGGCAGTCCAGCGCCCGGTCTTGCTGGTTTGCGGTCATGTCTCAAACGCAAAAACGCTTCGGACTCCATTGACACTAAGACAAGATTGAAAAAGCGCGTAAAGTTCGATCAATACGCGACTGTCTCCTCGGACCATTACAACATCATCGCATACCCCTTCTCGCCAACTCTTTGCAAGCAACCTACCATCGAACACCACCGCCCCAGCGCTTTCCGTGAGAACAGCGGCCGGAAGAAACTCATGCAGCGCAATTCAAAGCTTTACGAGCCTGGACGATGGTCTTCCCCAGCGGGATACGAGAAGCAGGACACAAGCTGGAAAGGGACGCCATGGTGGCGGTTTGTAGGAGCCTTCGGAGCCTTCAAGTTGGATGAAGCAGAGTGGGAAGCGCAATGGAAAGAGGGCATGCAGGTGGCAAGTATCTTCAAGGAAATTTGCGATACTTGGATGGCGAAGAGAACGTCGCTCAAGAAGGATGAAGGCCTCGAGGGAGAGAAGTGTGGCAACACGTGACGCTAGTGCTGACTGGCCGCTTACGTACACCCAGCGCGCCTCCTGCTGTGCCGCATGCTCAACTACATCACAGCGCACAAAGATACCAGCTTTGTATGTACAGTTGTGTGTTCATATATCTACATATCTACAGAAGTATGCATGTGTCTCGTAAAACCGAAACCTCTTGTTCGTACAAATAACGCCTGTTTTGATGCAACCCAACCTGTCCGTCCGTGTGTAGCGAGCGGAGCGCCAAAGCGAGCAGGAAGCGCGTCGCTGGCATATGTACAAAGCCAAAGATGAGAAATGGATATCAAGAAACCCGCAACCGATGCAGAAAGAAAAAGGTAAAACCGTCAATGCAAATGCAAACAGTGTCGCTAATGTGTAGAAGAGAAAGAAACCAACAGCCAAGGGCGCGAAGCGAAGAAATCCTGCGGCGAGTGCCGCTTGCCCCTGGTAAGATAACATGTTGGGAGTTGCTTAAAGCATCTGCTCGCCCTCAACCTCGCGAAGCGTCTTGTAGAGCTCGCTCTTCAGCCAGGCACCCAGGACGTCGTAAAGGTACTCGGACTGGGTGGTCTTCTGAGGGTTGCCCCAGTTGGCCAGCGCCTCGACGAGCGTGCCGCACTTGCGCAGCTCGCGGAGAACGACCTGCCGGCGGAGCGTCTGCTGCATGTCCTCGTCGAATTCGAACAGCCCGATGGTTATGGGCTGCACGGCAATGTTGAAGGTTGTGTTCTCGGACGAGGGAGTCGCGAGCGGTGAGGAGAAGACGGAAGACGAGGGCGACGAGGCACCGCTGAGCGATGGCGGCGTGGATGGGACGGTAGGCTTGACGCCCGCCGCGATCTGGTACCAGGTCAAGATCTTGGAGGTGATGCTGGAATAGAGCATCGCGAGGTGAGGGTCGGAAGAGCAAGGGCAGTTGAGGAGCTGCAGCACGTTGGCAACAGCATCCTTGGTGATGGAGAGGACCGAGTCGAGGCTCTTGAGCTCAACATTGGTCGAGTTCTGCGGATTGATGATACGCAGGCTCTCGAGAGTCTGATAGGCAAGAGTGTAGCAGCAGTGCTGCGAGGGCATCGAGATGCTGACGCGGAGCGGGTTCTGGGTATAAGAGTGAACGCTTTTGGGGCTGTGGGGAGAGACAGTATTGGACGGAGGCAGGAAGCCATTGTCAATGGGCATGCTCTCAGGGAAGGGGAATTCCATTGGGTTCACTGTGGTGTTCACTGTGTCGACGGTGACAAAGTCCCTGATGGCCTGAATGTCGGGCAAATCGAGCCTGACCGACTGCTTACGCGCGAATGGGTCGATAAAAGTAAGCTCAGACTGAATGGGTTGGAAAGATTCGAATTCGGGTTGGAGCGGCATGTAAGCTGACATGTCACCCATGTAGTTGAAATCGGCCGATGGCTCAAGGTAGAAGGGCTCTGGGGTCATCTCGAACTCGAACTCAGGAGTCGCTGGCCAGCTGGGTGTAGGTGACCAGTTGGATGAAGGTGTGGCCTCGCGCGAAGAGATGATGGGCTCAGGTCGGACTCTGAACTTGCTGAACTCGCTGCCATCTGGTGAAGGGCGTTGCTTCGAAGCCTTGATGAAAGGAGTGCCATCTGGGTTCCTCTTCCTGGTCCGTCCGGGCTTGCCGTGCTTCCTCGAGACGCCGTAGACGCACTGCGAGCCATTGGCCCTGCACCGAGCGCAGATGGGGTGCTCTTTGCTGCACTTGACCTTGGAAGCTGCACAAGCATCGCACGAAGCTCGCAGCTTTGGTCTCCGGTCGCCGGCAGACTTGGGTGTGGTGGTAGCTGGGCGAGGAGTAGATGTGGGCGGGATGGGTTGGCTGGGTGTTAGCGGAGGCTGCCACTCCGGGGTCTGTTGCTTGAACTCCATGGTGTTCATTGTGACAATCGATGATTCAAATGACTGACGATCCCTTAGGTCAGAAGTGTCGATCGAGGGTATGGGTGTTGTGGTTTGTGGGAAGCAGTTCGTGGAGCTCAATGCCATACTGAGACCGACGGACCTTATGTATCTATCCACCTGGGTCCTGGAAGCAGCCCCGGTGTGGTCAGACCTTGGGGCCTGTCGACCCACGAGCGCCTCTACCCATGCTCGCACCCATGCCCGCAGTTGCGAGGTAAGAGAAGCCCCCAGCCTTCGTAGTGCCCAATTCGGGGCAAGGCCGTGTACGCAAAAGATATTGATTTGGCACCAGGAGCCTCGGACGCCTGCCTCTCAACACACTAGTTTACGCCATGTCCACCCATGCACTCATGCGCGGAGGCCCACGTTCACGCCGCTTTGGGCAGCTGGGCTCAGCCTTAGACCAATCGACGTGGATGGCCTAGCAGGGGACGATGTCGACGGCGCATCCTCTCTCGACAGGGGTACGTCCACTTTGCGAACCCCGGCGCGATGCCCATCTCTGCCAGAACACGAGAGCAAGGCTGCACGACAACTGCACTGCAAGGCTGGCTACGCCGTACCGTACGGTGGCGCTTGGCAGGGACGGAGTTGTACGTCGCGCTGCAGCACGCTTCCAGAGGGCAATATGTCTGAGACAGCCAGTCTTCTGGAGCACGCGCTCATGTGCCTACGGTCGACCAGATGCCACTCCCCTGGGATGCATTCACGCTACCGGATACAAGCGCCAGCTGCCAGCGTGCAAGATTGCCCACTCTCACCACCTCCACCGGCCAGGTCCAAATTTAGTCGTCCACGTCCATCCTGACGGCAACAGCGCCCGCCCACCGCCTCGATCCACACCAGTGCCGCGCGAACAGAGCTCCACGATCGGTATCGTGAGATCTCGAGGGATGGGCTAGCCCGTTGCGAGAGCGTGCAGCGACATGGCCCCCCGCCACTGGCCAGCCTCTGGCTAAAGTCTTGGTTCCCGCTTTAGTCCCCGAGCCCTGGCAGCACTGGCCCGAGGAGCGCAACGCTCCCAGGCACGCCTCAACTTTCAGGAACGGTCGGCTCGTCGCTCCACCACAGACCAGATGCTGTCACTTGGTCTCCCATGCGATTGTGAGGTGAGACGTTGGCGAGTGTGACACGTGCGGTACCTGCGTGTGGTCGATGTGGAATCAGCGTCGAGCCTCTTCTTTTGGGATTATTTTTGGCCTATACCCGCTTGCAGAGGCGAAGCACAGAGATGCAGTGGTCAGCTTAGCCAATCAGGGTGGCGCGCCATTCACTGCACCCCAAGGCCCTCATTGGCGCCCGCCTACGCACGACAGACCATCAGCAAGCTGTCGCACAAACCAGCTTTCCCCTTGGAGCTGCTGGTTCCTTGAGACAGAGCCGGGACCTGCCGCCACTGGCCAGTCAGTCTGCCTCGCCCGGCAGCTATACCCGGCAAGCGACAAACGCTGCCCCCACGTGCATGTCTCGCACCACATCTTCACTCTCGAGCGACCCAGCAGCCTGAGAGACTGGCCGAAGAGACGGTCGACTCTGCTCCATGCCTAGCCGAGTTGCACAGGACCAGGACATCTCGGTTCGAGCGCCCATGCCACCCCGCCCCCATCGTGAACTCGATGGCACACCGGAAGAATTGCGTATCGCTGCCGTAGTCCGATGTCTAGTTCCATGTATGACGGCACGATGCAGAGCAAACGATGGGACTAGCAATGCATCATTACAACGGTGGCCTACGCTTGGTGTAGCGTATACGCACTGCGTACAGCGAGCCGCTTCGAGGCTAATTTGCTCATTTCGCTCGCATGCTTCACCAGGTGTAGCAAAATACCCACATGCACGAGGCGCAGACAGGAAGGACCTTACGGTCCAGAACTGCGTTTCATGAAACATTTCTTTGCTCCGGCCACGAGGACGGAAGAATCAGGCCTTCCCAGCTCCGCGTACCTGCAGCGTGCTGCAGGCCCCATCCTGTCCGTACCACCGTTCAATGCCTTCCATACAGGAGTCGGAGCGACTTCGAACATGGCCGTCTGCCTTCGCCTCAACTTTAGGCCAGCCTTGCTGTGCTCCTGGTCTACATCCAGCGTCTGACGGCGTGACACAGCAGTCATGACCAGCATGAATGTCCCAAAGGGCATAGACATCATCTCAATCGGGCAGGAGCGCCCGCAGCCCTCGCCTACGATGGCCATTTGCGCTGCTGAAGTCATCAGCAGACATCGCTAGGCTGGATGAAATTGGAAAGATTATCTTCACATCGCTGCTGAGCTGGGTGAGATACTGCACGAGCGAACACTAGCTGATGGCGCTGATGTCCTCGCTGTCAATTCGTCCTCTTGACCACTGATCACGGGATAGCGACGACTTTGGCCCCGTTTGCTCGAGTAGCCTGCCTGTCTCGGAAGGGAGCGCGAAGAACGACCCCGAGCCCTTCTTCGGGAGGATCAATCAGCGAGTAGGATGCTTCCATGCTCACTCGACCCACGATGCGCTTACCATATCCGGCTGCAGATATGGTTCTTCGAGAAGGTGGGATGGTCGTTTGCGTCGGAGTTTTGGGATAAGCTTACTGGCGCACCTCTCCACCAATCAGGCGTCGGACGACTTTATTGATTCTGATGGCAGTGCAATTATACCCGCATTTCGGTTCTTGGGGCAAGAGCGTCGTTGTCTGAAACACTCGTTGTTGAAACTCGACCGTCGGGCATGTCACTTTGGCAGTGAGAATAAACTCAGTGTCAATCGCATCCTTCCAACGGCCAACAACAGATCATATCAGGGAATGTGCGCAGATAGGCGAACCAGAAGGGCTTAATGCAAACGGCTCCATCGTCCTCACATCATGGCGCTCCTCTGCAAATCATTCTCTAAAATTGGCCCCAGCCATCTCGCACGAAGGATGGAGCCATCCACCCTCGACTGCCAAAGCTTGTCGCATCTCTCTCATCGCATCGCAACCTGTTTCCTGGCCGCACGCGCTGTCCAGCCCCGAATTCGATCCTGCATCTGCAGTCGTTCCTTTTCCAAGGTATATGTTGACGGCCTGACGCGAGATTCCTCTCGGTTAGCTTCCGAAATCATTTTGCTCTCATTTCACGCCATGATCTCGCGCCTTCACCGCCGACCTGAAACACTTGCTATCAACCTCCTTAGCACGCATTCGAATTACCCAATGGCATACCTTTGCGATCATTGTCATCACCTAATATTCCCAAATGGGTGATATTAGTGGTGGCGGAGCCGTTGAGACACAGCCCAATTTGCGGGTCTTTCAAGCATCCCTCGTCGAGAGGGCTCGCGTATATTTAACCCTCGACCGCACCTTAATCATCCTACTCCTTGTACATTCAACGCTGTCGATCCCCACTTCACAGGCCTATTTTTGGGAGGGAGCTGCTGCTGAATCATGGAGCCTCCCGTTTCACGACAAGGCTGGAGGGCAGCGCACGATGCGGGGTCGTCGAAGTATGCCTCGTCTACACTGCGGGTAGTCTAGCTGCCACGGTATCGTGGGCCTGCACGTCGTTCGTTCGCACCTGGGAAGGTTTTTTCTCCGCCCGCCCTCCGATTTTCCGAGTAGGCCGCCTGGACGGGTGGTGGGGAAGGGGCCGCGATATCGACTGGCAGACAGCAAAGTGACGCTCCAGAACATCAATAATATCGCACGTGGGTCGACCTAAGTTTTCACGTGCGTTCAACTGGCGGATAGGCGGTATTCGTGCGAGTCGAATCGAACACGACACGGCCTGAGGTATCATCGTGGCCTCCACCTTGATCGCTTGCGCGAAAAGTCTTGCAGGGCTTGTCCCAAGACTTGGGGCTAACTCCCTGATTGGGGCGAAAACTTGTGAACAGAACACCCATCTACCGGGGCTGGCCCGCGTTATCAGTCGACATCTTCCCATCGCATGCGCTCTTCCGGTCAAAGGTGGACGCAATTGGGGCCGAATGCACGTGAGGTGGAACCGCGTCTGCCAGACGGCGACCTATGCGGGCGGACGTTTCTAGCTCCCGGTGTGGTTCAATTGTGGATTAGAATGATTTGCGAAAGGCGGACGGTAGCAGATGGCGAGGCATCTTACTGTGCGTTTTTCACAAAGGGAAATGTTCCTAGAAGCGGAACAGGCCGCAACCCTGCGGCCCGTTGCTAAAGCTTGGTGGCATCGGATAGGAACCCTGCTCACCCCAAATTACGCCGAGGAAGGGACGGCACTAGGCCCTGGAAACATTGAGCCTCAAGCCTTAACAGCCTGAATATAATTTTGGTGACAGAGGGAGGCAGTGTTGAAGGATGCGATGGTGAAGCAGATATGGTGTTGAGAAAATGAGTCGGCTGGTTTGAGGGAACGAAGGCGGCTCAGTCGGGTGGGCGGCAAGAGACGGTGTATGCCTTGACGATGGTGTCACTACTGATGTACCTAGCTTCGAGAGCGCTTTGCCTACCGCGGGAGGGAAGTTCCGCCTGATTCTTAAGGCTGCAAGGAAATTTAATGCAATGGTAGTCGCGTGGCTTTTTTCACCAATGCCGACCCTGATGCGCTACAGACGAGAAGCCTCAACAGCAGGTTAACGATCTACAAAAGTCGATCATTCAAGAGCGCGACTGCTATCTCCCGTCGCATTTGGAATGCCGGGAAGCACGAGGTCCAAGGAAGCAGGTAGGCGCTTGCATCACTAATGCCAAGTGAGGATATAGTTGCGTTGATATCAGTAGCGATCGTCCGACCTAATCAAACGCGCCAACAACACTAAACGAAATCAGCTACGTCCTGCATGCTTGCAGACAGCGACCTTGGACGAGCGCGTGTACTTACCAAGGTGCTCTTGTTACGCGCCATACTACTGCGCGTAGTCCCCTTACGCTCGCCGAATCCTTCGAGGAGGCCACGCAGCATGCACCAAATGTCCGATACCAAGGCTCGCAGACCTGCACGTTTCTGGGGAACTGGACTGTCTACATGACGCTAAGCAGAAAATCGTCATATCGCTTCCTGTTCAAGCGTCGCTCTCCGTCACGCAATCCAGCGAATCCTTCGAATCGCCCGCATCAAGGGGATCAACACACGTGCGGTACTCGTCACGCAACCGCTACCGCAAACGCCGCCATCGTCCCTCCGGACGCTCCGCATCTGTAAACTCCTGACTCGACAGGACAGGTACAACTGTCCGTAAGTGATGAGGCGAAAGCCAGGGCCAATGGTTGCAGCACCTGGCTTCGGACTTCGTGGGTGGCCCGTGCGGACTTGGATCCTTCGAACCCTCGATGATACCTTGAAGTGGTAAGTGTTTGGAGCATCTTTGCTTCTTCGAGGGTTGTTCGTTGCCACGAGGGGAGCGTGATGATGTCGGGTTGGCTGCTCCGCGGCAGGGGCGTGGCGATGTCAGGCAGGGCAAACGAAGGATGGAACCTGGCGTCGGGCGTAGGAGATCTTCGCTGTAGGGACGAGACAGGTGGCGTAGACTGTAGAACCGGTCTTTCTAGAACGTGATGATCTGTTGAGGTCGGAGGTGTTTCAAGTGCTTGCGTCAACGGCTTGGATCAATCCAGGTTATCGACGGTGTAGCTGCAAGACTCAGGGGAGGTAAGACATCGAGGGAATCAGCTATCATATCGTTACGTACCAGCTTCATAATATCCCATGTAGTGCTCTAAGCGTAGCCATGGGGAGCTCTCCTCATTTCTCATACGTAGTCTTGTGAGGCATAATAAGTTATGGGATTATCTAGATTGAGGCTTGAATGAGAGGAGCGATGTTTCGACATAATATCTAGGAAACAGATTGCAACTACAGTGAAGAGGATTTCACACCAACTGATGCAATGATAAATCTGCAGCTTGAGAAGCGATCCTATCAACTATAAGGATGTCTCGGATAACCAATTTAGGAAACAGTCATGTTGTTGTCTGATCTCCTCCTTTAAACATAGATCATAAAGTCAGATGAAGTGCCAGAAGTTGGTTCGAGCATGTAGTCGAGCTTGTTAATGGCGATACCCCTTGGGCTCATGTAAACTGGTACCTACCTAGGTAGGTAGGGAGGAGCACGGCACATCAAGTGTTCACTCAGTGTTGTTCATGCATGATACGCTTCGATCGATACGCGGTCAGTTGTTTTAAACAGACTGTGGTGCTGTGTGGTAGTAAAGGAGCGTCGAAGGCGCTTTCTCCATCTTGTATAGGAATGGTATCTTCCCCATGCGTCTTGGATACGTTGGCTTCCTGGCATTCGCTTCAGCATTTGCTGCATGCAGGAAAACTGTAACCTACCTGCTTCACCCTACTACGAAATGCAGAATGGGACATGTCTTCTGTATGAACCTCGAAGAGATCATTGAAACCACCGTCATTCTGAAAGAAAAACTAGCAGTCTGAGCTGCTTGGTGGGGGGAGTTTGGTAGACAGGGTGCTCATATCGAGTCTTTTTTATGTAGGAGAAAGATAGTCCGGAGTTTGATCTTCATTACTTTAATTAAAAGTTAAGGATGAGTTGCTTCCGAAACAAAGACTGGTGACTATGAAGATATTGATCGTATGAAGAAGGGCTTATCTGATGGGAAAGTGTTCGATGAAGTCTCCTCCTACCCGTGCCCATGGCGAGACCTTCGAAATGCACTTGGAACTGGCTGGTGTTCGAACAACTTCTATATCGTTTCCTTGTAGCAAGCTAAGGTGGCCAGCAGCAACCACTGGGGGTTGTGCAATCCTCGCCAGATACACGGCCGCCCTAAGCACCTTTCCCAAACAGTGCTGCTTGGGTATCGTATGTATACTTCAGATCCAGGTGCCAGTATTCCTGAGTTGTAGCCTTTGCAGCCAGCCACCCGTCATCCAGAGCGTCAATGACCTCTTTAGGCAATGGACCTTTGTCAAGCTGGGCCAAGTTGTTATCCAGTTGAGCAAGGCTGCTGGCTCCGATGATGAGTCCACTATGTAAAGTCAGCTCAATGCACATGAGCATTAATGCATGGGACGTTACGTACTCGTTCCCACCCTTGGTCCGCATTTTGAGATCGCTGTGGTGAATGAGCCACCGCATTGCTACTTCAATGAGCGTTAGACCATGAGCGGTGACTACGGGCTCAATTATCCTGAGCGCATCAAAGTTGCCATCTCGTATGTATCGTTTGCGGTAGACGTGATCCACTGACGTGAGTGGTCCTGGCGCATCGGTTTTACCTGGTTTGTATTTTCCGGTAAAAAGACCGCCTGCCAATCTGCATCTACGTTAGTGTTCCATGAGCCAGAGCTTTCACTTAGTTACTTACCCATTGTAGGTCACAATATCGAGCCCGTATCGTCGGCACGCAGGTATCAGCTCGGCCTCAATCCCTCGCGCTAAGAGACTGTTTAGACTCCCGTGTGCACCTCTGACTAGTGTCACTTACTGATGGCATTATAACAGCCTTGGTAGATGGTCGGTCGGACCCATCCTTTGTCACGACACGTTATAACGATTTCTGCAACTTCGAATGCGGTATAGTTGCTCAGCCCAAATTGCTTGATCTTGCCTTCGTTATACAGCTCGTTAACTTCTTCGAGTGTCTTCTCAAATGGGACACTTCTATCCGGTGCATGCAAGTAGAAGATGTCGAGGCAGTCTGTCTGGAGTTGCTTCAGCGACTCCTCAACGTTCTCGCGTAGAACCTTCGGTTCATGTTTTCCGGGTGAGTCTGGGTACAATTTGGTAGCAACGGTCAGACCTCGCTTTTTGTAACCGACGGCTGCCGTGAAAGGTTCTTGTGCACCGTTCTGGTAAGTGCGTGCGGTGTCGCCTTCATTGTAGCCAGCGGCCTGAAAATGATCCAGAAAAGTGCCAAACTCCTCGAGCGAAGTTGTTTTGGCGCCCCATTCGATGTCCTGCCTCCGTTAGCTACAGTCCAAGGTTCCATCACGGGCAAGATACCGGTCCAAATGTCATTACTTGATAGATTAGCTTCATATTCATGATTCGGAGACCTGCACTTACGACCTAGAATGATTCTGTTCTTGACTGTCATCTTGTACTTGGTAATGAGATTCTTCTCGATGCAATCAAGGTGAGTACTATTGCAGGCCTTCGAATGGCATATAACTACGCTTAAATACGAGCTAGAGCAATGTAATCGGGCGGGACGATTTGAACAAGTCGCGGTATTCCGAATTCGTATCAACTTGCCAAAACAAGCGTAGCGGTTGCTGTATGCGACTTAGCTCAAAGGGCTATCCGATGACGTAGGGTATCTCCGGCCCCTTCAAAAGATTGCTGAACATCGATGAGTTAATCTCGAATTGATTATACCCTCTTGACACAGAGTTGCACAGATCTCCTGCTGATATGCGCAGTGTGGTCGCGTGGTCGCGTGAGGCTTGGAGTTGCAAGGCCACTAACAGCGCCTTTTCTTGATGCGGGGAGCGATGGTGGGGGAACGGGCTCTATGAACAACCCTATGCTCCTGCAAGCCTAGGTAGAAGTCTTTGCTTCCGAGGATTAAACAACATTTAGGCCTCAATTCAGCATATAACTTCAACTCATGTCAAAGTCCGCTGGTACGATGGCTAGAGAAAGAAGGGTTTAACAGCCGCGGGTATAGATATCCACGCGGTTAACACCGCCCAGAAGTCGCGATTACGGAGACCCCGCATCCAGAGAATGGTTTTAGTCAGTCGTTGTTTTCCGCAAAGATGACTTGACTCGTATTACTACTTCTCATAGGCGCCTGAAGCTATAAGAACTCCTTGTCCCGGCTTCCTGCACTTGTTCGGGCCGGACACTGTTAATTACCGTCTTCCTAGGGTTCTTACAATCACTTCTGCAAAAAAAGAAATCACACATCATGCCTTCAGCCACGAATCGAAAGCGGCCCGTCCGCATTGCTGGATGTTCAGGCGGGTTCACCGATCGATATCTCGCACTCACGCGGATGGCTGGCGATCCTGAAGTCGACGCCATCATAGGAGACTGGCTGGCGGAAATGACTATGGTAGTCCACGGGACTGGAAAAGCAAAACGACAAGCCGAAGTCTCTAACAAGCGACAAGCGAATGGAGAAGGAAAGCAACAGAGCCTTGAAGAGCGCAAGAAAACAGCCATGTACGCCGAAACGTTCATGCAGTGCTTTGAACCCTGTATTGACAACGTGGTCAAAAACAAGACAAAGATTTGTGTCAATGCGGGTGCCAGTGACACAGAGCTATTGACCGAGGTTGTTCTGCAAACATTAAAGGAGCGTGGTGCTGGGCACCTTAAAGTCTCGTGGATCTCTGGCGATGATGTTACGCCACAGGTGCGCAAGCTCATCCAGAAAGGCGAGAAGTTTGAGAGCTTGATGCACGGGAAGGCGTTAGAGGAGTTTGGGGCAGACCCAATATGTGCGCAAGCCTATCTTGGTGGGCTTTGCATTGCAGAAGCTTTCCGTGATGGAGCTGATATTGTGCTCTGTGGTCGGGTTGCAGATGCGGCCCCTGTCATTGGCGTTGCAGCGTAAGTAAACCTTTGAAACCCTGTCTTCCGATATTAACTCAAGATCAGTTGGTGGCATGATTGGAGCAATGATCAATTTGACGAGCTCGCTGGCGCGCTGGTTGCCGGCCATCTCATTGAATGTGGCTCATACGTCACGGGAGGTTTCTACTCCGAGTTCAAAGATCTAATAAAGGCAAGTCAACTTGAACTTCAAGTCCCACTACTTATTACGTTTGACCTCTCGCAAAACTTATATTTGACTTCTTCCAGTCTGGAAAACACGTCAATATGGGCTTCCCTATAGCGGAGATCGAAGCCGACGGCTCTTTCAATATTTCAAAAGAGAAGGACACTGGCGGTTGCGTTACGGTGCGGTCATGCGCCTCACAGCTTCTCTACGAGATACAGGGACCGTAAGCAAACGCTCTTCGAACCCCCTATTATGTCGCTTACAGTACTCAGGCTATACTACAACTGCGATGTAGTTGCAGATCTTACTGATATCAAAATGGAACAAATTGGCGAGGAATTGGTTCGTGTGACTGGAGTCAAAGGTCTTCCGCCTCCTCCAACAACAAAAGTAGGAATTACGCTCCCAGGTGGTTTTCAAGCGGAGTGGCATATATGGTTGTGTGGCCTCGACATCGACGAGAAGATCCAGATCACGAAAGATCAGATTCTCTACACCATTGGCGACGACATCTCTCGTTTCACGAAGCTCAAGTTCCAGCAAATGGGTTCTTCGCTATGCGACGGCGCACCGACACAAGACTTTGCGACTATAGATTTGCGGATATTTGCACAAACGCGAGATCCAGAACTGCTGCGACCAGATGTGCCAAATGGGTTCAACCGCTGGGTTCTAGAGACGTTCCTGCAAAGTGCACCCGTATGGAGCCCTCAGACTTGACTTCTCGTACGCTAACTATCATTGAGGGTGCTTCTCTAAGCAACGACCTGCGTCAAGTTGTCCCCAAGCCATTCTATGAGTACTGGGTATCACTGATGCCGCAGTCCGAACTTGGCGTGACGGTGCACAACACATTTGAACCTCAGAAGACGTGGGAGCTTCCCCCGCCAGCTGTGACCAGGGAGTATCCAAGGAGACAGCAGTCGTACGAAACCAGCAATCCTGTACCGCTCGATTCGTTTGGTGAGACTGTTCTAGCGCCTTTGGGCTACATTGTGGCTGGGAGGGTAAGACCATGACCGACCGTTGAAGGTGGAGTAGCTTGCTGACTTTTCGCAACAGAGCGGAGACAAAGCCAGCGATTGCAACATCGGCTTCATTGCGCGTCAAGACGACGAGTATGAATGGCTACAGAGCTTCTTGACTGTAGATCGTATCAAGAACCTGCTGGGTCCGCAGGAGTACACAGGCAACCCTATCGACCGATTTGAGATTCCTGGGATTCGCGCTGTTCACTTCCTGCTCCATGACCACCTTGACGGGTAAGAGAACATGTTTGACCTGACCACGTGCGATGATACTGACAGTAGATACAGAGGCTACAGCCAGTGCTATAAGTTCGATACGTTGGGCAAGAATGCGATCGAGTTCTTACGTGCAAAGACAGTCGAGCTCCCCAAGAAGTTCTTGGACAGAGGCAGGATCTGAGCACTATATTCATCAATTTGTATACATACCTGATTTCCTACATATACCCTAAATGATTTGGACTTACCGATAATCCAGGTTTCTCAACTCTGACCAAGCTGCTGGAGACTTCCAAAAGCGGATATCTGTGCTCTCAGTCAAAGCCCCCAGTCCACCTCTTTTCCTGCAAGCAGATCGTACCAAGGCATCCCCAATCTCGATACATTGACGTAGTTTGGGATCTGTTGTCCGATTGAAGAGTATTGGATATTAAATACAACAAGCGCTTCAATACATGCACTGTTCATCAAGACTGCCAATAAGATTCCCTAACTCATCGGTACTCTGTGACATGCTTCCCCCAAAATCAAGCATACCAGTTCCAAAAGGAAACCCATATAATGAAGTTGGATCGTTGGGCATGAAATTCCAGGGCGGATATATTGTATCCTGGACGTTCCAATCGACTCTTTGTGAAACGTCTGGGGTGGCGGCGGGTTCGGCGGTTACAGGCAATGTAGCAGTTGGCACAGACTGAGTTGATGATTCGAGCGCAGCTTCGCGGCTATCGTCAACGAAATCCGACTGGCGGAGTAAGCTGTGGATTGCGAGTCTCTGGCGATTGTGTGCATCTCTGGAGATGTTAGGAGGCTCTGGATCAGGATCCCTTGGTGTTCCCTCTACAGGACCATTGGGCTTCCAGCGAGTTTTGTGTTGTTCGATCGCTGCCTCGAGAGCTTGTCGCTAGTACTCGTTAGCAAGCTACGGCGTCATTGCATGGCATCGCTTACCATCGATTCGAGCTGAGCGGAAAAGCTGAAGTATCGTTTTATGACATCAAGGCACATTTGTGCCTTATTCATAGCCACTCCCATCGGGAAATCCGATTCACGGGAAGCGTTGTAAGTACCGAACAGTACCAGTCGCGCGGCGTGATAAGTGCAGACTGCCGCATCGTGTTCGAGCAAGTGTTGCTCCTCCTTGTGATGGACGAAGTCTGCAAGTACGCGCACGATCTGCTCAGCGTGCCCCAAGCACTTATCTCTCATAAGGACTCTGTCAGGTTCAGACGTTCCATTGAGGACCGCGTGCGGCCCAAGCTCGGGGTAGTCGGTTAAAAACGGACGGTACAAGTCGCAATGACACTGGTGCCACGACATGTGAAGAAGAGCATACTGAGGCGGCCAGGAAGATTCTTCCGGGGTAGCACGCGGATACTGATCGTTGGGCGCAAGTCGCGTGCGCAGACGAAGCAGGTCATTCTGATAACGCTCGATGCAGGTAAATAGCTCCGCCTTTGTGATTTCCTTGGCGCATATGCGGCGATTGAAACTGTTACACATTAGCTTGAACACAGGGCAGATTGTCAGTACCATACCGCATGATATTGCGCCTGATTAAGGCCAGTTTGATGAAGGCTGCACGAGACCCAAGCACTTCTGGCTCGATGCCTCTTCCAGACTGCAGAAAGCCAGTGGACGATGGCCGACTCTCGTTAAAATCTGCGTCCTCACATGGTAGCTGTAAATACATGATTTCGGGAGACAATAGTTCAAACTCTTTCAGGCCCACACAAAAGCTGTCCTCAAGTAGATATAGTGACCATATTGTACGCCTTCGAACCTCCTGGGCTAATGGGCCCAGTCCAGTGTGTTCGTAATTGAGCCGCAGGGCCACGGCCCATCGTGCAGCAAGTCCTGCCAATATAAAGGCACGCGGGAACTGTCCGTTGGCAGCTCGAAATCGTATTATGAGTAGGGAAGCTTGAATCAAGAAGATGGAAGGTTTCTCTAATCTGTCGAGTATAAGTCGTTCAGACTCTTGAGCCCATTCTAAACGTTGAGTGTGATGTTGGCCCAGAAACATTGCAGTCAGAGCGCATATGGCCAGCTTGAGGGAATGATCGATAGATGCATCCAGACATCGCTGAACAACAGTCTCTTTGTGGAGAAAACAAAACGATGGCAAGGGCGCCAAGCAGTCAAAATACTTGGCAATCAACTCTGTGGCGGGTAGATATGCACCGCTACTGATTGTTGACAAAGGGGAGGTGATATCGCTGCTAACTGAGACAGCCGGGGCAAGCTCGCTCGCAACACTGGATTCTTGGGGTGACAGGCGTGAGCTCCCATCGATGGTGATGAGGCGGGCCGGCGTGGCAGCTGAGCGCGAGGTCGACGCATAGGTGCATTTTCTGTTCCTCCTGTGGCAATTGCTGCACCGCGGAGATTCTCTTGAGCAACGCGCCTTCATCGCACGGCACTCGAGACAGGCCTCAGTGCCTCGCCGCTTTGGCGGGAGCTGGATTGCATAACCAGCAGTGTTGGCGCCGGCTTGTTGGAATGAACAGTCGAAGCGTAGGCGTTCGCATGGCCTACAACAAGGGGCTGAACCGTCGCAGCGGACCTTCGGGGCGTCAGCGAAGACCGACAGCCGACAACGTTGCAGGATGATGGACACGGAGAGCTGGGCATCTCGGTTAAGGGTGGGTACAGGTTCGGTGTACATACTTTGCGCACGCGGCATTGGACGCACGCGGCCCGCATGGCGTGGATGCGATGCTCTCTGGTCAACCCGGGCTGCTGGCGCAGATGTGGTGGGTGCGGTAGCAGGCTGCCATGAGTCGGCACGACACGATGAGGCTCGGAGGCGATGGCGACGTGGAGTCGCTGTTTGGCGCGAGGTCGTCCCGAGTGCGGTCGAACGGTGGAGCCTGGGGTAATCGTCAATATGTGGGCCCATTGCGCGATGGCGCAGGGGCTAGCGCTGGCGTGGCTGTTGGTCGCCTCGGCCAATCCCTTGTGCCTCAGGCCGAAGCCCCGTCTCCGCTGCTCCTCTCGCCTCTACCCTTCCCATCCTCCTTCTGAAGCTCTCGTCCAATGCGGATAGCTCCCGCACACCATGAACACGGGTTGCTACCCTCACCGACCGAGTCCCGGCATGCCACTGTCCCAGGAAACGAGGGTGCTGATCACTTATAAGCATTCGACTTGCAACCTCACTCTTCTTCTTGCACAGTCTTCGCTACCAGCATAATGGGCAAGCGTTTGGGCGCCTTCCGGGCCACTTACCTGGTGGTCCTGAGCTGCATAGGGTCTTTCCTCTTCGCCTATGACACGGGCATTGTAGGCGCTGTACTCACCCTGAAGAGCTTCCAGCGGGATATGGGCTTTACCGCTGCAAACAAGACACAGATAAGCTCGAACTCGGCTAGTCTTCTGCAGGCTGGAGGTAAGCACAGTTGCTTTCACATCAATCAGACATTGACTTTCCACAGCATTCTTTGCGTGTTTCCTCGTATGGCCCTTTACAGCTCGTTTCGGACGCCGCTGGTCCATAGCCTTGGCCTCGCTCGTATTTGAGGTTGGCGCTCTGCTCCAGCTTTTCTTCCCTGGCAACAATGTAGGATGTTGGTACGCCGGTCGAACGATATCTGGGTTCGGCGTCGGCATTGCCACTACCATCATCCCCATGTATTCTGCCGAGATGGCTCCCAAGCACATGAGAGGCCAACTTGGCTCCCTATTCCAAGGTTGTTTCACTCTGGGAGTGTTTACAAGTTACTGGGTTACATACGGTGCTACCAAAATGGAACCATCCACCAGACAATGGCGCATCCCTGTGGGCCTTCAGTTGCTGTTCGGTGGGCTTCTTGGCTTGGGAATGCTGTTCACAAAAGAGTCCACGCGATGGTTGGCAAAGGTCGGGCGCCATGACGAGGCGTTGAAATCCTTAATTTGGGTCCGAGGCGGCGAATACGACCAGGAGATCCAAGCGGAAATGAACGAAATCAACGCTGGCATTGCGGAAGAAGACCGATTGACCCAGGGAGTCACCTGGAAGGAATACACTCTTCCAACGAACAGATGGCGCATCATCCTGGTCATCACGCTACAAATCGGAGTTCAGCTTACTGGAAACACATCCTTGGCCTATTTTGCACCACAATTTTTCGCTGCAGTCGGTGCCGGAGACAACGCAGTCTTCATGAGCGGCTTCTTTGGGCTGTGCAAGGTCGTTGCATGCTTCTTCTTCCTGCTCTTCCTTGTGGAGCGCATTGGACGCCGTTGGGCATTGCTAAATGGTGCCTTCCTCATGGCTATCCTCATGCTTATTGTTGCTATTATCACCGCGACTGAACCCCCGACCGGTAAAGCTGGCCTGACTAGATCTGCAAGTGCTGCCATTGGTATGATCTATATCGAGGCGATGGTATACAACATCTCTTGGGGTCCTGTACCATGTGAGTCTCCGTCTCCACCCCTGACTATGATTTTAACATTGCTAGGGCTCTATATGAGCGAGATCTTTCCTACCCGTATCCGCGAAGGTGCTATTGCAACCGGCACTGCCACACAATGGCTGTTCAACTTTGTCTTTAGTCAGATCACTCCACATGCCATCAACAACCTCGGATGGAAGACCTTCTTGATGTTTGCTATCTTCAATTGCTCGCTGATCGCGTACACCTGGTTCTTCATCAAAGAGACCAAGGGTCGATCTCTCGAGGAAATGGAACTACGTAAGTGCATAGGTTTACCTTTATGAGCGACTCCGCTGATTTCACTATGTAGTGTTCAATCCGAGCGGAACCCAACTCAATCTGGAAGAGGCGCGACAAAAGGCCTACGATGTAGAAGAACCTGCTACGTCTGTTGATCATGGCAAGAGCGAGCTAAAGGCATAAGCAACATGAAGATGAACTTTGGATAGCTTTATCATCGGCCACAAATATGCAGAATCACGCGTAACGAGGATCTCATTCATGCACACATGCCAGTAATTCTATCTCATCTCTTGTGCTGCCAGAGATAATATTATTGCTTGCTATCCTTACATACTAATCGGAGACGGCCTGATCTTACAGCTAAACCGCAGCAATCTATCAGCAGCGAGCGTAACATGAACTCTACATTCCATTGGCCGATGCGAATTATAGGCACCTACAATGTACGAACTGAAACCAAATCCGGTCACAGGCCATGTTTCCAGTCCTCAATGTGATTAGCCCGAGCCCGGACTACCCTCGCGTCTTCTGATACGCGCACAACTAGCTCGCGTCTCCATTGCCTATTCGAATCGATTTTCTCGATCACTCCGGTGGTAATACCCAACGAACCGCCGGAGCCATAGAAAATGTTACCCTGATCTATTACGGGTTGTGTCCGATTGAGCTATCGCGACATTGACGAACCATATGAACCTTGGAGAATTGACTCTGTGGCGGCATTGTGCATACAGTGCGTAGTCGAGCAGATCAATCTCGAGGCCAGGCAAATAGGTGTGGCATTTATCGATAGAGAGGGTTGACATGAAATCGCTGAGGTAGAAGTGGTCATTCTGATCAGTCCAAAGGAGTTGGATGTGACGTCTTTGCGCTAAATTTGTGGCGCTTTGAGACCTGGGTAATCCTCATACGCAAACACAGCAGGGAGATGGACAAGCCATACTTACCAGTTCCTACAAGGCGTGGGATCTACCTTGGTCTGACTCACTCTAGACCGGAGCTTCCTGCCTTTGCATACCTTCGCGTTGCACAACCGTCACCGCAAATCTCCGGCAGATAGATTTAATGCGCAACTAAATACTTGCATATGTACCCCACAACCCCATCCGATACTCATACATCGCTGCGCTATAACAGCGCCCAATAATACCGCCACACCAGTCGGCAAAATATCAGGAACAAATCGCCCGCAATCCCGACGCTACCACACGCCTCCCAGATTGAACGTTCCTCGGCGCCACGCAATCTTGTCTGCTGACTTCATACAACCCTATATTATCCCAAAAACAAGTGTTAAACAAGCCATTATGATTTGCAGGTACCAAGCTTCTTCACCAATCGCAGTCTCTTACAGAGCTGGGCGGACATGGAGATGAACGAACTGTAGGGTATACGAGTCCCGAAAGTTCCGCGGACCAGGTAAATCTTGCTGCGCAGAAAGAAGTGACTGTCATCGGACGTCGAATTGCTTTGCCTCTGCGTAACGATCGTTCAAATGAAACATTTTCATCCCCGATGCATGCATACGAACGCGGTGTCAGCCCCCAGTCCAAAGAAATCCCTTGCAAGCTGCCCATAAACATTATAAGAAATAGTGCCATCCACACAGCTGCAGTTCTTACAACGCAGCATCCAAGGATCTTCTTACTCCATTCGACGACGACATCGTTCACATACAAAAAAATTCGACATGGTCTCCTTCAAGCAGCTCGCCTTTGTGGCGTTGGCCTCCACCGCCGCCGCACAAAGCGGCTCAGGGAAAACAACGCGATACTGGGACTGCTGCAAAGGGTCTTGCGGCTGGTCCGGCAAAGCACCTGTCAATCAACCTATCCGCAGCTGCGATAAAGGCGACAATCCGCTCGCCGACATGGCCGCGAAGAGCGCGTGCGACAACGGCGGCGGCGTGGCGCACATGTGCTCGAACCAGAGCCCGTGGGCGGTAAACGACAAATTGGCGTATGGATTCGCAGCTGTCAAGCTGGCTGGTAGCTCGGAAAATGCATGGTGTTGCTCTTGCTATGAGTGAGTTGTCCTTACACCCAGCCTGGGAGAGGTAGAAGACACGACTGACGGGAAACAGGTTGACATTTACATCCGGGCCTGTCTCCGGCCAGCAGCTCGTCGTTCAGGCGACGAACACCGGTGGCGACCTTGGACAGAACCACTTCGATCTGGCTATGCCGGGAGGCGGTGTCGGCATGTTCAACGCGTGCACCAACCAGTGGGGCGCGCCACCGAACGGCTGGGGAGCACAGTATGGTGGTGTATCTAGTCGCTCTGACTGCGATGGCTTCCCTGAGAAGCTCAAGGCTGGATGCTATTGGCGATTTGACTGGTTCAAGGGGGCCGATAACCCGGATGTTACGTTCAAGAAGGTTACGTGCCCGAAGGCGATTACTGACAAATCGGGCTGCATTCGGAATGGCGAGACACCTACTCAGTAAAGGAAGATCAATGGATGAGGACGAGGAAGTGGTCGTCAGGAAGGAAGGCCCCGACTGCTATAAACTTGACATTCTTGTATACTCATGTTACTAAGCAAAATCCTCTTTATCTTGCTTACATGCTTTCAATGCGCGCCCTTAGGTCCTTTCAGGCCTTTCTCGAGGGCTTTTGCAGTCTGGCTATCTCGTCTTACGAGACATAACTTCTCTCTCATCTTCTTGTCCCTCATATAAAAGAAAATCACTGCGCAAGCGGTGGTGACAACCGTCAATGGTACCGTCACTGCCCAGTAAAGCCAGAAGCGCGATGAAGTCATTCTACCCGCATCTTTGGAGTTGACATCGAAGAATTGTGTGCTAAACAGGGTCTAACGTTATCAGCGACGAACATGAGTGGAATGCTAGGGAATTGCGGCATACAGCGGTAAATGTTGGTGGCAGGAGGATCAAAGTCAGAGCCGAGATGATGAACATCGAAGAGCTGTCCTTAGACGTAGCTAGCGCGACTTGCTTGGAGTCTTCGGCAATAGCAATCATGGAGGCGCTGTCTCTAAAGCTCGCTCGAGAAAGGTTGAGGGAGGCCTCAGCGGTCTGCATATTGAGCGCGTTGTCTTTCTGAGCCATGAGACTGTACACCTGTGAGGTATAAGTTTACAAAAACTTCAACATTCGATACACACCGACCTAGATCTACACATCATGGACAGACAGGATTGCTCTTGCAAGTTGAAAATTTACTTACCGTTGACACGTAGGCTTGCGATCGCTGCGTAAGATATTTTGTTCTCGGTTTCATCGCTTGCATCCATTCTCTTAAGTTATTGCTCCGTTCCTGCAGCCTGCTTGCATCTCTATCGATTCTGCGCCTGTGTTCGGCGTCCAGATTATTGAGCCACTTTTCGTGCTGCCTGTCCATCTGGTCCAGCAGAAGCGTATGTGCGTCGCAAGCCAGTTCACACTTCGCCAAATTGGCAGTCAGCCCGGTCAGCGCACGTGTGATGGGCACAAAGTCGCAGTGATGAAGGCTACAATCGACGTAGACCCCTTCAGTGCCGGACTTGCCCATGCCAAGTTCGAGCATGATGTTGTGCGTCCTGATGCGGCCGCTCTCGAGGTCGTGCTCGATGATCTCGTTCACCATGTCGATGAGGCATATAGGAATAAACGTCGGACATGCTGAGAGCTGAGGCGACGTGGAAAGCTCTTCGCATACAATCTCAAACTCGTCAGGTAGTAGGCCAAATAGGAGGACGTTGGTTTCGCTAGTGCGGGAGGAGTGCATCAGGGCACACGTGAACGGTCGCCCGTTCTTGTCAATGGTTTGGAAAATGTGTCCTTGCATATACACCGTCAGAGAGACACAGTATGAGTGCACAGCGGGCCTACCTGTGATATAATCCTCTGTGTCTTCGAAAGCAACAAAGCATGATGTCCGTGTGCTTAGGACATAAAGAAGAGTGTGAGGCAGTTTCCAATGCGATGCGAGGGCTTCGTATGTTGCGCGTGTCAGCGCAAGCGAAGGACGGTGGTCCGACTTTGTGATCGCCGTGCAGGCACTACAACAGTCTCAATGATATTTGCGCGTGTGCTAGTAGCCAGACACCTACACCACTCGCAACCTCTGTGAGGATGTCTCTTCTTGGCCTCTTGCCTGCTACTGCAGTCAGCAAATGAGATAGATCAAGGGTATTGCTGGTACATAGGCATTCTTACACCTGTCTTCAACCATTGTTCAATCTCTTTCTGGCCCAGTCTCCCTTTCCTGAATTGATATGTGCCAGTGGCCTATCTGTTCAGCCAGTGGCGCTCCTGCACCAATACGAGGGGCTTACCTCGGATGCATCTACTTCGGCATGGGAAAGGTAGTTAGCACCGGTGAAGGTCCCCGGGTTATTCAGCAGCTTCAAATATCGACGTTTCTCCATTAGCGTAGTATCAGAGTAGGAACTAATACAAGATCCATAAAAAGCAAGCTCTTGCAACCATTAAATGCTGATGATGATGGTTCAGCCTGGTCGGCCCTGATGGGCACAGCCTGTCGTGGCGGAGGCTATCACCGGTTGAAGCACGCGACAACAAGCTATCAGGGCCAATAGGATCCAAAAGTCAAACAGTTTACTGTAAATAGATGTTAGATCGGGACGGTGGTTCGACGTGTTTGGTTGGCCAAATCTAAGGGGCGTAGAGGGCGACGATGGTCGCGGAACATTCCGCATATGGCGATGATTGTGAAACCTTGAAGAGCTACACGAGCGAGTTCGCCATCACATGTGGAATGGGAACAGCCGAACGGTGAGAAGGCTGTGTCCTGGCAGTCGAAGCGTGAAGGCCGTTGGGGACCTCAAAATACTGTTTAGATCTCTCGATGTACTGTCACATGAGCAAACTTGATTCCCTTGTCGTTTATAGGCTTGTAGTGGGGATTATGTGCATATCGTGGGAAAAAGAGTGTGCAGCCAACAAGGCTGTTAGTGACGACGTGGTGTGGAGGTGGTAGTGGATGTAGACGAATACGACTAATGATGCAATCATCAAGCAAGGCTGCAGCTGAAAGGACGTAAGCTACGAAGGAGCGGCGGAGCACAACGCTGCCTACTAGGTCGCTGCATTCTGCCGCATGGAGATGCAGTCGCCTCGAAAATCACAATACAGCGTCGCATAGCTGCGACAATGGAGAACCTGAGATGGCTGGCGATGATGGATGAATATGCAGCGGACACTCCTGACGACGTAGGCATTCGGAGATCTTGCGGAGATCGGCAAAACCTCGGTATGATTATCCTCGCCCCTTCCACAATCACCGCGACTTTTACACTTGTGTAACCATCTGACAGTGAACTTCTTCGATCTCT
Source organism: Paraconiothyrium sp. Pb-2020 (assembly GCA_022419385.1). NCBI lineage: Eukaryota > Fungi > Ascomycota > Dothideomycetes > Pleosporales > Didymosphaeriaceae > Paraconiothyrium > Paraconiothyrium sp. Pb-2020. Next base: position 3,748,865 of record JAJUBI010000003.1, on the reverse strand, counting down.
AGAAGGTCCTCTTCAGAATCTGCAATGTAGTATACCTTTCGACTGCATTGTATCTCGCATGCCTAATGTGCCTCGTATCTTGGCCACGCTCTCGGCGCCCGCGGGGTACGGGGAACCGAGTCATAGAAAACCTCCCCTGCACCGTCGATCAATGATGATGTTCTTCTCCTGACGCAGCACACAATCTTCCAGGGCCACCAGACCGCAGAACTCATCTAATGCGCGATGTTTCGATGATAACACCAAGCGACCCATTAGCGTTTTCTTTGTTACCTTGGAAACTATTTGTGCGTGCGTGACTACCTGGCGTTGCGCATACGGCTGCACCCTACCGAACCGCACTCCTATTTGGCATCCACAATGAAAGCTTGAGTTCAAAGAGAAGGAACCAGAGGTTTTATAGACGAGAAGAAATACGAAAACATGGCACGTCCAAAATGGCTGCAAAGCTTCACACAGCATGGCACGAAGCCGCCTTACCTCCTCACGTACCGTACCTCGGAAGCTTTTATCATCGCGACAATCGCACTGGCTATCTTCACGGACATGTTCCTCTACGCCCTCATCGTTCCCGTCGTCCCCTTCGCCATCGATACTAGGTCGCACGTCGACTCATCCAAAGTACAGTACTGGGTCTCAGTCCTAATCGCTATTTACGCCGCCGCGTTGCTCTTCTTCTCGCCCATCTGCGGATGGCTGGCTGACCGAAGCACGTCGCGCCGCTCGCCGCTCATCATTGGTCTGTTCGCATTGTTGGGTGCTACGATTTTGCTAGACATAGGGAGTAGCATTGGAGTCATGATTGCGGGGAGGATTTTGCAGGGGACAAGTGCGGCGGTCGTGTAAGTTCTCTCCCCGCTTCCGAAGTATTCTTTGGAAAGATGACCCATCGCGAACCGAGCTGGGTTCGACTGGGCGATCTTTCCAACCTTAAGGCTTTACTTTGAATTTTCACTGATCGTGGGTAGGTGGGTAGTGGGGTTGGCGCTGCTGGCCGATACGGTGCCGCAGGAGAGGCTCGCGCAGGCAATGGGATATGTTGGAGCCGGCATGAGCATCGGTATCCTTATCGGGCCACTACTTGGTGGTGTGGTCTTTGACCGCGCAGGCTATGGGACCGTCTTTGGCATGGCATATGCCCTGATAGGAATCGATGTCATCCTCCGCTTGCTGCTGGTCGAGAAGAAGGTCGCTGCGAGGTGGCATCCAGAAGCCGATGGCAGAGAGTGGAACCGTAATTTTAAGAGTGCAAAGGAGGGAAGTAAGGAAGCGGTCCAAGACTCGTCGAACGATCTGGAGAAGGGACTAGGGAGAATTCCGCCAACAGATCCTGAACAAGGCACTGCAAGAGTGGCCGAGCGGACGTCAATTGAAGCCAGCAGTGCACCATCGAGACGTCGAGTTCGTGATCGACTACCGCCTCTTCTATCACTCCTGTATTCCCGCCGTCTTCTCGCAGCACTCTTCGGAGCCATCATGCAGGCCGGCGTAATGACAGCCTTCGACTCGGTACTCACCATCCATGTTGCGGACATCTTCCACTGGACCTCAACAGGCGCAGCACTTCTCTTCCTGCCCATCGTCATACCATCCTTCCTAGGGCCGATCTTCGGCTGGCTCAGCGATAAGTATGGAGGCCGCTATCTCGCAACCCTTGGGTTCCTCTTTGCATGCCCACCGCTGGTGAGTCTACGGTACATTGACTCAAACATGATCAACGATAAGGTGCTCATATGCGCACTACTATTCCTCGTAGGACTCAGCTTAACAATGACTTTCCCACCCATTATGGCGGAAATTTCGGCTGTAGTAGAAGCGAAGGAAAAGAAGATGATTGCGAACGGCATGCCGGGCTACGGGCCCGGGGGTGCATATGCACAAGCTTACGCGCTGTTCAATATGGCATTCGCTGCAGGCTGCACATTGGGGCCACTACTTGCTGGGTTCCTTGTAGCACAACAAGGCTGGTCAACCATGGTTTGGATACTTGGTGTGCTGTCAGCGGTCGCAGCCGTACCGACCTTCTTCTGGCTGGGCGGGTTTCTGTTTGCCAAAGCCCCTGAATGATTGAGTACTGACGGAGATGGACGCTCGAAGATGGACCCAGATGAATGTCAAAATGCAAGGACGGAATGCCGCGAGAGATGAGGCCATCGACTGCGTTTCAGCTGTCGTTGTGCTGAGTCTCCTCGCGATGCTGTGCTAGTGAGACCAGATTCCGTACCTGTTTGGAACAGAGGATTGTTTCGAAGACCAACATGAGGAATGAGGCAGGTGGTTTAGGATTGCGTTGGTTGCACTGCACACCGGCAGACGGTAGGCGAGCAGTGGGTTGACCCAACCACCACCCGAGCGAAGTGCTGCTGTTACAAAGGCAACCGTGGAATCACGGGGAGACCCATACGATATGCGCACGGTGTGTCTGGCCTGTAGTACCGTGGAGCTCCAATCAAAGAGGCAGTGCCAGTGTGTCTGTATAAGCTACGAATCGCGCGACATTGTCTGTCCCAGAAGCTGAAGAGAACAAGTGAAGTCCTGGCGATAGCTCCGGGCACCCGCTACTAATGATGCGTACAAACGCATGAGACTGGCGTGGAGTCCGCGGCCAGGGTCTGTCCAGCGTGCGCCTCAAAGGGCTCGGCGGGCGACACGTGACGTGTTTCAGGCCAAATTGTGACAGGCGGCCGTGTCCAACAAGGGAAGTCCAACGGTCGCGCAGGAGACGCTTCGGGGGCGATCGCTGCTGGCGGCGCCCGGTGGGTGCAATTCACGGCAGCGTGTGGCCGGTCGGTTAGGGACGAGGGTGTGGATCTGCAGGCGGTGGATACGCGAGGCTCCAAGGGGCAGGCGGCGCAATCCTTTGGTGCATTCTTCGGGCTCCTGTGACTTCATCGCCAAGCGACGCAGGGCAAAGTTCCCCAGGCGCGTGTCGGCGCTTTAAAACATCCCTCAGGCCAAAACACCCACGGCATGAGCCTCGCGGGGCATAGGCCAACCGAAGCGGCGCAAACCGCCGTCCAGCCATGCGGCGGGCGCCCCGGCCTGGTGCGAGTCCTGTGTGTGTACACCGCCCGCTCGTCTACGGGCCCTTAAGGCATTGATCGCCCGCCTCGGGATTTGCATCGTCGACTCTGACCAGAGATGAAGATCGTCGGCCCGTCCTCGGACTTGAAAACCACTGTCCTGCCCACTTCCAAAGCCCTGTAGCCCACGCTCACTCGACCACTCTCACTGACGCCCTACCGCACCGCGCCGTCGCCCATGGACCCGGCATCACCCACTGTCTTTTAGGCCCGCTCACGACATACATGCATCCCGCCTCTCTCTTTCCCATCGTCGTTCCTTGATTCCGCATGGCAAGACGCTGTGCCTTCCAAACAGTCACCATGCCTCATCGCACCTTTCTTTGCCGCCTAATATTCTGCGCCATCTTCTCAGTCTCCATCATTAACGTCTTCAACGGAGCCTCCTCGCCCTCATTTTTCCTCCACTACTCCAAACCAGCTGCCGCCCTTCAGCACCATGTGGTGTGTCCGCAGTCAGAACTCGCCGACGATGTGCTAGTCGTGCTGCGTACTGGGGCCACCGAGTCGCGTCAGAAGGTGCCGGTCCACTTCAAAACGACTCTGCGATGTGTTCCCCACTTTGTCATCTTATCGGACTTGGATGAGGAAATAGAAGGTCATGCTGTGCATGATATTTTGGGAGGTCACGGAGGTGTCACCGAGAAGAAGAGGAACGAGCACGACGACTTCAAGTTGTACCATCAATTGCAAAAGCATGGAAGGCAAAACGTCGACAGCCAGCGAGTGATCATGGCCGAGTCGGGCTCCAGCAAAGGCGACTACTTAAACACTGGCAACGAAGGCTGGAAACTCGACAAGTGGAAGTTCCTCCCCATGATTGACAGATCTTACCAGGAGATGCCCAACGCGAAGTGGTACGTCTTCATTGAAGCTGATACCTTCCTCGGCTGGAACAACCTACTGGAGTACCTCGCCAACTTCGACCCGAGCAAGCCGTATTACATCGGCAAGCATCTCTACATCAACGACATTGAATTCGGCTATGGTGGCGCAGGTTTCGTCCTGTCCAACCCAGCCATGCGCAAAGTCATCGAGCAGCGCTCCATGCGCTTCCGCGACTACGAAGACTTCACAGCGACGCACTGGGTCGGCGACTGCGCGCTCGGCAAAGTCCTCGAAGACGCCAAAGTCCCTCTGCACCGCGCGTTCCCTCACTTCCAAGGCGACTCACCTGCGACGCTGGACCCCGCAACCAGTAAAATCGACCGCACCGCCTGGTGCTTCCCTGTCATCACGTACCACCACGTCTCACCGGCCGAGATTTCGGATCTTTGGCGCTTCGAGCAGGAATGGTACAAGAAAGTATGTGTTCCCCGACCTTGGTACACTAGAGACCTGAAACGCACGAACTGTAAAGCTGACTGCGCTACTCTAGCACGACATCTTACTTCGCCACCGCGATGTCTTCCGTGAGCTCGTGCGCCGCAGAATCGGCGCGCAGGTCGCAGGCTGGGACAACATGTCGAGTGACAAGGAGTACAACGCGCACGACCACGGCAGCTCGTCCGACCCGCTTGAGAGCAATGCCTGGAAGAGCTTCAAGCACTGCCACGCTGTGTGCGAGAGTAAGAAGGACTGCATGCAGTTTTCCTATGAGCCGGGCAGCTGCTCGATCAATTTTTCTTTCCGTCTGGGTTATTCCAAGCCAACGGAGCGGGTCACGTCGGGCTGGATGACGGACCGCGTGGACGACCTCTTCGTCGGTCTCGAAGCCAAATGCGGCATCAGGGATTGGTTCAGTCCGGCTGAGGGGTCGCACATACATGACCAGCAGCGACGCAGAAGATGAGTGGAGGAAAGGAGACGAGAGCCTTAAATGCTCTATTGCATAGACCCGGCGTTTAGTGGACTTGAGCGTTTTTGCATTGTAGAAAGATACCCCCCAAAAGGCAGATGGCGCCTCAGAAGCGCAGCACTCGCTTGTAAATAATACCTGGCCTGCACTGCGCATGGCTCGATCGACTGGATCGAAAGATATCAAATCAACGTAAAATTAAACTATAACTTCCAAAGTGTGTGTCTGAGCGCGTCGAAATGGTAGCAAAGCTCAACTCCACCGTTGCGCAAACCCTTTTCCGCCAGCCTCAGCGCGCCACGAAATGAGCCCTACTCTCTAGCTTACACCGCGCTACAATATTCCAGGACGCCAGACAAACGCGAAAAAGTCCCGCCCGTGGTTCGAGCCGTGGGGCGCGTCCCAGCAAATCTGCTAGCCCCCACACCGTCCACGCCTCGTACCGCAAACGTGAGAGATGCTAAAACAACGTCAAAGAAAAATCGAACAACTCGATCGATTGCTTGCTGCTCGCAGACAAAGGTCGAGCCGGCTTGCCATAGAGACTAGCCGCCAGCCATCAGTAGCCCCATCTCCATGCTTCCAAAGTTATTGGTGTCGTGAGTGTGCTGCTGGGGTGGTTGAGGTGGCTGAGGTGGTGCAGTAGAGTCGTGTGTGTGTGGCGGCGACTTCGGCGGTGGTGGTTCGACAGCCTGCGATTCGGGGGAAACTTTAGAAGGACGAGCCACGGAATGGGCAGGGGTACTCGATGGCTTCGACTTCGCTGAAGCAGGTGCTGAAGCCGAGGCTCTGGGAGGGCTGGCTTTTGGGTCGGTAGCAGGCGGTGATGCCTTTTGCGCGATGAAGGAGTCTACCTTCTCCTTCATCTTATCGACTTTGGGAGGCGGCGATGCTTTCGCTCCTTCCTTCTCACCAGCTTCTGCCTTTACGGGTGTCGTACTGTTAGATGTCCTTAGATCCTCCGCAGCTACTTGCACCCCCGGCGATGGCTTCGCCGCAGGCGATGCTAAGGGGTTTGCACTTGCCTGCGTCGGCGGCTTGTTCAGCTTCACCTTCGGCGGCTCGATCACATCCCCATTCACATACGTCTGCTTATCCACCTTCATCTGGTCTTTCATTTCTTTGCCAGGGGATGCAGGACCGGGTGGCGTGTCGACCCAGCGGTTGGAGCTGGCATTTTCTAGGGCTGGGTTGCTGTGCTGCTTCATTGATTTCGGTGCGTCGATGGTAGGCGTGATAGTTAATGGTTCGATGAGCGCACCATTTGAAGGTGCTTCAACCTGCGCCTTTTGCGGTTTCATTTCCTCTTTGCTCGATGGCGAAGCTGGTGGTGCGTGTCCCATATTCGTCTTCAGCTGCTCGCCCAGGCGGTACTTCCAGTCATCTGGTAGTGTTGCGCCTCCACCTCTGGAGCCTCGATCAGATGTTCCTGAAAAACTGATACGTGATACGCAACCGTATTGCATGCAGCGGAGCTCATTGAGGGCGCAGACGGTGAGGACAGCCATGAGTATGAGGAAGGCGATGCGGGCTTTGGAGCGGTGGCGGAGAGAGGTTTTGCGTCGGATAGGAGCGGGCGAGTGGGATACGGAAGGCGTCTTCCAAGGGCTGGGGAGCGGCATCTTAGGTTAGGTTGTTCTTTCGAACGAAGGTAATTGTGGAAGCTTTTCTAATCCGTTCTCGTGCAGCTGGGGTCTTAGGTCCTTCCGGTTGATCCAGATCGTCTACTGTGCAAAGGGTTGTCGTTGAATGTCTTTCGTCTTGGTGGTTTTATGGCACAAGACTTGCTTCCAGTGTCGCCCTCTCTTAACGGCGGCGCAGTCAATTGGCGTGGTCTAATATTGCGAATCAGTCGAACAAGATTGAGAACGACCCAGACTGAACCCAAATGCAAAGAGCGCCCACACCAACAGGCAGTTGGAAACGATAGTAGCAACGCCAAAGATGAATGACGTCGCCTTCGAATTGCTCATGAACAAGCAAGTCAACACACTGAAAATCACTCCTGAAGCACTAGCTAAGCCGGAAATCACCCAAATTTGTGCTTCCGAGGACATGTAGCGTCCTCAACTAGTGGGCGGCTTCTTCTCGTTGTGATAAAGGGTGTCGATCTGCTGGCGGCTTCTCGTCGTCTTAATCAAGAGCGTGAGTTTTCGAGCGGTGTATATTTTGAGGGTTGCCTCACATGACTGGTGGAGCCTTTCAGAATTGCTCGTCGAAGCCGGATGAGAGGTGGCAGGATAAGGACCTTGAGCTTGTGGTGTCACACGATGGCGTACATGCAGGGCGCAATTCTGACAGGGAGCCTCTCCTCGCAAGGGATACTCTTCCCCTGACCAGCCTCCGCCTCCTATCTCTCACCCCTCTTCGCCGTCGGATTATCGTTCCGCCCCAGGGCAAGTCGCAAACAACCTGTTTCTCCCTTTCCCCTACCCCTCAATTCCTGTCCTATTCTCCTCTTTGCCTTAATTCCTTAATCTCCTCTCCAGCTCCCGTTCGCTGAATCTAGACAGTGTTCCTACGGCAAGGTATGCAACGACCGTAATTGACAATCCTACAAGGAAAGGCTCAGGACCTTTAGTCCTATGAAATTGCACAAGGTATGTTTCCAAACACCCCGCAGCGCCAGCCAGAAGTGAAGAGGATTCTTTGATGGCGGCTTGCTCTGCTCTGATTCTGATTCTGTGTCTTGGTTTCAAAGTCCAATGGAACACTGGAGTGGAATGAACATCCCTGGCCTTGGCGTGTGTGGGGCAAGGGGTGTGGAACTATGCGTCCTTCTTATCCTTGCTTCTGACGCGGTAGCGAGCGTATGCGCTGTTGAAGTTGGCGTTAATAATATAGAGGAGGAAGGCGATGTAGACAACCGTGAAGAATACTGTCGCTTTCTTGATGTGCTGCCTCGCGGGGATTGTGCGGGTCCTTCTGCCGGTGCTGAATGTCTCTAAGAATTGCACTTTGAAATTCTGAATCGTAGAGCCGGATGTAGTGCGCTGGTGTGAGGCCCGGAAAGACATCTCAAAGTCCGGTCAAATGAATGGCGATGAGGAATACGAGGACGCTGGATATTGTTTATGAAACGAGATGCGCCCCCAGGGATGAAAGTATCGTGGAGTGGGGTCCAGCGGAGGCCGTCCTGGTGGGAATTCTCCCTTGCAGATTTGCGTGAGTTCCACAATGTCCAGGTCGTCGGGATCTGCCCGTCAGAGTCATAAGGAAGGATGTTTTTGTAGCACGTTGGTTTGACCAGGCACCGTGGTGAAGATGCATACATACAATTACATTCGCGCCATCGCGCCTCTCTTCTTCTCGCATTAAGTTTGTAGATGGTATAAGTATTAAGAACAAGGACATGAAAACAAAATATCTAGAGCCATCGTCGTTCAGCGTGCAAGATCGTCATGCGGGGGCTTTCCAAACATAGACAATGAACATCCAAGACCTCACCCATGAAAGCGCCGAATTCCCAGCTCTTCTGCCTAAACCCCAATATAGCCTGCGACTGGCCATTTGAGTCGGTCTCGCATCTTGAAGCTGTACTGAATTACGTAGTGATAAAAATATACGGTCGAAAGAGACAACTGGAAGAATATAATGTTGGTGGTTGCAGGCCTCAACTAATAGATATTAGACCGGGCGTGAAGCTCGTTTTCGGCTTGTGTTCAGCCTCCAGTGATGGTGGGGAGTCGACAGTTGGCGGGGACTTTGGCGGGGGCTGTGGTTCCGGATCAGCGCCGTTTTCAGCATAATCTAGGAGAGCTTTCGCGTCATCGAGTCCTGAGATGGCAAGACCTTGCTTCTCGTCTTCCTCGTGTATGACACTTTCCTGAATGCTTTCCTTCGTGCTCTGTTTGCTGTCGATGTCGAGGGATGCATTCTCAGCGTCATCATCGTCCATGAGAGCTGGAGGTCGTTGACGCATAGCCCGAGCTTTCTCAAGCGATATCGTCTTTTGTTGGTAGGTCGTCGTGATAGAGAGGCTATCGTCCCTATCGATAGTAGCCTTCATCAGTGCAGCCATCCACAGGCGGCCGACCTGGATGCTGTCGACGGCAAAGTAATGGACAATCGGTTTGGTGAATTGTACACCTCTCTGCAGACCTGCACGTGGAGGTACAAGCTTGAATATGAACATACCGGCCATATCTTCTTCGATGCCATTACTGGGAGCGGAAGAGGCAGCGGTAGGAATGGTGGCATTCTGCGGAGACGATGGTGACGACGCCGCCCGAGTAATGGTTGCATGGAATCCTGTAATTCGTTCGTTGTTGGCCGGAAGCACCCGGTGTGATGAGATATCAATCAATCCCTTCTCTTCCGTGTCATTCTCCGTGTAGAAGTAGGAAAGGCGTCGGCCACGAAGGACAAATAAACGTGTCTTCCACGTGGTCATCAAGCTCGATGACTTCTTCTTCATCCAACCGCTGTAATCGCAACCCTCCATGGCTTCTTGAGGAGTGATTTGTTGGCGACCTCGAAGGTAGGCGCTCGTGCTGTGCTTCTTGTTCTTCTTCCTGCCATCTTTACTACTTACTGACATGCCCGTCGATCGCTTGTTCAGATCAGGAATTTCCAACGAATTCGATGTTCCAGAAGGCGTGCTTGAGCCTGTTCGAGCAGGTGATTGTAGGGGAGATTCCTTGATTGGAGAAGCAGTGATGTCTCCAGAGCTGACATTTGCTCTTTCTGATCCTGTGACGGCGTCGGATATAGCACGCAGACCAATGCCTCTCGATTTCTTCGAGAAGAATGAATGCGACTGAGTTGGGGCTGCCGGAGAAGGCGATGCACGTCCTTGCGACGATGCCTCACTCCCAGGTATGCGAGGAGAGCTCGCGATAGCGTCGATGCTCGGGGAATCGTAATCCGGTAGTTTGGTCACCGTAGGAGGACCATCGTTCATGGGCTTCAGCGGACGCACGAAATCGAAATTGCTCGAGCTGCGATGGCTCTTGATGCTGGAACCGAAGTAAGCCTTGGCGGCCGCCGACACAGAGCTGGCTCCCCCAGTCGCGGAATCCGCACTGCCGATCCTGCTATGCCGCCGGTTGTACGTAGCGCGACGACCATCTTCGGTTCTGAAACTAGGGTTGCGAGAGTGGCTTGGGCTCTCCCTCTTACGGAGTACATTGCGTGCTTTGCGATTATCGACCTCGCCCCCAGAGAAATATCCTCGGTCTAGATCATTTGCTGTCATTTGGCTTATGCCAGATTCGCGGCGGCTGAATCCATTTTCATCTGGACTAGTCGGGGCTCCGTAATGTGAGGAGGATGGTCTTCTGCTGTCAGACTGTGGGGAGCCCATCACCCAGCTCCGGTCGAATGAAGGAGTCTTCTTGTGGGATCCCGATGCAACGGATGGCAGCTTCATGCCTCCCGCAGAAGTAGGTGTGGGCATGTTCATGGTTGAGTCGATTGAAGAGTGCCTCCGGTTATGGTTTAAGCTTCGGACTGAAGCAGCAGAAGGGCGCGTAGGTGTGCCAGGCGTGGGTGATGATGGGGTAAATTGCGTTAGAGGTGAAGTTGCCTCCACTAGGGGTAATGTAGAATGGCCTGCAGTCGAGTGAGCTCTAGGAAGCGGCTGCTTCCCTTGCATGCTCTTCATAAACTGCCCATCTCTCAGACTGGGAATCCGGGGCAAAGGTACTGCACTCATCGACGTTGCGCGGGCTCGAGCAGCAGGATCAAGAGCGGACTCTTCAGGGCCGTCAAATGTCGCCATGGCTTTGGCAGCATCCTTTGCATTTTTCACTTCTTGCTGCAGTGCCTTGATCTTCACCCACGTTCTCAGTCGCGGTCCAACTGGGCCTAATTCAAACTCTTTCAAGAAGATGGTAGCCTGATCCATTCCTAGGAGTGCCTCACCGTTGATTTCTTGCTCTTTGAAGATGTCGCAGTGCTTCCTCTCCACGCCCACGTCTTCCAGGTATTCTGCAACGCGCGCCGGGGACCAGTTGCTAACTTCTTGCTCTGTGTGCAAGTTATGCTCCTCCTCCTCAGTTTCTTGGCCGTTGATATAGGACAGTCTGTGGTGACTGCTGTACTCGCTTCCAGAATCGTTTGAGGGCATGGGTCTCAGCTCCTTTCCAGTAGCACTATGACGCGGGGTGCTCATATCCGTAATGTGCTCATCGATGACGCTGAGTGTCTCGTGCATGACCGGACTTGATATGGTGGTTTCTTCCTCGCGCGGGACTTCGCCACTCAATGTCTGCCCAATGCTCCGCGGCTGCGCAGACAATGACGATCTATTGGCGGCTGCCGCCTGCGTCGTAGCATTGGTGGGGGGGATCTGGAGAGGTTGCGTGCTGGGAGCCGGTTCGTAAGGGGCAGCTTCGTTCGGGTCGGTCAACGGTAGCGGGGCAGACGTGGGCGCAGCATCCACGTCGACAGGTTGTAAGGCATGCTGAGCAGATTGCGCTACAGGCTGCGAAGGGGCGCGCTGATGTAGCGTGGAAGTAATGGTTGGCTTCGGAGCAGGGCGTGTGTAGACTGTACGAAGGTTAGTGAGGCCTTCTCTAGAGCCTGCATGCAGCTGATGAGCCACAAGGTCTCAGAGTCATTTGCACGTACCTTCGGGGAAGAGGCCGCTATCGTTCGTCTCGGTGTTCTTTCCCAAGAACCACCCATCGCCGAAGTCGTCGTCGCGTTCAATCAGCTCGACACGGTCGCCGCGAGCCAGGCTGAGCTCGTCGGGGCTCCGAGCCTGGAATTCATCTGCATCAACAGTCAGCACGTTGTCCGAACCACTTTGCGAGGACGGAGTGCAGTACTTACGCACGACGAGGAGCAGATCGCCCGGACGGACATTTTCGGTGTGTGACCTGGCGGCCATGGTGGCTCTCAAGAGACAGGACCGTGTGAGAAGGATGGAGCACTAAGGAGACGCGACGTTCACCGTGGGCCGTGGTGAATGTTGACCATGATGCATCCACAAGAGGTTGGCGCAGCGGCAGGTCCAGACGTGGCGGCCGTTTGAGGGCTACGGCCAAAGCCGTCGGGTCGGACGAGATAGGAGGCAGCGCGAAGCAGGCGAAGCGCGGCGGGCTAAGTATAGAGGGCGAGGGCGCAAAGACAGACGGCTCTTCTTTGTGGTGAAGGTGCTGGCGATGGGTGCGGGATCGTGGCGTTGATTGAGGGGGCTGCGGGCTGCAGGAAGAGAATAGCGTGCTGTTGGGCGAGGACTGGTTGTGCTCCCTGCAAGTCGCCCATTAATTAGGCGACGCAAATGCGAGCCAGAGCCGCTCCGGCATGCGTGACAGGCGTCGCAAACGGCCAAATTGCCGGCATCGATCCCACTGCTGCCAGCGGAGCGATCCTACGCACGCGGGTGCCGAGGACTGCGACAGGCGGCTCTGCTTGCGCGCGCACTTGGGGCACTTGCGGGCGGGCTGCCGTGGGTGAGTGGTCTGTGAGGCGCTGGGATGGGCTTGGGGAGCCAGGAGCCTTCGGGGCCAGACGCGCTGAATCCCGTCCTCGTCGCTTGGCATGTGCAACCGCACCCGCGGAAGCGACACCTCGACTTCTCAGCGCAACTGCCCCCCACACTGTTGTCGCGCGCCTTCTGCGCCCCCAGTCTTTCACCCGCCACGCCTCCGCATCGCAGCTTCCACGACCGCAACCACCGCCAGGCAATGTTCTAAGCATCGTCGCCTGCTCGAGACCTTCAAGCATGATCTCGTCCGAGACACCACCTCTGCGGTCACTGGTCGACGGCGCCTGGTCACGGCCATATCACTCCAAACCTCCCAGGGCGAAACCGCTCCGCCTGCTGTGATCCGGACATGCCCCGTGGAGGGCGAGCTGCAGGTGCTCCGCCAGCAGCGGGCGAGGACGTCGCCACCCGCGTTACTCTGAGCTATGCGCTGGGCAACCTGGGTGGGAGACAAAAGAGCTGGATGGCCCCAGGGCAGCCGTCCGCCGTCTCTTCGCACCCACCAACAGACGCTCCGCCTAAGAAACGTGGCAGACCTCGGCAATATCCGGAACGATACGAACCAGTACAGCAGGCGCCCGCCGGAGTACCTGCCCGTGAGCAGCCAGCATCGAACTCGACCTCTCCGCAACTTGCCAACGTCGTGTCACATCCATCCAATGGCCGTCCTATAATTTCGCCTACGGCGGTTCTGCCATCCCCTTCTCCTAGCGAGGAGGCCAATATAGATTATTATGCGCCGCCTGCTCCAGGTCATGGGCGACAAACCCTCAATAATGGAGCATCGGGGAGCTTTGTTCCAGTCACCGGTGATCCCCTTGTTCGAAACATATCACACGAAGAGCGTTTCCTCGAAGGCGCGCGACAAGCAGCTGCCGCAGCACCCAAGAGACCAGCGGCGGGGACAAGCCCAATGTTGGCGAACAAACGAACGCGCCCTTCTCTCTCCACCCACGGGCGGCCAGTCCCGCCGCCATTGAGAACCAACAGCATCAATGTCGATTACCAGGACTTGAGCCGGCGCGTCTCGGCAGGTCCGTTAGAGAGCGCGAGTCCAATGGTCAATCAGCCCTTTAGCCCCTTCACGAGACAGCCGAGCAACAGTCAGTCACCATTTCAGTCACCATACCAGAGACCTCTCCAACCTGCTCCGCCGCAGCGCATTCCAAGCCAGACACGAACCCAAACACAGAGTGGCCCAATCCAATCTGTTCCAAGCCCACTCGGTCTCCCGTGCCAATCACCCCTTCCGGGTCAAAATGCCCAAGCGATCAATGTGGCCCCGCCAGCAGGGCCACAAGGGCAGAGGAACTTGCTAGCGCACAGTCTACAAGCGATAGAACACTTCAAATCTCAAAACGACCTCCAGCAAGAGTCTTCTGATCGCAAACGTCTCACAGCCCTAGAGCTGGCAGCGAAGCGAATGGACTGGGAGTATCTGATGACGCATCTCTTCTATTGCCTACTGACGCTCAACCCGGCAGCATTGCCTAGTAGCATTAGGAAAAGCTCACACGCGGCCAGGACTGAGCAATTCCTGAGCGAAGTTCTTGACTCGAATACCGGCTTGCAATCCGGCACGAAAGCCTTCTTTGTTCAATTTCCCCTGCCACTGCCTGAATGGGCTCTGAACGACCCGCCACAGTACCGCATCGATGTCGAAAACTTCTATAACTTGATGAGGCGGTCAGCAAATTATTTTGCATTGAAGAAACAATGTGATGAACGAGATCTCCCACCCACGATGCATGAGCTGGTGTTCGATCTTGGCATCAGATCGAGACAACTTCAGTCGATAGTATTCACGGCCTCGGTCAGACGCTTGTGGTTCAGAGCCGGGCTTCCCCTTGGAGACATTCTCATCAATTACGAAAACGAAACGCTGCAATGCTTTTCAACGACGCAGGAGGCATTTAAAAGCCGCCAGCACCAGGGATTTGACTTGGATCGCGAACGAGACCTAGAAATGCGGTCTTGGGTCGCCATTTTCAGAGGCCTACGCTCGACGTACGTTCCTTTAGCACGAGAGGCTCTACAGCGTATGCAGCCAGGGCATCAGGTACCGGTTCTGGCGAGCCAATACGCTCAAATAAGACCCCCGCGCCAACAGCAAACACCGCGTATGCCATCGGGACACAATGGTCAATCTTCTCTAGCACAAGGACTTGTGTATCCCGATCCGAGGCTGCCTCCTCAGTCGGCTCAAGCTGCAATACAGCAAGGCCGGGGACGGCCGCGAGGACGACCGCGACTCGCGGTGCAACAGCCTCGCCCTCAGCCTCACCCTCTAGTACGGCCCGTGCCGGAACGGCAATTTCTCCCACCTCCTGGCCATTATCAGCCTCAGCAGAATCAGCCCAATCCTGCCCGTTTTGGACTCCACCAGGCCCACCTTAGAAGCCCAAACCTGCACTCAAAAACAGGAGAACGTCTGTACCTATACGCGCATTCGTTCATAGGGATGCCTAAACGTCCTGCAGATGCACGCAACAAGGTTGAGAGATGGACTTTCACATTGTCGCCAGAGCAGATGGCAAGGATTCCAGAAAATGTAGCAGATGTAGCGGGAAGCCCACCGGTTCGAATAGTGGACGAGAACAGCCTAATGCTTCGTCTCCGTTGTGTGAAGTGGGATGTTGCTCGGGGATTCAATGAGCACGAGTGGGCAACCAGCGACACCTCGTGGATCCCATACAGCTACTTTGAGCTCAACAAACAGCCTTTGGAGCAGCGCAAGAAATTACATCATGGGAAAGACCTACCGATCGAGCTCACTTCGCTGGTTAAAGAAGGTGTTAATATTCTGGAGATTGGCCTCGTGCGAGCGCCCGAAAACGAGCAATTCCGCAATTATCTTCTCGCCATCGAGATTCTTGGTGTCAAGCCTCACACAGTCTTGATGGATGAGATTCTTACGAACAAGCACGTCTCATCGGCATTGATCAAGCAGCGCATCAAGGACAAGCTCGCCGGTACCACTGTCGACGATGAAATTTCCGTCGTGAACAGCACTCTCAACATAAATCTGTTCGACCCTTTCAGCCGGTCGGAGATCTGTAATATTCCCGTTCGCAGCAAAGCCTGTGATCATTTTGACTGTTTTGACCTGGAGACTTTCCTGGATACGCGTAATCGAAATGCCGACTCTACCGTACCGGACAGATGGAAATGTCCTATCTGCAACGGCGATGCTAGGCCACATCTACTTATCGTCGACGGCTTTATGCAAGAAGTTCGCAGCGAACTGGAAAAGCAAGGGTTACTGAAGACGCGGGCTATCATTTTGAGTGAGGACGGCTCCTGGAAAGCAAAGGCAGAGGTTGTGGAGGGTGTGGCTGATCATGATGACGATACGCCTGCTGAGTTGAGTGGGCAGAAGACTCCCGGGCAGCACAAGACACCAGCGCCGCAATTTACGGAAGTCATTGATCTGGGCGATAGCGACGAGGACTAGCTTCCTTTCTCTTTTTGTTGGCCTCATGGGGGCTTCATGTTCGCTTTGATGCATGGGGAGCATTTCAAAATTGGCGTTCGCATTAAAACACCCTGTTTCCTTGGACTTGGCGGCACGTTCGGCATTATGTATATACCCCCTTTCTTTTGTTGGCGCGATGGTACGGAAAGCATAGGGCGGGATTGTGACATGACCGATAAGCAATGAAATTGCGGCATATCTAGTACACGCTTGCGCAGATGAACGACATCCGATGGTCTCTTCATTCTTCATATCCTGACCTATGCAGAGTACGCTGCGTAATTGATTCCGCGTCATCCCGTTGGGATATCTTGGTCACGAACCCCTTCCCCATCCAACCAAATGCCTTGGTTCTGCGTTCTGCGCCCTCTGCGCGGCCGGATTCATGGACTTCAAGCAAGTCCTCCTGCAGCTTGACTCCATGGTCAGACGCCCAAGAAAGCGCTCTCTGCGCGTGCTATATCGCACGCAGCGTGGTGGGGACCATGGATAATATCCTGTAGGCGTCTTGACCTTGCATGAATCGCGGCTGTCGTACGCGCTCCATGTCAGGCGGCCTCAACATGGCCGCGATATGGTCCAAACTATTCTTCTCTTCGCTAAGCATTCTTCACCGTCTTTCTTCCCCTTCTCGTTTTCCCGCCTCCCACATCCCCACCAAACTCTCCTGCCCCTTGGCCAAGTGCGCATTCATAATCTTTAGCACATGATTCGGCGTGCGGTACGCATGCGGTGGCCGCTTGCTCACGTCGCTCAACCCAGCGTGCGGTACTTTCCTCGCCAAGTCCAACTGTGCTATTGATTTCATCGGCTCATATTGTTTCCAGTACGGCTGCCGTTCGATGTAATCCTGGTGGACGGCGCGCGATCGGTCGACGGTGACTTGGAACCATCTTGACACCGTCTTAGCCTGCTTCTGCGGGGGTGCGAAAGGGAGTGGTGGGTCTTTTTCTACTTCTGCGGCACCCTTAGGTGTTGGGGACGTCCGCGTGAGGAGGCCTGAGGGTGCCATGATTTCGTCTATGCCGGGTGTTGTTTCCTGGGGAAGCGTGGAGGGATCTTCATCTCGGTCGAAGGAGTCAGAGATGGCGTAGTCGTCTGTGTCTTGTGCGGTTTTGGGTTCGTGCTGCGTGCGCTCGAGGGAGAAGCGGATGGGGGAGGCGTCGAGGGCGGCTTGTGCGGAGGTAGAGTCGCGGTAGATCAGCAATGCTGAGTTTGGTGCGGGGGAGTGGTACTCGAACTATAACACTAAATTAATTCTTCCTATTCCCCGCGAATGTTTTTGTGTGACAGGGTCACGAGGGTAGGACGTACATTCATGTTGTAGTACTTTGAGATTTCGCCGAAGCGCTGAAGCACACGGTAGATTTCGCGGCTCTCGGAGAGGTTTTGGGGGCGCGGACTGATGCGCAAATGGAGGAAGCGCTGCGCGAGGAGCTCGGATGAGGCGCGTCGGACGGCCATGGTGAGGTGTGACGTTGGTCGTTGCGATCAAGGCCGACGTTTGAAAAAGTCCGGGTGGGTCCCACGAAGCTCAGGTAGGTACCGGTGCCCGGGGTCGCAGCTCTGGAGATCGCGAAGTCACGTGGAGGTACCACCACCTGGGCACCTGCATTCATGAATTCTTGGGTCGTCTCGTGCAAGCGATGCGCCAGTCACACCATGCATGGGAAAAGTCACGTCGTAACTGCAGAGTGAGGATGTGTATGATGTTGTATGATGTGCTTGTATTCACATGTGTGTGAGGCTCAACCAGTGAGGGAGCGCTTCTACCTAATCAATGACGGTCCTCTTCCAGACGCAATCTATGCATCGTTCCTCGTCGAATTATGATGCTATCCATAATGATAGTCTTGTACCCAGTCTTATTGGTTCTCGGCCCCATGTGGAAAGCAAGTGGTATATAGCGCGCCCCAACCGACCTAACGGAATCCCCAACGCCGTCGCAATGCATCGAATCAGACAAACAAGGAAAACAATCACCTCGAGGGTCTTTTGGCAACCCTGGAGATGGAACCGGTCGATCTCCGCATACGTGGTCTTTTAGATACCCTCGTGCTGCCGTCAAGGCGGTCACCGGCCCGGTAAAACGGAAGCATAGAGCGGATCTGCTCTTTAGCCGTGGGCGTGTAGTCCCTGTCCACGCCCTCGTCCTCCTCTGTCGGCATGGACGATAGCGACTTTGACTTGGGCTCGTAGACGTTGCATTGGTCGACTTCGATCATCTTCTCGACTAGGGAGGAGATGTCCTTGATGTGTGCCAAGGAGGACTGCATGCGCACGTTGGCCTGTCGCTGCATGCGGAGAGTGGCGGAATTCATTCGCGCAGTGGAGAGGTTGGGCCGTCCCGGAATGTGGTTCTCAAAGGTCTCGTGGTCGCTTGGGGGCGTAAGCGGTTCGTTGGCGGCTCTGAAGTTGGGGTCGACAATGACACGCAAGTCCTGCTTGGTGAGTGCCTGAGCGAGGTCGTTGACATCGCATGGCGGAGGTGTGGGAAGCCGAGTGGGATACAAAAACGGCGATGTAGAGGTGGGTGAGACGCTGAGAGCTGCGCTTTCCGTCTGGTGCTGTTTAGGAAGACGCGAGGGAGCGTCGAAGGAGAAGTCGCGGAAGAGTGAGGCCATGGCGGCGGGAGAGCAGCGGGAGCTCGTCGTAGATGGGACGGGACGAGCGTAGGTATTGTGGATATCGACGACGACTGGAGAGCATGAGGGCGTGGGATGCAGCGGGTACATAAGGCGAGCAGGGCCGTGTCGAGAGAGATGCCAAGGCGACGGCGCAGTTCCGGTGGTGTGGGTGAGCAACGGGCGCCCGCGTCCAACCCAGAGTGGCAACGCCGGGCAGTGAAGAATTGGACGGCAGATGCACGCCGCCACCACTCACAGCCAGCCCTCCCACTGGCATTCCACCGCGTTCCCACACCACGACTCGCTGCGACGCCGGCCCCTTCAAGTTACATCCGCACGGCCCCGCGCGCCCCAGATGCCGCTGCAACAGCGAAACATGGGCCGTGTAGGCTTCGCGGGGGACGTCACCGCAGCACGCCCGCGAGGCAGCAGAGAGACGCCCGGCAGAACTGCAGGCTGAACCGCAGCTGGAGACGAAGACACTGAGACCACCGATGCACGCCCAGCCGCTAGAAGCCCTGCAGAAGACGCCCCGGTCGTCATCGCCAGGCATCGCCAGACATGGCCCCTCAACACGCCGTGGGCTCCAGACTCGGCCAGCTCGCCAGCGGCCCTCAACGCGCTCAACTAGCCCGCCGCGAGCCGCTGTCAAACCCACCACAACGAGCCCAGGTGTTTCGAGCTGCAGACTAGCCGCCTCCTTTCGCAGTCGGTGCGAATGCTGGAGCCAGGCCTCGCACCGGCAGCGACGCATCATTTCTGGGGCGGGCCCGCAGTGGTGGGAATAAGTCGTGCGCCCGGACACCCTGCTGTGGCATGTGTCCTCTTGCAGCCAATCGCACAGCTAAGCGCTCTGGAATTTGCGCTGCTATTTTCTGAGCCGTCTGACCTCCCTTTTGCTCCTCTGCTGGACTCGATACCCGCCCGCCTGGATCTCGGGCCTTTGCCTCTTTTCCTATCGATGTCGCCAGCCCTCCCTAGGATAGGGGCTGCTGCAGTATCGTCTTCTCCTCTCCTCAGCCTTGCTGCATTCCCTGGAGCCTAGTCGAGGCTGGTTTAGCCCCCGCATAACGCCCCGACATCATGCACGTCGCTCGAAGTTCGGCTTTCTCTCATCCACTACATCGACTTTCGCCGTGGCCGAGCACCATGTAGAAGCCCGTCGGTGTGGCAGTGGAACGACACCACGGCGCTGTGTCGCTACTCTACTTTCTCGCTATCGAGCATGGCAGTGCATCCAATCCGGTCGCGAACACCATGTTTGCTCATGTCGGTGGGTGTCGAGACGACCACTCAGCTTCTCAAGACGACCTTGACCTCCTCGCACTACCAATGTACCGACTACAGCCGCAGCAGGCTGCTCCTTGTGCAGTGTGATGAACGTGCTACACCATAGGGCTGTATCTTCACCGCTACCGTAGCCCCAGCTTCTGGTGGGTAACAACAAGCGAAAAGGTGCTCCGACGGACAGACATCACGTGGCTGTGTAATCTCCCTTTTCGTCCAATAGCACATGCACCACTTGCCCGAAAGCCAATACAACCTTTTAACGCCCGGTTCTTACAGTGCCTGGGCATCGTTGTAGCTAAACTGTATGAGCTAGACGAACGCCACGTAATCTCTCCTCCAAGTTCACGCGAGTAATTGACCGGACAGTCTTCGTGTACCGCGGTTACAGTCAGCTATAGTGCGCTCATTCTCCAAACTCCCCAACATCGGCCTCACCGTGACTACCTCGTCCAATGATCATAAGAGCAAGAGCTATATGCTGAGAGGGTTGGTGTCTTCTTAAAAGGCCGTCGTAATCTTATCCAGGATCAATGCTCCACCACCATCTCGACGCCGGGCTAGCGTATCCACTTGGTCTTAACAGTACTTCTATCGAGATGGGTTTGCCCACCGGTTAGCATCAGCAAATCACACCACATTTTTCCTACGGCGTGGTGACTCTCACAGCCCATGAGCTCTTGATCGGCACGCATAAGGCTCTCAGCTAGTCTCAGCTAGAATGGGTAACCGTAGGTTTGCCCGTTCTCGCCCTCGACCATGGTCGCGGATAGTGCTCAGCTACAGTGTGTTGCTTTCAGGCAAATGTGAATTGTCCTCTGCTCACCCTGTCGGAGTCCGCGACGAGGCTCGTGAAGATTTCAGCTGCCTAGCAATTCGAAACACTCGCCATTCGACTTTAATATTCATCTCACACGTTTAAACTTCCAGCGAATGAAGTTCGGTTGAAAGGTCGGGCTATAGTCGGCACTTCTCAAGAGACAAGATGCCTGCCCATCCTACGCATCGGCGTCCGCGACGACACCCAAGGAGCGCTCAGCTTGTAAGCTCAGTCGTCGCTGCTTGTCTTTCTTTGATGGATTTGATGCTTTACGTGCAGTCCACGGTACTTGACCTCTTTCAGTTCGTCTTCACATAGTCTTACTGTTCTGCATTAGCACTTTTCCGTTGGTAAGCCAATGTTGTCTGGATATGTATGCGATCTTGCATTTCGGCATCGCAGCATTATGATGTCCTCCAGCAAAAGCTCACTCTTACCCGCATTTGATCGGTTGGATTGGTCTTGCTTCATTGTGAGGCTCAGAAACGCCCATCTCACGCCGCAACCCAGACGTCGAGATGCAGCTACCATCAGAGTTTCTTTGTCTTGCCCATCGCTCGTATTTTCCATCTCTGCGCCTTTGTCTTCGGCGCGCAAACATCTTCCCCAGTCTTAGGTCTTTCCTTATCCGGCTACGTCGATCGTAAACAAAGAACGCATGAATTGCGCGTTAAAAGCGACAGACCAAGACAACTTGCTCCGAAATTTGCTGCACTGTACGGTCCTCAGCTGCTCAGCTTCTTGACATACCTTGCACTGATCAGTTGTTTGAAACCTCCAAATTGCCTAGGTTGTCAACACGTATATCGTATATTCATTCAATACGGCAAGATGACACCGTTCTGGGACAGTATCAGCAGAGCGTTCGGCCGCTCATCTGGTCTCACAGACTCCGAAGACGATTATCTACCACCTGCACCAAGCGGCAAACGCAAGGTCAGCACTTCACGACGCTCATCCCAGCCTCGTAAAGTCCGGCGCTCTAGCGCTCCGAGCTCATTTGCAGGAGCTCGAGGTGCCTACCTCGCTACTCGGGAGGAAGAGGAACGGGACCTTGGGTCACGGAACTTGGCCCAGGGACAGGTAGGGCTTCCTGAGGTTCCTGACGAAGATGAACGGAGCCCCCGTGTTACGGGCTTCATTGGACACAGGAACAGTCTAGACCGCGAGCCGCTTCGTCGTTCCTCTGGACGAAGAGGCTCGGCATATGGAGGGTCGGCCGCCAGTCAGAGCCGCCATTCTGGACGACCAGGCTCAAACGGCGAACCAGCAGCAGAGTCAGAGAAGCCTGTGAGCACCGAAGCAGACATACAAGCTCGACTACTCGCGAAGTACAGCGATGACTCTGATGGTGAGCTCAGTGAGGGTGAATGGGGTCGCAAGCATTTCGGACCACCGCCTTGGGTCAGTCATTATGTGGAGCGGGTAGCTAGAGTGGACAACCATTTCGATGACCAGTCTCAAGTGATGGAAAATCCTGAGCCCGCCGCAACACCTGCAATTGAGTCCACGTAAGTCTCAATGTGATCACGATTGAGTACCTTCAAGAGCTGACAACTTGGCATAGCCCCGAAACAGGCACTGGAACGCCTGCGCCCAAGCTTTCATTTCCCTCTGGGCCTGAAACCAAGATGCAGCCTGTCTCTCAGATGAAGCCACTCAAATTAAAGAAGCCTGTGAAAGAGACGGCCGTTAAGCCTGTCGCCAAACCTACTACCAAACCCATCACTAAGGCGACTATCGAACCTTCTGAGTACCTCAAAGAATGGAAAGCTGCACCTTCGCAGCGTCTCCGCACAATTATGGAGGAATATGGTCAAGACCCTAGTGCATGTGTAGAAAAAGTCCTAAAGGAGCTTCAAGAGCCAGTTTATTCGCTTCGCGATGTCGAGATCCGTGACATGCTGTGGCAGATCCAGGATGGGATGGAACACATTGCAGATTTATTTGAAAAAGCATATCCAAACGAGACGAGCAGGGAAAGGGAGACGATGCACATGGCTAGGGCATATGGCGGCGAGGCCCGCAGGGACGTGTCGACCTCGCGGGTCATGGAGTGTGTGGTAGGCAGCAGATTGATAGACAAGGGAGAAACGTACGACATCTTTGGAGACAAGGACAAGAGACGTGCATTCGTCTGCGGCGTTATCGGCAATGTGCTGGTCGAGCAAGTCTTCAAGCACCCCTTCCTCGGCGGCGACGCACAAACTATCGATGCACTTTTCGATCAGCAAAAAGATAACCGAGGAGAAGAAGGTAAGCATCCCTTTTCTACTTTTCTCTCAAACTAATCCATCCCAGCCTTCACGCGCAAATTCTACAGTGCCTCGCTTCTAAAAACCCACCTCTTCGGCAACCCCCTAGACACCAGCATCATCAATCCCCCTGAAAACTTCACCACGCACGTCGACACCGTCGTCGTCGCGCTTGACAGGCACCTCAGCCCCCTGCTGAATGAGTTTCTTCCTCTTTTCCGAGGCCAGGAAGCCAAGGACCGCTACCATCGCCGCTTCCTCATACGCCTCACTCGCGTCGTTGGCGCCGCCGCCCTCCTTTCCCTCCAAATGGCCGCAGATCCTTGTACAGTGTATTACTTCACTCCTGTTGCGAAGGGTGACCGCTTCGAGCCCAAGGCGCACGAAGCGGTTAATGAAGAGGAAATGGAGCGCACCCATCCGCGCGGCCCGGAGACTGTCTTCCCGTCTGAGGAGGCGAGGAAGCGCGCGAGGAATGATGAGGCGGTCGTCAGTATGGTGCTTATGCATGGGCTTACTGCGTATCGTAAGGGCGGGTGGGAGGCGCCGAAGAGTAATCCGGTCTGGGATGGGGAGGTCTATGTGGGGAGACTGTACGAAAAGGAGGAGTATGTGGACATGGGACTTCGGGAAAAGGTATTGACGCGTGGGTGGGTGTACTGTAAGTGGGGAAAGGCTGAAAGGCTTGAACGCGGGAAGGTGGCTGCGAGGAATTAGTATCTTTGTTGCTGGGCGCCTTGCTTTCGAGAACGTCATGGTGTTATTCTTGTCTGCAATTTATCTTTGTAGTTTGGAAGCCACGTCTAGGGACATAGTTTGCAATCAGTGTGATGTTGTTATGGAGTGGTGGCCTCTTCCCCGCTTAGGCAGGCCCTCAGAACGAGGCTTGCGAAGTATGGAGGCTGATCACCATGCAGACATCCATGCATATTGCCAGGAAGATTCGACGTCTACAGAGAGTGCTGTTCCCAAGCACTCGAGAAGGTCTGTGCGCGGGGGCGCTAGACCAGGAAAGTCGTTCGCAGCGCTCTCACACCAGCTGAAAATTGTGACGATGGGCAGTGGCCGAGCGTTCTCGAAGGGAATTTTAACGTGTTCGAGAGGAATGTTTCGAAGATAATGTATCAATCGGGAAGAATACGAAGGTATGCGCGCCAAGAATACAACACTCGGGACGAAGACCACCTGGGCACCGGAACGAAATCATCGCAAGAAACTGTTCGATAACAACTGTTCAGTGGAAAGAGACGCCCGGTGGAAACGGAAAGAGATGCCCGCTGAAAACTGATCGGGCGGAAAGAGATGACCGCTGAAAACTGCTCGGGCGGAAAGAGACGCCCGGTTGAAACTGATCGGGCGGAAAGAGCGCGGATGGAAGAAAATCATCGTAAGCATTTAGTCGGAAGGGACTGTCCATGTTCGGAAAGGACTCTCTCCCAATCCTCCGAAGGAATAAGATCATCGAAGGAAACGTGTGAATTTGTATATCGCGCTGTCAACATTGCCTGTTCGCATGACCACACAACCTTTTTCAGGCTCCGAGGTCGCTGGAGCAGCACCACGCTTCTCCTTCAAGTACGCTGCAGCTTCCTTGATGAAGTCACCCGCCTTGTGAATACACATTTCGGTGGACTAGTCTGATTGTCAATGAAGAAGCAATACTTGTTCGCATGCCGTCAACTCGAACTCATCCTACGCGGAGACTTTCCGCCGAGCCTGTATTAGGCTGTATATCACATTGGTGACCGACACATTAGTGATCGGGAACCGGAGCAGGAGTAGGAGCATTGGAACCGAATCGACATGGAGAGTGTGAGAGCGATAGCGCACGCCCAGATGTTAGCCAAGGTTAGAGAGAGGATTGCTCAGTCGAAGGCCAACCCGTGCAAACTAAGGGCTTAAGGGCGGGTGTTCTAGGCCTGCGATTGCCTCCCGACGGATTGTGGGCGGGTATAAAGGTTCGGCGGCAGAACCTTGAGCAAGAGCGACTAAACTCGTCCTGTTCCCTACCGAACACCACAGCTTCGAGGCCAGTATCCTTGGGCGTCGCTGAGGCTGTGACGCGGAACGTGTCTCTTTTTTCAGCATACACCAAATCGAATGATGAAGATGACCGCATGAACTCGGCAGACGGCTCAGTCGTTCTGTTTGGAGCATGCGTTGAGGTTCGCCTGGGCATTTTCTCGCAGTTAAGGGGCCTCAACCTTGATATCGTCGCTCAAAGCACCGAATGCAAATTACGTATAGCCACATAGGACAGGAGAATGCGTATGAATCCACTATATGAGCTCACACTGCTCTGCGATCTCAGGCGTATCATTCTTTCGGATCCGGATCGCCTTCTTCGAACATCAACAAGACGAAGCTTCGACGCTGTGTGTTACCTCAGAGACAAAGATGCCCGGCTACCCAGATTCATAACAGCAAATCCTCGCTTGCTCTGCTACGGTCGTAAAGCGGAAAATACATTTCGACGATCCTTGCCACTTCCGCCATCTACCAAGTACTCTTCGATACAAGAACGAAACGTCAAGGTACTCGGTCAGATATCGACCTGAGAGCGTTAATGCGATTGTGCTTAGCACAGAACTACTCGGACGGGTCATATGCCCTCGTCACGAGACTCCCAGCACCTAAAATTTCAACCCTTTCACACCCATCAGTCTTTTAGACAGTTCCACGCTTCATGGCAGACCAAATACGTGGGTTTGTCGCTCAAGTCGGGTATAAGCTGACTTAGGAAGCATGGACGCTTATGTGGGGACACATGCGAGCATCGATCTCCGTCACTACACGGTATGCGGAATCACAATATAGCTTCAACTAGACGTTCTACATTCCTACTTCATTGACGACTACCTTCTACTCAACGTCGCCTGACGTTCACAACGACATCCGTCTGCGTGTGGAACCAGGTGTCCTGTGTCTTCCACGGACGATCGTGCGCCATACTAATATCGAAGTGACGCAGGATCTCCGGCACGAGCGTGTGCAATTCGGTCAAAGAGATATTCTTCCCAATGCACACTCTGGTTCCGGAACCGAAGGTCAGCAGAGACTTTTCCATTTCGCGGCTCCTTGCCTCAGACTCTAGCCATCGTTCAGGTTGGAACTCATCAGCATCCTCTCCGAATACCGTCTGGTCGAAATGAACGATGCACGGGTTGCAGCCAACACGCCAGCCAGGCGGGATGAAGTAGCCAGAAAGTTCGACACCTGTTTTTGGAGAGTGTCGCTGCATGCTCAGTCCAACGCTAGGGTGGAGACGCATAGCTTCCTTGATAGCAGCACCGGTGTACGGTAATTGGGCGAGCGACTCAGTGTAGCGAATGGGAGAGCTCAGGCTTGCACGATGCGCGTCGACCTCCTCGCGGCATTTCGCAAGCTTCCCGGGGTGCTTCATGAGGAAGTACAGAGTGGCACGAAGAGCAATCGCAGTGGTGTCCGAGCCCGCCAGCATGGCAATGTAGGCCTCCAAGGTGACCTCATTATCGGTAAAGCCGGTTTGATCGCCCTTGTCCCGAACGATCTTGCTGAACTGTTGCAGCATATCGATGCGATCAGCGATACCGGCGTTAATCTCTTTAACACGCTTTGTGACAACGTCAACAGCCGCCGTGTGGATACCTTCGAAAGACTTCAACGCTTTGAACACAGTTGGGGAGACAATGGCCGAGCCGAGGACAAACGGTCGGAGATATGTGGGTGCAATGGCTGCGGCACACAAGACGGGCATGAGAGCTTCAAGCGCTCCAATCCAACCACCAATGTCGGTGTTCTTCTCCATAAAACCGAACATGTTGCCGAACGAGAGTTCGCCCACAACGTCGAAAGCGTACATCTGGAACCAGTGGCCAATGTCGACTTGCTCTTTCTTGTCTGCAAATTCCATCATGCGCTCGATAAAGAGCGTAGTACACTTCGCCACATAGTCTTCGTGTCTCAAGACATTCGCCAGCGAATACACAGGCGCGACGATCTTTCGGTACCGCGTATGCTCTTTCTCGTCGATGCAAGTAAACTGATCTGGCTGTTTCGAGATTTGCGGCGCACCCCAGATTGGATAGAAGTCGGTCTTCAGAAGCGGATCTGTAAGGCGATAGATCTTCGGTATGTCGGCGGCATTTGCAGAAGTCACTTCGTTCGGCGCCAACCGCACCACTGGACCATACTTCTTGTGCATGGCACGCTGCACCTTATCCATGTCACCCATATAGACCTGGTACATGTACCAAATCCGCGTCACCGAGGCCCAGAATGGTCCTGGCACTTTTGCAAGGGGATGCAGCGTCACTGCGTACACCATCCATAGGAGGGTGTAAACAAGAGTGGAGATCGGACCGACCTTGAACAGCCATGTCCAAGGAGAAAGCCCCAGGATGGTCTCCGGAAGGATGGCCATGGCAATTAGGAAAGTTTTCTCAAAAAGAAAGATAAAAAAGAGCGAGGGTCAAGGGAGCTCTCCTCAATACCAGTGCAAACGAGACCCGGGGGGATAATATGTACGCCTCTCTACATTGGGGTCCAGCGCCGTATTCGCTCGCCCGTCCCTGAATGCACTTTCAAGTGCCGGCGCTGGCGCCACCTAGGAAGGGCTGTCGCATACCTCTGGCCCACATCTAGAAGGCTTTTCCCAGACAGGAAGAGATTGCTGTATGCGCCAAGCGAAGCCGTGGTGTTGCATGGGTACCATGAGCCCAAACCAGGAGATCAAGCGAGGGGTCTCAGTACCCATCGCAACAGAGACATGCCATTTGTTCATTGGTCCGCGGAGACATTCCAATCATGACGACCTTCATTCGTGAATGCGATTTTGTGCACACGGCGTGTGCATACACAGTACTGGGCTTCAGCCCCCACACGAGATTCTTGGTCACCGCAGGGGTCATGGACCGAGCTGGTAGACCGCCGCATCGGCCCGCACCCCAGTCGATCACCCCAGTCGAGCGAATTTGGCGCACGTACTAGAGCCCATGTTAGTCTGGACAGTTCGATTTGGAAACACTCGGTGACCTACCAGGCCTCAACAGCCTCGCGGTCATTTCCGCGGGACGGAGCAACGCCCGCTCCCCCAGTCCGCGGTGACACGCCATGCAGCACTACAGCACAACAGTACTAGATAGTCACCGTGCGAAGCCACACACACGCATGCATCAGACCACTTTTTCTTCTTCGTGCTTTTCAACAGTGGCGCCCCAGGTTTCATTGCAAGATGTTGTAGCGGTGACGAATGTGAATTTGGCAAAGCAGGACGTCATTCACGTAGCACACGAGCGTTGCTCCCCAGCGCAAAATCCACCTGCTTCCTGACCGCAGCCCCGTAATCCCAAACGGCAAATGGCCAAAGCTATGCGACCCACGCCATTCTCCACTCTAGGAGCCGAAGGAGCGGGCTAACGGGCGCGACCATAACGGTCGACGCGGCGGCATGTGTCCGGACTGGGATCAATGGTCGAGAGGAAAGCGGATTGAGGAGGTGTGCACGAATCCGAACAGAGACACTGTGTCAAAGCTGTGCAAAGCTGCGCAAAGCGTTCCTTTTTTCGTTGACGATCCTTGACTGTCCCTGACCTGCTTGACACATGTCCCGCAAACTCGCCGAAGCCTAGACGTTACGAACACAGATGGAAAAGGCAGATCACTGTCTTGTCAGGCTCCCCACTGATGTTGAAACCATGCCGGGTACATGCCCAGGGAATCATATAGTGGAGTGACACCCGTTCTCCTGGGTGTTGGTCCTGTTCTTCCAGTTGGCTGAGCGAAAGAACATGAGGCTATCTAGAGTCGCACTGCTTCTCGCACCTTTAGGTGGCTTGGTAACTCTTGTAGCGGGCCAGTCGATGCCTGACTGTGCGGTGAGTTTGATTCTCCGTGTCCCAGAGACTTCTTCGTGGGACATGCGACCTTGGCAAGATACTGATGTCTGCAGACGAAATGCCTTCAGGACAGTCTTAAAGCTCAGGACAAGTGCACAGCTACGGATGTGGCCTGCATATGCGCCGATGAGTCTCTGAATGCCGCGATACAAGGTTGCGTACTGCAGTCCTGTACCGTGATTGATGCTTTAGGTACGCATAGCTTACGGTGCCGTAAGGCTTCACCTGCTAACTTTCCAGCTGCCCAAAATGCGACCCAGAGCATGTGTGGTGCTCCGGTGCGCGACATTACACATATTACCCCCATCATAGCGGGAACCTCTGGTGGTGCGGCGATCATTGGAGTCGCCGTCCGTGTCTGGATGTCAGGGTCAGACTTCTGGCTTGACGATGCCATGTGTGTGGCTGCGCTTGTCTTCGCCATACCAATGGCTATCTTGGAGTTCCTCATGTCAGGCCTTGGCTTCGGCAAGGATATCTGGACGCTGACACCAGGTCAAATATACCGCATCGTTCAGGTGAGTACAGTAACTGTGCGCCCAGCAGCAACGAAGGTTAATTGACCATGCATACGTAGTTCACCTGGCTCACAGAGATATTCTGGTTCGTAGCCATTGGATGTACGAAATTGGCATTCCTCTTCCTCTACCTTCGCGTGTTCCCGCGCCAGAAGCTTCGCAAAGTCGTCAATGTCCTCATCGGCCTGGGAGCGCTGAGTACGCTCATATTCACCGTCATAGTCACGGTTAACTGCCTACCAATAACCTACATATGGACATCGTGGGACGGCCTACACAAAGGCAAATGCATCAACCTGAACGCTTTTGTTTGGGCTCATGCGATCATCGACATCGTCTTCGACTGTATAATCTTCGCGCTTCCCATTCCAGAGCTCATCAAGCTGAAGATGAGTCTCAAGAAACGCATCATGATCGTAGCAATGTTCAGCGTGGGCGGAGTGTCAGTATTCTTGTCTCTGTTGCATGTCAAAAGCTAACATTGTTCAGTGGGACTATCGTCTCCATCCTCCGCCTGCAATCGCTCCTCGCTTTCGCCAACTCCACGAACGCCACCTGGGATAACTGTCCCACCGCTTACTGGAGCGTCCTCGCGTGCTTCGTCGGCATCTTCTGCGCCTGCATGCCCGCACTCCGCAAATGCCTCGCCTTCATCTTCCCCTCGTGCTTCTCCTCCACTCAACAGAACTCCAACTACAACGAATATTCTGGCACGCCCAACGCGCGGCTGTCGTCAAACAAGCTCGAATCGAAACGCTCGAAGTCAAGATCGGGCCTGGGATCCGCGTTGCAGAGCTTTGGAGGGATTACCAAGACGGTGGATACAAACTTCACGGTTACGAGGGTTGAGGATGACGAGCAGGAGTTGGTACATATGCAAAACAAAAGCGGCGCGAGAGCGCCGAGCCATTGGAGCCTTGGAGAAGGTAGCGATAAAAGTGACGGCGAAAGACAAATGCGACGCCCGATGTAGAGTCGAGTTGTTACGCTTGTACAACACAATACGGTGGAGTGATTGTATGTTTATACTTAGACTTGGAGCGTACACGTAGGACTCGGCGTCCGTCAGATACCATATTCGTTCAATCGTTGAAATCTACTGTACCATATTTCGATCGCGACACTACTAAATTGTGTAAGGGCAAGAGAAAAGGGTGACCTCGCACGCAATCTCGCATCGAAAAAGGATTCCCATTCGCCATTTGATCTTCATGGATCCGTGGAAAAGCAAACATGGAGAACCCCACGAAACTTTCGTGATTGCATGACCCTCGCGGCATACAAAGTATAGGGGCTCTATGTCCCGACGTGGATCATCCCTCTGCGCCGTCCGAACGTTCTTTGCAAAGTGCTGCTTTCACTGACATGTGCTTCGCACGACTGCGCAATTGGTTAGTCAGGCATCCGGAACGATGCGTTAGCCAGGGGTTGTAGCGGCGCCAGCTACCATTCGTGTTCGCTCCTTTTAAGGCTCGGCTTATTCTACTAAGCATGAACATGTCAGGGGCTACCCCTGGAAAGGATCTAACCAGACATTCCCTGTACAGGGCGGATGTGGATCTGGAGTACACACAATGTCAGTCATATCTCACCTGATAGCGATGAACAGACAGTATTGTCCCGCAATTGATCAAAAGCAGTCAATGACTTGTGGTATCGAAAGAGCTCTGAGGTGACAACCGTCGCTAAGAAATACTGCTTTTGCAATTTCATTACAGTTCTGGATAGATCTTCAGAGTGCCCTGAGCTCTAACGTTCCCAATGCTTTTTCTTCTTTGCTTCTTTTCCTTCTACCCGTTCTGCCATTATCAATTAGTAACGAGCGAGCAGAGGATCCAGACCTGCTTCCAGAGCCCGCGTGGCCCACGATTAAGATCGACAGGTTGATCGTGTGCCCAACAACTGAATCATTGAGGAACTCGCGAGCACCTGAGTTGCTGTCTCTCGATCGCGTTCTCTCGGTGCCCAACCCAGAGCCATGCGTTGGGAAGCACACACTTGGTTCTCGGACCAATGGCCAGATCATCATTCGTTCGGTGCCGTGCCGAACAACCCGGCGGTGCCTCAAACACTGGAGCACCGAAGAGCCGCCGCTGTCACGTGCGATGACTCAGTCACTGTTCGATTTGCACATGCATACGCTCGGGACAGTTCCTGATCCGGTTCCGATGCCATGTTTTCACCGTATTGGTGTCTCTCCTAAAGGTTTAGCAACCCAATGCATACAAACACTGCTTGCTACGTGACGGGTCATAGATAGATGGCACGTATAGATTGGTCTTTCTGCTAAGCTAGCCTAGGGTCCTACATACCCCTGCATTCATGCCAAGCCCATGCATCCTTACACTGCTTCTGGGAATCCAAGTGTGCAAAGCAATGGTTCTGGGAACCACAGTATATAGCACAACACACTGTTTCTGGGAACCAGTGCTTTGGGAGGTACTGTCTCTGAGAGCCGGTACGTGGGGAAATACTGTCTCTGGGAGCCAGTGTATAGGAAGTACTGTCTCTGAGAGCCGGTACGTGGGGAAATACTGTCTCTGGGAGCCAGTGTGTGGGAAGTACTGTCTCTGAGAGCCGGTACGTGGGGAAGCACTGATTCTGGGAATCGGTGCGTTGGGTGGGACTGGTTCTGAGAACCAGTGTTCTGGGAAGCTACGTACCTTATCGAACAACTTCAGTCCTCTGTGTCATGCAATAACTTTCGACCTTCCTGTAAGAAACTTCGAGCTTGCTGCATGAAGTCTTCATGATCCTTAACAGCCTGTTGGTGTTCCTTAACAGCCTGTTGGTGTTCCTTCTGCCTCGAGTGCATTTCCTGTTCAAGCTCTTTCAAGCTTGCTCGTAGCTGCGACGGTAAGTCTGGGTCGAAGTAGATTCCGCAACGATGTGAACTTACCTTGTCCTTTGAGGGGCCTGCGGTCGCCTTGAGTGCTGCGACCCTATCCTCCAATGCTTGTATCCTCTCTTTTTGTTCTTCACGATCCTTTTCCCTCTGCGCCGCTGCCTCCCTGCGGCGTTCATTATCTGCTTTATATTTCGGCACAGAAATGTCTAGCTCAACGTCGAGCCGACGTAGGAAGTGTACGTCTTCCCGGAAACTGATGCAATATCCCCATAGAGTGTCTGCAGCTTCCTTTGACTTCGGACCCAGGTTCCCCGACGCGCAGGATACTCCAGCGTCGGCGATGTTGAAGCCTCTGCCGGTGTAGAAGTAGCCACCCCCGACGCGAGTGAACAGCTCTTCTCCAATCGAACACTCCTCGCAATTGGTAAGGAACGCGAAAACCCGCGTTTCAAAGCGGAATTCGGGCACACCGTTACTGTCTTGGTAATTGTACTTCAAAATGTCGAGTGCTAGAGCTGATAAGAAAGTCTTTCCTGACTCATGAGCTTTCTGTCGGTCAATCTCGTTCGCCGAATATCCAAAGTACCGGAGGGGTGTTGGCAGGGGAATGTCTTCTCCAGCTGATCCGACAGGTGCAAGAGCCTCAAGCCGTCGTTCCAAAGCATCTGCAAACGTGTGTGCGTTCTGCACCCTGGTAGGACTGCCTTGAAGATGGTAGTGAAGTCCACTTGCAATGCTCTTCTTGTCCGACCGGTTCAAGCGTGATTGGTTGTCTATGTCTGCATTCTGCTGGTGCAATCGAGGGTCTCCTGACAGGTACCCTCGAAGGTGAAGGACCATTTTCCGAAGCTGCTTTACTGTTGGCGATTGACCGCGGTCGTCCACGAGCTCTCGCACATATAGGGCCGGTACGAAGTCGCCTTTCTGATTTGCACGGCGAGCCCAACTTGACATCTGGTCTCTGTCGTCATTGACCGCCCAAAACATCTTCAAATCCGGTTGTGTAGCGCTAGGGCTCATGATCCTCCTAGAGAACGAGCCATCGAGGAGCGGCAGAAGTATACGCTTTGGAATGCTTGCGAGGATGAGGATTCCGTGTTGTCTCCAGGACTCAATCTGCTTGAAGGCTGACTTGTGGGCGAAGAACACATGCTCAGCAGCCTTGGATGCCTGGTACGCAAGGTCGACCTGGCCAGCCATGTTAGAGATTTCAGGAGCGTTTGAGGTACCGTAACTTACAAGAGCGGTGTAACCGAATGATTGGTGAGTTTCAGCGTATCTCGAATCATCGAGCTGGACATGCAATCTGGCAATCTGTAACGTGGTTGCGGACGCAGGCAGCTTCACCGGATTACGGTTTTTGGTGGCTGCTTGCACTTCCCTGAGTTCTGTCGAGCTTAATTTCGACCTAGAAAATTCATTGGCCGAGTAGTCAGAGTCTGAGCTGGCTTGAAGGCTGTCCTGGTAGTTATTCGCGTCGTCTGATGTTGCTGGGGTCACAGCAGCTGAATGTCGTTGCAGGGCATCGGCCCTAGGATGCTGCAAAGGCTCATCGGTCTGTATAGTTCTGCTTCTGCCTGAATAGGTTATTTTCTTGGTTACTTTGTGATTTTCCATTGTTTGTGTAATGGGAAAAGGGATTGTGCGCCCGGGCGAGTGGAGGCTCGCGCTGGTCTTGGCGTGGTTGAGATGGAAGGCACGATCGATGCAGTGCGAGGAAATCGCCTACCATATGCTGATGTGAGAGATGCTCATGCATTTGTAGGTCGTAGCTTTTGATACGTACTATGGATGTAGGCATGCGCCATTTGGGGACAACAAGAATGTACGAGCCAACAGTCAGGGTCACCCATGGAGGTCCTTGTACATGTTGTTTTGCATAGACCTTTTAGTCTAGAATGGCATCCTTTAGAGTAGTGTCTGAGGACGAGAGCTTTGATATTCAGCTTTGCCGGCTGGTGTTCGATTCCGTTGTATGTTCTTACCGGGTCTTGTGTTCCCGTGACACAATCTAAACATCAGAAAGAGACTGTCATATGTGACGGTCCTCGATGCAATTGTAGTGAAGGGCTTCTTGCACGCAAAGTTACAGAGTCGAGTCTTTACACTGTGAAAGACTCGATACCTTAGTGCCAACAGTCTTTGATTCCATGCCTTGTCCCAGACTACATACAATGCCAATACTTCCTTCCCACAGGACAGTTATCAAAACGAATCACGCAACACAAGTTTGTTATTAATAGAACATTGATGAGCCAAGGACAGCTCACGAACAACAGCACCACACATGGCGTAGGTGTCACGATTAGTATGGAATGTGAAATTTATTCATATTTATTATCTACTGAAACTATGGATCTGGGACCCACAGGGAAATTCTGAATGTGTATCTGAGATCCACAGAGAGAATGAAGAAATTCTGAATACGTATCTGAGACACATAGAGAGAATGAAGGACCAATGGATCTGAGATCCACGGAGAGAATCTGAAGCGCGCAAAAACAAAGACAGAGAACTCTTACCTAACCAATTTGCTGATCAAAGATTATTTCCGTATTTTGATGGGAGCCTCGTCTTATTCGGAGCACGTGCCTCCCAACTGCCAGATGATGCACCAGAGGCGCCTTGCGGGGCTTTGGATGCTGCTGCAGAAGGGGCAGCTACAGTATCTGCGAAAGAAGGACCTGGGAGGGTGGTAGACTGTGGAACTACCGGACTTGGTCCCGCAGTAGTAGCTGCTGGAATGGTGGTGGGCGCTGCCGGAGGGGAAGATGCTGACGTGCTTCCCTCGGGAATATCAGGAACTGGAAGGGGAGCGCCTGCCATGCCGGGACGTAACAGCGGTGTATGGTGCTCAAATGCTTCTTCGCCGGTGTTCCTGTTGATCAAGTGTGTATTGAACTCTGGGCCGTGTGTTACTTTTGCATTTTCTTCTGCAGCTTTCATTCTGTAAACGGCGTCGTCGTTTTGTATCTGGGTGCGTCGTTTTGAATCTGGGTGCGAAAACCGGGCCACACTTGCTGAGGCGGTGGACGCGGTGCTGCGGAGGACTGCTTAAACCACTCTGAATCGACATAGAGAGTTTGAGTAGCATCTTCTGGGCGTTTGAGGTTGTGGTTTTTCACCCAATCCGCTGCCTCTTGTGGGGACAAGCGGTTCTTCGCCACAAGTTCCTCGATCTGTGCCTGTGTTACATTGTGGTTGCCCACGCAATAGCCGGGGAACTGGTGGTAGAAGCACTTCATGCCTCCGCAGTGGGTATAGACCTTACGACACGGGTCGAGAGCTTCCTGTGGCTTTGACTTGTACTTCTTGAGGTTGAGAATATCGTTATTATATTCCTGTCGGTCTTCCAACCACTCGTACAAACATGCCCCTTGCTTGACCAGATCGTCCACTGTGTGCGGTGCCTTGAACGGCTTGCCATACCAGGAAAGCCTGTTGTCGCGTTGACGCTGAGATTGAGGCTGGGGCTGGGGCTGGGGCTGGGGCTGGGGCTGGAGAATTTGCTGAGGCGCTTGTGGCAGGGTGCTGAGGCCTGCTGGTGCGTCGAGACGTGGAATTGTTACACTGGTGGTAGGGCTAGAAAGGATATTTGCCACCGTTGTAGCACTCGTAGGTTGTTGGTGCTGAGAAGGGCCCCATCTAGAGCCGGGTAGCACGCCACCTCCAATGCCACTCGGGCCTCCAAATTGGGATTGGACCAGAGGAGAGGGAGGTGGTGGTGCTGAAGAGATCTGCCGCTGCGGAGGTGCTGGAACTGTCAGGCCACCGGGAGCCACGGGATGCAGCGTTGGGCGGTGTTGCGGATTGTAAAAGTGCGCAACGGTGTCATATCGCTGCATCAAGCCACGGTACTGGTTCGCGATGTCGGCCGTGCGATAATAGAGCATTTCTGTCTTGATCCCGGAATCCAGTTTATTCAGGTTCTCCTGGATGTTGAAGTTCGGATCTTGCTCGTAGGCCTTGATATAATACTCTAGGGCTTCCAGGACGCGATAGAGATCTGAGTTCGCCTTGTCTGCAAATACGTCAGTCACGGCGCCTCAATGTACATGTGCAATGTGTACTCACCTTGGTACTGCCGCTTCGGAACCCCCGCCTTCAACTGCTGAATTTCCTTTGCTTGATCAAATAGCGTGATCTCCATCGAAGTGTACTTTTTGACGAGCTCTCCAATGGTAGCCTCATATCTGTCGTCGCTGTTGGTGATGGTGCGGTTGTTGCCGCGCTGGCGGTGATTGTCACGGTTGTGATTGCCGCGGTTGTGACCTCCACTTGAGCTACGTGACAAGTGATTAGTATAGTAATGCAACGGGATGAAACCGACTTACCTGTGAAACTGACGACTCGATGGCTGCTGCGAGTGCTGTGCGGCCTGTGGATTCTGGAAAGTCGGCTGCTGCCTTGCAGCTTGGAGCCGCTGAGATTCCTGTTGCACGAGCTGCAGGTTCGGGGCAAACGGCAAAGCTGCCTGCCCTGAAGTTGGTTGTTTATTTAAATCTTTGTTGGTTTCCATCTGCATGAATCAGTATATGTGGCTGCACGGGTCGGGGACTACTTACTATATTGAGGTTGGTTTGGGAAGAGAATGGCAGGGGCGCGGTCGCTGATTTTGAGTGTGGGAGCTGAGCGCCGCCAAGACGCCAGGCGTTGCTCTCTGAGACGGTGAGAGTGAAAGGGAAGGAGCGAGGTAAACAGAGGCCGAAATAGACGCAACCATATTCGATTCGGCTGGGAAAAGCATTTTAATCATTCAAATGCGCATCACGTCCGACCTAGCGCCTCCAGCTCGACCTCACTCTCCTCCTCAATCGTGGGCAACACCTTGTACCTCCCACTCCTCTTCTCCAAACACCTACTCGTATGCAACAAATGACCTCTCTTCCCCCTAACGAACGCTGCGAAGCACGCCGCACTTGCCGCAACCACACCCCCGCTCACCCACACCGGGAAGCGAAACTGCTCGGGCTTTGTCCACACCATCGTCGTTGCAAAGCTACACAACTCAAACAGATTCTGCAGTGAGGATTCGATCGAGGAGAACGACCCGCGAGACGCTTCCGGCGCATCCTCCTGTACCAGAAATTGCACGCAGAGATCGAAGCCCCATAGTCCAAGGCGAGAGAGTGTGACACCTGCGACGAGGGAGAGGCCCGCGATTTGTGTCGAGGGGGTGGCGAGCGTGAAGAGGGCGATGGCAAAGAGCACAGTAATAAGCTGGTAGTTGATGAACCAGAGACCTGCGCGGACAGCTCCGATGCGGCGCATAAGAATGGGCGCGACGCAGGTGGCGCAGAGCTCGAGGACGACGGAGATGAGGCGCATGCCGGCGATATGTGTAGAGGTAAAGCCCAGCGTCAGGAGGTATGTTGTAAACTGGGACCCGAAGCCGAGGACCGTGAAGTAGAGCAGGGCAAGGGAGAAGGAGGCGAGGCAGGCCGGATTCAGGAAGTAAGCTTTCCATTGCTGGAGGGCATTGTGGAGAGAAGAGAGTCCACGACCAGGGGCTCCAGATGGTACCGGTCGACCTTCGATGTCGTCAGGTGTAGCTGTGGAGTTTGTTGACCGGCACGCTAACCCTGGAACCGCGTCGTAAACTTGGGCAATGGCAAAATATTCCTATATAATCAGCAAATGTACCACGACTCGAAAGGAGATACTCACAAATACAACACTCAAAGTGTTTTGCCCAAGCACCACCCAAATCGCAATCTTAGTCGAATACCCATCCACCAGCGAAATTCCCAACGGCGCGACCAATTTACACACTAGATCAATCCTCCTCATCTGACTGTTCAAGTCCTCTCTCGGAACGTTCAGCCCCTCCGCAACGACTACCACCCAATCCCTCTCCACCGCTACCGTATTACCCACGAACGCTAGCTTCTCCACGCCCGCCAATACCATGCATACCGAGAACCAGGCGATGTTCGCCCATGTCTTCGGCGTAGATTGGAGCAATAGAAGGAGAATGCCGCATGATGCAGCGACAGAGATGCGCTGCCATATGATTGACTGGCGAACGACACTGAGGCGTTCTTTGCTGTCGACTTGTTGGCCTACGGCGGAGGAGAGCAGAAAGGCGGTGAGCGAGCGAAACAGCGCGTAGCAAGAGGCGTAGAAAAGCGTGCCTGGGAAAATGGTGGCTAGGAAAATAACGGCGCTGAATTCAAAAGTGCGTGCGTTCCATGTCGATAGCGTATGCGATGTGTAGAGCTTCCAGAGTACGGATCTGGTACTGGGTATTGTGGTCTTTGGTTGGATGGACTCGTCTAATGAGGAGTCTGACGCATTGCGACTGTCTATGGCCTCAGGCATAGTAGCCATGATTGATTGTTTGATGAGCAGTCTGCTGCCTTGCGATGCAAGAAGAAGACATCTTGCAGTGGAGTGACAGTCATGTGTGCGCGGTGGTAGGTAGTGCCCATATTCCCCGCGCCTGCATGAGCCTACGTCAGCGGCTAACCCGATCTGCTTAGTCTTTGGACCCTGAAGAGCACCTGTGTCGGGTTCGGATGTGCCACGTGTGTGGTACGATAATACATAAAGATTTCGCCATGTAATTTGGGATTGACCCACCCATCGTTGCGTTGTAGGTGGCCTTACTTGATAATTGCAAGGCTGAAGTGCAGCAGGGGACGAGATACAAATAAGGAAAATTGCAAGTTGAGGTGGGTTTTCATTGTACCATCGATGGAGACATCCAAACGAGTATATCCCAAAATGGCATCGTTGTCTTGCCTTGATCTCGAACTGCGGAGGGTTTCTTGTTGCCACGCTCAACACGTTTCGTCATAACTGTGGTCTATATACTGAAATGCGCTATTGGGATTCTGGAGGAGCATGACCTCTCTGCTTCGAGCCCCGGCGAACCAAATTTCCGAAAATTAATTGTTAACTCTCTTACCTCTATGTCGTTATAAGCGAGGACGACGATGACAACTCTCCGAAGGTTTGAGCTGCGCGATATTCGCAAGCAGGACCCATTTGGGAGTGAGATGGGCGTGGTGACAAGTTGCGCAGATTGTTCCTCAAAGCTTTGTTCACGATATTTGTTGTGAACGGCCCACCCTCGCAATCCTCAGCTCCGTTGAACCGAGATGACATGGTCCACGAGACGATAAACGAAGCAATGCTTGATACTTGGCCCAGACACTTGGCCCATTCAACAAAGTTCTTGCAGCATTAACCCCGTACCACTGACCGACGCTTTCCTGTCTTCATTCAACATGTTGCCCAATTTCCCGACTCGTTCTCAGCTGTACGCATGACACACTCTTCGAAGTAGTACTCATACCGCCTCTGCACCAGCCGTGTGTTTTGCTCTTCATACCCACTCTGCGGCGGGTACCCCCGAGCTAATCACGTAACAGATGAGGAAACGGACCGAATAGGCGCGTAGCTCAAGCTACACGGACACCGGATAGGTAAGACGTCGTGTGCTTGGCCGACTACCCGAGATGGGGACTGGGGCACAAAACGCGCACAGAACGCGCAAAGCGTGGAGCTCATCAACCAAGATGTGGAGGTGGATAGCTAAAAGCATCCAGGCTCCCGATGTCTTACAGACTACTGAACCAATGACATCCAATAGCACACCTGCAAGTGAGCTTGGCATACAGACCAACTCCAGTCTCATTTCTCATCAAATCCATCTACGAGTCGAATTAAGTAATAGCACTGCATCTGGACGACGCAAGGGCACGGTACACTGGCGAACCTGAGCGGCCGCTTCATCTGGTGACTCCAGCCTCATTCAGGCCGAGACGCAGGAACAACCCGTGCGGTGCAGCGGCCGTCAGATTTCGCACGTGGATCTTCGCATGCCCAGGGTCCTGACACACGTTTTCCGCTGCATGCCGAACAAGACGTCGTAAGAGGATCGCCTTGGTGTGGCACAAAATTCCCTGGGCTCAGAACACCGTCCAGTTATGAGTGTTGCAGCCCGTCTTCTCCACGTCCTTAGGGTTAGGCTCAGGGCTCCAATCGCTCGGGCCACGCAACCCCAGATTAAGAAAAGAAGATGGTCTCCTTCAGAAGGAGACCACGGCTAAAAGCTTTGATGTCGCAGGTGTAGAAATGGGACCGCCCTACCCAAAGCCTCACCTGCCGCCACAACCATAGCCAAGCTATTGGTCAGCCTACCGGATGGCAGGCGGTGAGCTTGTCATCACTAGCCTGAACAAGTAGCGTGGTCCCTGATCTTCCAAGGGACGTTTTGTTCGCATGACCTGCTGCAAGCGGTAGTCATTCTAGGATCGTGCCTGCGGAAATGGCGGTATGGATGTACCCTTACCCGAACGCACCATCATTAGGCAGGGCCAACACGTACGTAAAGCAGAAACAGCCAACTGCGCCGGGCAGGCGCGTGAACGCGGAACGACCGAGCTTTCTTGCGTGTGCCTCGCCGGTATTGTTTGTTGTAACACTGTGCCACTTCGTACGAACGGTTTCCAGCCACCTAGCTCATTCCGCTAGGCCGCATGCGCTTGATGGGCGCCACCCGAAGCCGCTATCGGATCTGGACAGCGTTCTCGGCTGCAGCTCCGAGGCGCGATGTCCGCCCGTTCGCACTTCGCATGCTTTTACCAAAGCTAGCTATTCCGGAGCACCAACACCTTTGTGTATGTCTACCGCGTCTATGAGCCGTGCGCGCGGCAGGGCGTAGCTGTTTAGTGATGAATCGACACGTTACGCCGAT
Source organism: Paraconiothyrium sp. Pb-2020 (assembly GCA_022419385.1). NCBI lineage: Eukaryota > Fungi > Ascomycota > Dothideomycetes > Pleosporales > Didymosphaeriaceae > Paraconiothyrium > Paraconiothyrium sp. Pb-2020. The sequence goes on along the minus strand of JAJUBI010000003.1, from coordinate 3,708,139 downwards.
GAAACCGCGGCTTACATGTTGCGGACAAGGATCATCGTTGGTGCGCCGAGTATTTGGTTGCGTAGGGGTATGACAAAAACGTGGGATCGGTCGCCGCGTCGTGCTGAGATGTACACAGGGATGAAATGGCCGCAACTATCAGAGAACCAAAGTACGCTTGCGGGTATACGGCGCAGGAGACGATATGTCGTATCAAACTTCGTCCTGATTTCGCTAGCTGCGTTGACAACAGGAGCACTGAATATTCGTTATCTCCAATACCAGTTGAAGGAGGTGCACTCAAAAGATGCGTGATGTTGGCAAGGAGGAGGGCGTTAATCTTTTACCTCCGCGAAAGGGAAAGCCAAAAAATCCAAGCACTGTCAGTATCTGCTCTGAGATTTGTTCGCCTAAGATTATTCGCGAACTGGATAGGTCATTGTTTGCCCTTGACTGGTGAGCGTCGAGAAAGGGTGCTGGAGACCTTCCGCCCTAATGATCAAAAAGTGGGAATAGTCCTCTATCTCCGTGTTAACCTCCATGTTGCATACGACTTCAATCGCCCGCTTGAGCGATGACTGAGATTGTCCAGAGGTATATAAGGCGGATGTGTTGTTCCTAAGTCTCTATTACAGCATAGTAACCTGAACCGACAACTGCAATGGCTAACGACAAAACCATCACTCTGATCACTGGGGGTAAGAACACGCTCGGAATCTGGAATGTCTGAGCGGAGATGAAGCTAACTCAACATGTAGCAAATGGCGGCATTGGCTTCGAGTTGGCTGCGCAGCTGCTCAGTGACGCGTCCAAACATGTTCTGCTAGGCAGTCGCTCCCTTGAGAAGGGCGAAGCTGCTGTGAAGGAACTTCAGTCTCGCAGCCTGCCTGGTGCCGTGGATCTGGTGCATATTGATGTCGCCGATGAAGACTCCATTAAAACGGCGGCTAAGGAGGTGGAAGCCAAATATGGACGGTACGTTGCATGCAACATTTCGAGAGAAAGTCACTGATACGATCAGGCTGGATGCACTCGTCAACAACGCTGCAATTGCCGATGCTGCAGGGACCAGTTTCCAGAAACTGAACGAGGTCTTCCGCACAAATGTTGCTGGTCCTTATGCGACCGTGGAGGCATTTGCCCCGTTACTTGAGAAGTCGGCCAAAACCCCACGAATTGTCAATGTCACATCTGGCGGAGGATCGATAGGGCTTCGCCTCGATTCGGATAATGACTACTATTCGTTGAAAGCTGACCAGTATCGCGTAAGCAAGGCTGCCCTCAACATGGCGAGCGCTTGCCAGGCCGTCGAGTACGGTCCTAAAGGCTGGAAGGTATTCTTGTTTTGTCCTGGCTTCACGGTAAGCAATCTGGGCCCTTACAACAAGGCGGAGAATGGAGCAAAGCCGACTAGCGAGGGGGCTGGACCGATGGTGGGTATACTGAACGGCGAGAGGGACTCAGAGCATGGGGGCTACTTGAAGGCGGATGGCCAATGGCAGTGGTAGTCTGCCGGGCGCTCTTTAGCTGCAACGGCGTTCCATAGTATCGAAACCGGCGAATCGTAGTGCGAATTGAGATGAGTTGCTGTGATATACTCTCGCCAAAGTTAATGGTCTAGGATAATCGAAAGTAGTTGATAGCGACAAACCTGCCAGGATAGTGATGGCTCGCTAGCGACGTGGTGCGTCTGGGCAGTGACTGAACCCGCAGTCTGCCCATGTGATGTGAAATCAGGTGTAAAACTGGTTGGGGCCGGTGATAGGCCGAACTCTGAAGTCACTGTGACTATGGCGCACTTTGTAACGAGCAAGTCTGACGTTCATGCATGTCAGCCAAGTCCACCCCCGGTTTGTCCATGTAAGGTGGGGGTATGCAAGACAGCGCTTCCTTGGCTCCATGCAGCAATGAATCCGTGACCTCAGCGACGATCATTCATACCGCCGAATGCCTTCCACTTGGAGGCTTCTATACAGCCATTGTCAAGCAACCCGGCAGCAGCCATACCTGGCTCTTGCGGCTCTATGGCTGGAAATCAGGTATGGCTGGCGCATTGGTGTACGTGTCTGTGTACGCAGGCTAATTGCAGCCACAAGCCTGCTGCGGAGGAAAGACGGCGCGAACTTAGAGTGGATATACTGCCGATGTTGCAGATCCGGAATAGACTGAACCAGTAATGCGCCGCCGCAATCCGCCGACCTCAACGCTGGCGTACCTGCTGGCGGAGACAACAAGGACGGCTCCAATGGGAGCGCCAAAGGACCATGCTGCGCAGAGGAGGTGCGGCTCAGCAAGAAGCTGCTTGGCGTCGGGAGCTATGGGGCCAGGGACGTCCAAGTGGGCCGCCCGGCAGGTGAAGCAGACGAAATGGCCGCGCCAGGGGCCGAGGTCAACGAACGCGCAGCAGCCTCACGGGGACACGTTCAAAGAGACGTGTCGGAAGGGGGGCTCGAGGGCCCGAGGCATGCCGCATAAGGGGGTGGGTTGCTCGCGTTGGAGGAGGCTCGGGGCTCGAAGTGGCGTTGCGCAGAGGTCCCGCGGTTCAATGGATGGCAGGCAGGCGCACCCCCGCCACGTGGGGACGCCGAGGGAGTGCGCAGGAGGGCAGGGCTTCTAGAAGAGCAGCTAGAAGAAGAGGCGCGCAGGGAGGTGGCCGCGCGACGGCGACGAAGAAGGCCACGGCTGCTGAGCGAGCGTGCAGCTGGTGCTCACCACGGGCACAACGGCGGCGAGCCAAGGCGTGGCCGGCGCGGTTCTGTAGGGTTGCAGCAGCGGCCAAGGTAGGCTCTCGTTTAGCGCGGGCAGCTCGTCTGCCCTACCCAGCATCTGCTAGTCGTCTACTGTGGTAGGGGCAGGTGTGGGTGGGCGCCAGCCGCCGCGGTGAGGACAATAAATAATAATGCGCCCTCTCTCCTGGACGCCTGCAGACATACACACGCACTATCCTTTCCATAACGCAATCCTGACGCCGCCGCGCTCCGAGTGCAGCCATTGCTAGCACCCGTCCGCTGCGCTGCCGAACCATTTCCGCGCCCATCGCCCGCGCATCATCGCAACGAGATCGCCCGCCCGTCGTCAAAGTTGCAGCATTCATTTGGCCGGCCGACGGCGCTAGCCCTCCCAGCCGTGATTGGATCCCAGAGGCTCTCTTGCAGCGCGTCACCGCTGCTTTCGAAACCTTTATATCCCGTCCTGCGCCCGCGATCCGGCAGCCCACTGTCCGAAGCCCAGCAACCAGCACTACTCGCCCCCTGCACAGTCATCCAAACCGCACAACCGCCAGCTCGGCGCCAGCCCACATATTTACGCAACACCCCGTCCGCCGTGAAGCTGGAGTCCTCGACGCCGCCACCGCTCTGCCACTCTCCCCTCGCCAGCGACCGAGGGCGCGAATCCACCGCAGAGAGCACCCCCATCAGCACCCCCGTCGAGCCGTCTGTTGCAGAACCCTTCTTCGGGCGCCTCCGCAAGGACGACCCGCTCTTGTTCTCCTGGCATCGCAAGCCCCACGAGCCTGTTCCCTGCGACCTGCACCTCGAGCCCGATCTTTTGTTCCAAGACCCGGGCGACTGCAGCTTCCCGCTGTTCCCAAGCAGCCCGCCACACCATACACATCTGCGAGACATGGCACAGCGCCTCGCCTATCGACATCGCGACGCCCCGCGCTTCGGGTCAAACTCCCCGCAGAACCAGACGTCCAACCTCACGTCTGCCCTGCGCGAAGCAGGCGCGAACCGCAACGATGTCGCATCTTCTAACCAGCACAATGGCCACGAATTCCAGCGTCCCAGCCTCAGTGCCCGCAATGACTCCATCAGCGGGCTTGGCGGTTCTTTCTACGGGAGCGGCGCCCGCCCCATCTCGATGAAGGACAGGCCGCGCCGCGAGAGCAACGCCATGAACAGCCTCGTGAACGGCCTCAGCTGGGGCGGCGTGTCCGTCGGCTCATGGATCCGCGATGAGTAAGTGCTCACCCACACCCTCAAGGCAACACCAGCCTGTCAGCGCTCGGCTGAACGCATTGCTAACAAACCCAGCATCCTCATGACCGGCACCTCGCCCGCCGCATTCAACAACCAGTCGCCTTCCTATCATTCCTCGTCGTACCTCCCTAAGCTGGAGGCTAATTTCATGAAAGATTTTGCCTGCTGTGGCTTGACGCTCGCCTCGCTGCACGACCTGCTACAACATTTCGAAGAGGTACACGCTGGCGCACCGCCTTCGCGAACCTCTCAGGCTGGTCAAGGTGGTCTTCCGCCCACTACTGGGGCCTCGAGCGCCGGTATTACGCCCGGTCAGACACAGACACAAGGGGAGCCAGCCACGAACACCCAGTTCGGCTTCCATCCCCGGTCAGGCTCGGTCGGCGGTTTCCGCTCCAACCGGCTAGGATCGGATGGCTTCAGCCGAACGAACCTGTCAACTGTGCAAGACATGGACGACAACATGGATATGGACATGGATGACATAGGCGACGGCCTTGCCACTATAGAAGAGGCGCCCACCGGCTTTTCCAGCCAGCAGTCGCAGTTCAACCAGAACCAGGCCCAGCTGCAACCACTGAACATCAACATGGCAAACACCATGCAAAACCACCAAGGTCTGCGCACATCCACGCCTTCCACTCCTGCTGCCTCGCAGCAGTACAACCTCCCCAACAATCCTACCGTCTCCTCGGTCAACACACCCACACTCGGCACTGTACCCATGACGCACAATCTCACATCTCCCGAGTCTTCACATCCCAGCACCCCAGCGGAACTGGACATGGACTTCCTCAACGGCTTCAACCAACCAATGATGGGCATTCCAGGCATGGACATGGGTTTCGGCAACACTGGCTTCAACACTGGAATGCCCGGTTTCGACGGCACTATTGACCAGCCAGGAAAGCGCCTCTTCAGCAAACAAGGCTCCGGCCTCAGCCAGCAACAGTTGCAGGCAGCTTTCAAGAACTACCAGATGAGCAATGGCGACCAGACCGATCTTGCGAAGAGACTGAGGGAACAAGCTCTCATGAATGGAGCGAACGTACCTCAATTCCCGTTCCCCGAAGAGGTGAAACCTTTCAGGTGCCCAGTGATTGGCTGCGAGAAGGCGTACAAGAACCAGAACGGTCTCAAGTATCACAAACAGGTAAGCTCACATGTCTCCTTCGCATCGCCACTCTGTACTAACATATCTGCAGCACGGCCACCAAAACCAACAGCTGAAGGAGAACGAGGACGGCACCTTCTCCATCGTCGACCCTCTTACCTCGATACCGTACCCCGGCACTGTTGGCATGGAGAAGGAGAAGCCTTACCGATGCGAGATGTGTGGCAAGCGATATAAGAACCTCAACGGCCTCAAGTACCACCGAGCCCACTCGCCAAAGTGCAATCCGGAGCTGTTGGGTGCCCAGTTCAGCCAACTGCCTTCCTTGCAGGGGTTAAACGTTGGTGCCAACGTCGCCGGCGCTGGTATGACGGGCATGGACAATTCCATGTTTTAGTCCCAGCCTACAGCATGATCTTCTACAGCATCGCGTACGGTCCTACTTCGGCACTCATCTCAACTGATACCCCCTCGTCGAATCCGACATCTTCATGGCGTTCTTTCACTTCTAGATCGGAACTGGTTCACTTGACTCGGATTTCTCCCGGCGTATCGGCATTGACACAAAAGTTACGAGCGACATCACTTCCTTGCATACGGCTCGGCGTTTCTTGAGGTTGCTTACTATGACCTTACAAGAACAGCAACGAAGCTGCACACTTGGATATGGCACCTGCATGACCTTTTACCATTCGTGTACATGTCTGGGGCTGCATCTTTTTTGACCAGCCACAGCGCTGGTATGACGATCTGATGTGCATCTTAGAGGTGTTATGAGTGGTTCCTTACTTTCTTTCTCGCGCGACCGTTATATCCCTTCTAATAGTCTGTTCTCAATAGACCGCGGGTGGTGTTGTCTTTTTCCATGATTAAAAGTTTAGGACGGGACACGCTTACATGCAGCTCGTCGATACAAGTTCTTGGGTATATTGCTGGCTTAGCACTGTTGCATCACCTACTTAGAGAGGGTAGACTAGTTAGTGTTTTGGTACGTTCATAACCATACTAGCAGTTCATCGCTAGACATACGTCAAACGAGTCTCTTCTCCGTATCACATTCCTCACCTAGTGACTTTGTTCAACATGTGAATGCTACCAGAGCGTGCAATCGCTTGTCCACACGATACGATGATGGCTGGATGCTACAGATATGTCGTCACTGGTACAGAACGGCCGCCGCTCCCAGTACCACGTACCACTTTATGTGGAGTTCTCTCCGCACCCTGTCACTCGCGATTGTATGCTCATCTCCGCATTCCGCTGTGCACCGGCGTTATCCATCGCCAGCGTCATTCCGACGCTCCTCCCTCCACCCATGGCACCTCAGCCGCAACCGCAACGCATTCAGCAACTGCATCGGCAATATCGACTCGAGTGCAAGATGACGTACGCACCGCTGTCCCGCCGCGCTCCCAAGACCCTTTTGCTCTGACGGAATCCTGATCCATCGACCGTGGAAGGGCCGCCCGCGCAGGTGCCGACATGCCGCCGTGCCTTGTTGCCTCGCTACGGCGTCTGAACCATGTTCTCAGCTGCGTCTGACATTAGAACACTGCACGGCCTTCTGGAAAGCGCAGGATACGTCGCCTAATCCGACTGGAAGGACGGCGAGGACTCGTGGCACACGTGGCAATTGCGGCGAACGTTGCGCCACTCAGCACGAGCGTTCTTGTTGGGAGATGGCGGGAGCAGGGTGGCTTGGTGTTTAGTGGGCGCCGAGCCGATCGGCGAGTGCGATGCGGCTCTGAGCTAGATGGAGAGGAGGCGATTCGTGGGTGAAGCTCGGGCGGCTCGCCGGTCGGCAGGGAACAAATGGGGATGGTGCAACCGAGGTGAGATGGTATCTCCGTGTAGTTAGTGAAGTCGTATGATTATACCAGGAACCAGGTTTGGTGAGGATCGGAGTAATTCTAGGAAACCGAGAGCGTGGTAATGATGCGTCTTCTCCGCAGTGTGTTATGCCTGTGTACACATGCGGCATGTCCTGTAGACTAGAGGGCAGCTCTGTGCCCGAGGAGCCTGTCCTTTTAGACGCTTAGACGGCAGACCTCGCGCAAATCACCGAACTGTGGAGCAGCTAATCAAACCTCCCTCCCAGCATGCGTCCTCTCAACTAACCTCCTCACGTCGGCGTTCCTCACATCTGTATCCACATCTGCTGATCCCCAATTCTCCAGATCACACGAACTCGGGAGCCTCCCCTTAACCCTTTTCAAGCTTCTTCCAGCGGAAGGATATGCCTGGGATGGGGCCGCCGAAAATTGCGAAGTCATCGAAGACGAACTCGAGCATGCGAAGCTCCACGATGCAGACGGTGCGGAATCTTATACGCATGAGGATGTTAGTCTACCAATATGAAGGCCACGGAGGGGTGTATCGAGAAGTTGGTAGACATGACTTTATAATATTGCGCATCCAAACGGGGTCCATTGTGTGATACTCAGATCAATGAATGTGTGACGTGATCTGCATCCAGGATGCTGCACATTCATATTATGTACTGTCTCAGACACCGTTGGTAGCACTTTGTTTGCTTAGGTGCCATCACTTACTTCTTGCCGACGGGGATTCAAAAGCCCTTTCGAGGGCGTAATTGAAGCCCAATTGCTAGAGGGTGATCACGCAAGACATTCAACGGTCAGATCAAGGGTCGTTAAGGTGCAAAGATGGTGATTGAGAACCCATATAGGAAAATTTCATTTCAGATCACAGCACTGATGATCGGAGATGGCCCAAATCTTGATCATGGAGTCCTTGCTTGCTTGCTGAGCGCTGACGTTGAAAGACATGTTACGATTCGCAATTCGATCGACAAATTAAAAGCCAATATCTGTCTGTCGATTTCCCAATCTTCCAAACCACCCAAACCCTAGCGCGAAGGCCATCTCTCCAATAAAAACTATACAAATTGCTGAGCCTCCAATAGTACAACCCGAATCTCCAGAAACCAGTCTTACAAAGATCCAGTCTGAAACCAGGTAAAGAGACAAGTAAACGCAAGGCCCTATATGAGGGGCGCCGGTAACCTCTTCGCACGCTGTTCATCCCTTAAGCGGCCTCAACGGCCGACACCTGTCTCCGTGTGACAATCGGCGCATAAATCATGTCCGCAGGTAGGGCAGCTATACATTGGTATATATTGAGCGTTGGCACCGCATGAGCAGCATTGGAACTTCGGCTTCGAGATGGAATTGACAGGTCCGCTTAGCTTAGTGATTGCCATTGTGTCGAGGATTGGCGTCGTTGGTTTGTACGTGGCTGATGTCTTATGGGCGTGATTTGATAGATGCAGATGGTTGAGTGTGCTGAGTTGTTGTAGTCGTGATCCAATGTGTTCTGATGAGGTGTTTCCGTGGATATAACAGCAGCTATATATACTCCAGAAGGGGCTCCATTGCTTCACTAGAGGAATGATTGAATGTAAATGCGTGTGAAGAGTGAGCATACATTGTTCAATCGGCAGTGTTTGATGCTTCACTTACTGGAGTGTGAACGGTAAGTTATCCGTGACATCTCCCAGCCGAATTGAATGTGTTAGGCTTAACGCAGGGGAGTAGCACTGGTAGCTCAAGAAAAAGTACTGAGATGATTTGCGCCCCCTTGTGCCTATTCAGAACGAGAAAGTCACGAAGAAAGGGCTGCAAGAAGTAAATTAAAGTGACAGACAAGACGGTCAAGCAGTAAAGTACCAAGGCCTTACATGGGGGAAGCCACCAGCTAGCTGACATACGACGCTTCCTTCATCAAACGGGCTCAATTCAAGACTGTTGTTGGTGAACCAAGTTCCGTAAGGTGGAGTGAGGGCATCCATTGGGTATATTGGTGGCACTGCAGCCGCACTGGAAACACTGGAACACGACTGGCTTTGATCTGCTCAAATGGTGGGTTGGGTATCGTGATCTCCGTAATATTATTAGACTAAGATATTCATGCAAATACCATCCTCAGGCCCTCTATGGGTGACGCTGACTGTTGACTCGTACAATCTGATTCTTCACTCATGGCCCATGCCAGCAACCTTCATAGTAAGGACAACTATCTGTGTAGGTATGACCAGGCGTAACTCAGAGCTTCGCAACTGCGCCGATGAGACTTGAATCATGGTTGCGTGATGTGACTGACATGTACGGTGAAATCAGTCATGGCTAGGGTGTTGACGAGCCTAGAAAACATGGATTGGGACGGTTGTTAGTTTCGCCCCAATGAGAGGCATAGAAGATGTTACTTCCCGAAAGTGTTCTCAAGGAGCTCTTGAGAAGTATTTATTGTTAATTTTTGGTCTCTGAGTTTACTTATTGATACAGCATTTGCTGTATCAAACAGTAACAGCAGACTTGAGTAAGTGAACGATCATCCTAATAAACCATTTGAAAAACTTGTGCAGTTGATGTGTGGTTTGAACAGAGCGAAGTGATACTTGAGAATTAGCAATCTTGGAACAATTCTACGGGGCGCAGAAAGGCAAGTGAAGCACATTGAGGCTCACACTAGAGGAGTGCACGACGAACGACCGTGGCTTTGTCTTTGCGAACAGTTTGTCCCGGGCATTTCCTCTTAGGATAACACGACAGAGATGTGGTACCTTTTGCCGGCGGACAGTGTAGGGGAGGTGCGGGATGAACAAAGAAATACGAGTCGCAACACCAACCTCACGGCGCAAGCGAAGCTTGATATTGTTCTCTACTGAGGCGCCCCACAAATCTTAGCACGGTTTCGGAGCATTCGCACAGGAAAGCTAGAGGTACAATACTAACATGTAATTAGTTGCGGATGCTATATATGCTCAATGGCGCTGTCAGAACGCTCTGCAGCCTTCCTAAGCTTCCGCGCAACGTATTGACTCCACTAACGACCGATCATGGCGCCCTACACCTTCGAGCATCACGAGAAAGCCGTGCAGGCTCTTTCCGAAGAAGTCGCAGCCTTTCACAAAGCTCTCATTCCTTTTCGCATCAACCATGGCTCCACGCACGCCACTCGTATGCGCCCACCTGGGACCCCGCAACTCTTTACCACGCACCTGAACCATATCCTCAGCATCGATGTTGCTGGAAAGTATGCGTACGTCGAGTCGAACGTCAAGCTCGGTGATATCCTCCACGAGGCGCAAAAGGTTGGTCTCATGCCGACGACCTTGATGGACTTCCCCGATGTCACTGTAGGCGGCGGCTTCAGCGGTGCAAGTGGCGAGAGCATGTGTTGGGAGGAAGGGCTTTTCGATGCCTGTGTTCTGGAGGTAGAGCTGATCTTAGGCAATGGCGAGGTCGTGCGCGCGGTCAAGGGAGGACTGAATGCCGATTTGTTCGATGCAGCGCGATGTAGTCTGGGTACGCTTGGAGTGGTGACACTGGTGAAGATGCGGTTGAGAGAAGCCAAGGACAGTGTATTGGTGACGTACGAGAAGAAGGACAGCGTGAAGGGAACCATCGATCGGATTGCCGAGCTATGCGACAACGATGATCCAGATTACGACTATATCGATGGAGTCGTGTATAGCCAGACGCATGGTGTCGTCGTATATGCTCGTCATATCGATTCGAAGTCTACCGAAGCCAAGAAGTACTCTAAGCAGCGTTTCGATCGGCCACTAGATGAGTGGTGTTATCGCCATACCAAGGATGTTCCGTCAGGCCACAGCGAGGTTGTTCCCCTGCGGAGCTACCTCTTTCGTTGGGACCGTGGAGCATTCTGGGGAGGCGAGACTATGCTGGCCTACTTCGGTGTCCCAAGCAATCGCATCACTCGTGCTCTGTTCGACAAGCTGTGCAATGCTCGCGGAATATACAAAGCGCAGTTATCAACGGGCTCGGCAGATTTTGCAATCATACAGGATCTTATTCTCCCGGTCGAGACTTCGAAGGAGTGGGTCGACTACGTAGACGAAGAGCTGGGGATTTGGCCAATGTGGTGTACGCCGGTGAGGAAGCTGGCCAACGATAGCGAGGTTTGGGGGCATCCGTTTTGGAAATCAAAGCCCGGAGAACAACCAGCAGGGGTAGCGCAGAAGAGAGGCAGGCTATTCATGGATTGGGGCGTTTGGGGCGCATGCGACGGCGAGCCCGAGGCTTTCAATAAGATTAATCGTAGATTGGAAGAGCGACTAAAGGAGCTGCGTGGAATGAAGCTGATCTACGCGGCGTCTTTCTACACGGAGGATGAGTTTTGGGATCTGTACGATCGCAAGCGGTACGAGGATGCGCGAAAGAAGTGGCACGCAGAGACAATGCCGACTGTGTGGGACAAGATCCGTCGTGATCCACCCAAAAGCAAAGAGGAGACAGAGGAGGCCAATGAGGGTCCGTTGACGTTCTTCGAGCGTCTTCTCTGGATCTGGCCTTTTGGCGGGTTGTATCAGGTATTTTGCATTTTGTTCCGTTAGGTTATTGCCGATCGAGATCAAATGAGACCATGAGTGCGCCAAGCGGCCGAATGTTCAGAGATGCTGAGAATCTAACAAAGCCGCAAATCTTCCGATAGGAGCCGATGGAAATCTTTGTGAAGAGCATACGATTCGTGATCGGTGATCCGGGTCTTTGCGTACCCAATGCGCGTCATGAATTCGCGAGGTGAAAGAGGGCCTAAGAAATTGGCATCGGCGACGGAGAGAAGGTGTTCAGCGAGACGTTGAGCATCGGTACGGTCATCGGTGAGGAAAGCGAGGATCTGCTCGAGCGCACGTCGTGAATAAGCTACGCGGTATTCCTCAGGCCGGAAACCAATAAGTGGAGAGTAGATAGGCTCCTTAAAGCACTTAAGCAACGCAACAGTGAGGGTGATAACGATGCCGCGAAAGAGATTACGCTCGGACTCCGGAATGCTGGCGTTCGGATGCTGTTTCTTGTACCAACGGTCGAAGAAAGCCATGGCGGCACCGTAGGTAGTGGGAAGGCTGGTGTCGTACTCTGTGGTGGCAGAGGATGGCGGAGTGATTGGGCTTGAACCGGAGTCGAAGGTCGGGACCGTGTGTGTAGTGTCCTTGGAGGCTGATTGTGGTTCATTGACCTTGGGTGAGGAGGTGGGTGCAATTGGAGAGCGAACGGGAGTCTGTGGCACCTGCTCTTGAGCTGGAGTGGTGCTGGTTGCGGAGACTTCCGCGCACGGCTTCATCTCCAAACGCGCGCGTTGTTGATCCTCGTCTGCACGCTTCTCCGCGCGCGCTTTGCTGCTGATTAGACACATGATATCCCGCTTGATGAGAGCGGGAGTTCTTTTGATGGAGAACTTCTTGAGCGGCCACGTAGGCTTGAGAACTGAAGGACTCATCTTGAACAGAATGAGTGAATAGAGAAGGGGAAGTGGTCTGATTTTTGGGTTGTGGTACTTGTGCTATGCAAATGCGACGAGAGCTGCTGTAGCAAGTATGTGGGTGGTCGAGAAGAAGGGTAATAGGTCCGTGACCAAAGTGCTGCCTTAAAGAAAGTATGCCCGTTTGCAAACGCGCTATTAGCGAAGGTGGTACGTGCATTCACCTTCATCGAGTTGAAATTGACCCTCTCACCGTAGGCTCGTGCGTTCACCGAAAAATCACGCCTGCTCTGTTAATGAACGTGGTGGAGCACCAAGCATTGATATCGTTCAGGAAATTCTTCGAGGCAGTGAGGATGGATTATCCTCCAGCACTATCATGCTGCACTAATGTATCGAATTGAGGGTCACGTAGCCAGAGACGAGGCCACTCTGGTATTGAGCTGAGTCTTTGAAGCACGCGCACAAATGCAATGAGCTGATGAGCGACCACTATGACATACCCTATAAGGAAGGGTACGCTAGGTTAACCCTCCAGCATTCATTGATTGTGTACTAGGCTGAGTTGTATCCCAACTCACTCAAGGTTTCACATGGTGCCGTGCCCCTTACAATAGCTCTTTTCATTGTCTCGCCACGGTAGCTGCTTGCCTTGCCTGCACAACGCCAACGCCTGCCGCTAATACTCTCGTTCAGGCAGCCCTTTTCACGTGCTGTTAGGCAACGTTCGCGTGATAGCTTAGATGTGACGTGTTAGTGTTTTGTTGAGTTGTGATGCCTACCTAGGATTGAAATGAATTTTCGCGCGGTGAGGGCTATTACGGTAGGGTAGCACGGCTTGTGTTGCATATAGCCATGTCATTATCCGACATGAGGATGTTGAGTCTACCTGAGAAAGCTTTGTGATTAGGTGTCACGATGTGTCGTGCAACCTGACGTTGAAGTAAACCCTGTTGTACGGGTGGCCCAAGCGTCCACAAATCAAAGCATGGACGCACCTGGCTGGCAACAACCCATTTTCTATCAAGCAATGTAGCCGGATGAGACGAAGTTCTAGAAACACGACCGAACGCACTTGGATTGAATCGACGCGTATACGCAGCCTGCCTACGCCAGCTCGATTCAAGGCGATGTTCGACTCGCGCTGCCGCCGCTCCACTTCACTCCACGCCGGAACAGACTTTGCACACATTACCACACCGATTGAATACCATGTCCGGACTGGTGCAGGTTCCATTTCGCCTCGACATGCATCATTCGGCTTCGAGATCAGCGTATCCTGTTTCCGTCATCATGATGCGCTCCAGAATATAAGTCCTACATCTGCAGAAAGGACCGCCACTTGTGTGCCTACCCTGCGATTACCTACAAAGAACGCCATGGTGCATCCACCACCAAAGCCACTATACCTCTCGGAGTTGAGCGCGTTCGGAATTGCATGCTCGCTCTCAACTTTTCGGCGTTCGCCCCGGACCGGAGAGACATAGCCGCTAGCGCCCCCACAATATAAGGCTTTGTTGCCGCTCTGGTCGAGGCCAGCGTCGAGACTCTGCGAGCACAATGGAACTCGTTGCAAGTCGGGATCAGCCACTGGGGCCACCACAAGGAGCATCGCATTCACAAGAGAAAGATGCGGTGCAGGTCGACGAGGAAGCACACACGGAGCCGTACCCGGAAGGCGGACTGACTGCATGGCTCGTAGTTCTGGGTTCGTTCTGCGGGGTCATTGGAGCCTTTGGCATGATGAACACGATTGGGATATGTATGTTTCAAAACAATCATTGGAATCTGCTAGATCAAACTGAAACCCTTCAAGAATGACGCATCTCAAGGCAATTCCACGAATCTTTGGTCAAGATAACAAGCTAACTTCAATACAGTCCAAGCATATGTTGCCGAACATCAACTCAAAGAGTATAGCGAAAGCACAATTGGTTGGATCTTCGGCATGTACGTCTTCTTGTCGTTCTTTTGCGGCATCCAGATAGGACCCATCTTCGATGCTCACGGCCCACGCCTTCTTGTCCTCGCCGGCAGCATCTGCCTGTGCCTTAGTATGTTCCTTCTCGGCATCTGCACTGCGTACTGGCACTTCATGCTCGTATTCGGTGTGCTAGGCGGCATTGGTACATCCCTCATCTTCACCCCAGCCCTTGCTGCCGTCAGCCACTTTTTTCTGGAAAGGAGAGGTTATGCAACGGGTATAGCAGCAATGGGTGGGAGTATGGGAGGAGTCATCTTCCCTCTGAGTCTGCAGAAGCTGTTTCCGCAGGTGGGCTTTGCGTGGGCAACGAGGGTCATGGGGTTTATCATTCTAGCCTGCTGTTGTGTGTCGGTGGCTCTTGTTCGTTCAAGATTGCCGCCGAAACCGGGTCAGTCGGTCATGCCTGATCTGCGCATCTTCCGAAACATACCGTTCTTGCTGGTCACTATTGGGGTGTACTTCATGGGTAAGATCAAATTTCATGTCTTCGTATTTGAGTTGTGTAAAATCTGACTTCCTCCCAGAATGGGCACTCTTCATTCCTATAACCTATATAACCTCCTTCGCCCTCTCTACCGGCGCCCTTACCCCCGCTCTCTCCTACCAACTCATCGCTATTTTTAACGCAGGCTCCTGCATCGGCCGCTGGGGCTCCGGCATCATGGCCGACAAGCTCGGCCGCTTTAACAGCATGGTCGCCATGTTAGCCCTGTGCACCGCCACCACCGTAACTCTCTGGCTGCCCGCTTCCATACTCGATCCCAATTCGCCATCAGAGAAAACCACTGTCAAAGCGCTTTCTATCGTCTACGCATTGATCTTTGGATTTGCTAGCGGGAGTAATATCAGTCTCACGCCGGTGTGCGTGGGGCAGCTGTGCGATACCAATGTGTATGGGAGGTATTATGCGACGTGCTATACGATTGTGAGCTTTGGCACTTTGACAGGGATCCCGATTGCAGGAGGCATTTTGCAGGCGAGTGGAGGGCGGTATTGGGGGGTTGTGACATTCACCTTTGTGTGTTATGTGGTTAGCCTAGTGTGCTTTATTTGGGCGAGGGCTTGTAGTGTGGGTTGGAAAATTGCTGTGAAGTATTGAGATATGGTGGAAGCTTCGCTCTCGGCAAGAAGTGTGGTGTAGAGGGATGATTGTTGAGATCGATGAACAAGAAAACTGCATTCGTAGCCGTTCCAGTTGAAGAATCGTGGCTTATGGAGAATCACAACAACATCCAAACAAAGCGGCATTTCACGATGATTATCTGTGAAGTAATAGAAAGTACGGTATACGGTGGGTATCTTTTCCTGGGACTCAATGATATAGTGGTAGTAGTATACCACCTCATCTCCCCAATCATCCCTTTGCTGACGCTCTTTGACCTTGAAGTCTAGTATACCACCCCGCTCAGTCCATCTTCCCCTGTACCGTACATGTCCGCGCCTCTTACACATCATTCCTAGTCATCACCGTCCCCCTCGGCACACACCTCCCGGGGTGCCAAGCAGCCAACAACCACACCCCCACCACAACTGGCATAAACTCCAAACACCCAAAATAAACCTCATGCGTATTCAAGTCCCCCCAAAGGCTCTCCGCTGTCTCCGCCAACCTAAAGCACACCCTTAGATAAAATAGCACCACAGCCGCGCAAAAAGCAACATAGAACCACTTTGTCACCACCTCGAATATGACTTTCCGCGCACGGGCGATGAAGGCGGCGAAGAGAAGGATGAAGATGAGGAAGGTGAAAGCTTGGAAGGCGAGGCCCGCGAGGAGGATGTTGTTGGGCGTGGTGGGATCTTTGCGGTTTGACTCTGCAACGCCGATGAGGGCTGCACCAACGATCTGTATCACCGTTGCGATGACGTCGCAGGTAATGAAGATCCAAAGGATAGCTTTAGGAGGGAGAGGCGCGTGGTGGCGGCCTGTAGCGTTGATTAAGAGGGAGAGGATGGTGTAGATGGCTGCGGCGAAGAAGACGGGGGCTACAACAATGACTAGGCTTTATCAGAGGCAACGGGAGAAGAGGGAGCGGGTGGGTATACAGAAATACTGTACGACGAAGAAGGCGACGCGGTAGGGATCTACTTTTGCGCTAAGGCTGCGGAAGACGTAGCCTACTATTTCCTGTTCACTGATCAGTTTTGGTGGAGGTGGTAGGGGAAACCACTTGTTGGGCGAGTGACTTACAAATGCAATACCGACTATCATGGTACTGAAGTACCAGCTCCGGTATTTGAAGAGCTGCCATAGATGCATCACGCCTGCTAAGGCGAAGAAGATGATGCCTAAGATGCCGATAGCTATAGAAGGCGTGTAGCCATAGATGATAATCGTCGCGTCGCCTGTAGGATCTGTTAGATGGGCAGATACACACAGTCTCGAACCACCAAGCATGGAGGCATTCAAGTTTCCTCATGGAATGCGGTGTAAAGCGTATAGAGAGATTCGCACCATCTCCCATGGGGTTGGGAAATTTGGGATCGATCCATCCCCTCGCAGGAGATCTTGTAGACATTTTCGTTCAATATCAAGATGTCTATGAATTCCTTCGCCCTCAAAATGAGAGTTGTTGATCCTTCGGGGCGCGCCTGGTGTTGGTGTCGCAAAACCGTTGGAATACATGTAATGACGTAGTCAAACAATCCTTTCAAACGCCCAATTTCGGGAATCATGAATGGAATACATTGCACAGAGTGAGGCTTCGAGTTTTGTTAGGTAAAGCTTTTGAAATGGGTCCATCGGTTTTCAGGTACGTTACGATAGCGTTAAGCGCTCGCGATCCCCGTTCAAAGTCGTGTCCGTCCTTGGTACGGCGGACTGTTAAAAGGTGTCGGGACAAAATTATTTCGATTTCCAGAATCAACGTCACTACCCACCTATATCTCCATGAAAACAAGCTCAAAATCTATTAGAAGTAGCTAGATTTATAGGGCTTTATACGTTTAGTAGATCTATATAGAGAAAATAGAGGTAAAGTAAGTAGGTAGGGAGCAGGAGGTAGGTACTAAGGTGCCTACGCTGAGGTGCCTACGCTGAGGTGCCTACGCTAAGGGGCCTACCTACGTAAGAGGCCCCTAAAGATTAGCGAGGGGCTCACTAAATTTTAGGCACTCTCTTACTAAATTTTAGGCATACCCTCACTAATTTTTAGGCACCCCCTTACTAACTTTAGGGGCACCTCATACAGACTGGCACCTCGCGCAGGCAGGCCCCTCACATAGGTAGGCACCTCACGTAGGCAGGCACCTCAGCGTAGGCACCTCAGCGTAGGCCCCTTGTACAGGCAGGCCCCTCGTACAGGCAGGCACCTCATACAGGCAGGCCCCTCGTACAGGCAGGCCCCTCGCGCAGGTAGGCACCTCACGCAGGCAGGCACCTCACGCAGGCAGGCACCTCACGCAGGCAGGCACCTCACGCAGGCAGGCACCTCACGCAGGCAGGCACCTCAGCGTAGGCACCTCAGCGTAGGCACCTCAGTACCCACCTCCTGCGCCCTACCTACTCACTGCACCTCTATTTTCTCTATATAGATCTACTAAACGTACGAAGCCCTACAAATCTAGCTACTTCTAATAGATTTTAAGCTTATTTTCGTGGAGATACAGGTAAGGTGTTGACGTTGATTCTGGAAATCTGAAAATTGATTTAATTTTGTCCCGACACCTTCTAACCGTCCGCCGTACTTGGGGCATGTGGCGCATCATTTGGCGGCTTGGCCCTCGTAAACACACCCGAATGTCGTCTTAGCACCGTCTAAATCATGATTAAAGATTTCAAAATGAGCAGGATTGAAGAATACAAGGAGTACGAGATCCATGAGATGGGAATGAAATGTTGCTAGGGAAAATGTTCTACTGAACAGTCAGTCGAGCTAGTCGTCGACTACGTAGATTAGCTCGGTGCGGGAATGGAACCAATTGATGTATCATTTCGACAATTTTCCGCGAAAGGTCCTGCATAGACTTTCTACAAGTTTGTTCAATTCCGCAATAATGGATATGCGGTGCGAGTGTGATCGCTCGGATATATTATACTCGATACTCGCACATGGTCTTCGAACAAGATGGCTGCAGATGGTTGCGCGCTCACTGCAAGAATGCTACCAAAGTCTCCAGCATCTCCCTCTCAGCAGGTTCTACCTCCAACACTCCATCTAACTGTGCTTGTAGCGTCCTTTTCACATCTCTCAAACTTTCATCTCGCTCACCCAGCGCCTTCACGATGGCTTTTTTCGCTCCATCATCTTCAGCCACCAGCCATGCAAGGATCGCATCCACACGTTCTAGGCAATATAAGCCTTCGTCAAGGCGTGACGGGATGTTCTCGACGTCAATTTCATCCTGCTCTTCTTTGGACAGTCCTCGTTTTCGGTCCTTGAGCCTAGCATCAAAGGCAGCGACGCGCGCAGTGTAGTCTCTACGTAGAGCAACGAGCTTATTGACCTTCTCGTAGTCTTTTTCAAAGAACTTAGCGAGAACGCGAAAGCGGGCGTCGGTGTTGCCAGGCAGTGATCGGAATAACGAAGCGAAGATACCGAGTATGTGTTCGGTGGTCTCAGGGTCGTGTCTCTTAGTCTTCATAAAGGTGCTGAAGATGGGTTTGAGGCCTCGCGCTTCGACGATCTTCTCGCACACTGGGGCTGCGGTATTAGATATGCTTTCCCCAGCTGGCTTGACATTGTCTTTCGCACTATGACCGTTCGTCTGCGCCCCTTCAGATGGGGCGGACTCCGCGTATCCACTGACGTGGTCCAAGACCTTGAGTGACCGGCTTTTGCTCGTCTTGCCGTCCCTTATCATGAGCAGACACAGTTCCACACCTTCTGCGTCTATGAACTTCAACTTCCCTTCTGGCTCATCTACCAGAGATGTCAAGCAGTTGAAGAGGTTCTCCATGTACTCTTCCTCCTCACTCTCCTTCTCCGGATCGATTCTCCGGTATGGCGCAAGTTGTGTGAGGAATATCTCAACACCGTTCGCTTCGATGGCACGCTTGCGGTTCGGCCGTGATGATTGGGTAAGGATAGAGAGGATCTCGGAAGCGTATTGCTTATTTTGTGTTGTAGGCTTCTCGGGCTGCTGTATCCTACCGAGCAGCCAATTCAGCAGCTCCTGCTCCTTGCCCACTACATCCGTATTCGCAGGTTGTGATAGTAAGTTCTCGATGACACTGAGCGAATGGTACACGCCCGATGCATCCTCTATGTTGCTCTCGTTGAAGCGGCCAAAATTGGAAATTAGGAGACCCAGCAGGTCTGCCTCCAGGAATGCCGATACCAGCGCTTCCCACTGTTCCTGTTCTGCTTCCACATCTTCATCTGTGAGCTCCGAGATCATCTCGATAGCGGCAATTGCGATGTCCGTATTCTCGTGCGCCAGCAATTCCACTAGCTTTGTGCTTGCTGCACTCTTCGCAAACTCTTCGTACAGCTCCGAGTGCTCTGATAGTATGCTCAGGCCCTTTATGCTTTCGTCCAGGTCACCCTCCGATTCCATAAACTTGGTCGGGTCGTCCTCGTATTTTGCGCGCAACGACGCGTTTTTATTGACCTTTTTCTCGAAATTGAGAGTCACTTTCCGCAGCCATGATAAGTCGTATTTTTCTTCGCCTATTACTTCCTCGCCGTCTTGCGCGTCCAAGTAGTCCATCGCATCTTTCGCATCCTCGTCTAGCCCGCCGCCGAAGAAACGGCCGTCCTCATCGTCGCCTTCTTCGTCTTCAAAATCTGGAGGTAGTGTTGGTCCTGCCTCCTCCTCATCATCTTCCTCCGCTACTGAAACATTTACTGGTCGCTTGGCGTCGCTGTTCGAGCTGAGTTTCGCGGATTTGTAGGCTTGTGTCGGGTCGGCTTCGGATGGATTCTCGAATTTGCGCTTTACCGCTGAGCCCGTACCTTTGAAGAGATCGTCAATGCTGGTCATGTCGGCGTAATGCGTGGGAAGCGAGAGAGTTTGAACGATTGACTTCGTATGTCGCGAGTCGCGCCGACTCGGCAGGATTGAAGTTTGGATCCGAGCTTCCACTAGCGTCACTAGCGCGTCCTTCACTTCACCCTCACTTAGGCGTCGTATGGTGCTTCACCACTGGTCAGCCTTGCCACCTTTTCCGATATAGAGCATGCGTGCGTCGGACGAATAGACTAACGTCTGTATATGTATTTGCCAGTGAAGAGATAGATAAGGAATGCGAGGCACTCGCGTTTCTGACGAGTATAACCTGCATTGCGCAGGCCGTCTTGTGGATCAGGATGCGAAGTAATAGAACACGGCAGCTGTCGACAGAGAGATTGCAATGAATATCATCGTTCCTCTCAACCTGGTCATGGGGCATCTCGGTCTTTCCACCACTACTTGTGAATGTGCAGCGGCTGTGGCTTTGGCAGCTACTTCTGCAAAGGTAGAGCTTCTCGACAACGATACGCGGTTGATGACCAGGGTCTGGGTGTACACATACAACTGATAACTAGTCGGATTATTGGCGTTGTTGTTGTTGGCGTTCTGGCTGTTCTGGCTTCCGCGTTGGAACGCATCAAAGGTGGCTCTACGGTACATATTTGACCCACTACACGAAAGAGACGGGTCAAGCAAGGAGCTTATCGCTTATGAAGACTGGGAGCGGCCAGGAGTTGGGAAGTGTTCGACACCGAGTGGGTTTGGGTTTCCTGCAGGTTTGCCGATCGCGGTATATATGAGGCCTATGGTCCACGAGTCGCTGTAGGCGGCTCTGCCTCATACTGCCTTATATGCAACGCGGCTGATGAGCCACGATTCCTACTCCGGCCGAAATGAGACGCCTGCTCCACGTGAGGAGGTCACAGTCAATCATAACGAATGATGTCTACCTGGCTGCAGGCGTATTTTCCGAATTTCTTTCTTGTAGGATCGATGATTCAGGCGTACCTCAGCCGTTACTTGTACCTCTCGCTCATCAAAGAATTGCGATTTAGAGAGGTTGCATGTGGTCTTTCCCATCGTCATCATATGAATGATCATTAAAATGTAAGTACCCTTGAAGCATCCGAGCAAGTAATGATACCCAACATAGTATACATACGATCGTCGCGTGATCCCTCCTTCCATCCCAGACTGTGCTTCCATATCGGCTTCGGTATCCAGCAGCCCCACACCAAGATTGCCGTTGGTAGCAACCTAAACGTTCATCAGCCACACAGACACTTTTCTGCCAGCTGAGCGTCGGTCATCTGTTGCCAAGCACACCAGGAAGTTCTTCGTCCTTCCATGCTGTCGGAGATCGCTTGGTATTGCTGCTACGTCATCGTCCAAGATGTCGTTCCAAGGGCGTTGATGGCTGCGAAATACAATGGCCACTTCAGCGCCTGGTGCTCAAAGGACACTTCGCGCCAGCCCCAAACAGAGCCCAGTAGCTGTGTTGAACATTGCTGGTAGGCACGTTCATACCACTACAATTCGTAACATGCACCATAAAGTGTAAGAGAGCTACCTCCACTGCCGGATCCTGCTAGGCATCAATGCGCTTTCTGGCGGCGCAGCACAGCGCGGGGGATCTCTGTAAACTTTAAGTAGCGCCGACGACTGAGGCCACACGTAGTGCACATCTGAGAGCCATTCGGAGTATGGAAACCATGCTTGAAAATGTAATACCAGGTCTGTGAAACGCTTTATAGCTTACCTGGTACTCGTCAACGCTTCTGCTGATGACAAGAAGCCAGCGACCCTCTACACAGCACTAGCTGCACCTCACAGCATAAACTCACAGCGCCCTCTTCGCTCAGACGAGACACCCCGGCAAGAGCTCGTGCAGCTGCAAGCGAACCGCATATGTGGCACCCGCCCCACGCAAGGAGCGCCTTTATCCAACATCGCTTTTGCATTGCGCAGTGTGCTGTGTAGCTTCCTTCTCAGTCGTGAGGAATGACTTATCCAGCGGCAGCTGAGCTGTTGTACGGTCGACTCTTGAAGATAGCCATGGTAGAAAGCACTCCAGAGAACGGTCCAAGCTTGCACACTGCGAAGTTGCTTGACGACGCATGGCTCGACGTATTTTCCGCACCAGATCTCCCAGAGCTCCAGGCGTTGACTTTCCCGGATGACTCACACGATCGCCTCATCCATGAAAAGGGGAATACCGAGCCATCGGAAAGACTGTTTATACGAACTGGCGGAGAGATGGTCAAATTGGAGCCACCACAGGATTGTAATGGAGCCAAAGCCTGCTAAAGCCCCATATGAGAGCTACGTAGTCAGATCCTAGGAGGTTCGGTTTCATGAGGCCAGTAGCAGTTTGAATTGGCGATTCCTCCAATGTATTGTTCAGGATAGGGCTCCTTGCGACACGATTATGCACGTACAGGTGTTACGAGAGCTCCATGCTACCAACATACGCTATAAGCCCTTCATATCGACCTCGCTTGCCGCTTAGCAAGATTGAACTTCTCTCAGAAGGGAGAACTACAGGCCCGTACTCTAGGAAAACGAAGGATCAGAAGAGCCGCACTTGAAGCGACCCTGTCTAGGAGGACTCACCGTCGCGGCACTATGCCCACACTGGCTCACCGGTGTAATCAATGCTGACCGCTTCGCTGTCTGGTCGACTGGAATTTGCCGTGTGCCATACTTCGGGCGAATAAGGTCGGGATGCCGACCTCCCTTGTGCCTGCTCCCCCGGGAGGTCCCTCACTGCCCCGGCCCGTGACGGGCTCGCTAGCTGGCTAGCTTTCTATCGGCCTGAAAAGCACAACTCTTGGAAGGGCAAGACCTTGCAGCTCGTATATTTTCGACATGACTTCTCGAGTGGCAATTTGAGGGGGCGAGGACTAGGGTAGTAGGATTGATGCGACTTGTGCAGATGTATGGGTTCGCAAATTCTGGCCCCTCAATGTACGTATAAAGAGCGATTCGACGCTGCGGTTGAAGCCACCATCTCGACAGCACTCAATCACCCCTCACAAGGGGCACATCTCGGTTCTGTCCTTCGGTTGGCTAAATATTTTCCGACAGTCGAACTCGGTCTAGATTTGTTCTTGCTTGGAGTGGGTAGGCTACACAAATCACATGCCTTCGAATTTGCAGGAGCCTCAGCAGCCAGCCACACCGATGGGCGGGCTTCTTTCGAAAGTTGTAAGTTCTTGAGCCACACAACACGCCAAAAGGGTGCGGACTGACACGGTGCAAGGGGAAGGTCAAGGCACGGGCCTCCCAGAAGGGAACGGGCAACAGCCAGATTGCCAATAACGACTTGGATCAATATGATGAAACTCACTTGAGGAATGGCGATTTTGAGGCCAGTCAAGATGGAGATGAGAATTTCCAAAGCGCCAACAATGCAGTCAGCGGAGATGTTGCAGCACAGCAACAAAAACATAACGAACTGACTACTCTGAGGATAAAGCGGGACTCTGAAAAGCAGACAGAAGGGAAGAGGCTCGGTGGGAAGGGTGCAGAGGTAGCATATTCAGATCTGCCCGATAGTCGTGCTGACTACTTTGAGAGTTTGAGGCAGTCTAAGAGGCAGTCGAAGAATTAGCTACTCAGTATGCTGCTCCTGGCAGCGGACTTTCCGTTCCCAGTGTTCTACACCAATGCGAAATCTGTGGTCATTCTTCAGCATTCGGAAGGTATTATTCCCACCAACTTCGATCACGTAATAGCCGCCTATCGTGACGGTTAACGAAGGAGCCTATTCGCGAGCGCCACGTGGTGCATGTGGCTGCTTCGATACATCGAGGGGGCGCGGTCGGGTCGGCCGTGTGCGCCTGTTCTGCCTTCTTGGTAACACTCAAAGCGGGGTTTGGATGCTGCCTCACAGCCTTGCGCTACGTACACAACCTACCATAGCTCATACCTGCTCATTACTAATGCCCAATATCGACCGAAAGATTATGAGTCGTTACCCAGAGCAAGGTAAATGCCTTCCAAGGCCCATTCTCCTGGACTATCCGGTGTAGAACAAGAAATTTGCCGCTGCAGAATTTGTTGATAAACCGAAGCCGCCGCTGACGCCAATACATAAGCAATGATCTCTTCACACCGTCTAGCATACCATTCAAGAAGGCAATGAAATCAGATAACGATTCCTCTCCAACTTGATCGACACATGGCATTTCTATGGAAGTCATCGGAGGCATAGCAAGCGTTAC
The DNA here is from genome assembly GCA_022419385.1 of Paraconiothyrium sp. Pb-2020. Lineage (NCBI taxonomy): Eukaryota > Fungi > Ascomycota > Dothideomycetes > Pleosporales > Didymosphaeriaceae > Paraconiothyrium > Paraconiothyrium sp. Pb-2020. The sequence goes on along the minus strand of JAJUBI010000003.1, from coordinate 3,683,713 downwards.
CCAACTTGCAGTCTATACACATACGGCTTGGAAGGTCTTCACCAGGTTGTACGCCGAGCTAAAAGAAGGACCAGCTGAGTGGCAAGAACACGTAACGAATCTTGAGCACCTCATCCAGATCATCAAACGAATCTCGTATCTCCCCGAGCAGACACAGCTCAGCGCCCCGGCACAGATAGCTACGCTTGTGTGCGAGTCACGCGAAATCGCAGAGAAGGCAGTTCACACCCTTGCGAAGGCAAACGCAAAGGTTCTCGGTTTCCGTTGGTACGCGTTGGGAATTACAGAAGTCTTGAACCGCGCTTTCGAGTCACTCAAGGCGAAGAGCGAGATACTGCTCCTGGCACTGTCGCACGAGAGCCTGGACCAACTGGCTTCTATCAGTAGATGTGATACTGAGAGGCAACGACATTTGGAAGACGACAGAATGGATCAACACGATGCGTCAAAGGAGGTAGCTCGCATAGAGCCTGCGCCTACCGTAAGTGGTCAAACTCAAATCCGATGATCAACGTCTTCCAAGTGTTGACTAACACCCTCGCAGCTCGAAATCGCGATGACTTCCAAGCAGGTCGGCAATGGCTCTACCATGGTCTCGAACAATGGCTTAGGACATATACTGGAGCGGATCAACGGGTCAGTGAAGCTGAGTACGAGCTCTGCGGGTGACGGGGTAGTTGTCAACAGCAACAATGTCTATATGGACCCAGATGTTATCAAGAAGCAACTAGAAATTGCCGAGATATACGCTCGAGATAATCTTGGAGCACAGCAGAGAGAGAAGGTTCCGATAAGCCACATCAGGGCAAAGAGCGCTGAACCAGAACAAGACATCTTGGCATTGGAAGCACCGTGAGGTGAGGGTTACAAAATGGTAGATTATGTAGAGGATGGATATCATATAATCTTATTCGTCATCTGAGTGCTGACCTTTGTGCATGAAGAAAGTGTTTCGGATGGAGCTTGGATGCTTTAGTTTCCTGTTCCTGAGAAGTATTGTTCGCTGCGAGAAAAGCGTCGTTCCCATCCTGGACGACGGAAGCATGGACTCTACCGTGACAAATAGCATTGCCCCAGCTATTGTTTACATATTGCGTGTCTCTATTACCTTTCTACGTAGCGCTCAGGGTAAGCCCTTGCTTTCGTTGTATCATGTACTACTATGACTGCACCACTACTAATCGAACACTTACACGGAAGCAGAGGACCTGGCCCATAGTACGGAAGTCTCAAGTGTGGACAAATCCAATCTGAACAGGTCGGAACGGCGAGTAGTGCTGGGTGGCTTTTGGCGTAGTGATAGGCCTTCCTCTTAGCTTTCCAGAAAACGCGTCCGTTAAATGACTGCACTCCGTTGGAGCATTCTTATAAGTCTTTCATATATCTTTTGTAATGCATTGACCTCGCGAAACTTCGACCGAAATCCTGACAACCCTCAACAGCCCCCACATGTTCAGCACCGCGTCTCAAGCACTGACACCTGCGTACGTAAGACATGATCGGATTACTATATTTCTGGAACGCCTCTTACGGTTACACAAAGACCGGGACCAAGGATTCGTGCGGCGCTACAAGGAACGCACGGCTCGAACAAGCGGCAAAAGAGGGGTCGGCATCCCCAACGTAGCCATCGAGATCGTTACACAACAGGGTATTCCCCTTGGAAGTATCGACCAAAGCGTTCGTCCTGGACTCAAAGGAACGTTGCTAGCCAATGAGGGAGGGATCACGAAAACCTTTTGCTATGAAGTGTGATAACGACCTACATCCATGCACCAAAGTGCTGCTACTATGATTGCCTTGCGGGCCCTTCATGAAAATGCCTATCGGCCAGGTCGTTCTAGTTAAACGTTCAAAATGCCCGAAAATGCCCTTAGCAAGCTAAAATCAGCAACAAGTTTAGGCGACCGTGGTGTGCTCCATCCGGAAGAAACGTCCAATTTTGCCTTAAAGCTCGGCGTCGAACGATTCCGGAAGGCCTAGACTTTAGTGAACGATTAGCCGCACTCGAAACAACATAATACGGACAACCATACTAGGGCAAGCAACGTGGGCGGTGGGGGCCCTGCGACGAGAGAACGGGAGGGTGAACATCGCAGAGCCTCACCGGTCTCACCTCTTTCCTCAGAGGTAAGAAGTGAGTACCTCTCGCAACATCCTCTTTCTTTCCATCATCTATCCTCCTGCGCAGACCAGATTCCCTTCAGCCGCATTCTCTTTCAATAAAAACTTCTCTATATCATATCATCTGCCACGACTGCTGCCTCGCGGGCATGAAGCTGCCTGGAGGATACCTCTCGACTACCTAGGCCCGGCACGATGTGTTATGCCGCGCAACGAGGAAACGATCAAACCCAATCCGCCAATAATAACAACCGAAGCACTAGGAGCAAGCACTTCAACCATCACAACCATACCACCACCGTTCATATCTATGGAGATAATTATGACTCCGGTTCATCGAGACATGGCTCCTTCGTTGGCATCCCTAGAAATCGGCTGCGTGACTGGCCTAGAAAACACAAGTGGATCTTCGCTGGAGCCTCGGTAGCCATTATCACATCCGTTATCGTACTTTGCGTCTTACTTCTGAGAAAGCCTTCGAGCGGACCCCGACATCCTTCAAATGTGAGTCCTCACAAATTTGCGGTCATTGTCAAAGCCGAACTACCCGCGACGGAACCAAGCACCTTCTCTTTCCGTAATACGGCATCACTCTCCAATCTATCAACAGCCTCACTGCCATCGATAATCCTCCAGCTCAACGTGGACTTGCTGACCGTTACAGACCTCCCCACCATCACCAGCCTCACAATCTGTCATCCCCACCGCAACCCCTCCAACACCCGACCCTACCACTTCCCCTCCCGCACCGAGTACCCCACCACAACTCCTCTACCTCCGTGACGGCGATAGCTGCACCGCCGACTCTCAATGCTCGCCACCCAACCATTGCCAAGAAGATTCCTACCCCACGTCGACCTGCTGCGCGCCGACACTATGGGGATGCCCAGGTTGGCAATGCCATAATTATAACGATTGTTTGGATCCGTGGAAGTGTGCGGGAACGGGGAGTCTAAAGACGTGTTGTGGGAAAGGGGCGCCGTATACTGGGGTGGGTTGTTAGTTTGAGGCGATGAGGGCAATGCGAGTGATGGAACAGGATGGATGTGTATTACGTATATTATGTTTGTGTCGTGTATATATGCTATGCTATGTGGATATATTACTAAGGATATGAAAAGATAAGACTAGACAATCATTAGACCTGCGTCGCGTGTTTGAGCGGCGTAAAGGGGTATCTCGTGTTCTTCGACCCTATTCCGTCCGGGCCGTGACCGTGTACGTAAAGAAAGAGAGCGTCGTATCTGGAAGTGATGTTTCCGGCGTCGTTGCAAGCAATAACCTATCCTTACATCCGATCCAACATCTTACTCATACTCAACCAACTCTTCAGCTCATCATCTTCAGCAGGAGAGTCTCCCAACGAATCGAAAGTAGCTTTGTTCCTCTCCAAAACGGGCGGAGAACGTTCCTTGCCCGCCTTGGAGAGATCAAGACCGCTGTCCACGCGAGGAGCATGGCGCGGCTGTTGAATTATATCGCTAGAGACGGGAGAAGGCTTCGGTGGAGCAATGGTAGAGGGAAGGGTCGGTGGTGTAGGCGGTGTGTAGCGAATGGAGAATCGGAGAGGTGCCGGGGTGTCCTTCGCAGGAACCTGTGGTGGACTGAGGTTTGTTGCGGTTGGTGGTACAACAACAGGAGATCGAGCGGAGGGCGGGCTGGTGAGAGTCGTCGATGGCTGGGCTGGCACGTTGCGAGATTTCCTGAGAAGCTTTCTCCCCTCGTTTACCGCCGGCTTTTCCAGACCAGGCCCTTTCATGCGCCCTCTGGAGTTTACTGCTGGAGGAGCCAATTTACGACGTTCCAATTCTTGAGCCTGCTCCAACGCAACCGTAATCTTGCGTTTCTCTTCATCTGGCAAGTTGTCCGACAAGCAGCGCAAAGGCGTAAGACCCTTGATATTCTCGCAGGAAGCTTTTGCGCCAGCGCGGAGTAGGCACGCTACTACTTGCGTACTGCCTGCAGCTGCTGCAACATGAAGGGGAGTGTTGCCTTCCACGTCCACCGCAGCGGCCGTGGCTCCCGAACGTAGTAGCATATCGGCAATCTCAACGAGTCCATCCTCGGCCGCAATGAAAAGTGGGGTGCGTTGTTTATCATCGCTACAGTCGACAAACAGCTTCCGGCAAAGCATCTCCTCTACGATTTCAGGGCGATTGGCTCGCACGGCTGAATGAAGTGGATAACGGCCATCGTATAGCAGTGATGCAACTGAGAGTTTTGCACCGTTGTCGAGCAGGAGTATGACCAGGTTTAAGCTTACACGCGGGCATTGCTCAAGAATGTGGGTGAGCGGATGTACCGACATTGGAGTCTGATGGGAGTTACGCAATTTCGGTGCACATGAAGGCTTTCGGCTCGTCATCGCGTTCGGATCCGCACCAAAGGAGAGCGCCAGCTTGAGAGCATCGTGATCGTATTTGGAAGGAAAACTTGGCAAAGAGATACTGTAATCAAGCAGCGCCCAAAGGAGAGAGCCCGGAAGCTTGCCCGACGGTAGTCGATTCGGGTCGAGGCCCATGGTGAGCATGTCGTTCAGATCGCGGATTGGTAGCACCTTGGGCAGCAAATCCTCATCGTTGGCACTACTGAACTGTCGATGCAACCTTCCCATACGTCGGACCCATTCGTGCTCCGAAAATAGATTCAGAATTCGCTTGTTAGCCGCGCTGTTCGGCTTGACTGGTACATTTTTCCCTCGCCACTCACTCAGAGTGAACGGTGAGCCACATCTCAAGAGTGCTTCCACAAAAGTTACTTTGCTCGAGGTTGCCGCATAGTACAGGGCATTACGTTGATCATGGTCCTCGTGGGCTACGCAATTACTTCGCTCCGAACCCTTCTGGGAGAGCAGTACTTCTAGGATAGGCAAGCCTTCCTCGGGAAGAGTTTTGGCTGCTTGTATAAGAGGTGTAGAACCCGTCTGATCTCGCATGCTACGGCTAACGCCCTTCTCGCAGAACGGCGCAGCAGCAGCAGCAATGTGTTTCCATGTCGATGGAGCTTTTGGAGTGCTAGTGGCGATGTGATGTAGGGCTGTGAGACCGTTATCGTCCCAGGAGTTGTTGCCTGGGTGTGTCGCAAGCAAGGCGACGTTTACCCATTGGTGATTGGAAACGGCGAGTAAGAGGGGGGTGCGTTTCTTCGAATCCGTCAAACTTGTGTCGGCGCGAGCTTCAAACAATGTCTTCACTGTCTTGGTCAATCCGTTTTGGGCAGCGATGTGTAGAGAAGTCTTTCCTGCCGAATCAACTCTTCCCCTGTCAGATGCTTTGATTAGTCCTCGAAAATCTGGCTCGTTGTCACTTGTTACGCTTCTGAGACCATCAAGAAGTGGTGTGAGGCCCTTGTCGTTGACCATATTGGGATTTGCGCCGTGCTTCAGGAGCAATGCAACACAAGGTGGCGATGCAGCAGCGACGTGCAACGCAGTGTACCCATTCCGATCTTGGGCATCGATGCTGACACCATGTTTCAGAAGCAGCTGTACAATCTTCACCAGCCCGGGATCTTGGCCAACGGTACGATGGAGAATCGTCCTGCCATCGGAGTAAGTCGTACTTGCGTCAGCCCCCCGGGAGAGCAGCAACTCAAAGACCGACGTGATCGCTTCCTTGTCGCGCGATAAAGGGCTCGCCAGTGCAGCTTGAAGTACGGATGGCCCATGTGGGTTTCGCAGCGTGACATCCGCTCCCTGCTCCACGAGGGCTTGTACGACAGGTGCGCTGCAAGCGTTGAAGGCCGCAAATATGGGGTAGAGACCAGATGCGGTTGCTTCGTTAGGATTTGAGCCTCTGTCGAGGACAAGCTTGACAAGGCTCACGTCGCGCGTCTTGATTGCCTCTACCAGAGCAGTGGAGTCATAAGGGCATGCCAGTTTGAGGGCTTCTGCGACCAGATCTTTATTGAGCGACGACCGGCGGCGCGAATCCATAATCTGGTCCAAAAGTAATCGCTTTTCTTTTGCGAGTCTGTGCGATTTGCTGCCGGCAGCTCGAACGATATGGATAGCTCTATCGAGATCTTGTGCTTGAAGAGCTATATCAGCTGGACTGTAACCCTGACTGTTCAGCGCTTCGCAGTTCGCTCCGTGTTTGAGCAGCGCAGCAACGGCGGCGGTAGATCCTGATTTAGCGGCCGCGTAATGGAGTGGTGTCTCATGCGTGGGTAGCGTTCGAGCGTTCACATCGGGTTGGAATCGGAGGAGGATGTCAAGAATGTCGTCCCGTCCCGCCTTGACAGCGTGGTGAAGAGCGGTCTCCCCAGTGCGAATGCATCCTGCATTGATGCTTGCGCCCGCTTGGCAGAGTATCCTGACTACGCCAGCATGTCCAGCTGTCACGGCAACGCAAAGTGGGGGCTGGGCAGCTGGACTTCCGTCTGGCGTCTGTCCTGCTCGAAGGAAATGTAACAATGCTGCCTCTCGATCGTGATAGACTGCGTAGTAAAGCGTTGTCCATTGCTTCGTGGGTTCGAATCCAGTATCTGCGGCTGACGAGCGTTCGGGCTTCCCAAGCTCACACCTTAGCACTTCAACCAAGGTCTGAAGCTTGGAACTCTTGTGACCCGTCTCGTGAGTGTTCGTGTCGTTCCCTCTATTAATCGCAATACGATGGGGTTCCATCGGGTCATCTGTTGTCTTCGGAAGCGAAATACAAGACAGACTTTTCATATTGTGGGTTTTATGAGCGATCCATGAGCGAATGGATGGAGATATCAGAAGCGACTGTAAACACAAAGGGATTCGATGGGCACAAAGCAAGGAAACAGAACCAATGCGATGCTGAGATCAGGTGCTACGCAGAGCGTGCTGCAAGACGAAGAAGCGTGGTGACACTCCACTATACGTGAGGGACGTAGATGTTCACGCCTTAGCTACGTGGACTCCCGCATTCCACTTCCGCTCCCACATTGCTTCCATCGCCCGTTCCGTCAGGCCATTCGCTTACGAGTCCGAAAGCGTCGCCACGGCGCGTGCCGAGCGCTCAGCCCTTCCCAAAAGCGACCCGCGGACGGCGAAGGCGCTGCTGTAATCTCGTGCTGGCGGCGCGCCATCGCAACCCTGTCCTATCAATTGATAGAACACAGCGTTTGCGCTAGAGGATCGAAAGGTGTCGTGGCGCTAATGGGAAGAATGGCATCAAATGATGGGAAAGTTGGAACGGATGCTAAAGTACCGAGCGCACGGGTGGCGGTTATAACAAGTAGGGTCTAGCGCTCTCCTCACGTGGTACGCGCTCATCCATGGATGCAGGGCTGTTTGCCCCTGACCTACGCGAGCAACGCTGTTTGGAAACGATCTGTGCATGCTGGTCAGTTGGCAGATGGAGGGCGATACCGAACTTTGCTGTTGCTTAGAATAGAAACGAAGCGGCAAGACGATCAATTTGCCTCACCACCATGAAACACGACGATCAGTTTCGGTCAGCAGGCCGGCAACGCAACATTGATGTATCTAGGATTTCATGATGATGGTGCCCCCTTTGTTGACTGGTACGTAGGCAAATTTGGCCGAAACTCTATGCTATCGCGCTCGACAACGCACAAGCTAAGCTCGCCTATTTCAGCTGCTGCATGCAGTGTCATGGACCGGCCTTCGAGCGAGGCATTAAGGGCTCAACCCTCTGCTTCGATCTCATAAGCATTCGATTTGTGCTTAGGCTCGAACTTGAAGCCCTCTGCTGCAGGTCCAAGGAACATTTCGCTGTGCCGAGTTAGTCGAGCGATCATCTCATTACACACCTGATATACGCACCTGATCTTGATCCAGTCTTTGTAGTTCTCGCTAGCCATGAGGGTTTCCAGGTCGTCCCTCCCCTTGAAGCGTGGGGGCCGATCCTGGATGTTGGGCGGCAGGTGCTCCAGCAGCCCGAGAGGTACATATCGATGCGAGAAGCTGAGCCACTCCAGAAGGAAGCGGCGAGTCGTACCAATACCCATTTCATCCGATCCCCATGTCTGCAGACCGTACTTGGCGAACTTCTCCACGTAGCTGAGACGCTCAGAGGCCGACTTGTCCAGGTATTGCCCCTTCTCAATTTCTTCGAAGATCCAGGGCTTTATGAGCGCGCCTCTAGCCACCATGACGGAGTCGACCTTGGCATTCTCGATATGATTGTAGTAATCAACGTGAGAATAGCAATCGCCATTGCCGATGAAGTAGACGTGACCTTCATTAGCAAGGTCTCGTGGATCAGCTTCGGCGATGGTATCTGTTCTTGCGTTCTTTTCCTGCTTTAGTCGAGCAATCAACGAGTTGCACTCGGCAATGTAACTCCAGTCGGCATTCTTTGTGTAGCGCTGCTGTTTGCTTCGTCCGTGGAGCGTGATTGCAGCAACGCCTGCTGTGCCCTTCCCAGATTCAACAGCTTCATAGCCACCGAGAACGAGACGCTTGATCAGCTTATCGGCCGTAGGCTGTCCATCTTTCGTACCCATTCGGATCTTGACGGTGATGGGAACGTCGTTGGATACGTAGTTCATACCGCGCAATGTGGCTTCGAGACGAGCATGGCTGTCAAGCATCGCAGAGCCCATACCTTTTTCGCAGACCAAATTGATCGGGCAGCCGCAATTCAGATCAATGGCACGAAGCTGAGGGCACAGTGCCGTCAAGACTTCGACTGTCTTTGTCGCAACCCAGGGCTTATTAGCAGCAATCTGCGCTCCAAACTTGATGTCCTTGGCGTTATCGTAGCCTCGCACAACCGTGTTCTTGTTGTTGAACATCACGGGTCGGACTTCAGACTCGTGAGCCTTCATCAGCGCCCACTCGCTCTTTTCGCCTTGTATGAGTGGAAGTCCCATGGCCATCTCCGACCAAGTGACTTGGGCTCCGAGCTCAACGCATAGACGACGGAATGGCATGTTGCCTTGCGTTGTGAGCGGTGCCAGAATGGGGGTCTCAGGACCGTAGTAAAGACGGCGCTTCTCCGAGGGTCGGAATGGAGGCTCCACAAACTGTGCCCGGTTGTCCTCCTTCGCATCTGGATCAACATTGTCTTCAACATCGAGCTTTCTCTGATCGGCGGACTTGTGCTGCGAGTCAAAATGCTTCCTTTCTTCATCAGCGATCTTGTTAACCCATTCGATATACGCATCCGCCTTGGGAGTTCCTCGTCGCCGTCTGGATAGATCGATCTTGTCTTGCTTCGAAACGAGATTTACAACGCCAACTTCATCATCAAAATCGCGTGCCTGGTCGCCCTTTTTCTTTTCTGGATCTTCGAGTAGCATAAGCTCTTTGCGGCCATCTTCTGTCTCCCTCTCTTCCGAGTGGCTGTTGTGAAATCGGCATTTCCAACCGAGAGGGCAGTAACCCCGAGCTTCGTAGACAGGGCATTTCCCACCAAAAGTGGCAAGATCTTCTCTTCGACCCTGCGTCAGGTACTTGCGAAGGTTGTGCTCAAACTTGCACTTATCGCCGAACTGACACTCCCTAGGAGAAAATTCAGGGTATGATGCACGAGTGGCACATAGTTGGAGCTTGTCACGGGAATGTCCGAAAGTGCGGCTTGTGTTTTGGCCATTCTGCTTGCCGTGTTTCTTGTCCTTTTTATTTTTCTTGCCCTTGCCCCCGTCACGGTTGTCGCGGGCATCAACCTTTTGGTAGCGCTCACCACCAGCTTCAGCAGCATCGTCATTCTCAGCACCGCCCTTTGTTTCTTCTTTGCCCCCAGCCGGATGCAACAAGTACCTTTGGGGTTTAGTAAAAAGCAAGACGTCAGGTGAAACAACTCACTCTGTTCTAATGGGAGCAACGCCCTTAACACGCTTGGTAGAACTTCCCGAGGATTCGTTGTCTTCAGTGTCAGGTCTGTCTCTTTTCCTCAGGCTCGACACCTCCATCTTACCATTGTCCGTCTCTTGTGCGCCATTGTTTGCCTGCCCTCCCATGGTCTCCTCCTGTCTCAGTGGCACTGCGTCATTGGACGTATCCTCCATTGTCAACGCTCTAGACCAGTCGGACTGCAAAGCTCGAGGTCACTTGCTATTTTGGGGGCGACTGTGGAGAGAACCGCTTGAAGATTTGAGAGAATGATTTGCGGCTAGGATGTAAACAGCTAGTGCAAAGGGCCGTCCGTGCGCCACGGAAGCTGCGCTGAGGTGACGTATTTGTCCACAAGCTAGGCAGCGCACATTAAACCTGGTCGCGTTCCTGCCCGCACACTGTTGTTCACTTTCCGTCACCTCATACATCAGCCACAAGCACCGTGTCCTCTTCTCGACTGGGCTTAAATATCAGATCGCAGCCCTCTCAAGCCTTCACCACCGTTCGGTTATCCCACACAACCCCGCACGTAAACACACAACACCTCTGTTGTAGCTTCCGGAATCGTCGCCAACATGACGCTCTACTACAGCCTTGTAAGCACTCGCTCCTTCCCTTGCTGTCTACAACGCCAATTGCTGGCATGTGTCAATGTCGGCACATCGCTTTCCACGTATTCCGCCCGATCAGCCTCACAAGGCCAACGATGCTGCCCACATGCTTACTTTTGCTTTTTGCACAGGTCTTCCTCCTCCTAGTAACGGAGATGCTCATCTTCCTCGCCCTCATCGTCCCTCTACCGTTCACATGGCGCCGCAAGCTCTTCACCTTCATCTCCGAGAGCCCCATAATCGCGAAGTTACAATATGGCATGAAGGTAGGATGGCCCCGGAATAACGCAGACGGGCGACTTGTCTAACGAGCCAATAGATCACCTTCATCTTCATCCTTATTCTCTTCATTGACAGCGTCAACCGTGTTTACCGCGTGCAGGTTGAGTTGGCAGCCTTCAACAAGAGCGATGGCCGTGGCGGGTAAGCAAACAATTATTAAGCAATTGGCGATAGCAATACTAATAACTCTCAGACCTGTTGCCATGGGCGGTTCCGAGCGCATGGAGGTTCAGGCACGCAAGTTCTACTCTCAGCGCAACATGTACCTTTGCGGCTTCACCCTCTTCCTGTCCCTCATCCTCAACCGAACCTACGTCATGATCCTCGATGTGCTCCGTCTCGAAGAGGAGGTCAAGACCCTCAAGGGTGACCCCGCTGTTAAAGGCGGAAAGTCTCTCCAGAACGCTGGCAACGTTGGTGAAGTCGGTGCTCTCAAAGACGAGCTTGCCAAGAAGGACCGTGACATGGAGAACCTGAAGAAGCAGGTCGAGAGCATGCAAAACGAGTACAACCGCATGGGCGACCAAGTCTCTGGTTCAACCTCCACTCCCCGCAAGGGTCAGTAGAGCATTGCTCCAGCTTGTGCAGTCCAGCTTGTGCAGATATGAAAAGGTTTATGCAGACGACGTACTGACAAGACTAAGCTCGCGCACCGCCAGCCATGTCTGCTCGGATGATGGTCGGTAAGAAGCGGGTGTGTGGAGGCGCTGCTGACGGTAGACTGAGGCCATGTTGAGACGATTACGATGGTATCTTCGTTTTTGGAACATTGTTATTGCATGGCATCTTGCGGGAGTTTCGAGAAAAGTGTATGGTATATCAAAGGACCGGGGTAGAAATAGCAATGGCAGCTTCACGAATTGTACATGTGTATTTGAAACATGTGACAATCATTGTACCTAGGTTTTTGCGAACGCTGCGCTGAGCTCATCCCTTAGCTTATGCCTGCCGCCTAAGAACAGAGTGAACCTCGTCCATCATCCAATGCATCGCAATATCGTGTCTTCATAAAGCCACCCATGATCACCCAGTTCTGGGAGCCACTTTAACCACGATGTCTGATCGCGCACGGACCGCATACATCAACTTCCCAGATGCGAAGGCGCATAACGTACCCTATGCAGCTCCTCCTACACCGCAGAATCCGGTCGTCAAGGGACGCCCATTGGCCTTTTTGGCTGCGCTGTATGTTATAGATTTCCGCAGCGCCTAATCCGTGCTAGCTGACAGTTACAGCGTCGAGAACGTGCCCCTCCTACCAACTATCCTCTATCGTAATGCAGGCTTCGCCGGTTTACGATCGCTCAGCGAGCTTGAGGAGGTTGCCCCACGATTCGATCCAACGGTGATACGGTTACCTCCACCTTCGGACGAAGTGCCGACGGGCGCACTCCAATACGCAAGCCTTCGTGTACCGCCTCGAGACGCGCCAGGCCGCTTCTATACGATAGCCGACTACCACGATGCCTACAAAAGCGGACGACTGACGCCCTCAGACGTTGTAGAAGCTCTGTTGCCTCTTATTCGGAGAGATGTTGCCAATCGCTCTCCGCACTCAACGGCATTTATCGACAGCAAGGTCGATACTGTAAGGGAGGCAGCCAAGGCTTCCACCACGAGATGGAAGGATGGGATGCCGTTGGGACTACTAGATGGCGTGCCATTCGGTGCTAAGGACGACCTCGATGTCAAGGGATACAAGAGGTACATTGGCACAATCAAGGACTACACTGGGGGCAAGGAGGTGGAGACTAGTTGGTGCGTAGCTAAGGTCGAGGAGGCCGGTGGAATAATGATAGGGAAGCTGAGTATGCATGAGCTGGGAATGGGTATGTTTGCCATCCAGGCCTTGGAGCTATGAGATGCACGCGAAGTTAACGTCCAGCAGACACTACGAATAACAACCCAAATTGGGGGACACCTCTCAATCCTTATAATTCAAGCTACTACCCAGGTGGATCAACAGGAGGCGGCGCTTATGCCGTCGCGTCAGGCCTCATTCCCTTCTGCATTGGATCTGACGGCGGCGGCTCTGTTCGCATTCCCTCCAATTATTGCGGAATTTATGGATTGAAGCCTTCGCACGGTCGAGTTTCCACCGAGCCTCTCCAATCATACGATAATTCAGTTACAGTCAGGGGACCTGTCGCCAGCAACATGGCCGATCTTGAGGTCTCCTATCGTGTCCTTGCAACGCCCAACCCATCCGACCACACGTCCAACAGGTTCTCTCCTCCGAGACCCCTCGGAAGTCACTCAAGCTCTCCAAGCAGAACACTAGGGATTCCCAAGGGCTGGTTCGACCGCGCCGACCCGCCCGTCCAACAAGCCTGCCACTCCGCCCTCCAATATCTTATCTCAGAGCACGGCTACACCACCATCGACATCGATATCCCGCTGCTCCACGAGGGTCAAATGGCGCATGCGATGACTATTCTCGCTGAGACCACGGCAACGGTGAAATCACTTGCCGGCCTCACACCACCCAACAAGATTCTCCTCAGTGTGTCCCGCGCAACGCCCGCTACAGATTTCCTGTTAGCGCAGAAATTGAGGCAGGTTCTTATGCAGCATCTCGCACACCTTTTCCTAACACACCCCGGTCTGATCATCGTAACACCTACCACGCCCAATGCCGGATGGCCCATAGGCGACGGCGAATTGAGCCACGGGATGTCGGACGGGAATACGCAAGTCAGGAACATGGAATATGTGTGGTTGGCGAATTTTACAGGTCTGCCTTCTATACAGTTCCCGGTTGGGTATGTAGAGCCTGCGAAGGGAGAGGGGACGATTCCAGTGGGCATGATGGGGGCAGGTGTCTGGGGGAGTGAGGAGGAGTTGATCGGATTTGGGTATGATGGGGAAAAGTGGTTAAATACGGTTTATGAGGGTGGGAGGAGGAGGCCTGAGGGCTGGGTTGATGTATTGAAGACGTGAGTAGAGTTCTGGAAAGACGTAAAGGAGACGACGGTGTTAGGAAATCGTAAGAGTCGTTTAATAAAACCGGGCAACGTCTGGATATGGCAATTTGGTCCACGATGGAGGAGCACCTCGCGCACTGCATGGTCAGGTTCCTTCACCCTTCACGTGTTGCGATTGGCGAAGCTCTCCTTTGGAGTAAGGCGAGACTGTGTGTCGGCGATTGTTCGAACGAGGTGGAAAGTAGATGTGAAGACTCCCATTGTCAACAGCAACATACATGGCTGTGAAATGACCAAGCCCTGGTCCACCAAATTGGAGCGGCGTAAAAGCCCAAGAAACGGGCACACACCTCCTACTCGCACTCGCACTTCCCCTCCCCCGGAAACTCAGCGCCCCTAACATGACTGCAGTGATCTCCCTGGCAAAGGTCCGTGGAGATGGGATTATCATGCTGGCCTGGAAGGTCAGTGTGATGTAGAAGATGATCGATTAGTAACAATACTCGCATTGGCAGCATTTCCAGGTGGGTTTACTGCTGTCGTTGGGGTTTTGATATGGATATTGAGGCATCGGTTGCGGTGAGTGTGGCGGCTTATGTGATTGCAGTGTTTAGTGCAAAGAGCCGTATCCTAAAGTATAACCTTGAAGTTTTCTGGTGGTGGCGTTGGGAAGAACCGTATACAGGGACATCCCTGGTGGCAATCTGAGTTTGTATACGACAACTGTAATTGGTGCTGCCCGCGCAGCGAGAGGAAGGCGGATTCATGTGGTGTAACTTCAAGCATGCGTGAATATTGATTCTCCGGAGCATGCGTGACTTGTCTGCCTAATCGTGCTCCAATAGCGGGGCACATGTCTTATGTATACAACAAAGTGGTCTGACTAGGTGTGTTTGGTGGATGATTATTCGTCGCACATGGGCGAATCGGCGCTCGTTTGCGCACAGGGTTGGTAATTAGATACTTCACATGGGGTACCAACGTAGAGCCTGATGTGGCAGTGCTATGAACGTCATACGGAATGAATGCCAGCAAGTAAATGACCAAGGGGATCACCTAAAGCAACAGAACAGAAAATCCAAAAGGGGCGAGAACAACAGCAGATACTCCTTCCCTGTTCAATCGTGCCATCCAAGCCTTGATGTTGGATGCTTTCCTAAACTCAGATCCTATCCGGGACGTCCGAAATCAACTGTACAATGATCACATCGCATATGTCCACAGCCCTTGCATTGCGTCGTGTTCGGCTCTAGCCCCACGTTATGCACACCACCTACATGAATATTAGCTTCTCTGCAATGCCAAATGAACTGCGAGTTGAAAGAGATCACTCACAACCATGAACGCAGCACCACCAGGAAACGCCGTGCTTAGAGTGGTTGAGAAGATCCAGGGAAAAGTATTGAGTCATTGTGTATGCGTATGAGTAAGTGGACGTTTAACTGTAATAGTTGAGAAATATCCGTGTAGCTAGTTTTACTAGATTAGTTGTACGATAAGGACAATAGCCCCGTGTAGCGCCTTATGTATGTACTGTGCTGAGGCTGTGAGTGTGTGACACTGTATAACACGTAGTATCTTTGTCTCCGCTGGTGTTTGTGCTAGAAATTGAAACAAGATCACCATCGCCGTGAATTTGTATGTGGAATTCTCATATATATGATAGATGGTCCAATGAGGCTCTCATATGATGATTTTATATCACACACAAGTGTTCGCTCTGTTCTTTGTACTAGTAATTGAACTTTGGAATACTACATAGGGACTCTGAATGGTTGAATCTGTATTCCGCACTAGGTTTCAAGTGTGGTATGTACTATGCTATAGTATATAGTGCTTTGATCGTGCAGATTGCGCTGATTTCCATATTTTCATGCCTTTTATGCGAATGACATGGAATATGGTGTAGGTGACCTAAGTATGCTACGAAAGGGCAGTTGTGGGACAGCAACCTTTGACATACTCATATACTTCTTCATAGGACATGTCAAAATTACTATGCTCGAAGAACAGGAACAGCACATCTCTTTGCACTTCAACGAGTCTTTTGCTCAGTACTTAGATTCAATACTATCACTAAAGTGAATTATTTACGCATGTTTTCTGGATTGCAAACAAATATAGACGGTCCCAGTGTTGATGACAATCTACTTAGCTATACATCCTTCATCGGTTCTCTTCTGCACAGGTACACATACTGCTCCTTTGTTACATGAAGATATCAAACACCATCTGTCTCATGAAACGTCCCTAATCAATTTAAAAGTTACCTTTCGTCACTGTTTTGACCTCAGGAAACCTGCGCGGCTCCTTCCCTTGCAGCAACGGACCTCCTACCTTGCCTCTGAACGCCCCATTCATCCACGCAGTCGTATAAGCAACCAGCAGCCGCACTAATTCGACCGGAGCAATTGATCCAAGCAGATCCGCAAAAGCCGCCGTGTCCTGCCCAGCAGCCTGCAACAGTACGAGCGCATCCGAGAAGCTCATGTGCGTCGTGTTCGCGACCTCGAGCCATAGCTTGGGACCCTTCAGCTGCGGCCACAACGCATCCCAAGTGGGGTCGGTAACGTTCCCGAGCTCCTCTGACACGTATAAAACTGGCGTGGACAGCCCCGACGGTGGCACAGAGCCGAAGAAACTCCCGTCCCAATCGATTGCACCGCGGATGCGAGAGTCCTGCCCGGCTGCATGCACAGAAGCGGCACCTCCCAGAGAATGTCCCATCATAGCGACGCGGTTGGTCGGCAACTTTCGAGGCCCACGTTCGGGAAGCAGCTCGCCCATGGCTGTGGCGTTGCTCAGTTGGTCGATTATAAAGGATGCGTCGGCGGCACGTGCGTACGTGTATTGGGCGTACTCGTCCCCATCAGGATTACCCGGACTGTCTCCGATGATCGCGTGGCCATCAGGATAGGTAATGATATTTGTGTCCCCAGGATGATCGATGGTAATGACTGTGAAGCCCTCACTGGCGATGGCAGAGGCAAGGACATTATAATAAAGGCGTGGGATGTTCCAGCCTCCGGAGAAGAGTATGATGGGACCATCATCTGGCGGCGAGCAATCGCTGGGTGCTTCCGAACACACTGGTAGGCGAGCTTCCAAGAAAAGGGGTGTGAAGTTGGCAGAAATGTTGAATTGTTGTTGAAGATATGGCCCTTGAAATTCGGCAGTAGTGTTAGGCATGTAGGTGACGGGTACAGTGGAAGGGCATTTCGCAGGTTGGAAGACCGACAGCACCAATGTCCGAGGCGTTGGTGTTGCGACTGAAGGATCATTGCGGGTGTAGTCGGTCAGGGTCCCAATTGTTAAGGTGACATTGTATTTACCAGGCGGATCCGGGACCAGGTATCCTGCAGTCGTCTCGGCGAGCAAGAGGAACACAATGGAAAGCATGTATTGCATATTTGCGAGTGTCGTTGCGCCGCAACTGCGGTGTTATCATAAAGGTACCCATTTTGGGGAATTTAGGTTAACTTATATACCTACGTTGCGACCCGTACTTGAAGTAGAATCATACATGCTCGCGCCGACGTATACGCGGTGGGGATTCCTTTGGTAGTCACGGGGGCGGAGTCTCGCAGCGCGATTCGTAGTTCCGCGCTGAATTGGGTTTAGTCCAGGGTATTGTACGTCTAGCGTCGTGCTATGTACACCACCGTAGTGCGCCAAGGGTGTTTTTGGGGGTCGTTGTTTGATCATTTTGGTCTGAAAACTATATTAAGACCATTTTTAGGCGTTAGCGCGGATGTTAAGACCATGTTAAGACGATTTTGGAACACGAAGCGTTGAAAACATGAATACCCCCTTGGGGCGCTATGGCGAGAAGGCCTGTACAAAAGCGGTACAGTCAAGAACACAGTTGAACCACGTCTCCTAACCTTTTCATGACGGCTGAGCCATACGAAATTCACCTTTCGATCCGTACAGCCATCATCTGGATTCAAGATGGCTTTCTCGCGAAAACGAGAGCACTCCTACCGGCAAGCATTTCTGTCAGCCACTTTGGTTTGATCCTACAGTGGAACACAATGACACCTCGGCGTCAATAGTATGTGTTCGATCAGCAGCCTCAAAATCTAGCAGGTCCTCTTCCTTCCATGCCGCCAACGACCGGGGCCGTGCGCGATTAAGTCGACATAGGCTCGCCATGCAGGCAGGTCCGGCCCAGGTCCGGCTTGAAAGATAGATAGGGGCTAATAGCAAGGACCTTTTAGGGGTGCCAGATCAGAGGTTGTGGGAGGTATCGCGTGTCGACGTCAGAGACGGTTCCCTCAACACGACATTACGTCAGCTTCTCGCTACTGACACCAATCTGGGTTAGGGGTTGACAACCTCAGCCTCCTTGATGTCGCAACTCCGTGAAAGCTACAGTATGGCTATCAAGCTACGGCCAATGAATGCTTCGCCAACATGCCAGGGCTTGAAACCATAGCCACAAACCTCGTCTAGACAGCAGCATATTCCGCGGACAGCACTTGAGCATGTCAGCCTCTTCGAGGCACTCCCACAACAATCTTCCTTTGACGTGATCTCAGCCTTTGTCTTAGCCACGATGTCAGGAAAGCCAGTCGCGACCAAGCGACAGAGAGAAAAGTATTCCCGTTTGATCTGTCTGGGATGTCGCGATAGGCGCATTCGCTGCGAGCTATCGAGTGAGGTTGAGGTTCCACAGCCGGGAGAGCTCCGGACGATACAAACGCCTTGCTATCGATGTAGAAGATTGGGTGTCCCGTGTGTCATCCGACAGACCATCTTGGGTCGACCAGGCCGCGAAAGTCGCTCGCCTACTACACCAGGGGTCGGAGACGTCGTTCCGCATGGTATCATTAAGCTTTCTGCAGAGACCTTGGCGCCATCTCAAGCAGCTACTGTGCAAAAGGCGGATCCACTCAACAGGTCTGTGGTACCGCTGACCAAGCCGCTTTCTGTAAGAGCTCTACCGCCCAGATGGATTGACGGAATTACACTGGCCCGCACACCCCAGTCTCCTGAGGCAGTCTTCATCGTTCGTGCCATCGACACGCTTCAGTACGAGTGTGTCGAAGAGGAATGGTTCCGACACCTGCCGGCCCATTTTGGAAACACGCTCGCCCTTGACCTTTCTATCAAAGCTCTTGTCGCCGCTTGCGCGTACAAAAGAAACACGCCAAACGTCACTTCTGGTGACTGCTACCATGCCCTAGCGCTCGCCCTCAATGCTGTGCAAGCGAACATCAAGCAGTCGCGTGGAGAGACGAATGACGACATGCTTGCATCAACGGCGCTGCTAGCTCGTTTTGAAGGCGAGGTAAAGAGGAATTACGTTCCAACGCGTCTCCATGTCGAAGGGTTGGCTACAATCTTAACAACCAGATCTGCATCATACCCAGTGACGCAACTTGCGAGAGACATTCTCGACTTCCATGCTGGGGAGTCTGCCATTATGGCATGTGTCCAAGACACGCCCTCGCCTTTTGAAAATGTCACCCGGGCGTACTTTACCAACGATCGGCTGGGATGCAGCGACAGCGATCGAGTGCAACTCAAATCTCTTAGCAATGAGATCTTCATTCGCCTGCCGCGGCTTGTGAAGCTTGTTCGCTCGTTGCGACTCCGAACGCCTCTGCAGGACAAATTGCCGTCGGGTGCGCTTAGGGTTTTAGAGGAACTTCTTGGGCTGCAAGATCCTCAAGCCGAAGAAAGACTACTCCGAAACGTTCAAGTGCAGCCCTCGAGCAATCCTGATGCTGACTCGCTTCTCCGCCAAAGCCTGCACTTCACCTCTTACAAGGACTTCGAGGCACTCGCATACTACTGGCAAAGCCGTCTCTCTCTACTAGGACTCAGATGGCGACTCCATGATCTCTACGATGAGCTAGGTGGTCCCTGTCGACCAAGCCTTGGACCGAGAATCGATGAGATTCTTCGGCTAGCGAACAACATACTAATGTGTTCAGAATATGCCGCGACGTTACGGCTGAACAAGCATAATCGCTTGTTTGGTCACGCGATAGTCGTCGTGTGGGGGGTCACAATGAACATTCCGGAAGCCTTTCGCCATGAGAAGGCCGGGGGCAGGGGGGATCTCCTATCTAGCTCTTTGTTGAAATGGGTAAATAGGATACTGAGAGCAAAGCCAGATTTCACCGCCGAAGATATGAACATCGCCGCAGACATCTTTGTAGGTGGACCGCCACAGGGTCGATATGCAGAGCTCTTCGACTCGTAATGGACTTTGACTTGCGCCGAAGGCTCATTTGGTCTAGACTACGCTTATAGCTGGGATTCACTTGAAAGAAAATCCCCCCTGAAGAAGATCTCGCCATGAAATTCGACTTTGTACAGATTCAATGGAATTCTTCGCAGCTGTAATAGCCTCGTACGGGTAGTACTATATGCAACCCTTGGAATCATTTACTAAAGATATCTACAGCAGAATATAAACTTCTATCCTCATATCAATCGTGTGACACCATGTCAATGGGTCTTAACGGTTCTTGGCAAACGGCCCAAAACTTCTCCTGAACTTCGCACTCGCAGCAATGCACTGCGAGTACCAATCGTTCTGCTTTGTGCACGTATATCCGCTCACGCACTCCGTCGCGCCCCTGAAACCATTGCCACCGCACTGTCCATACGCAGCAACGGTGCCAGACGATGAGCCTGAGTAAGAGCCAGAGCCGGCGGAGGGAGCAGAGGTAGGCTCAGCGGCTTGGGAAGTAGCAGCAGGAGCCTCAGCGGGAGTAGAGGAGACAGGGCTGGCGGCCTCGGAGGTAGCAGCGGGGGCTTCTTCAGCGGAGCTGGAGACAGGCACGGCGGGAGTAGTAGTGTTAGTCGCAGCCGCATCGTCGACTACTTTTGATGGCTCCGTGGAACTGGCGGAGGAGAGTCCAGCGGGTCCGGCATTGGCCTTCACGTGAGCAGCGACTTCGCTCGCAGCGAGCGGCTCGACGAGAGAGTCTTTGACCTTGGACAAGGTACTGAGCACGCTGTCTGCCTTTAGGGCAGCGAGCTCGCCAGAAGATGAGTCGACAGAGTTGACTTCGCATGCGCGACCGAGAGAGCTGGAGCAAGCGCTTGCGGCAGACGAATCGGGGACGGTGTACAGCGTCGACGACGAAGCGGCCTTGTCGGTGTTAGGCTGGCTGACAGACTCGAAGACGTTGCCTTCAATGAGCGCAGAAGCGCCCTCATACGCGTCAAAAGCATGGCCCTTCATGTTGGAGAAGTAGTTGTTGACGGCCTGGAAAGTGCCTGTTGTGCCGTCCTGACCCAGCTTAGGAGCACGGCCGGAGACGTCGTGGTAGTAGTTCTTGTCAAGGGTGACCTGGTCGCCGGGGCCATAGAACATCATCGACCAATCTGCATCTCGTTAGCAAGCGCTCGTTTATTGAGTTCAGTAACGTACAATGGTTTCCGTTGCAGGTAGCCGACGTGGTGGTCGTGCCGTCGAACTCATTGTTGGAGATGGTGAGGCGCGAGGGCGCATAGTGGCTGACAATGAACATGCGACCAACGAGGCTGAACTTGTTGTGGTCGACCCAGACTCCATCGTTGTTGCCGTTGAAGCCAAGAGCGTCGCCGCCCCAGACGACGCCTGGATTGATGTTCTTGAACTCGAGACCTTGGATAATGACGTTAGAAGCACCATCAGCCAGTACGAGACCCTTGCCAATGAGGACGCCCTTGCCGTTACCGAGGATGGACTTGTTCGAGCCGACCTTCAGGGGCTCGGGGCCAGCAGCGTCGTAGGTGATGGAGCTGACGGCTACGTTATCATCACTGCTGCCACAGGAAAGCTCGCCGAGGTAGAGTTGGCCTCCATTGTCAGCGGAGCAAGACTTGCGGTCACATCCAGCGTCCGTAGCGGTGGTACCGGTGAAGTCAAGCTCGCCGTCGATGACGATAGTGCGGGCAGTGTCATCTGAGAGTAGGTCGGCAAGCTCGCTCACGCTGGAAACAGTGACAGCTTCCGCGTCACCACCACCCGTCACACCAGTAGCGAACCCATACGCAGTGCCGACGACAGACTGAGCAGCCGCTTGCGAAGCAGCAAGGACAGCAGCAGCAATTGAGTAACGCATTTTTCTTCGCTTCTTCGGAGGATTAAATCTGAACGGAGGCAAAAGACAGCTGTAGACACAGAAAATAACTTGAAAAAATCACTCAGGCCAGCCGACGATGCAATTCAAGTGGTGTTCAAAAACGAGAGAATATCCGGACGAGGCCGAAACCGAGAGACGACTGAATGAAAGAGCGAAAGTCGTTGAGGAAACTGCATGATTAAAGTCGTTGTGCTACTATATACCTGCTACCAAGTGGCACAGCAGATGCGATGTCGAGATTGCACGGAGGCTTACGATCTCTGGGCATCTGCTTGATCGTCATTGACTGTTTGCTTGGCAAACGCCGCACAGTGCGGCCATTCTTCGCAAGCGACCTTCCAACGAACATCGACTCCTGAGTCTGCGATAACGCGTACTTCGAATGTACGGAAAATTACTAGAGCGGTAAGGAGCATGTGTAGCTGCGTTGCTATAGTTGCTTTTGCGCAATATGCATCGCAAAACGTCAACATAGCGATCGCTCGACCGACTCTTCGGGTTGACATCCTGGAAACGACGGAAGCGATGTTTGAAACAACCCAACGCGCCATTCGAAAGCGCATACGAATAGTGAAACATAGATATGCTAACGCGATTTGTACATGGTGGGTCTGTCAGCGCATGGACACTCACCTACTTTTGTCCGAACGCCCGCTTGTCTCGCTCAATTTGCTCCATCAAGGTCGTTAAGTAGTAACAGGCAGTTTCATTAAAACATGACTGCGTTAGGTCATCCCCGCAAACGAGTTTGCGGGGTGTTCCGTCCCGAGGGCCAGGTCGTTCGCTGAATGACAACGAGGTATCATTTACAAGAGACGATAATTTACACTCATCCCATCCGGCCCAAATATTCATCGCATCATCTCCCGTCACTCTTGAACTAAGGGAAAAGGTAAACGCCGTTCAATGCATAACATGCGGCGAATTGCATGCTAAACATCAATCACTCGCAATGCTGTCAATGCCCCACTGCCCCTGCAGCCCAATCCATGAACGCGGGGTCGTTGGGATGCGGAAACATGCCGCGATCCTCTTGTTGCTGTTGTTGAGGCTGCGGTTGGGCTTGTTGTTGTTGTTGCTGTATCGCAGCTACCTGATTTGCCAACATTTGGCGCTGTTCTTCTCGTCTTCTTTCTTCCTCGGCGACACGCTGGCGCCGACCGCGGTAGTAGACAAGAGCGGCCAGAGCGGCTGCCAGCGCGAGGATGACGAGAGACTCTAGAACGTCCGAATCGATGTCGTCGTAGCCGTAGTCAGCGTCCCCCCCAGGCATTGCTGCATCGTAGTCGTCGGGCTCTGCGTCCATATCCCATGCAGCCATCTCGGCCTCTAAAAAAGCGGACACCCACTCCGAGATAGACCATTCCTTCCTTACGACTAAAGGAAAATCAGTATATGTTCGTGTGAGTGCATGAGTAATCTTACCTGGCTCCTCTTGGATGGATTTGATATTGCCATTTGTGACTTTGTTCCACCAGCTTCTGAAGCGCAGCTTATACAGAGCGAGCGTAACTGGAAGATAAGCCTCGCGGGGATTGGTCTCCAGTGCTAGATCGTAGTGCCTCTTTGCTAGATGGAAGTCTTGTTCTATTCCGATACCGTTCTCGTGCATCCAGCCTAGATTCCACAGAGCCTGTGCGCTCATCATGGTCTCCGCAGCCGCCGTGTAGCACGCAGCCGCTTTCTCGTCGTCAGGAGCGGTTCCCAGACCCTGAAGGTAATAATCCCCGAGCTTGACCATCGAATCAATGTTCCTTTGTTCGGCGGAGCGCGTCCAGTATAGCAGAGCAAGATATGCATCGCTGGCCAACGTGGCCTTCGCTTTGATGAAAGGAATCAAGGAATTCAGAGTGAAGCGAGGTTTGGCCTGGTCGAGCAGGTAGGCTACGTTCGCTTGACCTGTCTCAAAGCCTTGCTCTGCAGCCATCATGTATCCAACAAGCGCCGTCTCAAGATCACCATTGTGGTATGCCTCGTTGGCTTCGGGGAAGGAGGTCGAGACAGCTTCCGCTTTCTCTGCCACAATCTTATAGTGAGCCGACGCAACGAGACAGGACTTATCACGACCAACTCCAAGGTTCGTCAGTTCGGCCAAGTAGTAATACGCTTCAAGATGCCCGCTATGCGAGGCGAGCTCGAAATACTTGATGGCCACCGACACATCTCCCTGGTCCAAGAACAGCGCACCGATGCGTACTTGCGCAACAGCAAGCCCCTGGTCGGCAGCTGCTTTGAACAGGTCGGCCGCTTTGACGGGATTCTTGGGAACGCCAAGGCCGTCCAAGTACATGAGCCCTAACGAATACTGCGAAAGAGCATCGCCATGCTCGACACCCCGGTTGAACCAGGTCTTTGCAATGGGAAAGCTTTGTTGCATGCCCTCTCCGCGAAGGAACATGCGTCCCAAGTACCCGGCTGCTTTTGGTGCCAGCTTTTCGACTTCTACCGAAGCACTAGGCCTGATTTTCCCATCCTTGTTCCAATATAACCTGGCAATCTCCAAGAACCGTCTCTTGGCCTCCGGAAGGTTTCGACGGGAGGACCGAGCCCCATCATAATTAAGCTTGGCAAGATTGAAGCTTGCGCGCAGGTCTCCCTTTCTTGCTTGAAGATCCATGTACTCGACTACATCGTCCAGAGAAGAATAAGCGTCAGAGTATACGCTGCCGTGTTTGGCATTTGGTCCAGAGCTGGTAACACTAGCTCCCTCTCCGTATACCCCGCCTTCATCATCAGCGATCTTGTATGATTCCCGTACCAGCGAGTATCCTCCCGGTGGTCCCGACCGCATGTATTTGATAGCCTTGTCCGCGGCACTTTTGTAGTAATGCACGGCTTGCTCGCAGTTGCGCGGGGTCGAAATGCCGCCAGCGTGCCGGAAAGCGACCGTCATTTCTGACCGGATATCTCCGCCTTCTGCCGCAAGTGTGTGATAGAGCATAGCCTTCGCCTGGTCTTGTTTCACTGCGCCTCCGATGCCTGTTGCGTACATGAACCCCACCATATGTTGTGCCGAGGCGTTCCCGTTCAGCGTAGCGAGCTCGTGGTACCTTTGGAAGGCTTTGGTGTAGTTGCGGGGATGCGAGTAATTGCCGTAGAAGTTCATTTCAGCAAGCGTAAAGATTGCGTCCGGATTCTTTGCGGCTGCCGACTCTTCCAACAGCTTGACTGCATCAGCGAGAGGATGACCAAGTTTCTTTGGTTGCGGATGTGTGGTAAGCAGGTCTTGCTGCGAAGGTCCGTTCATAAATAAGAGAAAGAACAGCTCCTTCGCGTAGTATGCGCTGGTGCCAAAGACGCCAGACTTCTTGAAGTTCCACCATGGCGCCGTCGCTGGCTGCACCTTGTGCAGCAAGGTCAATGCCTTCTCGAACGTCGATGTATCTGTATCCTCATAAGCAAGAAACTCCTAGCTCGAAGCAGTCGTCCAACCTTGGCTTCCGTCTGTAGGTATTGGGCCCCAGCTATCGGACGGTATGTTGCGCTCGCCGAGGGGTTTCTGAGAATGGGCTCGGTCGCTGCCACGGAAGTGCGCAGAGAGCGCAGGTAGAAATAGAGAGAAGAGAACTGTCGAGAACTGTCAGATCATATACACATGCATGCATCGCGCTACCGTGGGGTTGGCGTACCGAACCAGAGCGGCACAAGCCGCTGTAATCGCGGTTTCATCGTGGTGTACTCTCAGCGGGGAAAAGCGAGACAAATGGTATCATCGCGACATTCAGGACATTGGGTGAGTGTATGCACAAGTTCCCGACGTAGCGTCGGTAAAGCGGACGTGTTTGTGAAAGATGCCAGCTATACACGTTGATCAAGCTCCAGGCGCAGCGCCGCATATGCCAAGCCTCCACCAATCAGCGCGTTGATCCCCCGACGTCACACTATCGCGCAAGTACGGTAATTCGTCACGCACTTATGGTAAGCCAAGAAATGAATACTTGAACGTACTCCTACAAGTGAGAGATTGATGAATCGACCTGTTTGAACTCAAACGACTCGACGTGCGACGTAGTCCCCAATGCGGACCAAACGGCGCGGCCGACAGTGACACTTCGCTAGCATTTGTCATCCTTGTAGCATCCAACATGACGCTTTGATCTTGCTCCGAACTCATCTCTTCCTGCATAGATCCATCGCCCTAGTCTTCTTATCCTTTCTGTGACATTCTTTGCGGTGAGCATGTCTGTTAGAAATACTTCGGAGGAGCGATCACCGCTGCTGCGCGATGGGGATACGCCAGTAAGCCCAGCAGGAAGTCACGCAGGAGACGATAAGGCACCGGTCTTCTCCAGACTGCGCGGAGTGGTGGTATGTACATCAATAGGACTGTTGATATTCTTGCAAGGTACGTACTCTTTCTTCTTAAACCTTGCAATGTTGCTCTCCGTCCAGGTCATCTGTTCGCCACATTTCGTTGCCTCATTTGGTGCACCTTTTGTCCTTTCCTGCCTATGGGCTCTGTCAGTTTAATTTAGCATTGCTTGTATGCATTACATGCCCTCTTTGCCAAGCTTGAAGAGTGTTGGTCCATCAGCGCAAGTCTAAAGCGATGCGGGACCTAGAGCTAGCTCGACCCAACAGCAAGGCAAACCGATGAGCTCCTTGTCTTCGCCGCGCTCAACTTTCACTCGCTCCATGTGAAGGCAAGCACCGAAAGTCCGCAATGGATTACTTGCACGAGCGCTCCTTCGCCGCAAAGCGCCGGTCTGGAGAAGGCGCAAGTCAACAGGCGAGGCAGCGGACCCGTTGTTCCCATCACCATCAACTTCTCCTTGGCCTGCTCGAACACGAGTGGTGAACTATCAAAGGCAAAAGCTGCCCAAGCGTTCTTTCCTCAACCGCAGCGCCCAAGTCCGGAGGGAGCAACACCAAGGCGGAGCGGTGGATGCTGCGGATGGCCCTGGCATGGCGCTTCGTTCGGCGGGGCCCGTGGAGGCTCGTCTTCCTGCATCTTGTCAGCCCTGTGGGCATGCCCTTGTCCAGCATGGCTGCAAGCGCCGAAGCAAGGCACCATAGGTGCCCCCACGCTGTTTCAGTGCTTTTACGAAGCGTCCGCTTGTGGTGTACTAGCACCTTTTTCTCACCCTGCTTCGTTCCTTGCGCTTCCTCAATTCAGTTCCATTTCGCTCTCTCTGCCTTTTCCTCTACAGTCCCACTTGACCTTAGTTGTGCGCCTATTAACTTCTGCTAGGCGCCAATATTTCCATTCTCACAACAACTCAGTCGGCCATTGCAGCGGACCTAGACTCTTTTGAGGAGGCAACATGGTTCACCTCGTCGTACCTCATCGCCATGTCCGCTCTTGCTCCACTAATGGGTCGCCTCTCCCAGGTGTTTAGCCCTCGACTGTGCATGTTCTGCTCCACGGTGCTCATATGCTTCGGCTCTTTGATTACCTCGCTTGCAAATTCGCTAAAATGGTTCCTGGTCGGACGTTCATTAACCGGTGCTGGTGGAGCTGGCATCCTCATTGTAGCAACGATCCTTGTTATCCAAATGGTCAGCTCCAAGCGTCGTGGGCTGTTCATTGGAATGGCGAACACCGGTATGACTGTAGGCCTTTCCCTCGGAGCAGTCATTGCTGGTGCCGCGGAGCCTAAGATCGGATGGGTCAGTATTACCCTAAAGCATAGGAGTGCATCCCATTGACTCCGACAGAAACCTCTCTTCGGCATTCAAGCTCCTCTTAGCATCCTGGCAGGTTTCGGTATTCTCTTCGGTATCCCTTCCGGGTACAAAGCAAAGAACAGTGATCTTGAGCACCGATCCCTTAATCAGAAGCTTGCTCGAATCGACTACTCGGGGGCGCTGTTGCTCATCGCTACCATCATCCTCTTTCTCCTTGGTCTGTCTGGCCCTCGAATCCTGGCAACCCCTCTTATCCTTTCGGCCTTCGTATTCCCTGTCTTTGTCTTGAACGAAACATATATTGCCAAGGATCCGGTCATTCCTATCAAAGTCCTTCGGTCTCGGGGTACGCTCCTTATTTGCCTTGCCACTGTAGGCGTCATGATGGCCCGCTGGGTCGTCCTATTCTACACGCCAGTGTATGCGATTGCGGTCCGTGGCTGGCCGGGTGCAATAGCTGGAACTATTCTCATTCCCACGAATGCTGGCTTCGCTACGGGAGGCTTGCTAGCTGGGGTCTTCCATATCCGCCGTGAGGGGAGCTTCTACATCCACACGCTTGTAGCCAACATGCTGTTTCCGGTCACGTTTATCGTTCTAGCCTTCATCTCTACGCCGCATAGCTCTCCCGCTTTGTATGTCCTAATGGTATTCTGCAATGGGGCTCTTGCTGGCGCAGGCTTAAACTATACTCTCGTCCATCTGCTTCATCTGACACTACCGGAGGTCCATCCCATTGTCCTTTCGCTGCTCGCGACGTTTCGCGGCTTTTCCGGCAGCTTCGGATCGGCGATCGGAGGTGGCATCTTCGAACGCGTCCTCCAGAGGTCCCTTGTAGAGGGGTTCTCGAGGGCGGGTATCGAGGACCGGACCGGCTTGATTCGAAGGCTTCTGGGTAGCCCGGCGCTCGTGGCGACTCTGGAGGGTCAGAGGAGGGTCATTGCGGTAAATGCGTATCGCGAGGGCATCAAAACGCTCTTTCTGTGCGGAACAGGGCTAGCTATCGTCATGACGATCGTGCAAGCGGGGAGCGGTTGGAAAGCTCCTGCGAAGAGCGTGGTGGCGACTGACGAAGACGACGTCGGGGGCGAGGAGGCATTGGCGGAAGGAGCATGAGGCCTGCTAACGCTCTGCGAACGGCGGAAGGGGAGCAGAAGCTGTACGCGTGTGTTGATCGTCTGGCTCGAGTCGACGAAAGAGCAACTGGACATGAAAAAATCACATCATCCACGTTTGACGAGGCGACATCCGCGTCGTATAGGAGCAAACAACAGATTCAAGACACGCCGATCTAATGCGTCGAGTGACGCCACAGCTCTGAAATTCCTTTCGGACCCCCCAGATGCCAGAGCATGAGAGGAAGGAGTACTCTGAGTCTCGCCATCGCATACTCTGAGGTGTCATCTCATATCGTGTGTGTCCTGAAGCTCGCGCTGAGACATGCATACGGGCTGCAGCTTGCCGTCTTGCCGTCTGAGCTTGCATGCCCTGTCCCGGGCTGTTCCTTACCGGCCTACCTTTCACTCCATCTGCCCTCTTCTGCCATTCTTTGCCCACCACCTCCATTTCAGCTAGGCCCAAAATTAGCGTCTTGTGGTCGCACCTGCCGACTATATCAGGATCTCCTCTTCACCCCACCAACGCCTTCTTCTCCTTAACCTCCTCGACAATCACACCCTCGCTCAAGCATTGGGCGAGCTGAGCAGGTCATCAAGTCTCGACTATCGACTAAGCTACTGTGAGTCCTATCTATATTGCTCTATTGTACGACTCTGCGCGCAGATACCACGCGCTTGCCCTTTGACTGAGGGAAGTTCCCACGATCTCCATGCTCTTGTGCAGTTTCCGGTGATCCGTTTGCTTCTGTTCAAAATCACAAATCACGTTGTATTTGGCTCTAATTTGCCTAGACCTCATTCTCATCTCCATTCCAAGATGGCGCGTGTTGGTGGTCCTGTCTTGAACACCATCGGGGCCAATCCCTACAACCCGGCCCGCACCGTTCCGCCGGACTTCTTCCAATGCGAGCTCTGCGACCGTAAGATTCCCTCCAAGAACTGGGGTGAACACAAGGTCTCCAAGAAGCACCGCGCGTACGAGGACAAATCCCGTCGCGACAAAGACAAGGAGAACGGCGCTTCCACTGGCGGTTCTAGCGGCAACTTCAATTCAGGTGATGACTTCTCCGGTGTTCAAGATACCTGGGTCCAGATTGATGGTGGCAACGACGACGCTGGTGCTGCTACGCGTGGCACTGGTCGCGGATGCCATGGCTGTGGTGAAGAGGGCCACATCAAGCGTGACTGGTGAGTGGTTATATCTGTACTTGACTATATCGTACTAATCTTGCATAGTCCCAAGTCTGCCGGTGGTGGTAGTCGTACCTGCTACGGCTGCGGTCTCGAGGGCCATCAGAAGCGTGACTGGTGAGAAGTTTTCAATCTCACCCGTTCGGTGTGTACTAACCGTATCATAGTCCCAATGGTGGTGGTGGTGACCGTTGCTTCAACTGTGGCATGACCGGGTTCGTACGCCACCTCGCCTATTTATCATAACGACTGACGTCTCAACAGACACCGCAAGGCCGACTGCACTGAGCCCCCTAAGCCTCGCGAAGGTGGAGGCGGTGCTCAGCAGTGCTTCAACTGCTACCAGTACGGCCACCGCAAGACCGAGTGCCCCAACGAGCGTGTCATGAAGTGCCGCAACTGCGACGAGATCGGTCATGAGTCCCGCGATTGGTACGTATCCCGATGTCTTCATTCCGAGTCCGGTCTTACTGGATGCTGACAACTCATAGCCCGAAGCCTAAGGACTGGTCTAGGGTACAGTGCAATAATTGCAAGGAGTACGGGTTAGTTGCTACCACTTTGTGATAGTATATCTTTCCACTGACAGTACATAGACACACTGTCAAGCGCTGCAAGGCTCCTCCTGCCGAGGACACCAACGGTGGCGGATGGACCGACTCTGGTGCTGCTGCTGGAGGCGTCTCTGGTGATTGGGCTGATGCCGACAACAATGCCGAGGCTTCCGGCAACCAGGCCGATAACTCTGCTTCCGCTGGCGGCGATGGCTGGGGCGACGCTTCGGCTGCCGGTGGTTGGTAGATCTTGGATCTCCACTGCCTCGCTCCTTCGACAACACACCGCTGTATGGTCGAC
Source organism: Paraconiothyrium sp. Pb-2020 (assembly GCA_022419385.1). Classification (NCBI taxonomy): domain Eukaryota; kingdom Fungi; phylum Ascomycota; class Dothideomycetes; order Pleosporales; family Didymosphaeriaceae; genus Paraconiothyrium; species Paraconiothyrium sp. Pb-2020. Next base: position 3,653,119 of record JAJUBI010000003.1, on the reverse strand, counting down.
AATGCGCATCGGATCTTCATACATCGTAGTATTGCCTGGCCCTTGTCAGGCGAGAACCTTTGTTGAGTCTCAAACTTGCGACCTAATGACTGGGATGGACTCCAACAACACGATCATGATTTGCACGGATTGAATGAAAGAATGAAAAAGCATGGATGTCTATAGCCTACGCTACAGGCGCCTGGGCCTGCTGACTAGGGACAATCCGCGGGTGGTACATAGACCCAGCAAATACGACTTTGGTCCATCGATCTTTCTCTTCTTGCTACGTGAAGCTGCGTACTGTGTCATAAAAAGGCAGTCAGCATCTGCGATCTCGGGTTCAGCATCCCGCATTCGTACATCAATAGTCATGAGTAAATGATACATTATATTCGTGTTGTCATAACATGCTAGCTCCTTCACAAACATTTAAACACACAACTATCCCTTCTTCCTTCTCAAATATACCCACTAACAACCTCTCCCGGCCCCTTCACCCCAAGATCATTCAATCCTCCCTTATTACTCCCACCCTCCTTCCACGCCTTCTCCACAGTCTCCCTCAACGAACCTACAAACTTCTCCACAAGCGCAGCCTGTGGCGTTCCCTTCCATTGCCCCGGCGTCCGCACGTCAAACCCGTCCAGCACCACCTCTTCTCCGAGAGGCTTCGCAACCCAGATTATACTATCCGAGCTAAAGTTGCTTGGCGTATCTGGGCCCAGCGGCCTCAAATCCGCACGCTCAGCATGGCCCTCGCCAAAGAGGGAGAACAGCGTTGCCGCGAGACCGGTAGGCGTATGCAGCGCATCGAACAGGTTCGGCGCCGGCACCATCTTCCCATCCACCTTCACCGTCGTCAAGTTCCCAGCCTGAGGGAAAATCGCATGTCCAGGGCGGCCAAGGAACGGGCCTGGCGGAAGCGGCAGGGGCAGCTTCAATCCCAAGATCCCAGGATCCGCACTCCCCCACTTCAGATTTCCGTTCACAGCCGAGGGAGCATCGGCGCGGACCCCAAGCAACACGCGTTTCCCTGCTTTCTGGCACGTCTGTACTTCTCGGCCCAGTGCGGTGCAGTTCAGTAACCCGGGGGCTTGGATGGCTTGACGTGGGTTCGCTGGCGCACAACCTGGGTACTTCTTGAGAGTAGGGTACGCATTCGGCCCGTACCAATTCTGCAATATGGGGAGCGTGACCGTTGTTACTTCTTCGTCGCCGCAGATTTCCGCGAGGCGTTTCACGGAGCCTCCTGGGGGGAAACAATACGCTAGTTACGTCGATCACCGGCTTAGGAAGAGGGAAACCTGAGGGGAGGACGAGGTGAGGGCGTCGGCTAATGATGTTAGGAAAGGACGAGGTGTGGGCGTGGGCGTGAGAGCGGTAGATTCGAGAAACGAGGTCTGATGGCGAGGGGCTGTCTCCTAAGAGGGCGACGTCAAGTTCAGCACTAAAAGTAGCTTTCACTCCCAGTGCAGGGTGGAGTTAGGACAGTAGCCAAGGTGGTTGGAGCTTCAAAAATGTCCACGAAAGAGGGTGATAAGTCAGAGAGTGAGACATCGGTTCTAGGGTGTCGGTACGGGGATAGCAACCGAGACGTTAAGCTCGCAAAGTCATCGATAACCGGCGTAGCAGTCGGCTCCACAAGATCACTTGGGACGCCCATATCGCCGATATCACCTGCGATAGGAGCAATTGTTGGCCCCACAGTATCGTTAGAGATATCAAGACTGTCGAAGTCGTCAATGATCAGCGTAGGCGTAGGCACGTCCAGGTCGTCGAAGTCGATGATAGGAAAAGTCGGCCTTGGATTCTCGCTGATAAAATCATCCTCGCCCTCATCAAACGGGAAAACCGGGCTAATGAAACCCGAATCAGTGGGCAATGGCTCATCCGCAGGTACATCCTCGCCTTCATCAAACGGGAATCCTGGGCCAACCAAACCCGCATCACTAGGCAATGGCTCATCCGCAGGTACATCCACGCCCAGAACAGACACATCAGGAACATCTGTCACAGGGGTTGGTATCACGATCACAGTCTTGACGGTGGTACTCCTGCTTTTGAAAGTCCTTGTTGTGGTTCTTCTCGCATCAAGTGGTTCAAAAGTCTCAATGAGAGGACGGAGGGGGTTCGTAAGGATAAGGGGACGTGTTGGTCGCACGAATGCGGTACCATTGAGGATTGGCTTGAGTGTAGGAAACGATTCAAGCATTGTTCGAAGCGGGTCTGTCAGGATAAGCGGGCGCGTTGGTCGCCCGATGGGTCTGAGGCCTCTTGTGTTGTTGAAGAATGGACCTCCTATAGGAAATGGTGGGATCGGCCTAGGTAGGGGAAATGGTATGGGTAGAGCAAGCGCCTCTAACGTAGGGCGAAGCGGATTTGTCAAAATTAGAGGACGATTAGACTTCGCGACTGGACTGGCAACTCCCTCTGTTTGGTTTGCGAAGAACGTTTGGTTGAGGGGAAAATTTGTGGGACGAATAAGTGGGGGCGGGAGAACGATAGGCTTCGTCGGACGAGTGCTTCTCCTAGACGATGTCTTTCTGGGTGGACCCCTTCTTGTGGAGATCGCTGGCTTCGCAGTGATATTGAACCCTGGCGGCGGCCATGACAGAACAGGTGTAACAAAGTCTGGTGTCTTCGTTGTTGGCAGCACGTATGTGCCATTGACAAGTTCCAGGAGTGGGACGAGCACGTGGTTGTTTGCATCAGGGATCTCTGTTTCCAGTGCGGTATTCGCTTCAACTTCTGCCGGCGTGGTAATGGCCACATCCTCCCCTGCGAACGCATCTAAAGACTCTTCGGAACCAGTAAAGACAGGTATCGGCAGCACCGGGACTTGTTCGGTAGGGGTCGGCACCGAGACGTTATCGGACAGATGCTCACCTGGCCCAAAGAAGGGAAGAATAGACATCGTCTCAATGGTCGCGACTGGTAGTAGGGTCGCTCCCGGAACATCGGTGACTGGGGCAGTAACCACTGAAAATGTCTCCAGAGGGGGGATCTCAGCGGCGGTTGGTGGGAGGATGAAAATGTCAGAGAATCCCTTCCCTGACTCAAATAATGGCAGGATAGAGACGACTGGCTCAACGACTTCTTCAGTAGCAGTGATTGGCGCGGTGGATGAATTGAATGGCCCTATAAAGGTGACGTTATCGGCTAGGTCCTCGCCTGGTGGGACGAAAGGAAGGATAGATAATGTCTCTTCAGGCTCATAGGTTACGGTGATGCCGGGAGCAGTGGCGTTTGGTACAGTAGTCGCGTTGTCCGGTGCGGGAGTGAAGATGATATGATGTGGCGTGAAAACTTGGGTAGGGGCAAGACCGGTAAGTTCCAGAGGCTCCTCCCTTGGGAAGGCCGGCAAGATGGAGAATGCAAGCTCAGCGTCATCTGCTGATATTGGCAATGGGACTCTCACGCTAGACTTCTGCAGCTGAGTTGCAGTAACCGTCTTCGTCGATATAGTCTTTACCGTAGCCAAAGTTGCTTCTATGGGTGTTGGTGTGATTGAAACAGTTGTCGTGGGCGAAGGACTCGTTCCATTTGTCGCAGCTGTGCCATCATCTTTAAGTCCGAGAAGCCCAGCAAGAATCGCGCGGAAGAAGTCTACAGGATCGAAATCGCTCAGAGCTTGGCCCAGCTCTTTGAAGAAGTTCTTGCCATCCTTCTTCGCGTTCGCAACGATGGCCACATCGTCCACATTATGTGTAATCGCTGCATCTTCAGTGGGTGCGCGTGCGTTAATGTTATCTGGTAAGTCTCGATTATAATTCTTATGAGGCGGAAGGACGCTTGCGTATGCGATGCTTGAAAGTAAAAGAATGGAGGTCACCACGCGCATGGTGAAGATGGGACAAGAGGGCGCCATGGTGATGGCAGCCCACTAACGAGTGAAGAGTCTTACAAGACGGTGAATGAACGACAGATTCTAAGCAAGAGAAGGAGAGACATACATACCAAGTGGTTGCGTATATAAGTGTGCCAAGCAAGGGCAGCACGTCAAGGGAGGAATGTTTCGCCACCACAACACTCACCTGCGGGTGTGAGCGATTCCAGAAGATCAGAACCACCACACTGGGATGTGTATCAGAATGATATCCCTTTTGGTTGGTCGAGTGCAAGCGTGGCATTGAAACCTTTGATTGCATTCCGGACGTCTGACGTCTGACACTGGAATGTTGACTTGCATGCGTGTGACGTGGTTTGATGAGTCTAGAGAGCAGCGCGAACATTTTAATAGAAGCTAGTAAAGACTGGGAGGATCGATCCTGCAACCGATGGAGATGGCATACCTGTGTACATGAGGATGTCACCATCGAGGGGTCAATATATTGGTCGGCAAAACATGCTTGTAGAGTATATCACTGTGTACTTCCCGCAGCGCTTCTGTCGTATGCATAAGGCTAATTTAAAGTTCGTGGTGAAGGGATGGAGTCGAATTAGTGAACACGTTCCGATGCGCGGTCTGCCTCTCCAAGATGTGTCTTGGGGTAAGTACACAGCATCGAAAACGGTGACTAGCAGCCGTTGAACATCGAGCGACTCTGCAATCAGCACATTCGATGCGGGGTATTCTTTAGCAGATTTTACAGAGATCTCAGTATCTTGAACTCTTCATTGTGGCCCTATCACCATAACCTGTCATACTACCTGACCCCAGCTTCGATCGCTCGCCTAATGGAACCTGAAGTTCAAAGACGGCGAAGATTGGGTAGTCCGAAACTCCAAACGGGTCATCTGGTAATATCCAAACGCTTAGGCCGGCTATGGACTATGAAGCTGAACAAGATGGCGAGGGTGTGACCCCAATCGTCCCACAAGGCCGTAACTCCCAACTTTCAATTCAAGCCTCGCTCAAGTAGGAACTCGGTGTGAGAACATATTCGAATGGTATGGTTGTAGAGCGTTTCAAAAATCGTAATCCTGTTCGCACAATGCGGGTCCAATGGTCACCTCGACCCATGACGCGTTCACGCGCATGTACTGTAATGCTCACAGGTAACGCCCGTCTTTCTTGAGTCTGGCGTACTCTTCTTCCTCATATCTGGTCGGCCGCCGTGCAGCATTCTCCTCACACCGGATGGGATTCTGGTTCTCACACCTAACCAACTTGAACAGATGTTCCTGTTTCGTCTTGTCCAGAAGCTCGTATCCCACCACCTTATACAAGCCGTCGTATCGCAAACCGCATTTAGGACGATAGGGATTTGTGACGGAAAGTTGCGCCGAACGTAGAACGCGGACGGGTTGGTCCGGGAACTCTTCACAAGATTCAAGCAATCGCTGCGTGTTTTCCGTTGGGTCTTTGTTATTCGGGTTCTTGTTGTCAGTTCCTGAATACCAGATCTCATCGCCGTCGTCTTTGTCTTTATAGCCACCACTTGACAGCACGATTGAGTATGCGCCCTTTCCTTTCTGGCCCCAAATACCGCCCTGTGGAGCCCCATGAGCACCGTCCCGCTTGGCACATAATTGCGTAGGCCACCACTGGCCGAGAACAAGATCGCCTTCTCCATGATAATTAGAGCTGATCATGAGGGAAGGGTTCTTGGCCCATTCAGGATCAATCCTGTCACTAGCGCGATTCTTCTCTTTACGTGTGACGATGCCTCGCAACAAGTCAGGCTTGAAGTCTTGCCTATACCAGCGGAGGTATAGCTGCCAGGCATCCGCCTTCAAATCCCATGGGTAGTGGACTTGTGTGCTCGCGAAAATCCGTGGAAGGCCATTCTCAACCGTTAGCATGTTTGTCTTACGCACAACGTATTTGTCAACGCCAGTGAGCCAGATCTCCGCCTTGTGAACATGATCGCGCAGTTCCTCAAAGAGCTTTTCGAGCTGAGCTTCGGTTTTTCCAGCGGCGGTCGCGTCTTCACAACGTCGGATGCAATCCTTGAACGCTTCAATCGCACGTAGCGCTTGGGTACGATCCTTGTCCTGCCGCTTCAGCTCTCGATTCAGTGAGGTGGTCAAGATTGCTTTGAGCCTAACAGCCGCGTTAGTCGGTCAAATTCTGTCACTCACGATCACAAAGCGTGGGAAAGAAGTGAGAGAAACATACCAGTTAGGTGGCGCCTTCGGTTTATACTCAGTCTTAATTTCAGTCATTATTACCTCAGTTGCTGATATCCCAGCTGATGAGGGCCTGCGAGCTTCACCAGCCTTAGGATCGTTAACGGAGGGTTGCGAGGCTTTTCTGTTTTGCATCTTTGCGAGCCGTCTTGCATTGCGAGCTTCATCGTCTCCAACTTCGTCGCTCACGGACGACCGCTGCTCTTCGTGCACACGTGATCGGACCCCACTGTCCTCAGCTCTGGTCCTCCGAATCACTACCTCTTTACACATGGAGTGTTTTTCAAGGTCCTCGTCCGATATGTGATAGACTGTCTTCAACGGGTCTTCACCACGGGCCTTCGCCTCGTAAATCTTCTGGAACTCATCTGACAAGGAAAAGTCAGGGTACTGAGCTGAAGCTTCGGCTTGCCAATCAAGTAGCCACTTCGGAATGTCGAACGAAGCTTCGTTCTTGCCGCTCATGTTGTCTTGTGTTGATCCAGGCTAGATAACGTAAAGCCAGGGCATCTGAAGGACAGAGTGGTGGGTGAGAGTAAACAGGATAGCGACTATGGTGCCTTGAGGTGACGAGCACTATGTGTCGTGATAGCGCAGGGGAGTCGTTTGCAAATCGTCAAGATGGCTGTTTGCCCGCCGTGGCGCCTTCCTAAGATAACGTAGCCTAGGTCTGCAATGACAGAGTGGCCACACCTTAGGTCGTAGGAACGATACCACAGATTTCGATACCTCCAAACCATATATGAGTCAACTCTTTGTTCAGGTTGTAGCAGTGTGAGTCGGGTGGCGGCGAGTTTGCACGAGCTACCAATAGCGAGTAAGGTGGTCCTAATGGCAGCTAGTGCACTTGACTCCGCTCAACTTTGGAGCAGTGGAGGCAATCAATTAATGTGAAGAAGTTGAGCTAAATGGCCAGAGTAGGTGTGTAGTGATAGAGAGCGAAGGTCTCGGCCGGCGACGGTCAGGCTTATAAGGTGGAGACAGCGAGGTGTCGCTCTTTCTAAATGTACGAGTAGGAGCGACGGCCGCGCACGGGCCACCGGCGCGCTTTCGTGAGCGAGTGCTCGCGCGGGCGCTTTTCGTAAAACCACAGAGTTGTACTCTTGAACCTATGTATTGGATCATTGATGTTGATGTGATCGTATCATTGCTCGTCTCTATTTACTGTTACCAACTCTAAAGACAAACGCCCAACCATGCAAACCTACCGACAACGCCATGTTGGCCATGTACAAACGAAAACCAGCGCCACGCCAAAGATATACAAGACCTTAGACCATCGCCTACCGTTCTTCGTTGCTCACCACCTGCCCTAAAACCTCTCCCTCCACCATTGCGTCTCCAGGCCCCTTCTCCACCGCGCTCTTTTCCCCATGCAGCTCCGTGCCTAGGCTAATCCAACCTCGTATGGAGTCCTCCACATGACTCAAGATCTTCTCATCCTGAGGCAACCCCTTTTCTAATCCTTGAACATCTTGCAACTCCATGTCCTCTTTACTGGTCGCTGCAACTTCAATATTAGCATTACGCATGATTTGCAGCATAGCACGCGCATTCAGGCGGAGTACCCGCTCCGGCTCCTTCGCACCAAAAACTTTGGTCGTGATCCATGGAAAGAGAACACCAAAGTCGGACTGCGAGAGATGCGCCGAGGCCGTCGGGTAGAAGATGTGCGGGCCTGGCTGATTGGGGTACTTGACAGCGGAGCCTGTCGGCTTGGAGACGATGCGCTTCGTGTCATTTAGATTGGACGACCATTTATAGAATGCCTCTGAGAGAATAGCAAGCAAGTTTGAGCCACCGGCTGGTGAATCGTAGCACGGCAAGGGTTTATTGCGAAGCCAAGACGTTGTCGGGCTCTGGATGGGTAGTGTCCACAAATCGAGGAGCATAACAGGCGTCTGAGGGGTAATTTGGCGAACGATACTCGAGTTTTCCGCAGGCGTAAAGAGTGGGCGAAAAGACTTGAGATCTGTTGCGTTGTGGTAATAAACTGACTTGACGAATTGGACTGTTGTCGCTCCGCCGAAAGAGTGACCAGCGAAGGAGATCTTGCCTGGCTCGTGAACATCTAGTAAGTGGGAGAACATTGTAAGCATGTCCTTCCCGCCTGTTCTTTTCTGGTCTTCCGCAACGTTCTTGAGAGGTATCCTGTTGTCGATCTTGAGGAGAGCATCGTGAATCAAGCCGAGCTCCCACAGTCGTATCTGGAGCTGCTCGTCTCGTGCCTCGTATACCTCCTTGGACGCCTTGTGGGGCACCTTTCTGTATTCTATCCTCTTCATCTTTTCCGTCGCTTCTGGTGTGTGGACAAACGAGATCGGACAGCTTCCGTCTCTGTGTTCCGGTGCAACAACCACAACACCGTGACTTGCTAGCGAGCCACAGATATGCGAATATGCATTCCTAGACCCTCCAAGACCGTGTGAAAACATCGTTACGGGCCAACGTTTCGATTCGGTCGGTGGCTCGAGAATATCGGCGTTGTCGTGTACGGGAACCGTGACGTAGTACAATAATTGTGGGAGCGTCCTAAACCAAGTCAGCCAGTCTCCAGAAAATCTCTTGAGATTGCGTTCACTCACGCAAACAAACCTGCCATTGCATTCCCGGCGCCCAGGAACTTCGCATAAGCACTCACAACATCCTTCTGAGGGCTGGGTATCCATCGAACGCCCTTCTGCTCGCTTTCTGGCCGTGCAGGGTAAAATACGCGGAATGAAACCGTAGACAGACTGGTACACGGGCTGTCCGACCGTCCAGGGGCCTCCAGCTGACTTGTTGGCACTTCCACATCCACCGACCCGACTTTGTACGGCCCCGTATATGCTGGGAACGACGGCGTCGGATTAATTTTATGCAGCCAGGTCATATTCGACACAGGTGCCCTGCGAGGCAGGCGCCTAATGAGAGATCTAGAAAGTTGTGAGAGCGACAGAGTGAAAATCCAGCCTTCACAATGGGATTCAAGAACGGTAGCTGAGAGTGACTGAGTATATTGATGCTAAGAAAGAGACAGTATGTTCGCACGCGACAGCGGAACAAGAGGAAGAGACACACGAGTGACGAAATAGAAAATAAGCCCACGCAGGCGTGGGGCGAGGCGTGGGGCGCCACTAACGCAGGAACTCTGGAGATTTTGTCCGAGGGCACGCGACCATGTCTGGCCCCATCCATGAAGTGCTATCGTAGCAGTGACGTTGACGGTCTGAGACCGGTCTTGCCGGCTTCATCGCGCTTCCGGTCCCGCAACAATCGTCTTCTGAAGTGTTAGTGGAGGTCGAAGATTTCTTCACTGGTACAACGAGGCTGGAGTGTCTGAAAGGACCGAAAAAAGTGTCGTCGTGTGTGCAATCGGTGTTGCCGCGAAACCCTGGCGTGTGATGACGTTGTACCGCTAGCAAGCAGAGGTTTGAATCGGGGCGCTAGCCAGATAGATCAACCTCATCAGAATGTCATGGCGAATTCTCAGAGGCAACGACAACATTCTGTATGAGGACGTCTTCTTTCCTGATCTCGAGCTTGTAATAAATGACCGTCAAGCCCACTCTCAGCCTTACACCGTTATTGCATTTCTACAGCATCACTTGCCAAGAGCTCCCTCGTGGGTTGGTGAACGAGACGATGCAAGTTGAGACTTTGAACGTGCTGGGTATCCGAGCACTGAAGCGGAGGACCCGTACGTGTTGCATCTGGCAACTTGCCTTGCGCTATCGGAATCATGCCGATGGACACGATTTCAGCAAGATTCGTTGAGAAAGCAGCTTTTGTTTTGATCATTCAACATACGTCACGCGCAGGAGAGCAAAGCAAGTACACAGTGTTTCTGTTCAGCCTCTCTAAGCTTCCCAGATAAGCTTTCGCTGCCGCGTAGTATAGCATATCGGGCCCTAATGGAGCAAAGTCACACATTTGAATTCATCGACGAACTAAACCTTCAAACAAGCGCAAAATAACCTTTGAATACGTAGTTATGATTACGAAGGTACCTTCAACACCTGTACCGACCTCTTGGTGAACCCTACGCGGGCGTGACGGAACCCTGAACCGCGGTTCGCTAGCTGCCGAAGGTGCCATCGATAAGACACCGGGCCAAGCCTTGAACAACACAGCACCACACCAACAGTCGCCTTTGCGGCGCACCTACCGCGCGTTTTGTGTAACCTATCTTTGAGCGCGAATATACGTCCTTGCGTTCTCCCCGACTTACTTTACCTATCAGTCCCGCGTAACGGCCTTGCGTTGCGAATTCATATTATGGGCCGGCCCCGGAAGGAAAGCAATGCATCGAGTAGGAGCGGCGAGGAGACGGCGAGAGTAGGTACGGGACAATTACGCGGGGAAGATGCCTTGCTAAAGAAGTCTGCAGGAGCTGGGTACCATGTATGATTACCTTGCGAAAGTTATACTATTAGGGCCAAGCGGTGCTGGAAAGTATGCCTCCCTCTCTCTCGTCACTCTCTTCCTCCCAGTTCTAGAAAAAGAGTGCGCTGACACGACAAAAGGTCCTGCATGCTCCACCGCTTCATCAACTCATCCTGGAAAATCCTCTCCTCGCAAACCATCGGTGTGGAATTCGCCTCTAAAATCGTGCACATTCACCCGCGCGACCCCTCTCGCGGCACCCGTAAGCGAATAAAGCTACAGCTTTGGGACACGGCTGGCACAGAACGCTTCCGCTCGGTTTCTAGATCCTACTACCGCGGCGCGGCCGGCGCGATATTAGTCTACGACGTCTCGAGCTGGCGGTCGTTCGAAGGGTTGAGGACATACATGGAAGATGTGCGCGCCCTAGCGAGCCCGGACTGCACGATGATACTCGCGGGGAACAAGATGGATGTTGCGGAGGAAGGAGGGGGAAGGATTGGCGGGAGTTCGCACTCGTACGCGAGCAGTTTTAATAGCGACGGCCCCGACTCAGCAGCTGCTTCCGTTTCCTCGCGTTCAACAATACCTGCGCTGAATCATTCTAAAGCCACGATCGCGCCTGAGGGTCGCGAAGTTCCCTTCGACACGGCGAGCCGCTGGGCGGGGCAGAATGGGATTCCTGTTGCTGTCGAGGTATCTGCTTTCTCGGGTGAGAATGTGGATGAGCTGTTCAACCGGCTGGCGAGGATGATTCTCACAAAGATCGAGCTAGGAGAGATCGACCCGGATGATCCACAGAGTGGAATTCAGTATGGAGACATGGGAGGGTGGGGTGCTGATGACGGGAACGAGAGTATCAGAAGTCGAGGTGGGAGACGAGGCGGTGGCGGCGGCCAGCTAAGAGAGTGGGAAGAAGTATTTAGATTAAGCGGAAGTACTGGGAGGCGGAGAGGGTGTTGTTGAAGAGAGTGGAGGAGTGCGGAGAGTCCTTGTTGACACTCGAGGCTGCAGCGATCTTGTAATATCTCGAAGCATTGCAGTGGGTTTGCGAGCAATGAATTGCGTTTGGCAATCATTTGCTTTGAAAGTGGCATATCCCATTTTCGTTTCTTGTGGTTTCTTCAGTGCCGAGGTGTACAGCGAGCGATACATAATCTAATACCTAATACCGTTTGTATTTGACCTCGTTCCTTCGCGTTCAGTCATTTGCAAGGCTTACAGTTTCAGGCAGACCTCACAGTCAAGCTCTATAAATTAATGAACTTTCTCAATGCCTGTGCAAACCTAAGGACCCATGAGACACCTGGCTTTAGGAAACGCCCTAGAAATCTAAATACTCCAAGCAGAGTTCAGCCATTCTGACCGATTGATCAAGCTCGACCAAGGCATCGCCCGCCTCGTTTACACCTGATTTGCATCTTCGCATGTCTCCACATGCCCTCTCACCCTAGGGAAAATATCTCTCGAACTATCTTTCCCCATCCAGCTATCCAGATGCCCGTACCCTGCCACAACCACCCTCTCATAGTCTTCAGTCCCAAACTCATGCGTCAACAAATCGTAGCTCTCGCTCGTACTCCAAGGATCGAACACTACGTTTGCGCCTCCACTCAAGAATTGTATTTTCAGGCCCTTCAATCTGTCTATGGTGCCTGGTTCTGTGAGCAGGTCTCTGAATTCAGGTGGGCTGCTGCGGGTATGGTGTGGAGGAGTAGAACCCATGCGTGTGAGATGTGACAGAAATGACATATGGATGCCGCCAAAGAAGTTGCTGAGATGATTGTGCGTGGCATGGTTGAGGTTGGCGTGAGTCCATAAGCGGCCGAAGACGAGACTGCCGCGGTGACAGACAGTCGAATTGCAGAGTTCGCCGCACGTACCAACGGGGTAGAGGCGGAGGACTTGGTCGACTAAACGTTGGAAGATGGGTGAAGTTGGTGAGGAGTCGGTTGGGAACCATGGGCCTGCCAAGGTCTGAAAGGGAAGAGTTAGTTGACTTCTAGGCAGAGATTTTGTTGAACTACAGCGCTACGTCAAAAGTTTGAGTACAGTGGATACCAGAATAGGCAATACAAAAGCGTTGTACTCAAAATTCTGACCTAGTACTGCAAGTGTGCTTACTTTGTAAAGTATTTCAAGCGCTTGCGTTCGGGACTTGATGTTGTTTATCTCTCCAAACCGAAGATGCGTGAACACCTGACTCGCCGTCATGCCTTGGATCCATTCAGCATCGACTGTGCCCGTTAACAGCGCCATTCCTGTGGCAATGCTTCCTAAACAGTGGCAGACGACATAAAACTTCTTGCCACTCTCTTCTTCCCGTATATAATCCATCGCCGCTTTGACATCGACTCTAGCATCGTACGCAGTGTACCCTACTTGAGCTGCAGGTGAAATGCCGAAACGCAAGGTAGAGACGTAACAAGTGTACCCCAGCCCAGTGAAATAGTCAATGGCGTTGACTTGGATAGTCGGTAGTGAGAAGATCTGGTCATCTACCGAGGCGCCAGGTACGAAAAGAATTGGCATGCTGCGTCTGGTAGTTCCGGATGGCGGCTGCCAAACTTTCATAACAGTTTGAACACCGTCTTCGGCCGTCAAATCCACAATCCTGGCGGGCAGGGCTTTTGGTAAGTAACCTGAAGTTGACTTGTCCGGAAACTGAAGAGGTCGGAGCGGACTAAAGAAGTACTCTGCCGTCTTCTTTGCGAACTGTATGAGAAACCGAAAAGGTGCTGAGATGGTACCTCGAACGCCTTTATTACGAGCAGGGGATCCAAAACTTCGCACCTCGTCGACAAAATTGCGCCACGAGATCCGCAAGATTCCTCGTCCGGCTAATGTCCCGTCAGTATGAGTGATGGTCGTGTATAGAGTCGTCGTCGCTTTCCAAGTCTTCGAAGCAGAAAAGGCCATCGCAGAATCCACGTTCTTGTAACCATGGAGCAAATACGTGATGCCTTCAGCGCTCAAAAAAGTGAGCTTGTAGACAAGATTGGTCCCATCCGATATTTGATCGTCAATAGTGAAGAATTGAACTTGACCACGTAGGACCATGAAGGGTAGTTGCGATAGTGCGCCGCAAGAGAACGTTCCCGTCGCAATCGAAGCATTGTCGGAAAGTGTTGTGAGGTTGTCCAAACGGAACGTATCAACGGTAATATACAGACTCGCTGAGCTGGCTGCACCTTTAGCTACGTTATGAGCAACGTCGAAGTCGGCTATGTTGCCGCCAATATGGATGTATCCATCCATGACTTCGGTGAATCGAACGCCAGCGCTATCTGCCTGCAACCCATCGTAGTGAGAAAGGCCTGGCTCAATGGTGTGGCATACTTTGGGTTTTCCAAATACATCGATCGTCTCATTCTCGGCCTCATCAACTGGCCATTGTTTCTCATGAAGCAACATATCGCAAGTTCTCTCTGCAAGAGCAGTAATAGTGGCAAAAGGGTTCACACCTATAGTCACCATAAGCTTAAGTAATCGATCGGCTATCCAGATTAAGGGCCGTACTCACCCAATGCTGTCGGGATCACAGCGGCATCAACACATAATAAGCCATGATGGACTTCAGTTCCTTCTCCAACAAAGAGTCGACCCATATGGTCCACAGCACCTCGCCGTCCAGTACCATCAGAACTCATAATGGTACCACCTAAGGGATGCACAGTAATCTGCTCTTTGTTACTAGCATAGAAAGGCGCATCAATGAGTGCACCCCCAATTGCGTTGGATGCCGTTTTGAGCACCTCTCTCATCTGCTTAACTCGCTGCGTCTTCCCGACACCAGTGAACTGCAGATATGGCTTATCGCCCGTCATTGTTAGGATCGCCTCGTTACTGTCGTGTGACATGACAAGATACGTTTGTGTCCTGTTAACGCTTCCACCGACAGCATACGGTCCAAAGGCCCTGCTTTTCAACCTCGAAAAAACGTGCCTTAGCACTTCATACCACCCGAGCTTTGGGGTGCCTTTTCCTGGTATGGTCTCCAAAAGATTCTGAATGACTGGCGCTAAAGCTGATGGTATCGCGCCTTCCTCGATGACGTAGCCATCCAGTACATTGGGCGAAGTCCTGGAGTCGCGAGCATCGATAACACCAGTGATGGTCGGACCAGGAGGATTCGACGGATCTGGTGTCTCTGTGCCTATGCCATTGATAATTTCATTAGTGTTGTATGCGAAGTTTAGGATATCCCCATTGCCGGACAATTTTTGACCTAGTAAGGGTGAAACCTGGAGCCCATGTTTCTGTGACCGGAGTAGAATGGAAGTAGTACCCAAGGCGCCGGCACCAAGAATGCAAAGTTCTTTCTAGAAGGCAGTCAGCTTAGAAAGTGGCAGCAATCATATGAATGGGAAGCACTTACAGCTCGGATCCACATCAACTTCTCTAGATGGGCTTCTTCAAACTTTCCTCTGCCTGCCCCATGCCAAGCAAAGCACACAATGTAACCGTTTCCGTCCCCTGCCTTCTCCACGTATCGGACTTCACATTCACAGAAGATTTCTGCGCCCCAGTTCCATGCATCCGCAAGGTACGTCACTAGAACTGTGTTCTTCGACCCATCATTTACTCCCGTACAGTCTTGCCCAGACCCAGTGGACGCTTTCATATCCACACCAGCCTTGTTCTTGCCGGCATGGAAAAACGTCGTCTGTGGAACGTGTGAGAAGTTATGCTCCTGTCCCATGGCTTTGGCTTGCTTTTGGAGGGCCTGAAGCTTTTTTAGAGGAGGATACGTTTCGGGGTACGGCTTTGGGGTGAGCATTTTAGCTGCGCGTTCGTAATCTAGTTTCAGGTCAGTTCGAGATCCTTCAACTCCTGGTGATAAGGGCAGCCATACATGGATCCAGTGAGCCTGGATGCTTGCGAATCTCGGGTGGCCATGCCCTGAGTTCAAGTGTCCGCTCATCTACAGGCAGAAACACATTCGCGTTGAGTAAAGACGTTCCTCCAAGTCCACTACCCACGAAGACGTTCTGTCCCTCTCCAAGCACTAGATGGTACAATCCTGTCCTCTTTCCCCACTCGAGATCCAGCAGTTTCCCCCCATCCCTTCCCGCGTTCCCAGAGACATGAAACTCATGCGCTGCATCCT
Organism: Paraconiothyrium sp. Pb-2020; assembly: GCA_022419385.1. Classification (NCBI taxonomy): domain Eukaryota; kingdom Fungi; phylum Ascomycota; class Dothideomycetes; order Pleosporales; family Didymosphaeriaceae; genus Paraconiothyrium; species Paraconiothyrium sp. Pb-2020. Next base: position 3,637,590 of record JAJUBI010000003.1, on the reverse strand, counting down.
TCAAACAACTTGGATATTCGCCCGCTAAAGGTACACAAACATACCATGGTTAGCTTAGATCGTCACTGTAGGAAAAATGCAGAATATATGCACTCACGCCATTTCTCTTCCCCAATCTCTAGCACTGCGACTTGCTTTCCTGCCCGCGCCATTCGACTGGCTGCCACACCCGCGCCATAGCCTGATCCAACGACTACAACATCGTATTCCGAGCGCATCGTCGGAACAGGACGGCTTAATCGCGGAAACCGACTTGGTCTGGCTGTGTTGGGAAGAGAAGAGTATGTTGTCGCCGGAATTTTTAAACCTGAGACAGTATCTGTCCACTCCTCCCCTATCGAAGTTGATGGATGGGCCATGGTTGCCGGATCAAGGCGAAGAAACTGGTGCCGAAGCAAAAACATGGATAGACCCCTCCATCGTTCAAGTACTGATAGCCCATGTTCGCACCGATGGCTCTAGACGCGTCATTCCCTGTGGCCTGGCACAGTGAGACAAAAGGGTCGCCGAGGGTGGGTGGGGTGGAGTTCTGTGTAACAAAGCTGAAGCCGGCAAGGTTCAACAGCTGAAGACGAGCTATTACACGGAGCCAAATTGACCATCCAGGTTCCAAGGTTGTCTTCTCACGTCAGCCAGCCTGAGAACCCATGGAATACGGATCGTTCTCAGGCAGCAGCGCCTCTTGTAGAGAAAATGGAGATGCGCTAATGGTGTATAGTGCCCGTATTCCTGGGACGAGTGAGGTCTGGAAAGCATGTGGGGTCCACCCTGAGCAGTCAGGCTGAACAATTGACCCATGGTTAGCGAGCCGAAGGGTCCCAAACAATGTTAATGAACTGTTCCAGTAGGGGCCGCTTCCGCAATACAAACCTCAAAAGGTGTCATAGCGCGTAGGGTGGCTGTGTGGTTTATTCGAGAATATGCGCGTTGGTACGGAAGTGCTATGTATGACTGACGGACGGAACATCGCGGGCAGATGGGCGGGCTTAGTGCGAAAGTGCCCTCTGAGGTGGAGCTGAGCCATGGAAGGTGCATTTCAGCAAAGGTCCAGCAATGCAGGCGTTCTAGCAAGAGAAGGATTCGTTGTTCGATCGCCCAGTATCCCAATTCAACGATACTGACTAGGACGTTGTAGCAACATCACGCAATGTTTGCTAGCTAGCCATAGCGGTAAAGAGATTTATTCAAGAAAATCACGGATATATACAGTGCGTCGTGCATGCTAAGGAGTAAGGAAAATATAGGAACAGCAGCCACGTGCTTGAGGTATCCAACATGAACGTCAACATCAACAGTAAGAAACACCTTTGAACACTTTCTACTTCCTCAATGCTCTGCCATGTTCTGCAACGGCACATACCCCGCCTCCTCCCTGTTCCTTCTCCTCGCCGCGATAGTCTCTTTAACCCATTCCACTGCAGTGCTGAAGAGCCCCCTCTTTGCGAATCCTAGCCTCTCCACCTCCTTCTCGCTCTCCGGGACCTCGGCAGCGGGATCAAGCGTCGAGACCTTCATCCAGTTCGGTCGCCTCCAGAACTTTAGGAGCAACGAGCTAGTCACGACGGACACAGAGGAAGACGCCATTGCCGCGCCCGCAGCCATGGGATGCAGGCTGAAACCCCAGGGAAGAAAGAAGCCCATGGCGAAGGGCAGGCCGACAACGTTATACATACACGCCCAGGCGAGGTTCATCTTGATGCGGTTGAAGATGGCTTTGCTGAGACAGAGGGAGGCAGGGATGGCGAGGAGGTCCGTGGTACTCATGAGGACGATGGAGGCAGCTTCCATGGCGACGTCTGTGCCGGTGGACAGTGCGATGCCGATGTCTGCTGAGGCGAGGGCAGGCGAGTCGTTGATGCCGTCACCAACCATACCGACGACCTTGCCGCGAGACTGGAGGTCTGCGATGATGGCTTTCTTGTCGGCGGGTTTGGCGGAGGCGTGGACATCTTCAGAGTCGATACCGACTTGGGCTGCGACAACGAGAGCAGACGATGAAGTGTCGCCAGTGACGATAGAGGCTGTCATACCGAGGCGACGGAGAGCAAGGACGGCGGCGCGAGCTGACGGCTTGATCGTATCAGAGAGAGACAGTGTACCGGTGTAGGTCTTGTCGATGGCTGTGTGGATTGTCGTAATGCCAGCAGAGCGCGTCTGAGTACCTGCCCTAGGGTTCGCAGATCGCGTGGCAGCCGGAGTGAGAGGTTCGTCAACGAAGTCAGGAACATTGACACCCTCGGAGAGGAGATACTCAGCGTTTCCGATAAAAACACGGTACCGGGTGCGATCGCGCGACAAAGCAGCTTCCACCGTCGCAGCGATACCTTTGCCAACGACGGCTTCAAAATCGCCTACAGAGCCATCAAGGTGACCTTCAGGGCCAAGTCGAAGGTTTTCCTTAGCAGACCCAACGATAGCCTTGGCAATGGGATGCTCTGAGCCCATCTCAGCGAGACCGATAAGAGTCCACCAGAGATTCTTCTTCGAATCTGTACTCCACTCGCCCTTGATGTCGGCCTTGGAGACGCTCATTTTTCCCACAGTAAGCGTGCCGGTCTTGTCAAATACGATGTGGTTGACCTTGGTAGCAGTCTCAAGGGCAGCACCACCTTTGACGAGGATTCCATTCTCAGCACCTACACCAGTACCAACCATGACGGCTGTTGGTGTAGCCAAGCCGAGAGCGCAAGGACAGGCGAAAACGACGACGGCGATGCAGAGCTTCACGCATACCATGAGCTTGCCACCACTGGCATGGTCGAGGAAGACCTTTGGTGGGTACGGAAGAACATGGCTCAGTACCATCCAAGCAACGAATGTGGCCAGACCGAGGGTGATGATAATGGGAACAAAATATCCGGCGACAGTATCGGCCAAGCGTTGAATGGGAGCGCGGCTTGTCTGCGCTTCTTGCACGAGACGCACAATCTGGCTAAGTTGCGTGTCACGTCCGGCTCTGGTCACGACGAAGTCCAGCCTGCCAGCGCCGTTGACAGTACCTGCCACAAGTAGGGTGCCTTTCTTCTTGAGGATCGGCATCGCTTCACCCGTGACCATGCTTTCGTCCACATAGGACTCTCCATGAGTGACAGTGCCATCGGCCGGAATCTTATCACCAGGCCGGAGAATGACCACATCGCCAACTTCAATGAGCTCAGTGGCGATGACCTTCTCTTCGATAGCATTGCCTTCCATTGATTGACGTGAATCCTTCTCATCCCCAATGTCCCATCCTTCAGCAGCCTTGGCGGCGGCGATGGGGTCGGCGTAGATAGTAGCCATAGACGGAGCCAGAGACATAAGTCGCGACAATGCCTTCGATGTCTGGCCTTTAGCACTGTTCTCAAGATAGCGACCAATGGAGATAAATGTGATCAACATAGTGCTGGTATCGAACAAGGTGGTAGGCTTTGAGTGAGGCGGGATGAGCAGTGAGACAAGCATCGAAGCGCAGCTGAAGAAGAATGCGGCCGAAGTTCCCAAAACAACTAAGACATCCATCGTAGGCGAGCCATGACTGAGAGATTTGTATGCGGAAACATAGAACCGCTTGCCGATGCCAAATTGAACAGGAATAGTAAGACCAAGACAGACCAAATCGCCAAGATAGACACCGGGTAGGATACGGAAGCTTCCGTAGTCGAGGAATGGCAAGAACATGGGGAACAACATGCTAGTCAAAAACACTGGCACCGCGAAGCAGGCAGAAATTTTGACGGCTCGCTTCCATTCCATAATCTCCTTAGTCTTTGCAAGAGATTCTAGTTGAGCGTTGTTATCGTCAGAGTCGGAAACGATGGCATTGTAGCCCGCAGCTTCGATGTTCTCGACCGTCGCTCGCAGACTAATAATTTGGGGGTCTCTTTGAATGACTGCTCGCGACGTGCCGAAGTTGATTGTTGCAGATTTGACACCTGGCCGCTTTCGGAGTAATGCTTCAAGTTCCTCTGCTGCTGTCTGGGTTGGAAGCCCATAGACTTTGAGGTGAATGGGACCATCATTTGCTGAGGCTTGTTGTACACTTCCATCCACAGATGACAACACCCTGGCATCGAACCCTCGGTCCTCGATGATTTCTACTATTTGCTCTGCGGTAAGCTTCGCTGGGTCGTGGACCAACACGGCGCGGTTTGCGAGTAAGCTGATGTTGAACTGGTAGACACCCTCGACATCCTTGAAACCACTTTCGATCGCAGACGTGCAGGCGCCACATGTCATACCCTCGACATCGATTGTTGTTGTCAAGGTCTTGTTCTTCTTGTCCTTCTTACTCCGTGGTCTTTCCGATACCTGAGTCACTGTATCCAAAACCTTCGCATCGAAGCCTGCATCCTCGATCGTCTCTGCCAGGGTCGCCGGAGATATTATCTTCGTATCGTGTTCGATGATGGCGCGCTCCGATAATAACGATATGCTGAAGTGCTTAATGCCTGCGACATCTTTGAAAGCTCCCTCCACTGCCGATGTGCACGCGCCGCAGGTCATGCCTTCCACTGACAGCGTTGTAGTTGCTATCGATGACTCTTCCGCTTCGTCCTCCTCTTCCGAGTCGCTCAAGAAGTCATCCGGCGCAGCCAACGGTACGTCTGAGGACAAGACCTCTGCGTCAAACCCTCGGTCCTCTATTATCTCTGCCACCTGCTCCGCCGATATGACTTCAGGGTCGTGCTGTACCACCGCCCGCTCCATAACCAGACTGACAGACACAGTTCCTACTCCATTCACGCCCTGAAAGCCCGACTCCACCGAGGACGTGCATGCGCCACAGGTCATCCCTCCGACCTTCAGGGTTGTAGTCGCCATGTGCGCCGTTGCGCCGCTCGCAGCCGTCGTGGAGGGCGCCATTATGTACAGAGAGTATCGAATAATTACTGCGAAGGAGAGAAGCTATTCGGAGCTTGTTTCGGGCGTATCTCGCGTTGGTCAGCAGCGGGGAGGTGCAGCGAGCCTCGTGAGGCGGTCGTCGAAGGGGGTGCCGGACGATGCCGTGCTACCGCATGCAGCAATATCCCGCCGAGAAGCCAATATATACTGGGGGCGCTCGGTCGGGTCGGCAGATGTAGAAGGCCAGCCTTCGTTATAACAATGCCAGATGTCTTGATGTACCGTTACGGTGGAAGCCGCGTACCGATCTGCAGCCACGAATGGCGGGCCGTCGAGGGAGGGTTGGGCGCTAGAAGCTTATAGGCTGAGTTCGCTGAGGGATCCGGACTCACGCCACCAGCTGAATGAATGCTTGGAAATGGTCACCTTCGCTGACGATACGACCAGCGCTCACAGAGCGATGAGAAAAGAGTAGGAAAGGTGCCGCAGGCAGAATTAATGTTGTTGTGCTGCCGTTTCGCTTCGTGGAAGGACGATGTTTCACACTTGGCACTCCACTGAAACTAGGAACCGTTTGAGCTTGACGTGCGACGAGCTAGCTCCGCGCCTGAGCCGGTTCCTGGCTCTCTAGGCACGGAGTATCTTTTCGCGGAGCCGAGTCCCTTGTGTAGGGCTAATGCCTGGATGCCTCTGGCGTTCTATTGAAACCCGCATATGGGTGTGGCCACAAGCGACTACGGCGCCACCATACGAGCGTACCTGCGCGTGACAGCGCCCCATCAACAGAGGCCCTGAAGACAGATATCTGAGAGGACCGGGCGCAGTATGGGTCATGTGCATGATTACCAATATGTGTGTAAATAGATGAAAACCTTCAATAGCGCGAACGGCCTTGATCCCGGACGTCGGGCGGATTCAAGGGCACGTGCACCATGCGCTCGACAGCCCTTACCTAATCACTCTTATCGATAGCACCTGCCTGGGCGTACAGCTGCCTGTTGACTACAGTGCTTCAAGATCCGATACCACCTTTCCAAAGGTTGCGCCTTTTACACAACTGCTTCCTTCCAACTATCAGACCAGTACTAAGCTTGCGCAATCATCACAATGGAGCAGACTAAAGCGCTCAACGCACTGGAACCTTTTCTCGCACTCAGCAAGACAGCAACCTCCCCACGAGCAGCAAGCGACCTCGTAACCCAAGCTACCTCGGCGCCAAACACATTCGTCTTCGCAGAACTTATACACACCCCCAGCATCCAGAAACTAAGAGAATCTGAACACGCACCGTACCTCACATTGCTCGAAATCTTCGCCTGGGGAACATGGGCAGACTATAAGGGTGCGTAGACCTACAATTCAAGAGGCTATCGCCACGGCGTCTTGAGTATGATTCTGATGACTTTGCAGGCCGTAGCGACCTTCCTAAACTCTCAGACAAACAGCACAAGAAGCTCCTCATGCTCTCCCTCCTCCCACTAGCCCGTTCCCACTCAACCCTCACATACCCCGCGCTGATGTCCGCACTCGACCTCTCTACCCCGCGCGCCCTCGAACAACTCCTCACAACCGCCATCTACGCCGGCCTCCTCACCGCCACCCTCGACCCAGCACACTCCGTTGTTTCAGTTACCAGCGTTGCACCCCCTCGTGACCTCGCACCGGGCTCGCTCCCTGCGCTGCAAGCCACCCTCGCCAACTGGTCGAACCGGTGCGACTCCGCGCTCCAGGATCTGGAATTGCGCGTTGCGGAGGTCAGGAAAGCAGCTGTGGAGCGCGAAATGCTGAGGCGGAAGAAGGAACGGGCCTTGGAGGTTATGCTGCAGCTGAGCGAGGACAAGGGAAAAGGCGGAGGGCAGAGGCGCGATGAGGGCTATGAGGATATGATGGATGTGGATGAGCAAGGTGGCAGCGGGAGGCAAACGAGGGGTACGAAGCGGGGGTTTGCAGGCGGATTCTCGGGCTTGGGAAAGAGGCTTGGTTGAGGGCGTGTGATGATTCGAAACATCACATTTATGAGATATGACATGACTGATTGGGAGAGGATAGTCCTCTTCGATGCAGGCCGCTTTAAGGCGATGCGCTTTGAAGCTGGAACGTCACTTTCCCGGGTGCGCAACATGGACATAAGAAGCATTGCATTTACAAGCGTTTTCCAGACGTGCGGGACTACGGGCAAACGATGCACGAGTCTACCATGTCGGTGAAGCTGAAAAGGGAGCTGAAGTTATTCACTGAAGATGGCACACCTCGAATTCTGTCCGAAGCGTGGGTTCATCATTTTCTAGTTCGCAGTCTTCGCGTGACGTTTGCAAGCCACCGCATCACGCAGTGATCTCAACAAAACAGTAAGACCGTCGTTTTCATGTCATCGACGACTGTACCCAGGTCGGCGGCACATTTCCTATATACTGTGCGCTCTAGCGCAAGCCAGAGTAGGGGAGTATGAGTCGACCGACGTTCGACGCGATAACCCCATCTGACGTGGATGAGCTGGCAGCCAGTCACATCTGGGTATGAATTCGTCAACATCGTACAGCCGCGTGGCAAGCGGATTTATTTCGGCCAACCAAAAGTTGCGAATACTAAGCTACTTGGCTCCATTCGAGCGAAAACTTGGTTCTCTTCATTATCGCTACTGATGCCATGCGTACCAAATATGTCGAGGACGAATTCTATGCTACCGCCTTCCAATCAACAAGATAATGATGATGAGTGCCCTCCAGTGTGGCTGTTACTCCTAGCTAGCCACCTAGGTTCTATCCAAAATCCACGGGACCGGAACCCCTGTGGGCCCAATAACGCCTTCGAGACGCCATGCAGTGCTTCATATATGTAGAACAAAGTTGTCGCGCGGTGTGGTGGGGAAGATCGTGTATGCGCTGCAAGGGATGCCCTGCGCGGCTGGTGGTAGGCGGGATGCGTGGTGGGTGCTAAATTGGGTATTGAATGCAAGATGCCAACCGAGATGGAAGAAATGATGAAAAAGCTCACGCCGGAGCAGCAGGAGGGTATGGCTGCGTAGGCGCGGATGGGCCTTCGGACGGGTTCACTCTTGCGAGTTCGCCTGCCATGGTCCTCAGCACCTCTCTTGTTGCCTCACCGAGATGCTCGCCGCGCTCTTGCGCATCCTTTAGATATTGCTCCCACTCTGGATCCATAGGCGCGTCCTGACCCTGCTCTCGCAACGCCGCCGCCTGCATGAGCCGCTGGTTGAGCGCAAACCCCACGCTCTCGTCCAGGACCTGCTCTTCTCCCTCTTCTCCCTCCTCCTCCTCCTCGTCGCTGGAATCCTGCATCTCTGTGTCTACAGGTCGTACAGGGTCGGTGATCTCTGTGGAAGAGGGCATTTCTTCGATCTCGACTTCGATGTCGGTCTTGACATTGATGCCGTTCTTCCCTCTGGAAGAAGTCGTTCTCCTCCGGTCAACCCATTCTGTGATCTCCATGCCCGTCGTGTCCCGTACCTTGACGCCCTCGTCGCGCTCGTACCGTTCCCGCGCCCAGAGTGTGCCTTCCCATCTGCAAAAGCCCTGGATCTCGCTGTCGGTCAGGCCCAGTCTGTCGAAGGCATCGAACAGCTTTCTGTGATGCGGGAAGCGACCGAGGCGCTTGCGATGCGGGGCGTGGGCGTAATTGAGGCCTGGGTATCGCGCTTCGATAGTGTCGAGCGAGCCGTAGAAAGTGGCGGTTTCGATGCGAACCTCACCGACGAGATTCTTGGAGAGATGTGCGGAGAAGGAAGGCGGGTCATTGGGCGAGGGATTAGGAAAAAGCGCGTTGTAGACGAGGACGGAGATTGGGTTCTTTCTGTGCATGGCTGTTGTGTGGGAGAGCGCGACGCCCCCGAATTTTGCCCTCGAGGGTGCAGTCGTAGAGTGCGCAGTGTTGCGTCGTGCCTCTCGGAGTGGTGTCGCGGTTCAGCTATCGGGCTGACGACTTGTGCCGTGGTCTGATGGTGACTCGTATGGACCGTGACCCGAGGAAACAGGCAGAAGAAGTAAATAAGCTGGCCGGTGGCGCCTCCCTTTTCTTCAAAAAGCACCCAGAGTCTAACCCTGCTTATTCGTATGCGTGACAGTGCACAGTTGACCGTTTGCAAGGCTCCGAGGGTGTGCGCGGTCCAATAGTGTTCCTCAGCTCGGTTGTCAGCCGCTGCGTGCAAGGCTCCCAGGTGACCTGAACAAGGGTTCCACGAGACTTGAAAATAGCAGCACTCGGTGAAGAGTGCGCGCGGGCGATCTGACTACTTAAGTCCCAGGGAGATTGGCGGCTTGTGGATCGGCCAGAACAAAAGGAGGAAGCTCGGGAGGGCTAGAAGGGGCGTTTTGCGAAGGCCCTCAGGATGTGGAGGCGGCAATCTGCAAGCGTCCGGAAGGGTGCCGGAGGAGGTTATGTGCGGCGACGAGTGTGCGGCGAGCGCAGACGGACGAGCAGCAAAAAGGGGAGCAGCATGCAAAGGGGCAGGCCTTCGACTTAAGCAGCAGCGCGTTGGTCTCACCGCCTCGTCTCGCTCCAATTAGTCGACAGGACAGCGGACTCGAGGATCCCCCGAATGCAATGCATCCCACTGCTCCAGCATGGACCGGGGCTCGACAAGCCCAGCGAGACCCTGTCCATGCCACCACAGGCACCGCCGCCATCCACACGCCTCGCGCTCACGGCCATGTCCCTCTGCCTCTGCGCTGTCCGCCACGGTGTGTTGTTGTGCATGCACTGCACGCGCGAGCCGCCCAATCCACGGCTTAGCTGCGTCCCTGGAGTCAAGTCGGCCTGAGGCGCGGGCGCATGGTTGGCTCTTCGTGGCCGCGAGCTGCTGCACGAGGACGGAAATCTGCAAGCCAAGCGCACATTTTCCGGGCCCCTTCACGTGGATGGTGGCATCCCCAGCGGTGGTTTTTCTCGGAGCAGTACACCATCGCAGACTTCGTGCGGCGTCCACCAGCATGGCATTCGCGACACTGCACCCGGCTGCGTCCCAAGGTGAGTGAGACGAGCCCCAGTCTCGGCCTAGGTCGGGAAGCCGCATCCCGCCCGCCCCTGCCAATCACTCGCCACTCGCCTGCGCATCCACGTCCACACCCCGGCAATGCTGCCCTCGCTCAACCTTGCACCTTGGGCCTCCACCACCGCTTCACGCACTACCCGATCCGGTAACTCTGCCAACCCTCGACCCGCCCTTCTCGATTTGAAGCTGCAATGAGGGCCAATCGCCGTCTCCGTCGAGCATGTCAACCTTCAAAGGCATCGTAGCCGAGTTTCCTCAAATTCGCATCGACTACTTCAGACATCAACCCGAACATAGGGCGCCCTTGGCTTGTTTCTTGAGCCATGTACACAGTGACCATCTCACGGGCTTGGAGTCGCTGAGGGCGCCGTTCGTTTATTGCTCGGCCGCTACACGTGAGATTCTGCTTCGGCTGGAAAAGTACCACTACCGCATCAACTTTGCCCAAGGGAAATTGGAAAGCCGCAATGTCACCTACGACAGGAGCATGCGTAGATTGGCGAAGCCACTGCCTCTCGATACACCTACTACTGTCGAGCTCGCCCCCGGCAACAACATCCAAGTAACCCTCATTGATGCCAATCACTGCATCGGCGCCGTCATGTTCCTTATCGAAGGCCATGGCAAAGCAATTCTGTACACTGGTGATATCAGAGCCGAGACGTGGTGGGTGAACTCGCTCGTGAAGAACCCCATTCTGTTACCATATACTCTTGGATCTCGACGACTGGACTGCATTTATTTGGATACCACCTTTGCAACCAAATCGCATCCGTACCATGAATTTCAATCGAAAGCAGCAGGGATCAAAGAGCTACTGGACAAAGTCTCGAAATACCCGGATGATACCGTATTCTACTTCCATTCGTGGACATTTGGATATGAAAATGTTTGGATAGCTCTTTCTGGTTTTCTCCGATCGAGGATCCACTTGGATAGTTATCGGACTGGAATTTATGCCTCATTGTCCAGCCTCGACAAGAAGTCCCTCCGGGAAGTAAACCTCGACGTGAAATTTGAGAACAGGTTCCTACGAGAAAGTGGTTTGAGCGTCCATGAAGCGCCTGCGCTGTGTGGTTTTCGGAACGGCAATCGGATGCAGCCTGGTTGCTTGACGTCTCGGCCAGATGTGCGAATCCATTCGTGCGAACGTGGTATGGGCTGTCCTGTCCTTGACCATGACAAAGTAAGTCAGATTGCTTTTGTCTTCTTTGGCTACGTGACATGCGAGATGTATGAATGGAGCATGCTAACGGCTACACCCCAGAACGCTCGCGTAGTTCACATCATTCCTATCGTAACGCGAGTCAAAGGTACCAATGTCGAGATAGCTGAGCTGGGCGCGGGAGGGGGTAAAGGTGACCTGGATCAAAAAGAAGAGCTTGAGACCGGCAATGCAGCCGATATCAATAAGATTATCGAGCTATGCGCCAAGACCATCAAAGACGAGCAAGTACTCTCGAAACTGTCGATCGTACTACAAGAAGCCCTCAAGGAGCGCAATGGGACAATCGACCTTGACATGGATCCGCAAAAAGAAAGTCCCGAAAAAGAGCCTGAACTTTCACTAGAGAACCTCGCCACTGTTCTTTCAACGCATTTGACAAGATCCCAGGATGTGGAAATACCCTTGAATAGGTATGGACACGTCTGATACCTCTTAACTTTGAATGTTTCCATCCTGCCATTGCTGCCGCAGTGGCCATCGTACCCAATAATGCAACGATTTACTGACGTCTGCTACACAGAACGATACGCTTTCCCTACTCGCGCCACTCCTCCTTTGCCGAACTGTGTGAGCTGGTCGATGCGTTCAAACCCAAAGATGTGTTCCCTTGTACCGTGGACGAGAAAAGCTGGGACCCGGAGCTCGGTATGCGATCCTTGTTTGGGCCATTCTGCTCAGGCCAGACCTTCCGCCATGACAACGAGATGATGAAGATCTATGAAGAACGATTGGAACAAGAGGATTACGAAAGACGCATGCAAAGCGAGAGTCAAAATGAGACGCAAAGCAGTGGCGCAGGTACCGGAAGCCCTCGTACCGTCAGTCATACTGTGTCAAATGTAGATGGTGAAGGCGCAGGTGCTGGCTCAGCAAAACAGGTTGTGGACTCCGGGGACTACTTCACGGCACCGTCAGATGTTCTAGTACTGCGCGAAGAAACGACCTCCAAGCCTAGTGCTTCGAAAGTGGCGGCTCAGCTTCCAGGAAAGGAGCAGCAGCGAACCACTTCGCCTACGAAGCAGCTAGAACACAAAGAGGGTACCACCATTAGCGACATTTCTGAGCTTACATCAATTCACGACACCATACCGACCACTGCCAGCAAACGCTTCGCCAGCGAGACGCCTAGTGCAGCTCAAGAACACAAGCGCAAGAGACTCAAGAATTGGCAGATAGCATATGATGCAGCTCTGGGCATTAACGGCTTGACATGGGCTGATTTTGGTGGCCTTATTTCAGCGCGAACAAAGGACGACGAAGAAGAATTGTTATGAAGTTACGTATTCCCATATGTTTGGAAAGGCGTTGTGGTATGATACCCAAGGGAATGTGATCTCAGCAAGGGATCTATGCATAGGCATTGCTACCAAAAAGATATATATACAACGAATATAGTTCCTTTCGACTAGCGTTTACAAGATGCTGCAGATGCCATTGTACGCATCCTTAGCCTCGAAACTTGCATCGAAAAGCAGCGGCGTGGAATCCGCCCTCCAGCTGTTCTTGTCGCTGACACCCCAAACGGTGATGCCAACGCAATTGTCAACATCCAAACAGGCCTGCACCGCAGTCTCATAATCACTCGCCGCCGCGCCCTTGATGTCCAGCTCCGTGATGGCGCATTCATCCACCACAGCGCAGATGCTCTTCAGCGCGGCAGGATAATCCGAAATAGGCCAGCTGCCAGCCAAGTGCGACTGCGAGCCAATACCATCAATGGGGACGCCTGCAGCAACCCCCTCGGTGACCTTAGATACCATGGCTTTGGTCTTGGCATAGGATGCAGAGTCGAGGTTGTAGTCGTTGATGTAGAGTTTTGCGGCGGGATCGGCGGCACGCGCGGTCTTAAAGGCCGTGGCGACAAAGTCCTCGCCCAGGACGTTGTAAAAGACGGAAGAGCGGAAGCTGCCATCTTCGGCGAAGATCTCGTTGACGACGTCCTATCCATCCATTAGCACAGCTCATGAAACGAACAAAGGGGAGAGGACGACTTACCCAAGCATAGATCTGCCCCTTGTACTGCCCAAGCAGCGTTTCGATATGCGTATTCATGACCTTCTCCAACGTCGTCTTATCCGTGATCGACGACACCCACGTCGGCAGCTGCGAGTGCCACACCGTCGTGTGTCCGCGGATCACTTTAGAATTCGTAGTCGCCCAGTCCACTAGGGCGTCCGAGCCGGAGAAGGTGAATGTCCCTTCGACATTCTCGGTGGCATCCCATTTCATGCTATTGCCGCAGTCAGTATCCTCGCATCTAGGATTAAGGAATACGGGAAAGGGAGATAACTCACGAATTCTCAGGCGTGACCTGCCCAAAGTTATCCTTGATGATCTGCTCGTTTGTGGCATCACTGAGCGTGCCCTTATCTGCCGCTACACAACGATGTACTTCTTCCCCTTGGCTATGAAGGCTTCATTGATGGAGCACGACGCGCCGTTCGCGCCGCTGCCGGTGCTATTCCCAGCACTAGCCGTGGAGGTAGGGGCGGCGGCAGCGACAGAGGAAGAAGTGGATGGCGTGACGCGATCGAGCTGGTAAAGCTACGTCCGACACTACAACAGCCGACGAAGATGCCGCCGCAGCAGAGCTCGCACGCGTGACCAACGTCGTCGGTGCGCTGCCAGCACCCGTGCCCACGCCCGTTCCGACTGGTAGACTGGCGTTACCGGATGGCACTGGAGCACCGCTGCTAGGTCCTGCGACCGCACTGCTGCTCGCGACCGGAGCCACAGAGCTGGATGCCGCACCGTTGCCGGAACCTGGGTTTGATCCGGAGTTGGAAGAGGGGACGCACTGCGAGTACCAAGGGTTATACTCTGTACACTCGCTGCCGGAGTCGCAGGTGGTCTCGCCGGTGTAAGTCGATCCACCGCATTGGCCGTAGGTAGGAACTGCGGCGAGGACAGCCGAGGTGGAGGTTAGGGTGAGAACGGTAAAGTAGAGCTGCATCTTGGATATTTTCTGGTTGGACTTGGAATGGTTCTATTTGGTAGCTTGACAGGGGGTGGACGTGGTGTAGTGAGGGATTGAATTCGACCGATTGGAGTGCTGACTGAAGTGAATGTAACGAAGCAAGCTTCTGTATCTGTATAGTATAAAGAATGTAAGGTCTCAAGAGACGGTAAAGAACGAGGGCACCAGTAAGTAGTGAAAGTAAAGCTAAGCACAGCTTGGAGAGCAAAAACTTGCAGCTGGGTACACTTCATTATCTATACACTCAGTAGGGACCCGCTAATGCGGCAAGGTATGGTCCGATTTGAGGAACTTCGTTTCAGCGGTTTATGAAACGACGTCCTGGAGATCATGGATGTATCCACCGCGCTAGGCCATTTTGAGACGAAAGATCTGGGCGACGAGGATGTGCATGAGGGAATAGATGGGATTGTAATGCCGGTGGATGCATGTTTCTCAGTGTACAATAGCGATACTGTTGCGATGGTAGGCCAGACTGGCGGTGTACAAAGGAGAGAGCAGATTACTCGATAGAGGCGAGTTTCAGATGAGGGAGCAAAAGGATTTGTACAGACGTTTGGCGCTGCTTCGAGAAGGAAGTCGGTAGCGAGGTAGTTTGACGCCGCACTCGCTTCTGCAGGATCGTGTTCTGTTTCCCGTCCGATCGTGCCGTTGACGCTATCAACCTGGAACGGGGCGGGAGGTGAAACCCTCGCTTGATAAGAGGCTCTGCGCTCATGCAGAAGCGAATGGAACCACCACGAGTTCCCCAACACATTCCAAGACAAGACGAAACCATACACAAATAAAGCAGAAACAGAACAAGAGAATAGCCAAGAGGTCACTTAATATGGAAGTGTACAGAAGAGCTATGCAACGCCCAGCCGCAGGCTCACGGCCCGCCGGTGCGCCTCTAGCTGTTCGACACGCGCGAGCTCCATTACTGCAGTTCCGACGTTCTGCAGCCCTTCGTAGCTGAGGTTCGCGCTGGTGATGTGCTTGATGTAGGAGCCGAGGTTGACACCTGAGTATTGCTTGGCGTAGCCAAATGTTGCTGCTGGCGTTAGTACGTTCAATCTTATAGCTTAGCGCCGAAACTTACGCAGTGAGTGGTTCACGCCTGCGGAGTAGTCACCGACAGATTCGGGCGTCCACTGCCCGATGAACACGGATCCAGCGTTCTCGACAAGATCCACAACCTTCTCCGCATCCTGGACCTGCAGGATGAGATGCTCGGGTGCGTACTGGTTGCTCAACTCCATCGCCTCAGTAATATTTTCCACCACCAAGGTGAGACTGTGCTCAATCGCGCCTCTCACAATATCCACGCGTGGGAGCGCATTCGCCTGCTCGTGGAGTTCGTCCTCGATAGCAGTGAGTTGCTGTTCGCTCAGACCTACAGCAATGCAAATGACCTGCGAGTCGACACCGTGCTCAGCCTGACTGAGCAGGTCTGAGGCAACGAACTTGGGATTCGCGGAGGCATCTGCGACCACGAGGACTTCACTGGGGCCAGCGGGCATGTCGATGCTTACGCCAGCATTGGTGTCGTTCGATACAATCATCTTCGCAGCAGTAACGAACTGGTTGCCAGGTCCCAAGATTTTGTCGACCTTGGAGATGCTTTCGGTACCGTAGGCCATTGCTGCGACAGCTTGTGCGCCGCCTGCCAGGACGATGGCTTCGGCGCCGACTTTGTGCGCAGCGTAAACAATCTCGGGGGTAACGGATCCGTCCGAACGCGGTGGTGTTGCGAGGACAATCTTCTTGCAGCCGGCGACCAAGGCGGGAACACCGAGCATGAGCGCAGATGAGGGTAGGACTGCGGTACCGCCGGGAACATAGAGACCGACGCGCTCGATGGGTCGTGAGAAGCGTGAGCAGACCACACCAGGCATCGTTTCGACAACCAAAGGCTTTTCCTCCTTTTGCGCAGCGTGGAATTTGCGGATGTTCTCGAAGGAGATATCGATGGCCTTCGCCGTTTCAGGCGCGAGTTGCATGAGGTGTTCCGGGAACGGTGCTTTCAATACGGGCGATGTGAGTGACGTTGCTTTTTCGAATTTATGTGTGTATTCCAAGACTGCGGCGTCACCTCGCGTCTTGACGGCCTCTATTATGGGATTGCAAATGCCGATGATCTTCTCGCTAGATCTTTGTGACGGGCGCTGGAGAACTGCTTGTATCCTTTGCGGCGTTTCTTGTGATGTGACCATTCGCTTCATGGCTATCCGGCCGTTTTTCAGGCCGGCAGGGTCATCTTTACTCTTTGGTATCGATGCTGCCTCCTTGACTTCTTCCTTAGTTGCGGTTCCCTTGGATGCACCATTGGTCGCTGCTGCTGCTGCTGCTTGCGCGGCAAATGCAGGCTTAGCATCGCCTTGCCTTCTCTTGACCTTGATACTCTTTGCATCGAGGTTGCGCTCAACGTCCTCTAACGATACTCCGGCTGAGACACACTTAGTCAAAGCGAAGTATAGCAGGTCGGCCGCCTCAAAGGCAATCTCTTGCTTTGTGTTCGCGTCGCACAGCTCGGTAGCCTCCTCGAGAATCTTCGCCCGCAAGAGTTGGGAGTCGTTGAATAATCGTGCGGTGTACGAGCCTGCCGGCGCAGATTCCTTGCGGCTCTGGAGAGTCTTTTGGAGCTTTGAAAGGCCACGATATTGGCCGAAGCAGGTTGGCGTTGCGAGGTGACAGAAACCTGGTAATTGATCAGTCACGCATCTCCCACTATTCCTACCATGCTTACCTCTGCCTTTTTGCCTCACAACAAATTGCAAGCAGTCGCTGTCGCAGTCAAGCGATATAGAAACCAACTCCTGTATATCACCGCTCGACTCTCCCTTATACCACAGACCCCTCTTCCGGCTCTGATACACACCCCTCCCTGTTTCCAAACTCTTCGCCACGCTCTCCTCACTGCTGTATACTAGTCCGAGCGCAATGCCCCGCTCGTCCGTCACCAGCGTAGTGAATAGTCCATCCGGTCGGTCACTGACCGCGTTTGCCATGAGTACCTTCGCGACGCTTAGTAGACCGGGTCCTGGCTCAGCATCTACCTTTAGCGCCTGCGCGGGTATGATAGGTACAGCACCCAGCTTAGCGATTTTCACTGCATCATCTATTGTTGGGTTCGCAAAGGACACAAACACCTCTGGTCTTTCCTTCCCGTACTCCTTCAGCCACGCCTCTATCAGGCCAATATCCCCAATTTGATGGGAGTAAACGTCGATCTGTGTCCCCGAAATCGCTTCGATATTCTCCTCCCGTGTACTTCCAGGCAGGCACAAGACTATCCGATCCTGGTTTATTTTCTTCTCGAGGAGTTGGGAAAGTTGCGGGCGCGTCACAAAGACCTTTGCAGCGCCGGCGTCGAGCAGGGAGATGACATCGTCAATGGACTCGAGCGAGGCGACGCTGAGGTAGTTCGTGTAGCGACCAACAGATTGCTGGAGGTGGGTGAGGGCATGGTCGATGGTCTCGGGGGTGACGCGGGCAAAGACGTGACCGATATAGGACAATTGCGTCGGATTGAGGCCGTGGGTGGGTTGTGTGTAGCTGAGCAGGTCAATTGCGGCGAGAAGAGGAGGCGCCATACTTGTAACCCTTGCAACACTTCGATTCGTCTTGCAGAGAGTGAACAAAGAGTGAAGTTTGGCTGGTGAGTCGAACGAAAAAGAATTGGAACTAATATCTGCATAATGAGCTAATCGCGGGGGCACCGATGTTGCCGATTGCGGCCAATGGGAACTACCCGCGTGCTAATGCATTGCAGGGCTGTCTCTGAAGCCATGCTTATAAGATACTTGCACCTTCGTTTGCGAGAATCACCAAGAAGATAAAGTCATTTGGCCCATTGTGTCGCCCCGACGTTGTCTCTTTCCTTTCCGACGTGGAAGCGACCTCGAGACTTTTGGTGCCCCGCTATTGCGCTAATCTGATTGGGGACACCCTCAGTCCTTCATACATAGAGCGTGCAATCGCATACTAATCATATATATTGTCCGAGCCATTAATTCGCCCGTCTCGCAAGCCGATACATAAAGCAGGCATTTTCCTCCACTGCCCCACCTGCCGTGACTTCATTGTACCTTCTCCCCGCACGGTGCCACTTGTATCCGTAGCCGTGGCCTTGGCAAGCATACACTGATACCTAGGTACAAATCCAATCCCACATTTATCTTCTCTATAACTCTACATCTACTCACTCCACTATTTCACACTTCTGCTAGTACAACCTCAAGTCCTAGTACAATGACATACACACCACCCTCCTCCGCGCGCCCCTTCACCCTCCACATCTCCGACCAGGAGCTTTCGGAATGGCGCCAATTGCTTGAATTGTCCAAGCTTGGGCCGAAGACGTACGAGAACCAGCAGGAGAAGGAGAACTTCGGTGTCACATACAAATGGCTTTCCGACGCGAAGGACTATTGGCTCAACACCTACTCCTGGCGCGCCCAAGAATCACACATCAATTCCTTTCCTAATTACAAGATGACTATTGGTGAGATCGACGTTCACTTCGTAGGCTTGTTTTCGCGGAAGAAAGACGCAATTCCGATACTGTTCATGCACGGATGGCCCGGCAGCTTTATCGAGTTCATCCCGATGCTGGAGCAGTTACAGAAGAGGTATAAGGGGAGGGAAAGCCCGTACCACATCGTTGTTCCGAGTTTGCCCGGGTATACGCTTTCGTCTGGTGGGCCATTGGAGAGGGACTGGACGCTGAAAGATTCCGCCGAGGTTATGGAGAAATTGATGCGGAATCTCGGATTTGACAAGTATATTGTTCAGGGCGGGGATGTGGGGAGTATCTTGTGTAGGCTCATGGCGTCGTCGTATGAGAGTGTTGTTGGTGTGCACTGTACGTTGATTCATAGGAGCAGAGGGAAAGGGGCTGAGACGCTAACGAGCGTGCGCAGTGAATATGTACACCACACAAACAGAGCCACAGCGCGAAAAGCTGAGCGACATCGAGACAAAGGCTTTCGATAGAGCGCTCGAATGGCGGAACATTGGTACCGCGTACGCGCAAGAGCATGGTGCGTGATGCCCTCACACCTCTCTTAATCATGCTGATTTCCCACCTTCTCCAGGCACCCGGCCCAGCACCATCGGTCACGTCCTGTCCTCCAATCCTCTCGCCCTGCTAGCCTGGATCGGGGAAAAATTCCTCGAATGGACAGACGAGACCCCACCTCTCGACATTATCCTCACAAACGTGTCTTTGTACTACTTCACCGGCTCATTCCCGCGTAGCATCTACCCTTACCGAGCTCTCTTCCGTGGGACTCGCGAACCCTTGCCACCATTGACAAAACCTACCGGGTACTCGTTCTTCCCCATGGAACTGTTCCCAGGCATAAGGCATATAATTGAAAACGAGACAAACCTAGTAAGTTACGGTGTGCACGAGCGTGGTGGCCATTTTGCGGCGTTGGAGAAGCCTGAGGATCTGTGGGCGGACGTGGAAGATTTGGTTAGCAAGGTAACAGAAGGAGGGAGTAAGCTGTAAGGCGACAACAGTGAAGAAGTTTACGAAGTAGTAGAGTCGTTGCTTATATGTCAAACATTTGCCTTCCCTGGCCTTAGAATCGTGCGTAAGCAACCCTCAGGATGCAAGCGTCGAGCTCCATTCCTATAAAGTACGCCTCGGAACGCTTGCGCCGGTCCCGGAACGCCGCCTAATGCATACATATACCGTCATAACCTACTCATCAGCCTCGTTATCCCAGATCTCTACCTCCTTGTTCTCCAATTCCTTCATCTTGTCCTCCGGGAAGATAGTATCGTCAGGCAACCCCGTCTTCCCATAATTCACCACCGGCCCAACTGTGGCACTCCACTGACCCCTCCTCTCCATTAGTGTACGAATGGGCTCGCCTACACCAGGTCTTGTGACCCCAGCATTAGGCACAGGATGCGAACCACCCCCCGCACCACCAGGCCGCTTTGTCTGCTTTTTGCCCTTTCCGATGTTTCGGTTGCGCTTCAGGTACGCTTGGTTCAGCTGGCTGTCAAGATCATCCGCGATATCGTTGTATTCTTGCTGCGCTACACGTATGCCCGTGAGCTCGAGTAAACGCTGTTTTCGTGCGCCATTTACGATAGACTGTTTGCGAAGTTCGTCCTGGAGCACACGTAGGCGTGCGGCGATCTCATCATCGAAGTGTGAGTCGTAATCGAAGGCTGTCATGTCGGTGTCAGTGTCGGCGTCGGTAATAATACCGTTGTGCCTGAGTTCCAGAAGGAGGCGTTCGTTGAGTGACGCGTAATCTGTCCGCGCGCCGACGGGCGGCCCCTTCCAGCCTTGTTGTACAAGTTCCGATAATTGTGTCGCGGCTGGAACGGAGTTGTCGTTGTTATTTTCGGTAGGTGCTCCAGCGCCCTCATCCATTTCCATAGCGTCGCCATTGACACCGTTAGTGTCGTTGGGATTGCTTGAGGTACCTCGACCCTCTGGTCGCAGTGTAGCAAGTAGCCGCGACAGCAAGGGACCGGTTGAGATATCCTCTGTAATCAAGAAATCGTCCGTCATGTTTTCATATGAGCCTCGTGCCTCGTTCGGAGGCAGGCGGTCGTTGTTGTCTGCATATAACTGCCCGTCTTCCTCCGCCCAAATGTCCTTGTAGTGTCTCGCACCCCTCCTAGGAAGCACGAAAGGACTCAGGCGATCGCCTCGCTCTTTCAGGAAAGCCATGTCTTCTTCTGTCAAGCGACGTATATACGGCTCAACGTAATTCGCAAAGACACTAGCGTTGACTTGCGTCGCGGGCTTTGCATTAGAGAAGTCCTTATCTGGCGGTATACCCGCTGTCTGGTCCCGCAGATCGCTTTCTGGGTAATCAGCGACGCTGAATATCTCTCTTCGCTCCTCCACGGTCATGCCAGGGGTAACTTCTCGTATGTGATATATAGTCGGGTCGTCAAACTTAGACGGATCTGGACCAAAAGTCTGGAATTGTGGTATTGCAGGAGCTGGGGGCGGTTGGTGTGATGCATCGGTATCGGTGGGCGAAGGCGCATCGGCTGCGCCAGTGCCAGCAGCTGAGGGTGCTGCTTGAGAAGTGGGCGAGGACAATGTAGAAGAATTATCTGCTGGTTTTGTTAGAGGCTTGAACTTGATACGTATGTTCTTCCCATTGGAAGACATGGTGATGCTGGGACTATTGGTTAAGGTTGATTGTTAAGTAGAGCGTGTGCACCGTAGAGAAAATGGGGTGTTATGTCAAGAACATCATGAGGTATACCGTAGCTTACCTTTGTGAAGATCAACCCCGTCCTGCCGCGCAACGCCATGGGCACCTACTGCAAGCGGCCGCTCGTCTTCAGCAGCTGCCTTCTTGATCTTTTTCAACTTGTGCTTGCGCTCTTCCGCGTCTTTGTCGGTTGCTCTTTCCTTATCCCGTTCGTGTGAGGATCGGTTCTTCTTGAGCCCTTGGAGTTCCCTAAGCGCACTGTTGGACAAGTCGCATCGCTTTTGTATGTTCCCGAGCACCTTGCTCTCAATGGCCTCACGCATGCTAATCAACAGGGCGCTCGAGGGTACTGGCTGGGCCGACTGTGAATTGCCGCCAGGACGATCTAGGATATCCTCGATGGTGACATCGCATTTTTGGGATAGGGCACTGATATTTGTCCTGAAGTAAGAACTTGATGACGACGGCTCGACTGAATTGCGGACGTTGGGCAGGGGCGTCGTGTTGCGACTCCGCGGTGCACCTAGAGGCTTCGATCCTGGTTTCGCCTTGCCCTTGCTGCTTGTGTTCTTCGACATGCTTGCTGTGCTAGCGCTCCGCGACGTGAGGAATGTAGTGGGGAGGCGTCGTCATATGGCGCCGTGAAGGCCGACAGCGGAGGGTGTATCGAGTACGTGGAAGATTGGCGATGGCAACGGCGATGCAGCGACGAAGCTCCTAGGGATGCGCCGGGGGTGGGAAGCAGCGCTGGCAGGTGGTTGTCGAGGCTACTGTTCGCGAAGGATGGTATTCGTTGCGGGCGCACGATGCGAGTAGGAGTGCCAAGGGCCACCCGCATTCGCAAACATTGGCAGTCGCCGTCCCCAGACACTGGCAGGTGTCACCCGCGTAACGTTTGCCAAGTATATATGTGTCTTATGTCCGTACAGCAGCTGACACGATAGAGCTTAATAGACTTTGTATAACATCTCAACCTACATCTCAAATCTGCCTGAAGTAGCTCGAATAGCACGCAAAAGTGATCGACACGAACCAGCTAGCCGCAAAATAAGCTTTGATAAGCTTTCTGCATGCTCGGCGGCAGCCCCGGCTCGAGCCCGGCCCCTCCAGCCTCCGCATAACCCGCATCCCAGATTTGGCGCCCACTCGCTCATCGCCACTTCTCCTGCGACACCGTCGTTATTTGTACTTGTGTCGCAATGTCTTGAAGGACCGCGCAATCGCCTATCTCGCTATGAGCAGTGATACCCGCGTGCGCAACACTCTCTCTTTAACCATCACTCGACCATCCAATCGCCGCGATGAGTACGTCACCCAAGGCTTTCACACTCACCGTGCGCTCGGGACGGATGCTGACAACTTCGCTCAGGTGCCGAAAGCATCAATATCATTACCATTGACTTCCCCGATCCCGACCGCTCCGAGACTATAGATGATCACTTCGATCCACTTCCCTTACGCTCATCTGAGAAACTCTTACACCTCGTATCAGATCACGAACTAAGTACCCGCCAATTACAGTCGAATGAGTCCTTCTACTTCCCCGTACCGAACATACAAACACTTTCTTCGAAAGGCGTTGAGCGTGGTGACGACCCATATGGCCTCCTGTATATACCTGCCTTACAGACAGACGAATGCAGAGACTCCGAGAAGCAGTATGTGCCGCAGAATGCTACACGCTTGGCCAACCTCCCATTAAATGCCGGATATGCCCTCATCGCCGTTGCTCCGTGGTTCTCTTCCACGTGTATGAAGGAATATTTCGCGACGGCCCGGAATGAGCCGGTTAAGGCGTTCATCGTGTACCAACCGGACCCAAATTCGACCGCAGTACCACCAGAGACGAATGATCAATCATGGGCATTGAATGATGGTGGAAGCTGGCAATACAATAATCAGTTTCCGACCTACGCTATACCTGGAGCAAGCGGTTACCTCATAGCCGGCAAAATGAGCGATTATTCGGGCAACATGTCAACTGTGCCGTATGGGGACTCTCTCAAGCTTGAATTTGAGGAGTCAGACTATGTTCGGTTGTGGGCGAAGGTTACGGCTGATTCTGGCACTCAGCTACCCAGCTTATGGGTCTTTCTGGTTATAGTCCTGGGCCTGCTTATACTGATCATTGGAGCCACCTCTCTTTGCATGCATGTCGTACAAAGAAGGCGACGCAACGCCCTACGACGACGCGTCATCAATGGCGAGGTAGACCTTGAGGCTCTGGGGGTGAAACGCCTTACCGTGCCTGCAGACTACCTGACAAAACTTCCTGTATTCGCTTACCTCGGGGAACCAGAACGCGGTGAAAAGAGTATGGCCCAGCCATCCACCACCGCCGATGCTGACACAACTCTGAACGGGGTTCCGCTAAGTCGACGATTGTCTGCTCCAGAGGCTCCTTCCACAACACGTGCTTCTGCTGTCTTCTCACAGCCTACTTGTCCAATCTGTTTGGACGATTTCGAACCCAATGAGTCACAAGTCAGAGAGTTACCTTGTCGGCATATATTTCATGTCGATTGCATCGACCCTTTTCTACTCAACAACAGCAGTCTTTGCCCGATATGCAAACAGAGTGTGTTGCCACCTGGGTATTGTCCGCCAAAGATCACCAATATCATGGTCAGACGGGAACGGGTGATCAGCCGCAGACGAGCACAAAATGGGCGGGGTCAAACCCATTCGCCGGGTAACATCGTGGCCCGCCTCCCGGAGGCGTACGACTCCCTCCGCGCACGAATAGGTGGTACCTCTGGCGGCCGCAGAATCTTTAGCGCACCAACAAGAACGCAATCACGGCCATTCGATATTGAAATGACCTCGGGAGCGGGAGCGCCTCCAGTCCCTGCTGTGCAGCCTGCCACCACTGCAACCGTACTTCCAGAAATCGTCGCTGCGCCGGAGCCTACACGTCAAAACACTGCGGAAGAGTGTCCTCCGGAAGCTCCGCCTGCACACCCGCAACAAGGCCGAGACTGGGCTCGGCAACGGGCTCTGGCTCTTCTTGGGGACCAGCATACACCGCATGATCCTGAAGAGGAAGAACAGAACCGTTCGCGGTGGAGACGTGGCTTGCATAAGATTTTCCCAGGCTTCAGATGATTTCCTTTGGTCTTTGAGATACCACAGTGTATAATGGGGCGGTAACATCCGAGGATGATGATTTGTCGTTGCTCGTTGCGTCAAGGCGTTTGGGTCAACGATTGATGTCTTGATGCATTTGCAAATGGGTTAGCGGGCGTTTTAATCAGACTTCCAATCATACGTATCAATGGAAATGGTCATTGTGTATATTCCTGTCGCCATGACTCGCGAAACTATTGACTTAATCTTCATGAAAGCTGTCCGAACATGATTGAATCGTCACTGGGTTCGACGACTTGGTGTGGCATACCCGAGATTCAGACCATTGTCCAACTAAGTGGACCCGATTTCCTTCGATTCGGATTGATTGAGGATAGTCTCAACGGTGTGGAGTGCGAGGCAGCCGGAAAAGTCTGGTGGTAACTTGATTGAAAAACACGGAGTTCTTTCACTTCTTGTAGGACCGATGAATCTATGGTAGACTGTAGATCAGGTGTCAAGTTGGCCTGAACCCGCGTCCTCAACGTCTGCCGTAAGCACGCAAACCGAAAACAACCGCAACCACACGCAACGCTTCCCTTACGCCTCTTCGCATGCGGCATCCGGCTCGTCAACACGACCTCGGGGATCCAGACCCCGCCAAGCGCCCCGCAGACCGCGGTAATTCGTACATGTCCCCGTGGACCCCTCAACACCAAACGCTAACATCGTGACATTTGAAACCACCGGAAAAATCATGCAGCTCTGCAGGCCCACATGCGCGCCGCTTTTGGACCTCCTTCGCGAGCGACTGGTCCGTAGCGGCTTCGGCGGATTACCATTCGTGGAAATGCACCCTGCCGTAGGGGTCGTCGGAGGCTAGAAAGGAACTAGCTGTGACGATGGAGGGGTAGCTTCATGTGGGTTGGGCGGGCGGTCGCGGGGCATAAAACCCCGGGGCAGTCTTTTCTGACGCCAGGTGATTGATACAGTTTCTTTTTGACAATTGTCCGCTGTGTGTACCTACCGGTTCATTCCTTTCCTTTGCCATTGACGTGCTACGGTCGCGTCCTGTTTGAAGATATTCCCCGTGCCAGTGAGAAGCAGTATTGCAAAATGGGCACAACCACCGTTACGGAGGTCAAGCCGAGCAAGGCGAACATTGGAGTCTACACAAATCCTGCGCATGAACTCTGGGTTGCGGGGGCGGAGCCGAGCTTGGAAACTGTTCAGGCTGGCGGAGATCTGAAGGAGGGTGAGGTTTTGCTGAACATCAAGAGCACTGGCATTTGCGGCAGTGACATTCATTTCTGGCATGCTGTGAGTCTTCCAATTTTCATTGTGTTCCTAGGTCAATTGGGGGATTTTTTGCGTGCTATTGCAAGCCAGGGCATGTTGCAATGTGGGACCTCCCAGTGAAGCCAGAGCGCAATGACTTCAAAGCGTTTCCATTACTACATTCTCATTTGCAGTAAATTGGCAGTCTTAATACTGATAATTATCCCAGGGCTGCATCGGCCCCATGATCGTAGAAGACACTCACATTCTCGGCCACGAGTCCTCCGCGCAAGTCCTCGCTGTTCACCCCTCAGTAAAGAGCATACAGCCCGGCGACCGCGTTGCCATCGAGCCTAACATCCCTTGCCACGCCTGCGAGCCCTGTCTCACAGGCCGCTATAATGGCTGCGAAAGCGTTCTGTTCCTGTCCACACCACCTGTCCCCGGTCTGTTGCGCCGCTACCTCAAGCACCCAGCCGTCTGGTGCCACAAGCTGCCCGACAACCTCACATGGGAGGACGGGGCGATGCTGGAGCCGCTCAGCGTTGCCCTCGCGGGTATGGACCGCGCAGGCGTGAAGCTGGGTGATCCAGTAGTGGTGTGCGGTGCTGGCCCGATCGGACTTGTCACTGCGCTCTGCTGCAGGGCTGCAGGTGCTGCACCGCTGCTAATTACGGATATCGACCAGGGACGGTTGGACTTTGCGAAGAAGATCATCCCGAACATTCTCACGCACAAGGTCGAGTTCAGCCATACGCCTGATGACTTCCGGGAAAAGGTTGTTGCAACTATGGGTATTGAGCCCGCCGTTGGTAAGCGCATTGACACCCGCTCGGTCGTAGTGCTCAGATACTGACAATCCACAGCAATGGAATGCACTGGTGTGGAGTCCTCCATCAATGGCGCCATCCAAGCAGTCAAATTCGGCGGCAAAGTTTTCGTCATCGGCGTTGGCAAGAATGAGATGAAGATCCCCTTCATGCGCCTGTCCACCCGAGAAGTCGACCTACAGTTCCAGTACCGCTACGCCAACACATGGCCCAAGGCCATCCGGTTAGTGCAGAACGGTCTTATCGATTTGCGACCGCTTGTTACGCATCGCTTCGACCTTGAGCAGGCGGTTGAGGCGTTCAAGACGGCATCAGACCCGAAGACGGGGTGCATCAAGGTGCAGATCCAGAGTTTGGATTGATGGAGAGAGCCAAGGTTCTAGCGCCGTAAGGAATTGCAGAGGGTTTTAGGGCGTCAGGTGTAGAGATTGGTTGGGACATTGGTCGACCGGACATTAACGCGTAACGCGATAGACGTACGTTGGCTCACCTGCATACACATCTTCTGGCATATACAGAGCCTCAGAATGCATTTGTGATATGATGTATAGCCGAACTTTGGCCCTGATGATTGCATTGACAGCCCAAACATCTAGATGGTATCTGCATTGGAGCCAGCTCGCCGACACTTCGGATCAATGTGGTTGTGTCTCGATTTGGGTGAGATGCGCGGCTGCGGCAAGGAATCCGGCTACCTGATCGGAGTTTTGATTCTTCCCTCTGCCGTCGAAGTACAAGTCAACGTAATTGTGTTCACCATCCAGATCAACAGTCTTGGTACCCAAATCTTCGGTGTCCCGATGAATGTAGATTGTATGCATGCCTGCTTTCTTTGCTGCCTCCAAGTCGTAGAGATGAGAAGCTAACATGGTGCAGTCTCCAGGTGAGAGCCGTACTAAATCCATAGCCCTGCGATAAATCGCAGGATCCGGCTTTGTAAGCCCGAGCAGCTCAGATGAGAGCAACGTATGGAAGGGTAAGCCCGAAGACTGCGCAATATCAAGCTGCAACCGCACTGTTCCATTCGCCAGAACTACAAGAAACCATCTGCCATCCTCCCGTAACTGACGCAAAGCTGGGAGAACATCAGGCCAGGGAGTCTGAATGTGCCACTGCTGGACTAGCATGTCTCGCACGCTATCGTCCCATGTATCCTGATCGATACCTTGCTCTTTCAGCATGCGGTCGAGCACACGGCGATGGGTGATATCAATATCCTCGTTGGCTTCACCGCGGTCAAAACGGGCGTGTATTTCTTGGAAAAAGCCCTCTCGCCAGGCGATAGCGAGCTCCCGAAGTTTTGGCTCTGCTGGAGTCAATGAAGAATGCGGTGGACATTTTTGTAGCGCAGGTAGCAACGAAGTAAGCCAGTCGCAACAGGTGCCCATCAGATCAAAGAAAATAACCTTCTGCCTATGCGCAGCCATGTTAGTGGAATTGATGGTAATGTGGTGGGCACGAGGGGATGGAAGTGAGCATGAGGATCTGGTGCGCATGATTTGTCAGACGCGCGAACACCACAACCACGCAAATTTGAACGCAAGTCAATCCCATCGTCAATCTCTACGTGATTGTCATTTTGTCACTGACCTGTTGGCACATTAGACCTCTCAACACCTCATAGGGCGTGTTTGTATATGAGATTCTAAATCGGTCCGCCAATAAGAACGGAGCGGTGACGTAACGAGGCATGCAACCCCTCGGCTTGTGATGCTCTTTGGGCCAATTTTGCCAACGCAAAAGTGATTAGATGGATCTTACTGAATACTTTTAGGCGCTGAATTGACCCAGTGGGCGACGACTCGGACTTCCATTATAACGGCCTCTAGTTCCAATCGCTGCACTGACAGGAACCTATATATCCCATTGTCGACACATTCTGAACTTGTAAGCCTCCAAGTACACGGCTCTCATAGAGAATCATGGAGAATTCTTTATTGTCACGCCGTGGTCACAAAGAGGGTGCTGGCGGAGCAGATGAACACGTACGTACCAGTAGCATAACCTTGACCACCTTCTATTAATCAATTGATCGCTGCAGCTAGTATGGGAAGTCAGTGCGAACCAGTGGGATCCCTCGACAAACATTGATGGCTACGTATCGCTGGGCATCGCCGAAAACTCCCTCTCACACGACGAGCTCGCAGATTTTCTACGAAACAAGCCTCTCGTGGATCCATCTGCAAAAGCCTTCACGTATCAGGACGGTCCAGCGGGATCAAAATTAGCCCGGAACGCCATTGCGTCCTTCTTGAACACTTATTTTCATCCCGTCCAACAAGTCCAAGCCGATCATCTCATGATCACCAACGGCGTCTCCTCTACGATAGAACACTGCGCATGGGCCTTGGGCGACCCAGGCGATGGCATTCTCTTAGGTCGTCCGTATTATCGCGCCTTTTTACCAGACATTCAGTTGCGATTTGGTGTTAATGTGGTTCCGGTCGCATTTGGGGACGTAGATCCATGTAGTCGAGCCTGTGTGGCTGAGTACGAAAAGGCGCTGCTTGAGTCGAAGGCTGAGGGAGTAAGAATACGTGCGCTCCTGCTCTGTCACCCGCACAATCCGCTGGGTCGGTGCTATTCGAAAACCACAATCATCGAACTGATGCGACTGTGTCAAAAGTATCAGATACATCTAATTAGTGACGAGATCTACGCGCTTTCAGTGTGGGAGAACACGGTCGATAAGCTAGACACGCCGCCTACCCCTTTCGAATCAGCGCTCTCAATTGATGGCAAAGATATTATCGACCCAGCACTGGTACATGTTGTTTGGGGCTTTTCTAAAGACTTCGGAGCCAACGGGGTTAGGGTCGGTGTCATTGTCTCGCAAAATAACAAGCCATTCCTTACAGCTTGCCGGACTGTCTGCATATACTCATCACCTTCCTCGTTGGCCGAAAACGCAGCTATTGCAATCCTATCCGATTCCAAGTTTTTGACCTCTTATATCAAGACCAATCAGAAGCGCATGTCCGCCGCATACACTCATGCTGTCAACCTGCTCCGAAAGCACGACATTGAGCACACGCCGGGGGTGAACGCAGCGTTCTTCCTATGGATCAATCTCGGAAAGAAGTACTTGCAAACCTTGGGCGAAGCAGCTCGCGGCAAGTCAATGGGGACGATTACGAACGAGATTTTCCAGCGGCTCATGAAGAAGAAGGTATTTCTTGTGTTGGGTGATGCAGCTGGCGCTGAACAGCCGGGTTGGTTCAGGATGGTGTTTACGCAACCTTCGGGATCTGTAGAGGAAGGCGTTCGCAGGATATCAGAGGCCTTGAAAAACGAATGGTAGAGACAAGAGCGGCCGTACGGTCCTCGTCGAAGAGTGTGCTCCTGAGGACAACAACCAGGCATCGAAAATCCCTGGGTGGGTCATGTAACGACGGACATAGTCTACGCCGTTCAAGTGTACCGGCGAAGATGGCTGCAATCGATGGAAACCATTACTTTGCTTTCTACGGCGGTAATCTGGCGGATCGTACTTGTAGACCGACTCAGTCAATTGTTTAAGTGTACCAGTGAGGATCACTATAAACAATGGTTTCCTGTTTACCTGCCTTCTGCGGTGAGAGCACGGCGGGATCATCTAGAGATAAGTCCGGTCGCAATCCCTTAAGTGTACCGGCGGGAACCACTGCAATCGATAGTCTTTTGTCGTTTTGCCTTCTGGGGAGGGTGAACGTTAGATTCATGTGGAAACAGACAGGGCACAAGTCATGCAAGCGTACCGACTTGGACCACTGGGTTCGATGTTTTCTTATTGACTTGCCCTCTATAGATATCTAGGTGGGTTTCGTCAAGGACTGACACGACCAAGCTTTCATAAGTGTACCAGTCTAGGTCACTGCAATCGATGGATCCACGTAGACTTGCCTGCTGCGGATGTTTGGAGGCATCGTGAACCCTGGAACGTGTGAAAACCCGACTCGGGACATTCAAGCCGCAAATAACGGCAGGCGCCTGGCGTGTCACACGAACAATGGTAATATCGTGAAGAAGTCTACCATGAGCCGGCACTATCTTCGACACGTCGCAGAGCACCTGCCTGTTGTGGTAGAAGGCGACGCCTCTCCTTGCTTTGACGCCGAATTCTGTTCGCCACGGTCCCTTTTCTGTACAACCACGAAATTCTCCTGCAACTCGCCTGGTCCCCCTGCGCAAGCATCATCAAGCGTACCACCGGCCTCGTTGCAGCGTTCAACGCCTGCAGCGGTGTTGCCTGTTAGGGAACCGCACGAGTAAGAATGCAATCTCCAGCCGTGGCTGAAAACACGAGGTGTACCGTCGAAAATCTACAACAATCGACAGCACTGTTCAATCTTTTCTCCTTTGAGTTAAAATTAGTGACGGAGCACGGCGCGTTAAAAGCGCGACACGTGAACCACAGTTCGCCATGTGAGCCGCGTCATCGCAATCGGCGACTATTGAATTTCGAATTTGGCGCGGACTAAATAGCAAACGTTTTGCCGCAATTCGCTCTCGCATTCGTTGAAAGGGACGCTAGAGTTAGGGCAATGAGCTTGTGGGCAGATGTGGCGGCAACTGACGGCTCGTTAAGAGTCGAGATAGCACTCATCGTTGTCATTGTTCGCTACATCGGCTACAGGAAGCGCACAATGATAAAACGAAGTGTTTGTTAACAAAATGCACAAAAATAGCACTTCAGTAATGTTGTTCTGGGGTACCTAGGTCCACATCTTGATGCCCCTTTGACTGCTAATTTAGCCCTGCACTAAGACCACCAGGGACCGCGAAAGCCGGTTGCACTACACTTATGACGCGAACTGAACACTGGAGGAGCAAGAAAATACTGGCCCCTTTCCTATGAGAAAGCCTGCTTCTATCAATTTCAATCATACAAGACCTGATGAGACTCGCAACAATGCACTAGATTTACAATCAATCACTAACCGACGGTTTTAGATAGTTCGAAACGGTAAGGAGACTTGGGAAAGGGCATGTATCGCATAAATAAAAGGGATACACAACACATGCTAGGTCCCCAGCGGGCCACACAAAATGTGGACTGGCACTCGCGCCAATACGAGAAACGGCTATGCAGTATCAGGTCGCAGGGTTCAACACGTACTATAATGTGAATTAATCTACGCTACAAAGTTTTACACTCACTTCATCCTGACCTCTAGTCCATCAGGCGTCTTCTTTGATCAGATTCGCGATGACAGGAGGTCGCATCAATGCAACGCCACAAGCACACTGACCGAAACTGGTGTAACTGCCCTTGTGACACTTCCATGCCTAGCAAGCAGCTGCTTTTAGAAAGATCGAAAAGCGCCACTTCTCTCAGTTCATGCATTCGTGAATCATGCCGTTCCGAGGCAATGTGAAGCAACACAGTCGCCCAATATTTGGCCTTGCTATACCAAGATTTGCTGAAAAGCCTGTGTGAGCACATGGATCGATGAGATTCGTCGAAGGCGCATGGTGATCATTAGAATAGAAGTCAGCCAGGCTGAGCAATCGTTGAATGCCAGCCTACCATCGTTTGAACCACATCTCTACAACGGCCCGCCAGTTCCGGTATTACGTACAGATATCCTCACTCCACGGTGGCAGACACAACTTTTCAGCATCAAATCCTCTTAAACTTAATCCCTCGTGTTAATAAAGGGGCCAACTATACCTATGCCTAGATAACAAAGAACAGCTGCGGTTATCTACAACTCAGAACTATAGCCAAGGAGTGAACTCCTAAAGAATGTCATCAGAACAAACCAGAACTTCCCAAGAACAGTTAGAAAAGTCACTTGGAGGCACATCCACTACTTTTGAAATCGTACCCTTTGGTAGCTATAGCCACGCGTCAAATGGAACGCGATCCTTTCGCACGATATGTTACTCTGATATACAGACTCGCCGAAACATGCTTCGATCCGCCTTCAGGGGATAGTCTTCGACGACGCGTCCCCACTAAACATGCATAATACCTCGTATTATCAACGTTCGTCAGCACGAAACATCGGTGACCCCACGAACGTCAGCAGCCCTACGCATATTACTACCACGTGGTAGTTTCGATCTTGGCTACAAATCTACATTGAGTCTAGCCAACACCAACAGGAAGTTATGTCTGACAAAGGTTGCTTGATTGTCATCAAACTGTGCAGGCCTAGGCAAAATTTCCTACCGTATTCTGCGCGCTGAGCCATACGTAAGCCGGGCGACGTCGTAGAGATTGACGGTGACAGCTTCTCATGCATCGTCTAATGTTGTTGGCGCCTGTGCGAGCGTATTGTTTACTAGCTTATGCATTTTATGTGTAGGTGCGTTTAGGAATTTACGCCCGAGGAAAATAGGCAAACCAGCAAGGAGTCCGTGAGCAGTGCCGTAAGCTGACCTATAGAGGCCTCTGACTTAATAGTCGTTTGGAGTTTTCCCTTACGAAGTTCACGGACGTAACCTTCAACTTTATCCAGTGCCACCACCAGTAATGCAATCCGTCTGTTCGAGGATCAAGTCTTTGCACCACTCATAGTTGTCTTCACGATCATGCGATATGCACACTCGTCACAGTTCATCAAGGCTGTGCCTTTGAGGCTCACTTGATGATGAAATTCTAGGCCGCGATTGGCCTACCCGGGCTGGGTGGCTTCGTTTGCAACAGGATTTTATCCAGCATGAGGATTCTACCAGACTGACGTGACGACGCTCACTTTCATGAACAGAAACTTCCAAGAACAGCCTCGCACGAGAAGTGTATAAATACCGCTACATTTTCTGCTAGATTAATCACCAACCAGCTCGTTCACTTTCAGATCCCACACACAAACACAATTCTCAATTTCAAGTCTTGCAATAAGGAAATCAATCATCTTCTCATCATCAAGATGCAATTCACTGTTGCTGCCTCCTTCCTTCTCGCTGCCCTTGCGGCTGCCAGTCCAGCGTCTCCGGTTCAGGAGCGTCAGGCTGCGTCAGTCACCGCTACTTTCTACAGGAGCTCTGGCTGCAACATTCCAGCTGATATCATCACTCCGCCTTCCCCACTCACCTTGGTCCAAGATACGGCTCCTTGCCATGATCTCAACGTGGGCCAAACTGTTGGCTGCACCGAGCTCACCGCGAGCTCGCTAACCCGCCAAAGTAAGTTAAATATTGGTATAATGCGCCAAATCTGAGTTAACAACCCTTCAGTCCGAGTCTACGACCAGCCTGGGTGCCCTGAGACCGGTAACACCCACTTCTGGACTTTCCCAGAAGGCTCCAACAACAAATTCAACCAGGATGTCAAGTCTTACAGGTTCCTTTGAGAAATGACAGAGCGGGAACAAACGCGTGGAGTAGACTGCGATAGGGACTGTGGTGATCATGGGACGCTATGATCACAGGAATTTCTTTGCCGTTATTGCACACTCTTTAAGCAATAGACTTGAGCTTCAGTAGCAATGAATTTATCCGGATTCAAAATTGTGCGCTGGTCGTATCTCCGTACGTTTTGGATCATGTTGTATATGGGGACTAAGGATTCTACCTCAGGCATACCCTCGTTCGAGGTTTTGTCTTGTTATTCCCCCAACCCCTGTCGCCGTAGCGGGTTTTCATTGGACTTTCCCAAGATATAAGACTCAATCAAGTCATGCTCGATGCCCGGTCCGTTGCGTCTGTCCCCGTACTCCCCGCCGTACGGATACTTGAAGTCGATACTTTCAAGCTTTCTCAGGTCACGCAACATGCCAATCGCATCTGACCAATTTCCCTCTAGCAAATATGGTTTGGTCAACGCCAAGCTCCTGATTCGATCTTTCATCGTGTCGATCAGTGCTCGAAGCTCATTTATCTTCAACGGAGCAGACTGGAGCTCAATGTGGGAAATATCCTTGGTCAGTAGCGGCATTGGCAGGAGATCGAATAGAGATATCTTAGGTATTTCGTAGAAGCACGGGTAATTCCCAAGGCTCAGTTGAAGCTTCTGTAGGCGCAGAGAGCTGAAGAACGCACGTGTAAAAGCACAGAGCCCTGTAAGTTCTTCCTTTGGGCGGTCATTATTCTCCGCCAGCGAGCCCCTTCGGTCCCAGCTGCTTACAGCGAGGCATAGCTCTTTTGCTTGAGCTAAAACGGTCCGAACGGTGTCTAGCTGCTTGCTTGTGAAGCTTACACAGCGCAGGTCTGTCGGAGGTGTAATGCTGATAGAGAATGAAGCTGGCCTAACGGAAGACCTGGCGAGCGCAGCGAACAGATCAGTGACTATCTGGACAGGAGGTTGCGTTTCCATAGCCGTCATGAACGAGCCTTTCCAGCGGCTTTTCGTTAGACAGCTCTCTATCAATCTCTCAATATGGAATCTTTCGACCCAAGATCGACCATTCCTCCTCGGCTGACTGAACATGAGGTCTTCAACCACGATCTCCTCCAGACCAGTCATTTTGTTCAGCGCTTGGAAAACTCTTTCTACGCCTTGGCCGCTTGCTAAAACCGCTTGTTGTTCGCTGTACAGTTCCTTGTAGTCTTCATACGCGGCGATCAGAAGCTTTTGCGCTTCTGTTGCGTCAAATTTGATGTTATCTTCGGTGGCCGCCATAGCCACTGCAGTCCGACGCCACTCTTTATTGACACGATATGCATTCGCAAAAATCTCTTTGTCACCTCTATATTCATTCTTTACGTTCCCTTCCTTGTCGTACCACCGATGGGTCGCCCGAGATAGTAGGTCTAACGTGTAGTTTAATTCGCTTGCGTTGTGCTCTACGAAGCGATGGCAGGAATCTGCAAGCAGTTTGTCGTAGTAAGACACATCTATTCGAACGCATTTAATGCTCTTCGAGAAGACGGAATGATTGCTGAGGGTCTCGAGATCTCGAATTGAGTTGCGGTTGAAGGAGACGTGGGCTTTGGTGACAAGGAAAGGTGCTGCATTAGCGTTGACCCTTTTGGAGACCAGACGGAGGTTTTGAATATCGGATTTACTGTAGCTGGAATAGAGAAAGCAATTGGCGAGTAGCTCATTTGAGAGCGAGAGCAATGCCATCCTAACGAATTTGAGAGATACACAGAGTTGCGTCAAAAAGGTTGAATGCGGCGTGTTACTCCAGGATAGGCAACGTACGAGCCGGTTGTACTCAGGACTTTTGGCTTACTGTAGATTAAACAGATGAGGGAGGATTTCGATGAGATCTTATTGCGGCTGCGGCTGCCTAACAGAGGACGCAGTCTGACTAAGATCCGCCGTAGCGCGAATCGTGGCTGTGCAAAACCCAACAACCACCTTTCGACGTGAATCTCGAGAGGAAACGATGCTCGCATACTGGCTCCGCCAGATTCTGCCTGCTCTATATCTTTGCGCGCGGCTGCCATCGGATATATGGATGACTTTCCGTTGCCGATACCAGAGAATCCACATCCTGCGTGTTGACCAGACCAGGGTCCGCCTGATCAATATCTGTAATTCCGCACAAGCGCATCGATGTTTCAAGCTCATCTTTCAGTACTAACCCCGAGTCAGCTCCGGACTACGACCAGGTATCATGATTTACTTACTCTGAGTAAGGTGCTCAACGCCCTCTTCTCCATAAGTCAGTGAGTATAGGTAAGGTCGCCCGACGCCAACTGCTGTCGCACCGAGGGAAATGGCTTTCAAGATGTCTGATCCGCGTTCGAAGCCTCCATC
The DNA here is from genome assembly GCA_022419385.1 of Paraconiothyrium sp. Pb-2020. Classification (NCBI taxonomy): domain Eukaryota; kingdom Fungi; phylum Ascomycota; class Dothideomycetes; order Pleosporales; family Didymosphaeriaceae; genus Paraconiothyrium; species Paraconiothyrium sp. Pb-2020. The sequence continues at coordinate 3,601,564 of JAJUBI010000003.1, read as the reverse complement.
AATGTATACTTCGAGCTTATCGAAGATCTCTGGGCACATGCGATGTAACTCTAACAGGACGAGTATACTCGGTTGAGCGCTATGATATTTATCAGTACCCTCTCTGCGCACGTGCAGTCAAGTGCTTACCCGTCTAGGGAGCGTCCTCCATGGTTGCTCAGCATCACGCCGTCGCATCCCCAATCCGCTGCCATTCTTGAGTCCATGGCACTTTGTACCCCCTTCAACACGACCGGCAGTCCGGATACCCTTTTGATCCACTGCACATCTTCCCATATCAAGCTCTTTTCCACATATTGGGCCATCAATCTACCCATACCACCCCCTTTCTTATCGTTACTAGCTACGGCGCCGGAAATGGCGCTTGCGACGTTTTCTGCGGCGATACGCTCATCTGCTTCTCGTTTGCCTGGTACGGGGGCGTCGACAGTGACGAGTATGCCGCCTCCAGTTCAGTCAGTATGTGTCTTGCATGGATTGATTCTCACGACTCACGTATTCCCAAAGAGGCAGCTTTACGAAGGAGGTCTTCTGTCTTGGGTCGATCAACATTGACGTACAGCTGCAGAAAGAAAGGTTGATCTTTCCGGCCAGCTTTGACAATTGAAGCCAGCGGATATGAAGCATTGCTCGATATGCACTGCACAATATCTTCATTCGCGCAACCCCGAGCCAGGGCTAATTCACCGTCTGGATGGGCCAGTCGAGCCATAGCTGCCGGGGAAACAAAGAACGGTACAGAGGAATCACAACCCAGAATCTTTCGCTTCGTGGACACTGTCTTCACATCTCGCAAGATTCGAGGCCTGAACATCACGCGTCGAGTGACTGCCTTGTTCTGCGTGTGCGTGACTAGATCGGTCGCGGCCGAAGAGTAGAAGGCCCATGCTTTCGGTGTTAACGTGTTGCGCGCAACTTCCTGGAAATCGGCCGCAGAGATGAGTTGGTGGAGATGCGGTTTCTCAAATATCTCAGGAACTTGACGTGGAATATCAATGGCGCGTTCGAGCTGCGGATTCAATTCTGCCGCCTCCGCTTCGTCGATTGTGCTTTTTGGCGGAACGTCGTTGGAAGGGAGAATGTCGCCGACGAACTTATTGGTCGCAAGTGTTTCCTCGAGCATGCCCGGCGCGTGGAATTCATTGTAGACTGAAGTCGCATCCTGACCGGCGTACTTTAAGATTACTAGCTGAGTTAGTATCGTAAAGACTGGCGCTGTATAGATATTGAACATACCTTCTGATCCTCCAGGATGGTCTGACAGAAAATCTGTTACATCCCACACTTTGTCTTCGATTACTACCCAGCAGTCATCGCGACTATTGTGTGCCTTGACTTCCTCAATTGATAAAACTGATTTGGGTTCCATGCTCGCAATGTCGCAAAATCACGGTATCACGAACAATTTGGATGCTACGATCGTGAAAGGTGCAGCCAGAGAGATCCACGAAACCGAAACATGACGCTAGCCGATATGTTGATGTGCTCTCTCGGTATTCTTCCAGGCCCCCGAGTGTGGGCGAATCTCGGTGTTCTTCCAGGCTACGGGGGTGTGGGGAGCGACGGCCGGCCTTCTCGCCGTCGCTGACCCACACCGCAATCCTGCACCTAAGGTGTGAAGTCCGGAGAACCCTGCGCCTCCACAGGTTCGGTGAACTTCCGAGCGTAATCGTGGTGTTGCGGAGTGGCCATGCGAGTCACGAATCTGTAGAGTTTATCCAAGCCTCGCAAGGCACACGTTCTAAAATTCAGATTCACATTATACTCGGCCTGAGGTACATCGTGGCTAGAGGCAATCAAGTTTGTGTTCGAACTGCGAATCGCTTCCTAAAAGATGGGGTGTCAAATATAGGAAGGTGACTGGGAAGCAAACTGACAGCGAACAATTTAAATACTCATTTTGAGGCTTTTTAACCTTTTGAGTTCGAGATTTACCATATAATGCAGATAGCCAACCATCAACTTTTCGAGCTACATTTGTCCACATAGGATAATAGGCCTCCACCGCTACTCCTTTGGAGACCTAGTGCACGTATCTGAACCGCACAATAGCCTCACCACCGTGACCAACCTTGCTTCCCTTGATACCACCTCCGACTCTGCCTTCCTCCAGCTCTTCCCTCTCCATCTTTGCGTTCTGCTTCTTCAAGTAATACTTGATGAAAATCGCTGTACCTGAACAAAGGAGGCACGCCGCGCTCATCATGCCGCCGCCTCCATAGTAACGTGGCTTCTGCGAGTCCGGGAAAGCATAGCTAGTGTAGAAGTGTGCTACACCAGCGGCCATTAAGTTGATAATGGCAAGTGCCGCGGCGCGCTTTGATGCTGGACGAGGCAGAGACGCCGAGAGCCACGAGACGCAGAGGTTGTAGGGTGCATAGGTGCCGGATGTCATAAGAAACATCGAAAAGTAACGACCGCCCAGGGACGGAACGAACATTGCCTGATAGTGATTAGAACCTTCATCTACAATCAGACTTGACGAGACTCACCAAAAGATTCCCAAGTAACCCGAAAATCATAGGAATGGCGATGTGCCAACCACGTTCTTTCTTGTGCGCCGCGTGGAAAGAGACACAAAGAGAAACGATGAACGCGAATAGGTATGGGGGTGCAGTGAGAAGCAACGTGACGGTCGTATCGTAGCCGAGGGTGCCAACGATGGACGGGAAGAAGTTATTGAAAGACTGGGCGGTGATTAACATCATTTGCAAAACGATGAACATGTATAGCTTCGGATCGAGCAGTGCCTGCTTGAGGCCCCACCAGATGGACTCGGGATCCTCGTCGCGAATACCAGCGTTTTCCTTGCGAAGGCGGTATTCAGCAAAGAGTTGGTGCTCACGTTTGAGGATCGGACTGGTCTTTTGGAGAGGGAAATCTGGAAGGATAGGTACACAAAGAAGTGCGATGACGATGGTTATGCTGCCTTCAATGATGAAAAGCCATTCCTGCAGTATGTCAGTTTACGATGGCGACGCTAAGTTGAATGTCACTGACCCAGGCAGGCCGTCCGGCCTTACCTTCCATACGCGACACTATTCCAGCAGCTATGAGTCCCCCAAAGGCGCTTGCAAGCATATTGCTACCGTACAAGATGGCAATTCTTGGAGGAAGCTCCGCGCGGCTATACCAGCAGCTCATCAGGTAGAACACGCCCGGCAGAAAGGGTGCTTCGACTAGACCTAAGACGAACCTTGAAGCGAAGAGTCCTCCGTAATTCTTGGTGAAGGCCTGACACATAGAGACTACACCCCATGCGGACGTGATGCAGCAGATGTACCATGAAGGACGCACTTTCGTAATGATCATGTTGGACGGGACCTGTGTGATGACATCTGCAAACAGTGAGCGATTGTTTTATGTTGTCGTACGGTTCACTTACAGCCCACATAGAAGATCATCAAACAGGTGTTGTACTGCGAGTTCGTCATATCCAATGTTTTTGTCAATCCCGCGATCTTTGCGTTGGCGATGTTGTTGCGATCCAAGATGTTGAGCAAGAACAGCAGTGCTACGACAGGCATGAGAGTACAGTCAAGTCTTCGCACGAGGCTGCGCTCGAGCTTGATCCGCTCATCTTCGTCAAGATGTTGCAACTCTTCGGGCAGCGGCAGATCGTCCAACTGCGCGATAATCTTCTCTGTTGTTTCTAGTGAAGCCTTTGGCTTGTTGGCAATGACGTCCTCCATGTCGCGTTTGGGTGACAGCGTGGTCCAAAACGACGGTACGATGGATGGGTGAATGAGAGAAGGCGTCCTCCGGAGAGCTGTTGGATATGGTAGAAGTAGTCAGTCTATAAAAAGGTGTTTTATAAGACTGCTGGTCCATCTGAAGCAACACGATTCCCGTGCATAAAAGAGTGGGTCGGGTCCTCCATTCCCCAGAGAACTTGGTGCGGGGACGCACGGCGAGAACTGCGAGGGTTTGTGGGGACACTAATTGGATCAGGCGACAACCTTGATAAACACGGAAAACGACATGCATGAATGCGCATGACTCAACGGAATCGCACTAGGCCACTATGTGAGCTATACAAGGTTCCCCTCAGCAAGCATGCATCTATTCAAGTATGCGATATCCAGATTCGAAATGTGCAAACAGTGATCGTGCATTACTGAACGGTGGAATTGTACCTTCTTATGCCGAATGAAGCCTACATGCTGTGAATGCATCCATCTATTTATTCCGTAGCTCCAGCTTCTTCAGTGATTTGCGCAAAGTAGCGAAGGAAATTACTCTTTCTGCGATACAAGAAAAGCAGGCTTGTTCACGGGTGTCACAGGCTCATCACCCGTGAATTGTCCATCGAAGCCAACAACTCTGAGAATGTTCTTCATCGCGCCCAATTCGAAGTTGATGCGTGTATTCAACGCTCCTCCAGCAATGTGGGTAGTCAGAGTAACTTGAGGCATGGCCGCGAGCCCTTTGGACACTTGCGGTTCATGATAGTGAACGTCGAGCCCTGCGGCGCTTATGTGGCCGCTGTGCAATGCTGATACGAGGGCGTCTTCGTTTAGGACCTGTCCCCGGGCAGTGTTGATGATGCGAGAGCCTTTCTTCATCGTGGCTAGCTGCTTTTCACCTATCAGGTCTTTGGTCTGGACACGCGTGAATTAGTGACAGAAGTCTGGAAGGAAGGATAATCCGATGCTGCAGAGGCGGAGTAGTGAGTCTTATAATACATACATGCTTGTTTAGAGGTGTATGTAACGAGACGCAATCGGCGATGGTGAGCAGATCATCTAGGCTCTCGTGGTAGGTTGCGCCCAACTCATTTTCGACCTCTGAGCTTGCCCGCACAACATCGAAGTAGTGAATCTCCATCCCTAGAGCTGTCCTTGCTTTGTACGCAAGCTTCTTGCTGATATTACCCAACCCCACGATACCCAATACGTGGTCTCTAGGGTTCGCACTAATTGTTGCAATCAATCTGTGTGTTTTCTCGAATTCTTCGATATCGCAAGCCCTTGCGGCCAGTTGCGCGCGTGTGAAATTTCTAAATACCGACAAGATCATGTAGAGGCCAGTATCGGACACGGCCTCGTCAGATGCGCCCGCACCGTTGGTATACCAGATGTTGTGCTCTGCAAGCAAGTCCACATCTGCCCAGTTGAAGCCTGCGCCTGCTGAAGCGAAGATACGACATGAAGATGGAAGAAGCGGGATCAAGTCTGAATCCCACTGGCCCATTTCCCCGCCTGTTTGGAAGTGTGGACGGAAGATGGCTACAAACTCGCCATACCTGTAGTTTGATGAGCTGTTTGAATGGGTTCCACGCCTGTTCCTGCATACTTCTTGGTTTTCAACGCCTCAATGAAGGAGGTCCGATCTAAATCCTCGTTGCGCACCACATTAAAGCGCTGTAAGAACTCGGTCTCGTAGAATTTATGGTTATACTTGATAGGCTCGCCAATGTGAAGGACAGTAGGCTTCGACATGTCTGTGATGGTGGGGTTTCAGTCGAAGGTACAAGCTAGCATGCTTAAGAAGGAGGTTCTCCACGCCATTGGGCGTCTCAGTGGGCTCCACAGCAGCCCACGTAGCGGCAAGAATGCCGGGACATCGCCGCAGGAGCGCGCGATCTATGTTCGCGGGCGGCCGCAGTACTCCGCAGCGGTCGATGAATCGCTGCCAAGTACGAGCAATGAGATGGGAAGTCGTTAAAGTGCTCGGTGCTCGTGGTACACGCACAGCCACTCGACTCGAACCTGATTACTAATCGCGAATCTTTACTGGACAGTGATTTTCATCGAACATCATCCACGTTCGCAGCCCCAGAACGCATTATTTCATGAAAGCGCGTCGGATTCATTTCTGCATTGCACATGTGCCTCTCATTTACCCCAAGACCTCCCAAAGGAGTGAGATTTTGCATACATCACAGAAGGCAGCCATTCACTGCTAGACTGAGCTACTCATCTATCCAGCCAACCTTAAACCTGCAGAACTTGATCCGTTGTCTCCAGAACGTGAATGCGACGTTGGCGAGATCCCCAGCCTCGTCTCTATCCACCCATACGCTAGGATACGACAACTCCCTATTCTCTCTCGTGCGACTATTGTTCGTCATGCAGAAACCGTCGCCTTCTTGTAGCAGCTTCGATTTCCAGCTCTTACCACCATCACTACTTACACCAACCGTGAGCTGCTTCCGTGGAACACCCCATATGGCCTCTCGGGTTTGCTTGGGCTGATTTTGGCGTTTGTCGTCCTCTGGTGTTATATCATCATACAACCCTTCTCGCTTGGCTTGGCCTTGCTCGAAGCTAGAATCATTATACACAACCATCCATCGGCCATCCGAGAGCACATCGAAGCAAATACCTGAATTCGGGTTCGGAAGGGCTGTGGGCATGCATTCGCTCCAGTCTAAACAATTCTTGGATGTGGACATGTACACATTGTCGGCCCATCTCGATCGAAACAAAGCGGCATATCCATCCTTGATTGCTCGGATGTTCATGTGCACACAACCGGTACTATTGCGAACTTCCTTCTCCTGCCACGTCTTTCCTTGATCTCGGGAATATTTGATGACCGAGACGTCATCGTTACCAATCCATCGATATCCGGGAGGTGTGCGACAGTACCACGCTGGAAGAACCCATGTACCGTCTTTGAGTACGACAATGGGTTGACGTATGAAGAGTCCTTCATCGTCGAACAGGTTCTGTGTCTGCGACCAACTCTGGCCTTCGTCATTCGAGGTGCGGTAGCGAACCACCGCCTTGTCCTGGTTACCGGCAGGCTGCGCTGTAAACAGCACCCAAAGCTCCCTGGTTTCTGGATTCAAGAACAGGACCGGGTTTTGTTCGCTCCGATCACTATCTTCTGATATCTTCTGCGGATTTGTCCATATCCCTGCTCCTTTGCGAAGGCGCGAGAAGTGAATCTACCAGTATCAACGCGGGTAAGTTTAAGCACTCGAATGCTACTGAACATCTTGATAGATAGAACTTCGAGGGACAACTTACGCAGATATCAGACAGCCCTTCCTGCGACCCACCGAACCATGCGCATAGTAGATCACCGCTGGGCAATCGGAGCAGGTTTGATGCATGCACCTGCGGGGTCGAAGCTGGAATGTAGTTGATATCCATACCAGCCGATTGAGACGAAGGAACGAGTTCTGCCTTGAATTTAGTCATTTTGAAAAACGCAGGGACTATTCTTGCTGTCGTTAACAGTGGAATGACAGTACTATGTAAACACGCCTCGAGACGGCGCACACGTCGCTAAGATGGGCACGTGCCTTCGCCTTTCCTTCCTCGCCTGCTCTCACATGGCATTGGACTGTCGGCGAACAGCGCCGATCCTTCGCACTTCTCCCCGCGACCCCAGAAAACGGCCAAAGTGCGGGGGAAATCCAGGCTCAACAAGCCTGGCACAGCATTTCCGGGGAAACTCTGGAGTAGACCCCAGGGATGATTGGCCTTTCATGCTCGCCTGATGGTGAATGGCTTTAGATGCCTTAGCACTATATGAAGGAGCCTTTGATACCCACAATCGCTACGACTGAGCATACCACTCGGTTACACTTTGACGGACTTTTCCCCTTCTCTCGTCAAGCCCTCAGTCTAGATCCTTTACCGAAGCTATGGGTGGCGGAACTTCCCTATGGGCCTCGCCTGAATGGAAGAAAGATCCCAAGTCTATTTACAATGCACGCCTGGTCTATCTGGCTGTTACTATCGCATTCGCAGGTTGCGCTTATGGGTTTGATCAAGGCAACATTGGGGGTGTGATGACTCTTTCAACATTCAAACATGCTTTTGGGCTTGATAAACTGAGCGAAGATGCTGCTGATGAGAGAGCTGGTAACATCGCTGCGTTGAGTAAGCTGTACGATTTGTACACCAAAGGACATAAACTAAGCATTGACACAGTGGCTGCTGGAGGGTCTGCGGGTGCCCTCATCTCTGCTCCATTTGCCGATTTCTTGGGCCGCAAATATTCAATGATGGTGTACGGCTGGATCTACCTCCTGGGATGCGCCTTCCAAGAAGTCCCAAACCTACCGCTCTTCTACGCAGGTCGCTTCCTTGCCGGTGTCGCTATCGGTTCAATGTCTGCTGGTGCGCCTCAATTCCTAGCTGAGAATTCGCCCAAGGCGATCCGTGGCTCCATGACCTGCTTATACAATCTCATGATCATCACTGCGTTATCGCTAGCTTTCTGGATAAATTACGGCGTCTCGAAGTGGAACAATGTCAAAGTCACGGACTACACGCAGTGGCAACTGTCGCTCGGCATACAGCTCATACCGGGGTTCTTTATGGTCTGCATGCTTTGGTGGGTGCTGGAAACGCCACGAGCACTCATTGCAAGGGGAAAACGAGAGGACGGACTCAAGAACCTAATGAGGCTGCGCAAGTTGCCTGAGGACCACCCATATCTTCAACAAGAGTTCATGGAAGTGTGTGCACAGGTCGATCAAGAACAAGAAGTCGCCGCTGGCCGCAACTATATGCTGGTCGTTAAGGACATCGCTTTCGTTCCGTCTAATCGTCGTCGCTTCTTCTTGGCCGTCATGCTCTTCTTGTTCCACAAGTTTACCGGAACCGACAGTCTCAACTACTTTGCGCCCGAAATCTTCACCATGATCGGCGTGAAAGGTGGATCTCAGGCTCTTCTCACAACCGGCGTCTATGGCCTAGTCAAGCTTGTCACGACAGTGATCTATGTTGCTTTCATTGTTGATCGCGTCGGACGTCGCCTTCCGCTCATGATCGGTGCGTCTATGCAGGCCACCGCTATGCTCTACATCGCACTGTACGTCCGCTTTGCCAATCCTGATAACGGAGGCGGCACTGAGGCAGGGGGCATCATTGGCATTGTTTGGATCTACATTTACGCCTTCGGGTGGTAAGTTAACTCATCTTTAAAGCGATTAACTCTTATCTGACTCTATTCAGGTCTTTCGGTCACAGTGTAGCTTGCTATGTCGTCGCCGCTGAGATTTTCCCTTCCCGTATTCGCTCGGTTTGCATGGGATTCTGCTTTTTTGTCAACTGGATAGTTGACTTCGGAATTACCAAAGCGACGCCATCGATGATGACGCACCTCGGCTGGGGCACGTTCCTGCTATATGCAGTTTTGACGTACATCGGTGTCATCTTCGTCTTCTTCTGCATGCCGGAGATGAAGGGCAGGTCTATTGAGTCCATGGACGATTTGTTCTCGCATTCAATCTGGACAATGTACAAACGCGCGTATCCGAAAGAGGAAGACAAAGTCCGCCATGATGTTGGCGAAATTTTGCAGGATAGCAAGGTCGCTGAGCTTGGAGAGAAACGCGATGGAGACGTACATGTTGAGAGGGTCTGAAGCAGGATAATTGTGGTTATGGGCAAGCTTATACTTCAACGGATAACTGGTGATCTCTGAGATAGACGAATCACTACTTTCTGAAACATCCGAATCACTGCTTAAGATCCTGAAGTTGATTATGTCATCGTTTCTAAGATGCTCTCCTGCTCTCCACCCGTGCGAACACCGCACCCGCGTAGTCAAGCCGACACCTAAGATGTGTTCTCTCCGACCCACAAAACTTGTGCGCAAGCTTACGGCGTTCTCGCCGGTGCTGCTTTAACTCGGCTTGCTATGCGTCTTCAAGGTATATAACTAATTTGATCTCGCGTCCCTGTGAAGGACCCTTGCGAGAAGCACTAGCAACCTCGTCACTAAATCAGTAGAATGGTATATCATCAGAAGACGTTCCGGCTCAACACCGGCGCAGACATCCCTGCAGTTGTAAGCCTTCATACGCATCCTTCGTTCATGCGTCAATTGCTAAGTAGAATAATAGGGTTTTGGTACCTGGCAAGCAGCTCCAGGCGACGCTGGTCGCGCCGTCCAAACTGCCATCAAGGCAGGCTATCGCCATCTTGTAGGTCAATCACGACTTCCACATTGCGACTGAAATTTGATACTAACACACTCTAGGATTGTGCTCCTCTATGTATGTCCTACCAAGCCACTAAACACGTACCCTTTGTACTCATAACTCACTAGACTGGAACGAGCCTGAAATTGGGGAGGCCCTAACCTCCGTCCTCGAGTCCACTCAAACCCCACGCTCCGATGTTTTCATCACCACAAAGCTATGGTCCTCCTCACACCATGATCCTGAGGCCGCTCTCCGAAAATCGCTGAAAGACCTCCAACTTGATTACGTAGACTTATATCTCATGCATTGGCCCGTTTCGCTCCCCTCCAACGCCCTTGATGCGCCCAACTTCGGAACGGAAGATCGGAAAGCTCACGCACAAGATTGGGACTTCGCTAATGCCTGGGCCCTTATGGAAAAGCTGCTCAATACGGGCCTGGCCAAGGCGATTGGCGTAGCGAACTTCTCGACGGTGAATCTGGAGAAGTTGTTGAAGACGGCGAAGGTTGTGCCCGCCGTAAATCAGACGGAATTGCATCCGTTACTTCCGCAGGATAAGCTGAACGAATTCTGTAAGAAACATGGCATACATCAGACCGCTTTCGGGCCGCTCGGCGGTAAAGGGTCGACACTACATTCGCATCCTGCGGTAGTCGAGGTTGCGGAGGCGAAAGGTGTCACGACGGGACAAGTTCTGCTTTCGTGGGGTGTTGCAAGAGGCTGGAGTGTCATTCCGAAGAGCGTTACGGAGGAGAGGATCATGAAGAATTTAGAGATTTTCGAGCTGAGCGGGGAGGAAGTTGGGAGGCTGGATGCTCTGGCGACGAAGGAGGGAAGGAGATTCAACAGGCCGGATTGGGGAACTGTGATATTTCATGATGACGATGAAAGCGTTGCTTAAACGGTGTAGTTCAGCAGGAGTAGCGGTATCGAACATCTTCCGATTGATCTGTCACGTTCGGCTGCAAGTGGTATCGTGGACTTCGGCACCATCAGCCCAGCCCCAGAGTCCAACAGAGATAGGCGACCAATAGTACGAGTACGTGTAACACCAGATGAATTGAGGGGGTAGACTTCTCATCTACCTATGTACTCTTGGGCCAAAGAAGTACCAGGATTTTGAGACCTGGCACTATAATGAGAACAAAAGGTTGGGATGATATATCTGCCAAAGTTGAGCTCTCTGAGCTCTCCTTACATTTCAGTGCAAGATCACTGATTGTCGAAGACAGACCAGTTCAGAGTTCTATAGTAGAGCACGAGAAACAGCGATGTCGCTTTTCTACTTCGATCCATTCACGGCCACCTTGCCAAATAACTTATCCGCAATCGCATTTTCTTCCTCTTCCAACACACACATAACCTCGATCGTCCACTGTTGCATCTTCTCGCTCGCAGGCAAGTACGGTCTCCTCGGATAAAACGTCTTCGCATCGACCAGGCCGATCTGCCTCCCTGCAAAATGCCCTGCTGCGAACTTCGTCAGTGCAAGCGACTTTTTGCACGCCCACTCCGCGTTCGCGACTACATCCTGCAGCTTCTTTGCTTCGTCTTTCTTTCCCGCTGCCCACAAGTCGTATACCCGTGCTGTTGATTTGGGGAAGACATTGCCCATGCCGGTGACGCAGCCCACTGTATCGTTAATTTAGCATCTCGTATTTCTAGAGATGGGTACATCAAGGGAACGTACCTCCGCCGCCTTCCAGAGTGGGAAATAGGAAGTCTGACGAGCCACCATAGACGGAAAACTGTTGTGGAGTGAACCTGGAGGCGAGTCGAATTGCCTTGCCAACGTTCATGCAGGTGAGCTTGACGGCGACGATATTTGGGTGCGAAGCGAGGGAAGAAAGGTCATCAGAGTTGAGGTCGATGCCGGAGGTTACGCCTGGGAACTGTATAGTGCTTTAGCGCGTAGAAAGAGGTAAAGTTTAGCGAGGCATACGTTATAAATTACGACGGGTATCGGCGATGCTGCAACATCCCTATAAAACCCTAGCAAAGCCTCTTCGCTCACAGCTTTCGCCCAGTAGCTCGGCGGAAGCAACAATCCAAAGCTTGCACCCGCCTCGGCGGCATCTTTTGCCAGCTCTATGCTCTCATTTGTGCTCTGTCCGCTGATGCCTGCGACAATTGGGTACCTGGGCACACCCAGATCGGTCACCGCTCTTCTTGCCATGCGGAGAATATCTTTCTTTTCTTCGCGGGCGAGCAACACGGCTTCGCCGTTTGTGCCTTGGTACACGAGCCCATGCTGGCCACCACGGACGAGGAACTGGCAGTGCTTGTACATGGCATCGAGGTCGATCTCTTGGGTTTTGGTCGACTTGTAGAGGGTTATCACGGGGGTGTAGACGCCTGGCGGTAACATGGTCTTCTTGTCTGGTATGGTGGATCTGGTGACAGGCATGGTGAGAGGTGGTGTGCTTTGATTATGTGGGTTGTCAGGTTGACTGGGACAGTGGAGTTGCCTCCAGATCTAGCAGACAAGATATCGTTTTGTAGGAACAGAGGATGTAGGAATGTTCAGTGCGTATAGTAGGAGGGAAAATGTGGTCGCATGAGCTGCTCTATCTTCAAATGCGCCAGCGGGACATTGGTTCCGAATCCTGCACATGCCGCATTCCGAGAGTCGGAAACTTGCCCATGGAGTCTGACGCCGCAAGACGCGCCGCGCAGCTGTCCGGTGTGGGTCATGGGATGATGAGTGGTGAAGCTCAAAGAGGGGTACGGAGGGAAGGCCGTACACGACGTGCATGACAGGGGATCGAGTCATACTTCCCTCTCCAGCTGGACCCGACGAGTCATGCGACGCGTTCCTCCCTACCGCCAGACTGGTTAGCGGCCGGTGTTACATTTGGTCCCTTTCACTGCTGTTGCCCAGTCTGGCTAGACGTGCCTGCCTCATCGAGCATTCTACACAAACTCAGCTGCGAGATCTGCTTGCATCCAGCATTCGGCCCTATATGGCCCGGCATGGCCGAGCGGCTCTAGCAATGCACAGTCCTGTACTGCTTGTTTTGGGTCAAGCGCACCCGCTGGCGATGTGGTATCTGCAGGTGGCCCCGCGATCCCTCCAACCATCACCATGGGGGCAAAAGAGGACACATCGAACTTCTTCACCACGGAGACGGAGAGGAGTCAGTACTGGGAGGACTATCTTACTGCTCGGCCGGACTATACCCAGGATGCCTTTTACGCGCGAGTGCTGGAGTATTACCGCTCACATCAGGACAAATCGCTTACTGAGAAAAACGGTCGCCACGACGTCGGACCGGCCCGGGACAAGTGGCAGCCGCGCTGTCGGGTCACTTCGACTCCATCGTAGCCAGCGACCTGAACGAGAGCCATCTCGCCATCGCCCAAAAGCGCCTTGCGACTTTGCTAGACAGCGCAGCCCTCGCCAAGATCAGCTTTGAGCGCCTTGCTGCCGAAGACATCCATGCAGCCGGCCCAGCCGCGTCTGCAGCCTTCGTCGCGGTTGGAGAGACCATGCCGCTCTTGGACCATGCAAAGGCTTTCGCGTCCTGGGCTACCTTGCTTCGGCCCGGTGGCACGTTAGCTATATGGTTTTACGGGCGTCCGCATTTCACAGCTGCAGAAGGCTATGACGCTTCGGCGTGTCAGCAGATCTATGATAAACTTGCGGACGCCATGTTCACCAAGCATATACAGAAGGAAGCCGGGCCAGCGTACAAAGCGGGCTGGAAGCGGGCGACGGACTGTATGTCTAGTTTCTTGGACAACGTGGACTTAGATCCTGAGCAGTGGAAACATGTGCAGCGGTGGAAATGGAACAGCCAATTGGAAATGTCCTTCTATGGGGCTGAGGCTTGTAACTTTGACATCGAAGTCGTCAGTCGTGTTCGTGGTGAAGAGCAGGTGCACTTGGTGAATGAGCCTGGATTTTGGAGCAAAAACTGGGCTGTGGAGGACTGGAAGCTGTTCTTAAAGATGAATCTACCGGCGTTCAGGCAGGAAGATGTAACCTCGGATATTGAGCATCTTTGGGCAGAGCTGGGGAAGCAAATGGGTGGACCTGACGTTCGGCATGGAGTCACTTGGCCTGTTGTTGTGATTCTGGCAACGAAAGCTTAGAGCCTCCTTCCCATCTATAGCTAATGTGTCCGTTATGTAAGGCAGGGGTTCCACACAGCAGTCAGTTTAATTTTGCTCCGGAGCATGCAAAATGTCCTCCGAAGGCATGAAGTAGAATAGATTCTCCATTCTGTAGCAGATCCTACCAGAGTGGGCCTTAATGAAGCACACTGTCAACAGATCTAAGTACATCATACTCTCCACCTCTCTACGACCTCAGCAAGAGTTTCCTCTCCACCCACATTTCCAGGGAACACAACGTAGGGTAGCCCCGGATGTTTCGAAGTGGGTTCGTCGCACCGCCAAAGAGGCACGCCAGCAGCAGCTTGACCAACGATCATGGCCTTCTTCATGCGCAATCCCTTCGTTGCCATATCCGACGAGGTGATTCCACCCTTGGCGATGACGTACTTTGGAGTTGCATTCAACTTTGTCAAAAAGTCGACTAGAACTGCTGCGACCGTGGACCCAATGTCAAGCGACGAACGCTCGTCTGCCCCTGTGATCAACTTTCTGCTCGTCATGATGAGTACATCTTGTGGCTTGTTGAGTTCGCATTCTGCGGTAGAAAGCGCTGCCTGTAGCTCTTTCTCGCGACTCTCCGGTGATTCTAGGAGCTTATTCACGTCCAGTTCCACGGTCGTCAGTTTGTCGCCTGAGCGTTCGCGGAGAACTTTCAGTTGCGCTGTAGTCTTTGGTACATAAGATCCTGCGATGATGAGACCGCCTTTTGTCCTATCAAGGTCCAATTGTTCAGCAGAAATGGGCGGAATTGGGGAGATGCCGAGTCGCGCAGAGACGAATGCTGCACCGGAGCGAAACAAGAACTTCTTTCCCCGTGCCGAAGCTTTGAGGATGCCTTGCACAATGACGTCCATGTCTTCTTCTGCCGCTGCATTGACAATAAATACGGTGCCTTTGGCCGCTTCTAGCAATCTTGCAGTAACAGCGTCTGCACCACCAGATCTGGTATCGGTGAGACTGAGCCCTTGCACACGCTCCCGTGCAATTGCGCCTTTTGACTTTTCTACAACCCAATCTCGTAGATCACTAGACTTGTACCCAAAGGTCGCATCTTGTGCAAATGGAGTGTGACCGGCTGGGACTAACATATCTCCTTCGGCCACATAGTGTACATTGTCAATAGTGTACCGTCCTCCCTGCAGAAAGAAGGGCGCCAATACCCAGGCATCGGCTTGCCCAAGAACCTCTTCAGCTGCTTCCGGCTCCAGTGGAAAGTGACCTCGGAGCGTGGAGTCACCACGTAGCACGATCTCGAATGGTTTTTCCACCTTCGCTGATGCGACCTTGAGATTGGTGCAAATCTCGATCATGAGCTCTCTGGCAGCGGGTGGATGCAATGCACGCGAATTTGTCAGGATGAAGAAGCCTGATCCCGCTTTAGTATTGGCCAGCTCTTCTGCGAGAACTCCGATACTCCAGGTGGTCAAGACCGGGATGTCGTGGCATGTTTGAGTACCTGTGGGGTCGTCATCGAGCGCCACTAGAACTGGTACATGCGGGTTTGATTGAAGCTGTGCGCGTGTTTGTGAACGCGTTTCTTCCAGAGAAGCTTTGAGAGGCGGCAGTAAGTCGAGCGTTTGCTTGAGCGGCAACGGGCTGGAGGACATTGTGATGGTTAACAAAGGCAGGATACTGTAATGGCCTGGGGCTCAAACCAGGTGGATCATGGTTTTGTATCAAAGGCGGCTAACGAGGGTACTACACGGCAAATCGCCCATCGTCGGACTTCTGGCCGGACCCATCCGCAATTCTCTCATGTAAAAGCACAAATCCAGGCAGTGACTCTACCGGCCCTATAATTCGAAAGATGACGTCATTCGTTTCTATCGATAACAATTGGTACTACATCTGCACCTCTCGCGGTCGATATCCTTCCTCTAAGAATCTGCAATCATCCTCGCAGAGCTCCACCTCGAATACCTCCACAATTTGCTCAACTCTCTGCACACTAGTCAACCCTACAATCGGGCTGCATCCTTTCCGCAACACCCATGCCGTCGCTACGCTTGCCATGCTCACACCCTTCTTCTTGCTCAGCTCCTCCACCCGCCTAACAATGTCCGAATTCGCATCACCAAACCACTTCTTCGTCTTACTGTCTGCTTCACTTCGCGCACTCGTTGCGCCTACAGGCTTGCCCAGGAGCCCGCGAGCGAGCGGTGACCATGGAATGATGCCAATGCCCTCTGCATTGCAAAATGGAATCATCTCGCGCTCCTCCTCGCGATAAAGGAGGTTGTAGAACGGCTGCATCGATGCAAACGGCGTCCAGCCGTTCATCTTTGCAATGTACTGAAGCCGGGCAAATTCCCACGTCGCCATTGAGGAACCGCCCAGGTACCGCACTTTGCCCATGCTCACCACATCATGGAGTGCGCGCATGATCTCCTCGGGTTCTGTCTCGTGGTCCAAACGGTGCAGCTGCAACACGTCGATGTACGATGTTCCCAGCCTCTCGAGAGACGCATCGACGGCGTCGAAGATGTGCTTACGACTGAGGCCCATCTGGTTTACCAGCTCTTGTGAGTAAGGATCCGCGGGACTCGGTCTGCTGTCGTCATCCATGACTGGATTGAACAGCTTGGTCATGATTACCACTTTCGACCGTAAAATATCGTGTTTCTTGAGAAATTTCCCTAGGATGCGCTCGCTTTCGCCGTTGGAGTATGTGTCGGCCGTATCCCACGTGTTGATACCGAGATCCCACGCTCGTTTGATGACTTCCATACTGGCTTCCTCGTTCAGTGTCCACGGCGAGCCTTCCCAGGTTGGTCTTCCGAAGGCCATGCCACCCAGAATTATGCGCGACACCTTAAGTCCAGAGCGCCCAAGTCGAGCATACTGCATTCTCGGATAAGTTTTTGACGCATCATCCGGAGAGACTTCAGCCATGATGAACGTAGGATCCTAGGTCCTTGGTATCTGGATAGCTGAGTTGAGCGTGGGATGGTTATAGTTATCGGCAATCCTAGAGGGCAAAGTTTCAATACCAGCATCACGAACTATCCGAGGATTAGCCATACAAACCAGAGTCGTTCGGTGTCAAAGCCGCAAGTTGCAGCCGAGTCCGGGGTAGTCGTCCCACACGCGGGGCGGGCGAGGACGCTGGCGGCTTTCTCACCGACCCAGCACCCAACGAGATCTTGCGTTCCAAGCGTAGCATTGGACCCACAAGCGCGCTTATAGAAGATACAGATAGCTTTCGCCAACTTGAATAAAACAAAGAGTGAGAATACTGTCTCATTACGACACTCTTCACCTGGAATCGAATTGCACATTGTCACAGACCATGGGCTCCTATCCGAACTCCCACGAACACATCCTCATCACAGGCGCAGGCGGCTTCATAGGCCAAGAGCTCGCCAATGCTCTATTATCATCCAATCCAAGCGTTCATCTCACACTCGCAGACGTGTTCGAACCACCGAGTGCCAATTCATCTCGCACGAAATCAGTCAAAGCCGATCTCACCAGCCCCGCCGCCGTAGACGCCTTACTCTCCGATCAACAATGGAGCGCCTGCTATCTTCTCCATGGCATAATGTCCGGCGGCGCAGAAGCTAATCTCGACCTCGGACTCTCCGTGAACATCGACTCCCACCGCCTGACTCTAGACTTCCTCCGGAAGCACCAGCCCGGCGTGGTCGTCGTCTTCCCTTCTTCACTGGCAGTATATGGCCCACCGGAATCGCCTGACCAGCAGTACGACGAGAAAACCATTCCGATACCGCAGTCTTCGTATGGGGCGGAGAAGCTCATTGTTGAAACGCTGGTGAACGACTACTCCCGCCGCGGACTTATCGATGGGCGGGTGGTGAGACTACCTACCGTCATTGTAAGGCCTGGTGCACCTTCAGCTGCGGCTTCGAGTTTTGCATCGGGAATTGTAAGGGAGCCGCTGAAGGGGCTACAATCGACGTTACCTGTTAGTAAGAACCTCGCTATGTGGGTGTGTTCGCCTAAGACGGTGGTTAGGAATTTGGTTGCTATCAAAGATGTTCCGAAGGAGAGGTTTGCGAAGAACCAGGGGCGCGTAGTCAACTTACCAGGACAGACGGTTACGGTAAGCCAGATCTTAGAGGCATTGGGTGAGGTTGGTGGCGAGAAGGCATTGCAACTGATAGAACATAAACATGATCCGAAGGTAGAGGCGATTGTTGCGAGTTGGCCGGCGAGGTTTGACATCTCGTTAGCAATGGGATTGGGTATGGCGGCGGATATTAGCCTGAAGGATGAGGTGCAGAGTTTCGCTACGAGTCTTAAGTCATAGTCTCAAAGTGTTCTAGTTAGGTGATGTAGATTCATAATAGCATATGACATCTATCCTACCTATCCTATCTGGCCTCTCGTAAGCACAGGACCTTGAACCTCATTACTACCCGCTGAACCACAGATCCCGTTGAACGCCATCCACCAAAACCCCAATACCCCGCTAATCCATAACAATGATGCAGAGGTATCATTTGCAAAAATCAAAAACCATATAAGATGAAGCAAATCTTAGACAGTGAAGTTGCGCTCCACTTTCGACGATGATAAAAGTTTAGGTGAGGTTGACGAAATAGACGGCCTCGTTGGTCGGCGATTCTATCGTCTCGGCCCTCCAATGCCCATCCCCATGCCTGCGCCGGTCATGCGGCCCCCACCAGCATTGAGGCTCTGTCTTACAATCATTTCGGCAGCCTGCGCCGCTGCAAGGCGCTCCTGTATCGTTGTAAGTACATGTAGATCGAAAAGACAAGGGGCGTCACTTACCTTTTGGCGACTCCTGTCACGCAAGTACCTTTCTGCTTCAGGGCGCATTCTCAAAATGCGCAAGATCATATCGTCGCTTGGATCTGCCTGAGCTTCTTTCCTCTTCTCAATCTTGGCCTGGCGCATTGTCCCCAAGTTACGTGAGAGCATGATGGTTTTGTGCTTGCGGGACGGCATGCCGACCAAGCCCGCTGCCCCTCCAAACTGATGGCCCATAGCTGCTGGGGCAGACAACCTGTTCATACGCGCCGCCTGCTCTTGTTGACGGATCTGAGTGGCAGCAGCCATGCCTTCCGATGTCCGGATAAGATCGTCAGTTGACTCGAAGTAGAAGAAGTTGAGGTTTTGCAGCTCGTGATACTTGGGCGACTTGAGCACATCGATGGGAACACCGTCAGAGTTACCATCTTCGTCCGCGGCATGGAAGAAATCGAACAACAATTGCAGCCATTTGAACACAATATCGACTTCTTGTCGCGTTAGTGGCCGCTGCTGGCTCAATTTGTCACTCAGCGGAGGAACCAGGAGAGCCTCGATGGTAGCCAACACTTCCTTCCAAAGTCTGGTCATGACCATAATCATCGCCGTGTCGGTCAACGTCTGCTTCATGAGCGCAAAATTCTCATTAAAGTAGTCGAAGAGCGGCTCGAGTGCTCTAGTCACATCTTGCTGGGTCGGTGCTTGCATGACCGATTGGGGACGATTTCCCGTGCGGAAGAAACTCGTCACAGACGATACGGTCAGGCCACCGCTAAGCATAGCTTTGAGCGCTCTGCGTGACAAGCTGTGGTTTATGAATGCCGAGAGCTTGTCAGTAATTGTTCGTGTCATCTCACGCTCAGTCCTCTTAAGTGTCCTGAACGCCTTTCCAAAATAGAACTGGATGTCATCTCGTTCTCCTTCCATACTAACACGAAGAAGTAGCCGGCCTTGAGTATCCAGATCCAACCAATACTCGCGAGGCATAAAGTCTCTAAAGTGTGAGGGATCCAACTTGAGCGACGTTCGCCCGACGCAGTCGTGGTCACCAAGCGTGTCCCAATCCCAGATTGTCGCGATGATATTGAGTGGTCCGTTGGTGGTAATATCGATTGTCTCGTCCCAGCGCGGATTGAGGTTGGCATAGATGACACGCGTTTTCGCCAGTCGTTTCTGATATTCGTCTCCGAGAACGACGTATGGGTCACTGAGACCGTTGATGTCGCATGCTTTCAGATCTTCGGCTTCGATAATCTTGATGGTAAAGACATAGTTGTTGGAGCGAACGCGCTGTTGTGGTGGCGGAGCATGCCTGTTGATAACCTCCGCGCATGCATCTACGTTGATTTCCTTTTCGAGTTTGTCAAGTTGCAGCATGGCGTATTCAACGTTGTTTAGCTTGATTAATGACTACGCAAAGTTAGTACTGCAGGCATATACGAGTGAGGCCTCACTCACCTCTGGGTAGAAGTTGAAAGGTTCGATCTTTTCCTTCTGATTGTATAGGTCCTTTGCCATGGAGATCCACTTCTCTTGTCGAGTCTGGCGGGCTGCTGCTTCTTGCTCAGGCGTCATGCGATCCATTTCTCTAGCGAACTTCTGCTCTACGAGCTCGCAGTATCTCGCTAAGCCAATTCCTATTGATTTGGAGACTGCTGTCATGAACTTGGCGTATTGGAGATCATCGTCCCAATTCAAGGAAACTATTTGCTCAATACTCTGTTTGAAGGATCGGAATATGTCTACGACAGACACGCTGTGACGTTCGTCATCCATGGGCACTGGATTGGGAGATTCAATCTGGAATTTGTCCGCTTTGAAAGCATTCTCGACCCATCCGATGAGGTTTTCGTCGGTCCGTTCGATCCATCTCCACACAAAGTCTTGCAATAGCCCTTCGATGTAAAAGGCAAATTTGCGATTAGGGAGAGCGTCACCATGAATTCGCCTGATCTCGACAAGCTCCTTATACAGCTCGAAGCCGTCTTCGACGGGAACTTCGTGGCCATTTTCGTGGGCAACATCCAAGATTCGAGACACCAAGTCCCTCGCATCTGCTGCGTATGCCGGGAACATCTGTTCTACAAGACACATCATTGGGCTGACACCCATAATCTCAGGATTCTTCTTGTACCGTTTCTGTATTTTCTCACAGAGCTTCACGACAGCACGACCGAGCTCAATGACATGATAGAACTCCCACTCTTCTTTGGTCTCCGGGATGTGCTTCGCAAGCAGTTCGCGATACTTGTCAGACGCCTTTTCACGGAGCGCTTTCTTCAACTCCTCGGTGTACTGGTCCAAGGCCTCCGGATTATCCGGGAATAAAGGATCTTCGTAGATGTGCGTGGTCAGCACATACATGAGCGGGCCCAATGGTGGCGTTTTTGTCTCGTATACGAGAAGCAGGGTCTCATACAGCTCGCGAAGCAAACAGTCGTGGAGCACCGATAAGGTGTGTTGCTTGAGAGCGTAATCATGTACTGTCCATCTTGAGGTGTCGAATAGCGAGTCTGCGACCTGTATTTGACTGAGACGGTGCGATTTCTTGTCGGTCGGCGGCGGCTCTTTGGCGTAATTGAACGCTGCATCTAAGGTGTCAAGGTCGACTTCTTGATTTTCGTACTTCTCCTTCACCACGTCGAGGAAAAGGACTAGTCGTGAAAACTGTGGAAGTCGCCATCGCAAGGCTATCTCCGTCAGCAGCTCAGTAGACTGCTTAGACAGTAACTTGAAGGAAGGGACATCGCTTGTCGCCTCAGAGGGCTGCAACTGGGCATCTGCTATATCGTACGCGAGAGCCTCTTTCAGGATCGCACGGTAGTATGCTCGTGGGTCTGAGGGTATGAACGTGAAGGGCAGGTCATTGTCTCCGCCGTTATCCTGTAAGCTGAGACCACTCATATCCACAGGTTGGTCGATGACATATGAGGAGCCGTTCTGTGTCGCATTCGAATCACGTCTTGAGGGATCGTGGTAGGCAGTTTCGTGAGAGGCATTTGGCTTGAACTGTGGCACTGACCCACCGAGCGTGCTTTTTGCTAGTTCGGGATTCGACTGTACGATGGCAAGTATCATTTGCGACAGATCTTGAACCTCTTGATGCCTCCACGCTTGGTATGCATCATCCAGGTCAAAGTCATCGCTGTTCAAGGTTTTGTTACTCATCAGACTCAGATGCGCTTGATACGTCTTGAGGTCTTGCAGTGCCGCCTTCTCTGTCCATACAGACTTGTATCGATTGATATCATTCTGTACATCCTGATACGATATGGCGAATATGCGAGAGACTACCAGGACTAGGGGCATGTCCTTCACCTCGTAGCTGCGTGGAACCTCTACTTCTATTGTGGAGCCCCCTTGTCCGCCATTGCGCTGGGCCTCTGAAGCCAAATCTTGGTCATGCATCAAGAGCTTCTTCTCCATGGTTTGCAATCGAGTCATCAACTCTGGCCGGTCTCGCGCCCAGTCGTGATTCCTCAACGTGGAGCTGAGTAGACGGATAAAGAGTGCAACGTGCCGGTCTACCATGAGTTTCCAGCCGTCGTCGCCAGGGGGTTTGCCTTTGGATAATTCTTTCGTCGCGTTGGAGAAGAAAATGAGCAGCAAGTCCTCCACTCTGCGATCTTTCTCCATCGACTTTCGAAACTGCGGCTTCTTGAATTCGTTCAGGAAGACGGCGAATGTGCGCTTCACGGTAGCGTCCTTGTACTCAGGCATGCGCTCTGTTCCCACCAGCACGCCTGTTATCCGCTTGTCCAGCTCGCTCATGAAGTCTTTGGGAAAGCGTGTGCTCTTGGAATCGCGTATCAAGGAGAAGTCCTTCATGAGGTCGTTCACGGATGTCGACGAGCGCTGTACGGGTTTGGGCGCAGCAGGAACATGCTGCACTCGTTTCTGGCGTGGCTGCAGCAGATATGCGAGATATGCTGCGCGAAGAGCGTAGAGATAGGCATCTTGGGCGGAGATGTTGCGCTGCTTCCCTCGCGCTGAACCCGAGCCCCGCCGCGCGACACGTTCACCACGCTGGATGCTGTTGACGCGGCTGTTGGTGCCCTGAACCTGATCCATTGTAGTGGTATGCGGTGCCTTCAGAAGCGGTACGTGTATCGTGGGCGAGTGGTTGGGCGCATGTCAAGCTAGCGAGCTGCTGATTGCTGTCGGGCGTGCGCGGTGCGGCGGGGGTGATCCTTCTCTTTTACGCCGTCCTACACGGCACGAAGGCGTTTTCTTCCTCTGCGTGAGTCGCGTAGACAGCGAGCGTATGTTTCAAGCCAGCGTTGCGGCGGCGGCTGGTCTTGGGCGTGGGACTGGGGCTCTTGGTGGCGGGAGCTTGTCCTGCTGCGTCACAAGTGCTTTCCTGGCAGAGCCCGCCATAGCTTGCAGCATGCACCATCGGCTGACTACAGCTCATGAAACACTTTAATCTTAGAACAGTGCTAGCTAATCTGCACCCTCGCCCTTGGGCGAAGCCACCGACGCGATGAGGCTCGCAAAAAAACCACCGTAAATAAAGTACCGCATCCGTCGCGCTCCCGAGGCGCTGGGGCACTCGTCGGCTTCCCGTCGCCTTTGTCCGCAAGTGCCTGTGCGCCGAGACCTCCACCTCAGCTGCTCTTTCACGCATCTCGGATTGGATCACGCAGTCTAGCCGGTAGCGTCCGTGTACATAATGGCTGAGCGCGCAAACGTCCCGCGCTGCTAACCTCGAATACGATAGTATCGCGGCGACGCGCCGGTCGGACTTTCACATGAAGCCCATCCGGTAGCCCTTTCCTCGACGACCTCCACGCCATCCACCGCAGGCTCCTCACCCCGTCACAGGCAGCCGAGCCGTCTCCCCTCTGCCGACGCTGCCCATCCCATACAGAAGACTCCAGATCATGTTACGTTTCGTCCTAGGACACGCAGAGGCAGATCATCTTTTGCATTCCTGACATACCGATACCACTCCGCAACCCACCGCCGGCACCCGGAGCCACAACAAACATACACGATGACTTCCTCTCAAAGCCCACCTCCAGGCGCCGCCGATCGTCCACGCCTTACCGAAGCACAGAAAAAAGAAAATCACATAAGATCAGAGCAGAAGCGCCGCGAGGCCATCCGGGACGGCTTCGACCGGCTCGCGTCCATTGTACCCGGCATGGAAGGCCAAGGGAGGAGCGAGGCCGTTGTTCTGGAAGCTACCTTGCAACACATGCGGGAGAAGATCAGTGAGCGCCAGAAGCTTATCGAGGCCGGCAAGGCAAAGGGCTTGGACACGGCAGGCTGGGAACTTTCGCGAGAGACCGTCACCGCGTGCGAAAGCCAGCAGAAGCGCAACGAGAGCGAGCAATAGCATGGCGAACAGCAGCGCCTACATTCTGAACTTTCAAAAAAGGGAATCGACGAGCATCCGGAGCAGTTTGGCTACTTTCAGCGCTGAGCTTTCCATGCAGCGCGCGAAGAGCGAATCGGCAGCGGCAACAGCGTAGAGCATCGACGTTGGTTATGGCGGGAATTATGTGCATGTTCCTCAAATCTCATATGTGACAATCACACGGCATCATAGACTCAAGATTCCGAACGCGTTGGCGGCTCTCCCTTCGCGAGGGTTTGCACGGACCAATGACGACGCGACGTCTTATCGATAACTGATAGAAAATCCACCACATTCTTGACAAACCCCGCGGCGCAACGCGTGAACATGTCTTTCAGCTTTGGCTTTTCGGGCGATGACATACAAGTCGATCCAGAAGATGTCTCTCAGGCCTCTCAATCCTCAGCAACAACGGTCCAGGATGCCCCTCCGCCGATCCCTGCGCGAACACACGACTTAGATGAGTTGGTAGGTATGCAACCTCGGCATCACACTTTCGGATGTTTCACGCGCAAACACACCACACAGTGTCGTTGTATTTACGCATACCTAACATTAGTAGCTCTCCTCTCTGCCGGACAAACTATCCTTTTCCCTATCCACAACCACATCCCCGCAAGGCCATACCGCGCGGCTCCCCCGTCGCGAACTCTTCGATGTGCGCCTCCAACTCATGGCCGAAGATGACGGCTCTTCTCCGAACCCCTTGACTGGGCTTGATGTACGTTTTTGATCCTTCTTCCCACACAGTCATCCGACCATTGATCACGTTCATAGGACTCCGACGTCCAAACCAACATCTACGAAGGCGGCTACAAAACCTGGGAATGCAGCCTCGACCTCGCGCGCTACCTCCTGGACCGCGGTCCCCGCAAAGACCTCGACGACCTCGTACGCGTCAACCACGTTGTAGAAATGGGCTGCGGAACAGCCATTCCCTCCCTCTTGCTCTTCCAATATGCGCTGCAGAACGGGCTGGGGATGTACTTCACACTGACGGATTACAATGCCGATGTGTTGCGGCTGGTCACTTTGCCCAACCTTGTGTTGACATGGGCAAGCACTCTCGACGAGGAGAAGAGCAAAGAGGTATTCGGTGAGGCGGGGAATCCACTGACGAGTAGCGGAGGGGAAGAGGATAATGGCGATTTGTACCTGACGCCTGAAGTGCTTGACGCATTCAAAGCACAACTCAGAGTCACGGGACTAACCCTCACCCTCCTCTCCGGATCCTGGCTCCCGACCACAACCCTCACGTCACTGATTCCCTCTTCTCCTGAGCTCAACACGCTCATTCTCGCATCAGAGACCATTTACTCTCCTGCCAGTCTCGTAGCGTTTACGGATGCGATGATCGCGCTGATGCAGCGCGTGAAGAGCGGCAAGGCGCTTGTTGCGGCGAAAAGGCACTACTTTGGGGTTGGTGGGAGTGTGGATGAGTTTCGGGAGGAGTGTGGGAAGAAGGGCTGTGTGGCGTATGAGATGGAGTTTGAGGGTTTGGAGAAGGGAATTCGAAGAGCGATCTGTGAGGTGCAGATGTGTTGATAGGCTGGCAACCGATCAAATGGTGAAAGCAAAGGGTGGTCACGAATAATTTCATATAGGGGTATCTAGGTGTGTGCTACGAATGGGATGAGAATGGGAAACGCCCCCGTGCCATGTCGGTCGTCCGTATCCAATCATGCACCAAGCGGTGATGATATTCAAAAGTTCCATGCCTGCTTTCTTGCCAGGATCATTCCAACCGTCTACGTCTTTCCCATGACCGATAGAGAAGAGATGCCTATCCGTCTAACAGCTCATTGCTTTGTCTTCGCCCCTCCGATTAACAACGGCGCCCTACGCCTTCTCATCCTTCCCCTTCGCATACACTGTCGGCATCTCGCCACGCTCCACTTGTCGCACATCGTCCCCTCCAATACCCTCTCGCATCCCCTTTCGGATGTTATCCCGCTCGATCGCCATGCTCTCACCACGGGCGTCGCGCAACCGCTCAACGCTCCGGCTCACAACATCGATATGCCACTGCAACGGGATATCCGCTCTATATCCAACCAGCTCGGGTGCTGCAACACCATCACGAAGGTTATCAAGCCCAGAGCGGATCTCCTGGAGTTTGAGCAATGTTGCACTCACGTGCTGCACTGCAAGCGAGCGGTACCGCCTAACATCGTGAAGTAGCTGGAGTGACGCAGCATTTGCGGCTTTCGACGAGCGATTTCCACCAAGCATAGACCAGAGCTGGGCGAGGAGTTCCTCGCGGTCACGGGTGAGGTGATGGTCATCGCGGTGAGCAATGTCAGCGATGATATCTAGATGATTGTCCAGGTTGTTGAGGACTTTGATGAGTGACTCGCTAAAGTGGATCAAGCTGGTGATGTCGTCCTTGAGCTTAGTAACGTGCTTGACGTATTGTGCGAAGATCAGTTGGTCGAGTGTTTCCGGCGGACCGTACAACATGGCGGCGGGGTTCATGTAGGATAGTGCGACGGAGAGAGCGCCGCGGTTGGCTTCTCCGGCGGCGATGCCTTCCAAGACTTGAAGTGTCCAGCGGTTGGTGGAGATTACCTGGTCTGTAACGTAGCCGATGCGGGCGTTGTACTTGGCAAGATCATCAGAAGCCTCGCGCGCGGTCTCGATGAAGGTATACAGCTCCACTTCGAGCTCCGCCCTAGATGGCAGGCGTGAAAACTTCACTTGCGTGCGGAGATCACGCATGGCAACCTGGCTTTTCTTCATGTTTGCCGGCAGGGCATAGGAGTCCTTGTTTGCTTCCAGGAGATCCTCGAACGATGTTTGGATGTTGACGAGCTCCTCAAAGTCCGGTTGGCGATCGTTTGGCATTGAGTCGCAGAACGGGAGAACATATCCGGAGAAGGGGAGCGCACAGAACGGGGCGAGGGTCGTCTGAAAGGAGTTTTTGAGATAGATGGAGCCAAATTGGAGCGTCAAGACCACGACGGCGATGAGCCCAGCCACACCGGCAATAGGCTTCAAACCAGCAATAACCATCCTGAAGATGTCGTAAAAGTAACCAAGAACAGGCCGTCCAGCGTAGTCCCAGAAAAGCTCCAAGAAGTGCCACGGGTTCACCGGTTCTTCTTGCTGACGTTCGACTGGGGCAGCATAGCGGTTGCCTGACCGAGGGAAGCGCGACATTTGCTGGCTTTGTACTGAGTTACGCCTAGGAGTCCTGCTCTTGAGTTGAGAGTTGCGGAGAGATGAAGCGCCTGCTGCGCTGTTGAACCCGTTTGCAGATGCGTTGATGGAAGGCATTATAAAGGCGGGCTCAGGTGACTGCTGCGGGGTTGGCTGTTGAAAAGGCCTTGAGCCATTTTTTCCCATTTGAGGTCGTTGCGAGAGTCGGGAGGTTGATAATTTGGTCGGCGTATCTTGGCGATCTTCTGGAGCCCGGGCAGTTCTAGGGTGCGGCATTGGCGTTGCCATGTCGTCTTCTTCGTCGTTTAATACATCGCGCACGTGCTCTTCAAAGTAATCGCTTTGGCTCCCAGCGTCTGACAGAGAGTCGGCAGAGTCAATAGACACGTTGTCGTCCGAGTATTCTGCAGAGCCCCATGAGTCTCCAAGGCTGCCATTATGCCTTCGCGGTCGCACGGTGGCCATTGTGGTTTGCTTCCCCTTTTTCCTCTCTGATTATGCCAATAGGATTCTCAAACTATAACAGGATAAAGTGGGGTATGCTAGGAGGTTTGGCAAAGTCCAAACGTTGGTGTCGTTCGCATGCTGTGAATTCTACAGAACAGGCTGGGAAACAAGGTTGCCACTTCCTGAAGGTGTGACGTGGTGTGGACCAATGAGCACAAGACCGTGAAGAGCAGCTTCAAAGGGCTTAATGTCTAACCTTGAGATCGATAGTGAACAATCGACATTCTTCCTCTCTATGCTATTATACATTTGCGACACGAGGAGACTTGATGTCGCATAGATGGGACGACGTCATCATCACTGGATCGTGCCAAGGCGCTAAGCTCCACGCGTCTCGAAGGTGCAGCAGAGCTCTGAAGCTCGCCAGACTTCTCGATGCCGCGCATAAGGCAGCTTCCAGCCGCGTCATTTCTTCTTGGTCGGAGGCCAATACGTGCGACAATCTCTCGCAGTCATGTAGCAGTTTTCTCCAGGAGCTGCTCATGCTCCGCTCCTGGTCCTTTTCAGAAATCGGTGGTCCGCAGCGCGCAACGAGCTTCGCAAAATGCTCAATTGAATCCCACGACTTCCGATCCGCCTAAGCCCGACAATGAGGCCGGCCATCGGGTGATTGCTCGATTGCATGACCTTTTCCTCACGTCTCCCATGTCCCCGGGTTCGCCGCTCCTTCTCCCGAACGGTGCCTATGTTTTCCAGAAATTACAAGACTTCCTCCGAGCACAATACCCGCAGTTCGGATACAAGGAAGTTATTACGCCGACGATATACAAGAAATCGCTATGGGAGAAGTCGGGTCATTGGGAGAACTATGCGGAGGACATGTTTAGTGTGCAAGGGCGAGGCGCAACAGGACGAACGGAGAATGCGCAGGCTGGCGAGGATGAAGAGTTCGGATTGAAACCCATGAATTGCCCAGGACACTGCCTGCTGTTTTGGGGAGAGGGCGAGCTCAAAAGCTACAGAGACCTCCCCGTACGGTACGCTGACTTTAGTGCATTACATCGCAACGAGATATCAGGGTCTTTGACAGGCTTGACGCGAGTGCGACGATTCCACCAAGACGATGCTCATATATTCTGCCGGCCAGATCAGATCTTGTCCGAGATTCAGCAGACCTTGAGGTTTGTAGGAATGGTGTACGACACGTTCAACCTTGGTCCGTACAAGCTTTTGCTGTCAACTCGTCCAGAAGAACACTATATTGGGACATTAGAAGAGTGGAACAGAGCAGAAGAGCAGTTGACTAGTGCTTTGAACACCAGCGGAAGGGAATGGGCCGTCAATGAGGGGGATGGTGCCTTCTACGGCCCGAAGATTGATATCATTTTAAAAGATGCGACTGGGAAGGAACATCAAACAGCCACTATCCAGCTCGACTTCCAACTTCCCCAACGATTTGATCTACAGTATCAAGCATCCCCCGAGGAGCTAGAGGCAGGACCCATATCAGCTGGGGACAGGAATATTGAGCCATCATGTCGCCGACCCGTCATCGTCCATCGCGCCATCTACGGATCGCTAGAACGCTTTATGGCCCTCCTCATCGAGCACTACAACGGCAGCTTTCCATTTTGGCTTTCGCCCCGCCCTGCCCTCATCATGACCTTGAACCAAACGCCTCAAGTGCTTGAGTACGCCGCTCGCGTCCAGTCCGCGCTCGCAGGTATCGCAGATTCGTCGCATCCGAGCGATGCACGAGAAGGAACCGATATCAAACCGACGCCACAGCAGCTATCTACGATCCACCTCCCCATCGACATCGACTCTAGCGCCCGTGCGTTAGGCAAGAAGTTCCACGAAGCCCGAATCAAAAAGTACAATCATGTCATTGTCATCGGTACAGAGGAAGTGAACTCTCAGACCGTGCGTCTGCAAGTCACGAATCAACCTAATGCTGGCAGCGTGACCAAAATTGTCAGGGAGCTGTTGGGACGACCGCTGACAGAGAACGATGAAAAGAATGGGAATATCAGTGTCGGACTTACGGTAGAAGAAGCGAGAAGATATTTCATGAGGCTGGTCGAGGGCTTTTTGTAGTATCTTGTATGGTAAATCTGTAAATTATGTGTACATTCAGCTCGGTGGGGCAAGGTGAAAGTGTCCCTGCCAGCTCTTCCCCTCCAGTGTCTTATAACTCTTAGTGCGCGCGGCCCCCCAGCTCGAGAAGGTCCAAGAAGCTGCAGGTGAGCTTCTTGCGGATGCTATGAGCCTTACTGGCCTGTGCCATATCAAACGCCTGCCAATAGTGTGTAGGATGGAATTGCCTGTGTCCACGGCGATTGTTGTCTATACTACGGACTATTCAGAACATCTTAGAGGCTACCTCGTAGAAGCATAAACCGAGGTTTTGGTAGTATTAAGTAGCACTCACATTGTTGTTTCAACGGAATTTCCATTGTGTACTATACACACTAGTTTCCTCTACATGTATTCCCAACTGGGTTCTTCACCTTCACTTCGGTTACGTCCTCATGCCGCGCTCTTGCCTTCAGTTCCGTTTGCCTGCGCGGGTCAACAATTCGCCGGCGTGTACACAAGAGCTACTCTCACCTCAATTACTTTCTCTCGACTCCCACCACACCCCTGATCTCCCACAAGATAACACCTGGGAATCATGCCTGCGACCTACACCGCTGCGAGCCCGGAAGGCATCCCTCTTGGTGACTTCCCATGTAGTCATCCGGCATCGAAACCACCTGCGTAAGTATATTGCTGATGTCTCTGTCGCGCTCCTGCACCCTCTCTTGCCTTCTCGCGCGCCTGCAAGCTCCCCCGTCGCAGCGCATTCGTAGCGGGCGATCTATTTCGCTGACATGTTCGCCACCCGACTGCATGTGATGTCTCGCAATGGCCTTGTATACAATGAGGGAACTTATCATGTGCTCAGCCCAACTGGGACCAAACGTCTTCACTAACTGGCTAACGAGGACCCAGGACTGCTTACGACAACATGATGACCATCCAGGTCACTCAGGGAACCCGCAAGAAGAATTTTCGTGTCTACCGTGGTGTTCTTTGCTTTCACTCCGATTTCTTCGATCACGCTCTCAACGGTGCTTTCGGGGAGAGAGGCTTGTATTTCTACGAAGTGATGGATTGCACAATCGAGACATTCCAAATCTTCTATGACTGGATCAACACCGGGGTGCAGGACAAAAAGCTGAACGATCAACAGGCTTTTGATCTGTTCCTTTTTGCGGATTTCTACGCCATCCCTGCTCTCAAGAATAGGGCATTGGAGAGCTACCATTGCTCTTTTCTCGACTCGTGGACATTCAGTTTCAGCCTTATACAGTCTGTGTATCTCCATACCATGGATGGTAGCTCATTGAGGAAGCTTACCGTAGATCAAGTGGTCAAGACCTTGGTCTTCGAGACTGTCAAAGAAGACTTGTCCGGACGGGGTCTGCCAGAAGAGTGTCTGCTGGACATTATTCAAGCATGCGGTCTCAAGAGATTCATCACAAGCCCTCAATTCGGTGGGAATTTACACCGCTATCAACAGGAGGGTTGGATCGCCGCAATGAGAATGAACTTCTGCCACAGGTATCACGATCACGTTGAGGCCGAGCAACGAGCAGCATATATGTAGGTGGGACGAAGAATCTACCCTATGAAACACTTACCAAGTATAACAGTGACAGGGATGCACCACAAGAGAACGCCGCCCTGGGCGGAGAGGATTATGCATTGAATTACGGTGAAGCCTAATAGAACATACGATTTGTCCCTTCAAGATACGTCAAAACATCATAACGCTAATTGAGCGGCAAGGATTAGCGAATCTCTCCAGGTAAGTTCAAAGATACAGAATATCACCGTAACGTGTATTGCCCTTGTTTTGTGAGTGTCAGAGCGCCCATGATAGTCTGGTACTTTGATCTGGCTTTCCCTCTCTGGTTCGTTCTTCATTCCGGAACATATCGAAGTCTGACGATACCGAAGATAATGTATGATTCATTGAGTCATGTCTTCCTCCTTCGAAAATGACGAGGTCAAAGTTTTCCGGACGTGCATATCGCGGTACGACTGCGAGAGCGCTCGGCCGCCATAATATTAGATGGTTTGCGACTTGGTCACCCTAGCTGCATCGTCGATTCCGACGCCGTCGAGTTTATGGCTAGTTGCAGAAAATTAAAATCCCCTGCCACTGCTTTGAACAACCTTGCCTGACCTTCCAGTGTTTGTTCTATGATCTTTGTGTTCCTACTTGTCTACTACTTTCGTATACATGACTCAACACTGTCAGCTTAATCCATTCCTAGTACAGAAAGCGCGACAAAGAACTACAGAATTATCAGATTTCCCATCACACCAGCCTTACTCCATGATGCTTAAGGTGGCTCCTTGTTACTTTGTATCAGAAAATGAAACCGGTTACTCCATATCATGCTCGTTCGAGCCCACCAACCTCCTGCGTACGTCCTGGCCAGTCTTTGTAAAGAATTTCAGCGCTGTCACAGCGTGCTGCCCACGGGCACAACCGGGAAACCTCCGGGCCTCAGCCAGAATTTGGAAGGGCTACCATCACGACGATAGCCGATAGGCGAAGGTGGCACGAAGGCTGCTGGCAGGGGCGCAATGCTAACACTGACTGCTTTGACATCCTGCACACTACCAACGTACCGGTCTTCTACACACACTGCGCACTACCTATCCTACCACTGCCACTACCACCCATCCCCAATCTCACCACAAAAGTTACCTTCCCCGTCCCTCCTCCGTCCCTTGCTCCAATATGCTCCAGATATGCACCCAACTCCGCATCATCATCGATCCCCACATACACCTCCACATCCCTCGTTCCGATCACACCTTCCAGCTGCACAACCTCACTTCCGGGGTGCTCCCGCGCAGCTAACTTTCTCACCTCCTCCACAGTTGGAAATTGCAGCACGCTCAACCAGACGGTTTTGTGTGGGAAGGGCGTAGCGCTGCTGTGGTGGAGGCGGAAGTATATAGGGAGTGGGCAGGGTATTGATGGGGGAAGGAATGTATGCGGCTGCGTCTGGAAGGAGAAATGCGCGTTCGGGGCCTGACTGTGTGTGCCGGGGTATCCAAGCTGTTGAGAAGACTCTTGACAGGAGCGCTGAAGGCAATTAGCGCTCGGGAGAATGGCGTCGCTGGCGGCTAGCAGCAATGAGGGATCGATTTGGAGGTCTGCATCGTGAGCGGGTTTTGAGCCGCTAGTATGGTCCTCGCGAGCTTCGTGCAGGTGCGGGGCGGCGTTGACAGGCTGCTTGATTCCGCTGTCGCCAGCCGCGCTGCTGCGTGTTGTTCTACTTTGAGATGGTGGGCCTTGATGCATGGTCTTGTGTGTATTTCCAGATTGCTCTTTTCCTATTCGCGAACTCTCGGCCCGCAGTCGCTTCATCACATCGCGAGCGAGCACCTCGATGGCGCGGAGACGTTGTGCGCGCTCGCCATCTCCGTCTCCTGCATTTGGCGCGATTGCATCCCTCAAAAGCTCAGACCCATCGATCCAGTGCTGTTTCAATTCGTTCCAGTGCTGATCCCCTATTTCAAATTTATTTGTAAAGTGGTCTGCCTTCAGTATTTTGAGAAACGCATGCTTGACGTCGCGGGTTTGCGAAGGGTTCAGCTTGAGCATGTTCTTCGCTTCTGGAATGCTCATCCGGGTTTCCTTAACTCGCATGCGTTTGGTGACATCCTGACATATGATATCCAACGAAAGTGTCTTATAATCTTTGGGTTTCCATAATGAATTGACCTGCTGCAGCGTTTCCCCCTGTTGTTGGAAGACTGCTATCAGGTGGCCGTTCCCTCGGACGAGGCGTTGAAGCAGCTCAGCCCATTTGTCAGGGCCAGCGACGGTTTTCCTCATAATACTTTCGCTTCTGCAAATCACTTGGAACTCATCGCGTATCTGAGAATATAGCTGGTTGTCTAGGCCCAGGTATGCTTTACTCTCGTCGAGGGTGGTCTCAGAGGGAAATCGAGGCGGTTCACCAGGGGCATCTGCGGGAAGGCCAGCCCAGCCTCTTGTCCTTCGTCTGCGTTTGCGCGCGCACCATTTCTCATCGGACTCTACTTGAAGTTGTTGCTGTCGTTCTCGTCGTCGCAATGCTTCCGCCGGGTCCAAAAGCTCTGACAGTGGGACTGGGTTGGACTCATCAGGCTTGCCTTCATTCTCGTGCTGTTCACCCTCGTTATGCTCCTCTTCAGACTCTTCCTCTTCGCCCGACCCTGCTTCCTGCAATATTGCAGCTGCTAGCTCGTCAATCAAATTATCTCCTGTATGCGCTGGCGCTCTTTTGACCTTCTTTCGATTATTTTGCTCCAAATCACCAAAACCCTCGCTATTTTCCTTTTTACTCCTAGGCTCTCTCAGGAACCATCTGAAGCGTAACCGCAATCGCATTAACTCTCTATCATTGATCTGAAACCCCTCAGCTTCCAGTACATTCAGCATGTCCTTTTGCATCGTGTTCTTCTCCCATAGCTCCTTTACACGTGCGATGAGGGAAGGGTTCTTGTATGCTGGGCTCTGCTTGCTTGGGAAACCCCATCGCTATGCACATGTTAGACGCGCCGAATAATACAAAGGAGAAGCGGCGGGACTGGGATGAAAAGAAAGGAAGCGCACTAGGAAGGACTATACCTTGAACTGCGTCTGAAAAGCGCGCTTGCTGCATCACACCTATCAGTATGTGTGGAGACAGTGAAGGTGTACGGCGCGCCGTTTTCTCAAGCGTGCAGTTACATACCTTGGTGTGAAGCCCCGTTCCTCCCAATACTCCACTATCTCGGGTAGGCTCCACCTCTCCTGTACGTACAACTGATAGCATTCTGATTCTTTGCCATCCCAGTTATACATTCTCTTCTCCCGAGCTGTGTTGCCAAGGATGGGATGTCAATAGGGAAGTGCACAAAGACGAGAACAGCCCGCCGGAATGCCAAGCCATGAGATTGATCCGTGCGCTTTTATACAAATGATTTTCGCAAGCACGCTATGGACAGAATTGGGGCTTGTTGAGAACTTATGGTGAAGATCACGATTATTTCGATTTCCACTTGATGCAGAACGCATAGTGTAATATGTACATAATTGAATTTCCACACCAGCCTAATACCAGGACTACGAGTGTACCATATGTAACGAACCGGTGCACGCGCAGGTCCCATGTCCTGTCCTCGAATATTGCATTGCGGGCATGTAAAGCTCGAATGAATGCGGAACGCCACCCATATCGCCCGTTAGACCAACATCCAATGCGCATACGTAATCCCATCTAACCATCGCCCCAAGAAGTGCTGCAGATTTCAACGCCGAGCCAAAGTGCGTATAAGACGCGTGACGACCCCTTCCTCTATGTCTATTCATACAATGCCATGCAAAGCGACAAATACATCATATCGCATACGGTGGCGTACTCGGGACGACCATCGTTTCAACCGAGTCGTAATCAGAATGCTTCAATGTAAGTTCCTCGATTTTAGGTATCAACTCCGCAATGCGGAAAGGCTTCGACACGACATCATCCTGTAAATGTCAGTCCCAATGATTGGCCTACGCAGTAAGATACTTACCATGCCAGCCTCCAAAAGCGTGGCGATCTGCTCACTCCGGGCATTCGCCGTTACGGCGATGATAGGAACATGGCCATTCAGTAAACCTTGACCTTCAAGGTCCCGAATTTTGCTGGTACATTGCAAACCATCCATTACTGGCATCTCCTTGTCCATGAGAACGACCCCAAGTTCGACAGCGTCAGGACCATGACCCTTCCAGTAACGCGACTGCTTGAGCTTTTCGATGGCTTCGCCGCCATGGTTGGCTACGTAAGTAGTGATGCCACTGTTCTCGAGTTGACGGCGCAGTACCTTCTGGTTGACTGGAACGATTGTAAGCATTTGACCTAGCATTGAAAACCGCTTTACTTACCCAGATTGTCCTCGACAATCAGAACCTTCAATTTCGGTGCTGGCGCTGGCGCTGGTACTGGTGCTTTGTTCTTGCTGTTGACTGCATCGGCTTGCGGGGCCGTCGCAAAATCCTTTACTTTGGGCGGTTGCGGCTGGACATGATGCCTCTCCTTCGCATTCGATATCCTTCGACCAAGCGTTATCGGCATCTCAATTACTTCCTTGGGCTCACTCGTCTTGCGGCACTTGACGTAGAAAGCGAATGTACTTCCTTTACCGGCTTCTGATGCCACACCAATCTCACCGCCCTGTAGCTCAGTGAGCTCACGGGAGATGAAAAGGCCCAAGCCCGACCCGCCATATTGAACATGGGTACGAGGACTGGCTTGGGAAAATCTTTGGAAGAGCAGCTTCTTCTCTTCTTGATTGAGACCACGTCCGGTATCCTGAACGGCGAATTCCAAGTATATTTCTTCTCCATTACCCCAGTCCGGTCCAAGTGTTTGCTCGACGCGCTTGGATCTTGATGGAAAGAAACTGACTAAAGGATTTGGACTGGCGGAAGGTGGTTGTTTAGATGCGGAAAGTAGAACTTTTATAGTGCGGCTTGACTCAGTTGTGGTGAATTTGATCGCGTTCGTTGTAAGATTGATGAGTACCTACAATCAGATTATGATGCTGAACCGTGTGCTCAGCGTAGGGGACTTACCTGGAGCACGCGTGAAGGGTCAAGCTTCACCCAGTCAACGTTTAGCTTCTTGTACGAATCGCTCAGCACGAATTGCATCTGGATACCTGCCGTCTGCACTTCTCCTTCGAACATCTTCAGAGCACGCTGCACGACTTGTAATGGTTGTGCGTCGACAGGCGTGACCTGAATCAAGTCAGTATTCAATCTGATAGGTAATAAACGTAGGATTTACCATGAGCATGGCGCTGTCAAGTTTCGAGAGCGTCAGTACGTCGTCAACGATTCTCTTCTGATGTTGTGCACACAACGCAATTGTTTGTGCTGAATCGATACTGTCAGTGAGAAGCCGCTGAGGTATTTCCCGAGCACCAGATGTCCGAAAGTCGCTTAGGATGGTCGAAATCTCGTCCGCGCATTGCAAAATAGCACTCAAGGGGTTTCGCATCTCATGGGACGTGATATCGATGAAGTTTTCCTGTTGCCGTTTAAGTTCGACGGCCTCCTCCATCTTCCTTTTCTGGATGCCTTCGGCCCATTTCTGGGAACTAATGTTGGTGATACTGCCGAATACACTCTTCAGCATTCCGTCTTCGTACTTCTCTGGGAAGGCGGAGAACAACACCCAAGTGTCACCCTTGTTGCCATTTCGATCTTGCCAAGGAGTCTTGAACCGAAATTCCATGTTTATTGCTGTAGCATTCTCGACCAGTCGCTTCCATTTTTCGAGGATCAGACCCTGGTCTTCCACTTGAACGTAGTCCATCCAATTGTTCGTCTTTTCGGGATCTCTTGGTACTCTCGAGATCTCATACCAAGTGTCGTTGCAGTACGTTATACGACCAACGTGGTCTGCAATGAACAGGCCAGCAGGCGAGTACTCTGCCATACGCGTGAAGCGAGTTTCACTATCTCGAGCCTCTTGCGTCCGCGCGGCGAGCTGCTCGGAAAGATGGAAGCGATCTTCTGCTGCAAGTTTCGCAGCCTTTTGACCTCTGCGAATCTCCTCTTCGAAGAGAACAACTGAAGCTAGGGATGTCGCAAGTTGTCGGCTGAGCAATTGCACAAAGAGATTGTAGTCGTCATCGTAAGGTCTCCTCGGATTGATACCCATGACTAGAAATCCAAGGATTGATTCTCCAGTCGTCGGATGGATTGGGCAGATCACTACATCCCGGCATGGGTCTCCGAATCCGCGCCACTCTAACCCGTCCAGCATCTCGAAAGGAAGATCACCAGAGCCAATACTAAGCACAACGGGCTTATCGGTCTTCATAACTTCCCTCAGCACTGGACCAAAGCCTTCGGTACCTTCTTTCAAGTCAATCTGCTCAGGTGCTGCTGCATGACTGGCTGGAACACCCAGCGAGCCCTCTAGATAGCACTGTTTCGAGCCAAGTAGACTACTAGAGTGCAGGGACGAAGCATCGCTGTCGGTGTCGTCGGATACAGAGTAGAGCAGGACGAATGGTGTGTCGAACTCGTTGTCGGTCAGTGCCAAGAGAACTTGTTCCCAAAAGCCCTTCACGTCTCGTGCAGTCGCTGTTCGCTCACCGACTTCTCGTAAGGTCAGCATTCGCCGCTCAGCTATCTTTCTTCTGGTCTAAAGCATTGTCAGCACGTACATCTGATAAGCGCTTCGATGAAATTATGATTTCGATGCGGCTTCATCGGGTATTTGCACGGATAATGGTAGCATCAAACAGAGATTGAGGGATTACCTTTTCGAATGCTGGATTGTATAGACCCATGACGGTACCGTCTTCGCCTACCATGGGTATAATAGACCACGAGAAATATGCCTCTTCTAAGAAACCGCTGCGTTTCATGAACAAACAATCGTCGTCTTTCATTGTAGCTTGACCGGTCAACCTTGCATTTGCGAAGAC
Source organism: Paraconiothyrium sp. Pb-2020 (assembly GCA_022419385.1). Classification (NCBI taxonomy): domain Eukaryota; kingdom Fungi; phylum Ascomycota; class Dothideomycetes; order Pleosporales; family Didymosphaeriaceae; genus Paraconiothyrium; species Paraconiothyrium sp. Pb-2020. Next base: position 3,563,327 of record JAJUBI010000003.1, on the reverse strand, counting down.
GTCTTTCACTTCGTCCCATATTTCAGCCCAAGCAACCTTGTAGCTTTGGCCCATAAGAGTAGGATGTTTCTGGCCAGCAAGACCTGGGCGAAGTTAATCAGATGAATTTTGGGCATTTATTGTTCATGCGTACCGATGTAAGCCTCATTGTAGATGGCAACCAATTCTTCGCCCCAATACATGGCCGCAGGATGTGGAGATGCCCTGTTCGATGTGTAAATAGGTCTGCAGTAGCAATCGAAGTACGCTACACTTACATTATAAGATTGCACATGGCTCTGAGATCATTAGACCAAAATTCTATAGGTCCTAAAGGTGTTGAAGCCCAGTCGATTGAACGCGCGAATTGAATGTGTCTGGGTAAGGAAGGCGACAAAGCCAGCCTTGTCCAGTCGAAAAAGCCCACTTCATGTTCCGGCGTGAGGCTAGGGTTTGTGTTTCTGTTGAAAGCGTCAACGTCGCCTGCAGCATGGGCACGAAGCACGCACTCGTTGGTAAACGACGGACTTTCGATGAAATTCGGCAGATGGAGCTTGTCTGGTCTCTGGAAAGGGACTATCGAAGGCTTATCGGCGTTTATGGGCTCGGATTTTGGAACGTGCTCTGGTGACAGAGCAGACGGAAGCTCCTGGTGGGGGCCTTCACTGACAGGGAGAGCGGGACTGATTCCAAAATAGTCTTGCGACTCGTTTAGCGGTGCAGGCGATGCATCCAATTCTGTGGTAGTGGGCGTGAGGTCTTTTGACGGCGAAGGGGCGGCAAAATCAAGGGAGGCACTCGTCGAGGGGATGCTAGATACTGGAGGGCCTGGCACTGCGCCATATACCACCCGCAGACGCCTTCGTAAAGTATAGCATGACCATACTATGCCACCATGTTCCACCGGCGAAGGGTTCACGTCCAGACTTTCACCTTGTATTACTGTGCTCAACAGCCATCCCTTGAACTGACTAGAAGCATGCGCAGTCGGATCGTCTCCTAGCAGATTCGACAGTTTTCCAGCGACCAATTCCCAGGTGGCTAGGCTCGATCGCAAGGCGCTGTTCGCGAAAAGGATCTGCAGCCCTGACGACTCTGGTGTGAAGTTCGCATCATCTCCAATGTCTACGATAAAGGTTGGCCTTGTATCCTGCTCGAGAAGCTCCACAATGCCTACCGATCCCAGCAACCGCAGGGGGTCATTGCGATCTCGCGCTTCAGGCGAAGCTGTTCGCGGCAAGCTTGAGCGCTCGGAGCTCCTGCCGCTCGCCGCGCTCGTCGGCCCCGATGGGCTCAGGCCAGAGATGGTGCCCCTCGCCAGTGTCACCGTCTTGATGCCGCTGCCCTCGCGGGTTTTGCTGAGCATCCTAGCCGCGGCCTCGGAGCTCGAGAAGCGCGCAGGTAGATGGGGTCGGATGCGGCGCGAATGCGAAAAGAACAGCGGCGACGGAGGCTGTTCGCTGTCGTGGAGCTTGGCAGATTGGGCAAAGCTCAGATGGTCGAGTGAATGTCGCGTCCGGCTCACGCGTCGTCGCTTCAGCAACGGTTCGCTCGCAGGTGCAGGTACGTGCGGGGAAGATGGCTCGAGCGACTGCTGGCGCTTTGTACCTGCGACCGCGGACGGTGTCTTCACGGCGCTGCGATTGTGCCCCACAGAGGACGATGAGCGGAGAGCGTCACTGCGGTGGAGGGGTGTGCGGTGCGTCCATGGGGCCTCGTGTCGGGTGGGAGGTTGTGCGGGTTGGAGCGATGGCTGTTCGAGCGGTGTGGAAGGCTTCGAGGCCGAGGCGTCGGCGGGGTGTACGAGAGTCTGGTGGTATTCGGGAGTAGTCAGTCGGCGGTTCTCCGGATTTGTGGACTTTGTCGTAGCGGCGCTTCCTGTGAATATGGAGATTGGCGGCGGGTTCATGAAGGCCGGGGCACCAGCTTGCTGTGACGTTGGACGGCTCGCAACGGGCCGATATGCCTCGAATATAAAGAGGCTCCAGCTGGCGCTCCGTTGACGATTCGCACCAGGTGGAGGCAATTGGCAGACCGACACGGCACTGATCCAATGGCATCAGGCGTCACTAGTCGGCTGAACGAAGGCGCTAGGCCGCAAGAGAGCTGGAAGATTGAGCTGTTCTAGTTCGACGGGTCTGGAAGCGCGGGCAGAAGCATCATGAGTCTCCATGGCAGACTGAAAGACCGCGGGTCGCTACCTTACGTCGTCCGTCTGCTCTCCCAGCAGCATCGGGGCATGATCGGACGTGGCTGCTAATCGCGCCAATGCCTGCCCTGGCTTCACTTCTGTGGCCCTCCAGCCCTCTCGGCGCCGTATCTCGCGGCAACGAGTGCGCTTCACCATCCAGCTGCATTGTGGCATCTCCATCTCCATCGTCGCGGTGCCCGACGTCACTGCCCGCACGCCCGCACGCCCGCACGCCCTAACGCCTTCTGCATGGCGCCGTGGGTCCCCCAGATCGAGATTCACCGTCTCCGCTTCCAGCAGCGCAGAACCGCGGATACATCCCACCGGCCTGGATCGCGTCTCGACTAGTCGCAGTCGTTCTCGCTTCGTTGGTACGCCTCACGTGGCGGTTCTTCTACAGTCATCGGCTGTCTTGCTGCGTCTCTGTTTTCGTACAATTCACCACCATGCCCGGCACGGCGAAACATCGCACAGCAGCTTCACTGCACGTGGCAGCTGTCTCAAACAGCAACTGTTTCCTTCAATGATTACTCTTCATCTACAGGAACAGCCTGCGATGCCCTCGCCCGGTCTCACAAAGCCATTCTTCGACGACACCCAACTTTGAGGCCTCCGTGTGTCCCACAGCATGTCGCCTGTGACTCGCGCTCACATCGGCCGAGATTGCATGCGCCATTATCGACCGCCGAGACGTCCGCTGCATTAGCCACTGCTAAGCCACCATGACCTCCAACGGGAACTGTACCAAACACAATCGCCGTGATCACGATACTTGCCGGTATCCGCTTACGCGACACACTCCATACAGCCTTCTTTACCATTTTTCAATCACAGAAGCCAATCGTAGTACCACGTCAATCTCCAACCCAGCCCATCCGACCGTTTGGAATTATGTCAGGCTATTCATACCCTTCAGTCTCACTGATCCTGTGTACAGTCACATAAAAGATATTCACGCCAAGCTTCACTAACTTGACCTTGCATGTCCCTTGAAGCTGTCCCCAACCGCGCAGAGCTTCAGCCCCTCCATCCCCCACTTTTTCCCTCTGCAGCCGCCCTGGACATGCCCCTGGTGTCTTGCACCCGTGGATACTGCGTTTGTCCCATGTCGCTAGCCCGTTGCAAATGGTGGTAGAACAGCGGCCCGCGCCGAGCATTTGGCTGCGGGCTGATTCAAAAACCCCTCACTGTCCCCTCCCCACGTCTTGTCGAAACTTCTCTCTCCGTTTCGCTCTATCATCTAGCACTGTGCCCTTGCCCACCCCTTCCCCCATCACCATGGATTTCCTCAAGAAGAAGATGAAGGAGTTGATGGATGATGATGAGAAGAAGGAGAGCAAACCCTCTGGTACGACTTGCCGCTGGTTTTGCTCTACTCCTACTTATCGCTTACATAGATTCCTCGCACGGCAGCGGTGGGCATGACACGCGAGGCTACGACCCTAATGCAGGCGGATACCCACCTCAGCAACACCAGCAGTATCCTCAACAGGGTTACCCGCAGCAGTATCCTCAACAGGGCGGTTATCCTCCACAACAGCATCAGCAGGGCTACCCGCAACAACAGCCCTACGGCCAGCAAGGTTATGGCTCGCCCGCACCCCAGGGCCCGCCTGCACCTGTGAGTAAAAATCACTTCATGTATGCGTTATTTTGGTCCATTATCGGACGCTGTACCACTTCCAGATCTCACATTGCACTTTAAGATGCAATCGCTGATCATCATCTAGTACGGTGCGCCTCCGCCAATGCCTCCCGGCTGGGTCGCACAATTCGACCAGATCAGCCAGAAGTGGTTCTATATAGACCAAGCCACTGGTCGCAGTCAGTGGGAACCTCCCGCTCACGCACCTCCTGCTCAAGGCCCGTACGCACCCCCACCCAGCGGCCCTCCAGGTGCGCCCTATGGTCAGGGAGCTGGTCACGATGAGCGTGGTCTCTTCGGTGCCTCGCATGACCAAAGCCATGGAGGCTACCCAGGCGGCCATGGCGACCCTTACGCCTCAGGTGGTGGTCATGGCGATCCCTACGGCGAGAAGGGGAAGGAGAAGAAGGAGAAGAAGGGTCACTCGACCGCTATGTTGGCCGCTGCTGGTGTCGGTGGTGTAGCTGCTGGTGCCTGGATTGGACACGAGCTCAGTAAGTCTCGCTCTCTCTGACACTCCAAAGCCCATAGCTAACACGATATAGCCGAGGACTCAGACGACGAAACCAAGGTTGTTCAGAACAACTACTACGGCGCTGCCCCGCCTGCCGCTGCTGCCGCACCCGTTGCCGCCGCTCCCGCCGAACCCCCTGCTTTCCAAGAACCCCCGCCAGTGCCGACGCACGATGCGGACGGCGACTCCATCTCCAGCAGCGACCGTGAGTCGCTCGAGGAGAAGCGGGAAGAGCTCATTGAAGCACAGGAAGAGTATGAAGAAGAGCTCGAGGAGGCGTACGATGACTGAGACTAGCCGCCTCGATATCGAGGCGGCTGCGCTTTCCACTCTTTCCTCGTCTTTTCACTCATAGTAACGGCCGGTCAACATCTTTAGCAGTGGTAGCATAGCCTAGCGCAACATGGGAGCGTGTATTGCGTCACTCGTTTTGAATAAATCGTATTCAATCTGTATGCCCGCTCCAGTGCTGTTTTCGGGGGACAGGAACTACCCATATGATGATTCATCCATCCGTATCGATCGATCCGTCCCTCCCAAAGAAAGGCGTGAAATTCGACCAGCCGTACTCCTATCCCGATGCAAGCTGCACCAGATTATATCGAAAAGCAAACTTTTTGCCGTGCAGCACTCCTGTCTGATTGATTATGTTATCCCTCCATCTAGCACAGACAGCACTCCAAGCAGCACTCGCACGTCTCACCGCAAAGCCAGCAGCAGCACAGGGTCGCAAGACTATTCCCCGTTAGCGATTTTTGCCATCGCTCATCCTAATCTCACTCACCATGTGTACAAGCAGCCCCGATCTTCCTTCTTCTGTTCCTGCGGCGGTGGCGGACCTTGCTGGTAGTACATCTATAGTTTTGTCAATACAAACAGGTGTGGCGCATGTCAAAATGTCGACTTACCTGCTGCGGTGGAGGGCCCTGCTGATAGTACCCTTGATTCGGGGGAGGAGGACCGTAGTGCGCCTGCGGCGGCGGACCGTTGTTGTAGTAACCTTGCGAGGACATTGTCTACGTTGGGTTTTGTGGGGTGGAGTGAGGTTGGAATTGACAAGTGGCTGGAGAGTGAGCGCGGGTACGCTATATGGCTGAGGCAGAAGCTTATGCGGAGAGGTGAGGCTGGTGAGGAGTAGACGAGAGGCGCCTGGGGCTGGCGAGAGGAGCGGTGAAGTCAATATGAAAGGGGAATGGGAAGCGGGATGCGCGGATCGGAGTGGGTGCCGAGTGCGCTCGACCTTTTGTTTTCGTTTGTATAGGGCAGAGGCGCTTCACTTGCTCGTGTATAAAGTAGTAATACCTAGGCACAGCCTTGTAGCGGTCATTCAGAGGGAGCATACGGCACATGAGCCACCTTAGAAGGCCCGTCCATGCTGCACGAACGCGTGTGCGAGGGCTTGGTATTGGGGCGCAAGGCTTGGTATTGTGTGTGGTGTCAGCGCTCCTTCTGCGACGATACAAAATTGTTTTGGTGTAAAGGATGCTGATCATTTGTAAGGCCGCCCATCAAGATCACGATCATATTTTTTTTTCTTCTTGAAAATTTAGTCGATTGTGAGTGTCAGACTTCAGATGCCATCCCAAAGCAAGGTGCGAGGAAGCCGTGTGCACAATTTCGAAAAGGCTTGGGATGAGGTGAGGTTGCCGATAGCCGTGCTATGTGGCTTGGCTGCATAAGTGGGGACCTGTGGCACTGGGACAGCTCACCCATTGGCTATTGCGTACGAAGGTCGTGAAAGACACCACGACTATCGTGAATCACATGGCAAGAGATCTAACCTCTGATCGTAAGAGCATAGTCGATGATTGTTGATGAAGCACCTGCGCAGTCTGCATCAGGAGCAGCTGTACGACTGACCATATATCTTTTCTAATAGGCCTTTAGGCAAGGTTTCTCGAATGGCGTTCTTCGGTCAATGTTCTATCTCCGAGGTAGCATCATTAGTATTGACTCTGCGGAAACTTAGCTCGTGGTTACATCGCCGTACAATTGCTGCGTGCAGTGGGTCTGTGTCTTGACCGAAAAGATCCACTATCAAGTAAGCAATGTCCCGTAAAGCGGTGCTCAATTCGGAAACGCGCTGGCGTTCATCTCGATGTGGCATTGCGCGTCGGAGTATCGTGTTGTATTCTTGACGCTCGTTCAACTCTAACAGCATACCCTATTGTAACTGTACACTGCCTTCCTCTTTTCCAGGCCGAAACCCTCTTTCTTCCCTCCTCTTCTGCACCCATTCCCCAAACGGCTTCCAAATAGCTTCCTTCTCCGCTGGTGTTAAATTTGCCGCGAGTCCACTCGTGCTCGTTGTGACGAACACTTTGCTCCCAGGCCAATGCTGTTCTCCGTCGACCATACCCATATTCATCTCCTCATCCTGCCACCCATATCGAAATTCCTCCTTTCGTACTGCTCTACCCTTTCTGTACTTCCATATCGCCTCCCAGATCCCTTTGCCTACAATGCACACCGCCTCCGGTCTAAACTCCCGGAACTTAGCTTCCAATTCTCCGGCACCAGCTACCATTTCTTCCTTTGAGAGCTCAGCGGCATTTTTCGATGGGCGCGAAACAATGTTCGTATTGCCAATACAATATTTTACAGGCAAGGAACGGTCTTCTGTGGGCGAAAGACGGCGATCCGTTAGACCAGAGGCGTGGAGTAGTTTCCAGAAGTGATTGGAAGGGTGAGCGTAGGCGTGGCCGGCGGTCGCGGTTTGCACGCCAGGGTTTGTGCCCACGAAGACGCATATCAAGTTCGGCTCGAGAATATCAACTAAAGGTGACAAGTGTGCATATCTAGAGGATGGCGCATAACTGCTTGATTTGCGCTTCTTCTGGGGTTGTGGAGAGGGCGCGGTCAAACCACCGTCGGTAGTGGGGGTGACTCTCACGGCGGCGCGCGTGCGCTTTGAGGAGCGTACGGAGACAGACTTGGGACTAGCATTGTCGCTAATGGGAATGGTTGAGTTGTACTGGAATCTCGATAATTGGCCCTTGAACGAAGGTGTTGGTGGGACGGTCGCGGTGGGCTCAGTGTCAGAGGCCTGATCCTTGGGTGCAGAAAGTTCGGGCACTTCCTCGTCGGCAGTTTTCGCGCGCTTAGAAGCACGGTTTGGCGGCATTTACGTACTTAATAGTGCTAAAAGGTGAGGGGTCGGAACGTTGAGATACTCGTTAAGCATCTGCAAGTTGGTCATCGCAATTACGACCGCTGTGACCCTGCAGGATCACCGTCAGTCGCGAAACACGAGGTCCCGTGATAACGCGAGTAATGACGTCAATCCTGACCAACCCTTGTCCTCCCCTACACAGGTTTCAAAGCTTTTAAAAGGGCACTGATCCGAGAACCACACAATTCTGCAGCAGCATGGACCTGTTCGCACTGAAAAATTGTACATTCACCTATATAAAGGGGTAAGATTCCTGTACGCCTCACTCCGAAACACAATGTGTGCATGTGGTCCGTACCCGACATCATCTGTCATTACATCGCATTACCATAATCGATGTGCAGCAACCAGCACCAGCACCATTTGCATCGCTATCCATCACTGTTATGCTTCTCCTTGACGTCCTTGTCATCGGCATCCTGGTCAGGGTTCGCCATCTCGTATTCCAGAATCTTGATGAAGTTATAGAAGACGACAGCAAGCACGGCACCAGCGGCCGGTCCGACCCCTGGGGTAGTTTAGCATATTGTCTCGTCAGTGACGGTCGGATCGACTTGAAACTTACAGTAGATCCAATGTTCGCGGTCGAAAATGCCCGTCACCACGCAAGGCCCGAAAGATCGCGCCGGATTCAGCGAGCCGCCGGTGTAGTATACGCCAACAAGCTCTGCGACGAACAGCGCAAGTCCGATACCTACGGGCGCGATGAAAGTTGCTGGCGTCCCGTCAGCGCAAAGTGCGAGATGAACTAGAGTGGAGAAAACGAAAGGACCCACCCTTGTGCTTCTCCTTCGCCAACATAAAAATCGTAAACACGAGCTCTGCCGTCAACACTGCCTCAATGAAGACTCCCCTCGCGAGACTTGTATTTGCACTCAACGTAGTCCTAACGTTCAGCGGTGTCGGAAACATCACACTAACCAAATAGCTGCTGAAAATACTGCCAGCGAGCTGCGCGACCAGAAGCAAGAAGAAGCGTACTGGTGACATGGCCTTCGTAAGCAGCATAGCGAAGGTGACAGCGGGATTGAACAGGCCACCTGAAATGCGGAAAAAGATCCAGACGTTGACCATGAGGGAGAAACCGAAGACAAGGGAGATGTATTGGAGGACTTGCGGGGAGAAGACTCCTGTGTCTGCGCCTGTCGTGGTGTTGGAGCTGCCTTCCGAGCCGACGTTTGCGACTTGGGTGCCGGAGAAGGCAAAGAAGAGGAACATAGTGGTACCCACAAACTCGCCAACGAAGGCCACAAAATCTGTCAAGACAGCGTCAGTATGCATTGCTGGGACTGAGCCGGGAAAAGGCAACGCGAGACAGTCTCTTGTTCCGGCATAGGGATACCAAAACCAAGGGTGAAGAGAATAGCCCTGGGATGCTGGCAGAGGAAAGGGTAAGACTTACGGTTCTTCGCATTCGAATTCATCCACATCGTCCACGGCAACCGCATCACCTCCTGTGTGGACGCAGGTTTCCTAGGCGGCCCTCTCCTACCATTATCACCGTACGCGGTCCTCGGCCTTCGATACCCGCCGTCATCCTCACCGTCGCTACCATACCCATAGCTGGCGTGGTATCGCGCCTTGGTGGGCGTATCGCTTTCATAACCATACTCGTAAATCGAGTGTCCACCGTCCAGACTGCCACGCGGACCTTGTTCAGAGGAGTACCGTCCTGTTGAGCCTGCAAAACGACCATGTGCAGGTGGCGGCCGAGTGCGTCTCCGTGCGGGACGGCGATATGCGCGAGGTCGGTCATCTTCATCGGAGTAATCTTCAACGTATGCGGAGCGGTGGGAGAAGGAGCCTGGACCTCGTCTATGGCCACGAGAATAGTACTCTTCTTCGCGCTCTCTGTCACTGACATGTGGCACCATCCAGCGACTGCTATCCCCTACTGTCTTGGCGCGGCTCCTGCTCCCACTGCCACCGGAAACGGGTCCCATGCTCATCATGTTGGGAGAGTTTGGGATCGCGTTGACAGGCGATGCCAGCTCCTGCTCCAGATGGTTCACATGTGCAGCATTGGGTTGGATGGGCAGTCTGAGGAGCGCATCGCGGCTGCCCTGGGAACCTAAAGGAAATTTGGGACTCTCGATCATAGTACCATCAGCCATGATCTGACCATAGTACTGCGGCAATGAGTTAGACTGTTCGTGTGCCATGTATGGAATGGATGTGGCTGTAATGTCCGAAGGTACCTAGACAGATATGCGGGCTCGTAGAGAGGAACAAGTGGTTTCTGGAAGAGATGATATGTCTTGTATTGATGTTCAAGCCTTGTAGCGGTAGACGGGAGGTTTCAAGGTTGCCAAAGTGTATGTACGTATCCAGATGATACACGTCTGGTTCTCCTGGGTGAGCGATGTCAATGGACGGATCATGGAGGGAATCCAGCCAGTGACCATATGATATAGGCTCGCCATAGCAACTATCATTCCCCGGTCGTCGCCTAGCCCCTCCATCTCCGATACTGCCTCTTACTCACCTGGACATTCCTGCGGCCCTTTTCTTTCTGACTGACCACCTATTCGTTGATCGGGGCGACCACACCCAGGATCTCTCTATCGCAGCGCTCGCAGAAACCGCCATGACGTCGAAAAAGCAATTTTGAAAACTCTATAGTGAGATCTATCAAGGTGATACCCAGGCACCATTCATGCGGGGCGGGCAATTGCAATCTTCAGACGGAGAAGAGAGCGTCTGCGCCCTTGCAACCTTGGAACTTGCCATTCGCGATACAAGCAGCGCCCATGTAGGGTGTTTTAGAAACAGGACCAGGGTCGTTGTTCGTCCTCACTAGCGTCTGTCAGATTGGCGAGGAATTGTGTGGTGTTTGGTAGAGAGGCTGCCACAAAGGGAACATCCCTGCTCAGATCGGTGGATGAACCCTGTTTAGATGACTTCGCAACGCGCAAAGTCGGACGATGGATTAACGCCTGGAAAGGGTCTTTTTCAGCGGACGCGCCAGCTGTGACGGCTGTGATAGTGATCATTTCATTATTTATGGAGGGTGATGTCATGTGTAGTAATCTGTCGGCAAAGATGATATCGTTCTCCTAAGACCGGGACGCGAATCCAACGAGGTTCAGAAGGCAGTCTAGCTGGAGACGATAGCTATGTTTTGGTGTGCTGGCTTTACGTTCGCTTTTGCCGCAGGAAATTCCACCTTTGACAAGCCCGCAGCTTTGGCGCCGTACACGAATGACAGGAGCCCGGTAAACGGTTTGCAACTACCTAGACGGCGATAGGACTAGCGAGCATGCAGGATTTGCTGTCATTCCAGGTAGTCCTGAAGAAGTCGGTCCAATAGGCCCTTGACAGGTAGAGTAATCATATCCCGATGACATTCGTTGTCATTGCATTACCAGTACACTAGGTAAACACAACATACCTCGTATCCTGATGCATCTATTCTTACACTACACTACACCCCGCAAGCTGTTTGGTATCATTTGTTTTTCGCGATGCTGACCACGTTTCTCAATGTTCCAAACGGAAGTACATCCGCGATGCGCTTCTTGTTCGCGAATAACATGACCAAGCGGTCCAAGCCGCATCCCCAGCCTCCCGTAGGTGGCATACCCCACTCTAAGACCTCCAGGTAGCTCTCGTCAAGTTCCCTGCCGCCTTGCTCGATTTCGGAATGGAACTGCAGTTGTTGCATGAACTTGCGTCGCTGCTCGAAAGGCGAATTCTCCTCTTCGTAGGCGTTGACGTACTCGCGACTGTTGATGAAGAGCTCGACCCGCGAAGCGATGCGCTGCTTAGTCGTAGGGCAGACGTAAGACTTGGATAATGGCGAGAGGGCTTCAGGGTGGTGCGTAATGAAAGTAGGGTTGATGCAAAGGGGCTCAATGTACTGTTCAGCAAGGGCATCAAGTAGGCGGGGAAGAGTGGGATTTGGCGGTACAGCGATGCTCAGTTCATTGAACATAGCAATGAGCTCTTGATCTGCGGTAGATGAGGTGAGATCAGGGAGTGTACGTCCACAAGCCTTCTCGATAGTCGGAATGAACGGCAGTTGGGCGAAAGGAGCTTTGAAAACAACGCCTTCGGGCCTCTCAAGCGCAGGGAAATATGTTGACCGGAGCATTTCGACAGTGTCGTTGAGACCGCAAATAAGTTTCTCTGTTCGGTCGATTAAGGAAGGCAGTGTTGCCCCAACCTCGTAAAATTCGCATGTGGAGAACTCAGGATTGTGCGTATTATCGACACCTTCGTTCCTGAAGACTCGACCGATCTCAAAAATCCTGTCTTGCCCTCCCACAATGAGCCTCTTGAGATTCAGCTCCGGTGCTATCCGCAGCCGAACAGGCGTGTTTGAAAGCTCGTTCGCTATTGTCTCGAATGGCCGAGCGATAGCTCCTCCAGCATTCACATCGAATATGGGTGTCTCAACCTCTAGAAACCCGCTCTGTATCAATGATTGACGTATAGAATCGTAAATAAGTGCGCGGAGACGAAGGATGTCACCGGGCTCATGGTTTATGAGCTGATGCACGTGAGGGTTACGTGCGAGCGTCTCGGCACTCTCGACCTTTTCCGGAAGATGATGTAGGCAGGGTGCAACTATGTTGGGCACTTGGAGCGCTAGGAGTGATAGTTGACCGGTCGACGTCCGTATTGGTTGTCCATGGAAGGCTGTCGCAAGGTCAGACGAGCTCACCAAAGGGTCGTTGAAGCTACTTACACACCCAGTCGCGGCGGCCAACTACTTTCTTGAACGCCTTGAAAGCTTCAAGCACGGTATCGTAGTCCTCGAGCTTCTTCACTTCGACCATGATTTGCAGTCTCTGCGAATCACGTTCGATGTCGAGGAACATCAGCTTGGAGCCGAGCATTCGCACTGATCGAACTCTGCCTAAAGCTGTCAGCACGATGCCCTACGTCACGGAGAAGCGCATCGTACCGAATACGGATACCCGATCACTAACAAATTCTTGCATTTCTTCGTATTGAGAGTGAAAATCCTTCAGCGATATGTGTTCTCCATTGGCATGATGCGCCAGCCGGGGATGGTACTCCCCCAGCGGCTTCATCTTGCGCAATTGCTCCAAACGCTTCTGCTTCTCGACATCGTGCCGACCAGTGTAGGCATCGGCAGCTATCGTTTGCGCGAACCTTCTCTGAAAGGCACAGTAGGCGCGAGCACGTTCGGGCTTGACAACGGACTGGATACCGCGATTGAGGTACGGGCGAAGGAAATGGAGCATAGATTTGCTCATACTTGTATCGTGTTAGTACAGGCACAGACACATGTGAAAGCGATCAGAAGATGAGGGAAAACATCAGTGTTAGTGATAAGCATTGTGAAATCAACCGCCAGAGCTGGCGTCATTCGCAACGGTTCTAAGGTTATATGTTGATCATCATGTTATAGAGCTGCTCGGCCGGTGTGCGAAGGCAGGTTGCTGGCTGCGGCTTCCCGTTATGCGAGAAAACTTTTCGAGCTGCAGTGGCCGCGCGTTCCCGCCTTCAATTGCATGGCCCGGCCCGCTGTGTTATAGAGGAAATAAGTACACACCTGCTATAGACTCAAAGAGCCCCAATATCGAGGGGCATGCCGTCTCGTGGGAGAAAGACGTGGAAGGAGAGAAAGTTGCACGCAAGCTACAGAGCTTTGAGCTTTTGATCATGTCATCAAACGCACAGACGTCGCTGCTGTCGGCGAAATTCTTGCCAGAAAGACGCCGCGACAGCGCTGGCAGCAAGCTCTGCTGGTTCGAAGCAGCGGAGCGCTTGTAATACAGTGAGGATGTTGGCACATGAGCATTTGATGACTTGGCCAAGAGTGAGTTATCTTGTGACTCTGAAGGTGAGGTCAACGTGCACACATCCATTGACATGTTATTACAGTAAAGTCACAGCAGCAACTTGTGGCAGAGCCATGGCAGGAGACAAGCCCTTCCTCGAAGCGTCGCCAACGGCAAACAGCATCAATGAAAGATCGATCGACCAGCAAAAATTGCCCCGATCAGGCCCCCGAAGGAGACTGAAGTCGCTCCCAGCTCCGCGCTGTGCAATGCAGGCGAGAACGACTAGTGCCTGAATGCTTGAGCTCAGGTCACTTCAAGAAGGTAAGTATGAAGAATCAGAAAGAGTCCGAGGGAGGGAGGCCTTTTATAGATACTGGCGAGCCAAGGCGCTAAAGGTCACATGACTGGGCACGTACCTAGTACAACGACTGCCTTGAGCGTGGCTGGTGGACATCTGGGGAACCTCGGCTAGAAAACGGTGAACATCAGCAACATCATCAACCACCCACGCCATTGATTGGCATCGTACGGTGATCCAATGTGCTGTAAGCTAAATCAACCGGCGCCGCTAGCTGCATTTCGGTACGGCTGTCAGCCGTAGAACCATACAGGAATCCAATCCTGAGGAGCCGAGGCTGTTACAGCGGTTGGATTACTCACACTACAAGCTGTAGCTTTGAAGACTGACGAGCAATATACTCACGTCAGCACGCCTACCCTGAAGAAGTACTATACGCGCAGACAGTGACAATTTGGAATACAATCGGAACTGCTGATCAGCAACCCATCCTCTGTCACTGTGATCTGCTCATCAGCAACTGCAAGCCCTGCATAGAACACAGACGACCAGATAACAGAATACCGGCCTCACTTTCCTCGGACGCGGAACACTCCATAAGCTTATTTCAAAGCTTGAATATAGGACGACCATAAGACATTTCCAGATAACGTCGGCGCACATCTTTCACCCGTTAGCATCTAAGCTCTTCCCCTTCGCTTCCCAAAGTACCACGCACTCACCAAATTGCCGCAATGATCCCTAAAATGGCAACCTACGAGACCGCCGAGGACAAGTTTATCACTATTAACTCCACTAAGTACGCATACCGCCGCTTCGGCACTCGTACCGGCATCCCCCTCTTCCTCCTCATGCACTTCCGTGGTACAATGGATCATTGGGATCCCGCTTTCATTAATCCGCTGGCCGCAACACGCCCAATTCTGCTCCTTGACAACGCGGGCATCGGCCGCTCGGCAGGCACCATCCCCACCACCTATGCCGGTTGGGCCCAGGTTGTCCTCGACTTCTTCGCAGCACTTAACCTCTCGCAGGTCGACGTTCTGGGCTTCAGCATGGGTGGATGTGCTGCGCAAATGGTTTCGCTGAATGCACCGAAGGGTCTGGTGCGGCGGTTGATCCTCGCGGGTACGATGCCGAGTGTGGGCGAAGGCACGGAGAGAGCAGGGGACTTGACGCCTTTCATGATGATTCGGGATGCGGTTACTAAAGAAGAGCAAAGAGCAGGCTTCCTCAAAAGCTTCTTTGCGCCGAGTGATAAAAGCCAAGCTGCTGGAAAAGCAGCGTTTGACCGAATATATGCTGCTCGACCAAATCGGACGGACTATGTGAGCGTAGAAGATGCTAAGAGACAGGGTTTAGCGTTCATGAACTTTCAGAACCCGGAGAAGGCGAGCGAAGGGTCGTATAATAGGCTGGGAGAACTGAAGCTGCCGGTGTTGATCGCGAATGGTAAGTAGCACCATGAAGGGGGAGGTCAAAGAATGCTAATCGAACTTTAGGCCATGATGACCTGCTGCTGCCGACGTCGAACAGCATCTTGATGTTCCAGAAGCTGCAGACTGCAAATGCGCAGTTGCATTTGTATCCTGACTCCGGCCATGGGTTCTTGTACCAGTATGCGACGCACTTCTCGAAGCTTGTCAACGGATTTCTAGATGACGCGAGCTTGGTGCCGGTCTCCAGTCACCTCTAAGTATGGGAAATGAGTGTCTCACGTGTTAGGAGTACAATACAACTTACCCGAACAAGGCCTTTGTCGGCCTCTCGTCAAGGTGCAAGGCACAAGTGTTGACTGTGCAGATGCCCGTTACAGCAGTGTTCTGTTGCGATGTCAAAATCTCGTTATCATACCAAATATGATATTTTCCTAAGAAATCGGCATCCTTGCCCTTCTTGTTGTGAAAGCGCTTGGTGTGCATATTCGCAGTTGGGTCAGCAACGAGGCGAACCTTGCCGCTTGATGCAGTGGCAAAGCTTTGTAACATGCGAGCTACACAGGCTTCCCGCCCATATATCTTAGGGGGTTATAAGGACCGAATTTGAGAATGCGGTTCACGGCCTTGTACCAATTGTCTGGTAGTACGTCATTGATGGTCTTGCTTTTGTTACTCGGACCCTCACTCAACATTACCCTTACGTTGCTTCCCAGGCCATTGAAAGAGCAACAAATCGTGAAGGTCTCGTCGTTCACAATGCTAAATAATCTAATCTCTGCGACAAATATATTTTATGGAACCATAGTACCGATGGTATGAATGTTCTTGTCTCTTCCTGCGGAAATTCAAGATTTGGCAAAAGTGGAGGCTGAGGCGGGCTTTAGCGGGGGAGGCGAGATATCGGACTTCCTGAAGTAGTTGAGCTGCTTGCATAAGTTCTCGCATTTGCCCGCTTCAGCAACCTTGAAATAACAGAAGACTACTGCCTGATCAGACCAAGATAACAGCAGCAACAGAAACATGGAAGAAAATTCGGATGAACAAGTGTATCAAAGGAGATAAATCGGCAGCAGACAGCAGCTTTGTGTTAATGAGACCTGGGCTTTTGTACAGATCGACGATATTTCAGCGTCACAGGCATCTCAGCGTTACTTGATGTCACACATGGTTCCAAATCTTATTTGTTTCACTTTGGGTGTTGCTGCCAACGGCTATATGAAATCAGACGGGATGTTCCATGATAGACTCGGAACCGTGCTGTGTAGGTGCATAGTTCATATCTGGTGATGGTAAAGGAGCATCTACTTCGTATCCTCGAAACAGAGTCTGATATCCGATACTGACGGCGTTGAAGTACGAACGGACGTCGGAGATCTAGTGAACTTGTCCACCGACAAGCCACTTGTTGTGATTGGGTGCACCAGGCGACCGCCCCCTTGGTTGGCGTATGACACATCCCTCGATCGTTTTCGCCCCAATCAAGTTCAGTCTGATAATGAAACGTTTCGAAACTCGTACGGACGGACTTGCGAGCTTGCCTGCGACATTGTCAAAGCGACGTACTTTAATTAGCGAAGATAAACCCATCTGCGCTAAGCCACAATTTTCCACATGGTCGGTCTACACGATCCATCTAGCCTCACTCATCTACTCGCAACTTTACTACTTGAAAGCATCATCCGAAATTTTTGTTCAGAGCGCATGTTTTACGGAAACGACTAGCCTGAACCGAAACTTGCGAGTACAACCTCTACTATGGCAGACGCACACAGCAATATGATTGCTGCGTGCTCCAGCGGCGATATTCCCACCTTAAAGGCGTCGTTTCAGGAACTCCAGATCGGCCCCGACCACCCACAGAGTGTTTACAGCCTAGATCGAAAACTTGTCGAGGAACAACAATTACCTGTTAGTGAGCGGATGTTCGTGGCTGCTATCAAAGGTGAACAGGCTGGAGTCATAGCATTCCTTTCTGATCATTTCGGGAAGGTCAATCTCTGCGGTTACCCTATGCGGGCGGCCATCGACACAGGCAATACTCAGGTGCTAAGAGCGGCTTGCAGAGCCGATCAAAGGTCTACTGATGCCGAAATCGGCGAGGATGAATGTATCAATCCACTTGGATACGCAGCGTCACAAGAAAACGGCGCGGAGTTGGTAAAAGTGCTGCTGGACGGTGGCGCAGACCCAAACACGATCCCACCGTTCAGACTGCCACAGTGCTGGAACGTTTCCGCCGCGGTTCTCGGGGGACTACCACTATCAACATTTGAGCAACTCTTCGACGCTGGATATCAGGGCAATGATCGTTGGGCTGTGAAATTTGCGGTGGAGAAGAAGCGTGCGGATGTTCTTGAGATTTTGTTCGCAAGGGGAAAGAAGTTCCCAGATGCGCAATTCCCGCCGGAGAAGGAAATGATCGAAATTGCAAACATGGACAACGATGTCAACATGGTAGCAGCCATCAAGCGTGCTTATGTGACACTTCCCAGACGAAAGTCCGACCGAAGGCCAGGATTGGTCGCGTCACTCATCGGGAGATTGCGTTCGCGGGTATAGAGAGGACACGACAATGCTCAACTAAGTACAGACCAGGAAGATAAACCCGCTTTTCCCTGACGGTACATCTATGCATAACAACCTCCATCGAGCAACGCAATCATGCCACTGCCCGCCAGAGTCCCCTCAATATACCCAGCCCGCGAATCCCGGTTAAGACGCGCAAGTTGAGCATCCAGGCAGACTGTGACCACGACCGTACCACGATATCGGCAGGATTTTGCTGCACTCTTGTTTTTTTTTTTCGGCTCTCAGCGATCGTGGAAGTCAGATTGATGCGTTCTTACAGAGTAAAAGTACTATTATCTTCCACAAACTCGTGACTTTTGCTGAATCACAAGATAAGAGGTTCTCTCGCACGCGCATTCTCGGTCTGCGGGTGGACTCACGACTTAAAGTGAGGTAACAGACGACAGAGGTACATGTAGCCATTCGGAGGGTACGTGTGTCTACGACGCACCGTAGATGGAAGTGCTACAGTACGCGGTATTCATGGTGGGTTTGCCAAGGGTTGTACAAGTTAGGGTTGGGATTGGATGGAACATCAAACCTGAAGGACCTCTTCCAGCTTTCACAGATTGAGCTGTATGGCTTTGCAGGCCGAAGAGCCAGATGGCAGTCCAGCTGGTCTGTACATCAATGTAGCCCACTCTGTGGCCAACTCTATCACTAGCTATACAAGGACTAAAGTCCCCGATTGTGTCATTCTAAATCCTGGCGGGAGTTGTCTACTGGTCGTCATGTCTATTTCAGAATGCACTAAACCTCCTAGCATCGGGCGATGATGCCATTTTTCATAGCCATGAGTCAAGTCGTGACACCACCTCTAGAGCCGTTTAAGGATCTGATACTGGAGTGGCTGCTTGATGGGACTTCTATATTGTGTGGAACAAGCCACCAGTGCCACAGTGCCGCGTCATTGAGCGTGGAAGGTTAAACTGCTAGAGGGTTAGTGACAGCATGCGAAGACTTGCGTTAACATCTTTATTGGCATTAGCATCTTTATTGGCATTAGCATCTTTATTGGCATTAGCATCTTTATTGGCAAAACTCGACGTACCGCATGGGATGGGCGACCTCCATAGCTAGCTGTGAATGGAATTCAAGATTGCATGTAGCGGTAGATATTCTTACACACATGCCCTGCATTAGCTCGTCTTTGACCTACAACATGATCTGAGAGTCGCGGTCTACATTGGACCTCAAATTCACATCTAACCAAATTTTCGTTCGTCCTAAGATCCACAAGTCAGATAGGGCGCTGACTTCGGCGTGGTGGGAAGCTATCGTATCGGTCCCGATCGTTTCTCAGCTCGTACGGCCCGAAGCCACGGCCACCGATTACCGACTCGCATTGGGCGCCACGTGCGCGGGTACAAACGCCTCTAGTTCCACGTGTACCTGCGAAACATAGGCGGGCCGCTGATGACGGCTTGCTTGTGCCGCTCGTGGGTTACCGGGAATTTGTTTCGACTTCCCTTCATTTGGCACCTGCAAGCCCAATAGAGACCTAAATTTATGCTCTTAAGATGTATTGTGCGGCTGTACTTAAACAATGCATTCACGTCCTTCAAGTGTGTGTGGTGCTAAGGGTACTTTTGACGAGAACGGACCTTCTCGGCGAACGGCTCAATTTTTTTTTTCTTCATAGACACTGCAGGGGGTGACTAACGCAGGCCACGAGGCCCTTCCTTGGGCCCTATGAGTCTGTGATGTGCTAGGTCGAAGAAAGTAGTTCCGCGCGCGGACATGCAGTGATCGTTCAGTCGGCATCGTGTCCTGGTGGAAGGAAGGAATAAGTCTCTGACATTGACCATCCTGATGCGACAAAGCTTGGGGATATCAGGGGTGCGCGGCACGAGCGGTGTTGAACCGGTAGGACCCAGTACAGCTGGAGTCCTCGATTCGTAAAATGACTTGTCTGATGCTGCAGTAGTTGTTCTTGATGCATGGTTCTCAGTGTGCACTACTGCGGGTTCTGGGTCATCGCATCGATTGCATGACGCTTCGTCGTTTAGAGACAGTATGGTGGGATAGATCGATCTATTTCGATGCATATCGAGTTCGTTAAAACGATTCAGTTGATATGTTACCCCTTCACTTTGCTAAAGCCGAGACTTGCACCTTTCGATCATTGAGAGAAGCAGGCGATGCTCTACTATTATTTCTTTTACCGGCGCGAACCTGGTTCTTCGCTCCCAGCATGCAAAGACGGTCAGTACTGTCTGGGCGTGGTGACGCATGTCATTCCAACAAAGGCCTCGTATATGCTGGTGGACGCACCGAACGCTGTGCTACCACACCTGAACCGTCGCCCCGCATCGACGCAGCATTTTCTTCCATTTCCACTATAGCGTTTTGCCGTTCAGCCATACCGACGCCTATGCCCTTACTTGAGCTTCTTCTACCATCGCATAATGAATGACGGTCTCGTGTCCCTCGCGATTAAAAGTTGTAATACCCGCCGCAAAGAGTAGTATGGACGGCAGGACGACTTGTAAGGCATGGGCGAACTGTTCTACTGCCTCAATAAACTCGAGCAGGAAAGCAAGCAGAGTGACATCTCGGCGTACAATGCAAGCTGCGGTGTTGTAGTAATCGTCCTATTCGCGCAATCAGCGTGGTAGGCTGCACAGGTCCGCAGCGACGTGCCGCTTCAAGTTAGAGTAATTGGCCCCTGCGTCCTCCATTGTCAGGAACCCAGTCTCTGTGAATTCAGACATTGACATTAATCTGTTCCGCGCAGTAAAAGTGAACACTGCAGTCGTCTGGACCGTCCAATGGACATGAGGCGATAACGCTTTCGTCAAGCGTTCCAGCAGCAGACGTGTCCTTCCTATTGCGTCGATATTCTTTCCAAAACTTTGTGCTTGCATTGGGCCGAAGGTTAGGGTGGCCTTTCCATCCCCGATAAACATCTTTGCCGCCTGATGCGCGAGAGTAGTGTAGGATTAAGTTTGAAAGTGGTGTAATTAGAGAAGTACTGCCGTCACAACCTCTGATGGTCGAGGTCATTAACAATGTTGTGCGCCCGTGGTCGGTTGTCACATGCAACCTTGTGCCCACTCGTTACTCATGAGCTGTTGCGAGATGTAGATGAGCTGAAAGGGAACTTCCGTTGCGTGCGTGTGTAACACGTTGGTAATATGATGTATCGGAGTTTGCTCGTTTCGACAGCGCCATGCCACCTGCGAATACGTCTTGTGCCTGTTCAAGATTTTGTTCCTCGTCCTCCGCGGGTAAATGAAGGTGTGGAGAAAGGATCAACCCCTGTGGCGCCAAGTGCTTGACTAATGGGGGTCCGTATGACCTGCAGCTGTAACGGAGCACGATCGGTATTCCCATGTGGCTGCATGATCTGTTTAGTGGGATGTCCCAACAACTTTGTTGTGTGGAATAGTCGCCCTAGTACTGTAAGTAACAGCATGCCTTACGTGGGGACTAACTCGCTTTCATGACGGGATAGAACCGAACATAAACAATGTCCAGCGACATCCGGTACTTGTGACATGAGCTGATGTAAAGTGGCAGTGTGGGCTGAGATGGCTAGAGCTGTCCAAAACAACATGATCCGCGCTGGTACAGGCTCGGTTTCTTCGTGGCATGTCGAATTTGCTGAGCCTTGACCCTGACAGGGTCATAATCGTTGACGTCAAAAGATTCTCGCACAGTTCAAGACGAATCATTTTGTTAGGGATGACTTTCCATGCATTGGCCTTAGTCCTTAGGTGTAGAACATAGCCATCCTAACTTATGAGGCTCAGATATAGCTTGCGTTCATGCGCCTGAGCACGTGAAGGATCTCCAACTTCTGTTATGGGCTCTTGTCTGCAGGCTCAGTATGGATGGGGAGGTGGAGGACAAGTAGTATGTCCGACGTAGACGGTGTGCTGCTTCGAGCATAAAGCATAAAGCATCGTCCACCATCAACTGCGTCAAGCGCCTCCTGAACATGCAACATATGCGCATCATCGGGCGATTCTTCATTACCTTCGTACAAGCCACTGGACGAAGACGGCATGCGGGATTGTCACTCTTCACGGGCTTAAGGTGGTCGTATCTTCCCATTTGCGCGATCATGATTATACGCAGGCTTTTCGGGAGCTGTGACTTCGCATGCAGTGTGACTTAGGATAAATGCTGACCGCTGAGTCGGGTGAGGTCAGTTCGTGAGGCCTGCAAACGGCGGAAAGTGGAAATCAATAGCCTGGCCGTTTCTGACTGACGAGAGCACGATAATGTGCTGGTGTCTCACCGATCGGGTTTCGACATGTAGACACCGTAACCAACGGGATGCAAGCCTTCGGAGCGCGAAGGTGGGCTATGTTCGTTTCGATATCGGCCGCCCGTGCCTGCAGGTGCTGAGAGCGGGCATTGGCGGCTGGGCTTGCGGCTTTGGGTAAAGGCGCTCCTTCGCAGAGCCACGAGCCGCGCTTCTCGAGAAGCTTTTGGCAAGGAGACGAGTCCAGGCGCTGACAGGGCCATGGAGTACGGGCACAGCGGCGGGCCGGCGAGCAGGGTGTCACACACTGCATGTCGCGGGCATGTCGTCACCGCCCAGTAGCTGGGTGTGGGGAAGTTGACGAAGCCACACACCCTCAGTCTCTGGCGGATCCGGGACGAAAGCACGAGGGCCAGGGTTGTCTTGGATCACAGCCCCTGGCCCTGGACAAGACGTGCAGGCCTTTGCCCCGTTGCCGCGTGAAGCTTGAATCCTTCGGCGTCGACGAGATTGAGAGGTGGTGAAGGGCAGTCGCGTTACCTTGGGTCCATCGACTAACGCTGTTTTAGGGATACGTGTCATTGTCTTCTGGTACGCTAAGCCCTGGCGTGCTCGTCTCTGCCTCCGACGACAACACCTTACTCCTACCCGCGCCGCCGCCCTCTCTTTTCATTCCTCAAATCTGGGTTGATTCGGCGTCCGCCGTCATACCATTATCATGTCCTGCCGTCTACTGTCCTTGCCAGCGGCTGTCGCGGCTCCTAGAAGGGCCACTCAGGTTCGGGCCACCACCAGCGAAAGGGACTACCCGCGTTGAGGACAGGCACCCTGCGAGAACCTCGAATCTGCTGGCAAATACTGTCGAATATCGATCCACACACCACCCCACCAGCGCCAAGGCTGCCGAAAAGAAGCCAGCCCGCTTGCGCACAATCTTCAAGCACCGGATGCCACTTCTTCGCTGTGGACCCCACCTAAGACGACGACAATGCACGACCGTTTCTCCATGATAGCAACAAACCATACCTTTACCCGCCGACCATGCTCCGCTCCACCTGATCTCGACCAAGTGGCGTACAGCAAGGCTGCCCCCCCAACTCTTTCTTTCACTGCCCCTGAAGCCCGTTTTGGCACGCTTCTAGTGCTCCTGATGTTCGATGGAATAACCACTTTTCTTCCTTATGTCGCTTCACTCTTCTCTCGACGGTTCGAAGATACTCGGCGTTGCCTTGAACTCCATATTGTCTGAGGAGGGACATGCCCACTTGTCTTTGCCACTCGTGTGAACGTAACAGCCAGTCGAGTATCGCCTCCCCCATACGCTCGACCGCTCGACCAGGATCTCGATCATAAGTATTGGAATGCCGTGTCATATGACTGAGAGAAGCTCAGAGTTGCTCTCACAGTTGAACAGCACCCACACTAGAGCCGTCCAGACCGCGAGCGAGTGAATGAACACGGCGGTGCCAGCCCAGGCCTTCCTCAGCATACTGTGTCCCAGATAACATCGCCGACGCCTCCTTCTCGCCCTACTGACTTTTGTTATCGACCGCCAAGACGCGCTCTCTCCTGCTCTCAAGTTCATTCTTGCTTTGTGCATAGTCTGCAGCCTCCTTTGGAGGCTCCACTCGACCGGCTAAAACCAGCTCATTCTGAAGGAAGCCGACGGGAAATTTGACATTGATCTGGTCCGGAAGAGGCGAAGCCAACGCGACGAAGAGAAGTCGCATGTTACTTTTTGTCCTAGATTAAAAGGGCCCTGGCGTTCCCGCCAGAGGACCGCCCCACTGTTTGTACCCGTTCGAAATTCGAAGCGTTGCAAAGAGCATAGACCTATTGGTGTAAATGGCAACCTGCAATACTACGCATTCGCTGCTCAGCACTCATGTACCAGAAATTTGCGTGCTGCGCTAATCTCGGTGGGCTTTTGTGGATGATAGGGGATGATTGTTGCCAGAGGCAGCAGCTTATAGGCCACTTTACAACGGACTGGGCGCTTTCCGGCATCGATCCCTTGGGAAGAGGCTCGGTCCGAGTTTGGCCTAGGGTTCGGCTGGCTGGTGCACGGTACCCAGCTGGCCAGCATGTTTGCAATATGCAACGGTTCTGTGCCGTACACCTGTATAGTTGTCCCTGCTGGAAACGGCTGTCAGTGTCTCGCGTGGAAGCGGCTGTATCTCCGCGAATGCAAGACACCATGCTCGCCTCATGCTGCTTCGAAAATGACGCAACCTTCTTCAGACGACATGCCTACACCGATGTCAAGTCTCCTATGGCTCCCATGCTATGTTTGGCGGCGATAGGAGCTGTACGTTGCGATCATCCTGCAATAAACATTCAACACGTTAAATTAGGTTACCAAAGAACTTTGAGACTTGAACTGTCTTCGTATCTTCATGCGCCGCTACAAGAAAAAGGATAGTCCTGCAGCGGCGTAGCGTTACCCAAGCAAGCCACTCTGGCTCGATCTTCCACAATCGTGGGATCGTGCCACACCCTTACATCGTTAATATCCGGACGCAATGCACGCGCACGCCAACACAGCCCAAGAGCAACGCGATTCGACCGCGGATGGTCTCCCGCGGACCGATGCCTGTTGATCTGCAAGAGCAAGGTATGTTACCCCCGCATGTGCAGCTATGTACAGGAGCTTGAATTAGTCCTGCAAGCAGACGCGGACCATGTTCTCTTCAGCCGACTCCAGCTACTTTGCTCTCTTTGTTTGGATGCAGATGGCACAGCGATATTGATTGTGTCAATTCCGAGCAACGGAACAGTGAGTCTTGCCTCCGTCAAGTTTAGCAAGATAGTATCTGACATCGAAGATCTGGCGTTCGAGTTGACAGCTTGCCGTCGGTGTACAGTTGGCCTCCACTTGTATCCCATGTAGCAGCAGTTGCTCGGGAGTCAAAGCACTAGCAGCGTTGCTTGCGTTCAGCGGCTCGGCGAGGCCAACTGCAACGCTTGCGTATTTCGGCAGGACGAGATGCTGTAAACAGGCAACTGCAGTCAAGCTCAGTTGAACAACCCTGCAAGAAATTCCTGCTGGCCACCGTTCGGACAAGTATCCATCATCAGAGGTTTGCTTCGAGTATGCGTATTGGAAACCATAATATCGCGATTAGCCGACGGCACGGCAGTGCGTCAGACGATAGCAGCCCCAAAAGAACGCAGACTGATAACCCTGTTATGAACAGCAAGCGCTCAGTCAGGACCGTGGGTCCGTCTGCCGTCAGGACGCCGCTCACAGTGGAGCACGCTTGCAGCGGCTAGTGCATGGCGCGTTCACAGCGCAATGGCCTAGAGCCCTGATCGCAGATGTGGGCTGGCGCGCCGCCGCCAAGCGGGGACACGATATATTGGTGTGCGATCATCAGCCGCATTGTCGACGAGCACGCGCGCGGTATCTCGCGGGAGGCGAGAAGATGACGGGCGATGTCACGAGAGACAGGTCATGGACGATCGTTGGTGGCTCCGGGTGCACAGTCTCGTGCTCATCAGTATGGTCCCATTCCCCACCGAAGCGAGTGCGGGCGGCAGAGCACAGGCTGGCCGAGTACACGGCGCTCGCTGCGGACTGGGCAGACGATCCTTGAGCACAGGGTGCCCAAAATATGCACGTATTCAACGGCTGGCGGGTCCCCAGCAGGACGCTCGTGCTTTCACTGGTCGATTCCGCTAGTGTGCCCACCCTGGTCAGTTCTGAGATTTCGACGACCTCACAATGCTCCAGCCATGTTAAGACTACCCCAAATGCTACTAAGAGGATGTCCTGCAGCCATAGCTGCGCCGGGATGCGAACTATCATTCGACGCCCGGACCTGCAAACGTGTGGCTTGAATATTTAGTCTCCCGCCCTCCCTCCGGGGAACGGTCGGATTCCCTCCTCCATCAATGTGATCTTCGTTCCCGTTGCACTCGGCACATCTTCTTTCCTATCACATTCGTTGGTCGTTGCCATGTTCCCGTTTTCATCATGGATGTTCCCTAATTGGAGTTGGTTCTGCATCTTCCTGGCCGCTTTGTATGTCAATCTACCGCTGCCACCGCGACTCATTGCGCTCACCCCGCAAATCTCGGCATCTTGGACTGACTCGGTCTTGCAGTTTGTTTCGCTACATCAGATTATGGATCAACTTGGCTGCGGTATGGACATATACACCCATCCAGCCGGTCGACGAACCTAGCATTACTTCGCAAGATGTGACCGTCATCATTCCAACCGTTGCAGAGGACATTCAACAATTGAAAGAGACTGTCCAAACCGCCTACCGCCTCGAACCCTTCGAGCTGCTACTTGTGACTCCGGACTCCCGTGTGAAACGGCTGTACCAGATGGTTGAAGAGCTGGGCAACCCCAAGAAGATCCAGGTGCTTTCCGTGAGCCAGGCCAACAAGCGCCGCCAGCTCTCGAGAGCAATTCCGGAGGTACAGACCAAGATTACACTATTGTTGGACGATGACGTGTGGTTGCCAGAAAAATTCAACAAATGGATGCTGGCACCTTTTGAAGATGCTCGTGTGGGTGGCGTGGGAACGAACCAACAACTCCGCCGGAAAAACCGAAACAACATCTGGGAATTTCTGGGCGCGATTTACCTGGTGCGAAGGACCTTCGACTGCACAGCGTGCAATTGGCTCGACGGCGGCCTCCCGTGCCTCTCTGGGCGTGCTGTTGCGTACCGGTCGGAGATCCTGCAAGATCCAAACTTCACCTATGGGTTCACGCACGAAACGTGGGGTAGCGACCACTTCCTCAACGCCGACGACGACAACTTCATCACGCGATGGCTGTTTTCTCACGACTGGAAGATCCAATTGCAGAACCATCGCGAGTGCGAGGTGGAGACGACGCTGGAGCACGACCCCAAGTACTTGCGGCAGTGCCTGCGGTGGGTGCGCAGCAACTGGAGGAGTAACTTGACCAGCTTGAGCGAGCTGCATATGTGGTTGTAAGTCGCCGAAAGCGCCCCAAGCCCTGCACAATTCGCGTCGTGATGCCAAGCACTACCCCTCCCACACGCCCGTGGCCAGGGTCATCCGCGGCTAACCCGTTCTGTCACAGGAATTATCCTTGGTCCCTGTACGCCGTCTTCCAGACGACCATTACGCAATGGGCTTTCCTCTACGACTGCGCCCTTGTTGCCGTGTTTTACTGTGCCATGGTGGAGGCGGGCTACTATCCAGGACCGGATGAAGCGCAGCTCTACTCGGAGTACAAGCAGACGCGCACCTTGCTATGGGCATTGTTCCTCGGACACATGCTGTTCTCCAAGACGATCAAGCTAGTGCCCCATCTGTTACGAAACCCGGGCGACGTGCGCTTCGTGCCGGTCTCGATCCTCTTTGGCTACTTCCACAACCTCATCAAACTCTACGGGTGCATTACCGTAACAGAGGTGCGTAGACCGACGCCATCTGGCTTGGTTCGGTCTGGTGCTAACACGATGCAGACGACATGGGGCACGCGTGAGGGCGCGGACACGGACGACAACATCAGGATGCTGCCTATCCCCCCCATGGCCTCGATCACGCCGCCGCTCTCTCCGTCGCCGCATGGACGCATGCTCCGCGAGCGCGGCAGCCTCATACCGACGGCAGTGTGCTGAGGTTGTGGCTGCTCGTCTGGGTCAGGCGGCCCTTGCTAGTTGAAGCGCCGCTTGGCGGCCGAGAAAGCAGTAATTTAGACGCACGACGCTCCGTTGCATGATGATAGAGACCATTTCACATGGCGGGTTGCTTCTCACACATTGTTTGTCTTTGGACAGGATTAGCGACGGGAGTTGGCTTCGGGCACTAAAAGGACCGGACGGATACACGGCGTTCAACAGGCGTTTTGCGGGTCCGCGGACTCGCTGAGGGTGAAAAATTGTAGCGTTCCTGAGGGGATTTGGCATTGCTGGGTTTGGCGACCATGTAGTCTATGCAAAAAAGCACCGGCGCGTTGTGCGCTTCCTCATCTATCATGGCTCCCCGCAGGCTGGACGTGCCCGCATGTATTCATCGTCGTCATCACGCTCGCACGCTCACGCCGCCGCGCTCGAGTCGACGATCTGAGGCCGTCGGCATGCACGGACCGGCCATAGCGCGAACCATCTCCCGCGTCGCCCGCACTTTGGACCCAGATTGGCATGCTGGCGGGGCTGGGGGCGCATATCTCGTGTGAGAGGCGGGACGGGGCTGGCGAGGGCGGACGAGGGAGACAGGCCCGGCGTCCCTTTGTGCAAAGGCGGAAGGTGCACCGCGAGGTACATACATGCTGGTACCGGTACATGGCCTGCAGGGCGCACATGTGGTCGGTGGAGTGCGGAAGAAGCTGGCGGCTGTAGAGCGTATGGAGCGCCAACAGGTGCGGTGTTTTCTCGCCATGCGTGCCTGCCTGCATGCGACGCCGTCCCATTCGTGCACTAGCAGGCGCCGATGGCGCAGAGGGGTCGGAGCTACTTCGACCACCAACACCACCCGCGCAGCACATCTGCGGGCCCCTCTTATCGACCCTCGACCCTCGGCCCCAGCCAGCACCGCGACCCCAGCATCGACACGCCGCCGCGCCTGCTTGCTGTCGCTGTCGCTGCCGGGCCTCGCGCGCGACGTTGCGGCCTCACCACCGCCAGCTGCCTCGCGGACCCTTCCCCCGGACTGCCTGCGCGCCCACCGCAGACCCTTTGCGCAAACCTTATGCCCGTCATCTCCCGGCTCCCGCAGCCCAAATGCCAGCTACTCGCTGTCCGCGCGTGCGCCGGATTGCCGCCGAGTCTTGATCTCGTCATCGCACAGCCCGGGGTGCGACCGCGCCAGGCACACATGCAGCGTAGTGGGGTGGCCAGAGATGCCTCCTTCGGGGCTTCATCAAAAGGTAGCCACAACTGCATGCAACCCACGCATGTTCCGTCTCCCCGATGCAAACGAATGCACACTCCTTTCGCAACGGAGAAGGAACGGCCTCCCAGCACGACCAGCTCGTCATGGGGCGCTGCACCCGTCCCGAATTGGGCCGGCCTCGCCGCCATCGGTATCAACCTGCACCTCCCGTCTCCACGCCTACGTAGCGATGCAGATGCGCCAAGCTCAGATGAACCCTTCAGGAACCATTTCCCATGGACGTCACAGCGCTACCCGCCCGTCAAGTTGCCAGATGTGCACTCGCTACGCCGCCGTGCCTCTGCACAATCCGCGGAGCCTGCTACCCACCTCCCATAATTGGACTCACCCGTCGCCTGACATCTTTAATCAGAAACACTGCAACTTTTCCAGACCCGCACCTCAAACGCATTCCCTTCAGCTGGGTCCGCGCAAATTTTTTTCGTGCCTGTCCATTCGCCAATGTGTGCTCGGTTCGAGCAGAGCATTTGCCGACATGTGGGTTTGATGCGTTTTACTCACCGTTCAGCAACTATTCACATGGCTTGCCCTCCGTGCCTCATCTGGAGCATTCGCTACGACACAAAGTACCTTGTATCCTAGGCTTATCTCCACAAAGCAGACTAAACACGAAGATTCATCGTTCCTTGCATTAATACAAACCTTGCTCGTCACAGCTGGATCCTTGCTCGTTGCAATGATTGCCTTTCTTGAGCACCCTCAGTTTATCAATTGCAAATTGCATGACGGTATCGCTCGACCGTCGCTTTCTACCCAACGATCCTTTCTTTACTGGAACAGATTCTGACTGAGGCCTACCATTCCTCTACAACTGGACGGCGTTCGCCAGATTCAAGATCGGCTGCTCCAAGGGCCAATGCCGTAAGCTTAATATACAAGGCATTATGAAAGCTCCATCATGATATTATCACCACCTCTATCAAGCACCCATCACATCATTGCTTCACCCAGGCAAACCAAAAGTCATCTGGGGCTAACATCATGTTCTATGACGACGTTGCGACCACAAAAGTAGCTACCTGTACTTCATGCGCCCATGGATCATTACAGAAAAATCGATTTTGATACCCGCACCACGCGACCTGAACGCATCTTAGCAAACTATCCGGCCCGTCTGCGGCTATCTGTTATGAACCAAGATTCTACCCGCGAGCATAACACCTTGTACCGGGTACAATAGTGGGAGGATATCTCCGAAGCCACGGAAGCGACGTGAAGTGGTCACCCATCTGTCCCTGCAGTGACATGCGGCCTCGTATCATTTACATGCGGCTTGGAATGCTGTTGTAATATCACGTTCTGGACTACGGAACATATGTTCGGCAACTCCAGCTCCTGCTATTGAACACGAACTTGTTCGGGTTCGCGATGAAGCAAGATGTGCCGCCATGGAATGGATGCTTGTAGTCGTCAATGCAACTAACAATCCTTAGTGGATTTTCACTAATACGAAACCGAGCTTCCCCAGGCAATGATCAGCCCTAGCGATATGTCCAAGGTGTTCACAGTTAGACATCAATTTCTAGCGCGACACTATCAACCGCGACAGTTACAAACCGGGGCACAGTCCTTGACGAACGATCACATGCGTAATCGCCCTTGAGTAAAGCGAGAGTATGTGATACGAAGACCCTAGCAGAGCATCTGAGTTTGACATTTGCATCGCAACACTTGGCAATCCCCATCTTTGGTGCTACGAAGCAAGCGCTAGAGTCTAGCTGTATCGGAACGACCGGTCCCATTCAACGCAATGCACCTAAAATGACTTGCAGCTCTATGATTCTGCATCGTCATGCGATCAAGATCTTGTACTCTCCTCAGCACTCGTACAAGTGGGTAATCAGCGTAACACGATTAGTCCGACTATGGCCTCGGCGGCAGCAGATCCAAAGGCATGGTAAATACGTGTCCTGTCGGGACGACAACCCCTATCACTCCAACGATGAAGTTCATGAGTCATGTCCATTTCACAGTAGTCCTCAATCCAACTTCGTGTAGCAGTGCTAGTGTTTACGCAAAGTCGTCGCGGTCGAGGCGAACCGTGGGTCTAAGACGGCAGAGGCCAAAGCTTTTCGATGGCTTCCAGGCAACTGTCAGGGTCGTGTGGGGTGGAGCAAAAGTCCGCAAGCCGGAATCCGAGATCTTAGTCATAGCGAGCAGCTTCGCTTGTTATGCAAAGCTCGCCGTCAGCATGCTCCTGCTAACGCGGCTAGGCTCCAAATCAACCTCATCCCAAACGGCACGAACAGGTTCTTCCCTGGCGAACTGCAAAGCGCCGAGGTAGGCCATGGCCCCGCTACAAGTTGCAAGTGCTGAGTTGACAGCGCAATCGAGGCCCACACTCGCACGACTACGGGACTTGCCTTGCACCATCTTGTCCGAGTAGCGGCAATATCCGCTCTGATCTGTCACTCTTGTATGATAGCGTGAACTTAGAGGAGCATTGAGCACGTGATCGGGTACTGGCCAGGTGTTGGCTCGGCCTGTTTTCCTCCGGTCACGGGCAATGGTGGGGTAGACTGCGAGACCCTTGTCTACGACCCCTCCACGACTGCTTGAGCTTCCTGCTTGGGGCATGAGGGGTAGCCCACTGTGCTGACGACTACTTGTATGACGATATGTGGAGCTCAGTTTCAGTCTTCCAAACGAACAGTTGCAATTAGCGCGGTCAAGCCTTTGGAAGTTTCTGCCTGGGCGTGGGATGTTCTGCGAGCTAACGCAGGTAGGTGGGTATGCGAACTCAGTGCAATGGAGTGTCAAACGTGTCCTGGGTAGCATCGGAGGTCGGAAAAGAACGAAGAAGGGCGGCTGAGTGCATTGGGTACGCTCCTGATATACCTGTGCGCGGTCGCTTGTTCGTTTACGAGGCACATCAAGGCTCCAACCGGAGCAATGCCAGAGTTATGAACGGTATACTGGCGAAACACTCAGAGAACGCGCGACTGACAAGATAGAACTTGTAATTACCTATTTCAATAAGCGGGCAAACATGATCAATTCAACTTCGCAGCATGTGAAGCTGACTATATCGATACACTTCGTTGCTTACCATGGCAGACATTGGTCGTGATCTGACTCGTAGAAAGTGCGTCATATGCCAGCGATTCCACCTGTTGTCCACGGGTATACAATTGTCACGATACCTGAGGCGAAGTAGTAGTACACGTCTTCGCTTCAGCATAGCGTCCGCATTTTCCCTCCATTCGGACGTTTTTGCCCCGTCAATCCGAGCTACGCTACAGCACCACCAAATCATCCGTGCCTTACACAAGCATCCCAAACACGAATCTTCTACGGTCTGAGCAGAAGCAACACTACAAAAATTCCTGCTTCAATCAGAGACTTTTGTATTCTTTCAATTGAATTCCTTTCACCAACCCCAACAATGCCGCTCAGAATCTTAGACTCCCACATACACCTTTGGCCCTCCACCGCGACCTCCTCCACGGACCATGGCTGGATGACTCCCGACCTTTTTCTGGCAAAACAGCATGGGATACAAGAGTACGATGCCGCCACTGCCTCTGCGCCGGTCCAGCCTTTCGGCTTCATCTACGTGGAAACGGATCGGTATCTCCCCTCCACTTCTCTATCCATCAATTCCGACTCCAGTCTAGAAGAGCAAAACGAAAGGATGAGAGACTGGGCACGAGCGCCACTGCAAGAGTTGGAGTTCCTTCGAAGGTTGGTGGAGGGGAAAGTGCAGGAGGGCGACGGCGCCAGCAAAGAGGATGGTGAAAGGCTGAAAGGGCTTGTGATATGGGCGCCTTTCAACCTTCCATCTGATTTATTTGAGATTTATCTAGGGCTTGCGAGGCAGAAGTTGGGCGAGGATGCATGGAAACATGTTGTGGGCTTTCGGTACGCTCGACCTCGTCAGACCCATCCGGCGGGGAAGTTGCTGACGAGAATAGTTATCTCCTCCAGGGGCGGAGAGCAGAGCAAGTTCGATCGATTATAGGAGACACTGACTTCATTTCTAATGTAAGGGTGGCGTGCGAGAAGGGACCGAAGAGACTAGCATTCGATGTAGGCGTCGATGCGCACCGTGACGGCATAGAAACGTTGGAAGCAGTCTCCAAACTGATAGAAGGCGTAGAAGAAGGCGTCAACTTCGTTTTGAGTAAGTCTTTCCACTTGTTCTCCTAAATCTCTTCATACGTATCTTCCCCCGGCGTTTGGCAAATAATTGATAGGGCATGTGTTAATGCCCCCCAGATCACCTTTGCAAACCCGACTTGTCCTCTTCCAACTGGGACAGCTTCGAGCGCTGGCAAGCTTGTATTGGACGATTGTCCTCACATCCAAACGTCTACATGAAGCTCAGCGGTGCGCTAAATGAGTTCTCCCCTTCTACCACGCCTTCTTCCACTGAAGATATCCTTGTAAGACTGCGGCCATATTTAGATCATGTGTTACAGAGCTTTGGGGCGCATAGGGTGCTTTTTGGGAGTGACTGGCCGGTACGTACTTCTCCCCTTATTCATCTTTCCGTCCGTATTGAGGGCTCTTAAGGGGAGAGCCATCTTGAGAGGCAGGGGCTAATGATGAATAGGTATGTAATGTCGGTGGACCGAAAGGTGAGCAGGGCAATTGGGGTTATTGGGCTGAGGTTGTGCAGAAGTGGGTGGAGGAGAAAGGCTTGAGTGAGGGAGAGAGGGAGTGGGTTTGGGCGAAGAGTGCGGCGGCGGCGTACGGAATTGGAGAGCTTAAATAAAGTTCATCAAGGAAAGGGGTGAGGTTGGTTAAAAGGAACCTTGGATTTATATTACGTTTGGTTTGGCCCGGAGAGCAACGACTCTGTTTCCGGCATTGTAAGTTCTCGGACGTGTGTAACAACTCGTGATTACAGATCAATCCTATCTTACACGATGATTACACTTCCATGAGAGCCCATAGTGTTAGAAGGGTACAATGGGAGCGGAGCTTGATTGCCAGCAACAGATGAACGGGTCACGGCTTCTTCTCAGGCTTTGATAAGACTTAGGGTTTTAGAAACAGCCTCCTTGTGTGTTCTATCAAGTGCAGTCTCTGTCAATTTTCCCTCGAGTTATGTTATGTCGTACGCTTTGTTACCTCGGCACCCTTTCTCCCGAATCCCAGCTCTCGCCCTCCTACACCCCACCTAAACGCGTCCGCCGAACCACACTGCCGCCGGCCACACTTCGCGCATCATGAGGCCTTCAAAATTCTCAGACACTACATACCTTTTCTATACTCAAGAAGCTCTACTAGCGTGTCACAGCCGCGCAGACCCTCTATCCGCCGTGACCCCTCCATCGCGAACCCCGCAATCTCCCATCTCAGGCACTTCCAGGCACTGTTGTCCACGACCACAATGTCTAATCCTGCACAATTACTCAAAGGCAAATCGACGGCCATAACAGGCGGCGTGACAGGCATCGGTCGCGCGATCGCACTCGGGTACATCTCGCACGGAGCAAACATCGCGATCAACCACTTCGACGACGCGAAGTCGGCAGAGCAGTTCAAGAATCTCCTTGACGAAGCAGCAAGCATACTAGGCAGCAAGGAAGAGGCACAGAAGCGCATAATCGATGTACCGGGCGATGTAGGGAAACCGGAGACAGGCAAGAAGCTGGTTGCGGAGGTGGTCAAGCGCTGGGGACGGCTGGACGTTGTCGTGAGCAACGCGGGGATTTGTGAATTTAAGGAGTTCCTTGAGTACGCTCCCGATACTTCAAAATGCACGAGAGATGAAATTACTGACATCTTGGGAAAGGATAACACCCGAACTCTGGGCAAAGCACCATGACGCCAACCTCACCGGCGCGTTCAACACTATCCACGCAGCTGCCACACAGATGTCCACCCAGTCTCCTCCGGGCGGCTCTATAATAGGCATCAGCTCTATATCCGCTCTCGTAGGCGGTGCACAGTACGCTTCCCTCCCCTCTTTCCTACTACCCTTTCCGTTCCACCCTCTAATGTCCTACAGACAAGCCCACTACACGCCCACTAAAGCAGGTGTTCTCTCCCTTATTCAATCCGCCGCCTGCGCGCTGGGCAAGTACAACATCAGATGTAACGCGCTTCTGCCAGGTACAATCAAGACGCAACTCAATGACAAGGACCTTGAGGACGAGGAAAAGAGGAAGTATATGGAGGGCCGAATACCGCTGGGACGAACGGGCGAGACAAGGGACTTGGCAGGGCCGGCGGTATTTTTGGGTAGTGCAGAGTTGAGTGGGTATGTGACGGGGGCGCAGTTGTTGGTTGATGGGGGGTTGTTCGTCAACCTGCAGTGAGTGGGAAGGGAAGGGGAAGGAATACATGTAAATATCTCAATATATCAGTTTGAACTATACCAACAAGTATACGCATATGTTTCCTATTGAATGGCCTGTTTTAGCGCATAGGGTTATGCAGCTTCCAGCCAGTCATGACTTTGCGACCATTGCGGTCCTTAGACCCCTCTACACCGGGGGTGAAAAGGACACGATGGTCGAAAATGCGCATTGCTTTATTCTGTTCAAACCCATTACGCTCTACTCGATCTATCTTGACATGATTTGCTTCTACTGCACCTATTCCAGAATGCTCTATGTCCACCCTTCCTGCATTACATACTCCCATTCACCTAACGCGATCAACCAACCGGTCTAATCCGTGTGTTTGATCTCGATCACTCAACCCGTCGACCAATGGCAACGTCTCACTCTGTCTACTCTCTCTTCACCCATCCAACATGCTAACAGATCAAATAGAATTATACCCTGCTTGCGCTCACTCTCCGATTGCAGGACTTCTGTCGCCTTGTATTGTCTTAACAATGATTTAGGTAGACAGCTCCACTAACTCGTAAACCTCGAACCTGGAGTCAGCTTATAGCAACACGCTCAGGGGCACGATTGAATTTCCTTCAGCAAATACGTGGAGGGATGGATGAGGGTAGCCGAAGGTTCTTCATGATAGCATTAGGCCACTTGCAAAGGAAGCAAATAGGTTGACAAAGTTAGACGCGTAGCCCCAGCGCGACTACGGTGGGCAATGCAACATATTCACATTACACAGATAGACTGTATCTATCTCATCCCATCGTTTTGATTTTCGAAGTCCTACTCGAAGCCCTCAAATTCACTTTCACTCGCCTCCTCCACCTTCCTCCGCGGCTCCTGTTCCTGTCGCTGCTTGCTACCAATCTTCGCTCCTCTCTTTCTGTTTTCGACACGCCGCTCATACCCGCTTTTCGTACTGATGCGGGCCTTGTTCTTCCCATCATCCGTCTTCGCACTCCTCCTCGCCTCCACACCTTTCTTCTTCAGTTCCTGCTTCTCCCTTTTTGTCGGCGTAGGCAGCGCATCTAGCAGCCACTGCTTCACACTCTGATTTTCCTCCGCGACACCCCTCAACTTCTCCGCCGCACGGATAACGTTCGCGATAAGCTTGACATATGGGATGTCTTCTTGTGTGTAAAACGTGACAGCGACGCCGCCGGCGCGTCCAGCTCGTCCGGTCCGGCCTACGCGGTGCACGTACGCGGCTGCGCTGTTGGGCACGTCGTAGTTCACGACGCCATTCAGCCCGCGGAAATCGACGCCGCGCGCGAGAAGGTCGGTTGTGATCAGGACCCAAATGTCACCGCGGCGGAACTTGGTCATTATGCTCTCGCGCTGTGTCCCGGAAAGGTCTGCGTGGAGAACTGCGATGCGCGAGCTGCCGCCCGCTTCGGGCGGGATATCATAAAGGAGCTCAGAGTGGAGAGCGATGGCACGAGGTATTGTCTGCGTGAAGACGAGGAAAGGAGGGCGAAGAGATGGACCAGAGCTCGTGGTGGGTAGGGCGGTGGGATGTAGGAGTTGGCGGAGGCCGAGTAGCTTGCCCTGTTCGGTGGCGGCGTAGATGAGTTGGTGTGAGATGTTTGGGATGGCGGTGTCCTTGAGGCCTACGACAAGACGGATGAGGGGGCGGCGAGGGGGGAGGGTTGTGTTGGTGGAGGACAGGGAAGTCCAGCGGGTGTTCAGTGTGGAAATGGCGAGGGTTTCGATATTAGAGCCCATAGTTGCGGACCAAAGGCCGACACGAAGGAGGGGGTTCGAGCAGGCGTTCCATACGGAGAGGGTCTGCTCGCGAAAGAGAGGGTCGAGCAGCACGTCGGCTTCGTCCAGGACGAGATGGCGGACGCTCGGGAGGGAGGCAAGAGTACTGTCGTTCTGTTTGAGCGCGTTGAGCAAAGCTGCTGGGGTTGTGACCAGTATCGCAGCCTTGAGTTTGTCTGCTCGTCTTCGTTTTCGCTTTTTCTGTTGCCCGGCCTTGTCCTCGTCACCACTATTCGATGCGCTCTCGTCTTCTTCCTCAGAGTTTCTGGGACCGTCTTCCTCGCTTTTGACTTCTACTTCTTCCGGCCGCTCAACTACCTCCATCCCTTTCTTCATGAGTGTCGCCTTCAGCCCGGTTCCTTTCGAGAGCTTCCTTGCTTCGTTCACGATCTGCGATGCTAATTCTCGTGTAGGTGCTATGACGATAGCTCGGGGACCATCGTCACCTTCCGCTGCTTTCTCGGATAAGAGCGCATCGATCACTGGAATCAGGAACGCAATTGTTTTTCCACTTCCAGTTGGCGCAACACTTAGAAGATCAATATCACCACCATACTCCGCACCAGATGCGCTCGCTGCACTCGAATCCCCCTTCTGGCACTCCTG
This sequence comes from Paraconiothyrium sp. Pb-2020, assembly GCA_022419385.1. Taxonomy (NCBI): domain Eukaryota; kingdom Fungi; phylum Ascomycota; class Dothideomycetes; order Pleosporales; family Didymosphaeriaceae; genus Paraconiothyrium; species Paraconiothyrium sp. Pb-2020. Next base: position 3,526,004 of record JAJUBI010000003.1, on the reverse strand, counting down.
CTCCGTCTTCCTTGACCTCAGTAAGAGCGGTAAAGTACCAAGCTGAACCTCGGTCGGCAGTGTGTACGCCTGCTCCCTCAGATTATCTGCCAACCTTCGCGAAATGCCATATCTTGTCCGCAACTGCGCGAAAGAAGTCAGAGGTTGAGGAAACAATTGCTTTTTCGCATGTTTCTTCTTTTCCACGACTTTCTCCTCCTTCTTCCGCTTCTTTTTCTTCTTCTCGGGTTGTGCTTCGTCCTCCTGTAGCGCGAAGTCCTCGAGCACTGTGACCTTCAACTTATGCGATCGCAGGATGCGCTTGCTTTCGTCCTCGTCGTATGGTTCTACTTCTAGCTCCTCTTGCTTGCCATTTATTTCGATGTCAGTTTGGAGCTGGCTGGTGCGCTTTTGTTTCATCTCTGTAGCTTGTATGGTAGGCTCTGCATCTTCCTTCTTCGACGTGCCGAAAAAATCTAGGTCAGCCGGCAGCGGCGCAGACGTGTCTTCTGCATCCTTTCCTCTCTTTCGCTTTTTGTTTTTTCTTGTATCTGAAGAGACCGTGGCTGATTCATCGTGGCCAAATAATTGCGGATTCGCGACTGCGCCAGCAGAGGGAAGCGTCTGCGCGGGCGCAGATTGTGCGGCTTTGGACGAGCGGGAGAGGAGTTTGAAGACGTTCATGGTAACTGTCGATGACAGTGGTACTCAAAGGGCGTGAAACGGGCAATATCGCTTTGAATGCATATTGTGTTGGATCATATTGTGTTGTCGCAAAAGTTCGAGATGCACAAAAAGTTGCCCGCGGCTCGGTGGCTCGGCGAAAATAAACGCCGCTAGCAGAGCATACAACACTCCATATCGAGCACCACAGTTCTTTGAAGATAAGGAAATGCATTGCCTAATTGCACAGGAGAAAAGGAAATCTAAATCAGAGTATGTGCAGCAATAATGGTACAGTGTTTGCCATTACATGTGCGCCGCATGCGCAAGTTCCATCCATCCGTTGCAGGTATCTGGTCGTTACCAGGTCGCCATGTCGCTTTTCATTCAGCTACTCCTTCTGCATTCCTCCCTCACACCCCCGCGATCCAACCTAGGTTCCCTTAAATTCATGGGTGTTTTAGGTGTTGTGAATATATGCATCTAGTGGTGTGCCTCCTTGGCGCGGTAACCAACGAGCTTGAAACGGCCGATCATCTCGCCAACGGAGAAGAAACCAACAACCTCAGCAGCGACGATACCAGCGGAGATCCACTGTTGTTGAGAGAATCCCCGTACACGGTTGAGGACGTTAGCGGGCTGTGCGGAGCTGGATTCGGCGGTGCGCGCACCGGCGTTAAGGAGGCTTGTGGGGTTCTTGAGCGCGTTTGTCACCGGCTGAAGGTACTGCTGAATGGTAGCCATGTTACTGTTCGCTTATTAGCACCTTATGGTCGAGTATGGCAAGTTTTAAGGGATGCCGTACGGTGGTGCCATGCCTCGCTGGTGAGCAACGAGCTTGCCAAGCTCAAGACCGACTCTTGAGTAGTAGATGACACGCGGGATCAGAGCTATTGGGATCCGGAGTCAGCATATCGTTGAGAACATGTGCAGTTGCCATCATTGGGAGTCCTTTCGGCACCGGACGGCCTGTGGCTGCAACGTGCCACTCGTGCGCGTCCACACTAGGCCATTTGAGCTTCACGCCGTGCAATTGAAGCCATCCAAACCTCTCCGCCAGGCGCAAAAGCTCCTCCAGCCCCATTCCGCGTTCTTCTACACGGTATCCCAAGAATTGCGTACTAACCTTGCACGCTCCCGATGAGCCTTCCAGTCCGTCCCCCAACCTTGTTCGCCGCATTGGTAGCCGCGCTTCCGACCTTGCTCGCAGCAGCGCTGGCCGAGGAAGTGACGCGGGTCAAACCCTCCGATGCCTTCGACGATGCCTCAGCAGCCTTCTCCTTCGCGGCGCCAGCTGCTTCGGACGTGGACGACGCATTGCGGATGCCGGCGCGGCGGACGGCGAAAGTCGAGTGCCGCAGCACTTGACGGGAGGCTGCGAGAGACATTGTGACGGATTCCGGACGCAAATTGGCGATGGGGTTGAATGAGAGTCGGCGTCCTAGGGTTGGAGGTTGGGAGCTTCGGCTGCCAAATCTCACATTTTTCCGGCATGGCGAGTATGCGCACAGACCATGCTCGGGAGGTTCAGGATGGCACACGAGACAACGTTTTATCTAGTACTCAAGTCGTCCATTGATGTATTATCTATTATCACGTTGCTTTGGAAAGTTCGTTGCCTTTGTGGTCATACACAACAAAAGCCAACTGAGCCTCTTGAATGATGTGGATCTATTATAAATGCCTGCAATCAAACTCACCTCCTGAGCCCTTCGCAGCATTACAGTACAATGCGATTGGGCACTTGTTGCACCTGGTGGCATGCTTTAGGTACATCACAGGCGCTGCTTTTCCGTTTTCTTCTGGCTTCTTCGATTTGTATCAACGTTCTCTTCGCACTCCACTCTCTTTCCCGATCCGATAGCCATTCTTTTTATCCTCAGCTTCCAGCCCAAATCTTGCCGCCTTCGCCAGTACTATGTCGTATAGCCCCTGTTTCGGGTTCTTGCATCAGTCCTGCTTGACCCTGAGGGTTATAGCCGTAGCCGTAGGTGTGCTGTCAGCAAACGCTGGGGGTGATCATGCTGAATCGCTCTCCGCAGAACTTTCAGTAAGCTACGCATTATCTGTCGATTTGGCCCGACTGAGGCGGGGCATACTCTGTAGTGGTGGAACGTTGAAGTCGTCGCTCCAGTCATGTTGTTATGTGTTTAATCAGGTTGAGGTATCTTAGAGTCCATGAGGTATGTTTCACTTCTAACTTTGTTTAGTAGTCTTGCGATTCTTGGAACAAATGAATCTATCAGCTGTAAGTACCTATGGAAGGGCACGTTAAGATGCCGCTGAATTTCATGCGTGTAAAAAGACAATGACGCGAATTGTTGCTACTCAATCACAGGATAGTATGTCCGACGTACAACTTATGTCACTAATCTGCTCGTAAATACACGTTAAGTTATCACACGCTCAGTTAAAATCTACACGACCACGAGGCGCACCTGAGTCAACCTATGATTGGAGCCTCAGACGATAATTAGTCGTGGGTCTATGCGGGCTCCCTGGAAGCCAATGCATTTTACGATATCATGTCGAAGCCTGGTAGTACTCCACTTACTTAACTACTCCTGTATACAGCACTGATAGCCAAGCTCTACCGCACTTGGTAGCACGCAGCGCGCATAGCACTGCCATTCACTGTCCGACCAACTCGACATTCATGATGGCTTCAAGATTAGGAAGACGGGAATGGAATAGAACCCCAAATATGCATACTAAAAGTGCTCCACAAGATCTGCGCTGAGTTTGGCCCATCGTGCGCACAATCTGAATCTGTCTTTATGCATATATTCCAGCGGCACGAGCAAGAATCACAGCCAATCGTTATTTTGTAGGATGGTGATACACGGGGAGCGCCCAAATGGATTACTGATCCAAATCTTCTGTAGCTTTTGCACCTCGGTTACATCCTGTTTCACGAAGCATATGCGTGCACGCAATCAGTAATCTTGATGTCGTAATGTTCATTCATAGGCTCTGATGCCGAGTTCCAAAATCTACATAAAGCGAACGCCACCGGCTGATCTTGGAGGAGCGCCCAAGTAGGTGGCGGCCGTTCAGGGAGATTGCGAAGTACGCTGCGTTAACAAGTCCATGATATGCTCTGCAAACCAAGCCTCATACCGTCACCCTGGAGCCGAGGTACAGCAGGCTCCCTCCAACAGACCATAGGCAATCGGCCTAGATAGTGTACCGGAACCCAGGCTGGTCGTCCTCCTGCAAAAGGTGTCAGCGATTGAGCGTATCTCGAAGAAACATAGAACTTACATCATTATACTCGAGCTCAACTTCGCCCCGGTCTGCTTTCGCATTCGCGCGCCTAAATTGCAATGTCAAGAGCCCAACAATGAGGATCGACAACAAGCAGCACGTAATGCACGCATAGATGCCTGGTCTGTAATTAGGCGCATCCTGTGTCCGAAAGACAAGACCTCCAGCGATACCACCAATACCTCCGAAGCCGACTAGGGTTGCTGAGCAAAACGCACGCTTCCACTGCCCACGGATGTTGTTCGCCTGGTACGACATGGCAGCTGGAATATTACTGTTCGCGCCCGCAGTGGTGAGGAAAACACCGAAATACTGGACGGAGGCTTTCTTGTGGAAGCCCATGATAGGTAGGCCGATTAAGCATAAGACCATGTTGAAGATGATGATGGAGCCGCGCATTCTGTAGCGATCGCCTGCCCAGCCAGTGGCGTACATGACGATGGCGGCGAGGGCGTAGGGAGGGGCCACGAGGCATTGCGAGGCTCCGACTGAAAACTTCATCTTCTCATTCAGAATGATGGGTAGGAAGTATGCCAGCGCGTAGGTCACGGTGGTGGTGTTCAAGAAAATCTGGGCCAGGGTCAGTATGGTCACTGCATAATTCGGACATGTACTTACCATAGCGTAGCCCCAGATCTTGAAGTCCAGCGCCGCGCGGAAGAACTTGCTAGCGGCAAAGGGCTGAGGCTTCGCATCTCCACGGTCTCGATCGACTCGCGCGATGATGAAGTTGGCCTCGCGCTGCGTCAAAAACTTCCAGCTCTTGTGAGCCCTGTCGGGGAAGTCAACGAGGGCGAAGTATGCGCCGATACCCAGAGCGCAGGTCAATGCCCCTTCAATGACGAAGATCCACCGCCAGCCGGTCAACCCGCCGTGACCTTTGCATGGAGGCGCTCTGCAAGAGGTGTTCTTGCCGCCTAATTGCATAAGACCGTAGGCGAGAATACCAGCGCATGCTGATGCTAGACTTCCAAGCATGTAGAAGACTGAATACCGCTTGCCAATATCGTAACGTGTATACCAAGTCGAAAGAAGATATACGCAAGATGGGAAGAATCCTGCCTCTAAGATGCCGAGAATTACTCGCAAACCAGCCAGAGACTCCCAGTCCTTGACGAAACCCATACCGATCATGACTGCGCCCCATGCAGTGGTGATGACGGAGAGATGAAGGCGCGGGCCAAGTTTGCGAATGAGCACAGTCGAAGGCGGCTGGAAGACTATGTACGTGGTAAAGAAGACCAGAGTTACGACGGAGTACCGCGAGACTGTGCTCCCAGCTGGGAAGGGACGCGTGAGTAAGAGCTCAACGTTCATGCTGATATCTTGTCAGCTGCTATAATCGTGTTATGGGAAGTAAGCAAGCGCCTACCCAGCAACTGCAGCTGCCGACAAGTTGGTACGATCCATAAGACTAATGCAATAGAGGACCCCCACAGTCACGACAAGACGCCGGTCGATGCGATGGATAATTTTCCTCTGCTCTGTCTCGGAGAATTCGGACTCGTAGTCAACATCGTAGGACGTCTTTGTCGGAGTGTGCTCCACGTCCTCCAGCAGTGTTGTCGGGTCCTTCTCAACGGCAGGGTCTCTGTCCACGGCTGGGTGAGCCATGATGAGGGACGATTAGGGAAGAGAACAGGCACGTGGGAATGTTGGTGAGAGGAAGAAGCACGCAGATCGGATCCAGCGACCAGGAGCATGCGATCTATATGTCCCTGGACGGCTCATTCTGGCAGGTGGCACCTGCACGCCAGCGGTGAATGCTGCCAAGGCGCATGCATCGACCGGGACTCTCGATGTTGGAAACATACCGAGGCAGTGGCAGCGGAATGACAGCGACACTGGGCCATCGCCACAGCCAGTCTGAGGGCCTTCATCCTGTGCAGCCAACAGGAGCGCTGGAGAAGGAGGATAGCGGCGGAACGGGAAGCAAATCTGGGGACGAAGGACGGGGGTTGGCTTGGCGCGTGTCCACCCCCGCAACAAAAGAACAACAGCTGTGGACTTGTGGAGCGCCACTAACGCCTCGCGGACGAATCATGGCGAATATGCCTTCATCTCCCACATCTCTTGGTCATCCTCTCCGGGCGAGACTTCTTGGCTGGCGCGACAAAGAGACGAAGACGCAGCCGCGGACCCTCACGTTTTGTGCTGCTTCGCGTCCGGCTTTCGTTCGAGCCACGGTGCCACGAGTTCGCAGCATCGCAGCTCCGCTGGATTTCGCGGGGTACGGAGGAAAACGCTGGGCATCTGGGCATTGCCTGCCGTCTCCACGTTCCGTTTCAGGCCTGCCCCGAGTTGGACACATTGCCGGTACTAACTCGTACGCCTACTCCAGGCTTTGCGGAGACAGCATGGTCCGAGTGCTTTGGGCATCGGGTGATGCACCATCCACCATCCACTTGCCAAGCATCAGACGAGAGCTTGACCATACTATCGTATTGACCTGATGGAGGCTCGCCTGTAGTGCGCGAAACCACTATGAGCCATTCATCCAACCGAGGCCCGTTCTATATGCCGAGTCGCCTTGTTGTAGTTGGACCGTCCATCTGGTATGCTGCGCCTTCGCCCACAAGCTCGCACAATACCAACTCTGATTATACTTGTATCGAGTATAGCGGCTCATACCAGAACCCACTTTCGACGGTCACGACGGTTGGCTTAACAACAGTGACACTCCAAAGGAATCTCGGAGCGGCCGTGCAGCTCCTGCAGAACAGGCTGAAAGCGCCAAGTGGCTCCAGTCTCATTTATTCAGCGATCCCTCAGCTCAGCACAGGCAACGGACTCTACGTTGCCTTTACCGTCTGTCCAACTGACAGAGCGTCGCCTTGGGACTGCCTCCACAGGCTACGTCTCACGCACCCTTGTTAGAAGCTGACGCCACACATCACAAATTGTGCACGAGCACGCGGGAGATTATCGAAGTGGCTGGTCTTGGCTCTCTCGTATCACCTCGCCAATGATTGCATGCATATACGCATCGCTAGTCCCCTGTCTCTGTCCCCGAACGAACCGCCGGCTCTCGAAACTTGGACCGAGGCTGGCGTTCGCATGTTCTAGATGTACATGCACATCTAGCTGGGCGATTTACCAATCGAGAAATTCACGACAGCTGCTACGTCGTTATCCATGGATACAAGCCACCGTGTCCCATGATCTGGCGTGATCTGGCTCACTGCGCACATTGATCAAGCATATGCGATACTTTTGAATATGGGGCCCAGGTTCAAAATGTCAACAGGTTGATCGTTCGATGCTAAGGCTGACTGATTGATCGCACCGGTGGCATGAAAGCTTTCCACTTTGGATTCTTGTATCTGGTCCTTGGATCCGGTAGGCCTGTTGTCACCTATCTGGACCGTTTTACTTCCGCGACTATAATGTCGATTTCTCTTTCCACCCTTCTTATTTATTTGTCTTGCGACATCACTAGTTGTTTCACGTGTGCATCCTAATCTTGGTTCCTGGTTCTACTTCGTACCTGGCTCCAATGCACTGTGCTTCCTTCTGAGGACCCACTAACTTGACTTCAAATGCAAAGGACAGTGTGGCTAGCAATGTGGAAGCTTCAAGAACCATAAGCTAGCTGATGGGGAACATGGCTTCGGAGGATTATACAAAATACTACACTGCAAGACAGGCCACGTTCCCATACATCGATATTGCACTCGCACTTAGCCTTAAGGGAAAAGGTTCTGGTTTTGAGGTCACTCGTTGTCAATGACTGTCATCAGGCTCTTCTGGCCTGCGTTCCCCACTACGGGGCGAACCTCTACATTACACTCTCACAAAAGGGTGTGGCAATTGGGGGCTCAGCTTCTGGTCATCCGGAACATTCCGAGATCTGCTGAGGGTGTAGTAGGTACTATTATCTATGAATCCTCCGCGGCAGCTCTGACCGTGCCGCGGTCCAAAGGATAGTATGGGCATCGTCGCAGGAGCCGAGGTTCACTTACGCCACATACAGATCTCAGCACTGAAGAGTCATATCCTAGAGTTCTCTAGTAAGACACATAGGCAGGAAGACAATTTGGATCCAAACGTAACGAAAGCTGTATGCCTCGGTATATTTCTATATGTTGACGTGACCGATCCCGAGAAGGATTGCATAAAAGCTTGAGAACCTTGTAGCCCATAATTGGAAAGTCTGTACATAGGAGGTGTCTCAAGATGTTGGATAGAGGTTACACTACCCATCTTAGCCTTGAGAGGGAAGAGAGATCCTGGAAGATGTGCCCTGGTGTATTGCACTACCCGACTTCTAGCTTATATATGTTGCTACTATGCAAGATGCCTTAACCCACTTGACAGGAAATCTACTCAAGTAGCCGCCCCACAACCCTTAATAGAAGACACTGTGGGAAATTCTAGAGTGCGGTAAACATGTTTGTGTAACTATACCGCAATTGTACCATTGCGCTGCATTGATGCAGTCTGAGAGGATGTATTGGTATCTTGGACGAAGCCGAGGTCAACTTTCCCCACGTTCAGACTAAGGCAGAGACGGGCATGGAAGATATGCTAGACTTCAACGACGACATATCTTGTCGGGACCAAGGTCAATCTAGACGTATTGCATACATGCAATACTGTTGGAGTCTCATCTCAAGTAAAGTCTCTCAAGGAATTCTCAACCTCTTCGCCGCTCACTAGTGTTCTCGATACTGAAGGGGAGACCGTTGCCTTACGCCTCCATCATCATCATCATCGCCCTCATACCCGCACCTGCACCCGGCATAGTACCTGGCGCAGGCTCGCCTAGTGCCTCCTCAGCGAACATGCGGAGTTGCATCGGCATCTACCACGCACATGTGTGCTAGCGACCGGTCTCATCACAAAATCGCCGGGAAACCTACCTTTTCGTCTTGATAATGGTCCATCACATCCTCCTTCGTCACCTTCTTCTTGAGGTTGCTGAAGTCTCCGCCATGCTCTCCAAACTCTTCGCACTCCTTTCTCTTCTTCGAATTCCACCAAGACGGCATGTACCCTGGCTTATCCTCCACGCGAAGGAGAAAATGCCGGAAGGGGACTATACTCGACGCTGCACCGGTGTACACAGTGTCTGGAGTGCTCCTACCCTCCAGCTTGTATGCATCGGCCAGCCGCATGCGGAAGGCGTCGATGAGCAGCTTGAAGACATCTTTCTCTGTGCGATCGTCCAAGTAGTCCCCACTGTCGATACGATGGAATGGATGTGGTATGTATTTCTCGAGATTCCTGCCGCGCTTCTGCTTATAGGTTTGGGCGTGTTCGATGTTTGGTTCAGAGGCAGAACTGCTAGCTTGTTGGGAGCAGATTTTTTTGTGAGATTTCCAGTCGGCCTGGTGTGAATGCATCAGCGCGAATGCAGTCCTCGTTGCACATATCACAACATGCCCGCAGTATAGTGAATGAAGCTTCATTCAGCTTTGTATGCATACCTTCTGGCACTCGCGACCGCAGTACCAAGTCACTTGACATTTCGCACATCGCTTCAAATTAGGAGCCTCACCGGAGGTCCGTAGAATAAGAGTCAGTTCAGCGTGTATATCATTGTCGAACCATTGGCATTCACCTTGTTGCAGGTAGCGCAGGCATTATCCGCCATCACTGTTGACTATTGCAGTTGGTTAGAATAGAGCGATATGAAGTCAAATCGATGCTGGTGATTTGAAGTGTGGAGATGAGAGAAGAGCAAGTCGAGAGTGATACTGGTGACAATTGTACGCGGTTGGGGAAGAGTAGCTCCGTGCGGGGACTCTAGCGGTGTAGAGACCCACCGACGTGAAACAGTGACAGCGCAACTCAAACACAGGATCGATCACATTTACGGCAAGAATCATCTCAACACAACTGTTTCGCAGTCACTTAGTAAACCCAAACGACAACAGTTTCTTCCACCATACCGTAACTAGGCATCTACATACTAAAATTCACCATCGAGTCGCGCTTAAATGATGTTATGTATAAGGCTTGCAAAGCATCGCTAGCTGGTCAGTCAAGATCTAAAGAACTCTACTTATAAACTATAGCTGTATACTCTTAGTTCAGGATATCCATGATTCTGTCAGCAATGCGATTCCTACTGCGAATATGCCCACAAGGCTCCACTAGTGCTAGATCCGGTCGACTGCGGATCCCCCCACGATATTCATGTGTTGATTGGTATGCGATTTGCCATCGCGCCTAGATTCCTTGGTTTGGGGGCTAGAGTTGTTGGAGTGCAAGCCACCTCTGTGCAGACCTATCACAATCTACTAAGGCCGACATTCTCGTGTTCGGGGCAGTTAAGGCAACGAGGCTGAAAACAAGCGACCAGCCCAGAGATTGAGATAAATGTGCCGCTTACCCTCGTAAAGGTTGAGAAACTCTCAGCCTGCGGCGTCCCAGTTCAGAATGTTCAAATCCGCCATTTGTCTCGGACTGGCAACGCTAGCTACTGCACAGTGGGCCTTCACAGTTCCAGATGGAGACCTTGGGGAGGTAGCGCCAGGAAACAACGTCCGACAGGGCGACATCCACAACTTCAAATGGCAAGTTGGCCTTAGCAATGAGCCTGTAGCGGTACTGGACAACGACGGCCATGCTTCGCTCTGGATCACATCCGGGCTCGACCATAGTTTCAACAAACTCCTTGCTGGTACGCATCCTCTACTACTGCATCACTACCTACTGACCCTGATCGTAGCTAGCGTCGACTCTTCTGGAGGAGGAACCTGGGCTTGGGATACTGGCACTCTCTCGGACGACGTTATCGATTTGTGTCAAGGGGTGTTCATATATCGCATTCAGCGACCAGTGAGCTCCGAAGCAGCGACCTACGATTGGGACACGGACTTGGAGGTCTCGTCGGTTAGTTTTCGCATCCTCAAAAGATCAGACCCAGGAACGACGCAAGCAGCTCCGGCTACGAGTGACACAGCTTCGACTTCGACTGACGCAGCTCCGACTACAACTGACGCAGCTACGACTACCACTGAGGTCCAGGAACCTGTGGTCCAGACTACATTGGTCACCCAGACTACCGTTGCAACATCCTTTGCTGTGGAGTCAACGGAGGTTACGGACTCATCCACGAGGGATTCCGCGATAGCAGACCCTACGACGACCTCTGAGCAGACAGGTACGTCAACCACGGCAGCATCCAGTCCGGCAGGTACTACCACCACAGTAACGTCGAGTACTACGGCAACAGGAGGCTCGAGCACTGCTGATGGATCGTCATCGGCGACTACCACGAACACTCCGCCAGCCTCAGATTCCGGACTCTCAGTCGGCGCCAAGGCAAGTTCCATTTGTTTGTTACATTCAAAGATTACCCACTGACCTTGTGCTCGCGGGCTCATAGGCAGGCATCGGCATCGGCGCTGTCGCAGCAGCTGCTTTAATCGCCATTGCAGGCCTACTATTCTATCGCCGGACGCGTAAAGTTGGAAATGCGCCGGCACAGATCGAAGGAGCTGGTGGTCCCTCCCCACTAGAGAAACTGCACATGGTCCCTACACAGCAGCGCGAGTACAACGGAAGCGGTTGGGCAGACTATCCGGAGGTGGCGCAACAGCAGCAGCAGTACCCGGGTGCACCCAGGGCGGAGATGATGGGTGAGGGCCATTGGTCCGGACGACATGAACTGCCCGGGGCACGGTAGGATGTATCCAGTAGCATGGTCACGGCATGCTGGCACGGTGAGGAGTTATGACCGTCTCTCAGTCACTTTGACCAACAACGACTTCTGCTGCCAGAATATAAAAACCTTCTGACCGGACCAATCGACTGAGCTTTCATACAACTCAGATTGGCAATATCATAATAGCTCCGCAAGGATCAACTTCATCTCCGCATATGCTGAAAACATACCGATGCAATTCCTAGACCCAGTTGAACAAGGAGCGAAGGCAATAAGTTTGTGGTCTTGTAACTCACTCCCATATAGAAAGCGTTCGGGATGCCACTTGCTGGCATGATCAAACTTATATTCCAGTCTGTTAGCTACATACTGGAAGAAGTGATTTGATGTTCCAGCAGGTGGCAATTTACCCCGGACAATGTTGCCTCCTGGTGGGACAAGGCGTGCACTGAAATAGGGCACTGGTGGATGAAGGCGCAGAATCTCGTGGATCGTTTTTAGAGAGAGGAAGGGAAGGGGATCTGAAGTAGGACTCTGATGTCCTCTTCTCCACTGCAGTATATGAGATCGTTCGGACCAACGCGCACGACGCTGCCATGATGCTGTGAAGCTCAACAATTCTCCTTATAAGAACCCCTCGAACGGTGTCAAAGTACAGCGGACGTTTGGAATTGATCGTGAAACTGGGGCAGGCGATGAAAGAATAGGTGTAACAGATTTTACTCAACCTTCGAAGATCAAGCTGTTAGATCTCAAATATTGGGTCGGATACGTGTTGGGAAAGTGACTCGACGCACCAGTGATACTGCCAGAGACGGCTCAACATAGACCGAGTTGTGAATGATGCGCGGGGGAAGTTCGCGACTTTCTGCAACGTGGCGCGAAAACTGGATCGGATCTAATCGTGAATCAGGAAGCCGAATTCCTATCTTCGGCAATAAGGTGTTAAAAGGGTAGTGGTATTGTGGTCGGCCTGAAATAGGCTTTCGGGCGACCAATCAACCGCCTGCTGATAAAGGTGGTGGGGGCAGTTTCGTTGCACCAGTTCCTACTGCACTAACTCCTACTGCACTAACTCCTACTGCACTAACTCCTACTGCACTAACTCCTACTGCACTAACTCCTACTGCACTAACTCCTACTGCACGAGGACACACACACAGCATCCTCTTTAGATGTGCAGCAATGGTAGCTGACACTAGAATCTGACCTTTTTGTATAGGCTCTCGTGTGAGTGTGAATGTTGACGATAGACTACCTCGCGATGAAAATTGTTAATATTGGTAGCCAGAGTCCCCTTAGGCTCTATTAACCTATACCTAGGTTGCCAACGCTTCATCCTAGGACAATTCAGGGGGTATACGTCTACAAGTTGAATTTTCGTGGTCGGCACTGTGGATGTTCGCGCAGGGCCTTTGTATTTCACTGGATCCTTCGCGCAACGCTGTGGCGCCTTACGTCATAACCCCTCGCATCGCGGTAGATGACAGACGCGTGTTCGTTTTCGGGGCTCTGTAGTCCGACGGCGGGACTTGGCCCGATGACTTTTGAACATTATATCTACTCCGTGAGTCAGATTGAACATGTCTGGACACCTTTTTACGACCTTATTCGGCTCTTAGGATCTTGTCTATTTACCTTTATAAAGGGTGAGACTTCAGTTGCAAAGATCCGCATTGCAAAACCAGCGACCTGAAAGAAACATATACTTACTAAATCATGGCAACTATTACACAAACAGAAGAGATGAAGAACCCTTCAATCGTGTTGTACCGGGCCGGCGACGCAAAACTTCAAGATACACCTGTACCAGAAATCGTAGATCCTCACGATGTCCTCGTTCGGATTGCATTCGTCGGAGTATGCGGAAGCGATGTCAGTAACTCACTTCCCCTGTGCTTACTCGGATAATATTCAAGAACATCTTTTCCACATTGATACTTTGAAAACATTCGCTCACAACCCCCAGGTGCATTTTTACCGCCACGGTGGCATATCCCGCATGGTCGACCCCACCGTGGGCATTACTATGGGCCACGAGGCTTCCGGGGTCATAGCAGCCGTTGGGAGAGCTGTGACAAGTGTGGCCATAGGCGACCACGTCGCCATCGAGCCTGGCCAGCCCTGCCGCTATTGCCGGCCCTGCAAATCCGGAACCTACCACCTCTGCAAAAACATGCGGTTTGCCGCCGACCCTGGACCGCCCGTTACGCCCGGCACGTTGTCAAAGTACTACCGCATCGCCGAGGACTTCGTGTACAAAGTACCCTCTAGTATCAGCCTGGAAGAAACGGTGCTAGTAGAGCCGACAAGTGTAGCAGTTCATGCTGTAAAGCTTGGGGATGTGAGGCCTGGGGAGACGGTTGTGGTGATGGGGAGCGGGACTATTGGACTGCTGGTTGCGAGCGTGGTGAAGCAGTTTGGTGCGCATAGGATCATCTTGGTCGATATCCTGGACCGGAAGTTGGAATTTGCGAGGACGTATCTGAATTGCGATACTTTCAAGCCGGATACCACGCACACGTCTGAGCAGAATGCTGCGGCACTTCTGGAATCCATCGGGTTGGAGGAGGTCGACACGGTGATCGAGTGCTCCGGTGCACCCTCGTCCATTGAGACGGGCATCTACGTCCTGCGTGGCGGAGGGAAGTACGTGCAGACTGGGATGGGGCGGCCGAAGATAGAGTTTCCCATGACAGTAATGAGCGAGAAGGAACTGGTCGTGAAAGGATGCTTCCGGTACAGTGCTGGCGACTACGAGTTGGCCGTCAGTATGATATCAAAGGGGCTGATCGATGTGAAGCCTCTGATATCGTCGACGAGTAAGTTCGAGGACGCAACGATTGCGTGGGAGAAGACGGCGAAGGGGGAGGGCATCAAGAACTTGATAAGGGGCGTAGAGGATTGAACGTGATTTTCGGAGTTTTATGACAATGAATATACATAGTACATGATCGACCATCACAGGAATTTTAAACGCGTCATCTGATCGAGAGCTAGGATCTATCTGATTGTAATATCGGTGTTCGAAAGAGCTATGCCACAAGGTCACCCAACATACATTTCGAAAGTATGTAGGAGAGAAGTGCATTCTCTCATCAACATACGCAGCTGGCCTTCGTCTCACCGATAACAGGGCAATGTAACAGACTGAAGCTTTGATCTTGATACCGATCTGTTTCTATCTGGGCAATACGGCCGTTAACAATAATAATTTGCCCATACCAGGCTACACATAATTTAGCGAGCAAATGCGCTTACCGCACCATGCTACCATGCATCAACATCATCTATGTTGCGTGAACGTGAAGACCCCTTCATGTTCGTTCTCCTCATCGCTGCTAAGAGGATATGGGATGTCCACGCCAGGGTCATACTCGCTATCAATAGCAATATCACTGTCGTCGTGAAGAGTCTCTTCGTCACTATCACAAATTTGCCAACCGACCTGAGTCGGAGTTCCTCGATCGCGCTACGATCCGCCACCCAGCAGGAACTCAATTGCAGCTTGCACGTTCCCTCCGCTCCGTCGTAGGGCGGTCACGTTTCGCTCAAACTCGTAGAAGCCCATCTCGTTCAATTGCCTAAGCTGGCTTTCGTAGATTTCCTCCGGAGGTCGGTTGTCTTGTGGAGGAGGCGTACCGAAACCACCAGCACCACCGAAACCGCCGCCAGGCCCGAATAGGGCTGCGAATGGGTTCGCTTGCGCAGCATTCGCAGCGCTGGTGGAATCTGCAGGATTTGGTGGCGACTGGCCAAAGGGGTTATTGCCGCCCGCACCGCCGAACATTTGCATAGCTGCCCGCATCATCTCGGGGTTCTGCATCATTTGCCGTGACATCTCAGCGATAGGGTTTGGTTGTTGTGCCCCAGTGCCTGACCCACTGGGTGGTTGACCAAAGAGAGAAGCAAAAGGGTTTGCAGGCGTTGGGGATGAGGTTGAGGTGGTTTGTGCACCTTGAGTATTCTCTGTCGTTTCGGCACTCGTTGATGGATTCGCTACCATGCTAGACGGTGCCGATGATTGATTTTGTTGCGGTGGACCCCAGGGGTTTGCGCCTCCTCCGAGTAATGACGCGAAAGGATTGTTCGCACCCGCACCCGCACCCGCACCCGCACCCGCACCCGCACCGCCCCCGAAGCCTCCAGCCAAAAGACTTGCAAACGGATCTGCCGCCGCTGGATTTGGGGACGTGGCGTTTGAGGTCTGGTCCTGCGTTCCGGTAGAGTTCTGGGGGGTGGTATTGGTTGCCCCGGGCATGGGAAAGCTGGAGCCGCCGTTGTTCTGATTCATCGCGCGCTGCATCTGGAGTTGCATGCGCATCATCTCTGGATTGAACATTGCTCTACGTAATTCTGGGTTGCGCAACATCTCGGCTACCATTGGGTTATTGCGGACCATGGGGCTGTTCTGCATCATTTCTATAACTGCAGGATTGTCCATGGCCTCGTTCATCTGCTGAAGAAAGTTCGGGTCCTCCATCATCTGCAGGAGCTGGTTGGGATCGGTTCCGCCCATCTACGCCATGTTAGCATATTCAGTTGCTTGGAAAAAGTCTTTGAGTACACTTGACTGCCCTAAGATAGGCAAACAAGGTCGCCTGTACTCAGAGTTGTGGCCGAGACTTGTACTTACACCGCCATCCGGACCAAAGCTGTCCATTCCAGGGAGCCCATGGAATCCGGCATACCGCGCGCCAGTCAAACCAGCAAGAGGGTTGTTTCCCGTACCCGCCGCTATGTTGGTAGGGACCTGCGCTGCTGCTGGCGTACTTCCTCCGGTGGAGCTCGTTGCGCCCGCTGGGTTCTGCCGCGCGTTGCTGGCGGCACCTTTCACCAGGTGTATGGTATGACCATCCTTGATCTTTGTGCTAGCAAGCGTGTCGTGGTCCTTGAGGACGCGGCCCGAGTAGATCAAGCGCTGGCGTTCGGGCGGCAAATCTGCGTATTCGGCATCTGAAAGCTTGGTCTTCAAATCGGCCACTGTGGTGGCAGCAGGTAGCGTAAGGACATGCTTCTTGTCGTTGGCGGCCTTGACGTTGAAGGTGATTTGCGCATCCTCGGTGGGGGCGTCGTCGGCCATGTTGTGCTGTGGTGAGGATGCACTCGGAGAGTGTTGCGATATCTTTCGTCCGCAGTGACCGGGGACAACGAGCTACGGCGGGGTCGTGCTGTGCTTAACGTAAAGCTGGGTTAAAGATAAGCGAATCGGTGGGAGCAAAGCTGCAAAAGTTGAATCGTATCGAGCGTGGTTGGCTTATGGGTAGCGCAGGGCGCAAGCAGTTGACTGTTTGCTATAGATGGCTTTAGAAGGCCGCAGAAGGCGCGCCCACATGCGGACTCCATCGTCACGGCCTCGCCCTGGCGTCATGCACGCGCCACAGTGGCTTGCGTCTTTAGTCAAGCTTGAGGCTCGAGTGGGGAAGGTCCGGGGCCGAGGTATCTCGAGCAAAGCATCCCATGCTACTCGGGCTGCCGTCTCATCATGTTTCTCTTGCGAATGCTTAACTTGTTCCATTCTTCACTGTCGGTTCCAGGGTAGACCCGAAAATCTCTAAGTATTGGCTCGAGTCGTTCAAATTGCACGCTTACGCAAGCATCCTCTCGCATACAACGCCCCTCTCATTCCATCACGCTCTCGCAATGAAGGGAATTCAGATCAAGGAATATGTTAATGTATGATAACTTTAGCTTACTTCTCAAATGTTGTCCATGCTAAACCTCCTACAGGGTCCAGACGACCTCAAAGTGACCACCCTCCCCACCCCTACTCCCAAACCAGACGAATACCTCATCGCTATCCACGCGTCCGCAACCAACTTCTTCGACCTCCTTCAAATTCGCGGCAAATATCAGCACCAGCCGCCCTTCCCCTGGGTTGCCGGTTCCGAATTCTCCGGAACCATCGTCTCCGCGCCTACCTCCACCTCCTCCACGCCGAAGTACAAAGTCGGCGACAAAGTCTTCGGCGCAACACAAGGCGGCTACGCGACACACGTTGCATGCACGGAGGAGCGACTACGACCTGTACCTCGGGGCTGGAGCTTCCAGGATGCTGCGGGATTGTTTGTCACCGCGCCGACGAGCTATGCGGGATTAGTCGTGAGGGCGGGGATTAAGGAGGGAGACTGGGTGCTTGTGCATGCTGCTGCGGGGGGTGTCGGTCTAGCAGCCGTGCAGATTGCGAAGGCGTTTGGGGCAAAGGTCATTGCGACGGCGGGGACGCAGCATAAGTTGGATGTCGCCAAGTCGTTTGGCGCAGACTACGCTATCGACTACAAGCAGAAGGACTGGCCGGAGCAGGTCAAGAAGCTCACGCCCAAGGGACGTGGAGTTGATATTGTTTATGACCCTGTTGGTCTCATCGCGCAGTCGATGAAATGTACTGCGTGGAACGGACGATTACTTGTTGTTGGATTCGCGGCGGGAGAGATCGAAAAGTTGGCCACAAACAGAGTGCTGTTGAAGAACGTGAGCGTTGTCGGCCTGCACTGGGGTATGTATGCCGCGAATGAGCCTGACATGGTGGAGAAAGTGTGGGATGGTCTCTTCAAGCTCATGGAGGAGGGCCAGTATAAGGGCACAGCGTTCTCAGATCAAGAGTATGTTGGACTTGAGAGCGTGCCCGCTGCACTGAAGGCATTAGGCGGAAGGGATAGTTGGGGCAAAGTAGTCGTCAAGGTGCCGCAGGAGGGACAGAGTAAAATCTAAGAAGCGTGGTAGCCTCTCGCTTGGGAACTACAGATAGATTTTTCTCTGTATGTGGGCCGCACCATTCTCGACCACAACAGCAACGCAGCGATGCGTAATTGATGCTCGGGTAGTGCGCTGATGTCTCATGTGCGGGCATATGAACTTCTTTAGTGGAGAACAATGCATCGAATCACAAATAGGCTCGGTGGTGTAGTTGGTTATCACGTCAGTCTAACATCTAGTTAGGCCACTGAAGGTCCCGAGTTCAAACCTCGGCTGAGTCATTCGTTCTTACGATTTCCTCCTGTAATGCGTTCGATTCGCATCTTCGACTTTTTGTTTTTGGCTGCTTTCTGTCTCAATGCATGAAGCAGACAAAGTTGACGCCTCTGCTCGGAGCGTGCGATGTGTTTTTTTAGCGTAGCGTTGTGCACTACGATTGTGACAGGAACCTCTGGACCACAACTCTACAATCCCGATTCCACACTCAACAGTAGGAATAACCAACCATTGTATTTTGCGGGGATAAGCTTAACACCACTTCTCTGATGAGTGGAGAAGGTGTACCTGGCCACGGGTATGCGTTTGCCTCGTGAACGGGAAAGCTTCGTAACCCAGGACTGGAGAGGTATACCTGAGCCAAAGCCAGCCATCATAGCACACGCCTTTACGTCACTTTGGCGCCGAGAGACTTTTGGGTGCTTCATAGCTTCCCATCGGTTCTTTATACATGGCGCCAACATATCTACCCCATGGAGCATCATTCCCTCCCAGCATTGACGGCAACTCCCATTCATACGCTACGCGCTACGAGTCCAATGCGGCGGCCAGGCAATCTAAACGAAAAGCTCTAGATGCGAGTAAAGTGCTCAGCAGCTTGAGCGGGGGCGAAATGGCAGCCTTTCTCATGCCTCAAGATTTTCTGTATCTTAGGGCCAACATCTCTCCTTGGTGGGCGGGAGACAACACCCAGTATGCACGCGCCAACGCATCTACATAGCAATATCCCCCTCCTCCAGGAGTATTATAGCGCCTGGAAGTCTTCGGGAACGCCTCGTGCACACCTTCAGCTGATGGAGTCTCAGTGCGTACTTCGAATCTCCCCTCTGCTATACTTCCTTGACCTCGCCATCCTCATTCACTATAACAGACGGCTCGACAAATGGCCTGATGCCATCCAACCGAACTCCCTCGTTGCTATCTTCTCCAGCATCACCAGATCTGCACTTCTGTTTTCCATGGTAGCATGATTAGGTCAATTGAAGTGGCACCCCTTCGGGGAGATAAGTACGCTGAGCCAGATGAACGTCTTCGACAGAGCCAGCCGCGGACCATGGGAAGGCTTCCAGTATTCCTTAATGCCAAAGGCTGGGTCCACCGTGTATCATGAAGCTAGTTCTTCACAGTGCTGACCCTCGGATTTGAGCCGTTCATCCAGCAAGATATACTATATTCGTCGCGATGCATGCCGATTCTCAATAAAACTCGGGCATGTGACCAAAGCACCTTCTCTTCAATGCTAGATACACCTTGGCCAGTACTAGTCTAGGTGGCTGTTGAGCCTAACATTGTTAGCCTTTTGGCGTATACTACGGTATATTGGCCCCGCCCTTATCCCGTCTTCCACCGTTCGTAACACTCCCCATTCTTCTCGTGCAGGCCCTTGTCCCCCATCTCTAAATACAGCATCATCTGTGTGACGAAAAGTTTCGCTAGTATCGATGCCATGAATGAAATTTAGGGCACAGTTCTTCTGGTTCGAAACCGGTCGTGGGCGAGGGTGAGGGTAAAAGGCTTCCTGCCAATCTACTGAGACCGAAAAGGTCCACCAGTGCCTGGCTCTGCATGTTGATGCTCCCCCCCTAAAGTGGCGCTGTCTTCTCGCGCTCTCGGTCTCTGCTCTCCGATCTTCATGGCTCTGAGAAGGTCACTGTATATAAAGGTGTGAAGAAAAGTCTGCTCGCAAAGAGATCGCGATGCCCTCAATGCTTCTACACATCGCTTACTAGTCTTATCCGCACCCCTCGCCTCGTATAGCTCACATCTCCCCAACCTAACACCTTCAAAACATAACGCGGATGTGCCTTGTGATTCTCCATTCTTAGTTGGTATTTAGCCGCAGTATCTCGTCGTTGTTGTCGGTATCGTACCGTCCGCCCAGACATCCCCAGGCCTTCGCAACGCCAGCCCAGCCAGGCCCATAAGCATAGAAAAAGAGCCAGTGTAAATGCAAGCTAAGCGTGGAGTATACATGCAGACACCTGTAACCCAGTAGTAAGAGATCTTCGCACGCCTTCCCCAGAGAGGCGTTCTTCCCGTCCATTCCAAGCCAGTATCATTGCAAGAAGTCCTTCCTGACATTGATGAACGCACCCGGGCCACCATCGTCCGCTAATTCCGAGACAAGCGCCTCCGTCTGCTGCACGAGCCTTTCCAGTGCCGCAGAGCTGGACTTGCCCAGACTCACTGCATACTGTCAGTGTGTGCCTCCATATTCTCGGCAAGGAGAGATACTTACCTAATATCGCACTGTTCAGTTCTTCTGCTACAGGTATCCTCCCGCTCGTGTCCAGCAAAGGAGCAAGGCTGCTTTCCCTCACGTTCTCATACGCGATCAACGCGAAGGTGTCTTCTAACGCCCTCTTCACCTCTCTCCGCGGGTCATTTACGAACTCCTGCTTGAGCTCCATCCCATACTCAATCATCGCCTGCGTCGAATCCTGCAGCTTCTTCTGCTTCGCCTCGAGATCATCCTCGTCGTCATCTTCTTCATCACCCCATGGCGCGCCATTGTGCACGCCAAGCTGCTCATCGAGCTCCATCTCGAAGTCGTACTCATCGGTGGCGGTGGAATTTCGGTTATTAGAGGTAGATGCTGTAGAGCGCTTGGAAGGGGGTGTGGGGATGATGTGTGGGTGGATTTGTGCGTTGAGTTCGCTGCAGAGGCGGATCATCTCAATGAACTTGCGGCAGCGGAGCTTAAAGTAAATGTTCTCGTTGTCGCGGAGGACGGAAGGGTAGTAGGCGTTTGTGTGTTTGAGGGCTTTGTCAATATCGCCGTCGAGGATAGCGGCGCGTATTCCTAGAGAAGAATTAGCTCTGGAATAGAAATTAGACGGTTCGATATCATCTCACGTTGCCTGTTTATCGCATCGATATCTTCCTCCGTTTGGAGGTATGGGACGTTGGCACGCCCGTCGGCAGCCAGTGCTTGCGCCTCCTCGATTACTTCTCCAGCAAAAGCTCTTGCGGTTTCTACATAACCATCGTGAGCTAAATATTGCCCGATCAAGCTTTGTATAAACTGCGTCTCGTCTGTCGAGCCATGCTCCCTGGGCCGGCCTTTCGACAATGCTATGTCTTGCTGGATCGTTGCTTTCTCTTGCTGTACTATGCTGTCGATGTCAAAAGCAAAAGGTTCCTGTCCAAAATTTGCACGGAGGGCCTCGTTGGGCTTCTTCATGCCAATACTGGGGTAGTACTGGACATTCGGTTTCAGATCCTTGAATGCAGGGCCTATCATTGTCAGTGTGGCTTTAGTATGTACGTAGCCCACGAACCTAAATACTGCCCATTCTTCGTAAAGAAAGCTGTATTGGTGCGAAAGTTGATCCCACACCCTATGACATCCAGGGTGCCAAATTTCGGACCGTACGGCTTCCCAGACGTCGTACTGGTAAAAAATAGCCCGTCATCGCCGTGGTATGCAAACGAACCCGGCTCCCAGCCAGGTATCCGATTCAGAGGTACTTTTGCTTCGGAGAATCCGACCCCAATAATTCTACTCAACCAGTGTTAGTTCGCGGTATGGTCTGTCCAGGAAATGGTACCTACCCGTCTTTGCCCTTCGAAACGACGGTAACCTCGTAGTAATATATTCCACATTGCCGTGGCATGGGGACATCTGCTCGTATTGCTGCTGCCTCATCATGTCCTGACTTTGATGCACCAGCAAACTTGGCAAGCCTCCCGTCTTCTTCCACCTCCATTTGCGCGAATTTGTCCTTGTCCTCCCATCTCGTCGGCCATGGGGCGACGGGCTCCTCTACAAATGCTGGTGGCCGCTCGATGATTTCATGGGCGAGCCCGCGGTACGAATGACCTGGTTTGTGCAGGTTGATGCTGCTCGAGCTTGTCGACAACGATCCGGCGTTCGAAGAGTGTGTCGACCGTTGTTCTCGGTATATGGCTATCCTCGCCTTGTGTGCCTCCTCCAACTTCTCAGCATGTCTTGAGCCCCGGAGATACGAGGGCACAAAGAACGCAGGCGCTCCGGTATCTTGCAAGCCGCTGTATCCACTCATGTAGCCCACTTGACTTGCGTATGATGGGACTGGCCCACTTCGACTCAGGGAGTTGGACATGCTGCCGTGGTGGCCGTCGGCGTCTATAGAGCGTGCGTGGCGGGAGTGAGTGAAGGAAGAGGTTCCTAGCGGTATCGAGCCACTGTTGGTCAAGTGCGAGAACTGTCCTGAGCGCGCGGGAACTGGATTGGACTGGCTGCTTCCTGCAGTCCCCGAAGCTACCTGCGCGTAGGAACCTCGGCGGAACATGGCGGTGAGTGTCGGGGAGGCTCGTAATTGAGTGTCGGCAAGCGGAGGTAGGAAGCAGGTTGGCGTTACTACCAACAAAAGCCGCACCCAGCGCAGAGGTCAAACGCGGTGAGCTGCGATATCTTGAAGAATGTATTGGATGGCGGGAGTAGGCGACCTGAGAATGGTGGTAGGCGCGCGTGCAGCGGCAGTCAGAAGAGCTGCGAATGCTAGGTTCGGCGATGAGCTCGGGTGAGTTGGCGGCGGCGAGGAGGGAAAGGACGTTCGTCAACGCCGGCCAAGGATATTCAAAGCTGGGCCTGCAAACGCATTCATCGTTCGAGCAGTTCGATCTTGTGGTGGTGCATGGATAGGAAGCCGCGGGGGGAGTCGGAGGCGTCGTCAATGAGCTCAGTGATGGCGTCGACGCGAACGAGGTCTAATGCACGCCCCCGCACTACGCTAGTCGCGTGTACATCTGCTCACTGATAACACGGACTCTGTGAACTCTCGTCACAAGATCGATCAAAGGGAACAGTTGCTTGCGAGGATGCTGTGTTACCATCTCAGCTTAGCATGAGCTTGTTCGTGATCGGCACAGCTTCTGGATGATGTTTAGCTCCCGTCGCGCGTGCATGCGAACAACAGCCCTCAACAGGCAAGCCTCATCTTGTGCAGCATAAGACATCTTGAGAGACGGCATGGCAATTCAGGTAAACGAGGCGTTCACCCTGCATCCGGCTCTCTAATGCTCTGGACAGCGGTTGTCATCGGCTTCTTACCCGAACGGACGCTTCAGCACCTCAAGAGGTACCCACTACCATCGCGCAACTCTCATCGACATGCAAGGTTGTTCTCAGACCTGATCATAGCTCATCGCACGTCCACAAAATCAAATGACACACAGAGACCGATCATATTGCCATTGTCCTGCTGGTGAGCATGTCGACCGCAGCGGTGGGGCCGGATCTCCACACTATTCTAACAACAAGAAGTCGCATGCAAACAGCCATGTAGATTTGACAATTCGAACCTGTTTTAGCAACATCGATGGATTGCATCTCGTTGGATGCCATGGTAAGATTAAGTTGCCTATACTGCTACTCTCGTGCATATCACGTACAACCGTGCAGCAAAACGAATCAGTGCCAGTCACACATGATAGTCTGCGAATCAAGCTATTTGCCAAGTTCAGTATGGTGCATTCAATGACTGTATGACACATGAAATACGGTAGATACATCGGGTCGTTATAAAAGAGCTCGAATTGCATTCTTTTCCGAAGATTACATACGCTTGTGCCCTCCTCCGGCTATACAGATACATATAGCCCAACGACCCATTTTGGTGAGCCACGTCCAGAACAATAAATGACAACCTTCCATCAAAATTAAAGACGGACGCGCGTCACATATGCTACTCTGTCATGCAAACCACGAACGCCATCGCTGTCCAGGCATAAATCCAGAAACCAGTTTTGTCCCAATACCACCTGAGGTTCCAGAACGCCGAACGTGTACGCATAAATAAATGGAGGTATTATACAAATACAGCAGCAGAGAAGTAAATCCGGGCAAGAGCATGCCGACGTGACGAGCGATGTACCCAGGATGTCGGCGATATGTGGATATGCAACAGAACACGACAATCAGATGCATAGCACAAAGCGCATCTAAAAGCCGTGTTCAGAAACGGTTTAGGATGTCGATACGTCATGAGGCAGCAGTCATGGGCGTTGGTGAACTCGCGATGCCATTGAGAGCGGGCGGCATCGGTGTAGCGCTGCCAGCGTCTCCGTTGAGACCGCTCCTGTCGCTGATGGCACTGCTCTCATCCTTGATCTTAGAGTCGCTTGAACCGGTGGTATCACTCTTGACATCTTCGGAGAAGGCGGTATTCTTGGGAGGTGCTCGCCAGGTGGGCGCTTGCCATACAACACCGGTGAAGCTGCGGATATGGAAGGTCTTCTTTCCCCACTTGCGGCAGGGTTTTCCGGATCGGTCAAGCGCGCGGAGGTTGGCGTTGATGGTGCCCATATTGGCTTTGGGACCCAGCTTTTGAGCGGGCGCGGGAGCAGCAAAAGGAGACTTGTTGTTCGGGTCATTGATCATGTCGCCCCTGTATTGGTGTAAGCAGTGGGCTTGAGTATATGATGGATATAGGTGCTGTTCTTGGGCAGACGCCTAAACGCTTCCGTTGACCCAGGATTGGTGACACAGAGTCGACGGTAGCCGGTCCCTTTACTCTGGCTGGAAGGCCGAACAATGCGAGGCGCGATGATATGGAACCCATCGACGGCACTTTCCTGAGAGAGAGAGAGAGAGAGAGAGGGAGAGATGGAAAGAGAAGGTACCTACATCCTTTGCTTCTTCTTAGGGCCTGGCTTACCCCGTACCTTGGGGATGCCGTCGACAGCTGCGGCGCTTCTCTTGGTGCCGGCACCGCCAGCTCTCGGTCCCGGCTTCTTCCTGCCCTTAGCATCTGTCGCAGGCGGGGCCAACAGACCGTTGTCGACGCCATTCATAGGCGTGGCGGCATCAGCAGGCGTGTCCGTCGGCGTCGGCTCGACAATCTGAGCGGACGTGCTTGGCGACGAGGAGAGCTTCTCTGATGACTTTGATGACGGCTCGTGGGGGAACTTGGCCAGCGCCTCAGGCGACAGCGGGAGGGTGACGAGCAGGGACTTCGTCTTCGCGGTGGACATGGCGGCGGCAGGGTGAGCGACGGCGATGTCTGCTGGCGGCGGTGGTGATAATATGGGCGGGCGGCAGCAGCGGTGACGATGGGGGATGGTGTTGATGGGGAAGGGCGCTGGAGCGCCGAGGGTTTATTCAACAAGTCAGCTGGGTGGTGCGTACCCTATTACTGTAGCGCTTGCCCGAGCTTTGTGTGGCTAGATCGTCGAAACGTGAGGTGGCCGCTCAGGTCAGTCGCACGTCAATGGATGCGTGATGGATCGCGAGGTGCAGAGTGCAAAAGGAGGATGGGAGTGCGCAAGGGCGAGGGCTGTTGGCGTGAAGCCGGGGTTGACACGGCGAGGGTTTGATGGGGCGGCCATGATGGGCTGCGGCGGCGGGCTCTGCGTGCACGGCGACTCTGCTCTCATCGCTAAAAGTGATTCTGGCTGGGTTCGCAGAGCGTGGAGGTTCAGGCCAAGAAGGAGACAGGCGCGCTAGTCTGGATCCGGACGGACGCTCTCTGCGCGCTGCATCCTCGTGCGCTCAAAAAGCATCTCGTCTGCTCGCTGCTGCTGCGATGCGTGCTCGCGATGCTGCGTCTGCACGCTCTGTTGGCGTGTGCGGGCTCTTGTCGCACTCTTTGCTGTGGCGCTAAAGTGTATTTTGTCTGGTTCGGTCGGCATTCCTCGCTGGTGGAAGCGACTGCTCCTCCAGACCAACTTCCTTGCCTGTTGCGAACAAATTGCGCCACACTTGTCCCGTGGAACAAAGCATCGATGGAATGCCGTCCGCGGCCCTTTGAGCGCCTTCTCATTGCAGCCTGCCCCTGATCTCAGCTGCGAGGCCTGCCGTGGTGGAAACCCGGCCATGCGCCAGAGCTTGCCTGCGCGGTTCAACCGCCATCTTCTCCCGCCGCATCGCAGGCGCATCAGCTTGTCGCGTACCCCTTCCGCCGCGTCCGCCGTGGCTTCGGCGCGTTGAGGTGCGCTTTCCCAGGCCCACACGCTTGACCTGCGCGGTGCAGCAGCTTGCGAAGGCGCTTCGGGAGCTCAGCATGAACACTCCAGCCTCGTCCAGACTGGTCTCGTGTTTCGGACACCCAGAAGTTGTGCCCGGCCCCTGCGACCTCATCTCCAACCCCGTTTCGGCATAGTAGCACGTGATGTGTCCGCCTCCAGGGCTCACAGGCCTTCTGCTCAGTGCTGAGGAGACCTGCTGCTGGCATCATAGTTGTGTTCTGCGCCTGTGCTGTCTCTGAGCTGCCCGGGATCAGCCTGTGATGACGACGCTGTAAAATGGATAATGGGGCGACGGGGCAAGCGTGCCAACCTGGGCCCCGGCCGGCGTCTCCCGGCATCGATGTAATGCACCGAGGCTCCCTGCGACTCGACGAGCCGGCGCTTTGCCTTTTGAAGAGCGAGCGCTTGGTTCTTGTATGGTGGAGGACCCCACGATGCGTGCGGTGACAGCCGTTCCGCGGTCAGTACAGTAGGCGCACGCTCCTGGCTTTACTATTTGCTGCGAATTGTAGTAGACAAGCATCGACCTGCTGCAGTGAAACACCTCGAAGGTTGGTATGGGCTCTTGCAATTTATCTTATCTGCCCTATGATGCTCTGCTGTCATCGCAATTCCGCCACCTGCACTCCCACCTGTGGGTATCGCAAAAGAATGTTGCCCTGCCCAGCTTCAAATTTCCGACCCGATGAGAGACAATAGTCCTAACCAGAGAAAACGCCATACCAGCCCTTAGATACCTATTTTGAGAAAGCCCAACGCCAAGTACGCCATAACCAAGAAGACAAAAGAAACCCCGACCAGCAGCGTAACATTCGTCATAACGGGAAATCATGCGTAAGGGTAGCCATGTTGTGCAGATCCACCGTCTCATAACTCTGTCCAGTGGACAGTCTCGACTCGATCCAGCTCATAGTAATTCCTCTTCCTCTTCTCCTTCTTCTCACTAGGATTCTTCCGCTTCAGTAGAGACTTCATACGCGAGGTTAACTTCCCCAGGGGATCGCTCTGCGCAGGCTGTTCTTCCTCGTCCTTCTGTTCCCGCTCTTCTTCGGCCGGTGGGTGGTTCTCCTTCTGCGGTTCTTCTTGTATCGACACCACCGGGTGCGATGACAGCGATGCGTTCGCAGGCATGTCTTTACTGATCAATGTTTTCGACTTGTGTCTCGAGAACCGCTTCTTTGGTGGCTTCTGTAGGGGCACGAGCATGTCCCATGCAGGCTCACGGGGAGTTGCCTCGCCCGACTTCACATGCGGCAACAGCACCAAGGTGGAATCATCCCAATTTGAGCCCTGGCGTGGGGAGTAGGCTGGTGTGGAAGGCTCCGAGTCGATCAGCGTACCGAAAGACCTGGCCGACATTGGTGGGGACATTGGCCCCGGCGTGGTAGGAGACAAAGCTGGCATGGGTGATATTGGCGGAAAAGGCGACCTGGGCTCACTCGTGCTCGGTCGCGGTGACGGCGGGAGGCCTGAGAAACGGTGTGGTTGTGTGACGAGACTGTTTGGTGACAGTAGCGATGGCTCCTTGGGCATGCCGTGGCTCGACAAGGCTGAGTATTCGGTGCGAGAGCCGGAGCGTCTGTGGTTGCTTGCTGGGGCCCCAGTTGTAGATGATATGGACAGTGACCGCGCCGACAACGCGGGCGACCGGGCTGGGTCCATGGCCATATGTTGTACAACGTCTCGGTTGATCAATGAAACGGTAGGCGAATGAGACACGAGATACAAGGGAGTCCACACGCGACCGTGGCCAGCGCCTAACAGTGGCAGCGGAAGTGGAGGGTTGACAAGCGCCAAACGAAAAGGGCTGACGAGAACCAAGAAGAACAGCTGAGTTTAAGCACTTGGCTCACGCAGATTGCTTGGAAGTAAGCCAGGCAGAGGTTGTGTCACCTGCGAGGCTTGCAGGCAACTGTCATTATAACATGCCGACCAGGTGGTGCACCGGCTGAGTGGAAACGGCATCCTGTAGCAAAGCCTGATGTGTTTTGCGGCGTAGTCGACCTAAACACGCAAGATCAGCCTCGACTTAGTGTCGCATGCGGCATGGTATGATTGCGGGTAGAATTGATGCTTTTGTTACCCGCGACCGTTAACACACTGGTGCAGAGCGGCGTTGTATATGCGCGCTAGACCCTGCAAAGCCCTGGCGCTTAGGATGCGTGTCGCCATTGGTGCGTGCATAGAACAGCCCCACTGCTCACGGTTGTGGTTCGTCGGGGGGAGGGCGGCTGGAGGGGCGGAACGCGGCTGTTTCTAAAGACAGTTCATCTATCGATCAGCAGAATTCCACTGGCCCCGGGGAACGAGATCGTGCTGAAGGTCGACGCTCATTGGCTCCACCCGCCGCCGGCGTCTAACGAATGAAGATTGCGCAACGGCCTCTTGAGGGCGTTGGAACACCATAGTTCCTCCATAGTTCCCCTCAGCTCGTGGCAAACGGAGCCTGGAGGCGACTCGTGGCCGACTATCGCATAGCCCGCTTTTTTGGCATTTGAAAGGAGGGGAACGGTACCAATGAGGGACGTGATGAGCCACTGTGCCGCAAAAACACTCTCTGTCTCTGCGCCGCCAGACGAGCCCGGGGTTGACCGTAAAGCTGGGTTCAGCCGTTCACGGCCTGCTCGTCGTCTGACTGGCCACCTCCACCGGTGCCTTTCGCGTCGACTTTGGCCGTGCCTCCCGCACGATCAACAGCATGTGCCACTCCCGCCGCCCAAAAGGAAGCTCCCGTGGGTCTTTGCATGTCGACGGTGGACATGTCGAGGTCTACATAACGGCGGCAGCGGAGGCCTCCGTCCTGCAGTGTAACGCAATTAAGCGCCAGCTATGACCGGGGCACCAAGCGAGTACACATGGTCCAAGGCCGTCGTCAAGGGTGCGTTGAAAGCAACAGATTCAACATCAGATGGAGAAGGAGCCCAAGGCAGACTGCTCGTTATCGTCGCCGTGATGATGTGGTCACAGTGGGCCAGTGGGTCCGGCGGCGGAGGAATCGGCCGGACTCGGTGAGATGCACCAGAGAGGCACAGTCTGCTACGGTATGCTTCGTGATATCGGCTCGGGTCGTGCTTGGTCGTGCCCATGGCAAAGAGGAGGCCGTGCTCGTTGAAACGTCGATGCGTCTGGTGCGAGTGCAGGGAAACACTGAACGCTATCTTGTCTAGGTCAGATCAGGCAAGCGCGATCCAAAGCCTCGACGGCGCCCGTATGGAAAGGGTGTCTTCAATGTTTCTCCGTCGCCAAACACCTGCTGCCCAATAGACAGATCGTCAATATCACAGCGAACAGGCTCGACGAACCCGAGTTGATCTTTTGGCGGACAAAATGATCGAACGCCTTTCCACAATCTTCACTCAGCCACCCGCTGTTCGTGCGCGCACTCGAGGCTTCCCGGAGAGCATGACCGACACTTTGCCATGGCCTGGGCAATGACTCTCCCTTCGACCAAGCACTGTCCTTTTTCTAGTCGTTAATGTTACCTTATCGCTCGGTAGGAGCGCTGGCTCATTTGCGCCAGATCATTCCGTGACGCGGCTCAAGCCAGATGGAATGTATGGAGGAAGTCGTCAAAACACTTCAGAAGTCTGTGGTACGGATCTGGAGGCGTACGAGTGTAGAGCCGACAGTCCTTTCCTCTACTCTACAGCACCCTGGCAACGTCACCCACTGTACTCGCCGACAGCCCTTTGTCAACATGCAACATACGGGTCGATAGCTGTTGTTGTGCTCGCCGATGAATTCCTCTCTTACTGTATTGGAATCCGTAGGACAATTTCCCTGGCGTAACCTCCAGATCAGGACATCATGTGTTATCCTTCATTCCAGGACCAGGCCGAATCGTCTGCATCACAACAAGATCACGCGCCTCTCGTTTCCAGATAAATTCACTTCCCTGGGCCGAAACAGTCTCACACACCTGTAGCTACCTCTCTGCTTACACTCCTTTTGCCACACTCCTTATATTTCTATTCAGGATGAGGTTTGAAGGCCTCTCATCTCTAGCCTTGTTTGGCTTGGCGGCTTCACACGCCATCGAAGTCCGCGCCCCTGCTGAAGCCGCTGTAGCGGCAACTGCTGGCGACGATGATAAGGGCAAGGATTGGCGCCCTCATACTAAGGAGCCACACTTCTTTAACCTGAGAGTCAACGACCGATGCGATCCATTTCACAAGCCGCAGCCAGAGACCCTGAAGTCGCAATGCCCATTCGATTCTTACGCTATTAGGCTGGAGAAGGGAATCCTTGTAGCCACACCCTATAACAAATGGTACGATCCCAAGCTACCGACCTTCTTCGTGGACGATGACACCCAGCTGTACACCGTAAGTCATACACTGTCTTATCACTTTCCGAGACCACGGTTCACTTATCACTGGCACAGGTCAGCAAGGATCCCCTTCAACTCTATGTTGACTCAGTCACCGGTGCCGTAAAGTACACTAAGGTCGGGTGGCTCCCACCGAGCGCTATCTCCACTGGTTTCTATCATACAGGAAACAACCCCATCCAGCTCGTCGACCCGAGCCCGTCCTACCTGACCTGGCCTTCGACATACGGTATCACCAAGGGTGGAAACTTCGCCATGTGCCCGCTCGGCAGCACCGGCCAATACCAGGTCTTCGTCAACAATTGGAACTTTGACCAGCAGGGTGTGGAGAAGAGGCGTTGCAAGTATTATGCGCTCGCGGCGTTGAACGCGAACCCGTGGAAGAAGGAGTCATGGCGGCTGAAGGCACGCGACGACTATCCTACCTCAGACGATGACAGCTCCTCCACCTGGGGCGACGACAGCGGCGACTCCTGGAGTGATGACAGCGACGACTCCTGGGGTAGTGATGATGATAGCAGCTGGGCTAAGGACCCCAAAGACGGTTACAAGAGCAAAGATGACAGCTACGAGACCAAGGACCCGGGCTATGAGACTGAGGATGGCTATGAGACTAAGGACCCGGGCTACAAGACCGACGACGACTATGAGACCAAGGACCCAGGCTACGACACCCCCAAAGATGATGGTTACAAGCAAAAGGATGATAGCTACGACACCTCTGATGAATGGTGAAGCAGACGATGGACAACAGGACAATCCTTTTAAGCGATAGAGCTCAGCGGCATGTAAGGAGGCCTGCATGGAAACATTGATATTGTTGTTTGTATTACTCGTAATCGACCTGAACCCCAAGATCCCGACCTTTCTTACGTCTACACCTCTTGTATCTTAATTTGGAAATTGAATATCTGGTTTTCTACGTACACAGTATCTATTGCCTTGGACATTCGGAAGTCTCTTCGCGATTGAAAAGTGTGCCTTGCACCCACGTGTGACGATGTTTGCAAGTTGGAGCTAGCAGTGACCGTTGTTCCTAGAATCTCCTTAAACTCGGTCTTTGACTCGACGTTCTCAACCCATCAGAAATCACTTTGAATACACGTCAAATGAATCTAGGTAGTATTGTTCTATCGGGCTGAGTACATCAGGGCGAAGCCGCTATGAAAGTGCGACGTGTTCGCGGTGATCTTGAACTTGCAAGGATTGATTGAGTTTGATAGACCCATGATGCGTTGCTGTATACTTCAAGTCGTAACCCCCTCAGTGTTGGATAGTTTTCCCTAAAGTCTGTTCTTTTTAACACCCAGATTACTTATGTTAACGCTACGAGTAGATTGCAAAAGTGCCGATCCCGCATATGCGAATTAGATATGCTCCGGTAGTCACGGCCTTGCACACGCGAACGCTTCTTGCGAGGTTCCGTGTTCACCAGAAAGCGAACTGGCTTCCTTTCAGCTTCACTTATCCTCTCACACTCACCTTCACCGCGATGAAGGCGCACCCACCATGGATTTGAAGGTGCGCTCGCGTTGAGTTTCTTCTCTTCTTCCACCCACTCAAAAGCTTCAAGTTCTTGCAGACGGTTTGATTTCTCAGAACGATGTCTTCGCTTATGCGAGCGTTTCTCAACGCGACTACTTTCGGGTCCGCGTCAGCCATGCGCAGCAACAAAACCTCCACTGCACACGGGCGGGTAGAGCCGGAGAAGCGCGCCGCAAGTGATCCGGAAGAAGAGTCTGACCTCTCAGCGAACAGACCCGGCTTAATCTTCGACAATGAACAGATTGAGCAATTCGTGCGGGAGACCATTGACGGTACAATCGATGACTCTCTCTTGTCCCTTCTCATCGACTGGATCCATGAGGACCCGAAGAACTACAATACCGTGAGACTCTATATTCGAGAACTCAACTGCGATCAGGCAAGCCGTTGAAGTGGTCGGCGCTTTAACGCGCCTTGCTAATGTGTGATCCAGGACTACGACACGTCTCGTATCCTCAACTTAAAGGTGCGCCAACTTGTCGAGGATGTCTATGAACTTCGCCCGAAGTACGAGCCTCTGAGTCTCCAAGAACGAGAGGGAACAGTGAGCCTGCTCGAGATTCTACAAGAAAGCGGTATCGAGCCAAGCAAACAGCTTCGTCAGGTTCGGAGTTCCGAAGAACCAGAGCCAACGGTGAGCTTGTCCGGTATGCTAGAAGAGAGAGCCATCAAGCCGAGCAAGCAGCTTCGTTCGGTTCCGAGTTCGCGCAAATCTCTTCACGCGCCAGCGTTATTCGCGTCTCTTAGGAAGACTTCCAGCTTCCTTCGTCCGCGTTCTGCGGGTTTGAACAGAGAATCTGCCGTGAAGTCACCCAGAGTCGAACCGCGTGTATTTGAGGACCATATCAACTCCCCAATTACTTCGCCTCTGATAGCCCGCGAAGCAGCGCCAAACATTAGCACAATCCCACGTCCGAAGACGGCGTTCGTCTCCACAAGCATTACTCCATACGATGCTCTTTCGCGAAGCCAGGAGTATCCGCCCGACACGCCCGATCGCCCGGCACCACTGAACGTCAAGCTGCACACTACAGCTTCTCAATCACCATCTTCTCTAAGCCGTGCATTACCTCCCCTACCTGATGGATTGTCGCCAGTGTTGTCAACACCGTCCAAGTCTTCGTCTTCCCGTCATATGCTGCCGAGTAAGGATAATATTCTCCCTCCGCAGTATACTCGGCAGCCGAGATCGGCCGTGAACGACGACTCGTTTATTTCCAAGGTTGATGACAGTGCTGCACGCTGTAAATTCGTTGGCACTACCACGTGTAAGATCACAGATGGCGCCACGCCTGAATTCGATGATCTGCTTGAGGATTTAGAGGCCACTCTCAAGCCTTTTCCGCCCGCCCCCTCAAAACCCAGCTCGGTGTACTCGGACACCCATGAACCGAAGCCGGACAGTGACATCGCTAACGGCATTGCTGAGTCTCATCACGATACCCTCGTCGAGGAAGAAGAAGATGCGCGTGCATCGCAGTGCACCTCGAACACTGCCGATAGCGAGGCAGACTGGGAGACGGTGCAGGAAATCGAATCCGAACGCGAGGACAGGAGATCCCACCATAGCTACTACGATTCTCATAGCTTCCTATTGCAGGGTTCGGACCTCCAAAAGGAAGACGTAGGCCAATCAATCTTGGAGATGGTCATCGCTTTGCTGACTCTTGAACAGGACTGCACAGCCTCCCTTACCGACTCAATCTTCGGCTTCGGCGTCCAGTCAGGTTTGCCGCAGTCACCCTATCCGCCTCGACGCGACAGTCTACTCAAGCTCACGACGATCATCAACGAGCGCAAGGGGTCCAGAATTCCAGTTCCCAAAGTGCCGACCGATAAGCGCGCTGCTGCCGTACAGGCGCGTAAAGAGGCCGAAGAGGCCAACCGTGCTGCCATGAGTGGCTTCCATCGACCTCTGCCTCTCCGCAATTACGAAAGCCAGGCATTTCCCGCGATGAAAGAGAACGGTTTTGGAGAGCGTAAGCGATCTAGTTCTCTTGAGGTACGTACTGCGCGTTCTTTCACTCCCCTAGCACCACCCACTGCCCCTTGTGATTTGGCGATTGCTTCTTCTGTTGTTGCTTCGGGGATTGCTGGATTATCTGTGGGACCTGAAGAGGAGTATGATGACGATGGTATGACCGAGGCTGCCGAGGATGGAGAGCGCTTAGTCATGAGTGACGGACATCGATGCGAATGTGTGTGTTGTGGAGCGAAGTGGCAAGGAGACTATCGTGTGTAGGGTGTTTGCTCAGGGAAGTTGGGAAAGGGAGTTGGGAAAAGGAAGTTGGATGGAGGTGTATGAATAAGCTATTGAAGGTGCTGCTGAGGTCAAGATGGCCATGTCGTAGGGCAAGTCTCCGCAGGATGGACTTTGGGTTAGTGAACTCGGAGAGTTCTGGTATCATAATGAATACCTGAACATCCTGTGCACTGCAGCATTAGTGACTGCTGTGACATGACTTCTAGAATATGTCAAACTGAGAACCTCGCCATGCAGATCTGCCATACCGTTTAAGTTCGGGAAAATAGTGGCACAGGTTTTACATATGACACCACATATGTACTTCCAAGCTCTGCGTCTCTACTAGAACAAGAGTCAAGTTGTCCTAGACCTGCGATACAATAACGGTGAGCTGAGTGGCGCGCCACTCGGACAAGGCTACACATTTTTCATACTCTCCTATAATGCACCTAGGCTGCATCGTAGGGCTTTACACTTCCCTTGTATAACAACCCAGCATATATTATACAATAGCAGGTGGTCTGCACAAGATAGCGTTTCCGGTTGAACCTTCAGCATTCGCGACATAGGACACGAGAGCCCCAATAGTGTCCGATATCGTGCCAGGGATGCGCCTACAGACTCTACTTATCTTCGAGTGGATATCTCTTGTGATAATTAACCAGTTGCTTCAAGGATATAGAATACCGACAGCGTGAATGTGAGAAAGGTAGTATTGCATAGTGTCCAGAAGGACCGATTTTGTCGGCTTCATATCCATTGCTCAGTTAGTCGTGATACACTAGGACGCCCGATGAACAGTCGAATCTCATGAATTGACGCATATTAAGTGATGTTTCCAAGTACCTACGGTAGTTACCTCTGTTGCTGCACTTCGTGTGACGTCGGAGAGAGATCTGCCGCTAGGTGGCCCGAGCTCTCACATGCAGCTTCCAGTGCTCTTCGCGCAACTTTCGCGACAAGCACTCTACCTCGGGCGGTCGATGCGATTATGTCGGTGCTATTAGAAACCTCACTAGGCGATATTACTATCGATCTTTTGGTCGATGATGCGCCCAAATGCTGCCAAAAGTAAGTCAGACTTCCCCATTTTACCATGCGACAGCAGCCCCAAGTCGCTTTCCTTCCGTTGCGCATAGAAGCAAGCTGAGTACAAGGTAGATACTAATGTGTCGCAACTTCTAGTTTTCTCAAGCTCTGCAAAGTCAAGTACTACAACTTCTCGCCCGTTCATAGCGTCCAACCGAACTTCTCCTTCCAAAGCGGCGATCCCATAGGGCCTGGCTCCAACGACAGTGATGGTGGCCGCTCAATATGGGGTCTGCTTGACCCTTCCGACCCAGCGAAAAAGACGTTCAAACCAGAGTTTCAGCCCAAGCTGAAGCACACGGAGATGGGTACGGTTAGCATGGCGACAGCGCCTGCGCCAGACGACCCAGACGAGCGCTATGCGGGCAGCCAGTTCATCGTCACGCTGGGAACGAACATAGATTTCTTGGACAAGAAAGCTGCGATATTTGGGCAGGTTGTGGAGGGCTTCGATGTCTTGGAGAAGATCAACGCCGCATTCATTGACGACAAGGGTCGACCGCTCAAGGACATTCGCATACTGCATACTGTCGTTCTGGACGACCCATACGACGACCCAAAAGATCTCGTCGAACCGCCGGAGAGCCCAATACCTTCCGCTGCCCAGCTCGCCACCGTGCGCGTGGGGCACGATGAAACTTTGGAACAAGAGACGGACCCAGAAGCTTTGGAAAAGGTTCGTCGGGAACGAGAGGCGCGCGCACAGGCACTCACACTGGAAATGGTGGGCGATTTACCATTCGCGGAAGTCGCACCACCCGAGAACGTATTGTTTGTCTGCAAATTAAATCCTGTAACTCAGGACGAGGATCTGGAGCTCATCTTCTCGCGGTTCGGCAAAATCCTGAGCTGCGAGATCATACGCGACAAGAATTCCGGAGATAGTCTCCAGTATGCCTTCATTGAGTACTCGGACCAAAAAGAGTGCGAACAGGCATACTTCAAGATGGACGGCGTGCTCATCGATGATCACCGCATTCACGTCGATTTCTCACAGAGTGTTTCTAAGATCGCCGACGATTGGCGAGATAACGCCAACATGAAGCGACGACGTGCAGCAGGCGGCGGCTTTGGTGGTATCGACAACCTGCAGAGGAAGAAGCAATATCGCGGTGATCATGGACGCGAAGTTGTTAGCGATGCGGTTGTCAACAGTCTCATCATTGATCGTGATGCACCTTCGAATGGTGCCAAAGACAGTTCGCGAAGATCGGACCTAAAACAGAATGGGAGTCGCGACCAAAATGACGTGCGGAGAGACAATGGTCGTAGAAGAGAGCGTCGAGAACAATCATATCACGACGATAGATGGAAGCGGAATCGTAGCCGGAGCCCAAGACGCGATCGTCGTGATCGCGATGGGGATGGTCGATACGAGAGCACACGGCACGAAGAACACCGGCGGGATCGCAGCAGAGATCGCTATCAAGACAGCCGGCGAGACAGAACTCGCGACCCACATAGGAGAGATGACCGAGATGATCGGCGGCGGCGAAATTGAGAGGTTGGTCAATTGAGCGAGGTTGAAACCACTGTTATTGTGTACACCTAATGTATCAAAAGGCGCAGGTAGCACCGTTTGGAATGTGTTCAGTCCATTCAAGAACTTTCATCCATCAGTCTGAGCCGTAAGTCGAGAATGAGTACGCGTCAGTCGATAATGTCGCAATACGAAGCACAACACATATAACCATGGTTAACGACTTCCGACAAGCTGGCTTGTGATAGCATCTTCCTGCATGATCTGGGACCCCGTGCAGATTGCAATTCTGCACGTTATTCAAAGTCTTGAAACACGCCACAACCCTCCCACGACCACCGCCCCTCACATCAACTCTCAGCATAGACTATCTGCATGCACTGCGCAAGCATCCGCGCCTAGTCCTCTGCTCATCCTAGTTAAAGTCCGTTCGGGTAAGCTCTCATAGGTCGAAATTAAAGCATGTGCCGAATCAAGATCGCCGAGTGGATTACCCGAATCCTGCGTGCAGCCTCGCAGCGCCCAAAGCAGACCACCGAACCACGCGCGTCGATTTTTAGGAAGAATCTCGAGTGCTGCTGAGCATGCGTAAGAGGTACCACTGTGCCCGAACATGTGAGCTGGTACCCGAGACAGCTACATCGTAGGGACCAGTTCGCTTCGAAGTCCGTCACTGTGGCTTCGACATCGCAGAATTGGAAAGTATATATGGCGAGGGAATCGGTAGTGTAGAAGACTACCACACAGCTCATCAGCTCAATACAACACACTACCAGACTACAACAGTCCTTTCAGCTTCCAGCTTACAATACCCACCACACTCTTTCGATTTCCACCACTTCAATCTTTACAACCTGACAGACCAATTACCACCACAACCTTTTCTCAAAATGCAATTCTCCACCGTCTTCATCACCGTGGCCGTCATGGCCACTAGTTTTGCGGCCGCCCGCCCTATCCCCATCCTCATCCCCGCGAACGCACACACGCACCATGCGCGCTCCCTCGATGTGACTGACCTTTGGGTCGTACGTTCTCCTCTAGCTCCCCGTCCTGTATCTCACTAACACTTGGGCAATAGGACAAGCGCTTCACGGGCATCAACAACGCTCCTACTATCAAAGTCTAGGCACCTTAGCCATTCCTGCTTGGAGAGACAACCACAAGCGAAGAGAATGGATGACCTGTAAATACCCGGCGGCGGCGACGACGATTCTAATGTGTAAATACTTCGAGACGGTTTGAGAACACTGTATATACTTTTATCTGCATGAAAAGGGCGTTTTGGCTTAAAGTGTGGATATCCATTCTTTATGTAATTGGGGGACATCTTGGACGTTCATTTGGATGGAGCCTTGGAGTTGATTGAAACACTCTTTTGGGTCGGAGATAGATACCTTGGTCATTCGACATTCTCGAGTTGAATTCATCACCATTATAAAACGATGTCTCGAATATTCGTCGCATTGTTTCCCCGAGAATCGAATTCGACGCGACAACACACTGCTCAGGTGTAGCTCGAGCACGACGGCAGCTAATGGATCTGGCAGCAGCAGGTCTGCTGCAACCGCTGGTAAGAAAAGTCTACAGCCCTTTACATGCACCCTGCACGTGAAGAACACCTGTTGTTCGTTTGCTGAGAGCCGAGCGAATACGCAAAAGTAATGGATCATGGAAGCCCAGTCTTAGCTTGCCAAAGAGATTATGCGTTAATACTGAATGGGCTAGCGCAGAGTGCTCAGGCTGCTTAGGTAACTCTCCGCGCCGTCCTTTCATGAGGCGGCCGCCATCGCGCTCGAAGAAAGAGCGCCCCAGCGACTCACCCCGCGCTCAACTCACCCACCTGCATCTCGGTCACCCTGTTCGCGCGCAGCCATGGCCGACGCATACGAATACGATGTGGAGGACGAGGAGCTGTACGAGGACGACGACGGCATCGCCTCCTCGGACTGCTGGGCCGTCATCACCTCCTTCTTCGACACAAAGGGCCTGGTCTCGCAGCAGCTCGATTCTTACGACGAGTTCACGCGCAATACCATTCAGGACATCGTGTCAGAGAACGGCAACGTCATCCTCGACCAGAATACGAACTCCTACGACGACGACCATAATCCCATCATCAAGCGCCGCTACCAGATCACTTTTGGCCGTGTCTTTTTGGCACGCCCTTCGCACACCGAAGGCGATGGCACGACCATTCAGCTATTCCCTCACGAGGCGCGATTGCGCAACCTCACGTATTCTTCAGCTATGATGGCGAACATGGAGAACAAGATCATGGTGGCGCGCGAGGTCAAAGGCATGGATGAAGAGGATGATGACGTGGAGCAATTTGGAGGTTCGCAGATCAAATGGGAGCGGGAAGACCTTCCACC
The DNA here is from genome assembly GCA_022419385.1 of Paraconiothyrium sp. Pb-2020. Classification (NCBI taxonomy): domain Eukaryota; kingdom Fungi; phylum Ascomycota; class Dothideomycetes; order Pleosporales; family Didymosphaeriaceae; genus Paraconiothyrium; species Paraconiothyrium sp. Pb-2020. The sequence continues at coordinate 3,486,494 of JAJUBI010000003.1, read as the reverse complement.
GAGTGATGGCGTGGAAAACAGGGTGTTTCTCGGGAAGCTGCCAGTCATGCTTCGCTCGGAGCTGTGCCACCTGCGAAATCAGAACGACGAGGCGCTTTTCGGGCTCAACGAGTGCCCCTACGATCAGGGTGGCTACTTCGTCATAAACGGCAGTGAAAAAGTGTTGATCGCTCAGGAGCGCAGCGCCGCCAACATCGTTCAAGTTTTCCGCAAGAAACAAGGACCGGTACCATGGACCGCTGAAATTCGCAGCGCCGTAGAGAAGGGCACGCGCCTCATTTCATCCTTTAACATTAAGTGGGCAGAAAACTCGCTCCTTCAGCCGCGAACACCGGGTCCTTTCGCGTACGGCTTGCTCCCATACGTCAAATCTGATGTGCCAATGGGCATCGTTTTCCGTGCTCTCGGCGTAGTATCAGATGAGGACATCTTAAACCACATCTGCTATGATCGAAACGATACGGCTATGATGGAACTCTTGAAACCTAGCATTGAAGAAGCGTCCGTGGTGCAGGACAGGGACAGCGCTTTGAACTGGCTCGGTAGTCGAGCGCAAGGGAACCAGCAGGGTCCGAGAGACAAGCGTCTCAAGTTTGCGCGAGATATCATGCAACGAGAGTTTCTGCCGCACATTTCACAACGGGAAGGCCAGGACACGCGAAAGGCGTTCTTCTTCGGCTACATGCTTCACCGATTGCTCCAGTGCGTCTTAGGCCGACGAGAAGAGGACGATCGCGACCACTTTGGCAAGAAGAGTCTGGATCTTGCCGGACCTTTGATCGCCAACCTGTTCCGCATTTTGTTCCTCAAACTTACGAAGGACGTCTACAAATATCTTCAGCGATGCGTGGAGAACAACCAAGATTTCAACGTTCAGATCGCTATTAAGTCTGGTATCCTTACTAACGGACTGAAGTACTCACTCGCCACTGGTAACTGGGGAGACCAGAAGAAGGCTGCCTCAGCCAAGGCCGGTGTATCCCAAGTGTTGAATCGTTATACCTATGCATCCACCTTGTCCCATCTTCGGCGAACGAATACGCCAGTTGGTCGAGATGGCAAGCTAGCCAAACCTCGCCAGCTCCACAACAGTCATTGGGGACTTGTTTGTCCTGCTGAGACACCCGAAGGACAAGCTTGTGGGCTTGTCAAGAACCTGTCACTCATGTGCTATGTCAGTGTTGGCAGTGAAAGCGCGCCCATCATCGACTACATGACGGGTCGTAACATGGAGCTTCTCGAGGAGTACGATCCGATAATGAACCCAAGTGCTACTAAAGTCTTCGTCAATGGTGTGTGGGTGGGAACACACAACAATCCGCAACAACTGGTTACAAACGTGCAAGAACTTCGCCGCAACGGAACGCTGTCGTACGAAATGAGTCTGATTCGGGATATTCGAGATCGCGAGTTCAAGATCTTCACGGATGCCGGTCGAGTTATGAGACCGCTTTTTACCGTGGAGAATGACACTAAAAAGCCAAATAAGGATCACTTGATCTTCAACCGGAGTCATCTCGAGAAGCTCCTGGCCGACAAGGAAATAGACACATCTGGTATGAATGACGAGGACACCGACCACTACAAGTATGGATGGAAAGGCCTTCTTCATGATGGTTGTGTGGAGTATCTCGATGCCGAGGAAGAAGAGAGTGCCATGATTGTCATGTCGCCCGAAGACTTGACCGAATGGCGTGAAGTGGCTAAGGAGGGTATGCCTGAAGCTGGAAAGCCGGACTATACTAAAGAGGAGTTCAAGTCCCTACGTCTTGCGCCTCTCAAACCGCCGGTTAACCGAACTGTCAACGCGTACACCCACTGCGAGATCCACCCTGCCATGATCCTTGGTATTTGTGCCAGTATCATTCCATTCCCTGATCACAATCAGTCTCCTCGTAACACCTACCAATCCGCCATGGGTAAACAAGCTATGGGTGTCGCGCTGACGAACTACGCACTGCGCATGGAAACCATGATGAATGTTCTATACTATCCTCAAAAGCCTTTGGCGACTACGCGTTCTATGGAATACCTTAGATTCCGTGAGCTTCCGGCTGGACAGAATGCCATTGTAGCCATTGCGTGTTACTCTGGCTACAACCAAGAAGATTCCGTCATCATGAACCAGAGCAGTATTGATCGCGGTCTTTTCAGGAGTCTATTCTATCGCGCCTATACAGAACAAGAAAAGCGCATCGGTGTCAATGTCCTGGAGCAATTTGAGAAACCGACGCGCATGGATACGATGAGAATGAAGGGTGGCACATACGATAAACTTGATGACGACGGCATTGTCGCGCCGGGTGTTCGTGTCTCCGGAGACGATGTCATCATTGGAAAAACGGCGCCTATTCCAATGGACGATGCTAAGGAGCTGGGTCAAAAGTCGGCTAATCACACGAAGCGCGATGTGTCCACTCCGCTGAGAAGCACGGAGAATGGTATCGTCGACCAGGTTCTTTTCACCACGAGCACCGAAGGTCTGCGATTTGTCAAAGTGCGCACGCGAACTACCAAGGTACCGCAGATCGGTGATAAATTCGCCTCACGTCACGGTCAAAAGGGTACCATTGGTATCACGTACCGTCATGAAGACATGCCTTTCACTCGGGACGGTCTCACACCGGATCTTGTTATCAATCCCCACGCCATTCCATCTCGTATGACTATTGCTCACTTGGTCGAGTGTCTGCTGTCCAAGGTCGGCGCAATTAATGCACAGGAAGGTGATGCGACTCCCTTCTGTGGTGTCACTGTAGACCATGTGTCCGATCTTTTGCAGGCGGCCGACTTCCAGAAGCGCGGCTTTGAGATCATGTACAACGGTCACACAGGTCGGAAGATGCGAGCCCAGGTTTTCCTGGGTCCTACGTACTACCAACGCCTGAGGCATATGGTCGACGACAAGATCCACGCTCGTGCACGTGGACCTCTTCAGATCTTGACTCGACAACCTGTCGAGGGTCGTGCGCGTGACGGCGGTCTTCGTTTCGGAGAGATGGAGCGCGATTGTATGATCGCCCACGGTGCGGCGGCTTTCCTAAAGGAGCGTCTCTTTGAGGTCTCGGATGCGTACAGGGTGCATGTGTGCGACATTTGTGGGTTGATGAGCCCGATTGCGTACGTGTTCCTATCACTCAAGTCGTTCATGCAAATGCTAATTACGATACAGACAAATCAAGAAGGGTCAATACGAATGCCGTCCTTGCCACAACAAGACGCGCATCAGCCAGATCCAGATTCCCTATGCCGCTAAACTTCTCTTCCAGGAGCTCATGGCCATGAACATCGCCACCCGCATGTTCACCAACCGCTCTGGTCTCAGTGTGAGAGACTAGTACTCTCCTCAACACATAGCTGAGTACATTCCTTGTCGGAAAAAGCATCGCTGTTGACGCAGGCGCGTTCCCCGACCTCACCCTTCGTCCTCTTACCGTGTACCCAAGGCCCTTTTGCGCCAAACTCCAAAATTTCCCCAATTTTTAATCCTTTGCATTGCGCTGGCGTCGTGGGTCTGTGCTGAAGACCAGATTGGCAATGTACGATTTCAGGGTTTGCGTTCGAATTCCATGGCTCATTTTCAGTCGAGGGGGGCAGATATCTATGAGTACCAGAGTTACATGCTAAGGTGGAGTGTATAGATAAGGAGTATGAAATGAGCTTTACTTTAAATGCTGGTTGTTGTGCAATTAACGACGATGTCGTGGAGGCCGCAAAAGCCGGAACATCAGCTCTCAATTGTATGTCTAACAGACACGCTCTCTCTGCCCTTTTCCTGCCCTTCCCCTCTCCCTTCACCTATCTTGATTCTGCGGGTACATCCGGGTATACATTGTTCGCAGTCATTTTACCGCCCTTCCAAGGAAGAGCTCGACAGGTGCCCGCCGCTCTATGTCAAGAAGAACTTCCTGATCATAAAAGCCGCGCCTTGTGTCTTCTTATTCCCGTGCGACACGGATTGGACAGCCGTAGCGATGCCTCGAGAGAATGTCTTAAGCCAGCGCGTCTGGTAATCGATGGAGAAGGGGATAAAGCGGCAGTCGGCGCATGTAGCGTGCTATGCGCCTATATGGAGGAAGCCTGGGGTTGTCGCGCGGTCGAGCGCTATGAAGGAGAGCGAGAGCGCATGTTAGCTCGTGTACTTACCCTCCTCCATATACAGTTACCCAGTTGTATTCCTACACAGCGTACATGCTTCCCACCTTCTTGTTTCCCATCTCATCTTTATTACTCTTACCAACTTGTATGAATGATCGAGATCCAGTACGCGCAGTCTGTCTGTACTATACACATAGATGAAGTTTCTGTACTACGTTGCGTTGCCCGCATGCAATCCCTCAAGACCTTTCAAACCTTCGCTTTGCTTCGGCTGCACCAATAACACTTTTTGGTACTTCTTTGTCTTGCCCCCTTGATCTACAAAGCTGATACTCGCCCCTCGCTGCGGCTTATCGTGGTGTTGAGTGCCATACTACGAGTTGTATCCGTATTTCCTCGTCCGTCCCGCTGGCACATGCATCTGCAGACGTCGTGATGCCCTGATAACACCAATTCTTCAATTGGACTTTTGGATGCCGTAGGCTATTGTATCTTCCCACCTATAACCAGACTATGGCATGAGATGGCCGACCTTCGGAGAAGCTTCAGGATTTCTATGACTAAGATCCGCTACCACAGCGCTTACTTGACATTTGGATGGGCTTCGTTGAGGCCGGCGATGGCTGGCAAGAAGAGGTCCTGTTCGAGCTTGAAGTCGGACCGTGTGATATTGGCTCAAGCACTGTATGCGTGGCATCAAATTGGGGGTTTCGATAATCTGCGGGTCCCCAAGCCACCACACAAAGGTATTCATACATCCAAGAGAAGATCGAGGTAGACCGCATATGATGGTGACGGGGCGCGGTTATCTGAGCAGTGGGAGATTCATGGGAGATATGGAAACTACGCAAAGATTTATTTAGGTAAGCTTAGAGTGGGGAGCATTCAAAGAAATACCTTTGCATTTAGTGCATGACGAACTATTCGCCGGTAAAAGATGTGTTCCACTCGATACTAGCAACTCAAACGATCTCCAAAGCCAAGCACACCTCTCACACATGCCTTAAACCCCGCAATTGGCAATCCCACAATGTGTGATGGTATGCACGTATCTCAGTTTACCAGTTTCAACGCGAAACAAATGACTGTCCGGCCACTTGCTATTCCCAAAGTCCAGTAGTACATCCACACTACCCAACGTCTCATCGATCACGTAACGCCTGTTCGTGATCGGCACGCCCGACGGCACTCCAACATTACACGTCCCATTTGGGCCAGAATCACCATACAGGCCGCCTTCTAGGCGTACGCAAGGTGTGCCCCATGGTACGGTGACGTTCTTGTTGTTGAATAGGTCGAGATAGGCGTCTGCAGCTTTGCGGATGGTGAGTTGCGTGTCGCGTTGCTCTTCGGGGATGGTTTCCCAGTTCTCATAGGCTGTCCAGTACGCGTACCCCGTCACGTTAAACAACCAGTCTCCAGGTCTCGTGACCACACTATCCACCTTGTTGATCTTGTGGTTAGTGAAGCGTAGCTGTGTACCAATGACGTAGGGATTCGTCGTGCTATTCACAATGACCTCCGTGAAGGTCGCGCAGGAGGACGTGTCATAAAAAGAGCGATTGTGGGTAATGGCGAGAGGTTTGGTGAGAATTCCGGAGGTTATGTTTACTTTGAGGGAGTTCTCGTGGTAACCGAGCCAGGTGGAGTTGTCAAAATGGGTGGTGAATGGGTCGATATGTCCGGTTGTTTGGGCGGTAAGGTAGGCATCGACTGCTTCTTTGAGGAGCGGGCGCGTGCAGTGCGCTGATGCTGTTGCGGCGAAGGCTGTTGCAATGGCGATGGTTCGTAGCATTTTGGATTGCGTGAAGGTGGAAAGTCGATGGAAACGGTGATCCGCTTTTGTATGTGTTTCGCACTGCAACATTGAATCTAGATGATTGCCAATGCGGGATCTGGTTACCTTCACTCATATGTCAGAATTCCAAGAGTGCGTTGTAATATGCAATGTTTATAGCTAGGCAATCAATCCGCGGTTGAAGTGCGGTGGTGCCTGCGTGCTCTTAATATCGCCCCACATCACCGTTGATTATGACCGCCACATCGTCAATACAGGGTTTTCCGTCTTCCATAAAGCTACATCGAACCTATGTAGGTAGAAAGACCAGTGAAACCGGCCAATAGCGTCGCGTGGATCCAAGAAAGACTGGGTAAGGTGGTAAGTGGGACGAGACAGACGGAGAACAGAGCGAGACTTAGGAAAAGGAATAGTCTTTGGTATCATACATCATCCTTATAAAGCGACCGAGCCAAAGAAAGTCGTGCACTCAAATGATCTTGAAAATGTGCCGAGGGCGCTCATCCAGCTGTGTCATATCATCCACTTCCGGGAACCAGTGCTCGAACAACGCTTCCGCATCTTCTGGCTCTTCATCGCTACCGTCTCTCAAACACTCATAACATTCAAAGCGACCAATACGTCTGTAAGTGGGTACTTTCATCCGCGACTTCTTGAGAACAAGGCCGAGAATTGAAGAGCGGAAGGACATGCTGAGCAAAGCGCAAACCAGCGTCTCGCCAACCTGGACCGTGTCTTCCCCACGGAGTGGTATAACATCAGGCAGAAATTCTACGCTAATTCCGTTTTTGGAAAGCGAGTATTCGTTCGTAGTATCCTCATGGAAAGTGACCTCTGTCGCCATGGCCGCTGTAAGGTCGACTGTGTCACCGCTGAAAGGTGAAAAGACGCTTTGAGGACCGAACGAGAAAGAAGAAGAACAGGCCAAATCCATAGCAGATGAATTGTCGAAGAAGACCGGAGAGCCTTCCATGGATGCCCAAGACCAGCTTGGTACGTTGCGGCCTGAGACCTGCTTAGGCCGTCGGCATTGAGTACCGTCATTTGGATACCAAAGTAAACCGAGTGTGCTATTTGTCCAGTGACCTGCGATGTAGCCTGCATTGATAGCTCGTGAAAGGCTCTTAGCAACACCTGCGATAGCGAGCAATCTATCTGCATCGTAAGTGAGGCTTCGAGAAGTGTACTCGGTCACTATGTGACTCCATAGTTCGTGAGGATCTGCTGGCTCTGGAGGCGGGTCGTTGCTCCCGTCGGTGAGACTTGTGTTGGCGAGCTGGGAGACAACACTGTCCATTCGTCTATGTCCGTTTGCGTCGCTCAAAGCCGCACAATTTGCGAAGTCTTGCTTGATCGAATCAGTCTTCCTCGGGTCATATCGAGCATCATTCACCCTGCCGCACTCGCACTGGAAAGCTTCGCGGCACTCCAATAATATTTCACTGTCTGTGAAATGGAGTATACGTGGCGAGAGCAATCTCTCTGCGTATGCCCAAGCTCGTATTAGCAGCGGTGTATGCGCATTCGCCTCTTTCGATGCATTGGACGAAAGCTCCCAGTTTTGCATGGGTGAACCTACGTCAGATGGCTTTTTGAAGCTATAATGTGATGGTTGTTCTCGAACATAGACTTTCGAAACCGAACCCTTACTGTCAGTCGCTTGAACCTTGAATGTCTGCATTTTGGGCGCAAGCAATCCCTTTGTTGGTTCCGCTGCGGATGTCGCCGCGATCGTGAGAAATGCATTGCCAAAGATGCCGTCTAATTCCATTGATACGCGCAATTTATCTGCAGGATCGTCCTGAACAACACAAAGTGAGTCAATCCACAGAAAGCGTACGCCGAGTGCCTTGGTGAGCACGACAGCCTCCTGAAAAGCTCTCGGCAGTGTATCCCATGGGATGTTCTTCTTGTGGGCGCTGAGTGTCTTCGAGGTCGTCTGTGGCATCCCTCGGCCTATTCCCCAGCGATACGAGAGCGCTAAATACTCGCACTGACTCTGCTGTGGATTCGTATGGGCCTCGAACTCCCGTAGATGTATACCCTTGGAGGGATCTCCTGCAGAAAGATCGAGTACTCTATGAGGTAGAAAGCCGGATGCTCTGTCTCTACACAGAGAGTGATTTGCTTTGCACTGATGTATCATGCTTTGTATCGTCTTGATGCCAGACTCATGAAGTGGGTTGCTGATAATGTGGCGCCCACGGCCAACAGCGGAGAATGCTGACTGACCATCTAGAACTATCAGTTGATCTTCTTGGGTCTTTTGGTGGTGGTGTACGAGCAAGACCAACATGTACTAGTGCTCTTCGATTACGAAACGTGGATTTCGTGCCACATACCTTGGTCTGTGAAAAGTTCCAGCTTTAAGTCTGGATAATCCTCTTCGTGCTCATGGTCACTCATCTCGTCACCCTCGTCTTCGTGGTGATTCCATCGCAGTTCGACAGACAAATGATCTTGTGAAAGCGTTGGTCGTACCGAATGGAATGTTTCCGCAACAACTCTGATCTTATCCTCTTTGATGGTTGCAAATCGTCCATGATGTAGTAGGATTCCTTGCAGAAGCAGTGCGCAACTACGGCAAGCCCCGGAAGAGACTCGCAGATGTGGTAAAGTGGTGTTCACCCAGCGTACCGAACCGAGTGCCTCTACCTCGTGATCTTGGTGGGGCTCTTTGAGATGCTTCTGCAAGCCCGTGCAGGTCGTACAGACTGTTTCCATCATCGCGCATACGGAGATGGAATCGTAATGTCGTGTCCGATAATGCTCGACGATTCCGCAAGGTTTGCGTTCTAGCGCAGGTGACGTGGGGTCGTCACGCTTTTGAACGAATGTCTCTTGTTAGGTAGGGAACGCACTTCCGTGACGCCGCGCTCTAGGTTCAACGGGCGCTTGCTGCGTGCTAGTGCTACGAGATATGCCCGCGCGGCAAGCCACGCTGACAGCTGCCGCATTCAGCGGCAACCATGTCCGCTGCTCCCACCAATCTCGAAGCTTTGGACGAGTAGGTCTCCGTCGTGGCTTGGCAATGCTGCGAACAGTCGTATGCTCATCGCGGGGCATGTTGGTCTTCGGGGAGCGTGGGACCTTGTGGGCACTGTGAATCGATGATCTGCACAACGCCAGGGACGCCATCGCACATCGACCCGCGCCCGCCTCCCGCCTGGACTCGTGCCTAGACACACACACGCCAGTCACTCGGTATGCGTCGACTAGAACATCCGAACCGCACTTTTGGTAGGCTTGAAAGGCGGCTGCAGTCCCCTGACCAATCTTGAGAGACCAATCTGTGACTGGACACCGAGGGCAACCCGTGCGGCCGAAGCCATGCGCTGAGAAGGAAGAGATTCCAATGAATAACTGGATAATGAGGTACCGCCTTTGTCGTTCTCGCCATGCGTAAGAGATCAGCTAACTGACCCCGTCGAAGCATTGGACGTTATGTCGTCTGGCAGATCCTAAGCCGAGTCTGCGCTACTTGCTCATTCGCATGTATTCCGTCGGTGTGGACGTTCTGAAACAACGGCTGTGTAACCGGGGCGAGTTGAAGGCTGGCCTATCAAGCCGATGCAACTCGAGTAGGTAGCCTCCGAATAAGCAAGCAAGTGACGGGCCTTGGACTGGGCATGAAGCGGAAGATTTCTACCCGCGGCTTGCATCCGGCGCAATCACATTGGCGCAAGCGGTGATCGACCAAATCGTGCACGCGTCGCAGGTGGTGAGTTTCAGCTGGCGAAGCACAGCCAGCAGTAATAGCGTTCATCATGTTGCTCGCCCCGAACCTGGGGGGATGTATCCAGAGAACCTTCCAAGGTTCCAAGGTTTGGTGGAGCTCACGTGTTTTGACTAGATTCAGAAGGGGCTAGCTTGCAACTGCCGATCTGTTGAACCGCCCCGCGACGACCATCGAGTTCAACGTCACCACATTTCAGAAAAAAGAATATGGGTCCCGAGACAGTGATATACTCATTGCGCCGGCAAATTACATCATGTGAATCACAGCTCCAGGATCTGAAGCGGCAGCTCGCCGAAGCTGAATATCAAAGCCAGCAACAGCGGTCGAACCTGCAATCGGAGCAAAGTGTACTCTCTGCAGCAGACCCGCTCGCTTTCGACTTCTCCCATGGAGTTCACGATGATTTTAGAGCGGAGGTTCTGGCTGCTCTGTCACAACCCGAAGACTCGGCTCCTCATCAAAAACGTTGGCCATTGGATTCCAGTGAGTACAAGCGTTATGGAAGACAGTTAATCATGCCTGAGATCGGCCTTCAAGGTAGGCTTCCCGACTACATAGTGGTGGTATGAAGATTAAACCCCTTTATAGGTCAGCTCCGTTTGAAAGGCGCCTCTGTACTGATCATTGGTGTCGGTGGATTGGGTTGTCCAGCAGCCGCTTATTTAGTCGGCGCAGGCGTTGGCACAATAGGACTCGTGGATGGGGATACTGTCGAGGAGTCCAACCTTCACCGCCAGATACTGCATTCCACCGCCAAAGTCAACATGCCTAAAGTGGAAAGCGCGATGATCGCATTGCATTCGTACGTTCCCGATTCGATCACGCCAACAAGTACTTGTATGCTAACTTAATCTACAGCCTCAATCCCAACGTTGAGATTGTACCGCACCATCGTCGACTTACACCAGAGACAGCCATTTCTACATTCCAGCCCTATGACCTGGTCCTCGACTGCACTGATACTCCAGCTTCGCGATATTTAATATCCGACACGTGCGTGCTGCTCGGGAAACCCCTAGTCTCAGCTTCAGCTCTTCGAACCGACGGTCAGTTGATGGTCCTGAACTACCCACCCCGACCCCCAGGGGACACAGCCGGCGGCCCATGCTACCGCTGCGTCTTCCCAAAGCCACCGCCTCCAGAATCAGTCGTTTCTTGCGGAGATGGCGGTATACTCGGTCCAGTTGTGGGCACCATGGGCATACTACAAGCCCTGGAGACTATCAAAGTCTTGACAAAGGGGCCGTCTGCCTTATCAAATGGATCGGCGTCACCGGACCCTCCGTCTTTGCTTATATTCTCTGCTTACGCCAACCCAATGTTTCGAACTATACGTCTGCGAACGCGGAAGCCAAAGTGTGCTGTCTGTTCCACGCATGCTACAATAACACCTGAAGCCCTCAACTCTGGAAGCCTGGACTATGTACAGTTCTGTGGCACAATCAATCCCATAGATGCACTAAGCTCCAACGAGCGCATATCCGCAGAGAACTACGCTAAAATCCGATTGGATGTGAATCCATTCACAGGACTGGAACCAACCAGAGACAGCCACATCTTGGTCGACGTCCGCGAGAAGGTTCAGTTTGAACTTTGCAGTCTCGAAGGGAGCGTCAATGTACCCTTCTCAACCATCTCCAGCACGCCTACTGGCGATCGCAATGGAACAGCGACTGAGACAGGTTTAGAGGTAGGCTGGGTCTCAGAGTTGAGGCAACATGCCGATAAGCCGATATTCGTTGTGTGCAGATTGGGCAATGATTCCCAAATTACCGTCAAGAAGATGAAAGAGCTTGGCCTTGACAATGGAGGTCAGCGATGGATTGGCGATATTCGGGGTGGGCTACGAGCCTGGAGACACAATGTGGACACTGAATTCCCGGATTACTGAGGACTAAATTAACAGGCCGGCACACTCTATGGACCGAGTCACCCTCGCGTATGCTAAACACACAACGGGACCGTTGATAAACACGTCCCCTCCGCCGTCTGAGCGCAGGCAGACGCGCTGCTGACCTCATACTTTACCGTCCAGCTGTGACAGTAGATCACTTTTACCGTTTCGGAACAGGTTCATTGAGTCGCTTTCGGTATATGCGCCGCTCAGGTGCGGCTACATGAGGGCCTTGTTGAGCGGCAGGCGCGCACCCATGAGAATAATCAAGGGACGCCAGGGTATTGTAAAATGGCAGCGACCCGAAATATTCGCCTGAAGGCATCGAAATCACACAGCGTTTAAAATGCAAGGTAGGACTATATTCCTGCGGATCACGCAAACAGTTCGAAACATACAGAAGCTATGTTTTTGTAATACACCTCTCCCAGGGAAGTCTCGACTACTTGGAGACACTGTGTATTCATTACGTGAACACTAAGGCAACTTTCGCATGGGGAACTACGTGCAGTTATCCCACTAAGGAGCGTTCTTTTCTATTGGTCGACATAGGATCTTCCATGAGATAATGAATCTAGAGCAACCACAGTGCTCGCCACCAACCACCTCCCATCACCACCCGTAACATTCCTTCCTTCCTTCCGTCCTTGGAGTGGCCATTCCAATTCGTTGACTCAATATTCTGTGTCTGGCCTTTTATCTCGCGGAACGTCTGCTCATTGGTTGACAGGCCCGAGTATATGAGCAATTAAGCCTCAATCTGCGGCAGTTCACCACGCATGCTCCGACAGGTGAGATCCACCCACAATATCCACCACCACGCTGTCTCCACATGGAATGCGGGGATGCAGTGTGGTACGTCTAATAACTGCGGCATGGGAGTCAAAGTGAACCCAAGCTCATATACGTGCCAAGTGCAATCGCTACGCCTCCCTACTGACGTTCAACCATTCTCAGAGTTGCGTTTGTCTTGGTTCTGTGCAGCTCTAAGCTAACATGCAGTGGTCACTTCTCCTCAGCCTTGCGCTCACCGCGCAAGATGCCTCTGCAGGACCCGCGAACGGCCTCATGGCACGCCAATTTGCGCAGGCAGCCATGATGCGCTTTCAATGCTCGCAGCTTGTCTACGACCGCATCGACCCCCTCGTACAACCCGGTCTGCTTCCAAGTACACACATGCACCAAGTCAGTATCTGCTCCTCCTCCCGCGTTCCCGAACTTATAGATACTCACAGATCGTCGGCGGCAACTCCTTTAATGCCACTATGACATCAGTTACCTACGATCCAGCAGAGAAGTCAACATGCACCACCTGTGATTATTCTGAGGATATGTCAAATTATTGGACAGCAAACTTGTACTTCCGCGCCAAGAATGGAACATACAAGCGGGTTCCTCAGATGGTGAATCTCGGTTTGCAGGGCCGCGAGGGCGTGACGGTGTACTACATCCCGCCCTATGACGGCAAGAGCAAAGTCACTGCTTTTCCCAAAGGATTCCGTATGCTCGTCGGCGACGCAGGATTGAGGACGAAAGAAGGCCAGCAGAAGCAGCTGTGTCATAGGTGCTTTTCGAACAAGAAGCAGGATCCATTCGGTGGTGCGCCGTGTACAGGAGATGATACGTATGATTTGCCGAAGAAGCAGTGCGGAGGCGGTATCCGCACCACCATCACATTCCCTACGTACGTTGTCCCTTTCCCTGCGCACATAACGGGAACTGACAGAAGACAGATGCTGGGACGGAAAGAACCTCGACTCTCCAAGTCAGTATGAATGCGAGTAGACCGTTCGTGTGCTAAACGTCCGTAGACCACAAAGAGCACGTAGCGTATCCGACATCTGGCTCCTTCGAATCTGGCGGTCCCTGTCCCTCAACCCACCCCGTCAAACTTCCCCAATTGATGTAAGCACCCATTCGCCCTCCCATATACCAGCACGCTCACTGAACCTTCTCAGGTACGAAGTAATGTGGGACACCACAGTTTTCAATGACAAGTCCCTCTGGCCGACCGACGGCTCGCAGCCCTTCGTCTACAGCATGGGCGACGGCACCGGCTACGGCCAACATGGTGATTGTAAGAAACCCTTAAGAAACCCTTCCTATCGTGAGCTTAGCACTTGCTGACAATGACAGACGTCTTTGGCTGGAAAGAGGGTGTGCTTCAGAAAGCGCTCGATGCTCGTTGCAGCGGCAACGCGTGCAAGACACTCAAGACGCAGACGAGCGCTGTCAGCACTAAGTGTGCGAAGGCGCAGTCTGTGCATGAGGATGCGGAGGGATGGCTTACTGAGCTGCCTGGTGCACCTGCCGTCACTTTTGGTTGAGTGGTTTGATAGCTTCGACCATGTCGTTTCTGCTGTTTTGAAGAGCAGCTATAACATAATGACGTTGTCTACAGTAGTTCCGTATAGAGATTTGTGAGGCTCGCGGAGTGATTTCCCGGTCTTTTGGTCTTTTTGAATATCACATCATGTGAGACCGACTTTTATGCAACCGTGAAATGCAAAAGAAAATCTTTCTGTATCAGATTCAGCTAAGTGTACACAAAATACAGGTAGCCCACGCTACGCCCCACTATACACTCTCTCATTGCCCAACCCCATCTATAGTTGCGCTTATGACAGCATCCTGCTCATGTCATTCCTTATACGATCGTAGGTCAATAGACCGTCGAGCGAACCAACAGCTGAGACGGCAACATCGCGGTCCCAAAGCTTCCTCTTAGCAAAATCCATGACATCCTTCTCCGAGATGGCACCAACAACGCGCTCGATCTCCTCGGGTGCTAATCTACGGCCGGTGGTAATGATCTGGCGACCAATGTCTTCGGCAACAGCAGTGGTACCGTCAAGAGAGAGGAGGAGGGAGGCCTTAAGCTGAGCCTTGGCACGCTCCACTTCGGCGTTGGAGACGTTGGAAGACAGGCGGGACCATTCGCGGAGGGTGAAGTGGACCAAGTCATCGATGCGGTCTACGTAGGGGGTGACAAGGTAGATACCCCAAAGACTGGTATTGTTAGCACGATGTCTTGCCAATCATTCTCAACAAGAACTTACCCAGTGTCTGAGTAGCTGGTTGAGAAACTCATGAAGCTATTGGCGAGGTTGTTCTGGGAGACGAAGGAGCTGAGCTTCGAACCAAGGTAGTTGGAGTTGCCCATAGCACGGTCCCAGTTGCCCACGATGGCCTGGGTAACGAGAGCAGTGAAGTAGTCCTCGTCGTTCCAGCTTACACCCTCAACAGCGATAGCAATGTTGGCGGAGCCCATGGTGTCGTCTCGGATTCTGACCTCAGAGCCGATGAACTCGGGCTTCTGCTTCTGCTCGGCGACGATCTTCCCGGAGTAGTTGGGAGCCTCGGCAGGTAGCTTGGAGAAGTACTTCTCAGCAAGCTCAACGAGCTGCTGGTGGGGAACGCCACCAGCTCCAACTAGAAACATGCGGTCGGCGGTGTAGTTGGTCTTGATATAGTTTTCCAAATCGGACCTCTGGATGCTTTCAATGTTCTCCTTGGGGCCAAGGATAGTGCGGCCGAGGGGCTGGCCTTGGAATGCGGTAGCGTGCAGGTGGTCGAAGACGACCTCCTCGAGCTGCTTGTCGACCTCCTCCTGCTCGCGGAGAATGACGTCTCGCTCGCGCTCGATGGCCTGGGGCTCGAGCTTGGAGTTTTGTAGGATATCGGACAGGATGTCGACGGCGGCAGGTACGTCGTTGTTGAAGGATTTGGCGTAGTAGACGGTGTTTTCACGCTGTTGATTCCCATCAGCAAATCTATCCAAAGTGATTCTACCCCTTGCGTAGGTGCCATACCGAAGTGTAGGCGTTGAGGTGACCGCCCATGTTTTCTATCTCGAGCTCGAGCTGCTGCTGTGTGCGCTGCTGGGTTCCCTATCGCTGGACATCAGTATTCTGCTATACTTCATAGCTCCATGCCATCAACTTACCTTAAAAGCAAGGTGCTCGAGGAAGTGTGCAGTTCCGTTGGTCTTGTCCGTCTCAGCGCGGCTGCCGGCATCGATCCACACACCGACGGTCGACGTCTGGGCCCAGGGCGAGTGCTCGGTCGCGATCTGCGAGGGAGTGTCAATTGCAGTTGTGGTTGCTGTGCAGAGCTCGTACGTACGGTGAAGCCATTGGAGAGGGTCGTAGACTCGGTCTTGGAGCCGTGGGAGACGGGGGTTGCCAATCCTCTGGTCAAGGGCGACTGTCTGCTGCGCTTGACGGCGTTGATGGCGGCCTTCGACCGCAGGGCCGTCTGCAGGTTCAATGCGAGCCGCCGGAAGCCATTGCGTATGCTCGCTCGGGATTCGGGGACGCGCGGGCGGAGAGGAGGCGGCTTGTGATGGGATGGAGGATGTCGTTAGAGCTGTACCTGCTTGGCGAGAGGTGAGGAAACTGCGATCGGCTTATTCCGGAAAGGGTGGTCGCAGCAGCCAATCAGCAGCACCCGACGTAATCAAGATGCACCACAGCGTTCGACCTCGGGTCGACGCCATTGAGCCTCAAGCCCATCCCGCACGTCAGTTGTCATCCTCCACTCCTCTCCGCTCTCCATTGCGCAGCCAAGCAAGCAGCAATGGCTTCTGTTATGCGCCCCGGCCTGCTCAGGCAAGGCTTTGCCAGCCCCGCCGCCTCCCAGCGCGTCTTCTCGACCTTCACAAGCTCGGCCGCACGACAATCTTCGCCGCTCATTCAGCAGCTCCGCCCGGCCTTTGCGCGCTCAGCAGTACCCAAGGCGACCAGAATCGCTGCCCTCCATGCCACCCAACGCCAGCAGATCCTGCCCCCGCTGCCCCAGAAAATCGAGGGAAGCGTCAACACGGCCGTCCCTGTTCCCAACCCAGACTACACCCACGGAAGCTACCACTGGAGCTTTGAGCGACTACTCGCTGCGGGTCTTGTCCCACTCACAATTGCCCCGTTCGCGGCTGGCTCGCTGAACCCTGTTACTGATTCCATTCTGTGTGCTTTGCTCGTACTTCACTCGCACATTGGTTTTGAGTACGTTCAGCGCGATACATACCCATGAAATATTTTATGTTGCTAACGTATTTAGATCCTGCATCATCGACTACTTTCCCAAGAAGCGTATCCCGAAGATCCGCGCTCTGGCTGACTGGGCCCTGCGCATCGGTACGGTCGTTCTTGGTGTCGCTCTCTATTCATTCGAGACAAATGACGTCGGTATCACGGAGCTCGTCGCGAGATTGTGGCACGCTTAAAATGGCTTTGACAATGGCGGGTGCAAGATGTAAAGGTGTATACGAAGGGGTTCGTATCAGTGTGTCATCCTGGTCGGTGTACGATCACCTGTAAAGGTGACACATCAAATGCGAGCACCTTGGTATACAAGCAAAAGATCAGGTTTGGTGATCAGTGGAAGGTCGAGCGGCTTTGTGAGATTAACGTGTATTTGGACTATCGAAATGCTAAGTGAAATTCCAACGTTTTCTCCAGACAGGAATAGTGACCTTGTAAGATGTCTCGGCGCATCCTCAGAATCCCTGAGATGTCGTTCTCAGCGAGATATACCAAATACAATTTGTCAGGATCCAGAAGCAACAATTGAAGAACGCATACCCGTACATGTAAAGTACCCTCGTCCGCTGATAGATGGCAGAAACGACTTAAGTGGTCACTACTGCAAGGTTCTGATCATCGGTTTTGTGCCTTTCTTGGTAGCTGTTGCAATGGTTTGTATAGATCGGCTTTAGCCTCCACACTGATGCATGTACCACACTTCGCGTGGAAGTCAGGTGGCATTGACCAACCGCGAGATGGCGCTTCCACACCGTGACTCCACCACAGAGAACGCGCGGGCCCATTTTCAGTCACACCTCACACGTATATGGAGCGGCAGTCACCCTCACACGACCGACTCTTCCACTCCACCTAGATCAGCCATTCTCATGAGTAACATCTTCAGTTCAAAACCATGTCGGACGAAGATGGACTCGTTCTCACCGAATAGGACTACGAAGCAGAAGCGGACGAGTTCTGTAATCCAATGCCGCGCCAGCAGATGAATCGCGCGGTGCACACGCTGGAGCAATTGGAGACTAGTTTCTGGCGCAAGTGTGTGAATCTATGTTCTACTCAGAAGGCTCTATCGGTGCCTTGGTTGCAGACTAGGCCGGTAAGTCAATATCACCCCGCAAACCAAGGATATCAAAACGGTGTACGCAAGAACAAAGCGGCTGCAAACCAGCTTCTACACGCATCGTGCTGCCCGTGTATTGTGCAGGCAGGTGCGAGCTGGACGATGATCGACACGCACATGCGCTCAAGTGCAGACCAACTGGCAATACAGTGCCTGCGACTCGCCTGTAAAGCAGTCCAATTACTCTCACAGGCTTATGTGCCATCCCCTCATCCCATGCAGTTTTATTTGCTAACATGTCTATTGCAAGAGGCTCCTACCGATGCTGCAGCTATGCCCAAGCTAGCAGAGAAATCTCGGGTTTCCGCGTTGTAGATCTACCGGCAGAATTATGTCTAAATATCTACGCACAAGCGCTCACGGTGGGACAGGTCTTCTACACGCCGACTACTTTCGAGATTCGCAAGGGTCGCCGTTGTGATAGGTACAAGGGGTACGAGAAACCGAACGTCAGTACAGCTTTGCATCATTGCTTCAGCCGCAGCGCCCTGTATACTAGAGTACATTGGACACTAGAGAGTCTCGAAATCACTCACGTAGTGCTACTTCTACAGCACCTGAAGTTTACTGTCTTTAGATTCACGCCCTAGGTCGCTTTACTCCGCGTCTACCACCGGGTGCACGACGAAGCCGGACCCGTCTACCTGACCACTAGCCTCTTCGTCCTACCAGTACAGTTTATCTTCTGTTCACCATTGCGTAAAGTGGTCGAGCAGGAGCTGGGACATTTGTTGCGCCGCGGCAGGGTCGTCCCAGTTGACGAAGGGTTGAAGCACGGGATCCAGGATCGTCCGCTATCCAGTCAGAACCTTGGAAGGGTTTAAAACACGTGCAGAATATCGGCGTAAGCTTCTGTAGCCAGGAGATACTACGCACCTGAGCATGACGCATACTGCGTAGGAGCATCTTAGCAGGTTCAACTCGATACATCCCCAACGACGCGAAATCCAAGTACATGACATAGTTGCCACTCGGCTTCGTGAACAATGGCGAGTAAGTTGCAGCTTGTCCCAAAGATGTATCACTAATGACGCTAATATGCTTCAGGTCATATTCCGGGCGCTCGACTTCCCACGTGCAGCCGAGGGCTATGTTGAGCTCGCCTAATTCAACTCCTGCTCGCTTGGCTGCTGCCGCCTTATGTTGGTGAATCGTGAGGTCGTTATGTAACAAATACTAAAGAGTGTGCGGGCACTCGACACGACAGTCGCTGGCGCTCAAGCTCTCGGTAACAATGGCATCCTGTATTTGATACGCGAATGGGTGGACAGGATCGGCATGACGGTGGAAAAGCTGAAGAAGGAATTTGGATTCGTGATCAACGTAGAGGACGTATGGGAAGCATACATCACGACACACAAGTACAACCACAAGACGGAGGCACTTGAGGAGCACAATCGAACCACAGGTTGCCCATCCTAATATTTACGGCCCGGCTATGTAGTCCCGCCCTGACTTCCACTTTAGGCTGGTGGGAAGGATAGCCCGGGAGATATGTTGAAGTTGGAAGACGATTCTTCGAACGTTATCAAGGCATTGATTTCATAATAGCTCTAGGTGTACATATTGTCTAATATGTTACTAGGAGGTATTTCGTTCTAACAGGCGAACATGTCATTCAAGTTCTCTATTTCGATCATTAGGTAGAATTGCGCGTCCATGTAAATCTTGCAAGACATAGCATATACGCTTCCTTCAGCTAAACTTGGTTCTGACCGTTGGTAATGTTTTCCACCGGGATCCTCTTAGCGAATCCTGTTCATTTCATCCGTTCCGCAGACTACGGATTTTTATCACACACTCATAGCGTTTTCAAACAACGAATATACTCTCAGGGATGGAATGAGATAAAGGAGCTTGAAGGAGTTTGTACGACCTGATGGCGTAAAGTGGCCAAACAGGGACCATAGTTGATGCTTTTGTGTTGGGACCATACACAGGTCACGATCCCAGTTACTCTGTCACTCCCCATACGGGCATACGGGGGACGATGGAACCAGATACTGGTTCTAGATCTTTAATTGACTATGAAAATGCAAGCGCTCGACGTTTGCCATATGTCTTGGTTTTACATACAAGTAGATAGCCAGCATCATTATTAACAACTTGGACATCATTCGAGAGACATGTCCAAAATGATCGCAGCAAAGAAAACAATTGCACCAATAGGATAAGTGCAATATATGCATAAAAGTTGACTATCATGCGATCTCTGCCGTCCCTGCGTACGGAGGAAGCGCGCTATATATCCCACTTTCCAAACATGCACCATTCCCACTTTTCGACCCCCAAACCAAAATCGACATTGGGAAGTGCACCCACACCTGGTTTCCTGAAACAAGTACATCTCCCCAAAAAGGGCCATGCGTTAGTGACGGGACTATCACAATCTTGATATGCATCCAAAGCGGGAAAGTGCTACGGTGCTCAACTCAGCTGCATCACCTTCCCAAAAGCGATCGAGATCGCATTTGGTGCCATATGCGACGCGAACCCTATTTTGACCTCCAGCCTTAACGGTACATGCGTCCGCGGAGCACGCCCGGTAAACACGGGCGGCAACACCAAGGCTGTAGGTAAGCGATACAAGATCGTTTTTGTTTTTGTTTTCATTACGTCGTTGATCACGGAGGATGTAGTTCCGGTGAGGGTCGACATCAAAATTCAGGGTCTCTAAGAAATGCGGTTCGGAATCCGGTTGCGAGATGAAAAGCGGAGCAAACGATAGTTGAGTGATAATTGTGGATCAAACAAACACTGCTACATTGATTTGGGGGAATCTCTAAGATATATCCAAAGCCTATATGCGTTCCATCGCACCGACTGCGCTTCATTTGAGGACGCAGCGGAAACCGTACATAACTCGGCGACGAGCTATAGGCTGATACACCAAGCACCATCCTCGGCTGAGCGAGTGTCTACACCGAAAGATATCGGCCTTTTTGTCATGCCAGACAAGTCTTCTTCATTCGAATGACCAAAATTGCCAACACGCCAGGTCGCCATGCGCCAAATAGGAAAAACAGAAATAGCAGATGCCCAGCCTCATAGAGCAATGCCGTAAACAATGTGGTATAGTTAATGGAGGCGAAGATAGAATCTAAACAGAGTGGCGAATAGAAGTCAAGTGGTGGAGTCGAACGTGAAAAAGTGGGTGTCGAAGTAAAAGTAAAAAAAAAATAACGCCGAGGGCCCGATGCCGCTATGCAACCGCTGGTAAACGCGACTCAATGTGCGATTCTGTATATGTGATTCGCTTGTTGACTTCTTGATGGTACGTGAGACGAGAGATGATGGTGATGAGGTGGTAGTGGAGGACGGTCGGATGAATCGTATCAATCAAAGATGCGATGAGGTCTGGGTGGATGCCGATGTGGTGTGCTCCGCGCCGCAAGCCGACGAGATTCCAGACAGGCGGCCCGGGCGATGGGAGCGCTGGTTGTTATTTGATGACGCGGTTCTTTCCTTTGCCTTTGGTCTTGCCCGCTCCCGCTGATGTTATCTTGCTCGTCTGCATGAGCTCACCAATGTATCTGCTAGCGGTTAGACGCGTCTGAGCCATTGAACGAGGCAAATGAATGACTTACGATTGGAGGAATTTGTTACCACCTTCAAGCTTCTCGTGTTCCGACTTGACAATCTCGACACGGTCCACGATTTCCATCAGGCTGGCTTGCAGAGCCTTGGCTTGTCTGACGAAGGTCAGTGTCGGGGTCCAGGCGTGGGGGCTTGCAGAGGGGACAGATAAGTAACGGAGCGGTAGCGCGTTGAGGCAGTCCGTCGCACCTGCCTCGCGGGAAGTGTGGGCGCCGGTGATGGCAGCCGCGTCCCAGGCTCAGCAGGCACGACGGTGAGGTGCAAGGAAATGTGTCGACTCACTCTATCAAGGCCTGGCGGGCCTCCTGGCCCATCTTCTCAATCTCCTCGCTGCTGCGCCGGGGGCTCATGGTCCTGGCATCGCCGTCGTCGTACTCCTCCTCCTTGAGCTCGACGTGGGGGCTGTCGCGCGGTATTATGATGGTGCCGCTCGACTTCCTGCTGCCCAGGCGCGGGCGCGACGACAGCTTCGAGGGGTCCTCGTCGACATGGCGGGCCTGGTCCTGCTCACTGACGGACGAGCTGGACGAGGTGGAGCTCATGTCGTCTGGATACGAAGGGCGGCGGTGGTCGTGGACGGCGAGTGGAGGAAAGGGAGCAGTCACCGACATGATAGAGGAGTGGAGAGTGCGGCTCTGGGAGATGTGGTGGGCTGCGAGGACCGGCACAAACGGCGCCGTTGGAGCAGGTGGGCAGCGCCAAGCTGATTGGGGTGGGTTGTGCGTGTGAGTGCGAGGATGAGGATGAGGATGCTCCGCCCGGGAGGACGCTAAATGCTTCCGCTCAAGGGTCCTCGTCCAAAGGGGGAAGTCGGCTTGACCCTGCTGGGAGATGGGTTCGGAGTGCTGGCGGCAGGGAAAGTGGGCGGAATGCTACTGAAAAATGAAGGCCGGCGCGGGTGGCGTGCAGCTATGCAGGATGATGAAGAGCCGCCAAAGGGCCGGCAGGCGAGGGTGATGTTGGCGGCCGCGCACAGGTCCGTCGACTGGACGTGTCGTGCTCCCAGTTCTGACGATGGCGATCGTCGAGCGCTAGCAGCGAGGCCCACGAGGGCGAATGGCATACAGCGCGAAGCGGGCTAGCGGCGGCGGCGGTGAGGGTGCAGTGTGCGCTGGAGGCCGCGGATTGCACACAGAGGCGGTGATGCTGTCGTGAAGAGAGACGTGCAGCGACTGCGCGCTCCTGTGGTTTTACTCACAGCAGCCCGCCCCCGACGTGCTGGCGTCGAGCGATCTGCGCGGCTGGCAGAGCGCAGCGCCGACCATTCACCCTCGGGCGCGAGGATGACGTCGAGGGATTGCGTCGCTAGCCCGATGCAGCCGAGATTAGCGGGCTGCAGGGAAAGAGCCACAGCTTTTGCCTGCCCCCGCCGCAGCGCGCCGTCTCACCTGCCACGCACCTGACTGGACTGACATCACTGCTGGTCCTGATCAGACTCCCGTGCTACCCGTGCCCGACATGACACGAGCCCGCCGTCCTGGGCTGCTGCCACCCCGTCCGCCAGCGCTGCGCCGAAGAGGCCCGCCGCCTTCGAGAAGAATGTGCGCCGCCCTCCCTGCCCACGCCGCTGCCAGCCCGTTAGTTAGCCAGCAGCGTCTGCGTGCCATCCGCTGTCCGACAGTCGCCGTGCGACACCGTCTGCGGCACCGCCTACATAGTACGCGCCCGGCGACGCCTTGGGTGTTTGCGCGCGCTGATCGCCTGGGTGCGGCAGCGCGTCTTCTCTTTCGTCCAACCGTCCGGCTCGACGCCCTAATTATACATGATCGTCATATTCCTCTTGGACCCTGCGGCACCTGCAAATGCCCTCTGTCGCTGAGGCCTTGCCGCGTCCCCGCCTCCTTTGTTGCCCGTCAGAGACGTGGAAGCGCTGCTCGTTCCTGTGCTGCCGCCGCCGACTCGCCCTTGGACTTCTCCCCGCAATATATTGTGTGCGACCCTGTCCGCCGCGACATGTAACGCCCTTCGCGGTTGGGTAGGTTTTTGGCCGAGTCAAGAGCACTACCAAAACCCCCTGAAAGGCTCCTAGAAGGCATTATTCCGACTCCCCTGTCCAGGGGACTACATGTCGCAATCGTCAGCCCACCTGCCTCAATCTGTTTGCTCTTCGTTTTGGAAACGATGATCTCTAGGATCTCTTGGGGACAATGACGTCCGCCGCTCATGCATTGGGAACCCTGCGGCGCCTGCACGCCGACTTGGAAACCTCTTGCAACTCACAATCTCAACACCAAACTCTTTCGGTTGCGATACTACTTCTTCATTTCTACATTTCGAATAGGACCATTTTGGCCCCGCTGATAGGCGGCTAGAGAGCTTTGTCAACCTGCGCGGCCACCGCTATTATGCCTCGCGACGATCTCTCGGAAGAGGGGGAGCCAATCTCTCACCCACCTCAGAAGGCTGTTACAGAAAACAAAGAGTCAGCTTTCCACAAAACCCTCGGCAGCTGCCTTGCGTCGCAGTCGTTCGGCATCGCACCTGGCGGAGGTACCAGAGCCGCGATAAGCCCCGTACCAGCTCACAGTCATTCTTGCAAGGCATAAGCCTTGCGGTCATCATGTTGCAGCCTACTGTCGCCGCACGTGGTAAACTATACGAGATTGGCAGCCTAACGACAAGTGCACGAGACCTCTGTGATGGGTCACTGTTCGCGATATCATGTAAGCTTCGAGAGCGCGGACGCAACATAGCCCACGCTATTCCTTACCAATTGGTAATATTCTCCGGTCAATCATTGAGACACCAACCTGCCAACCTTGATAGATTCCTGTACAGCGGTGTGTTAGCAGCAGCGTGCAACTTGCTTTCACTCGCCGAAAGCAAGGTGTAAGTCACCGGGACTATCTATCTACAACGTGCCGATCACTCCTGAAGCCAATGATAGCCCACGCCGAGAGAAGTCATCTGCACTTCCCATCCTACACATCCAAGTCGCCATGTGGTATTGCCATCCATTCGCAGCAAACGCTTAGTACATGCACGTGTCCTCGGCGGTAACGTGAGCTAGAGCACAGCATGCCAGGGCCCGATGCGCATCAAGCTCGCGTATATACTATGTATACAGCTCGGATGCTTCACCCGATGACTTCCTACATGTGTTCCGGATGACCTGAAGCAGGTTCCATGTCGGTCCGCTTTTGCAGAGGACATAACCTTGACCGTAAGGCTCTAATTGACTTATACCCGGAAGGCAAGGCACACGAGGCCCAGGAAAAGAGATCCGGTTGTGGGTGCCGCTAAGGAGCAACGCGCATCGTGAACATTTCTCAATCGTACTCTAATGAAATCTCAATTTCACCGCTTAAGAGCCGACAACCTTGGGGGCGCTACTGCAGCATGGTTACCCAAGACAGCGGGTCACGAGTAATGGTGTAACTGAGTGGCTATCGCGAACCTGTCACGGGCAGCTGCTAGCACCAGGTGGAAATATGTGTTTCAGTGTGCTTCGTGGCGAGGGACCCACCGTGGTACCGTTGAGTTCGCAAGGAGGGGCGCCGGATGCAAATTCATGCACTTGTCGTCTCTGCTGGCTGCTGCTTTCGGCAATATCCTGGAGCTGGGTGGATCTCGGCGAAAGTGACAGGTGCGTGTCTTGGTCCGCTGTGCCTTGTCAATCAACATGGTGCGCGTACAGTTTATTGCCTATACTCCTACGCGTCCGTTTTCGAACGTGAAGACACGTTATCTGCACTGTGAAGAGGCCTGAGTGCGGTTCTTACTGTACACTCTTCGGAACATGGTTTCCCCGCTGCCGTGGTGTACCGGTCAGGTCTGGCGTGTCGTCACACGTTGGTTTGGGCGGCCAGCTCGGGGCTCCAACAACGCCAGCCAACGCGACATGTAGACATCAGGCCCAGCCCCATTTCACGTGTGCAAGTAATCAGTCCAGTGCCAGGTCACCCGCGATGCTGTGGCTTCTCGTGGAACTGTCGCTACAGCTCCTCAATCCCTTTTGGCCACCGGCATATAGTTCGTCTTCCGATTTCAGTCGAACAATTGGCTGCCCAAGGTCGTAGATACTAACGCGTAGAACAGCGAGCAATGCCCTGAGACTTCAATTGCACCCGAGGGTGGGAAGCGACTGCCAGACTTGTATGTGCTAACAATCCGTTGCGGAAGGCGCATGCTAAGGAACCTTCGTCGTGAGACATGGACTGATAGAGCCCAGCTACTGCGACGACAACATCCGCAAAAGTTCCAGATTACTTCGACACAACCCGTGGTTGGTACGCTGGTGCGCCATCTACTTCTTCCCGGTTCGCACTCATTTAACAACCGTCAAGGGCCTACCGCCACAGGAGAAGCACCATGGCTGGCTCAAACAAACGCAGCGCCCTTTGCTGGAGTGTCGTACATACCGAACACCCCTCTCGAAACGCAGATGCCGATACCCGGCAATGAGCATGCCCAAAACGTCTTCGAACACCTCGGCATACTGAGTCCATACTTCCCGAACCCACGAGGCTTTGGTGTACATGAGTACCCAATACCACCGGGCTCGAATGTGACATGGCTCAATATGGTCCATCGCCACGGCAGCCGCTATCCCGAAATGACGGGCACCGAGCTACAGCTCGCACAGAAGCTCACAGACGCCAAAGGGAAGTTCCAAGCCCATGGAGCGCTGTCCTTTCTCAACGACTGGCGCAATGTGCTTGGCGCTGAGATCCTTGTGCCCGTCGGAAAACAGCAGCTATTCGACTCTGGCGTCCTCCATTACTACCAGTATGGCCACCTGTACCCGAACGATGGCAGCAAGATCATCGCGCGCACGACCACGCAAAGGAGGATGTCAGAGTCGGCCGAGTACTTCCTTGCCGGATTTTTTGGGCTGGGATGGACGCATAATGCGACGCTGGAGCGGGTCATCGAGAGCAAGGGTTTCAACAATACTTTGGCAGGGTACAAAGCGTGCAATCGATCGAGCTGGGATGTCGGCGGGAAGAGTAAGTCGATGGCGGGCAAATGTCGACTCATCTTTGCTGATACGACCAGCTTCGCGAGACTGGGCTCAGATGTATCTGAAGGATGCACAGGAACGCATACGGGCCAACATCACAGGCGATTTAGACTGGACCCTGATTGATACTTGTAAGGCGCTCCTTAGGGTGCACATACGCAAGGCTAATATTGGGCAAGATAACGCACAAGCTCTCTGCGCTTATGAAACGATCGCGGTCGGTTTCTCCCATTGGTGCGGTCTCTTCACCTACGAGGAATGGGAAGCTTTCGAGTACAGTCTCGACATCGCGTTTGCTGGCGGCACAGGCTTTCTCTCCCCCGTCGGCCGAGCAATCGGTATCGGCTATGTTGAAGAAGTGCTTGCACGCATGGAGCACCACGTGTTGTCCTCGCCTACCGCGCAAATCAATACTACGCTCGACAATAACACCGTCACCTTCCCCACCGACCAGAACCTCAATCTTGACTTTAGCCACGACTCAAATATTATTAGCATCCTCGTCGCCTTCGGCCTCACGCAGTTCGCAGAGTACCTCCCGCCTACTCGTATCCTGCCCGACCGCGAGTTTGTAATGTCATATCTCGAGCCGTTCGCTGGACGCCTGGATATCGAAGTCATACAAGCACCTGCTCCGATCCATCCGGATCGTTCCGTAGCGCTTGACGAGATGTACGAAGACGGTCCTCCGACCTCATATGTTCATTTCGTGCTTAACCAACGGACTGTGCCGCTAGGAAGGAGTCTGAAAGAGTGTGGTAACAGAGATGATGGGTGGTGCGAGATGAAGACGTTCTTGGAGGTGCAAAAGGTGCAGATTGAGAAGGCGGAGTTCGAGTGGGCGTGCTTTGGGAACTATAAGATGCCCGAGTATGGGGGTGTCAGGGATGGTCAACCACCGAGAACAAATTGAAGGCAGGGATGCCTTACACGACAAGGGAAGGACAACAAAAGGAAGCTGAAGCGAATATATCGACTGCCTACGATAAGCTCGTTTGAGCGCGAATCAAGTAAGCGGGAAGGGATTCTATATCTTCTGTCGAGTTCAAAGCATGCCAGTCTGGTAGGTAAGTATTAGAGGCGTGTTGGTCAGTAAGCAGACGGGGAAGGTGCGGAAGGGTTGACAACATGACATGCTGATTCATGCTATCCGGTCTTGTTAGCTCGCGGACTTGCTGAGCGCATGGATGGTAACGTATACAGATGGGTGCGAAGGTGCCTT
The DNA here is from genome assembly GCA_022419385.1 of Paraconiothyrium sp. Pb-2020. Lineage (NCBI taxonomy): Eukaryota > Fungi > Ascomycota > Dothideomycetes > Pleosporales > Didymosphaeriaceae > Paraconiothyrium > Paraconiothyrium sp. Pb-2020. Next base: position 3,459,021 of record JAJUBI010000003.1, on the reverse strand, counting down.
GTTTCGACATGGTGCAGGGCATGTAGTTGACACAGCGCAGTACATACTTTAGGGGGCAAGACAGAGCGCGGCACCCAATCTGTACACATGAAGCAATCTGAGGCTAAGAGCCGAGTCTCATTACACCGTGCGTATCAGAGGCTAAGTGTGACTGATGTTGAAACGTTTGTCATACAGAACGCCTTTGTGCCACTTAAGGAGCGCTAAAGCAAGCCCCTAAATTTTTGTATCATGGGCGTCATGTGTGAAAAGAAAGAGAAGGATTACTATCTGAATAATGATGTAGACATGCCAGTTTAGGTATGTGATAAAGAGATCAAAGGCACCTGGCGGATAGGGCTGGACCGACAAGCGAATGTGCTCAAATATTGACCCACAATGTGAAAATAGAAGGATGATGTGTTGGTAGTCACCCAAATCGGATTCTAAGAAGCTGTTCCACACTCCTTGTGGGCAAGGAAGCAGATTTGCATCGGGCTGTCCCAGTGAATGTGATATCGACCCTGCTTCGTCGTCTGATTATTAGGTGCCCCAGTATTCAGTGTTGTCGCCGCCAGACGGGTGTGTATGACAGGAGGCTGAATTTGAGCATGTATCAGAGCCTTAGGGAACTAGTCATAGATCTCGTCGTTGTCATCGTCCATATCGATGCCACCAAATACCGAGATTGCGAGCAGTTCATGAGGCTGGGCCTCACTAGCCTGCATCAAGCGGACGGGCCGAGATGTTGGTGAGGGGGTCTCGCGAATGTTTGGTTCAGGATGCTGAACCCGAAGGGATGGTCCCGTTTGCTCAACTCGTACAGCGGGTGGAGATGCATAGCGAGCAGCCGATGCAAGATGGCCCCGTAAAGTCGTATGGCCAGTGTCTGCAGCTCGTCCAGTTGGGAAAAGTTCGCGGGAAATTGGCTCAGCTTGCGCGGAAGTCTCACGAATGTTTGAGGCAGGATGTCTATGGTACTGGGTCCGACCGGCGGGATGTCCTGCGTTGATAAATCGTCCGGTCTGCGAAGCAGCCTCGTGAGCGAAGATGAAGCGGCGACAGTTAGGGCATGTAGCTCGATGTAATGGACCTCGATTGCGCTGCCACCAGTCTAACCATTCGGCTATACACTTTTCGTGCAACGCATGCTTGCAGTGATGGAACTTGATAGCAACAGGCGCGTCGGCTCCCAGACCCACAAGCTCATCGTGGCATATGCCACACTGATTGTCTGCCTCGTCTGTACTTGCAGGAGTAGCTGGGTCAGGTGTGGTCTGGAGGCGAGTCGAGATGGCCTGCAGGCGCTGAGAGAGCTCTTCGTGGGACAGTAGCGCTGGAGGGATGGGGGATGATAATCGTGGCCGGCGGCGCTGTGCATGATCCGAGTGACGATGCAGAGAAGCTGTGGCATTTTCCGTGCCAGGAACATAAGGTTGGCCTCGCTGCTGCAAGTACTGCGTGTAGTGGAAGACAGCCTCAGGAGTCAGGTAGCGCTCGGATCCGGGCCCAAGGGAATGACCACGGTGGTCCATGTATTGCTCCTCACGCCTCTCCATATTGGCAAGTGGTTGAGTCAATTCAGACGGTGTGGTTTCAGGGGACTTTTTCAAGAGTTCGGAAATTTTGACACTTGTTATAAGCTAGTGACCACGCACGAAGTGTACAATGTCAACTTTATCGTATGCGAAAAGCGTACTTAAAGAAGGTTGAGAATGCTATAACGGATCTCTTTAGCGCGATTGATGGTACGTCCAGGACAGTCTGCACGCCAAGATTAGCATATTCGGAAGGATTGTTAGGGGGGCTCACTATTTGACCTCAATGGGTGGACAATTGAGCTGTCAGATTGGGCGGTTAAGAGAAAGAGAACGTGTGTGCGGGTGATAGTTGGCGTGAGCTTGGAACATCAGCTAAACATTCTTATGTACACAAGCGCCGTTGCTCGCATCATTTGCACGTGGTGATAAAACTGGTTGAGCAGCTAATCGTCACTTGCAGAACAGGCACTTCAGTGGCGTATGCGTTACCAACATATTCAATAGAAGCCGACAATCTCAAGCAACCTAACTCTGAATACCCAAAAATCAGATCTGAGTTCTACGCGCCCAAACCGCCGAATCTCGTAAAGCAGCATGCCAAAGTCGAAACAAATATGTCCAATACGATGTATCCAAACAAAAAGACGTTGAGAGTTAAAATTGTAGCGCGGTACCGTGGTTAGGATTAGACAAAATCGGTTCGGGTCGTGTCGAGCTAAAACCCCCACCAGAATGCCCTCTGCTCCTCAAAAACCTCTTCGGCATCCTCCTCTTCCTTGGTATCCCCATCGCACACGCGTCGACGGCAGAACGGGCATGTGTTCGCACTCTTCAGCCACTGGAGCAAGCAATCGCTGTGAAAAACATGACCGCAGGTTTTCAGCTTGATAGCTGTGCCGGTTTGATGAGCGTTTGCCATGTTGGCTTCGGATCCACAGGTGGCGATCACGAGTTCGGTGATGCAGATTGCGCACTCGTTATCCTCGGGTACAGAGGTAAGGCAGGTTGATGCAGCTTCAAGCAGCTCCAGGGAAGTAGGCTTGACTAGAGGCGAGATGACTGGAGGAGAGATAGCTGGAGGCGAGTTGGCTTGCTGAATTTGAGCAGACCAGATTTCTAGCGTGGTTTTGAGCTCCTCGATGGGTGTGGTGTCAGTTGTGGGCGTGCTGAAATCCATGCCGAAGGCGATGGCTTCCGCCATGAGTTCTTGAACAGTGGGTTGAGAAGACATTCTGTCTAGTAGAAGGTCAGTTGGAGCCAAGTATTTGCTGCTTAAAGAATATACCTCGTGTGCCAAAGGCTGTGTGTGTATGAGAAGAGGTGGCAAATGCGGATTTGGGTCAAGACTTGTTGTGAAGTGTGATGTACGGACGATGTTGTTTGATCTAAAATTCTAGGAACAAGGGAGTTTATATAGGTCGCTGCCTGCCGCTGAGATTGGTTGAGATCACAGATTCTGATCCAGCGTCTTGCAGCGGCAGACATGCATGAGGTTCTCGCGAAGCATCGCGCCCCTGGTACACAAGATCTAAAGCCGTTGGATCGTGGAAAGGGTTTTAGCCGAACCGGATGGTAGCGAGACAGTAGCCCGAACTACTACTTTCGATACACGCAAGAATCACCGTTGGGCGACAGATAACGGTAAGCGATCCTGATACTTACCATAGTATGCTTACCACAGGTAACTCCGACAAGGAGCACCAAGCTTTGATAGCTTCTGTCCGGATGAGCGACATCTTCCCTTTCATCTACCAACCTAAGAGGCTCAACAAGCTCCTCAAATACCAAACAAAGTTGAGACATGACATAACAGGTCGAGTGCTTGAGCAGACATAAATAAAGCTACGGGCTTATCGATGAAAGTGGTTCCATCCAGAAGCTGAACGTAAAGACAGATTCCGGACAGCGATGTTCTAACTGAGGAGATGATCGATACTGACAAGTGCTCCATGCATAAAGCAACAGCTCCAAAGCGCGGCAGGGATGCTTGCTCCAAGCTTCGTAAGTCTATTTTTTAAGGTCGGAATGTGTAGTAAATTATAGCAGAATGCCTCGATATCGATGAACTAATACTGTGAATGTCATACTTTCAAGCCCGTCGTACGAAGCTAGCTCGGCACAACGTAGCACATATGTGTAGTAGTCCGCAGGAGCTAATCCTCGGGACGTACTCCTGTTGACGTCACCAGGCGTTCGAATACGTTTGGACCATCTATCCTACGTAGTAGACGGGACTGTGGGTATGAAATGACTGTGTGAGTTACGACACACCGTAACAATAAACCTTGTGGTGGTGTTCTCCATAGGAACGAGACGAAGAGCAAGAGGACCGATGGAGTTGTTGACTAAGCAGCCCACGTGACTGCGCGGTCTGGGCTCCTAAATTTCCTAGGTTCGCATCAGCGGCTGCGCCGACTCCCGCATTCGCGTGCTACTCGTTCATCATAACAATGCTACAGACCCGGTGGGGCGGCATCGTAGCCCGTACGAAAGGGCATTATGGCCCTTTGACCCCGCGACCTTGGGACGGAACCTCAGCCTACCGCGCCTTCTCCCGACTACGTGCCCCGACAACCGCTGGACGCGTCCAAATCGCAGAGTCACGTGTTTCCTTCCTCACATCCGCACGCGCAGCCGCGCTACGGCAATCGAAATGTCTCAATGAACGCCGACAGCCTGCGGAGCGTTTAGCGTCTCTCCCCATTGAAGGCCCAATTTTCCACTCCGCCTTCCCAACGAAGACTGTTATCTTCTTAGTCGTTGTTGTTGCAGCCGCGCTCTACTTTGTCGAGATCAAGGAAGAAGACTGGGCAGATCATGTACTCGCATCATTTTCGGGCGACCCTGGTGCCACGCCTCTTCATTTTTACAAGGACCGTGACGAGGTGGACCATTGGGTCCAGTACCACATCCCGGATCCAAGTGCCCCATTGAAGGACCCGGAGGTAATGAAACAGATTAGCGAGCAATTTTCCAAGATCGCGTTCGGGTGGGAAATTGAACCTGAAGAGTCCCTTGAATTTGAGATACCAGTGACGCATGGGATTAGGTTTAGGAGCAACGAACCCTGCGTAAGTTCTTTCTGTGTTTCGGGGCACACCTCACTTGGCAGCGTCAGCTTTACCCTACTGTATCATACGATTTGATTGCGAATCTGTGCGAATCTATGCTAACGACGGTCAAGGAAGACTTTTATGCTCTCGGCACCGCCCCTGGGCCTGGCTCGAAACCTTGGAATTATTGGTCAATCTACGATGGACATGCCGGTCGCCATACATCATACTATCTCCAATGGACGCTTCACCCAAGCCTCTCCCGCGCCCTCTCCAACTTGTCCCCGACAAGTACCTCCTCTGTTATTCATTCCACCATTAAGAACGTCTTCACCAACCTTGACGACGAGATCATGACACGCGCAAAACATGCCGCGAACTGGTTCCCCGCTGCCAACGCAGCCGCCATTTCCGCACTTACGCCCGCTTTCAGCGGCAGTTGCGCCCTTCTGGCTGCCTTTGATCCCGAGCAGAGCAAGCTGCGCGTTGCTTGCGTCGGAGATTCTCGTGCTGTGCTGGGTCGTTGGGAATCATCGGAGAGGAAGTACGTGGCGCAACCGCTTTCCGTCGACCAAACGGGCTTCAACGAGACTGAAGTCGCCCGTATTAAGGAGGCTCATCCGGATGAAGAAGATATTCTTGATCCGAAATCTGGGCGGTTGTTGGGTCTTGCTGTCACACGGGCTTTTGGCGACCACCGCTGGAAATGGGATAACACTTTGATCACGCAGCTGCAATCAAAATTCTGGGGAACGGCACCGCGACCACAGTCGAAGACGCCCCCTTACCTCACGGCCGAGCCCGAGATCACGGAGACAGATATTGTACGTGCGGATCCGAAAGACAAATCAGCCAGAAGCGACTTTATGATCATGGCTAGCGACGGACTGTGGGATCATATCAGTAGTGAGCACGCGGTTGAATGCGTGGAGCGCTGGCTCGAAGCTAAAGAGCGCGGCAACGGCAAGGTCTCTCAAGATCCAACGATTCAGCAGCCTATCTTCAACAGGAGCTTTAACGTCGACGAAGGTGTAGAATACGATGCTGAGTCTGGTCAACAGGTCAGCTGGAAGGCCGAACCTCAGTACTTCGCTATTGAAGATGATAACGCTGCTGTGTGTCTCGCGCGCAATGCAATGGGCGGTACGCGACGTGGCCTGTTTCTTGGCTTGCTTAGCATCCCCGGCCCGCTCTGTCGCTACGCAGTCGATGATACAACAGTCATGGTAGTCTTCTTTGACCGCATAAGCAGCGAAGGGAAGAAACCCGCAGGCGAGAAGACAAAGAGTGCTTGGTGGCCTTGGTGAGTCATTGTGTGACGAACATTTGCTGTTCTGTCGCTCGTCTAGGGTCCTGTCTTGTTGAAAACTGTATATTAACACCTAATGCTACGTAAGACGCGTGAAACGTTAGCGGTGCCAATCGCAAGCGCTAGCCATCTTGCCTGGTCTACAAACTTCTTTGCCTTTCTTGGTTAATAAGGGGGAACGAGTGAAGAGGAGACTGCGTGCAGGGCGATATCAAGGCTCCCGTAACATGGGTTTATTTGAAGCTCTCTTTCGCAGGGCGAACATTGATTTCATCGTGTGAGTCCGCCAGCAGAAGATCGAAGTCAGACAAGATCAATAACATAGATGAAGGGGGAAGACTCTGACTTTTGCAATCGTGCATTGAAAACGCTGAATCTATCACGCATGTATACAGGCCCCTCATACAGGGCCACCAGGCCTCTCTATCGTTTTCACAGCGTACGTTTCCAGCACATCAGCCAATTAAATACTGCCACCTTCAACCCTAACCTCCCACAGCCTGCTCTGCGTAATAATACCCCGTCGTTATTTCGCCGGCCTCCTGGCTGCTGCGTCTCTCACACCTGACTATAGTGCTATTCAGTCTCAGCAGCCTCGGTCGGAAACAACTCAGATCCGGTCGAAGCTCCTCGGGTGGTGGCGGAGGCCGTGGAGGGGCCCTTTTTCTTAATCCATTCGAAAGCTGTCTAGTCGGCCCAGGAATATACATGGTCTTCGGCAGAGCCATTGGCTTTGGTTTCGCGACAATACATCCTTGAGCATCGGAGACCAATATAGAAGCTTCTGCTGGACAAACGGTTGGGAGGCTGCGCCTGCCTTGTGATGCAGAGTCCCAGAGAGTAGAATGCGAGACATCGCGAGGCCGTGCACCGCACGAGTCCTGGCCAAACATTGCGCCTACGCCGCGCTTTGTTAGATTTGCACCCAGCATTACCCATGCGAGCGCTGTCCATGAAGGGTTTGAGGCCTGGGAGACAGGCTACCAGCACAGAGATGGTGGAGTGCGCTTGAGTGACTATTGCGTAGGGTATACCATCGAAAGATTTGTCTCTGTAGATGGCGCGGTCAAGCAAAATGATACGGATCATAGAGAGGGCTACGAGGCTGTTATTGTGAGCTTCTGTTCGCATATACTTTGATCGAAGTATTGAGCTTACAACACGCGCAGAGCGAAAGTGGAGATGACGACCGCCTTTTTACGTGACGGGAGTTGGAGACTCGATATGATTTGAATGGGTAGGAGAATCATGCCGAGGTCAGTGAGGATGTCGATAATACATGCTATGACCCAAAATGGAAGCTACATCAATGGTGAGCAAGCCGTTTGCACAACTTGGCGAAAGATGCAATCTTACTAGTGGAATGCATTTGCCCTCGAACACTGTCCATGGCCGCGGCATCTCGCATCCGAAAAAAACGCCGGACGTGATTGCTAAAGTCCAAGATATGATAACGGCATACAAGGTCACAACAAAAGTCTTGTGAACTGAGGTACAAGCGAGCCGCTCGATGAACGTTATGATTGAAAGCTTGGAGAGTCCGATCGCGGTGACGTACAGAATTGTCATTATGTACATCTCCTTCTGGATATCCTGTAGAGCACATGGAGTGAGTAGGGGGACTTTCTTTCCTAGGCCCGATTTGACCGCGAACGAGCCAGCTATGGTTCCGCCGATCGCGAGCACCTATGAATCGAATTAGCCTTTCGATAATAATGGATCTGCGTTATCAATCCAAAATCAAACGACATTTTCACTGTTTTTGAGATGAAAAGTGCACTTACAGCTGCAGCTAGTACGAGAAAATCTTCTGCAGTAGGTAGGTGCCGTGAAGTAACCCTGACTCCCAGCCTCATTACTATGCAGAGGATCTATAACTGTCAGAGATCGACATCCACCAAGAAAGTTTGAACTGTACCAATGTGCAACCCAAAAACCAAATACTCATCGCAAGAAGCGGCCCATGATCGTCTGCCGAGACTACCGCATGCCGGGGACCTTCGTCCATTCTGTTCCTTATTTTCCGTCTTCATCAATGACAGAGCCGCACGGCTGCATCAGTCAGACACTGTAACGTAGGATCAAGAATCGCCAATGAAATTATTGGCAAGTATACCGCTAAGATATCTGCGTGCGTATAAGACAGGAATAAAAAAAGAGCTGGCAGCTCACTTATATGAGGTGGACACAACTGTAAGAGAGAAGCAGATTTTCAGTGCTGCAAGATCCTCACAGGTTGGCGACATGTCAACTGGTAGACCATGCACAACACCCCTTGTTCGAACCTAGAACGTCGCTTCATAGTATTGAACCCGCAACTCCCGAAGTGTCGGGAAGGCTCACTGGGCTCGAGGCGTCTTGGGAGACTAGGTAACGTACGTATCGATGCGATAGACGAACGCCTCAGTAAGACAAGATCAAGCCTCTGTTTCAAGACAATCCACAAACATCGGTACCGAAGCGTGTTCAGTTGGAGAAGCCCGGAGGTTGGAACGTTATGTTGACGCTGGGAATCATGTGTTTGGGTGACGGGGCATTAACATCAAAATCAAGCAATAAGCGTCGTCTGATTCTACTCGTGCCCGGGTGCCTGTAAATGTATGTGTGTGGAGCTGTCACAAGGGTCCAAGGAGGAAATTATGGGATCCCCCATCAGGAACGACATATCTATGCCACCTGGGCAATGTAGCACAGTTTTAGATAATCTCTTACGATACTGTACGACACGTTAGTGCATGACGCCTGGCATGGGACATTGCAATAGTCTGAAGTCCGACCGTTTCACATTCGAAGGATCATTTGGAGGGTTATGACGCGGTACACGTTTGCGTGAAGTCATACAACATATCGCCAGGAACCACTGGTCCGTGCCACTTCGCTAAATTTTAGGGCGAGCTCATGAACAAAGTGTACATTTTGAATCCTTCGACGTCTCCCCATAGACAATATGGTAAAGCTCTATACCTTGTGGAAAGATGCGAAAGGCGCTAATATATCGCTCAAGGCTCCCATATCAGGCAAAAAGCGCACTTCCGCACGCGCTAAATCGGCGCGCGCAGCCCGTCCACAGGTCACTCTCCCCATACCCACCGACGATGCGCTCTTCTCTTCGTCCAAGAAAGACAAACACGCCATCAAGCACTCTGCATTCGTTAGCAAAATTGAAAAATCGTCGAAGAAGATCCAGAAGCGGCGGCGACCGAACAAGAAGCTGGTCACAAACCTCGAGTCTCTCGCGGATGCTTTATCCGGTCTAGAACAGGGCGAAGAAAATGGCGAGGTTGTCGTGGGGCAAGCAAAGATACAGAAGAAGAGCCTGAAGAGCAGGCCTGGAGCCATGAAGAAGAAGGAGAAGTTGGAAAAGCTGGAGAAAGAGAGGTTCAACATGAATTTGGCACAGATGGCGACGACTTCAGCGAGCGGTGCTACGGGGAACAATCTGTCAGCTGATCGATGGGCAGCATTGAAAAACCATGTGAAAAATACCGCAGAGATCAAACCGGAGTTCCTGCAAAAGTGAGAGGTCCAGCGACAACATCAGCGAAACCACCGTGGAAGATCTGAAACTTAATTCTGCCCAGCGTGAAGGGAGGTTCCGGCCTAGTCTGGATAAGATTCATTGTAATCATAACCTGCTTCTAGCTTGTTTCAAAACGGTTGAAGTACTTCAAGAGCTTTCCTTACCCCTGGACTACACCAGACGGTTTTCGACTGAAAAAAAAAAACTTTCCACACGAGACCGTACGCATAGAGCATACTACGACACACCGCTATCCTAACGAAAGCACACGATGGTGTGCCGCAGTAGCTGCATGCATCCGAATGACAAATGAAGCGCTACTGTGCTAATCAATATTACTTTAGCAACTCATCACCACGATGTTCGTGGTCTTGGACTAGACTAAAGACGATGCATCAGTATGCGCTGGCTGCTGTGAGGACCAATTCGTTCCTCCGACACAAACTTCTGCTTCGACATGAGAGTGTGCGCCTGCCACATAATACAGTAAATACAAGGGTAGCCATCATTTTTAACATTGCTGCCTTCTGCTAAATTACCATCAATCTACAACGACGGCGCTGGCCGTTCCTCGTTCCCACAATTAACCCGTTTCAGTATGGTGTCAAGCTAGTGGAAGTGACGTCAAGCCCCTGCAGTGCGCGCATGCACCTAGATCGAACACTACACAAATCTAACAACAATGGCGCCGGCGAGCGCGGAAGCATTGGAGTCCCTAAGATAACGGTGGATTTTCAAGATCAATGGTTTCGTTCGTCAAGCCCGTCGCACTCCACGGAGAACCCACTGGCACTGCCACGCTGTCGCACTGTCGCTGTTACGGGACGTGTAGGCACACGAAAACCGTCCATCTTCAGCCTGCTTTCAACATTCTTCGATTGAAGCATAAATCACTTCTATTGTCTGTTGTTATAAGCAGGCACCATGTTACACATAGAGAGACAGACGACTCGAATCACAGGCTATGGACGAGAGAGCCCCGAGCTCTCACGTACGCACAGTGCCATTGGAGGTTCAGGAAAGATCCCGAACGCAAAGAAACCGCGATCACGGCCTCCGCAAAGTCTGCGCGACAAGCTCGGGTTTCTCCATGGGCACCTTCCCGCGTCGTCGGGCCCTTACAGTGTCGGTTCGATGGACATTGAGGTTCCTGTACAGTCACCACGACCGATATCCGACTTGAAACGCAACGGGATGCATTTACTCCGGCTAGAAACTGTTCTCTTTACATTATACTATCCGGCTGCATTTGGTTCAGGCATAGGCAGAGCTCCGGGAGGGTACAACACATGGTCGCGGGAAACTTGGCTTGCACGACCGCGCCCTGAGACGGCACAAGGATACGCGAAGTTCGCTGGAATACCAGACTGGATGGGACAAGCTGTTTTTGGGGCGATACGACTACCGCGTTCACGAAGCTCCAAGCGTTCCGCAACACGCCGCCAGCTACACATTGGCCCCCCGAAGGCAATTCGAAGCGCAACGGTCGCAAGATCAAAAATCAACAAGGGCAGCCGCCAGAGGGAGCTTCAGATGAGCCTAGATTTCCACTATTAATGTTTAGCCATGGTCTTGGCGGTACGCGGACATGCTACTCTACGATGTGCACCGAGTTCGCGAGCTACGGGTTTGTTGTCTGTGCCGTGGAGCATAGAGATGGATCTGGTCCGCGATCGATAATAAATCATACAACGGAGGGCGAAGGCAGTATAGAATACCTGGAGAAAAAGCACAACTTGGAGCACGCGGACGAGGAGCGAGAGAGGGGTTTTGACAAGGTTGTGAGTACTACAGGAACATATACATCACCAAGGCTGCGACTGACGGTGCAGGATTACATCTTCCCCAAAGGAAACCCTAAAGATACCGCACCCAACAATGAGAAGGGCGTCGATCGCGAGCTTCGAAACGCTCAGATCGAGCTACGGATGTGTGAGCTCGAAGAAGCTTATCGCGTGCTTTGCGACATATGCGATGGCAAGGGAGAGGAAGTGGCGAGACAAAATTTAAGGAAGAAGGGATATGTTGGTGCAAGTTCCCGAGGTTTGGACGGAGTGGATTGGGCACGCTGGAAGGACCGTTTCCATGTGGACAAGGTCAACATGGCAGGCCACTCGTTCGGCGCGGCTACTGTTATTGAAGTACTTCGAAATACGGATCGCTTCAAAAACGTACAAGCAGGAATTATCTACGATATCTGGGGCGCACCGATACGTCCGCCGGCGGACGATCCGGCGCATCGTATCCGTACACCTATACTAGGGATCAATTCGGAAGCTTTCATGTACTGGCAACAAAACTTCGACGCTATTATGTCCCTTATGCATGAGGCGAAGGATCAAGGAGCGCCAGCGGTGCTGTGTACAGTACGTGGTTCTGTTCACATAAGTCAATCGGACTTCTCCATTCTGTATAGTGGCATCACATCCTTTTTCTTTAAAGCCACCGTGAATCCGCGACGAGCTATTGATCTCAACATTAGGTACTTCTCCGTTTGTCGCTTGCTGCGACCAAGGCTAACATCTTGTGCCAGCGCCTCGCTCGAATTCCTGCGCGAAGTAACCTCCGGCGCCGGCAAATCGATCATCGAGCGCTGTCTTACAGACGAAGAACTTCTACACACGCAGCCTCTCGAGCAGATACCCGACGACCACAAGCCGAATGACGAATGGATTGCTGCACGTCTCAAGATCAAGCATGAATTCCGAACACGGATGGCGACCAAAGTGCAAAGAAAGTTAAAGAGACAGATGAAAAATGGTGCGCCTACTGCGGGTGATGAAGTGTGGATGCATGTGAAGCCGAACGCTGAAGAACTCCGGGAATGGCGGCTCAAAAGTAAAGCTTCATTTGGAGAGTACAAACACGATAGTGATACAGCCGTCGAGAAAGAGGCAATAGGAGACCCAGACCCAGAAGTTAGTGTTGGGGACTTATCTTCGCATGAGGAAGCAAGCGATGGTGGAATGCCGGCAGAAGCAGGCAATGTGTCCGTAGATGATGCGCAGGACACCTGGCTGGGTGCACATCCCGCCCTTAAGAAAGATATAAGCCCAGAGGAAGAGCGAGCTGCCATCTCGGGATGAGCATTTCCACGTTCAACGCAAACTTCTTAAGGAGGGTTTCCATCGATCAAATATATGGCTGACTGCGCTTCGCCAATGTTGGATCAGTTGAATGTCGGGAAGTGCTGAACACTTTCCACCATACGTTCACGATCCTCAGGCAGTTGATGCGGACGCCAATGTCGTATGGACCTATGAGAAGCACAATTTCTTCGGAATGCATCTGGGCGATCAGCAGGGAGGGAATGCGATGGACAACCCTACCTCCTTCACCACCCCATTCCACACTTGGAAAGATGATCTCCGCTCCTATTTGCGCAACGTCAGCGCAAGTTTTCTGAGAAATGAACCTGGGCCATACTTGTCTGCACACATTCCTTTGGTTGGATAGAAGATGGAGATAGGCGCCGGAAGCGAGAGCCGCAACCGGTCATAATGTGCAGACCATGTGGCAGCAAGATGAACATGAAGGGTGGTACCTCGGCCTCGGGTTCTTGAGCGCCTGGAAGATTTGAAGCAACTGAAATTAAGAACTAAATATGATCGAGTTGCAAACGCATGGCATTTTCCCTGTGTATCCCAACTTGTAGTTTAAGGGATCATCGTAAGAACTTTGAGGCGGATGGGAAATAGAGGTAAGGATTCGTATACAACCTGTTGTCTCGGTACCTGTACCAGCTCCTTTTATTTCACCAAGCTACCTCGCAACCTAGCTTCTGTCAACCCTTCGCTGGAAATAACCCATTCATACGACAACATGGAACAGCATGCCGGTTTGACAGGCACGGCGGTAGAGTCTTCGCAGCCTTAAGGTCCGCTAGTGTGATTATGAAGCCACTCATCATCATGTTACAACACCAAAGAACCGCCAACATTGTAGCCACGAGAATCACTTCTGCATGTCAGCAAAGTCTGCATGATGCGATCCCTACACGTGACCTGGAGCGGCGGGCTCTCGGCGGTACAGCGGTACAGGCGTTCAGTAATCACACACAGCCCTGCGAGCAAGCGACCTCGGCTTGTTAACGAGGGCTGAACCAACCACCGAAGGGAATGAATCCCTTGTCGGTGAGCACTTGTTGCGTAACTAGTTGCCTGGGTGTCTTGCTAATCGAACGCGCCCATCTAGACGGCTCGAGGCATGTGCGCCCATGGAATGATGTCTGGTCGTTGTCAAACGTAGGCCCGCTTTAGGATTGGCCTGGCGTTGAGCTGGAGGCCAAAGCGGACAAGGGTACGGACCAGGGTCTCTCGCTTACCAAGCTCTAGCTCTAACCGCATACAACGAGAGGGAGATGCCACTGTGTTGCACTTGCGGCCGGATTGCTTTTTGTGTTTTGAAGACACTTCCCGCGCGAAGGCGCCCTTGCGTCACTTTCCTCTTCCTTTCTCTTGCCCACGATCGGTCTGTTTAGAAAGATTACCGCGTCGATCGATAGTTGGTCATAGTTGCCGCAGCTTCCGGAGTAAGAGACTGCACCATAGTGAGTGCGAACGTGGAAGTGGCCGGAAATGGGGAGCTCAGACAGCGAGGGAGCGGCTCCTTCGAGGAAGCGATCAAGAGGGAGTGCAAACAGTGAGGATGCAGGTGGGAAGAAGGCTAGAGGGCGTCCGCGAGTAGATACCCAGGACGAGACAGCGGCCGATGTGAGTACATGGCTCCACAGTTCCTATCTAGCCCACAACTCCGGAGGTAGTATCGCCACCCGAGCTCTGAGCATCTCGAAGCAACACGGGTAGCAAAGGCTCAGATTGGTCCTTGTGCGATATAACACCGCTCGCGTACCGGCCAAAAAGCAATGATACCTAATCACAACATCGTATACCCTGCCTTTACAAACATGAACAATACTCTGTCTATCTATGCATCTGATCTCCAATGTTTCGAAACTAATATGTCTTCATTCGCTGACGCTGCGGGTAGCGACGCCGAACGCAGATCCGGCTTGCCCAACGTGCATACCGGCAGCGCAAAGAGACGACTATATCATCACTGAAGGACCAAAATGATCGGCTCCAGTCCATCATCGATCAGATGAACAAGTCCTTTTTGCAGTTCAACGAAGCCGCACTCAAGTCGGGGCTCCTTCAGCTCAACTCAGTCTTGGCTCAACAGCTGAAGAGCGTCACGGAATCCTTCGTCTCCCTAGCAAAGTCAGCTGCAGAGGGACAGGCCGATGAGGAAGACGTGAACGAGATAATCGAAACTCCTCCTGTACGAAACCCTCAGGCTCAGTCAACGCAGCCTCCACGCGTGGACGTCGGCTGGGGTTACTCGACTAGTCTCAAAGACTCACCACCTCAACAGTCTACACCCTCGACACCGACACCCGAAAAAGCCCGGCCACGTGATTATGGCGACCTTCCTCTACTACCGAACTTCAATGCCGAACAGGCAAAGCAGGGTGGTCTCGTGCAGTACAGGCGACCACAGATGCCGGATCTATTCACTCAGGGGGTTTCTTGGGCCCAGGCGTCTATAGACGAACGACCCAGCGATCAGCCACTGCCCTTCGGACTTCTCGATATCCTAAGCCGACAGGAATTCAAACCGCCGAGCCCACAGAACCGTAACATATTCTCCGTCAATATCCCCACACCCCGAACGACGCCTCCGATGCCACGCCTGCCGTCGCCAACATATGGCAACCTCACAACCAAAAGTCCCAAGCCAATCTGGACTTACAGTCATGATGAGACGACTTTTGCGAGAAGGTTGACTCGGGCTTCGCTGGAAACGGGATTTCACTTGCTCGGCTCAGCGAATCAGCGACCTGCTGCGCTTGAATATGTATTCAGGCTTTCGTTGCCGTACATGACATTGAACCAACTTCAAGACAGGTTCAAGGAGCTTTTGGCCCGGGGTACTGATGAAGAGCTTGATTTCTGGTCAACGCCATTTATACATCTGGGCGGCGCTGGCACTCACTATCCACGAAAAGATGCACACGGAAATATAATCAAACCGCCGAGCACATGGACTGTCCGCCGTATCGGCCCTATAGACAAGAAAATGATACGAGCAGAGAACATCGAAGACCCAAGCCAGAGCCACGATCTCAACATCGACCTGACAGGCTTTGAGGGCGAGTGGTTTGACGCGCACGACGTTGAAGGGTATCTGGAACATGAAAAAGGTGTACGCATCGACCCCAAGAGCTCTTTCATAGACGCACTCGTCGAAGACGACGACCATCCCGGCGATGACTATTTCATCACAAACGCAGGGCTGAACAACCCTTCATCACCTCGCCGCTCATCAGACGACAGCACACCGAGTTTTGGTACAGGTACCTCAAGCGCAGACTCACGCTCTGAGCTACCTACAACGCCAACCCACCAAGGTGGCACGGGGACCAACGTGAACAACCTGTTTGCTCCGTCGGATATGGCTTTTGGTCTGGACATGGGCATGGCGTCGGATTTCAAGATGCCGAGCATCGACTCATCCGCATTCTTCGACCAGCCGTTAGGACTTGATCTCGCGCCTGGATTCGACATGGGCCTTAACAACGGGTCTTTGCAACCTCTCAACTTCCCCGACGAACTGAGTGGCTCGAATATGGATATGTCTTTCCAGGGTCTAGAACCGATGCCGGTGGTAAGGCAGAAGCGAAAGAAAGCTGTGCTCATTGATGTCACCAAGCTGGTAGATGGTAAGTTTGCTAGGAGTCTGCGACTGCTGTGAGATAGTTTGCTAACGAGGTGGCAGAGATTGTCAAGCACGGTGTTTGTTTGGGACGTGCACCTGGGTTTAGACGGAAGGATGTTGATATGGCATTCCAGGCTTCGTTGATCACGACGTTTTAAAAGGGCATGCTTGTAATACGAATACTGGATTCGCTAGAGGGGAGGAGCGCGTCCCATCTTAGCTAGATGTCTAAGACGACCACAAAGCTCAACCTGCAAGCGCGCGCAGCAGCATAATATGCGCGTTACGAAACTCTGTCTGAACGTTCAGTTTGCGTGTATGGGATGGGATGCAGCTGACAAAGCCGGGTATCTTGGCACATGACTAGCGCGCGCGGGTGGCCTTCAAAACCGCCCGGCAACTCAGCACTATCACCCCCGACACACCCCAGGCCTCGCAACCACGGACCGGAGCGCAGCACAACACTGTCGCACGAGCCCGAAAACCGTTCCCGTTGTTCACATAGCTGAGCACTCGTTGTGCGCCAGCCTCGATAGTACCCATTGTAGCTCTACCGCAGCGCTGCGCTGACGTGCGCTTGCTGCCTTTGACCGGCTATACCGTTGCAACAGCTGCCTTCCGTGCCCGTAGAACATATCCACAAGAGCGCAAGGCTGTCCACGCGATAGGAGCACCACTCGGGACCGTCGCCATGTCAAACAACGCCGTGGTCAGTACACCCGCTGCACGTGGGGGTGCGGATCAGTGGAAGCAGCATGCTAACAGCGATGCCAGGGCCTGGTCTACCAGCAGATCATCGAGCGGGTAATACAAGCGTCGCAGAATGATTTCGAGGAGTTTGGCGTCGACCAGTCGACGCTCGACGAGATGAAGCAGGTACGTGGGGACCCTTTCATCGTCGCAAGGGCCCTCTGCACGTTCCCTTTGTCACACGCGGTCGCATTTCCTCGGTCTTGTTGTTGTGTTGTCGGTCGACGTCGAAATCGCAGCGCGGACAGGCGGCGAAAGGCAGCCTGGGGGGGTTGTTGGGGCTGGCCGAAAGCGGGGCTGAGTTGCCGGGCGGTCTCGCAAGATCGGGGGGCGCCCTCAGTATTTGGGACGCTTTTTATAGCCCCTGCGCTGGCACACGCCGCCGCCAAGCCCCAGCGATCCTTGCTGCAACAGGCATAGCCGAGTCACCTGACGCCCGTTCCTGCATCGAGTACTTGTCGAGAGAATGGTGCTAACATGCTTTGCAGGGTTGGCAAGAAAAGCTGTCTGGGCTCAAGGTTGCCCAGTTCCCTTGGGACCCCCAGCCTGAGCCTCCGCGCCAGCCCCCAACGGTGCCGTCCAACGTGAAGCCCGAACATGAGTTGCTCCCGCCCGTGTCGGCGCCCCAGGATGGCACCGCCAACTATCCCGGTGCACCTATCAAGAGCGAGCGAGCCTATGAGCCTCCCCTCTCGTCGTACCCGCAAGCTGCCAATGGCGGCTACGCAGGTGGCTTCAATGGCGAAATCGCCCAACAGCGGGCCCATGCCCTCGTTGCGCAGCGCATGCACCAGCAGCAGACCCAGCCGCAGCAACAGCAGCATGGCGGCCCTATCAACATGCAACAGCAACAACAGCAGTATCAGTATCAACAGCAGCAGCGGATGCATGCCGCCCAGCAGCAGCAACAAGCGCAGCAACAGCGTCCACCCCAGCCGATGCAGCAGCGTCCGCCACAGCCCGGCCATCCCTACAACCCCTCGCAGACTGACGGTTCTGGTGACGCACGAGAGGACTGGAAGTCTTTGGTGGCTGCTAGACGGGCAGTGAGCCCTGAAGACCGTGCTGAAGCAGACCTCCTGATGCGTGCTCGGTTGGACGCTCTCGCTTCCCGTCAAGACAGCGGATTGATGATGCCTCTCGATAGATTGCCGAAGGGCAGGAGGCGCAAGGCTGCAGTCCGAGTGCTCCAAGAAGAAGATGCCACGAAGGCTGCGTCGAGTGCCGCCGCCCCTGCCTCGGACCCTGCTCGCTTCGACGGCGAGGATAGCAAGGAGGAAGAGCACGATTCCGATGCCATCAACTCCGACTTAGATGATCCCGAGGATGACGATAATAACGGCGATGATAGCGACGACGAGACGATGGACTATATGCTGTGCACATATGACAAGGTGCAGCGGGTCAAGAACAAGTGGAAGTGCACCCTGAAGGATGGTATTCTGACTACGAACAAGCGAGAGTAAGCTTTGCTGTTACCGGACGGATTGGGGGATATATACTAACTGTGCCTAGATACCTCTTTCACAAGGCCAATGGCGAATTCGAGTGGTGATTGATCACCGGCTTGCGGCTCGTTGCAGCTCGATGCTATGACCGGTTTCTCTTAGTCGTCTTGTACCATACATGATTCCTCTCTGCGATCGACCACCAATTCCTCAAAAACGAAAACCAAGTCCGAGCAAAATCTGTCAGCGTACTCCAAACTTGGATACCTCTAGCACCATGAAGTGCACCAGGACATTTCTCGGTCCCCAACTTTTGCGCACATTTCTCTATCTCAGATTGTCCTCTCGATTTCCATCTTACGATACCTTTCTGGTCTACTGAATGCCGTCGGCGTTACCGGCTTCTTGCACAGTATGACATGGGACACACACGGGATATGCTTATTTGTTCTTCGCCTTAACTTTCTCACGAGTTTGTCCATGCTGGAGTAGACAGGCATTGACATGAACCAATTGCTAGCGTCGAAGGAAGAGCTAATCAAGGAGGATGTGGCTTACGGCGCGATACAAAGTTGAATTAGACTTGTATGTTAGTGTCTTTCAGCGTCTCTCTCACGAGAGCTTTGCCGCAGTGTCCGGCTATAGATGACGAAAACGTAAAATACAGCGCTATCGCTGAAGACGTTGGCTCTGCTACATATAAAGTGACTTTGTGACTTGTAACTTTTGCTTCGAAATCCAGCGCTTCCAATGTTCCTTTGTAAAGCACTTCAATAACCAAATCGCAGATTGTACACCTTATAAATCATCTTCATCGTCCATGACACTCCCATCGCTCTCATCCGCATGCCCGCCCCAAAACTGCGTTTCATCCCCGTCATCCTCTTCCTCCTCAACAAGCGGCACAAACCGAAAGTCCACAAAGCTCACCTTCCCCACCTCCACCTCAATCATAAACTGCAAACTCAGCACGCCCTGTTCATCCACTCTGACGCTGACTTTAGTAGCCACGCTCATTGCCCTGGCAGCACGCTGTAACAGACTGAACTTGTAGCTTGCCCTGAACGTTGAGGTGGGATCGCTGAGCTGGAACGTTTCTAGGAGATTCGACGGAGCTGGTGGTGCGTCTGCTGGGGCGTTGGCAGGCGGTGGAAGGCGGGTATGAGTGTTGTTGAATTCGACGCGCGCGGAGCCAAGCGTGCCAGATGAGCTCAAGGCGAAGTACGGCTTTCTGGCCCGCGTTCGTGCCCACAGGGTAAGTTTCTCTGGGCTGGTCGAGGAAAGCTCGGACACGGCGTCGTATAGCCACGTCCCGCGCATAATTGTCTTGAACGCAAGGCCCTGTCTGTCGAACGGGATCTCCTCGCTGAACGCGGGCTCGTAGGTGGTCAGATTGCATGTCGTGCGAATACTCGCTTCAGTGAGCACGACAGTGAGCGGAGAGCCTGGTGCGTCGTAGGCGATGCGGCATAGATTGTTCATGCCGAGGACATTATTGGTGAAGGCACCACCAGTTGCGGTCGAAGTGGGGTTGTCGCGGGCCCAGGGGGGCTTGGAGGTATTTGGATCGGTCAAGCCAAAGATTTGGAGGGTTTCAAGGAGAGCGGGGAGGGAGATTTGGAAAGTCGGAAGGGTGTCGTCAGGGATATCGCCTTCTTCATCGTCGGAGTCGTTAATCTCGCGTTGAGAAGGACGCTGTGGGGCAGGTGCTCGGAAGGTATAGGTCGTGAACAGGTCTTTGGAGAGGAAGGCGGAGCCTAGAGAGATTTTAGATGCGTGGCATAGCAGACAGGGTCGAGGTGATATATATACCTTCCATAACACTGGCCTCGTCGACAGAGAATTGCAGACCTCCATCGTTGATTTGTACATGTGCTTTATCGGCGAAGTTTATGCAGCGGAGGAGAAGGTAAAGTTGCCGGGCGGAGCTTGAGACGGCTGTGAGCAGCGGGAGTCCATCTTCTTCGTCCATAGCGTGTGTTCGGCTGTATGCTGTGTTCTTTAGTAGAAGTGGAGAAGTAGATGTGAGGATCTTCGAAGTCTTGACTTTATTTTATTCCAGTACACTACAGATGGCCCCGAACGCCGGCGAATGAGGAGAAAGAAATCAGACGTATACACCGACTGCGCAAATCATGTAGACTGCGCCGAAGCTGTTGTTATGGTCAGACGATGTATTGCGCGCACAAAAGTAGGCCACGTACCCGAATGCTAACGAAGCCGGTACGCCGAGGAGCGGGACGTTGATGGCCTTCAGATCTGCTCAGATTAGTCGCTTCTTCTTGTTACAAGAAAGTCATTCTTAGCACATACTCAGACTGAAGACGCCTACGAGGAGCAGCGCTGGCAGCAGTTAGTATAGGCAGCTCAAGCTCCCGCATCCCCACGTACCAATCAGCAGCAGGAAAGCGCCGATAGTGAATTGCGAGTCCTTGGAAATAGATGGACTGTAGGGAGAGGAAGCAGCAGCCTCCCAGACGTCAAGCAGCGGTGTCGACATGGAGAATACCGAGTAATTGTCGTTGCGATAGTTGGTTCAGTGAGTGCGATACTGCTTGGTGTCCTCAACGCGCAACCTTATGATCGGCGTTGGTCTGTGCACCACTTCCGGCGGCGGGCGCGACTTCCGACTTCTACATAGCAAGCAGGAGCGCGCATGGGAACAAGCACATCGCCATGGGAGCCACCACCGAGGAAGGTAAGCATGCTTTTCTACATTTATGTCGCTGGGGATCCGCGAAGCGCTTTCAGCACCCAGCATGTCGGTGCGCAAGAAGAACGAGCGCTTGCGCAAGGCGCTGGGCTATGCGACGAGCTCCCTCACGAAGCTGCACACTTCCCCGCCAAAGCAACCGCCGTCGCCTCCATCATCGTCGCCAGAGACTCCTTTGAAGATTCCAAAAGCTCCTTCACCTTCCACGTCGCCAGAGATCCCCCTCAGCATACTCAGAGCTCGTCAACCCACTCCATTGTCACCCGATGTCCTCCCCAACGAACTACCTGCTAACAATGCCTCGTCGTCTCCAGCCAAGCGCAAGGCCGCCGTGCCCCTTAACCCAGACTCTCCTTCCAAGCGACCGAAACAAGATAGCGAAACGCCCGACGAAGCCCCGCCACAGCCCAAGAAGCTCATACCCTTCCCCGAGAAGCCCGCTGTCATCGAGGAACGAACTGGCGAAATCGAGTTCAGAGTGGTCAACAATGATGGCAAGAGGGAAAGCACCATCATCCTCACGGGCCTAAAATGCATATTCCAGAAACAGTTGCCTAAGATGCCCAAGGATTATATTGCACGTTTGGTGTACGATCGGACCCACTTGAGTATAGCAATTGTGAAGAAGCCTCTGGAGGTTGTAGGGTATGTTTGTGACACTTCCCCAGGGCATGATCTTGAATAGATCCAACCTCTGTATTATCCGCTGTAGGAGAGCAGAGGGCGCTCCAGGTCTTAATCTAGAAAATATAGACATGTACTAACACAATGCAGAGGCATAACATACCGCCCTTTCCACGGTCGCCAATTCGCCGAAATCGTCTTCTGTGCCATCTCCTCAGACCAACAAGTCAAAGGCTACGGCGCCCACCTGATGTCCCATCTTAAAGACTATGTCAAAGCCACCTCGGACGTCATGCACTTCTTGACCTACGCTGACAATTACGCCATCGGCTACTTCAAGAAACAAGGCTTCACCAAGGAGATCACACTGGAGAAGTCTCGCTGGATGGGTTACATCAAAGACTACGAAGGCGGCACCATCATGCAGTGCAGTATGGTGCCCAAGATTCGTTACCTCGAATCCGGCCGCATGCTCCTCAAACAGAAAGAATGCGTCAACGTCAAGATTCGAAGTGTCTCTAAATCCTTCGAGGTCCACGCACCACCCACGCAATGGAAGAACGGCCTTACCAAAATCGATCCACTTACCATCGCCGCAATAAAACGCTCTGGGTGGTCTCTCGCCATGGACGAGCTTGCTCGGGCACCCCGTCACGGTCCCAATTACAATCAGCTTCTTCACCTGCTCAACGACCTCCAAAATAACAGTAACGCATGGCCTTTCCAACAACCGGTCAACAAGGACGAGGTCCTCGACTACTACGATGTAATCAAGGAGCCAATGGATTTGGCCACCATGGAGGAGAAGCACGAGAAAGATTTATATCCCACGCCGGACGACTTCGTTCGCGATGCCAAGTTGATCTTCGACAACTGCAGGAAGTACAATAACGAGAGTACTCCGTATGCCAAGGCAGCCAATCGATTGGAGAAGTATATGTGGAGTAAAATCAGAGAGATTCCCGAATGGGCACATCTTGAAGCGGACTATGGTGGAAAGTGATCGTCGGCTGGTCTATGATGTTCAGCTTCATATAGGCTGGAGTTTGTCTGTTGTATTACTTTAGCGGCATTGGGTAGGAAGGTGATGGCGTTCACGGTCCGGATATTTCTTACTAAAACCCTAGGTTGGGGTTCACGACTCAGCAGCCTCACGTTATCCAACAATTTTAATTCCCGATCCTTTCCTTCGATCCGGCGGTTACAACTACTGGGGAAGAAGAATGCATGGAATATGCTTCAAGGGTGAATGCGTGAGCCCTAGCCCGTGACGAAAAGACTAACCTGCATTACACAACTGCGTACCGTGAACGCAATAACGCCAGACACCGCTCGCCTCTAATCTGCCCTCATCTCCCCATCCCCCCTACTCCACTTCCTGTGGCATATGCTTCGGGTCCTTCCCTCTTCTTTGCCAACATTACACAAATGACAAAACCCCCGCTCACCACTCCCACCTCTGCTAAAGTCTTCGTCTGATTGAACTACCTTGGCCGACTGCCCGCCCTATACCCAATCTTCTCTACGGGCTGATTGGCCAAATGCTCGTTGCCCTCGAATGTCGCCATATACGCCTCGACTAAGGCCCTAGCTCTGTAGACGGTCGTAGTGAGGGGAATACGGGCAACGAAGTCATCGTCCACGGGGATATCGACTGTTCGATCAAACATCTCAAGCTGGCCTGGGGGACGTGAAGGGAGCTTGATAGACGTGGTGTATGGCCGTCGTAGTGATTGTGGTTGGATAAGAAGTGGACTTGAAGGTACGTTTCAGCGGCAGATTGACTTGCTTTATACGAAAGAAATGTGGACACACGCTGGGGAAGTGAGGGACGCCGATTGGAAGGTGAGAGACACAGGTGCATATGTGGCGCGTGGAACGGTGAGAGACGGAAGTGAGAGATGTGCTTGGAGTCATTTGGATATTTTCTACGTTTTGCTGGGTCAACCTAGAATCGTGTTGCTATACAAGTATGCGATGACCAAAGCAAAGAAGCGAGCCGGAAATGGATAGAGGTAATGCCATATCCCCCCATGTTATTAGTACCTATACGCTGGAAGTTCTTTCTGTCACGCGTAATAATGAGGCCTCTAACGTCTAGCACCGCAGTCACAGTTTCGTATACTATGTCATCAGCAAGGGCGATCGGTGTCATCGGTGCTCTCCATCCACAAACACAATGGCCCACGACCTCTAGTTTATCTTGTGGACGATTGGAAATCTTTCATCATCTACAAGCCTTACTAATTAGTCTTACCATCGGTATTCGAGCTATCAGTCATATAAGGCCTAGCTAACAGCTACCAGTACCACATACATATCTACTAAGTGTAAGTAAGCAATAATTTGAAGTCAGACTAACTAAGAAGACCTAATAGGTGAACGAGATTTCCCACTTTTCCACAAATCGAAGCAGAGGCTGTGCGCGATTTCTTTCTGGTAACGGTGATGTGGTATCTATGAAAAGGTCTATTGATGTATGGCTTCTCATACCTCCATTGACTCGCAAATCTGCCCAAGGACAAGATGACTAGACGAAAAGCATATCAAAACACTCCAGGGTTACGCAGCCTTGAATACGAACCGGTATGCCCCTGATACAGTGAACATTTGAACATCGATCCATCACCCCGTCATACCGTCCCGCCTCCTACCTTTCCGCCATCGCCGCTAACCAAGGCCTACCTGAAGTAACAGTTCGGATCCAAGTCGCACGTCACCGCATTACCCTCGCAATCCCCTGTGGGCCATCCCGGATCGGGACTACAATGCACTCCGAACTGCAATCCCATATTCATCACCGCCGCATAGTCCCGCATCCTATCCTGGGGAATCGTATTCCACACATTTGTCTGGCTGCCCTTACAGTCAAACCTACCCTCAAGAGTCTTCCCATTGAACTTTGTCCTCACCCGCAGGTGAGGGAAGTAATTGAGGCCGTGTATACCAACCTGGTACCAACCCGCGCTATTTGCGAACTCCGTACACTCGTTAGGATCCCAAGGACGACCTGGAATGCCAAGCTGGTAACGATTCACATTCGTGGAAACGGAAGCCTCGAAAGCCTTCACGATCTGGTCGACGAACATGTCAAAAAGTTGGCGCTCGGTGCGATGATCCCACGAGTTGAGTTCGGGGAGGTAGTCTGATTCGACGATGACCTCAAGGACGCCATTGCTGCCGCCGTGGTAATAGATACCATTGATCTCGAACTTCTGACGGCGGCACTGGGGACCAGGAACCGTTGCCCAAGGGTTCATGGAACACAGCTGATTGATCGCAGAGCGGAGTTCTGTGCCGAGGTCGCGGGAGCGGGTGAAGCCAACGTGCTGACTACAAGGGAGTCAGTACGTAGTGGGAGGGTGCGTAAATGCGACTAGACTTACCGCTCGGTACCCATGGTGACGATCATGAACTTGTCGGGATTGAAGGGTTGTTGACCACCGTCACCACCTTGCTCTGGATCAGTAGGATCGGTGATGGTGCCATTAGGAAAGACGATGCCACTCGTAGGGTCAGACACGCCGAACTTGGGAATTTTACCATCCCAGATATCGTGTAATTCGGGATAGATGGCAGTGGCAGCCATGGTGATGTTGGAAAGACTCCCCCGTTGGCTGGGTGCGGCCTGCGTGGGGAGTAGCACGAGGGTGATAATGGCTAGCTTCTTCAAGCATGCTTGAAACTTCATGATGGTACGCAGTAAATTTCGCTGGCGGATGACCGATGTATACCGATTTAAGCCCAAGGTTGAGGTGTGCGGATGTGTTGATGTGGTGCTTTGGGAGAAAGCGACGGAGGTTTTATGAACCAGGGGTTAGCCTTCGCTTCAGCAAAGCTTTGGTGAACGACCCAAAACGGAAGTGCAGTAGCAATTGCGGTTGAAGTGAGGGCTCCGAAGCAGTTGAGATGTATCAGAGCTTTAACGAAAGCAGTGGTATTATATGGTTGAGAGCCGCTGTGGGACAGCGCATAGGACTCGTGGTCCCAGTGGAAGGATTAGGTTAACATGATAACAAGGAAACATATGCGTTCATTTCGAGCGTTGGGGGGTTTCCAGCTTGTATCAGCGTCACACTGCAATTGGGACAGTATCACAGTGGAAGGGCGAGATTGCACTAACATATTGGAAGAGGTGTCTCGACGATGAGTGGTGAGGGATTACCCTTCGTCAAGAGGAGAAACGAGTGAAATAAGAAGCGTCCTAGATTTTTTAATTTAGCATCACGGACTCATACACAATTCGGGAAACCGGAAAAAGACTTTTTTTAATTTTCCTTTTTACCTAAAATCTGTTGCAAACTCCATCAAATGCACATGCGAGATACAAATTCAGGATTCCGCTAATCCAAGGGGCATACCACCAACCAACGTTGCAATCGCCCCACTTACAGCAGTCTGCAACCGCTCCCACACCGTACTCTCCGCCGCACGTCACCATTTGTATGCGTATGGCGACCTCATAGTAGTCTCCGTTGTTCGCGAAGTTCCTCCATTTTGAAGGAGCGGATCCCTCATCCTGGATCACTGCGTAATACTGATCCTTATCGCAGTTGATCGCGGCGTGGAAGGCTTTGTCGATCTGACCCCTGAATAGAATCAGAGTGGCTTTGCCATCGGTAACCTGGGGGCGTTTACGATCCAGTCGAATTCGACCTGTATATTGAGATGACCGTCGTCTTTGGACGCCGCAAATCTGTTCTTGTAACGATATTTGCGATCCTTAAGACGTCATTGTTGCTGCACACGAAACCTGGGAGAATATCGCAACGGACTGGTCGCACAGCGTGTTGAGGACGTTGCTGATCTCGCCCCCTATTGACCAAGAGATATCTAAAATAGTATGAATGCGAATTTTCTGCTATTTTAGTATAGAAGTTGACTATCTCAAAAAGCATAAGCTGTTTATATAATTTTAAGATGAACAGGGTCCCAGTGAAGGTCTCTATCACATGACATGGTCGTGTTACAGTACTTATTATATAATCAGGCTATGTTTCTCCATCACCCGTGGACATAACCACATCACATGATGAGGTGATGATGAATGATATAATGAGGTTCTTGTAAATAACCTGCTTGGCCCTATACTCGGTGGAGCACCTACACCACACCACCTCTTTAAGGACCTCATAACCAAGCGAGTCGGCCAAAGCAGATGTGCGTAAGGCCGTTTGCAGTGCCTCTTTCTCTAAACTATAGCAGTGAATGGCCCCTACAGGTTCGAGGGAGGTGACAATAAAAGAACATCGCTAGATGTTGACCCATTAGCGACATCATTTGATATTAGCACGTACAAAATAAAGTGCGCAGCAATGTTCTGCGCGCAGCTTGCCACAAATTGAAAGTCAATCCTGCAACTCCACGCTCCTGATAAGCCGGGAAGATCTATACACATCTCCACCGTCTCATAACCCTGTAATCATCCGTAAAGCCCACCCAAGCCAACCCTCTTTAAGACCGCCAAGCATACCTTCGACTTCATCTACCCTGCTTTCTAGACCTTCGACAAGACGCTCTAATTCGTCTACGCCGTCCTCTACATCGTCGACCTTACTTCTTAGACTTCCTATCTCGTACTCCAGTTTGTCACTCAACATAGTCAGATCCCTGACTTGCTCCTGCAGGATCGCGCGATTACTCGATATGATCTCATGCGCATCTTCACGTAGGGACTGGTAGTTTTCGAGGGCTGGATAGTAGAGCGTGTCGAGCTGCATGGTGTCTTGCTCGGCAGCAGCATCTAAGGATGTTATAGTGGCGATGTGCGACGTCGCCCATTGCGCGTCAAGGGACGATAGAAGAGCGAGCTTGTGATGTAATCTCTTCGCTTCCTCACTGACTAGCGTTGTAGTAGCCAAAGCCTCAGGGAGGCCCTGCTTTTGATCTGGGTCTAGGGGATCAATTGCCACCACGCTTTCCCAGCGCAATACGCTTTCTTCTGCAATGCTGAAAGAAAGATGCCGCGGCCACCAGTCGTCATTGCGGTGCGTCCGGTGGTAGGGATCGAGTTGGTCGGAGCTCTGGGTCCGGCGAAGCAATGGAGGAATCTCCTGGGTTTCGTCGACGGGAAGCTTGTCGTTGAGATCGATACCGTGGTAGATGGAACCTGCTATAGATGGCTCAGTGGTATGCGGTTTGGATGCGTCCTGGGTGTCTGCTGCCGTTGATGCTGTCGATTCAAGGGCACCATCCGACTGGAGTTTGCTCGTCCGACTCAAGTCAAGGTTGCTAGCTGATGCAGTTGGCGTTTCGGTCAGGACCTTTGTGATCGTTGGACCGTAGTTGCTCACTGTGCGACGTGCGGCCGCAGCTTCTTGTAAATTGTGATTCTGTTTGGGCTCAGTAATCTTTGGCGTAATGCTTCCATTTGCGCTCTGAGAGGCCGGAGGCCAAAGGTCTGACTTGGTATGTTGTAAATGTATTGAGTCACGGTGCGACTCATCTTTGGAGGGTTTGGGTTGGTGATTGCGCCGGCCGACCACATCCTTGATGCGATGGAAACCACTACCTGTCTCGATTCTCTCTGTAGCACGTTTTATGGCTGCGCGCTTGGAATTTGGGTCTTTCTCTTTGTCAAAACCGTCGACTGTAAGGTGCGAATCAGTGCGCTTAACGTCTCGACTATCGCGTGCCGAGAAGCTATGGCTTTCGAGCGTCGACTCTTTTTTAATGAGGCCCGCAATATGCGTTGGACCTCGATCGTCCGGTGAGGCCGACCGTTCTTCTCGAGGCAGACGGCTGAACATGTCGCCACTTCCCGTCTTGCGAGGTTTTCCATGCCATAGCCATTTCGAGCGCTCTCCGGATACAAGCTCAACGAAGCGATCAATGTCTGTGGTTTCGATATCGGCGATTCCGGCCTTTTCACCTGCCCCCACCATGCCCATGACCATTTCGCCGCCCTTCCCTCCAAGTTCAGCTACTGCACCTTTGAATGCCCGCGGTACCGCCCAACTCTCTTTGCTTGCAGCTTTAGCGGTTGCGCGGCGCAGTCGCTCTAGAGTTTGCCGGTCAAGTTGACGAGTCTTCGCAATCCTCTGATCCTTCTGAAAGTAGGAGATGCCTCGGCGGGTACTCTCAATGTCGAATACGTCTTTAGAAACAGGTGCATTGTACGCTCGCAATCTGTTACGTGCACCCATAAGCATGCCAAGCAGGGCAGCGACAGTTGTAGGGCCAAGGACACCGTCGTGTGGCTCCACTGTGTAGTACTCATTGCCAAACTCGACCCACCAGTCGTTGATCGCTTTTTCCGTCACGTCACACAACAAACCATCTGCATACTCGGGCTCGAGCTTGCCAAAGAGCACTAGTGCGACCTGACACAGCTTCACCAATTCGATGACTGAGCTGTTTAGGGGAATCTTGTCGCTAGTCCGGTATAGTTGGTGGAACTTTGCCTGCGTGGCACCACTCGCTGGGGCAAGCTTGATTCCAGTACGACCAGAACACCCAAGCCTTTTAAGATTTTCATTCACGAAGAAGTACTCTCGGTTCTTCTTCAGATCGCCGTCTGGTATGGGAATGATGGTTAATGACGAGGGGAAACTGCTTAGATTCGTAACCATGATTGTTCCTAGGCTTGTATCTCTTCTTCGCGCATGAAACTCATCCAAAGCTCTAAAATAGGTCCTCAGCTGCGGCGACCACTGCGTCTCATCTTTGGGCACGCTAAGAACATATCCGTAAACGACGTCCTTCGGATCTCCAGTATAGTTGGTGATGATGAAGGTTGGGTGGATGCGTGAGCATGCCCATTGCTCCACCAGATATATTTCGTATCCCTCGAGCTTCTCGCGGCGAGACAGCACCTGCGTAGCGGCATCTTCTTCTAAATATCGAGCGGCGACGTTGTCGGTCAAGACGAAGCGTTGGTGGGTTGCAGAAGCCAAATGCGTAACGTCGTCGTCGATGGCGGTGGTGACTCTAGACAAATCGGGAGCGTTCGATTTCATGTGCTTGAAAGCAGGCGCAACGGGGGTGTGCTCGGTGTCGATGGGCGAAGATGTAGGTGGTCGTCTGCGGTAATCTTTCTCCCTTTCCCTATCTTTTTCCATATCGCGCGGCGCCGCGGTCATTGTTGGCAGATTATACGACATGCCGGCCTTTGCTTGCAGCCACAAGCTTGGTGTCGTTGCTCTCTTTACGAGTTGTCCTTTTATAGGAGTGGCAGCTGCTTCATGGTGCGCGCGCAACCTCCGACGTCAGACCGCGGCGTCCTCCCGCAAGCCGGTGGCAGAACGCAATATGGCGACTAAGTAGGAGCAGAGCGCTATGCATGTTTCGCGAAGTCGATTAGCATTTGGTCGAAGTTGAGCGGAGAACAAGCTGAGGACGGGCCGGCGCGGAGCTGTGGCTGCGGTCGCGCCTTCCTCTCTCCCTCCCCCACACGTCACACGCCAACATCCCTGCTCCGATCGCCGAGCTCTACCCACGCAACCCCAACACCAGCACCCTCACCACGGCATGGCCCACACGGGCTCTCTGGTCCTCTATTCACCACTGGAATACTTTCACTGCTCTGTACAGTCTTAACGCCCTTCGCTTGTAGTCGCATCCCTCGCTGAATCATGGCGCCACCGCCGCCGACAGGCATGCACGAGCTGCTGGAGCAGTTGGACGTGCTGGAGAAGTCGGCAAACCTCTCGGCGAGCATCAACGATGTCCAGAACGTTATCGATCTACTCACTACAGCTCGGGACAGGATCGCTGCGGGTGCGTGCCCTTGCCGTGCCTGTGAACTATGAAACCTGACTGACCATGCCCGTGTAGACCCGCAGACAACACCGCTAACCCTCGCGAAGCTCCAAGACCCTGTGAAGAGGAGCCTCGAGCAAGCGCAGAAAGACATCAAACCTATATATTCCGGCCTGAACAAATATGGCAAAGCTCTGGACAAGGTACGCTGAGTCCGCGCGTCGTAACAGCATGCGGGGATTGACGTAGCAACAGAAGTTCAAAGACAAGCCGATCCCATCCGCCTCTAACGATGCGCTTTCTTCGCACCCGCAGCTCGTCAACCGCGCCATCTCGATGCACTTGCTCCGCGAAGGCGAGTTCTCGGTAGCGTCCACCTTTATCCAAGAAGCGCACCGCAACCCTCCACGTCCCGAACCCACCGCCAGCACACCGAATCCTTCGATGAATAACTCTTGGGAAACGGATCTAGCAGAGGAAGCTTTCAATTCAGAAAAGCTTCAAGGACAGTTCCAGGAGATGTACCTCATACTACACGAGCTGCGACAAGAAAGAAACCTTGAGCCGGCTATACGGTGGGCACGACACCGAAGCGATCTATTAGAAGCGCGAGGAAGCAATCTAGAATTCGAATTATGCAGGCTACAATTTGTGTGTCTGTTCGTGGGTCACGGGCTCGACGATGAGGATGAGCCCATGGAAGAAGATCCACAAGGTCCGCTTGCGGCATACGAATACGCACGGCGCGAGTTTGCGCACTTCAGAGGGAGATACTCGCACGAGATTCAACAACTCATAGGTGCCATGGCATACTGGCAGAACGTTGCGGACTCGCCATACCGGAGATATTTCCACAATAACACGGCATGGGAAGAAGTTGCTACCTCCTTTACCCGCGAATTCTGCTCACTGCTCGGACTGTCAGCCGATTCGCCGCTGTACATCGCTGCTACGGCTGGCGCTATAGCACTCCCGCATCTACTGAAGCTGCAGAATATCATGGAGAAGACGCGCACAGAGTGGACAACTCAGAACGAGCTTCCGGTGAGTCTATTAACCAGTATATTGAGAACGTCACTAACATGGATGAACAGGTCGAGATTCCCCTCCCACCAACCTACCACTTCCACTCCATATTCGTCTGCCCCGTTTCCAAAGAGCAATCAACCGACGCCAACCCGCCCATGATGATGCCCTGCGGCCACGTCATAGCACAAGAATCCCTTGACCGCATCTCGAAAGGCACGCGCTTCAAATGCCCCTATTGCCCCATGGAAAGTCATCCTCGCGACGCAAGGAAAGTACGATTATAGGATCTCAGATGCGAAAGATACGATGTGAAGAAGGTACGATAGGGCTGGCATGACTTTGAGCGGGGGTCCCTCAACCACGAGATTATTGCTATGGAGTTATCGTTTCTTGGTTTGTTACATATCGAGAGCTCTGGTATGTGCGTTGACTATGTCAACAAGGAGACTCACCCAGGCACGTGGTGTGTGAGTTGACGATGATGACGGATGTATCCCCCATCCACGTGGAGGTAGCGTCGGCTCGATGATCCTCCTAAGTCTCATGGAAAGATGTCTATGAGGATAGAGACATGCCGTTGGATAAGTTATGATTTAAGGAGGAGTTTAGAGAAGATGAGATCGATGATTCCGAGCTTGAGTATATATCCGACGAAGCTCGTATAGAGAATTCTCCCATCAGTCAACCATCCGGGTGATGATGTTGTTGTCTCAGACTCCTTGTCCTAGAGCATCTCAATTTGGGCACGGAGTAGCGTTCTGGACAGGTGCGAGGCGGTGCGCTCTACCTTCCCATGGCGTTCATCCACGATATCCACCCATAACGCTATCGATCACAATACGAAAGCTAGAATGGAAACATGCATCTGTGTCGCTCTCAAGTTTTTTGTCTCGCATCTTCGGTGTTTTCGTCATTGTTTTCGTCTTTAGTGTGCACGAGCATGGAACTCGTGAAGTTTTCATCTTCCGCCTAATATCCAATATGAGAACACGTCCTGCCAACGTCAGGACGTTTCCGCATATTTCGTACATGCTGTGCGCTAGAGTACTGTCTGTGACACTTGCACCTCTGCACAGGAGGTCAGGAAACGGCCTGTGCTACAGACCTGACTTTTACACAATTGAATTGCTTTTATGTGCATCTGTAGCGAGCTCCCACCCTCATGCCAAATTTCTCGTCGGGTTGTATCTTGATGGTTCGCCAGCTCGATAGAGGAAATCAGAGTTCGTATGGTTGGTTGTTATCTTGCGAAAGAAAAGCTACGGCTGGACATGGATACGTATAACTTACCAACTGCTGGATCGGAGAAACAAAACATCCGCTTTCCCGGGGGGCCTCTGACCAAGTGGCAGTGGTCCACGTACCGCATGGGAAGCCCAAAATCAACAAAGAACCTAACGGCGAGGCCAGTTTTGCCCTCCGTGAGATCGAAACTGACGGCTGGAGCAAATTCTTCCGTTGTATTCATCATCGTCTGGCCAAACGGGGTCTGTAACAAGAAATCGTACCTGCCACATTGGATCATGAAATGGAAGTCGCTACTTCCGATCATCGAGTGGAACGTCGTTCGTCTTTCAGTTGACACACGGGCGATGTCGTCGTGCTCATGAGTAACAATCTTCCTTTGGGTCTCTAGTACCTTTGTTGCTTGCCGTAGGGAGAGTAGCTCCATTCGAAGCTCGCGGAGCTCCTTAGTGGTTGCATAGGCTGAGGCAGATCTGACACCTTTGCGCTGTGTGCGTCCTTTGTTGATCGACGGCTGGTGCTTAGCCGACGCTGTCTTTGCTCGACCAGGCCTTGACTCAATTACCTTGACGTTCATCCTGCCCTTTTGAATGTGGATAGTGTTGATGTGCTAACGTTAGTAAGTTTGAATCCTTTTGTAGACTGATCTCGACGGACCTTCCTCACAGCAGCATTACCCCCTCTATAGTGTTTCTGATAATATGGGCATATGTCTTTGCCTTTCTTCACGTCGATCTCACTTGGAAGTGGATCAGTACGTTTGGCACTTTCCCGAGTTGACAGATCCGCAGCGATCCGTGTAGTACTGTGTACAAGCGGTGAAATTGCGCCAGGTACCCCTGTGTTGACGTCGAGATTTTGCACGCCCAGACTCAGCTCTTCGTCAAAGCCTAGTGCGCCGTGAATGAAGAAATGCTGATCATAAGGTCGTGGGACCGAGAAGACAGGCCTCCTGTTTCTTGTGTTGATTCTGATCAAGCCAGCACTGGAGTGAAGTACTGGCGCAGGTCCTGGCAGTCGTCCCATGGTGGATTTTCGAACCCTTGATTGTTGCCATCGAGTGGATGAGGCTGCCAGACTCGGTTTACGAAAGCTTTCGGTGCTCGTGAGCGAGAGATTAGCATGCTGGGATTTTTCACAGTGCTGGTCCATTTCGCTTTTCGGATCGAAACAGCACTTTCATGTCGTGTGGCAGATGTGGAGAAGCAGAGCTCGAAATATAAGCTCGATGCAGTGAGGACAGGAGAATCAGGACTGTTGTTTTAACACCATGATGAGCTTTGTTTTATCCTCTGCAGAGCGCACGAGGCTGAGTTGTCAGTGCATGGAAAGGTATTGAATCGATTTTGCGCTAACCATTTCCGGGCGAATACTACTTCCGTGTCCTTCTACGTCATTTGGGACACAGGAGTTCTTTGAATATTGTCAAATTTTGATTCGAGGCTGGTGGCTTAAGATAATTGAGCTGAAGTTCTGCAGCCTTCTCCAGGGCACACTCTTACTCCGAGGCAAAGTGAGCTTCATTCTGTTATACGTGCTTACACACTGCAACACACTCAGGCGACTGTGAGCGCGCCTGGCGAAAGAGGTCCATCGATTAACTGACTTGGAGAACATGCTATACATTGCCTGTATCTTAAGTGGTAATCGAATCGGCTGCCTTTCTAATCGCCTCAAAAACTTCGCCAGGCTGGCTAATCATAGGTGAATGGCTCGCTCCTATTGTCGTCCGTCCAAACTTGGCGCCCTGCCGTTCGGCGCCGGCAACCATCATCTCCTGCACAGGAGGCGGAATCGCCTTGTCCTCTGTACAAAAGATGAACGTGCTCGGCACGTCCACATATGCCGCATACCTCGTCTTGCTGAAGTACGTCTGATAGCTGAATGGTAACAGCCTCTCAACCCACCGCGTAGCAGTGGCATCGTCCAGATCTGCATAAAAGATATCGCGTGGATTATCCGGGTGCACAACCTTTTTGTCGGGCGATACGATGAACCACGGCAAATCTTTGCCTTGCAGCGCATCCATGAGGGACACCCCCACGGACGTGATGAAGGCTGAGCAGAAGATGTAGTGTGCCACGCCGCCTTTTTGACCGGCTGCCGCACGGTCGGCGCGAGTAAGTCCCTTGATGGCTTCGTTGGTCGGCATGCTGCCGTAGGAATGTGCGACCACGACTACGTCGGAACCTGCTTCGACAAGAGGCTCAAGCTTGGCCCGGATCGCATCGACGTCTGGCTCAAAGGTGTCAATTGGCGTCAAGGATACTGACGGCAAGGAGACATAGATGGTCGGGTAGCCTGCGGCCTGGAGTTGCTCGGCGACAAGGTCGTAGCTCTCTGGGACGTGCCACGCGCCAGGGACAAAGAGGATCGTGGGCTTGGTGGGCATGGTCCAGTTCCTCTATCTACCCAATCTTTAGAGGTTTAGAGGGGGCAATTAGAAACCAGGAATGTGTCGACGACTTGTGTAACGTAGTCGGAGTACTTCGAGAGCAGCTTCATCTCTGCACGGCTTTATACGAGCGGTATCCGATTGCAAGTGGAATCTGCGGGGTAGCTAAAGTTTCGGAGAGACGGAGATGCGGGGCGCGTTAATACAATAATACTAACAAGCGTGTCGTCCGCTACCTCTGAGTATTTAGCATACGCATGCAGAGAAGCATCGAATTTCGCGGGGCTGTCGTGCTCTTATAGTGTGTTTGAGCGACAGTCAGAAACCCGAGAAACAATGCTAATACGCACATTGAAAACAACGACGAAAACATCAACGACGTGAGACAAGAGCACTTCGACAGAAGCGGATGTGTACCAGTGGGCTGCCAGTGAGAGGACTTGAATGAGTGCCATCATTGTGACTATGCCAGATCGATTCAGGTCATGGTAAGGAAGAGAATATATTCCCGAATACGGTCATCTTGATCTCAATGATCACATAGCTTGTGTACTATGGCTATATGCATCGACACATACATATATATCCGCGATTACTGTGAGACCTCAGCATCGCGTGGTTGTCCGCTTTCATTGTAGCAACACGGACAGACCAGTGTTTTCAGGCTGCATGGGACAGCGTCTATGGAGTCTGTTATAGGTAGAGGCTCTAGTGGACATGGTTTATGTTGAAAAAGGAAAGTCCTTGTGGACACGTTAGTTCTGTCAATGTATATTGTTCGCGTGCGCTTCAGTGTTGCTACATCGAGATTGAGATTCCGGGGTTATTGTATGTGTTACTCACTGCAATGATTCGTGAAGGGTGAATTCCGCTTCATCAGTATTAGGATTCCTCATTAAGGTAGCGGTCTTGATGCTGAAGAGATTACACTTCGAGTAATCATTACAAGAGGTGTGTGCTTGAAGATCGACGGTACTGTCGTTGAATGGTACTGAAAGTCGGAAGGGCAGACCATGTTTGTGTACTTTGTAACTGATCGTTGGGAACGAGAAATCAGCTCTCTCCCCAGTGATCTGAAGCTTGGATTGGAATGTCGTGGTATGCAACAAAAATTCATCTCCACCGCATTGGAGGAAGAAATGGTCTTCACGGGCCTGGATCACAGCATGATGCCTTTCTCGTCGTCGGTTAATCAAAAGGGCGATCTCCTTGTGTTGTTGAGCGATTATCCTCCTTTGGGCGTCGAGCGCGCTTCCTACTTGCATTAGTGTTAAAACATCGTCTTGTAGTTCGCGGAGTTCCGGGCTTGTAGCGTAGGCTGAGCCGGATGATCTCGTCAGACCGACTGAGTGAGGCTGGCTCATCGCAAGTCTGTACTGTGTGCGTCTAGCTTTGATGGATACTTCATCCTCAGTCGCTATCTTCTTCGATCGACCAGGGCTTGAACAATGTATCTTGCCATGCATCTTGCCCTTTTCAATGTGAATGATTCTTATATGCTGGTTTGGTCAACTTAATTTCCAGTATGAGTTGGAGCTCCAACCTTCCGCACTGCAGCTGCCCCTCCTACGAAGCATTTCCCACAGTAGTGGCACGTCTTGTCGCCTTTCTTCACGTGAATATCCCCAGTCAGCGTGTCGCTTTTGTAGGGACCTTGTAGGTTGGGCAGATTTGTCTTCACTTCTGTTGCGCTAGGAAGAACCCTCTCGGGACTCGTCGCGCCAGGAGTTTTCTCAGCGATGACTTTGATGTTTCTAGAGGACCGTGTCGGTGATTCCTGGACAAGCCCTGAGGATGCGGTCTGGGCGAAGAGATACTGCGGGTCGATGCAGGCATTCCACGCAGGAGGGTTGGTAGCTGGGGCTGTGTCATAGAGGTGCATAAAGCTGCCAGGCTCTTCTGGGTCCGAAGGCCCACCGCCTGGTGTGAGCCATTGATGTAGTTGCTGAAGCTGTTGGTTCATGGTGAGGCTTACAAATTGAGTGTGGTACTACGGTAATAAATGAAGTGCTGTGATGGAATTATAGCGATACTGAGTGTACCTCGTTCGTTGCAGCGTGCGAGGCTGAGCTGTCATGGAAAGGCATAGAATTGGTTTTGCGCTAGCCGTTTCCGGCGTGAGATCCTTCCGTGTTTCTTCTACACAACCTGGGCACAACCAGTATCACGTGGCCTGAGGGTGGCCGGGCTCCTTCCTGGTCGTCCAGTGTCAAGGGTGTGATGTTGAATTTTTTCTGCTCTCGGAACTGCAGCATCACGATCCCGTGCAATGCATTATCGTCCCCGAAAGACAGAGGAACTTAGTGTCATGTTGGCGCTCATAACACACTGAAACTCTGCCCACGTTCAATGGACGTCCGCTGTCAAAAGCAAACAAGAATTATCTGATAGCTGCGAGTTTTTCAGTTGTGTTAATGATACCGTTCAAACGATGGTTATGGTTGATTCTGGAGAATGTCTTGGTGAGTGCGAGCCTGGAAATGCATCGAATCGATTTTGCGCTAAGCCTTTTTGCTCAGCACTTCCATCCTCTTCGGCGTTGAAACTGATTTTGCACAGCACGTCAAAGGATAGCTGCACCGTATTTAATTTCGAACTCATGCTGAGTATGGAGTCGAATTGCTTGTCTCGTTATTTCTTCTTCAACCGTAGTCATGTATATTTCCAACAACTCGTCCGCACTTGAGGCAGCCACACCAACCGCCACACCATCTGCTACACTAGAACATGTGGGTACAACCCCAACTCGCTGGGACCCAGCGGCAATCTACAGCCTGATCTTTGCCGTTTTTGCACTAGCTCTTGCCGTACCACCATGCATCTGCGCTCTCAAGCAGTTTGATCAGGGAGACGTGTCAAGAGCGGAATGTTCACTACATAGTGAAATGCCAGCGCAGTATATGACGTCGGTGCTAGTTCGTGGAGCCGTACATGATCAAACAGCTGCAACTCTTGCACCACCGACATCGCATCCGAGGAGTAGGTAATATCAAACAGAAACCTTGATGTTTTAACGAGTACTAACGGATAGCAGTATCATCATCGCCCAACTCAAGTGTCGCACGTGTCGGTATCCCAAACAAGCGACCAAGCGGGGCAATATCAATGGTGACTGTCCCGGACACCATCAAATACGAATTAGATCGAGTAATGGCAGTCTCGGAAGACGAAACGATGGAGAACGGAGCTAGCGGCGGGACGGTAGCGAATGTAGAGTGAGGGCGTGATGTTTTACAGGGCTGCACAGTGATGGACGCTTCTGTTGAACCCGAAATTGGTTACTGAGCCCTAGGGCTGGGCTGTACTATATGAAATGACGTCCGCTGCTTTGCGCCAGCCCTTGCAAATGGGTAAGAATAGGGCGCGATTCTGTTGGTGTGACGGACGATAGTGAACGTGTTGATATTTATAAAAGTGCTGGTCGGCGACTCCTTCCGCGCTCTCGGATGCTCGAGGCGCTTGGGAAATCTCATACAGACATTCGATTTGTCAAAGCCACTGTGTGAGCAGGATGACCACATACAATAGGATTTCCGCGAGAAGCGCGCGTTGGGAAAGGACCACGGTGTTGGGCCTCAAAGTGGTAATTTTGCACCTGTAAGCGTGGCCTACGCTGACAGCTTAGATGTAGTCGAGCGGCAGGAATCCTAAGCTGTCTTCGAGAAAGTGCCGGAATGGTAACTTGACCATGGGCTCGCGCATTGCAAGAAGTCGTGAAAGAGATGAACATTTGAAGAACTATCGTGCGACA
Source organism: Paraconiothyrium sp. Pb-2020 (assembly GCA_022419385.1). Classification (NCBI taxonomy): domain Eukaryota; kingdom Fungi; phylum Ascomycota; class Dothideomycetes; order Pleosporales; family Didymosphaeriaceae; genus Paraconiothyrium; species Paraconiothyrium sp. Pb-2020. The sequence continues at coordinate 3,420,247 of JAJUBI010000003.1, read as the reverse complement.
GCCGCGTGCACAGTACCGCTATCGCGGATGCGCCCTACAGTGACCCACATGTGTACAGATCGCCTAGAAGATGAGCTACTGCAGCTGACTCCGGGCGGTGCGGATTGGACCTTATCAGGGGAAGGTCTGGGCGCGATATTCCTCCAAAACTGATACTGTAATGGCCGAGTTCCGAGGAGCACTTGCTCGTCTGGGCAGGCTAAGGTGCTGTCTCGTGCCTATCGTCCGACTTACACAACTCGCATGCAGTCGTAGGCCTGTGAAGAGCCAGTGACCTGCTACCAAAGGTGCTACCAGCGCGTGTGAGACTACAGTCCAGTCTAATGCTGGTGTCTTGACGGCGTTCGAGGCAAACTGTTACATCAACATGCCCTGTTACTCGCCCTCAGTAGGGGGCACGCGTCTGACTGCTACGCCGCTTGTGATAAGGACAAGGGAAGCGCACTAGAACCGCGTTATTGGCTGTCGTATATACGAACCTCTATTGAAGCGAAGCGCAGAACGATGCACGAGGGTTCGCACACAGGCGACTTCCGAACCACTGTTGTGGTAATGAAGCCGCATGGTTATCAACCCCTACCCTGCGAAACGTCGAAGGAGAGTCGCTGCAGATGTCGCGTGAGACAAGACCACGCGTTGACAGCGCCGTGGCCCTGGTTATCGGAAGCTAATGAAAGTTCCAAGTGGTCGATTAGTCGCGTTAAGATGCGACGGGTATCTTGGTGGAGAGACGGTCTGTGAGGAGTTGGAGCCGTCTCCGGGCCTATTTCTCTCCAGTTTCCACAAGCGGGAGGTGGGCACGAGAGGACGCGGCGGGTGGCACCGATTGTACCCGTGCTGTCGTTTTCGGAATAGCGCTGCTTGCATTGCTATGCGACCTGCAGGTCATTTGTAGTGAGTGATCCTTTGGACACTTTGTAGTACTCTGAGCGCTGTAAGCTGGTCGAAGAGTCTGCTCAAAGTCTGCTCCTCGGGGTCCACGAAGATAACCAAAGTTGAACGTCAGGGCTCCCGCCACCCCAACCGCAAAAGGAGCCTCAACCGAAGCCCCCCGATGTTCTAGCGCGGATTCGCCGCGCTTATCTCTTACCCCAGCTGCGATATCAAATTGACCAGCAAATGAGACTGGAGGCCCCGTTCCTCGTGATAAGGATCCATCAGCGTTGCAGGGGTGTTCGGAGCAACGATGGGAGGACTTGGCGAGCCCAGACGCGGGCTCTGTGTGGAAAGGGAGCAGTGGCGGACAAGGCCGGCCTGCCAATCAAGCCAAAGTCGCGGCGTCTCCACCAGCCGGAAGAGGCAGCTGCCATTGCACGGCCAAGGATCACAACGCACAGAACTTCGCAGCGTCGTCTAGGCCGAAGTTGTGGTCCGCCCCCCATTTCGTAGCGTGTAGTGCGACCACAAATAAAATCCGTCTTGCGGCCCGGTGGGTTGTTACAGTTCCTTGCCTTCAACTGCATCAAGGGAATTGCCATTGTGCCAGACTTCAACATGGCCGACGTGTCGCGCGACCCTTCGTCGCTGATCTCCACCATACCAGGTGTTGCTCGGAATCCTGACCCTGCGTTGGACGTTGCACACGAGCACCACCACGAGCACCTCCACCATGGTGCGCACGCGCACGTAGAAGCCAACGACGACAAGGCCTACACCAAAGGTACCACGCTCAATGAACCGAGCGTAATACCAGCGCAGGACCCTAACGACGATGCGCTTCATCGTCACGGCCACCCGGAGCGACAAGAGATTGACGTTGAAAAGTCTGGCGGCTACTATGAGACTGAGCATGGCAGCTTGGAGAAAGACTCGCATACCAATGGCGTCGCCGAAGAGGCGGACCCTAAAAGACACAAGTTCTCCGGGTACTATCGGAGATACCGCATCTTCGTTCACATCTTCATTGGGATGTTCTTCACCGGGTACGCTTTGCGGAAATCTGGCTGTTGTCGAGTGTTGTCGAGAACATTTACTGACGTGTAGCAGTTGGTGGATTGCCAGCGTCGTAGTGCACCGACATGACAAGAATTGGGTCATCCCGTTCCTGCTCTGGTTGGCCATAATGCTCCGGCTCATCTTCTTCCACGTGCCAATTACCATTATCACGCGCCCAATGCACTTTGTGTGGAACAACACTGGTGTACGATTCACTGCCCTGATCCCGGAAAAGATGCGTGTTTACGCTGGTGCCGCCTTGACGATTGCCGTTATGCTTGTCGGAACATTTGCAAGCGCGGAATCCGCGGACAACAGCCGAGCAAATCGTGCCATTAGTCTGTTCGGCCTGGTTGTCTTCATCTTCTTTTTCTGGGCCACGTCGCGCAACAAGAAGAAGATCGTGTGGCACACTGTCATCGTCGGCATGCTCACACAATTCATCATCGCACTCTTCGTTCTCAGGACCCAGGCTGGTTACGATATCTTCAACTTCATCTCAACCCTTGCTCGCGAGCTCTTGGGTTTTGCCAAGGATGGTGTAGCGTTTTTGACCACTGACGATATCGCCGCCAACACCTACTTCTTCTTTAGCGTCATTCCGGCTATCATCTTCTTCGTTGCTTTCGTGCAGCTACTGTACTACTGGGGTATCGTGCAGTGGTTCATTGGCAAGTTTGCCGTCTTCTTCTTCTGGTCTATGCGCGTCTCCGGTGCCGAGGCCGTTGTTGCTGCTGCGTCACCCTTCATTGGTCAAGGAGAGTCCGCTATGTTGATTCGGCCATTCGTCGCACATTTGACCATGGCAGAAATGCACCAAGTCATGACTTCTGGTTTCGCTACCATCGCTGGTAGTGTCCTGGTTGCCTACATTGGCATGGGCATCAACCCACAGGCGCTGATCTCGTCCTGTGTCATGAGTATTCCTGCCTCTCTCGCCATCAGCAAACTTCGATACCCCGAGGAAGAGGAGACACTTACTGCTGGACGGGTTGTGATCCCCGACGACGAGGAACACAAAGCCGCCAATGCTCTGCACGCCTTTGCCAACGGTGCGTGGCTGGGTCTCAAAATTGCCGGCATGATTGTTACCACCCTTCTCGTCATCATTGCGCTTTTGAATCTTGTTGACGGTCTCTTGACTTGGTGGGGCCGATACATCAATCTCGACGGAGACTACGACCTTACCCTGGAGCTTATCCTTGGCTACCTCTGCTTCCCGATTGCGTTCTTGATTGGCGTACCTCGCAGCAAGCACGAGCTCCTTCTTGTCGGACGATTGATTGGTGTCAAGGTCATTGCCAACGAGTTTGTCGCCTTCAACAACTTGCAAAATGAGCCAGCCTATGCCAATCTGTCGCCTCGTGCCAGACTGATTGCCACTTATGCCGTCTGCGGTTTCGGTAACATTGGGTCGCTGGGAACGCAGATTGGTGTGCTCAGTCAGATCAGCCCAGGTCGCAGCGGTGATGTCTCGCGTCTTGCTGTTAGTGCATTGATTTCCGGTGTTGTCTCCACCTTGACTAGTGCCAGCATTGCCGGCTTGGTTGTCAACGACCAGGTAAGCTTCGTTCCTTCAGTTTGCGTATTGCCAGAACTAACTCTTGCAGGCGAAATTCACTGCGGTGACTCCGTCTTCTTAGATGCTTTGGTCTCGTGCCTTGGAGCAGGTGTTGTTGTATGCGTAATGTTTGTTGAAAGATTGGCGAGACTTGGCCGATCGATGAGATACCCTGGAACAGGCTCGCAAATATTCAATGATATATTTCGAATCTTGTTCTGACGAGTTTGTGAAGGCGACTATGCCATTTTGCTCTTGAATCAACTTCATCCACATATGCCATGACCATGGGAAGACAGGGAGTATACATGTGCGAGCATGGTGTCATGGATCGACACGACGAGCTTTCGAAAGAGTTTGAGAAAACTTTTGGAGGATTGGCAGGGAACGGTCAAGATGAAGTTTCGCTGGCGATGCGGCCCCCTGCTTGGCGCGCGCCCTTTTACACGGAGCCGCTACCACGCATTAGGCCATTTGTCGTAAAATGTCGTTTGAGCTTGGCAAACTACTCACCGACAGTCTTCCACACGAACACAAGACATGCCGATTGGACAGCCAGTTGCCAACGAACATGGTGTAGTTGAAGCCTCTCGCGATAGTGCACAGGCGGGAAAGTGCAGTGGGCGTTTGGTGCTTGCTTCTCTGGTCTAGAACATGCTGGTGGACGACAGGACTTGAGGTTCACGGGGTCCTTTTCAGGACGACTTAGGACGTTGTAACGCATCTTTCGCATGTGGTTAAGGATTCTTTTTTCCACGCGTTTGTGGAACCTTGAGGAAGGCGCGTCGTCACGTGCTCTTTGCATCCCCGGCCCAGGCGGGGGTCGTGTCCACGGAAGCGATGTCGGCACAGAGATGCACACACGATTACCAACGCGATCGAGTACTACGAACTCACGACTCCCCCACAGCGGTAGAATCCCGATGGCCGCGCAGGGCTGAAGATAAGGGTTTGCAAGATGCACCAATCACATGCTTGGCAATGATAGCGCAACGGCCGCTACATGCACGAAACGTTACGCGACCGCCGTGACCAAACCCTCGCTCGACCTCACCGAGATGCCTGCTTTGCTTGCTTTTGAGGTGGCGCCCATATCCTCTGGCCTAGGGCTGAACGAAGTTGAGGAGCATGTGCAGCGTGACTAAACATGCCCGCTCACGGCTGCACACCTTATCTCGACCACATCTCGCTTCCTTATCAGGTTCCAGCCAGGGTCAAGCCCAACGCAACCCATCGTTGCTCTTTCAGCCATAGCGAACTACCCCACGGATCCACTCGTGGGCGTTTACAACCAATACGGGGAATTTTATACCATCGAGTCATGTACAATTCGCTGCACGCCCATCATGGCACAGCGGCATTACTGTGTATACCTGCCGGGACCGCCACCTGAAGCTTGCCGTCTCGTCTTTATCTTCACAAGCTTCACGCCATCGTCTCCATCTGAGGGTGCGCTAGGGCGTACCATCGCTTGACAAGTGCTTGCCATTTCTCGGCAGTAAGCGCGTATATAATCGCCACTCCTGCGCATCTTGAGCTGCAACTGCACGCGCAGCTTCTCTCACCAACCTCGGTAGCAAGAGCCGGATCATAGCCATTGGAGCGCTCAATTGAAATAGAAGAACCATGGCGAACCCTCCTCCGCTGTCACAAGCTGTCGGCTATGGAGTGGTCATTGGGCTGGGCTTTGCCTTCGCGTAGGTTTGGTTGAACCATGAGCAACTTGACTTTGGATGCTGACGCATGGTAGCTTCTTCATGATTCTGACAACCTTTGTCCTGAAACGATACAACTATGAGCTGCAAACCTCGGAAATGTTCTCTACTGCTGGCCGCTCCGTGAAGTCTGGTCTCGTTGCCTCCGCCGTCGTTTCTTCCTGGACATGGGCCGCAACACTCCTTCAGAGCAGTGCTGTCGCGTATAATTATGGCGTTTCAGGTCCCTTCTGGTACGCATCAGGTGCAACCGTTCAGATCATCCTCTTCGCAACCATCGCCATCGAATTGAAGCGAAGAGCACCAAATGCGCACACCTTTCTTGAAGTCATCCGCGCGCGCTATGGAGCCGTTACGCATATCGTTTTCATGGTCTTCGGCTTGTTCACGAATATCTTGGTCACATCCATGCTGCTCACCGGAGGCTCTGCGGTAGTCACAACCCTCACAGGTGTACCCACCGCCGCCGCCTGCTTTCTTTTGCCCATCGGTGTCTGCTTGTATACCATGTTCGGCGGTATCAAAGCTACCTTCCTCACGGATTATGCGCATACCGTCGTTATCCTGGTCATCCTCCTCATGTTCGCCTTCACCGCCTATGCCACAAACGCCAACCTCGGAAGCCCTTCCAAAGTGTTCGATCTACTAGTCGAAGCCGCTAAGAAGCATCCAGTTGAGGGTATGTCTCCCCTCTACTTGTATCATCACGTCGACTAACCGCATATATTAGGCAACGCTGGAGGTTCATACCTTACGATGCGCTCCAAGGAAGGTGCTATCTTCTTCGTCATCAATATCGTTGGAAACTTTGGGACTGTCTTTTGCGACAACGGATACTACAACAAGGCTATCGCTGCTAGCCCCGTTGATGCCCTACCTGGCTACATCATGGGCGGTCTGTCCTGGTTCGCCATTCCATGGCTAGCGGCCACTACCATGGGTCTTGCTGCTCTAGCCTTGGAGAGCAACCCCGTTTTCCCGACTTACCCCAACCGTCTTCCCGCTGCTGATGTCTCTGCGGGCCTTGTATTGCCGAATGCTGCTGTAGCCATGCTAGGAAGCGGAGGCGCAGTTGCAACTCTCCTTCTTGTATTCATGGCGGTTACATCTGCTATGTCTGCTGAGCTTATCGCTGTCTCCAGTATCTGGACCTACGACTTCTACCAGACATACATCAACCCTCGAGCCACCGGAAAGCAGCTCATCTACATGTCTCATATGATGGTTATTGCGTTTGCCGTCGCCATGGCTGCCTGGTCTACAGGACTCCACTACATTGGTATCTCTATGGGCTACCTCTATCTCCTCATGGGCGTCATCATCTCTTCTGCCGTCCTTCCTGCCACATTGACCTTGATGTGGAGCAAGCAAAACTGGTACGCCGCAACATTCTCACCGCCTCTGGGGTTTGCCTGCTCGCTCATCGCATGGCTCGTCACCGCGAAGAAAGAAAGTGGCGAGCTTACTGTCGCGACAACCGGTGCCAATAATCCTATGCTTGCCGGCAATGTTGTTGCACTCCTCTCTCCACTCATCTTCGTGCCGGTTCTTACATACGCGTTTGGCCCCCAAAACTACGACTGGGTCTCCATGAAAGCCATCCGTAAGGGTGACGATCACGATCTCGCAACCGCTGCCCACGTGGATTTAGAGCTTGTCCCGGGCGAGCGACTGCACACCTCCGTCGAGGAGGAAGAGGAGCAAGCCAAGCTTCTCAAGGCCTCGAAGATTGCGCGATGGATGACTGTGTTCATGACGCTCGCACTCCTAGTTCTCTGGCCCATGCCCATGTACGGCTCCGGCTACATTTTCAGCAAAAAGTTCTTCACTGGATGGGTCGTCGTCGGTATTCTTTGGATGTTCTGCAGCTCTTTCTGTGTGGGCCTATATCCGCTTTGGGAAGGGCGGGAGACCAGTACCAGGACATTCAAGGCTATCTTCCGGGACCTCACTGGAAAAGGGCGGACGAAGCCTGCAGTTACACAGGGAGAAGGGCTCGAGTCACCACCTGCCGAGTCGGTAGATGAGAAAGCGAAGCACTAAGGTTCGAAACCTCTATGGTCGACGAATGATTGACGTTTTCTACCCTTCATGGCCTATACACTGGTCTTAGATTGTTGTTATCGTATGTCAGATGTCCCAAAGATCCCCAGCCACTCTTAAGATATGTGACCAGACCAGCCTCGTTATTGGAATAGTTTGCGTAAACACGTAATACCATGTCTATCTATCACGTCTAGCACATGCTGGTCCCCTCGTCCAATAGCGCCGTATGTAACAACAGCATTAGGTCCTACACAACTCAAATAAAAAGGCGTTTGCGAACTCGTCGCAGTATCGTAAGCAGGTCAAATCACTTGGCGGCAAGCCCTGTGGCTTTTGAGTTGTGGGTCGAAGAGACAGCTAAAGCATGACTGCGGGAATGTGAAGTTCGTTCCCGACCGGAAGTTTGACGATTTGTGACCGAGTAAGTGGTATATTCGATAGGAAGAGATATATCGCAAGTACAATACGGCGCCCCACGATTCGAGAAAAAACTAGCCCCACTACTTAATTGTGTTGCTGGCCCTCAGATGCCAGAAAACTTTTTCTGGGGGCGCGAGCTACTTCGGGAGGTGTGACACGCGTGAAACAAGTTTGGAGCTCACCAGGAGCACGAAAGACTGCTCAACCCTTCCTATATAGATAGCAAGACAACGCTTCAGCACTTTCCTTCCTCTTTAGGTGATAGAACAGGACATTACGACGCAGCCATTCCCAGAGGTATCAAACGACGCAAACCAGTACGCCATGTCCGATCTTCGGGTTCTGCATCCTATATAAGCAAACCGTACGCCTAGATACCATCCATTGGCGAAGCCAAAACCCAGTACGAAGCTCTGAAAACAATCATTAAGACATCTTACTCCGGCAACGGCCAGCTCCCAGTCTTGCCGGGTCGCGGAGGACTCGGAAAGGAACTCGGCGACACCGGAGGGTTACTCCTCAACGCCATATCCACCAATTTTGGGGTTGGCTTTCGCTCCGGAACTGCCATGCCTACTTTAACAACCTCCGTCCCGCTACTTGCGGGCGCAAACCTCGGCCCAGACGGTAGATTGGGTAGCGGAGGAGTCAAAGGCCGCGCCTGCGATTCCACAGACCTCACGCTCCCAGCGCGGACGATGGATATCTTCTCCGCGGACTCAATGCTCCATTCAGGATCGTGCTTCTTGTCGTGCTTGTCGTTCGGTCCGAAGAAGCCTCTGAGCGCAAGATTTCGGTTAGGAGACCCGGCATCTTGACTGTCTGTCTCGCTTCCACGGCGTACTCGAGCCTTCACTCTGCGACGGCGGTACAATTCGTATGCGATTGCGCCCACAACGACGAGCACTGCGAACGTGATGCCAATTCCCACACCGGCTTTCTCCCCCGCGCTGAGCGGCTTCACTGAAGAAGCGGGAAGGGGCGCAAGGTCCAGCGAAGGAGCTGGCGTTGCTTGTGCAGAGGCAGAGGAGTCTGCTTCTGCTGGGATAGAAGTCGGTAGAGGAAGAGCAGCAGATGTCACGTAGATGGTCTTTGAAGACGTTATCGTAAGTCGTGTGGTCGTAAGGGCAGAGACTGGAATGAGAGAAGAGGTTGGCGCTGGTAAAGCCGTTGACGACAGGCTTTCGATGATCGCACTGCTAGACGGCACAACGTAAGGTATTCCGACGAGAGTCGCAGCAGTAGTTTGAGGCGCGGGGAATGCATCCACAACGCTGGTCGGCTGGTTGAAGGATTCGGTAGGCGTTGAAGAAGCTGCAACGAGGGTAGTGGACACTTCTGGCAAAGCCACTGAGGCCTGTACATCAGCACTTGCTGGAGCTACCAAAGGCGCAGGGTCCGCTGTAGACGAAGGTGAAGTCGAAATATCTTCCGCTTCGTCGTCATCACCTTCGCTGCTCGTGTTGTTCGTCGCAGCCTGGTCGCCACCTTGTTGGCCGCCTTTTCTCCCACTTCCAAATCGACCACCGTTCCGGAAGCCCTACGTCAAAGGTGAGCAGCTGCGAATGAGAGAGGCAAGTGCGTAGCCATAACCTACAGGTCTGTGCCCGAATCGTCTTCCGCCTCTGTTGTCGCCATTCCCAAACCGTCCACCGCCAGGACCGAAGTTCCCATTCGCGTTTTCAGAAGAGCCACCACTTCCATCACCATTATCCTGCGCCTCGACACCTATCAAGCCCACAATAGCGATCCAACACAGCCAAACCGTTATACTGATACTAGAAACCATCATTACAAGATCAAAAACATACAGCTAGAATAGAGTTTAACGAGCGATACGAAGAGGATTCGAGATGCAGACCAGCTGCACCACATGCGTCGCGTGGGTACTAGATCTGAAATCTGGAAATGTTGGTGTGGTGGTTGCACAGTGTTGTATCCCTGCTACATCCGATGGGAATTGATTGGTTGCCTGGCGACGCTTTACCACAGAAACTAGGTCTGCGTCAAGTGGATGGCGGCGCATATCTCGCACATTCTGCCTCTAATTTTTCTACCAGTGCTCAGCGTACTTTTCGAATATTTCGTGGGATATGATGCTGCCGAGACCGGTGTGGGTTGGGTCACGAAGAGATGAAGGGTGACCGCCTGTAGCGGTTCTCGAATAGGCTGAAGCTCATGGCGAGCGATCATAATGCGGGAGGTTTAAGTGGAGAAGCATCGCTTTGGAATATGCTCGCATTGATGGAAGGCTCTGGGTGTTGTTTTAGAAGCTCATATTGCCGAATGTGTGGAAACCACCCGCTGCTTTTTGCCTGAAACGTGCAACCCTGCGACGGAAGATTATGTGCGAACAATAAAGATTTCGAAAGAGCAAAGCCACATACGTAGCCCTAACAAGTGACCCGCTCTTGGAGAAGGCGTAATTCGGTAGAAAGTGCAAGTCGGACTTGCCACGAGGAGAACAGAGAACGACTCAATAGTCATAGTCACTACATATCGTCGCGTCGCATTCACGAATGCTTGGACACTTACATACTGCCGCACATCCGGGATGAAGTCCGTCGTACGAGGCCTGAGGTCGGGATGATTATTGGGTCAAAAGGGGATAATTCAGCCGCATACTGTGAGCTCAACCGCGTTTCGAGCCGAACTACGGAAGAAGTTCTTCGGCCTTCTTTAGGAACGATGAGTCATGAGAATCGAAACCCGGGAGTGATTTCGTGGATGAGACGATAAGATATGTCCTTGCCATCAAGATTGTCATCCGACCGACAATTCCTGTTCGAAGATGTGTTTCTCCTCTTCTGGTTCCGCCAGCTGGATCGATGTAGTGCTTCAGCGGAGAGCGCATGGCCGCCGACTGTGCACTGATCCATGATGCTAACGGATTGAACTATGCATGAGCGAAGGAGAAATGGGTCAGCTCCAAAGAAAACCAATGAAACTAATCAATGCAGCCTGTCTTTGGGTATTCGTCCTCTCGAAAGTAGGTATGACTATGTCTGAACGGAACTTTGAGAGCATGAAGGAATGAATCTGGTCTTGCATTTGGGTGGCCCATCTCCGGCCTCAACAAGATGCTGCATTCATCCCAGTCCACAGTTCAGAGAGCCAGGAAACTTCTGCAACCCCAAGCAGCGCCACGATTCGGTGTTTACTCGTTAGCTCGAACGACGATACACTACCCAGTGCTGCACCGGCACGGTGATAGAGAGTACTTAGTAGGAGTCATTCTTCAAGTGCTGCCTTGCCCGTGCCGAAAAGTCTTGTCTGTTTACGGTCGCGCTTGTACATACTAGGTAAGCGTTAACCACACTATCGGTGCCTTTCTTACACACGGTGAGCATCTCCGGGCGGCCTCAGCGGCACAGCCTTACCAACAACACTTAAGCCCCATTGCGCCTCGATTATTCCACTTCGCAATCTTTACATCTTCACTCGACCGTCACTATGACAGACCAAGAGTTCAAATTGCGGCTAGATATTCCAAAGGAATATCCGAAGGCGTGGAAGGTGCGCATAGCAGAAGCTCTTACACTTGTGGAGCAGCACTTATAGCGTCGCAGCGACGGTACAGCTATTACTGCCACAATAGTGATGGGATGGACAACTGCGAGTGCATGAGCGTACATTCCAAAGCCCAAGAAGACTGTGTTTTCTTTGGACGCCCCATAGAACCTCTCGCCTTCTATCTGCCGCCTTTCTCCAACGTGTCCCAACAGAAGCAATCCCCATTTTACGGAGTCGTGCCCAAGGAGATCCGTGATCTGATCTTCGAATATGCTTTAGCAGACGACGGTGTGCCTGCGCCTGACAGTGAAAACGCATGGAGAAGAGGGCACGGCGTCAGGGCCGACATCGCCCAGGTCGATATCGCATGCACACTGCTTCAAACATGCAAAGCTGTGTATCTGGAGACTTATCGTCTGCCGATGTTGCTCAATGGTAAATATACTCCCGCAAATTACTAAGCTGAACGGACACGATGCTTCCAACCATACGATACATCCTGCTGACTCGTCTTGAATCTTTAGGCTATCTATCGTACCGCGACTCTGGGCCCTGGCGTCCCGATATGGCGCGCCTTGCACCAGTGAGTAGATGCAGTATGCACAGTAATCTTCGCCGGACTGATGAGATGACCAGTGGCAGTATGCCCTGATTCAACGAATTGATCTCAGCGTGCAGCAAGTTGCCTTGGAACAAGGTGACCTTCAAAGTGAGCTCAATGCATTTCACGCAATACTGCGGCACTCAGGTGCCTATGTTGCCCCTCATTTCTACAGTATTTCTCGTCATACGTATCGTACCGACGGGGTGATAGCGTCACATAACTTCGGCCTCACAACATATGGTGAGGATGTTGAGGGTTGGCACCCAGAAGATGGAGAAAAGGTGACGCTCCCCAACGCTTGCCAATCGCGCTATTACGACGAAGAGATCGGTCACTATTATCTACAGACGCATGGAAATTTCACCGCTCGTGCAATGGTGGCTCGCCCGCTAACCCATCTGACTATCCGGATGTATGTACACTCGCAGCGCTCAAGATTGACTTTATGTGACTGACTCGGCTGTTCCGCAGGTCACGTACCGACTGGTGGACCTGGACTGACGACCCTAACACCAAAGACATTGAGGAACAACTCGCTCTAGATCCCGCCTACGGTGTGACATCGAGACCATTGTTGACCGACATGCTTTCTTTGGCAGCACAGCGGCGTGAGGGCCAGCACCCAGTATACAATGATTCTTGGGGAACGGCCATCGGCAATCTTCCAGATCTGAAGACCTTCGAACTCATCCTCGAAACGTTCATGGAGAAGAGGAGTCAGCTTGAGGTTGTAGTTGACTGTGCCCAAACGTGGAAATTCCCTTTGAGGGACACACAATACGAGTTAGCCTGCGACGGGAAAGTGGTGGATCTAAGATGGGCCAAGGCGGCCGCTGAAGAAGGTGGCTGGGAAACGGAAGCCGAGAATGAAAGTGAAGAGATGGACTTCGACGGAGATACCTCTTCTCCCAAGCATAGTAGAGACGAAGCGACTGGCAAGGAGGCAGCAAATGACGACGAAGATATGCAAGATGTCGAGGACGGTGAAACTGACGGGGAAAGAAAGCATGGTGTCATTGATGAAGACGAGGTGATGGCTGACACTAGTCCATCCATCCTCTTATCAAGTATGCGTTACAATCAGGGCTTGCGGTTGGATACCACTGTAGGCGGGCCAGGACCATCCAGGATTGGGTCTCAAGCGAATCAGATTGTGACCCCCGTCGGCCCCTCGTTCTCTCCACTGGTTCCTCATAACTATCCCGAACACGACAACGGGCTTAATTCGGCGGGATACAGTGGAAATCCTAATTCGTATCCGAACAGCCCAACATCACCAGCGTACAGTCCTGCATCTTCAAGTTCAAACGGCTACAATCCAATATCTCCACGCTATAGTCCCACATCTCCTATCTGGACCGAGCGATCTAATGAATTTGAAGTGAGGGTTATACGTTTTAGACGAAGAAGAATGGACTGAGTTAGCGATCTTCGGAGGAAAAGTTTTCGAGACCTCAACTTTGCTCCCCAAGTACTGAAAGGGATGGATGATGTACAGCTGTTTTGATCTGAACAGCTGCGACGAGAACGTAAAGGGCTACTTAGGAACGAGACAGAACTGACTAGCCTTGTGCTTAGGTCTAACGGTCTAGTCAAGGGTGCCCAGGTGTGACCTCCTTGTCCGGACCACCTATGAAGTGGTGGCATTAAACTGTGAACGGGGTGTCTTTTTGGTTCACTGCTGGTTGGACCCACGCTGCAGATATACGGGTTATACAATATGTGCAATTCCATATGTCTACTTGAGATGGAGCGGAAAATGACTGGAATTTTAATGCCAGCTCAAGTTCAGCGACAGAGTGTTGACTTGTTTCCTCAAGTAACTACACTAACCCTCCTGCCCGCGACCCAATCCTCCATCCTCTCATCATTCAACCGCCCAACAACCCTCGCAATCTTCCTCTCCTCGCTCAACGGACACACCCCACCCTTAGTCATGAAGGCCTCCAACCGTGGCCCCAGCTCCGACCGCTCCTCCACACACTCCTCGTGATCGCAATACCACCCTATCATCGCACTTCTTCCCCGCAGAAAGCTTTCGATTCGCGCGTCGAACAAGAAGTATGAGAATGCGGCGGAGGAGAGCGAGAGAGTAGGTTGCAGATTGGTCAAGAGGGATTCCCACGAAGCGGGGGGATCCAGGCATATGTCGCCTAAAGAGAGGATTCGCAAAGAGAATGCATGAGAGGAGAAAAGTGCGGTAATGGTGTCACTTGGCGCGTCGGCGTGGTGAATTGCGAGCTCGCGGAGATGTGGCCAGGAGTGTCCTTCATCCACCAGGAACACATCCTGGAGATTGACTGGCGCGCGCCCGTTTCCCAGGGATCTGGCGCCAAAATCCAGGCTAAGCGATCGCAGGCTTACGAATTTTCGGAGAAAGTCGCCAAGGTAGCCTTGCCGTAGGACGGTTTTGCAGTTCATGATGTTCATGCTGGATTCTTGGGGGTCGAAAGGAGCTTCACGTAGTGCAAAGCGGAGACCCAGCCGTGTGATTTGCGAGACACAGATGTGCTGCAAGTGCCTCATGTACTTGGCCTGACTAAAGACATGATAGTTGAGGTTCCGCGTTTCAAACTGGCATGCCGAAGCCTGTGCGGCAGTTAACGCAGCGACGAGTGGAAACATGTCTGTTGCGTGCCTGTACGGTGTCCAAACTTGGGGTTGCAGCATGCTTCTCCTTAAGAGTTCTTTCAGACTGGGTTCGAGACCTTGTGAAGTGAAATACTCGACGCGATCTACCTTGTCCACGATGATGCTTGTAAGCCTAGGAAACGAGGCGAGTAGGTCCGAGAGTTCGGCTAAGTGGAGGCCCTCTTCCTCTTGACCTTCAGCGAACAGAGTTTTGTACCGCTCGTACTGCTCCCATAGAAATCTTGTATTACGTTTCTCAATGGCCTCGAGGTCGGAGGGTTGTGCGCCCTCCCACGCTTCGCGCATCCATAGCTGATATGGTACTAGGCTGCCGATGCGATGCTTCCACTCATCGAAATCCACTATATCTGAGCTTAGCGAACTAATATCCCATGTTATAGTCTCAACGAAATGCTTAAGGTGTTCGTGGCTTCGTGTGTTCTTAACGGAGCCCAGGGTGTGATGATTGGGGTGCAATACGAGACTTTTGAAGAGATGTTGTGCGCCAATATCAGCGAGGCGTTTGCTTGCACTCCGGTATCTGGCTACGTCTTCCCTGGCAAGGTGAGAAGAGATTATGCTGTGAATCTCCACGGGGAGGTGCGATGGAGGCATGATTTAGTTTGCCAACAGCTGTCAATTCGCAAAGCATGTAGCGAAAAAAAAAGAGAGACGAACGTGCTGTTAGAAGTGACGAAGCTCTCTCCGATATACGAACACGATGAAAGAAGAGATTTTGACGCGTAGAAACAGACCGTGCGGGGAGCATCCAGTGCAGCCTCGCGCTTTCGGGCCAAGCAGTCTCGGTCAGCAGCACTCAATAATAATATATGGGGCGTCACACCATCCAGCCAGGACGATGTGCGACATGTTTAGTGCTGCGTCGGACTTCGTGATGCTGCCTAGCCGCGCAGTAATGTGGTGCTGGTCTTAGCATCGCGCTGCCTACTTCGCTCATATCAGATGACATCGTGATCGAAAGGATACGCTGGTGGTGAACAGGGTATGCAGGAGCGCTGGCATGCTTCAAGACCTCACTGTCATTGTCAGGACGCCGCTCCGCGGACGCTACAGAACAACTGCGTATATTCGAGGACGCCAACAGTGACATCTTGTGAATGTCTCGTTCTGCTCACTAGGCACCTTGCACAATAACACGGAAACGTGACACACGACTTAATTACAAAGCAGTCTTGTCTCGTTCGTCTGCGTAACATCTTGCAGAACCAAGAAAGACGCGGGGTAGAGCAAGAGCATCGGCGGACAAAGGTCCGCCGTGGAGAAGCGAAGTCCGTAGTGTGGCCCGACGTCATGTCAAAACCTCCTTAGGTGCAAACAAGCTGTTGCACCATCACGAGTCTACTGCCACTTCGCTGAATTCACATTACAAAGTGCCCAAGAATTGAGTTTCGTTGTCCACAAATCGCATTTCACACATCTATACATGCCAAGCAGAAGACTTGAAACTATACTATACAACGAAGGACCCTGGGCCTGGCTTGGAAATCCGAAAGAGAGAGGTCATGCAGATACAAGAGGTCCCATTCAGCGCATGACGCCATGCCACCCACCCACATTTGTTGTTGTGGATCCCAAAACACCTTCGCAATGCAGTAGTGAAAAAGTAACAGACCGATTAGACGCCGTATTCGTACAATTAGAAAGTGTGTTCGAACTGCTGCGTATTCGGTCAAAGTGGTCAGTGTTAGTGAACCAGTAAAGATTAAATCGACTTTTTGGTTGTTGTATACCGGCGGGTGAGCAACACGTCGTGAGTACAGCAAGGTTGACTGCACAGCATGCTCAAGCACCTGGAACAATATCATTGTAGGTCTCCGAGAACGTCTTGGCCAGCTCTTGCTTTGTGGCCTTGTCCTTGTGGTTGAAAGCAAATATCAAATTCTCGAGGACGGTCTTGCCATCTTTCACAGAGGGCTCTTTTGTAAGGACCTGCGTCTTGTTGGCTCCCATGATCGAAGACTTGATAATGGGCGGGATGCGGTAATTAACGCGCACAGCGCCGCTCTTCATACGCAAGCGTAGGATGACATGGTTATCTGCCTTGCTCTTCAAGATCCACAGCCTGCCATTTGCAATCTTCACCCACTCAGGTTTGGCGGCGCCCTCCTTATAGATCTGCTTGTTGGCGATGACTTGTTCAGCCTCGAAGAGCACATCGAATTCATCTTGCTCCTCGCTGGAGAGGATCGATTTGTCACTCTCCACGTGAGTCTGACCTTCCTCTTCGTTTATAGTTGCCCCTTCGGTAGCGCTAGCGTCCGCATCTGACGCTGGGGTCGCAGCACGTGAAGACATGGCTGAGGTAGCAGCGGAAGGAGCTGCAGAAAGGAAGGCAAACGGAGAGTTGACAGCCTTTGGAGGTGCGGCGGAGGATACAGCAGGCGAGGCCGGCGTAGGTGTCGCGGGTGTGACAGTGAAGGGCGTGTTAGTGTTGGTGGCTGAGCCAAACTTGATGGGATCTCCAAATTTAAAGGTCTGATCTCCAGCAAAAAGATTCTGCTTGGGGGGCGCGGACTGAGGTGCTGCTTTCGCAGCTGCAGCGAAATCGAACGTGAATGGCTTCTTCGGTGCTGGAGTCTGCGATCCGTTGATATTGTAGAGCTTGGAGTTGATGGAGTTCAGGCTAGTCTGACCCGCTTCTTTGCCGATCACATCTGATGCAGCCTCCGAGTTATCCCGAGTCATGCGGTCGAGAAGACTGGGTTTCTTGGTAATGTCTGCGGTTTCTTGCTCTGCATCCGAGTTGTCCCTAGTGATGCGGTCGAAGAAGCTGGAATTCTGGGTTGCAGGCTTCTTGCGCCTCGCCGACTCTTCCAATGTCTCAGATGATTCGGATTCACCGTCCGCGGAATCGCCCAGCTTGCGCTTCTTTGATTCTTCCTCAACAGAAGGCCTAGCAGCAGCTTCATCGTCGGCTTCGTCATCGCTATCATCTTGATGCTGTGAAGAAGCAGCGGACAGGTGCCCGAACAGGTTAGTAGACGGGGTTTGTGCACCCAGTGGCGTGTCCAGTACTGAAGGCGCCGGACTGCTGACCCGGGAACCAAAGAAACCTGGAGTAGATGCACCACTTGCAAGACCCTGTGATGCGACGATGCTGTCTGAGGATGAAGCGGCGTTGCTTGAGGCAGCATTGAACTTGAATGTGGGAGTATCTGACTTCTTGCCTGTCGCCGTGGGTGCAAACTTGAGCATCGTGTTACTAGCTGCAGCATCCAGAGCGGCCTGGCGCTCGTCCTCTTCCTTATTCCAGCGAGCTAACCATTGATCCCTGGTCTCATAGTCGCCTTCTGCTTCTTCGGAAGTCGTAGGAGACTCATAGCCGTCATCCAGAGCCTTCTTCATGCGCTCTTCTCGTAGCTGCTCCTTCGTTTTTCCGCCAAACTGACCGAAGAATCCGCCACTGCTGGAGCCAGCTGTCTTTGAAGATGTTCCCAAGCTTGGCTTGAAACCGGTTGCGTTGGAAGATACAGATGTGCCAAAGTTGGGTTTGAAACCGCCTTGGGGTGCGGTTGCGATACCCGGTCCATGATCCTTGCTCTCAGATGTCTTGAATTGTGCAGGTTGGTCGGCCATAGAGGATGGCTGCTGCGTAGAAGCATTTGCGAAAAGATTGAACGGCTGCGAGGCAGGCTTGGCCTTGGGACTCGTGGTGGGCATGGCTGGTGTCTTGGAATTGGGTGTAGCGGGTGTTTCGCCACTGCGTGCCTTCTTGGAAATTGAATCGAGTTGAGCTGTCGCATCAGTTTTCCGTTTTGTGGACAAGACTGACTCTTCTCCAGTGATGCCCTTTGCGGCCGCGGCTTGCTTCTTGAGGTCATCTATCTTCTTCTTCAGCTTAGAAGATTCTTGCCAGTGCCATTTGGACAAGGTGGACCAATCAGCTCTCGTTGGAAGCTGGGCGAGTTTGGCGCGATAGGTGTCGTTGATCTGTTCAAGGAGCTTGGTGTGCTCACGCAGATCATTGCTGTTGTCATCCGGTACGGTCCAACTCGAAGGGACGGTGGCCTTTGGGATTGGTGGTACCGGTACCGTTTTAGCGGGCTCCGTTACAGGTGCGGGAGTGGCTGGCAATGCAGATTTTGGTATCGAGGCAGCGGGCTTCGCTGACGTAAACAAGCTGTTGCTGGATGAGCTTGAAGCTGACGCGGACGACGACAAACTTGCGAAAGGATTAGACGCCGGCTTCTCGGTATGGGCCGACTGGGCGAATTGGGGTGCTTCGAAGGGCGTCTGCTTGAGATTGGTCTGCGCAGTAGTTTCGGTCGTGGCGGGCTCTTCTTGTGAGGCTTGGGTAGAGTTGGAGTCCGTTGCGGGTCTTCTATGCATGTTAGACTGCTGCTCTCGGTTGTCGAGGTCTTGGTTCTTCAGATAGGATGGAGGGTTCTTCAGACAGGATGGAGAGGATGGAAAAGCGCCAGGGGGGAGGAGCCCCCAGACGTAGTCCGCGGGCCTTCTTAAGGCCTCTTCCTTTATCTTTTTCTGATTGACGGGAGGTAGACGTGAACTGGGTTTTGGACGAAGCAAAGAAAAAAAGGGGGCATACTGAGAGTTATTGGCGAACTTTGATCGCTTCTTGGCAGGAGTCGAAGAACCTGTGTTAGATGGCTTCGGTATCAATGTCGCGATCGGTCCAGTTGGAGCTTGCACCTGTGATTCTGTAAACAAGTCTGGCAGAGCAGGCAGAGCAGGCAGAGCAGGCGCGCTTGTATATTGTGCCTGCGAAGTCTGGCCAAAACCCCCAAAGCTCACAGGAGCTGGGGTGTTAGTGGATGCTTGTGTGCTCGCGCCGAGGTATCCAAACAGATTATTCGAAGGTGCAGGAGTGGCAGTATTCGCGAACGAGTTCCCGAAAGAGAACGCTGGAGTGACGGCCGACTCGCCCTGTGTGCTCGCAGGCGTACCATTGAGGCCATTTGATTGGGATCCGAATGTTAATCCTTGCGAGCTTGTACCGAACATATTGGAGCCACCCGCAGTCACGGTATTTGAAGTGAAAGGACTTGCAGCTGCTTGTGAGTTTGCGTCCGGTTGCGAAACAGACCCAAAACCGCCAAACAATGGCTTATGGTTGGAGCTGGAGCTACCTGGAGGTACACCCGAAATGCTAGCGAACAGAGGCTTGGTGTTTCTGAGCTCGAGGCTTGCATGGAGCTTGAGATGGCGCCGAACAGGGCCTTTGGTGTCGATGCATTGTCCTGCGCCGCGGTCGTCGGCTGTGTGCTTGCGCCGAATTGAACGGCGTTGAAGCATCGTTCGCCTTGCCGAACGGATTCCCAAACGGCGAGGCAGGCGTAGCAGTGCTTTTACTCGCGTTCGAACCGAAACCGCCAAACGTGTTTTTCTGGGTTGTGGCGCTTGTGCTGAAAAGCCCGCCCGCCGTGGTCGATGTCGAGGCGTTGTTGTTGCTGAACAAGCCGCTGGTGGCAGGCGTGTTCTCATTGTTCTTTGATGCTGCACCGAGGATGCTGAAGCCAGTAGAAGCTGGCGCGTTCGCGACAGTGTTCTGTGAAGCGCCGAAGACGGGCGTTTGTGATGACTGCGCACCGAACGTGAAGCCGTTGGCAGGAGCAGGAGCCGAGGCGCCAAAGTTGGTCGTAGCGTTCCCAAAGTTCAAATCTGGTTGAGGGTTGAAGGGTGACGCAGAGCCGGCACTGTTTCCGCCGAAGCCTGAGGCTGGTGGGAATGATGAGTTCGCAGACTGCGCGAATAGGTTGTTCGGCGTCGACGATTGAGCAGGCGGAAAGCTGCTGGTAGCGTTGCTACCGTAGGCGAAGATGCTTCCGTCGGAAGAGTGCTGTTGTTGCGACTGCCCGAACATGCTTCCGCCTGGTGTGCTCTGCTGCTGCGCAAAAGGGTTTGAAGGGGCGGCGCCGGCGTTAGGATCGGGGCCAAAGTTGAAGGAGCTCGCCGAGGGCGGATTAACGTTGAAGGCTGTGAGGCCCTGCGCGCATATGTTAGCCGACGTGAAAGAGCGCAGCGCGACCTGGTGGATGCGGAGGGTTGCGTCCATGGTCGGAAGCGGGTTGACGTGACTTACAGAACTAACATTGGTTCTGCGTGAGCCCTTCAACGTCTTGATCCTGAGAACGGCGTCAGCAAAGAAGCTCGAGACAAGGTGGGCCAGAGTGAAGATGTGCACTTACTTGCGCTGTGCCAGCTGCGCGGCCGTCGCCTTCTTGGGCTCGTCGGCAGGTTCATCCGGACGCTCCTCCTCGAATTCGCGACCCGGTTGGCCGTGCTTGTACTCGCTCCCACGCTTGTTGCTCGACATGTCGGGTGGTGGTGACTGACGTGTCGAGTCGGAGTTGGTTGCAGTTGAGCACAACAAAGCAGCGTCTGGGGATAACTTTTGGGCGGGCTCGTGCGTAGCCTCGTCCCGGCTCACGCTAGTCGTCTCCTTGGCGTCCGAGGCCCAACTCACAGGCTTCACACCCTGCGCCTCAAGAAGCAGATCTTTAATACTAAAAGGCATACTCTGATGTATGGACTGAAGTGTAAAGGGTAGAGAGTTTCGAGCTGAGAGCTTGACGGACGATGTTTTTAAAGAGAGCGCGGTCGCTTGGAGCAACGAAGAGGTTGAAGGCTGCCGTGTAAACACACCAGTATTTAGTGAATGGCAGGAGCGCGATCATTGAGAAAGCTACCGCTGGTCCTCACCAAGGCAACCGATATGTGACGGAACACTCCATCATCAGAAACAGAAAGAGCTGAATTTCGATTGACATGTTCGAGGCTTCTTTCAAATACCATCTCTATGTGCAATAGAGGACCATCACCTTGAACGTATCGACATGGGCGAGGATGAGGACGTGGAAGTGTGCAAGGGCGGTGTTGGAGCCCTTGGTCCAGGAGAAGGGAAGAATCATGGTATAAGAAACGCCACAATTGCACATATGCCTCCTCTGACCGCCTCCCCTAGACATAAATTTGAAGTAATTGTATGTGACCGAGATTGGCGGGTTTGTGCCCTCCACTCCGTCGTCTTCTTCTTCTATCTTGGCTGCCTAGCTCAGGCGGGTGTGTTTGAGCCTGGCCGACGATGTTGATCTCGCTGCGGTGCTCGTTACAGAAGCTGTATTGTCACAGTTATATTGGCACGGCCTCAAGCAATGAGCCACGATTCGTATGGTGGCGTTGGCAGAGTTTGTGAGAGTTCAGTCGAGGACGAACTGACCGAATGTCTTGCATTTGGGTATCTCTACAGAAACACTTCGATCTTCGAGCCAACATGAATTGTGCACTTTGTGAGTTGAGGTTGCCATGAGAATCCTGCGCAAGAGTAATTATGAACGTGGACAGAATCGCAATAAAGAATGGGGTTTTCGAATCAGTACGGTCGTATGACCAAAGAGCAGTATAGTTGATGCAATGAGAACATGTCATTCATTCAGCTCAATGGCTTGACCAAGCCGGAGCATGTCCGAAGACCCAAAGGCAGTGAGCACGGCTCAGTACTGATCTATCTAATCACCCAGAATTCCGTAATAGATAGCGACCGAGATGCCTATTCCATAATCATGGAGAGCATCATGCAAAACAGTGCGGGGAGTATCCTAAAGCAAAATCCATCCCAATGCGCCCCTAGGGGGACTAGAGATATGCAAACCCTAGAATGCCCGCGATATATGCAGTGCAGGAATAGAAACCGTGAAGTCGTAAAGTGAAAGCCGTACACCATGCTGAACGTGAAACATGAAAACGAAAGGTATGCGGGCGGGGTATATGTGTGCCCAAAGAAAAGACGTAATGATATGGATGTGGGTCCAATGAAAAGGTAGGATGATGTGAGAGTAATATGCATGATGCCCCATGTGATCAACGGGTTGCGTAGACTAAAGAGGCTGAGCGAGGATGTTACTGTAGGTTAGCGAATCGATGTAGGACGTTGCCGATCAACAAGACCCAAACTCAGCCTCTCAGGACTGCACATGCAATTTTGTCCCCATGCGCAAGAACCTCGTCTTGAACCAGATGAGGAACCTGAGCCACCTTCCCTTAGCCTGCCGACTTTTGGTTACCTTGGGGGTCGGTGCATAGCCACTCTTCTCCGCGTCGACAGTGGCTACGATGTTGGGCAAAGTGCTGGTGTGTGCTTCCCGGTGGTCAGAGTACTGTCTTGCGCCTACAGAAGGGCGCGAGGTCCTTTCGTGACTGGTTGCATCGGAAATGCTGCGGGAGCGCTTCTTCTCATTTGATTCGGACTTGCGCCTCTCGCGCTCGTCTTTCTTGTATTGTTTCTTGGTGTCTCGCTCAGCCTGCTTATGCACCTCGCGGTCATACTTGCGCTCCTTGGCGGCTTCCTTCTCCTCGAAGGCTTGCCGCGCAGCACGTATAGACGCGGCACGAGATTGTGCATCGACAGGAGAGTCTCGACCTGGTCGGATGAAGCCAAAGGCTTTGTCGAACGAAGTGCGCGAACTGGGCGAAGTGGTGTCCATGGACTTTACCGTGTCTCCTCTGGACCTAGACTGTGCAACGGGCGATGTGAGTGAGACTGTGGACTGAGAGTAGCTCCCTGCCAAAAACGAAGAGGATCCTGTGGTATGGATGCGCAGGCCTGGCGCAGCTTGGCCGGGCGTTGAGCTGGATAGCGAGCCAGATTTCCGTGCAGGGTCGTAAGCCGCCTGGCGCACGCGGAACTCTTCGTCGCTCATGATGTTGTCTTCGGGCTCGTTGTCACCGTTAAGCAGCGTGGAAGCGGGTGTCGACTTGGATATCGGAGGTGTATAGGGACGCGGGCTTTGGCGGATGGACGGCATGGGCCGCTGGAGACTCGACGAAGTAGAGAATTGTGACGTGTTGGAGGTGCTGCGGGCGTGATTGCGCGACTTCACGGGCGCAAAATTGACATCGCCTACCGTTCGCGCGTATCCGCCATACTCGAGGATGCCCAAGCCAGCGAGGCGCTCGTTCTCCGCGGCGGGCCGTGAGAGGTCGAGATCGTTGTTGTCCTTGGAGGACAGCTTGCGCAAGTAGGGCTTGATCTTGTGAGAGTGCGACGTTGCGGCGGGCATGGGTTGTGCAATGTCGGTCCAGGGCTTTTCATAGGTAACGGGGGTCTCGGAGCGACTAAAGGTGAACTGGCCGGGGCTCAGAGGACTTGTCATGGACGAGGCGGAGTTGCCGCGCCTGTGAAGGCGGCCGTGTTTGGATGCGCCATGGCCGTTGTGCGAGCGCGAACTGGACATGGTGGTGGGCAGCGGGCGGCGTGTCGAGGCATTCCAGGTGAAAAGGTCGTAGTACCCAGCACACGGTACGAGTACACGGTCTCCCACGGATCACCGAGGCGACGTTAGTGGCGTGTGCAACCGGCGGAAACACGGTCCATAAGAGAGGCTGCTCCCGCGGACTGGAGGGGAGCGCAGTGACGACCCTCTGACAGCTGCAGCGGCGGGCCGAGAGGCGGCGCCTGCTGGTGCGGACGATCCGGGGACGGTGGAAGCTGGAAGCTGGTTGTTGTGGCAGCCAAACACGATGACGGCGTAATCGAGCTCCACTGCGGCTGCGGCAACAACGGCAGTGCTGATACGTCTTATACGCAACACGCGGCACACACTCAGGCCGCTGGCGGGCGAGGGGCGAGGGGCGAGGGATCCGGCCGTGTATCTGGAACGAGATAAGACGGCGAGGCCTGAGATATATGAGAAGAAGAAGCGGTCACGGAGTCTGGCGGGCTGACAGTGTAGCTTCGTGCATCCTTCGAAGGCTAATGCGATGCTAATGCTGCCCTCGCAAGCGCAGCAGCACAGGGTGGCCCAGTCCAGCCCAAAGCCCGCGCTGTGAATGAAGCCATGCACCTCCCGCAAGCGTATCTCGACGCCACAAAGGCCCAGCCGTCTGCCGTCCACGGCGCGCTGCGGCTCTCCCATCAGCCTGCAGGCAGTGTCGCTTCGACGCGTATCTGCTATACGAGCTGCGCACTCTGCCTGCTGTGCCTCCAGCATGGCGAGCCGCACGTAGACGTCTTCCCCGCCTCTTCCGACGCTCCGCTGCCCGTAGTCGCCCAGCCGGCTGTGATGAGACACGGCGGTGCGTCTTTGCTCAGCGGCCTCTTGCTGAGTTGCAAGCCAGCCCTCTGCTGGCCTGTGCAGGCGCCGGGGTCGTGTCCATCTTCCACGCGCGCGGCGGCATCTCTGGCTGCGCGATCCTGCTGGTTGGCTGCCGTGGCCCGTCGCTCTCCACGGAACAGGTGCCGGGGTCGCTTTCATGCCAGCATCCCGCTGCGAACTGAGCATCGCCAGCATGCGAACTTGGGACGTCTCCACACCGAGCCGTACGACATCATCGTAACCTCCACATGGATTCATCGTTGCGGGCTGATCATAGAGCCAACAATGTCGCAGAGGTCACGTTTTGGTCCATCGACACGATAGACCCGAGCGTGCTTGGCAAAGGTTCAAATTGGCGGAAGAACTATGCGGCGCCTCCACCGAGATTTATAGGCACAGGACAACAATTGGTCTACCTTATAAGCGCGCGGTCGGACCAAATGTCGAGAACATCGCAATGAACCTGTGCACCGCTGCCGCAGCACAAATTCACGCATGCTGAGTGCTGTGCCGAGTCGGGGAGAGACTCGATCAGCAGATCAGTTGTGCAAGGCTACGGTAATAGTCATGCACGACGCTTCCACAAACCGAGCTTTACACAGAGACCGATTTCACGAGCAGCAAGACTAGCATATCGGTGCTTTTGGTTATCATGTATGCTTCATGGGCGTTGCAATCATGCATGGAAAGGCGTCACGTAGGATGTAGAAATAGAGAGCATGGCAGAGGAAAGGTCCCCGGGACCACGACTGCACAACGGAGTTCAAGTGAGCAATAGCCACCATCAGAGTTGATCGAGTAGGTTGTCGCTCCGCTTGTTGTGATGCGCGTGGACAGGTTGATCGACTGTGAACAGATGGTAACCATGTCATCCGAGAGAGCATTGGCTAAACTGTCGTATTGGCGGTGAGAGGATTCCTTATCTGAAATCGGGTGCAGGAAATCACAATTCTTCCTGTCGATGTATTGCGCGATTGCGGAGCCTACTGGCGACTACATGCATCCATTCCCATTCAGTCTGGTCACCTGATTCCGCGTGGCATCGGAAGTCCGAAAATCGACCGAGCTTGTATGCAGCATCTCCAAAAGTTAAAGCTGCCACCACTGCCAGCAAGCTCCCCCGCACATCGACCAATTTCGGTCAGTCACACCATGACCTGAGCCTCGCTCCTGCTACACGCCGCAATGTCTCTACGAAGCTTTCCCAGGGCTGTCACGGCGCTGCGCAATCCTCGACCCGGTTCACTAAACCCGGCATACAGACTTTCACAATGCGCTGTAGCGCGGAGAAGAGATGGGTGGGCGGTGCAGAGGAGGTGGAAGAGCGATGATGGGGACAAGAAGCCCGAGGTACCTTTCAATTTACAGTTGTTTGAGAGCGTGACTGCGCGTGTGCAGAAGGCGAAAGAGGAGGAGATACGGCAAGCGCAATTGCATCAGCGCACTGCGCGAGGGCGGTTCTTCGCAACTTTGTTTGGTATGTGTTGACAACCGGTTCATTGACTTGTATTAATGCTAAAACACTACGTAGCTGTCATCGTTACCGGCAGCATTGGTTATTGGTTTGGCCAGGCGACCTCCCCCAAGCCGGAATCCACGTCGTCAACCGCTCCCCTCACAACCATAGTCCCGCCGAAACACAATATCTCAGAAGCAAACATGGAGGCTGCATGGACAGACTTCCGCGACATCGTTGGCAAGGAGAACCTGTCGCTGGAGAAGTCAGAGCTGGAATCGCATTCCGGATCGGCATGGTCGTCACACCCTGCCGAGCCAGGAGACGTACCATTCTGCGTTGTGAAGCCCGGTAGCACACAAGAAGTCAGCGCCATCATGAAAGTGTGCCATGAGAGGAAAATTCCAGTCACTCCGTATAGCGGAGGAACCAGTTTGGAAGGCCACTTCGCGGCGACAAGAGGTGGCATCTGCATCGACTTTTCGCGCATGAATAACATCCTCAAGCTGCACAAGGACGACCTGGATGTGGTCGTGCAACCAGCTGTAGGATGGGAACTTCTCAATGAAGAACTAGCCAAAGACAATTTGTTCTTCCCTCCGGATCCAGGCCCAGGTGCTATGATTGGAGGTATGGTAGGCACGGGTTGCTCGGGCACCAATGCGTACCGCTATGGCACGATGAAGGACTGGGTGCTCTCACTCACCGTTGTCCTTGCAGACGGCACAGTTATCAAGACTAGACAAAGACCACGAAAATCATCAGCGGGGTACGACCTTACACGCATGTTCATCGGCTCGGAGGGCACCCTGGGTCTAGTCACTGAAGCCACCCTCAAAGTCACCGTAAAACCTCAACACACCAGTGTAGCCGTCTGCGCTTTCCCCACCGTCCGCCATGCCGCCGACTGCGTCTTCAAAGTTGTCGGCGCCGGGGTCCCAATCGCTGCCATTGAGATCCTTGACGATGTGCAAATGCAATGTATCAACGATGCTGGCCAGACGAACAAGACGTGGAAGAACGCGCCAACGCTCTTCTTCAAGTTCGCAGGGACGCCTAACAGCGTTAAAGAGCAAATTAGCCAGGTACAAGGCTTGGCGAAGAAGACTGGCAGTGTAAGCTTCGAGTTTGCAAAGAGCGAGGAAGAGAAGACAGACCTGTGGCAAGCCCGCAAGGAAGCACTGTGGAGCGTCATGGCCAAGGGCGAAGGAAGTGATGACTTGGGTGTATGGACGACCGATGTCGCTGTCCCGCTATCAAAGCTCCCTCAGATCATAGAAGAGGCGAAGGATGAGATCTCAAAGAGTGGGTTACTAGGCAGCATCGTCGGCCACGTTGGCGACGGAAACTTCCACTGTGAGCTCCCTCCTTCTCGGTCTTCTCCTATCCGTTAACACGCGACCAGCAATCATCCTGTACAACAAGAAGACCGAATACGAAAAAGCCAAGCACCTTGTGCACGATATGGTCAAGCGCGCCATCGAGCTCGAGGGCACAGCAACGGGCGAGCACGGCGTTGGACTCGTCAAGAGAGACTATTTAGAGCATGAGCTAGGGACGAGCTCGGTTGATGCGATGAGGCAGCTTAAGAGGGCGTTTGATCCGCTGTGTTTGCTGAACTGCGATAAGGTTGTTCGAGCGAGCGCGCCAAAGCCGGGTGAGGTAGCGAAGTGGTAGGTATTGATTGGAAGTGTAGGATATGTAGGATGTATATACATGATCCACTGGATTTGCCTGAAGCTTGAGACGCGCTCTCGTGGGGTACGTAGTGCGGTCGAATTATTAACCATGCATCTTCCATAAACAAAGCGCACAGCTCATCACTACATTCAAAGCAACCTTCCGATCTCTACTTACGCTTACCCTTGGTTCGCCAACTCAATGACCCCGAGGCGACGACATCCCAACATCTAGCCATACCCACATTCAACTCGACCATACGCCCCACCGTGTATGGCGGAGCTGGGGGTGACAAGAAAAAGGAAGCGTAGAAGAAAGGTGGCCTACCATGTGGCTTCATCACTCCTACAATACGCTTTGTTCACGATCTCCTCCGACGATCAGATGATCAGTCTTAGCTGGCTACATTGATTCTACGCTATGATTGTGAGGGTAGCTGCCATGTAAAGGGCTACAAAATTCAGCCAGGATCACAGTCCAGAGGGGGATCCGATGCACGGTCCTCGATACCATTTTCACAAAGAGGATCCCACCAACCCACCGTCTTCAAAAGCCAACAGTCAAATCCTTCGCTACCCTGTTATCCGTATTTAGGTACCGTTCTGTTTCCCTTGCATTGCAATCTTCACCTGGACCAAGTCCCGGATTTCCTTCCACAAGGCCAGCAACTCCCGATGCCTCGCCTGGCTCCTCTCCGGCAAAAGTTCAACTGCAGCCGGTTCGTTCTCCAGCAGCACTTCCAGTGCCCTTTTCCCCATTCGCTCCACGCCCTCTGGATCATTCTTTAGCAGCTCTTTGCATGCCTTCAGAGCCTCCACTGCTGGCTTCATTCCTTCAGCGTAGCCATTCTCCTGGACTAGCTTTACGACGTCGCCACTCGGGAGCGCCGTACGAAGGTATCTGGTGAAATCCTCCCATTCGTCTTGAGTATACCTAGAAGACGCAAGGACGCATTAGCGCACTGCATGAATTCCACCACCGCTCACGAGATGAAGAACATACCACTTTTGAGGCTGCGCGTCAAAGATGGGACCTTTGTATGTAGCCCGTAATTTGAGGTGCTCCTTTACTGGACGCAGAATATCGCATCCCACATCGATCATTTCCTGTTTCTTCCCTTCGTCAATGGAATTCATGACCGTAACCATGAAGGTCCCGCGGTACTTCTCTGCGACTTCGGCTCCCAGCAGTCTTCCTATGGCCTTGTTGGCCTCAGCGGTTGCGTTGGGATTCGAGGACTGGACCTTCCAGAACCGCACAGTATGCCGCAGGCGCCTGTCATTGAAAACAACTAGAGTGGTCTCGCCTCCATAACGGAAGAGCCCTTGTGATAATGGGGCTTCACGGGTAGGGTGTAGTGCCAGCCATTCGAACCGGGGCTTGTTGGCCGCTGCATCGAGAACCAGCACACGGCAGTAATTGGGACCAGGTCGAAACTGTGCCTTGACGCCCGAATAAGATTTACATGCGTGTTTGTGTTCCGGCCAATCTGTGGTCTGGCAAACTTTGCCGCAGTAGTGCATGTCCTTGCACGCACCACAGCGGAGAGTAGCATCAGGTTCCGCACACGTTCCGCAAATGGGTGAGCCGGTAAGGCGAAATTCTGCTGGACGTTTTGAAGGCTTGGCTACGCGGCCGTTGAGCGCCGGGCGGAGCGCGTCGTTCAAGTCTGTTCCATGATGTGAGCGTCACCAAGAGCAAGGATACGCAGAACCTACCGAAGGCGTTCTCAGCGAGATTTTTTAATCTCTCGGTCCCGAGAGAGGATATGTTCGTGGTTATGTATGACATCGCATTGAAGTAAGGGGTGTTGGGACGGGGAACTACGCTGAGCAGAGAAGGTGGGGCGTGAAGGTTTGTATACCTAGGTACTCGGGTGATGGGCTACAGGCAAGAACGTACTGAGCTATGGCCATATTCCTGCATGTGGTTGACTTTGTACTTTATGTTGCAGCTTGGCAGCTTGCTGCACAAAGCTATGACGCTCGACTTCTCGAGAAATCGGAACTGGGATCAATCAACCCTCAGAGCCGCTCTATTGAATTGTTTGGACGCTCTGACATGCGTTTATCTTAGAAAAGCGTAACACTAACAGGTGTAAATACAAGGCCCATCTCAACTTTAGTGCTCAATAGAGCGTCCAACTCCCCATACTGTGACTCTACGTTTTAATCGGGCGGTCGCTTTTACTGTAGCGTTGAATAAACTCACGAAGGCCGTCTCATGCTGTATCTTCGCTCAAATGCGTCGAACGTAATGCATGCTGGCTAAGCGCTGAGAGAATTGTGAGCTTGCACGGTCTGAGGAACTGCATATATCGAGACAGCGAGACTCTGTAGGACCGCCTAATAGGATCCTGAGGTATACTCACGCCACAGACCCCATCTCGAGGTCATCTATAAATCCACCCCATCATACCCTCTAGAATGGCCTGTACAACCACTGACTAGGATGAAAGAAAACTTCGAATTCCACACCCCCAAACACCCCCACCGCAGGGAACAAGTCACATTCACCCCTCAGCCCCATCGTGCCCCCCTCACTCCTCTCATCCAGCTCCTCATTGCCATCCCACATCTTTTCCCTTTGCCCGTTCCGCGTGAAAAACACTTCGATGTCCATGACCTTCCCCATCTGACTCTGCTCATAGCTAGGCGGCTCACTGGGCAGCGAAAACGTCATGCCAATGCCGACCGTCTCGCCAGGTTGAAACGCAGTTGTGAAGTCCACGCCGCCGTACGTGTCGTTCACGTACTTGCGTCCGTCGTCGCCATGCACGCCTAGACTTCCGCGCTGCCAGCCTGGAAGGCGGAATGTCGGGTACGGAGGCGCGATGAACCCGATTGCGATGCCGGCGTCGGCTTCTGAAAGGGAGTATCCTCCATGTCCGATGCTGAGGACTTTGAGCTCGAAGTAGATTGTCTTCGGATAGCGGGTGTTTAGGGGTGAGTCCCAAGAGACGGAGTACATCGGGAGATTGGTTAAGAGGGCGGAGTCGCGGCATTGTCGGTGTGTGCGGCATCTCCAGTGGCCGGCTTGCTGCATGGGGGAGATATCGCCGGAGTAGGTAGGAGGCTTGAGGAGGGCGAGCTGGCCATTCTGGATTGCAGTGTGCGTTGGGGGTGTGAGGCTTTGCGGTGGCCAGAGTGGGTTCGCTTTGCACCAGTGGTCTGCGCGCTCGCCATCTTCCTCTGTAGCGTTGGCTGTAGGCGATGTCTCATAGCCGATGGATGGCGGAGGAGGTAGTAGAGCTGTGTCTGGAATTACCGTCCAGTCGTGGTATGGCGGAGGCTCCCAGCTGGGCGGAGGCTGCTGTGGCATATCCTTGGAGGGTGGTGGGCCTGGAGGCGGCCCGTATCCTGAGCTTGAGCTTGCGCCAGCATGGCTTGGAGGAGGTCCTGGAGGGGGCTGGTATTTTTCGATTGGGGTGATGTTGTGACTCCCGATCTGCTGTTGTTGCTGTTGTTGGAGTGAACTATAGTTATTAGGGTGGAAGGGATTATTAGAATGAAGAGTTGACTGTTGGTACGAGGAATCTTGCTGATGCTTCTCCTGTTTGTGCTGCGGCTCGGTGTGATCGTCGCCCTTGAGTTTGTCTTTGAACTTCTGAAACATGATGATGCAAACTGAGTTGATAGATATTTGACTCTGGCGGCTCTGTTCGGGGGGCTACACGAACGGTGTAAAAGCTAGCTGAGAGAATTCAAGGTAAAGGTCACCTTCAACACGATGGATAACAATGGAGCAAGGCGATTTATCTTTCATGGACGTGTTGAGCGTTTAGATTTGTGGCTGTGCTTGTACCCCGCCACGTGCCTACATTCACTGGTGTGGTGCGTCATTGATCGCTTAGCGCGTAGCCTTTTTCCCCTTCCATGTCGCATCGGTTCAAGTCAGAGTCTACGTTTGCGCTCGTTTATCGACACTCTCCCAACAACATCGTTATGGGATTATAACAGAGCTGCAGTAAGCTTCCAAATTTAGCCTCCATATATTACTGCATTCATTGATCTTGTTTTTGCGCTCTAGTGTGGAATTCCACAAAGGTCTATTGGCAGACGTGGGCCTAGCTCGCCTAGCCTACAGTGTGAGCACAGTGTGAGCTTGCCACTTCCCACCTGCGTAACCATGACTCGAGGGTCGCTTTTATATTGGTCAGGGTATACGAGGTCGCTGACACGGCCACCCGGCACACTGAACACAGACAACCTCTTGGGTCAAAATATTGGCCAAGGATAAGTTAGCCTGTGGATTTGTGAAACACCCTTCAGCTCGAGATGCAGAAAGCTGGTTGGCGACCATAGCTCATTAGTGCCAGCAACATTCCAGTGTATAAAGGATGCGCTGAGGAGCCTGAGGGTAGCAACGTTCAGCTGATACTTCTCGTTTTGCACCAAATACACTCGTTCAAGATGAAGTATACCGTCGCTTCCGCCATCGCCGTCCTAGCAGCTACAACTCAAGGTAGCCTTGTCTTCATGGTGTCAACTGAGCCCGGAAACAAGGGTATTCAGAAATCATGGGTCACTGATCGTTGGGTTTGTACGTTCTCCCGTGACCGCTTCGCGGCTTGTCGGCTTACAGCCTCTAGGCCACGAACTTACAGAGCCCGGGCTAAACAAAAAAATATCATGGGCTTACGTATCTACTGGACTTGCGAATGGCTGTTACCTTTACGAGTAAGTACACCAGCATAGGATGGAAGTTGAACGGATATTGATGAAGTGTAGAGATGCAGGGTGCAACGGCACGCACGCGTACGTCGAGAAGTACAAGGGCGATCTGTGCTGCCCCGGGGATGTGAACATGACGGATGTCGGGTTTGATAAGAAAGCGTCGTCTTGGGCGTGCTACTGAGTTCATACGCGCAGGTATGATATATAATGTGTGAAGTAGAAAGTATGTCAAAGCCCAGAATAGAAGAATACAAGAGATGGATTATAGCGTACAATGAAACGACCCAGCATTATGCAGAGACCGAAGACATCGCTGATGTCGATGTAAAGACGAAGCGTTCGCATCTGCCCCATCCATCCGTGCGTCATGTATTCAGTTCACGCACTAGCGCATCTGAACCTCCGACCACCTACATGCACGCGTCACACTCCCTCTACGCCTCCCTACGCGATGCCTCCGTGACATTTTACCATGGATGCGCACGACGATGCGCCATCGGCGCAACTGCACCTCGAAATTCGCGATGCGATGGTCCGCAACCTCGCATCGCGGCGGCCCATCCTGCACCATCTAAACGCCGACACGTCCTGGCTGCTTCAAATTCCGCGACCCGCCTCCGCAGTGAAGCACGGTAGTCGCATATATTACAACATCCTGATTGATCCGTGGCTGCAGGGTGGGCAGTCGGATGTTGCGCGGTGGTTTTCGCAGCAATGGCATGCAACAGAGAGCGCTGTGAAGACGATAGCCGAGGTGGAAGAGGTGGCGCGGCAGATTGAGATAATGGCAGGGGGATTACGGCTAGGAAGGAAGATGAGGACAAGTAATCTCGGGGTTGCGCCGGGTGTGGAAACCTTCATTGACGCTGTCGCAATCAGCCATGAGTTTACGGATCACTGCCACAAGGATACCTTACTGGAGGTGCACCCGGATGTGCCTGTGTTCGCGACAGAGGTGCGTCTGACATTCTCCAATATTATCAACAGGGTTAGCTAACACTGTAGGTGCAGCAAGCGGCGAAGCTCGTCTCAGGCTTCAATCATTTCCGCACCGTCGTCACGACTCCCACGTTTACATCCGAGGACCCCGACTGGCGCGACTACTCTTTGCTCCCATTACCCTCATGGCTCAGCATATCGCGACTCACAGCCTCGGGCGACGCGCTCTACTACCATTCCGCGCTCCTCATAACCTTCGCATCGCATGCTTTCTCCCCCGCGACGCCAAAGAAGCGTGCATCACTCTCTATATATGGCGAAGAAGAATCCTCCTCAGCCGACTCAGACGCAGCTGAATGTGTCATCTATACTCCGCACGGAATTCCATACAAATCGCTTGAGCCAATCGCGAATGCAGACCCGCCCTTACACACACTTGCATTCCTCCATGGTCTACACGATGTCTCGATATCGGCGGCGCAGCAGTTAAACCTTGGTGCCAAGAATGGCGTGCTTGCGCAACGTGTACTGCGCGCCAAATACTGGGTGGGAACCCACGACGAAGTGAAGAAGGGCGGCGGCTTGGTGTCGTGGTTTCTGAGACGCAAGGTTTGGACGCTTGAAGAAGCGCTGAAGGAGGCAAAAGCCGTGGTTGATAATGAGACGGAAGGCAGAGACGGCGATGAGTTTGACGACGTGCACTTTGAAGATGTAGGTAATGGAGAGAGCAGGATACTTGAATAAATGGCGTGGAGGATACCCCAGATATAGTAGAGTACCCGTCAGTGGGTAGGACATAACATACGTAACAGGTTTCATCTCTTCCTCCAGCCACCGAATGCCAAATGGTGGAACGACCAAACGGATTCGGCGTATCGTCGAGGCCACAATATCCTGCTTACTGTTTCTCCTTTCCCCACGCTGCATCAAACGTACAGCCCACTAACGTTATACCCATACCTCCAATCCCCCGCCAACCACACCCTTTCCTCCTCCTTGTACCCAATCGTCCGGAACCCCAACTTTCCCAAGACCTTCCCACTCGCCACATTCTCCGGTGACCAAATAGCTTCCACGTAGTACACCTCCCCCTTCTCCCTCGCCTCTTTAGTCCCTTCCCGATACGCATCTATGACCGCGCGTCCGGCTTCGGTGGCATACCCTTTTCCCCACGCGATCTGCAGAAATGAGTACCCTAGTGACCGGAGGTTGAACGGCTTGTGAATGTCTAGTGAGGAGAGAGGGGGCGTTGAGGGATCGGTGGGCGTCTGGTCTGATGTTGGTGCTGCCGTGTCGCGAGGGAATGGAGGAAGTTCGGTGCCTTTGGCTTGTGTGCGGAGGCCGACGTTGCCCAGTACCTCACCGGGATATTCCAGCTCTTCGCCTTCGGCGTTGAAGCGAGAGAACACGATGTACGTTATAGTGTCATATCTTTCAAGATGTTCGGTGAACCAGGCTTGGGATTCCTCGAGGGTCTTGCATTTGCCATGGAGGCTTCGGACGTCAGCTTGGGCTGCATGAGGGAGGGGCAAAGTGTACCTCCAACTTGTCGCTACTGGATCGACCCAGTTCGCATGGAACCATTTCAGGTGATCGCCAGTGAGAGAGGTGTCTAATATGCGGATCAGGCGGAGACGCTCCGTCTCGATGACTTCTTTTGTTATAGGGCTCATTTTGTTATAAGATTGGTTTCTTGATGGCCTCGTTGTTAATGGTAGTCGAATATATGTCGAGAATGACCCCAAATTTTATGTCGATTGATTAAGAATTGATTCTGACTCATTCTTTGACTCATGTAAATCCCGTATGAGGAAGTTGGGCTGATCGCGCTATGCCACACTGATGAGGTGTATGGCCTAGCTTCCATATCGCGATGATTGTCGCACAGGTAGGTGGTGCTTTGCTGCCTAACTAGCCTTAGGAGTTCGGTGTAGTGCGGGATACGGGATACGGAATTAGAGCACGTGAAGACGTGAAGCCCGCGGCCGTGTTGGCGTGTAGCAATTTAGCGCGCGTTGACCAAGCGGAGCGGATATAAAATTCCCTCGTACTTCGTATCTCAAAGGAGCTGTAACAAACGACACCCCTTCCTCGTCCAAAGCACCCAGACAGCACTTGACACTTCCAAAGACATTGGAGGGTAATACGTAGGCCAAGACATAAATAAAGTGTATCTCCTAGGCACATCACCTGGGCAGCCATTTTCACGTAACCTATCACGCAACCACCTCCGTCATCAAATCCTCTGGCCACTTCGCTTGATCGACCCCGTTCCCTCTTGTCCCGACATTGAACTTCAGCTGCACCTTTCCGTCGGGAAACTGGATGATCGGTTTCGGAGTCGATACATTCTTTCCAATTGCGCCAGAGTGCCTCATCTCAAAGAATTCTGGGTTGAAGATGACCGGACCGGCATTCTGCTTGAGCATCGCAAGAAGACGCCCTAACGTGTAAGGCATGTTATGGTAGTGACGGAAGACTTCCTTGCCGTTGCGGGCCCAGACATCCTCCCAGACGGCTTTTGGGTACATGCCAACGCTGTTGACGAGCCATTGCGAGTAGTAATTCAAAGCAATCTGAAAAGTCAGCGCATGCTATCTCAAGATCGACAGTGGACTTACATCGACTTTGTAAGAGCCGCCTTCGGCGGCGCGTCTAAGGATGGCATCTAGAACGGCGATCACTCCAGCGGTGCCAGTACAGAAATCTGAGTTGGGAAAGACTGGCGTGACCGGCTCATCGTTCCCCATTGCTCGACCGAACTCCATTGACACACCCACGTTAGCGTCCGAGATCTGCTGCCAGCCACTGCGGTAGGACCATGGACCATTCCAACCGTAGCAGTTTTCTCGGACCACAATCAAGCCACGCTTACGGTCTTGGGTTAAATTCAGTAGACCGTCAAGCGAGAAACCGTATTT
Organism: Paraconiothyrium sp. Pb-2020; assembly: GCA_022419385.1. Taxonomy (NCBI): domain Eukaryota; kingdom Fungi; phylum Ascomycota; class Dothideomycetes; order Pleosporales; family Didymosphaeriaceae; genus Paraconiothyrium; species Paraconiothyrium sp. Pb-2020. The sequence continues at coordinate 3,384,077 of JAJUBI010000003.1, read as the reverse complement.
GTCGAGCACACCAGGTCTATAGCCTTGCACGACGACATCGGCTTCGCGTACGAGCGCACGAAGCCTCTCACGGTCTGATTCCTCCCGAAAATCCAGATGAGAGTTCCATTTGCCCCAATTGAGGTCGCAGTGCAACACCGACATGTCTGTAATGTGGGAAGCGGTGACCCTCATCACGCTCGCTCCCAACTCGGCCAGGCCGCGAGTAACAGCAGGTGCAGCAATGACCCTGGTCAAGTCGACGACCTTGAGTCCAGCAAGAGGCCGCTGAGCGGATGTCTCCGGAACAGCTGGCCACCAACATGGCGGTTGCTTCTCGTTCTTCGCGGGATGTACCTCGTACAGGCCCACGTGCGCATTTGCCTTTCCATGCTCACTGTTCTTGTACTCGTCAATCGTCCAACAAATTGTACCAGCCTGCATGTACACGTCGCTTGCGAGCTTCTGCAGCTCTTCTGAACCAAGCTGGGCGACCTTTTCTTCATACGGCTTCCACGACTCTTCCGCTGTCTTGATTTCTGGATTAGAGTGCGGAAGGCTGAGGCTATCTTGCGTAGGAGCAGAGTTCATACTACCATGAATGTGGAAATAGCGACCATCTTTACAGCGATAGATATTTGTTGCCGAGTTTCTGTACTGGCTGGTCCCGCCCTCGAAAAGATCGCAGTCCTTGAAGCATTTATCGAATTCGGCTTTACCCTCCGGAGTGTAGATAGACGAGAAGCTAACAGCTTTCCCTTTGGGGTCGATTGTCCAGAGGAGAATGGACATGATGAATAGTTGGGCGTGGTCGGTGTCAATGACAGCTCTTTGCGGTTCTAGGCCGTACTTGCGTTTCAAGAGCACGTTGATCATGGCTGCTTCTAGGCCTTTGAGCGATGCGATGCTCTCCGCAAAGCGCCAGTTTATGGGAATGCTGGGCTTGTCGTTGCCTACGAATTCGACCTTTTGCGCGCATTCTTCGATCTCTCGGGGGAGCGATGGTGCAATGAGAGAATTGTTCAGGATGCCTTCTCTCAATACCTTCTTCGTTTCGCGTGGAATGGAGTAGGTTGCCGCATCCTCTGAGTGCTCACTCACTCCGTTTGTCGCCATTTTGAGAGGGAATACGATAGCCTGAGCAACTTTGTCGCAGTTTATTTCTTTGTTTCGGGTGAGGCGTAGTCGCTCCCGCGTTCGAGGCACGAGTGACTTGGTACTGCCCACAAGAGTTCTTGGTCTCTTGAAGCATGCGAAGCTTACCCGCTCGAAACCTTTGTGTTCCTGCCTCAGGTGAAGACGTATGCTACAATATTCGAGCCGCTCTACGAGTCTCTACTTGCGAGTTTCAATTGCCGGGACGGGCCGAGTTAGTACGCTGTTGTCCCCGCACTAAGTGGAGTATTGCGGTACGGCACTGAACAACACTTCGACGGGGGGAATAGCAAACAGAAAATGAATTTAGTGAAAGCCGTTCGATTTGTATTGTGATCAATCGACCGATCACGCGTGATCAGAAACAACGCAAAATCATTGCATGTCCCCACATTTGACTCCACATCTTGGTTCACTTTACTGGATTCACAATAGTACAAGAACAGTGATTGTGGATAGCCCTATCAGTCTACAACACGAGATAGACCTCATAACGTGGCACGTGTTCTGTACGTAGAAAGTATTGCCACTGGTTTCTGGCTACAAAGGCGCGTTACCAAATCTAGTCCATCACGCGAAGTGTAGCATCCTAAACTCCTCGCCAGCTGAGGTATCAGGCCGAATTAGGCGGCTTAAGCTTCGTCACAGGTGACTGATTAGCTGAGATTGATTTGCACAATCGTATTTGAAAATTTCCATAATGTCCTCGAACCTTCCAGGAGCGGTACAGCGAGCAGCACAAAAGGATACTAACCACGCCGCCCCCGATGCTCGAAGAGTCGGCGAAACGCGCATCCTAATATACTACTTGCCCAATTCCACTCTCAACTTACGGTCCTACAATGCTCGCTCGCATCGGCGGTGTTGTGCTTGCGCGCTCCGGTGATAAGGCTGCCGACGCGAACATTAGGTTAATCATACCGTCCATCCTCTCCGCTCAAACGCATAGTCCTGGGGCTGTCTGTATTCCCTCTTTATCGTCATTGAGGGTGAAGAGAAATTTGGCCCAAGCTGGGACGATGCCTGAGTGTCGAGTTGCCGAGTATCTTGAGCAGTGCATTCCGTCATCTATGGGGCTGGGGGGGATGGGGTCAGTGGGTGTTCAAAATTGGTTTCATTTGCAGATAGGATGGGTCAATGGCTAGGGTGTCGTTGTCGAGTGCCTGTTGCGATATTGGAAAGTCGAACAATGACCAAGGTTGAAAAGCAGAGATTGTGATGAATTTCTGTTCAAGCAGGTGAGCCATTTGACGTTATTAGAAGAAAGATGAGATCATCATTAGCAGCTAAGTGTACCATATGGCCTACTTAATGCCCGTTATACTCTCGCGCCAGTTTGCTTCTCGCCCTGAGCTTGTGTCCGAACTTGAACATGACGAAAGGTATCATGCTGAGCGCTGTGCCAAACAGCGCCAGGATAAGTCCAGCGTACTGACTGCCTACATTGTGGAAGAAAGCATTGGCGAATAGCGGCGTGACTGCACCGAGAGTATTTCTCATAAGACCCTGGCCCGCAATGGCCGACGAAGAGTTCTCGCCATAACAGTCTGCAGTATAGCTATAGGTGCTCTCGAAGACGAAGAAGATACCGAACGCGATTGGTGCAAGCCCGATCACTGGGCCGACCCAGCTCAAGTACCCGTATTGTGTGAAGGAGTAAATAAATAGGCCAACTGGGAGCCAAACGGCGCCGAACATGGCGCCGTACAGGCGGTATTCAGGTACGATCTGAACATTGGGATCAGCCTGCAGGCGATCGTACTTGCGCATTTGAAGGTGATGCGCGGCCCATCCCAAGAATGTCCCAACTGCGAGTGAGATGTACGGAAGTCCGCTGACACCTTCGGACCAGCCGCGCTTCTCAGAGAAGGTAATCGGGATTACCGACAGGAAGAGAAAAACGACGGCCCAGCAGAAAGCAATCCACAATCCGAACGCGAAAACGACAGGCTCGGTGACGAGCATGCGTACTGCCTTGACAGAAGAAGCTCGAAGCATGGACTTTACATCAGGTGTATAGATGTCGTCCTCAGCAACATAGCGCTCGTCATTGGTAGCCTTACGAAGCTCTTTAGCACGTTTGTGTAAAGCCACACCTCCGCGCGTCTCAGGGAAGAAGAGGAAGACGGCGATCAGAAGTGGCACGTTGGCCAGGCCTTGAATACCTTCGATCCATCGCCATCCGATGGCTTGGTCGATGAAACCGGCATAGATTGGTGCTGCGACCGTCCCGAATATCGCAACGAACGAAAACATCGCCATCGGTCGTCCACGCTTATGTGGCTCATACATGTCGTCAAACGTCCCGCCGACCAAGATGGTACCAACGCAGCCGAACAAGCCAAGCAGCAGACGCAGTCCGATGATAGTGCTGATGTCCTTCGCTAAGGCCAAACCAATGAACATCAGCGAGAAGCAGAGGAATGCGCCGGCGTAGACAACCTTGCGCCCTGCAAGCTCACAAAGGGGGGCTAGTATCATTGGTGTGACAGCGCACGCCATGTTGAAAGTGAAAAGGCCGAGCTGACCGAGGATGGTGGATACCCCGAACTCGGCGCACATGCTGCTAATGCCCGAGCTGTACGCGGTCGTAGCCAGTCCGATGAACAATGTCATCAGGTTAAGCATTGTACTGATGCTCCGCTTATACCATGGATTCCAATTGAACGGGTTTTGCGAATCGCCAGTTGCGAACGTAAGGACAATGTAGTCTTTGCCGTCGTGTTCAACAATCTCAGTGAGGGTAAGCGGCATGTCGATATCCACTGTTTTGATAGGCCCACAATCTGCATCGATATCTTGATTTGCCTCATCGACGTATTTTCCGCCCACGATTCGACCGATCTTAGACTCGCCCTTCTCATTATACTGCGCCGAGTTGAACGAAGTAGCCTCGGACGTGTCCGCCACTTCGTTGGTTTTGCTAGTCGTCCGTGACATATTCGTTACAGGAGTAGGAGCCACAGACATAGAAGCCGCTCGTGGTGTTGGGGTGGTTGGTCTGCTTTGTTGTGGTGTGCGTGGGGCAAAGTAGCCGATAGAGTTCGCTCTGGTTGTGGCCAGAGATGATGGCCTCGACGGAGGAGCTTTGAAAGATTTACCATAGTAAGACATGTTGTTTTTTGCAGACGCAATGCTGTGATTGTCTGTGGCGTGTACAGGTGATTGGAAGTTTTAAAGCAAATGTGTCCATCTTATTAATCATGGAGGCCATGATGTATTATCGTCCAGAGGTCCGAACTCACCGACGTGCGTCATTGCAGTAAAAATTGCATGTCTGGCAGCATCCTTACCAACAGTTGTTGGCAGATAAAGTAGCGTTGAGGCTCTGCGGAGCTCCACTTGGTGCGCAGTGGTGCAGAGATGGTCCACGGGAAAGGCGCAGGGCCCGCCGGCATGACGTTGTTGTCAGATGTTTCCGGCTAGTAAGCCTCCTTATCAACGATATATGCAGCGGCGCTCTGTTCCGACGTTGTCCGTCTTGACTGCCCGGAAGATGTGACGTGAAAAGGTATCTAAGGTAGATAGCCCGAGGTAGCCTAAACAAGACCTTTGCAGAGTAGTCAATGTAGGGGCTTTCTTCTTGAGCTCTTCTCTTAACAGTTTGCCTTCGTGAAGACTTTCGGGGAAAATTTGTGATAGGGTCTTGGTTCGCCATGTTCGTTTTGCTAGCGCTTCCGCTTCACGCCGATACTAGGCCGACTTGATGGTGTCTCAGAGCACGTTCTCACACTACCCACATGTGTAGGCGTGCTTTGCCTGCACTCAACTTGTGGGTCGTTCGGGAGATAGTCGTCTTAGCTGCCGTACGGTATTCTAGGTAGACAAGGTTCAACCGATCGTCGAATTCTCTTCAGAAGACCTGGCCAACAAACGAATGGACAGCATTCGTGAGTTAACCTGGTCTTTCAGATAATGTCATAGAGTCAAATATGAATAACGAGACTGGCAGATCAAAGTAATGTCTCGTGAAGGAATTTGAGATGGTGAATGTGTCTACGTACTGTTGACGGATGTGAGCCCAGACCCGCGCTAACCTATTCCAGTAGCTGTACCGAGGCTCAAAAGAGGGACCGAATAGTTATGCATTTCACCGCCAGCCACAGCCACAGCTTCACATTGCCCGCTCTGTGGTGACGTCGATCAGCTGTCCATGCGTGAGCAACACATCGTCGAATGTACTTTGACTTATCTAGAGTTAATCAGTACATAGATTGAAAAAATCGTTGAGGAGACCAAACACCTGTCGTGCTCACCGTTCATAGCGACTTGCTGACAGAAACCGCAGGGGTTTACATGTAATAAGCCTTGCAACATGACCAAGTGCGGGGTTTGAGTTCTACCTCCCGCGATATACCTAGGTATTCAGCCTGGTCACTGTGGTTGCACAAGGCTCCTCACATATCTGACTTCCGTTACCTAGTTATGGTGTTGACACGCATCTTCAAGTATTGCGTACTTGCTGTTGCCATGGTGGAGACAGAGTTCTTGTGCAACCACTTGCTAAAATTCGCGGAAGGTGACCTGCTTCGCCCAGCAGCATGCGGAGAGCGCCTTGCACACCGATTGTCAAAACAAGCGAACGTCTACTGCCCCAATTCCGAGGAGTTTGAAAGTTCGACACAAAGATGGTCAATCCTCGAAGCGCCGACATTTAGAATGACGGTCGAAGTGGCGACGGAGGGTGACGTGGTCGAGGTGGTGAGATATGCTAACGAACAGCAAATCCCGTTCCTGGCTGTGAATAACGCTCACGGTGCGATTACCACGGTTGGTCGAGTAAAAAATGGAATTATGATATTGATGCGCCAACTCGATTCGGTCCAAGTTGGAGAAGATGGTCAAACAGCGACTTTTGGTTCCGGCATTCTAGACAAGGCTGTCACAGACTCGCTTTGGGCCGTAGGAAAGCAAACAGGTATTCTCTTTCATTGTTATGCACGCCATTTGGTATATTAATGGGACCAGTGACCGGGGGATGCGAATGTGTGAGCGTCATAGGACCTGGGTTAGGCGGTGGCCATGGCTTCTTACAGGCGCGACACGGTTTGGTTTCGGATCAGTTCGTCTCCCTAAATGCGGTCATGGCAGATGGCACCCTTGAGATTATTGACCATACTCATGAGCTTTGGTGGGCATTGCGAGGCGCTGGGCACAATTTTGGGATTGTGACGTCGATTACTTCGAGGATCTACGACGTCAAACATCCAAAATGGGCCTTCCAAAACTTCACTTTCACTGGAGATAAAGTGGAAGCGCTCTATTCAAACATCAACGAACATCTGCTTAGAAACGGCACTCAATCGACGGATCTCTTTCACTACTCCTTCTTTTCGAAGAACGTTGCCATCGACGCAGACAGCGTATGTGACCCCTCTCAGGCTTCTTCATGGCTGTAGCAAACTGACTTTCATCAGCCCGCAATATTTTTCTACATTCTTCAAGAAGGCGTAGACGTCATTGAAGAAGCAATCATTGCCCCGTTCTTAGCTCTTGAACCCTTCGCGACGTTTAAGGGCAGTGGAGACTACCCAGAGCTACCCGGGTGGATAGGTTGGGGGAATGCTGCTGCAACGTGCCAGAATTCCGGCCTCGCTAATACTAGATTTCCGATTGAACTTCAGAAGTACAATGCCACCGCTCAGCGATGTCTGCATGACCTCTTGAGCTCCACGATGAATGAAGTACCAGCTCTCAACAAGTCCATTGTCCTTTTCGAAGGGTATTCGCAGCAGGGCGTTAACGCTATACCTAGCCAGCACTCGGCATATCCTTTCCGTGACAGCAACATCCTCGCCTCTCCTGTCGTCAGGTTCAATGAAGATGGAGAAGAACTTACGCGAAAGGCGGAGATTTTGGGTGAGGCGCTTCGGAACATTCTTCATAAAGGTGAAGACAGTGGCCGAAATATTAAGCGTACCTATGTCAATTATGCATTCGGCACCGAAAGCGTCGAAGAAATGTACGGGAATGAGCTGTGGCGCCAGGAGAAATTGTCAGCTCTGAAGGGAAAGTATGATCCGGATGGAAAGTTTAGCTTCTATGCGCCTATTGCACGAAAACTCTAGATTCTAACATTCCTCCTTAGCATTAGTTGACATCATGAAGACAGAATGGAAGCAATAATAGAAGGATGTCAGGACTCAATTAACAAGACATCCTCAAGCATGAATGCCGAGGAATGTATGATCATTATAGCACAACATAGCTACCTCCACCTGCTCTACCCAGAATCGGCGTTCACCATTTGAGCACGCCAAAGTTTACGTATTAAGGTTAACACGACCACGTAGTTTGCTTCTCATCAGCGGCGCAATGAACCTAAATTTCGCGCCACCATCTACGACTGACGTATCTGGCATTTCCGTATGTTGTACATCGGAATTGTCAGCAGCTGATTCCTAGTTGCCTGCCCCTTCTGATGTTCACGAAGGCGCCATAAGGGAATACAGGTGGACTGAAAGCATTTACGTGGAATCCTGACAGTACGGCATCACCGTTAAACTATCGTTATTAATGAAACCTTAATCGAGCGGAAAGTGGTATTATTCATGAGAACAGTCATCATGATAACGTATTTCTAACGAGCATCTTGTTAGATTCCATCTACGAAGCTTGCTCCGAAAGCAACAACAGGAACCCCCGCGCCTCGAATGGAACAGACCCAGCGGCGGCAGGACTATACAAAGCCTTGTGAACAGCAATGAAGGCACTCGCAGCGCCCTGCACCACTTTGACAATGAGTTCAGCTTCTGTGCATTGTATATCTCGTAGAGCGGTGTAAGGCTAAATCTCTTGTCGATATCATAGGTGCTTGTCTAGCCATAAGGACAGAGCCTAATAGCCTCGCGCACGAGTACTAACATCCGATTAGATGCTAGCACGTCTGAATCTGACTCTGAATGCTGACTACGGAATGTGCTGGCTGTATGAATCACCGATTGCTATACCATCAACACCGAATTACCCATCTATTCAACCACGCGTCCTCTGCATAATCCACCTATGGTACTACTCGAGGACATACGCTGTTGTTCCACCATTGTTCTGCAAGATCCCACCACTTAGGTAAGTAACGTTCTTTTCTGCGAAATTAACATAGAGCGGAGCCATCTCAACTGGTTGCGCCGGACGTTTGATTGGGAACGTCTGAGAGAATGCAAGGAGCTGCTCTGTTGTCATGCCCACTTCAGCAATAAGTGGTGTGTAGGTTAATCCAGGTGCTACACCGTTCACTCGGATACCTTTGCTGGCGAGCGAGATGCCGAGCGTCTGGACAAGACTGGCCACGGCGCCTTTGGTTGCAGCGTAGTCATGAACGTTGTTAGTAGGGTTGGCAACAACGTCTGATACGGTCCAGATGATCGAAGAACCGGGTGGCATATTAGGAATTGCCGCACGCACGAGGAAGAAGCCGGCGTAGACGTTGGTGCGGAAGGTTCTATCCCATTGCGCCGTTGTGTAGGTGGTGATATCAGGATTGAAATCGCCACCTGTTCTGTAAAGATTTAGCTTTTTGGACTTTAAATGAACATTAATTTCCTTACCCAGCGTTATTGACTAGGATGTCTAGACCTCCCAAAGCTCGTTGCGCCCTCAGAACTAACTCACTGCAGAATTCTTCGTTCAATAAATCACCTGGAATTCTGGTGATGTTGATGCCTTCTTTAGCAAGTAGGTTCGCGACATCTTCGGCATCCGGCTCCTCGCCCGGAATAATTGAATGGCTACTTTGGCCCTCACGTGCCATGGCAATGGCAACTGCCCGTCCGATTCCTGAGTCACCGCCAGTGATCAAGGCACGACGTCCGGTCAGACGACCGTAACCTTTGTAGCTGGTTTCACCACAGTCAGGCTTCGTTGGAAAATCTCTTTGCAACTGTGGAAAGCTTTGAGGAGGAAGTTCCAATTTGAGGTTGTCGAATCGAGTCCGAGGATCAATCAGGACTGGATCTGGATAGGCTGTCAGTAAAACCACAGGTCATAATGTCCGGAAGAAATACCTTCAGCAGATGATCCCACGCCATTGGATCCGTTTGTAGATGCCATCTTTAGGTTCTGGTATGGAGACTATTCGATGAGGGAAGCTTGGTAATTAAATCGTTGCTGTGGAGGATCTTGTGCATCGCAGTCTTCGACCTCTTTTATACCCAGACAAGAAAAGACTGTCTCGGAAAATGAAGGCATAACAAAGTCATCATCCACACAGCCGAAGACTTGGCTGAGATTTAGAGAACGCGTGACGGCATCGAAAGATGCCCTGAAGCATTTTGTTCACGTAAGCTGATCGTGAAGGATGCGCGCAAGCCATTAGGCGCCGCGGTCACTAAGGCTCACCGCAGCCATACCGGCTTGTCCGGTGTTGCGTCTACGTGGTAATCAGAGTTCCTTGGTCGTCTAAACTAACGAACATGTTCTTGTACACAGCCTCAACGATCGAGCACTTGTCGCCGTGATGTAACCTACAAATGTCACGTGTGTTTCGAGGCCTTTGGTAGAGATATCATGCATCCCTGTGTCAGCGGATTTATATGGTGACTATGAATGGTACTTGGTATATTACAGAGGCTGCAATTGCTGTAGATGCTTTGCAAGAGCATTCACGGCGATAAGCTCGCTTCGAAGATGATGAACAGACAACAAGAGCCTACGCTCAAGAGAGCACGTTCCTGTTGTCAGAACGTTGAGGCGCAGCTTCTCTAAGGGATTTCTGTTAAGGATTGACGTCAGTGCGGTGAGCTTGTGATGCGAACGCCTCAAAAATAAGCTTACGGTCTGTTCCTTGCATATGACTGCCACGTGAGAAGCGAGCGGTAACTGGTACTCAAATGCGACGAATGATGACGGCGAGTACCCATAGAATGTGTTTCCATACGTAGAATAGCACCGTGCCTATGCGTCAGCAGTAGGCCGTCGGGTACTACCAGAATACGAGCCTCAACAAAATTGCGACATGCTGAACTTTTCAGGGTTCATCTAACGTCATTCTCATCTAACGCCTTCGATCTGCCCAACAGTTATAGACAGCTTAAACTCGCAGTCTCTCATTCTGTCAATAGTATGCCGAGGAATGATAATCAAGAAGACTGACGCACGAGAATACGGCGCCCCTTCCATAACTTGGCACCTCGGATTACTCCGGCATGGGCGACGCAGAGTCGGACTTTCCGGTCTGACAACAAAAGGACGCGTTGTCAATATAAGAAAAGCAGCACACACAAGAGCTATCTCAACCAAACTATCACCGCACTCTTCGCTCTAGTATGTACACTTGCCACAGTAACCACAGTCGTCGCCACAGGCAGTGTAGTCAGGGTCCTCATCCGAGTCGAAACCGAGCTTCAGCCCACCTTGATCTGTGTCGTCAAGCTCATGATCTGAACACGCTGAGCCTTCCTCCAAGGCTTTCCACTTTGCTCTTAATTCAGATGGCAAAGCATGTACACCTTCTCCATACTGCCTCCGAATCTCCAAGCTATCGACCGATGGACAATGTACTTCCAAGAGACCCGTGCCTTCCTGTCTCGCCAGGTCGACGATCTTGCCAAGGAGAACAAGAAGGCGCTGGATGCCAGCTTGATTCTGCCTCTCCCAGGCTTGGATGTTGTATTTGACATCCCGAACATGTATATCTGAAGTAGGGAAGGTTCCAGCGCCATCATGGTATGCAACAATAAAGTTCGGGATTTGCTTGATCCAAAGCTGGGGGTACATTTCGTCCATGTCGATCACTTTTCTGTACCGACCTGATCGTGTCTTCAGGTCGAAGATGGTGTGCTGCGGAACAGTTGTACCCCCTTGCTTGAGGGACAATACTTTGGTATCGAGAGTTGTTTCCTGTCCCACAGTGAAGTTTTCGAGGTTACCAAGAAGGTCGTCAAGGTTGCTTGACTTCGTTTCAGTTGTTGAGCTAGTGATATTCTCCGAGCCAGTAAGGAGGTAGCCGTCGCATTCGAAACGAACAACACAACTAAAGCGACCAAGATCGTATCGGCACAAGCGTTGATGGGTCTCTGAACCTTTAGCCTCCTTCTCCCAAGTAGTGTATGCTTCGGGGAAAGTATGACCGAAACCATGAACGCCTTCGATCGTCTCTCGCGGGTCGTTTTCTTTGCGAACTAGAAATACAGTAGAGCCGATGAGTTCAACATTGAACCGAAAAGGCTTGTCGACCGAAAGAGCGAAACGAAGGAGGTTACCCATCGTACTGCCGCACGCAAATACATCTACTTCCCCAGTAGGGAAGGCTGGATCGGTCTCGAACAACGCGCGAACGGCTGGCTCGGTCGGATAATCAGGGAACTTTGCTGAGTTGGAGTCACGGAAGTAGACACCGCTGTCTTCCTTGAGGCGTTGTGGTTGCTGAAGTGGCATCCATAGAGGAGGCTTGCCTTCCTTCAAGTCAGCAGCGAATTGCGTTGAAAGACTCACTATACTTGCCAGGCACCAGGATGGTGGGAGATCTCGCACCTATCCAATTATACGAAGCAACGTACTCGCAGTTCGTAATCTTCTCGACGTCTGCTGCGCGATCAGGCGACTGCAGATCGGATACTTTCAGAGTTTGCAAAAGTTGTCCGAGCGGATGCTTCGTAGTATCAGGCTTTACAATCGTACGTTTAACAACAGGACGTCCTCCACCTCGTCCTCGTCCTCGGCGTGGGGCAAAGCCACCTCTTGCGTATCCTTGGGCAATAGACAAAGACATGCCTAGTTTCGGGTCTCCTATGTTGACGTCTACGTAGGGCGCCTGGGTAAATCAGCACCAGAGAGTGGCTCACGCTCAGGCTTGATCTGGATGATCTAGGGGATTCAATGCACACAGGGTCGACAGTCCAGAGAAGCTGTTCTGATAGTAGTCTATGTCAGTTGAAGGAATCTCAAATGCGACACAGAGGAAGTTGTCTCCGATGTGTTAAATTGAAAGACGCCTCTCTTAAAAGGCCTAAAATGATGCCTGAGCACCCAAGGCTGAGTGGGGGTTTGGCGTGTTTGTTGTTCGTGCAGGTGGTACAGCATCAGCGGACCAATATCGATTTGTGGAGACGTTCCGAAGTATGCGGGCAATCATCACTGCACAGTCGTGTTCCAGTTGATCGCGTTGCCTCTTATCGCTGCACATTCCCTTGTAAAAAGACTGCTGCGTCGTATGGCCAGACGCCCTCGTTCGAAACTTCCAACAACATTTGACTTACCTACTTGAACTTGACACATAGTTCTCTCGTTCGTCACAAGCTGCTCTTCTTTGTTGCCGGCATCTTCTCTTCACAGCCTTGAACCCGGGTGAGATGGCTGACGATGCAGCCGAGAAGCGCCTCCTAGGCCTTACCAAGCTTTTCAACGCAATCATTCACAAGCGTCGCGAGCTGAAGAGCCCAGGAGATGGAATCCGGTTCCTGGAAGCCTTGTGCGCCCAAAGAGACGCGTCGAAATGTGTGGAGAGTATTGTCGCCGCCCCGGGTGGACTGGCAGCCGTCGCTAAGGCCTTTCGCCTTTCGAGGGATAGCGCTTTCCTAGACGGGCCTGCAACCTCGGTACTGCAATACTTTCGCGACCCAGAGATTAAACAACTTCACGAAGGTCTTTTCCTTCGTCTCATCCTTGAGCAAATCGTCCAGCCCCCCACATTCTGGAATACTCTCGTGGAGTCGCATCATGCTCATGTACTGACAGACGACGGTACTCTCGCCTTTGCCTGGCTACTTTTAGAGATCCTATGCGCTCGTTCAGACGAGTTTCCTGATGTTCGCGATGTTGCAGAACACGTCACAAAGAACGAGTCTTTCATTGGATCCAAGAATCTGCATATAAGAATTTTCGGGTACAGGATTAAGGATGTCCTCGATACCACCTCAGTTGACGACTTGGAAGAAGGCCCTGGCGGACGGCATGACAACGATTACGCCGATTTCCGCAACATCAAGATACTCCCTACGTCAGATGAGTTTCTCTCCACTGATACACCTTTCTACAGGCCTGCGGACGCGGTTAGCATCAAGGAGTCTTCGCAACGCGGCGTTATTCATCTGGACAACCAGTTCCGCCTTCTACGAGAGGATATGCTTGGTGAACTACGGAACGATGTCCAAATTGCTTTTGGGAAAAAGAAAGGTCGCCGTAAAGTGCATCTCAAACATCTGCAATTCGTTGGGGTTGACTGCGGAACCGTTCAACGGCGCAAAACATGTTCCGTAAAATTTCTATGCAGCCGGGATATTCCACAATTACAAAACCTGAAAGACCATGAGGGACGGAAACGGCATATCAAAGACAACAAGAAATTCTTGAAGCATCAATCGCTCGGCTGTCTTGTCAATGATGGAAGTATCATCGCCTTTGCGAGCGTAGACCGCGATGAGGACAGACTTTCTCAAATCCCCCCTATGATTCAACTCCGAATCGCCGATGCTGATTCACTTCGCAAGTTTCTCGTCTCCTGTAAAGCTTCTCCAGAGTTTGAGTTTGTCCAGGTGGACACAGCAATTTTTGCATATGAGCCCATTTTACGCTGCCTCCAGAACATGCCCGAAGTTCCTTTGAAGGAGCAATTGCTGGACCTATCTCCGGGCTCAGCTGAAACATTGTCAGGTATTCAACCAGTCAGTATAATCAACGAGATCAGGGGCAGGTGGCAAGAGGATCTCAAAGATGTGGTCGGCACTACAAGACGTATCGAGCTTGACAACGCGCAAGCCCACTCTTTGATCACAGGGTTGTCTAAGCGCGTAAGTCTCATCCAAGGGCCTCCAGGTACGTCGTTTTTAGTGATTCATATCTTATCTTGCACCGTCAATGGCACCAGACTGACATTCTCAGGGACTGGAAAATCTTTCATTGGCGCTCTGATCGCGAAGATACTTCACGACGAAACTAATGAGACTATTCTTGTACTCACATACACTAATCATGCGTTGGACCAGTTCCTTGAAGACTTGGAGGACATTGGTATCCCGCAGGAATCCATGGTCCGTCTAGGTCGAGGGTTCAGCCCTGGCGTGGAACATCTGAGCATCTCCAATGTCTCCAAACAGGGCGAGGCCTATATACCAAGTTATGCTACAAGAAGCGTGAAACAGGAGCAATCCTTCAAGTCTGAACAATACCACAGTGCGCTGGAGAAACGGGTACAGGAATTCCTGACTGGCATCACTGCAAAAGCTCTACTTGACTACTTGGAACTGTCTGAAGACTACTCAGAGTTCTTCGATGCATTCCAGATACCGAAAGACGATCATGGCTTGATCACCGTTGGCAAAGACAACAAACAAATCAGTAATTACTACTTGCTAAATCAATGGATTCAAGGAAATGACGCTGGCGTATTTCGAGCAGTGTCAGAACAGGAGTATCCAGCTGTCTGGGCGGTTCAGCCAAATGCACGTGCCGCAATGGCTTCTCGGTGGAAAACAGGAATACAGGAAGAGTTGGTTTCGGCCATAGTCAATTTTGCACGGAAGTATGATAAATGCCGAGATATGATAACGCAAGTATCTCACGACAGGCAAGCTCACATTCTCAAACGAAAACGTATTATTGGTTGCACAACTACCGGCGCTGCAATGCATACAAATGAGATACAGAAGGTCTCTCCGAGCATCGTCATCGTGGAAGAGGCAGGAGAGATACTTGAAAGTCACGTCTTGACTGCAATGACCTCGAAAACCAAACAGTTGGTCTTGATAGGCGACCACAAGCAACTTCGGCCGAAGGTCAATAACTTCTCCTTGACCATTGAAAAAGGGGATGGCTACGATCTGAACGTGTCACTTTTTGAAAGACTGGTAGTTGCTGGAGTACCGCATACCACTCTTAATCGCCAGCACCGCATGCGTCCAGGGATATCTACTCTTGTCCGATCCCTCACGTACCCTGAGCTTGAAGATGCACCCAGAACTGCTGGACGACCTCGTCTACGAGGCTTCCAAGACAATGTCGTGTTTGTATCCCACAATATACCCGAGCTAAATGCCGCTAGCATTGCAGATCGTCGTGATGAAGGGGCGCAAACGAGCAAAGAGAATGAGTACGAAGTCGACATGGTTCTAAAATGTGTTCGTTATCTGGGCCAACAAGGGTACGGCACCGATCAAATCGTCATTCTGACACCATATCTTGGTCAACTTTACCGCCTGTTGGGAAGACTTTCCGAAGAAAATGACCCAATACTGAACGACTTGGACTCCTTTGAATTGATTCGTGCTGGGCTGTTAACTCCTGCAGGGGCCAATATCACAAAACGAAAGCTAAGGATCTCCACTATAGGTATGGTGCTCGTGTTCGTCCTGTACTGAAGTAAAAGTCCGATTCTATAGCGTGTGTAAACTAACTAGAGGTAGACAACTACCAGGGCGAGGAGAGCGACATCGTCATTGCAAGTTTGACTCGGAGTAACTCTCTCGGTGACATCGGTTTCATGAAGTCTCCACAGCGTGTGAACGTACTTCTGTCGCGAGCGCGCGATGGCCTCATCATGATCGGCAATGCGGAGACCTTTATGAGCAGTCACAGGGGTAAAGACGTCTGGGTCCCGCTCATGGAGCTCTTGACACGCGCAGGCCACGTATATGCCGGCTTTCCTGTGCAATGCGAGAAGCACCCCGATAGGAAGGCTCTGCTCACTACGCATGACGCATTCGACGATGCATGTCCAGACGGTGGATGTTCCGAGCCTTGGTAAATAAGACTTTTGACAGTAGAAAACCGTTTTTTATCGCTAATCATTTATAGTGGTACTATGCTCAGCTGCGGATTACACGAATGCCCTCAACGTTGTCATCAGCTACAGGATCACTCAAAGATGGCGTGTCGAACTCTCGTCAAAACCACATGCCCCCAACAACATACCACAACCCATGAATGCCAAGACAAAAGGTCAAAGACTTGTACGAAATGCGAAGCTGAATCCCGAGCCAAAGAGCGAAAACGCAAGCGAGACCACAAACTGGATCAAGATCGCCAGGCAAGGCAGCGCGCCTATGCCGCGCAACTCGCTGAGATTGATGACGAAATAGAGCATCAAAAACGTTTGTACAAGATTGAGGCTGAGGACGCTGATCGTCAAACTGTTCTAACACAGAGAAAGAATGATCTAGCAAGTATGAAAGTCAACGCTCGCAAAGCTAAGGAGGCGGCTTCAAGACCCATTAACGCTGGAAATGACACATGCCAATCACGTGTTGCTGGTCACAATGGGACGGCCGCTGACAATCGGGTTTCAGAACCTAACAAATCGACCACAACACCAGCTACCAACAACGATGCTTCAAACCCGGCCCCGGCCCCGGTCCCGGCGCCTACCGCTCAAGATGTGAATCTCGACTGGTACAAAAGCGATGCTAGAGATGATTGGGAGTGGCAGAAGCAGTACGAAGGGGCAGACAACGAAGCTCTAGATGAGCTAATGAATATGATAGGTAAGTATCCACACTTCTTTCATATTAGAGTCGGAGAGGAAACCAAGGTGTCTTAGGTTGTTTGTTTGGGTTCTAGATTACCATCTGTATATGGAAGAGTCCCCTACTCACTATGCAGTAGGTCTGGAGTCAGTGAAACAGAAGTTTTTGGGGATCAAGGGGAAAGTGGATACAGCCGTCCGTCAGTGTGTGTCATTGTCGAAAGAGAGACTCGGAGCTGCGTTACTTGGCAACCCAGGCACTGGTGAGTGCCACTTTCCTACACCGCTTTTTGAGAACAATGAGTCAACCTCCCTCTATATTGATCTTCAAAGAGCGGCGCCTGGCCACAGGCCCAGTAATAGCATTCTGTAGTCATAGTAAAGCTGACTGTGTCAGGGAAAACCACTGTAGCGCGGCACTATGCCAAATTTCTAGTCAAGGTCGGAGCCCTACCCGGTGACCATTTTTTCGAGACTTCGGGATCCTCCCTTGCAAACGAGGGCGTCTCTGTTTGCAAGGCTCATATCGATAAGATTCTCGAAGCAGGCGGTGGTGTCTTCTTCATCGATGAGGCCTACCAACTCGTATCTGGGAACAGCTATGGTGGCAAAGCTGTCCTCGACTACTTGCTGGCTGAGATTGAAAATCTCACTGGCAAGGTCGTGTTCGTATTGGCTGGCTACCACAAACAAATGGAGGCGTTCTTTGCACATAATCCGGGCATCCCGAGTCGCATCCCAATCGAGATGGAATTCGAGGACTATGACGACCAGGAATTGCAGCGAATTTTCTGTCAGTATGTCAACGCGAAGTATCATGACAATATGAAATTGGAAGGGGGAATGGAGGGCCTTTATGCGCGCATCGTTTCGCGACGCATTGGCAGAGGTCGAGGACGCGATGGTTTCGGCAATGCGCGAGACGTCCAGAATTGTATCGCGCAGATCACAGAACGTCAGGCAAAGCGCCTGAAACAGGAGCGGAGGGCTGGTAGCCAGCCAGATGATCTTCTACTTACTAAAGAGGATTTGATTGGGTCTGAACCCTCTGTGGTGTTGCAGAACAATCCTGCCTGGAAGCGACTGCAGAAGCTTATCGGTCTGACATCTGTCAAAGATAGCATCCGGATACTTCTTGGTGGTATCCAATTCAACTATCAACGCGAGTTGGAGGAGAAGCCGCTCGTACAATACTCTCTGAATCGATGTTTTATAGGTTCACCCGGTACCGGTAAGACATCGGTAGCAAAGCTGTACGGAAAGATCCTTGCAGACATTGGATTGCTGTCGAATGGAGAAGGTAAGCTCGATAGCTCATGAACATTTCGGTACAGCGTGTGCTGAAGGTTTTGATGCCCTTTTCGATACCAGCAGGCATTATATGTCACTCAAGCACGCATCCTTGGCCTTCGCACATCACTAACTCATTACAGTGGTCATCAAGAATCCGGCAGACTTTGTCGGTGACGCTCTGGGGGTTTCCGAAAGCAAGACCAAAGGCATCCTAGCTTCGACTATGGGCAAAGTCTTGATCATTGACGAAGCCTATATGCTCGCATCCGGGGCCGCAGGTGACCCTTACAAGGCCGGCGTGATTGACACCATAGTGGCCGAGGTACAAAGTACACCCGGAGAAGACAGATGTGTACTCCTTTTAGGATACAGAGATCAGATGGAAGAAATGTTCCGGGATGTCAACCCGGGTCTAGCGCGGCGATTTCCTCTAGATTCCTCTTTCGTCTTCGAAGACTTCAACGATGCTGAACTCCATCAGATTCTGGATCTCAAGCTCAAAGATGTCGGTTACGAAGCAACTGATCAAGCGAAGAAGGTGGCAATGGAGGCGCTTCAACGCGCGCGCAATAAACCGAATTTCGGCAATGCTGGCGAGGTCGATATCATTCTTGACCAAGCGAAAGCCTTGCATCAAAAGCACCTCACCACCAGTAAAGTCAAGAGCCACGATACCTTTGAGGCTATAGACTTTGACCCTGATTTCGACCGAGCTGAGCGAGCTGCGACGAATCTACCCCAGCTCTTCCGTGATGTTGTAGGTTGTGAGAGCTTGATCAAGCAGTTTCAAGGTTATCAAACCACGGCTGCGAACATGAAAGCACTGGGTATGGACCCACGAAAGCAGATCCCATTCAACTTTCTTTTCAAGGGACCACCAGGTAAGACAAGGATAACCAAGGACCAACTTCGTTCTTACGTGATCAGGCACGGGGAAGACCACAACGGCACAGAAGATGGGAAAGGTGTACTACGACATGGGATTCATCGGCCAAGCAAAGGTCATCGAATGTTCTGCTACTGATATGATCGGCCAATATGTCGGCACAACCGGACCAAAAGTGCAGAAGCTACTCGAGAAGGCCTTGGGCAAGGTTCTTTTCATCGATGAAGCGTACCGTCTGGCAGAGGGCGGCTACGCAACTGAGGCCATGGACGAACTCGTGGACTGTCTGACGAAACCTAAATTCGCACAAAAACTGATCACTATCTTAGCCGGTTACGACAAAGACATCGATCGTCTCATGTCCATCAATCCTGGGCTCACTAGTCGCTTCCCGGAGTCTGTCATCTTTCCTCATCTCAACCCGCCGACATCCCTGAAACTTTTGACGGATGTCTTGCAGAAGAAGGCGAAGGAGGCAAAGCTCGACATTTCTGTGCTTGAATCGCCCTCGTCGAGCTTCGAGAGTCAGATCCTGGATCTCTTCGAAAAGCTATCAGCACTGGACTCGTGGGGCAACGCACGAGACGTCAAGTCGCTCGCAAAAGCGATGTTTGGCACTTTGATTTCGAATGCTGCTCGGCCGATCACAAGCTTGACCTTGACAGAAGACTGCGTTCTTCAAGGCATGAAATTTATGCTCGAGGAGCGCTCACGACGCAGCCAAGCAGTAGGCATGAGTCGGTTTCCGAGAAGTGCACCCTGGGTTCCCGAGCTTCAGACACAGAACAAGGATCCTCCCAAGACGAAAACCTCCAATAAGATCCTTGCCGAAGAGGCGACGCCGCCAACGCCTCCGGCGGCCGAGAACAAGCCTAAATCACAGTCTGAGGCAGCGTTGAAGACTACTGTTAAGGGCCCTAACGAGCCAGAATGGTTCAGCTCCATATTCAGCGCCAAGCGTGACCACAACGTGTCCGACGATGCCTGGGAACAGCTCGAGCAAGACAAGCACGCCGCCGTAGCTCGTGAGCGCAAGTTCCTCAAAGCCCAGAAAGAAAGGCAAGAAGAAGAACAGCACATAGAAGAACTGAGGAAGGCTGAATTTGAAGCTGTGTACGACGAAGAGCGTCGCAAGATCGAGCAGAAGAGGGTAGAGGCTGAACTAGAGCGGCGCAAGAAGGAAGAGGAGCGGGTCGAAATGGAGAAACAAAGAGAGATGGACAAGAAGAGGCAGACAAAAATTGAGCAGATGGGGCCTTGTCCAATGGGATATCGATGGATCAGACAGGGAGCTGGGTATCGGTGTGCTGGCGGGAGTCACTTTATCACCGATAGTCAGGTAGATGCGTTTTACGTGTAGATCCGAACAGGCATTTAGGCATCTTTGTTTTGATCGCATCTGTTTGAGTCCTCCAGTAGGTATGGCCGTGACATTATTGATGTTAGACAATTGTAGGCGTTTCTAAAGAGCATCTACTCTGGTCTTGCTATAGCAAGATGGTGGGCGGACGTACCACGGTAACCTCAAAGTTACTCCCGCAGTGAAGCGCAGCTGGTCTTGCTCTGGCATCTACCCTCATTCTATCCCGTCTTGCCTTTCCTTCCAAGGGTCTTGCTTCTCTGCTTAACCATATATGTGAACATCGTATACGCGCCTACCCAAGATCAACGGCAAAATACACATTCTGAATGTTATTCACTCACCTGGAAGATACAAAGCCAGCAGGAAGTACCAAACATATGGCAAGACAGGGCTGACCTTGCCTGCAGGTTCGATACTCCTGTACATAAGCCACCATTCCGCACCAATGCCGATGGGATACAAGGGGTAGAACATTGTGTATCTGCAACAGTCAGCCCCCACTTAGATCTCTCGCGGGGGGGTGAAGTATACCGAAGCCATACAAGTGGTTTAGGCGCTTTCCCGTGCAAGTTCATTGCAAGGTACAAGTAGCGGATCGAATCCGCCGCTGACCATGCAAGTAATAGGATGAGGAAAGCTTGCGAGGACGCTGTGCTTTCGGGGAAGCTGTACCAGATCATCCAGACCTGGATCACGCGCGTAAAGACTTGTATAGCTGTAGTGCTGACGGGTGACTTAACGAGTCCTAGAAAGATCAGCGGTGGTCGTGCGAAGGTAATAGAGTCAGTAACCATGTACGTACCAACGGCAGCGTGCACAACTTCGACAAGTGTGAGAGTTTGGATCCATCGGACGAGCGGTTCAATTTCATCGAAGATCTCGAATCTTGAAGATCCGAAGGAGACAAAGATGAGGGCGGTAATGCCTGCTGTAAACCAGAGTGCTGCGAATACGATATTGTAGAACGTGAGATATTGAATGCGAAGCTGTTTTGTGTCCTTTGCATTGCTACGCACTTTGCGAATCGCCATTGTGCAGATCGCGCTGTATGGCTCTGGTATCGGTTACTATGACATATCGAGGAAAATTGGAAGCTCGACGGTTCTTGGTATTTCGACGGAGGCAGATCCAATTTGGCACATGAACCGAGGCTAAGGGTGGCACGCTTGTCTGCATCCTCGATGGAGAAATGTCACGACCACTACTTAGTCTACTCACCCGTCGCAGGACATCACATGTCACATCATAGCATCGTCGGGCCAAGAATTTCGTTTCACGCACGAGCCATGCGAATCATAGATTCATCATACCTATGGTACTGAAAAGAGTGTTCCCACGGCGTGCCTTCTCGCGCGCACTGCCTGCTTTCTTGCCTCCTTGCCTCCGCTCCAATACCAGCAGCAACAAAAAGTAGTCGTCCTATCCAATGAGCGTGTGTAGCCGTAGCGATCATAATCATAACTCCAAAGCGAGAGGAGTGAAATAAGGAAAGGAAAAAGGTATCATAAATATGGACAGAAAGAAAGGAAGTTGGATCGAAACAATGACAGCGTCCGGTTGAAGGGTTGGCAAAGGTGATCAAGATCGGATCACGACGCCCTGCCTCCGGGTGGTTTTCTGCTCGTAGATGTACTCGTCTTCCGATGAACACTCGGAGCTATCGTCGCTATATCCGCATCGGGAACCACCACAGTCGAGCTTAACTCTATCTCCCGAGCGCGTGATGCCGTACCGCTCGCACGTGCAACAGCTACTTCCCGAGGAGACACTTGATGGAGACGACGAGTTGGTGGACCGTGAGGTAAGGGATGGCACGTCCGAGCCGGAGTCATCAGAGTCGAACTCCGATTCGTCGTCTTCTGAGATCGAGGTTGCTGAAGAAGCAGGGCTAATGGCGTGGCGCGCGAAGCGGGTGGACAACGCATCGAGCGTTGCCTTGTCGTATTGTGTTTGGATCACTTCGCGGGTCTGGTACGGGCGGTTTGGCTTGGGCGCGACGATCTTGGAGGGCGAAATGGAGCGACCCTTGGGGATGGATTGCGAGCTTACGCGGCGCTGTTCGCGACTTGTACCTGAAGAGCGGGAGGACGAGTTGTGTGATGTTGATGAAGACTTGGAGGACTTGCTAGGGATGTCCAGGATGTTGAGCTTGCGGCCAGTGGTGGGCTCTGTGGTGTGGTCTTTGGCTGGGTCGTGCGAGACGTGGTAGCCGTCGATGATGTACTGCGATTGTTAGATGAAGGTCGTGTGTAGCGAGGAGAAGGGCAACACGTACGTAGTACCAATACCGCTGGCCCTGCTTCAAAGTCGTTCCCTGGAATTTGAAGCATCCCAACCAGCCACCGCTCTTTTTGGGGTCCTTGGAGAGCGGAAGCTGTCCCGCGTAGTTATCCCACGATCCTAGTAGGTGCACCGTCTTGCAGCCGCTCGACGTGCGGAGCGAAAAGTTGAGCTGGATAGCTGCCATTGTAGATATTCGATCCAACTCTTTCGGTCAATCAAGAAAAGGGTTGCAGATTATGATACTCTTTTTCCTTTGGTCCCGGCCAAGCTAATGGATAGACGTCGGATTGCTGAGTAGAGCGTGAAGAGAGCGTAAAGAAAGCGAGGTTGCGCAATTGCCGGTCGGTCAAAGTGCTGTCTCAAGCACTGAACTGGGGCTGATGTTGCTGTCTTCCTGAGCAAGAGAACTGGTATTACGTTGTGTGTGTGGACCGGCCACGGTATCGAATCGAATTAGCGTAAAAGAACTGTCTCTCCTCTTTCGAGACAAAGACGGTCGTGAATATGCAAAAGGTGAGGTCGGCGGTAAAGATGGTATTATGGGCACCAGGCCTAAGGCGGATGTGTAGTGTAGGTGGGGAAGAAACGAAGAGAGAAAAAAGGGTACAAAGAAACAACGATACACAGCTCTTGGGATTTCACACGCTTGCTGGAGAGAGAAAGCTGAAAGAGGGGCCGCAAGGCCTTTATTTATCGGGCCCTCACCGGTGGGCAGGCTGGGATGGGCTTACCGACCGGCATATTGGCTGCACCCGCACCACACAGAGGTCGGAAGAGGTCTCGCTCCTCCCGGGTGCCATTGATTGCTTGTGCAGCTGCAGAGGCAGGGAAGGCGGCGTGGGTTCAGTCTATCGAATGTCGGCCAGCGCTTGACCGCGATGCGAGAGTGGTGGAGGGCAAGGGTTGTGTAGCCGGGCGCGGGCCATGGAGCCTGCCATTGGCTGCGCCGGGCGGGGTCATGGCGAGTGGGCCGGCTGTCGTGCACGGTTGCCGAGTGAAAACATGCGGCCAACCACGACGCCCGACGCCCACCACTCTGTGATTGCTCGCGAGAGCCTGCAGTCCGCTTCCATCACACTGCAGCAAACGCCCCGAACGGGCTATCAACTGACCGTTGCGGCACATTTAATGCCGCCTGCGCGTGCCCTCCTCCCTGCCGCATTCGCGTCTTTTTGCACTCCATTCCCTGCTGCATCTGCATTAATTTGCGGCCTTTTCACACCTCTACTAGCACACTGACCACCGCGTCCAATCGCATGCGCCGACGGCGTCATCTGCGCACAAAATTCACCAGAGTGGGACTCGGCGCCTAATAGCTCGGTGGCTTGACCGGTGCAACCTCCACGACCTGCTGCTTTCGAAGAGTGTGCCCACGGTGCTATCGCGAGCAAGAGATCGCGTGAAGATAGGCTTGATGATGTGCAGCACAGCTGTGAAGAGAGCATGACGGCTTCTTCAGGGGGATCCAAACGCACAGCGGCTCGAGCAACCCAGCCATTCGAGCCGTCAACATTGCGACGCCGTGACAGCATCAAGGAACCGTGGCTGGACCAAGAATCACGATCGAAGCCCAGATCAGGCTCCCTTTGCAATATCGCGGAACCGTGGCCGAAACCTAAAAGCCTCACGGCCCTTCCTGCTCGCTGTCTCACTCAATGTTCGCTGCCTAGGGAGACGTTGCTCAAGTCAAGTAGAACTCGTACGTGAGAGAATCGTAGTTCCTGGTATACTGTCGTTGATTCGTTCATTGACATGACCTTCCAGCCCCCAATTTATCGGCAGTGGAGCTCCATCGGAGTATATCCCATGCCTACGCGCCATCCCTGGCCAGTGATCATGCGTACTCGTTCACGCAACACAAGCCAAAATCTTGCTTTAGTGGGTCTCGCACCAACCGACGCCCGTAGACTAGGAAGTCCAGCCCAACAAGTTGACCATGCTAGTATAGTAGGACGCCAGGCACCAACGTCATGCGCTCCACCGACTCGTAAAGCAATTAGATATGCATGTATTCGTACATCGTATGATGATATCTAACTCAGCTCAAGCTTTGCTTGCACCCTATACCCCGAGCAGAGTATCTAGCTCTTCAGGCGTAAGTGTGCTCTTTCTCCGCTTGGGCCGCCCACCAATACGCGTCTTCATTGGTGACGACCGACTGGGCCGCCTCTGCTTTCGCTCTCGCTCCACACCTGCAGCATCATGCCTTTCTTTCTTGGCCGAACTTGCCTGCAATGCTTCGGCGGCAGCGGCTGCTGCCGCCTCTGCCTGCGCGACTTTAAGCTTATCCTGCACAGTCAGCTTGGGCGACGGTTCGTCTGGGTGTGCATGTGGGCTCGAGTGTCGCTTCTTTGCCTGCCAATCTTCGTTAGAAGCGAGAGCGGTTATTGTGTCGAGAGTTGAGGAAGAGGGAGAAGAAGAAAATGTGTTTTTGCTCGCCAATTGGCAAAGCTTGTCCACAATGAGGTCGCAACGTACGCTACGAGGTGTCCGTTCATCTTTGCTTATCGACCGGGATGTACGCTCTTCAGAACGGGATGTTGGGCGCGTGGGCTTATCCACACCGACCAGGTTGAGCTCGGATGCCTCTGTGTTCTCATCCTCCACCTGCGAAGGTGTGTTGGGGATCGACGCTGAGAATGCGACTTTGCGGGGCGATCTAGAGGGTGACTTGGGATTGCCGTGTGTCTCTTTAAGCGCCGCAGGATTTGGTTGCAGCTTTAAGTTGAATACCTCTGAGGCCGGTGTCTTTTCGCGGAATGGTGCCTGCACAGATTGTGGATCTTCGGGCTCATCTGCATCCTCTGCTTCATCCACATCCTCGTCGAAGACAGAGCTCCCATCATCCTCCTCCTCCTCAAAGTCTTCCTCGTCGTCTTCTGCGATCAAAGACATGTCCTCCCTGTTCACCGACTCTAGTCCTAGACCTAGACCAAGACCCATCTTGAGCTCGTCCAGGTTTATCGTATCTCCTCCACTAGCCATTCGTCTCCTCCATGTTTCCATCATCATGAAAGCTTCCCGCAGTCTGGTTTCCATCTTCTCCCAGCCTGCTCTCAGTCTAAGTATCTCCTCTTCTCGCGACTCCACTTCCTCAATGGACACGAAATTGGGGTTCGTCAGAAGGTGCTTTAGATTCTCCAGCAGCGTGTCTAGTTCGGTAGCCAATGCGTCGTAGCTTGTGGGTAGCGCGTGGAGCATCCCTTGTTGTGTATTTTCCTCCTCTTTGATGACCGACAGATCCTCGCCTTCAGTTCGTTCCTCTGGTATGCCTTGTAACTCCTTGAGGGTCGTGATGGCTGTCCTCACCAAACCAATGAGGTTGTCGTTCTCATCGCTCAGATTCTGGCTAAGCTGCGTGAGGAACTCTGTCGTTTCTTGCTTTAGAGTATATGCAGGGTCGTCGACATTGGGCGCATCATCACGCATGCTGGCCGTCAGCCCTCCTGCGCCTGTAATGCCAGGGTTGATCGTGATACTCGCGCCGACTAGACCCGTCCTGTTCCCACGCTGCTGGCTGGTCAAATGCGTCTTCAACCGCTGTATTTGGACCTCTCGCTTTCGTATATCATTCGCACAGCTAGTCCGCACTTGTTGAACTGTTGTCTTGAGTCGCGCCATCTCTTCGCGAAGACTGCGGGCAGACGATTCGGCGGTTCGGAGGGCAGCGCGTGCAGAGCGCTCTTGCGATTGAGCTAGGGAAACCTGTCGCACCAGGTCTGCATTCTTCGTCTGAAGCTTCTCGATGGCGAGCGTCTGGCGCGTAGCTTCGCTGCGCAGGCTTCGAAGGGTGCCGGCAACCGTCTCACGCTGTTCTTGATCGCGCTGCAAAGATGATACATAAGCATCAGGCAAATGTAGTTTATTCATACAAGAACTTACGTCTCGTTTCAACAACAGATCGTGCACCAGGTTGATTATTTGGGCCATTGTGACTTCCTTCCCTCCCTCTCCTCGCGACGGATGCGCAAACTGTATTTTCTTGCCATCGCGTAGTAAGCCGCGTGCGAGCAGTAGATTGTTGATGTATTCGGAAGCCGTCTTTAAATTGTAGATGCCCTCCATCGCGGCGCTGGATTGTCGTGAGATCGGAAGTTGTTGCGACGTTCAGACGGCGTTTCGCGAGAGCACGTTTGTAAACAAGACTCCAGATCGGGCCTAGTGCGTTTTTCCCCTTCCGAAAGCTCGGGATGACCCTCGACCTGCATCCAACTACTGAAGTTGTGAACTCCGTAACACACAATCCTCAACGAACGCTTCTCGAGTGTGCTGATGCCGATACCTGCTGCTTCTTCGTATACTGCGGAGCTTGACGAATCCGTTGAGCCTTCGCTGCAACAGAGCGTCTTACTCACAGCTTCCTTCACACTGCAAGTGAAAGCACCAGACGGAACGCTCGCTCTCCTTATTGGACCTTCATTGGGCCGGTACGATGGACTATGTATTAACATCGCACGCTGAAAAGATGACCAAATCTCTCCTTGAAGTCACCATCACTGGTTCCGAGTATACACTATATGTATGTGCGCTTGCATATCGTCTTATCATGCCACTTGTGCTGATTGAATGGACTTCGGAAATGTCTTCCTGAGAAGCTATAGATCAGAGCAATAGACGGTGTCCCATCTCACCACTCGTGATGGAAGCATCCAGAGATCCGTGGAACTTTTCTGCACTCCAACGAGGAGGGATCGTAGCAGATCGCTGCGGTGGATATCATGGCGGGGATAGCTTCCAGACTAACGCTATGCTATACATGCGGAGATCCAACAAGTCCAAAGGGACGACAGTATACGACATAGCAATACAAACTACAGCGCTTGGGGGATACCGGGTACTTTTATCTCCGCATTCCTCACTCACTCCTTCTCCGAGTCGCAGGTTTTGCACACAGATCGGGCATCTATCTGAACAAGCCTCCGAAGCCACTCCAAGAGATATTCGTCCGCCGTCTGCCCGACAACACCTACAAAACTCTAGCCACCCCCAAGCATTTTTTCTCTTCAGCGCATCTGTACCACCAGGGATATCCATTCAGTCTCCGATTGTTAGCTTCATCATTTCATACCAATGCCTTGACGTTAAGTCGCTAACGGTACTCCGCAGCAACCATCGAAGACATCACCATTGTCAGCTATATCATCTCTGAAATGGGAGCCGTTGCATGCGTTCCACTCTATATGAATATGCATATACAAAACTTCAGCCATCATAGGTAAACAAGAGCGTTGCTGGTGCCCGCGCCGCATCTATTTAACGTCTACGGCACGGGGACAGGGGCGAAGAGCAAGTACGCGGTGTCACAGCAGTAAGATCAGATTTACGGTCTTCTGCCGGTGCTGCTAGTCTGACGGTTTTGCTGGGATGCTTACTTCAACATCGCATCCTTCACAGCGACCCACTCGTTCCCCGGCATTCTCTCAAATATCTCCCACTCAATAGGCTTCACCCACATTGGCTTCGTCGTCTCCTGATACTCCTTGTAGTACTCTTTCGGAATTTGCACCTGTGCTGTTGTCAGCTTTCCATCAAAGATCAGCCCTGTCAATATCTTCCCTGCTGTGTCCTTTGACTGTATCTATAATGCGGCTGTCCGACAAAGCGTCTTCACCTCGTTCTGAGTCTCTATGGATCGAGGAGAGCTTACGTTCATCAACCACTCCACACTCGCGTTCCAATTTTCGACGAACTTGATCTTGCCAGGCGTATCGGGCGATTGATAGACCTCGAAAAAGACACACTCAGGCTCCGCGGTCACGGCGTCGTAGGCCGGCTTGAGGCTGTAAAAAAGGCGGAGATCTGGAAGGGTCGATGTGGAAAGTTACGTGGAGGGAAATGCGGAAAGGAGGTCCGGTGTAGGGCTGAGTCATGGTTGAGGTAGGGGGAATGGGTTTTTTTGAGTGCGTGAGGTGCTCGGTGCTTGGTCGTTACGAAGTACCTCTGAAGTCGAAGAAAAGAAGGCTGGAAGACTGGAAGGAACACTCCCCACCGGACCATTGAATTAGTCAGCACATGTAGGAGCAGCGGCTTGGGGGCCTATGTCTATGCCGTGAGCTGTGCCGCTTGGACACATGAAGATTAGTTGTCTTACATCGTGGTAAGCTCGGCTGGCACCCAACCGCTAGAACACCTTTACTGGGCCTTCTTGATGGCAACTGAATGCGCCTGTGGCTAAACCCAATATCATTTTGCGGCAAACTAATCAATAGCCCGAAGCATAAAGTCGTAGCGGCAACGTAGGATAACATATCGAGAGAGTCCGTCATCGTTAGCGAACATGAGCGTGATCTTTTTCAAGATAGTGCTCGCAAATTCTTGCATGCCGACATACCGTATTGCCCGGATGAGTGGCGGACTTAACCTCTTTGCTCCGAGTGTTTCCAAGCTGAGAAGCCACAAGGACTTGGCGCACCAACTGCAAAACGGATAGGGCAGTCTCTCGTGCGAAACGTGCGAGCGTTAGTCCAGAGACAACTGTTCTATTGTTGTGCCCAGCTTGGTAATGTATGATGTTGATGAGTATGAAGTTGAGATCAATGCGGTCAGTGTAGGTGCGACAAACCATGAGGAAAAGACGTGCACCAGTGTGGAGGCACGAACGTCGCACTAAGCATGGAACATCAGACTTTACGGCTTTACTGGCCCAAGCCAGCTATTATACACAATTTTCAAGACAAAATCTTAAGTTATAGCACAACCACCTTCGATGGTGATACCTCCAGCAATTCGAAAGTAGGGACGATGAGCTTTCTTTACATGTAACCTGGGTTCAATGTTTCGTTGGTTCTTGGCCCTATGGCGTGAGAAGACTACAGCATCACCGAGGCCCTTCGACCGACATTGCATCCCCGATTTTTCCGCGTTCAACACCGAGAATCGAAGGCGCGTTCCTTAACCTGGAGAAACACGATGATCGCCGCTCGCTCCAAGATGCGGAGCCCCGCGCCGTTCCTGGATTCGGGGTAATTGCGCCCGGAACCGTCTTGGCTTGTTGTCATATAAGAAAACTTGCTATATTACGGTTGCGATGATATCTCTTGCCATTGAGGACGCATCTCGTGCCCGGGCAATCGGACTATGTATATTTCAAGGCTCTCAAGCCAGTTGTTGCTGGCCGCTGGGCTGGCGAGCGCGAAATGGATCGTTCCTGGCGCACGGTGGAGGATACTGATGGAACTTAGTCAATGCGCATGCGGGATGCGTGACAGTGGATGAAGAGTCGGGCAAGTTCTTCTTGTTCGGCGAGTATAAAGTGCAAGGGCAGGTCGAAGGTGGTGGAGTAGCTGTCTACAGCTCGGACGATTTGGCGACTTGGGAATCGCATGGGTTGGCTTTGAGTATGTGAGAGCTGGTCTGCTGTGTTGTGTTTGATATTGACATAAAATCAGAGCCCGAAGAAGGACATCCGTACCTCGACCCGAAGATGATCATCCAGAGACCAAAGGTCGTATACAGCGATGCCACCGAGAAGTACCACGTATGTGACCAGGCGCGTTCGCAAGAACAGTACATTGACATGAACAGATGTTCTGGCACGCCGACAATTCCACCTACGGCCTGCTCTTGCAAGGCTTCGCCCAAGCCGACAACATCACTGGCCCTTACAGCTTCGTAGATGCAACCTCCCCGCTAGGGAACTGGTCCCAAGATTTCGGCGTCTTCACCGACTACAAGGACGGTCGTTCTTATGCCCTCTACTCCAACGGCGACCGGAAAGAAGCCCGCGACGTCTACCTCACAAGTTACAACGACAACAAAACCGCCCTCGATTCGGTTGTCCACCGCTTCGACAAGTTTGACCTTGAGGCGCCCACCATCATCCAGACGGAGAAGAGCTACTTCGCCCTCATGAGTCACAAAACCGGCTACCGCCCCAACAACGTCGTCGCTTTCCGCGCGGACAAGCTATCCGGGCCATGGTCCCAACCCTTCATCGTCGCACCCCTCAACACACGCACTTTCAACTCGCAGTCCGGCTTTAGCCTGCGCATCAAAGGCCGCAAGCAAACCACATACCTTTATCTGGGCGATCAGTGGGACTCCAACTCCCTCTGGGAGTCACGATACATATGGCTGCCCGTCTCAATCAATGAGCAGAAGAAGTCACTGCAGCTAGAATGGTACGATGTCTACGATCTCAACGTCAAGACCGGCGAGTACCGTGAAGTAAAGGGTACCACCTATCAAGCGCCATCGGCAAAAACGGCAGGCAGTGCCTTCAAACAGGAAGCCACCTTCAGCGACACCGGCTCCATTCTAACCGGCATCTACGGCAACGATTCCACCGTGACATTCTCCAATGTGCAGGGCAACGGCGCTCAGGACGGCCAGTGGGTCAGCTTCTACTACCAGAACACGGACGACATGGGCTTTGGGGACCAACCGGGCGGCACGCCGGACAGAATCGGCGGAGCCTGGCAGCTGAGGAGGATTGCGAGCGTTGTGTTGAACGGAGACACGCAGAATGTGGAGTCGCTGTACCAAAGGGACACGCACAAGGGGATTATTCTGAGCACGCCGTTGAAGCTGAAGTTGAAGAAGGGAAGCAACGAGATCAGGATTGGAGGGTTGAATAACGGTGTTGATGTGAAGGGCGCGGATATCGAGAAGATTGTGGTTTATCCACCTGAAGGATAGATATGGTAGCATCGCAGGTCTATAGGTTTATTGTTTGTCCAACAATTCCCTACATGAGAAGCAATGCAATTGGTCTCAACATCTTCACGCACGAACACCCACCGTTCACACTGAAAATCTGCTAAACGCAGTCACACAGCCATGATAGATGCGCTGAGTAAATCTAATGTTGGTGGTCGGTTGTTGTACCACATCAACTCGCATCGCGAGCGAGGCGCAGACGATATATATAGGGATACCCAATATTCCCGTTGACCAAGCCTACCATGTACAGGTACGGACTCAGCCCAGCGCAATGACGCAGCATCGGACGCGTACAGGAGGTGCTTCCAGTTGCAGAGTACTTTTCCAAGTTTGACGTTCGCAGTAGCTGGTGGGGTGGCAGTGGGTGGTGGTGTCTAGTGAACGATTTGAATACGCGAGCGCGCGGGTGGGCCTGAAACCCGCGCAGCCTCAGCACAAGCCTCAGACACACCAAGCTGCCTCAGAGGCCTGCCTCAGTGTTTGGGCGCGCAAATCATAGGAGACGGAATTCATGCGATTTTCAGATTGCGAAGGCCAATCGTTAGGATCTTCACGGGCGTCTTTCAAATTTGGCAGCAGTTAAGTATGATTCCAATTTTTTTGCTTGATTTGGTGTTGTATTTGCTACATAGCTAGCGAGTGCAGTACTCGCTGCCTTTGGTCAGATTACCATCCGTAGTTAAAAAGCGTAATCGTGAGAAAATTGCATCGCGATGCGTCTTTATCCAGTTCGATAGTCAGGCCAGGTCATGCATCCCAAACGCCTCCGTGCAAAGTGCGCGGGAAATAGGTAGATGAGAAAAATGGTATCGGTCGCTAAGTGGTGCCCGCCGCGTGATAATCATCGACTGCGAAGTGAAGTTGGTTGGTTGGTTGGGTCTATACACCACGGCGCGTGGAGCCGCGCTTAGGGAGAGTCCATGGTTCGGGGCAGACAACCTTTTGCATGTTAGTACAGGATGCAAGATGCGATGCTTTTTGATAGCGTACCTCGCCTTCGCTGTAGGCCCAGAAGTATGCCATCATGCCGATGATGTAGTAAAGACCGGCATTCGTGCCCTGGTAGATGAGGAGCGCAACGAGAGCGCTGATGGGATAGATGATCAGGCGGGCTTCGATAGATCGATGTAAGCCAGAGCCGGCAAGGAAACCAACGGGCCACTCCCACGCCAATCCCACGATGCCCATGATGACGTTGATGATTTGAAGCGCGGGAATCGGCTTGACGGCGCCGTCGAGGTTCTTGGTCAGGAAATCCCAGAAGATCTTGGGCCAGAAACTCAATCGCTGCAGCTATTGGTCTGTTTGGCAGTCATATTCGCAACCTTCCAAATGGACTCGAGGGGAATACGCACAGGCAGCGGCGGTCAGGACAATCAGCCGCCCAATGGTTCTTGATTAACTTCCCCATGGCCGAGATTTTCAAGTTGTATTAAAAGAAAGGACGAGTTGCAAGACCGACCCGGCGGCAGAGGACGAAGAGAACGGAAAAACGACTGTATCGCGCAGCGAGCTACCAGAGCTACAGACCAGAGAGCAACTGGCAGCCCAGGGCGGTCTCGGGTTTTGTTATACCAGCGTCGAGGCGTTCGTTGGTCACAGACGTGCGGTTCAGGCTTAGTGTCGTCCAAGCGGGATCAGATGAGACTCAGGCACGGAAAGGGACGATTGCGGGCTGAGGCTGTCCTGACGGTGGAGCAGAGGGCTCAGGCAGTTTGGAGGCAGAAAGGGTGCGGTTTATGCTACGGGTGGTGTATCACGATGATAGATGGGGAGGGACATGACAGCCGTAAATGCAAAGAGACCTTATGCGCCGGGGCAGGCCGCGCTGGGATGTGCTGCCCTCTAGCCGCTGTCGGGCCCCGCAAAGTAGAGTGAATGGGGGTGATTGGCTGCGGCGGGGGCGCTGATGCGTGGGTTGTGCCATCCCGGGCTCTCGCCTGCAGCCACCAGCACTGGCCTGTCGCCGCAGCCTGCACGCAACCTGCACGCAGCCAGTGAAGGTCGATATCCGCGACCTTGGCGGCGAGAGGGAATACTGAAGCGTCACGTGGCTGCGAGGCCAAGCAGGTCCCGTGGTGTGCGATCGCTCGTTAGTCGCGCGGCGCCCTCTGGTTCGTCCGTGGGCTTTCCGTAGCATTTCCAAGACGCGCAGTCGAGGCCCGATGGAACTCCCACCCCACGTGCTACCAGAAGGATGGTCTATCTTCCATGATACCACCGCTTGGAAGATGCGGTGAGTGACTGAGCAGACCCCGCTCCATGCGCTCGTCGGCGCTGTGTCCACCATGCCCGAAGCCGCCATTGGCCCGTGCCGGATGCCTCAGTCCCGGTTTAAGAAACGCCTCAGGATACACAAATGCCTCCCCGGAGCGGCAGAAGGAGACTGAGCAGTTCCTGCGTGCTGCAGCCGCATCCGCAAGCAGATCATTGCAGGATCATCAAACAACATCGTACGACAAAGTTTACATCAGAAGCTGCAGGCCCGTGATGCCGTCTCCGGAGGCTCGATGCTCAGGCATGAAGGCCGGGCTTGACGTCCGCCAGAAGCTTGACAGGTTCTGTCAAAACAATGTGGGCTGATACTGAGCGAGTCTCGTATGACTTTGTTTGCTGCAACGGCTGTCAAGCTTTCAATTGCAAGGTTCGTGGGCGCGGGAACTTGGGATATGCATCTGTCTGCCATGTGCGAGCGATGGATGCCTCAAACAATGGCCTGATGTTGTTTTGCGACCGCAGGTGTTGGAGAGCGGGTGGCTTCCGAGCTTTCTCGAAGGCGTGCTGATATCATTCCGCAATGGCTCTTCCCAATCGGGAAATGCACGATACACCCTCGGCCCGTTGTCATCCGTCTGGGCTCGTTGAACCATGCACAGAGGATTCGAGCCTCGGTGAGATCTGGGTTGCACAGCATCCGCCCGCTGCAGCCGATCGAAGAGCTCCGGAGGCACAAGCTAAGGACGTGTCGAAGACAACTGGTGCTCGCAGCTCGCCACGAGCATCGCCATCACGGCCCCAAGTCACCGCCCCGCTCGATATGCCATTCCATTCACACGGTAGCTCGACTACCGCGTGGCCAGTGGGACCTGCAAGCAGACGTCGATGGGCAGGGCTATTTTGGACGCCAAAGCCACCTGTAGGGCATCGCTCACCGTCTGGCTCGCCCGCTGCGGGGGGTTTAGTGCAGGGCCCTGAGCGGCTACAAGCCCACGCACATTGGCTCGCACCCCAACGCCACGCCCGGCGTCCAGCCCCCTCCACGTCGTGCTGCCAACCACAGCGTCCACACGCCTTGGGAGTGCTCGTCCTGTACGCGGATTCACGCCTCGGCGCCTCGAACAAATGTTACCCAGCAGCCTCTCGATGGCGGCACCGTGCATGTGGATCCACTCCAAGACACCGCTGTCGCCCGCCAGCGTCGTGGCGGGTCTGCGCAATGCTGCACATAATCTAGCTTCACTTCTTCCACTTCCATCGCACACATTGACGTCGCTTGACCATTGCTGTTTGAAGCACATTGCCCTCTGTAATTCTCCTCCGTTTGCGCGCGCCACGTCTTCCCTCACGTCACCTTGTCCACGCTCCAACGTGAACTGTCTCAGCGAACCCCTGCGTATCATCGAATCGCCTCTCGGTCACGGCAATAAGCTCAAAGTACCCCAGCACAAGGAAGCTGTCAGAACGACGTCGGCGGGTCAGGCACGCAACAAGACTGTGAAAAAGCGCCCAAAACCCAGCTAGAATTGATTGTACCGTCGCCGAACGCGAACCCAACGATTACTTTGAACGACACCCGTGCTCCCGCGCGCTTTGCCGCATAACCGTGCATACTCAAGGGTGAACGGCCCTCTATTCCCCCTTCGGTCGATCCCGCTACGAGGAAAAATGGTTCTGTGCCTGTCGCTTCAGTTTGAGACGTTCCTCATACATTAGGCGCACATCGCATGGTGCACACCCCAACAACATACTCAAGAAGCCACCGCACCTGCCGAGCCCCTTCAGGTTCGTGCCGCTTCATCTCTGCCTGAATCGCAATCCCTTTTCCGAGGCTGCAAATTGTAATCCACCTTATTGCATCTTCTATGCACCAAACTATCAAGGCTTCGGTTTGAGCCACGCCCGTTCCGAACGCGCCTGTTGGTTTCATCACGGCGTGCCGTCCTCCCAAACCGCACTGCTCATCCGAGATCCACCTGATCTGCGCGACAGCCACTAGCGACCACCGAAAGCTTACCCTCTTTAACCCTGGGTGCCCGGAAGCCTTGGTCGTCATCTCGACCTCCGCTCCCTCCTACAACATCCCACTTCCTCCACCGTCGCTCGACGCCGACATTCTTTTCTTCGCTTCGTATCTGGCTGGCCGGTTTGAAGTCGACTGGGTCCCTTCCTCTCCGGTCGACATTCGCTTTTCTACCTCGTACGCTCTTTAATAGCTTGTAATCACCGTTGAACGGCCGGCCCTCTTGGATTGCGATTGATGCTCCGCACTTGGTACAGCATATAGGACCTATTATTATCGACACTTGAACAGTAATCATGGCGGGAGGCGGATCCATCTGGCGCGGCTTCTTCACGCCAAAGAAGCTGGCGTTCAACTTCTTCTTCTGGGGTTTCCACTGGGCGATATTCGGCATAGGATGGTACGTTGTCGTTCAACATGATCGTCCCTGGTCCCGAGCTAATCCATCACAGGTGGAAACAGGCAGCCGATGCTCGACTCGCACCTTTGAACGCCCTTCAATTCTCCGTTTGGTCGTCTCGTGGTGCCGGGTTGGTGTTGTCAGTAGACACCATGGTCATCGTCATGCCCATGTGCCGGAATATACTACGAATGATTCGACCTAAGATTAGATGGCTACCTTTGGATGAGTCCATGTGGTTCCACCGACAAGTCGCTTACGCCATGGTTTTCTTTACCATCATCCACACCGCAGCGCATTATGTCAAGTACGTATCACCTCGCGTTCAGGCTTCATGCAGCTAATTTTCCTAGCTTCTTCAACGTCGAAAGGACACAAGTACGTCCGGAAATTGCTCTCGAGATTCATTACACCCAGGCCGGCGGTGTCACTGGGCATCTCATGTTGCTGATGATGCTACTCATCTACACCACCGCTCACCACAGGATTCGACAGCAGTCGTTCGAAACCTTCTGGTATACCCACCACCTGTTCATTCCGTTCCTGCTCGGTATGTACACGCACGCTACTAGTTGCTTCGTACGCGATACCGCTGCTCCATTTTCGCCATTTGATCACGACAATTTCTGGGGCCACTGCATCGGCTATGAAGGTTGGCGATGGGAGCTTGTCGGAGGAGGATTGTACCTACTCGACCGTCTGTACCGCGAGGTCCGTTGCAGAAGGCAGACCCAGATTGTCAAGGTCGTCCGCCATCCCTATGGTAAGTAAGCCGCTAGAGAGCTTCGAGCTGCGACTAATGATCGATAGATGCTGTTGAGATCCAGTTTACCAAGCCGAGCATGAAGTACAAGCCCGGACAATGGCTCTTCCTCAACTGCCCAGAAGTTAGCTACCACCAGTGGCATCCTTTCACCATCACATCGTGTCCGCAGGACCCGTACATCTCGGTCCACGTGCGCCAGGTTGGTGACTTCACACGCGCTCTTGCCGATGCTCTCGGTGCGGGTATGTCGCAATCCAAGCTCTATGACGACCTCGACCCTATGGGCATGTACGAGATCGCTCTGCAGCACGGCCAGAAGATGCCCGCTCTCCGGATCGATGGACCCTACGGAGCCCCCGCTGAGGACGTTTTCGAGAACGAGATTGCCGTGCTAATTGGTACCGGTATCGGTGTCACTCCCTGGGCCTCCATCCTCAAGTCTATCTACCACATGCGTCTCAGCCCCAACCCGCCCAAGCGTCTCCGCCGTGTCGAGTTCATCTGGGTGTGCAAAGATACATCCTCGTTCGAATGGTTCCAGACGCTTCTCTCCTCGCTCGAAGCACAGTCCATGGGCGGCAACGAGAACGAGCAGTTCCTGCGCATCCACACATACCTCACGCAGAAGATCGACTCCAACACTGCGCAAAACATCGTACTCAACTCGGTCGGCACGGACAAGGATCCCCTCACCGAGCTCAAGTCCCGCACTAACTTTGGACGTCCCGACTTCCAGCGCTTACTATGCGGCATGCGCGATGGTATTCTCGATAGAACGTACATTGGAGGCCTTGAGAGCACTCTACGAACCGATGTAGGTGTGTACTTCTGCGGTCCTAACGTGGCAGCACGTGATATCAAGAGGGCGTGCAAGTCGGCAAGATGCCAGGAGGTCAACTTCAAGTTCTGGAAGGAGCATTTCTAGATGCTGTCCATTGTATGATGCGAGAAGATATGGGCGCCAGCTCGACTGAACAGCTGGTGGAGAGGGAGTTGTATACGGAAATACCTATGCCATGGAAATACCTACGCTTTTCTCCTTTGCTTATAGGAAAGGGGTGTTGTATGTCATTTTTCTACTTGTATCAACGAGTGTGCTACTTTAGCCTCGTATTTATGTCACGCATCTTCGCATCAATTGAGCCAGTGTTCGCCATGACGACAGCTTGTTGCCTCACCTCTACTGTACCATGATGATCACACATCACGCTATTCACTCGACACCATCTCCCAATCGACCAAGCTCGACTCGGACCGCCAGGCGACGAAACCCGCAGAGCCGCAAATGCCTAACTGCCTCAGCCGTTGCCAAGCGCCAAGCTGCCATCTATGTGTCAAATGTCGTTCGGGTCTTCTTCCTACCGGTGG
The DNA here is from genome assembly GCA_022419385.1 of Paraconiothyrium sp. Pb-2020. Lineage (NCBI taxonomy): Eukaryota > Fungi > Ascomycota > Dothideomycetes > Pleosporales > Didymosphaeriaceae > Paraconiothyrium > Paraconiothyrium sp. Pb-2020. Next base: position 3,346,289 of record JAJUBI010000003.1, on the reverse strand, counting down.
CGACACGTGAAACACCAGCCGGGCTTCAGGAAGGATGGTGGTGTGAGGCTCGTACGGAGAATGGCCTCAGGCCGGATGGAAAAGTGCCGTGGAGATGTAGAACAATATCTCCACACTTAAATGGAATTGTCTTCGGGAGATGAGTGGAGCATGGTGTTACACGAGAACTCATAAGTTACGGGATTATAGGTAGGGATATGTGAGCAGTGAGGCGTAGGTGCAGGAGGTGGATAGATGGTGTACCCGGTGAGTTGGTCGGTGGATGGGTATGCAGCGGTGCGGCGTAGTCACTTTCAAGGTTCATGGGTAATGCACACGGTTTTCATTTGATATCTCCAAAGCGTAGTGGTATACTCTAGAAGTATAGAATCCGAGAGATGCAATTATTAACCACACTCTAGTTACATCAAGCCTTCAAACACTCTCTTAATGAATTAGGGAGCGAGTCCCATCTTTATATGTAACTACTATACCATATACCTGCGACTCAACGTCCACCATCTGTCCCTCGCCTCCCTTGAAGCAGACCAAACGTTCAATCCTGCTGGAGTGATGCTTGAGGCTCGACAGCACTATATCTGTTTTAGGAATCTCTAGACCTATAGCTCTTCCCGCCTTCTCGCTTTCCTCCTGCTCCGAGATGGCACGTATACCCATTTCACCTTCCTGCCGCCGTTCTCGTATGGGTGCTATTCGGGCTGCTTTCTGATTTCAAGCCTAGGTCTACAACCCCCGGATCCACCCGCTTCTCGTTTTCCAGTATCATCTCGCGACTCCCGTTCTGGTATCACAGCCCCAAGGCTACGCTTTCTTGAGGGGCTGTTGTCTGGGCTGCTGGGAGGACTAGAGCCCAAGTCGATGACCTCGGAGATCCCTAGCTTCTGATTTTCCTGATGTCGCAGCATCATACAGAGATCTCGGAGGAGCTTTGGTACGGTGCTCTCGTCTGTCAAAGTCTCATCCACCGGGCGATGGGGCGTCCGAAGGTAAGGCTCTTTTGAGGGGCTTGTTTGAGGCTTGACGTGAGTTTCGTATTTATTTTCGATGTCGTTTGAGCAGATGCTGAAGGAATGTTCGCGGCAAAGGTCCGAGAACGTGGAACTTTCCCTTGAAGACGTCCGATCCGGCTCACCCTCCATTGGTCTTTGATAAACTGGTGGTAGGCTATCATCATCGCTTGGCTTATAGTCGGCATCAGGATCATATGCGATCTTCGAACGATCGCGTATTCGCCTTCGGAGAAGCGGCATGTCGTCGCTGTCGCTGTCGCTGTCGACCTTTACATGTTGGTTTCGAGAACGTACACACTTGGGAACGAGTGGGGTATCGTCGCTGTCGCTGTCGTTGCCCGCCGCAAAACTCAGTCTAGCATTTGGTGATCGGCATGTTGTTGTTGCTGCAACTAGCTCAGGTTTCTTGGTGTTCTTCTGTGGAGGTCGCGCGGTTCGTGGGTTGTTTGAACGTCTGCGGAGGAGGTGCGCCTGCCTGATCAGCCAACATCGAAGTAGGAATTGAACCACTTCAGCATCAGCCGGCCTGTCCCAGTATAAACCCTGATATCCTCGGACTTCTGGTGGTTGATGTAGATGCTCTCGTGCTTCGGAACCCATAGCAACGGTCCGTATTCCTTGCTCATCGTCCTGGCAATGTTGATAAATGCTGGCTCGTCCCTAAGCTCTAATTTGGTAGGCGCCTATCCAGGCTTAGATAGTTCTTTAGGGCCGCAAGTAACGGATAATAAATCGCGAACTGTTCGCCGGATATCTAGTGCAAGAGCGTTGACCTTCCCTTTAGTGAATAAAACCATGCTTTTGGAAAGCTCATGCTTTATTCCGAGGTACTGCACAATATGCTGGATTCTCCACTGCCTGGTGGGCGCATTGAGGATCTTGGACCGGCCTTCTTTCGTATATAAAGCTGCAAATGGTATGAGAGACGACATAATGTTCAAGGTTGGGGTTGTACTCTAATTTGGGGATTCAGTGAATGTCGAGGGAGGAGTATATTTCGCCCATAAATATGGAGTATGTGTAGAAATGACTTGGCTGTTGCCTGAAGCCAGAGACTTATTTTATCTTGTGATTGAGTGGCCGGAAGGTTGACACAGTCATAATTTTGTATTTAGTACCACGGTTACGTTTGACCCTTCCCCCATACACGGGTTTCGCGCTCAGCGATTCCAAAAGAACACTGTGACATTCCAACAATTTACTAGCGCAGATATTCTCTCGCAATCAATCCACTTACCCCATATCCCGTCTCTCCATCCACTCATGCCACCCCACCATGCTTTTTGATACATTCTATCTGGCTATGATCGGTGCACTCATCTTCATGGCTCACTTCTCCATCCGCCCACAGCACCCACTCCCTCGCCATACTTCCACTCTTTGCTCGTAGCAATCCCACAGCGACATCGACTACGTTGCTTCTCGTCTCGTCGCTTGTGTAGTAAAACACGCTCGCTCCACAACCACTGCAGAAACTTCTCCAAACCCCTTCGCTGCTGTAATGATGCTTCAATTCTAGCCCCTCATTTGCACCAGCCTTCTCTGCGTCGGCGCCGAAGCTTACAGGCTTGGATGTGTGTGCATTGAGAACGGAGGATAGCGCGACGTACGTCCATGGGGCAAGCGAAAAGCCTAGGGAAAGGCGACAAGAACGACATGAGCAGAAGCGCGCGAGGTACTTGTGCGGTTCGTCCTGCTTCATCAAGCTCCTCACGCCCTCAGGCTCGGTTGAGTACTCCGCCCTCTTGATCCTCAAATCGACACCGCCGCAGTGACATCGTGCTTCTAGCATATCCCCCTGACCAGGTGCAACATGCTGGCGAGAACTCTGCACGCGGGCATAAAGATCGTGAGGGCTGAGCTTTTGCGTCCCTGACCGAGCGCCGTACAATTCCGACTCGCCGTTCGTTGTGATGGGCAGGAAAAGTGGGACGCAACCTCCATCACCTAGATCATCGATGTACATGTGCCCATTGAGCTGGACGACGTCTTTCACACCCTCAGTTTGGGGTTCAATAATTCCCGCCGTGCAATACCACTCCTCCTTCTTCGCCCTAGGATGTTCTACGAAGCAGTGACAGCCGCACGTGCTACAATAATACCGCACGCAGAAAGACGTGAATTGGTACGCTGTGAGATGCTTTCTGGTCTCCGGGGAAGGCGGCCCCTTTCAGGTCTGCGAAGGTCGGCAGGAGAGCGCCATGGCGTAGCGGCAGGGATGCAGTGACAGGCTGTGGTGGGAAAAGGGGAAGCTGGTCTCCGCGAGGTAGGTGCCGGGAGTGAGATCGCACCGCAGAGGCAGGTCAGACGGGCGGAGGAAGTTGGTACAGGCTGGACATATGTGGTGAGAGCGGACAGGCTGAGAATCTGGTGATGATTATTCATTCGCAGAGGATAAGTCTTCGCATAGGTAAAAGCTATTGTAGTAAGTAGAAAGTCGAGGGCAGGTATCAGGTTAGATGGCGAGCATCGCGATTGTGAGGTTCTGGTGGTGGTAAAGTGGTATTTGTTTGTGACGTCATTGGGTGAGGGGCTCATGAGGAGCAATTCTTCGCATTCCTCGCATTGCGAGCGATGATGGGAGGTGAGTGTTAGAGTATCAGCGTTCGTGGGTCGAGATGCAAGGGAGAAAAACACCAAGCGCGTCCTTGATCTACGGTTCCACAATGACGGGCTTAGCAGCAAGTAGCCATCAGGGTGCTTGTAATCATTTAGCAAATGCATTCAAGGTATCCAACACTAAAACGACCCCTACTCCTCATCCTCGGAGTCGTCAATATCCTCCGCGCTAACGCCATCTAACTCCTCCTCTTCTTCCTCATCTTCCTCCTCGCTCTCGACATCACTGAACTTCTCTGCGTTCTCCTCCGCTTCAGCCTTCTCGGCCTCTCTTCTCTTCTTGTCCTGCGTCTTCCTCGCCGCCTCTTCGATCTTTTCCTTTTGCTCCCTCGTCTTTCTCTGGCCGACCACGAACGCACCCAATGGGGTTTTCTCCCACTCCACATCCTTGAGGAAGCCTTCCACACCTGCGCGGTCGTTGGGAGCAAAGTCGATCTTCGCTCTCCGTTCTTCTATCCACTTTGAGTTGGCCTCGAGTTTTTGCACCAAAAGCGCAAGCAGTGAGTTGATCTTGGCGTTGCGGTTGCCACTTGACTTCTTGGCCATGGTCTTCACCCAGCGCTTGAGCATGACGCTGACCGGGAGCGCGAGTTCAGGGAAAGCAATGTTCTTGCTCCAAAGAACGAAGAATTCAGAGAGAAGCTCTGCGACCTGCTCACCGACACCGTCTTGGTAGATACGGGTGCGCAAGTAGGCTTTGGTGGCGCGGATGTTAGTGCTGAAGTCTAAAGCTTTCAGCGTGCTGGGCTTAGGCATCTTTTTCATCTCAGCAGAATTGAGTACCTCTATCAGGGCTGGGGCGAGCGGGATGTAGGTCGATGTAGCGGAAGATATGCGGAGCAGAGAGCGAACGAGCTGGAAGCGGAGAGGGAAATATTGCGATGTCGGAATCAGACGCATGGCTCCGAGTGTGACCTGGACAATAGGATAGATGAGAGGCCGTAGAGCAGATTGCTTGCCCGATTCTGCTTCTCGGAGAGACTCGCAATGTACGGAGACTACGCGCGACCAGAAGTCGAGCGAGTGGATGTATTGCCAGTTGTAGACCGTCTTGTAAGAATCCTTCGTTTTGTTGGTGATGCTTTGCCGTAAATGACGCAAGCTGTCTGATGAAGCCAAAACCGTCGTGTAGCCGATGTTGGGATCCAGACCCCATAACTCAGAGGCAGTGTTCTTCATGAGATTGATACCCTGGATGTTGTGCACCGTCGTGTTTCGGGCACCCTTGACAAGACCTTGGTAGGTCTGCTTGAGGACTGCTTCCATGCTAGCGTCTGAGATGACAACCAGTCGGCGAAGTACAAGGAATGCAGACAGCCTCGTTGCTTCAGTATTGGAAGAATCAGCCCAGACAGATGAGACCGTCTTTGCAACGTCTCGTACGATCTTCTTGAATGAGAGAATATACGGTAGGAGCGCAAGTAGCGAGTCGAGCGTCATACGCTGTGTGGGAGCGTCCGAAAGATTGTCTAGTAGATGGTTCAACGAGACAGCGTGCGATTTGAGCAATGGTGCAAGGTTGCGGAACTTCTTGGAATCGGTCGACAAGTGTCTAAATCGTAAGTATAAGATTGACTGATGCGGGACACGCGGGACTTACACTCTGCCCGATGCAGACTCCTTGACGGGTAGGTGATGCTGAAGGACTTTCGGGATTAGCTTCAAGGCGGTAATGAGAAGCTCATGGTACACTGTTTCAAGTCAGATTGGGAAAAGATCCTGTGCAGTAGGATTGACGGACCAGTCGAATCCGATATGGAATATTTGTACTTCTCTTTCTTCTCATCGTCAAGGTGGGCAGCAGACCGAAAAGCAAGTACGACCTCTCTTGTTGCTCTAAGCGATGAGCTCTCCTCCATGGAAGATTTCCATTTCTGAATAAGCTTTTTGGTCACTTCATTACCCGCTGATTCGGCGTCATCGTCCTTTGCACCCTTGTCCGACTTGCGCTTCTTTCGTGGCGTCTTCTCGTCCTCGCTGGCACTGAGCTCAAGCCCCTCCAGGTCGTCGTCCTCGAAATCGAGCAATTCTGGGCGTGTTCCTTCAAGTGCTTGTAGAACTCAGGGTCCTTTTCTGCCAGTCCTGCCAGCTGTTTCTTGTGTGCCTCCATGTCATCGCAAATCACTGTCCGAACCAGCGTCTCAGCGCCTTCAGCTGCCTCCGCCATATCCACGTCTGAGTCGTCTGAGGCGCCATCTTCGACCGGTGTCCGCTTGCGCTTTCCCGTTTTCGGTTTCGTGGACTTCTTCTTCATCTCGGGTACTTGGAAACCGCCTTGGAAGAATTGGTCCATAGACATTTCACCAAATGGATCTTCCTTAGCCCCATTGCTTGTTGACTTCTTGCTACCATCATTCCCGACACCGTCAGCGGGCGCATTATCCAAGGCTTTTCGTTGCTTGCGCTTCAGGTCCATCTGCTTTCTCTGTTTGATTTTTGCGACATCTTTCCGCTTTTTCAGGACCTGACCTAGCTTGTTCTTCTCGAACTTCTTCGTTGCTTTTGAGACCGGCATTGTGACCGTGTTCACTGCAGCGTCGGCGCAGGATTGGCGGGTGCAAAAGTCGCGAGATGTTGTTGCAAAAAGTTACAGCGGAAAAAGTGTTAGCGCAGCCAAGAGTTCGGCGCCTTCCCCACATGGCAGCAACCCTGGGCCGAGCGAGTACCACCGAGCGATGGGCGAAGCTTGGGCTCTAACAGTAGCATCATCACACCGAGCAGCATCATGTATAGCAACCGCCAGCTGGCCTACGCGCCCACGCCGTATATTCCGCGGTCAACGCTCTCTGCAACTATCAATCTCGACGAGGTGAACACCATTACGCGATAGAGGCGCTGTCGATACTAACAGCCTGCTTGTAGGAGGTTAAGCTATCTACGACGAGCACCGAACGCGATCTGTACGACTCTCTCGCCGAGATCTATAGCATAATTATCACCATAGACGCACTCGAGAAGGGCTATCTGAAAGACTCGATATCTGAAGCCGACTACACCGAGACATGCAGCCGCCTTCTGAAACAGTACAAGTCGAACCTCGCCAATGAGACAGTTGCGCGCGCGTTCGGCGACCTTGAGTCTTTCAAGCGCGAATGGGATATGGAGTGTCCGAGAGCTACCGAGCGTCTGAGGGTCGGCTTACCAGCTACCGTGGAGCAAGGTCCCTCGCACAAGCCGGGACAGCAAGGCGATTCGGCAGACGCGACACTCGTGATCAATGCGACCGAGAACTTTATCACGCTGTTGGATGCTATTAGGATAGGTCTCGTCGAGAAGGACACGCTGCATCCGCTGTTGGTCGAGATCATCCAAGCAGTCAACAAGGTCACGGACATAGACTTCGAAAGCAAAGGCAAGATTGTCCAATGGCTCATTACGTTGAACCAAATGCGCGCAGCCGAAAAGCTGGACGACGATCAAGCTCGGGAGTTCCAATTCGACATGGACAGTGCATACCACGGCTTCAAGGCAACTCTTAAGAAGGACTGAACACGGAGTGCGGGGGCGGGACTGCAAATCCGTCTAAGTTCTTTTCCGCGACATTTTCCTGACCGTGTCTGCCGGGACTGGCGAATAGCATGTCGCGTGAATCGATCTTGAGCATGCTGCATCTTTGCCAGTCTCGGGATACAATCTCGTGCTCAAGTCAACACCTGGGCATTTGAAGACCTGAGCGTGCACGGACCATGTATTTTTCGCGGACACATCGGCGCCTGTCACCCCGCTGCTGCAGCGTTCAAACCAAATTATGTCGCCTTCTAGTGGTAAGTCTGCTCAGGAGGTTTGCTTGATAGTTGCTGATCACTTCATTGTAGTGCTCGATTTGCCCCAGCTGTACACCAAGCCCTCCGCCAGAGCTCTCCTCGACACACTCGCTCTGCTCACCTCCGCGCCTCCTTCCTGGGACTACAAAGCGGGCCCCGACACAAAAGATGGGACAAGTGTTGTTACACTGAGAGAAGGCAAGCCTAGCGCAGCACAAATCGACCCGGAAGGAGTTGCACGGTACCTCACAAGCATCGTGAGCAACAATCTCAAGTGGATACAAGATGAAGAGGTCAAGGAAGAGATATGGAATCAGGCCAGTCTCCGACTCAGTGAGAGATCTGGACGTACAGCAATGGGTGATCTAAATCGCCGGTTCACTATACCATCACGAGACGGATCCTTCGAGCTCAAGATCCACGAACCAGCGCTGACCGGAGACGACCTGGGGTTGAAGACGTGGGCAGCCTCATACCTCCTTGCAAAAAGACTGCACTTGTTTGACCTCATACGGCCGGAACAGGGCGCAAAGGCGAAAGTTCTCGAGCTCGGTTCGGGCACTGGCTTGGTGGGTCTGGCGATGGCAGGCCTCGGCGCAGACGTCGTGCTGACAGACCTGCCGAGCATCTATACCAATCTGGCTCGCAATGCCAAAACAAACGCACCGATTGTGGAGGAGAATCGAGGAACCATACGGACTGGAGTACTCGATTGGACAAGCCCACACTCGTGCACACTGTTCCCAGCAGATGTTGGTGATACCAACAGCGACGGCGAAACACTCTCTGAGAAGTTTCCACTGATCTTGGCTGCCGATTCTCTCTATTCTCCAGATCACCCGGAAATGCTCGTAAATACCATTGCGGCCTGGCTTTCGGAAGACATGGATTCGAGAGTGATTGTAGAGTTTCCCTACAGAGCCGCATATCTACCCGAGATCGCCGAATTTCGTAAGCAGATGACCATGATAGGTCTGCAGATCCTGGATGAAGGTGAAGAGAAGGGCTTTGACGATTGGGGTGATGCTAGCAAGGGCGAAGATGCTCTGGTGACTTGTTGGTGGTCATGCTGGGGAAGAAAACTACCAGAACAAGACTCATGACGACCTCTTTCACACCGCTCCGACAAGGTCTAACTAGGAACGGTAGATTATCCCACCCGTCCAAGATGTTCGTGGGGGGCGTTTGCATGGCGTTCAGCTGCGACTTCTCGATAGCGTCTCTCGTTGTGGGCTTTAGTCATTCGACACGGCGCAGCGTACCAATTGGCGACAACGGCAGGATCGATAGACAGCGAAACCCACGATAGACAACACAAAATGCGTCTTCGGATAAATTCATCGGCTAAATTCCGAGCTTCCAGATGCCGCCTGCATGTTTACAGCGTGTTCCTGGAGCTAACAATGCGCGATTCGGCGCGGGACCGAGGCCGGAGCTCCTCCCAAGCTCCACCAGGTTTCCGCGGTTTAACAATGGTCACTCCGCCGCCTAGTGCTACTAGTGCTACAGCTAGCTCCCTATGTCGTCCTGCCTTTGCTTCCGTCACGTCTTCTCCTCGAAAAATAAGTCTGCAGAGACGCCCGTGGTCGAGGAGCGAAAAGAAGAGAAGCCCACGCCGCCCAAGATGACGACACAGACGAAGACGCAGAAGGTAGAGCTACCCCGCCATCCACCAAACCCCGCTACGCGCTACGCGACAATGACAGCACCACCAAAACCCAACCGCGACAACATTGTTTGATTGTATGTGGTGGTACACGATGCTAAGACCAATTGCAGAACCCCTCCTTCGTTCTCAAAGCGCCAAATGAGATTATCTACGAGGATCGTCCCGTCCCTGAGCTTCCCTCACCATACGATGTCATAGTCAAGCCACGATGGACGGGCATTTGCGGCTCAGACGTGCACTACTGGGTTGAAGGACGCATTGGACATTTCGTAGTTGAGAAGCCAATGGTTCTGGGTCACGAATCGGCAGGTATCGTGCACTCGGTTGGCGATAAGGTGGCCACTCTGAAGGTCGGCGATCGCGTCGCAATGGAACCAGGCGTGCCCTGCCGTCGCTGCATCCGCTGCAAGGAGGGCAAGTACAAACTTTGCCCGGATATGCGTTTCGCAGCTACCCCGCCCTTCGACGGCACACTTGCAAGATACTATGCTCTGCCTGAGGACTACTGTTACAAGCTTCCCGAGAGCATGAGTCTGGAAGAGGGCGCGCTCATTGAACCCACTGCTGTCGCGGTGCACATTACACGGCAGGCGGGTGTCAAGCCCGGCGACTCGGTGGTCGTCTTCGGCGCTGGGCCCGTAGGTCTGCTCTGCTGCGCAGTTGCGAAGGCATACGGCGCAACCAAGATCGTCACAGTCGACATTAACGACGAGAGACTACAATTTGCGCTGAAGTTTGCGGCGACAACGAGCTTCAAGAGCGCCAGAGTTAGCGCAGAGGAGAATGCACAGAACATGATCAAGGAGTGTGAGTTAGGCCCTGGCGCAGACATCATCATCGATGCAAGTGGTGCCGAGCCGTGCATACAAACGGCCATTCATGCCCTGCGCATGGGTGGAACATATGTCCAGGTAAGTTCCCACTCGTCACACGTCATACCGTTTTCCCTTGCTCTCGAAAACCCCTGTACTGATAGAAAACAGGGCGGCATGGGTAAACCGGACATCAACTTTCCCATCATGGCCATGTGCACCAAGGAACTCAACGTCAAGGGCTCGTTTCGCTACGGCTCGGGCGACTACCAGACTGCCGTTGACCTCGTTGCTACAAAGCGTATCTCGATCAAGGAACTCATCACGAATAAGGTCAAATTTGATGATGCGGAGGAGGCGTTTAGGGACGTAAAGGCCGGGAAGGGGATCAAAATTTTGATCGAGGGGCCCGAGGAGTGATTGATGAAAGCAGAAACATCACCGAGTATGGTTATTGGAAGTGCATGGGATGCAAGGCGCGTGGGGGCGTTTGGAATAGAGGTCACGAAGAGTGGAGCAGATTTGAGGACGTAAAGACGAGTGTTGAAACCGCATAGTTCTGTTGAGCCATCTCGTACTCTTTTGCCCCCGCGGGAAGCTTCTCCTGACCCATCCTAAGCGCCACAAGCCTCCACAAACCTCCCCAAGCAGCACTGGCATTTTCGTGCACTGTTCGCATCACCGGTGAAAACCTATCCACCACCACATCGTCCTAATTTCACCAGCCTTGGTGCATGAACATTGTACTGTTCTCTCGCACATCCCTGACTTCAGGTGTCAGACCGTCAAACTCCCCGTGATACACCGGACCCGTTCTTAGTCACACGCTTCCGTCGCTGGAATCTCCCTCTCAGCTTCTCAGGGCAATTGTTGAGGCTCATCACGGTGGAGCTCATGTGCATGCTGTCCAACACCCACGCGCATTTCTGCCTTTTGTTTTCACCTGAACGCTCGCTCTATCTCTGTCCAGTCCGAGAAAGGGCGAATCCAACATCTTTTCGGCTCTCTTGCCATTTAAATCCGCTAACTCTGTGTCAACCTGCCTGATCCCTCTCTTCCCATGTCCGCCTCTGCCGCTACAAGCCCAAACTACTCTATAATCCAGCCATACCAAGCACTCGAGAAGGGGCGCGGCTCACTACCATTTTCCATAGCAAAGAACAGTATATCAAGTCTTACTGCTGCTGCGAAGTCTTCGTCGTACAGAGTAAGTCAACTACTACGCATGTGCAGCCAATTGGGAACGAACGAGTCGTTCCTTCACGCTCACCTTGTGAGAGACTCCGTCCTTTGAGTGAGCGGAGGTCTCGCCCGTGAGACCGAGTCTAGATAGGGCAGTGAAACTGCGATACTGAGCCTTCATGTCGTGTGAAACAAATTGGCTCGAGCGGTAGTATGGGTGCAAGCCTTTCTAGGATGGTAGTGGCGTTCCTGCTGTCGAAAGGGGGCAAGAGGTGTAAGAAGGCGGCTGCGTCTCTGCTGTTGAGGGGCGACGACTTCTATACGAGAGTGGCTACGTATATATGCGTATATACCGATGGGAGGGGATGACTTGTATTTCATAGTAGAGAGTGATGATGCGTTTGTCGTTGGCATGGACGCGCTTAGGGGGCGGTATGACGAATATGTTGACTTGAGTTTTCATGATAGAGGCAAGAGGTTAGAACATAGAGTGGTTCGAGACGACACTTTACACTCTGTGTGATGCGCATAGATTTTGGGGAGCGCGAAGGAAACCTTGTGTTGAGTAGTCAACATTAGTCGCGACGTACTGATCCACTGTCAGCACACGTCGTACCTGCATAACAACGTTAGTATTTGATGGAGCGCAATGAGGTTAATCATTCATGTAATCATTTGCTAGTCCTACAGTGGGGATATTCTCTAGACGTGCAGCCTCACAAGAGTGCCGAAGCAGTCTCGCTCAGCTCAGTATATGTTTACAGTTTCACCGGGGCCTTCGAGTCATTGTCAAGTCATGACTTGTACACATGGATGACGTGTGCGTTCATAAATGCGAGGAGACCGGTCTTGCCCCACTCGCCACCAATGCCAGACTCCTTGTGACCGCCGAAGATAGCCTGCGGTGTAGGCTTCTCCCAGGAGTTGACGAAGACGGATCCAGCTTCAAGCCGGCGTGCGACCTTGGACGCCTTCTCAACATCCTTGCCCCAAACACACGCACCGAGACCAGTGTTGGTGTTGTTGGCACGCGCAACGACTTCGTCGATGTCGGACCACGGCTGAGTGGGTACGATGGGACCAAATGGCTCTTCGGCTATGATGCGCGAGTCGTTGGGCGGGTTGTCGATGATAGTAGGCTGGATGAAGAAGCCCTTGCCGGGTGCGATATCGGGTTCGCCAACTGCGAACTTGTAGCCCTTGGCCTTGCTGTCCGCGAAGAACTCCTTGACCTTCTCGTACTGCATGGGGTTCTGGATGGGGCCGAGCAGGTTGTCACCGTCATCCGGGTTTCCGACCTTGACGGTCTTGGTGAAGTTGACCATCTCTTCCAGGAACTCCTTGTAGATGGACTCGTGGATGTAGATGCGCTTTGTTGCGACGCAGACTTGACCGGAGTTCTGGAATGCGCCCATGACAACCTCAGGCGCGACCTTCTTGATGTCCACGTCGGGAAGGATGATGGAGGCATCGTTGCCACCGAGTTCTAGGGTGACGCGCTTCAATGTCTTCGCGGAGGTCTCCATGACCTTCTTGCCAGTTGCAATGGATCCGGTGAAGGATATCTTGGCAATGTCTGGGTGCGCACACATCTGCGCACCGAGCTCGTTGTTGCCACCTACCGCCTGCACAAGACCAGGAGGGAAGAACTCTTGCATGATCTCGACCACCTTGAGGCCGGTGTAGGGTGTGAATGGTGATGGCTTAACGATGATGGCATTGCCGGTCAAGAGCGCAGGAGCGACCTTCCCGATAGCCAAGATCAAGGGGAAATTCCAAGGAATTATACCTCCACAGACACCGAGAGGAGTGTACTCGGTGTAGATAGTCTTCTCATCGTCCTCAATCTTATCCTCGGGGATCTCTAACGAGCCTTGATGATGGTCAGCGTATGCAGCTCAACTGCAGCCGACGGGCCACTTACAGTGGTACTGGATAAAGCCAACAATGCCACCAACTTCGATGGATGCAAACTTCCTCTACAAAACCGTCAGCCACGTCACACTGGGCAATGAGTGCCCGCGCCACATACCGGCTTGCCCGTCTCTCTGCAGAGCAGGGTGATGAGGTCGTCTGTGAATTGGCCGAAGTATTCGGTGAACTTGAGCAGGGTCTCCTTTCTCTTCTGAATGGGAGTGTCTCGCCATGCAGGGAACGCCTTCTTCGCGGCGGCGACAGCGTCGTTGAGATCCTTCTCGCTGCCAATGGGCACCGGCCAGTTCTCTTGGCCGGTGGCGGGATTGATGCCATGGTGGACATTGTCACTGCCGCGCTGCTTGCCGTCGATGATGTTGTAGAACTTGTCGAATTCGACAGTTGGCACCTTTGAGGGAGACATTCTCGTGACTGGTGTATGCGGTGTAGGTAAAGGGAGAGCTTGTGAAGTGGCCAAGGTGCGAACGCTGTCGTGATATTTAAGCCCAGACTGAGTACAAGGCCCGTTTGGAGGCCACACGATCAGCGTCTCGGTAGTTTCGCCGAATGTACACTAGCGAAGGCACGATGATGCGGGCGGGGCAGTGAAGGGAAGCCGTGCGGGGCAACCTCCACCACCGTAGAGCGTACCTCGACTGCTCGACCTGCCTGTGTGGTGTACCATTAGGCATCATATACCGGACGCTGATTCGAACGCTTCCGCTTCTGTCTTCCCATCAGCGCTGACGGCGGGCGCGCTGACATCCGAGCATCATCAACAGAGAGTCGCGCCGTGAGAATCGACGGCTATCCCTTAGCCAAGTGCCGGACACAAGCCTACGTGGGACCCCCCGTGGGCTCCGACATGCGCATCGTCGCACATTCCTAGGCCATGTAGCTGTGTTCGCCCCCATCAGCCTCCTCTCACTGCCGCACCCGCAACCGCGCCGTGTCAAGTCAGTGAGCGGTACGATGCCTGACCCAAGCGCCGGAGCACCACCCTAACGCGGCCTGGGACCACGAATTCGGTCCGAAGACGCCTTGATGCAAAGAATGTGAACTTGATAGCAAAGCACGCTGTACACGAAAAAAGAGGATAGACAGCCATGTTCCAGGATCCCTAGAAAGACCCTGACGTGCCTGAGACGAGCTAGATCCACAAAAGCGCACCATGCCTGTCTCGAGAAGCGACACTAGGACTGCCATTCTGCTCGACGTCGAGCCTCGACCTGTACGATGTACGCTATGTCTGCCGCTTTGGGTGCTTCTGGTCTTGTAATCGCCTGTTCTGTACTCTCAACGCCGCTAATGGAGACACTATCTTAGTGACTCCGCAAAAACTGACTCGGGGGAAAGAACTCCACGAAGGGACGCGTCCTCATTGACAGGAAGCAATCGTTTGAATCTAGTTTCCTCTTCGTCGCCAAGCGGCGTGATTTTCAGGTATGCGGAAAAGCACGTGAGCTAATCATGGCCCCCGGGTAGCAGCTGTGTGTTCTGCCTCTCTGTCTCTCGCTAGACATATTAATCAAGCACCACGTTCTAACAATAGCCAGACGGAAGCCCTTTCGAACATTGTCTCGCCAAGTGGTAAAAAGCAAAAGTCGACTAAATAACCTCTCAGCGCATCTAGTCATGGTCATTTGCCCTTCAATGAGACCTCTCGACAGCCTGCCCTTTTCACTTCGACGGCGAAGGCATTAATATATGCTTGATGAACGATACGAAAGGCAAAAATTCTTTACCTACGTTCGGCAGGACCGTTGGCTTATATGCAAGCCTCTTCACGCTAGGTCTCTAAGACGATCTGCAAGTTTCCGGCTTGTAATTAACCGTTGCCGTTTACCTCGCGACTTGCGACCTCGACCAAGGTCTTCCAATCTATTATATACAACACCGTACCCTTTCGAGCTCAGTATCTTGCCATCGTGTTCCCCTTCCCAACTATCGCACGCTATTCTTAGATAACGGCCTCAAAATACCCCAGATTTCTCGACGTCTAGAGCGAACGTGTTCTCTTCGTGATCGAGCATGCAGCATCTGGCTTTTCTTTAGCTAGCTGCATCCGCGAAATGAAGTTTATCTACGACTTCGTGCAAAGTACGCCAGTAGACCATATAAAAGACATCTGGATCAGGCTCACAGAGTTTGCTAGCATGGATCACCAGCTCGGATGTCGGTAGCGATATGCTTTTTTGGGTTGCAGTACTATATGAGCCCGGAGAGAACGTGATAGTGGAGAGTAAAGCTGCAGGGTCTCACTTCAAATGACCAACAAGACCGAGAAAGTCATCACGACCCATCACTAAGAGTTGATCTGCCTCTCGTACCCGGTTCAACAGAATGGATATATAAGACTTGCGTCGCTCCCTTCCTTTCCCGTCTACGCTTCTCTACACATGTGCCGCCACCTCCACATGTAATCTAATTCTTTCATCATTTGCCACACTACCTCATTATCGAGATAGCAACCTCTACTTCATTGATCTTCTCCAGGGTTCAAATCCTTATATCTAGTTCCGACATCATTGCAACGACAACAGCACACAACAGAGCGCAGCAATAGCAACAATGAAGTCCCTCATCGCACTCTCGCTCCCTGCTCTCGCCCTCTCCGCACCGCTCGTAGCAGACACCTCGTCCGCGCCTCCAGCTTTCAAGATAAACAAAGTCATCTCCGGTGGCTCGGGTTGTCCCCAAGGCAGCATCGACATCGACTGGACTAACAACGGCATCCTGCCTATTTGTACGTCCCACTATTACGCCTTCTTCCACTCCATCCCGCCCCTCATCTTCTCCTTTCATCACACACAGACTAATCACTCAACTAGACTTCAGCAAAGACTTCACCGCAACAGTCGGCCCTAGCGTGACCGCCGATCAAAGCCGCAAAAACTGCCAGATCAACATCGACATCTCCTACAGCGCTGGCTACAGCTACAGCGTCTACAGCGCCGACTACACCGGCTGGGCGAACATCGACAGCGGCGTAAAGGGCACCGTCGCGGCGCATTACTACTTCTCCGGCGAGCAGGCTACTGTAAGTAACCCCTCCTCTCCCTTCTCGCTCCTCCCCTTACGTCCCCACTTACCAAAGACACGGGCTGACACAATCCCAGGGCTCAACAAGCCTCACTCTCCAGGGTCCTTACTCCGGCAAGTACGTCAAGAAAGACGACGTCGCCGTCAGCGTGTGGAGTCCCTGCGGCCAGCAGTCGCTGCTGAATGTGAATGCAGAGGTCGCGCTCACACCGATGGGAAGTTATGCGAGCGGCCAGCTGGCAGTAAATAAGGAGACGGGCAGGTTTGCGAGCCAATTGTATATTCAGTGGAGGCAGTGTTAACTGAAAGGAGGCAAAGAAAAAGGGCTGCAGAGAATTTGTTGTAGTATTCATATGCGATTCTGCACGTAAAGATGCAGATATATAAGTACAAGATGTGCTTCCTCTAGTTTACCGTCCTTCGCTATGCACCGTTCCTCTCATCCACTTTCACTCCTTTCATGGCCTCCTGCTCGCCCTCTGCCTCAACGTACGCCGGCGGCGCAAGTTCGTCACCGCCATCAAGCCACACCCGCCCCAGCTCCTCGTCAATTTCCTGCTTCCTCTTATTCCATTCCTCGACCTTAGCAAGCCGCTCGCGCAGCTCCGCGAGTTCCTTTTCGACGCTCGACTTCTCGCTCTCGGTACCGATGCGCTGGAATTCCCACTCGTCGCCCTGCTCGCCTTGGCCGAGGGTCAGGGTATATGTGTGGTACCGTTTGAGAGAGGCGCGCGTCGAGATTGTGATGAGCGCTATTATGCATTAGCATCAACTCAACACATATTAACGGTGGCAGGTGTAACTTACTTATCCCCTTCGCCTTCGCGCCCTCGTACAGCAGGCCCTCCACGTCCGAAGACACAGCGCTCGTGCCCTCATCGATGAACGCGTACCTAGGCTCATGGTACAGCAAACGCGCAATTCCCATGCGCTGCTTCTCACCGCCGCTGAAGACGTCTTTCCACACCTTCTTGGTATCCCAGCCGCCTTCGCGGTCGGGAATATAGCCTAGTTTTGCCTCCTCGAGAATTTGGCTGAGCTCGATGTCGCGGCGCCCGGCAGCCTTCATGTCCACCTCGGTGTGCGGGTAGATGACCTGATCCCGCAGGGTGCCTGTACTGAGATACGGCCGTTGAGGAAGGAACATAATGCCATCTGTGCCGATGGTGCGCGGGCGGCTGACGAGGCCGCGGTAGGTAGGCCAGAGACCGGCGACTATGCGTGAGACGGCGGACTTGCCGACGCCGTTGGGGCCTGCGATGAGGAGATGTTCACCGGAGTGGACGATGAAGGAGAGAGACTCAATGAGCTCGTCGCCGCCCATAGGGTAGAGAGCTGGCGCGACAACGGGTACGTGCTCGAGACGGAGGCCGTCGAAGCCTTTGTGGACTGTACCTTGAATGTCTGAGAGGGAATAGAGTTCTGGTCTGGTGCCTGGGGTAGCGTGGTATGCGTCAGAGTGTACACGGTGCAACGTGCTGATTAGGGTATACACGCGCGACGTATAGCCAGCAAGTTCCGAGAGATCTTTGATAGAGTACATCATGCGGCCTCCTGCATCGGCAAGCGAAAGCATGAGCCGCTTGTTAGTGATGAAGTCCTTCATGCGGTTCCGCTCCCTGCTTTGCTTCTCGCCTCCTGATAGCTCTTGTGCGCTGCCTAACCCACCCCAAGCGGGAAGAAAAACAGGGAGTGATGTGATCAGGTAGCCAAATGCTGACCAGGAGTACTTGAGCACAAAGTCCTCTAACATGTTGTAGCGGATCTTCAAGCTGTATATGCCTTCCATCCAATGCTTGAGATCCTTGAAGCCTTTGTCTAGGAAGTGCTTCTCCATCACATCTCCGCCATAGAAGGCGACCTCTTCCGCATTTGCGATCAAGCGTGAATGCAGCGCGCGGAAGTCGCCTTCTCGACGCCCTTCAACAGCTTTGAGCTTGCCGAATGGAGGCGATAAGCGTCGCAGAATCGTCGCGGTAAGGAAGTAGTTGCTCAACAGCCCAGTGAACGCCAACGGACCCAGCGATTGGATGAGCTGGTAGTTGAAGACACAAATATCAACGAACGGTTTCCCGAGCGAAGAGTACAATGATGCAGCAGACGCACAGAACAACGTAAGGTCTTGGGTGATGAATTGATCTGCTCCCTGGCCCACTCCGCCATCCAAATTTGACAGCTTGTAGTAATTGAGGTGGTCGTTAAGATACAGGTCGTGGATGTATCTTGTGAGCCGGGTGCGAAATGCAATCGACACCTTCGACTGTAGAAATTTGATCATCGCGTTCGTGTAAGATGAGAAGGTTCCCACACCAAGCCATTTGAGAATACCCCACAGGAAGGCCTTGCCGTTGCCTGCAACTAGGTCTCGCACAATCTCTCCATCCAGTCTCGCAACGACCAGCGATAGGTATGTTCTTAGCATCAGAAAGACGCTATGGCTAATGAGCAAGCCGGATTCTTTGCTATTCCATCGTGGTATCATGATGTTGAGGAGGCTAAGGAATTGGTGCAGGAAGGCGAGATTCAGACCAGGTTTGGTTTGCGGTGGAGGAGTTTGCGGGTTGCTCGCGTCTGCCATGCGAGCGGCGCGAGGCGGTTGGAGGAAGAGACGACGGTGCGCATCGAACGTAGTGGGCTTCGTAGGATGAATGACTACCTTGGATGTCGAATCCCGGTACGGCACGTATATCGTTCTCGACCCGTCTTTCCCTCTCAGGCCTGAGTTCCTTCTCAGTAACCGCCGCCCTGTTTCTTTCTCTGCGCGGGATTTCTTGTACCATCTTCGCGTTCCATAGCCCGTGCCAATTATGGTGAGCGCAAGGGTAATTGTGGAGAGGAGTTTCGTGAGCTTCGAAGCGTCGCGGACGCGAGTGCGGAGAATGGCTGCATAGTGTTTATAAAGGGCGAAGAGCGGGTCATGCTGTTGTCGCAGCGTAGATTGTGCGGCCATTGCAGGCCATGGAGATCCTCTGGCAGAGGACTATCATGTCTCGGGCGTTGGAGATGTCGGCGTTGGCGTTGTTGTCTGTCATGTGCAATCAGCTCTGTGAGCGATGATGCACGCCACTTGAGCCGAGGCATGTGAAAGCCCCACGTGATGTCGCCAAGTCCGGGGTAGCGTTGATGAGTCCCGACCCCACACAACGACTCCACCATTACTTCTGATTGTCGTTATACGCTTGAATAAGACCGAAAAGCGTTCTTGGAGTTTTTCAGTCTTTGGTATTACTGTCGCTGGATTGCTACCATAGTGCTCAACCCAGGAATCATCGACTTGAAAGACCACATCGCGTACCATGGTTCCGCATCACCACTCAACACCCAACAGAACACCAACAAGTCAACACCAAAGCTTTTCCCATGAATGTCCACGGGTTGCCTAACAACACGTGATCAAGATGCCGAAAGAAGACAACGATATGCACGCGTACCATGTACAGTGATCGATCATAAATTCAGTCCTCCATCGTCCAAACTAGGGGGACACATGCTAGGAAGCTCTCGACGAATCTTTGCAATTCACGAGACCGTTCAGGCTGCCAAATTGGTAGACCACAGAATGCCTTGACATATTCCAGTCATCGTCAGGTGTCCTGTGGTCTAATAAACTATCAGCATTAAACACTAACACTTGTGCTACAGATCCTACAGCAAAGTAAAATTGTCGGAGCGTCATATCCTCGTCCTATGCCCACGTACCGAGTTCCCCCGATAAAATTGTATCTCGGCCTCTAACTCAGCCATCCTAGCCTCCATTGAATGAATATGCTCCTCTATTGCACGAACAGAAGAAGTCCTCGCCAGGCTTCGATCTGGCAGATAATCCTTCTCCGAGGACGAATCGTCAATATCAGCTTCTTTCCAAGGCTCACGGATAAGCGCAGGCTCTTGTTCGTCTTGTGGAGCCCATAAAGGCCGCTCTGAAGTCCCTACTCCCACGCCGCGCTGGGGTCCCGACGGCTGGTATGTGCGCTCGTGAATAGGTTGCAAGTCTGACAATAGCACGCTATCCTGGGCTTCAATCGCGGGCGACACGCCGAAGTGATGTTGGACATTGATACCAGCATTCTTCTCCTTAGCAGTGACTTGAGACGATAGGAGATTGTTCGAATTATCAAACTGGCTGCTCCCGCTCTTGGAAAACCATGAAGACCGCCTGCCGCTCGAAGCCGTTGAACTGCCCCAGCCTTTGCCAAAGCGCGACGGGCGCGAGCGTGACGATGAGTCGTCAAGAGAGCCGCACCAGAGACGAACAAGAGCGCGAATGGTGGGTACGGCAGCACAGACGTGACCCACTACACTTGCGACAAAGCCTAGGATCGTGGCGTCGACAGTGGTGTAGGACTGGTCATCTGAGGAGACTACACCATGGAGGGTTGGAAGGCGTGCAACGGAGACGCCTATGATACTGAATGGCATTAAGCAATCAGCTAGGCAGGAGGTGTCTTTGATCAGACTTACCAGACGCCAAGGCCAAAGAATGTTAGCAGCTGTATCTTCTTCGATCGCCTCAACTTCAATTTGAGAACCACTGGCACAGGCAGTATGAATATAAGCACCTCCGCGATGACTTCGAATACTACTGTTGCTCTCAGGACCGCAATCCAATCGATACACTTGGCCGTCTTCTGCGCTTCGAGATCCCATAGAGCATGTACAGGAATACACTGGAATGCCGCAAGAAAGACGAGCGGCCCGGTGTATAAAATGGTGAAGACGGTAAAGATGACCACGGCGTGCTTTAACCAAGGATTCGGAAAGATGCGCATATACAAACAGAGGATGCTGAATTTCAGGATGAGCAGCTCCAGCGCGCAGAAGATAGTTGTTATGTACGCTGTAACGAGTTTAGCTGACGTGGCAAATCGGGTAAGAAGCGTGTTCATACTCCATCTGCCGATGCTCTTGACCTGGAGGTACGTCAGGTCCCAGACATGGTGGCCTATTCCAGCTTCGACATCTGTTGAAAAGCTCAGTTCCGAACGTCCAGCTAATGAATAATCTCTTTCTTACTTAAGAGCAAAGCAATTGTCATCGGGATCACCAACATCTGATTTGGATCAGTCTATCTCGTAATACTAACGGAATGCCTGCGCGCTCACGATAGAGGCCAATTGCAACCAGTCATCCCACCAAAGTTGACTTCCACCCAGATGCCGCGATACGAAGCGCAGGACAACCGCTGCCGTGGAGATGATACCGGTCGTCCATGCTACTAGCTTGACACTTAACGACTTGTTGTCGTGAGGCTTGTCACAGAGATCAGCTTGTACGTGGAGAAGCTCTGCTCGTCCGTCAGGATACATTCCGACAGGTAACGACTCGGATACTGGGGTTGATTCCCGCGTTGCACACTTACTGAACGTCTCTTCATATGTACAATTTGCCTTCAAGCAGGGTTGGAGAATCTTGGTGGAGTTTGTCGAAGCGCACTGGCAATCTACGTCCAGCAGTGAGCAGCCTATAGAGTTGGCTTCTTGTCCTAAACAAGTCAACTACACAACAGTGAGCGACTATCCAATCTCCCACGTCAGACTCAAGAAGGCCCGACTTACAGCACATTGAGGAATCTTTTTGATAATGCTCACTATGCCCGTGTCAACTGCGCGCGCACTGTTGCGCTCCGTCTTCACTACCTCCACTGCGCTCACCGTTCCAAGAAGCAAAAGCACCGCCAAACGCAGGGTCATAATAGAGCACAGATCTCGATCTGAAGCAAACTCGAGAGTGGAACACCGAGTTGCATCTTAAGGGTAGGGCACCCTTCTATCAGACGTTGCGCTCCGGTCCGACATCTCATCCCCAACATGCGGGATTGCCCGCCACATCCCCACGATCTTCAGGGTAAATGCACACTACTTTACAATCATTCAACGCAAGGACCAATCCCCTTCCTTGCGCATACGAAACGATTCTGCGAAAAGCGGGGCATGAAGGGAGATCGCCTACTCAGTACTCATTTAAACCTGGGGCTACACGTGAAGGCCTTGCGAACCACGGCATTGGATGTATGTCATCGCTCTAAGTACCTGGGTCGCTATAGCCGAAACAATCGCGCATGTGTCGGTAGAGACTCTGAAACGAGCACGCTTGCCGTGCCTAGGTTGTGGTTGCGGGGTACGTATGTAGTTATGCTGCAGCGGGCAGCGGAGCGACTGGGGTGCTCTTGGGGATTAGCATGCTCACTTTCCTCATGCGGACTAGTGAATGAATACACGAGCATTTTCGAAAGGTGTGGTTGGCCAGTACTCGGACATTGCCTGAAAGGACTCAATACTAGGTCTGGTCACCTGAATCGTGTCGAAGAAGGGAAGCAATAGTATCTTCGAGAAGGCCAAAACTTCGCGACTTGCTTCTTGCCACAATGCGCTCATGGCCCTGGCTGTTCAACGTTTAAAAGACAACGTACCGCGTCAGAAGGACTAAGGAGGAATGCGGTGACGTTCAACAATCTTCCGTGATGATTTATGCGTTGAGGTCCATGTAAAAACGCTCAATCGCGTTGCGACTTATCGT
The DNA here is from genome assembly GCA_022419385.1 of Paraconiothyrium sp. Pb-2020. Classification (NCBI taxonomy): domain Eukaryota; kingdom Fungi; phylum Ascomycota; class Dothideomycetes; order Pleosporales; family Didymosphaeriaceae; genus Paraconiothyrium; species Paraconiothyrium sp. Pb-2020. The sequence continues at coordinate 3,323,761 of JAJUBI010000003.1, read as the reverse complement.
GACTTCCCTTCCACATTGAGTAATTCGAGCGAAGAGAGCGCCTTCTACTTACGACAGTACGTTATCTCTTCTCATCGGGGCTCTCCCGCTTTGTTCGCCCTACCACAAGGGCCCGCATGCAATCTTTGCTGATCTTACCGGAGTGAGCCGGAGTACCGATGCGTGTTGACGGATCAGCAACCAGGGGAGCTGAAAATTGGTGTTGAGTGTGGGTTTAAGGATGTTGCGTATATTTTGTTTGGCACTTTACTTCGCAATTGTTTGAGATAGTTGAGCGCTCCATATCTTAGCTAGAGAGAGAGAGACCAGAATCTCGCTGTTCAACCTCCCTTTCTTCAATCCAACAAGTGAAATCACTTTAAGAACACAAAGAATTGAGTACTCAAGGGTATTTGCCATACTCACGCGCTTTGGAACAGATCAGTCCAAAAACCAACTGGGAACCTCGGGCCCCCAAACTGCCAAACTCTCATCTCCGGCCGCCCCCCAACCCACTGGAGTCTCTTCATTAACCAGATCCCCGTCTGCATAGTGCTCGATCATATTTCCAGTGGTATCCCACCAGTAATCGAATATCTGACTCCCTAGAATATGCCGTCCGACGCCCCACACGCTCTTATACCCCTTCTTCGCGAGCCACTCGTGTCCCAGGTTCTGCGAATCGAAGTCGTGCACCTCAAAAGAACAATGATGCACGTGTGCTGTGGGGTTCGAAGACATAAAGAACGTGTGGTGGTCTGTGAAGTTGGGGCCGATGTCGATGTGGAGAAAGGTGGCAACATCTTTCTTTTCTCCTTGTTCATCCTGAACATAGAGGAAGTCGGTGGGCGCGAAGTTGAAGGTACGGGTGTAGAATGCGAGTTGGTCGGGGAATTGCGTGACGCAGAGGCCGTAGTGACCTAGTTTGTGCACTGCGGCCGGGCCGGGCTTGAAGCGCTGAAAGGCGGCAACGCGGGGTTTTTGGACTTCGTAATTAGTTTGGAGGACTTCGGGTATGGGACCAGAAGATTTAGGAGTCTGGCCGTAGATGAGGTTGATGGGGAAACCCTCGGGGTCGTAGACAGTGACCATGTGTCCTCCACCTGGAGCGTCCGTCAAGGCTTGGATTGCGGAGGCTCCTGGTATTCTCGCTGCTCTGTATACATGTCGTCAATATGCGTGATTTTTCTCCCGAGCTCCAGTTGGTGTACGTACTTCTCCAGCTCTGCGTAGCTCTCGACCTCAAACGCACCCCCTAGGAACTTCTTCTCACCTTGTTGCGCATAATATACGTACTGATCCGTACCGTATCCCTTGAACCATCTCTTTCCTTCTGTTTTCTGCGCCACGCTCATGCCAAAATCGCGCAAGAATGTCGTTATCTCAGCGAGATCAGGGTGCTGATATCGCATGTGCGAAACTTTGGTAATCTTGACTTGAGCACCACGGTCTATACCCTGCGAAGCTTGCCATTCTCGGAGGGGTTTGCGGTCGGCGGGTATGGCGGCATCTTGAGGAATAGTTGCGCCGCGAGCGGGTGAGGTTTCGCGGCTTGGGTGCTGCAGCTTGAATTAGTCAAACCGCCCAAACTTTTGGCTTCAAGTATTGTTGCGAGATTTTATGATACTCGAATACCATGTGGGGCTTGTCGTACGTTGGGTGTTATTTTCTCTTGCAGGTCTTCAAAAGCCATTACCACGTCTTGGATTATTACTCCCTGCCGTGGCTGACAACTTTCAGCCACCTGGATATAAGAGATCCCATTTTGGTGGCGATGATGTTCATATACCGACCATGTGGGGAGGAGTAGTCAGATGCCGACGGACGTGCTGATGTGGGGTGCCGCGCTAAGTGTTCAGGAGAGCGGGACCTTGGGGCTGGGTATGCCGCCTCCAGATCCGGTGATAACAGAGTGTACTAAGGTGCTGGGAGACGGGAAAGGACGATATACTGATCATAGTTCTATCTGGTCGGCCTGTTGTTGGCGCTCTTCTCCGACCAGCTTATTCAGCCAAGTAGCAAGCCTGAGTGCCGCCTTGCTAATCTGCAACTCTACGATAGGTACTCCGCCTGCGGCATACCCATCCGCAGCTAGATCGCTGGTGGTGTTTAATCGACTATACACATAGTCGCACGTCCACTTGTTGCTTTCTCGTGCCCATCGCGTCGCACATTCTACTGCCTTCGATGGCTCACTACATGCTAGCCACATATATGGAGCTTCCCAAAAAAGGTCCTTTCGGATGCGAGATACAAGGTATTCAAAGAAGGGTGCAATGGTCTGGTTCGAGAAAGACTGAGTGGCCTTCGCTGCTCTGTAGGGGATGTAGTGGTCCCATACCTGGGCTGACCATTAGCTATATTCTTGAAGTACGGAGTGGGACCTTACAGCGTGGAGCTCAGTCGACACGTTGTCAAATTTCACCCTGACGAAGTTGCCTCCTGCAGCGCGGCCGGATGCATGCAGTGGCTGCGCAATATCACCGAGGAAGTGTGAAACCCACTTGAGCGCGTACGAGCACGTCAAGTTTGCGCCATTGTTAAGGCTGCCAGCCGTCACATCCGAGATACAGCCCTTCAGGATGCTCGTCTGGTTATCGATAGCAGAGACTACGCACCCACCTTTTGCACAGTCTCTGTTGTAGTAAAGGTCGCAGTGTTGTGGTGCATAGTCGTGAGAATCGATCCAGTGCCACGGGTAGGAGAAGCGACCCTCGTCTGTGTGCGCGTAGCCGTCAGCCCATGCTGCGGCGCGGCCTATTGACCCGTTATATTGCGGCTCGAGAATGTGTTCAAGGACGGAGACGGTGTATGGCTCGAGGAAATGCTCGGCCATGAAGCCGATCTGGTTATGTACTGTGCAATGTTAGCCGCGGTGCTGACAATGAGGAAAGACGCATACCATCTGTACTCCAGGCTGTTGCTGAAGCCAGAAACAGCCCTGCGAAAGTCAAGATTTGCATCTCGAAGAATATAAAGTAGGCTTGGACTCCGCGTGTGTAGGGCGTGAGATAGCGCTTAGCATAGAAATGGAATCTACAACGTGCGTACGTAGAGGGTGCAAATGCTTCGGTCTAAAGGATCGCAATCTCCACGCGAAAAGCAGTAGACTAAAGCTTTCTAGTATAGCGGTTTTTGGGCGTTGTTGTTGACGTGAGTGTTGTTGCAGCTGGGAAGCATGACGCATGTGGGCCCAAGCTCCTCATCGCTGCAGGGACAGTACGAGCTAACCAAAAGGGGAGGGGTCGGCCTTCAACGTTCCTTCCTACTTCATTGCAAACAGAACATTCAAACAGCTCGGGAGAGCAACAATGCATGCTCTTAATTCTGATTGTATAAAACGCCGAAACCTCGTTTGACCGGGAGCATCACTGCAGGAAGGTCTTTTTGGAACATGCCTTGCGACCATGAAATAGTTGACTGACAAACGGGAAGAGCAGCCAGCGATGAGCTATCGGTCGCGATTGCATCCAACCTAGGGCCATTTCAGAAGTAATTCCATACCTGGCACGTAGAAAAGAGTAGTTAGTACTCCTGCCATAAGGGACGTCGTGAAGCCAGTCACTGACCGCTCAACTTGCGCCTTCGGTATCTGCCACGCGATGACAATAGACCTAATTTCCCGTCACCTTATTATTGCGCCCCTAGTCCCACGAGTTTACCTCACCTCATGATCCACCATTGACAGCAGCTATCCTTTCTCACCCCAACAACGACCCAGCAAGCGATCTCTCAACATGATCCGGTACTCCTTCAACACCGCCGCCGCCCGTATGCGCTCACCCGGTCTACTCGCTCGACTCTTGACCACCGGTTCGGTACTTAGTAGCAAGGCACGCGTCAGCCAGATTCTTGAGCAGCCACAGTCGGTTGCACCCAACATCTACAAGACTATCAAAGAGAAGGACCGCGATGACAAGGCCGTCCGCCGGAATCAACTTATTTGGCTCGTCAAGCACTCAATCGGGAAGGGTGGGGCGGCTGCCAAGGCTTCACCGCATGATCTGCCGTGGTCAACTAGATGTGTGGACAAGGTTGGCGATGTTAAGGTGGAGGGCGGTCGGCTGGATGTGACGGTGTGGCCGCACTTGTGGTAAGTATCCAGACTTTGAATCGAGGATACAAGTGCTAATGGATTGGCAGGTGAGATCGTGATCCGGAGGGTCGTACGCGACCCTTGAGCATATCATCAGGCTTTTGTTCTTCACTGCAAAGGAGTCATGGGCCCGACTGACAGAGTAATGAAGAAGGCGGCGCCATATCTCCGGGCTTGTCCAAAAGAAGGTCATCACTGTTCATATCGAAGGCGATTGTTCGTCGATGCGAGGCCGAGCGTATGAGGGTACCTACAGGGTTTCATGATCAAAATATCTTCACAACACAATGGTCCTTTGGTGATGGTGCTCTCGTCTTTCATCAATTATCTATCATAAGGAAGTACCTGCTTAGGGTAACTTGAACAACTTTACCCATCCAATTGGTCCATCTATTCCTGTAGCTTAGCCCCGAGCGATGACCCGCATGCCGTATCCTTCCTGATCTGCCTCATCATCCGAAGTAGTCCAGTCTGGGGCCACTGAAGCCCGGGCCGCTTGTCGCATTGGGATTGCCTGCGCAAACACAGCCGGCGGATGCCAATCGTACTCTGCCTGTCCATACGGCCTCACCAAAAGCCCGCCCGTCTTCCACTCGCAAATGGTCTCAAGTCCATTCTGGTGGACATGCGCTTTGCCGAAAGTCTTGACGGTGTTGCTATGACAAGTTGGTCACCTCATCCCAGGACACATTCCCGATACTTCCACAATGCACACTTACCCATACGCATCTTGCCAGCCGAGTCGCATCGTGCAGTGATAGTTCGGATCCTGATGCCAGGATTTGTATATGTATACGTAGGGAACGAGAGTTTCGTCAGGTGGATGCGTTTTGTGACCGCATGCGAATGCAGCGACAATCGAACCAAGGGGCAACCATAGTATACCGTTCGAGGCGCTTCGGCGTTGCTTCTCGAATTGGAAGACTCCAGGATCGAAGTAGACATAACGGAGGAGCTTGTGCTCTGATGCTGAAACGCCGGGATGCGGTGGGGTCGTCGACCAATTGTCTGGTGCGTGAAAGAAGGTGAACTGGATGGACATGATGTATGGTGTGCGTGACTTGTATAGTCTTTGATCTCGTGATATTCCAGCGTAGAGGGAATGTATATAGCGAACATGTGTTGGGAAAAGAAAGGATTTTCGAACAGAAATTGCGTATATATAGTGTTGTGTGGGCGTTTTCCCAGCAACGGCGCGGTGAAGGTGATAGTGAGTATCCATTTAACGTACCATTCGCACTGTGGATTAATTAAGGGCGCACGCAGTTATCTCATAGTATAGTCATTTGCTCTCTCTAGTGGAAGCGTCATAAACACTTTGTCGGTCCTGCGCCACATGATACCCACAAATGTTGCTTGCTGTGAAGTGCGCAACCATTCGTATAAGCTTTAGTCTTCTGGAAGGGACTGTGAGTGTACGTCAGATAAACATATTGTAGAGCTCGATACATTGTGCTTTTATCAATGATGTCAATTTCAAGGCCTAGCAATCTGCCCACCAAAATGCCAGTACTTTCTACTGCGAGTTCACTCCAGCTAAACTCTGAGAAAGTCTTACAACGACGTCCGGGCTTCTGTCGATGCAATCAAATCTTCGGAGGCTTCAACCTTGCTTCTTCCGAGTGTAAACGCCTTCCACAGCCCAGAGTCCCGTCGCAGTACACTCAACGAACGCAGCAGCGTACGAATCGCACGATATGCGAGAGAACCGCTCGCATATCGGGCCTCTCATCTTGAAACACTTCCCACTTGCCATTTTCAGTGCAGCGCAAACATATAAGATCACAACCATGCCCTCTGGGATAAACAGTAAGCCGAATTTGTACATGTGTGACAGAGGGAGCGATGACAATGCGATGGCCCTTTTAGCTACCATAGATAGGAATGTTTCGTCCGGGACCCTCATCGGAACTCGACCACTCAGAGGTGTGGGAGTATTTCATCCGATGAAGCAATGCTAGTCCCGATGTGGTTACGATAGGATACCTGCCCGCTCTGAAAGGCTCGGCACCTACCGGAAATAGTTAATCAAAGTTACAATTTGTACATCAATTCGCTTATCATTCTCGTGCGATTTAAAGGTTTGTCGTCGGTACAAGAACATGTACCCATCCCGAACGCTAACGCCTGGGCTCGAGCATTAATACCCATTGCCATATTTTTGACGTTTGCAGAGATCGGGCCGCGATTTAGATGAGCACTGCCAGAATGAAGCGAACCGCAGCAATTGCTGGTCTACTTGCATTGAGCCTTCCTGCACAAGCGTCATCAGGCCTTCCCTTCGTCATTAACACTTGGGGAGGACCCTTCACCGCAGCCACAGACGCCGCCTATCTCTCCTTGCAAGATCCTACCACTTCAGCTCTCGACGCTGTACAGGTCGGGTGTTCCACATGCGAGCGAAATCAATGTGATGGGTCCGTTGGCTTTGGTGGCTCGCCCGACGAAAATTGCGAGACAACCCTGGACGCCATGATCATGGATGGCACAACAATGAAATCTGGTGCCGTGGCAGGTTTGCGACGCATCAAAGATGCCATCGCGGTCGCACGCCACGTGCTAGAATACACGACGCACACTCTTCTTGCAGGCGATCTGGCCACGCAATTCGCCGTCTCGAAAGACTTTCCCTTGAGCAATCTTACGACGGCCGAACAGGCAGCGAGATGCGCAGCATGGAGGGAAGACAACTGCCAACCGAACTATAGGATCAACGTGACTCCGGATCCGAAGTCATCGTGTGGGCCTTACACAGGCATCACACTCAACTCAACATCGCCAGCTTACAAGAGAGCGATCACACCCGACGCAAGTCAAACATCTCACGACACCATCTCCATGATCGCAATCCATGCCTCTGGTATCATGGCAGCCGGAACTTCTACCAACGGCGCAACCTGGAAAGTCCCTGGGCGCGTCGGTGACGGGCCTATCACAGGCTCGGGAAGCTACGTTGATGGAGATATTGGTGGCTGTGGCGCTACAGGTGACGGCGACATCATGATGCGATTCCTCCCATGCTACCAGGCTGTTGAGAACCTGCGGCAGGGCATGAGCCCGAAGCTAGCGGCCGAGGATGCGGTCAAACGCATCTTAAGGAAGTATCCTGAGGGTTCGTATGGGATTGTGGTGGTTGATAAGCATGGAGATCATGGAGGCGCAGGATCGGGTTGGACTTTTACGTATGCTTTTAGGGGTGGAAATATGAATGCTACCGAGGTGGTGACGGTCCCGCCGTTGAACGAGACGAGTTTGGTAATGCAAGCGTAGCATTCAAACCCCACAAAAGCGGTACTGCATCATTTGGTGACTGAGAGCTATCTTACAAATCAAGGCATAGGATTGTCACCGGAATTGGTACGGATTACTATACGTTCGTGCGCGTACACTTGAAGTTCGGAACCACAAGTGCAATACATTGATTCTCTTTTCCAATAAGGTCCGTAGACATTGACTCTCGAAGACAGTGCAATGGTAGGTACCATGGAGTTGATGTTCGTCAATCAGATATGATATGCAGGGTTCGCGATCTTGGAGTTGTCTACAACTACAAGCTACTTCTACGCACGCGACCGCACCTCATCTTTATAATGTGGAACGCTTACGCTTGCGACGTGAACGCTTTGCCTTGTTAGGGAACGGGGAGATATAGAGTGAACAGGGATAGATTCAATAGTCATAAAAATCATTGTTAGTGCCGTGGGTATCAATTATATGTATCATCCGGATCCCAACTCAACACCATGCATCCTTTACGCGAACATACTAGGCCGGCCCACTCCCTCCATCACCCGAGCTCTCACCAACATCCCTCCCCTGATTCAGCCTCTGCCTATGCTGCGCCTCCGCCAAGCTCTGCTTCTTCACATACTCCATGACGATATCCTCCTCAGTTCTCCGCTTCTCGAGGTTGAGTTTGTGCTCTCTGTCCTGGCGCTCGCTCTCCTCGATCGCTTTGCGAAGCGCTTCTTCCTCCTCCTTTCTGGTCGCTTCTTCTTCCTGCGTGTCGGCAGCCTCGCGCGCGCCGACTATGCTAGAAAAATACTCATCGTGGTTTTCCTCCTTTGAATGGAGATGATGCAGTTTCTCAGACTCAGCCAGAATGCGCTGATACTCTTCATCGTCTTCAGTGTCGGAGGAGTCCCACTCGGAGTCTGAGCCGTGCTCGCGGCGTGCACGTGACGTATCTAACATAGAAGAGCGCAGCGTTTCTTCGAGAATGCGCTGTTCTTCTTCAGACACGCCACTCTTTTGAGCTTCCTCCATGCTGGCTGCCATCGCGCGCTGCAGCGCTTGTTCTTCTGTTTCACCGCTCTCCGGTTCCCGTTGCAGTTCGACCATCGAGGCGCGAATCGCGCGCGCAATGAGTTCATCTTCCTCAGAATTGCCGCGTGAGGTCTCGGCAACGGAAGCTTTGATTGCTGTCTCGAGTTCATGGCGCTCGGCTGCTTCGTCGTTGTTAAGAAGTTGGGCTTGCTGGGGAGCTGGCACATTGCTGGGCGGGTGAGCGGGTTCGGGGTAAGTACGCGCATGGTGAAGCAGATGTATGGGTTGGTGATTCCCTCTATGGCCCATCGTGGTAGTCGTACTCGCCCCAGTCTCCGAACGAACAAGGGGTTCTGGAAGGTCCAGAGAGCCTCTGCCGTCCGTCATGTACAGACGAGGATCGCCAGCATCAGGAGCGGTCTCTTGCATCTTAGACTTCGCCCAACGGCGATTCTTCTCCTTCTTCTCCCGTCTCTCCGACATGTAGCTGTGTAAGGCTTGAAACTGTTCCTCGCCTGGGTTCTTTTTCTTCTTGACATTGGTCTTGATGCATCTCCATCTGTTGACAATATCCTGCTTCTCGGCGGTTGACAACACTGATGCCTCATCGTAGCCCTGCGAGATGCGCGCTGCAATGACGTAATTCTGCACTCCCGAGCCCTGGTTTTTGAGCATTTCTTGGTAGAGACCTTTCATCGCGTACGCCGGAACGGAGAAGGCACCGCCCATGACACGGAAGGGGACGCTGAAGATGCCGCGGCCGACGCCTTTGACGAAACCCAGACCACCTTCTTTCTTAGCGCCCTTGTAAGGATCAAGAGCGAGTCCAGCTATGCCGTCGTAGAGACCGAACCCAAATTGCTAGAACTGTTGTTAGACGATCAGACTAGTATGGGGAGACGTATGTTACCTTCGCGGCAACCTTCAGGCCGCTCTGCAAGTCGGTCACCTTATCAACCTGCCTCACGTCACCGCCATACAACTTCGGGACGTTGTGGAACCCCTGCGCAACGTTCATCGAGAAGTCTAAAGGCGACTTGAAGCCAGCACCAACAATTCGACCAACGCCTTTGCCCGTGCCAACGATGGAGTCTTTGTCCATGGCGCCGAGCCTGTCTCCAAAGCTGGTCTTGTCAGAGAAAACAGAGCCTGACCTGTCACGTAGCTCCGAGGCTGACACCGACGCCGCACGGCCTTGACTTGATCTGCGGCTGCGGCTAGATCCTGGTTGAAGACGATTGCGATCTCGCGATGGCGATCGAGAATGTGATACTTCGGAAGACTGGGCCATTGCTTGAGCCATGAAACCAGACCGTTCGGTGTCTGTACGGGGACTGGTAGGGAAAGACGCAGTCGGGATCTGGGATAATGTACCACTGCGATCATCGGGCGTGCTAGGCTCTTGTTTTGAAGTAATTGAAGTACTGCTGTCTGCGGTCCCTGATCGCGCGTTCGCGGTAGTTCTTGATTCCTGCCCGTGGTCGGCTTGCGAACCGGATTCGATTGTGCCGTCGTTCTCAGTTTGCTTCGCTTTGCCTTTGCCTTTGCGTGAGGAGTCAGGATGAATGTTAAGAAGTTTCAAAGTCTCAATAGGAAAATCTGCTACGCCCATCATCATTTGTCCGGCAGTACCGACGAGTGCAGAGGCAGCGCCAGTGATCGGATCCCAAGGCCCTTCATCCGGCACGTATTCGCGCGGGCGGAAACTATCATGGTAAGCATGCATTCGACAATGTGTAGTTTCGCACTTGCAGTTTAAGATCGGAAAAGCTGAGTTCGCCCTCCTGAGTCAACACAGTTGCAGCTTTGGCGCTCAAGCGCACTTGGGTGCGCTTGACTCTCCAAATGGCTGGGTGATTCGGAGCAACCGCACACCTCAGATCATCATACTTGAGCATTTGATGGAACGACTGAGCACCGACTTGGGCTCCTTGTTCCTTCGCGATCTTGGCCGAGAGCTCCGCGGCTTTGGCAAGGGACTCTGGTTTCAAAGCCTTTCTTATAGCGTCGGCGAGCTTCTCCGCCGTGAGGTCTTTGTATGGAATGGGATCAGGCCCAGCTCCAGCTTTGGCTACCATGGAGCCCCAGAAAGGTTGGTCTCCAAAGAACGGTACCACAACGGTAGGCCGACCTGCTGCTATACCTGCGGCAGTGGTACCAGCACCACCGTGTTGGACGACAGCTGCGACGTGCTGGAACAACCAGTCATGTGGAACATTGCCAAGCATGAAGACACCTTCGGGTACGTTGAGATCGTCACTTCCCAGACCGCCCCAACCTTTCGAGACCAAGGCTCGCGTTCCAGTCGCCTTGACTGCGTCAAAGATGAGCGTGGTCATAGCGTTCGGATCGTCAACAACAATTGAACCAAAGCCGATGTAAACCGGCGGTTCGCCTGCTGCTAGAAATTCTGCAAGATCTGGAGCTGGAGTGTAGTTATGTGCCAAGGAGAGGAAGAAGAAACCCGCAATTGAGATATGGTTCGCCCAGTCCTTGGGTTTCGGAATCAAAGCGGGAGACCTGGTATTTGTATTAGCGTATAGGAGTAGAAGATACAAGACAGATGAGAGTTACCAGCAGTAGGTGTGTGGGATCTTCATCCTTTCCATCATAGCAGGACTCCAGAGTAGACTGATAGGATCTAAGCTGAGGACTTCCTTGCGGAATTTGTTGATCAAGTCTCCTAAGCCTTGCCATGTCAGCATATCAACAAGAATATACGACATAAAGTTCGTGATGGTTGCGTCTGCGTTGGAGGTTTGGATGTTGGCAAGCGGATGTGGAAACGCTTGTGTTGGGGACCATGGCATCCTATCATTGTCAGCTGTTGCAGTAAGATGAAAGTTGAATCTCACGTGAACATCATGTGCAGCGGTATACCCAATTTTTCGGCGCAGTGCAAGTGGCCAAAACTGGGCGGATTCGCGATGATGGCGTCGGCCACGAAAGGCTTTTTGAGCTCGTCCGGTAGCTGATCCTCGACCCCCATCCACTCTTCGATGGTTTGCTTGAGCGGATCCACGCCCAGGCCGTCGCCAGTCTCGATGCACGATCGCCATGTGCCGCGAAGTATCTCGGCGATACCTCTTCGGCGCTTGCCCACCTCGCCGCTGCGCAGCGTATCGAAACCTGGCATCAGCCCCGGGTTCTTGACCATGAAGGCCATGAGCTCAGCAGGGTCGCCGCCAATGCTGAAGAATTCCAGCCCATTCTCAGTCACGAAATCCTTGAAGACTGCGTGTGTCGCCAATCGCACACGATGGCCATATGTCTCTTTGAGCACCTTGCCCAGCGCAACAAAAGGCTGCACATCTCCTCTTGAACCCACGACTTGTATGACGATGTTGAAAGGAGGAGGGGGCTTTTGGCCGGGGGCACCTCCGAGCGACTCTGGGATATAGGGAGGTGGCGGTGCGGGTTCGTGCTGAACGCGAGTGAGCTGACGTTGGAGTTGGGGTACGATGAGCTGCGACAAGCCACGGCTTTTCTGGTCGATGCGAATATTGACTCGACCGTCATCCGCGACTGTGGCGTTCGCGCCAAGTTGGCCGCCTTCGTCTTGTAGCGTGCCTGGAAACTCGCTGTATGCTGGTGGCGGGTGGTCGGCAGGGGCAGAGTGGTCATCGTGGTCGATGTTGCTCAGATCGTGTTGGCTTAGTGCGGCAGTTCTAGCATCGAGTTGGTACTAGAAGGTAGGACAAGCAGCGTAGTATACGTACACTGGGCGAGAGAGAGTCTGCTCTTCGCCTGGGCGGTACGAGCCGGCGTAAGTCGACCCCTCAGGCTTCGTCCGCGGCCTCTCCGAAACTTCCTCATTCCCGGCAGCACCATGTTGCTGCGCTGAGCTCGCGGGTACGTCACCTGGCAGCTCTGGGGTGTTCTCATTGTAGGGCGGTGGTTGTGGGGGCGGGGAATCGACGCGCTGGGCTTCCCCGCTGTTGGGCGGTCGCTCGTCATGCGTCATTGTGCGCAACGTTAGAAACAGAGTCGTAGGGGTATCATGAAGAATGTTCAAGAAAGGACGTCAGGAGTTTCGTGAAAAGAGAGCAACAGGATACGTAGGAAAGCCAGACCAGCAGACCGGTTACGTAGGGCTGCTCTCGCAAGCGTAACCTTTACGTGTGGGCCCTAGTCCCTGCTGCGGCGGTGCAGAAGCGCGGTCGTTTCAGCTTCTGATTGGCCAGTTCGGTGATCTCAACCGGCTCATCGTCTAGTCTATTCACGATCTTGCGCATGTCGCGCCCTCGGCCGGTGGATTCTAGACATCGCCATCATTAGAGTGTAAGATCCAGCTTACTCGCGAAGACGAAGCTGGCTGGTGTTGGCACTGCAAGGCGGAATCTGTCGGCCCTTGTATCTCGCTCCTATCTCAAATTACTACGAGCACTTTAGACAGCACGGCGGCGGCATGATGACCATATAGCACCAAACTTTGTTCGAGACCCGACGGTCAAGACGATAATGCATCCACAATCCGTCTGCATAGCACGAAACTCCGGTGACATGGCAATGCAATGGCCAGTCGCTAACATTGCGGCTCGCGCGATTCGTAGTTCCGCGCTGAACGGCCCACCCAAAAAAAATTAGAGAGACTGACTCTCACCGCACCACGACAGCACGATTCTGCCTCGCAGCCTCGCAGCGGGTATCTTTTGAAACAAGCCGCTACTGTTCTGCAGATTACCCAAAAACAGAAGATTCAGATAGAGCGTCCCAACCCGCTCCCACAGTCCAGGCGCACCCACCGCTTTCCCCAAGGTACAGTACAAGGCTCGACGGTTGTCGGGCCTTGTACTGGTGGACGTGTTCGGATGGACTGTCGGTCAATGGATGGCAAGTATTGCTACGAACCAAGAAACATGAGGGCATTGTGAAGGTTTTTTCAGCGATACGCAACATCTCCAATACTGCACACTCACTGTCATACTTGCATATTGCTGCCTAATATGCACTGCCAATTGAGGCTGCAGGTCCTCGTCGATTCTAACGCTTCAAGCACGAGAGGGGATCATTCCCCAGGCCTAGTGCTTCGAGATGTTCAAGCATCGGAAAACAGAGCAGAAGGATACAGTAGTTAATGCGTCGCCGGGAAGGTGGCCGTAGTGGATCCGTAGCATGGAAGTTAGCGCCATCTGATACCCCGCAGAAAGTCGAGTGGATCCTCCAGGGTCCCACGTTCCTACACAACAACTGACCTCAATCACCGCTTGCACCTCTGAGCCTAACCCTGGAAGGCTTCGCTTCACGAGACGCCGTGTACCGGTTACATGCGTGCGCATTAACCTTCACCTTCACCTTATCCCGTGACTGGCGTCCTTGCGTCCTGCTCGCAGATAGCCCTCCCCGAGCAGATCACAATATGCACCCTCGACAACCGCGCGACTATAGGCGACCAGACGGATAAGGCCTGCGATGGCGAAGACACCATATAGCGGAGAATCTTGGATATGGTGGATCGTTGTCCTTGCCATGATAGGCGCGAGGCTGTAAGCGCCTTCCTCAATCAAGTCGACGCACGATATTGCAACTGACTGATTCTTCACAGAATATCCAGAAGAATACTCCTGCGCTCCATCAAAGATCTCCAGATCGACGATTGGGTTATGGGTTTGTTCGTCACGACGTGCTACACGACGTTCATCGTGATTTCTAACAAGTATCTCAAAGCCGGCTCAAACCTCGAGCCGCCTGGCTTTGACTGGAGCGCACTAAGCGTGCACGACATATCTCGACGCCTTTATGGTAGCAGACTCATGATCGTAGTGGAGCAGATGCTAATCCTGGTCATCTGGGCCTGCAAGAGCTGCCTCCTCGTCATGTACCACCGCTTAACACGCACAGCGCTGCACAAAGAGCACATCGCAATCAAGCTTCTGGCGGCATACGTAGTTCTTGGCTTCGTAGTCATGGAGGTCCTCTACTTTGCCGTTTGGTGCCGTCCATTTACCGAATACTACGCCGTGCCGACTGCTTCCAAGCAATGCAATACCTTAGTCGACCACCGTATCACCAAGACTGCGTTCAACATATCATCGGACCTCATCATGTTATGTATCGCACTCCAGATGCTTGTCCGGTCTTCTCTCCCGCTCAAACGAAAATTTGTTCTCTGCTTCATCTTCTCATTGGGCTTGTTTACCATAGCAGCAGCGGTGTTGAGCGCTTACTACGGCATTCACGACCCAAATACACATATCTGGCTGTCCTGGTACCTTCGAGAATTGTCCATGGCGATCATAGTCGCCAATATACCCTTCACGTGGACCATCCTTCGAGAGTTATTCGAAGTAGACGAATTCAACGGGTCAAACCCTCAGCCGTGGTCCTATTATCCAGCCTCACGGACTACGATGAATAGCAACAACGCACGGATGTCCCAGGCGACTGGGCCGTCTATGCCAACTGCTCACACCCACCGGGATCGATTGGCGGTTACCAGCATTGGCAGTCAGGACACGCATTGTCCGACACTGATCGTATCCCAATTTGCGAGTAAGGGGTCTGGAGAGTCGCCTGCGAAGAACTTGAAGCTGGAGGATTTGGAGAGGGATGATCTTGCTCAAGTGGGGTGTTATGATTTTGCGTCGGTGACGTTACCGAAAGCTCGCGACGAGGACGAGATCTCTCCTGTGACGCTTTGAAAAAGCCATATATCAAAGCTTTCAGAAGGGACAATTTTCTGTATCACAAACAGGGCCTCAAGCATCAGGCAATGGCCTCCAGCGTCTTTACTTAAGCCTATACCTGGTAGCGCAGCTACCTACAAAGAAGCTCGTACCAATGCTGTGCGACAGGTCCAGGTCCATCTTCCCATCTTCAATGGGGGTACAACGCTTTAGGGGGCAAGGGACACCACTCATACATAAGTGACCTTTACATCCCAGCAGAGGCAGGACGCTTCGCATGTTCCAGGATTTGGGAGCCAGTCAAGGATGGGATTGTAATGAAAGGTTGCCTTTCCTTGGTCTCTTTCATTCCGAACACACATTTTCAATCAGATCATGCCCGATATAGCAGAATACTAGTGGAAACTACTGTCTATTCAATTTGCGAGAGCCTGTTAAGGATCCTTGGACCACCTTTCGTGGTGGCTGTGGCACACTCCAGGGCTCCCTGGCAATTTGAGTGCTGAGTCGTTGCTATATAGCGCCAAGGCCTGGCAATAGCCCATCTCATCATCACTCGGTGGACGACGCGAGTCGCAGGGCTCTGTTCGTCTTGCTAAATAGCCGGCTCTCAAAACAAGTAAACAATCACGTCTAATGTGAAAGCTCTCTCGTATGGCGCAGCTCGAGCTATCCGCTACAGACCTTCCAGTTAAGGTGCCAATATGACGCCGGTAAACCTGGATTTTGTTATTCTTGGATGCGCTCTAAGGGCCGCAATCATGAGCAATGTGTTTCGGTTCTCTATCTCAGAATCTCGTCGCTATTGCGGCGTTGAATGGCACTCGTGGCATGTTTGCTTTTCGGAGGGGAGATCGGCTACACTCAGCACTCGTTAACATTCGATCCGAGGAATCCCTCCCCGCAGATCTATATATATCAGCTATGTGGGCTCTGTTACCTGCGTCGTCCATTCTTTGTTGCTGTTTTGAGTCTAGACTCCGAGACGTCATGACGAAGCAGCTCGCCTTTAGTAAGTCACCAGCCTCGCTACTCAAGGGTGACTCACTAAATACGAGCTCATGCGTAGTACGTTCCTCAAGGGCAGATCCGTGATGTTCTGTCGTTGAGAACATGAGGAGCCGGTGTGCGCGGGCGCCGCGAATGATTCCCATGCCGACCCACTTCAGCCTCTGATGGCCCACCATCGTGGTCTTTGACGCCGGGAATCGTCTGGTTTCGCCAAGGTTTCCATCGGTTGCCTCCCGCGTTCTGCTTGTTCTGCGCCACAGCACCAGTCGATGGTGCACTCGCTTACCTACGAGGCACGCCAGATGAAAGTCGTGACGAGTTCTGCCCAGGCTTGTCGCTTCCTCTTGGGCAAACAATCTGCCTTGGCGCTCGGTGCGCGCGCAACGCGTGCGAAACTTGACCTCCGTACCGATTGGCGATTCAATCTTTCCCTAACACATATAGACGTCTCATTATTATGATTTGCGTACGTGAGATCGAATTTATCGTCCACTTCGCGTTGGTGCTTGCTCTTTGGCTTGTAGCTACTTTGCATCTCTTCGACCCATTCTCGCGAATCAATTCCGCACCTTGCCCTAAATCCGTATGTGCCAGGATCTCCTGATATCACACGCCAGTTTCCTCTTTTTGCTTTTGCGTCCAGCGTGACCCGTTGCTTCGCCATGTCTGCCGGCCTTGGGGTGCACGAAGAGGTGGGGGAGAGGGAGGGGGTTGAACAAAGTTGCCATGATTCAGGATCAAGCTCTAATGTCGATGAGCGCTCAGCACAAGACGCAGAACAGCAAGATGAGGATGCTGTTCTCTCGCTAGCGCGCAAGTTTACAGCACAGTCCCATCAGTCTCACCACGGATCACCTTTCCAAGCGAGCGAAGGCTCCAGTCTCGATCCGAATTCTCCTACATTCAATGCTCGATCTTGGGCGAAGGCCTTCTACAACGTCCGATATAGCTCAGATGTACCGGCGCGCGTAGCTGGCGTAGCCTTCAAGAATCTGAACGTCTCGGGCATCGGCTCGCCTACCGATTTCCAGTCTAGCGTTGCCAATGCTGTTCTCAAGCTACCTGCGATCTTTGGAAGGGGTGCGCAGAAGATCGATATCCTTCGTGGCCTAGATGGACTAGTACTTCCAGGAGAACAATGCTGCGTACTGGGACCACCCGGCAGTGGCTGCTCTACACTACTCAAGTCAATATCCGGGGAAACCCATGGGTTCAAAGTCAGCCCTGATTCGCAGCTCAACTACCAAGGCATCGCACCAGCAGAGATGCACAAACAATTTCGTGGGGAAGCCATATACACAGCGGAGGTTGACAGGCACTATCCACAGCTAACTGTGGGAGACACATTGTATTTTGCCGCGTAAGTGACCTTCACCCCCGCAAGAATTCTGCTGACATGGAGCGTATGGCAGCCTCGCTCGCACGCCTCGTACTATCCCAGGCGGTATCTCTCGCGAACAATATGCGGGGCATCTTCGGGACGTGATCATGGCCATGTTTGGTATCAGCCACACGTTAAATACCCGCGTTGGAAACGACTTTGTACGTGGAGTGAGTGGAGGGGAGCGGAAGCGAGTTACCATTGCCGAAGCCGCCCTGAGTTACGCCCCCCTTCAATGCTGGTAAGTCGTTCACGAAGCGGCTCCTATGAAGGCTACTAGTGCGTTCATTTGGTCTGACAGAGGTCCAGGGATAACTCCACTCGTGGTCTGGACTCTGCGAATGCTGTTGAATTTTGCAAAACGCTTCGCACCCAATGCGACGTCTTCGGAGCTTCCACCTTCGTGGCCATCTACCAAGCACCACAAGCCGCTTACGATGTGAGCCAGTTTAAGATTCACATGGTTCATCATCGCTGATATCTTTCATCTAGCTATTCCACAAGGTCACCGTTCTGTACGAGGGCCGACAGATCTATTTCGGACCCACACAATATGCTAAAGGCTACTTTGAGCAGCTTGGCTTTTTGTGTCCCGGTGCACAGACTGTCCCTGACTTTCTCACGTCTATGACCTCTCCATCCGAGCGGGTCGTCAAATCCGGGTTTGAAAATCGCGTTCCAAGGACTTCTGATGATTTTGCAAGATGTTGGCAACAAAGTGAGGAACGGAAGCTTCTTTTGGCACAAATCTATGAGTACAGTCTTGAACATCCTCTGGACGGTGAGGGCCTTGGCAAGTTCGCCGCGGCAAGGAAGTTGGAGAAGTCTGAATCTCAGCGTGAGCGCTCGCCATACACGCTGTCATTCTGGGGCCAGACCAAGCTCTGCATGTGGAGAGACGTGCAGCGTCTGAAGGCTGACCCTTCGGTGCCAATCTCAATGCTTGTCATCAATCTTGTCGAGGCTTTGATAATCGCTAGTATCTTTTTCAATCTGGCAGGCGACACTTCTTCTTTTTTCTCTCGAGGCGCCGTCCTTTTCATGATGGTCAGTACCTTGCTAAAACAATGTTGCCTGGGCTACTAGCCATTGAGGCTCAGTAATTGACACTTGCAGGTGCTTCTCAATGCTTTTGGCAGCATGCTAGAGATTTTTTCTTTGTATGCGAAGCGAGAGATCGTGGAGAAGGTGCGACGAACTTCGTGGCCCGTGAATGGTTACAAGTTGACCAGATATCTAGCACAATCGTTACGCTTTGTACCACCCGAGCGCCGAAGCCATGGCTAGCATGATCGTGGAGTTGCCCTATAAGATCACAAATGCAACACTCGTCAACACAAGTTTGTATTTCATGGCAAACCTCCGCCGTGACGCAGGGGCTTTCTTCTTCTTTTTCCTTATCGCCTTCTCGATGTTGCTTTCGATGTCAATGTTCTTCAGGTAGGGTCTTCGCCCAAAATCTTGCCATCTCGCTGACCATGTTAGGTTCTTTGCTTCCATCACTAAGACTATTGCTCAAGCGCTAGCCCCGTCGTCCATCATTCTCATGGGACTCGTGTTGTACACCGGATTCGCGATCCCTGTAGCTGATATGAGAGGGTGAGTCATCGTCGCAGTACTGGAGCTCGAGAGCTCACCGATTACAGCTGGGCCAGTTGGATCCGCTATCTCAATCCCATATCCTACGGCTTCGAAAGCGTGATTGTGAATGAATTCAATGGCCGTCAGTTCCCGTGCGCGCAGTTCATTCCTTCCGGACCCTCGTACGAGGGAATTAGTTCCAACCAGCGAGCCTGCGCCGTCAAAGGTGCCGTCGCCGGCGCCAACTATGTCAATGGGACTGCATTCGCGAGCACCACGTATGATTACCAATACTCCCACCGATGGCGCAACTTTGGGATCATTGTTGCCTTCGTTATCGGTCTCGCCGCACTGCACCTAATCACGTCCGAGCTAGTTGCTTCTGCTCGCTCCAAGGGAGAAGTGCTCGTTTTCCGGCGCAATAATCTTCAAGCCCTGGCAAAGCGTCATAGACTTGACGAAGAAACCGGGATAGACACTGCCGTACAGACCGAGAAGTATAGCAGTGACAGCGATGGTGCCTCTAAGGTGGAGAAGCAGCAAAGTATCTTCCATTGGGAAGATGTCTGCTATGAGGTGCAAATCAAAGGCGAGACCAGGAAAATTTTGCAGAATGTGGACGGCTGGGTAAAGCCAGGAACTCTGACAGCTTTGAGTAAATAGCTGACGCCACAACATCAATTTCTCGCTGACTGGGTACAGTGGGCGTGAGTGGAGCCGGAAAGACCACATTACTCGATGTCCTCGCGAGTCGCACCACCATGGGAATTATATCCGGATCAATGTTCGTCGATGGTCGAGAACGAGATGAGTCATTTCAAAGACAGACGGGATACGTCATGCAGGTACGTCAACAAGCGCAACGAACATACCACAGATGACTGATCCGCCTATAGCAAGACATACACCTACATAGCAGCACTGTACGCGAGGCACTTGAGTTCAGCGCCCTGCTTCGCCAACCCGCAGACTACTCCCGAGAAGAGAAGCTGGCATATGTCGACCAGGTAAGCTTCAGTTAGTTCGGTGTAAGCAAGCGCTTGCGTGCTGACCTTACCCAGGTCATCCGTCTCTTAGACATGGAGGACTATGCCGAGGCCGTCGTCGGTGTCCCAGGCGAAGGTCTGAACGTTGAACAGCGAAAGAGACTTACCATTGGAGTTGAAATCGCCGCCAGACCAAAGCTTCTGCTCTTCCTGGATGAGCCGACCTCTGGCCTGGACAGTCAGACATCGTGGTCGATCTGCGACTTGATGGAGAAGTTAACGAAAAATGGACAGGCGTGAGTGTTGTCTTACTGATAGACCATGCGCGAGCTGACCGATGTAGTATTCTCTGTACCATCCATCAACCCAGCGCGATGCTGTTTCAACGCTTCGATCGCCTCCTTCTACTGGCCAAGGGCGGCCGTACGGTCTACTTCGGAGACATCGGGCGCGAGTCGCGCACTCTTATAGACTATTTCCAACGCAATGGTGGAGCGAAATACAACTCGAGCATGAATCCTGCCGAGTACATGCTGGACGCTATAGGTGCGACCCCGGGTTCGACTCACACAGACATTGATTGGCCTACCGTATGGAAGTCTTCCGCCGAATATGCGGAGATCCACACAGAACTTGCAAGGCTTAGGGAGCTCCGGAATCAGCCTTCCGTAGTCATGGACACAGATGACTCCAAATACCGAGAGTTCGCCGCGCCGTTCACCACACAGTTCCTCATCGTAGCCAACCGGTGCGCTCAGCAGTACTGGCGAACTCCTTCATACATCTATTCGAAAGCTCTACTCTCAATCGGATGCGTAAGTCGATGTCACACTGTAATCGTGGGTTTGGTGCTAACAGAATATCACTAGTCCTTGTTCATCGGCTTCTCGTTCTTCAAGATGGAGAACTCAATCCAAGGACTCCAGAACCAGGTACGCACTTCGACGACTGCGGTGGTAGTTTAATTCTAACTTTAACTTGAACAGATGTTTGGAATCTTCGTGTTTCTCTTCGTCGTCATCCAGCTTCTGTATCAGATCATGCCCAACTTCGTAGTGCAGCGAACCTTGTATGAGGCGCGTGAACGTCAATCGAAGACCTACATGTGGCAAGTCTTTCTCTTCTCCAACATCTTCGTTGAGATGTTTTGGAATCTGGTAAGCCACTTTTGCATCATGTTCCTTATTTTCATGCCTTCTAATCCAGTCTAGATCATGGCTATCTTCTGCTTCCTAGTATGGTTCTATCCCGTGGGCCTGTACCGCAACGCAGAACCCACAGATGCTGTGAACATCCGAAGCTTTGGTATTCTCCTCATCATTATTGCGACGTTCCTTTTTGCTAGCTCCTTTGCTCACATGCTGATTGCTGGCGCACCCAACGAGGAAGTCGCTGGAGGTATTGCGACGTTGATGAGCATCATGCTCTACGCATTTTGTGGCATCCTGTCTGGACCGGACAAGCTCCCTCGCTTCTGGATCTTCATGTACCGCGCAAACCCATTCACCTATCTGGTGAGCTCTCTCATGAGCACAGCGCTAGGTCGAGCGGACGTGTATTGCTCGCCAAACGAGTTCCAGACTTTTTCGCCACCGCCATATCAATCCTGTGGCCAGTACATGCAGGAATACATCAATATGGCTGGTGGATATCTTCAGAACCCAAGCGCGACCCAGACCTGTAGCTTTTGTCAGTTGTCAAGCACTGATCAGTTCTTGCAGCAGATCAACGCTACCTGGGACAACCGTTGGAGAGATTTTGGCTTGTTGTGGGTGTTTGTCGCCTTCAATGTTGCGGCAGCTACGGGCTTGTATTGGCTATGTAGAGTACCTAAGAACAAGAAGAAGACGAAGGTGGCATGAAAGGATCATATATACCGTGAGAAAGCCTTGAAACAAGCACCGCAGGAAACTTTTCTCTCTGCAGCTTGTAAGAGTGGTGCGGTGTTTGTATACTATAGATTGAATTCGTATCGCTTGCTTAGATATACTTGATACACTATCTTTAATTTTAAGTTTGTTATTGCCCGAAAATTTCAGCTGCTTAAACCATCTCCCAGTCAGTCGTCGTTCTCGCGTAAAATATCTGTCGATCGCGTGAACTTTAGATCTATTTAAGCTGAAGTACTTTGGTCTCGTCTTCCCCTCGATTGCTGTGTGATGTAATGGATAAGAGTGATCTAAACTGTAAACTCTCAGGTATCGAAGGGCCACACGGGCTAAACCTGTAATTTCCGGGAGGATCTGCGGACAAGTTGGCAGGAGAAGCACCATGCGTACATACGTCCCAAGCAAAGAAAACACCACACTTGATGTGGAACCTGCTTGCATATATGTTCAGAGAAGCACCAAAATGAGAAATGCAATCCAGTAATAGGAGGCCAAAGCTCCATCGGCAGACAGGCGAAAATCGACTCAGTTATACGTATGTGGTGCCGCTATATCAGTTGTGTCACTCTCTAGCCAGCGCACTACTACCACCTCCTATATCTTCACAATTTTCACTGTCGCCTTCCCACTGGACAAGTCCACACTCCATCCCCCTCTCGCCGTACTAGCCCCATCAACTTTATACCCCACACTCGAACTTGCCGGCTTCTTCAACCAAACAATCGCCGCCTTAGCCTGCAGGTCCGCCGTTTGCGATGCACTCGCAAGCGTTAGCGTAACCGTGCTGCCACTCTTATCGAAATCCACCTTCGAAATGATACCAGCGCTAATCTCAGCCTTGAGACCTAGGTCCGCGATGAACACGCGGCGTTTGACGGCATCTTTGGGCTCCAGCGAGATTGTAGACGCCCCGGACGTGGAAAGGAGGTTCCCGCCGAATGCAACGTCGCCATATTTTGTTCCTGTAAGAACGTATACGCACTGTCCCAGACTTAGTCCCAAGAGCCCTGGTCCATAATCGCCGCTATACGGATCCCATTTCAACAGCTCTGGGTAACTATGAAACGCCGCGCTTGCAAACCCATCCTGGTGGATGTTCGTCAAGGGCGCCATATTGCCTCCGAAGCCCACCCTTAGCGCATACAGATCCGAAGGATTCTGTTCGTAGTAACTGAGTACGGGGAGCGAGTTCAGACCGGATCCGTAATGGTGGAGCTGGCGCTCTGTTTGTGCGATTTTCGCGGCGTAGTTGAAGTCCCAGTACCGGCGCGCGTTGCCGTTCCAGCCCCAGTGGGCGACGGTGGGCATGTAGCCGAAGATAGAATTTATAGCTTTAGTAGGTGTAGTAGCGAGCTT
This sequence comes from Paraconiothyrium sp. Pb-2020, assembly GCA_022419385.1. Taxonomy (NCBI): domain Eukaryota; kingdom Fungi; phylum Ascomycota; class Dothideomycetes; order Pleosporales; family Didymosphaeriaceae; genus Paraconiothyrium; species Paraconiothyrium sp. Pb-2020. The sequence goes on along the minus strand of JAJUBI010000003.1, from coordinate 3,300,590 downwards.
GAAGTAGCTAGGCACTGTTAATGAGGGCAGTACGGGGAAAGGGGAGCTGCTTACTTCGTCCAATAGTATACGCCTTCTTGCCCTGTAGAATCCCAGGCCATCTCGCTGCCGAAGGGGACGGCTTCGGTCTCCCATTGGTTAGCGCGATAGCGCATTGTCGCTTCTAAGGCGGTCACTTGGGTGGTCACACCTTCACGCTTCAGATCTTCCAGAAGTTCGCCGAGCACCCATTCGCCCATCAGCCCCACAAGGCCATAGTCGCAGTTCGCGGAGCGGTTCGATAGGCAGTATTGAGTGGTGTTATAAGCTCGGTTGAGATACCATGACCAGTCTTGCCGAAGCTTTTGCTCGGGGTAATTTCTTGCAACACGATACATGGACCAGTACGCAGCCACGGGGTGAACGTAGTTGTACGCTCTCCGCGTCGTGTAAGCGCGTGCCTTATCCCACGAGGTCCAGGAAGTCCAATCGAAAGCCGAGTTGTACGTGTAGGAGACCGCGCCAGGCTGGTAGTAGAAAGCAGATGCAACGACAGAAAACGTTCCGTTCTGCTGAAGCGTCCCCACAATGGTGTCTTGGACAAAATCATCGAATAACGAAACCTCCTTGGCGTTGGGCTGGACAAATTCTTTCATCGCTGTTGCGACGTAGGCACCAGTTCCACCCTCGTCGCTAATGCCGGCAATCCAGACGCGGCTATCCTGTTCTACAATAGCACCCACTTCGTGATCATATGTCATGATGGACGGTGACCTGTTGAACGGATCTGATTTGGTGAAGTACGCTTTGGTTGTGAAGAAGTTACCCATGTCTGCGAGTGTTGAAGCTGCTGTCTTCGTGATGTGGTAATGTACAGTCTGTTTCTTCCCATCTGCGTATGTAACGGTGACGCGTGACCTTCCCCACGCTGAGCTTTTGGGTGTAAGCGAGTACTGTACGCCGGCTGATGTGGTTGAAGGACCCGCGACGGTGAAGTCAGCTGCATCAATAGTCTTGACCGCGGACGAGTAGTTGAGGTACAGTCGCGCCGTGAGGTCTGCAGGCAAAACATAGCCGGGTATGCCGACTGCGAGGGGCGTGCCGCTCTTTACCACAGCATCTTCAATGGTTTGGATGGAGTCAGCCAGGACGAACTTGACTCCCACAGAATAGACTTCTCCAGCAGCGAGAGTCTTTGATGTAGCGTTGTTCCAAGGTGCAGTGCTCTTCCACTCGTTCTGTGCATATGCCAAGCTGTGGACTTGCCACTCGTAGTTGCCTTCATAGGTCTGTCCCTGGTAGCCGAAAGCGCCTGAAGATTCCGTTAGGAAGCGCCACGCCTCGAAATTGCTTGAACCCAATGGAGCAATGACAAGCGCATTTCCAGTTCCCGATAACGGTGTTACTCGTACAAATCCTGCATCAAGGCCAATGTAAGGGTCGGCGAAAGAGCACTTCGCTTGTGTATCGGTTGCGAGGCGGTTGGTAAAGATGTTGTTGATAGCGACTGGCAGACCCAAGCTCCCGAGCTCGATAGAGCCTGTACCGGTGTTCGTAAAGTTAAACCTGAGGGCAAGACCACTTCCGGAGGTAAGCCATTCTCGGGTGACCTTAAACGGACGAGTCGTCCCGAGCGTGGGTGCTAGGTCTGCACCAGCGATGACTCCAGCTCCCAGGCTTTTTAATTGTGTGACTGCTTTCCTAGAGCTGGCTGAATCGACACTAGTCCACGATGCGGTGCTTGAGGTCCGATATCGAAAAGTAACATCTCCAAGGTGGTGGGCACCATTTTGCGCAAGCTGCGATAGCAGATCTGTTGGCAAGAAGTTGAAGCCTGTGCGGCTCGAGTTGAGGGATGCAAGCGTTCCGGAAGATGTGACGATCGTGCCCTTCAAATCAGTAGACTGTAAGTTAGTATAACCACCTGAGAGCCCGAGGTTATCCTGCCCAGCTGCGAAAGCCACGAGGCTTCCCGCCAGGAACACTCTCGAAGCCGAGAGTAACATGCTGGGCATGCGTGCTGCACAAAACCAGAGCAGGTGTTCAGGGAGACCGCGCCGCCGTGAACCATATTAGGAGGCATTCGCAGATCGAATATATACCGTCACATAGATAGCGCAACATCTGTACCTGCCGTTTCTATCAACTGCCCTATTTTGAGGGGTAGAGTTATTCCATGACGTGAAAGTAACCCTGAGATGCACCGACGATCCGGAGCAGCCTCGGACGGAGAAACTAATGCGTCGGCCACCAATGTGATATACAGCCTAATACAGGCTCGGCGGAAAGTCTCCGCGTAGCGACTGCATTGCTGGAACTAGGATAGGTTCGAGTTGACGGCATGCGAACAAGTATTGCTTCTTCATTGACAATCAGACTATTGATTAAAAAGGTACGAGGCAAGGGAAAGGAGGAAGAAAGAATCAATGCAAGGAAAGTGTCGAGCGACTAGGAGGGGCACAATTGCCCTACGCCTAAAGCAGCAAGCAGCGCGTGTGTTCGCAACTTCGACCTCGCGGATATTCACGGTCCTTCCATCGACCATCATGACACTTGATTATAGTAGCACGATTATTCTTGCGGCATCTTGATTATCTGCTAAGATAGTCCCAGCCTGCAGTTCCTCGGTCCACCTCCATGTGGCCCGTACAATTCCAGCAACGTGCATGCCTGAAGGTACGCGGGTCTTCTAGGGACCGGGTGGCCCTGCCCGTATCTTCGGGGATCGCAACAAGAGGCTGGTGCTTCACGATGTACTTCGCCTTTGGTCACCACCACGAGCTCTGACCTACCCACCGTCTTGAGCGTGACCCAATCTCACACGCGTCTTGACATGCATGCATCTATCTGGAGGACTCGAAACATCTCTTTAGTGAAAATTGTTATTGCAAACGTCGTCATCTGTAGCTCTAAGCATCAACCCATAGGCGTCACCTCTGTCATCGTGCTCTCGGTCCATTCTCGGGCTGCGTAGTCGCACTCCCGGCAGATATCCGCTATTTTCTCTAACTGTAGAAGGTAATTTTCTCTAGATCAGCGCATAGAGAGTGGTTACCAAGCGTATACGTCATAAATTCTCTATGGTACGTTGTATCATGTCCACTATCCACCACAATACACACTACGAATAGAAGTTGGTCTATCCAACTATGTCCCAAGGTACACTGAAGCTCGCGAACACCACCACACTCATTACCTAATTCCAACCCCCTTCTATAGTCGTTCAACATATGACCTCAAACTTCCTACTTTCCAACGGCTGCGGCATCACCCCCGCATCGATAAGCGCAAAAGCATCCCATTCATGTGCATTTTCGGTCTTGAAGTTCCACCACACCCACCCATTCGCCCTTGTCTCAAATGCACCCATCTGCGCCTCAATATACTTCCGCGTCTGGTCCTTGTACTCCTGGGACCACTTTGAAATGTCGTTTTGCCAGCTGCAATCGCCAACCTTCGTCGAGCCAGAGTACGTCCCATCATATCGGGCTCCGATACCCAGGCCGTTCAGGTACTTCGCGCAGTCGGTCATTGCGCCTGTCCATTCACCCACGATGGTCCACTTGTCGGAACCGGAGTAGCTGCCGGAGGCAGAGCAAACAGTAGAGATGTGGGCATCCGGAGAGAGCGCAACGAGGGCGTCGGTGAAGACTTGGTATTCGTGGTGGTCCATTACTACGTTTTGCGCGTTGTTGTCGGACGGGGTCAAGAAGCCGTTCCAATTTGACGTAGGGAGGAAGCCATCGTGCAGGACGATGGGGGTGTCCGACGTCTCTCTTAGCCTTCCAAAGCCGTCACGGAAGAATTGACGGACGGTAGCTTCATCCAGTTTAGGGATCAAGGGCTCATTGAGGAGCTCGATGCCAACGACGACGTCTTGGTATTTCGTTTGGGCGTACTTAGTTGAGATGGTGGAGAAGATGTCCAGGGTCTGTTGGACTGTGTCGCCGCTTGTCCAAGTCGGAGCGGAGATGCGCTCGCCTGAGTTGTCGAAGCCGTTCTGGGAACCTGGAGCACCGTGGAGGTCTATCATTACCTTAAGGCCGAGACCTCGGGCCCAGTCGATGGCGGCATCGACTAGAGACATAGTCAGCATGTGCTTGGCGAGTGGGGGAGAGGACATCGTCTGTTCGTACTTGGGAGTCACTTACTGTAAGGTGCGGCGCCCTTAACATACGGTGTGTCGAGTGTATCATACGCCCAATACCCAATCGGTATCCTCACAAGATTGAAACCCGAATCCTTGATCTTTTGGAAGTCTTCAAACGTAACCCAAGAATCCCAATGCTTTTGCAGGATCTTAAGTGCAGCATCCTTTCCAAGCTTTTGGCCCAGAGTAAATTCATCGACAATATCGCTGCGGCCGAGATTATCAAAGAGAGATGGCGTTATCCAAGGCTCCAGAACGAGCCACCCGCCAATATTTACACCTTTTACTTTCTCGGACCCCCAGGCGAAGGCGACGCCACGTTTCGAGCTGGATCTGGTTAGCTATCTGTTACGAGAGGGAGCTTTTTTCGTGGTGCGGAGGGACGCGTGCGACACTCCGCTCCTTCTCCAAACATGCTTGCGCAAGTACATTCCACGCGCATGTCCTTAAGGATACCTAGGAATACACTTACGCAGGAGCCGCCGCTGCAAGCCCACAAGCCAGGGCCGCAGCCAGGACACGCTTCAAAAGCATAACGTAACGATAGAGTCTGCTTGAATAACACGTATTCTGAAGGAAGAAGTGCGTGGTTGCACAATGCACTGTTGAAGAATGAAGAATGCGTCCCTTGCGTTGGGTAGAACCAGACAAAAGTGCCGGATGTGGCAACGTTATCGACCAAGTTAAGCAACCAGACTTATTCGATGTTCCTTAAGATGGCTTTTAAGATCATAACAAGGATCGCAACAAGTAAGATACCTCGGCGACCAAGGCGAAGGACCAGTTAGAAAAGCGAGCGTGGTCCTAGGGTAAGGATATATATTAGGAGGCAAATACGCAGACCATGGGAAGGACGAGTGACAACACACACTTCGCGACCCAAAACAGGTACGATGAGGAAAGAACGAAGCTTCGAGTACGAAAGCTGATGGAGTTTTAAGAAGTTGCAGTGGACTCGTCCACTTTGATGTTCTCGACCGTCTGCCACAGCCTCATATCTTAGACCCTGCAGACCTCACTCAGCGAAAGAAGGGATCGCTACATTATGCATGCACAGCGGTGCTAAACTTGGTATTTTCGCCATGCTCGATTCGGAGGTGAGCGAATAGGGGAATCTGCTAGCCGCCCTAGTGGCTGGTTGGGCATATGAAACAGCTCGTGCTTGTGCATGACGTCGCAGGGAGGTCCCTGGATAAAACCGGGAGCGTTGGTCGCGATACGAAAGATAGGGGGACGTGGGTGTAGCGTGCGAGGCCGCGCGTGGTGTGGAGGTAGTTGGGAGTGGCGTTGGCACGGTCGGGAAATACAAGATTGGTATGCCTATCGCAACCTCACGGCGGGCTAGATCCATGTGAAAGACAACACAATCGACACACTCCTGTAGCAACAACATCATCGACTTCGAGCTTTCTGATCATACCATGGTAAATGCTGCTCATAATGCAATGTCGATCGTTATTCCTACTGAAGAGCGTGTGCAGCTCCAGCTCTTTTCACTTCACAGCCCCGTTGCTACTCACCCACGCCATCACAGCTGCGCGCTCTTATACTTCACGATACGAAATCCCATCAGTTTCTCTTGTCATTCAAAGAACAGAAAACTTCTCGCAGTGAGCCGTACTCCTGTCGCATAATGGCTACCAGTGTTGGGTGAGACGCGAAGTTCGTTCGGGTGTGGCGCTGAACAACGTGGTTGCTATTTTGGGATCGTAGGGCTGCAGCTTCACACTTGTGTTGTGCTGCGTCGAATAATTTAAGTTTAGAGACTGGATGGTCGAACAGTATGAGATGATTATGATGAATATACCGTTTCTTGCGTATTCATCTTTTAAAAAAGTGTAGATTGCTGCTGGCCTTTTTATCTTACAGTTGCCTCCTATGCACTGCTATATCTAGAAACCTGTAGGTATTGTCTTTTGTAAAAGACGGTTCACGCTAAGTGGTGGCTCCATATGGTTGACGGGCATTGCCGTTGTGTTTGTGCTCCACACTGCTCGTAGAGCCTCGGTTTCGCCCCCAGGACGACACATCTCGGGAACTAGCGAGGAAGACTCAAGCCCTGCGCCTTTTTGTCCCGCTCGTCGTAGAGCCATTAGCCCTCCTTGCCTCATCACCACTAATTGCCACCTCATCATCGTTCATGTATTCCCTGCCCGCTCCAGGACTCCGCCGTCTGAACTGTCCAGCTCCGACGGCCACAATCTCATCCTCGCTGTCGCTTGCCTCAATGTCTAGCAACACAGGCATTCTGAATTCGCCAGGTTCATGTTGAGCGTTGGTCTTAACAGGGTCAACGGTTAGCACGTCGACCTCTTCATCTTCCTGATCTAGCCTCCGCTTGTGCAGCTCCTCTAGTGGCTGAATATCGAACTCGTCTTCCTTTTCAATGTACTCTACGTTCTCCTCAACCTCAACAAAGTCCGGTGCGAGCGCAGACCAACGCTGAGGTTGTAGTATGGACCAGAGCCAGACGCGGCCGGAGTCGACGCCAATAGCGGCAACAAAAGGCCGGAAAGGATGCCACTCTACCACAGAAAGTTCTTCCTTGGTTCCCTCCAGGATCTTCACAAGACTGCCTTGGCCGCGTTCCCAAATGTAAACGTGGTGATTCATGTACGTTGTCGCGGCGACGTAATCACCAGCTGAACTAAAGGTGACTGCATTCCAGGACAATCGTTGGACTAGGTCTTGGAATTTATGTTGGACTTTGAGCTCCAGCATGTCGAAGTCGAGCTTTGGATCGCAGAGGTCAGGAAGAAGGAATGTCCGGATGATCCTATCGCTCGAGTTCAACACAACATCACGGCCTGACTGCGTCATGCGTATCAGTACGATGAGCGAGTTCGTCACTCTGTATGAGTATAGTGTGTCGTACGTTCTCGCGTCGATTATGTTCAACCAGCCCTTGTTCGTGCCTGCGAGGATGTGTTCGCCGGAGGGAGTGAAGACGGTTACGGTCGTCGTCTGTTTGGCGTCCTGTGCTGCCTGTTTCTCGGTCGCCTTCTCGCGAGTCTGCGAGCGGCGGGGGGCGGTAGGAAGCGTGTGCTTAACTGGAACTTCTGCAGAGATGTCCACCAGTACAGGCTGGTCTTCGAATAGAGCAGCTGCGAAGATCATGCTGCGCTATGTTAGCGGACATATGTGATATCGTCGGGATATCGTACTGATTCTTCGGGTGCAGCTCTGCAATGAAGATGGCCGACTGGAAGCGGACGGTGCGCACGCGCGACCCATCCTTCAGGTCCCACAGCACGCACTTCCAGTCCTGGCCGGCGCTGAGCAGGAAGCGGTCGTTGGTGGACCAGCTCAGCGATTGGATCTGGCGCGTGTGGCCGCGCAGCTTGCGGGCGACGCCGTTGGTCTCGATGTCGAAGACGACTACAATGCCATCGTGCTGGCGATGTTAGCCGGTAGCTCCATGCTGCTTGATACTGCTGCCTACTCGGCCAGAGGCCAACAAGTCGCCGCGGTGGCTGAAGCGGATTGACGTCGAGTGGCCGCTGCCTACACGCTCGGTGAGTCAGTCGCGGGGACGATGAAACGCATACTGATATCTGGGGACTCACGCAGACGGCCGGTGATGACCTCAGGGCAATCCTGCGCGAGGATAAAGGGATCAACCAGCGACAGGTTCATGGCTGCGGGCTGGAGCGTAGAGGGCAGCGCGCGCGTTCAGTTTGCTGCACATCTTGCGTCTGCGCGCTCCATGCCTTCGCGATCGCGATATTGTGGAAGAGGCCCACGCGTGCTGCGAATGACAGCCAGAGCGGTGCGCCGTTGTGCGTTTCTGGCGCTAGACGCAACAGGTATAGCGCGGCTTGGCTCCTTTGTTCGCCGCTTCCTCTTGTTCTGCTCTGCGGCCTGAAACGCCTCTCGCTCCTGCACTCCCCCCTTCACCACCACCACCCCATCCATCCCGACCGCTGTGGTGCCCGCGAGCGCGTCAAACATCTCGCTGCACCTGTCTGCGCTCCCGCCACTGCGCAAATTGCCCGCGCTGCCCGCTGCAGCGACGCGCGACCGAGAACGAGGCCACGACCCGCTCAACCTTTGTCCACGGGTCGTATTCTTCGACCGCATCCCACAGCGCGCATCGGCGCATCAACGACACTATACCTACCTGTGGCATACCCTTCTACGCATATCTAGACACTTTTTTTGCAACCGAGGAGGCGCCAGCCCCGGCGTGGCCACCGCGGTCGTTCCCTCACTTACGGCTTCACTAGCAGCCCTTGCTCGCCGGTAACACGGTATAGCCAGCTCTTTACGCTCTCTGCGTACATCAACTGCGAACCGCCGCTCTCAACTTATACAACCGCCATCATGCCTCCGGGAGCCCCCGTCGTCTCCAAGTGCCCGCTGCGCACTATCAAGGAGATTCAATTCGGGCTGCTCTCTCCCGAGGAGATCAAGTCTATGAGTGTCGTACACATCCTCTATCCGGAGACCATGGACGAAGAAAAGCAGCAGGCTCGTGTCCAAGGTCTCAACGATAGTCGGCTTGGAAGCATTGATCGCAGTTTTGTCTGTGGCACATGTCAGGAAGACATGCAGACCTGCCCAGGCCATTTTGGCCACATTGAGTTGGCCGTGCCCGTGTTTCATGTTGGTGAGTATCAGACGACCGTCATCCCGTATGGCTTTGTCTGACTTTGTTCAGGTTTTGTAGTGAAGATCAAAAAGCTACTCGAGACGGTGTGCCACAATTGTGGTTTAATCTTGGCTGACTTCGTAAGTCTTCCCTGATGGAAGACGAACATCGCGGCCTAGTGGAGTGCTTTGGCTAACCTTAGCACTAGAATCACCCAGATTGGAACACCGCTATCAAGATCAAGGACCCCAAAAAGCGCTTTGACATGATTTGGCGACTTTCCAAGGGGCGGAAGAACTGCGAGAACAACCCAGCAGACTCGGCTGATAAGAATCCGAAGCAGCCCCACGGTGGTTGCGGTAACAGGATGCCCGACTCTATCAAGAAGGAGGGTATGAAACTGACTGCCTCATACAAGCCGCGGAAAGATGAGGAAGAGAGCAAAGACACTGAGAAGAAGGAAATCAGACCGCAGGATGCGCTTAATACATTCCGACACCTTAGCGACAACACCCTCGGTTTGCTTGGCCTGAACGTCGACTATGCCCGCCCTGAATGGATGATCCTCACCGTGCTTCCTGTGCCCCCGCCACCAGTTCGTCCTAGTATCTCAGTAGATGGCACCGGCCAAGGTGCGCGTGGCGAAGACGATCTGACCTACAAACTGGGCGACATTATCCGTGCCAACAGCAATGTGAAGAAGGCACACGCCGAAGGTGCTGCGCAGCACGCCATACAAGAGTACGAGCAGCTACTACAATACCCTATTGCGACTTACATGGACAACGACGCGAACGGTGTACCCCAGGCGATGCAAAAGTCTGGTCGCCCGCTCAAAACCATTCGTGGCCGCTTAAAGGGCAAGGAGGGTCGGCTACGAGGCAACCTGATGGGCAAGCGTGTAGACTTTTCGGCTCGCACTGTTATTACGGGCGATCCCAACCTGTCGTTGGATCAGGTTGGTGTGCCGCGCTCAATCGCCAGAACTTTGACCTATCCCGAAACTGTAACTAAGTTCAACATCGGCAAATTGTCACAACTGGTGCGCAACGGCCCTACCAACCATCCCGGAGCCAATTTTGTCATCAAATCCGACGGTGTACGCCTTGATCTTAAACACAATAAAAACCTAAGCGAGTTGCAATTGGCTTATGGCTGGAAGGTTGAACGTCACATCAACGACGACGATGTCATTATCTTCAACCGACAACCGTCTTTACACAAGGAATCCATGATGGGCCATCGTGTCAAAGTCATGCCATATTCGACTTTCCGCTTGAACTTGTCTGTCACATCACCCTACAATGCCGATTTCGACGGTGACGAGATGAACCTGCACGTACCGCAAAGCGACGAAACGCGCGCCGAGGTTAAGAATTTGTGCATGGTTCCGCTACAGATCGTCTCACCGCAGGGAAATAAACCACTCATGGGTATTGTGCAAGATACATTGTGTGGTATCTTCAAAATGACTCACACCGACGTCTTCCTCACGCGAGAACAAGTTATGCCTCTCATGATGTGGGTACCAGACTGGGATGGCCTTCTACCCCCTCCGGCCATTTTGAGACCGAAACCTCGCTGGACTGGTAAACAAATTATCAGCTTCGCCTTCAAGGACGACCTCAATCTCGTACAATCGAGTGATTCTGCAGATGATAAATTTAACGATTTCAGCGGCAAGTCTGTCATTGTCCATGGAGGTGAAGTGGTAATGGGCCAAATTGTCAAGAAGCAGGTCGGCGCTTCTCCTGGCGGTGTCGTCCACATCGTATACAACGAACACGGCCCGCAGGCAGCGGTGGACTTCTTCAATGCTGCGCAGCGCATCGTCGCCTACTGGTTCCTTCACAATGGATTCAGTATCGGTGTTGGAGATGCTGTTCCGGACAAGGCTACGTCCGATAAGATTGTGGAGGCTGTAAACAAAGCCAAGGCTGAAGTTGCAGAGGTCCTGAAGCTCGCAACTTCAGACAAACTAGAACCCAACCCCGGTATGACTCTACGAGGCACATTCGAAGCCAAAGCACAGAAGGCCCTCAATGAAGGACGTGAGGCTGGTGGTACTGCCGCCAAGGACAACCTAAAGCCCTTCAACAACGTCGTCCAAACAGTCACTTCCGGTTCTAAGGGTTCGAACGTCAACATCGCCCAGATGGTGTCCCTTGTCGGTCAACAGGCCGTCGAAGGTAATCGTATTCCCTTCGGGTTCAAATACCGCACGCTTCCACATTTTACAAAGGACGATTACTCCCCAGAATCGCGAGGGTTCATTGAGAATTCTTATCTGCGTGGACTTACTCCGACTGAGTTCTTTTTCCACGCCATGGCCGGTCGTGAGGGTCTCATTGACACTGCAGTCAAAACCGCAGAAACTGGTTACATTCAGCGTCGTTTGGTCAAAGCGCTTGAAGACGTCATGGTCAAGTATGATGGGACTGTTCGTAATTCGATGGGTGACATCGTCGAATTTGTCTACGGTGAAAACGGTCTCGACGGTGCAAAGGTCGAGAAACAAACCATTGACACGGTGCCACTTTCTCGAAAGAAATTCGAAAATGACTACAGGATGGATGTGATGAGCGACAAGCCACCTATCCCTGCCGATGTGCTGGAGGTTGCCAACGAGATCCAGGGCGATACTGAGGTTGGCCAATACCTTGATGAAGAATTTGCTCAGTTGGAGGAGGATCGAAAATTCCTGCGACAGGGAATGAGGACCGACAAGAAGGAAGTCTACCTGCCTCTCCACATCAGCCGCATTGTCGACAATGCCAAGACTCGGTTCGCGATCAAGAATTCTCAGCGAAGTGATCTCCACCCAATAGAGGTTATCAAGGGTGTGCGAGACCTGCTCGAGAAGCTCATCGTCATACGAGGCGAGGATCCACTCACGTTGGAGGCCCAGAAGAGCGCTACCATGCTCTTCAAGTGTCTCCTGCGGTCCCGGTTAGCCTTCAAACGTCTGGTAACTCAGGATCACTTGAACAAGCTTGCTTTCAATCATATCATTGGCGAAATCGCGGATCGCTTCTTGAGGGCTGCCGTCCACCCTGGAGAAATGGTAGGTGTGATTGCAGCTCAATCCATTGGAGAACCTGCGACACAAATGACTCTGAACACCTTCCATTTTGCTGGTGTGTCTTCCAAGAATGTCACTCTTGGTGTGCCTCGTCTCAAAGAAATTCTCAATATTGCCGCCAATATCAAGACGCCCAGTATGTTGATCAAGCAGAGCCACCCGCAACATTCGCAACAGACTGCGAAGGAACTTCGAAGCCGGATCGAACACACAACTTTGCGATCGTTGACGCATTCGGTTGAGTTGTATTACGACCCTGATCCGCGGGTTACGTTAATCGAAGCTGATCAAGATTTGCTCGAAACGGCTTTCTTGGTTGATGACGAAGACACGGCGTCACAATCCAAATGGCTGCTTCGTATCGTACTGGACCGAAAGCATCTACTCGATAAAAATCTCGATATACGGGAAGTGTCTGCAAGGATCCAAGAAGAATTTGCTCCCAACATCGCTGTCATCACAGCCGATCCCAATGATGACGAGCAGGTGTTGCGCGTACGGTTTAAATGGGATCAGCATCTCAGGAAAGACGAAGACGACGAAGAAGACCGAGATGAACGGTGGATGCGCAAGCTCGCCGTTCATTTATTAGACGATGTTACACTGCGCGGAGTGAAGGGCATCGAACGTGCCTTTATCCGTACCGAGCAGAAGGTTTTCGAACAAGAGGACGAGTCTTTGATACTCAAGAAGGACGATGATCGTTGTGTGGAATGGGTCTTGGATACCACAGGTATCGCGCTGGCTGAGGTGCTGTCCGTAGAGGGCGTAGACGCCTCCAGCTCTTACTCCAACTCGTTCATCGAGGTTCTTGGTGTTCTCGGTATCGAAGCTGCCCGGGCTGGTCTCTTGAAGGAACTGTCAAACGTCTTGGAGTTTGACGGTTCGTACGTCAACCATCGTCACATGGCTATTCTCGTCGACATCATGACCCAACGTGGTCTCCTTATGGCCATCACGCGCCACGGCATCAATCGCGGTGACACTGGCGCACTCATGCGCTGCTCCTTCGAAGAGACGGTCGAGATCCTGCTTGAAGCCGCTGGTTACGGTGAGCTCGACGACTGCCGAGGTGTTTCTGAGAATATTATGCTCGGTCAACTTGCACCAATGGGCACAGGAGAGTTCGAGGTTGTCATGGACAGCCAAATGTTGCTCACTATGGTCGAGGACAACTCTCGCATGCGCACCGGTGCCACTGGAAACTATTATGACAACGGCGCTGCAACTCCTTACGATCTTGGCTCTCCTACTTACGAAGGTGGCATGAGTGGTCCGTCGTACAGCGCAGAGTTCTCGCCTCTGGCAGCTCCAGAAGGGAACTTTGGCGGTATGAGCGAGTATGCTCCACAGTACGGGGATGGTGGTTTCAGTCCGTATGCTGGAACTCGCAGCCCTGGCATGGCAGGCGCTATGAGTCCTTTCAGCGGTGGCGCAAGCCCCTCTTCGCCATCCTTCTCTCCATCCTCCCCTCAGTATTCGCCCACGTCGCCAGGCATGACCAGTCCACGTTTCGGGGCTACCTCCCCGGGCTACAACCCTACCAGCCCATACTCGCCCACGTCGCCCCAATTTTCGCCTACATCTCCTGGAGGATTCTCTCCGACGTCTCCAAGCTACTCGCCTACATCCCCAGGGTACTCGCCTACGTCTCCACAATGGAGCCCTACGTCGCCTGCGCAGGCTGCCGCTCGTAGCGCCACGTCTCCAGGTGGTGGCTGGAGCCCCACGTCTCCACAATATAGTCCAACCTCTCCGATGTACAGCCCGACGAGCCCGCAGTTCAACAGCGGTGACAGGCGTTCACCTGCTTCACCAACATCGCCTTCATATAGCCCAACGAGTCCAATGGGCCAGTACAGTCCGACATCGCCCAAATACTCTCCTACCTCGCCGACCTCCCCACAATACTCGCCGACGTCGCCGAAGTACTCTCCAACGTAAGTCATAGGGCATAGTTGTATATTCTCCATCAAGGCAACGCAATGCTAACGATCAACAGTTCGCCTCAGCAGTGATTTACACACTGGTGAATGTTCTTTATGTAAGCAGGTTCTTGCCTTGCTATGTACAAAACTTGTCCTTTTCGCTCTTTTGAACGTGAAGGCTGACATCGGTGATGGGTAGCTCCGATCCGAATAAGTCTGCCTAGTCCGTTCAATTTGCACAGCACGGCCGCCACCAGTCACGATCGCGTCACGGCGTCGACGTACCTTTAGCTAGGCCCACGTCTGCACCAACATGCCCGACTGATGCAGCTGGCCTCTTCGATTATCTAATGTTTTGTTTCTACGATGTACAACAAACGAGCGACTTGTGCTTCGATAGCACACTGAGCCCCAAACCGCAAAAAGATGTCCTTATTCCGTCTGCATTACATACATCAACCACCATTTCCGGGGGTTCACGGCGTTCTCTGTCTTTTGATTGGGTACTTGACGATGGGGCATGACCCTTCTGCACAAAATGCGAGGCGTTCAGGGCATGGTTGGTCTTTTTCTCACATTCCGAAGTTCTTTGCTATTCAATGTTTCTGCGTATTAGATTGGCTGTGAGGCCCACTAAATTGCGCGATTGGGGCCTGATGGTTGCCATGGAGGTGTCTAGAAAATTTGCGCTGGATTGGTGATACCTATGTGGATGGTCAGGCTTGGACATGGGTGGGTGAGTCAGATGAGATAATATCGAAATTGACATCGTATGTCGAACCTGGGAGCATGAATGCAATTCGTGACTCAATGGCTTGGACCCAGTTTGCGAGCCACACCCACACTTCCTCTTCCAAACGACCCAACCACACCTGCATCTAGTCGTCTTACCATACAGCTGGAAAGACTCATAATGAGCATCGTAGACCGGTCAATGCTAGCGCTTATCCCCCCAACCTAATGAGGTGGACGACGCATACTACCCTACATCGGCTCCTATTCAATCCCTCCTGTATAAAACCTAGCACATCAGCTATTCAATCGGGCACTAAATACCTTTATACATCATGAGCGACCAAGCGACTACCACCAAGACTAAAGTTTCAACCGTGTCATCTTCCTCATGCCATTCCACCATCATCCTCGACACGACTGTGCCCTCGCCTGCGGGAGATGCCAGTCGCAACCCCTTCACTAGCGACGGCCATGGTGAAGCATTCATTAACAAAGTACAAGAAGCGCTGCGGCATTGGCGCGTCCCTGGTCTTGCCCTCGCAATCGTAGACCACCACACCGTCACCTCTCACGGCTACGGTTCCTCACGTTGGGGGGACGACGCGCCAGATGTGACGCCTGCCACGATCTTCGACATCGCGAGTATGAGTAAGAGTTTCACGGCGAGTAGTATGGCGCTTTTAGTGCAGGATGAAGAAGATGAAAAGCTCAACAATGTCAAATGGGAAACACCTGTGAGCAGATTGGATGTGGACTTGCGGTTTGTAGACGATGAAATGACGAGAGGCATTACTGTGGAAGATATATTGAGTCATCGGACGGGATTGCCGGGACATGAGGAGAGTGTAAAAGGTGTGAATCACCCTCATGCAGATACGCTGGCAAGCGTGGTCGGGAACATGAGAAACCTACCCTTCGCCTATCCCATTCGCACAAAGTACGAATACAACAACCTCCTCTACAGCTGCGCTGCGCATCTGGTGGAGAAACTCTCGGGCTCGTCCTTCCCCTCTTATCTTAAGACGAACTTCTGGGACAGACTTGATATGAGCCGCACATGGCTAGGTCCTGATAACGTTCCCTCCACCGAAGCACAACACATTGCAGTGGGATCGATTTATTCGACTGAAAAGAAGGAAGTGCTACAGCTGCCGCATATTCCTGAGCCCGAGGGTTTCGGCGCAGGTAGCATCCAATCGAACGTGGAAGACGTGGCACGCTGGGTCCACGCGCAAATATACCGTCTCCCGCCCCTCTCTTCCCAGTCCTATGGCGACCTACGCGCGCCGCGTATCCTACAAGACGTCCCTAGCGAAGGGCAGTGCGGCATGTCACCCTCATTCTACTGCCTTGGGTGGGAAGTCTGTTGGTATCACGGCTACGAGATCGTACGGCATGATGGGTGCTGGGCGGGCTTTGTGTCTAGTATGCTGTATCTCCCCGAGAAAGAATGGGGTGTTGTATTGTTGGCGAATAGCGAAGATGCGGGTCCGATGGAGATGGAGATTCTCTTCCATCTCATAGACACCCTCCTTCAAGTTCCTGAAGAGAAGAGGTTTGACTGGCGCGCGCACTATGACAAGAAAATACCGCAGTGGGCGCACATCAAGACGAAAGATGAGCTTTACCCCGATCTAGACGAGCACAAGGACGATGAACCCCGCGAGGATCCCGAGTTGCAAACACTCACCGGCAGGTACACGAACAAGGGATATCACGAGATCGAACTCGTGTTTGACAAGGAGAAGAAGCAGCTAAAGGTCGACGGTTCGGACCGGTCGAACTCCTTCATCTGGGTCATCAAAGAGCGCGCGTACGGGTACTGGTATGTATGTGAGAATATTGATCCTGCGAGTGGTGAGAAGAGGACGTTCAAGTGTAGGTTCGAAGTCGATGGCGGTACGCAGGCGACGAGATTTGGGGTGGATTTGTATGAGGAGACAGGAGACTTGATATGGTTCCAGAAGATGAGAGTTTGAGGTGGGTCAGATGTGATGATGACATAGACTATTTGGATAAAAACTGAATAATATCCATGACAGAAGCTGGACTCTTTGCGCGTCGCCTCGCCATAACGTTCAATTCCTGCGTATCTTGACTTAGATTGAGTATCTGGACCAGAATAAGCAACGGTGGAAAAGTAGTGTTCAAACCAGGACGCGCGCTCTGAGTATCGATTACGTAGAAGGAATACGTCAAACTGCTAATTATGTGGTAAGTTCGCGGGCTATTCTGAACACTATGCATACCTTCCCCGCCATTGACCCTGTCGGAGACATGCACGATAGACATTGGAACGTCAGAAAGTAACTGGTCGAATGTGAGATTTTACAAGATGACCGTCAAGGTCTTAACAAGGTCTGCACTTCCGGTAAGTCGTGCCGAGTATTTGGTTCAGGCGTAACTTTATGTGGCGGAAGGTATTCGGGTAGATCTGCTTGGGTCTGGAGTGCCGCATTTGTCCGCCTCTTTCTCTTCAGCAGAAGGAATCCGGATATAACGCAGATCGCCGCGAACACCGGAATACCGACGCCAATTCCTGCCTTTGCGCCTCTGGAAAGCCCAGATTCTGATGACCCATTCGAGGCAGTTCCTCCAGTCCTTTCGGTCTCCTGAGGGCCACTAGTTTTTGTGGTCGTTCCAAGGAAGGCTGTCAGTGTCTTTTCGCCTGTGGCCTCCACCTGGTCCATCAGAAATTTGCAACCTCCATCTGGCTTGGGCTGAATCTCACGCAGCTCGGCAGTGCCGTTGAGATCACATTTTGTGTGGCGTTTCCAGTATTGATTAGCTACCCATGAATATACGGTAGTCCGATTACACATACTTTACCCGGTCAGAGAATGGTCTGAAGAAGCTGAGGTAGCGTACCTGAATGCACCATATTGGCCAGACCTGGTGTCCACAGCAATTCCTTTGCAGTTCTTTTCCAAATTATCTTCACATGCATGGTTGAGTGTAGTATTGAACGCATCATCAGAGAGGGTCTCAATCGCATTTAGTCGAGCGGTACATCGCAGCGTGTCTAGCATGCAGGAACATAGTGGCTCGTATGGCCTTGGCGGAAGTACAGTGCTGAAAGCCCATGCAGTGTCTGTGGGACATGACTGCAAAGTTGTCGTAGGAAGATAGCTTGCTTCTTCGGAAGAGGATGCTTTCACTGTTGCAAGAACTGAAGAGAGGGCGGAATAACCCGGCAATGGCCGGACGTCATTAAGCTTATCAGATTCTTCATTCCAGGTCATGAGGCCTATGCACACATTAACGATTGTATCATACTCACTGCGAATTTTACTCACTCTCGGTAAAGTCCTCATTATACCAGGTATAATAAGAGTATATGAAAGCGCCACTTAGTGATTGGCGTGCATTTCTCGAATACACGCTGGAGATAAACTCATATGAACGATTGTCGGGATGGCCATATTCCGTTCTGCAGCACAATCCGTCCCAAACTTTGGGCATAGTAATGCTGCGCGAAAAGTCGGCAGCTGCATCTAGGTCCTGTACTGTGTAGCAAACCGAATCTTTGGGTGTTATCCATAGAGAAAGAGCGTCGGGAGTATCATCATGGCACCACATGTAGTTTATGGAGTCTTTAGATTCTTTTTTCTCAGACAAGAAGATCGGGATACTCCTATACCCGGCCTCAGTCATGTATGCCCGCATGTCGCGGATTGCAGCCCGAGAGAAAAGCAAGTCCACAGGCTTTTGTTCATCGATGATCATTCGGAGACCGAGAAGATTCGTGTAATGACCCAGGGAGTCAATGATATCAATATGCTGTTTGAGTGTTTGTTGATCCCAGCCTAGTGTTGGCCCACTTCCTGATATGCGCGCGACGATGTAAATGCCGGCTTCGGAAAAAGCGTTCATACATTCCGAATGATCACGATCACTGTCGACTATACCCACGGTTAAGACATTGATGTTCAAGGAAGATAGATATTGAATGTCCCGTCGACAAGTGGGCCCATCTGCGAGTGGATCCGGGACCGTGATGATGCCTGATGAATCATACTCGAACGGCTCGTAGATTATACCCCGAACCTAGTCCCATAAGTCTAGTGACTTTGTAAGACTTTGAAAACTTACGAAGAAGGCCGTGCCATTCGTCTTGAAGAGGAAATACGATCCTTTGACAACAATTGGATCGACTTCGGCCGTAACGGTAGACACTTGAATCACAAAGCCAATACATGCGAGCAAGTTTGGAAAGGTTCTCATGGTGACATGAAAATCTTCTTGTCTCTGCCGGTCCTCAACTGAACTTATTTTGAGGATTCAAAGAGACAAACGAGTCGTTGTCCATGGAAAAGGAACTTGCACAAGCAGATGAAGTTGAGATGGGCAGAAAGCCTAGCCAGTATGGTGTAAACAAGGGCAGCCGCAGGTGTTTTCAGAGCAGCACGCCGGACAGTTGTGACCGCGCCGCACACGTACATACATCGTGTTTCACCGCCATTATCCGTACGATCCCATTGGGCCGAGTGTCCGGATTGCTAATGCGAAAATGCACCTGTCCAAGATGTCGGTTCCACACAGTTGTCGTCGAGTTGCTCTTGGGAGCATAGCCGCCCCCCGTGTTGTTGACATGCAACGACACCGTCGACGTCCATTGGTTTGTGAAGTAGACTGAGAAGAGCGAAGTATAGACAACGACGCTGCTGATGCGGTATAGTTTGGGGAAACATAACGCTTCAAGACGCCTGGGGAAAACGAAAAAGCAGTGGTAAATAGCGGGGGAAAGCGGTTAAGGATGCAATCCTGGTGTTCCTTTTCGCTCGCCGGCTCATACATTAGTAGGAAGGCAGCACCGATGGGAAAAGGCAAAGGAGAGAAGGAGGTCAAGTACGATTGTTCTTCTGGAGATGCAATTAGACTGGCCAGGCCAGTTTTACTGGACGTGGCGAAGATGCGCTAAAAGCCGTTGCAACGGTGCTGCATTAGCATCTTCCGGATAGCAAGCCAAGTGGGCCGGATACATCGTGGTAGGGTATCGCATTGCGCGCACGTTTACTAGCTAACTCAAAAACTAGTCAACTTTTCCATGAATACCTGAGTCTATAAAAATGCTAAGGCTAACCAGCCCAGACGCTGAGCTGTCCGACGCCTAACTTATGATACAACTCGTTTGAATAGCACTTCGAGCCCAGAACAAGTCAGCAATTTTGCACCGTGATATGATGCGCCACTCTTAGCTCGTCTTCGTGACCTTTACCTTTGAACCCCCAAAGCGTGAGCATCCCAATCTAACAAGTGAACATATGCACTAAACACGCGAAACTCACGCGCTTCGCATCTCGGTATCCTCCTCCTCGACCTGCCCAATCTTCCTCTTGATGGGCGTAACACTACCCTCGTCATCTGCATCGTCACCCTCAGTCCACTCTACGACCTCCCACTCTACCTTGACGCTTCCGTCGCGCGATGTGTGTCCGCCTCGCTGCTGCTTGAAGTGTCCCAGGGCTGTATTCTTAACGATCTCCTCGAACCATGGTGCTCCGCGCACCTGCTGATCTGATCGAGCCACGGCTTGTGTCGATCGCGAAGGCCCGGCAGTAACTGCATCCTCGTCGCTGCTCTCACCTCCCGGCAGGTATCCTAACTCACCGAGCAGAGCCTGGTCCTCGTCCAGCAGACTACCGACCGTAAGGCAGATGTGCTCAGCGTCCTCCCTGGTGCGCTCGTGCCATGATGTGAGCTGGGTGCCACAGTATCCGCAGAATTGGCGGCGCGAATTGGAAGCAAAGGGGGAGATGAAGGTGCGCTGGATGCTCGTCCGTTCCTCGTCGGGGAACTGTGCGAAGGTAGCGCTAGTGTACCAATTAAGAGGTACACGCAGCCAGAGGGTGAGTGGGTTAGCGGAATGGTGTCCTAGGGACTGGGTCAGCTATTGTATAGAGCTATGGAGGGGCTGTGTGACTGCATGCGCAACGGATGACGTGATGTAAAGACCGCAACGAAAAGCGCTGCCACAGCAAAGAGCAGGGACTCACTTGAAGCTGAAGTATTGTCGTATCTCAGCTCGGCAAGCTGCGTTTGCTGCTGAGGTATCTCGACGACGTAGCGGTTGCGCCCGCAGGCGCAAGAGCCGTGGAGTGTTCGCATGTAAGCGGCCGACGAGCGGTGGTGTGAGGTATTACGGATGGTCCGAGGGCCGGCGGCGGCGGTGCAGCGAGAGTTAAGGCGGCGTTTGTGAAGTAGCAAGCTTTGTTTCTGTGTGTTTGTGGTGTTTTCGAGTGAATTCGATGCAGCAGTTGCGCCCGTGTACCGCAATTCGGCAGGTGCGCCATGATTGGCCAGTGCGGCCGGGGCACTCCTGGTTGTTGCTGTCGCTCAACCAGGCCGACGTCACTGCGACAACGGTCCAAATCTTCTTCTAGAATATTCCTAGAACCATCGCGAAAGCGCGAGGATGCATTCTCAAGCAAAGGCTATACGGGTGCCAGGAAGATCAGCTTCTACCGCAGTAACGTGGCTTACTGGGATCGAAGTTGCATCACTTATACAGTATCACGCTGCACGTGAATTCGGCCTACGAGCGATGACCAGAACATCTTACAGATACTTCCGTCAATGTTCCTTCTATTCACGAGACTAAACCTAGAACGTGGGTACGCACTATAGTCCACGATGCTGCGAGAATACCTACGTGCGTAAAAACGCAGAGTGTAGGTTAGGCGAGTACAGAAGCTTGACAGCGTCGCGTCGAGTTTGCGTTGATGCTGGGGACAGCACCCCGTATGAAGATCCTGATCTCCAAATACACGCGCCAGCAAGCATTGACAAGTACGCTCCGGAAGCTGCACGCGTCCCGATAGGCCTCGACGAGCCCGGCTACTTGACCTCTGGCACATTGGCACCCAGAAGCTCATCCGTCTCTTCGTGTACCTCTAGAAGGCCTTCTTCCACGAAAGCTTGCATTCGCGCAAGATTGTCATCCTAGCCACCTTTGCTTTTGCCACCAAGACCTGCTGGTTCTTTTGGTATCCCGCGAGTAGCTTCGCATTCTGTTCCTGCATTGTCTTGCGCTTTTCCACCTCGATCGCGATCTGGGACCGAGGTAGTGGTCCTGCAGAACAGCGCATAGTCCATTGCCGACACGCCGCTTGCTGGGTAACGCGGCGAGTATTTGCGCCAATGTCTGCAAGGTGACGAGCTGGTGCTTTGTGTGATCCTCGAACGAGTTGAGACTAGCAAAAGTAGCATCACCGTTCATATTCAAGAGGGAAGGCGAAGGGTCGGTTTGTGGGTGTGATTCATTAGACTCTCATAGGCCTCGCAGAAGCGACATTGCGGACCGTCACAGTCGTGAATGGGGTAATCGGAGGATGTCGTTATAACTGTGCAGGGACTCGGACTCAATCTTCGTTTTAATGGAATAAGAGAGAGCTTAGATTGAAGGTCTTCCGAAGGCGTTGAAGAGATGGAGCGGAGTTGAAAGAGTGGACATGGGGAGTGAGAAGCGGGTCGAGTCGCGGAACCTTCCAAGAGATATATTCGCACGGCGCGCCAGCCCAAGCCAAGAGCAAGATTTGTGACAAGAGCTTTGACTGCAAGACTGCCCCGACACGATCCGTGTGGCCGTTGAGAGGAGAACATGAAATCATTACCGAGAGGTTGACTTTGTCCATGTGCCGAAATATGCTCAACACGACTCAGTGGCTTCGAATGCTGGGGATCTGTAAAGGTAGAACAACTCATCTTAACCCTGCCTCTGTATAGAGTTATAACGATGTGAAAAGCTCGAAGATTAGGTCGCTGCCGCGTTTGCAAGCAACAGCATACAGTATTTTACCCCTGAAGTTGATGTTGAGACCATACCCTTACCGTGAATCAAGATAAAATTCTCCTTCACACCGAGAACTGATATAGCTAGTGCTACGCGTTTGACAAGGTGTTGTAGAAGGAGCAAGCAGGCGGTTAAACTGACAAGACGCGCAAACAAGACGTGTGAAGGCTTCCAGCCAGCGTATACAATACACTGAGCTTTACGCTGAAAATGGGCTCCTGCCTCTGCACTGGACGAACCTACAAGGCGGTTTCAAATGTATTGATTACTATCTGCGATATATCGTGTGCCACATTGATGGTTGATGTAGTGTCACAGCTGTTGCTAGCGCTTTCGCGTAGCATATATTCGATGAGCTCGCTAAACCGAACGATTTCCATATGTACCTTAGTTACCTTCTCACTCGACTGACTCCAGGCTTGGGAGAAAGTTCAATCCTCACATCCTCTGATTCTCTCTTACCAGTCAATCGTATTTATCTTTTCTTATAAAGGTTCGCTGTCTTGCTCGTTGCAACGATAGACATAACAGCGGATGGGACATTGGGGAGGTCAAAGACTATTAGACTTCTGCATGCGATTTTTGAAGGCGATGACGAGGCGTGCTTGATGCTAATCCGAAAGCAATGGTCTGAGAGCAAGCAACAGAAGGGAAAATAGTGGGAAAATGTCGCTTACAGTCGAGCAATCCAAAGAAATTCTCAGACCCTGACGCAAATGGAGACATTGTTCATGAGTCGCAAATCTGCTGGTGCGCACGCACGGCAGTCCCTGGGCCGTGGTAACAAAGAAAAAAAAGCAGCGAGACGAAGTACACAAACTACGCGAATGCAACGTTGCTCGCGAAGTATGTCGTGCAGTAGACCCGATCCTGCGCGCTTCGTATCGTGCCTCGGGTCTGTCGCTTGGACATCATCTCGCGCAACTGCCGGCGTCAAGGTCGATACTGTGCATCGATGTCACAGATATAATCCATTGTGAACCAATACAGGTATCGTGATCTCAGAATGATTGAGTTTCGAAGGAGGACAGTGAGGGTTGGGAAGACATCGAATGGTGGACCGTGAGCAAGCGGCGTCAGAGGTAGACTAAGGGGCAGGGGTGCAAAGCCGGGCGGTTGGATCAGTGCAATGATTGGGCGCGGAGCGCGGATAGACGATCGACATATCTTTTTTGGGGTTTGGGGGATGCGAATAATGAGACGAAGATCTTACTCGTTCACGGAAAAGCAATCGCCGGATTTTGACGTCGGCGTCTTGTCACAACTTCAAAGAGCACCCACATCGCACTGGGACGGGAGGGAGGGCATTCCTAGATTTGCCTTGTCCACTTCTGCGAACCTCCATGGGATCATAACCTGGTCCTGTTGTGGGCGTGCCTCGCATTCGTTCTAGGCGTTAACAAGGGTGGAGTCGGTCGTACATTGAACATTATTGGCATGAAAAACCTGAACCTTTACATGCCAACAACAGGCACTATCAAGCGCGCTTCTCCCAGAGTGATCCTAAAGCCAACGCTCAACACGCACATGCTCGATAAAGTGCCCAGGAAACAGCATGTTTCTTCATCAATAGCCTACGGCTGCTCGGCAATTCGAGAATACCAGAAAGGCACAGACAATGTTGCATGCTTCAGTGACGTCCATGCAACCAGCTGAGAGGGATTTGGCGAGTCAACTATGGCAGCGGCGAGGCAAATTCTTGCTGTGATAGCAGACGTTGGGTTGACATGGCCCATTGGCAAAGTGACGTGCGACCGTCTCATGCTAGTACAGACGGTCGTGTTAGCGTACCATAGAACGACATCCACGCGACCACCTCAACCCTCAGGTCGCCATGATTCCTCGGTGGCACTTGACGGACCACAGCCTCTTTGCGGCCAAGTTCTTGATCGCTCTTGCAAGCGTGAAGACAATGTAGAAAGCGGTGTGGAAGTTAATGATGGGCGGCCTTGCACGTTAGCTACTCAATGACGATCAATGGACTTATAGGATGAGTGCATTGGCGAGGCAGATTCTATGCAACAATGCGCACGAGTGCGGCGGAGGCTCTGAAAAGTCAGAGATGATACTTGAAACATGGAGGCTCAGGTTGGTGGTGGAGCAGGCGGCGCTTAAGTGCATATACACTTACAAAACGCACGGATAGTATCGGGCTAGTGTGGCGGTGATATTTCCAGAACCAGTTGAAAGAACCCTTTTCGTGACAGGACGTAAGCAACGTGTTGCTATAACGCTGTCCGATCGGGGAGTTCATACGCCCGTAGCGGCGTTTGCGGCGCGTGTCGCGGCAAAGCCACGCTGTCACAGCCTCGTGACAGGGTACCTCAGGCCATCCTTTGTGAGATATCCGGCACAGTGGGCGAAATACGATGTCGGTACAAAGGAGAATACATGGCCCGCTTTGGTGGTGGCCATCGTAAATGGGACGGCTTACGGCACAGCTCTACGCCCTTAGTGTCTTTCACTGCTGTTGTCTTTCTAGCAAATCGGCAGAGGTTGTCATTCACAGGATTATGCTTACAGGTCGACATGGACCATATGTTCGTGGCCTAGTAGCGTAGGCGAGAGGCTCGATCCTTCCGAGGTACTGGTCCTAGTGCTGGTGGCCCTACATGGCCGCAGCCATGTTGGCGAATGCTTCAGAGAAGCGGGAAGTGCACAATGTCTCGAAGCTTTGACTTTGATCGAAAGGTGGTGCCCTCTGTAGAGTGGTTTTGACGGATTCGTTGTAGGTTATGCCCGGCTGGAAGCCTCTCATGGGTTGGGTAGGGGGCCTTTCGCCAAGGATATGTCCCAAATACGCGCCCATCAGCCTGGCCTGACATTAGTGCGCTATAGGCTGGCAACTATACAGGTCCTTAGGGAAGAGGGCTAGGATGTAAGGTAGCTGCACGGGGATGGGGTAGCAAGATCGGCGAGTAGACATAGCTGAGCAGAGTAGCAGTCCTGGAGGATGTACCCGCGGGCAAATGCACGGTACAGTTAAGATTGCTTCAATCAGAAGCCATCTCGATGAGTTTGCCGGAATCGTGTGTCTCGATACGAAGAGGTCGACGCTATCAGTGTTCTGTGACCAAGTACGAGTGGGGTCGATCGTGATGTTCAAACAACGTACGAAATGCAGGCCGCTGATGCAATGCTCCGAGGTGAGGCTGACCGGCTCTTGAAAGCACGAGACAGACATGCGGGGAGAGCGTGCTGTGTCCGGAACTGGGACTTTGACGCGGATAGTTCTGCGCGTTAGTGGCACGGTTCATGGTCGAGGAGCGCCACTTGGCCAATTGACAAAGTTTGTATCACATTAGATTGTCGGAGAGAATGGCCGGCAATAAACAACGTGGGGTGCAACGATATCACATTCTTCACGCACGAGGTGTGACGACTGTAGGATAACGGCTTCCGGTGACGGGGCACTGGACCCTAGTAGCGATTCCTAGTTACGCCGCTGCGGTGTTAGCGAGGGCTGTCGCCGTTGCAGTCGCCTTTGTCGATCAAACGTGGGACAAAATCCCCGTAGCGATTTGGGGGCCGCGAAAGATCGTGCATGCCGGAGGATGCGGTCACAATCGCATTCGCGTCATTTGGTGGGAGTCGGCCACGTCGGCCCAGCACGAGCGAGGCCCAGAAGGTCAGCGGCCGGCGGACCAGGTCGAAGTAGGCTTCTACGCCTCCATTGTGCAGTTCCTAAGCGGGCATCTGAATCAGCCGGCGTACAAGTTGGGCGGGGATGCAAGTGCATTAGTGCAGGCTAGGAGGCCTGAGACACTGGCAGCAGCCGGCGAATCCTGGGCCGGGAGGTGTGATGGATAGCGTAAAAGAAATCCACGGTCGGTGGCATATGTCGTCTGTCGCCCAGCTCGGAAAATTATGGCGCTGACCAGGCCAACCACGCTCGGTAAGTGTTCGCGACAGCTGGAAGTTTGACGTGTTTAGGTGGCTTTGGGACTGGACCTAAAGGTCTTTGTTATCCAGCTGGACGGATCTCGCAGCGAGCTCTGGGACCCGTGAGAGTGCGCAACGCGCAGCGATGGATGAAGGCTCGCGGATCCCGTGCATTAGCGCATCGTCGCGGCGCTTAGAGCAGCCCCCGGTACGGCGTGTCATTGGGGAGATGCAGCCAAGCGGCCGGCAGGGCTAGGCAGGGGGGCCGCCTGCTGGGGCCGCGAGCAGGTGGAGTAGGCGGCGGAGGATGAGAGGTTCAGGGCGTGGACAACATCGCACATCTCACCTCGTCTCCACGCGAGCCAGGCGCGCATCCGCAGGCAGTCAGTCGGATCGGCGAAACGAAACGCAGCTGCATCCTCCACAATCCGCGCCTTGCGTCTTAGCAGCCGGCTGCTATTCCCTCCACCTCAGACGTCCCCCAACGCTTCCTACGCCGCGCTTCCTGCCTGCGTTCAGCCTTGCGACCAGAGAGCCTCCGCTGCGCCCTCGATCAGGCGGCCGCTTTGGAGACCGCGAGGGCCATACAAAGGGCTCTCATCACGGCGCTGTTTCGCCGTGTACAAAGTGCCTGAGGGGACGCGCATCGAGTGATGGCGACCGCGACGCAGCTCATGCCGTCTCCTACCACCAACGGCCTGAAGTCCTCGTTCAGCCCGTACACCGACTCGCCCTCCTCACCCGCCCCCTTCTCCCAGGTTTTCTCCAACAGGTGCGCCGTCCACAAGCCATTGATAGAGCAGCGCTAATGGAAACGACAAGGTCCTCGAATGCCTCGGACCATCTGCAGCCCCCGCCGAGTCCCTATCCCTCCACCGTGGACCCCTCACCAGTCGACAGTAACGGAACCAGCGGAACTGAGGTACATGCTGCTGGGACCTAGGGCGGAAGACAGTGCTGACGGGATATGCAGATCGAGGATGACGCGCAGGTGAACCAACCCAGCGATGATGAGGGAAGCGACATCCACATCAAGTCGCCTCTGGACGACATTGTCAGCCCGGTGAGCTTCGAGGGCCAGGCCAAGGTACGCGACTCTGCAGGAGAAACATATGTTATGTGGGAATGCAGCTAACAGCGTGCAGCCTGCGCGACTAGACACCTCACTGCCTGTGCGGTTGCGTGCCGACTCGGACGATGCACCGCAGTCGGTCATTCATGCGCCTACCAACTTCAAAACATTTGTACGTGTCGCGTAATTGTGGTTGCACTACATGGGCGCTAACAGGACAAACAGAATCGGTCGAG
The DNA here is from genome assembly GCA_022419385.1 of Paraconiothyrium sp. Pb-2020. NCBI lineage: Eukaryota > Fungi > Ascomycota > Dothideomycetes > Pleosporales > Didymosphaeriaceae > Paraconiothyrium > Paraconiothyrium sp. Pb-2020. The sequence goes on along the minus strand of JAJUBI010000003.1, from coordinate 3,273,143 downwards.
CGTGTCTGTCCCATCATCGAATGAGACGGCCTCCGATAACACTGCTGTGGTGTCTCCACAAACACCAGAAGCAAACATGATCCCCGACGAGAAGGTCCGTCGTGCGCATGTAGCTCTGTCCCGGATTGTGATGGCTGAACGTCCACAGCATTCGTCTACTTATACGCACCCAATTGATACTGCCGTTTCTTCCTCTGCCGCGCCAGACCGTTCCACGCCACGCGCCCAAACGCGTCAAGACTACGAAGACGATGGCAAACGACGCAGTGCCCGGGTCAGCGTCAGTCTTGCAGGTCCGTCCCCAAAATCTGTACGATTTCCAAAGCTTATCTCTGTAGACATTGCCGAAACGGAAGACATCAGCATATCGGAGACAGCCTCGAGTTCCACGTTCGAGAACGACGAGAGCCCGAATGGCGATGTACAAAAGCCCGAATCACCGTTCGCTACCATGGCCGCAAGCGCAAGCACTCAAACCATGGGCGAAGTCCTGCACGGCATCAACGAATCTGAAAAGGAAATCGCAGCCCTCCGCAATGCTTTGCACGAGTGCTGGACCCTGTGTAACACGCTAGCGAAGCTTAGCCAGACCCATCGCCAGAAGATGTTCTACTATTCCGGCTCCCACGGGCAAGTGCAAGAACACGCATGGAGAACTTGTTGGCGCCTTTGCCAAAGGCTATACGAGAGTCGAGACGAGGATCCGACTACCCAAATCAAGCCGACTCTGGAACTTTGCCGCGACTTCTGTCAGGCCCTGTTCGACGTGCGCCAGCGCGGCGATGAAGCTGCGGATTCAGTGCTGAGAGTGAGCTTCGAACTCAACAATCACTTGTACAATGCCCACGACCGCAACTTGCCGGAGGCATTCCAAGAGCGCACCCTGGAGTTCTATCTGACCCTGTGCCATCGATTGATGAAGCAAAGGACATCACTTCCCGAAGAGACCGATGCACTGCTACATGCTTGCTGGTCTCTGGCCGAGATGTTGTTCAGCATCCGTCAGAACAGCCGCGACAACAAGCCAGCCGACGAAGAGATTTTTGGATCGGCGATCCAAGCATGCTGGGAGTTGTGCGACCTCTTCCGAGAAGGGTGGACACAGGTACGACCGGAACGTGGAACACCCCGTCCATCGCAGTATACGTTCACCGCCGCCCCCGCTTCTGTCGCACACTCGCAAACCACCTATTCCGATACGTCCGGACGCTCGTCAAGCCTTAATGAATCCTATCACTCCGCCGTGTCGATGGGGAAACAGCTTCTCATGCACCCCGAAACACCTACCACAATATTCGACGAGCGAGAAGAGTTCTCACCTGCGGAAGAACCTAACGTTCCGAATATCCTGATTCTTGGCCCAGAAGCTGGGCAAACACGAACACATGACCGTTGGTCGTCTTCGTCCTCGAACCTCTCCACGTACTCGGACACTTCCCAATCCATACACAGCTCTTCTACAGCAACTGCGGGCCGTGAAGACCCTAATCTCATTCGCCTCAAAGGTCTCATCGTCAAGGCCGCAATCAACACCGGATACTCGCGGCAAAACCCCCTCCCCGACTTCGTCCGGTCCCTACCCTCAAACAGTTTCGGATCCCTGTCATGGCAAATTGCTCTCTTCGAGCACTACAAGCACCTCGTTCTCACTGATCCCACACTTCGCAACATCCACACGCAGCCTCTTAGAAGGCTAACCGCGATCGAGATTGGCAGGGCGGTGCAGTGGATGGCGCGAAGCAAGAGCTTTAGTTGGATGTCCGATCTTTACCGCTTCGTGTTCGGCGCTTTCCCAGAGGATGCCGGGCAACGCAATCTCATCATTAATGCGTAACGTGCAACGCAGCGCAGCATCTGTTTGTTATTTTCGCTTCGACATCTCGACATCTATTCGAAGAATTGGGTTTTTCCGGTGTTGGTCATTCGTGCGATATACCCCCTTTTACATTCTTTCAGGCGCGCAAAACCGGCGGTGTTGTAAACAAGGGCCGAGGTGTAGCTGAGGCATGCGCGGCCTACCACTTGTATATATGATGATGACCTTTATATATGTGACGATTACGCTAAGCCTCAGAACGTTCTTAAGCGACCAAAACCTCCTTGAAAACCGTCGTGTCATGTTTGAGACTCTTGACAGCCCTTCCAGAGAGCAGCAGCAACATTTACACAGGCAATGCGCTCACCTGTAGTTCGCCAATGGCTTCTCGGCTGCAACTTCCCTGAACTGGACTCGCTTACGTCACACGTGCTTGCATGGCTAGCGCGTTGAACTGCGCGCCAACGCCGCTCGTCCTCGCGGCGTGTCGCATGCTGCAACTATAGATTATTTCACATGGCATCGTCTCGTACGTCAATTCACATCCCAATGAGTGCTATACACTAACGTTCAGACAGCAGAGCAAGTCCTGCAGACGGCGGCTGAGGACGGTTCGCTCGATGCGTAGGTGCCCCGCCGACCACTGTCGCATGGTCGCCCGGCCTTGTAGAGTGAATTCACTAAAACCAATTGCAGAGCTGACTGGCCCGAAACGCTCAAGTATATTCTTGACCGCCTTGATGAGGTAAAACTGCGACTGATCATCGTCTAGCCTCGCCTTTCAATTGCTAAAGCTAGCCAGATAGTCGCCGAATTCCCCAAGCCGCCCGATTCTGCCTCAGCTTCCGCCCCGACTACACCCTCAAAACCACAGCCGCAAGGCTCCAGCCAGGAGTCGCAGTCAGGTGACAAAGAAAATGCAGCGCCCAAGACACCATCTCGCCCTCCCGTGCCAGGCTTCACGAGCTCGAACTTTCATGATCTGCCACCAGAAACGATAACCTTCTATTCATCAATACGGAACGCCCTATCGACCAACTTCCCCAATGGCGCACCCCACACGATTCAGAGGCTTGCAGAGCTTATCCTCGAACCAAAGAGACGTTACAGGTTCCTCTCACCGTACCTCCGAGCGCTCGACCGCGTGGTCTCTGTTTCCTCGCCCAACACGGTCTTTCCTCTTCCGCAGGCTGTCCTACCAACGGCAACCGGCCTTTTCAACGGCACAACATCTACAAACTCAGCTCAGGCGTCACTTGGCTCTGATGAGTCTCTCGGTGGAGCACTGCTTACGCCAATACCGTGGCTACAGAATCGCGGTCAAAACGAACTTATATCTGAAAGCACCGAGATGGTCGACGGGCCGAACGGCGCCGGCAGGATAGAGACAGTCACGGTGGGAATGCTGAGCGGCACCAATGGCAGCAACGGGGCGCCACAAGCTACATCACCGACTAGCTCGAATGGAGTGTCACAGATTGCGTCCTCACATCCTGATGGAGAGACATTGCCATCGACGGGCCCTGTCACGCAAGGCGAGATACTAAGACAAGAACAGGAGGCTGGCATCGTCCTCAATAACCCGCATACACTTACTGCGGTTCCCGGTCGCACCACGGTAGGGGAGGCCGACGGAGGAGGCACGGTTATGGAGACCGTTGAAGGGGAGGAAGAGCAGCCACATGCGCGAGGTCCCGAGCTCATCGGCATGGAAGATACAGGGCCGCAAAATCAATCCGCACACCTGGACATTGAGGGCGCGGTCGGCCGACCGAGTATCGAGCGCTCGAGTAGAAGCCCACAGCCTGTCACTGAACCCAAAGATGAGGAGATGAAAGATGATGATGCAAAACCAGAGACCGAGAAAGGAAGCGAGGGAAAGGAAGAGGATAAAGACGGGGACGCGGAGATGAAGTCCGACGAGTAGTATCAGCGGGGTTCCGTCTTTCGCTAACGGGCCCGCAGTTGATGGTCACTCCAGCGGATTGTTTTCAGCGCAAATGATGTGGCGTTGGGCGTTGCGGCGACATGTGATGACTACGATGAGTCGGCGTGTCATAGAAGCGACGCGCCAGGGTGCGGGAACGCCGATATTTCATCATCATGGGCAGAGCCCTCAGCAAGTTAGCCGTTGTTACTCACAAGGTGGTTATGATATTGTCGAGGTACATTTTCTTTCTGTTGCTTAACGACTGCTCCCGCTGTCCTACACAGTACGCTCTCCATGCTCAACACGATAAACAATTCTGCGCGAAGGTTGCGCAAGTAACATACATAGTGCCCACCGCACTGCCGAGCGTCTCACCGGCTTTTGAGTGATATTACATACTACATGAGATTTCTGCCAAGACCTGGGGTGCAGGTGCACGAGATTGGCGTTTTTACGATCTCGCCTTAGATTGGGTGGTTGCTCCCGGCAGAAAGGAAGCTGGAGCAGTCGGTATATGAAGTTTTTGGTGCAACATCACACAGCTGCCGACGACTTTTCTACAATGAGAATATCAGTCGTGACTCATGAGGGGTTTGGAAGGCGGTTGTATCGGTATCAGCAGGGTAAGCCCGGTGAAATCGCTGCCATGATGATGACGTTTCCTCTAGCTTATGTCATGAGAGCACTCGAACGACAGTGAACGTCCAGAGAACCTCAGTCACTCCAAGATGCATGCTTCTCATGGCTAAATCCTACCAGCGCCGTTTCAATGGACGGGCATGTCCTGGTACTCAGGGAAGCTTCAATTCGTGACGATCGCACATCATATTGGGTATGCCGATACTGTCTGCAGCATCAGAGCCTTCCATCTGGTTGTTATCTCAATTCTAAAGTCAACCCCGGCAACATCGATTGCCATTCGCTATATGCACGTGTCCGGGCCTCACCCACGGCAGATGGACAGGCCTGCATCCGGATCGCAATACCCCAGCAAATACCCCAGCATCACCCTCTGGTCAGTCTCGCTATACAAGAGCAGAACAACTCGGAGAAGCCTTCCGAACAAGGGATACAGTGATCTAATTATACGATTATCTCATTCAACGTACTATGCACCGTGCGAGGGGTGAATGTGAAGGACTAGGGTTTATGCTAGCGAATCAAGTCCTACAGTAGTATAAAGCAGGATTGTGCTACAAATTGGGGTACTGCCTTGGAGAACCCTCACCCGAGCGACCACACCACAAAGCATGGTCGGCCACACGGTGATCAGCCTTCTCGCGGCGTTGTGTCTGTTCTCAACCGCGTTGGCATCCCCATTCTTGAAGCGGCAGTCATTGTCCATCGACGACATCCAGAAGCAGGCCCTCAACAACGCATACAAAGTCCTCGATGGCACGCTCTCCGATGGCATGACGCGCACCTCTACCTGCAACAAGAACACCGTGTCCGTGCGAAAAGAATAGTGCGTACATCCGTGTTTCACTTCTTCTGATTATGTTGTAAAACGAACGCGACTGACAGACCTACACAGTGGTGACCTTACCAAAGAAGAAAAACTGGAGTACATCCGCGCCGTCAACTGCATCCGCAAGCAACCTAGCAAGCTCCCCGCCGGCAAATACCCTGGTGCGAAGTCCCGCTACGATGACTTCGTCGTTGTCCACATGAATATGACGCCTTCTGTGCACTCGACTGCGAACTTCATGCATTGGCACAGGTACTACATCTGGTGCGTCTCATCCTCTCGACCCTTCTTCCCCTTTTTGCACATCAATGTATCAACATGCGATGGTCTTGCTAATGTTGATGGAAACAGGGCCTACGAAACCGCCCTCAAAACCGAATGCTCCTTCAAAGGCGCCCAACCCTACTGGAACTGGGGTAAGTACACTGATCTGCCTCAATCCCCTATTTTCGATGGTAGCGAGACCTCGCTGGGCGGAAATGGCGACTATGTGCCACACGCTGGCGGGCTCATGGGGCGGCCCTTCCCAGCGGGTAATGGTGGGGGATGCGTGACGAAAGGTCCCCTTGGAAAGTGCGTCCCCTCTCTCCCTCTTCTTTCATTATCTGGTATCTCATCGAGTGATGTACTGACCTGAAGCGCGTGTTAGTCTGACGATATCGTTGGGACCATTGATGGGCACCATGGACCCCAAACTAAATATCAAGTCCAATCCCTCCCGGGATGGCTACGGCGATAACACGCGCTGTCTGAGGCGTGACGTGAATAACAACCTCGTCACGAGCTCTCTCACACCCACCGAACTCGCCTCTCACATCACGTCCAACTCCGCAATCGGCAAATTCCAGGATAGCGTGCAGAACGATCAAGGGAGCAAAATGGCGATCCATAGCTCTGGTCATTACAGTAGGTAATTTGCCCGAGTACGAAGTCGATATGTCTTAGACAAACATTTCGTACTATCCCCACTTTTCTGACTTAACTGACTTCGTGCCTGCGCGATTAGGTACTTGGGGCGATCCAGGCGGTGACGTGTTTGTTAGCCCCGGTGACCCAATATTTTGGTTGCACCATGCGCAGTTGGATAGGCACTGGTGGATGTGGGCGAATTATTTGGCGGATCAGGTCAAGGCGAGGACCAACATGTATGAAGGTAGGTCACTCCCCTCTTCTGACGTATCTGGGACCTGTGTGGAGTGCGATTGGGGGTCGGGGAAGAGTGCTAATGATTCTGGTGTAGGTGGGACGAATTGGATGAATCCCAACTCGGCAAAGGGCAAGTCAACGGATAAACAGTGGCTCAATGTAGTCGCTCCGACCGGGCAGGACGGCATTGCGAGTAATCAGCTTTTCTCGACGATCGCGGGGCTGTTTTGTTATGTTTATGCGTAAGCGCGGGCCTGTCGAGTGGAGGGATGAGAACAGGCGAGAGGCATTACCGAGTAGACAGTGAACAGATAGTGCAATGTTGGAGAAGAGAGTAAAGACTCCCAACGGCTTTAGCCATTACAAAACATTGGGCCATCAATGGTCTCTCAAGATCAGCTTTTGCCTACTCTGTCTTTGCTCGATTTGAAAGAAGGCAGGATGAGCCTTGCCGCTCCAGCGAGAGCTCGGGGTTAAAATCAGAGCCACCCAACCAACCTGGCCATGAAGCTACAACTGCCAAGGAATGCGGTGGCGCCAGTGAAAACAATTGCTGCGCCATAGCCGCTGCCATATGCGAAAGCTGCATGTCGCCATGAGACACCATGAATAAGGGCTTCGCTCAACGGGCCACTGGCAATGCTACCAATACCCTTGCCAGCTGCGAGAGTCGCGAAAACCAGGCCCGGGTCTTTTACATGCCCCTGCTTTTGCACCTCCTTCATGACCCCCGACCATGTGCATGGCCAGGAACAGGCAAACAGACCATAGAGTATGCTGAAGACGTAGAGCATCGGTAGGTTGTAGGAGCACCCCCAGAAGCCAAGCACTGAGATGATCGTACCGATCGACGAGATGAAGACGCCGATGCTGAAGTGGTTTCGATCCATCAAAGCTCCCATTACGACACAACCTACGCAAGCTGCTCCATTGAGCAGGATTATCGTAAGACCGCTGAGAAAGTGGTTCGCGCCGAGCAGACGTGCGTGGGATGGCAGGTAAACGAAAGGAATGAAGTAACCGAGCGCCTCGATGATGTTGCCAGTTTGCGCAACGAGGAACACGGGAGAAACACAATAGGATAGCGATAAGCCCCAGCGGCTGGACCTGGAGTTCTGTGGCATGTGAAGACGTGGTTTGAAGAACAGAAGCATGGGTGCGGTGAGAAGAAACATAAAGACGGCGCATACTCGTAGTGTGGTCTGGTATCCGTACGCCGACAAGAGCCACTCGATGAGGAGCGGAAAAGCAACTCCAGCAAATGCCGACCCAGCCTGCCCGTAAGTTAGGTCTTCTACTCCGAAAGAGCTGGGGTATCCGCAGGCAACTCACCAGCACAATGCCGTACGCGAGACTCAGTCTCTTGTCGAACCATTCAGGCATGTACTGCAAGAGCGGCTATAGTCTGTCAGTCTTTCATCATTGTTTCAAGCGTGGTAGCACGCACTGTCCAAGCTAAGCCGCCTCCAATAGCGTAGACGACACCTTGAGTCGCAATGAGTTGCGGAACGCTGGTCGAGAAAGAGCCGAGTCCAAGGGCGAGACACATGACGCAGACGCCGCATACACTCATCCACCGTCGCATATTCGGCCAGCCTCTATTGATGGCGTAAATGACAGGCATCTCCAAGTACATGATGCCCATGGCGCAAGTTCCAACAACGGCAATGCTTTGCGATCCAGCGAACGGAGCATGGGTGGTATAGTAATCCTGGAAAACCCCGTATACGCTCGGAAAGCCCCAGATGAGCGCTTCAAGCATGACTGCGCTAGAGAGAAACAGCCATGCATCTTTTCCGTGATCTAATGCGGGCAGATTGTGGTCATCTGCAGAAGACTCATCAGCTACAGGAAGTCGAAAGGAGACATCTGAGTGGGTCTCATCATGTTGGGTCGCACGCAAATCGATCTTCTCGCCAGAGGTTTTGGAATGCATCGAGTGCTCTCCTGTGTCGGACGGCATGGCTGCTTTCGTGTCTAAAATGTAATGAATTTCGGTGCCTCAACGATGAGGGATGCTGTGGCAGGACGAGAAGAATCTCAAGTCATAATAAAGGCGACACTGCCAAATAGTCGCCTCAAAGATCGTTTCATCCTGTGATTGCTCATGCCGCGGTGGCTATCCCTCCGCCCCAGTTTGCGGGCAAGCAACGCAGATACAGTAGCGGAAGCAGTATATTGCGAAGCCATCCCATGGAGTACCATCCCCGAGAGTGTCAAGTATTCTAACGCTTCCAAGCAGGGAAAGAGCCCAGAATCGTCAGCCAGGTACCAGATCCAACGCTAAGCGTTTTCCCCTCCTCCAGTTCCTGCGGGAGCGGTTCTCTGATGTGACGAGGTACGCACGTCAGTTCGAACCCCAGTAGCGCTTACTTCACCCCTGTAAATGGCATGCAGTGTTCGCAGGAAATCACAAGCCTCTGCCAATAGACTCTGTTTAGAGACGAAACGTAGGATTTACACAGAGAAGAGCATGTAATGCTCTGATTGTAACCTTTGCATAAATCTGCATACCACGCCAGTCTAAAACTGATTGGTGCCATGTATGCTTGTCAGGATTGGGCTGCGAGTGTCATCCAGTTGCTTGAAAAGCGGAACATCGACGCAGAGAACTTTGTGTCTTAACAAGAGCATCTCAATATCCCCGTGAGAATTGTCATTAGTGCAGGTGACCGCCCTCGAAGGACGAGTGATCATAGCAACCAATCAGAAACAGTGGAAAACGACGGAGCACACACTGACCATGAACGAAGACCAACTATACAACAAACGAAAGCTTAAGCCAAAGATAATCCATTATAACGAACTTCCTTCGATACTTGCCACCGATGACTGTGTGAAGGTTGCAGGAATCGATATTGATGGGGTCTTGCGAGGCAAGTTGATAAGCAAAGACAAGTTTTTGTCCATCGCGCAGGAGGGTTTTGGTTTTGCAAGTGTGTTGTTCGCATGGGACCTCCAGGATCAAATGTTGGCAACATCCTCGATCACACGATCAAGAAAGTAACCTCTCGCAGATACACCGAGGGCCCACTCATTAGCCATGCTCAGAATGGCTATAATGATCTGTTAGCCGTACCAGATCTACAGAGCTTTCGAAGGATTCCATGGGAAGACGATGTCCCATTCTTTCTTGTCAACTTCCTGGACCCGAAGACCAAGGAGAGCATCAGCGCATGTCCCCGCAGTCTGTTGAAGCGCATTGCACAGAAGTTGTGTGCAGCGGGAGTCATTGCAATGGCAGGAGGTGAGACTATCACAAAAACCAGAAACAGGCAAGTTTTCGCTGAACACCATGTCTAGTGGAATACGAGTTCAGCCATTTTCAGTTGCCTGAGGCCAGTGTTGCCACCCATACGAGCGTGTCCGACAAGCCCAAGCCACTCGAAGAAGGCAAATTCGGGTACAGTATCGCACGTCCCGTTCATAACAAGGCGTACTATTACGATATCTTCAGGACTTGCGGAAAATTTCAGTGTCCGCTTGAAGGATGGCATGCCGAGGTTGGGCCAGGAATGTATGAGGCAGTACGTATTCCACCGGTTGCGCTTGAACCACAGACTTAGACATTGGTAGGCGTTGGCTTTCGACGAAATTTGCGAAGTGGCTGATCGAGCGGCGCTCTTTAAGTAAGTCGATCCTCTTATGAGAACGCTATTGACGTGCTTGGCAGGCTGGCTGTGAAATCAGTGGCGATCAAGCACTCGATTAAACCGTCCTTCATGGCCAAACCAATTGCCGATTCGCCGGGCTGCAGCAGCCACATCCACATATCGCTCGTGGATGAAAGGCTAGGATCTGACAAAAATTTGCTGTTTCGTGCAGCTCCCGACGAGAACATGCCCATAGAGGCACTGAGAGACCTTTCAGACATCGGCCGACATTTCCTAGCAGGCATTTTGACGTCTCTGCCAAGCATACTGCCGCTTCTCGCTCCGACCGTTAACAGCTATAAGCGACTTGTGGAGAATATGTGGGCGCCTGTGACGGTGTCTTGGGGGCTTGAACACCGCGCGGCGAGTGTGCGTATTATCATGCCCCCAACCTGCGCACCCGAAGCGACAAGATTTGAGATCCGAGTGCCAAGTGCAGATTCGAATGGAGCGCTCGTTTTGGCTGCAATTTTAGCAGCTGGATGGTATGGTGTTACGGAAAAGCTGGACGTTGAACAATTGCCTCTGGATGCAAGCACGGCAATTTCGGGCAAGCGCCTTGCCAGGAACTTGCGAGAAGCAACGGACGCGATGTCGGCAAAGGATTCCATAGCAAGAAAGCTTTTTGGCAACGAATTCGTGAATCACTACGCCGGCTCGAGGTACCACGAATGCAAGCTGTGGGACGAAGCAGTGACGGACTGGGAGGTCAAGCGATATCTCGAGATAGTGTAACATGGCGTGCTGCTTTTTACCGGGTCGTTTCAAACGCTGAGTTTAAGCGCCTGCGTTTCTACATGCTGAGCTAGTCGATCCGTAGCGGTACGAAGAGACAACACTATGTCAACACTCTCCTGGTGATTGAAGCGGTTGTGAGTCCTTTTCTTGACCGTGCTGGAACAAGCGTCGGAAGGTTGTTTCTCCTGGCACATCATGTATACCCTCAATCCACATGACACTCGTGAGCTTCTTGTTGGCCTCCTTCCAAGTTGGTATGTGCTCACGCACAGCCGCGATAAAGCGTTGGGTAAGCCAGTCATTGCGAAATCCTGACAGGGAACCTGCAGCTATCACCGCAATCCAAAATTGCAAAGCGAGGCGGTCCTCCTCCTTGTAGTCGTCATCCTGATCTAGAAGCTTCCACGTGTGCTTGAGGCGCGTCTCCAAGTAAGTAGCGCGAAATTGAACGGAAGGGAAGTTCATCGCATGTGAATGAAACGCCAACATAGCTAGACGCATGCATTCGGAAAATGAATCATCGATTTGACCCTCTAGACGTAATAGGCGTGATTGTATAGAATTCAGTATCGGCTGGAACATGTCGCCAGTGTGTCTAGTTTTCTTTTCTACACCTTGGTTGAGCAGCCGTACCGCATGTTGCATGTCTTGGAACACAGCAACTAGTCGTTCATCGACTATGAATCTGGTGGCCACAAGACCACTTTTCCTAGGGGTCACTATGCGATCATTGGGGAACACCCTTGTCCAAGACGTGAAGGCAGGTAGAAAGAAGGGATGTTCGCCTGACATCAGAGTCCATGTGAGATCAATGCTATGGGCAAGTCAGACTAGTAAGATTCGAGGGAGTGCAGTACTTGCTGATTGATTCTAAAGTGTAGCATCGGTCGATCAAGAAGGAAAGTGATACCTCCTCTTAATTGTACGATCTTGTGAAGGCCTGAAAGATGTGCTCTCAGGCCCACACGATCACCCAAGGCACATGCCAGGATGGAGAGTGTGAGAACAACATTGAGCGTTGAATCTTGCAGATGGACATTTGCTTCGCTCAATCTGCTGTTCAGCATAGTAATAGTACGATGGAGGTGATACCACATCTTATTGCCCGGTTCTTTCTTTGAGAGTCGATTGGCATCGTCCACCATGGCTGCCGAAGTAAGTACTGACTGCAGGAAGGCAATGTCTTGTTGCAACCACTCAAAGCAAGCGGCGTCCCAAAGGGTGAAGTCAATGCATCGTTCCAGCGGAGGTTTTCCCTGCTCTAACTTCTTGAAAGAAAATACTGGAATGATCAGCGAGACGTCTATCAGCTGTCCGAAGGGATACCCGCACTCTTGTATAAAAGCTCTTGAGAATCGCCACCTAGCTTCTCGGCGAATGGAACAAGCTGCAGGTCGTGAGGCGGCGGGGAGGGGAGGCGTGCACAGGCCGCGGCCTCTTTCTCTAGCAAGGCGAGACGTTTAGCTTCCCTGCGAGAGCGACGAGAGTCTGGACGTTTATTCTTGTCCTTCGCAGCCCGGCTCCGGATGCGCAGCCTGTCCGCCGGCAATGCGCGACCAGCAGGGTCCATTGGCACGAACTCGAACATTGTGTGGAGATTTATAGACCAGAGCAACTTCCCAAACCATTCCAGTACTAGAGACAATCGAGGAGAAGAACATGGGGACGAGCAGTCAGGATATTCGCAGGGTGTAGCAGCTGAAAAGGGTTGCATAAGCGGCGTATGCGGCGGGCAAGGGTGACCAACCGCGCAAGAACGTCCAGAGTGGCTTCCGTTTTGGGACTAGGCGACGCCCAGGCTACTTTCGCATCTCGCATGGCGTCCAACAACCCTTCTGCAAGAGCACCAAGTGTAGGTTAACGGGCTATGAGTACAGCCAGCAACCACGCACTAGCCACCCGCCTGTGGAGCCTCGAGACAAGTATTCGGCCTAACCCAAAACAGCAAAAGCCGTGGTTAAGCTTGGCATCGATACTTACATTTGTATTCTGATATTCGTCCGAAGAATCGATACAAAATGAGTCGCTCATCGGGAGCCATGGGGTCGATGTTACATGCTACTACTCATAGCACTTCCCTCGAATTATTTCGATAATGGCATCTATTACGCTAAAACCTAATCTATCCATGCTGAAAGTCATATCGAAGGCGCGGCAAAGAGACCGGCCTCAGGGACCATTGCCATCTCTCACCGACCAAACGGTTGTCCTTACTGGTGGCAGCAGTGGATTTGGCCTTGCAACAGCCAGGATTCTTCCATCACTCGGGGTTACGCATCTGGTACTAGGCGTACGTTCAACGGAAAGAGGCGAAGAGACGGCAAAGCCAATAAGAAGCGCAAGTCCTGGCTGCAACATTGAGATATGGGAGCTGGACATGCTTTCTTATGAGTCTGTGCAGGCTTTTGCGCGGCGTTGCGCAGGGCTTCCCCACCTTGACGTCGCTATTCTCAACGCCGGAGTCACAAAGCTCGAGTAGGTCAAATAAAAGGTCTGGTACATGTTATATGCACTCTAACGATGATACAGGTTCGCGAAGTCTCCTTCAACCGGACATGAGGAAACAATACAAGTCAATTACCTTTCCACAGCACTCCTCTCTATACTTTTGTTACCGACTCTCAGGGTGAAGAGCCCCGCAAGCTCACCTGGTCGCTTGACCATTGTTGGCTCTTCGCAAGGGTATAGCTCTAGATTTACTGAGCGTACCGCGGTTCCATTGCTCAAAGAATTAGACAAAGAATGGTCGGGCATCTCAGCGGGCTCAGAGAGATACAGCACGTCGAAGACCTTGGTGCAAATGCTTGTCTTTAAGTTAAGCCAATTAGTCCCTTCATCCGAAGTCACGATCAACAACTTCTGCCCTGGATTTAGCGCATACACATCGCTCGGACGTGAAGTACCCAAGGGTGCGCCTAGAATCCTCATGGGCATCATGCAGGCTGTTCTAGGTCGAACGGCTGAACAGGGTGCTTGGACTTACATTGATGCAGCTGCCATTAAAGGTGAGGAGTCTCACGGCTCGTTCGTGTTCGGTTGGGATATGTTCCCGTAAGTTACATGCACTAGTTTCGTAATCAGCGTATACTCACAAGTGCGCAGTTTTCACCCTTTAATGTACACTAAGGAGGGCGAAGAAGTAATGAAACGACTGTGGAGCGAGACACTGGTAGATCAAGAAGCCTTTGGCGTTCGGGAGGCACTCGAAGCTGTCACATGATAATGACGCGGTATTTCGATCGTGGGGCACCGTTAGCATTGCCTTTGGTAGTCTAAACCTACTCCGTCCGCTTTCTCTATTCATCATTTTGTATTCCGCATTATCAGCAATGAGACGGCGACAACCAGCATTGTCACCAGAAGCGCGACCCATCTAAATAGACCTTTCTTCACCATCCTCTCAGCTAATGCGTCGATCGCCTTCCCATCATTGATGTTAGGGAATGGCACATCAGGCACCTCCTCCCCAAATGCTTTGCACAATGGCTCCCATCCTTCCATCACATCGAAAAATACTAAACGTTCGGAGGGTACCATCTGGTTCAGCATGTCGATATGTCGATGGTAAGACTGAGCCGTCACAGGCTCGCGCTCGCCATAGAGATGCACCCATTGTTTTCGCAGCACATTGATGTAAGAGGGAAAATGGCGCATAGCTAAGATATTAATGACTTTGGCAAGAAGTTTTAGTCATAATATAGATGGGTAAGACACGTACTTGGAAGAGGAAGCAAGACCAAACCGAGAAACCATAGCGTTGCCGCGTTGGCTACTGTGTCCATGCTCTTCACCCAGGCATCCGGGTCTCGTACGGTACAGATGACCTTGGCATCTGGATACAGCTCCAGCATCTCTTTCACCAATCCTGCCGCAGGCATGTCCGTCATTGCTGCGTACCCTTCGAAACGTGCTGCGAGCAGGGTGTTCACTGCGTGACCATCAGAAACCTGATACAGCTGATACCTGAGGAGATATACCAAGCTTCTCATCCGATGCATCCTTGGGCGGCCAATGCGACAAAAGTTTGATCCATGACTTAATTTCGTGGGGTGGCGCTAAGGTAGCTTGTGTGCCACCGTGGTATACTGAACCTTTCAAAATAATGTGTAGCGCTTCGCTGAAAGATGCTGTTCCTGTGCGTGGAAGGCCTGCACCGATGACTCGCAACTTGGTGCCTGGTATGGGTACTGAGGGTTGATTGCCCATTGTCGAGGAGTGTGAGTCTGTGATAGCAAGAGGCTGAAAGAATACATCATCTACCGGACTTTGATGTCTAATGTTGTCGCTGAAGCTATAAACTTTGCGTCTTGCATCCTTTTATCCAATTGTAGTAGGCGTTACGCTCATCATACGCATGATTTTCATTTAGTTGGGTTAGACTTGTCAGCTCACTCTAGCTTTCTTATTTCTTATACGCCCTGTAAACGTTGCAACGGCTCAAAAGGCAACGACAGAAGTTACAGCAGCGAATCGAAATGTATGTATGGACTGGTAAATGCTCCGCAACTTGGTAACAGCGCGACTTGACTCATGTACGTGCATGAGGATCTCGCCCCCACTTCGGCTACATCGGAAGGGGGAAGATCACGCGAGATTGGCTCTATCATTGAATATACCTTGGTTGGTAGAATGGATCGTAGCATAAATGTTTGTGGGTTTTAGATCTCCAGTAAATCAATCATAATTAAAAAAAAATTGACTGGTTACCCATCGCTTTTCTAGCAACTTGTCAAGACCGTGGACACACGAAACGGCATTCTATGGGCCGGGAGGATAGAAATTGAACAGTATGCAACTTGACTAGAATCGTCAAAAACAATACCAGAGAGTGCCTATGCCTGTCAATCATTGTCACAAAATTCACTCTTCAAAGAAATGCGCACTCCACGTCCGAAGTTCCAAAGAGTTGTCGTGCCTGTATGACGTACAGGATCCACTTTTCGTATGGCAGTTGTCCGCATTGCCAAGTTTCGTGCGACCACAGAAAGCTAAAAAGGCCCGCTTTTGATAGCCATACCTCCGAGTGTCTGTCATGAATCACTCGATTCAGTAGCTAGCCAAGATCAAGATGATGAACGTAACGCCGATTACTGCATGGCAGGCTATGTGACATTCCGCCAGTGCAAGGCTACCGTAGGTACTTAAACCATGCAATGTAGGCATAATTCTTTGAGCTGTCATAACAACACGCAAGTCCATACCTGATCATCTTAGACATGAAGTTCTTCGCTATTTTTAGCCTGTGGTACTCTCGTATCGGCTTTGTGTCTAGCCAAGCTAGTCCGAACTATACATCACCGCTTGGTGTAGAGGTCTACAATCCAGACCAGTCCTTCAACGTGAGCGGACCCTGGAGCCTTATGACCAAAGCCGGGAACACTTTGTACATATCTGGTAAGTATAACAAATTTTCTCCCTTCTACATCAGACTCACTTCCTCTAAGGCATGCGCGGTTTCTACCCTTCCAATACAACGCTCGCCCCTATGGGCATGCCACGCGTCCAACAAGCCTTCTCCAACATGGATCAGCTCGCTAAACTTGGTGGTGCCAATCTTGTAAGCTACATCACGCTCGAGCATTCATCGTTGGACTAACAAGCATAGACCGACTGCATCAGATTGACTGTCTTCGTGACGGACATGTATCGCTGGAGGCCGTTCGTTAACAACGTTACGCAAGAGCTTTGGAAGGACGTGGCACCCAATTATCCTGCAAGAACAATTGTAGAGGTTCAGCGGTTGAACGATGATGATATTGTGGAGATAGAAGGGACGTTTTATCTGGGTGACCAATCCATGTGAGCAACAGAGAGAGAAATGCAAGAGATTACGGGCTAGCAGAGCGTAGTGACTCCCAGGTCACATGGCTCGCCGATAGTCCCTGTGCATGAATCTTTGACCGCCACCTTAGTTCGTGCTTTGGGGACCTGCTCCCTACACTAGCCATGATGCTCACGAAGTCGCATCATATTGATGTATAGATGGAACCTTGGGAAAGTCTCGAATTGAACCGAGACGTAGACGTTCGTTTCGCGGTTGAAATCGCTGCCGAATCCGGCTACCGAGGTCTCTAGGAGTGTGGGCACGTCAACCTGACCTAGAAATAGTGTCGCCTGACTTAAAGCTATTCCTCTTCAGGAGGGATTTTTTTTAAAGATATTCTAAAGCCCTAACCCTATACTCTAACTCTATCTAACTCTAACCTTCTAACTCTAATTTTATCTAACTCTAATCCTAGAGTTTATTATTTGAAAAATACTCTGAATTTTTTTTTTCAAATATGTTTTAAATATATTTAAAAGATGGTTAAAAGGTGCTTAAAAGGTGGTTGAAAGGTGGTTGAAAGGTGGTTGAAAGGTGGTTCAGGTCTACATAGCTAATTTAGTCTTAGTCAAGGCCGCTGTCACTAAAGTCAGGTCGGGTTGACCTGCATCCTGCCAGGTTTCCGGATAATTTAATGGCTGCCGTACCAGGCAACCGAAATCCTTTCATGGATGCGCAGATCCCGAGTTAAGCTGCCGCCCGGGAAAGACGCTGGACAGCAGTCTACTACCCCACCGGCTATAGTTACAACCTCGTCGCAACTACCTAAACCGCTCATAACGCCTGGTTTTCCACCATTAACAGCAAAACCTTGGCATTCTCTTGACATTGAGTTTAGCTGGTCTAGAGTATTTCGAAAGTGGCTTTCACGAGACTTCTTATTTGCCAAAACATCCGGCGTAAATGACGTTTGGTAATATGCACGTCCTATTTCCGTTCGAGGACGCCCAGAGCCGGTGACGACGTGGGAAGCATGTTTAAAGAGCCTCTGAAGTCCCTTGATGAGATAGACAACATTTGCATCCTTTCTGATTGAGCGCGAAGTCTTTGACCTTTAATACACGAAATGAAAGTACTAAAGCAGATTCTCGGCCTGTCGGCCTGCACTGGGGCAGTCTTTGGAGCTTTGACGCAGGTGACTGGTTTCGGCACGAATCCAACGAACCTTCAGGTGTGTTGGATAGGAAGTCAGTTCAGTTCTCTGCTCATTCCTAGTAGATGTACATCTCAGTTCCAGCCAAAGTTGCTACAAATCCAGCCATCGTTGTTGCTGTACGTATGATTGCCCCTCAAACATGGAATGAAACGAGAACTCAAAAGTCTTGAAGTTGCATCCTTGCCTTGGCAGCGCTTCTCAATGGTACAGCGGGACTAAGTTGCCTTCGTACTCGGAAAGTCAAGGCTTCATTCTCATTTATCCCCAAACAACAACGTACTCCAGCTGCTGGGATGTCAACAATGCCGGGTCTCTTACTCATGGGGGTAGCGGCGACGCCCTTTGCATCATTAGCATGGTCAACTACACGCTTAACAAATACAACGGCGACAAAGCCAAGGTCTATGTCATGGGTGGCTCTTCTGGTGCAATGATGAGCAATGTTATGGTTGGCTCCTATCCCGATGTTTTCGAAGCTGGTGCAGCTTATTCCGGTACCGCGTTCGGCTGTTTGGCAGGCTCCAAAGGCGACCCTACACCTATGGGCTCAAACCAAACCTGTGCCCAAGGGCTCACTCATACCCCGGCCGAGTGGGCTCAGTTTGTGTATAATGCCTATCCTGGATACACTGGAAAACGACCACGGTTCCTGGTCGCCCATGGACTAGCTGACTCACTCGTTCGTCCGACATGCGGATACGAGCAGCTCAAGCAATGGTCAACGGTTCTTGGCGTCACGAATACGGCAAATCAGACTGGGAGTTCTGTGGACGAAGGCGCAGCGTACACGAAGATGATCTACGGTGATTCGAACAAGTTGGTTGGATATTTCGGACAGGGTGTAGGGCACATCGCACCTCCTGTAGAGCCTGTTCTGCTCAAGTTCTTCGGGATCACATCCTAGGCATTCCAATACCTAGCATGTACATTGCTGTAGTCAACTTCATACCATAGTCTAAGTGAATGATTCCTTCTTGGGGCACCCCAGTAGCGTACGATAAGTAAGGTACTCCTGATCATACGATTCGCTCCCTCATGGAGTTCGCTAAACCCTATCTAACCCAGCCGGTATGACTTTCGAGAAGCACTTATGAAACACACCCATGAGACACAGACACAATCACCTCACAAGCCGAGACTTGCTCAGAACCTTCTCCTGCAGATCATGTGTAACTCTACCCGGTGTCCGGATTACGTTTTTTCTTTTCTACAACAATGAGATTCGACTGTGCTACAAGCTGTCGTGGTTGGCTTGAAAGGCACAGCAAGTATGGTGCTTCCAGGTTCTTACATGATTAGGTGCTGACCGATGAAGGATAACTATTTCCCACAAATGCTCAAAGTCGAGTGGGATTCTTACTTGCTCTGTGCACAATTTCTTATGTGTAAAGTAGGTAGTACAGTAAAACCCCAGTATTTTGCACACTGACAGAACCCAACTCGCTCCATTGCGTCCAGCGCCGCTTTAGGTATGTTACGCCCCCGCTCCATCCGGATGCGTGGGGTCTATCCATTTCACTGTCTCTGGCCTTTCCACGGGCTCCAGTCCCGGTAGATTGATTGCAACAGCCTCGCTATCGCTTCGCATCAACACACATTCTAGCTTCTCATCGTCGTTCGCATTGATCTCCTGATGCGGCACGTACGGTGGCACGAAGATGAAGTCTCCAGGCCCAGCCTCAGCTGTGAACTCAAGCTTCTCTCCCCACCGCATCCTTGCCTTGCCTTTTAGTACGTAGATAACCGATTCTAGGTGGCCGTGGTGGTGTGCTCCCGTCTTGGCGCCGGCGTGAATGTGCACTGTACCGGCCCATAGCTTCTGCGCACCCACGCGTGCGAAGTTTATTGCGGCTGCGCGATCCATGCCTGGAGTCATGTGTTGGCCTCCTACGGGCTCGAGGGAGTCTCCTGGAATTACACGGACGCCGGTTGTTTTCCAGGCATCTTCTGGAGCTGGATGTTGGTGTTCTCGATCGCGAGAATGGTCATGGCCCGACTGGGTCGATGGTGATGATTGTTCTGATGTCATTGTCGATGTTGTCAATGTGTATCTGTTCCGGAGAGATCCACTACTTGTGAGGCCGGTCGGCAGGCTGTCAAACCTGACGATCTGATCAAAAGATTTGTGTGGTGGACAAGGTAGAGAGTAAAGTATTGATCAGATTTTGCTGCAAATAGTGAGCGTGTAAACATTGCAACAGATCCATGGAGTCTTGCGTGCTTACCATGTGGATCCTGATCAGGTGTTCAGTAGTTAAAGTGGGGCGGGTGCGGGGAACTGTAGCCTCGAACATTCAGACATCTACACAACACGTTTCAGAATATCGAAACAGCGATCACCTCTTCGAGACTGTATTACCTTGTAGCAAAGGCGTTTGGCGACATTTCCTAAAGTAGGTGCTCAATGGATGAAGGGAGCGAGTGCTGGTTCTCGCTAAACTTCCTTAATTAACTGTATGCAATACCAAACAGCAAGGGACAGCACAATCTGTAAGGAGCGATCATCAGGAGATAGATGAAGGAGAATGAAGAAGCAGCCACTAGCCCCGCATACATGGAGGTCAGCTACAGTTGTAAAGGCGCAGCATTCAACATATCGCTTAGCTACTACGCGATTATAGCTTCGCTGCTATGATAACTCTCCACCGTGGCCTTGTCCTAAGATGAGAACGCAATCCTCTGATGAACTGTTAAAATTTACAACCGAAAGCCCCAACCTAAATAGACTTGCTAAGTGGGTGTTAGAGCTAGACATTGCGACTCGCCATCGCCTTTACAGGCATTAAACTTTACATGATGATCGACCTTGCGCAACGATCTGGCAGCCGTGTGTCGATATATATTGTTTACAAGTCACTAGGAGGGGTTTTTGTTCCAGGAAGATTTGACGTCTACCGAGAGTGCTGTTCCCAAGCACTTATGACCAAGAAGGTGACCAAGGAGGCGTGTGTCGATTGGGCGTCGCAAAGCACTAGAGGATTTAGGATGCCAGAATTGGTCAATCGAAATATGAGCACCGGGGTCCGGTAAGTCATGGTAGGTCTTCCTAGGCTATGATATTACGTGAATAATCTGAACGCGCATGACGATCTGAGTCACTCCACAATGATGCGAAGCTGGAGGGAGGATACACACTGACGATATTTATAGTCACAAATTTAGGCTCGATCGACGTGAGAATAGAATCCTCAAGTCTGCTTACAGGCATGGAACTTTACAGATGATCGACATTAACGCAACGATCTGGCAGCAGTGTCATTGATTTGCTGGTTACGTAGATCACTAAATTCGTCTATACTGCCTTACCAATGTTCGTCTCGTTGTCCGGCTTGTGGGAAGGAAACTCACGCGAATCCCTCGCCTCGTTCGGGAGCTTGCCTTCGATGCTCGTTCTCGCCGCCAACTGCTCCGCGGCTCCAGGCGCAAAATCACGGTACTCGGAGCTTGTTCCAAGTCTGAAGCCGAGGTAGATGGTCATGAGGAAGGTAGCGCAGAGCATCCCAAAGACGGTCCACTGAAGCATTGTCAGTAGAATCGGGGAGAACTTCCCTAAGGTTCACTTACATTGCCCATAGGGTAGTTTGGACCGTCGGTGCTAGGGAAGAGGAACGGCGCACTAATACCTCCACAGTTTGAGATGGCGATGGTAACACCGGTAGCCAAAGCGGTCGCCGTAGAGCCTGATACAGTAGCGGTGCGATGAGCCAGGAATGGCATGACGGCTGAGTTGGTGCAAGCGATTAGGAAAACGGCGACGTAGCGGCCGATCCAGTTTGTCACGAGAGCCAGGATGAGGTATCCAGATCCAACAAGAGCCAATCCAGCAAGTGCGTGACGAATGCGCTCCCTGGAGTAATCGGAGTGAATGCAATTAGCCAGAATGATGATCAGACCAAAAACATTCGGCGGCACTGTGAGCAGTTGTCCAGTGTAGCCTTTGAAACCCAGGTTTGCAATAATTGTCGGACTGAAGTAGGAGAAGGCGTTTAAGCTGTTCACCATAAAGAAATAGCTGATTGCGTACATCCAGAAGAGCGGATCTAGGAGTGTCTGCTTGGCAACTTCCGCGCTGAAGGTTTTGTCCTCCTTGTTCGGTGCAAAGGGTCCCATGCGGGCAATAGCAAAGGCGCGCTCTTCTTCGGTTAGAAACTTGGCAGTCTGAGGGTAATCAGGCATCCAGAGGAGAATTACCCCGAAGATAACAGCGGGTATACCTGTGAGAACAAAAAGCCATTGCCAGCCAGCGAGACCGGCCTTGCCGTTCAGGAAGGAGATCCCAGTTGCTAGTAGACCGCTGAAGGCTCCCGCGACCGCGACTGAACCGGCGAAAATGGCCAAACGAGTTTCGCGTTCCGAGGGCTTGTACCAATAGCAAAGATACATGACTACACCGGGAAAGAAACCAGCCTCAGCAACTCCAAGGAAGAATCGGATGGCGAGCAGACCTCCGAAACTCTTCACGGCACATGTGCAAATGGTGATTATGCCCCAGCTGATCATGATTCGACTGAGCCAGACTGAAGGCGAGAAGAACTTCATGGCGAAATTGCTGGGGGCCTCGAAGATGACATAAGGTACGAAGAAGACGGCGACGGCAATGTTGTAGCGGTTGCCGGTAAGATCAAGCTCCTTGACGAGGTTGCTCTCAGGCGTATTATTGTTGAGGGTTCGCGCATTACCAAGGTTCACCTTATAGATGGTTAGCATCTCGCGGACGCATCATAATGGCGTGCACATACGCGATCGAGGTAGTTGATCAGGTACGATATGCAGATGAAGGGAAGAATCCGCATATCAATTTTGCGGACGACGCGCCTCTCCATGGCTTTGTCGTTCAGGTCTGGCACGTATGATGTTCCAGCCGCGACATCTGGCTCAACATCGGCCTGGTCAGCGTGCTTGGTATCGGCGGTCGTCATAATTGGCGAATCTGGGCCGCACAAAGCGAGATATTCAGCGATGGAGGATTCAGGAATCAAGACGTGGCAGTTGGGTGCGCGAAACGAGTAGCGGCGGACACGGCCTACAATATGAACTCTTCATCTTCTTATCGAAGGCCCTGTGCGATCAAACGGGTGTAACATGGTTACCAAACTGCTGCTGTACCAAGCGATAACAAAGATACGATATTCAGGCCGGTGGACGTGACATGGCATCGAGGTCGGTCCTTCTACACATGGTCATCGGCGTCGTCTGTGGGGGAGCAAGCCAATTGGAGCCCGTGGGGAGACCGACCGTCGGCTTTTGACAGATCGGTCCGACATCGGATAATACCTAAAATTTCCCCCCCCCCCCCGTCGATTCAGCGTGCGACCCACTCGAACAACAGTAATTCAGTCATTCTGGTTTGTAAGGAGGCAGCCAAGATGTTGAGACGTTATCTCGTCGATGCTTCCTGTAACGACTTTTCCCGAAGGTCCCAAGTCTACCCGAGAATCCATCAATCATAGCGAAGTCTGTAGCATCTGCGAAGAGACAATGCCCGATAAGTTTACTCTGCGTATGAAAGCTTCTAGACCTGAGTGCTAGGTGAGCATCAAATAGGTTCAAAGTGAACGGCGAGAGGTACAACTCGTCTCAGATCTGAATCGCAGCGAGCAGTGTGATAGCAGTGAACTTGCTGAGACCTGCAAGGAAAAGCAGCACCAGCGCCACTGCTCACAGCATTACCTGTGTTCAGAATGGTCGACCACGAAACCCAAGCTCGTAACCTGCATCATGGTGTGGTTTCTTCATGCAGTAATAGGCGAGCTACCTCCGAACGCGATACCTCCGGACGCAATGTGATGGCGGGGTGGAAGGAAAGCGCGCCATCTCGAAGAAGAAAGGCCATGACGCCAAGTCACATGCTGCAGTGGACCAAGCTCTCCAACAATCCATCACCACTCTCGTCCGCAAAAGGGCAACGCTACCACAACTCCACCTCACGAGGAGTCGCTAAAATGCGGCTGCGGCTATCAGTGCAGCGAAACAATCTCCCAGTATCCAACATTCTGTGGAGCGTGCCGGACACCGCGAGCTCCCAAGCATACACGTTTGCACGACTGCTTGAAGACGTCAACCACATCTTACCGCTAGAAGCGGAGCAATGGGGCTTGGAGGACTACATTGTTGAGCTCGACGGCTTCGAATGCCTTCATTTCTCGCCTGTGCCGCAGACACTGAAAGAAGACGACCACATTTCGTAAGTTGAGTGCGCAAACTTGGATAGGCCCACTAACCGTTTACCAGTATCCGACCTCTTCTGACCGCCGAAGTCCGCTCTCGTACGCTCTGCGGCCGTACGCAGATTTCCGAAGACGGTCGTCATCTTATAGACGGCATACCTTTCGGTCGACCGTATCTCAGGCAACCTCTCCGCCCTGCCGTGAAAATACCGCCTCCTAAACGCCGCCAGATCGAACAGGACACTGCAGGATTCAGCATAGCAGCCGAGGAAGCGCCGTCTCCCTCTAAGGGCGCTGGAGTGGAGAAGAGCAGGAACGCAGTGCGATTTGATCAGGCAGACGAGCAAGGATCTGACGATAGTTCAGACGACGAAGACTTTGTGCCCGGGCATGTCAGCGAAGGCTCGATAGACTCGGACACCGACGATGACAGTTCATCTGCGGCTTCGGAAGCTTCTGTCCAACCTAAGAACTTGGACACGCGAGCCGGCTCCGCTGAAGAAGACGCCTCAGACACCTCATCGGATATCGAGACCGACAGCAGCTCAGGCTCATCTTCAGAATCTGACAGCGATTCCCAGTCAGAAGCAGAATTGCAGGCTGAGGGTAGCGCAGACTCCAACTCCAACAGTGACAGTCTTTCAGACTCAACAAGTTCAGACTCAGATAGCGACAGCGATAGCTCTGCGCCAGACGTTCTCTCCTCGAAACCCACCGTAGCACCGTGGTCGGGCTCGAAGCAGACGCGAAGGAGAAATTTCAGGCGAAAACAATTAGTGAAGCTCAACCAACTCAAGGCAGAAGGGAAACTACATCAAGACGCTACGTATGCCGACCTACAGCAATACCTTGGAACACCTGCCGAGCCTGACTCACCGAAGCTGACACCTACGCACGCTATGTCTAAAGCGACTGGCAAGAGGAAGCGGCTGGACGAGGAAGTAGAGGACCATGAGACAAAGACACTGGCGGATGATTCTGCCGAGCTTGAGCGACGTAGGCAGGAGCTCATGGCGCGCTTTGCAGATAGTGCACCTGATGTCGAGATGACCCCGGTCGACTCATCAACTAGAGTAGAACAAGCGGAAGAGATTCCAAGGGGAACCGCTTCACCGGCGGCTACACCAGGTCCCGCATCTAAGAGAAGTAGCGCTACACCAACACCACCCACAAAACGCCTTCGACCCAATGTTTCGGCCATTAGCCGCATTCTCCAGCGCCAGGCTGTGAACGTTGAGCGAAAAGTGTCAAGAAAAGATGTTGTTGAAGAGCCTCCTGAGTCCGAGGGCGCGCGAGATCCCGACTTCTGGAAGCCCCGTATCAATCTGTCCGCGTTCGAGTGCTGGGATGAAGACCACGAGCTCAGTGCCCCTCCATTTCCATTCGAGCAACACTGGGATCCGGCCAGCAAGTTGATGCGCGAGAACCAACAGAACGCGAAGAGGAAGAAAGGCAAGAAGAACAAACAGCTGACCGCAGCGCCCTATGAAGACAACGAGGACAAAGAGCCCGAGGACACACCCATCCTTGACTACGACGATTCCCCCGAGACTATGAAGGCAGGTTCCGACCCAACGGATGCTATTGAATGTCAGATTCTACAGGATGTAGAGCTTGCCGCGAAAAGCGATCTCCCACCTCTGCCTGAAGATGTTGAGTCGCTTCCAAGCTTGCGACCACATGACATCCAAGTTGGTGCGGTTGTTGTGTTCAAGATTTACGACATCGATCCCGTCACCGTCACTCCACACATCAGCGACTACAAGACGGCAATGGTTGAGAAGGAGGGTGACTCAGGCAATGGGGCGGGAACGTTCAGGTTGAAGCTTGCTGACCGTGACGTCCCGCAGAAGGCGAGCGAAACCGATACGGGCAATCCAACCAAGGGCGGCGTCAGTGCCTTTAGGATGGGCAACGAGGAAGAAGACGAAGACACTAGCATTTGGGAGGGTACCTTTGGTGAATTGGTTGAGCCAAAGCTGCTGAAGGCTGCGGATTAGGGACCATGACATGGAGCGATATACCCATCCTAGTTCAGTGTTGTTTTGGGCGGCCGTAGTACATCCAGTATCGGTCTACTAGGGACCTTGCAGTTGTGACACGAGGGCAGTGCTGAGGCGTACAGTCGCGCTAGGTTAATTGATACCCCGATGTTATCTTGTCAATCTTTTGTTATAATTCTACACAGTACTTGGAATACCTTTGAAGTTACGTCGGAACAACGTCGCCGCACGGGCGGGGTAGACTACCCCTCCGGACGTCATCCCTGTCGTCAGCTTCTCCAACACATGCTTGATCTCGCCATGCATGCAACACTTGAGGTGAGCTCCGATGCACGCCGCGGCCTCGCACGAATTCAACCCATCGGAAACCGGGTGTGCCTCTGTCAAACGGCACGTGTGCAGTGAGATTGGCACGACAGGTACCTTTCCAGGGTCCTGGTGCGTCTCCTCGGCCTCGCATAGCTTCGTTAGCCCCTCCATCGCAACTGCCGCGGTGGGGTACCTCATGATGTTTCGGGCCAAGAGAAATTTTCGTGTCAGGGCAACTACTAGGGCCCGAGGTGAGCTTCTGTACAACTGTCTTTAGTCTCGTATTCTTCTGGACAGACGCTGGACGTTTTCACGCATATTGAAACCTTGAGGTGGGTGAGAATGAAGCCTTCAGAAGATGCTGAAAGCTGACATTCATGTCTACACAGACCACACACGATGCCTCTCCCGTTCGGTGTATATAGAGCCGACCACGTAGGCTCCTTCCTGCGTCCCAAGACCGTGCTCGACGCCCGCGAAGCTGTCGCCAACGAAAAGTCCGACCTCTCCGAGCTCCGCAAAGTCGAAGACGCCGCCGTCGCAGACGTTGCGCAGAAGCAAATCGAGAATGGCCTACGCTCCGTAACCGATGGCGAATTTCGCCGTGCATACTTCCACCTGGACTTCCTCCAACATCTGAGTGGCATCGAGATCAAGGGTCAAACCGGCCTCATCCGCCCGCACGGCTTCTCACCCCCCGTGCTCGCCGTCACTGGCAAACTCGGCCACCCCAAGCCTATCCAAGTCGACGATTTCAAGTTCCTTGAAGAGCAAATCAAGAAGCACGGCGGCGGCGCGACCACAAAAGTGTGCATCCCATCACCCACTATGGTGCACTTTCGCGGCGGCAGGGCAAGCATCGACATCGAGGCGTACCCCGACCTGGACGAATTCTTTGAGGACCTTGCCCGCGTTTACCAGGAGGAGCTAGATAGCCTATACCAGGCAGGCTGTCGCTTCGTCCAGCTCGATGACACCAACCTCGCGTACCTGTGCGACCCCGACATGCGCAAGCAGGCCGAAGACCGCAACGAAGATCTTTCAACCCTACCGCGCAAATACGCCGAGCTCATCAACAAAGC
This sequence comes from Paraconiothyrium sp. Pb-2020, assembly GCA_022419385.1. Lineage (NCBI taxonomy): Eukaryota > Fungi > Ascomycota > Dothideomycetes > Pleosporales > Didymosphaeriaceae > Paraconiothyrium > Paraconiothyrium sp. Pb-2020. The sequence continues at coordinate 3,245,851 of JAJUBI010000003.1, read as the reverse complement.
CATTTCCAAGCGCCCCTCGGACATGAAAATCGGTATCCACCTCTGCCGTGGAAACTACCGCTCCAAGTGGTTCGCATCCGGCGGTTACGAGCCTGTTGCTGAAGTCCTTTTCAAAGAACTCAACGTCGACGCCTACTTCCTCGAGTACGATGACGCGCGATCAGGAGACTTCAACCCGCTGCGCCACCTTCCTGAGCACAAGGTCGTCGTGCTGGGCCTTATGAGCTCGAAGAAGGCGGGTCTGGATGATAAGGAGGAAATTGTACAGAGGTTGAAGCAGGCGGCAGAGATTGCGCCCAAGGGATTGGAACAGCTTGCGCTGAGCCACCAGTGCGGCTTTAGTAGTACCGTGGAGGGGAATGAGTTGAGTGAGGAGGAGCAGTGGGCGAAGGTCAGATTGGAGGTGGAGATTGCGAAGGAGATTTGGGGAGCAGACCTCAGTAAATAAAGTATGTGTGGAGGTGCTGAAGTAAATTAGAAGATGATACCACGAAAGGCACGTTGAAGGCCACAGCAAAAGAAGTACCGACCCGCCCCGTGGATGGGTGAATTGTCATGCTCATTTCGACCACAACTGTAATTATGAGTATAGCTTATCATGACAACGGAACATCATATCAGCAAAGACTGCAAAGCTTACAACATCGTATCCCGAATATCAAAAGCGGACTTGGCTCTCTTTTTCGGAGCAGCGCCTTTCCAAGTCATCGCAAGGGAGTTTAAGAATGTAACTGACACTTCAACCTGATCACCGTTGGTACACTATCGGAGATATTGACTTCTTTCCGGAAATGCAGTCTTCGGTAATCTCTCAAGGGTCGGTTCTGGCAGCTATCATCGTCCAATGCGATCGCTTGACACGATTCCAATCCGAGAAGTGTACCGTTCAGGTCACTGCTGTACAAACTCAGCAGCGTGATACAGAACTATGAAGGTATCGACGCAGAAACTGTAAATTTTCACAAGGCTCGTCGGGCGCTTCAAGTGATCAGCGACTAGTCCTGCCACGCAGAACGTCGCTTCAGATGGTACGTTGCGCAATGAGCAGCCTTGATATAATGTATAGCGGAGATCGGCACCGGAAGTTTCGTGCAGATGAGGTTGCTCTAACTCCGAGACTTTGATGAGTGATAGGAATGAGCATAGCTGTTTTGCCGTTGGATGTAGCCATCGCCATAGGACTTGTTTTCAAGAAAAAGCAAACACGTTTAGACCATGCTTTACTTATGCAAGAAGCTACATTGCCGATGAGCCCCTCACCGAGCGGGGGTGTTGTCCGAATTTCACTCAACATCGGGAACGTCCATCCGTTTGAAAATTGCACTCGCAGTCAGGTTGTAGCAAACCCTTCCGACACAAATATTAGGTCACCAGAAATTGATTCGAAGGTCTATGCGAATATCGAGCCGGTGCATCCAAGACCTGGGCCCCATTCCCACAGCCTTGTCACATCTGAGACGGCCATGATTGCTCATGGCCACGATGTATACATCACTCGTAGGAGACTGCTTCCGCTTGTTGGAGTTTCGAGACGAAAGCGGACTTTCATGCACCATGAAACCCTACTCCCGCTCCAAAGCACCATCCTACATCGCCCTTTCTTACACCTGGGGTCCTGCGCCGTACCAAAAGGGCAGACCGGCCTCCCTACAATACTCCATCACCCTGAACGACGAGATCTTCCCCGTGCAGCAGAACCTCTACGACGCGCTCCGGCACCTTGGAAAGCATGTGCGGAAGCGCAAGCAACTGTTCTGGGTTGATGCACTGTGCATAAACCAGGACGACTTGAGTGAGCGCAGCTCGCAGGTGCACCAGATGAGGGGGATCTACGAATGTGCAGATGGTGTGTTCGCATGGCTTGGTGTTCCGTTTGACGAGGAGGAAACAAGGTTGGGGGCAGAGCTCATGCGGGAATTCAATGTCTTTCTGCGCACAGAGCTTCAGAACTTCAACGATGACATTGATACTGTTCTGATGGGGATTGAGGAGTCACATCCCGGTTTTCCTACTACACCCGGTACTAAAGTTTGGGTGGCGTGGGACGGCATCGCTGAGATGCTCAATCAGCCGTATTGGCACAGGGTATGGATCTACCAGGAGGCAACGACGCCGGGAGAGATTCTATTCTTCTGCGGGGAGCATTCTTTCGACGACGTCCTGCTCTGTGCTACCATATCTCTTGCCACCACGTTCTCTAGGATCCTAAGCTTCCCGGTGCGCTTCGTTGAGGCAGGTGGGCCTGGTGGCAGTGCAGGAGACCTTTCATCGGCAAGGATAGCAAGAGAAAAGAGGAACGGCGGCCTGATGATCGATCTACTGCAGCAAATGCGTAAAGCTGGATGCACAAACCCTAGCGATCGAGTTTATGCACCGCTAGGGCACGCAATAGACATATCCGCTGGCCGCATCGCAGTCGATTACAGCACGAGTCCTGTTGATTTATACGTCGAGGTCATGCGATACCTAGTTTTGGAGAGCGTGACCGGAGTCGATGCTTTAGGTTTCGTCTTTATGCCGGCAGAAGATAGTTCGAACCAGTATCTCAGGACAATTCCCGAGCCAGCTATGCCATCGTGGGTACCAGATTGGCGGCAAAGGGTCTCAATACTTGGCTTCTCACACAAACGGTATCAAGCAGGTGATCATCCGCTATATGACCCTGCGCCCGGACCCAGCGACGCACGTATCAAGAATCTCGAACTTCATGTGCAGGGATTCGTTCTAGACTCCTTGAAAATTACGTTTCTCACGAGCATCTTTGATGATCCAAAGGGTTCCTGGACAACACCGCTTTCGTGGTACAAAGATATGATGGGAGTGGGCTTGGATCCTTCGGGACTGGACCAAGCCATTCGGCGAAGCCTGGTGGCCGACAGATCTATCGCTGAAAGAGGGAGTACTCGTAACGGCTTCACGTATACGTGGAAGCGCGGCGGCGCCGTTGACTGGTCACTCTTCGAGCGGCGTCGTGACTCACTTGACGAGGAGTCTTTGGTCACCTTAGATAACATGGAACAAGCTATGTTCAATGTCTGTTATGGTAGAAGAATGGCACTCCTAGGTGGCACGGTTGTGGCGGTCCTTCCATCCGCGGCCAAGTCCGGTGACAATGTTGCCGCTGTCATCGGTGGACATGCCTTATACTTGCTACGAAAGGTTCAAGGTGGGTTCAATATCCTTGGGGAGTGTTATGTGGACGGACGTATGGACGGCAGTCTCATGAGAGGGACTTCTCGTATTCCAAATACTTTATGCCTGATCTAGACTGATTTGTGGAGCGGATGAGGTGTGCAACGAGCAATCAGATTTTGCCATAGGAATGGGACTCTTGATGTGGCGTTCCAAAGTAAGCGGAGTGTCCAGACTGCAATTACGATGGTGCGGGCAAACGACAGAAAAGGTCAATTTCATTGATCGCTCAGATACCCAGGGAAGGGAGCCCGCGCACGTGGAAGAGGGATTCCATGGAGGCTGTGAAGCATCTGAAAGAAATCCATACGAAGGTCAGTGAGGTGAGTCTTAGGAAGCTAGCGGCTATATCGCTGAATGAGCGACAGGTATGCGTCAAAGAAACCGCATATAACACTCTAGAGTTGTTTGGGCTTTCTGTTTTCAAATAGAAGATGCGTATCAGAAAGAATAACACATCATTGCAAAGTAAAACAATGCAATCGGTGGTTACGCTGATAGGTTTTGAATTGCTCGCCAATTCGTGTGACATCGATCTGCTAGGGGGCGAAAAACCATTTCACTTCTCCCGCAGCTTCCTGGAATAGTTCTCCTCGACGCTTGCCGCCCATCACACTTTGCCCTTGTAGCAGGGATAAGAAGCGATTTTTTCCGCGACCGCTTCTCTCTTTGAGGGGTCTATCGGCCTTATCAAGATATTGGGATGGTCCCTTCGAAGGCTTCGAAGATTCGATCGCGCTCTAGCAGAAGTGTCGCGATTTTAGTGCTTGGTGGGAGATTTAGGTGTAACAGTTGTCGAACGAGAGTGACCAATTGCCCCACACGCTAAAGTGATCCTGTGCATATGAACGTTATGGATGCCTTTTACTGCAATACGCAACGCTGGCACAGTAGCACAGTGGAAGATAATATCCCAAGCCTCACCAGACGACCTGCCATGCAATATCCGAGAAGCCAACCATCTGGGAGAATGCCTCATCACGCTTGTCAATCTTCCTCAGCATATGGGTTTTACCGTCCCTTCTAGTGAACATCAAGTCCTGACCCGGATCTCCTTGTAGCTTGCCTGGGATGTTCCTTGTAACGATGCGGTCTACCTTCTCGATTCTTTCGAGCTGGTCGTATTGGAGATCCCAGGGGACATTATGGCCGAAGTTCGTGACAAACCTTATCCCGCTAGGACTGACAATAAGACGACCGGCACTCTTGTCCTCACTCGCGGTGTAGCTGTTGTAGTCATGTTCCGGATCGAAAGTAGGAGAGACTGCTGCCACACTGGATGCCACCGGGGTGGATTTGCGAGCTAGGAGAGTTCCCTCGGCTTGGACGTATTGAACAGCCCACTCCCCTGTGGTTTGGTTAGCAAACACCTCAACAAGCAGCACGAAACTTGACTAACCGTGTGTTGGGATATTCCAAAGGAATCGCTTCGCAGGCGACACCAATAGCCTGTACTCTGGGAAGTTGACAGCGATCGGGTAAAGGGCGAAGTATGTCAGACCCATGAAAAATGTTGTGGTTTTGACGAACAACCACATCGGAACCAGAGCGGTCGCTAGCGTAACAATACCGAGAACAATCATACCACGCAGGGTCCGATGGGGAACTCGCCATTCGTAGAAGCTTTATGCGTGTCAGTCATTAAGCTTTATGTACGGTTGGTGATACCCACTTGCGCAAGCTTTCGAAGAAGTTGGCTAGATCCGCCAGCTGTAGCATGAGCCATGGTCCCAAGCCCTCAACAAGTTTGTTGGACCAGTTCTCGTCACCTTCCTTCACGATCAACTCTGTTAGAGAAAGAGCAGTCGCGTTTTGGTTTTCTCGATGTTCGATGTCTTCGCGTAAGTCTTTCATTGTGTTGCCATGAGTACGACGTTCGACAACGAGATACATGCATGTCGCGAGCTATTATAGTCAGTATACACTAAAAGTGCTCGGGTTGAACATAGTGGACGTACACAACCTGGAAGCAACATATCGAAATACCAAAGCACCAAGTATATCAGTAAGTACTTTGTCGTTGTAGCCGGCTGCTCCCAACGATATACTCTACGCGATGTCATGATAAGTTCTTGGAACGGGGAAGAAGCCAACAAGAAGCGTTCTATGTTCGGCAAGATAGTTTGCTTTGATGGTGCAGGTGGATCGGAACCAAATCCGATATACTGCCCTCCATATTGATGCGCGTAGTAGACAAGCACCTGTCATGCGTTAATTTTCTTCGAGAAGAGCTCTCTGGCTCGGAAAATGGCCTACATTTTGCCCATATGCTCTCCAGTCAGTGACCAAGCCTTTTCGTGGATCATGCTTCTCGAAGTCTGATCTTGGCCTCAACTTGATCTCATCTCGTGGCAGACGTCTGATCTTGGTAATATGGCGATCCAGCGTCCATCGCGCGTAGGTAGCTTGGCGTTCCTTCAGTAGCCTGGAAAGATCTTTGGTTGCGAGAAGTCGCTGCGTATCATCCCGTGCGCGTTCAACTGCTTCAGAAGCATGTATCAGGTCTACTTCGTCGCCATGAGGAATTTCTTTCGCTGTGATTTGGGCTGCTACTTGATGATCGGTCTGTTCTGATATTTTAGACATGACAGTGTCGAGGGGATTGTGAAGGAAGTCTTTCATAGTCGGCTTCTCTGGCTCTGGCACATCAGATACGTAGCGTGACCCTGAAGCTTCTACGCCAGCACCGGCAAGCGCTGTCGTAGTATATTCAAGGTCATCCGATGCTCGCCCGATATGTAGAGTCTTCCTTATCTTCAAGCCTGCTCGATGCTTTTTCGCCTTGATGGATTCGACAACAATGCGCGAGGACGAGTGCGGGCTTCCAGATCGACCTTGATCATCTGAGTCTTCACTCTGCGTCTCGTGCGGTTCAGGGACCTGCATCTGCACGGTTTTGGTTATCTTGGCTCGGTCGAGCCCTACCTCGAACTCGTCGACTAGGACGGGCTCCTGTCGGGTCTGCATGTTGCTCTGCCGCGAGTCCTGCCACGTGTGGTAGGGGTGCTGGAGGCAGCTGAATCGAAAATTCGGTATTAATAGGAGGGATTAAGACGTAGGATCGAGGGTTACTGCAATGAAGCTCTTTCACCATCGTGCTACCTTCACAGCTGGTTTGGCTGCAAACGCTCTCCGCGGGGGAGCTTGACGACGTCATCGCGTGTGACGGAGCGACACATGACGCAGTGGCTCCGGCGTAAACATATACGTCGAGCATGCAGTATTCAATCAGGCCGCATCACTAATACGTATTGTAGAGTGAGTTACCACAGTGTGTATGATCCTATATTCAGCGTGCCAACACTTTGTTAGCTGACATGCCCTCCTGGGGACACGAGAGGTCGGAAAGTGCAAACGCGATACGGCTGTGAAGTGAACCTTGATCGCAGGCGGGTTCGCCTTACAGTTCTGTATAATGCGTTGCAGGGCAGGTTGTCAGTGTCTCGGTTCGGGCCGATGACGACCCTGTTGATCATCGTTGAACCGGGTCCATTCGCCGAGGGGCCGAGGCACAGCATTAACGGCTAAGGTATTGCGGGGACACTATCAATATGCACGCGTCTACCATACAACAACTCCAAAGTGCTTCGCAAATTTGCACCTCCGAGTCCTTGCAATTAAAGTCTGTCTTGGCGACGTTAGCAGCCATCATGGCCTCCCAATATAACGACATTAAGTTCGAGATCAAAGGGAAGATCGGTGTAATCAAGGTCATCTATTCTCAGATGCCCTACCCTTCTAAACAAATGTTAACACCACATCGCATAGTTTAACCGTCCTAAAGCTCTCAATTCGTTTGGTGGCACTCTGATCACCGATGTCATCGCCGCTCTTCGCGAGCTCAACGAGCACCCAGACACCGTCTTCACTGTTCTGACCGGCGAAGGTCGGTTTTTTTCCGCCGGTGCAGATGTTCGAGGTGCGGGTGCGCTGTCGCAGGTAACTTCTCCTTCCAGTCCCAATTGTGATCGAGTTCAGGTTGTTGGCGATCTCAGGCAGCGACTAAGTGCATCGTGCAGACAAAGGAATATAAGAATGCGGGCGAGAAGAAGTTGGCGTTCTTACACAACTTCACTTATGGTATGTATACACGATTTTACAACGATGGATTTGATCAGTCATTGATACGTGATCATGTACAGCTCACGAGCTCTTGAGAAGCATGATCGATCACCGCAAAGTGCTCATTCTCGCACTGAACGGTCCCGGCGTAGGAGGTGGTGCTGCCTGGTTCCCCGGTATTGCAGACATTGTGCTGGCGTCGTCTTCCGCATGGCTCCAATGCCCTTTCAGCGCGCTAGGTCTTGTCCCTGAGAATGGATCCGCTCTCTCCTTCGCACAGCACATTGGTATTCACCGCGCGAACGACTTTTTGATGTTTGGCCGTAAGCTATCCGCACAAGAATTGCTCCATGCTGGTATGTACAACTACGTGTGGGACAAAACGGGCGATGAGTTCCAAGCCGAGGTTATTACGTTCTTGGAGGATCAGTTAGCAGTAAATGACGGGAAGAGCATGATGGAGACGAAAAGATTGCAAAATGTAGGTGTGAGAGATCAGCGGATGGTCGCAGTTGTCAATGCAATCGATGCTTTGGCAGAGCGTTTCGTTGAGGACGCACCGACGAAGAGATTTGCGGAAAAAAGAAGGTTGATGGAGGAAAAGAGTAAAACGCGGTCGAAGATCTAGCTGTATCATACTACATTCCATAATGTCTGTGTCGCACTTCTTTGTTCACATATACGGAATCTTCACACCACTCTGCTGCCGATCGATCGGATTAGGGCCATGTAACGGCAGGTTTCAATTGCCAGTGATTGGCTGAGGCAGCATAGAGTCATCGTGTAATGTGGTGCCTTGTCTGTAACTGATTCTCGCGAGTGAACTCTCTTCCAGATCTACTTCGTAGACATGCCCATGCGATCAACAGCTGGAGACGTGGACAATTGATTAGTCGTCTGCAACGAGTTGCCGCTCGCTGACTCCTCTGGCTCTTTAGTAGAATTTCGCTCCACCAAGCGATTCAACCTTTACCCGCGCCCCCTCTTGTGGAATGCCTGTCTCCTTTTCAGTCCTCTCTTCTTCTTGCTCCTTTGCCTTTGCCTCCTTTTTCCTCTTCTTCTCCAACGAACTTTGGAACAACAGGTCCTCATCCTCAATCTCCTGCAGCACTGCACGCAGATCAGCAGTCATTTTCTCATAAATTTGCTCCACAAGCATTGTCTGACTTACACCTAGCCCAGTCCTTTTCCCATCCATCCACGCCCGTGCCCAATATCCCTTCAACATCCACCTCCTCCCCTCTCTGCACCCTCTCGAGTACCTCACGAAGCAGCCCAATCTTCGCCTCCGCTCGACGTGTCGACAGTGATCTTTCTTGCTTAAGCCACAGAATTTGAATCGCCTGGCTCCCTACCAGCAATGCCAGCACAATATACGGCGTCGCGGGATTCCATTCGCGGCGCGGTGCTTCCGAGGTTGAGGAGACACTCTCGCCGGATCGCAATGGGCGTGGTATCATGGATTTCCAGAAGGAGGGCCGCAGTATGGTCGGTACGGTGAGGTGCCGCGCTTGGGGGTGATGCGGAGAGAGAAGGGCGAAGGTGCGGGATTGTGGGCGGGTGGCGGAGGTGAGAAGGGTCCGCGACGTATGTGGATGGCGCAGCAGCTCGCGGAGAAGGATGCGCGTGTCCATGCTTGCGAGAGATGTGGTTTGGACGTTGATGCGGAATGGGATGCTATGCGACGTGAAGCTCGAGAACTTTTGGGGCATTACCGATCGGTGACAGGGGCCGTTCGTCCAATCAGAGTGCGTCGTGCTCCGGTAGAGCGTATGGGTCGCACCGCCTTGCCAAACTACCTGCTCAGGGAAAATATGACCTGTGTAAGGTGGGATGAAGTGTCGTGATACAAAAAGCATAATCTCGTACATTGCTATATAGACAGGAGCTTTCTGACCCTCGCCTGAAGCTTGAGGGAGACCTGGTGTCCGTTGCGAGTTCGCTGCTAAAATCAAAGCAGACGCTTTAGTAGTATAACGCTGACATTGATATCTCAAGGCCAGTTGAAGAATCTTCTTAAGCTCCTTGTACCATCAAATCTTTCGTACTCGACAGATTCATGCCACGCTGAATACTGGCGTGACTGCTGTTTCCTCCTACGAATATCCCCAACAAGATAGCGAGCATTGCTTGGAACACTTTGAGTCAGACGCACATATCTAGCTCTCAGACCATGTCAGCTAACTTCACAGTCGTTAGGTCAAAGGCGTTAAATATATATATTATAGGGTGGACTAATCACTCTTCAATCTCTCGCGTCACCTCCGCTGCTGCCCTTGCATCCGAGGTTTCTGACTCTGCGGTAGCTGGTCTGTTGTCCACAGATGGTGCATTTTCCGAATTTGGCGACGCGACGACACCGGCAGGGGGGACGAAAGTGTCACCATCTTCAGTGTCGAGTTGCATAAGGAAAGTCTCCCAGATTTCGATGAGCTGGGAAGGCGTCAGTACAGCGAAACAATAGCGATGTCGCACCCCTTGCTTACCTCTTTCTGTGCCTCCACAGCGCTTTCCAAATACGTCTCCACTCCAGACTTGAAATCTTCAACCTTTTCTCGTTCGAATCGCTCCAATTCGCTCCTCATCAAGCGGCCCATATCCTCGAACAACAACCTCGCCTGGTGGACCCGTCGCTCAGCGTCCGCAACGTCGGCACTGAGTTGGTTCAAACGATCTTGTTGGGAGCGCCCTTGCCGTAATAGCTTATCTTGAGTTGTCTTGCGCTTATGGAGTTCGGCCTCCGCATTGTGCCATGTGTGGTACGATTTTTGCCGTTGTAGGAACGCTTGCTTCACCGAGCCTATCAATCGAATATACTCATCAATGACAATGCCCATGGTAAGTACATCCTGCTGAGCTTGGCGTTCATAGAGCTCTCGTATCCGGATCTGAATGTCTGATAAGCTGTCGAGTGGACCGGAAAGCGATGGAGATAGTTCGACGGTTGACAATGAGTGTAGCGAGGCGGAAAAGTCACCGCATGCATCAGCTAAGCCTTTGCGTTGTGCCACCACCGTGTCGGTAGCTTTAAGCAGAGCCCTCAATTGGTTTTCAAGCGCGTCGAGATAGATCTTTCGATCGTGAAACCACTGGATTTATCAATATAAAACATCGAATCAGCTTAAATGGGTACCTACGTCGTCATGCTCAACGAACTTGCCGCTGCTTCCGCCTAGCATTGAACCGAACATGCCCTTGCTCTCTCCGAGGCCGGGGTCTTTCCGTTCCTTATTTTTGATGTCAACGTTGAAGGCATCACTCTCGAGGAATATTTTCAGATCGCCGTCGTGCTGCAGAACAGAGTGTGCGGCAATTTTGTTTAGCATGCGTTCCAAAGCTGCACGTCTTGACTCCACAAAATCGGTATCGAACCGGCCGACTGCCTGCTTCTCCGGAGGTGGAGGGACGATTATACCGGGGTTGTTATTGTGTAGCTGGTTATACAGCCATAGGAAGTCACGGTAGCGGCGAGAGACGGTGAATTCGGAGTTGCGGTACCCTTTGGAGGTGGTCTGATGGTCGATCAGCACATTGACGACCCAGGCTAGGTAGCAATGCGCGCTTACCTTGGTCATGACAGAATACTCAGTATGCGAGCTCGTCAGGTCACCGACCTTGTGCGGATCTCCCACATAGATGCTGAATGTCGGTTTCGCCGCCTGTTCCACACTTACGCTTGGCTGTGTTGGGCGGGTTGGCGCGGCTGCAGTAGCTGGCTGAACGGGCGGGGGTACGCGTGGGCCTCGCGCGAGTGGTCTTTCGTCATCATCGTCATCCAGATTCACGGAGTCGAGGGTACTTTGCAGAGAGGGTATCGATGCAGCTGGTTGTGGGGGTGCGCTCCGTCCTGCTTGTTCTTTCTGCGGTGGTGCCGGGGGCGCCTCTGATCCCGGATTCGAATCTGCAGGAGGCGCACCGAGAGGTCCCAAGGGATCCTCAACAGCCTCGAGCTTGGTTGCCTGCGCGCCGTACTGCTTCCTTCGCGGTCCTCGTCCGGCGGGAGAGCGGGGTGCGGCCGAGGCATTGGGCGCAGATGAGGCGGCGGTTTGCGAACCGGATTGCGGTGCTTTGTCCCGTCAGCTCTGCGCTATATTTTGTGTTGGGGCTTTCATACCAGAATCGTTCTCTTGGGTTATCTTGGGTACCTGAGGAGGCGGAGACCGCGAGGGCACATCTGCGCATGAGGTCAGTATTGGGTTACTACGTTGATAGCTAAGGCATGCAACGTACCACCCCATGGCGAGCTCCCTTCATCGCCGAGATCCATTGCGTTGAGACGAAGTGTGAAGCTGTTAGCAGGCGGGCAAGCAGGGACGCCGCATATGCGTCAATCCGTAACCCCAGCGTGGAACGTGCGTTCCGCTCCGAGCGGCTTGGCACTCCGCCGCGGTCGTTCATCACTGCCTCCATAACCCAACAACCACAAAAGACGCAAGCTTACTCGTCGGCGCAACATTGTTGACAATGAACTTCCAGGAAGGGTTTCGTGTATCATCCCTGACGTTCTGCTTGAATTGTTTCAATCAGCCAATAACCACTCCACCTCCGTTGCACGAGGGGCTCCTAGGGTGTATCTTGAGCACCATGGTGTCCACGCGCTGTTATAAAACGTCTCACAATTTCAGCAAGCCGCCCGGATATCACTTCACGATCCGTGTCTGCACAGGACCAATCTTACACATCACAATAACATTAGACATTTACATTTTCAGACAGCGTGCCTGTCTCTATGTACATACATCGTACCTATGGTAGTTGCACCAAGGTACCACCGCTCATTTACCCGTTAAGTAACCGGTCCCATTCGTCGCCTTACCCCTCGCAAGTCCAAAACACTCCGCCATGCTGAAGAAAATATCGATGCTGTTGTAAACACCAGAGAACTTGTCCTGGCACGGACCCATAGCAAACACAGGCACGTCAGTAAGCGAGTGGACACCCTGATCGTTGCTCACCGGTAGGTTACCGTTGATCTCAATACCGTTCTCGGCATCCTCCGGGTTGGTGTAGTAGTCCTCCGAGTCCTCCTCGAGCTCCACAGCCGGCTCACGTGGGCCGTCCTTGTGCACCGTGTAGTTCTCACGGTGGTCAGGGTTGGCAGCCAACCCAGAGAAGAGTGTGTCTAAATGCACAGGTACGAAGTTAGTTAAGTCGGAAAACTGGGGATAGTACGAAGTGTCCATGTCTAAGACATATCGACTTCGTACCCGGGCAATACTTGCATCGAGGATCCCAGTTGCGCGGGAAGTTGGAGTCGACGTAGGTAAGATTACCGGTGTTCTGGTACTGCGACAGGCCCGAGTTCTGATAGGTGCCGATAGCGTTGCGCTTCTTGCGCTGATCGTTCTGGGCAGCAAGATACTTGGTGTCCACGGATCCCATGACGTCGAAACCGTGACCGTGGTCGGCAGTGACGAGGATAAGAGTCTCCTTTAGGCACCCAGTTTCGTTAAGCTTGTTGACGGTGGCTTTGATGGTGTCGTCAAGCTCGAGAAGCTCACCGAGAGCACGATCATAATCGAGAACATGCATCATCTTGTCGATCGAGGCGGCCTCGGACATCAAGAAGAAACCTTTGTCGCCGGAGCGCTCGGAGAGGATGTCGATGGCCTTAAGGGTCATCTCCTTGAGCCCGGGTTGGTCAAGAGCAGCGGTCTTATCACCGGTAGGAGATAGTGACTGGTTAAGGTTCTCACGGTAGACGTTGCGGTCGAGCCATTTGGCCATGTTGGAATAAGTGAAGACACCAAGAGCCTTCTCGTTGCTGGGAGCAGCCAAGAGGGCAGTGCGGTTCTGGAGGATCTGATACCCCTTCTTCGCGAACTCGTCGTAGTACGTTTTGTTCTGGTAGGTGACTCCGCCAAGTTCGGGAGAGTAGAACTGCTCAGCCCCTCCACCAAAAAGGACATCAGGGCCATCCCATTCGGTCCAAGTATAGTTGGTAATACCATTAAGGAAAGAGTCAACAACAACACCGTACTCGCTGCGGGCACGCGTGTGAGCAGTGAGACCGGCCGGAGTAGCATCGGCAAGGAAGGCAGTGGAGACGATACCGACGTGCCCACCAGTCAGACGGTGGAAGATTTCGGCGATGGTCTCGACCTTGGGGTCATCGAAGGGATCTTTGCTGCTGTCCGCATAAACTCCAAGAGCGTTCACGGAGCTCTTGTGGCCAGTGTAGAGAGCAGACGCGGAGTTGGCCGAGTCGGTGATGAAAGAGTCGATGGAGTGTGTCATCTGATGGCCAAGCACTGGGAACTTGTCCATCTGCATCCTGGTCTGATACTTTCCGTTGATGGTCTTGTGGCCGATCAAGCGGGCAGCCGTGATCATGTTGGTAGTCATGCCGTCACCAATGAAGAGGACAATGTTCTTGGTTTTGCGCTCCTCTGCAAGGTCGCGTACGAGCCATGTGGCTTTCGTACTGCTGCCGTTGTTATAGTTGAGCGTTGCAGTGTACTCGCCCGGTTCGTAGAGAGCAAGGCGACGGTACGCCTTGGAACGCACATCAACGAGCGAAGGAGTCTTCGCATCGCGAGCAAAGAAGTCTGGTCATGGTCAATTGCTTTCCAAAATGATGCGTATTGAGCCGTCTTACCCTCAAAGTAAGTGAAGGTCCAGTTCTCAAGCTTCGCATCCTCAATACCGAAGAACTCAGTCACCGGCTTTGCGTCGCCATCACCCTTGGCAATGGTGAAGGTGAAGGCCTCATCCGCCGGGAGACCAATCGCCTCGGAACCGTTCTGAGGAGCATGTACCTCTAGACGAATGTCGAAGTACTGACCAGCGAGGAAGTCGGCCCTGGAACCAATTGGTCAGTTGGGGCTCCGAATGAGCTTTCACAACATCGGTGCTTACTGGTCAGGCGGGAAGACGCAACCTAAGCTCTGTTAGTTGATGGCATCGACGCTCAATTCGGGAAGCATACCAAGAGTTGGACAAGTGCCCAATCTTTGGAACGACTGCGCGGAGACAACGCTCACAAGGGCAGCTGCCGCGGCACCAACAACCTTTGAGAAGACAGCCATCTCTCGTACGTTCACGATTGCAGTGAAGGTGGAAGCAAGGTGGGAGTCGCGATGCGTCTGAGGTTCTAGGAGCTGCATATGCAGCTTTTATAAGCCTGCCAGGGCCCTCGACCTTGCATTCGAGTTCAACCCGAAGAGCTGGCCGTTGTCGAGCTAGCTCCTGGTCAGGCCCGGATCTCTATTTGCCAGTATTTCCACATCGCTATATAGGCCTGCGCCGCATACGCAGGATGCTAGGAACTTTGATGCCACTAGACACCCTCGTGGCACGTTCCCCTGCTTTCACTGCTCCGCTTGCTGGCTGCGCAAGGAACCAGGTCCACCAGCCTTGCCCGCTATGGCGGTGCCTGGCTGTTGGATACAGCTAGACGCTCGAGCTGCCTCTTCCAGCCGGCTTTCGCCAAGCTCCTCGAAGTCGAAGACCTGTCTTGGCCAAAACGTGTATCGCGGGGTGGTTATGATTCGCAGAGGCATCGCTCCCCACGCGTTGTAGATGCGTCTTGGCCTGCTTGGCACACTTGGCGGTATCTCCCATCACCACGAAAGTCATCATTTGTTGCACGCGCGGTGGAGCGATTAGTCTCGCTGCCCCCGAGAGGAGCTACGCGGACAGAGGAGTTCTGTATGCGAAGCTGCGCCCTCAACGCCAGTGGCGCTTCCCTCAGCTTTGCAGCAGGTCCTCGGCGAGAGCTTGTTGAGCTTGTCTGGTACCCATCTTCCGACGTGATGGTCTTTTGTTCTTTCGTCGCATTCCGCACGTATCATACTGATGAGAGGTCGCGTGCGCTCGAATGCTCGAATGCTTCTCCATGGTCGTGGTATTGCCTTAGCGCACCCGACCCCCGGTTCCGCCCTGCAGTATCGATTAGCTATGCCTCGGGAAGCAAGGATGCCAACATAAGAGGGAGCCCTTTGCTCCAATTCCATCAAAGGCAACGGGACATCCATGTTCCAAGGCTCTGAACACACTTGCAGTATCGTGGCCGTGCATCGATAGAGCTGGTTAATGGATGCGGCTCTGATCGAACAAGGGACCCGCATTGGGTTTGGCGCTGTCAAATAAGACGTCACCACTTACGGTCCCTTTCACAAGCTGGTAGGTACATAGATGCAGGTACGGTATTTTGAAATCATTTCAGCTTCCATGATCTCGGCAAGGATTTCCAACAATAGAATAATCTGTTTCATTACAAAGAGATCATTGTTATCGCAGAAGTGTGAGCACGCGACCGTATCAACCCGGACTTTTGCGACGAAAAGAAATACCCAAGCAAAACAAGCAGCTACAACGAAAGAAACATCTACGAAATCAAAAAAGAGTACATCCGACCATATATCCATCATGTCGAAGCGCACTTCATATGAACGATCCGAGCTCGGTCATCCTTCCACCAAACGCGCCAAACACATTGACAAGGACCTCCCCTTCGACAACCTCACCACGTTGCTTCAAGAGCAAGAAGAGAAAAAGGAAGTCACAAAGGTAGTCCACTGGTTCCGTCCCAAGGATCTCCGCATCCACGACAACACTGGTCTCCACCACGCCTCGCAACTCGCCCACAGCTCTGAGAAACCACTGATATGCGTTTATTTACATTGCCCTGCAGAAGAGAGCTGGCACGGTACAAGTCCAGCCCGCATGGACTTCATGATCGAGGGCCTGAAACTGATGCAAGGGGAACTCAAAGAGCTAAACATTCCCCTTGTGTTCTTGCAGGCGGAAGAGCGGAAGGATCACATTCCCACTATAGCAAAGTTTCTGAAAGATAACAAGGTTTCGCACGTCTTCGCCAACTTTGAGTACGAGGTTGATGAGATTCGTCGCGACATCGGATTCGTGAAGGAGGTCGGCAGCGATGTGCAAGTCTCCATCTACCACGACCAGACAGTGGTCGAACCGGGCTCGGTGCTCACGGGTAGCGGGAAACCAATGAAGGTCTTTACGCCTTATCACCGTGCATGGCTCGATAAAGTGAAGGAAGAACCGGATTTACTGGACACTCGGCCTGCGCCAGCGAAGAACGAGGCCTCGGCTACAAAAGATCTCAAACCCCTCTTCGATTTTAAGCCACCCAAAATCGCCGAAGACAAGCAATTTGCTTCGGATGAAGAAAAGAAACGTATTCGCAAAATATGGCCCGCAGGGCATGCCGCCGGTATCAAGCGCATGGATTCTTTCATCTCCCAAATTGACAACTACGCAGCCACCCGCTCGAATCCCGCTGCGAACAGCACCTCTCGGATGTCAGCGTATTTCTCCGCAGGCATGGTGTCCGTGCGGGAGGCACTATCCAAGGTCCGCGAGTACAATGATGGTAGCTCCGACTTCAGCGGCGATAAGGTATACTCTTGGGTGCGCGAAATTGTCTTCCGAGAACTGTATCGCCAAACGCTTATGACAACGCCTCACACGGCTATGAACCTCCCGCAGAATTTGAAGTTCGACTTCGTACAATGGGAGGACGATGAAGAGGGATGGGAAAAGTGGTACAAAGGGACGACAGGTAATGGTGATAGGCTATCATCTGAAGTTTTATTGTTCACTCACGATCACCAGGCGAGCCGTTTATCGATGCTGGAATGCGACAATTGAATGCAGAGGCATACATGCATAACAGATTGCGTATGAATGTTTCTAGCTATTTATATTGCAACTTACTCCTCGATTATCGGAGAGGTGAGCGGTACTTTGCAGAGACGCTGATCGATTGGGATCTCTCAAACAATACGCAAGGCTGGGAGCCGAGCTATACGGTGTTCAATCCAGTATCGCAGGCAGAGAAAAACGATCCTGATGGAGACTATATAAGGAAGTGTAGGTCCCTTGTAGCTACGGGTTCAAGATCATTTATGACTGACTCTGTGCAGGGGTTCCGGAGCTAAAGGACGTCAAGGGTAAGGCGATCTTCGCGCCGTACGACCGACTGAGCAAAGAAGAGTTTGAGAAGCTGGGCTATCCGAGGCCGCATGTCGACTGGAAGGAGACAAAGCAGCGCGCTATTGAACGATTCAAGTCCGACATGCGAGATGCGACGCCTTAAAGTGCTTTGGCAGCACTGATTCAATCCGCGCGGCTTCAAACTCACTCTCGCTACGACTGGAACCAGAATTCAATACCAGAACTTCGGCGACTATGAGAGCCGTTAAGAGTCAAAGGTAACAAACGAAGGCCGGATCTGCCAAACAAGGCTGCTTACGCGCCAGTCAAGAAGCGAAACACCACCACGAGTGAAAATCTATCATCAGTGTGTAAACAGAGGCGAATGCCATTGCCCCGGACATAAAGTGCATTCAATATAGATGTTCGTTCCATTGCAGTGTACCTGATAGGCGCCACGTCATATAGGCCAAATCCGAAAGCGACCTTTCCACTCCACCACGCACTTGATCGATCGTTCGCAGGCGGACTTATGAACCGAAGAAGCGACGGACCTCGCAAGTCATGGTAAGATATTTCACACCGATCACCTAGACAGGGCAAGTCTAGCACACATCAGCATCTTGCAGGTCCAGCCTATCCACCGAGGGTGTGCAAGGACTTACGCTGCCGCAGGATCCACAGGTCTTGGTCCCGTCGCTGATCGAGGCGCTACACTTGGGGCAGGTGCTGTGTGCCATGTTGATGGTATGTTTTTGGGATGTTGAAATGGTGGTGCGGTCGAGTAGTATGGTGTTGTATGAAGGACGGTAGGTTGCGGTAAAGGTTCTGCTGACGTTGGGCTGGCTTCGCGGCGGGGTGGTGGGGTCGATAAATAATAGCTGCTGAGGAGGGGTCGTTTGCAGCTCTGCAGCGCGCAGGGAGAGGCGGCTAATGCGCGTGGTCAGATGCTGTTCGCGCGGCTAGGCTGTGATTGGCGGGTGCGTTCATGGCTACCATATCTATCGCTAGAGTCGACACCATACAGCAAAGGCGGAGTGGTCATCACACACGAGTGCAGCATGGATTGGGTTTCCTAAGACTGGTTGCGGGCAATCACTTCGCCGTTGATGACAGCGAACCACCCATCCTCTTTGCCCTCCATCGCCCTCCACGTCCGCGCGATCTCCTCCAAATCTTCCTCGTTCCCTAGCCCACTCTCAAGTACTCTAGCCTTGTAGTCGCTTTTGATGCTTCGCTCGGCCCACAACGAGCACCACCACGCTCGCTCATCAGGTGTGCTGAATGTCCACGCGCTGACACTCGCATCAATATCACCTCTGGCGAAGCCAGCCTGCATGGCTATTGCATGTAGCCTCTTTCCGATGTCTGGGTCGCACTTGATACTCTTCGCGACTGATCTGTACAGGTCCAGCCACTTGCCCATGCCTTGATGAGGAGGGTAATGGTTCATGGCACTGTAATCACAATCGCGCACGGCGACAATACCGCCTCGTCGCGTGAGCTTCTTCATTTCTTTCATTGCGCCGAGTGGATCCTGCAGATGCTGTAGCACTTGGTGCGCATGCACAATGTCAAAGCCGCCCTCCTCGACACCTTCGATGGTTTTCCACTTGAAGATGTCCCCGACCTCGAAACGCACGTTTGTCACACCCTTCTCTTCGGCATGCTTCCGCGCCTTCTGTACGACTTCTGCGGAAGGGTCGATGGCGAGAACGGAACCTTGCGGAATGCGCGTGGCGAGGTCAACTGAGATGGTGCCGGGGCCGCAGCCCACGTCAAGGATCTTCAGAGAGGGCTTATCGAGGTACTTTATTAGGTGCGGGCACGAATTCTCAACCGTACGCCAACTGTGGGAGCGGAGCACCGAAGCGTGGTGCCCGTGAAGGTAGGGACCTGATGACATCGCCGATAATTGCGAAGGCTGAGCTATTGTTGCGAATCTGATCGCGATCAAGGCAGGTCAATCGAGGAGGTCAATGGTATCATAAGGCTGTAAGCTATATCACCAGCCTACTTGAATAGAGCAAGTGTTTTGCTGTAGAGGATTAAGGGCAGCTTTATACGACACGGCCATCCTCCGAAGTCGACACCGAACTCGAAGCGGTGCGAAACCGGAGAGATTACGCGCATAATCATTAGGGTAGTCGTCCTGCCTTTGCGATCGTAACGGGGGGTTGACCAAAAGACAACGTACCATAGGAAAGGAGCTTCCGTAGCTCATGCTCCGATATCGGCTAGCTATGCTTAACATGTTTAGCCACCGCATCACGTGCACTACTATTTTCCAAGGTTCCAAAATTCCGTAGAGGGTTCGCAGTATGACATCGCAAATCGCTGCGGCGGCAGCAGAATACTTGAGGCATCCATACGCCCAAGCGGCGATCATCTCATGGTGGATATTTATTCCTTGCAAATAAGAAATTCCTGTTTGCCATGGTTGATTGTTTGTCAAGATCTTCTCGTTAGGAATCCGTGAATTCTCAGGTACATGACATGTCATATGTCTGTACGAGTGATAACCTTCGAGATTGTGAGGATTGTTGCCTCGATCAAATCTATGTTATCACGCTACAACTTCGTGTGAGCATTGAATACGTAATGTCGAAAAAGACTGCCTATGCATCATGAAAATTGCTTAGTATATCTGTTGACAAGAAACAGAACTCGTCCCTCGCATTAATTGGTACACTGCAGTGACCCACGGTACCGTTGTTCCTCGCTCTTAATGTCGGTTATAATACGTACCTTAGTGGAACCGATTCTTGTCCGCCTGCACATCGTTCTCCAGAAACACTTCGATTTTATCGTTCATCTTAGGCCCAATATCGTTCGAGAGGCAGCAACATGTTGTACCCACTACGCCGAACGCAATACTCGTCAAACACACTGTCCTCAATGCTACTACATAGCTCTGCATAAATGCGGCGCCAGCAGCAGCAATCATTTCATCAGTTGTCCCTGGCACCTTAGATATCGCCTCTGCGCCCAGCGGTAACGCAGCGAGAAGATTTGCGGCTGTGGCAGTGGAGCCGCCTGCAGCGGCGATAGCGTTGGTTCCAAGGCGAGAGTATCGCTCAGCTTGGACATTGGAAAGGATAGCGAGGTAGATGGACGAGGACATGGCACCACCGGTCCAACGGGCCACCCCTGCAAGTGCACCCGATATACCCAGTTGTGTTTGTGGGGCACCCATCTGGATCCACGTGATACTCAACGTCTGTGCCCAACCGTACGCCCCCTGAACGATGAAGCAGAATACCATGATCATAGCCATGTTATTCGTATTTCCGAGCGCCAGTAACGATCCGAATAGTGTCATGACAGCGAATGAGCCAATGAATTGCCATTTCCAATGTCCGATCTTGATTCCAAAAAACCACAGAAGCATAGAGCCAAATATCAAGCCTAGGTTTTGTGGAAGTGTGTATTTGAGCGATGTAGAAAGCGGGGTGGTGGCGTTGGTCCAGAGAACGTTGATCATGGTTGGGTAGACGATGTTGACGGAATAGAAGAACATGTCAACGATGCACCCAGCGATGAACGGGTACGTACTGAAGCAATTAACATGGGATAGGAGAAAACGAGAATAGGAACGCAACTCACAATTCTCGACCCTTGTCTTTCGCAAAGATTTCGGGCGGACACAGGGGCTGCTTCAGCTTTCCCCATCGCTCCCAGCATGCGAAGACTCCGATAATTACGAAGCCTACCACAAGAAGAGCGACCACTTTCGGATCCGAGGACGGCACGATGTTCGTATAAGTCACGCCGGTGAATACGCATGCAGCACCAGCAATGAATAGAAATCCTCCAAGATAGTCGAGTTCACGCAAGGCCTGGCCCCAAGCAATGCCCCTCGGATGTTTTGGTGGGTGATACAGCCAGACCAACAGGCCGAAGACGATTGCACAGCCGATAGCAGCAGCGTAGAAGAGCCATCTCCAAGCATCGCCATGTCGAATGGCATAACGAGCCACGATTGGTCCGAAAAGGACCGCAACCCAAGTGCTGGCGTCTGTGGGCGATGTCAGTATAATCCAGTGCTACTGAACACAGCGGTCTCACCAGCGATGAGCACACCGATGTGTCGCAGTCTGTTAGGTAGAAGCTCCGGAATCCCGAAAGCGCTGAGTTGGCACAGACCAGCACCCTACGACGATTAACTCGAGATCTTTGCAAGCAAGTATATGTATGCCTCACAACGCCGATGGCTGTGCATCCGCCGATAATGGTCTCGGTGTTTTTAGCGGCACCGATGGCGATATAACCTGCGCCGACGAAGACGTTACCACCGATGACGAACCAACGTCGCCCGAAGAGATCTGAGTTGCCACCAAAGATCATGAAAGAAACTGAGTGTAGTGATACAAAGTCAGTGTAGTGTTCACAAATTGGGGAAGTGGATGAAGTAGGTGTTCCAATCAGCTCCTTAAGTCATAAGATCTCAAAACCTGAGGTGTAAGGCTTAAAGTCTTGGACAATCGCACAGCTTGAACAACGAATTTGCACCCCGACATTGCTTGCTTACTGGCTGTGCACATAGTATATCTACAGATATTATTAGTGGGTGTTCAGGGATTGTAAGGAGTACATGGCCATGAACTTACATCGTAGTCCACCACGAGGCATTGGACGCGTTGCCTAGCTCAGCTGCTACTTGTGTTTGGATGGCGCTGATAGTTGTGACAACCCAGAAACTGAGACCATAGGAACAGGAGAGGACCTGTCTACCTTAAGATCTAACAAAGCCAAGATGAAGAATCTTAAGTACGTACGACGATTACCATCCAAGTCTTTAGGGTAACCACATCTTCGTTCCGGGCTTCATTGGGAATGTAATTGCCTTTGAGTGCAATGCTCCTCTCAAGCTCGGAGGCGTGCGGAGAACTGGAGTCCCCCCTCACTTCGATGTGATCCTTTTCCACCTTTTCCACTGCAGCGGACATGATGAAAGTATGAAGATTCAAGACACTGCGAAAGGGATGTAGAGGGCTTGCTAACCCAGGCTGTTGGGATGCTATCGAAGCAAGCTTGTAGGATCCTGGCCGATATATGGAGTTAGGCAACTGCAGCGGCCACGCATATGCTGAAGAGTGAACCCCGTCTTTGAACTATACTAACGCGCATGTAGGAGCTGATTAAGCGTCGTTACCTTTTACTTAACAAGCTAAGGGAAGTCTAAGACCGAAGCTACGATCATCAGCTGGTGATCATCAATTAGCCAGGATCAGCTATCTACAAATGCGGAGAAATTCCTGGGGTAGCTGTTCCTGGGGGATTTGTGGACCAGACGGTACACGAAGGCGTAAGCATAGCGGGGATATGGAATTGCCTCTAGGAACTTTCCGCACGCGAGAATGCATATATTTGCTCGTACATCGATCTAGCTCCCGGTTCAGGCTGGGGTGCTTCCGACGGCGCACCGCGGTTGCTCGGCAGCACGGGTGGCCCAGTGCCGACACCCGTCTGCATGGGTGGGCTCTTCTCATGGCGTAATGATGTAACAATGTTGTCTCACAGCACAAAAAGATCTACCAATGGCTTGGGTGTAGCCGAGAAAGCACCTTTGTCACTGCGCCAATATCCTACTGAAGCGCTTAGACTGGTATTATTTGAGAGGGCTTGCACGATAGACAGAGTCCAGGTGTGAAGGAAGCTTACAGCCGAGGATCCCCGACAAAGGGATATCGTTTGCCGTACTGAATTCATCGCAAGCGGTGATTGGCTGCTTGTACATCATCATGTCCTGCTCGGGCAACAGATAAAGGCACTTTGCAGACCGAGCATGCCGCTAGTAGTTTCATGGTCTTCCAACATGATTTGCGACCTTTTCAGAGGAAATCTCTCAATGATACCGTGCAGATATATAATAGTTCCGAAGATCGGTTCACATGATAGCAAGTGCATTCGGAGGGCTTGCGACGCCTCCTTTGACATTTAATGGCTCGCTCGTGAGCATGAAAGTCCAGCGCTTCTGCTTCTCACATTCTTTCGCCAATTCATCGAGCGCAAACATCTCTCCGATGGGCTGAAGGTACGAAGTCAGTGGATGTCTCAAATAAGTGGGAATGTTACATTGCCTTGTGTCTTAGCTAAGCGAAAGAAAGACTCTTTTCTTACGTTAAGTAGATAAAGATAGTCTTTCTTTCGCTTGGCAGAAAAAACACATCCACTTTATAACTGGGAGACTTGCCATTCCAAATCCAGCCAGCAAGATCTGATGTAAGGCATGCTCGGATGGAGGCCAGGCTTCGAAACCGGGACAGTCTCCTGCAACAGCAGCTATCTGTGTATCCCACAGCCAGCTGAGTACTTCGAAATTACTTTCCATTCCTGGATATTTGAACGGGCTCTTGGCCATAATCTTTTTCTTAGCTTCAAGACTAGCATTCTCGAAGGCGGTAGTGAAGCCTGACTGACGTTAACGCAGGTCTCCTGTCAGCAAGATGATACATACCTGTTCGCAACAATACGATGTCTCCAGCTTGGAAATCAAAATTGGAATCTTTAGCAATCTGTTTCGCAGTCTGCAAGGGTACAGCATAGAAGTCTAGAGGGTCGTAGTGTATGTTGTTTTTCGCCGCGTAAGAGACAAAATCTATGAGGACGCCGCGCCCCACAAGACCATGCTTGGCCCAGGCTAGAAATGTCAGGGACTTCGCAACGTTGATAAGCAAGTATTATCGTACCTTGTATACCCAGGCGTGATGTTTTGTTCTCGATTATCTCTCTTTGTGTAAAGCCGTTATAGAAGCGGCCATCATCGAAACCCCAATGCCGTAAGCCGTCCCACTGACTGCTTGTTTGTGTGTTGAATGTTATGCGATCATCCTCGAAGCTGTCAGTAGCGCATTGTACTAGATCCTGATGGCCTCACATTCATGTTCTCTGCTAGCTGGAAGATCTCATGCTTGATAGTTTCACGAAAGCCCCCAGTATGGTCCATCTGTTCTAATGCCCAGTTCAGGCCAAAGCGCGCACCAGTCTTCACTTCTTTGGCAGCTGCAACTACACGCTCCGGTGTGAGATGGTTGAGGCTCCCGAGCTCATCGTCCTCACCCCACAGACCCCAAGCCGAGTGTGGAGGATGAGATGGATCAAGAGGTAGTTCTGAGAATTTTGGATACGCTCGCGTCATCTGTGAAGAAGTCATGTTTCGGTGGTTGTCGATGGCAGTGATACTGTTCAAAGAGATACAGGTGCGGTAAGAATGTAACATTCTTAGTAGTAACAGGCCTGACCTATTTTCCGGCTTTGGTTGATCCGCTTTGTATGCACCGCAGGCAAAGGTTTGGCGGGGTCTCGGTTATTGAACTCCACTAGATCGATTCTGGAAGAGTTTGCTTGAACATCATGACTTCGGACCACTATGTGAAGAATACTAGTCAAGCTGTGTTAGGACTGGAATTAGAGTGACTAGGGTAGGCGGAGTGGTGGAGTAATTAGGCGTACTGTCTGAGAAGCCAGCTTGGTGCATCAGGATCCGTGCCTGATTCAAACCTCTACGTATCAATGGAAGATGATCCCAAGGTTTAAGGACTTCATACGCGTTGCGGATGTGATGCTCTTGCTTTGTCTCTTCCACAAAAGATAATGATGTGCATTTGAAAGTTATGACAAGCGTTGTCAACATAGCGAAAGCCCTATTTGACATGTCAGCATTGTCAATGCAGATCTCTCTGGGACTGACTTACGCCCACATAGAGAAATGTGTGCCCATCGTGCGACCCATTAGCTGCTCGTCAGCGACGCTCAAGTATAGACAACATCCTCTTATGCAGCCAGCCGCTTGCTCCTTCATGGCAGCGATAGCATTCTGATCGAAAGGTGCTCCCTCACCAATTCCGTGTTCCATTATTTTTAACACCGACGGCCATCCTAGTACAACGAACAATGCGACATACTGGCCTCTGAGAAAAGATTTCCGAGAGTCGAAGACTGGAGTCGCATCCAGTGGAAATCGAACAACAGCAGGAAGGTGATCATACCACTCGCGAACCTGTTTTCTCAGCTCCCGCGTCACTACGGGCGCATAGATAACACGCCCGCTGTGATATCCCACTACTTCAAGTGACTGCGTCAAAAATTTGCGGAGACTTATCTGGGCAAGGAAGTAATAGAAACCCGAGTCTTCTTCCTCAAACTGGGGAAGTGGTACCATTTCGTGAAATTGGCGTATGCCAACTGGAAACATCTTCATCGTAGCTTCCAACTCGTGAATGATCGTCGACGTAGCCCAAAACGCACGACTGAAGGCTTCTTGCTCCGTCGGAGACAGGTGATCCCTCATGTTAGAGCTGCAAATGTGCATACAGTCTCTTCCTGCTTGCGTGATAGAATTCCAGGTCTGTATGGGTTTTATGGCGAATTTGAAATACGACGCTTGCAGCACGCGGCACTGGAGCGTCATAAGGTTTCCGGTCCTCAGTGAGAGGCGCTCCAGAATTCGACAGCCTCGAGCCAGGTAACCTAGACCAGGAAGTGTCTCCTTGGCATGCCCACCTCTATTCTCTGTAATAGCGCCCATAGCCAACAAGAAGAATGCCAGACAAGTAGGAGGCGAATAAATGACAAATTCATCTAGGTTTGCTTGCTCGACAGCGTTCACGCATGTCTGTTGATCAAAAATAGGAGTCCAACGAAGGAAGTTTTCCACGAAGCTTTGCTGCAGTCGTCTCGTAGTCCTTCTGGACAGATCGACAGGCTGATCAAGCGTTGCGTCGAGCAGATCTGATAGATGTTCGCCTGCGAGGATCTCGTCATCATAGAATTCCCTTGTGAAGTCCCAGCTCTCCACGTGAATATAGGGTGGTGCGCGGAAGGTCAGCAGGCTAGGTCTTGCGGTCTGGCTTTCCGTAGCTGTCTGTCTGAAATCGTACATCACTGGCGTTCCTACCAAGCCATTTGAATCGGCATGCGCAGAGGTGGGGTAATCTACAGCAAGCCTGTTCACACTTGATCTTCGTGATGGTGGCTCCCGCGGCGGTAGCATCTCGCTATGATGTGACGCGTTCGGTGAGATCACAGCAGCGTTTTGCACTTGCACTTGCTGCTCTGTTGTTTCCAGGCGCGACTCCAGTTCGGAAAGTCGTCGCTCGATCTTTTCCAAAACCTCGGAGGGGGCACCATTGGCTTTACCCCTGTCATGTGGTTAGCTTCAGTAGCATTTTATACCAGGCATTTCTTGTCGTGACCAGGGCCGTGAGTGCATACGAACCTGTCGCCTACTGTTGGTTTGCGATATGCGCACTCGATTCCCAGATCCGTGCAGAATCCGCACGATGGTTTTTGTGCATCGCATCTCGTTTTCCTGAACCGACACACATTGCACTAGAACGCGTCAGGCCTTTCCAAGGTCTTCTAGAGCACGCGCGCAAGACTCACAGCAATCGCTATGCGTTTCCGGGGATAATTATTCGGTACGGGCGCCGTCTGCGGGCTGGTGGAATCAATGCCACTCTCCGGGGCAACTCCTGACGCGTCAGATGGTGGCGAGTCATCATGCTTTCGCTTGGTGGCCATGGGTCTCAGGATCATTGGAGATGATGTCTGCAGGTGCCGTGGCCGGCGCACAGCTCAGCTTTGGAGGTGCTCAGTCGGAACCTGGCAGCCGTCCCGTCCGCCTACCTCCGCTCGGTTGCGGAGGGTGGGTTAGGGTGGCGCTGGCGTTTGGCGTTCCCCGCATCTTGCCCATTCGCCTCTTTGTGGTATTTCCCCATCTATGGGTATTTTCTATTATCCTCATCGAACGATGCCTCTGTCGTCGCCAGGGTGGACACTGTTCAAGGGATGTCTTAAAAGCCGTTGAGTAACACTACACGGAGAACATAGCGTGAGGAATAGCAACTGCCTTGTTCGTTTGACTTCCGCAATCACTATCTATCAAAACTGCGACCTCGGTCATCGTACAACAGGAATCACCCTGACATTGAGCTCAGGCTTCACCCACGTCGAATATGCTACCATGTTCTTCATTTGGCCCTCTGTCGCCCAGTCTGGTGCACCATCAACGCTCTCCACGTCGTAGCGCCAGAAGAGGCGGCTTAGACCAAGTCGTAACTCCATGTACGCGAGATTTTTACCAATGCACCCTCGTGGGCCCATAGAAAATGGCCGACTGGCTAGCTTCTTGTCATTGGCGTACGCTGGCTCGTACCATCGCTCAGGGATGAAGTCATCAGGGTTTTGGAAGTTGTCGGCGCTGTGGGCTGCACACCACGTGCTCACTGACACTGTCGTCTATACGTCGTTAGTTTCATTACATTCCTAGGTTAACTTAAACGAAGACATACACCTCCCGGCAGATACTGCCCGTCGATTGTATCGCCACCCACAGGCACTGATCGCAAGAAGCCGATCGGCGCAGGAGGCAGCAGTCGAAGCGTCTCGTCGATGCAAGCATTCAAGAACTGTAGATCTGTTACTTTGTCCACCCTAATATCCTCCTCGCGCGCAAATGTACTGCGTATCTCCTCCTTTAGCTTGGCGAATTTAGTTGGATGCGCCATCATGAAATTCACCGTCGCGGAGAGAGTCATGGCTGTAGTTTCACTGCCTGCGACGATGAACAACGCGCCGTTGACGATGATTTCGTCCCGTGATAGGTCGATCTTCTTGCTCTGGCGCACAATGTAGTGCACGAAATCCTTCCTTTCCGTTGTTGTGTCCGCGAGCCGCTTGAGTACCTTCTCTCTGCTGTAGGCTAGGTGGTCCTTACGCTGCTTGCGCATCTCGTTAGGGATCCATTTCATGAGGTATTGCTGAAGAGGGGAGCCAGGTGTTGCGACCCGCCTTGTCGCAGTCTCAACAGCTCCTGCCTGTACAGCGCGGAAGATCAGGGTGATCCAGAAGTGGAAATCTCCTTTCTCAAGGCAACCAAAAGATTCACCGAAAGCGAGGTCACCAATGACATCAAAGGTCATGAAGTTGAACCAGTCCACAATATTAAAGCTCTTCTTCTGTTGGGCGAAGCTTTCAACGTTATTCATGAGCTTCGTGACAAAGGATTGAACAATCTCTTCCTGTCCCCAGAGGGCTTGTTGAGAGAAGCCATGAGAAAGAGCGCGGCGCTGGCGTGCATGTGTCTCATTATCAGCCATGGAGATCGTGGAGACACCCGGTACAGGGTCAACAGAACCAACATGGATAGGATCTTTTGATAGGTCGGGTCGTCCCGGCCGGAGGCCATATATATCCTCCCATGCCTCGGGCGTATTGAATGATAGCTCATTTGGGCTCAGACGTATGACGGGCCCATACTTGTCATGTATAGTTTTTGTGTGCATCGGCAATCGACCCACAATCACAGCGTATATGGCCGGAAACTGAGGAAGATCAGCCAGTCATACAGGGACAAAGGAGAGGTTGTTTCTCATGGTTATCCACTAGGGAGAGCACAAAAGTCTATCATACTCGAGCTCATGGTGCAACAACTCACCTGAGAGACACGATTGAGAAACGGGCCTGGATACTTCGCCAACGGGTGGAAGTACAAGCGGTAGATTACTATTCCAACGATGTACAGTATCCCAAATGCACTGCTCCCTCCAAAGAGGATGAACAGCCTGTTCTCAGCGTAATGCATTCCGTGATCAAGATGTCCCATGTTCAAGCTCGTCCGATGATTCGAAGGCATGCAAGAAAGCTAAATTTCGGAGGGAAATTTGCAAGAAATGTTTGGCGTCTAAAGTAAAGACTGCGCCTTTGAAGAAAACGAATGAGCTCGTGCGAAACTCATACTTCTGTGAGCAGACATTGGAGAAATTTAGAGATGCGGGCAATTTGAGCTCTGATCCGGGTTCCCGAGCTTCCCCAGGTGCATCTGTAGAGAGCGCAAGACCGATCGTAAGCATGGCAGACGACATTTTTGGCGTGTTCCAATTGCGTGAACATCCGGAGAAAGCCAGCACTCTATTGGTCAGCATGGACGAGTAGTGCGTCACCTATCGCGTTAGCGTTGCTTCGGGTATGAGGATGAGGACTTGTGGAGGATATCGATAGCCGCACGGAACAAGCCATCCTCGTGTTGTGTCTACACCATGTATACAAATGTCCTGCGAACAAAGCCCGTGTCAAAACGTGCTCCAAGCATAATGCTTGCCTTGTACAAACGTACCTAAATAATTCGGCTAAATATAGCATAATACAATGTTGGTTGAGAGAGCGTCCATTCAGACAGCACTCTTCTTCTACTTCCACCAGTCTATAAGAAGCGTGTATCTCATAAAGTACCACAACCATAGAGCTCAACCATGAGGTACTAACACGACTTACAACATGTCCACCCATAGGCCATTAGATACCCGCTAACATGCCAGGCATCCACGACCACGCCTTGAACAAAAGTGCATGCAGCCGCCCGAGCAAACAGGTAGCTCACATTACATCTCCCGTGTGATGTTATCCCTAGATGATGAGGTTCTTTGCAAGGCTTCCAAGCGACGATCCGATTTCCCGTCGTTACACATCTTTCGCATATCGGATCTCGAACAACCACGTGACCAAGATCCGAGTGCTGTGAATCGTCTCAACCCTGTTTGGTGATGGCGTTATCTAGAAGACTTTCGTGTGAGGACTCAATTTCCCAGGTATGAAACATGTGCCTCTAGAGTCACCTGTCAATCCAATGTCTGGACAGGCGATACACGGATATACTCAGCTAGCTCGAAGAGTAGGGCTTCAGAGGACTTGGAGCTGTTGGAGAATGTTCACGGTGCGAGCGCATAGGGCGACTACAAGCTCAGGTAAGTTTAACTCCCCTTTGATCCTGCTGACCACATGTTAGGGCTTTCAGACGGCATCTGATAGTAAGTTCTCTTCCCCTGAAGAAAAGCTGATACATACATAGGAAAGTAGGATTAGAGGGCAACTTAATGGACGTTAAGCACCTGAAGAACTCAGATGGAGCCAGGAGGTTGTCTAATAACAGCAAGCCCATCACCCAATAATTATTGAAGAAAGTGAAAGACTATATTTTGACAGATTAGTTCTTTTTCCTCTGTAAAACTGTTGATACAAGTTTAGGAAATAGATAGTAAGTATTCTTAAGGAGTTGAACCAAGTCTTGCCCAGCCATGCCAAGCTCTTTTTCTTTTGTTAACACTCGATAGCGTTCTAGTTGAAGTGTTGGATCGCCCCGCACATTCAGACTCCTCTTCGCCATGCTTGGTGTGAGCAACTTACGAGGTCGGATCAATTCCCAGACAGCCCTCCCTTTCCATCTATATTGGTCTATACTTTCAGCTTTAGAGTCGAAGATAGTCATGAGTGAGTCCACCTGACCGGCAAAATGCTGACATACGTGTAGGTTAATGATAGCGATGTAAAATTCGACCGGTTCGTAGTTGGTTATATAAACAGGTGAAGGTTGATGTGTACGACAGGCTTAGAGGGAGGTAGGATGGAACACTAACAAGACAACAATGCACAAAGCTCCTTGATGAGGTTGAGAGTGATCCCATGTTTATGCTCTAGAAGCTGTTCGCCCCTATTATAGGTTTTTCTCGAACCACGTTTTAGACCTCAATGAGTAAGATCCATTAAACAGGAGGTATCATACAGCCGCACCGGCAGCGGCTTCCCTAGCAGTCTTCTCCCTTTTCCTCGCCTCGCGTGCAGCTTTCCTCATATCCCTGAGGTCCGGTGGCTTCTCGATTCCGAGCCTTGTCCTGAGCTCATCTACGTCGGACTCGAGCTCTTCTTCCCAGTACACGTTTATCACATCGTCACTTTTTACGCCGTTTCGTACCGCCCAAGGCCCATAAATGTCCCAGAATCTTCTCCACTCCCCTTTCTTGAGTGTGAAAGCGCTGAGGACAGCTAATCCAGTCATAGGTAGTCCTGTATTGGCGAATTCAAAAGCCTTGAGCGCGACTTCGCCTTCACGAAACACAGGAAGGCCTACAAGTGCGTGGTAGAAGTCATGGCACTCGCGGTAACGCTGCATGACGTATGCGCATTCTTCGTCATCAATGTATCGTACTGGGGCTCGTGTATCGGGTGATACGCCCTCGCGATCCAGCCATTCGGTGTAGACATAACCTACGGTATTCTTGGGTAATGAACGGAGCCGTGGGATATCGAGCGAGGTGGATGTCAAGCGTGGTCTGTCGCGCAGGATTCTCCGGCCCGTCGGGTGTAGGAGCATGCGGTCACGGAGACGATAAATGAAGTGCGGTTGGGCAGTGGCTTCGCCGAATGCCGCAATGAGATCTAAGAGATTTAGCCAGTTGCACGCCGTCGCCTGTTTGCTGAAGAATCTGACCTCCTCTCCGAGGGTCCAAAAAGCTCAGCAGCCCTGAGCCTACTGCCAACCCTAGTCTCTCTGTCCGTGTGAGCGGGATGTGGCCTTCATAGTTCGACTGCGGCCGGTTGAGCACGGAGAAGCATCGGTAACTACAAGCCAGGTGTGAAGCATGAGAGGTAACCTGGGGAGAAGCAGGAACCAAGGCCGCAATAGGCCGCCTTAAAGGTCTCGCCATCGAGAGCGAGGTGGAGGTGACAGAGGCAACGCGAAACGTGCATCATGCATCGTCCGATCCCAAATAGTGGTTCAACAGCTTCAGCCACTCCTTATCGATAGCGTGCGCCATCAATTACGCCACACTTCAATGCAGCTCTCATGCTTTGCTTGACTCACAGCCTAATCCCAGCAACGCTCGACTTCCAGAACGGAAACTCTCAGGCTCGGATCTTACCACACTGGACAACTTCAAATAACTTTGGAGATCGGGAATTCCTCCGCCACAAGCCATCCTCGGTGGTCCACTAAAGCTTGGCTGAAAAATCCTAAGTAACCTGCTAGATCATTAGGAGGCATTTACATCTCGTGGGTCACGAGGTTTCAACCGACGCCTGGTGACAGATTCTGTGCTCAGGTTTCTCCAGGTCCCACGATACTCACACAAGCCTTTCTGCGGGCTATGGCCGCCGCTATGGACCCAGGAGAGGAGCACACTCGTTTCATTGAGTGGGCACAATTGAACGGCGTGGACATCAATGGTATCGCTCCTGCCAAATTCAAGGATCGCGGAATGGGGATCGTAGCCGCATCAGATATCAAGGTTAGTTTCCTAAATTATTAAGGCTCGCGAGGAGTCGGTTAGAATGAAGCGAGTCACCTCATGATTGGCTTGAGATCGATCGGCTGCACAAGCACCGTGACTTGCAGCCGCTGCTGAATTAGAGACCATCTACTAAGTGTTCAAGAAAGGAGACCAAATTGTGCACGTGCGCAACACGTCACTTATTACCGTTGCGCAACAAGCAATACAAGCGCTCAAGTTCCCGTCCAAGATTTCAATACAGGCCCGTTTAGCTACGTATCTAGCTCTTCACTACGCAGACGAGGCCTTCCAACATCGACCTTGGCGGGACGTCTGGCCAAACCAGGATGAGTTCACCAGTATCCTTCCACTGCACTGGTCGAGGAAGCTGCAGGATCTGCTACCACATGCTGCGAATGGTAAGTCAAGACGATACGTAGAGTCGTAATAGCTCTACAGCGTTGGATCAATGGCCTGGAAACGATATTGTTCAGGCTATACTTGACAATGACGAATGAAACAGTAATCAGCTAATGCATCGCAGTCCTTCTCACAGCCCAGCGCTCGAAGCTCGAAAGAGACTATGTTGATATGCACGCCATCCACCCTTCCATCCCAAAAACTCTCTTCACCTATACATGGCTTATCGTCAACACACGTACCTTCTACTGGGATTACCCTGATCTTCCGAATGCACATCCGCGTCTTCCAAGGAAGCGCCAACAGTTGACAGCAGACGACTGCTACGCCATGTGTCCCTTCATAGACTACTTCAATCACTCGGAGAAAGGTTGCGAACCTAAGGCTGATGCAAAAGGCTACTCGTTCACTGCCGATCGCGCCTACAAAGCCGGCGAAGAAGTGTACATCTCGTATGGCTCACATTCGAATGATTTCCTGCTCGTGGAGTATGGCTTCATACTGGACACCAACGGATGCGATTCCGTAACTTTAGATCATCTTATACTCCCGCAGCTCTCGTCTGAGCAGGCCGGAATACTGAAGGAAGATGGTTACTACGGTTCCTATACGCTTTCATCGATGACCCCGACAATATGCCACCGCACTCAGGCCGTCGTACGATTGTTGACGCTGCCATCGCGGCGATATACGGCTTTCGTGAGCGGGACCGATGAGGGAGCGGGCGACCAAGGAAAGGTAAATGAATACGTAATAGGGCTTTTAGCCAAATACGAGAGGCAGATCATGGAGACTATAGAGGAAGTGGAAGAGCTAAAAGTTGGTGGAGAAGTAAAGACAGCACAAAAAGATACCCTACTACGGCGCTGGAAGCAAGTTCGAAGCATGGTAAAGACAAGTATAGATGCCCTGAGTAGCTGGTAAATCAAGTCTCATAGGCTTGTATCTTGGTTTTTATGCGAATGCAAGTCAATCGTTCCAGCACGACGTACCACCCAAGGCACGTGGGTAAGAGCAAGGACTGTTCAGTACGGTGCGGTGAATTTCTTACAGATGGCGACCAAGTCGACCTCTCGGTTCATCCCGATATCATCGAATTTCGCTTTGCGCAACGCAACGGCATCCTCCGTATCCGCGACCGCGTTCTTCTGTCACACGTTCGCCCATCCGCCTCTAGCAGTGATCTTTCTCGGCGTTGCTTCAACGTACCATTAACCATGTCAGAAAGGTTCTTACCGGTCAATCGGCGCCTGGCTAGATATGAGCTAACTCGGGGACCTCGGGTCGTCAAGATTGGAACGAGAGCGCCACGGCTTGGCCAATCACCACATCAGGGTCCTTCATTAGGGAGTTCTTGGATCTATGAGATATGATCTGAACTGAAAACACAAGCGTCAGACAATGCCGTTTACGTTTATGTATGAATCGTCGACAATCAGGCAGATCCCTCTGGATAATTAAGTTGGGTTGCGCAGACACGAGGTCAGCTTAAACTATTCTTCCGATCTATTCTTAGTCACCCCTTGCGTTGCTTCCCGACATTTGCTTTGGCGTTAGCATTCCTAGCTCAACGCGTGTAGTTTCCCCCAGGGTTGCCTTCGCGTCTTGGAATGCAACGCAGCCACTACCTAGGTAGGTAGCTGGCCCAAGCTGGGACACAAATACCTAGGTTGGAAAAGACTAAAGCCAACTCGGAATCGCATAGCTCGTGATCGGATGCAAAGACGTCAATGGCCAAATTAGGGGTGTTTATGAGGCTTGGCAGCAAGCTGCACAGCTAATATATAGGTGGACTGCAGGTAAGAGCGGATGGGTAGCCCTGCTCTTTCTTCCATACGTTTGACTCTTAGGTCACTACAAGCTTGGCTCGGCGTGCAATATTTCCTACATCACCACCATGAAGGCATTCCTACTCTGGTCTCTACTAGGAACACTCACATCGGCGCAAAGGCCTACGTCAGCCTGCGAATGTCCACTTGTCAAATGTCCAGCTAGCAATGCCGCCGTACGCTCCTTGTTCCAAAATGATAATAAGATAACTGACCTGTTGTTCAGGATCTTTGCCAATGCCTTAACTCCCGCGAAACAATGTGCAAGAGGGCTTGTCCAACCTACAAACCTACTTATCTTGTCAGTACTCAACTACATATCATGGCGACACAGTATAGATTGACGCTGCGTAGCCCTGCTCGACGAATCCGCCCACTCCATCGCCCACTCCATCGCCCACTCCATCGCCCAGCCCAGAAGTACAGGCCGATGCAATGTGCCCGTGCGAACAGGGTTTCTGTGCGCAAATGTGGCCAGAATCATGCTATTGCGAAAATGCACAGAAGCAGCGTTGTTTTAACCAATGCGGGGGAGTACAGCCGGATATGCAGGTACATAGCGATTACTCGTTTACGTCTTTTAAGCAGTCACTGACCTACAACCAGGCATGTCCTCCCATGGAGACGCCCTCAATCGTCAGCAAAGCCGACCAAGCCTTTACTGCAGCGTACACTCCCCAGCTGACCGGCACCCACGCTCCATGCGGCGGCGGCCGTGCCAATTACGGCGAGTGCGGCTCTGGCGAAGTTTGCATCAAAGATCCATACAAAGACGGATGCGGGCCGGCGTGCGATCAGTCGGGTATCTGTGTGAAGGATAAATTATGCGGCGGATTTGCAGGATTCGCTTGCGACATTAAGGCTCAAGTATGTGAGGACGATCCGCGTGACGACTGCGATCCATTGTATGGGGGTGCAGATTGCGGAGGGCTGTGTGTATGGCCATTGAGCCTACGAGGAAAGCAGCAATGAAGAGTAGTTTGGACAAGTCTGTTATAGCTGGCATTCACTGAAACGTACGAGAGGGTAGAAAGGGATGAGTAAATTGATGTACATGCCTTCTCTACGATTCTAAGCCGAGGTCTCGCATCATAACCCAGAGACCTACGACACTACCTCTCCCTGTGCCACTTTATTGCTTTGCATCATTTTTCGCACGGTGTTGATCTGTAAATCATCTGTAAGCTGGGTCAGAACGCAATTTAGTACGTAATTGTCCGTTTTACACACTTTCCAGGCGGAGGGTGCTATTACATGGCGGCTTTTGT
Organism: Paraconiothyrium sp. Pb-2020; assembly: GCA_022419385.1. Classification (NCBI taxonomy): domain Eukaryota; kingdom Fungi; phylum Ascomycota; class Dothideomycetes; order Pleosporales; family Didymosphaeriaceae; genus Paraconiothyrium; species Paraconiothyrium sp. Pb-2020. Next base: position 3,210,127 of record JAJUBI010000003.1, on the reverse strand, counting down.
ACAACACTATGTCACAATCTTAGCGTCATCGTTCCAGAGGGCACAGAGGACCAATGCAGGTCTAATGCATAATATTGTAGTGGATATCATCTTCGGCAAGAAGGTGCTTTTCCAACTTTAATATATCTTTACGACTCTGACAACCGCCATATATTAGTGCTGTCAAAACAACTTTAGACGCAAATGATACATGCACCGCCAATACTGCACCCAGCGTTTATCAAAGTTATCATGCAGCGTAAATCATGCTCAACGCCGCTAACATTCACAGCAACAGTTCCTCCAGGTAGTAGTGTATGAAGATCACTCATGGCGCGCATAAACTAATCGAGAAGAGAAGGCGCGAGTGTGAGAAAGTGAACAAAGGCGATGGGTACGCATTGCCGTTAGTATCCAAATTCTCCTTGGGGCCATGGCCAGGAACGAGGGCCGAATTGCAAAGCCATCAGTGTCTGATCTGGTCAAAAGCTCGCAGCGAATGCCGTAATAGACGCCGGATACACAGCTCGCAGTGAACCGCATGGAAACTGGTACCAAATGGGACTGGGTGACGGGGTGTCAAACGCTTCCGGAATTATGTCACGGGTGGACTGGCATCCCCCTCCTTCTGCACAAGAATTTGTCTTGGGTTCTCTTAGGTTACATTGATTGTCTACCAACGCACGCATAGTCTCTGTTTGCCAATATTCCTATCGGAGACAAAGGAAAACACTTCTTGTATGCATTTAGTGGTCCTATGTGTTCACGGTGAATCGCCTAATCTATTTATCGACATGGTGTAACTATCCGGCGCTCTGCCGGACGAGATCTACGAACGCTAGACCTTCAATATTCATGTATAGGGGTATTACGTGCAACAAACAGAAAACCCAACATGTTCACGCCGAACTACCTTCAGATGCCAACTCCAATGCTGGGATCTAAACCTTTGACAGCCTATGCTTGATACCATCTCCCAACAATCTATCATTCGCAATCATGCACTCCGGGGTCGAAGTTCCTATACTGCGTCCGAAATGGACTACTGAAATTTTGGGGCTTGTTCTTCTTCCCCTTGTCTTCCACTTCCGTCCCTGTGTTCCCGCTAGGAGAGCATACCGTCTCTTCTGAGTAATCTTCACCTACACGTCAAGCCCGTCAGCTACTTGTTATCAAGTCTGCAAAACATAAGAAAATCAATGACGTTGCGCAAGAATCTTACGCACTCGCAACACCCAAACCCTCACAAAGTTTTTTCCTCCACATGCCACAGACTTCTTCAAAACCGTTGACAACGTCACCGCAAGCGGCGCCAACTTCTCGATTGCGTAACCGTCTGTCCCAATCTCCATTGTCAATGTAACCCATACCCAACTCGCGCAGGTCCATATCTTTCTTCCACTCTGCCAGCTGGTCTTTGCTCGACCTGAGCTTTCGACTCGCCTCGTTCGCCTTCTGTCGCGACATATGCAGACTGTCTGATACGTTTGAGAAGTGTTCAAGCAGCTCGCGTGTTGAGAGCGTAAGCTGAGAGAGGGCGATGAGGGCTTGTGGGGAAGAATGCGGGAGGAGCTCGAGTGTATTAGCTATAAGTGGGAGGAGAACTTCGATCTCTTCGGCAGGAGGCACGATGGCACGGGGACCAGTCATGATAGCAGTGGCGGAGTTCAATGTTCGAGATTGGTGGGTGAGATGTGTAGTGAGGGCGTCGTGGGCGGTCTTCAGTCTGCGGGTTGGGTCAGGGGTGAACTCGTCCGGATCTTAGGGAAGCAACTCACCTCGTGGCTCCGTTCTCGATGCCGATCTGGCTTCCGAGATCTCGTAATTGTTCTGTGACCCGCTTGACTACACCGTCCGCTGCGCTGCCGTTCTCTTCCATGCCCCTTCGTGCCAGGCTTTCGATAGCAGCCATGCGGTTTTCGAGGGCGGGTGAGAAGCCCTCATTTGACTCCAGATCTGAATCGTCCCCGTAGTCCGATCCGTCATATAAAGAATGCTGCCTCTGATGTTTCCTACTCTTGACTGCAGATTGTGGGCTGAGCCTCGTTCCCGCAGGCGAAGAAGTTTGCATTGCAACGCCGCTATCCCTGACCCCAGTCACGGTGCCGACGCCTCCATCATGATCCAGCGCTACGCCGATGTTGTTCGCGCCCTCGTGCGGCAGATCGTCTTCATCCTCGTAATCACCCTCGACGTCTTCGTCGTCCTCGTCCCAATCATCAAGTTCCCCTAGTTCGTCGGCCAGATTCCCCCGACCGCTCTCTCCACCACCATCGAGATTGTGATGTTCGAATTCCTGTGACAGTCGTGGTGTTATTGTCGAATATCCGGACGACCGTCGGCGTAAAGAATTTCGTTTGGACGAGGGCGTGGTATGGGATATGTCAAGACTTGAGGGGCGGCGGCGGTGAGACGAATTTGGTCTCTGTGTTGGCGTTTGCGGCGGCGAAGACATGTTGTTTCAGTTATGATTTGCGCGGCAGAGCGCTAATGACGTGGTGGGAGAGGATAGAAGCGGTGGGACTGCTGTGGTGGCCGGTGAAGTTGCGCATCCGTGAGTGCGGATATGAGACGGCTTTACGCTGCGGCGTGTGTAGCGGCGTGCAGTCCCTTGATCTGCCCTATGCCGTATGTTTCCAGGTCCGTGGACCAGGTTGCCACCGCGAACGAGGGGTAGCGACGCGTGCGTTGGGTGGTGGGTCTTGGGGTGTGGAATGCGATGCGTTGTAGTCGCCGGTCTTGGCTGCCTGTAGCGATGCAGCAAATGATTGCGATGTCACAAAGTGGCAATGTAGGCTCCCGGACTGGTTGTCACAGTGTACGAGGCGCAACAGCATGCGAAGAATTTGGTATGTGGAGTGTAGGCGCGCGCTGCGGGACGCACGAATGTTTGTTGACCGAATCGCGGGTGCAAGCTCCTTGACAACGCCATTTCGCCTTTCTCGTCACATCCGCAACTATTGACATCCCAGCACATATACCCCTAACACGTCAAAACGGCCATCACAGTCACCATCTGATAACATATTTGCAAGCAGTTGCTGACGCCCACCGACCTGCACTTTATCGCAAGAGCCAGTCCATTACGACTATATACAGATCAAGTACGAGCCATTTCGTGGGACCGCACGGAATCTTTGCCGTCCTTTCCAAGCACAAAATGACGCCCCTTATATGAGTCCAGAGAGATGGGTATCCCCACAATACCAGGAATCGTAATTGCCATGCTCCGCCAACGCCATGTGCTACAATGCCCGTCCTTGATTTACACATTTACCGTATCTTTTGAACAAGAACCGAAACGTCTTCGTAAATAGCCACCGTAGGACAGAGTATAGTGTAGTGAGAAGAATGCGATAGCCCGTGAACTCCCGTTATGCCCTAGAATGCCGCTGGAAGGAAACGCGTGACAACCGTATTGCGGTTACGAAGGCTTGGCCTGATCGAGAGACACCAGCTGCTTCTTGAGCTGCGTGAAGAAGTCCTGCCCACTGGGCATAAGGTGTGGCATGTTGCCTGCATTATGTTACTCCAGTCGAATGAACCTGCGCAACTTCAGGCATACCTCGAGAGCCCCAGGCACCGCTGCTCCTCTTTGCTACAGAGTCCCCTTGTACCTTGTGATATGCGGATGGTTGGTCTAGATGTTTGCGTTTAGTTCCCATGTCTGTTCCAACCGCGTTGTCCTGAGGAAGATGTACCTGCGACGCTCTCAAGATATTCTGCGACGCACGTTAGATGCAGCCCTTCAGTTGGCGGGGAAGCCCTGGAGGTCACCGAGGAGCTCCACACTCCAAGTGATACCCCGCTACAAGCTATGCGTGCTTACTCTTCTTCAGGAACTCCTTGACTTCGCCAGCATTGAAGTCCTTGACGGGTATGTGCTGATCTGCGGGGACAGTCGTTGTCTGCGCCTGCGCCCGCTCGCCGCCGCCCTGACCTTTTCCCTTCCACGCGTTGCCAGACAGCGCCGACATAGCCTGCTGCCTCCCGCCATCTTTGCCTGGATTGTTCGAGCCAGAGGCACGGTTGCCTCGTCCCTGCGGCCGCTGCCAGCTACTCCTATCTGCTATGAGACCAGATCCGTCGATCAAACGCGTCGGAGGAAGCTTACCGGTTCTCGCCCGCACCGCTCATTTTTCGCTTCCAAGGCTCAGAAGGAAACAGGTGGGGTGGGATTGAGGTGGAAGGGCGGAGGTACTGTTAAATGCGCACCCAGTGAAAGCGGAAAGCGCGACTGTCTGTGCATGATTGGCCCAGCGTTTATAAACTCCGATGCTGAGCCAATCATGCTCGGCGTCGAGCTCTTGACAACGCACAAAATCCACTGCCTTCTCTACAGACCATTGCCGTGTGCGCGTTAGTGCTGAGCTGCTCCCTCCAATTGCTGGACGAGAGAGCTCCAAGCTTACCGCGGGGCAGAGTCCAGGTGCCGCAGACATCACGTGGCGCGCGTTAATCGAGTGAACAGCTGCATCGTGACAGCGTGAAGCCCGTCCAAGTGGGACAGCGGTGAATGTGTTACGTTGTACATTTGATCTACTCGTACTCAGAAGCTCTAGGCCTGCTCCGTAGCCGCCGCAGAGGGTTCCGGCGATTCAGACCGGTTTGCAGGCTCCATCTTCCTCCATAAAGCTACAAAGCCACCGCCAACTACCTCCTGACCTGCTTTGGGCCGGCAAACCATTGCCCACTTCTCTTCATTTTGGGCAAGATCTTGTGCCAGCTCGTCGTCTCTGGCCTCCTGTCCCTCAATAGAGTCAATCGACTTTGCGCCGGATGAGGGATCTGGCGCATCCTTGTGCTCCGCTCTCTTTAGGGTTGCTCTGGGGCGTACAGCTCTCACATCCCATTCACGGATGGTGCTCGCGCCCAGCTCGATGACTCGGTCGAGCAGGTAGGGCATCCTGTTTTTACGAATATTCTCGACACATTCCACGATCTGGGTGATGCTAGGGTTGAAAACTGCAAGCAGACCGTCGACATGTAACGCTAATGCCACAACGTCCAAATGTGTGTCTGCACCTGGGAGGTCCAAAATCACATGGGACAAGAATGGGTCTTGGGTCTTCCTAGCCTTTTGCTGTTCCTTGATCCAGGACCCGGGGTCTCCAAGATGGAAGTCGACATTGCCGGCATATATGCCATTCTTGAAGCCTTCTACAATCTTTCGCGCATGCTTCGAGTGCTTGCTGGAGATATCTAGCGTGTGTATGATAGCACCTCGGCATGTCCGCCAGGACTCAGCATTCGCGTCCTGTATGTCCGCAATGGACTCCCCTAGGTAGACTGGATCTTCTGCTTCCTGTTCTGAGGCATAATTGTGGAGCTTCGGGAGAGGTGAATTCGCAGCATGTATTGCACGAGCGAGGTGTAAGGTCAGCGCTCCATGACCGGTACCAGCCTCGAGTATCTCCACCGGTGGGCTACCATTGGTGCTAGGGGAGGGCGTGTCGACGTGGATGTCTAGTAAAGACACAATCAGATTCGCATCGGAAGGATATATCTGGCTTTTGTTAGGCGCTCTTCACTCGTTTCGAAGGCGTTTGACGCGTTCGATGCAGTGGACGCACAGGAGTAACCAGACGCGGCGTCAGACGGACGTACTCTGCAAGCGTGGGCTCGTGGATGCGGTACGCATTTCCGCGCGCCGAGTGTACAAGCTGTCGCGGCTCTTTCCCGATGATGTCCGCATGTGCTAGGTTCCCACGATGGGTGTGTGTTTGTTTTGTGGCCTGAAGTTTCACTAGAACTCCGTCATGGCCTGCATTCTTCTTCTCTTTCAGAAGTACGACATCACCTTCTATAGAATTGTTAGCATCTCGTCGGCGGGGCAGGACGGACAGCGCGCATGCCTTGGAAAGCTCGCCTGAGGAAGGTGCTAGTCGAGAAGCTCCTCTTAATCGAGCGCGACTGTAGCTGTGCAGATGCGCGTTCAATCGACTTTGAGAAGCGCATGGCTTGCATGTACAAGCAAGGGGCGGGATTTGACGGCGGAGCGGAGGTGAGCCCGGAAGTGGCACTGAGCTTGAGGCCAAGCCGACACCGTCGACTTGCAGACGTTGAAACAAGTCACCTGCACCATACAGTTCACGCTCCATCCGAGACCCAAGCCCACTAACGCAAGCGACTATGGCTATCTGGTGTACAGAGTCTCTTTGATATTCTTTCATGACCGCACCCGTGGTGTGTGTCCAGCAGTTTCCCCGCGGAGGTCTCTCAGAGCGCCATGCCTGCGCCGCGCAGAATCGCATGTCTCCCACCGGCCACGGTGTAACCAACCGACGATACTGACTACGGTCCAGGTTCGGACATCGGTCCAGCTCGGTCTGCTCGCATCCATCGTCGTTCTCCTGGTGTTATTCCTCGACAGCCGCTACAGCGTGCTCCCGCAAGCTGTGCACAACCACCTCCCGCTCCACCACGAAGGCCTCGTAATCACAGACATTACTATACAGACGTGCTCATCGTTGAATCCGATAGCGAAGTGTCATCTCGACCAACAACAATGGCATCGTGTGGAAAAGGACTTGTACCTGGGCACGGGTTGGGTGTCGAAGGCATATGTACATATCAAGCGCAAGAAAGAGGAGGAGCTCACAGATGAAGAAAAAGTCATTGTGGACGTGCGCACAGGAAAGCTAGATCCTGCTATGGGGGACAAGTCGCAAGCATCCGAGAAGTGGGAGTCGCGTCCCGCCGGCATATGGATCAAGCGGTCGGCCAAGCGGCACGCAAGCGACTCGAAGAAGACCATTACTGCTGTAGATGTACTCTTCGGCGCGGACGCGACAGAATCTCGCCCTGGATGGGAGCTAGTTCCCAATGGGGCTGTACATCTGGATGCCGGTGGTGACGACAAGGTGCCACATCTATCGATTCGCAGAGGTCAGCCCGAGGCGGTCTCGAAACCTGTCCCTAGAATCACAAAGGATGGTAAATTTAAGATTATGCAGATATCAGATCTGCATCTCAGCACCGGAGTACGACCCTGCAGAGACCCAGAGCCGAAAGACTACAATGGTGGACATTGTGATGCCGACACGAGGACCATGGAGTTTGTAGAGAGGTTGCTGGATGATGAGAAGCCTGATCTGGTGGTCCTATCCGGCGACCAAGTTAACGGTGGCACAGCACCCGATGTTCCCAGCGTAAGTCTAGGCTACTGATCTACAAAGACGCTATTGACACTTTATAGGCGCTTTTCAAGATTACCGCTGTTCTTATCGAGCGCAAGATCCCATATGCCGCCATCTTTGGCAACCACGATGACGAAGGAGGCGTACTCAGCCGTGCTAGTCAAATGCAGCTTTACGAGTCGCTCCCCTACTCGCTTTCTGAGGCCGGACCTACGTCTATTGATGGCAGTATGGGTGTAGGCAATTACTACGTTGAAGTCCTCGCCCATGGAGCCAACAAACATTCTGCCCTCACACTCTACTTCCTCGATACTCACGCCTACTCCAAAGACGAGAAGAAGTACAAAGGCTACGACTGGCTCAAACCCAATCAGATCCAATGGTTCAAGAAGGCTGCCGATGGCCTGAAAGAATCGCACTTGAAGTACACCCACATCCATCTAGACATGGCCTTCATTCATATTCCTCTCCCAGAATATGCCATTGTAGAGAATGAACGTCTCGGTCAGGACCCAGAGCGTGTCACTGCGCCACACTTCAACACACATTTTAAAGATGCTCTAGTGGGACAGGGCATCAAAGTCGTATCATGCGGTCACGACCATGCGAACGACTACTGCATGCTTTCAAAGAACCAGCAGAGCGATCCTGAGCTGTGGATGTGCTACGCTGGCGGGAGTGGCTTTGGAGGATATGGTGGCTACGGCGGCTTTCATCGACGGATTCGCCTCTTCGAAGTCGACACCAACCAAGCGCGGATTTCAACATGGAAGAGACTAGAGTATGGCGATATTGCTGCTCGCCTGGACGAACAGATCATTGTCGATTCTGGCAAGGTATTGCCAATGCAAAGTCAGTAGCTGAGCTTCGTTGCTGATTCTGATACCGGTGTACGGGTTTGGAACAATTATTCATGGATGGTTCGAGTCAGGATTTGTTTATACAACATAGCGAGGCGTTGCTGTAGTCTTGGGCTGGGCTACACGTTGGGTGGAGTTCAAACCGGTCGGTTTCGAGACTTATCAACCTAAATAGCTTGAATGACTAAGTATCATAGTGATTGTAGAGAATAGTTATCTATCTCCAATATATTACACCACCAAGAGTGCCCAACACCTCCCTTAACTCGACCCCGCACTCGCACTCCCCGCAATCGCGACGTTCGTATTCACAAACACCTCAAAATCACTCATCGCCGTTGTAATAGCTGCAATCTGAAAAGTATCGCCCAGCGTCCCATCAAGCCCAGCATTGAAGAACCCGAACTTAAGCCCCTTCTTCTTACTCATCGTGTTGTTCAGAACACTTGCAGCGACGATTTCATCTTTGCTTCCGTCCTTTCGTAACCAGACAAGCTTCCAGCCGCGCTTGTACGCACCTAATGCCTGCACCTCTTCGCTCTTGGAGCTGCGCCACTCAAAGTATTGAGGAACTTTGTTAGGAAGGGCAACGCAGAAGCAGTGCTTTGTGGAGTGGTTCTCGATAGTGACTTCCAGCGGGGAGGATAGCTCACCGCCGTCGTGTGGAAAGATGGTCAATATCGAGGTACTTCCCATACCTTTCATCTTGAGTGTTGAAAGCGGAGACGTTTTCGTATCAGAGCCCTGAATAAGTGTCATGGGTTTTCTCCACCCAGTTTGCACGACTGTAAAAAGTTTATCTTGTTCGTGGAGACCCAAAGAGAAAGTGCTGAAATGCATGTAGACGTTGAATTGTGTTGGGAACCGCGAGGACCGTGGGTGTTGTGGATCATGATATGATGGGTGCGTTGTTGACTCGCTGAGGCTGTATCCTGGTGGTGGTGGTTGCTTCCCATCCCCAGTATATGACGGTTGTGATTCATTGTATGCAGGAGGTGCCGGTTTTGCGGCGTCGGTGGTAATGGAAGGCACGAGTTTCTCGGGAACTCTCATCTTGAGAGGTTTGAAATAAACCGTGCGAGGGAGGCAGACTGCGTAGGTGCTGCTGATGAAGTTGTCTTCGGATGTGGTGCTATATGGTAGTAGAGGTTGGTTTCGCAAACTAAGTCTGGCTTTGGAAATTCTCGAATGATTGTGATTGATCATCGGTATATAATGCAAAATGGTAGCGGAAGGTTTTCATGTCCCACGGATATATATCTCGTCGGATGCTCCATAGCATGGGTAGCAATAACAGTCTTGCGAGGCGGAGCGAAGCGCTATCATTCCAAAGCCATCAAGGTTTTACCCCAAGTTGGTTGGTGAGGCATCCTGTTGTGGCTGTACACTACGTACGTGGCGTGCCGATGCCGCATGATACTCACAGACGAGATATTGATGTTCGGAGGCATACACACATGATTGATTAGAGACGATCGCCGTGCGATTGGGCAGATCCCTACACTGTTTCGTTCCCGCGAGGAGGTATGCTTGCTTCTCAAGAGGGTTCGTTTCTTGCCTACCTTGCCGCCAGGCAGGAGCGGTCTTCTAGCCCTCATGCCTTACATGTGTCCTCCAGCCTCGTAAGCAACACGTGCGATAGGAGGGACCTCGGGAGTTCAGTCAAGAAACATCCTGGATCTGGGCGCAAAGTGTCGTGGTACGTCGTTAGCAGAGCTGCCGCGACGCGAACCCCTGCACTTGCGCTAAATCGAAAACTACCTAGACTGTTTACATTGGGACGGGACGATTCAGCACCACCAGAACATACGTCTCGTGCAACCCTCCAGTCAGGGCCTCCTCTTCCTACAATGTATATACTAGCGCCTCTATGAAGAATCGCATACGCACATGAACTCTGATACCCTGGAATTATGGCCAAAGAGGACGCGACGGCAACGCGCCTAAAAAACATCGAAATCGAGTTGCAGTCGATAGCAACATGTACGGCCGCGACCGTTGCGGAGCTCCAGAACTTGCTTTCCGGAGACACAACTCAGTCGCAGAAAGAGAACCTACGCGTCAAAAACGCAAGAGCGCCCAGCGCCCAGACGATAGCTCGTAGGCGACCCGGCACAGCTAACGCATCTAAGGCGGAGCACGACCTCTCTCCGCGACAACGGTATATACTGGCGACACAGACGGTGAACGCCACTCTCAAGTCTCTTACCGATGCCCTAAAGATCCCAGTGACGCAACGAACAGCCAAATCCCCGCCCGCATCAAAGCCCCCTCCGAACGTTGCGACGAATGCGCCAAAACCTCACGCAAAGAGCACTTCCGTCTCGAGTCACCCACTGAAAGAACGCCCAGTCAGCCAGGCTACCAATTCATCGGCAAGACCAAAGGCATTGCGCCGTTCTTCGTCCTACCCGACCTTCACTGACCCCGACGCAAGCCTTATTGCGACTGCCGAATGCGCTAGGCTAGGATTCGCATACCTGAGCACATCAGAGGGTGCTCGGTTCGTAGGGAATAATACGCCTGATCTCGCTTTGGAAAATGGACGGCTGTCGCTGGTTGGAAAGCTGGTGACTCATGGCCTAGACAGCCTTGCAGTAAAGGAAATGCGCTTATTGAAGAAGAGGCTGAACATGCATACACTTCGGAACAATGAAAGAGAGGAATCACGACCAGCCTCTGGCCGATCCACGTCTCAGCAGGTCCCTCCATCGGAAAAAGAAAGTTTGGCAGCACTCTTGGACTTTGGCGACGTGGATCGCGCCAATGCGGCAATTCCCATCATCATCAATCTGCAGATCTACGCGCTACGTGTAATTGGGCGACTCAAACGTCCACGCCATGTGGAAGCGGTCTGGAACTATCTCAAGCTTTCGCATCCTTCGAACCCCACTGGCCTCATATTGCACACTGCGAAAGAGAAGGCGCAGCAGCCTAAAGCAGCGCGCCAGCTGGAATCACTCGCGCAGACTATCCTTAATCTTTGTCCCAGTATATCTCCCTCAGCTGACGACGAGCAGCCACAACCTTCTCCAGATATCGTTCTGTGCCTGCAACATCTCGCGTTCGGGATTCGACAACAGTGGTGGGCGTTGGCTCAACACCAAGGCGATAAGCACAAGGATCTCATTGAGCCTTTCGGAAAATGTCTCGTGGCTTTTACGAGACGATCAACCTTATCCGCCGCAAAGCAGTACAAGATTGCCGAGTCCTTGTATTCGAACTTGCTGGGTACAGGCAAAACCACTGACTTTGCGCAAAGAGATGGAGAGGGCTTGCCTGAGAATAATAATTTGACGCTTGCATCACTCGCACGTGCTGCTGGTCTCCCCGATGAAGCATTTCGATGGTTGGGAAGTAATTCTTCTTCTATCATGAAAGAGTCTTCGGCAGCAATTGCGGTTCGATCGGTCCGCGTCGCCGCCCTTTCTCTCGAAGCTTTCTTGAAGGGATCATCAAAACCGGATCAAGAAGCCACCATCGACACTGCTCTCGAAATGCTTTCCGGTAGCTTGGACGGAACAGGCAGGGATCTGGAGACGCTACTGTTAGAGGTCCACGCATTACGGCGTATAGCCAGCCGTATCTTATCATCCATTGCTTCAGCAGATGACGCAAGATGGTCACCAACGCTTCGCGAACAGTGTGTACGCATCGTCGCAGTGAGCATACAATTTTCCAGAAGATTCATGGGAAGCCGGCCTACCAGCGATTCCTCTCCTGGAAAATTAAAGTCATATCAGGCACGTTTCGCCATTGCTTCTAAGCTTACGAGGAGCACAGTTGATGCTGTGACAGTCTGTTGCAGACTGCCACTCACATCGATTGCCGCATGGGAAGAACTTGACGCATTGATTCAAGATTGCGTGCGCTTCATATCACAGCTTGAGGAAGAGTCGGTAAACAATGACGATGCGTCCTTCACGTTGCAAGAGGGCACGCAGTCTGTCTTTGTCAAATTTTCTAACTCATACTGGACCCTTCGTCGACAACTACAAAAGCTAGATTCTGATTCCGCACCCGATCTAACGGCCATGCAACGGTCTATTGCGCTTCTTCATTCAAGACCACAAGCGGAGAAAGAAGCCGGACAGCTCACCTTGAAACTAGAACGACTAGGCGAAGAGCTAGATAGGCTGGACCGTGTTCAGGAGTCCCGTGAGGCGTACGCTGAATGCATTCGGATATCGCTAAATGACGATCTATGCGAAGCAATTGTTGAAGCCGCGTGTAACTACCCTATTGTACATGTGTTCAAGACAAATCCCTCTATCATTGATCTGGGGCGAGTCCTCAGGCTGTATCATCGCTCGTTCACGAAACACGGCCTAAGCAAATCTGATGAGCTCGCTTTCTTCGACAGCTTCGAGCACACTATTCTTGTGCGCGGAGCACTGCTTGAATGGCAGCTAGGAATGTACGAACAAACCTTATCGAAACACCGCACTTGGGATGTTGCTCTTAACTCATCGGTACAAGCTATGGCGGACCGCCTTGTCACCATATATACGCCTAAACAGTTTCCGGTGAGACAACAAAGGCTACACTTACTACTTCTGCAACTATCACAGATGTACCCGAACATTATATCGGATGCCTACACTTCAGAAGATCATCAGCCAGGATGCGATGTTGACATCAACCAAACGAAGGATCACAACCTGTCCCGATTCGGAGATCATCTAAAAGCTATGATAATCCTTAAAACCCTATTAGACCAAGGTGACCTGTCGCTCCAAAAGTTTCGCAGCTGCTTCAGTATTTGGGAGTCTATACTTGACACTACAACAACTTGGGTTGAGGTGGAAGATCAAATTGATAATACTAGCAACTGGCTGGATGCGATCCAAGCAAGTGTGGACTTCTTTTGCGCCAAGGGCGAAGAATACGAAGCACTTCCAGTACTTCATCTGCTTATCCGAATTCTGGAGCTCCAGGCAGCCTCAGACCGATCGGCAATGATTTTAGCTTTAAGCACGCTGGGCTTACAATTCTTGCGACTAGGATATTCTGGCAGGGCAGGACTGGCGTTTGCAAAAGCTGGAGTGTTGTTGAACCAGACCGCCTCGGTCGAGGCGAAGTTGCGATGGCACATAGGCTACGCTGAGTACCTCTTGATTATCGGGAATTCTTCCAAATGGTAAGATACCTCCTAGCCGTTCTCTATCACTTGGGCTTACACACAACAGTGACAGTACACTCTCTGCCGCAGAGACACTTGCTCGGAACAATAGCACTTTCACCGACCTTTCGAAGTCCTCCACGAGCCTTTCTGGGCGTATGATATTCAACAGAATTATAGCAGAAGCTTGCTATGTCTCATCTCTTCGCTGCTCCAGTAAAGGAGACTACAAGAATGCTGCAAGACATGCCCGACAGGCTGTTGTGCTCAACCGACGTATCTGGGCTGCCCGAGAGGGTAATGCCAATACTCGCAAAGCTGTCACGGCGAACAGTTCCAACTTGACAGAAGTTCCTACCAGCGCGCACTCTGACCCATCAAGTTCCATGCGCCACGAGAAAGGCGCACCTCTCACCAGCTCTATCACTCACGAGGCGCTCAAAGCACCGGAATTCTGGTCCCTCGTTCCATCTCTATATAGAGCCTTGACACAACATTCGATTGTCATTGCGAGCCAAGGAATGCTTGATGAGGCTGTCTACGTACTTCAGCAAGCAGGAAAGGTGGCTTCTGCTGTCGGGTCCCGGACATTGGTCTTAGATCACACCAGCCGTCTTGCAGATCTATGGATTCAGAGTGGCCGACCTGATAAAGCACAGCCTCTGTTCGATGGTTTAGATGTGTCGCAATCCGCAAAACATCTGAGTACTGTTTCCTATCACCTGTCTCTTGCAAGATTGCATCACGTAAGGCAGAGATTCGATGACGAGATTGCCGAATACGATGTATTGGAACAGCTGCTACAACATTTATCCTCGCCTTCATACATAGGTTCAACGATTCGATTTATGCCCAATCTGGGTGTTTTGACCGACAATGTGTCTGCGCTCACTCTAGAAGAATCAAAGCCTGCAGAGGTTCCACAGACGCGAAGTGTAAGGACTCGAATCACCGCTACCAAGACCACTCACAAGACTCTTACGAGGACGACAACCCGCACGACTCGCAAAGCACCTCTTAGGAGTGAACCCACAGCCATTCCGAGCGTTTTGAAGAAAGCCACCACTTTGCCTGCCCATGAGATACAGAGCGCTAGCGAGCACTGCATATCACTAGATGCACTACAAGCCGACATCTTGTACAGGCGAGTCGCTACGTATCTCTTGCAAAGTAATGTTGTGAAAGCTATGGATGTTCTGAGTAAGGTCGAGAAGTCAGAACTTGACCGAGAAGGGTCTCATGCTTGGGTGCGCTTCAAGGCAATGTTAGCACAAGCCATCAGAAGTATATCTAATGATTTCACCTTCAACACCTTACCCGAGTCTACGATCGCATTTCCGTCGATACCACCAAAAGAACGTCAGTCGTCTGAAGGAGTTGCTGCCAAGCGCCCAGCTGTCAAGGCTTTCCCGAAGCTGCCGCGTGGTAAAAAACAAGCTGGAGACGGCTTTGTTAAACTTATCGAGGACGCTCGCGAAAGGCTGGTCGAGGCACATGCTCAGCATGCCACTACTGCCAGCAATCATGTCTTCCGGCAGCTGTGTGCAGCTCTGAGTCATGCTACAGTTCTTCTCTCCGCTGTCTCTCAAGGTCGTGTACGTGGGTCTATACACCCATTGTATTCTGCATATATGAGTGGTACGTATCGTTCCAATATTTACCTAAGCATTGCTCACGGAACTTAGAAATCCCAAAGCATCATGCTTTAGCATCCGCTCAGGACTCGGTTGAGGTCGACCAAGAGACACTATCGCGAGAAGTATGTTTGCAGTGGCCAACATCCATTGAGAATGAATCACCTACATCATCACCGGCCGAGTTCCAACATGATTACATCGACATCATCCCCGAAACATGGATCGCTGTCTCCTTGGCGCTGAGTGAGGAACAAGACGAGTTGTACATCACTCGTTACCAAAGAAATACATCACCCTTCGTGCTGCGCTTACCCCTGGCTCGTCAGTCTTCCCGCGACTTAGACGAGGAGGAATTTAGTTTCACAGACGGTAGGCGGGAGCTCGAAGAAATTATTGAGCTTAGCGATTTCACCACGCGAAATGCGAAGGACTTGACTTCAAGAGAGGGCAGGAAGCAATGGTGGGAGGATCGTCAGGCACTCGATACGAAACTGCGAGAGTTACTGCTTAATATTGAGAAGATTTGGCTGGGTGGTTTCAAGGGCATCTTTTCGGATCACATCCATCAACCAGCTCTCCTGGCACGCTTTCGCAAATCTTTCGACACTATCCTAGCTCGTCACTTACCTTCGCGGCAGAAGAAGAGCCAGCAAAAGAGACCAAACCTTGATCCACGAGTATTGGACTTGTTCATCGGCCTGGGTAATGCCTCGGATCCGGAGCTCGACCTTGACGAAGCACTTACAGACCTCATCTACTTCGTCGTCGACATCCTCCAGTTCAACGGCGAGCCGAATGCTTACGATGAGATCGATTTTGACTTGATGGTCGTCGAGACGTACGAAGCATTGCGCGCTTACCATGACAGCGCACAAAGGGCGTCTCCAGTATCGGCCCACACCATCCTCATACTTGATAAGAATCTGCACATGCTTCCATGGGAGTCTCTCCCATGCCTTGAAAAGCTCTCAGTATCCAGGCTTCCTTCCCTAGCTGCTTTGCGTGAACGCCTACTTGCAGCTAGGTCGCCGACTGCGACTGAGAACGCACCCGCAGGCCACTACATCTCTGCCGAGGCAGGAGGTACGAGCATGCTAAATCCTTCAGGAGACTTGGGCCACACATCCAAAACGATCAAGCCTTATCTGGATGATATGCAAGGTACCTGGACACACATCGCCAACCGCCCGCCTTTGGAGAAGGAATTTGAAGACTGTCTGAAGACTGACGAGCTCGTGCTATTCTTTGGACACGGCAGCGGAGCGCAGTACATACGCTCGCAGGCGGTGCGACGACTATATCTGAATGGCAAAGCGCAATCAGAAGGCGACAAGAAGAAGCCAGGTTGTGCTACCACGTTCCTGTTCGGATGCTCGAGTGTGCATCTCTCTGACAATGGCATATACGAACCCTCTGGCATGCTGTCGAGCTACCTCACTGCGGGAGCGCCAGCCGTACTGGGGATGCTATGGGATGTGACCGACAAAGATTGCGATCGACTTGCTGTCAGAGCTGGCGAGCTGTGGGGTCTTTGGCCGGAGCCTGAGCCTGAGAATGAAGCCAGCGCTGAGCCGCCGCCTACAATTAAGAAAAGAAAGGGGAAAGGAAGGGTTGCGCAGCTTGTAGAAGAGGTGGGAACTCCGAGGGCAGCGAGCAAGTCGCGGAAGGGTAATGCTAGCGCGGATACAAGCGTGATGGTGGGAAGAAGAAAGAGGGGCATCGGGTTGGATGAGGCTGTCAGAGATGCAAGGAATGCATGTGTGTTGAGGTATTTGAATGGGGCTGCTGCTGTTGTTTACGGGATCCCTGTATACTTGGAATAGCTGTGCGTTGATGGGACCTCTGAGACGCGAACGGGACGCATTTTGGTATTGTGCAAAAATGTCTCAAACATAGTGGCCACATTGCTTCATCTCTGTTTGCGTTTGCTGTGCTCGCGGAGATGTGTGAGGATACAAATCGTAATAGTAATTAAAAGCCTCCAATCGTTCACTCCTATGTATGCATTTGCTAGGGCCTATGATTTTTACGACAGCCTGAGACGCGATCACGTTTCTATCCTGATATCCACCCACCTTGCACACCGAAGCTTTATGTGATTGCGCTGTATTCCGCATCAAACACCATCGCGCTTAACGGGAACAAGTGCCAATGCCCAACGGTAGATCATCGAGGGGAGGCACAAAAGCCGTAATAATGCGTAGCTAAAGAGGTTCCTCTATTGTTACTAACTAAGAAGAGAAGATCTCGTATACATAGACTGCTAAGTGCGGGGGATGCAGGTTGTCCTTCTTGGCCAAACATACGTCGATCCCACGGTTTGCCGATAGCATGACAGCCTCGGCACATCTGAATACATGCGGTGAGCTTGCGGAGGTCTGATAGACAAGATCTATGGACCGACCCTGGTACTCTGCAACTCTATACTCATGCAGAACGCCGGTGAGTGAAAATAAGTTGCCTGGACCCGCGTGGCCGTGACTCAGCCTTGTTCAGCCTACCATCTTTAGCCTAGCTCTGCAGCACTTCAGAACTGATGTGAACAGAGATTCGGTCGCCCACTTATTTAATCTACACTGTCTCCGCCACAACGTTGGAAAGGCCCTCACGGAAAGATTAGTCTCGTCGTTGCTATTCTGGTATCATGCTGAAATGAGCGGGTACTGGGGCGCTGCGCTATTCGGAATTGCATACCAACCTGCGACAAAATCGGCGCAGCAGGACAACAGTTTCAAGGCGTGACACCATTTCCTGCCACAGCCTTATGGATCTATGCAGGTGCTTCAGGAAGCTCGGCTACCGAGATTACCCTCGGGATGTGGTTGGCCAGGTCCCTTTGGGGGCCGACAAGGATGCTTCAGGCAACGACTGCAGTCGCTACATCTGGGTGCCTAATCGGGGTTGCACACAGTCATTGACGGAGAATGCAGGGCTGTGCCGCTGCACAATGAACGTGCGAAGAGACACGTTCGGGGCAAGGGAGGCACAGGCGGCAGCGTGGGGCTTGTGCGGCACTGAAGGCTTGCTTTGGGGACATATAGTGGGCTGGTATCGCTCGTTGGGTCTGTTTTCGTTTCCTTCTGTACAGATACTACTCACGATTTTGCTTTGCGCCGAACGTGGTGCGACCCATAGACCTCTTCTGGACCTGGAGGTAGTAATTTGCGAATACGAGACGTCACTTCATAACGACATCATCACGATACCCATCCCACGGACGAACAGACAACTGCAGTCGTGGTACTTTTGAAAGTGCTTTAATTTCGTCACGCCCGTCTTCACTGTATCGCATCCCACAATTACATCTCACAATGTCCTCCCCATCACCGGTCCTCAACTTCGCCATCCGCGGCTTTCAGATTGTTTTCGCCGCTGTCGTTCTCGGGCTGTCTGTCGGCATGATCAAGGGCCAAGGACCATTTCTTAGCTCACCAATATCCCTTCGCTACACCGCATTCGTTGGCGGCATCTCTTTTCTGACAGGGTTCGTCGGTATCGCTGCAGAGTGGGTCTCTGTCTTACAAGGCATGGTCGGGCTAATCATCGACGGCCTGATCATACTTCTGAACATCGCTGGTGGTGTGGTATGTTCCTCCGAATGTCTTCGATATCAATCTCGGGTATCGTTAGAAGCATCACTAACTTATGTTATGATAGCTACTGGCTATTCAGATTGGCGTCCCGAAGTGCAGCGATACTAGCGACGAGAATCGAATCGAGCTGTTCAAAAACCATATATTCAATGGTGGTTGCTATGGCAAGGTGGACGGGGAGGAAGTGTGCTGGAATGGTGGAGACCGTCAAAGTCACTTAAATGAAAGGTGCAAAGAAGCGCAGGCTGATACCGTATTTTTGTGGTTCACTGCGGCGGTCCTGCTTGTTGCGGTGACGATGACGTTCTTGCGTACAAAGAGGGGCTACTAGATGGAAAGAAAAGGAAGTGAAGAGAGTGGCGGAGCGATCGGTGAACGGACGTAGCAGGATTTGTGGTCCATGAGTCCAGAGGTGGGACGAGAGGGCCGACGAATTTGGTCGCATTTGGTATTGCATTGCAAAATTTCGATGTCCCTCGTTAGATACCCACAGGCGTATATTTGATTCATATCCGACTTATTTTCTTGAGGTCAGTCTCGTTGATTACTAGGAAACAGTTCGGTGGGATATTACTATAACAGCCCTTCAAAATTTGTTTTTGGTTTCTTGGGCGAAAATACACTCATCTCATGCTTCTCCATGAATTTGCTCTGATCTTAGCGACGAACCTGGTCTCGAAGATCCTCAGCCTACCTCGCAATACGACACACTGTCATCACTATCCAGGACAAAAAATTTCTCGCAATCCAAGGATTCTTCGCATTCGTCGTTCTCGGACTGTCAGCTGATCTCGTTGCGGACGCGTATCAGAGTAATATGGTCTCGTTATCTTAGGGTGGGCCACCTTCGTCGGTGTCATCACATTATGTAGCAGCATCGCTGTCTAGCGTCAATTGTTACACGTCACTTAAAGAGTAATGCATGTTGTTTGTCGATAAGATTATGGTTGCGGCGAATTTATCAGGTGTGTTTGTAAGTTAACAGCAGTCGAGTCAATCATACAAGCAAAACCACCAATATGTACAAATTGTTATAGTCGGGCTTGAGGTTGTTAAATGCACTTCGCAATGCTTTGAGAACCAGTATCACTAAGTTAAGATCATATAGCCCAGATCAGACTCCACGACAGGAAACGGATTATAGAGAATAGTATCAGGGAGATCAGGTCAAACTTATTAGACCAATGCATCTAAGGTCCCTCGCCGTGCACACAGAATAAGACTGGTCCAGTCTTCCTGGTCATGGCAGTAGCGTCTGCTCATTCACTTCCACGCTAAGTGGGTTGCGGTTAAGGAATACTTAAAGTTCTGGTGGATAGTCACAAAAGCGGACTGTATTTCAGTTTGTCTGCGTTGTGGCACACAACGGAGATTGTTGTGTACTATTTCTCTCAAGCTTTGTATTAACATGCCTGTCACAACGTAAAAAGAAGCGATCGAAGGTGTCTGAATGTTACTCTTGATAGTAGTGCTACAAATATTGATATATAAAACATCCTACAACTTCATGCCAAGCGCCTTGTGTACCCTTAATGCTTGCCTGATGCTCAAATCCAGCATAATTTCCTCGCTACCACCGGGAATAGCGTATGCTCTTACGTCTCTATAGAGCCTCTCGACCTTCGCGCCTTGTCCACCTCGGCTGTAGCTCAGACCACCAAATATCTGACTCGCTTCTCTTGCGCAGAACTCAAACGTGGTTGTACTCTGAGCCTTCAAACTGGCGATCGCACCACCAAGCTTCAACATAGCCTCCATCTCACCCATCTTTTGGCATTGGAAGATGAGATTCTCCAACCAGTTGTACGAGGCTTCAATTTGGCGAGCCATGTGTGCGAGTTTGAGTCGGATGACAGGGTGATCGACAAGACGCTTGCCAAAGGTCTTTCGCTTGTGTGCGTATTTGATCGACTCTTCGTAGCAGACGCGGGAGAAGCGGAGACACTGGATAATTATACCAATACGCTCGTGGTTGAAATTCGTCATGACGACCTTGAAGCCCTGGTTCTCTTTGCCAATCAGATTCTCGACTGGAACCTTGACGTCTTCAAAAGTAATGTAGGTGGTACCGCTTGACCATACACCTTGGCAGTCCATTCTTCGCGTTGAGACACCCCCAGCCTCACGTTCGATGAGAAGCACGGAAACACCATTCATGCCCTTGTCGCTTGTTCGCACAGCGGTGGTGAAGTAGTCGCACCATATACCGTTCGTGATCCATTTCTTCTCTCCGTTGACGATGTAGTATTTGCCGTCTTCGGAAAGCTTGGCTTCGCAGGTGAGGTTCGCAACATCGCTACCAGCATCTGATTGAATTAGTACTCGTTGTTTCGCAGGCACGGGAGATCAACGTACCAGGTTCAGTGATAGCAAGACAGATGCGCTTTTCACCGCTGAGAATCTTGGGACCGATACGCTGCACAAGCTCCTTCTTGCCGAACTTGAACAGTGGCGGAGCACCAATGCCGTATCCACCAATGAGATTCCAAACGAGACCACCGCTACCGCTGCGTGAAAGCTCGTCCGTGAGGAGCAGCTCGTGGAACAGATCCCATTTTTCCGGAGCAACGCTCTTTACACGCTTATCCGTCAAATGCGTAGGGTAGTGCATACCAAGCAGGCCTGCGAGATATCCGCGGTCGCCCATTTGTTTGAAGATCTCGTCCGGCACCTTCTTCGCCTCATCCCACTCGGTCACGTTGGGTTGTATCTCCTCGTCTACCCATTGTCGGACTTCCTCGCGAAGCGCTGCGTGGGACTCGTTGAAGTAGGGCGAGTGGTACGACTGGTACCACGAAGGATCGGCGTATGGAATCAGATCGCCGTACGGGTCTAATGCCTCGGCTTCCTCGGCCTCTGCAGTTGGTTGGGGAGCAACGACCCCAGAGTTCGCCTCCGGCTTGACCAGCTCCTTTTCTTGGGGTGGAGGCGTGGCTGGAGGCGTTGGAGGAGCAGCCTTGGAGTCCAATGAGCCGACCTGAAGTTGTTTCTGGTACTTTTTAAGGATGCTCTCGTTGTGGTACTTCCAGAACTGCTTGGAGGCATCCTTGCCTGCGACGCGTTGCAAAACTTTGCATTATTAGCCATTGAGCAGATCGGTGCATTGAACAGAGGACGCACTCTTCTTGCCACCTGGGTGGTCATCCTGAAACTTTGTCAGATCGTACACATCCTCGTCGACAATGATCCAAAGGTTGTCGGCCTTGTTGTGCGACGCAACGTCGGCGGTGGAAAATCGCTGTGACATGGCTGCTGCGGTGCAATGAAGGGAAGAGAGAAAGAGAGGATACACTGCTACCAAAAGGTGTTACAGAGAGAACAATGCCGGCTGCCGAGGATTAATGACTTGTAACGGAAATCGAGGGCTTTCACATGCTGTCGGGCCGCGCTAGGTATGCGACATCTGACGGCCACGAGCCGCAGCAAGCGTGTGGAGATGGCGGAGATGGCTGCAGGCCTCGTGAGCGTTTTCGAAGCTGCGTGATTGGTGGCCGGCTCACTTGCTCCTGTGAAGGAGGTAACAGCGGCCGACGTCATGCGCAAACATGCCGAGGCAGTGCTGCTTCGGGCAGGCGCACGTACCATGCATCTTCACAAGCCCGTGAAGCTGACAATCAGCTGCGTCCGAACGCGTCGGAACTGTGGAGGGCCCGCATCATCCCCAGACTGAGACGCGGCCGGCTCGACGCGCGGGGCCCGCTGCTAACGTGCTGGTGTTTCTCGTGTCTTCGACAGGGTCTAGCAGCACGTGCGTTGCGCGAAAAGCATCATCTCGCGACAATGTAGGTACGACACTGCCCGTGTGTGATATGATATGCTCCGCCCGGACTACTGCCTCAAGCCAGGCCCACTTTCAGACACTACGCCGATATCTAGCATCGAAACCCTGCTTGAGTAGCACCAGTCGATCATTCAGAAATTCAGGAACTGGAACTGGATAATCCTGTCTCTCCTAAACACAGGCATCGATGGCAGCTGTCAATGCATTCGCAATCGCCAATCAAATTGATATGTCTAAGCAACGGGGTGAAGTCCTGGAGAAACTCTGACCTTGTCACGATACAAAACGGTTCGAACTAGCTAACAGCCCCGCGATAGAAGCATAGCGAGGGTGTCACACGTGTGCTTTGTTCCATCAAAGACACGCTTGTGTCTTCCCAGGCGCCGGATTCGAGGACATGCAAACAGCGTGAAACCAGAAACGAGGTAAAGAGATCAACCGGCAGACTGGTCCCAATGTTTTAATGCAATTATCCTGGAATTCTGTATGAAATGAAGGCCAAAGCTTTTCTGGAAATCTGACCCGATCACGATCGTCAAGGACGTGGTATACAGGCTCGCTGTGTCCGCGTTCCGTGTGCCCTGGCGCTATGTCGCTGAGGGAAGCGATTCTTCTGAATCCTGAAAGCTCAACCCCAGCCTCTCGAACGTGCAAACAAGCCTTCTTCCCGGTCTTCAAGAGCTCGCTGCTGGCTTCGTCCACTTCGCCTTGCGTGCGTCTGCCCGCTCTCGGTCTGCAGCGCTCATCCAGTTGGACCCATTGTCGTTGCGCCTGTCGTCTCTCCTGTTGTCTCGGTTGTCTCGGTTGTCCCGTCGCCTGTCACCTTCGCGATTGCCTCCGCGGTTGGCGCCAGCGCGCCCGCTGCCACGACGTTTATTTCTGCCGCCATCCTCGTTGTCCTCGCGGCCTCGCTTTCGCTCTCGCTCTTTGCGTTCAGGCAGAGCCTCGTCGAGGCCCTTAAGTGCTCCAGACTCGCCAAATTTCTTTGCGCGCTCCAACTTCTTGAGGGTCTCGTCATCCTCGATCTTCAAACCAAATTTCGCAGCGCGCTTTTTGCGCTTCTCAATCTCGGCGTCGAGATCGGTCGCAGCGATGCCCGCCGCATAGCTCGGAGCTGGCTCCTTGTTCTCTACTGCCTTTGCTTCGACGCCGCTCTCCGCCTCTTCGCCAGCCGGCTTTACCGAAAGATCGTCGGTCTTCGAGGGATCGATGTCGGTTTTCTGATTGGGTACGGCCTGCGGATTCGGTGGTTGCCCAGTGCCACCTGCTTTTGCGACGGTCTCTGACTGGGTGGTCACAACGGGCTCCTTGGACTCTGTCTCCTTGACTGAGTTTTCTTGTTTTGCGGCATCATCGCCATCATCCCAGTCAATCTCGTCTTCGGGATGCGCGTTCGACGGCGCAGGCGCAGCATCAGAGGCTTTCTGTTCATCATCCTTGCTGAGACGGTCCACCATGTCTGCTTTTTTGCCAGTAGTGGGTAGGCCGCGCTCCCTGAGCATCGCCTGAAGCTCATCGTTCTTCAACTTCGCGTATTGTGACATGTTGAGCGCGACTGCAGGTGTGACGCGTCGTGAAAGGGGTTCCTGTTAAAGCGGCGGAGCGCGCGATGTAAGCTCGATAATAATTTTGCGCAGTGAACAGTAATGGCAGTATGGGCGACCTCGGATGCGGAATGAGGTTTGCGACGGTGTCTGGATCCACAAAGTGAAGGATCAACACGTAGACAAAGGTTAAAGGAGGAAGGGCACACCGTGCCAAGCCACTAGCCACAATCCCCGAAGCGTAATCAATGCACCGCCTCATTCATATTGCAGTGAGAAACGTAACATATATGTGGCACTCGAATTCCAAGTCCTCGTCTATCAGTATATACTAGAGTTGAGATACGATCGGTATGAGTTGTGTATGCGCTCGTTCGCGATTACGTTTCCATGTGGCGAGGCTGTGGGTGCCTTCTGCATCCATGCCGAAAATGGCGGAAGGTCAATTCCTGGGACACATGGAGCACAAGCCTGGTTATGACGATGAGTCTTGTAGATGGAACATCTGCAGCTGGAAAACGATACCTACCTATGCCCCTTCCCGAGTCTTGGGAGGACCACGCCTGCACAAGGTTCCACTATCGAAAGCTCAAGGTCTCCATGTCCCGAATCTCACCTGGGCACCTGAGCATCTTCCAACACACGTGAGTTTTGGTTGCGCATTCTCACACTGCATCTTCGGAGGCTTCACATAGCCTGAATCGCCCTACGACATGCTGTGAAATAACCGGTTTCTAGAGGATTCAACGTCCATAGAGCTTCTCGCCGACCTGTGCGTTGACACGAGGCCATAGTCCGCTGCTCGACTGCGTGATTGATACGCCTGACTACCGTTGACCCACCAAAACACAGGCAGTGACGGTAGAAGTTACCCTCATATTAAGCGCCGGAGCTCTCGTCAGCGTCTGCAGGAAGAAGCCAAAGTGGCCATCATGTCTATCTTAGTATGCGTAAGTAAATTGTGCCGTACATTGATCGTGAACCATAACCTTAGGCTCGATTCGAAGCAGAGCGGTATGTACGCGGACTCATCAAGTTTCCGCTGGGGTTTCCCTGATATGGTCCCAATTAGTTCCACAGGGCTCTTGTACTTCAAGTGTGATCCGCCATCTGATTCGCGGTGGTGAGGAGTGGTACGTTTGGGGACGCCCCGTCTGCCGTTCCCGTCCCACCCGCAACTAACGTGATTGCGAAGGTAAGGCATGCTTGTCAAAGCCCCAGACCGTCAACATCGACGGTGCGGGTATCAAGTTGCGGCAGTCCAAATCGAGCCAGACAGAGAAATAGGAAAGACTCAAGGCCGCTCACCAATTCCAAGAGTTAATGGACGATCTTATATCCTGGCAATAAGACAGAGGTTGTATTGTTCGTGTTGCAAGCCCTCAAGCAGCAAAATGATCTAGACGCATCACGCGATTGTAGATGATCAGGTGAACGGGCAAATTTGCGGTCGAGAGCCGAGCTAAAACCTACCGGGGAGAGACGACGCGCAGTTCAAACGGGCCCAAGATGTTGCGCTGATTAGTTGGTGTCCGGTAGTTCATCACTTCACGTCATGCAAGGCGCACCCAACGAGCTAGAAAGCCTCCGTCGTGAAGTTCACCCATGCGGCAATACAGACATGTCTCACAGCAACGCAGACGCTTGTCGACGATCGTCGAAGCAAGCAATCGCGGCGCCCCCCTGCATAGAGCCGCAGCGAGCGGTGGCCTCCAAGATGCCATCTCGCTCCATCATTGGTGAAGGACCAGAGAATGGTTTACCTGTTATGGTATAACTGGATCACATGACTGGAAGCTCATGTAGCAGGGTTAACACGAATCACGTCTGTGACGGGCCAATGAGGCTGCAGAAGAGGCGTCAGACGACGAAGTGGCTTGTAGGCAACCCGGATGCCGGGCCTGACTTGTTGGGGCGGAACCTCTGCAAAGACCGCAATCATCTTGTCCAGCAGGAGACCGTGACTATTCACGTACACATACCGTTACCGTCGAGCATCACGGCACAAAGCTCAGAGGAACGTGTCGCCTCTGATGCGCTGGCAGGAGGCAGTGCAACAGTGGCGAGGCACCAGCCTCATCTGCTGGAGCTAATGCACCTAGCCACCCTTCAGCTTGCGCGGTGTCCCCGGATTTCGCAATCGTCGAGGAATCCTCCAAGTTCGTCACGGTCACGAGAATAGCAGCGAGTGGACTTGGATCCTCCAGCATTGGGTGCGCATGGCGGGAAACGCGCATCATTCGTCGTCGACCCCAGAGCGAACCGGATGCATCTCAGTACGCAGGCCGTGCAGGCCTCCCAACCAACTCCCCTTTCGGCCGCTTTAGGGGAGCTGCAGACGAGCTTTCACGAATGGAGTGGTCCGACACTCTCTGCGCATCCTTGGACCACATCCCGTTTACACCATCCATACGCACCCTCTGTGATCAGCCACGGATAATCTGTTGAGCGTCGGCTGGTGGACGGGGTGGACTGGGCTTTCTTCGCACTCTAGCTGAACGGAACAGTGGCTTCACTGAAGCAGCTTGCTGGCACATTCTGCGACTCGTTACTTATCATACCTCAGCTGCGAGTGAGCCGTTTTGTCTCCACCATAGCGAGGGAAAAGCGGGCTTTCGAGATGGCCATGGCTTTGATCGTCGGTAGCCGCATGAAAGTGTGGGAAAAAACGATGCTTAGCGAAAGACCTGACGCCCAATCGCTGCCACTTGACTGTCGTCTAGTCACGCCTCCAGCATCCCGTCTGTGCGCTTTTACTACAGGGATCAGTTACGAATCGTCACCCTCCACTACAGCCCCGGCGCCTCACTGGTGGATGGCCTCTGTTCCTCAGACCTCGAACCGCCCTCTAAGCGCAAGCGCTTGCCAGACGGCAATGCTCCGCGTCCGCGAGCCCTTCTTCCTTGACCAGGAAAGCGGCGCGTCTTGTTTCTTAGATCGCGTTGGGCCGCACGCCATATATCAGACCTAGACTCCGCTTGAACTTGTCAGACAGCAGAGTCAGCACGTCCGGACGCGCTCATCCAACGACCTAGATTGTACCCTGGTGCCCTTTTGGTCTACGAACCAGGAGTCCCTTGGAGCTCCCGCTTTGCCTTTTCGCTTGGAACGGAGTCACTCGGACACAGCGGCAACCCACCCACGGCCGATAAAGGCCCGTGAAGACCAACACGGACGCGTGAGCTGCATCTTGCAAGTTATATTCCCTATCGCTGGCCCAATTTTGCAACGTCTACTCGCCTCGTCAACGGTTGCGCTACCCTAGTTTTTTGGATGCAGGCACCGCCACAGACTATACCCAGGATCGGACTAACCGAACGCCACGACTCACCCGGAATCACCGTAGAGTGGCGTAGTACATGAGCAAGAGCAGCCAGTACTCACCGAGTTTCTGCGGGACACTTGGGAACTGCGTAGTAAAAGAGTTAGCTATCTTAAATGGCGCGGCTCCCGTCCGATGTACCTGAAGTCTAGTCAGATTTGCCACCCCCAGGCTTCCAGCACTTTGGGCAGCCCGAAAGCTACACACAGCACACACCAAATAATCATCCGGAAGCCCCCCGAGCTGAATATTGCTCACCACACCAAGAGGAATTTCGACTAGCATACCCTAACATCGATTCTGGTGGCGCCGAGGACTATTCTTCGTTGACCATATCGATGTCTGCATGAATGGTCCAGCACGTACAAGCTTCTGTCTTACAAGGCCCGGTCTACCGTTGCGCACAGGCTTGAACTGTGTCGCACCGAATTGCCTAACATGGCTTCCTATAAATCATATTCCAATCTTCAAAGGAGGACGGAAGAACAACCACCATACCTCCATCATACACCTACCGCTAGACTGCCACAACGGTCCATCACGCCTTCTGCCACCCTATCTCAGACATCCGGGCCCGGACCGTCTAAACTGCAGAAGAGGAGGCCTTCTAGAGATGAGGTGCATCTCACTAGAGGGTTTACTGGTCAAAGAGCGCCAACGCCAAAGGCACCGGTGTCCATCGGGTCACGCCAAGCTGGGGCGACCTCCACTGTACCTATAGTCCGTTCTATCCCACGCTCAACGGTACCTAAACATGCTTTACAGGGCTCTTCTCGCTTGCCGAAAACTGAACTTTCAACGAGCACGCGCACGCCATCCCTTGTGTCAGGTTCCTCCGCCTCTACCATCGATAGCCCACGATCGAATCTTCTGAGACGCAAACAAACAAGCATTGGTGTCGGAGGTGGGAGAGAAGAAGGTCGCTCTCAGGGAGATTCAAGACCTGCCCAAGAGCAGAGATATCTGGCCATAGGCATCCCTGGAGGTTATAAGGATCCTTTTTCCGAAACTGTACTGGGCATATCAATACCATCAACTTCTGCGGTACTCGCCCACTCAGAGGCAGAGCTGGAGCCACCAGAACACCCTCCTTACGACTTCCAATTGGGACCCACGGAAGTTTTATCACCACCCTTACCTCATTATGCCCTTTCCACCACTCCTTCCACGCGATACTCGGAATCACCTGGTCCATTCAGTGTCTCGTCGACTCCAACTTCCATGTCTTCTTATTCTCCAGGAGTCGTGATGTCGACAAAGAGCACAATACGTACGCGACAAGTAAGCCCGTTACAGGGTAAACCACCGGTAGTCAGATATAAAACTCCCGAAGAGCGTGCACTTCCGTTGCTACCAGAGCCAAAAATGTCTTCGTCCTCCAGCTCATCATCAAAGATGACACAGACGCGCCTTCCAACATCGCAGCGACCAGCGGATATAGTCAAAAGTGGAATGGCCCGAGGGCTCCGACGCCCATCACAAACTACCGAGGAGACATCTCAAGTACAGGCACCTCCCGAGTTGGCCCACCTGGCAGATCAACAGCCGTCATCAACGGCAGCTCCTCGAAGACCCACGCGACCAAGTAGGGATGGTACACCTGAAATAACTGGATTTCGTGGACCTTCGCCTGTCATCCACAGTAATATGAGCAGGTTCCCGTCCTCACATCAACGAACAACATCCAGCGGATCTGTTGCAAGCGTAGCTACGAATAGCAAAAACAGATTCGGCATCATGTCGTCGAAGCAATCCTCTCGCAATCCCTCCCCCAACCCGAGCCTTACTTCAAGTTTTGCCCCAACCTCACGCATTCCTACTCGAGGACCTACACCAGATCTGCCGCTAGAGAAACAACGGTCCTCAACATTACCTACGCCTGTTCTTGCCCCGAGCCCTAGTAAAACATCGCGGTTTGGCTTCTTCTCGAGACGTGCCAAAACAGAGCCAGCCGGGCCCGCTCTCAAGCCAGAAAAGAAGCTCCACCGCCGGGGACCAACTGCTGGTACAGGTCACGAAGGGTACGGACGACATGCTGTTAGGACGAGAAATGGAAGTGCAGCCAGCGGATCAAGTAGTATCGGAAAATCGCCAAGTGCTGCAACCACCACCGAGAGCTTAGACAGGACCCCTTCCACCCGCAAGAGCAGTGTAACAAGCACAACTAGCACGGAAATGGACGATTTCTTCCTTGAGCGACTCAATCCCGTTGTCATACGCGGGAATGGAAGCAATACTGAGCTTACAATGAGTCCGGACCCGCTACAGAGCACGAGCAGCCTTGATGTTTCGAGCCCTCGACTTTCCCAGCTTAACACGACTATCAGCAACTCCTCGAAGACTAACCTGGAAAGCGCACCTCCTACACTATTGCCCTCAGCGATGTCCGATTCCGCTCAGGGCATCTCCCCGGTGAGGAAAATACCCCTTGGCTTACGACGTCCATCAGACAGTGAAGATGAGGTAAAGAGATCCTTCATCCCATCTCTCGCTGTCAAGCGCGCGTCGCGATCTTCGAAATTCGTTGATGCAACACCATCGGTGAGGAACAACTTGAGCAAAACACGAAAGGGCTCTTTCGGTGGAGCTGCTTCAGAAGGAAAAGAAGGAAGTCGGCTCAAGCCATCTAAAAAAGAGAAAACCGAACAAGAGTCTTCCAAACCTTCCAGAAAGTGGAACTTTTTCCAGCGGGCTCACGGGGTCCCTCGTGTACCCACTCCAGCTGTGGAAGCATCAACGACTTCTCCTGCTCGCGTAGCAGTCTCGCGGTCCATGGCCCACTACGCAATAGTTGACTCGCAATCTGGACTCGACGCCGACGACATTGAAAAGATCATGCAAGAGGCAGACAGCGCGCCTGAAGAAGCATCAGCATCGGTGCAGCAGGATGAAGCCATAATCTTCGATCCTCAATACAAGGACACGGAGCGTCTACCATCCATGTTGCTACCACCGAAGCCCATCTTGCCTGACGTTTTCACTGCGTTTGCCCGTCCAGCTTCGCCAAAGGTCTTTCTGCGGCCCATGCCGGAGTCTCCACCGAAGCTTACCCTGGACATGAGTGTTACCGAGCAGGCTCACCGTGTACCGCCCTCAGTGGGCGATTTGACTCCAGTGACAGATCTTTCCCCCACAGCTTCTCCGGTCAGCCCGCTCGCCCCCGTACAGCCTTCTGAGTCTATCATTTCACCGAAGACCCTACCTGCACCTGTCTTCCTTCCGTCAACGTCTGCTACACCCTCTCCTCCAGGACCACCGCCTTCGAATCCTCCACCAAGGCCGAGCCGCCTGGCTCAAGTAGGTCGCATACCTCAAGTAGTTTCAACTCGCCAAAAGACACACCGTCCTCATTCTCGGTCCTTCTCTCGTCCTTTTGTCATGAGCCAACCCGGCCCGACCGCGTCTTCGCATACTTCATATGCCTCCATTGGTTCTATGACCGCAACAGCT
Organism: Paraconiothyrium sp. Pb-2020; assembly: GCA_022419385.1. Classification (NCBI taxonomy): domain Eukaryota; kingdom Fungi; phylum Ascomycota; class Dothideomycetes; order Pleosporales; family Didymosphaeriaceae; genus Paraconiothyrium; species Paraconiothyrium sp. Pb-2020. Next base: position 3,179,700 of record JAJUBI010000003.1, on the reverse strand, counting down.
GGTCCGGCCGAGCCGTATCCTATCCTTCATGGGCTGAACGCACTCACCCACGGCACGGCTATTGCTACTATGAGCCCGAGTGCGGAGGCATCCGTACGCCAAGGAGAATTTTTTGTGTTCCCGTCCAGGAAGGGTTCCGAGGTGTCGTACTCCAGCAGTTCGGGCACCTGGAGCTTTCCTGCAACCGCTGGAACTGCAGTCATTCCCATTCGTGGCGCACCCCAATCTGAAGACGAAGTTTGGAACGAGTACGACGATCTCATTGACGAGGTTCTCTCACCTGTAGACCCTAAGAATGGCGTAGGCAGCGATTCTGGACAAAGACGGCCCTCCCTGGAACCACTTCCACTTAAATTAAAGCATTCCAGGGCGTCCTCTCATTCGGCAGCTTCCACTACAGGCATCTCAAACCCCTCGTTGCATCTACGCCGCTCTCGACTCCTTGCTGTATTACACTCCCAGTCACCCACATCTTCGATATCTTTGTCCGAATTCCTTCAAGAGTACGGAGAAAGGAGCATCAGCGTGGTCGACCCGATAAGTGGTCGTCTTAGCTTTCCATCCACTGCCCATATGTCCATTAGTTCAGCTCCACGCAACCGCGCAAGCTCGAACCGCTCCAGTCTGCCAGCATCTCTCAACTTAAGCGCTCGCCAATCCAAGGCTACTCTTGCTTCTAGCTCTGATCGCGATCGCAATAGCGCCAGTGCGAACAAGTATAGAGACGCCCGGCTGATGGAGATGGCTGAGACACAAGCAGATGGGCTGTCGTCAATGGCCAACCTCCGTTTCGGTGCTTTGATGACCAGCAAGTGGCTTTCGTTCGGCCGTGTCATTTTCAGCCCCGCGCACTTCGAGATCAAGAATCCCGAACATGATCGCATCCTCGTCATTGACGGCCTTGGTAAAGATTGGTCATACTACTGCGCTCTCACGTACCCCGAAGCGACCGTTTACAACCTTGGTCCTGGTCAGCCCTCCTTGACAGCGACTACCGGTAATGCGCCTGAACCGTGGTCCACACTCAGTAACCACCGTCACTTCAACCATACTTCTCTCGGCGACCCGTTCCCTTTTCCGAAAGGCTTCTTCGCCTGCGTTGTACTTCGGTTTCCATCTGCTGTCCCTACATCTACTCACCGCTCTGTGATATCAGAGTGCAAGCGCGTACTGAGGCCCGGGGGTTACTTGGAGCTCAGCGTTCTTGATCTCGACCTCGTCAACATGGGCAACCGTGCTCGACGTGCCGTTCGCGGTCTCAAGGTCAAGATGCAGGTCGCGGACGAGGACGTTTCTCTTCGAAACATCAGCGATGAGATCATGGGTCTTGTTGGAAAGAAAGGCTTCACTGAGTGCAACAGATGCTTCGTAGGTGTTCCTGTTGCAGGTACTTTACCCAGCCCAGACGATACTGAGGCTGCATCGAACAAGAGGAAAGGGAGCACTGTCGAAACCACTAACAAGGCGACCGGAGCTGCTTCTAAGGCTGCCAAAAAGCCCAAGCCCGAGGTCTCGTTCTCAGATCTTCTCAACACGGGCGCATCTTCCGAGTCTACGGACAACACCATCACCGATATGGTGGCGCGCGTGGGCCGCTGGTGGTACTCGCGCTGCTACGAGTCCCTCGTCCTCCCCGAAGCTGGCGAGCCAGACGCCGCGAACTCCGGCGACATTCTTCGGAGTAGCATCTGGCGCGACGAGAGTCTCATCAACGAGTGCGAGAAGCGTGGCACTAGCTTCAGGCTGCTCATTGGCTACGCGCAGAAGCCTGATGTTGGTGTACGCCGCACCGTGAGCGTTTGACGGTTTCCTTGCTTTTGAGCTGTGCTCCTGTAGGTCCAGGAGGCCGCTTATTTGACACATACGTTGATTTTACTAATGGGCTTTTTTCTGCGGCGTTTTCGTGCTTTTGCTGCGTTCAAGCGGTTTCTATACCCTCATTTGTTTTCTCGCTCAATGCATAGCGATGGAGGAACAGGCTGCACATAGCAGTATCCTATATTGTATCATACAGATTGGCGCGAGCCATCTACTAGCGACATGATGATACGTTGGTAGCACATCTCGGTGGGCAGCAGAGTTGGAACATGCTGGTAATGGTCAACAAAGTGCGGACAACGCGGTGGTATACCCTTGACGAACGAATGAAGGAATGTAGATATGTATATATGAATTGACAGATGAGATTAGGAACTAAAAGCTTGTACGCACTGTGAAATCATCCGAAACACTTTGGACGCTCGTGTTGCCTAGCCCTGTATATTGAACTTCACTGAACACAAAGCCCTGAAAGGCCCATGACAAGCACCTGCTACACTCCAAACTTTGGCGCTGCTCCCACGTTGACTAGTTTCCACCCCTCAACTCCCAACAACCATCCACGTCCCCGCTACGACTTCGCCTAACTTCAACCTTCTTACGAACCCCTCCACATCCCACCGACTCCTCCCCCACAGTCCTGCCTCACCTTTCCCCAGCCCCAGTCTCTCCCTCACCTGCTCCCCACTCATCTTCTCCGGCTGCTCCCACACCAAAAACAAATAGCGATGCGGCGCGCTAAACCCTGGCGGCGTGGGCGCGATCCATGACGCAAGTGGCTGCTCCAGGGTACCCTTGCCCCCCACCGCAATAGTCGAGGGCGTCAGCTGTACCCAGGTGTCTGTCGCGGTGTCCGTTTTATAGATGAGATTAGGGGCCGGGGACGCGGCGAAGAGCGAGGTGATTGCGGCTGTGAGGTCGGTGTGAAGATAGTGCAGGATAGGGGAGGGAGTGGAGTGAGTGAGGGCTGGGCGCGTCGAGATCGAGGGAGATGGCGAGGTATTTTGCGCCTGGGACGTGGGTGCGGAGGCAAGATTGCGCAAGGGAGAACGTGGGTTGCTGCGATGTGCTGGGCTTGTCTGCCTTCGTGGCTGGAGCATGGATTTGAGTACCCGAGGGGAAGGTGATGAGGAGGTCTGGGGTTGCGTTGCCTTTGTTGAGATCGAGGAATTTTTTGATTGTAGGCGTTGGCGGGGCCATCGTGTTTGGTGCAGAGCAAGTGGTGTTGTGGTTATGTGCTATGACGACGATGCTTATATCAGAGATGGAAGACCTCCATCTCTCACGAGCTATAGATAGCGATTTCTCTATCTTGGGCTTGTGTACGGTACCCCTCCTGCCAGCCGCATGATCAGCCTCGTGCTCCTGTTGGGTGGTTGACTCCGCACACGGCACGTAGCTTGGCTCAGTCAATGTTGCGTCTTACAACCTACTAGCTCGTACCGAGCTGCCAACGGAGACCATCGCAAGAGTAAGCGCACTCGGTCATTATCGCGCTTTGGTCGAACGCAAGAGGGGACGTGCGAAAACAGGTAATTGAGGCAATGCACTCGACAAAAAGCAACGAATGATGGGCTTGCGAACGAATCGACTCTAATTATGTCCGTCCGCTTTGGCGTATACTTCCGGAATTGTTTGACTACGCACTCGCTCATGCTCGCCGCATGCTGTAAATCTCCGACAACCTTGTTGCTCCTAACAGAGAATCACATTGACCCGCTCATACCGTTGTCACAGCTGCTGGCAAAGCCTCATATCAGGCGGCGTGAGATCGTCTGCGGCCCTCTCCGCTCAGTGCATGTGCTGCTACTCGGCTACTTCCCCCTGTGACATGGACGTTGAACACGATCTCGAATGCGACCTCGTCTACACGACTCTCGTCAGCAACGGCCGCCATCTGTAATCAATCCACGCTTTTGATCGTGAAGTGAATCTATGGATATCGTGAAAGAAACCTGTATAAGGAAAGAAGGATGCAATGCTTCATTAACGGCCATGGAAAGAGGCATGAGATGGGAGATGAGGGTGTACTCATGCCTTCTCCTTTTCATGATGATGCGAATGATGCTTGTGCTTTTTCTTTTCTTTGTCTGTCTTGGTGTCCTTCTTCGCCGCGGCTTCAGCCATGAGTTGCTCAAAGGCCATGAAATCGCCTTCTTCTTCGGGATCACGCTCAGCCTAGCATTGATTAGCGTTCGTCCGTCAAACTCGAAGAGGCGGGACGTGAACTTACCTTGGAGAACATCTCACCAATGATGACGAGGGCATGTGCTCGCTCGACGCGCTTCTCTAGCTTAATTTTCTTATCATTAAGCACCTGGTCGCAAACATCGCGCAACACGCTCTGAATCTCGAACTTGCTACCTCGCCAAGCAGCTGCAAGAATCTTGCCTGTGACTTTCTTCTCGTACTCGGCCTTCTTCTCGTCCGTCCAGTCTTCACCGCCCTTCTCTTCCAGCTTAGCCATTTCCTCCATGGTTAGCTGGGCGTCAATGGCTGCCGACATAGTATTCCATGTCTCTTTGACGAGGGTGCCCTTATCCTTAACGCGGGAGAAGAAGCCTGATATCCCGAGGAACTTCTGCGACTTGATGAAAGAGGTTGCTTTGGAGAGGTAAGTTGCGCCAATGGAGTGAAGGATCTCGAGCCCGAAGGACTCCATCTTAAGGTTCTCAATCTCGAGCTGGGTTTTCTCCTTAAAGGCCGCAGTCACATCAGCACCTTTGTCTGTCTCTGTCCATATAGAGATGCGGTCGACCAATTTCTTAGCCAGAGTCTGGACACGTTCATCCCGGATACGCTTTCGTTCCAGCTCGTACGCTGCCAATTCTTCGCGTTGTTCCTTGGTCAGGCCACCCTTCTTCTTCTGCTTCTCTCTTAGTTCTTTTTCGGCGTCTGTAACTCCCGCCGCTTCCAGCCGTGCATCCTCTTCTGACTTGTCCATTATGGCGGCTCGAATCGGAATGCCTCGACCAGCTTGTGGCGTGCTGGTGCCAGAACTAGGAGGTACAGGCTGCGCCGGCCCGGAAGAAGCCGCGGCGGGCTCAGCGGGTGTCTCTACGTAGGCTGGTGGAGGAGCATCGTATGATGGAGGGGCTGCACCTCCTCCGGGAGCATTTGCGGCTTCAGCGGCGGCCTCGGCCGCTTTGGCTTGTCCAGCGCTCGGGTGTTCGGTCGTCTTGCCAGTAGTGGATGGTCCTGCAGTTGTTGGGGCGGCAGCAGCGGAATCCTCAGCCGTAGAGGCAGCAGCTGCAGCCTCAGCTTGAGCAGCCTCCTGTTCTTCCATTTCTCGCATAGAGATCTCCATAGTCTTGGTTAAATCCTTCATAAGCGAGATCTCACCAATCCAGTCCATGAAAGCCTCACCCCCAAAGATCATGGTGAAGAACTCGGCGGGGTCCTCGAACCCACTGCTCGGTATAGCACCCTCCTTGCCATACTGGTCGTAATTCTTGCGCAGTGTCTCATCACTGAGGACTTGATAGGCCTCACCGATAGCCTGGAACTTCTCATGCGCTGTCTCGTCGCCGGGGTTCTTGTCAGGGTGTAGCTTGATGGCCAACTTGCGATATGCCTTCTTGATCTCGAGTTCGGTCGCCGTGGGCGGCACCTGAAGTGCGTCGTAATATGCCGTTTCCTTGACCATTGCGGCAGTATCAAAGGAACCGGATGTATATAAGGTTAAAGAGTGGTGGGAGCGAGGTGGGGTTGTTTTCAGCGTTGACGCGAGGCAGCACCTGTATTATTTTTGCACCGCCGCAGCCACTGCCACCTCACAACGTCACCGCCCACGCGGTTCGCCAAGCTCCATCCGGAATCGCGGGCGGAACAGCGGACCAAACCACCCTCGCAGGACAGCTTTTGCCAACGACTGCAAGGCCACAGGCTGACATGTGAAGCTACGCGAATGAGTCTCTTGTATATAATCCTGAAATTTTCATACAGGCTGCAGGTAGCGCAAATGTCACGACATGAAAATATAGTAGAGCATCTCGTCGACTCATGGGTCCATGATCGAGGCAAGGTATAGATCAACATTGAGTAACGGGCTTTCTCACAAATGACAAGGTTGAGTTAATAATGGCTCTTATCGTAGATATATTTGCATAAGACGCCGTGGTCTATCAAACACAACCCACCCCCTTGATCTTAGGGTATACTCATGGAGCCCGTAAATCATGCTAAAACCCAATGTCACACCCATCGCCGCCCATGCTACGTAGACGCCATGCTAGAACCAACCAGCCAAGATGTGCCAGTACGGACTTTTTGTCTGAACCCGTGCAAAGGAAATTATGTAGATGGCGTAATCAAAGAAATATTGCCCGGGCCAGGCTGCTGTGGAAGATCAGCTACCGCACTCGGCATGATATCCTGTAGTCTCGAAACCAAAAGCGATCGAACAACCGTATCGAGGGCTTTTAGACCACGAACTTAGCCTTCGCTCGGGTGCTACCGGCGTGAGCGGCGTCCGTATGACCCGAGAACTCAACAGGGTCGTTCTCCTTGAGCTGTAAAGCCTGCTTGAAGCGCTTGCCAATCTTGCTCAGAGTCTCCTTGCCTTGCTCGAACGTGCGGCCCTTGTTCTGGTCACTAGGGAGAGCCTTGCCAACCGTCCTTGTCCAAAGACCAATACGGTAGAAGCCACGGCGAACGTTAACAACGACACCCATCACTTCGTTGTCGTCTTCATCCTCCAAGTTCTCGCCGATCGCAGCGAGCATAACGTGCAGCCACAGCGCATCAATGTTGACAGCCTTCTTGTCCTTGAACTGGAAGGCCCATTTGCCGCCATGCTTGTTTTGTGCATCTTCCCACTCGGGGCGCACGCCCTGCTTGAAAAGGTGGTAGTCTGACTTCAATGCAAGATCGGAGGTGGGCGTGATATTGTTCTACCAGATGGTTAGCACACGTTCTGTCCATAGGCGAGATCACTGCTCACGTAGATTCCCCAAAACTCTTCGACCGAATCGAACGAGATGACCTCCTTCAGCAGCTCATTCCAGTTGTCGCCCTGACTATGTTAGCGAAGCCCTAGGAACCGTCGCCGCAAAAGCGTACCTTGCCGCTCGGAGGCTTGGTGAACCACAGGGTCCATGTATTCATAAGCGGATGCTTGACATTGAAGTTCTCGGGGTCGTGGAACACAGTCCGGATCTCGCCGTCGGAGGTGGCGGTGGTGGAGCCCTGGTCCTTGGACTCGCCAGAGTTGTCGTCGGACGGAGAGATGGGAATGGTGTCAAGCGGAACCTGCTGGTTCGGGTTGGGCGCGGTCGCAACGTCGGCCATGGTGACAGATGGAGATATGTAGCGAAGTAAAGAAGTCTGCGTTGACAGCGAGCGGCCGTTGGTAGGATAGGTTGCAGTTGAGAGTGGTGTGGATCGTGGGAGTTGGGTCGAAGCGCGGGCTCCTAGGGTTCGCAGGGCGAATAAGTGAGGAGCAGTCGCGGGGCGCTCACTGTTTGTTTGCAGCGCCGAAGAAAAAGAAGCGAGGAGTCGTCTTGCGGGCGGGCGCGTTTGTCTTTTTGCATGTGTGCTTCCTGCGCGCTCACGAAGAAAATGCAGGTGCTGCGGTTGCCGCCAGTCTTGGCGGCGCTAGCGATCCAAACGGTGGTGAAACTCCACGCATATCATAACATCGCTAACTCACCAAAGCGTCACTCACAGGTTCAGATCAAACATGCATACGAATCAAGCAAGAAAGGAAAGCGATTTGATTCATGTACTCTTAGGCTCCATGAGATGTCCACGCCGCCATTCCAGACCTAGCCCACGCAGAGAGCCAGGCGCGGAGCAGCCTCGTCGCCGAGCAAGGCGTGTAATGATATAAGCACTTCTAAAGCGGCACAACTACAGCCATTGAGTGGCAGAATTGCAATTTGACATCCGTGCTAAGGCATCACATTGAAGAAAGCAGAGAAAGGTGCAACGACACCAGGGTGCTACAAATTAGTATTCGCTAACAGGCATCGTACCTGTCCAGAAGAAAGGACCCGCCGAGTATTATAAGTACATATAGACATGACAAACGTTGGAACCGTCGCCGCACTCGACTATAGTTCGCTGTGATCCGTTGACGGCTTGCTATCCAGTGGCGCACTGGCGTTGTCTGAGCCCACCGTGCCGAAGAGTTGTCCTAATTGCTCTTTGGCTTGGCCAAGAGCAATGTCGAACCGAGCGCCCGCAAACCAGGCAACGACCAACTAGCACACGTCAGTATCTATGTACGAAGCAATAGAAGGGTTACTCACCATGATTCCGGAAATGAATATAATGGTACCTATGACGGCTGAGATCATGTAGAAGGTCTCCCACTTGTTGTCCTCTGCCTCCTTCCTTAGCCTTGCGGCTTCATCCGCACTGGCCGGGTTCTTCTTCTCATCAATGGGCGGCTTCTGTGAAGGGAAGATGCTCTCGATAAATTGCTCAACCTGCATCAGTGTGTTCAGCACAGTACCATCTCCGTTGCGGGACTGCTTACCTTGCCGCATGCAATGCTGATCTGAAGAAAGTTTGGATCATGGGGGTTGTTCTTCTGATGGATCTTGCGTGTGTAGCGCTTGAACACATCGCACACCAGTTGCAGGTTTTGTGTTGACTCAAGCATCAGCTGACAAGCGTCGCCCTTCGTAATCTTGACATTTCGTTTGAAGATGTCGTGGTTCTGGAAGCAAGCGTCGAGTGTCGCAATGGCCATGGACTGGGGAATGGCGCAAAAGTTGAACACACTCTGCTCCTTGATACCAGCGAGATAGAAGAGGCAGTCGTCGGCACGCCTCAATGCCGTCAGAATCATCTCGGAGCTGCAGGCAAGGGCTTTGTCCTTGTTTTCCGGCTTGAAAAGGTCTTCGAAGTTGTCCACATGCTTGGACCAGATCTCCTTCGGCCAGAAGCGTCGTTTGTCGTCGAAGTCTTCCTTGATATCACGGATGATGTTGACCTGCTGCAGAAATTGGCCCATCGACTCGTGAAGCTCTGTCCTCTTCAGAAGAGCTGGGTTCGCCTTGCCCTCTTCGACGAATAAGCGCGTGCAACCTTCGCCGACAAGTCCCGCTACGTAATGGCAATATTTCTCGTAGTCCTTGACGCTATTGACGCCATTATTTTCGACGCCAAACTCGGCGTTCTTCACATAATCTGCCATACCATTGCCCATTCGCTTGGTGATGTCCTTAATGATGGCCTGGTGCGCAGGCTTGAGCTTCTTGAACTCTTCAATCACAACGTTGAACTCAACACATAGTTGCCTATCCTTCTCGTCGGGTCCGTTTTCGGTGAACGTCCAACCATCTTGCTCGATGATGTTGTTAAAATCGCGTAAGATAGGCTCTTTCGTCGCCAGCGGTATCGTCATGTCGTCCTCGATGGTGTCCAGGCCGCGGAGAACTAGGTAAAATATTGCGACAGAGACAAGAATGTCGGGGTGCAACTCGAGAATGACAGCGACAAAGCTGCGGCTCGTCATGGCAAGGAAGTGCATGCATCGCTTCAGCGACTCGCTCTCCTTGGACTCGTCGCGCTCATGAACGGGGTTGTGCCACACCTTCCTGCAGCAGAGTAAGTACACTAAAGTACAAATTACAAGATGCGCGCGTCGCAGGTGACGTACCATTGAATGATTGAGCGGAGCTCCCTAGGATGGACAGCGTAGTAAGCCAGATCCTTGACACCCGGCATGATTGCGAGTGACGAGTGGTCGAAATTAACGAGGTAAGTGAGAGCGGGTGCTGCAGGTGGATCGGGGGTATCGCTTAGCTAAAAGGACACCAGGAGCGGCGCTATATAAACAGAGGTCGTGAAAGGGTGCCGGGTCAGGGCGGGGTATCAATTGAAGGGGGAAGGGGGAGTGAGAGGTCCCTTAGAGGCGCGCGTCGTGTGGTCGACAAAATGCAGTACTCCACATTTCGCGCACAGGCCTCCTTAAATTGCGCCGAGCCGCCCGCGCCCTCGTTTGGGCACAGGATTCCAGGATTCGCAAGTCTTTGGTGCTCTCGAGCGCGAAAATCCTCTGTCCTGTGCTCACTTACCAGTTGCTGCCGAGATCGGACTATATCACGCTGCTCTGATTTATGGCAACAGACAAAGCTCACCACGGCCTATAAAGCAGCTATCGAACAACCTTGAGTCTTCTGGCCGTTGACCTCGAGCTCGATTCGCTGATGGCCACCCTTAATGGACAACTGATAGACGAAGCGAAGGTGAGTCCTACGGTCGGCTTGGTCGTAGGACGAGATGACTGGGAATCGTGACGGTGAATTCGTTTGACTTTGAAGCGCGGAACGAATGCTCCATGTTCAGCGTTATGCCGTATCATTTTAATGCCCGCAATGTCTTCTAGTTCATCCTCTTTGGAGCTCCCCCTGGGTGCCTGAACACTGTTCTTTAATTACAAAGCGCAATGATCGTAAAGTGCTATAAGGTTGATGTAGAACAGTTCTTAGCTCGCAAGGTTGGCTTGAGCGACTGTGCGACGCAACGGCCTGTGACGGCAACGGACACATGTGAATCGGCACGGTCTGTCTGACTTGTGAACTACTGACCTATGCTAGGTATGACACTCGCCTAATTTCTTCCCGAATCGCTGGGAATTGTTTTGCCGACTTCCTCTGGTTAGTAGTCCTCATAGCGATTGGCATAGCTACTACGGCCGAGCTCGCTAATGCCAGACTTAGTGAAATCACTGCCTTGGAGACTGCTTCCATCGTCCTTCCAATCAATTCCGCTCTGACGATGAACGCCAGAGTCCACAGCAGAGAACCCTTCCGACTCTGCTTTGGAGGTGAAGGTTCGAGCAGACTGTCCAAGCCTGTTGTTGCTCGGGAAACCTGAAGGACCGCCATAATGGTCATCCTGGGCATAGATCTGAGGTGGGTGTCCATCGTTCGGGTGCGTGTTGGTACCTAGAGATCCATTACCATCACGCTCCCAGGTATTAGTAGCGTTGGAGGAAGCAGCGTCGTCGGTAGCCAGTACTGCATTTCCAACAGCGGACGGGAACGGTGGCATCGCAGGGGGAAAAGCGGGTTGGTCCGGTACATGAACGGGCACCGAAATACTGGAAGCTCCATGCTCCTGAATGTGCATACGAGTCCACGCAGGGTCCTTTATGTCAAGCGGCATCGTTCTCGTAGCGAATGGCCTAGAGATACCAGATCGCAAAGCCGCTACTCGGGCTTCTTCACGGGCCGCTACGAAGCTGTCCGGCGTACCCGGTCGTCTCTCGCGAACTGTAGCATCAAGAAGAGTCCCAGGCATAGTGCTAGAATCGGTGGCCGTCACTTCGCAATCCTCGTACTCCTCACCAGAATAATCCTCTTCGACGTAGTACTTGTCTTCTCGATGCCACAACTTCCATACATAGGCTGTGGTTACTCCAATGATGAGGCAACTGGCGATTAAAGATATAAATGCAAGGAGCTGCACATGGAGGGACCGAGAAGGCACCAGTCCAGGCGGTGGTGCGAGGGTGACTGTCGGCAAGGCGTTGAGCTCCGCCACGAGCGTCCGAGAGGAAGGGGGTGGAAAGGCCATGTCATAAACCTAGGATGTATTGAAACAAATATTTTGGGGGACAGAGGGATATTCATAGCTGGACACAGCGCTGTACTTATACTTGAAGCGAGAAGCCTTGCCGATCGAACGGCCACTTGACTATGAAACCACAGGTGATGATCGGGCCAGGCTGGTAGATTTTGCATTCAATTATCGGTGTTTGTACCTATTTCCTTCACATTCCATGCTTGCCCCTCCTCCTCATCTCAGCCGCACCGATATCTTTCTTCAACCCTTGCTCAGGGTCGGAACCGGACCGACCTTGGCTGTCTCTCAGATCATCCATTGATATCGGAGGAGGCTCGCGCTTTACTTTAGGATCTCGCATCATATACATCTCGCGCTCAAGTGTTGCAGTTAATCTTTGCACAAGCCATTGTGCCTCCGTCCTGTTACCCATAAGCGGGCTCCTAACACCAAGCCAACTCCAGGCGTTATGTTCCCCTTCGTCTGCGGTGCCGAGATCAGGCTGGCTGTGCGGTCGTCGGTCATGATGCACCTTTGGTTTGCGATGAGCAGATGCATCGTTCTCGTCTTGCCCAATCAATCTTAGGTAGTAGTTCCATTCTTGATACGTGTATTGCTTTGGTGGTGAAGCGTCCATGGCATGCATAACCTGGCGTAGTTCTTTGGCCAGGATATAATGATAGAAATGAATGTCTCGTAGAAGCTTCTCGCCATGTTCACCAGCCTCCTCTGCTTCTGCAAGTTCGTCGTCTTCGATATGACCCGCAAGACGATCCTGCATTGTCTGTTCGGCAGCTCCTCGTCCCGTTAGACCTTTTTCCATTTCTTTGTCTTCGCGATAAATTTTCCCAGTCTTCAGTTGTTGGATACCAGTCTTCAATGTCCCAGTAATGCCATGCTCGCCTGGAAGCACAGTAAGGGAGCCGACCCAAATGGTCAAATCCCGGAACGCTTTGATGACGGTGTCCCCCATATTGCTAATCAGGATTGTGAGGGTGGGTACTGCGAGCAAGCTCCAGAAGACAAAGAAAGCTTTACCCGAATTGCTTGTAGGAGAATAGTCGCCGTAACCAATGGTCAACAAAGAGGTGTAGGAGAAGTAGAGCGAGACAAAATAACTCCAGCCCTGGGGTCTCTCAGAATGCATGAATACCAGGGCACCGAGGAACCAAAGAAGGAGAGCGGCCATAGACGACATTGCCAGTGCAGTATACCGTCTCTTGCGCTCGGCCTTCTCTTGGACGCGCCTCATAACGTTAAATTCTTGTTCTCTTCTCTGAGCCTCACCCAATCCTTTCTCGGAGAATTTGATCTTTTCCCATAAGCCTAGCTTGATCGTCCTTTTTTCTTCATCTATGGAATTAAGCACTTTACGCCTCTTCATTTCCACGAAACGAGCTGACATCTTTTCCTTGCCCCTTTCGAGCACCAGTGACCGCACTGAACCAATGACTAGACCCAGCGAGACCACTCCTCCGATCGCGTAGAAGAAGAGCAACGACCGACCTGTGTGTGTCTTCGGAACGAATTCTCCGCCAAGACCGACAGTCAGTAGCGTGAAGTCCGCCCAGTACACGGCATCGAGAAAGTTCCAGCCCTCGACTTTGGAAAATACGAGTGCGCCAACAAGTAAGTAGAACATGAAGCTGATTGTCTGTAGCATTAACGTGCGCTGGCTAGCCGTGAGTCGAAATTCTTTCGGATAATGTCCGCGATAGGCACCCCAAACAGTGAGCATCATGAGCGATGCAATGATGAAATAGAGTCCAGCGGCCATGATACCGTAGTAGAATGCTTGGCTCAAGGCATGCTCTGTCATCGGTTGAATGCGGAATACGGATGTTGAAGCCACTGCGACAAGGGCGATGAGCATGAAGGAAGCTAAGAACCATCCGATAATGGTAATAGGCTGCGCGATTGCAAATGACAGTCTTCTTGTCATGTTGAGTAGCAAAGACATATTCGCGACAAGAGCGAAGACTAAGGATATCGAGTTGACGGCTACAAGCCCTAATGCGCAGGTGCAAAGTCAGTACGAGTCAATCAGGGTGGCTGAATACCAGAAAGACACATTCACTTTGTACCTGGTGGTTTGCTTACACTTGGGGTCCTCAACTTTCGAGCCGTGACCCTCGTCAGCCCCCGGTGGGATATACACTCTCCATTTCTCGACCAGCGCGCATATAGAGAAGGCGTTCGCAATGGGGCCAAAGGTACCTGCGATTAGAGGGCACGCGGTTGAAGCGAACCACCACCGACTGCAACCCGGTCAGTTCGGACCCACGTCGGATACAATGCACAAGCTGCATACCTAGGATCAAGGAAGTCCTGCTCCTCAGCCTCGGCCTTCTCTTGATCAGCCTCATAAACGTTCTCTTCCACGTCTTCTGCCGCCTGCTGCGCGGGCTCGTCAAGACCAGGGTCGTTCATTGTTCCAGAATTGACGCTGTGAAGGGTTTGACAATCAAGTCGAAGTCGCCGGGGAGTAGCACATGGTCATGGCGAGAAATTAACTGTTGTGCACGGGGCAGCCACGATCAAGGCACTGATGGTCTGGATGCGGTACAAGGCGCGTGGGACAAACAGGCGTGCGGGATGACGTTGGCACGCGCATGGCTGCACTTGGTTGGTGGAAAGAGCGGAGCAGGGGTGGTCAGCGCAGCAGCGCGGCAAGCGAGCCGGTCATGCCTCCCACCGTCAATCTGGGGTCGACCCACCTTGGCAGAGCTTAGGAGCAACCTCATGCGAACGAACGACGGCGAAAGCCTTGTCGAACGAGACGCATCATCGTATTCAGACGCTATAGACGGATTGAGGATGTGCACCTTGTGCCTTTGTTCTGTGTCCCTTACCAGTTGCGCTTCTCCGCCTTGTGAAATTGATGCGCAGCCCGGTTTCATGGCACCCTTTCGAGCGCTCTGTGGATGGTGGATGCATAGGATGAGGGAGGTGAAGATGCGGTAATCTGCCGATACCACTGCCATTCGAATCACGGTGCGCCGGCGATGATGGCTGTTCGATTTTGTCCAAATGAGCGCGTAGCCAAAAATTGCCGGAGCGACTCTCCAGTAGGAGAGAGCATTCCCCATGTGCTTGACGCTAGAAACGTCGACTGCTGTAGCGCTGCTTACCTCGAATAAGGAATGCCCCATTGATTGATGCTGGAAGCGGATTTAGACCTGCCGAGATCGTTATGTATGGCACACCGCGGATGATGCGTGCTCAAGGACTCGATCTGAAGGCCATGTATACCGCCAAATGCTGACTGGCAACTACGCATGCGCGTCTATACGGCAAGAACATGCCCGACAAGCCTTCCAGCTATCCTCTCACCTGCGGACAGGGCTGTGCTCGAGGCATGAGCATGGCCACTAGGTGAATGCGCGTTTGCCTGCTCATCAGCCCTTTCCACTCACCAATTGAACATCTCCTCCTTTTTGCTCCGGTATATAACGTGTTGAGATAGACTGACCTTCATCCCTTGGGTAACCAGGCCCAAGGGATTGCAGGTGGCGCAGTGGTAACGAGGTACGTATTCCCAAGTTGTGTTTCAAAAGGGTAAAATGTTAAGACTTTTCCCTTTCCCCACCGCCCGGGGGTTTTCTTTTTGCAGGGGTTCGAGTATCGCTGTGGGCAACTTCAAAGCAAAAACTTTTTGTTGTTTTGGGGGAGGCGGGGGGGGGGGGGGGGGGGGGGTTAAGGGCAAATGCGTGCATTATACCCGGGCCAGGAGTTGGAGACTTGGCAGGCCAATACAAGCCCCTACACACATGCCACACTTCTCTTAGGTTGAGGTTAATGATGCAGAGATTATTAAGCTCTTGTGTATCCGCAGAGTGGTTTTGGAGGGCTGATGCGGTCTTGTGTCCGTTGCCCTGGGCGTTGGTCTGCCTGCTGCTCTTATTTCCCTCCACCGTCAACACGCCGCTTCAACTCCAACACCCCACAGCCGTGTTCGGAGTAATTTGGTGTCTTAAAGGAAGCAAGATCCTGTTTTCATAGTGACCGACAGTGTCTTGGAGCACAGCGCCGCTTCGCCGCGATTGTATGAAGGTGTCAAGGACAGCGGGGGATATCATGGCCGGAACCTTCACATGCCCACGAAGATCACCCAAGATGACAACACCCTGACTGCGTGCGGGACAAACAGGCTAGCAGAGGCGATCTGACAACATTGGGGCCCCCAAGCGCTTTGGAAAGAATCGGTCGGCAGGGCATCGAAGGCGAAGGCGGAATCATTGGCACACAATCTCCGCATCTCTCGCACACACATCGCTAGACAATTCGACGATGGCAAGCTGACATGCCAGATGAGCGAACTTGACAGCAGTTGCGCGAGCCCCGGACAGCATCGAACGGATCGCGAGATCGAACCTCTGTGCCCAAGGTGCTGGGCTGCTTGCAAGCCAATTCTGCTAAGCCCGACACCACGGATCTCGCATCATATTGCATGGCCACCACGGCCCGCAGCAGCCGATCGAAGGTGGCGCGCTCCATTTCCGCGTCCCAGACCATCCGCTTTGCCGATTGCTTCATTCCGTTAGACTTCCTATTGTATGGGTGTCGAACTACTATACGGACAGCCTGAAGAAGCACGAGCGCGAAGCAACACAATCTCGAGTGCGGAAGGCTGGCAGCTGTGTATCGGTGCGTAAATGCCGCTGCTTCTCCGCACTTTGAAAATACCTACCCGACCTCCTGTCATCCATGCGGCGGATAAAACACACACTCAGCAAGGACACAATGGGGAACGGGCGAGAATGCAGCCTAAAGACTGTGAGAAGAGGGATGCTTCATTACTGAACAGTTTCGGACACAATCTCCACCGCAATCGGTACGAGAGACCGCTCCGCTCCTACCAAAGCTCCCAACTTCGACGCTGAGCTTGATACATAATGCGCGCCGTTTGCAAAGGGAAGAGGACGTTCGATATGAAGAAGGCTGACGAGTCACTCGGTCTTGAGCAGTGCGATGACATGCGATCAGGCTGAGCGCGGCTGTCGCTGAAAACGAAAGTAGGACCCTGGCACAATGCCTGCAGTACGCTGCTCGTAGCCGCGAAAAGGAGGTCTGAAGCGATGCCACAATGGGATACACACAATGGGTATATGACCGCTTCTTATCGCTCATTTGTGTGAGGTCCAGGAAAATACCCATCCACGTACAAGCTTCAGCGTAAATTCACCTCAAGGTCATCTCAAGGACAGTTTTCACGCTACCCGATGCCTGCGCATGCGCGACATGGTTGTGCGAGACATCAGAAAGTCACATCGGACCGTCTATGGGAGACCATGCGAACCATTTTCTGGACCCTGGGCATGTATAATTACATGACGCAGCCATACTCGGCCCGCCCAAGGTAGCGATGCGGGTGTGCCTAACGGTGGTAATAGTGTCATGGGACCTGAACACCGAAACGCTCAAGCTGGGGCCAGTCGCAGGTTCCTGCTGCCACGAAGATACCGGGACATGGTCGATATGCCTGGTTCGGTACCGAAGAACAAGCGCGTCGCAATGACCGAAGCAGCTCTACACATGACATGATGTAAAAAGAGCTCGGTGGTATGCGGTCTCACGGACCGGATGCGAGGGAGCTAGTCGAAGTCCGGTACGTCCACCACAGGCTTCTTTAGATGAGCTGGACGATGCAAGATCCAGTCTTGAAGCATCGAGGAAGTACGATGCGCACATCGTCTTGGTGCATACAAGACTTCATAGAAGGATACCCGCACAACTGATGCGAGCCCGAGTTGCAGGGCTCAATATTCCGGGAGATTCTTCAAAGTACGTGATAGCTGAGCACCCGAGTCGACCGAAATTTGGACCCTATTGTTGTCTCCAACAGAGTGTGGAACTGTATGCGTCTGCGATCGGACATAGTATCAAGCCAACGCCAAGGTCGATCGACTTCACTAGACTCTTCACTGGCGCAGTCTGTCCTGCGGTCCCTGCGACCAGCTGTCTCACGTCTGGTCGTCCATTTACGGCTCTGATCGTTCGCCTTCTCTGTCCACCTGAAGTCCGCCGAGGCAAGTCGTACAAGATGGTCCAGAGTACCGATCGATCATCTTCAGAACACGATCATATAATAGCTCTTGCTGGCGCTCCCGCGGTCCCTGATCAGCCTTTTGCTTCCAGATCGTATAGAGTTCTGATATTGGATCACCGTACTGAATAAACAAGACTCAACAGTACGAGCGAGGTATAAGAGACCCGAGCAGTGTTCGTACTTTCGTGCCCGTCATTTGCCACGGACAGCGACTGAGGCAAATCACGCAGTATCCTGCTAGGTGTAAGGTTTATTGATCGTGCTCGAGCTTGAAGGCAGCCGTACCGACGCTACATTAGCCAAGAGGTGTAATGCCCACAAACGCTCCAGATCTGGTCCAGGAGGCAGTCTAGCAGAGGCAGTCTGAATGTACTCTTGTATGCGCTTGTAGATCAGGTGCTCCATGTCGATCGAACCATGCCAAGCGAGGCCTGCTGCCGTCAAGAGTGGCTTCCCCCGCCGCCATGTTTACGGCCATGTTTCCCTTGCAGTATCCAGCTACTATTGCTTCAATTGCTGCTGATTCTGTACCGGTTTATCGAACCGTCGTTTTCATTACCGAGTACGGGCTCCCACATCGGCGCCTTCTTCGAAACGCGAACAAGAAGGATGCTGTATTCCTCCAGCTTATGGTGTTTGCTTGTGCCAACGCTCCAGATTGCCGATTCCCGACTCTTACGGCGGCATGCCACCTTGATAGGCCGATGCGCTCGAATTTTGGCACCATATGTGTGACATATCCCTACCTACCTAGTTGTGCTACATCAGCAATTGTGTGAGACAGACCAGGAGTGGATGCAAGCTCGTGACGAAGCACTCGTCGCTCAGTTTTGTGTGCGGCGCTGAGAGAGAAAGATACGGCTTTCGGGGTAGTGCGCAGCCCGGTCGCTGTATGCTGCGGTGGGCGATCCGCTGCAGAAGCTCAAATGCCGAACACGGTGTAGGCAACACGTTTGAGGCTACGCGAAGGCGAGAGACTCGATCTTGTATCCAACCGCGCCGAGTCAAGGACTAAAATTCGAGTGAGAGGGGCTAGAAGCAGGCGCTGGTACTGGTGGTGGCATCGGTGCCAGTGTGCGGCGCTTCACGTCCCCCCGTCTGGCGCGCATCGCTGGATCATCAGTGCATCGAAATGGCCTGGATAGAGCTAACTCTGCTAGGGGATACTGCCGTCTTGGTCGCCGCCTCTAATGCATCCTCCCAGCCCGGTTGTGGTGTTGTGAACTCGAGTGTCTCGAGCGTGGGGTCGTCCGCTGTCCGAACCACCATGGTGCCCGATTCGCAGGGCCCGTCACCCCATCGAGTAGCTGATGCACCTCAAGCGCAGAGTAACCCATGGCCTTTGCTAGACTCCTCCGAGTCTCTCGACTGTGTTCCTCGGCGTTGGTGTTGCAACAGAGTGCGGCATCGGGACAGCAGCTGATCGGAGACGGTAAGAGGGACAAATCACTTTGTGAGCAGGGCGGCGGTCGCTAGGGATCGAGGAGCACGCTCGCAAACATTGCAGCTGTAGATGCGTAAGGCTAGCCACAGCAGAGCGCTGAACATTGTCGATGGACACTTCGTTGGTGGTGCGGGTGGCGATGCTATAGTCGCGAGGGGCATGGAAGGAGGTTCTGTCGGCGTCCGGCTGCACATTACCTATGTGGTTCTTTATTGCTGAGCAGCCTTTGGAGGCGTTTCGTTGCTGCGACTCAATATGGCATACTGCAATTTGAAAGAAGGTGCATGTAGGTTTGAGACTCTACAGCTTACCGGCAGCTAGCCATGGTTCGCACGATCATCCGCTTAACCCGCGAATAAAGACAGGTAAGTCAGGGACACCAGCTGTAACTGGGTTAGACCCCTAAACATCCTCCGCATTCACAAACGTCTAAGCGGACGACATGTTGCAAGTCCCTTCCTCGTACTCCGCTGTGCTTATATGGGCTGGAGCAACCATCTCGATTGCGGTGCTCTACATTAGGCATACACGGCCAAACCAGTCCATTAATGCCAATGCATCTGTACTCGAAGTCGGCCCTGTTTTTTCGGCGTGACATCGTTATCATAGGGGAAAAACAGAATACGCATGCAAACACCCTTCTCAGCCACGTGCAAAGACATTACACGACTGTAGGTACCCCATTCTTAACCGTCAAGTCCTTTACATGATACCCACACTTCCTCCTGAGCGCTTCCTTCGTATCGCGAGTCAAGCTAGCTCCCCCTAAGTCAGTATCCATGCCGGTCTATGTCCCCCTACCCTCGAGAATCTGGAGCTACTTATCCATTGGCTGTCTTCAAGCATTATATTTCCACGTACCTGCATGCTTAAGGGATTACAGCACAGCAGGAAGAGATGAAGTGGCTGCTGGCATGATCCAATGCTCGCATGCGGGAATCGTTGAAGAGATAGCTGGGGCATCTATACTAGCTTTGAAATAGGCCCATCCCGAGTAGGTCCTCGTCTATATCCGACATACACTCACCTCATATGTTGGTCTTTTATGATGAGTATGGAGACATGTCAGTGCGTTGCAGACAGGTTCTTCAGGACACGATGCTGCGGTGTCCAGCATCAGCACACCAGACACTCCGCAAGAGCTGGTGGGCCACGAGAAATGAAGCTTATTGCGCGGTCGTAGCTCTCGACACGGTGTGCTCAGATGAATTTTGTCTCGAATGTAGGTTGCCCTCTGCGGGTAGTCGTGCTGTGAGCTATGCGACACAACCTGTCTAGCTAGCTAGACAAGAGATGCCGATCATGCTTCACGTCGATAAGGCGAATCATCGATATCGTTGTTCTACGTAGCGAGTATTCCCATGCTACAGCCAAACCTCCACCATCCACGGAATGCCAATGCTGGGCTTCGCCGACGTCTAGCACATCATCTAGCACCTCAGCTGGCAAAGCAAACAATTGCCACGCTACAACCCTCATGCTGCCTAGCTCTCGGCGTTCCATAGAGCCTGGTCTGCTTATGCTAAGAATCCACATCGTCGATATCTGGCCCCGCTCCCCGTTCAGCCTCTCGTGCAACAGGTGCGGGTCATCGTACTTGCGTAGCTACGCCTCGCCTTCTGCCTTCACGAGGGCCACTCTCACGCAGATCCTCGTCCGGTGCCTTCCTCCTGGGATTCCGCTGTGTCGACGTTCGCCGCCTTCACCGCCGTGTGTCCTCTCTCACTCGTTGGCATAGGGCCATAGAAAGTTCTAGCGCCCTGCTCCTTCCTTCCTCGTCCTCAGCAACCAGAGCACTCACAACTCACCCGCAGCAACGCCGCTAAGCGAGCACCACGCTCCCTTTATAAACATCTGCGCCGCTTCCCCCCTCTCTCTTTCTCCCCCAAAACGTTCTCGCTTTTCTCGAGGCCAGTTTTGTGCCTGCTTGCACACACACTACACCCTCACCTCGCTCACCTCGCAACAACGCTTTGACATGTCTGACGCCGGCGTAAGTTTTCTACTCGCTCTACTTTTTCTAAGAGGTGCTAACCCGCATGCGCAGACCAACGGCATCGCCGTTATTGACGATGCTGCTCCCACAAAGGCCCAGCAGAAAGCCGATGACCTCCAGCGCGCCACCGACGCCGGCTGGCAGAAGCCTATACCTTTCGAGTATCAGGCTGCTGGCGGTGATGCAGGACCTGATGAGGAGCCCGAGAATGTCAAGTGGCTGTCGGACGCTGTTGTCTACGAGTTCATTGACGACATCGGAGAAGTGGGCGCTCCTGATCTGGACCTTGAGAAGCAACTCTTCGAAGACCCTGACATGCAGCGCCGTGGTACTGAAGCTGGTATGAAGAACCTGTCTTTCGAGATCAAGATAGATGGCCCGGAGAAGATCGCGCCTTTCCGCAACGTAAGTCAACTACCATTACTGTTTCGCTTGTTGCTCACCTTGGCTACAGTTTGAAGACGCTGGGTTGCACCCTGCCATACTTGAGAATGTGCAGCGTTGCAAGTACGAGTCCCCGACGCCAATCCAGGCCTACTGCATCCCTGCTGTCTTGACTGGCCACGATGTTGTTGGCATTGCTCAGACTGGTTAGTATCAAGCCTTGTCTCCGTTTTGTTCAATGCTCATATCAGCAGGTTCTGGCAAGACCGCGGCTTTCTTGCTGCCCATCCTCTCCAAGCTAATGGGCAAGGCTCGCATCCTCGCAGCACCCGCGCGCCACACCGCAAAACCCCCGCGTCCGCGCTGAGCCGCTCGTGCTTGTCGTCTGCCCGACTCGCGAGCTGGCTTGCCAGATTTTTGACGAGGCGCGCCGCCTGTGCTATCGCACTCTCCTGCGTCCTTGTGTCATCTACGGCGGAGCACCTACTAGGAACCAGCGTGAACAGCTCGAGAAGGGCTGTGACATCCTTATCGCCACTCCCGGTCGCCTCATGGACTTTATGAAGAACCCGAACCTCCTGTCTCTAGCTCGCCTCAAGTGAGTTGAAAACCTTCGACTCAGCCTTCCTGTTGCTAACTGTAGTAGGTTCACCGTCATCGACGAAGCCGATGAACTGCTATCTTCCGGCTGGGAGGAGACTATCGATAGTCTCTTCGGTGCTGGTTCTGACACTAACGTCGACGCTGACCATACGTACATGATGTTCTCCGCAACGTTCTCGAAGGAAGCCCGCAAGCTTGCTCGTGAACACATGGAAGAGGACTTTGTGCGTATCAAGGTCGGTCGTATCGGGAGCACGCATAGCAACATCAAGCAGTCAATCATCTACGTAAGCAACTCCAGATTCGTTGACACTAAGTGGGCGACTTGCTAACGAATATCATAGGTGGAGGATCAGCAGAAGAACCAGGCGCTTTTTGACCTCATCTTCTCCGAGGGTCCCCAGCGCACTCTGATCTTCGTTAATTCGAAAGCCAAGTGCGACATTGTTGACGACTTCTTGTACAACAAGGGTCTGCCGTCCACGTCCATTCATTCTGACCGCACTCAGCGTGAGCGAGAGGACGCTTTGTGAGTTGACGACTGTTCATGCCTGCTACCCGCTGCTAATGATTGACCAGGCGATCCTTTCGTATCGGCCGGTGCCCTCTCCTGGTCGCAACTGGTGTCACTGCGCGGGTAAGCAGAGACTTGGTATGTTGAGATCAATTACGCTGACGTTTCCTTCGAGGGCTTGGACGTAGCTCTAGTCAAGCACGTTATCAACTACGATCTTCCTTCGACGATGCACGATGGCATCACGGAGTACGTTCACCGCATCGGTCGCACCGCGCGCATTGGCAACGAAGGCAAGGCAACTTCCTTCTACAATGACCGCAACGACGACTTGGCGCCCAAGCTAGTGAAGCTCCTGCTGGAGGCCAAGCAGGAGGTTCCTGACTTCCTCGAAATGCACAAACCAGAGGATCCAGACAACATCGACTGGCACGATGGCACCGACGATGAGTCTGAGGCTGGCGACTTTGGTGGTGACTTTGGCGGCGGTTTCGGTGGCGCTGGCGTCGAGGCTGACGCTGGCGCTGATACCAGCTTCGACCCCAATGCTGGCTTCGGTGGGGATGCCGACTTTGGTGGCGGTGGTACTGGCGGCTTCGGAGATGACTTTCAGCCAGATGGCGCCGACAAGAAGGCTGATGGCTGGTAAGAGCATGCTTGATGGCAACGCTGAGCTGCATGAGACCTTTCATCAAGATGCTTAAGGTCACGAGGATGGTGGTTGCCTAAACAACATCTTCGCTGAGAGACGTATTAGCGTCATGACAGCTGCTCGAAATCGGAGAACATGAAAGCCTGAGCAAAGTCCGATAATCTTTGACGGTGGCTCAGCTGCAAATTGCTGCGGGTACTGCCACCATCTCTTCAACAAGGATGTCTGAACAGGTAGTCGTATGGAAATGATCTGATCGAACCATGCATTTGACTTTTGATGGGTGACTGTTCAATTGCTACTCTGCTGCACACCTTGATTGACCGCGTTGTGGAAAGATTGTACGTGAAACACTAGGCGTGAATCATTTACTGGGTCGTGCAATTTTCTCGATGTATGGTGCTGCAGTGTCTGCTAACCCTCTCGCAAAACAAGCAGACTAGCATGAATGCAACCAGATCTGAATCCAAGTCCCAATCGCTCTAGAGGTAACAAAACCCGATATAGTACATCTGAATCGTACAGTGGACGTGCATGCCTTTCTAGAAAACAAATGTCCTCGCATATTTCCTGTCCATCTCCTCGTACTCCTCCTTCAACATCTTCCCCCGTAGCTTATTCAACCGCATGACAACGCCCTCTTCTTCACCTTCCTTGTCTTCAACGTCCTCATGCAGCTTCTGCGTCGCCCTCGGCCACAGCTTCCACCACAGCTTCTTCATGATACTTGACTCCACGGAGTCGCGCTTCTCCCGCGCATCAGCCGTGAGGTACGTCATCATTTTGCCCCACGCCTCAAGTCCGACCTCTTCGCACTGCTCGCATTTCTTGCGCAGCGTTGGGTTACTCTGTATGCTGGGTATATCTAATTGTGCAGTTTTAGCTGTAGAGACGGCGTCTCGCACCCAGGAGAGACCTTGAGACCGCCCGGCCGGGAAGTAGCGACTGCGAAGAGGATCTCTCCGATGTAGGACTTAAGCGCTGCTTCTTCGCAGCGGTCCTCCGGACGACGGAGGAGAACTTCATCGCCAGTGGGTGGAGGTCAGGGTATGCGGGCTCAGATAGCAGACTCAAGACTGTCCCGATGAAGCTGGAATCTTGAGGCTTGTTGTTGCCTTTTGAAGGCGCGGGGTCAGCGGCTAGACGGGCGCGGAGGAGGGAGACGAGAATGGGGAGAGCGGTGGTGGTATGTCCTTGGAAGCGTAGAAGGTGGCGAGGTTTGTAGCAGCGTAGACGATGTTCGGCGTTATCAACTCTTTGGGGGCTGTGGAGGAAAGGACATATGTTCTAGGATCAATGGCTGAGGACGAGTCGGGTGTAGGAAGGCCAGAGATGGCGATGTCGAGGGCCCATTTATACATCTCTTCTGCGGAGTCGGGGAGCTGCTTGAAAGCAAGCCAATCTGCGTAGCCGAGGGCTGCGTTCATGCGTTGATTTGTTGTGAAGCCTTTAGAGGTTATGATCTTGAGATAGAAAGTCTCCGGTACATCTGCGGCAGGTATGCGGACATCTTCATCAGGGATAGGGAGCTGGGTCGGAAGCGTGGCTTTGGGTCGCGGATTGCTAGGTGAGGGAACAAATTCAGGTGCCCAGACGTAGCGGCGCGATTTGGTTGTAACCCAGCCCTCTAATCTTTCCGCTGCCGTGGCCATGCCCATCAGGACCTCATAATAGCCTTGTCGCCATTCCTCACTCTTAGCCGTCAGGTCGAAGCCTGCCTTTCCTACGCCCGGTACCAGCAGTGCACCTTCTTCTTGCCCTTCTATTCCAGCACCATCCTTGTCTGGGTTCTCCAGCCGCTTCAATGCCCGCTCTAATTCGTCATAGACCCTTGCCCAGTTTGGGAACCCTTCCTCTTCATTGTTCTCCGGTACCTGCCACCACTTCCCTCTCCGGAATCTGAACCTTGTGATCAAGCTCCATTCATGTGGTGACGGAAATGCGCGCTCCTGCCTTTCGCTCAAGATGCCCAGGCTGGCAATGCTAAAGCACGATGTTGCGAAGAAAATGAGCAGCGTCCATTTGACAGTTTCCCGTGCCGTCTCTTTGATGAACTTCTTTTGGTTTGCACTAATGGAGAACAGACGTGACAGTTGAGCGTTGGAAATGTATGCGCCAGAAGGGTAGAGGAAAGGCAGTTGCGGTCGCGGCAAGCTTCGGTGCGAGACAAGGAGAAGGCGGGGAGGCCTATGAGAGAATTGGCGGGGACATTGCGAGTCTCCGCTGTGTGCAGTTGGTGCAGTCCGTAACGAGCGTCCAACCGAACGTATACGATTTGTCTGGGGCCGCATCGTGGGCTTCTGGGCTGGGACGGTAGCTGCTCATCAGTGCCAGTAACATGCATTCGATGTTCGCGTTCACCACCGAGCTAGTCGCGTGGCCACCGCCCGGCAGAAAAAGTTACCTTTCGAGAATTTCCAGTTCGCGCTCGGCACCTCCTCTCGCGACACTACAGCCCGGATTATTCAGTTACTCTACCCACCATGTCCAAATCGGAGCTCAAGGACGAGAAGAAGAAGCGCAAGAGGCAGGAAGAAGAGGTTGCCGATGTACCCAAAAAGTCCAAGAAGTCGAAACCGTCCAAAGATACGGAGGTAGACAGCGTGCCTATCTCAGACCAGAAAAAAGAAAAGAAGGACAAAAAGGATAAGAAAGCTAAGAAGGTTGAGGCGACCGACGATGCGACACCCGCTGCGGCGGTCAATGCCGCTGAAAAAGATTTCATAGCCTTCGACGATGCGCCCTTGCCCGATGCTTTTACAGGAGCCATGAACGGGACCATCTCAGGAGAGGAACGCAAGAAGGAAACGAAGAAGGATAAAAAAGAGAAGAAGTTGAAGAAGTCCAAGGACGCCATGGCGGATGAGACATCAGTGCAGGCGGAGGTTGCAGCGCACGCCGAGGCACCAGCTGAGAAGAGCAAGTCGAAGAAGGGCAAAAAGTCCAAGGATAGCAACACAGAGGCAGATGTTGTCGAGAGCGCTGCGGATGGTGATTCTACACCAGCAAAAAGGGAGAAAAAATTAAAGAAGGAAAAGAAAGATAAGAAGTCGAAGAAGAGCAAGGACGATGACGAGGCTGCTGAGCCCATGGATGTGGATGGCGCGGATGAAGAGGCAGCTGCAGTCACTGTTACGGAGGAGGCTTCCGCCAAGAAATCTAAGGACAAGAAGTCGAAGAAAGAGAAGAAGTCGAAGAAAGAGAAGAAGTCAAAGAAGGACTCCGCCGAAGAACTCTCTGACGCTCTAGAGTCAACGGCAGCAGCCAACGGTACCGAAGACCAAATTGAACAGGTGGACGGTGAAGGGGATGCTGCAGCAGACGCCGAACAGGAGGAAGCTGGTCAGCACGGCCGCTTCATTGTATTCATTGGTAAGTCTTCATCTTGCACCTTCTGACCGATTCTTACGTCTCCAGGCAACCTCCCCTTTAGCACCACGAAGGAACAGATCGAGGAGCACTTCGCCAAGCTCAAGCCCTTTGAAGTCCGTCTCCGCACATACAAAGACTCCGGCAAGTCTATGGGTTGCGGCTTCATCGAGTTCGAGCGTTTCGACCACATGCAGACCGCACTGATGAAGTACCACCACTCCGTCATTCCTGACCCGAAGAAGAAGGAGGGGCGTAAGATCAACGTGGAGCTCAGGTACGATTCATCACCCAACAAGCGCGTTTTGCAGATTCTGACAAGCGAATAGTGCTGGCGGAGGCGGCAACACAGAAGCCCGCGTGCAAAAGATCCACGCCAAGAATGAAAAGCTGGCCAACGAGCGCCAGCGTAACCACGACAAGCGCGCTGAGATCGAGGGCAAGCAAAAGGAGCGCAAGGACAAGAAGGAAGCAGCAGCTAAGGGCAAAGAAGGCGAGGCTGAAGGTGAAGCTGCGGCCGACGAGCCGGACAATGGTGGCATCCACCCTGCGCGACTGGCCATGATGAGCCAGCCGGAGAGGCCGCAGAAGCAGTATAAGCCGAACCTGGGGAATGTGCCGAAGTGGAAGGGTGGCCCACCGCCGAGGCCCAAGAGGTATTAAGTCCGAAACAGTGGAACAGCCTGTCAGCCTCTTGGACAGCGATTTGGTTAGCCGTTTTGACTCGGAGTTCACAGCGATTGATAAAACACACGAAGCCTTACTTTCAAAGCTTTTCCATTGCCGTTGTCTAATTGACGCCTAAGCCCTATGGTATCGAACGATGGCAAAACACAAGAACCGCCCACCTATAGTTCAAACTAAGTTCCTCACACTTTTTTCAGGTCTGATATCTTGTTCCGCGGTCCTTGGCAGCGGCGATGCAACCCTCGTATCCTCATGGGACTGTGTGACTTCGGTTGTCTTCAAGATCCCACCCAACTTTAGGTTCGCACCCTGTGTACCCAGTAGCTCGACACTCCCCTGGCTGCTCTTCTCGCTTCTGCCGTCTTCCCTATTGCTTGCCGCACTCATGGCCCGGCTCTCGCCCTCGCCGAATCCCATGGCGGTCATCTCGTAAGGGTCGTGTGGAGGTCTACCGGCTTTGCTCGAGGTCAGGCTGGTGAAGCCGTTGGCTTTCGCGGAGTGCGCATTTGTCCCCACGCCATAAGCTTTCGAAAGATATCGCGGTGTTGTGCCCGTACCACCGGTCCTGCCCTTGGAACCTCGACCATATGTGGAGCCGAGGACAGTGGGGAAGAGGGGCTTGAGGCAGGGGAGGTTGCCTGCTATGATGCCGACGCAGGTCTCGAGGACAGTCCAGATGGTGATGTCTCGTGAGTCCCACAGCCAATCACCTGTGCGACCGTAGTTGGGGAGGAACGAGATCTTGACAATAGCGGCGGCTGTGGCGAAGATGCCCAGGCCGAGAATGCCGATTACGGAAGACTTTTGGCGGCGGTTGAGTTGGACTTGCCAAAGCATTGGAATCTGAAAAGGCAAGTGTGAGCGCATGATTAAGTGTGAAGGAAATGCTCTTTCAAGAGTTTGCGTAATGCTTACAGGGATGACAATTGCGAGAAGGATATCGGTGGTTATGTTGCAAGCAACGTTGGTATAGCTAAGCGCTTGGATTGTATTGTTGGACCAGCAAGTGCCCTCGACCGTGTGATCCCACTGGACGGCAAGATTTGTACATTGAAACATGATGGTCTGATGCGGGTCAGTTTTAAGAGTCATGCATGGTAGGACTCAGGTACTCACAAAGAAGCAACCAGTGGTATAGAAAGCCATGAAGGCCATGATGCCCTGGATCGATCGTCGATAGAACGGAACGATTGCTATGCGTAGCAAGAAGAATCCAACTGATTGCTTCACAACACATATTGCTATTAGATAGATTGGTTGCGTGATGAAGTTCAGTTTGATTGCGGTCTTGAAGTCCTCGTCCGCTATCTGGTCAATGTGTCTTCCGGCTCCATAGTGAACTTCAGGGATGATGATGCAGGCTCCTACGATGCACTGTATTCGTTAGAGAGGCTCAATGATGCGGTTGACGGATTTACCTACAAGAACTGTCGCAAACAACATGCAGTAGTCCTAAGATCGTCAGTGCTTCTTCAATGAGGGGATTTTGGAAGATGTTACATCCCATCCGACGTTGCGGATCAGCTTGATTCTTACGAAGAGTCGGGTCACCATGGTTATAGCTGCGAAGATGGTTATCCCCAGCACGACTCCCAGTATGCGCGGGCCGTCGTTCACTTTGGCGTAAGCACTTTCCATGGGCTGCTCTGACCTCATCTCGACCGCGTTCACTCGAAGCGATGATCACGACGGATGTGATGTGAGTAATGGCAGAGCCTGCAGAAGAAGAAACCAGGAGCTATGACGAACCCGGAGAACACAAACGCTTAAACGTAATCTATGTAGATGTACTTCCACTGCAGCAGAGTTACAGTATGGGGAAGTGGGACGGTGCCTGAGTCGCATATCACATCATGTTCGGCAATATGGTCGAAAAACAGCATAGCTTTGAACAAGAAGTGGTCAAGAATCTCCTAACACATAGACGCGAAAGCTACCTCTCTCCTGGATTATGGCTGGCAGAGAAAGCAGCGGCCGAGTAGACTACCGGTGCCTCCACCAGGACTAGACCATGGCGGAATTGCGGGATATCTACCAGTGAAGGGGGTCCCCTGAATGGAGCTTCTGACGGTCTACAAACACGCTCCCGTTAGTCTGACGGACTCAGGCGGAGCGTACCACTGTTATCCCGGAACATATGCCGCTCGCTTCGGGCAGAACTGAACATTGCGAGCTCGTCAAAAATTCCCACGATTACGTAGTTGGCATTCACTGGGCACTGCACGAAGCAACTGGACGAACCTGCGATCGCCTCGGCGAACCGCCCTTCGACGCGCCTTCCGAGTAGACATATCATGGGAGGGCATGGATTTAATACGAGGCTGGAATGTAACCAGTCTCAGCATTGGTACCGAGCGGCATGCTTACGACACTAGATGGAGCGGCGCAAACTCTATTCCTCCAGGTGCTCAAACTTGACAAAGCTCTCGGGCGCTGGAGGCCTGCGCCGCCCTCGCGCTTCTGCCAAGGCATCTCCCAGAGATCTAGTCCTCCAGCAGGGGTCCAGTATCGCGATTGGATCAAGATTCTGGGAACTGCGAATTCCCTTCCGCAGGGGCGTTTGGCAGCTGCAAGTGTTGGGGGCGGTTGACGGCGTGGGTAGATGGCGAGGGCGTTGTCAGTCGTTGGGACGGAGAGTGCGCCGCAGACGAGGCTAGAGAGGAAAGGACATGGTGCTCGAAAACATGTGCAAGCGACTTCACCTCCTCTCGTGTTCTTCCATCGACACGCCATGTTCTGCAGAGGCGTGGCACAGCGTCCCGCCAGCCAGGTACCGATATGTCCATTTTTCCGTGTCCCGTGGAAACGGGCGACCGATACAGCCTCTCCGGCGGCACAGCATCAGCAGCACCGCGCGTACTGCAGGGCGTGACATGCAGGACAGACGAGCGAACCGCCACCAAGCAGGCCGCAGGCAGCACCTGGAGACGCATACAAAATACTTGCTTCAAGAGACACATAGTCTTGTTACTCGCTCCAATCGACCGACACGGCACCCAAGGCTTCGCCGTGGTTACGCTGGGCCGCCATACGGTCTTCTAAGATCAGCGAACGGCCATTGGCTTGGTATGCAGGAGAGGTGCATGAGCTACTGGCGCATACACCTACAGCACCGAAAGTAATTAGGACCTCCAGAAGCTCCACCGAGACTGGCTTCGTCTTAGTCCACTCATCTGTATTTTTGGAGCCCCTGCTGCTCGCTTCAACTTCGTCCGAGGCTCCGGCATGCACCATATACGGAGCAAGACGCCAGTGAATGCCAGCACGAGCGTGTACCTGACACGTCGCCAGGCTAGGCGACATCCCCGCACTTGGACCCTTGAAATCAAGCAGCGCAATATTGGGGGGAGGAAGTGAGAATATGCGGGCCCTGTCTTCATCTTCGAGGACCCTTTAAAAGCGAGCTAAGCGACGCGTCTGGTGGTTTGTGTTTGACCCTTCTACCCAACGGTGGCTCCTCTAAATTTGATCCTATCGAGGTGCAGTTGGGCGTTCAGCCACTCGCTCCTTTCTTTTCCAATCACTTCATTGTAGCTTTCCCCCATCAGCATTGCTCGGAACATCTCAGCCAGCTAGGATGCGCCTCACTATATCTGTGGCATTGTGCCTCGTAGCGGCCGTGTCAACAAATGCCATCCCCACTCCGCAGGAGGAAGCTTCGGCTGCCGACCTCCCCACTCAAGCCTCCTCGGATGAGTCCCAAGCCAATGACCAGTTAGCACAGCTAGCACAATTCGCTGGTCAAACGACCAATGAGACACTCTCACAGAACGAGAAACGCGGTGGTTGTTCGCTTTGGAACCTGTCTGTACGACGTGAATGGTAAGTGACACCGAAATGATATAGCCAAGTCGAACGCTCTTGTAGCACTCTGTACCTTTGAGAGATTATGGCAGAGCCTTGACACCCAACTGTGCCATACGTTCCCCGTAAAGGACCATTGTCGCCGACGGAAGCTAAACAGCCAGATAGGTCTACCCTCACTAAGGAGCAGCGCAAGGCGTACACTGATGCCGTTCTGTGCCTGCAAAGCAAGCCTGCCAGGACACCCTCTTCGCTAGCCCCTGGAGCTAAGTCGCGCTTCGATGACTTCGTTGCTACACACATCAATCAGACCAACTACATTCACTATACTGGTACCTTCTTAGCGTGGCACCGCTACTTCACCTGGTCCTACGAGCAAGCTCTTCGGAACGAGTGTGGCTACACTGGCGTACAACCCTACTGGGACTGGGCATTGTCGGGCCTCCTCGGTCTTGAGAAGTCGCCTATACTTGATGGCTCCGAGTACTCCCTGTCCGGGAACGGCGAGTATATCGTGCAGACCGGCGATATCATCCTGGGAGGAAGCAATGGCCTTCCTGCCCTGATCCTCCCCACCGGCACTGGAGGCGGTTGCGTGAAATCCGGACCATTCGCGTCTATGAAGGTCAACCTCGGACCAGCTGGGCTCGCTCTACCGGGTGGTGAACTCGAAGTCAATGGCGACGGTTTAAGCTACAACCCTCGCTATCTTAGGCGCGATCTTACTGACGCGATCATCCGCCAGTATTCGAATGCCACCGCGATTGCTTACAATATCCTCAAGCCGAAAGATGTCTACGACTTCCAAATGACCATGCAAGGTTACCCTGGATCCGGAAACATTGGTATTCACGGCGGGGGGCATTATTCGATTGGAGGTGATACTTGAATACTGCAAGGGGGTGATAGAAGAATGAAGTAGAACACATAGATTCTAGGTATGTGGGCGGAGGCAGGTTTTATATAC
This sequence comes from Paraconiothyrium sp. Pb-2020, assembly GCA_022419385.1. NCBI lineage: Eukaryota > Fungi > Ascomycota > Dothideomycetes > Pleosporales > Didymosphaeriaceae > Paraconiothyrium > Paraconiothyrium sp. Pb-2020. Next base: position 3,147,894 of record JAJUBI010000003.1, on the reverse strand, counting down.
CCCCGTGAAGTGTACTGAGAAGGTGCACTAGTCCTCAATAGGACTAGTGCGGTACTAGCGCCTGAGATCACGTGATCTAACATTCAACTGTGATCCAGGACGGAACGTAAATACTTCCCCTGGCGACCCTCTCTTTTACGCTCATCACGCCATGATCGATCGTGTTTGGTGAATCTGGCAACTCCTTGACCAAAAAGCCCGCACAGGGACCAAAGGTGTTGCTGGCACTGGCACTTTCTTGGACTCACCTCCGAGCGCGAACACCACGCTGGACACTATCATCGATCTTGGTTACGCTGCAGGCCCACCCGTGACCATGCGTGATCTCATGAGCACCACGGATGGACCTTTCTGCTACACCTACCTCTGATCACTGCTCTATGGAGCAACAAATGTCTGAATAAATCAGCTATCTGCGCTTTGCGTACGTGAGTGCTAGACAGCCTTGAACATCCTATAGATATGGATCATAATACAACCATCTACTCAATGTTTAAGAACGAGTTTCGTGCTTCCTACCTTCAAATTGCCTTATTATCCATGCTGCATATCGCGCAGATCCTAAAGCATGGATACGATTGTTTGCAGCCGGGATAATAATAGCAGAGTCGTGACTGATGCAAGTTCCCTGTCTATGTCATCGAGGTCCTCCCTCGATTGCACGTTTTCCTGCCTCACGTCCACCCTTCCTTCCACTGTGCGCGTTTCCACCCCATATGCTAGCTACCCTTCCGGATGTGCACGCGGTCTGCACTTCTGTTCTCCAACGCCGCGCACGTCTCAATTATGGACTGGAAGGCCACTTCCAATACACAATTGACGAGATACACGTTTATCAAGTGTGTTCACGGTAAGCATGAGACGCTGGTCGCTGTGGATGGATCATGGGTGATCCACTCAACAATTTAGGGTAACAATAAGGCGTAGTTCGAAATTATCGTATGTATCACAAACGAGCCGAAGTAACCCTGATGACACACCTTACAGTCTCGGAAGCACACCCGAAGAATTGCGGAACCTGGCCCACTGCCCCCCGAAACAGCATCGAACGCCACGGGCAAACCCGCCCAAACGCTAGCGATTCAGGGGAACCGCTTCTCTCCCCGCTGCCGAGCAAACGAGCAGATTCTAGAGATGGCTAGCGTAGCTTAACTGCTTCGGGGGAGCGAATGGAAGATTATATTGACCGAACACCGGGAAGCGCCGGAAGACTTCTTCTAGTGTCCGAGGAGAAACCCTTGCGTGCTGCATATAGTCGAGAGTGATCGGAGATCTGCGCTCAAGGCTTGGATCTGTACCGTACATGCGGACCGCCCCGCCTCACGAGTCAAGTGGTGAGGTCGAACGGCGAGGTTATAGAACCTATGATACAGTCTACTTGTACCGCTGTGCTAGAGTGGCATGCTCCTAGTCCCACCGCGATATGTTTGTAGGCGCGGCATCTCCAGCTCGTGAATGGCTGAGCAGTATGTTGCGGAGTTACGGACGAACACTACAAATCGTGTCAAGATGCACTAGCTGTATCCAAAGTAACAATGTTAACGATATTAGCGAAGTCGCAAGACTCGCCTTGCCCTGTACCCAGTAACCGCCGTCTATGCAAGGCGCATACCCGTATATGTACAGTGACTATGAGACAAACGAAAAAAGGGACATATGCAAAATGCTGCAAAAACAACCGCAGCTAACGAAGCATTGGCGTATATCTACAGAGCTGGCGACCGAATCGCCAAGCAGAGCTCCGGCAAAGTGGAAACATGCTACCGCCTCTCTACGAGCAGTACGTGCATGGCAAGATATGCCAGTACAACGAAGGCACCACCAAAAACAGCGAGACCGATGCAGTCCTTCCATAAAGCGAGTACGTTGAAGCCGAATGAGCTCAGAATGGCGGAGCCAGGGACTTCAATGTCGAGACCGTATTTGTGATCGACGAGCGAGAGGTATTTGACTTCGTTGACGATGAGGCCTTCGAACGCGTAATGGAATATAGAGAGCTGGTTTCAATCGTCAGTATTAATGTCGACAGAACAGAGGACGGTTTGAAGACTTACTGTTTGTAACCATTTCGCCGCGGCAGGGATACTGTCCTTGTTCAAGAAGAATCCAGAGAAGAGCAAACTGAACAGCATAACGAGCACGCCGATGAGGTTCGCAACTCCTCCGTTGCGGAAGACGATCCCGATGAACAAGCAGACAGCCGCGGCGGCTAGGTTAAACAGAACCAAGAATAGAACGAATTTGAGGAACTGGGGCCATGCAGGAACCAGTCCGGTCATTGGATAGACAATAATACCAAGGATGATGGGCGGGATCAAGCGTAATGGTACAATGTCGAAAAAGACTTTGGAGGCAAAGTAAGAAAGTGGCGAATAGTAGCCCTTCGCTCGTTCGCGTGTGAAGAGTAGTCGCTCGGGTGCGAAGACCGTGAGAACCGTGAGGGTGCTGAAGCCGAACAGTGCCAGCACGAAGAAGAAGAGACCTAGACGGTTCTGGAAACCCTTGATGTCGTCGGTCAGACCGAAGAACAAGAATCCAAGGAATACCGCGAGAACAATTGCGATAGCGTAGTGCGTTAACATGAGCATTGGGTTCCTGTAGAGATTGCGCCAGGTGCGTCTCGACAGGATGATGAATTGACCAAGCAGTCCAACTTTTCGAAAGCCTCTGACTTTACCAGCGGCCACGAAACCATTGGCATGGTGGTTATCACCGGTGTTGCCATTCGCCTCGTTGGCCGATGCAATGGCGCTGGCGATATTTTGGCGTAGAGCGGCAGCCACATCCGAGGTCGCATATGCGTGCACAAGCGTATCCAGATTCGTTCCTGTCCCGCCGTCGGCCGGAGGGGGCAGCTCGTCCGGATCTTCTAGGATCTGGGGAGGCGCAGCACCTTGTTGACGTGAAAGTTTTAGCCACTGACCATTACTAGCCTCACGAGGTTGGTAGGGGCCACCCTCATCAGATTTGGGGGACGTCGTACCGTCATTCACAGCTGTGCTCTTCTTCCTAGTGAACAGCTCACGCTCCTGTTGTTGTTTGATCGATGTCCTGCGCTTGCCCTTTGGTCGGATACTAGAAATGCTGGGGCTACCCACCGTGTCCAAATCGGTATTAACACTTCGGATTGATTTCACTGCAATGGCACTGCTTGCTCTTGTGCCAAGGCCTTGTCTTGAAAACAACGAGTTATCATCATCCATCGACTGGGTGGTGGCACTGGCGTGCATGGTAAGATCCACCAAGTAATCTGCAATGTTGAATCCAGGCGGGCAAGTGTACCCGATGTTATCAAAATAGGCCTGACAGTCTTCGAACGGTCCAGAGTAGACTGTCCTGCCTTTGGCAAGCAAGATCAGCTGGTCGAAAAGGGCTACAATGTTAGAGCGCGGCTGGTGTATGGTGAAAACAACGGTTCGGTTGTAGGTCTTGACGAGGTTGACCAAGCACTCGACCACGTTGAAGGCATTGAAGGCATCGAGACCACTGGTTGGCTCGTCCAAGAACAGGATGCTGGGTGACGTAACGAGTTCACAGGCAATTCCGACGCGACGCTTCTCACCACCCGAAATACCACGACCGCTTTCTTCAGATCCGATCTTCTGGTGACGGATATGATGAATGCCGAGTTGCCGCTCAACATCATCCACCAGCTGCTCTTTTGATGCATGGCTCATTTCTTTAGGGAGGCGTAGCAAAGCCGAATCCAGAATCGTTTCATGTACAGTTAGTGTAGGCAGCATGGTGTCCTCTTGATCCACGAACCCGATGACGCTGCGGAACTCGTCATCACGGACCTGCTCTCCATTGAGGTAGAAGTTCCCTCCTATGACACCAATCTTGTTCTTACGAGCAAGGATGTCGAGGAAAGTTGTCTTGCCAGCGCCTGAGGCACCCATGATAGCTAGAAGCTCTCCTGGATGTACGGCACCGGTGATGCCGGTGAGAATCTGTTTGCCCTTCAGGTGGTAGGACACATTTTCAAACGTCAAGGAAGCGGGCTTGTGGTCAGCCAAGAGTTTCGCGTTTTCGTCTTCCTCGTCGTCGGACAGGTGTATCGGTCCCCATTTCCGTTTCTCAGCTCTACGGGCCAGATACCAGATGACCAGGATGACAGCCACGATAAACAAAGCGCATCCTGCAATAACACCAGCAATCAATGGAGTATTGATAGTTTTGACTGGCCTTTCATAACCGGGTACTTCGGTCTCATAAAGACACTCTCCAGCGTTGCACTTGAGGAAGATGCTCTCGTCACCGAAGACGCTGGAGATCAAATCGTTCATGGCAGGTTCCGAAAAGATGCTGCCGCTCTCCTCACTGGGCTCCACGGTGGAGACCGACTTGAATTCGGCTGGGCCCTGTATAGACTCTTTGAGGAAGTCTCCTATGTCGATGGAGCCCTCTTCTCCGCAGAGCATCCTGCCCGGCACACAAGCGCATTTGATGTTTTCGCAATTGTATTTGGAAATATTACGATCGGTAAGGGCTTCGAAATTTGCGCTGCAAGTGTCGAGGGCGCAGTAGAAGGATTCTTTCTGATCGACCCAGACTGGTTCTGTCAGCCCATGCATCTGCAATCAAAATAGGGTTATGCTTACATTGAAAGTTGCATTCTTCGGTTTCGGCGTTGCAGGAGAAGGTGGCCTGCGGCTTCTTATCTTTGAGCTGGTCGAGGATCTTCCTGTTGGTGATGTCGCACATCTGGTAGTTCTCTTTGACCAGCTGGCTTTCCTTGAAACAGATGCCACCCTCGCCTTCTGGCATCATGGCGTTGCATGCTTGGTTCGTTTGGCAGACATTGCAGTTGATGCCTCCCCAGCCCTCCTTGCACTCGCACCTATCGCCGCTTCTTGGAGCTCTGTTCCGGTTGCCATCGGGCAGGGCGCCACACAGTGGCGTTGAGCAGTCCTCTCCTCCAAAGCCAGGTGTACAGTCGCACTTTCCGTTTCCTTTCACGCACTTAGCGAACTGATGGCACTGAAAGTCGTCAAGGTTGCAGTTGAAGCATGGCGGACAGCCATCGGGTCGGTCGTCGTACAGCGAGAACAGGTCGAGAGGTACTTCGGCGGCGGAGTAATTAGCGAAGGTCTTGCGAGCTGTTGCTGGTCCCGCGAGCGACAGCGAGACCATAAGCGCGGCGGTCCATGGGGTGCGTCGCATGTCGCGCTCCACTCAATGGCGGTGCGGTGAAGGTGCAGCAACCTTCTCCGAGCTTAGCTGTTGCCTGGGTGACGTCGGCGCAAGCAGGGGTCTAACGTGGTAGAGTATGGAGAAGGAAGTCGAGAGGTGGAGGGAAGAAACAATAGCCAAAAGAATGGCGGCAGCAGAGATTCGTCAGAGAGACGGGGAGCTGGACTGTTATCGCATGGTGCGAGCAGGTGAGTTGCGGGGGCGAGGCTGGTGGTCATGGTCGCCAAGAGGGCGCGCCTGCCTCACGCGAGCCGAGGAGCATCAGATGGAGCAGGCGTCCTCCATGGTCCTTCAGCAGTGAGCACCTCCATCGATAGCATCCGTCTCCGGCGCAGCAGCTCGCGCACCCCAGGGCCGCTGGTAAGCCGCTGTCTGCGTTTCTAGGTCCTATTGCGCACAATGCTGCTGTGTGCCAGCGCCGATCCAGGCACTGCACGCGGGCGGATGCAGGTCGCGTTAGCCTCCGATAGCTCCACGCCCTATGCCAATTGCCCGCTGTGTATACCTTCCAGTCTGCGTGCGAGGCTCCGCGCAACCATCAGCTTTGCCCTTCTCCGCAGCCCTCTGGACCAGCGCGTGCAAAATGGTCAAGATCGCACAGTTCTCTGTGGAGGCTGTAAGTGTGGCGCATGCCAATTGCCGTTCTTTGCCATCGGCAACACCACACCTGCGAGAAGCAGACTGACAGGCCGCAGTGGATGGACAAGTACGAGCACAACTGCAAGTACAACATCGCTGAAACATGCTGCGCTTCAATTTCCATTGACCAACTGCGCGAACTTTCTGAGGACAAACGCCGCGACATCGTCCAGACCTCCACAGCTCTTACATACGGTGCAATACGAGGCGCCGATGGCTTACGAGACAATCTCTCCCGGCTGTACTCTGCCCGCTCGGGAAGAGCCTTGCCGCGTGACAACATTATCACCACAAATGGAGCGATCCAAGCAAATTATTTAGTCGCTTACACCTTGCTCGGCCCCGGCGATCATGTGATATGTCACTACCCTACATGTATGCTCGCTGTATGCTTCCTGGCCATGTCCGTCTGAGCTTACAACAAGATAGACCAATCACTCTATGAGATACCCAAGCAGCTCGGTGCTGAAGTCTCACTCTGGAAAGCCACCCCCGAAAACAAATGGAGCCCTTCGATCGACGAGCTCAAGACCCTCATCAAGCCTAACACCAAGATGATTATCATCAACAACCCGCACAACCCCACCGGCGCTGTCTTGGGCAAAACCTTCCTCCAACAAGTCATTGACGTTGCGTCAGACCGTAACATTGTAATCCACAGCGATGAGGTGTACCGACCCATTTTCCACAGCATCACACCCATGGACGCTGACTTTCCTCCTTCTATCGTATCCATGGGATACGACCGTGTCATCGCAACGGGATCCATGTCAAAGGCATACTCTCTCGCAGGCATTCGCGTGGGCTGGATTGCATCCCGGGACTCGAGTATCATTGAAGAGATCGCTGAGGCGAGACATTACACGTTGATATCCGTCAGTATGTTGGACGAGCAAGTCGCTGCTTTCGCGTTGGACCCTTCGACAATACACAGCCTATTAGCGCGCAACATTGCTTTGGCGAAGACGAATATTGACATTCTGGAAAAGTTCGTGTTGAAGAACGACGATGCGTGTGATTGGGTCAAACCTGTTGCGGGCACTACGGCGTTTGTCCGATTCCACCGCGATGGAAAGCCCGTCGACTCAGTCGACTTCTGTGAGAAGCTACTGGAGAAAACGGGCGTGATGTTTGTGCCTGGAAGCGAGTGCTTTGGTGAAGAGTTCAAAGGCTATGTGCGCATTGGTTATGTCAACTACACCGAGGGCGTAAAGGAGGGTTTGGACAAGGCAACACAGTTTGTCAGGAGGAACTTAGACGATGTGAAGTTGGCGGAGTAAAAGCACAAGGCAGCATGATAGAATTTGTGGGAATAGGATTCCGCATGCACATGATATTGTTACTGAAAAGCTGCCACCGTAAGTATGTCCGAATGTATTAATTGAAACGCGCCGCGGCCGAACCGCGGCACGCCGACCGTTTCTTATCAGCAGCTACGCGTACGCCAGGCCAGTTCTCGAACATCTATTTCGGCAAGACGCCGCTCCAAACTGCTCACGCTTACGAGTAGCTTTAATAATATGCGCTTGTTGCTGTATACTCAAGCGTATAGAGTGTTCTGATATTGAGGACGCTAGACTAACCTGGACGACCGAGCCCTTTCTCTAGCCTCCCTGGACATGAATGTATGCCCACTGATTCGGCGCAGGTGCATACGCATTACCCGCTACAGTCTGATCAGCGCGAAAGCATTTGTCCATAACGGCACCAGCAGCCCGTGCAAGCGCGTTGCTACGCATCAATCAACCAACGACTCGTCAGTTCAAGGACACAGGGAGGTGACACATACCAGTTGATCTTTCCACGGGAAGTCGGACTTGTCTGCGCAGATATAGTGCAGCCAGCATTCTTATAGCCGACGGTAGGTCCCGCGACACCCACACCGCATTTCTTTCCGTTGGCTCCACGCCGGGCCAACGTATTGATGCACTTCACACAGGAAGGTCCCTACAGCACCATATTGTCAGGACGTATCCATTCGCGGCGAGATGGATGGTTGTTAGTTGGACACACCTTTGCCCGGTGGGTGAGTACATCACAATTGACACCGCTCTGCTTTTTCTCTGTAAGATTCCCTGATGCTCTAAGATTCAGTTTTGCAAAGCCAGGTATCAGGAGCGTGGACACTGACTAGCATGGATGGTAGCATTGAAAGATGCCCAGGCCTCTTCGGGGCTAGCCGCTGTGTCAGGATCAGCCTCGATATCCCGTACCCAGTTCTCCCAAAAGAAGTTCGAATGAACCACTTGGGGCTCCCTGAATTCTGGTGCAGGGATTGCGTTTGCTAAAGCGCAGAGCATAAAGATGGAAAGTAACTTGACCATGATAGCTGAGCATTCGAGAGAGATAGGGTGCGCAGTGGTCAGACTCAAGTGCGTTGCAGTAGGACAGGCTATTAGGATTTGCTGGGCATAGTAGCGGAATATAGACATGATTCTGTCCCTACGATATGCTGGAATTGCCCCTGAAGTCCTTGCTGTAAGACAATCAGGCCAGCCAGGCTCGCCGATCCTGAGAGTAAATCACGGGTATTTTCAGCAACGCCTCAGACATTGTGAGCTGAGCTAGCAGTGAGATTCGTTTCTCCAATGCAGTGTTGTTTACGACGTGGATGTGCGGTCGATGGTCGTAGCAAGCCCAGTTGCCTGAGTACCGTTTTTAAATAGCCCAAAGAGAGCAGTACAGTGCAGCATCGACGTTAGAGTCGCTATACTTGGAACGAGAGTCAAAGCAACGCTGACTCAACGAAGCGTTGCAGATCAGATGGCCTGGTCCCCGCGTTTCCACCGCCGTGGTGCTTTCGTTGATCCGTCAATTTCAAGCATGGTATATCTGAGTGCTAACAAGGACTCTCTCTCTCTCTCTCTCTCTCTCTCTATGTATATATTCACAAAGCATCCCGCAGTTGTCAATAATTCCACGAGATTGTGCCCAGGTGGTTGCGTAAACGTACAACACTGAATGGCCATCCCCTCTTACCCTCGCACTGCAGACTGGAAAAGCCGTTGACACTGAGCCCCGCTCGTACGAAACAGAACGGAAGTATCTCTGATGCTACCGCATCTGCTATACATAAGATTGGGTCGTACCTGCATGCAGCCCTGGCGTAAGGGGTATAGCTCTGGGGCCAAATGTGGGTGGCCTTGGTGGCTTATAGGTATGTCATACCAAAATACGTCGACTTAGACTCTCGAAACACTTTGATCATGTAAAAGCCATGTGTACACGAGATATCATGTTCTCACTTATAGCCGATCTATGCTGAGGAGGACCGCTCTTAACTTGGGCTATTTGCGTATTTAAATTCGATTGTTCTAGTTATATAATCGCGGCATTGTATTGGAGGCGAATATTCGGATTACAGATTTCATAGTGACTACATGAGAAATTCGTCACTACTAGGCTTCAGCGTCAAGAACCCGGTGGATGAAACAATGCGGACGTTTGCATGCTAGCAAGTGTTATTTTGCAATGAAATGCATACTGGCGTGGCAGCCCTAAGTCATGTTAGTATATAGATGCTTGGGCTATAAAGGATTTTTACCTTATTATAAAGGGGAGAGTCTACGTAGATAGAAGATGCTAGCAGATCCTGCTAGGGACCTTTAAAATCGGGCAATAACGAAATTACTGACATAATTTACGGCTGCAACCACAGTACGTCAACCCGATATCCGGAAATCCAGTGCTCGGAAGCCGCCGCGGCTAACCCGCGGTACGCCGGCCATTCCTTATCATCAAATACATGTGCTCTAGATCACGACCTCCGCCACAATAAAGCAAACTGACTTGATTAGCAGCACCGGTATGATCCGAACTGCTGTTTCGCCGCTATCCGCTTTCATAGTTGGACGTACCGGAAATATAAGAATACAAAGCCTCCATGAATATTGAAAGCACAGAGCTTCGCACTACGAACCTACGTATCCACCTTTATTGCCTAACCTTCCAACGAACGACAACATGCCACACACAACCATTTCCAACATCACCGTTCACCCTCTCCCACGTCGCCCCGGCTCCATCTACACCATCGGCGCCGAACTCCGCAACGCCAATCTTGAAGCTCTGACCCCCTCGGACGGGGAGATCATCAAGAAAGCGCTCTACGAAAATCAAGTCATAATCTTCAAGAACCAGTCTTCCCTCACTCCCTTCGCCCAATACAATGTAACCCGCCTATTCGACTTTGCCGCAACCTCCTACGGCCACGGCAAAACCCTCGACGCAAAGCGCTCCATCCTCCATCCCGATCTCAAGACTATTCCGCACCAGCCGCAGGTCCAGGTCATCGGCAATGGCTTCGTTTCGGAGTTTGAAGGGCTGAAAGACATCACGCTGAAGCATCCGCACCACAAGACGTTCCATAAGGACGTCATCAGCGAGGAAGATGATCGTGAGAATACGAGATTCTACCGGTGGCATATCGATGCCGCTCTGTACGATTTGGAACCGCCTATGGTGACTAGTTTGCTTGCTGTCAGAGTGCCGAAGACGGAGTACCAGACGCTGAGATATGATGATGGGACAGGTGATGAGGTCAAGGTACCGAGGGGCAGCACGGTTTTTGTGGATGGTGAAACGATGTACGACCTACTTTCTGAAGAAGATAAAAAGTTTGCAAGAGAAACGAAGGCACGGTATGCGCCACACCCGTATATTTGGATGAGTGGCGCGCGCTCACGGAGTACGGGGCTGGGTATGGTGTCCGAAGGGCTGGAGCTCGACACAGCGCAACTTCCGCCTGTCGAACAAGAGAAGATCAAGACTCTACCTATGTGCTGGCGGAACCCTGTTACAGGAAAGCTGGCGCTGCAGATCCATCCCAGCGCAGTGCAAGAGCTCGTGTCAAAGGATGGCACGGTGATCGATGATCTAAAGGAAGTGAGAGAGATTGTATATAGATTGCAAAGACCTGGTATTGCACCTGAATTGGTGTTCCCTATTGATTGGGAAGAGGGCGACTTTGCGATTTTCAATAACAGGGGCGTGTTACACTCTGTTACAGGGAGCTTTCTGCCAGAGGAAGTTAGGATTTTTAGGCAATGCAATATGGCTGCTAGTCAGCCTGTGCAGGGACCTGAAGAAGCTCTTCTGGATGTTATAGTGGCATGATTATGCGCCGGCCACCGTTTCATAGACTAAGTTAGGAATACATACCGAAGTAACTTCGAAGTTTTGGATTCGTCTTGCCATTTTCGTGACATGATGTTCAGCTCTCCATCTCTTCTCACTTCTCCTCTTCTTCTTTCCCACCCACACAACCCACCACACCGCCCAAAAGACCGCCAACACCCTTTTGAACACCTCCAAGGGTGCTCCCCACGCCGCCAACAAAATCGCCTTTGCCAAATTTCCCTACGCCTGCCAAACCCGAAGGTAAAAAGTCAGTGTATGTCCTTTAGGAGTGGGGGACGGTACATTGCCTCGTGTCTTAGCTAAGTGAAGGAAAGGTTCTTTTCTGTGTCGTAAGCACATAAGAATGGTCTTTCTTTCGCTTGGCGGGAAGACCGCATCCACTTTGTACCAGGGAGACTTGCCATCATCCAATCCACCAGCGATCCCTCCGACCGCGTCCCCCGCTCCCTTCCCAACTCCTCCCACGACATCACCGAGTGGTCCCCCGACAGTACGCCCCAATCCTCCGACCGCCCCGTCGACGGTGTTGCCGAGGCCCTGTGATTGTCGCGACTTAGCTTTGCACATAGACGACAATAGTTGACTAAGGGAACGCTCTGGGAGACACACACCTTGCCGACTCCGCCGACGGTGTTTCCAACTCCTGAACTGAGCCCACCAGCTGTGCCTTTGAGATCGCCTTTGCCGAGGGCGTTCGTTGTTTTGCTGACGGTGCCTTGGACGCCCTGGATGTGGGTCAATATGAAGGACGGTTGAACGGGGACGATTAAAGAAGAACTTGCCTTCGTAGCATATCCTGTGGTGTTGTAGAGGCCGTCTACCGTCCCAGTGGCCGTCTTGCCTACGTTATCTGTAATATGTTTGACCGGCTTACCGACCCCGGCGGGTACTTTATCAAGTCCCTTTCCTGCTACGCCCGTGATACCGTTGACCGTGCTATTGAGCCCGGTAGTAGCGCTGTCAGCCACCGTGTTCACGGTTCCCGTCGTGACACCGACGCCCTTGTTTACCCCGCCAGTGACCGCATTCGATGCCGCACCGACCACACCTGGCTTCTTGGGAGTTGTGGCTGGAGTAGCTTTCTTCACTGCTGTGGGTGTGGGCTTTGTGCCGTCGGCGTTGACGGCTGGTTTTATCGGTGTTTTCTTGACAGTCGTTGCTTTCGTAGTCGTGGAGGTCGTATTTGTTGCGGTCTTTGCAGGACTGGCCTTCGTCGCATTTATCTTGGGCGCTGAGCTAGCTTGGTTCTTGATATTTGGACCTTTAACTACTGGCATAGATGCTGTCGATGCGGGTGTAGTCTTCTTCGCGGAGGCGGGTGTCTTAGTGGCGGGCTTCGACACATCGCTAGCTGTTTTACTCGCAGCGACGGGCGTTTTCTTCGCGGGGTTTGCGCTAGAGGGGTCGGAAGTTGAAGGTACTGTTTTCTTCGCAGCTGTGGGGGCTGTAGGCTTTACGGGCGTACTCTTTGCGGGGTTTGGCGTAGTCTGCGATGCCGGAGTAGGTGTTCTCGTGAGTTTTGCAGGTGCTTTTCGGACTGGCGTAGGGGTAGTTCCTGTAGGCTTTGTTGCGGCGGGCGCAGTCTTCTTGACTGGTGTCACGGCTTTCTGTGTTGCTGAAGAGGTGGTCTTGGTAGCTGAGGAGGGCGCCTTCTTCGCCGTCGAAGAACCTCCTTGCGCAACCTTTTGAAGATTCGATACGCCAGCTGCAACCGTTAGAACCACGTATCGAACACTCTGAGCACGCAGATTTGTAGTTTGCAGGCGACATACCCTGGAGTGCAGCGTTCTGCTGCTTCAACTGGTCCACAGCCGACATGATATTTGGCCACTGCTGGAGTAAAATCGTTTGGATTCAGAATCAGAACTCGAAGGGTTGTGCAGATCATGCCAGGGCTGTATCGTTCGCCGGCGTCTGGGGTATCTCATGACGCATACGTCATGCGCGTCACTCGACCAGGTTCCGGCCAGGGATGACAGCCCTGGAGGCGCCGCCAAACCATGCCGTCGCACGGGATGCGGGGTTTAGCGAAGATTGGTAGATAACGACACGGTTGGGGATCCGAAGGGAATTTAGTTCCATTATGCAGTGGAAGACACTCGTCTAGGAGTTCCACACTCCAACTATGGGTGTCAATGCTCAAAAATGTAGTCCAATGCCGACCATGTCCGAAGCATAGAATGCGGACGATAATTCTGAGTCCGCATGCAGCGGATCGTGCAAGCAAATAAGCCGAGAGATTCACTGTGAGCCGAATTGTATGCCGAACTTTTCCTGAAGGAAGTCTTTCACTTGCGGATTTCCGGAGCCTTGGGCCGAAAGCGGGAAAGACACGACCTTCAAGCCATCGAGTGATCGCGCACGACTGACTGTGAAAGCATCAGTAGTCTAAATAGACATAAGCATGCAGGAATACTCACGAGCTACGTATGCTTGGCCTTGTTCGAAAGACTTTGATAAGTCCACAACGACCCGGTTCAAGGTCATGCCCTGCTCAAATCAGCCTCTTCTCTAGTCCTGCATGATCATTTGTGGTCACTTACCTGACTCTTATGTGTAGTCATAGCCCAAGCAGCCATGAGAGGAATCTGCGTTCTTGATAACAAACTGTGAGGTGACGTATCTCCAAGTGAGTTGACCGTGCACTCTGCATAGATCGTCCGCTGAACGCCGTTCAAGAAACTATACGTGACGAACGATTAATTCCAAGCCTTTACAGCCCTTGATTCTACGTTCACTCACCGAACGATGGGCCAAGCCTTGTACTCCATGCTGTTCGCATACTCTCGCAATTGACATTCGCGAAACACGGCGTGATCCCCCTGCAGCACCTGCACACCGGGCGTTGTAAAACCATCCCGCTTGTCGCGATTATTAAGAGCTTTCGGTAGTTTTTTGGGATCATAGTCTTCGAAGCCCTGAATTGTACCCTGTGACCCGTTGACAAGACCCGCGCCAATATCAAGGTTGTGTAGGAGCACTACAAGCATGCCTTTCTTCAATCTTATTCGACTCTCGAATCGATGCTCTGCTAGAGCCTGCAAGGAGCCGTCGGGCGCTTTAAATTCACCCTTCGTTCTGAGGTTACCATGGGCTTCATTCCATTTAAAGTGGTCGAGACAATGGTACGTCCGTTCGACAGAGCGTAGTGCCCTGAATCTCTCCTCATTGACTCGGTTAACTTCAGCCCTCGTTGCGAAGAGTTGGATGGCATTTCGGGTTTCTGACTTATGATTCAACAGAAGTTCTTTTTCTGTCGGAAACAGTCGAATGCCCATTCTGAGTTTGTTCAAGATATTAATAAAGGATCTGTCACTTTGTCGATGGATCTGTGTGAGGTTGACATGAGCAAAGTCACATTCTTGCCAGGCTGTGGACCGGAAAGCCCACTTGTCCTTGTCGTAGAATGTGCCATGTGCTCTGCACTTGTACTCGGTCTCTTCCTTGTTCATAATCGTTTCTCTACCACATTCAATACAATACCTGAACGGCTTAACTGGAGGCAGCTGACAAAAATCGCCTGTCACGACGACCTGGACGCCTCCAAAAGCAGTTTCATCGCCCCTCGCCTCTTTGAGGAGATGGTTTATACGTTCAAAATGATGGTTCTCGACCATGCTGACCTCATCGATCACAAGGACGTCGGTTTCGTTCAGTCGTTTGTGCACAAATTTGCCGTGGGAACCGGCTCTCAACTCTTTTAAAGGCTTTTTGTGATGATCAGGGGTCCAGCCGGCATACGTCCACGTCGTAGAACCGTTGATATCGAGCGCAGCTCGGCCCGTGGGGGCAATAATATTGACTTTCAAGCCCATCTCCTCGAAGCGTTTAACGAAAGCCTTCAGCACTGTAGACTTTCCACACCCAGCAGAACCTGTATAGAACACGTTTCGCCCGCTAAGGATCAGATCTACCAAATCGGCTTGCTCCTTGCACAGCGTAGGTTCCACAATGGGTACTATATCTGCCACTGGATTTTCAGGCGGCGCTACCGTTCGATTAAGCTGAAATGCATGTGCAGTGCTGTTGAAAGCTCCAACCAGTTTCTTAAATTCGGGATTCGAACAAGATCTCCCATCTTTGGTCTGTGGATATTGTCCTGGCATGGGTAGCGAATCTAAGTTCAGTGGATTGATTTGTGTGCCCACGCCGGGTAATTGCGGATAAGAAACTGGCTGCTGCTTGTAGTCTCTAGGCGGCTGCTCTCTGATACCTGGCAGCGGTGGTGGATCATCTTCATCGTCCAACAAGTTGATGACTTCCACAGAGATACTGCGACCCCCTGTCGGTGACCTTGACGCGGAAGTATGATGTCTCTTGGGCGGTTGGTGTGGGCTTGCGGCTTCCCCCTGCCGTTTCCTCTGATTCTCTTTATGACGTCTCGCGTCGGGCATGTTGGCGGGTATTGTGGCAGCTGCATCTGCACGCATTCCAATACTCTGCCATGGGAAGACCTGCTGCCGTTGCACCATTCTCTTAACTATGCTGCTACTCCTGAGCGTACGAGGCGTCGTGTGTGGCTCGGCGTATGGCTGATGTATGCGATCGGGGCGCGACGGTTCGTGCAACGAACAGCGAGGGGCTTGCGATGTCGAAGTTCACTTGTCAAAGGTGATCTGTGTGAAGAGCTGCAGACTTAGAGCGCGGGCGCAAAGGGTGTCAACGCGAGCTCACATGTATAAAACATTAAAAAGCCCAAAATGGAGCGCGAATGGCGCCGAGAGGTACACGAAGTGGAAGGGGAGAAGTCGAAACGGCGCGTAAGCGAGCGGCGGACCCTGGAACGCGTGGAGCCAAACGCGACGTCACGCGCTAGATTAAGCCCTATCAGACAATGTGCAATATGAAGTCGAGGAACGTATGTGGAACAAAACCAGCGCTAGTAACTCCTGAGTTCAGCATTTTCACATAATTCCTCTGCGCTACTAGCAAATCATCTGGAGACCTCGGATCTCGCTAGACAGGATACTGGCAACTGCCCTCCTGGCCATTCTGCCGACATCTGGCGCATGGCTTGTCATAGTCACACTTCTGCTTCCTACGCCTGCAGTTCAAACAGGCCGGTCTCGCAGAGGTGCTTTGATACTCGCATGTATCTCCCTCTCCCAGTCTACTACATCTCTCACATGGTTTATCGCCATCGCAGAGTTTCTTCCTGCGAGAGCAATGTGTACACGTCTTTTTGGGTATTACTCGTGGCGTGGGGTTCAAAAGCATGTCTGGCGTGCGCCCCGCCAGCATCTGTTCTTCGTCTTCTGTTTCATCTTGAGTAGTATAGGCACTTGTAACGGTCGAGGTAGGCTTGGATCTCAGTCTCTGTCTTTTGCGCCTTGGTGCTTGGGATTCATTATCTGCAGCTTCGCTCTTTGCTCTGCCGTGCCCTAGCCACCCTGGCTTAGCCCAAACGGGCTGTAAGTAGCCATCAATGTGCACGCCTCCGAAAGTGCGCTCCTCGGTGTCGGAGTCGTTCGTCCGGGGATCATATCCATGCTTACGCCGAACATGTTCTGTGAGACGACTGGATCCGCTGAACTCTTTTAAGCTACCAGGACAGTCTATGTGTGGGCATCGCAGGCTACCAGAATCGAAGTATGGGCGCTTTACCAAAGGTCGCCGGTCTCCTTCAGAGATCACTGATTCGTGAACAACATCGGGGACCGATTGCATTTCATGAAATGCTGGAATCATGCAAGGCGTATACTCTACCGGGTTTAGGATAGGCTGCGTAGCCAGATTTTCATCGAAAGTCCGAAAGTTCATACCTTCACCAAACAGGGATGCGCACCGCTGAGCCGTTTTGGCAACCACATGCTCATCGAACCCGGCGATGGCTGCTAGACCGAGCATCTCGCTCCAGTCTATCAGGCCAACGCTCCTATGGACCTCTGGATTACTAGAAGCGTTGCTGCGATGACTGTTGCTGCTCGAAATCGAATGGGTACGTGCCTTCTTTTGTTCTTCTAGCACATAGAGTGTGTCTTCATCTTCACTTTCACTATCGGCGCCATAGTCTGACGCAGATTCGCTATCCAAAGCATTGAGCGCTTCGTGGCTCGGCCTATGAGTTATGCCCCCTTGCCTTTTCGCCGGAGGACGCTGACTGGACCCCGTCTTCTTGGACACGCGGGAGCGCGATTGAGGCCTTGACGGAGGTTTAGCATGAGGGGCTGGTGTTTCTCTGTCCGTGAAACAATCGCTCCCAGAACCAGCGCGACGGAGACCATCACCGACGTGATTTGCTCGGTGCCGACGAACTGCTAATACCAACTTATCAACTCTCGAAAGGAGCGAGTTGACAGAAGGCTCCAGTATACGTCTGGCCTCGTCATCATCAGCAAGGAAAGCAGCCTCGGGAACATTACAGTCTCGGTGCCTCGTCTCACTCTGTGATGCGCTATCTGACTCAGTATCGACACTCGAGTCGTCCAACGTCCGTTTTGCGCAGACGTCTTCCTTGCCGACGTTCCACTCGTTCAGATGTCTCATAACCTGCTCACCATCCGATTGGTAAGGGTGTACCATTGCACCGGAACCTTTGGCCTTCTTCTTTCTAGTGTCGCTCCCAGAATCTTGAGGCTTGCTGTTTCTGAAAGCATGTGCTACACCGGCTTCTGAGTCTGAGCTGGAGGGGGATGAGGAGATGGTTACATTTTCAACATGCAAGACCGTGTCCTCAGCAGCAGCCTGGCGCCTTGTCCAATTCCTCTTTGCCGTTCGCAGGAATATAGCAAGAAGTTCTTCCCGCATGACTTCTCCGCTGCTCTTATCTTCAGACCGGCCGAAGTACCATCCATCATCGTTGTCTTCTGTTTTACCCGTTGCAGCTCCCTTTTGCAGAAGGCGCTTAGTTGGTTGAGGCCATGCAGTCCATAGCTTCGAAGGCACCAGCCCCGTCTCCAAATCGCCGGTAAGAGGGTCGTTATATTGCAGCTCTTTGCCCTTCTTTAGCCATGCGTCCTTGCTCTGCCAGTCTTTGACCTTTTGCAACTCCTTCGTAGGGCGCCGTAAACGTCGCTTGAGACTATGCGCATTGTAAAGGTGCGCGGCAAGATCCGCGGATTCCAGGTTTTCCAGCGACTCTGCAATCTCGCGATCTGCCTGTGTGTATCTTCGCCATGACTGTGACTTGATAGTGCGCCGCTCAGATTCCGCGTCTGGAGAGCTGGGCAGAGAATCTTCATCAAGCGAGTCATTCGGATCGGGCAGTGGTTGTGGATCTTGCACGTTTTGAGGGCTCGATGAGCGTTCTGATAGCGAGGGGGAGGGCGCACTCGGACTGCTTTCGTCACCACCGAACAAGGACATCTTGGTTGACGTCCAATCTCAGTGGATGTGTGGTGCGTATACGGTGTTGGCTGAGGTGCATGGTGGGGTGTACAGAGAGCGCGGAACATCTGAGCGGGGAACTTTTTCTGGCGACCCGCCGACGCGCGCGACGTTGCGTTCGTTAGCGTGTCCCAAGATCCCCGACCCCCAATCTCTCAGCTACCCACAAGCTCACAGAAATTCAGGTCGCTGGAGTAGAGTCACTTGTCTGTGCGCATCTTGCTATATCATGCAGCACGCTGTCGTTCTACTATCGAGTTATCTAGGAAAATCCAGCTCCACTAGCCAAGGCACATTCTCCGGGTCGTTCTCACCCATAATTGCAGCATTCACCATCAGAGTCTCTTCCTTATTCTTTTTGAAGGCCTCAGCGGAGTTGGGCGGGAGACTAGCGTAACCCTTTCTCTTTGCTTGATTCTTGCCTACCCACTCTTGAGTCAGCAAGTCCATGCGATCGTCACCTTCTTCTGCCAGCTTCTTCTTATCGTCGTAGCGAATTCTCCGCGCCCCATAACCCTTGTGTACATGCCCAAAGCAATGCAGCCGTGGCCGTACTCTTGCGATCGCCCGGCGAAGATGCTCGCACCCTGGAGTGCTGCCATCTGCTGTTTTATCAAGGACAAATTTTGGCGGACCGTGGGTCATGACAATATCAACGCCCTCGGGTATAACTGAACTCTCTGTCCCAACATTTCTCGCCCACGATGGAGTGATACTCGCCCCGTTGAAACGATCTTCGTTGCTGCGATATTGAAAAGCTGAAGAGCCATGAATAGGTGTCCATGGCGACACAAATATCTTGAAGTGTGCTCCAGACGTGAGGGTAAATTCGTGTGTCCCCTCTTCGAGAAAGCGAATGCTTGCATTAGAAATAAATGAACATGCTTTGAGATGGTTCTCTTCCGTGCCGCCTTCGGAAAGGTAATACTCTTTGTCGAGCGAAATATCATGGTTACCAGCGATAAACAGTTTCAGCTCTGCATCAACTTTTAGGAATGCATCGATTGCCTGTGCGATGGCTTCTGGTGATCCATCGTCCGTTAAATCGCCGCAGTGAAGGAGCACATCGCTTTGCGGGGTCCACTGGAGGATTTCATTTTGTCGACCGTGAGTATCGGACATAATGAGGAAGCGAACAGGAAGAGAAGCCTCTATCAAGCCGGACGAGCTTGAAGAAGCTGACCGGGGTTGTTTTGAGAGGGGTTCCTGCTCAGTGATGGACGCGCAATGCGCGTGAGAACGCTTGAGCGATGCTGGAGTCGCCATTATATGTTTTGAGAAAGGGAGTCAAAGGACAGAACGGTGTGGAGGAAGAATCCCTCTTCACTGCGAGTTGAGCTTTGCTGCCTGACCATAACATAACCTTGGTAATGCCTACCAATCTAAGATCCTTCTCATTCATGGGTGTTGAAGTCCGTTGCATTTTCATACAGGCGGGACACTAGTGGGACCCAAAGTTTTGTGTCCATCTGTAACATGATGTACTATATGCTATCTTGCAACTTGAGCCTAGGAATGACGCCGTACACTTGTCGTTCCTATGAGCGCTTTCCACGTGGCCAATCATGTTTCCCTGCTAAGTTTTCGTCTTTAAACTGGCGAAAGTTCGAGTGCCTCATGGGTATGCACGATGAGACATCTGAAGGCTGAAGTCGTGTCACGTGGTGTTTACGGCCCGTGCAGTATCTCCGACGCCGACGGCTTAGTTGACGAGCGATTGCAACACGAGCCTTGCAGCTCCATCAACCATACACACCCACTGACGTCCCTACGGCGACCCCGCGAAATCCCAAACGTCATTTGGTCTCCACCCTTTGCGCTGTAGAAAATACACCGAGCAGCCTACGACTCCATTCCGACCCCGCCACTATGTCGAGCGGGCAGGTGCTCAAGGCCGAGAAGGACTTCACGAAGGAGGTCGACAAGGCGATTCCGGAGGCAGAGAAGCTCGGATCTGTACGTGTAGACCTTCGTCTATGAAGTTGGAGCTGACAGGAGCTGCAGAGCAACCCGCAGGCGGCAATCGAGAAGCTACTTGTGCTTGAAAAGCAGACCCGTCAGGTAAGGCTACTTTCTCGGGTTGGCGCAAACTTAGTCCACTGACAGTGAGAAGGCCTCCGATCTCGCGTCGACCTCTCGGATTCTCATAGCGATATGTACAATTGCTAAGAACGCTGGAGATTGGAGTTTGCTCAACGAGCAGGTGCTGTTGCTCTCGAAGAAGCATGGTCAGCTGAAGCAGGCCACCACCAAGATGGTGCAGACCGTTATGGGATTCTTGGATGACACACCGAGTCTGGAGACAAAGCTTTCAGTTATCGAGACATTGCGGACAGTCACTGAGGGGAAGGTGCGTGTTGCATATGTTGTAAGAGGACTGACGAAGCTGACGTTGTGTGACAGATCTTTGTGGAGGTTGAGCGGGCTAGGATCACGCGGATACTATCGAACATCAAAAAGGAGCAGGGCGATATTAGTGCCGCCACCGACATTCTGTGCGAATTGCAGGTCGAGACCTTCGGTTCCATGACGCGTCGCGAGAAGACCGAGTTCATCCTACAGCAGGTATCGTTGTGCATACAGAAAGGCGACTGGACACAGGCTGGCATTCTTGCTAGGAAGATCAGCACCCGTTATTTCACGCGCAAGCCCAAGAAGACGTCAGAGCAGCTGGAGAAGGAGCAAAAGGAGCGAGAGGAGAAAGAGAAGGCGCGGAGCGCCGATGACCCACCTGTGGAGCCAGAAGACGATGTGACCGACCTGAAGCTCCGCTACTACGAACAGCAGATCACTCTTGCCAAGCACGAAGACAAGTACCTCGACGTATGCAAGCATTACCGACAGGTGTTGGATACTGAGGCCGTGGAGGAGGACCCGAAGAAGCTGAAGGCTGTACGTGACCTTGTTGTATATTTAGTGGCGCACCTAACAAATGCAGATCCTCCAACGCGTCATTTACTTCATCATCCTTGCGCCGTATGACAACGAGCAGTCCGACCTGATTCACCGTGTTCAACGAGACTCGCGTAATTCAATGATACCGCAGGACGCGCAACTGGTCAAGCTCTTCACCGTTCCCGAGCTGATGCGGTGGCCCATGGTGGCTAAGCAATTCGGTCCCCACCTCACGGAGACAGATGTGTTTGACGCCGAGGCGGATGATTCGGACGACCTTAAGGCACACAGGAGGTGGCAGGACTTGCGCAAGCGAGTGATCGAACACAACGTTCGTGTAGTGGCCAAGTATTACACACGCATTCAGATTCCACGGTTAACCGAGCTTCTTGATCTGACTGAGGATGAGACGGAGAAGTACATCAGTGAACTAGTCACGGCAAAGACCATCTACGCCAAGATCGACCGACCAGCCCGCATCGTCAGCTTCGCTAAGCCTAGAGACGCCGATGATGTATTGAACGAGTGGAGCGGGAACATGAAGAGCTTGCTTGGACTCCTGGAGCGCATTGATCATTTGATCACGAAGGAAG
Organism: Paraconiothyrium sp. Pb-2020; assembly: GCA_022419385.1. NCBI lineage: Eukaryota > Fungi > Ascomycota > Dothideomycetes > Pleosporales > Didymosphaeriaceae > Paraconiothyrium > Paraconiothyrium sp. Pb-2020. The sequence continues at coordinate 3,126,109 of JAJUBI010000003.1, read as the reverse complement.
AGATGATGGCTCGCATTCAAGGAGCAAAGCTTGACAAGAGTAGCAAACTTGCAAAGGGAAGGTCGAAGTGAGGGTGGTAAACAACATAAAAATTCGTTGAAGGGTCATGATGATTAGTCTAGACATAACCGAGCCTTATGATTCCGGCTAGCGCATATACTGCGCTTGTAATATAGACTTTCGAATATCGCCTTCCGTGCTGTGTTTTGTGATCCATCTATATGCAACGCCATGCTAAGCCCAAGTTAGCCGGGTCTTGCCTAAGGTTCTAGAAAGGCACATCCATATCCTCTACGCTCTCGTCCTTTGTCTCACCATTGTCCGCCTTCTGTAAAATCTCTTTTATGAAGCCTACCAAGGCTGCAATGTACGTCTTCTGTAGAGTTACGAAGTGGCCACCGGGATGTTGCACCACCCGTCCTTCGCTCACCACGCACTGCTCCACGAGCGCTAAGCTCCGCGCCTCCTCCACAACTGTATCAAGTGTCCCAATGAAATGCAGCATCGGCGTTGTGATTCTCGGCTCGTAAAACCCTCGATACAGGTCCACGCCCCTTGCTGCGAAACCCGAGTAGCTAACCGCAAACTTGAGCGGAGGGTGAATGGCCCCTTCCATGTGCCCCGTATCCGCTTCGAAAGACTGTGGATACGGCATGCCGCCCTCGGAGTAAAGCTTCTCAAAGGCCTTCCGCCGCGCGGGTTCGAGCAGCGAGGCCAACATGGCTGCCATTGCGCCGCCTTGTGAAAACCCGATTACACCGTCAAATGGCCCCTCCTCCTTTAACACGCGCGCTAGCGTCTCTAGCCCTAGCTCTATCCCCTCGTATACGTATGGTTCGCCGTCGCCTTTCCGTCTCCACCAGGCCCACGCATCGGTCTCCTCTGGCTCTCCGTTCTCTTTTGCTTCGGGCGCGGCAGTCGGGAAAGGAATATCTGCGTGCGCGAGACGGATTGGCGCAGTGGGGTAAGAGAGGGTGATCCCCGCGGGAAAGGCTTTCTGTAGGTTCTTTTCGAGGGCACGCGTTTTAGCACGGAAGTTTGGACCGGATTGGGTGAAGCCATGGATCATGAGGATCTTGATGGGTCGCGGTGGTGGCGGGGCGGCGGTCATGATGTGCGAGCGGTAGAGCGTTACTTTATTAGAGGTCGTGAGGTGGCGGGGGAAGAGCATAGGGTGCTTCCAAGGTTAAGGTTGTTGCTCGGAATTCGGAATGATGCGGTACGATGCCCGGGTACGGTTGCGTCATTCGGAGGGAGGATTTTGGGGGAAGTTTAGCCGATGCACCCAGAGGTTACTCGAAAGATAGTCCAGATGTCTGGCTGCACCTGTTAACTTGAACTTTTAAAATGCATGTTATGCGTACCTATTAGTCATACACCGCACGTTAAGTGTAGGCCCATCGTCTCTATAAACTGTGATGAGGAACGGCCAGCGGGGATGATCGAGGGAAGCGCAATGCTGATGTTGCCGTCAATGCTGGTTGCCAGCTCCGCTTCTTCGAGATCCCATGGTACCTCAGCATGGCTTCCTATTGCTAACCGGACAAGCTTCACCTTTCCATTGCCTTTACGGACAAGATCTTCATTGGGCCATTTCAAAACTCCCGGCGTGTTCATGCCGACACCTAGTTCAAGAATGACTGTTTCTCCCCCGTCACCGCTCAAGACACGTCTCGTGAAGTTCTTCCAGCGCTTCTCTCCAGCTTGGTAGGGCTTCTGGTTGAACCATTCCGCTGCTCTGACGCAAATGAACAGATTGCCACCGCAAAGCTTGCACTTAGGGACGGCAGAATCATCTTTCAAGGACTGTGTGACTGGGTCTATGAGGGGCAGTGCCTTGTCGAGATAAGGTCTTGACGCCCAATACGATTCTGGCGTGCACTTAGCCACGCATTGGAAGTAGCAGTATTGCCCTTGTGGTGTAGACAACTTCGCCTCGTCCCAGCCATTTGCAGCAAAGAGTCCGTCCGCATTCGATGTCCTGATGTGGGCATTATCGCCATAGGAATTCAACCAGTCGAGGAGCTGCTCATACAGCTTGGACCGTTGCCAACTCCGTACCATCTCTAGATGTGTGAAGTAATAGCCCCATTTGACACGATCCGAGGGCCAATCCACGAAGCCAAACACGTCGTACAAGCGTTCAAAACCGTACGGAAGGAACGCGGGAAAGTGTTTCCGAAATAGTGTACGGGAAGTATAGTCGAGTCCATCTGCGGCAGAAATGCCGGCACCTGCACTGACGATGATAGACTCGGCTTCAGCGAGCCAGGAGCGAGCCTTTTCTACTGTCGGCATCGTCAGTGAGAATCTTGTTGCAGACTTGTCAGTGTTCACAGTCCAGGGGGGTCGAGCTTGGTCGAGAAGGATGTTGTATATCTCGTGGTCTTCTTCAGTGTAGGTCACGAATAGGACGTCCGAGACGGTTGTCTCCGGATGGTGGGCGAACCACGCTGCAACCGTATCGACCGCAATACTGGCCGCAAGCCTGGACGGAAAAGCGAATAGGCCTGTCGATATACCACAAAGAGCCACGCTTTTCCCTTCCGATGATCTGGGTAACCTGTCCGCCTCATCGAGGATTGAGTAGTAGCATTGACTAAGTTGTCGTCTCTCGAAATCGCTCGGATACGAACCCCGCTCAAGCTGTGGTCCCACGGTGTGTATGACATAGTCGCAAGGCAAGCAATAAGCTTTCGTGGTGACAGCGTCACCCACAGGCAAGGCGTCCTTATGCTCTCGTTTCGTTGAAGTAATATCGAAGCACTCCTGTCGTAAGCGAGGGCCGGCCCAAGAGTGGATCACGTTATCGATGCATCTATGCGTAGGCTGAAAGCAACCGAGCATTTGAGAATTCGCTGCGTTGGTAATGGCCGTTGTACCAGGCGCAAGCGTAGTTATGTCTCCTTTCCATAGCCTTATTCTTACGGGTGGCCTGCCTTCTTCTCGCGGTATGGTAGCTAGACAGGGAGTACTCGTCACCCAAGCGCCATCAGCTAATGTCACTGGCAACGTCCGCATGGAGAGGGACTTACTGGAGTGAGCACCCGATGATTGCGCTCGTGAAGCAAGACATCATCGATGTCTTGTAACACATTACTGGGCAGCTGTGGATATGGTGACCGAATGCAAAGAAGGTGTTTCAGAATTTGCACGTGCGTCGAAGAATCGTGATGGTCAAGATGCTGCAGAAAATGTCGAGTCCGCACGTCGCGAGAATCCGTGATCAAAAACCGTACAGTGCGCTCCAAGATCGCCGATTTGGGAGTCATGCTTCTTACCTTCCTGTCGAGAAGAGACTTGGAGCGCTCATTGATAGATATATAATTTAGTACATGAAGGGAGATTATGGAGTTCGAATCTCGATTTGGCACTTTCGAACATTCCTGTAACGATTAGTAAAATGTTTACACAGCCGCGGAAACGTGCCGCATTACGCGACGACGACGACGACGCCTTCGACCCTTTCGCACGAGTGTCCGATCGAATCTAAAGCCTGTTCATAGGAACCACAAAATCTGAACGGCGAAGTTGCAATCAGCTGTGAACATTGAATTATTATGGGCAGGGTCTGACTAGGTAAGGTAGCACGGCTCGTGCTCGTCGCAGGTTCGGGCCAGGACAATACATATGCGTTGCTTCGCTCCTTGATGACTCGGAACAGATTGTCTTTATTCCGATTGCAGATAACCGGAGAACCGACCTCTTGTGCAGTCATCATATCAACGATCCTCCAACTAATTCTCTATAACGCACACTTCATCGAGAACGCCCCAAAATACCATAGATGTGCCAGAATATCAGTGAATAGCCAAGCAGAATTGCCCTTCAAGTTCGTAGCTCCTTCGAAGACCTTAAAGTCTGTTGCCACCACCGCCTCGTTGTTGGGTCTGTCGATATAGTACTCTGGACTCACATGAGCAAAGTTGAGGACGATAGGGGGGATGTTCGGTACGGGGTCGTTCCTAGAGGTTGGGATACAAAGTCAGTGTAATGTTCGCAAATCAGAGCAGCAGGTAAAGTAGGTGTTCTAGCCAGCTACTATCATAATGTCTGAAGATGTCAGACTTAAGGGTGTAAGGCCTAAAGTTTTACCAGTGCGTAATGCGGTAGTTGCCGCCGAGTTGGGCAGTGATGTAGTTTGCGAGCTTGGAGCTGGAGACTCGGGGCGCGCCGAAGGAGTATAAAGTAACGGGGTAGCCTGAACTACGTAGATCTGCCGCAGCGAGGGTGGCGATGGCGCCGCCAAGAGAATGACCTGTGGTTATGATGGTGTAAGATGGGCTGGAAGCTGACAGCCTTCTGATGGCTGCGGTGACGGCGGGCCGGGAATCCAGCCAGGACTGCCAGAAGCCTTTGTGCGCTGTGCAGCCGGTACACAAATTAGTGGACACGGCCTTGAAGTCTAGGTTTGTAATCCAGTTTTGAACCGAAGCACTGCCGCGGAAGGCGACGACGATAAGCTTGTTGGTGTGATCGAGAGCGACATATCCGGTCACGTCAGTCGTAAGGTCGCTGCAAAGTTGTAAGTAGAAGCACAGACATGGATTGAGTGACAGGTGTGTGGCGTTGGAAATCGCATACTCGTGAGAATATGCTGGGGAATTCGGAACATTTGACTTACCTATTGTACTCCACCACACTCGTAGCATTTGCAGCTTGAACAAGAGGACAGGTCGCATCATTGCACTTGATTAGGTCTCCAGGAGAATTGTAGTTGGACCTGCAGTAGGCTGCCGACGCATACTGTTCGACTAGGTTGAAAGTTGCAAGCAAATGATCATCAACAGCAGCCACGGCTGCCTGGTCTCAGCACTGAATAGTTTCAAGTGATGCGTCGGTAAATATTGGCTTACTTACCTCTTGCCGAGCCCCAGGCCGGAACAGCCCCCACGCGAAGCAAGCAAATAGAAATGAGCGACAGCAGGTTAATCATCTCGAATGAGTGTGGGACGAGTAACTTCGAAAGAGTGACTGCGGATCTAGAAATCAAGAGCTGTTCTTGAATGTCTTATTGTGTTATCTCCTCAATTAAGGGAAGGCAAATTGGCGCCGTGACCATTCAACTCGATCCTTCCAAACAACAAGCGCGGTGAATGCATGTTCGCGGACCAAGCCACGCGGACGGTACATAGCGAGCACAATCCGGGGAGGCGAATGCATGAATTTCGTTGGACAAGTCCTTTGTACTCGCGTGATCGTATCCGTGACTATACTAGCCGTGATCACAGGGAAGTGCTGTCTACACGATCTCATTGGCTGAATGCATTGTGAATTTCGAGCGGCTACGACATGGCGCGACGCCATTGTTCCCTACTACGAGCTTTACATTCCCAATAATTCGTCCAAGAAAAAGGAAGGTATTAGTCAGACGACCAAATGGCTTTTGGTGAAGTGCGCATGAAGAATCCTCGTGGTAGTAGTGGCTTCAGGGCTGAGATTTACCGCCCGCTAGCGATTCTGTACAAAAAGGCCCACTTCATTAATTCAGGTGAGTCCCTAAACCGAGCAATTATGTACAGACGATAAAACGACCAACATCAATGAGCTCGTATCAGTGCCATCGTGTTCTAAGGGACGCGGGATGCACCGGTCCAAACATCCTGACATGCGCCATCGATGAATCATTACTATTACTTTGAGGTGTCCTGAGTACACCGAGGTGCTGCGTTTTCACCTAACTAGACTAACAATGGGAGGAATATTATGACAACAATGTGCATAGAATGTTACAAGTGAGCATGCCCGAGTCACTTGCAGACAGCTCCAACGTAGCGCCGCAACAAAAGCTAACTAGAAAGCGTGATCAACAGCCGAGTCTGTGTCGGAGATAGGAGAATCAATAGACACCCTGCAACGTTGTTATTTGCTGATCTCGAGTGTGGGATGGGCAGAAATGCACTTACAGGAATAAAGAGATACGGTACCCTCTTCTCGTACTCGGTCCACGCCTCCCCATACGTCTTCCTGCACTTCTCGATATCGCGTCTCGCGCGATGTATGATCATACCAGCGAAGAAGACGGAGTAGAACCAGGGGAATGGGCTCTTAAAGCCAGTTATGAGACCCCAGGATACGGCGAAGAACAAATCGCAGGTGTAATGAATCTTGCGCGCCTTTCCGTACCAACCATCGCACAGAATGCTGTTCCCGCGCTTCGTGGGGATGGTTTTAGGGTTGTGAATTTTGCCATACTTGAAGTAAGGGAAAGTGGTACGCTCGTCCACGGCGCCACGCTCTTCTTGGCGAAATTGGTTCTTCTGGCTATTAGTTGTGTCCCAGACGTAGTAGACACCAAGGTAAACAATAGTGAGAAGAGCAGTGAACCAGACAGGCCACTGGTACTCAGAGGGGTGGTGGCGGGCAATGAAGAGGGTGCAGTGGCAGTAGGTGAGAGGGACACCAGCCATGTTCCAGAAGATAAGCATAAATCCCAGTTTTTCGTAGTACATATCCCTAGATAATCAGCTTTTACGCAGATACGCTCGTATTAGAAGACATACCATGTGGTGATGATCAGATGTTCACCTTTTGAGCAAGCACCTGCGTATAGGTAATGCGCAAACAGTAGGAAGATAGCCTCCACTGAGACATAGCCATACTGCTCATACTGCTTCAAACAGGTGCCGAGAGAAAGGAATAGAAGGATATACCATGGTATACGAACTTCGAGGAACATCTTGAAATCAAGGATACCAAACAGGCGGGGGTTCAATTCCGCACCAAGGAAGAAGTCGTAAATGGGATAGCCAGTCATGCGCATGGTTTTACCACGGACGACGGCTTGGAGGTAGCAGATGGTAGCGCAGAGGAAACCGGAAATGATGGCGACGCTCATAATGTGACCAAACTCATCAACGAGGGTGTACAGCTTGAAGATACCCGTAAAGTGTAAGGTCAACGCGATGGCAATGCTGGTGTACAGGGACCACATGCCTGAGCAGTAATAGTCCAGCATCTTTCCTCCCAGATGAGGGAGCGGCTTGCCCTTCCGGTACACGCCTGGTAAGAGCAGGTAAAAAGCCATTTGAACAAGTCCAAATACCCAGTATATCTTCCACGCGCGTGCATTGGGGTATGCCTCGGTTTTGATTAAACCCCACATGTGCTTTGCGCATTGACCCCAGCTTTCGCCGTTAGCGGGTGCTGGAAGCTTCCCATCATAGAAGTACGCGCCGATCCACATGTAGTACATGAGCGCAGGGAAGCCGATCATCATAGCAGACATGCCGAGGGTTCCACCGAACTCAGTCTCGCCAGAGGTATCGTACGGGCCAAATTCCTCATGCTGTTCACTTGCTGTCGTGACAGTCTTTTTCTCGTTTACATTGCCCTTGGCATGCCCATTAGTATTGCCGTTGGCATGTCCATTTGTGCGTTCGTGAAGCCCATTTGCAGCACCATGGATGCCGGGTGTGTGTCCGTTAACCTTCCCATTGCCATTGACCGTTGCATCTCCATTCGTCTCTCCAAATGAGAACTTCGAAATCGCTTCGGGCTCGGGCGTAGACTCGTATTCGCTGTCGCCATTCGGGATTATCGACTTGCGCGTATACTTCTTGCGACCGGGAGTCTCCACAAACCCTGGGTTATAGGGTTTACTGTAATTGTGCATGTTAGCCACGAGATAAAAGATTCCTAGGCTGCGCAGCGACTCACCTGGGTGTCTTCCCCGTCTTGCTGCGTGTCATGCGTTCAGACATGTCCTCGTCGGTATTGCACGCGTCAGGGGTGCTGCAAGTACACTTGGTGGCGCGCGACAAGGTAAGGACAGTGGAGGTGTTCAATTGGAAGCAGTCAACACAGGTACAAGAACACCGCAAAGAGGGCTTCAACACATGGCCGTGAGCGCTGAGCAGCGACTTTGGGTTCGCAATTGCCGGAATGCAACGACGAGCGGCGACAGTGTTTGTATACATCGCTAAAAATTAAAATGAGTTCCCGATTAACCAATCAGCGCGGGATATGCACGGTGGCGGGCAAAATAGACTATAAAAGATGTCCTCGCAATGATATCATGGATTTTAGACTCTGTTCAGCCAGAGCGATACTCTTTATATACATGCTCCTATATCACATACATCCCTCGGGAGTCTTTAATCCAAGAAACCCGACTGTCCAAACCTAAGACGATGTAGTTGTCGCCGTCTCGAACAGGACTAGATCCCGAACTTCGTGGCCTACCGCGCGAGACCAATTGCAGACGCTGGACTAAAGTCGGAGTCTAGTACGCTTACGGTCATTCGTGAAGCGAAATCAATTGTTTTCAAACTCTTTTCCAGCACCAAGCCGAAGACTCCGGAACACGCTATGTCTGTTGAATTGTCTCAGCAGTCTAACACGAATCGTAGCTGGGGTACTGTAGAGATGATCCAGGCCCAATCTATGGTACTCTGGCCATCTGTACAACTCTGTGTTCATTTCCTCGTCCTTCCAACGTCTCCCAATGGAGCATGCCGTCACACAATACTGCTGGTGTGATACTTGCACGTCTTCTCATGGGCAGTGTTTCCTTGACTTCGGATCTGCTGATAGTCGGCCAAGCACTCCCAGCAGAATTCGTATCGGCACCGTGAACCTGAAAGTACACATCAGAACTGCGTCTATAACAAAAACATTTGTTTGACTTACATGTCATATGGTCGCAACCTTGGTTCTCCTGGATATTGCAAGCACAGGCAAGCCCCGGGCATTTCTCACTAAGCTTGTTTATTGCTGCGACGCTCGCTTCCTCTTGAGCTTTTTCATCGCGCTCTTTCGCGCCGCTCACCCTGTCGGTATAATCCTGGCAAGTCTCACCTTCGTGCCACTCAATATCATGAGTAAGGCAAACTTTGTGGCCGCAGGCGACACATGTGAATATATAGCCATCGTTGTTCTTGCCCTGAGGTGCAGGCTGGGATGCGGCACCATCTGAATTGGCAACTTGACCAAGCGCGTCCCGCATAGCAAACGTATCATATCGAAGGAAAACCTCCGGAGTGGCCAAATCTCGAACCTCATGGTGTGTGAGAATGACGTTGCATGAGGCCTCAGGGCATGTAATCCCTCTCCACCCTTTTGTTGTCAATTATGATTCAATCCAGCGCGCGAAGCACGAAGCGCAGGTTCCAGGTTGATGCACACACTTCGATAAGGATGGACCATCTTCTATACGGATGCAGACTACGCAGTCATGCTTCAGAGCCGGCGAACCATTCACGGCTAGGGCAGCATCACAGTTGTAGAACACGTCTCCAGGGGGGTCTTCATCTTCGATTTCAGAAGGAGCTCAATTCAAGAGGATCGTCGGGAGTGCCTTGACCGACCAGATTACGCGGTTCTGATGCGTTGAAAACTGGCATCAACGATCTTTGACTTACGGTCAAGTATGGCGGACTTTTTGAAGATAGGTTTCGGGCAGTGCTCTCTTCGGTGGTCAGGCGCTGAACGTCTAGATGGCTTTCATTTCTATGCTTTACAGGACTGTGCGGAAGATCACGCCTTCTACTGTTTGGGTAATGTCGAAACATCGATTCCTCATAGCTAGGCGAACCCCGGAATAGCCTTTGCGGCCGTCCTGCCGTTGTGCGAATGTCTTGGGATAGTGAAGGCGAGTTCATGAGCCTTTGTAGGTCTTTTGCCGTCGGACGGCAATCTTGAAAGGGTGCAGGGACGCTCCAGTTAGGCGAACGTTTTGAAATACTATGCATCGAACCTTCATGGTCTACAGCCTTCATCTTTTCGTCCAGAACCTGAAGTTGATTGTCAATGGCCTGAAGACATTCAGCTATCTTTTCATCTTTGGTCGTTTGGTCGATAGCAGAAAGTCTTTCAAGCTGCAGCGGGGCCGATTGTTCCGCAGTTGTGGACAATGATCGGTCACCCATTTGAGGGATATTTGGAGATTGCCACATGGACCGTCCCGATGACGACGTCTGCTCTGAAGCCTCTGAGTGGCGGGTTTCTGGATCATAGACAAGTCTTTGGCCCAGACTTGAGATTGCTCGAACCAGCATTGATGAAGCAGGATTGGAACAATCGTCCGAATTTGGGTCTGAGTTACACTCAACTTGACAGGATTTAGCTCTCCTCCTCTTCTCCTTGATCTGGCGTCGCTCTGTGATGGCATTTGTCCTTTCTCTGATGGCGCGCCTTCGTTTAGGGCGTTCGAGAGACATATCTTGGAGCTCTGCGGCAAGTAGCTCAGGGCTCGATAGTAACGGCGTCTCTAAGGGTCTCGGGAAAGCGGAGAACCAAAGTAATCTACTATAGTTCGAGCACGCGCCTTGCAGTTCGAGGATTGGACGAGTGCCTGGCAAGACGATGACCCGGCCTTGCAGTTGCCAGGTGAGGGCGCGGCGTGGCCTGGTCGAGGAACAAATGTTGAAAGAGGTGAGAGAACAGAATTCGCGCCGGGAGATGATGAGGTGGAGTGCTGTCTCAAGACGGTTGAGGCCGTCGGTACAACGGCGCCCGATCTTCACCCGTGAAAGAATCAATAGATTTCCTTGATAGCAACTCTGGAGAAGTTGGTGAAGTTGAGGGAGGTTATTCAAGTAGCGAACGCTTTGAGGCGTTGCTGATAGGTGAGCTGCGAGAGGAATTGGTGCTACCAGACGAATAACTCTCTGGGCCGGTAGTCGAATACTTCGTATCGACCAAGGCCACCCTAATTTGGCTCATAGCCCTCCGATTAGGCTCCGGATGCAGCGTTCGTCTTTCCTGTGTGGTCTCACCGCGCGATATCCAAGGACATGCGTTTCCAACAAGCTGCCTTGACAGTCCGGTACTATAATCCCACGTCTTCTCCGGTAGTGATAATAGGAGGTACAGCATGAGATGAAACTGAGATACAGAGATGGATATTCCCTGAAATTCCAGGGAAATCGGTTTGAGTGCTATCTAAGCATATGGAAGGGAGGCTAAACAGGTGCCGGCTAAGCCCCTCGGGCAGAGTGGCGGAGTTGAGCAATGCTGACCAGCATGTTGATACTGTTGGTTGGAAAGACAGGCAGCAATTCAGACCAATACGAGCAAACCATGGAAATGAGTGGGCATGTGTGGTCGGCTTCTTGCAGAACCGTGGAACAGCCTCTTCGGAAACGTCCCTCACGACAAAGCTTGAACCGGGGGGATGATGCATTGAAATACAAAGGTATGTAAGTGCGTAAGTGATCAAACAATCGAGGCGCGACAGGAACCGATCTCGGTGCTAGCGGATGTGTACCGTGATGTGAAGACACAGCGTAGCAGAGGCCTCTCGTAGGGGCCAACCCCGCGCAGTTGTCCATTAGTGGCGTCTACGCGCAGCTGCGTTGAACAAACAGAGCATGAACACAGACATGCGCAATCCACATTTGCAGACTCGTGTCAAAAGCTAGGAGGTAGTGCGGTTGGTAAATCAAGGTTGGCTAACGATCTACCAAGATGGCACCTAGATGGCTCTAGGGCAGGAGCAACCCCTGCCCAGGTGGCCGTTCGTGCACGTGGTTTCCCGTCGTGCTCGTGAGGCGCACGTACCGCCTCCAGCTAGGCTTCCATCACCACACCCAAACATGCATCAAACGTGAAAGGCGGCCCGCCCCGCCCTCCTGCTTCCCTGCGATCCGGCCCACACGAGCGTCACCCCGTGTGCTGAAGCCTCAAAGTGACGCCTTCCTCAGCCGCCCACCGCGATACCTGTTGTGCTCGGCACACGATGTGGTTCCTCGAGCACGAGATCCTCTTTGGAGGAAAGCGCGTCTGGTTGCGGCCCGGATCGCAGCAGCTTTTCGGTCGTACAAAGAACAGCGATGGAATTAGCTCAGCGGGCAAAAACGTCTTCATAGATAACAAGAATGTGTCACGCAAGCACATGATGATCAAAGTGTTGGACGGACCGCCTGCAGATGGGACAAAAGTGCACAAGAGATCCTACATTGAGATTACAGACCTCAGCTGCCGACAAGGTACAGTGGTCGATGGCGACAAAACGTTGAAAAGCTCCAAGCAGCCGGACGGCAGCATTGCGGAGGACACGACCACGCTCACCGGCACCGAGCACACGATCAGACTGTCAAATTCGTATCCTCCATTCACGATCAAATGGCAAGATATTGTCTTCACGTATGCCTCAAAAGAGAAGAAAGGCACTTCCCAGTCGCAAGGCAGTACACGCAACGCCGAACTACATGCAATGGATATCAAGACGTCGACTGAGTTCTTATATGGGCAGACCACCCATGTGGTATCGCAGAAGAGAAACCTGCCGAAGGTCTTGCAGGCCTTAGTCTCTGGCACGCCTGTAGTCACGGTTGACTATCTTGATGCCGTCCTGAGCGCAGCAGCACAGACCACGGATCCAGAGGGCAATTATGTACCCTCGCAGCTCGAGGAAGACTTCCAAATGTGGTGGCCTCAAGAAAAGGAATACATCCCACCCGCTGGCCAGGAGCCAGTTCCCCGTCCCGATCAGATGCTTGCCCCTGACCCAGCTCGCTCGGCAGTCTTCTCGGGACTGACGTTCGTTTTCCTGAACGAAGCGCAGCATACTAGCTTGCACCAGGTCGTTGCTGGCGGCGGTGGGAAGGCGTTATTGTTTGATACACGTCTGGGCGAATCGACGGGAGAAGAGTACGTTGACTACGTTAGAAGCATTGCAGGCCAAAAGAAGCATGGGAGTGCCAGTAAGGATGGCCTTCCGGTGGTAACCGTCCGTCTTCCCACTTATCCAGAGGAATTAGAAGAATGGGCAACTACCTTCGTTACTGGCGTGGACCGATCTTTGAACCAGCGTTCCATTCTGCAAAATGAGTTCCTTGATGCCATCATCGCCAACAACGCTTCCTCCTTACGCCAACCTCCCGCCGACATAGACATCAATACCAGCGTGCCGGAATCCATACCAACACAACGATCCTTGCGCGAGCCAACTCCATCGTCGCCGTCACGAGTTCAACCGCAAGCTCTCGAGCTGAGCTCGCTTCCAGCAGATGGGCCAGTCAGGACCAATCCACGCAAACGACCTGCACGACGTGCTATTACCAGTCGTTTCACTGGTTTTGATGATTACGAGCCGCCTCCTAAGGCGCGGAAGATTGACCACATTCAGGTAAAAGATACACCCATGGAAGATGTTCAACCGTCTGAACAACAATCCGTCCCAGTGTACGAGCCTGCGATGCAGTCACAGCTTGCGCCAGCGACTCAGACGCAGCGCACCACCCGATCGCTACCACTAAACAACGTAGACGCATCGATCAAGGCAGACCAAATGTTCCCCGCCTCTGCTCAATTCAGGAAAAAGCGTGATGCTACTCAAGCTCCTGCTGCCGCTGCGTCGGTCCAACCTGACTCTTGGACCGAACCTGCCCCGGACAGGACACAGATGCGTCTGGAGCGACTGAAAGTCATGCAAGAGCAGCGAGATAAGAAAATGAAGCAAGAGATCAATGTTAAAGAAGAAACCCGCAAACGCATGGCCGAAGAAGAAGAAAGACGCAGAGTGGAAGAAGAGCAGACGAGAGCAGACTTGGAAGGCGTCGACATATCGACACTACACATAGACATCGAGGTTCTAGACATGAAGATTCGTCCTAGTGAAGATAGGACCTTCGCGCGGACCCAACTTCATGGCAAAGGATGGAACCCCGAGTGGAATGGGAGGAAGAACTTCAAGAAATTCAGACGTCGTGGCATCGATAAGGAGGCAACGGCACAATCACAGAAAGTGATTGTCACGCTGAAACCGGCACCACCGAGAAAGGGCTTTGGTGACTCTATGGTCATGGATGAGGTAGCACCCGTCAGGACCGCAGAGGATGAGAAACGGCTGAGGCGCAGGCTCGGTGGTCGACTACCAGACAGCGACGACGAGAGACCGATCGGTTTCCAGAGAAGGAAACGTCCCAAACCAACAGAAGTTGTCGACGTTGAGGACAGCGGGCCAGACGAGGAGGAATCGCCAAGGGCTTGTGGATCCACGATGAGACACAGTGGCCGGACGCAACGCGTGGTTGAGACTCAACTAGAAGACACGCAAACGCAGAGGCAATCGAAGAAGCGTGCAGGTGGCCCTCTAACCGTCGCAGCTGGCCAACCATCAGCCAAGAAGAATCGGACTGTGAATAAAGATAGTGATGAAGAGGAGGGTGGCTTCAGATTCAGGAAGAAAGTTAGGTCATAGTTAGTAGGACTTGGTGGCGGGATATACTCGAACAGTAACACTTGAAAGAATGCAGTCAGTGTACGAAAAACGCTCTCTATAGGACATAAGGAATTGAGTATAGTGCATGCATCTAAACAGGTTGAACAGCCTGAAGCACCGAACGCCATCCTTCCTGTTTTACCTCATTCATAAGTCGAAAGCCTACAGCCATGCTGAAGCATAACACATCAAGGCTCTCCAATTGGTATTCGAGCCCACTCTTCAAGCCTGTACCGTTGTCGCTAGTCCTTCCGATGATGTGTCAACGCTTCCGCTCGAAGTATCCCGACGTGCCGAACACAGCGACGCTCTGGTCCATCGTCCACTCGCCAACCCAAAGGTAGTTGTCGATCCACTTTTTCAGGCCGGGTGTCTCGGTGAAGTTCTCTGATCTCACACTGGGACTATCAGCGTAGAGCCCGAATGTTAGCTTCGCGTTCTTTGTAGAAAGGAGGGCTACCGAGAGAATTGGATACGCGGATAGGGTATGCGCTTGGTGAGCGGAAACGTACGTGAGGCCAGTGGAGCGTCGCACGCCGGCGAGGAAGGCGGATACTGCGACGGTCAGCTTCCGGGAGGTTTGGGTTCATGTGTCCTTGGTGCGTACTTAAGACTGCATCGAAGGCATAGTGGGCAACCTTGCCGAGCTGCGGAGGTGTGAGCTATTGAGGTACATCTGGTTGACACCTGAGAGAGCGCGCCTCGGGCGTCGTCGAGTTACGTACAACCATGTTTGCGGCGCGGCCAGAGGAGCTGTTCTGGTGGAAAAGGTGCGCAGGTGTCCAGTGGTACAAGGTGTCGTGGTAGATCGCGTGCGCAAGAACCGAGATCGAGGTGCCTGCTGCAGGTGAAAGCGTGGCTGGGGCTCTGCGGCCGGGGAGCTTAGAGTCACATGTCATGTGAAGGGCCTGGGGCGGTATGGGACCCTCCTCCAATGATGGTCCCAGCGCGGTGGGCGAGCGGATGCGGGTGAGTTAGGAACGGGGACTCTCCCGAGCACGAGCAGACATATAAACCCTCGGATGCCATGCTGCAGATATATAGACGATGAGCTCCCTGCTATATGCATGCGCGAAACCGCTCACGACGTCGCCCACTCATGCCGCGCCCGCAAGCTGCTCATGGCAGACGTTGATCAGACAAAGCCATCACTTAGCCACGGACTGATACTCTGTCTCACGCATTTCGTCAGCCCACGACACACCGCATAACAGCAATCTCTTCAAGGATCTGGGTTGCCGTGGCCGTTCGCCCACCGTGGCTCGCTCCGCTTTCGCCGCCCACGAGCTACCCACCAACACCGGAGCCTACTAGTAGCGCCGCGGCGCGAAACAATTCTGTTCCATGACAGCCGGCCGTGGAAACGCTGGACGCGGGTCGCCATGAGCAAAAAGAAGTTGTCCTGGGAGTCTGGGCTTATCTGAGGATCTTGGCTGCGCCGTGATGCAACGCGTGGGTGGGGTGCGAATGGCAGCAAAAACAATGAGCGTAACACGGCGCCGACGGCCCTGCATCCTTTCCAATGTTGCTTAGTCCAGGCTGGATACCACTTGGTATAAGACGCACATAATCCCGCCGTCGCAGAGCTCCTATCAAACTCTGCCTTTCTGCACGCTGTCGCACTGACCTGTGAACTCGCGCTGCCCCACTACGACGCTCCAAAATAAAGTGAGAGCTCTAGCTGCTCAACCCCTCCCAACAGTCCAACACTTCGCTGGTGAGTTCGGCCCCGCGGCCCCTGCAGCACCACAATTGGCCTCTGTCTGATTTTCTTCACAGGTGCTGAATCCCCTCTTTCCGTAGCACCCGAAATCCCCAGCCTTCCGCTCTCACCATGGCCAACGCGCTCGACCACCTGAACGCCGGCCGCACCAGGATCGAATGGCTCTCGCAGCTGAACACCGAGTATGCGCCGGCGAAGGAGTACCGCCGCACTTCCATCATCGGCACGATTGGGCCCAAGACCAACTCCGCCGAGAAGATCAATGCCCTCCGCCGGGCTGGTCTCAACGTCGTGCGCATGAACTTCTCCCACGGCTCCTACGACTACCACCAGTCTGTCATTGACAATGCGCGCAAGGCCGAGAGCACGCAGGCGGGCAGGCCGCTGGCCATAGCCCTTGACACCAAGGGCCCTGAGATCCGCACCGGTAACACGCCCGGCGACGAGGATATCCCCATCAGCGCGGGTGACATCATGAACATCACCACCGACGATGCCTATGCTGCCAAGAGTGACAACAAGAACATGTATGTCGACTACAAGAACATTACCAAGGTGATCGAGCCTGGCCGCATCATCTATGTGGATGACGGAGTCCTCTCGTTCAAGGTCCTGGAGATCACCGACGACAAGACGCTCAAGGTCGAATGTGTGAACAACGGCAAGATCTCTTCCAAAAAGGGCGTCAATCTTCCCAAGACCGACATCGACCTTCCCCCGCTCTCCGAGAAGGACAAGGCCGATCTGAGGTTTGGTGTCAAGAACCAAGTCGACATGGTCTTCGCTTCGTTTATTCGTCGAGGCAGCGACATCACTGCCATCCGTGAGGTCCTCGGTGAGGATGGCAAGGACATCCAGATCATAGCCAAGGTCGAGAACCAGCAGGGCGTGAACAATTTCGACGAGATTCTTAAGGAGACGGACGGTGTCATGGTGGCCCGTGGTGACTTGGGTATCGAAATTCCCCCGAGCCAGGTATTCATTGCGCAGAAGATGATGATCACCAAGTGCAACATTGCCGGAAAGCCCGTCATTTGCGCTACACAGATGCTGGAGTCCATGACCTACAACCCCCGCCCTACCCGCGCTGAAGTGAGTGACGTCGGCAACGCCGTTCTCGATGGCGCAGACTGTGTCATGTTGTCCGGTGAGACCGCCAAGGGCAACTACCCCGTAGAAGCAGTGACTATGATGCACGAGACTTGTCTGCTTGCTGAAGTCGCCATCCCCTACGTGAACGCCTTCGATGAGCTGAGGAAATTGGCCCCTGTTCCTTGCCCGACCACAGAGACTTGCGCAATGGCAGCTGTCAGCGCGTCCCTGGAGCAGAATGCTGGCGCGATCTTGGTTCTTACCACCAGGTAAATCGAACTACGTACTTGATGCTCTCACAATGCTAACAAACCTAGTGGTACCACCGCCCGCCTTGTATCGAAGTATCGACCTGTCTGTCCCATCATCATGGTCACGCGTAACGCAATGGCCGCCCGGGTATGACCGCACCCACTTTTCGATAACCTGAAGCTGACCATCGTAGTATTCCCACCTGTACCGCGGCGTGTATCCCTTTTACTTCCCTGAGGAGAAGCCCGACTTCAAATCATCTCCGTGGCAGGAGGATGTTGATCGCCGCCTCAAGTGGGGTATCATGAACGCAGTCAAGCTCGGCGTGCTCAGCAAGGGTGATGCAGTCGTCTGCGTTCAAGGCTGGAGAGGCGGAATGGGTCACACCAACACCCTTCGCATCGTTCCCGCTACCGAAGACCTCGGTCTAGACCAGGAGGCTTAGATACAAGATTCCGGCTTTGTGTAATGTTTGCTTGTAAGTCACGTCTAACTTCAGATAATTCGAGCTAGACTGTGAAGGAGGAGATGAGGACCAACAGGCGTAATGGACGAACGGGATCATGATAGCGTAGTAAATGAAATGAACACATGGAACTTTCAACTTTCCATGCATGCAGGTTCGTGAGGTATCTGGCACAATATGACCCCTCTGTCATCTCAAATTTCTTTCGTTCACCACAAAGACCCGGCGAGGGTTAGCTTAGTCACCCGGCGCGGCTTCAGGCAGGTGCCAAGCAGTGTTGCGACCACAAAGAACACTGGCACAAGCCGTACTTGCCACACAACTCCGCCAATATGGATATTGCCGCCTTAGTTAACCCTGTGTCAGAGGCACTCCCGCGGCGCTCGCCGTCGGGTTCGCATAACAACATACTAGCGCCGAGCCCTGCGCTCTCGAGCGCGACTCTCCCGGCCACTCCCAGGCAGTCACACACCAGCCTTATGAGCCGCAAACGCAAGCGACACGACCCAAAGCCCATCTGGGCCGTTCGCGAGGACGAAGTCTACGACGGCAAGACACTGCAACAAGATATCAACGAACGCCAGCGCCAGCAGCCTCTCAAACCGCATCCGCAATCACAACCTCCGCCGCGACCGCAGCCCTCCCAGTCACAACCACAACCAGTCGCATCGAGGAATGGCCAGTCGCAAGCCCAACCATCGAGTACTCCGCACCCTACAGCGTCTGCGGCTCTAGCAGGCTTTGAGCGGCCCATATCTCACGATCCACGCGTCTACGACGAGATACAACGTAAAGTTTGTGATTTCCTTTTTACAAACATCATCGTCAATGATAGAATCCGGGTACTGCTTCAGGAGGCGCCGGATACAACTGTGGAAGTGGAGGCCCGTTGGGGACACATCGTTTGGCGGGAGTCAGAGCTGCGCCTCACAGGAGTTCACAGCACTGAATGTGTGCTCCATTCCGGAGTCAGCCAGAAGAGTAAATTTGAAAGCACGATGGACCTCCAACAGCATCAGCAAATGAACAAGTACCTGAACAAGCAGGTGTTCCAGTCCAAGCCCGGAAACCCCAATAACCGACCGGAAATACAATATAAACACACTAGGCTCGTCGATCAGCAATACGATCTTGACTCGGAGGCTTTGTCTCGGCTTTCTCCTGCGGCACAGAATATTCTCAGGGCCAGCGGCAAACAAGAACGTATACGTGTGTCGCGCGACCAGAAGACGGGTGAGATTGTCGCAGCGATCATCAAGCACAAGGTGAACAACCTCGAGATTAGTTCGCCGCAGACGGAATGGGACTACCGAATTGGTGTCAACATCGAAATAGTTTTCCCAGGACCTTTAGATGGCTTGCAGGAGATGGTTGAGAAGGGCAGAGGGGTTGAAGCGATGAAGCGCTACAAAGACCGCATGTCGTACTCTTACCAAGATGCATTTCAGATTGATTTGACCCAGGTCACGCAGGATAATCAAAGGATTCACGAACTAGAGCTGGAGCTGGACTCGAATGTCCTCCTCGAGCATGGTGACCGACTGAGGAACCAGCAGCCAAACGACTTCGAGCCTCTGATCAACGGGATGATCAACAATCTAAGGGTTCTGTCGCGCGAAGTTACACCTCCCAAGCGGTAGTGTTCCATTAACGCGGTGGGCATGGAGCCTGGCAACTGTCATATTGACGTTCAGGCTCTGGTTCAAATTGCCCGACTAGGTCGCAATGACGGCATGTTTCAGTATTTGTACTCTTCCAAGCCTTTGGCTTTTCTAGCATCGTAGACTTCGGTCACAAGTCTGGTTGATCTGGGTTCCTGGAAGCATCGTGTACGGAGTTTGAAAGTCAATGATACCCCCGTTTTTGCAAGAAGCATCTTGCTTCCGATATCGGTGCACGCGCGCTTCTTACCATCATCTGAATTTGGGCATTTCTTGAACGAGTGACAATCAAACAACTGGCTGCACCAACTGTGACCACGCCTGTCACAACTCTGACATCTGCGTCGGGGATAATAGTATTATGCGAAGTATATGTTGATGACCGACCGGGTCTTGCTCTAGTAGAGTTCATATGAAGGGACTGCTACCAAAGATGCTCATATTAGAAATGTAATGACAGGCTTCACAATTGTTGATAGCCTCATATTGGTTGTGAAATGATTGCATCGGGGAGTCGTGCTGCCTAGCTTTGGTAATCGAAAGACGCGCACGGACCCCTGTCGTCAGAAGCAGAAGCTCCGACTGTGTTGTCTTGTCTTGAGACCTCGCGCGCGTGAATCACCATACTTCACCCACCGACACCCGTCATCTTCATTATACACGCACCCTCCCTTGACCGCGTGCCCTTCGACCCGCAGGTCTTTTCCGACGCCTTGAACGACACTGCCGCTGAACTTCGGTTCCGAGAGCTCGCCTGCTGGGGCGCCACTCCCAGCTCCGTCTCCTTCTACCGCCTTCGCCAGCTCGCCCTTGTAACACCAGCATCGCGAGCTACTTCCCATACTGCTGAGATATACCCACCAACCGCAAAGCATATCGCAACATGGTTGGCCTCACCTCAGCTGCCGGCGTTGTCGGCTTTCTTTCGGAACCAGATCCTGCCTTGCGGTCCTTCGCCCTACATCGGTTGAACGAGGAAATTGACCTGCTGTGGCCGGAAGTCGCTGGCTCTGTCAGTCAAATGTAAGCGCCCCCAAACGCTAGCCGATATATTCAAAATCAGAGACATAAATGCTAATCGTCATAGTGAGGCGCTCTACGAGGATGAGTCGTTCCCCGAGCGAGAACTCGCGGCCCTCGTTGCGGCAAAGGTCTACTATCAGCTGCAGGAATACAATGAGAGTATGGTCTTCGCGCTCGGTGCTGGCAAGCTCTTTGATATTCATCATGCGGGGGAGTTTGAGGAGACAATCTTGGGTGAGTGGTCCCCGCAATTGCACAAAGGCCATCTTTGGACAAAGACATCCTTCTGGCACTGCCAAAGGTCCCATTCCACTGTCATACATGAAGTTAACGTTGGCGATAGCCAAATGTTTAGATACATATATCGCCTTGTCCGCCATGCACAACCCTCCGACGCCGATAAGCAGAGCGAATCAAGCCCCACCCCAACTAACGACGTCCTTCGACCGCAACGCCGCCGGAGGCGCTAGTACATCAGCAGGTCTGACATCTCCAATAACGCCTTTCTCGCAGTCGGCTTTGCCATCAAAGTCGTTGCTGTCTCGCGAGGATTCGACCACTTTCGACCCTAACCTTCCTGGTGGTGGCAATGCTGGTGTTGTAGGAGCCCACCCTACTCCTCTTGTTCTACAGCGGAGCGTACAGAAGAACCTCCAAGCGACCATACGGCGAATCTTCGAGAGCTGCTATGAAAATGGCGATTACAAGCAGGTTGTCGGAATAGCCATCGAAGCTAGGAATTTGGAAATTCTACGAGAATGTTTCCTCCAAGCGAGCCAAGAAGAGAAGAAGCAGGGCAAGAAGCCGGCCGGCTCGCCTAGCAAGGGCGAAGAATTAATGGAGTACGTTCTAGACATATGCATGAATGTAGTGCAGGAACGGGGTCTGAGGAATGAGGTAAGAATATATCCGGCTTCTCACATCAGTTGAGTTGACACAACCTAGATTTTGCGCCTCATACTCGATTTGTTGAACGAAATTGCCAATCCTGACTATTTTTCGATCGCCAAATGCGTAGTCTATCTAAATCAACATTCTTTGGCGTCAAACCTCATCCAGCAACTCGTTAAACGCGGTGACAGCAAGTCTCTCGCTATCGCCTACCAAATCTCATTCGACATATATGAGAATGGCACACAGGAATTCCTGGCAAAAGTCATCGACGAGCTACCAAAGGAGGAGAGAAATGAGGACAAGCCTTCGGCTAATGGTGACACCTCACAGAAGTCTCAGTCTGAGGAGGCAGGAGAGACCGAAGGATTACTCTCGAACATCGACACGAGCAACGTATCTACCGTTGTCTCACGCACAAAGCAGTCAACTGCGTCGGATGAAGAAATGAAAGTTTTCACATCGGTGCGTGAGGTGCTTCAAGGTACCAAGAGCATCGAGCTCAATCTTGAATTCTTGTACCGGAATAATCATGCGGACAAGAACATCCTGAACAAGATTCGTGACAGCTTAGAGTCAAGGAATTCCATCTTCCACACCGGCGTTACTTTCGCAAATGCGTTTATGAATGCCGGTACAACCAACGATACTTTCTTCCGGGAGAATCTAGATTGGCTGGGCAAGGCTGTCAACTGGTCCAAATTCACTGCTACAGCGGCTCTGGGTGTAATCCACCGTGGGAACATCACCCAAGGGCAGAAGTTGCTCGACCCTTACCTGCCAAAGGAGACTGTATCGTCAGGTAGTCACTACGAACAGGGTGGATCACTTTACGCTTTGGGTTTGATTTACTCAAACCACGGAACCCATGTGTTGGATTACCTACTGAAACAATTTCAGAACGCTTCGGAAGAGGTCATTCAGCACGGTGGTGCACTTGGTCTGGGTGTCGCCGGCATGGGCACGGGTTCAGAGGAGATCTTCGAGGCATTCAAGGCGATTCTCTACACTGACTCAGCTATCAATGGAGAAGCCGTCGGTCTTTCCATGGGTCTTGTCATGCTCGGCACCGGAAACATCAAGGCGCTCGAAGATATGATTCAATATGCTCACGACACTCAGCACGAGAAGATTGTTCGAGGTCTGGCCATGGGCATGGCTCTGATCATGTATGCTCGGGAGGAGGCCGCTGACGAACTCATCAACGGCCTGCTTGACGACCCCGACCCGACTCTACGTTATGGGGGTATAATGACCCTTGCTCTTGCATATTGCGGCACAAGCAGCAACAAGGCAGTTCGTAGGTTGCTCCATGTTGCTGTCAGCGATGTCAATGACGATGTTCGCCGGGTTGCAGTCATGAGTTTGGGTTTTGTATTGTTCAGGAAACCTGGCAGCGTACCCCGCATGGTTGAGCTTCTGGCCGAGTCCTACAACCCTCACGTCAGGTACGGTGCCACCATGGCCCTCGGTATTGCCTGCGCAGGTACTGGTCTCGACGAAGCTATCGATCTGCTGGAGCCGATGATGAAGGACTCGACCGACTTTGTCCGACAAGGTGCTCTCATTTCTCTCGCCATGATAATGGTACAACAGAATGAAGCCATGAATCCCAAGGTGGCCACGATTCGCAAGACACTCACCAAGATTATTGGCGACCGACACGAGGACGCTATGGCCAAGTTCGGTTGCGCACTTGCTCTAGGTATTATCGACGCAGGTGGCCGGAACTGCACAATCGGCCTGCAGACGCAGACCGGCAACTTGAACATGACTGCTATCGTAGGCATGGCAGTTTTTACACAATACTGGTACTGGTTCCCGTTGACACACTTCCTTTCCCTCAGTTTCACGCCCACAGCCATCATTGGCGTGGACCAGGATCTCGAGATTCCGACTTTCAAGTTCCATAGCAACACCCGACCAAGCATGTTCGATTATCCACCTGAGCAAGAAGTCAAAACGGAAGAAGCACCAAAGGCAATCAAGACCGCGGTCTTGTCCACGACTGCTCAAGATAAGCGACGGAAAGCAGTGAAGGCACGACAACAGCGACGAGAGAGCATGGATGTCGACCAGTCACCCACGACACCTAAGAACCAAGCTTCAGACGACGACAAGATGGACATAGACGAGGAAAAGAAAGACGATAAAGAAAAGGAGGACACTCCGGCTGCGGAATTGTCAAAGAAGAAGGCCGAGAAGGAGAAGGTTGGCTACGATCTTGAGAACATGTCGCGTGTATTGCCCGGTCAGGTGAAGTACATCAGCTTCCCTGAAGAGCGATATGTTCCCGTCAAGAAGGTGAGTTGCACGCGAAACCTCCTTAGTTATTCCCACCTAACAATAAGCAGCCTACTGGAGGTGTCGTACTTGTTCATGACACTAAGCCTTCAGAGCCGAAGAGTCTACTCGAGTTGAAGGTTAAGAAGTCAGTACAAGCTCCCGCACCTGGCGCAGCTGGTTCATCAGGCGATCACGCACCTGCGGGAGTACAAGCTGGTCCTGAAGCAGAAGACATAGATGACAACCTGGTGGAAGAAGGAGACGCAGAGGCGTCAGTGCCCGGTGAGTTTGAGTACATTTCAGACACTGGGGAGGGTGATGAAGACTAGGCGTTCGTCGGAGAAGGCTAGTGAACGTTTTGTACCATCATCATTGAGCAGCTGTTCGCCATGTATCGATTCAGGCACTGGGAGGCAAGAGGGGTATTCTGCCCGCCCGATTAGACTCGATTGAGCAATGTATAATAGCCGATGCGGTCTACAGTTCGGCATGTATCTCATGCTGCTGGTGACTTGTTTAGTGTCCTTGCTGTGTATCGTCTCCGCCAATTGCGCGTGATCCTTTCCCATGCGTGATGGCGACTCGGTCCGACTCGCGCCGATCTGCTTGGCGCGTGTCACTCCACGTGCAACTTGCGTCCTGCAGAAAAGTTACAGCTCAACCCAACCCGCGATGGGCCTTCGAGCGCCGCCAATTCGATCGATTCTCACACAAGATACAAACTCTGTGTGTTCCCAATGTTGGCGCAAGCTTCTTCGAGCGCCGATGCCCCGCCGGCAGCCGTTCTCGGACATGTCATCTAGCCGGCACGCGGTCCCAGTAGGGAAGAGCAGGAATTCGTTCAGCAAGGATTACTTCTGGACTAACTCTACACTCCGAGAGACTCTTGGGCTGTCGCTGGCGCGGTCGAAAAGAGACATACAAAGTTCGATTGCTTCGGCTAGGGCACGCGAGACAGCGCCAGCCCGCAGCGCTCCGCAGTCTGAACCTGTGGAGACATCTGCGGAAGATGTGCTCCCGCATCGGCGACGCAAAAGACGACGAGAACTAGAAGCCGGCGAAGATACAGAAAAGAGCTATCCTATAGCGCTAGATGCATCAGCGCAATTAGCAGACATCTCCTCGCAACTGCCCCAACGGTCTTTCAGACGAGTCCTTACGACCTACCTCTCTTTATCGAAACCTAGACTTTCCTTCCTTGTTGTGCTTACGGCCACCGCCGCATACTCTTTATACCCCGTACCCGGTCTCCTTGCTCCGGCCGCAACCGCTACGCCTTCGCTTTCTACGCTCACCCTGTTCTTCCTTACATCAGGAACAGCATTATGCTCAGCCTCGGCCAATGCTTTCAACATGCTCATGGAGCCCGAACACGACGCCAAAATGAGCCGTACACGAAACCGCCCCCTCGTGCGCAAACTGATAAGCACAAAAGGTGCCATGGTCTTTGCTATTGCATGCGGGGTAATTGGTACCGGTGCTTTGTACTATGGCGTTAACCCTACGACCGCTTTTCTGGGCTTTACGAATATCGTGCTTTACGCTGGCTGCTACACTCCCTTGAAGCGGATGCACGTCGTAAATACCTGGATCGGAGCTGTAGTAGGCGGCATTCCTCCTCTGATGGGTTGGACGGCTGCAGCGGGACAATGTGCCCATGACGGCACATGGCAGGAACTACTCTTCGGCGAAGGAAGTTCAGGAGGCTGGCTCTGCGCCGCGCTCCTCTTTGCCTGGCAATTTCCGCATTTCAATTCCCTCTCATGGTCCATTCGTGAGGAATACAAGCACGCCGGTTACCGCATGTTGGCTTGGGTCAATCCTGCGCAGAACGGCCGCGTGGCCCTGCGCTACGCTATCCTCATGTTTCCCGTTTGCATTGGGCTCTCAATTTGTGGAGTCACGGATTGGAGTTTCATCGCTACGAGCAGCGTGGTAAATGGCTGGATGACGTGGAAGGCTGTGGAGTTCTGGCGCGAACAGGGACATAGGGGGACTGCGAGAGGACTCTTCTGGGCGAGTGTGTGGCATCTGCCGATTGTGATGGTACTTGCTATGGCGCAGAAGAAGGGGCTGGGGGAGCGCGTCTGGTGGAGCATATTTGGATACCCGGATGAAGATGATGATTTATACTACGAGGTTAGAGAGCCTGAAGGGGATGAGAAAGTGAGAGTTGTCGTGGAACGAGGGAGTGCTGCATAATGGATGCAGTAACCTTCTTTTGTTACAATTGTAAGCGATGTGTATGGCTCATGTCTTCGGGCCTGAACGGCCTGCCTGTGCGGGCTCGATGTGACCGGGCATTCGGATTGGAGCTGACATATTTCCTAGATATCGCCGCTGTAATATAGCATGTACTGTCATCAAGACGCGTCTGGACTACTGCATTAAGCAATATTACAACAAGTTCATTCGCCCGTGTATACTTACGTCATAGAAGATTGCTGTGAAACAAAATAATTTGATCAACTTCGACTGTGTGTACGGTACCCAGCACCGTTGATACGTCCTTTTCAAAGTTGATGGTCTGATTTGGGCAGCCCTTGTATTGCATGATAGTATCCATAACTATTGGCATAGTGTTTTGCGTCTTGCTGTGAAGGAGCCAGCTGGCCCGGCATCGCATCTGATCTGTATTTCCAGTACATGCAAAGTTGCTGCTTTGGGACGAACATCACATAGATGCAATCAGTTATGATTGCACCCAAGCAAATTCAGAGATAGAACATAGGTACACTTGGGTTCCGAGGCTATAACCGCTTTCACAGATTCGCGGGGTGGTCCTCTCTCTTCGCCTGGGAATGCGGTATTTGGGCATTGAGCCCAAACCCTTTTCCGTCTAATCCTGGCATCCCACGTTCCGAGCACTGACCGGGTCTTTGAGAGCCAACCAATACACGTGAAACGTGACTATTCTCATCTACAACAAATTGATTCTAATCTACACGTACAATTTGCACGCTCGGCATGGGCATGCCTTTTACCCGCCGGCACTACGCTTGTAACCGACATACGGTAACCTACGGCACCTGCATTCGTCTGGGGTGTTGCATATTGCGACTGTCTCGGATAGGGTTGGCCAGAGCGAGAGCGCATGGCCGAGGACATCATGGAAACCCCTAACAGTCTGAAAGGCATATAAAGTGCTGTTGTTTGCCTGTCACGCATACGAAGCCAAGAACTCACAAACTTCTCTCGAAGTACCTGTCTTGATACAGAATGAAGTTCCTCAGTACACTCTTCTTCGCCGTGACGGCCTCAGGCAAGTCTCCCGGGTACAAAGTGTATGTGATCTTCTAGCGATGCGAAAGAATGACCTTTTATCTTGTATTGAAGACATAAGAAAACAGTCCTTCCTTCACTTAGCTGAACTAAGACACGAACGAAGTACTGTTCCCACTTCCTTACGGCATACACTGACGTTGTACCTCTGGGTTTGGCAGCACACTACACCTTTCCTGCTCTAGTAGGAGGCGGCGCAGCAACGGGCGTATGGCAGTATGTCCGTAAGACGACAAACTATCAGAGCAATGGACCAGTAAGCAGACCACAGGATACGAAGGAGATGTGTCTTTCTAGCAGAAGAAAAATATCTTTCTTGCTAGGCTGAGACATGTCCACCCTGTCTTGACTCACACTGACTGTGTTCCCGCGCGTCAGGTAACGGATGTAAGCTCCCCTTCACTCATTCTGTATCCCCCAGATGATATTCAAGCAACATATCCTCACTCTATACCAGGTGACCTCCAATCAAATCCGCTGCTACGAGCTCTCCCCCGGCGCCCCCGCCCAAGGGACCTACGAAGTCGCAGCCGGTTCTACCCTCGGCTTCACCGCACAATCCTCCATCTCGCACCCGGGCACCCTTCAGTTCTATATGGCTAAGGTGCCCAGCGGACAGACTGCCTCCACTTGGGACGGCAGCGGCAACGTGTGGTTCAAGATTTTCGAACAGGGACCCACGATCACTGCTGGTGGCCTGACTTGGCCCAGCCAGGGGAAGAGCCAGGTCACAGTGGGGATTCCGAAGAGCTTGCCGAGTGGTGAGTATCTCTTCAGGGTGGAGCATATTGCACTGCACAGCGCGGGAAGTGCGGGTGGCGCACAGTTCTACATTAGTTGTGCGCAGATCAATGTCACGGTGAGTGCTTGTGCAATTTCGACCTCTTTATCTACGGCCGGACTAATGATAAGCAGGGCGGTGGTAGCGGCTCGCCAGGCCCTCTCGTGTCGTTTCCGGGAGCTTATAAAGCGACTGACCCTGGAATCATGATTAACATTTACTACCCGGTGCCCACCTCGTATACTCCACCGGGGCCCAAGGTGTGGACGGGCTAGATACTCGAGTTAGCAGATCAATTGTAGCATGGGACAGTTCACGAATTCATGATTGTGCTAGTTCGGGAATCCTCATCGTCTCCGCTCACTGATAACATGTGTCTCTGAACCTTTGCATGAAACGCGTTCCCGTGTGTTCATGGCTTCGTGCTTCCAACGTAATCTCCAATATCATTAACGTTTGGGACTGACGTACTACAACAAGAACTAATCTGAAGTGATAAGAAGTCCGCAGGCCTGACATACGCCTGGACGTAGAATAAACAAAATAGTTCATGCAACGCAATCGAAACCACAAGTCAAACGCCTAATGCACTGTCCTAGCCAAGTACCACCATTTTGCCATGGGAGATGTTCGATACCACGCTGCTCACCCGACTTATCTGCTCTGTCTCGCGATAACATACTAAGCAGAATCTCAACCACGACCTCGGTACGATTCCACCATTATGATCTCAGTGAAAAGGCCATATAAAGAAACAAAATCCATCCCAAAGAGACTTCTGAGCATAAGCGTTTCCCTCCATCACTGACCACCACTTCGAGTGAGCACTCTCTCCTTGATCGACAGGAACAAGTATGGAAGTAAAATATTTTGCTGAGAAGCGCGGAAACTGAAAAAAATTGAAGATCGGCAAAAGGTACAACCCCCCCCTTTGCTCGCGTGAGAGCCGCTGCATCGAAGTCACAATAGCATCGTGGTGCTAGATCTCCTCGTCTTCGTCAACAATCTGCCACTGAGGAAGACCCTGGTAGGTTACGAGCGGAGGTGGTGGGTTGTAAATGGGCAAGAGTTCATGGATTTCATCCTCGCTCATATCGTCCTTGAGCGTCTTCCACCGAAGAAGACCGTAGTAGGATGTCGACCATAGACCCTCAACCTTGGTGACCGTCGTCGTGAGTTGCCCGTTTTCATCAATTCCTGCAACTTCTGGGGCAAATACGAATTTCGAAGCAGCTGACGCCGGCGGCGAGATGTTCCGAGAAAGTGAAGTCTTCGTTTTCCCTCGATGTCTAGCTTTCTTCGCCGCTTGTAACCGCGCGAGGTACTCTGTGCGGTCGGCTGGCGTCGGAGGCAATGATGTGGGCGTGTCACATATGTGAGGCTTCTGTAGCTGCACAGTGCCATTGCTGACCAGATCGGAAGCATCGGTAAATGTATTATCTGCTGAGGTGGGAAGTGAAAAGTCGGACGAAGCGGTGGGAAGAGGCTGACTTGCGGAAATAAGAAAAGCCTTGAACTGCCGAGTTCAGTCTACTCTGCTTGAGCATCGTGCGAGGTCTTTTCGAAGAGAGCCTATCGATAGCAGCGGGTTCGTTATTGTCTGCGGTACGCTTGCGCTTGAGCGAAGCAGCGTCGGTGGTGGTAGATGCGCCGTCATCTGCAGCCGGCTTGCGCTTCGGTAGGGCACTGTCTGTAACGTTGAGGCGTTTGCCGGTTGCGGTATGCTCAGGCTTCAGAGAGTAAGAACAGAGCCCTTGCGCTTGTGGTCTTGTCCCGTTTGGCAGGACTGTCTTCGAAAGCTCCGTACTCTGTTGGCGCAAGTGGAATTTGGCTTCCTCCTTCCATAGCTCCTGTGGCGGCATGGCCTGAAGAGTCAATGAAGGCTCGAGTTGTGGCGTGATTGCTACCGGTTCGATCTCTGGCACAGATGAAGTTGAAGACAACGGCATGGTTTGTGTGGCCGTCGCTATATGGTTTTTCTGATTCTTTTCGTACTCCTGCTTCAAGGCTGCTATCTTCTTTCCGAACTCTGCCTTCATCTCTTCTTTTTGCCTGTCTACCCTCAGTTTCATCTCTTGATTCATCTTCTTGAGGTCCTGCTTTAGTTGTGTTATGTACTCAATGTTTGTGTCATGCTCAACAGACTTCGGCGTGTGCGCTACTTGTTTGATCTTCGGCTCAGGTGTGGCTGAAGGCGATCGTTTCGGAAGCGGTGGCATTGCACTTTGCTTCTTGCCAAACCAGGCCGCCGTCTTCATGTCAAAAACCTCCTCCATCTCTTTCCTGACTGCATCTTTTTGGCACTCTAGCTTTTTCTCCATCTCTTCGTTCTTCTTTGTGAGTTCATGCGCCAGTGCCTTCTCGTAGTTCATCTTAACATGACGCTCGATATCCTCCTGCTGCAGGGGAAGGGACTTCTCGAGACTCTCCTTCAAGGTGATTATCTCCTTTTCAAACCCGAACTGCCTCTCTTTATGTGTCTTGAGGCTTTCTCGCATGGTCGTGTTGTGTTCATCGCACTGGGCGAGTTGCGCCATACATTGTTCAACGGCCTCGGCGAACTCTGTATCTTTTGCAGCTAGTTGCTGCTTGTGGACTTGTTCGCGCTTCTGATCGCTGTCAATTGCTTTTTGAAGATTGAAGATGCGCTGTTCCTCAACCCTCTCGAGGTGCTGGGCAAGTCGACGAATAGCATATGCCCATTGCCGCACGACGTCGAGAACGGAGACTGAATCGACGTCGCCGACCTTCTCAAGATTATCCTGCGTCTCCAGCATACTCTTCTGGAGTTCCTTGAGGGACATTGACAGCGGCGCAGACGAGGAACCCTTCTCGAGAATTGTAACTTGGAGTTTTACAGGCTTAGGCGCCTCAGCCTTAGCCTTCCCAGTTGCTTTTGACTGGCTGATCTTAGAGGCAACCTGGAGGCCGACCTTGTGGAGTTCGCCCGAGTGCAGGAGGCTGGTTGGCAGCCTAGAGTAGCCCGAGGTGCTCAATGCCGTAGCCGTTTCTATTGTGGCGGAAGGCTCCATACGCGATGAGACTGGGTAACCTGGCAATCCGGCTGGAAAAGCCTCTTTTCGCGAGAAGCGAGTGGGGACGTAATAGCTGCTTCGGGGTGATTGAAGCTCCGAGTCCGTAAATTTGGGCGAGTCATATTTGTGACTGCGGCGGCGTGAACCCATTATCGCGGCGGTTCTTACTGCGGGTAATCAACAACAATGACAAGTTTCCGACAGAAGTGAAGGTGAGAAGTGTGACGAGCTGGTTTTTGGGCAGAGTTTATAACGTAGAGGTGAAAGTCAACACAACACTAATGATGGATATGGTTGCGTATGGTCAATGCACCTCGAGCGCACCTCGAGCTCCCATTCCTGTCTCGGCTCCAATCGGCTCGCCAACCTTTTATTTTACATTGCCGTCTGCTCGATACTTCGTAATGTTTTACACGCTCTGAGAGCAGTGGGTGCCGTCTAAGCTCCTCAAATATATATATACATGCTGTTCTCCTAATTGCTCTCCTCGCGAGATGCCTGTGGGTACTGGTATTGACGTGCGAGAATCATTGGCCGTCTGTGGATTTTCGCGAAGGCCTCGGCGGCGATGGGAGAGCTATCGGTGCGAATGGTGGTACCAATAGCCATGAAGAAACTTCACAGCACTCAATCAGCAAGCTGCTTCCTCTTCTTGCGCAACAAGTTTGCTTACCCAAAGGTGGCTGCTGAGCCGACCATGTATTGCCCCAGCGTCCGAAGCATACCGTTAGGACCAGGACCGAAGCGCACGATGTTTGTGAAGCCTGATTCCATGAGCTAAGATTAAAATATACTTTGAGATAGATACGCACCGAAAATGAAGCCGATGATAAGTCCCACAGATCCTCCCATCATGCCACCCATCTTGACTACATGCTGTTAGCGAAGCCTTGGTGGGAGCAAATTACAGTCGCTCACGTTTGTCGATGGTGGATGGGCCATGTTGGCCGCCTGGCATAGCGCCCACTGGGACCGGCATTGTGATTGATGTGTCTTGACGAGTTGTGTCGAAAGGCGAGCAAGCAGTCGAGTCGGTTGCGGGCTGTCGTAGGTTGCAGTGGTCCCACACGCTGCATGCACGTCGGCGAGCTAACATGGATGCGGGACGGGTCACATGACATACAGGCAAAAACATGCAGTCGAGGTATGTAGATGTCAAGAAACATGCTAAGGTCTGGTGCCCTCTCACCATAGACTTGTCTGCACTGCAGTGGAGTCCCTGCTGCACCGTGCTGTGGTGTGGCTGTTTGTGCCCTTCCGTTTATATCACGTTTCGGGCTGCAGACGGCGCTCGGAGCCGTGTGGAGAAGCACAAGGCCTCACTTCATCCGCTTCTCAAAACGCCAGACTCCGCATCGTAGCCGTGCATCCCACGAGCAGCAGCCCATCGCAGACCTCCATCGCTACGTCGGTCCTCCGTCCGATTTGCGCCCTCTCCATCACCGCAGCACATTCCTCGACGGCGAGCCTGCCCTGACGACGTCCGCACGGGCTTTCCACGAAAAGCACACGACACGACAACACGGTGCCCTTGACCGCCACGCCAGCCGCCTGTCTGCCTGCCCCCCGAGGCGCTCGCACAGCCCATGCGTGCGTGAAGAAGCCTGCTGCATCGCCGTCGCTGCTGTCGTTACTCGGCGGCGCTCGCGCTGTGGGTCCCCGCTAGAACGAGCCAACAACAGCCACGGGGTTGCATGAGGGAAAAGTGACGGCACACGCCAAACACGCGCCTGCAAACATCCGCCCGGCAGCCGCGCTGCACATTCACTGTGATGACGGCAGTTGCTCCTCCTGTAAACTTCCAGAACAGATGGAGCGGGCCTAACGGCGTCCCCAACGGAGCTGCCCCCATGAGCGACGAGTTTAGGATGTTCATGCCCCGGAAAAGTGCACAACGCTCCAACTCGTCGTCGTCGCTATCATCACAGGCCTCGTCCACATCTACCATCTCGACCGCTTCCTCTTCGCAAACGAGCGGCGTGGGAGCTTCACCCGCCGACGGCTCGACCTGGGCTACGCGAAAGAAAGCGCCAAGAGGGTTATGGCCTGCGACAAAAACGGAACCTGTTGCCGGCATTACCAACACTCGTCCTCAGTCACTCACCTCCGCCGGCCAAGGCCCCTCAGCCGCCGCCGCCATGACACAGCTACACTCCCCTGCGCCTCTGCCGTCGCAGCACAACGGCACCACCCAGTCGCAGACCAACGGTGCGCCGCGCACCCCGATGCAAGAGGCACAAGCGATACTGCATCTTATTCCTATGAATGGCACCTTCGAGCGGAAGACAATCACCGTGCCGTTCTTCCCAGACGTGCTCCGCATCGGTCGACAGACAAACAACAAGACCATACCCACACCGCAGAACGGATACTTCGACTCGAAGGTTCTGTCGCGCCAGCACGCAGAGATATGGGCCGATCGAAACGGCAAAATCTGGATCCGCGACGTCAAGTCCTCCAACGGCACCTTCGTCAATGGCCAACGGCTGTCTCAAGAGAATCGCGACTCAGACCCACACGAGCTACGCGAACAAGACATGCTGGAACTAGGTATTGATATCGTGAGCGAGGACCAGAAGACCATCGTACACCACAAGGTCGCCGCCCGCGTCGAACACGCTGGTATCTATTCCAATACTGGTAACAACATGGTGGACCTCAATTTCGGCGAGATGGACGGACAACAGTTGTCAAACATGGTGGGACCCGGCGGTCAGCAACAGATGATTAACATGCGAGGTCGCACCCCGAGCCAAGGTTCGATGAACGGCCAACGCCTGCCCGGTCCCGCCGTAATGGGAAGCAACGTTGCCTCGATGCAGCAGCCGCGACACCCCAACTTCTGGCTACAGCCAATTACCATGGAGCAAGTGGTCAAGAAACTTAACGTGAGTCAACGTCTGAAGAATCACTACACGCACGCCTTGAGGACGTACTAACACATCGATAGACTGAGATCAAAGCTGCGCGACAACAGTCCCAAGATCTGCAACAAACTCATTCATACATCAACGCCATCCTTACCGCAGACACAAAGAAAGATTCGACCAAACATTCGCCTATCAATTCCACAAAGATATCTCCCATTAAAGATGGCAACCTCAAAGCCAGGTTTTCCGACCCACCGGCGCCACCGCCGCAGCAACCCTTACCCGAAAAGCCCGATGCCCCCTTATTGAAGAGGACGGATACCGAGAAGCTGAAGAGCACTGGATCGCCTGTGAGGTCAGATGCGCAAATGTCGGTATTGAATGACGCTCTACAAACTGCAAAGCGGGAGATAGAGTCTCAGGGTGTTCGACTGAGGGATCTTGAAGCCATGTTGACGGAAGAGCGCCGCGCAAGGGAGGATGCCGAGAAGAGAGCCAACCGGCTCGAATGTGAGCGACATTCCGTCGAATCAGAGTCTGCGAATGGAGACACCCACAAGGACGAAAGCCACGATGAGACAGATGAGACCGAAACACTTGTTGCTAATGGCTCTGCTTCTTCGAATCCTGCAGATGTTGCCACGGCACGCCTCCAACAGCGACTTGACACGATGATGTCCGAGATGAACGAAATGAAGTTGCAAATGGAGAAGTACCGTCAGCGCGCGGAAACTGCTGAGGCTGATCGTAAAAGCCTAGCGGAGATGGTTGAGAACATCCGCAACGACAACGCAAAAGCGGCTAGCAAGGAAGCGAAGCGTCGTCGCAGCCACAGCGGATCAGGCAAGGAGGCGATGGACGCCAATCTCGAACACTCTCTGCTCGCCGAGGACGCAGAAGAGGGCGAGATCACGATCATCAACGAGAGAGATCTAGCTGAAGACACCAATGGAACTTCGGTGCAAAAGGAGCAGAATGGTGGTCCATCCGAGCATGAACTTACGGCAGGGACCAACAAAACGACGCAGGCTCTAGCGAGACGCTCCAATCGAAACGACCTAGCTCTCCTGCATGGTGCCCCGGCAATCTCAATGCTGACGGTTGTAGCCTTGGGTGTGGCTGTGATGGCCTGGCTCAATGAGTATCCCAAGGTTGACCGCTGAAGAGGCATCTGCCTATAGCACTACAAAAAGCATGCCGCGACGTCGTATGGGACGTCGGAAACGGAAAAAGCTGCAAGCTTTGTCATAATAATCAACAACTCGCGTACCGCGGAGTGACCAGTCGACCTTTGCGGATGCATCGTTGTGTCTCAGGGAGAGGTTGGCATTGAAACTACAGCCAAATCGGTTTGATCAGTCGCTCGCGTTGATCAACTGCCACACTGAAGTTCATCATCTGTTTGGGCAGCTGGGACCAGAATGACGTTGCACGACATGGAAATGGATGATTATCACCAAAGCGGACAACCGCCACGCAGCCTATCACGAACGCACACATGGTCGAAACGATTCCACATCTACGATCCAACCTATACATACCCTGATACAATCTGTTAGCGTTTTGTCCTCTTGCGCGCCGAGTCATTCTTTACTGGCGTAAAAAGCAGGCGACTGTACATGATCAACTTTTCCTTGCATTGCAGGCTTTGGTGGCGTTTTCATTGTGGACAGGTTCGTCCAGGCGTACTGTGGCTTGGAGGTCATATTTCATTACGTTTTAGTCTCTTCTTTTCCAACGAGACATATTCCTTGTACACTTCTTGAATGATGTATGAGTTGAAGCTTGGCATCGCTACACTCTTTACAGTGGCGGCAATGGCTGCATGCTCTTTCCTTTGTTAAAGCCATTCGCTGGGTGTTCTGATTGTCGATGAAGAAATAACATCTTGAGCTACATTTTTTATCCTTGCCCGTGACGTTGCTTTTGTCAATTACGTATTTGCTCCAAGAACCGTCTCATCGCGGATTTCACTTGCGCAGAAGAGCTAGTAGTTTGAGCACTTGAGTGTGCCGAGCAGCGGCGTATCACTTGTTCGAACATACCACCGCAGCAGAGCATACCTCATAGAAAGCTACAATGGTAAGGCTCTCCCAGTTGGTGCAGAGGCCATTCACCGTCAACCGAGTTTGGGGCGTCACGATACCGTGCATCCCCTATTTAAGCGGTTGTTACTCTTTCCATAAGAGCAGGCCATTTCTTCGCTATTGCTACGATACATAATCGCCCTGGCTTGCTACTTGGCGAGTCAGCGGACTATGTTGCCCGCGCCGCAAACTAGCACGCTTCGGGATCTCGACAACATCGCAACGATCACGGAAAGTGGAAGTCCGAGCTAGGTTTTCTTACTGTTCCATAACCGCTGGACCCTACGCTACGTATGAGTGTCCGGACGTGGAGCATGGCCAATACACAGTTCGCGCTTGATGCAAGAGAGCCAGCCAGATGGGAGTCAGATATCTGACAGTGGGGTGCGTGGGATGCCATAGTAGGCGACGCATTCCCAAACAGGCATTCTCCAGGAGGAGCACAACTTGATTTCTAGCTAAATCAAAGCTGCTACATTCCGCTATACATGAGCATCGGAATCACTTTCCCGACTACTGAAGCACACTTCGTTGAGTATGTAGCACAAGATCCTCCAAGCGCACAGTGACCCGATGGCAAACCTACGGAGTCCTTCTCTGCGCATGAGCATTACAAAATATCACAGTCATTCCACGGACGGTACTGGTAAAGGATAGTTACGCATCTATGGTAGATAGCCTGGAACAGATGCTATCCAATAAGAGGCCGATCGACGACGATAGTCGCATCCGAGGTCACATGACCATCTACAATGTCAGATTCATGACAGGTACACAACGCCAAGTCATGCTATGTGCTACCAGCAGTCCACATTTTCCATGCACCTAGCCGCAGAGCTGAGAAATAATGAAGACGGACTTGGCTAAGTCCGTTCCGTCGCGTAGGCAGGCAGACAAGGTGAGATAATGCTCGTCATAGAGAGCAGTCCCTATACCTTGATGTGATCCTGTCCATTTCCGCTGATTTCATCTTTTAGCAGTCACCAAGCTCGAAAGTCTCCAGCAGAGGAATTGGTGGTGGCATTTTCAACTTGTACCATTGCTATCAACCGAACAATGTCCTACCTCGTTAAGCATTCCGCTGTGGGCACGCTCGTACGCTTTGTTACTACTGGAAAGATCTCGTATCGCAGAGGAGCAGCACCAAAGAACATCTCGCCTGGGTCAACTTCGATCAACATTGCTACACCTAGACCTAGCGTTTCCAAGGATGATGTATCTAGCCAAGGAAATGAAGAGGCTGGTGTCGCAGTAACGAATCTCGTGGACTGGAGTGGGCCTGAAGATCCGAGTAACCCGCAAAATTGGCCTTTCCATCAGAAGCTGACTATCACAGCGGTTCTCTGGTATGTACAACCATACAGACAGTGAGACTTCGAGTTAAATGTGCATAGCTTTTGGACATTCGCACTGTATGTTGGCTCATCCATCTACACTTCCAGCCAGCAACATGTTATCGAGATCTTCGGGGTCACACATGCTGAGGGTGCGCTTGGTATTGCTCTCTATGTGTTAGTAGGTTCTCCCACATTCATTTATCTTTGACCAATCTGACCTTTGACGACAGGGCTATGGCGCCGGTTCTCTCCTCTTCTCGCCGCTCAGTGAAGTCCCAGCCATCGGCCGCAACCCCTCCTACGCAATCTCAGGCTTCTTCTTCATAGTCCTCTGCATTCCCACCGCATTAGTCAACAACTACCCTGGTCTCATGGTTCTCCGCTTTCTTCTTGGCTTCATGTGCGGCCCTTGCCTAGGCATCGTAGGCGCCTCCTTCGGCGACATCTGGTCCCCCGCCCCGTTCTGCTATTCCATTGCCCTCTGGTCTATGGCTGCTACTGCAGGTCCCGCCATGGGTCCTACGCTGTCTTCATACGCTGTCGAGGCTATGGGCTGGAGGTTCTCAAGCTGGGAGCTCCTGATGATCTCGGGACCTTTCTACATACTAATGGTATTCTTTCTGCCCGAGACTAGCGCGCCTACAATTCTGTATTATGAGGCGAAGAGGCGGAGAGAGGAGACCGGCAACAAGGCGTTGGTTAGCGAGGCTGAAATCAAGCAGAGGGAACTGCATGTTGGCGCACTTCTGTGGGATGCGTTGATTAAGCCCTGGGTGCTGAACGTCAAGGATCCAGCTCTGGGGTTCACGACGTTGTACCTTGGTCTCGCGTATGGTATCTTCTATTCGTTCTTCGAGGTGAGTTTTCTTAAATCCTCTCATCCCCGATAAGATCGACGCTGACGATGGACAGTCTCTCCCCATCGTCTACCCAACAGACTTTGGCTTCAGCTCCACCTCCACCGGTCTCATATTTCTCACCGTGCTCCCTGCTGGCACTATCGCCTTCATAATTCAGTATTTCTACCTTAAGTATCGCGTCTTCCCTGCACTTTTCTCGGGTAAATTTGGCGAACTAGAGAACCATCTGCTCCCCGGTGTTGTCGCATCTCCACTTATGCCAATCGGTCTCTTCATCTACGCATGGACGGCCCGTGCAGAGCACTCTCATTGGATCGCACCTACCATCGGTTTCGGCCTTATCATTATCGGTAAGCCATCTTGCTTCCACCTTCCACCTCTGTTGCTGTAGCTAATGACCACTAAGGTGTCTACTTCATCTTTCAGTCTATCTTGCTATACATCCCCAACATCTATCCCCGCTACGCAGCTTCTATCTTCGCGGCCAACAGCCTGGCGCGCAGTCTGCTTGCTTTCGCCGCCATCCTCATTGCGCGGCCCATGTTCGAGAAGCTGGGTATTGACGGTGGTGTAAGCTTCTTGGCTGGGTTGATGGTGCTTTGTATGTTTGGGATTTGGGCTATCTACAAGTGGGGTAAGGTGCTGAGGCAGAGGAGTAAGTTTGCTATTGCGTAGACGACAATTGGGGCGTAAGGAGACCTAGGTGAGCGACTGTTGTAGAAAAGGGATTCTAGTACCGCCGTACACACAAACCGGGCATTACAGTATCAGGGATCAATCTGGAAAATATGTGGGTTTAGCCAACGGCGCAACTCTGATGGAAAAGACGGAATTACTGTCTGCTTGTCATGAACAAGGCGTTTCAGAAGAGAAGTGTTCAGAAGTGATGAGTGAACTACATACTTTCATGCCCAGTCCTTGCGTCAGCACGCGTGACTTAAGGCTGGATCTGATCACTTCTGGAGCCGTCACAAGGCAACCTACTGGTTCGCGTCTCCATGTACCTTCGCAGAATCTTGACCTGGGAGCATAATCGACATTGTCGGTCAAACTGGCCGAGAGTGTGTTGCTGTAGCTCGTCAGACTCCTGCTCCACCTCAGAGACCATGGCACTATTCTTTGTTGCTTCGATCCTCCCGGCTCGTGTTTCTGCTTCGAGGATAGGTTTGAATAAGCCGGCATCATAGGCTGTGTTGACGTTCGGATAGACTGTGCGAGCGAGCTGACTGGGCTCTAGGGCAACTCTCGGGTTTTTCTTAGGTTTTAGCGAGAAGTATTGGAGAGAAAGCCGTTCCAATTCGTAAATGTACTCCTCCGAAAGTCCTTCGGGGCAGTTGAGTGATTGTTTTACGGGTTTGTGGATGAGCTCCGGTTCGGTCATGTCCTTGGAGGACCCTGCACTTGTCACGGGCTTTGTGTTCTGCCCAGCTCCCTCCTGCTTGCTTTGCGTGGACCTCGAGGGCCCGGCAGCGGTGACGTTATCTGGGTTCTGCGCAGTCTTCTTATGCTCGCTCTCCTTGAAATACAAGCATTCAGTAATTGTAGCATTGTCTGAAGCCTGCGTACCTGCCTTTGCTTCGCTTTCCTCCGACTTCGAACATGCTGCAGCGGCGACATTCGAGGAGGCATGCTCAATTTCCTCTTGCTCGTTCTTCTCGCAATGTGAGGACCCAACAACGAGATCATGTTGTGACGCCAGCGAGCCTGGCTTCTCTTCGCCCTTCCCTTTCGTTACCTTCGACTTCGGACGCTTTGCAGCAGTATTGTCCGGTGAGTGATTGACCGTTTGCATCAAGGCAAATAACATCGCGTCCATTGATTCTTCCCACTCTGGGGTATTGCCGTGTTCCTACACGTCGCTGGGCATGTCAATGGTAGCATCATCGTCGTGCGATGCCGGCTTAGCTATGTTATTCTTGTTGTTCGCTAGCTTTGAGGGTCCCGCAGCGGGAACCTTTGGTGAGGCCCGCCTAGCATCTCTCTGCTCGCTTTGCTTGTAACTCGAGAACCTGGCGGTTAAATCTCGTGAGTCCTGCCCTGCTGGCTTCCGCTTGCCCTTTCGCTTAGTTACGTTCGGTCTCAAAGGCCCTGCAGCAGTATCGTCCTGTGAGCCATTGTCGATTTGCATCATCTTGCTTAACGCCGAATACATCCTTTCCTCGCACTCAGGGTCGGGGCGTTGCACCCCGTCCCTTGGGTAGGGAATGACTCCTCGGGCCAGACGCAGGTTTGGTACATTCGTGAATTCAGTCTCGGCCGCAATTCTGAGGACCTCGGTCGCTCTCGCCGACTTCCTCTTCGCACTGCTCGGCATGTTCGCCAATCACACGGTCTGGTAATGCTCAGAGTCGTTTTGAACGGTGTTTGCACATGTAACGAATAGCTGTCGGTATAATGAATAGCTGCCTGCAAGACGAAGAAAGAATAGATTGCGCGTGAGAACGATGTTGTGACAGCTAGAGCTGAAGTGAATGGGGGTGAAAAGAGAGAAATGAGTTTCTTGTCGGTCAAAAGTAACACTGCCGCATGCTGAGAAGGTGCTCGGTACAACCTGGCGATCCGAGAGCCAAAGTTGGCAAGTAGTACAACAAGAAGGCGCTGGGCTGCAGAGTGCCTGCCTCCGAGGATTGAAATTGCTATCGCTGAGTGATGCCCAGGGTCTAAAAGTCGCAGTTAGCATGCACAGTGATGGTATTCAAAGATTCGACGGGGTTCGGTGGACTACCGTGGGCCAGCTCGCGATAAATAGAGGGAGCTTTTGCACAACGTATCCCAAATTGACCTTAGCTAGAATACGCATCCAATTTGTAACTTGATTTTCTATAACACATGTTCATATTTGCGAGAAACAAAGTCTGGTGTAAAGCTCGGCCTTCAGTGTCGGATATGAGGTGTTACGTATGCTTACATGAACGAAAACTCGTAGTCTTCGGTTGACAATCTTTGCGCAGTCACGTGGGTATCAAAATGCTGCTATGACCTGTTGTGCGAGTTTTGATCGGCACCTGTTGTCGGAATCTTCAATCATTGAAGTATAGCCCCGGAGCCCAGAAACGTTCCAATGAACACATTATACATTATGGTATCTTACTACTGCACGATGCATCGCCAACTAGCGGTACGTCGCTTCCTCTTGTCTCAAGGACACTGTCCCACACGCAACCTTGATCAAGCCCTCATATAAGATCCCATCGGTTAAGGAGTCCCCGAGATGGTTTCACGGACTTATTTGACGCATCAGATTGGAATCTGTTTGGAGCGTGGGTCCTGGATTTTTGTAGAGATAGTGTTCACCTGCGCTACAACGCTTCGAGTAGCGTGTCATCGGGTGAGGATGCATACTGCTGCTGAATAGTGTGGCCGGTGCGTTCGCCCGCTGCAGAGAGGGTTGAATAGCTTTGCACTTGCGCACAGGGTAATGATCATCCCGGGACAAGCCCAAGGCCAGCAAGTCCCATGCCTACGTAGAACCACTGCCCTATGTCTGCTCTTTGGGAGACTGCCAATCCCCTACTTGAGCTCGTTGCAATTGTGTTGTCAGCGCCCGTACTATCCAGGCTTGCTGAACGAGCTGCGGTCGTGATGCTGGCCTCGGACCCAGTTATTGGCTTGGTAACAGCAGCGGGCACTTCTGTGATGGTCGCGATGACAGCCGTACCACTTGAGGAGACTGTGATCAGTGTCTGTCCAGCATCATTTGTAGTGATTGCAACATAGGTCGCGGTAGCACCGTCTCCGAGCGTGGAGGACAAGCCAGGCGTAAGAGTAAGAATAGCGGATCCCAAGGTTATCTGGCCACTAGCAGTGATTCCGGGTGCTGATTCAACAGGGGAGATGGAGGCGCTGGAACTAGCTTCCATTGCTTGTTGGGACTGCGCAATTGCAGGAGTTTGAGTGGGATCAACATTGCTGCTCTGGCCGGTTTCACTCGTTGCCGAAAGGAGATTGTCGGGTGGAGTTGGTCCGCTGCCCGTAGACGATGCAGGTATGCCTATGCGCGATACAATGTCAAGCAACAAAGAATCTGG
Source organism: Paraconiothyrium sp. Pb-2020 (assembly GCA_022419385.1). NCBI lineage: Eukaryota > Fungi > Ascomycota > Dothideomycetes > Pleosporales > Didymosphaeriaceae > Paraconiothyrium > Paraconiothyrium sp. Pb-2020. The sequence goes on along the minus strand of JAJUBI010000003.1, from coordinate 3,084,268 downwards.
AGACGACGTCGCTTGAGGCACGCCGGGTGTAGGACTGTCCTCTGGCCGCGTCGGCATGCCACCAGGCGTCTCTGTGGGTCTTCCGACTCCTTGCTGTGTCGTTGGCTCCACTTCGGTGTGTATGCTTACTAGACTTGGTGTTCTGGTCGTAACGACGTCCACGTTGGCATCTTGAGAAGTATGAACGTCTATCAAGGATCCTAGCCCTGTGCCGGTCGCCAAATCCTCGAAGCCTGTCGCTGTCGTCTCCACGTGAACTAAAAACGGAGGACATCTGTCGGGATCGCAACTGCCTGTCACTGTTTTCGTGACTCCATCGCCCCATCCATCCACGGTACTTTCTGGGTGGGCCCTTGCTGGGGCGGAAGTAGGCTCCGAATTGGTGGTGCTGTCGGTGGCGGTGAGGTTTTGTAGTATCGGTATCAGTGACACTGCGGTATGTTAGGCAGGCTCGGGTTGCGAATTCACTTCAAACTAACCTTGGGGAATCGCATGTGCCGTAGTTGCCAGAAGCACAAGCGCGAACACTTGGCGAGGAAGATGCATCGTGAGCAGCGATGCGGGTCGCGGAGGAGGCAAGTGTAGGATCAGGGCGGACGCGACATCAGTCCGTCCGCCCTTGGTCTACTCCAACACGGGTTTCCATGGGAAAGGTCCCAAGCTCGGAGGAAAGTTGACGAGGGCGCCCCTGGTGCAAGCTCCCGCGATGCACACTCGTACTCGGCTGTTCGCACGCACCATGTCAACGGCGAAGCCTGCCGGACGGTAGCGTTCGGGACCGCCCTGCATCCATATCATCCGACCCTTCTGCGCAGGTGTCTCGTCTTCGCAATCGCCCTGGCGTCTCGCGGCGGGCATGCCTCCCATGTTCAATATTCCGCTTGCCTGCAGAGACGCGCACCCCCGACATGGCTGGACACCTGGGCGCGTGCGGCCCTTGCACACACCTCCCCTTGTCGTACTAGGGCGTAATCGTGCACACGAGTTTCTCTCGAACGGGCAAGTCAGCGGGGCGCAGGCTGCGGTGCCGCGAGGATGAGCTGTGTGGACGGCAAGGCTTGGAAGAGCAGGACTGGGCCGTCGTCGCTTACGCCCAGGCAATTGCTTCCCGAGCGTTCCTGGGGCCAACGGCTGAGCGCTCGCGGCGTGCGAGTCAATATATTCCTGTCCACAAGTGATCGCCCGAGCGCTGGGTCCTGCCAGACCTCGACGAGACACGACTCTGCACCACCACCACCACCTCCTCCTCCTCCTCCTCCTCCTCCTCCTCCTCGGAGTGCCGTCAGTCGCAACCATGGGCCTCGCGCGACCGCGCATTGCGGCCCTCCTCGCGGTGTCCTCGGTGCTTGCATTAGTGGCACATGCAGCGACGCCCCTCTCGATAAGGCCTAGCCAGGAATGGTCAGTCTGAGCAGTCGCGTCTCCCCCGCAAACCCTCGACACGCACCCAAGCCGTCTAACCTTGACCGCAGGGACGGCAAAGAAGGGCCGTGGAGTACGTTCCGCATCCAGGTCGGCACGCCTGCCCAACAGTTCCGCGTCTTGCCCGCGCACGATCAATCCACCACATGGCTGGTGCTCAGCGAAGCATGCAGCAGCAACGACCAAGACTGCGCCGAGGATCGCGGTCGATTGTATGCCCGAGACAACTCGTCGACCTGGCAAGAGAAAGACTTCTACGGACTGGAGCCGTGGCTGGAGAGACGCGTCGGTCAAGATGGCGATGGATTCTATGGTTGGGACGACATCACGCTGGGGTGGGCCGGAGATAATATGCCTACCGTCAAAAACCAGTCCATTGCCGGCATCATCACAGACAGCTTCTGGCTTGGGTCTTTGTCCTTGAATCCACGTCCAGTCAACTTCACCGACTACAATACGCCCATACCGAGCCTCATGCAGAACCTACGAAACAAGACCGTCGATCCCATTCCGAGCCTATCATGGTCATACACTGCAGGCGCCTATAACCTGGCGCCAAAGATCCCCGGAAGCTTGGTCCTGGGAGGCTATGACTCCAACAGATTCAGGCCGAACGCGGTGACGTTCCCGTTTGGGAGTGACCAATCGTTCGATTTCCAGGTCGCGATTCAGAGTGTCGCTACCACTTTGACAGACGATCCTCTCCTCGATACAGGAATCATTGCATACATTAGTACCCTGGTCCCGGACATCTGGCTGCCCGAAAGCGTGTGTGCAAAGTTCGAAAAGGCGTTCAACCTGACCTGGGACAATGCAACCGAGCTGTATCTCATGAGCACAAGCTTGCACCAGACGCTGCTCGAGAAGGATCCTTCCGTAACCTTTACAGTTGGCCCTGAGGTCTCTGGCGGTGGCGTGACAATCAACATGCCGTATTTCAACTTCTACCTGACAGCGTCGACTGAGTTGACCAATGCTTCTTCACCCAAGATGTATTTTCCCTTGAAGCGTGCAGCAAACGACAGCCAATACGTTCTTGGAAGAGCCTTTCTGCAGAGCGCTCACCTCTCCGCGGACTACGAGCGAAACACATTCAATCTGTCACAAGCCTTATATCCCTCGTCTTCGACCGCCGAAGAAATTGTTGCAGTTCTCCCTCCCCTCGAAGAGACCACTCCAGGAGCCGGCAGCCCTGGCAATCCAGGAACCGGCAACAACTCCGGAGGCTCTGGTGCCCATTCCGACAAGTCTATGAGCACAGGCGCGATCGCAGGCATTTCGGTTGGTCTCGCTGTAGTTGTCGGAGTAATTGCCGCCGTAGCATTCATCATGTACCGCCGGAGGAAGGCCAAGCCCTCCAAGCACGAGCTCGCGGACACGGACATTATGCAGCATACCACTCATGAAGTATCGGGAGAACAACTCAAGGTTGAAATGGGCGGAGGAATGTCGCATGAGATTGCCGGGGATATGGATCCCAAAGCTGAGCTTTCATCTTACGGTTCGCAAAAACCAGTCGAGGCTGACGGCAATTCAGAGCGCATCTATGAGATGCAGGGAGATGACCCAACACCTGTTGAGATGTCGGGTGAGAACGTGTATCAGAAAATACCACTATCTTATGTGACATCGGAGCCTACACCGCCCACAAACCACGTGTCTCCCGATGAAGGCACTCTTACGCCTTCATCAGAGCACTACTTCAATCAAGGATACCCCCGACGATATTAAGTCATCGATTTATAGAACCTTATAATTTAATGCAAGATACATCTACCAAGCGTACCGGTTCTGCAATGCGCAAACCTCATGGCAATGCAAGTCGACCGCCTGTACCAACTATCAGACAAAGGGGACCCGAAACGCATCAAAGGTGGAACGCGAAATACCACTGGCCACGTCTAGCTACGCGCCGCTTGTTACTGTTTGCGGATGTCGGTCGCCGCCAGCTTCTTGGAACCCTTTGTCTCAATGACGCCAATTCCCCTTTCATTGTCCGTGTACTCAATCATCCACTCACCAGTACATAAACTCCGTCCAGACGGCTTGCGTACACACATGTTCTCTCCATGTTTGGTCAACATCTCGCCTGTGTACGCTTAGTTCTGGTGACATGTGACGTCATGCTAATACAGTTCAGTTATTCAATTAGACACACGACGAAGACAACGCAGCACGGTGGCCTACAGACCATACTCGGATTGGCGATATGACCGACCGAGATTTCAATGACGAGCGGCTTCAGAAGGCCATCCGATACCTAGTAAGTGAAGGCAATGGTGACCCGATCGACTTGTATATCACCCGCATCCAAGCGATCGACGAACATATACTGCAACAGTTACCAGTACAAGGCAAATCCTTTGATCCTAGCCTATATCGTCTCTTGCGGTCTCTGGTTCGAGAAGTCCAAGACGATGTGCAGGCCATCAATCGAGAGGAAAGCTCGCTGGATTCCGATAGCGATTCGAGCATCGAGGCGCTTTACAAGGACATGAGCACTGACAACGAGGTCGAGATCGATGGCATAAATGTTTCTGCCGGCCCATCGATAATCCTGGACCAAGATGAACTGGCTGGCACCGTCGTTGCGCGTACCTCAGCATCCCGGCCAATTATCGAAACAAAGAGGGCCCTAGAATCTTCGAAGGTTCGCAACAACAATGACCGCGTGCCCTTTGCAGCAAACGTTCGTGCCTCAATTGACGACAACGTGATTGAAAAATGCTTCTTGTACGGCGGACCGAACAATGACCCGGAAGTGTGGTACAAGAAAATACCACCTATCCTACACATTGGAGACACACCCTACATGGAGAAGTGGGAAAGCGCCAAGATCAACTCGGATCTTGCAGAGTATTGGGGAAGGTCCCCCAAGAAGCTCCAGGACCCACAGCAATTTGAACGAATCAACATATACGACTCTGGGTCCCAGTACAAGCTGCCGACTGTTCGCCCATGTGCCTGGGCCGATAATGAGGAAACTCACGCCAAGATACAGGGATTGTGGCCTTCCATACTAAGCGCCTTCAATAAAGGATTACAAGGTACTGCCGCGCAACAAAAGGACAAAAGCTACGCTCCTCGCATGGTCTTACCCCTCGTCAGCGATGCTTTCATCAAACCCTACATAAAGCCGAATAAAGCTTCAAGTGGCCAGAATAGTGAGGGGCGACGCACAAGTGAAGACAAGGGAAATGCGGGTGTGGCCGGCATCAAGGCGGAGTTCCAGAAATGGTTCAAAAACGCTAATATTGCAACCCACGAGGGCCTTCATACGCGCTCACAACCCTCGCGATGGGAATCTGCTGCACGACCACGACTGCCTGAGACGAATCTGAAGAAATTCAATAGCAAGCGCGAAGAAGCGGCTCGCAGAGACAAGCCTGAGACCCTCAGTCCTCGCAAGAGAGCGGTCCTTCGAACCAGAGCCGCTCTCGCTACTACTCCCACTCCCGAGATGCAAGCCACACCAAGATTATCGGCTGGTCCTACGCTCGTCAAACGAAAGCCAGGTCGCCCCCCTAATAAGCCGCTAGACCCATCTTATCATCCTCCGCGTCGCCAAAGCCAAGATGTTGACTCACCAACAACACCAGACAGTTCAGCTCTCGAGGCAGAGATCGATGCTCTCAATGATACTGGGCCTACCAAACGTCAACATAAACGCTTTCAGAAGGTTTCCAAAGACCCGAGCTACAGACCTGGGCAAAGTCCTGTAACTCCGACAAAGAGGAAGCGAGATGAGAACTTGAACTTCACGGAATCGAGTAAGAAGGCCAAGAGGTCTACGGGGACCAAGAAGAAAAGTCCCTCGTCTTCAACCCATGTCGAGTTCGCAGGAGAGGAGCCTGAGCCGGCTACGAAGGCAAATCCAAGCAAAAAGGCCACGCCTACAAAGAGCGCAATCAAAAAACCCAAGCGCATCTCTGCCGAAGACCGCGAACTTGCAAACACCATGACCTTCAATCGTAGAGGAAAGACGAGGTCTAACAAAGACTACAAGCCCAAGCGACTGCGTAGCCGCGATGATACAGCTTAGTACTTTGCCGTCAAGGTGACATGGATCTAGTCTTCAGGTCGATATTTTCTCTACGTTGTAGTTCTATGCAAACTTAAAATACAATAGTTCACAGTGGCTGACATTGAAAATTGAACCTTCAGGCAGACTCTCGCATCAGTATGAACTTCGGTAATAGACTATGTACGATAATCATTATATTTATTATAAAGCGAGTGCTTTAAGCACTGTGAACATGTACCCTGGTTGTTAACGTTAAGCCCTTACCATAAAACGTAGGGTCCGGCGCCTGGAAATCAACTTTCAGTATGGGCCACTGCGTCGTGGTTCGTCTACCAGCCTTCCTGATTACACCCATCACTTCGGCTCGGTTCTTCTATCGTTATAGTCCTTGAGATGTGGGCTGGCGGCAAGAACCTTGAGCTTTATTATAGCCAAACAGCCCTCAACTCATCCCGTTTCATCTCTAAATAAGCCTCCCAACGTTCGACCTTCAGATACACGGACCTGACCGCTACTACTGTGCGAGGTTCGGTGGGAAGACTGGCGGTTACAATACCAAGTGGTTATGCGCACACGCTGCCTGTTCGCTCTTCCGCTCGCTCTATTGACTACTACCATTCACTAGTCCAGGCAGCCACCCGTTACGATCTCGCGGTTGATATTGATGACAGGAACTCTGCTCGCTTGCTATTGTGATCGTTTGCTCTACTATTGTGCCCGCAAACGCCATCTGTTTTGACCATGTATAAACATCTACGTCTGCCCTCGACCTTCGTACTCTCCACTTCGACAATCACCCAAACATCCCTATCGAGCTCGACTAATTCACACAGATCACCTACCGAACTCTCAAGATAACCTCGAGCCCGTCAAACGCATTTACTACCACCCACCAAACTTGACTCAAGTCATCACTAGAACAGCTGCCCCTATAGGAAGCTATCGTCTCCGCCATGTCTTCGACATCCAACAACTCCGGCACCAACTCCAATAAGGTTCCTCGTGATGACACCAAGGCAGCCAAGAAAGCTGAGGCGAGCAAGACGAACAATCCGGATCACATTACGCTCGAGCAGTTCTTGGAGGAGACTGAAGAGGGGGTGGTGACTGGTGCCGATGGTCCCAGCGACGCCGAGGTCACAACGAAGGATAGCGCTGGCAAGATTGATGGTGGCAAGAACGGCGACGGTTCCAAGTAAACTTCGTCGTAACCTCCTACTTACGGCAGAACGTTGAAGCGGATATGTTAAGTAAATGCTCGTACTGTGGTTGCACTTGCTAACGGTAACCTATAGGAAGTTACTGCAGGGTGGGCGAGCACGAAAGCTGCCATCATCTCCAAGCATCAAGGACACGGGTTACTCATGCCTGTTCAGTCTATCATGGAAAGAGTTCACAACTACTAAGTGCATCTGGCCAGCGGGTCAGGGTTTTTGAACATTTCTATAGCTGAAATACACTGGTCCATCTCGATTGCTTTGCTTTACTTATGCGTACAGGTAGTGTATGCGAACGAGCAGCGTTGTCAATCTCCAGACATTCTACGAGTCACAGTAGTCCACCACTTTGCTCGCTTTCGAACCTACTAACCCATCAATGTAATCCAAAAAGACATCGAGCTCCAGCATATCGACCTTTCCCAGCGCTGGACTGGAACTTTGCAAGATCTGCCCACCCCAAAGAATCCGGATGTAGTTCTTCTCGCCGTAGCCTCTCGAGTAGACTTCGAAGACGACTTCGGATCCCATGCCCACCCACACCATGACATCTACCTGCAAGATGCTCAAGAGTCGAGACACACTTCCATCGTGTGCAACATTGTGTCGGTAGATCACAGGCGATTTTCCTGAAGCAAAGTCCCGGATGTTCTGTGCTAGCTCCGCCAACCACACGCCATACGATCCTACGGCTGCTTGGAGTGATTGAGGCGAATCGCGGTGAATGAAAGAGTATTCGTACTGTCCTAGTCTGTAGACAGTATCTGCTTGCGCTTGCGTCACGCATTTGGAACGGTCGTTGATGCTGCAAGGTAGAGGTTTCGCGTGGCATTGACGAGCAGAAAGGTTATCATAGTAATGGTCGAACGACTTGTGCCAGTCGATTGAGTTACTGGTAACTCCAGAAATGGCATCCAATGAGGTGTAGAGTGGTTTGGCTTCGGTAAGGTGCTTGGTCCAGTTCGCCGCATTACCACCTACACCATATGACGAGTACAGAGATGAGGCGGCAGGGCAGGAATACTGGGGCTCCAGAGAGTCTATGCCTGTCGGCTGAATGCGCAAGGGTGCCGGAGATTTCGGGGAGTACATGCCACCAATAAGCATCCCGGCGACTTGACTCGTGATTACATTGTTTGTTACGCGATATGTAACTTTGTCGCCGAGTTCGCTGGGGAGGAAGCCAAGAAGGTCATGGTACACGCCGAATATATCTTTTCCATGCTGCCAGGAGTCATCGAGACCTTCTTTGGTGATCTGTGGGAACTGGCAGGTACCATTGAAACCGCTTGGTGCAAATGGGTTCGTGTCCGAAGTGAAGATGATCCAATATGCACTTGCGGAGTTATTGCCTGCAGGGTTCAGAGGCTGGCCATAGTAAAACAATCCCTCATCGTTGCAGTCCCACCTGTAACTTTCTTTTGGGAAAGTATTCGAGGCGTAAGGCGTTCTCTTGTGGTGGCGGTGTATGCTGCGATCCGCGTTAGCTTGGTATGGCACACAAGGGTACCAGGGGCGCAATTACACCTCAACGTATTGTAGCGTGTATTCCTCGCTTGCTTTAGGGTACTCTTCGCGCCGTACATGCCTGAGGCGCGTCAGTGCGAGTCAATACAGCGTGGGCAAATACATCGCTTACGGCATGTTGCACCAGTTATAGCTTCCATAGGGTACGGTAGAGGGCAAAGCAGAGCCATTGAAGTAGAAGCCGTGGGTCCCGGTGCCGTTCAAGATGTGGTCTAAATCATTTATCCAGGTCTTCCTAGGCGGGTGCCATGAGAGATCTATCGTTGAGTTCTGCGCAGCAGCTAAGGGGAGCCAGACTGAAGTTAGAGCCCTGGGAATCCGCATGTCTGTTCCGAGCAATTGAGAGAGAGTGAAGGTTGTGCAGGCGAAACAAATCGCGTACCTCGACACGCATCTCGCGGTCTGCATCTCTTATATTGGGAAAAACTAGAGTCGAGCCCATGGCGAACGAAGATGGTCCGCCAAAAATGTAGATGAATTGCTGAAGAGGAGCAAGGCACGTGGGGACAAGCATCGTCCGGCTCCGGCCAATCATAGCCAAGCAGGTGGGGCTCATCTTATTCCGAATCTCATCCGCAACACCATGAAGGCGTTCCAGCAGGTGTCATCTGCAACCGCTTCACACACTCGTCCGGAATGCAGGGTGCGATGATATTCAAAGTTCGAGTCGCCCGCACACTTCAAACCATTCTTCTGCTCGATTGGACCGATGATTGCGTCATGTGGCGCATCGCAACACTCGCCATCACGGGCCACTTCTTTCCATACCCTTGCCGGTCGAGATGGACGTTGAGGAGGAGAAATGCGAAGTGCGTAGATCCGAGCATCGCCATCACCTAGAAAGGTTGACCATGGACACGGACATTGCCGGTCACGACAGGTGGGCACCACTGAAGCTTGCGTGATTCATGCGAGTTTGTAAGACGAAGCGAACCAAACATGTATGCCCGCCATCGCTGCTCACTCAGACTTCGGTGCCATATAGGCTGCGGTCGCTTTATACTTCAGCATACTTCCATCGCGGAAACCTACTCAGTTGCATTACATTTGTCCTCGTGAATGAGGGAGCTATTCGTTGTTTGTTTGAGTAGTAGTTACTCGTCAATGATGCGTACTGGTTTTTGACCAACCTTAAAAGTGTTTGAAGGGCCGTTGCCATTACGATAAGCCGGCAATTACGCACGACAGAGTACAGTGTACCTGCTCATCTCTAAGATCAGGCTAGCCTGAATATCCGAATTAGTCGTTTGGACTCGGACCAGCAAGAAGACGCTTAACAGAAGACGATAGATTCCTTCATCAGACGACCGCCATTCCGTGGTCCCCAAAGTAACAGGACACCTCATACCGTCAAGTCATGTGCTTGTAAGAGTGATACGTATCTAACACATACGCATCGCTCGCCAGCTTCAGATCGTCAAGCACCAGTCTATATAGGAGGAGGCCTCCCTAGTCACCTTCTTGGTTATAGGTGCTTGGGAACAGCACTCTCTGTAGACTTTAAATCTTCATGGCAACAAAGCTCCACTTAGTGTTGGCATAGACAATATAGGAGGATAAGGACACCTTCGGACATTTTCCACCCAGCATGACACTCGCATAATTTGGATACATGGCTTCTCGCAGCACCTATATGCTTGCCTAAGGCAGGTTCCGTCAACGCTTTCTTCTTTCGAAGATGAATACTCCAGTTGCGCGTTCCTTCGCACCGTCGAATGGCCTTTGGTTACCGTAGATCCCCAGTCCATAAAATTATTCATGTATCTGTGCGATACATCTTGCATAACCCGTGCCATTGTCTGCGTTATCTTCTATCATATGGGGTGCAGATCTCGCGACATGAGCGAGGTGCGTTCATTCTCACACTGCCGTCAACGATGCTTGAGAGTTCCATCATCGGCATTGAAAGGTCAGCTTCTCCCAGAATGGACACCCTACGGTGGACTTAGGCAATGCTTTGATCCTGCATCGAAGTCGATCAGTCCCCCTTCCACTCTGTTGGGCTGGTGTTCACTTACACAAAGGTTTCGAACGGGATACCGCGCAGTCTTGTCCTTCCCTTGGTCATCTCGAATGGTTCTGGTCGGAAGCTCACATCTGCCCTGGCACGGAAGAGTTTCCTCCAGTAGCACGCCTGTGCTGCTGGCGTCAGGTACCGGTCCCGGAACGTCTTCTGGCTGTTTTTTGCAATCAACCCTGCAAGCTTGTGATCCTTCAATAGCTGCTGTATCTTGGCCTCTAGGTCGGAAAAGTCGCGCTCAACCTCGACGATGTTTTGCTTAGCGCCGATGTAAACATTCTGTTGAGGCTCAATCCATTCGCTCTTGTGCATGATAACCACAGAGCCGCAGTTTAGGAGATATTTTCCACGACCAGAGTAACTTTTCCCCTCTGTATGCATGAGGTACTGGTAGTTGCAGTGGTCTACCATTTGAATCGCCGATGCAGTGGAACCTGCTGAAACCTCGGTTCTGTCCTGCCACTTGACCTCTTCAATGTCGGCCCAAACTTTGCTTCGCGTGGCCCAGTACATGGTCTGACGTATATGGTTCGTATTCAGCGCACCTCGCCATAATACCTTTGGGATCTTCTCTTCCCATGCCAACTGGTTTTGAATCATCTCGACACGAATCTGTTCATACGAGCCCACAAGGTCCAGCGGCCATGACCAATAACCAAAGTCCGGCATGAGCCATGTATTTCTATCATCTGGGAGCCTAGAAAGCGCCCAGAAAGTGTGATGCGAATGCGTTTCGCTGGTATGTTCATCGGGCAGATCTGTGATGGCGATAGAGAATTCGATGTCCGGAACTGGTTCTGGGCTTGTGGTAATGGCGCGATCAATCTGGTGCAGAATGGAAAGCGCGCGTGGAGGATAGTAGTCATCGTCGAGTTTGGCCTCAAGTACGAAGAGCTGTGCAACGGTCAATACCTGATCTGTACCTAGCATGTATAGTTGCCAGTACCTTTTGCCTCCAGATCATCGCTCTCAGAGCACCGTCCTTCTTCCAATGTAGACTGATATCCGACGATGCCACTTTTCCGAAGCTCTTCCTGTGTGCCATTGAGCGCTCTATCTCTCGGAATAGGTTTTGGAATTCTGCGTCGCAATCTGCCGAGGCAAGGCCATAGCCATCAAACTCTGAGAGCTTCTGCAAAGCCTTCAGGGCAATCGGCGCCTCGATTGTAACGCTCTCATTCGCATGCTGGGTTGTTGGGGGTAGAGCGTGGATACCTTTGGATAGGAGGGCCTCTTGTGGGGGTTGCCCACTGAAGAATGATGGACCGGAATATCTGCTAGGAGCCGTATCCAATATAAAGCCCGTGAAAACAAGAAGGAATAAACAACTACCGCCGGCAATGGCAAGTGATGCGCGGCTCTTGAGCAGAGTTATTCTGAGGGAAGGAAGGGGCATTGCAAGCAATGCGATGAACCTACAAGCGTTGTGATGAAGTGAGGCATGCGAGAATGTCACTGCTGAGGCAGAATTGTTTCTGTTATCTGTGCACGTTGGCGGCCCGGGAAGCACTCTGCGTTACGTGGGTAGGAACATGGGACCTGAGTCGCGCCTACCGCCGCAATCAACCCAGGACGATGGCATCTGATGACGTTGCAACCTTGGAATCCGTTTCGTAAATTGTAAATTGTTCGAATCTGTACAAAGAAGCGAGGATAAACTCGACGCAAATTGCGAGATGCAACGAGACATACCATAAATAGCTAACACCGCTCACTCAACCTCCCTGTATCACATCTTCTTCACAATGGCCACTTTCTCAACTACATTCACCTGACCTGACTTCTTCACACCGGCTTTTCTGCCCTTCACTGCCTTTAACGGTCTCCTTCCATGTTAGCGATGTTGTTGCCGGCAACACCTCTTCAGTTCAACCATCGATAGTGACTGGCAACAACGCGTGCGCCATCCTTATTTCCTTACAATACCATGGACGAGTACCAAACCATTGATTCATATTTTGGCCCGGGGGATGATTGCTGCTCGCGAAGGGTCTTATCGGGCCGCGCAGACCGTCGAAGAAGATCGGTAACATAACGTTCAGCAATGTGTGCGATTCATCTCACCGCCTGCTTCTTTGGTTCTTGCAGGATGCTTCGACCCTGAGGTTGTCAGGAAGCTTGCACGCGATCTTTCCCTGTGGATTCTATTGAGATTGCAATTTCGCGTCTCGCAGCCCAATGCATGCTTCGAAAATGATCAAGCCAGACTGATAGGAATACGGTCTACTCCGAAACCTGCACTTTCCTGGATATCGGTTCGGCTTTTCCCTTCCGTAAAAGAAGCGCTACAGCACATTGGTACCCCTCAGGAGACATCTGCAGTCCGGTACTAGGATACATGAGCGCCCGTTTTCCTGATGACTTCAGCGTCTTCTTTCGGGATTGCACTGCCGTGCGAATCAAACACTGTTCATCTAGTAAACCAGGGTCGTTTCGATTATGGATCCATGGATGACGCTGGCCCACGTGACAGAATGTGCGGTTATCGTCCGGACGTTAAGCTCGAGTCTACTGCGTCATGTATAGGAGCCGATACTGAAGAGGTAGAACTTGCTTGACTCAATGATAGTGCGCAATTTTTGAGCACGTATACAGCTGGCCCCGCGGGAAATAATTCGCAGGAACAGTCAACAGTAGCCACCACGATTCTAAATCGACGGGTGTAGGGAAGTCGCTGGAGGCGCGGACCGGAGGTGGAGCATACGGGTGTCGGCGACTTCCCATAATGGCTTCCGGCTCCTGTCGGCCAAAGACCGAACGTGAATAGTTCACTCGCAACGCCACAATTTGATCACATTCTCCACAATGTGGTAGCTCAAAGCAATCGAGTTTAGACCGAATCTCGCCATTTGGCCAAGAAGCACGATGTGAGAAAACCCTGTGGCAGCCAGACACGGCACCCAACGATCATTAACAACGGAGCCATCCTAGCCTTTTCCCCACAACCCCGGATCTTGCCTCTATAACTAGCCAATCTATGAGAGGCAAGCATGCCTAAATGCTCCCGAGATTCTGGTTGTACTTAAGCTTTAGAATTCCTTGCTTTAAGAAGACCCTGCGCGAGAGGATTGGTCTTTCTAAGACGCTTCGCCCCGGACAGACGCGGGGACTTACCACCATGTCGAAGCCCGAATGTACCAGCACAGGAACAGTGAGCGACGACAAGAACAGTATCACCATGATCGAGGGCGTTGAGTCACCAAAGGAGGTAACCGGATTCGAGAATGACGCCGCTCTCGGTACCCAGCAGGAGAAAGATATGTCTCTCAGAACAGCACTCAAGCACTACAAGAAAGCTTCCATATGGTCTATCGCAATTTGTACGTGAACGCTCCATGTGACCTTCTGCAGCACTAACAAGCCGCGAGTCATGGCTACCATCATGGAGGCCTATGATATGCAGCTTATCAGCTCCTTTTACGCGTTCCCCCAATTCACCCAAAAATACGGCAAGCAAGTTCCTAACGGGTCCTATCAAGTCGACGCGAATTGGCAGCTGGGCTTGAGTTTCGCCTCGCTGATAGGCCTCATCTTTGGTGTCTTCGCGAGCGGATACTTGGGTGACAAGTTTGGACCCCGTTATGTCATGATCGCCGCCCACTGCATTCTTACGGCTTTCATTGCAGTTATCTTCACGGCCTCAAAATTGAGATCCTGTTCGCAGGTGAGATTTTGTTTTACGTGAGCGTACGCACCTACGGCACCTAGGCCGCCCCGCGCACACTCATACACACCTACACATATCTAAAATATTTAGTATACTAGCGATACCTATTTTTTTTCTATATATGCTTACGTAGGGTTATGTATAAACCTATATAATATAATATATCGAATAAATCTAATAAACTATAGTATCTTATATTCATCTAAAAGCAGAACTAAAGTTTTACTACTCCTATTTAGATCTATGTATAAGCACCTTTCGTCGTTCCTCCTTAAGGAGCAATAATCGTAACCAGCGATAATGCCAATAAGCGGATTTAACGGCTCCTCCAAGGTACACTTCAGTCAAACGGCCACAGATACCAGTACATACGATCATCGGCAAGCCGATATCCATCTAGCGCGACGGGAGAGAACACTCTACCTAATTAGGCACGGCAACTCACGGAATCGCAGCAAGAGGTCGTCCGACGTGGCCCATGTCCTTCAGAAGACCTTCCCATAGACCTCGAGCCAATAAAGGAATACCTTAGTCAAGTGTCTCTTTGCATAAAACATGCCAACGACCAGAGCTCAGATAATAGTCGATATGGCGATATCCCGCTCCAAGTTTTTCGCCACTGTAAGTTCCATGTTAAGCTGGCCATGGAAACTCTACATCACCCAACAAAAGCGCACTGGCAAGAGGAATGGAAATTCCTAAAGAAGTTTATCCAGGACTCACTTAAGTGCGTTTGGATCTTCGATTGCGAATTCACGCAGTTCAATTTCGCGTGTCCTACTACATGGGAAGGGTGCTTCCGGAACTTGGAAGGAGTGATTCTAATATCATAGACGTTCGACTATCAGGGCGCCACCATCAAGGAACTGATAGACGATTACGCGAAAATGGCCCCCGGTAGATTTCAACTTTCTCATAGAACTAAGCAGATGTATGTTATCACCTCGCGCTTGCCCTAATCATGAACTTCAACGCTCTGGTATACTTGTCACTTTCAGGGCCTGCACCACGTTTCGGCGAATCTGCCCCGAGGGCAATGCTTTAGAGTCTACATTCCAAGATGTTCGTCGAAGGATAATCAACCATGGGTTCGATCCTTCGACTCATGCAATCCTATCCTACGCATCAATGCAGGATATGCATGTCATCTGTAAAATCCTGTCAGGACTCGACGACCCCTTTATACCGCCACTTTCTACTGACTTTCTTATCGGCAAAATCAAAAAGACATGTCTTCAACCAGTCAACGTCTTTGCATTGGTACGGCATATGGTCGGGGATAAGGAATGTCGCTACCGCCTGAAAGACGTATACCGAAAGCTTTACGGCATCGAGGACGTGGTCCTCCACCGCGCAGATGCAGACACATTACTTTTGTTAGACTTTGTTCTTCTCCTGGTGGCGTTTTCTTGAGCATAACTGGTGGAACAGACTGGAAGGATTGGCCAGGTTGACCTATTGTCATCATCTTAGTCATGTTTCCAGCCCCAATGGTTCTTGAAAATGGTGGCCCGAGGATATGTACAGATGCAGCGTTAAATGATTGGTACTTTCTCCGTGAAGTTCGATAGGGCCATCAAGTTGAGGGTATATTATCGCACATTAAATTTTCACGTTTGATTAGGTCGGCTTGCACCATATTGTATCGCATTATACTGCATCCACAGATGGATGCTGGAAGCTGTCACTAGCCACCTGTCAAACTCCCTCTGAGGCTTCTACTTTACAGGGCACATAAATTATTGCCCAGGGACGTGATCGTGCTCCGCCATTTCTCGTACGTGTCATCTTGCTGCCCTATCCACCCATAAACTTCACTCTTCATCGGATGGAATCAGGTCTTCCTCGTCGGCGACCAAAGTCCCCGCCTTCTGCAGTGTTGTGGAGTGCAACTCTTGCGCTATCGGGACGTCTAGCACATCTGGGAGATTGTCGATCATGTTAGCAAGGGCCTTGCCCTGCTTGACGATATGGGATAGACTCCCTTTCGGGAAATCGCGTGCTGTGGCCTCGGTCGGACGCTTGTCTGCAGACACAGTCTTGACTAAACCAAGCGCAAATGCCGCGAATACCGACCTGCTCCACTTCATCAAAGCGCCGTACTTGTCTCCGGCCTCGCGACCGGGTCTAGTACCGCGGGTCCAGATGAGTGGTAGATTCGGCCCTTGTTTGACAGCGGACCACATAATGTAGAAAATCTCTTCGGTAAAATACTCGAGGATCAACTGTCGGAATTCGCGTGTCTTGAGTGTGTAGACCGACTCATCACGGCGCGCCTCCTTCAACCTCTTGTCTATGTCCAGCAATGCTAGCCAAATCTTCACCAAGTTAGCTGACACTTGTTATAGAGGACGTGAACCGAGATACTCACTTTCCAATGACGATCGACGAGAAATTCTGAAGAACCAGGGTAAGGAAAGATTCCGCGGCCAGTACGACGGCTCAGTTGATGCCTACTTTGAAGGCAGAACAGCACTGGAATTTGCTTTTCGGTGTGTGGGGTCCTAACGCGAAGATCGACAACAAGCGAGAAAGCACTGCAGAATAAGGAGTGTGTAAAGTTGGGATCAATTCCACGAACTAGCCTATATATTCCTATGCATCTCCAATCCTCCCTATCCCGATCTTTTCCACATGTCTTCCAAGGATCAACACCTCGAATACATCCAATGAAGAATTACAATAAATACTCGGTAGTCTAAAAGTCGTTACGCCGCGGCTATGCCAGAAAGAAAAGTGCCTGCGAAGCGTCGAAGTCAAGGAAAGTCGTGAACAAAAGGAACGTTGGGCCCAAAGTGGGTAAGTATGTCCAAAACGCCAAAGTGGGTGTGCTTATGGCTTAGTAGGTGTTGTAGCCGGTGGCAGGGGTGGGAACAGCATAGCCGGGCTCAGAAGAGGGCTCAACGTAGCCGGGAGTGCTGGAGGAAGCCGCCGGAGTGCTGGAGGGGACCTCGTAGCCCTTGCTGCTGGAAGGTGTCTCGGTAGGATAGACGACGGTCGAAGAGCTGGAGGGAACCTCGTACACCTTGCTGCTGGAAGGCGTCTCGGTGGGGTACACTACGGTCGAGGAGCTGGAGGGAACTTCATAACCCTTGGACGAGCTGGAAGGAGTCTCATAACCCTTGGAAGAAGAAGACGAGGTAGGCTGGACCGGGTAAGAGCTGGAGCTGGAAGGTGTCTCGTATCCCTTAGAAGAGGAAGCAGGGCCGGTGGGAGTCAAGTAGTAGCAGCCCTCGATGAGTTTGCATTCCTGGCCGGCTGGGTATTGGTGAGCGGGGTTGCAGCTGTAACGTCCCATACTGTCGGTAGAACCAGGCGCGGGGCAGACAGAAGACGTGGGCTTAGGTGTATAGCCGGTCCCGCTTGGGACCGAGGAATGGCCAATGGGACCGGTTGGGTAGATTGGCGTAGAAACCGGGGGCTTAGGGCCAGGGGTGTTGATCGAAGAGTGCTCAACGGGATAAGAGCTTGAAGGAGCAGGGCCAGGACCAGGACCGTAGGACGTCTCAACGTGGTAGGTAGGCTTGGGAGGCAGAACGGTCACTGTCACGGTCTGCGGGTGGCCATTCTCGGTCACAGTGTAGGTCTTCGTCTCGTACTGGGGAACCTTGTAGACGGTCACCGTGGATGGCGGAGCACACTCGGATGCGTGCGAAGGCTTGGGCCCAACAGAATAGCCGCCAGTGGGCTTGGGAGTGACGTATGTGGTTGTGTAGACGGTGGGATAGTAAGTCGGCGTGAGGTAGGTTGAGTAGAACGTGGAGTACCTGTAATAGAACTTAGTGATGATTCAGTGCGATAGCCAGAATTGACTCACCCGTTGTGGCTCACAGGAGTGGAGTGAGGCACCCAAGAGTAGGTGGTGGTAGTGAGGGTCTTGGTCTCAGTGATGTAGCTCGTGACCGTGTCCGTGATGGGAGTAGCAGTTGAGTAAGCCGGAGGAGTCGGCTTGGAGCTGTGGCTGTGGCCAGTTGGGTACCACGAGTGCGAGGGAGACTTCGTAGGATACCCGCTGTGCTCGGACTTGGAGCTGGGAGTGTAAGTGGGATAAGGCTTCACGCTGGAGCTGCTTCCATGGGGGTATCCAGAGCTCGAGGGTTTGACAGAGGAGCTAGAAGGAGTCTCATAACCCTTAGAGCTGGAGGGAGTCTCGTAGCCCTTGGAGCTGGAGGAAGTCTCGTAGCCCTTGGAGCTAGAGGGAGTCTCATAGCCCTTAGAGCTGGAAGGCGTCTCATAGCCCTTAGAGCTGGAAGGCGTCTCATAACCCTTGGAGCTGGAAGGTGTCTCATATGCCTTTGAGCTGGACGAGCTTGGGGTATAAATGGGGTAGCCTGGAGTCGTGGAAGGAGTCGGGACGGAATATCCAGGGGTTGAAGACGGTGCGGGGGCAGACGAGGAACCACCCGTGGGGTAGGGCTGGGGGTTGTAGCCAGCATTGTAACCGTCACGGCGTTCAAGAGGCTTGGCGGCGGCAGCGCCGATGAGGGCAGCGGCCGCGATAGAAACGGAACGCATGTTGAGTGGGATGGAGGTTTGTGCTGGTGATTGTTTCGAATTAAGTATTAGGGGTTCCTTGAGATGTCTGGAGGCGATCTGGAGCGAACGACTGATATCAAGGCGAAGCAAAAGCGAAAGTGACTAGGAAAGAGTATTAGATATTGATCTGTGATGATGAGAGAGTATATGGGCGACAGCAGCCAGTTCATTTATACAGGTGATGACTCTCGCGCGTCTAGCAATTTCCACGGGCCACAGAAGGCGGCAAAGCAGCATAGCGTCACATTGTGCCAGTAGTGGCCCGGAGTCATTTGGACGAAGAATGGACAGCACGGAGGCAACGCGCTGGAGGATACGGTGAATCGATAGCGCGTGGACAGGGGCAGCTGAGAGACTCGGCAAAGCATAGCCCTACCGAAATAACGTGGCGGCTGCCCTACGCTCTTGGGCATGCTGATCCTGTCTTGGAGAGGTCATGGCATCGAAGGGCCACATTGGGCTGTGGCTGGAGAGTACTAAGGCAAGTGGAGTCGCCCGTTTACTCGGTGTCGGCTGGGCCGTGGGGCGCGGCTAATTTTAACACACAGCCATGCGCTTGGTCGCAAACCGGCCTAGCCGCTTCCCTTTCGGGCAGTGCAGCCGCTGATGCCACGCAGGGTTACACCGCGACTCTCCTCCAGCTGTTCGCTGAATACACACATCTCCATCGACCTGGAGACCCACGTTCGTCATGGGCCACACGCTCACACCACAGCCCTATTGTCAGCCGTCGTTGGACAGGGCGAGGGTCCTGGCTGGTCAGGCCGAGGGCCTGCCGAGTGCGTCCTGGCCCAACGGCTGGCACACTTCAAGCCTACCCATCGAATCTCAATGTGGCGCACGATAATGACTCTCGTTGCTTTGGCAATGCCCGACTATTTCATCGTCATATCGCAGCTTGCACTTTCACGGCGAGCGGTCGCCCGATAGTTCACCGGCCGACGTCTAGGGCTGCCGCTTATTCACGCCGGCAGACAGGCGCCAGCACAGATCGGGCATGTCATCGCGGAAAAGGGGCTAGTGCACACCGCGCATCAACACAATGCAAGATGCATGCTCTCCATGCATACGCGACTTCGAGTGTCACTTTCCGGTGGTAACGTCCTGTGCTGATCTGGTCCACGGGCCCTCACCTTCGGCTTCCAGGACTGAGTACAGCGGTGGGCCTGCAACACAGGGCCTGACCTTCGCTGCTTCTACAGCCGCCAACAAACCATCACGGTAACCGGCTCACGCCGCTCCAGCAATGCCTCTCCAGCGTCACTAGACCCGCTTCGTATCCGCAGCAGCCGTGTCATTCCGATTTGTCTTGCAGAGGGGTAAACGAGTAAACGATACAGGCGCCCAACGCAGAACAAGACATCCTCCACATCGAGCTTCGACAACGCATCTGTGTCCGCCGTCGCTGCCGCACCCTCCAACGCCCTGCAAAGACTCAGACTAAACGAGGTCCACAGCAACAATGCTGCGACACGACCGTAATCCGCCGCAATACGGCTTCTCTCGGTGCCGAAAACATTTCTTACAGATCAGCATCGGGACCGAGCAGAACGTTCTTATCGAGCATCCCACTTATTGAATCTAATCTTCAAGGGGGCATCTACCGAACAGCACCCCTGAACACGACTTCTCTAAAGAAGCGGGTACAGTTTAGTTAGCGAAATTCACGACCGTTGACTTGGCCAACTCCACTCCCATGTCTCTGACTTCATCGAAAAGCAAGAACAACTCAGTGAACATCGTAATTACGGAGACTGCGATGCTACTGGTGTACTCCCCATCGTCCAATAGCGCCACTGGCGCCTGAACAAGGTCTGCAACTTTGCGTCAGCGCCTCTATCACGCACGTTATGGACCGCACATATGGACTGCCGATACAGCCGAGATTGCTTCAGCTTCTTACGCGAGAGCTGAACCTTCTTTGTTTCGGGTGTTTATTCTTGTTGAGTTGCTTTTGAGCAGCGTGGAGGGCACGACGCGGCACCAGCCATTGCGACCAAAGGCGTCAGCATCTCACCGACATTATGTAGGGATTTCACATCACATGGTAGGAAGGCGTGATTTGTTAGTAAACGCTCGTTTTACCTCCAGGATACTCAAGAGGAATCTGATGACACGACCTCATTCCATCTTCACTTTAACTTATCGAAGTAGCCATCTATTGTATGAGTCTGACAACAGCATCTAAAATGCTCAGGTCAACGAATCCCCATCAAGGCGCCGAATCGCCTCGTAAATCTTGGCATGCCACCATAGAGTACTTGACCACAAGAATTCCTGTGTCATAGAGGGCGTCTTCGAATTCTCTTCCTCCTCCGCGACCGAATCTCCCATATTGCACAGCCAGTCGCTCCATACGAGTCGTTCGGTTTGTGCCATCTCATCGACCAGCTTCTGTTTGAAGAGTCGCAGACCAGGTTTTGTTAGCATCTCTTGATGGGCACTCTCGATGGCTTCCATGCAAGAGAAAGTCGTATCCCACATGCATTCAACCAATGTCTGTGTCTCGACATCAGGCTGAATATATTCCAGGCCACCTGCTACCTCAACGACGACATCGAGCAAAATTCGTAAGATGTAGAGTGAATCTTGCGCACCGGCAACCGAGGCTGATGAGGCTTTGTATAATGTCTGCACGAATAACGCCATGTCGTTCATCGACTCTCCTCCGAACTTGGAGACTGTCTTGCTATCCTGATCCTTTGTGATCCTTGCCCGCGTTACCAACATGTGAACAGCGTTGCACTCACGGATCTGTGCGATGTAATCCACGGTGAACTCAGTGACCGCTTGCGCCATGGCAGCTAGCCGATGGACGGACTCGAAGCTGCTACGCTTACTGCTGCATGTGCTCAAGGACTCTGCGCCACCGGCATCTGAAGGAGGGTTCGGAATGTTAGAGGAGATGTCGACCGCTTGCAGGAGTTCGATCTCTTGTGTCTCATTGATTGGAAATGACAGCTCTAGCAAGACGTTGCTGTGCCAGACCTCGCTGTCGAATACTGCTTCTGCGCCCAGGACATAGTCAGGCAGCTGGAATTGTGACCATGAGAAACGAGCGAAATGCGCAGGCGGAGTCATTACTTCGGCGATCTGGGGCATCGTGTCGTCAAGTGCCTTCCATACAGGACGACGAACAGGTCCGCGAAGCTCGGGTGGCTCGCGGTAGATGCTCTTGCTTCCACGCGGTGGCTCATAATAACTGCTGAACATCATTGGCTGCATATCATCAGGGATACTCGCCGCATCAAGCTCTTCTTCAGCATCTTGCCGGACATCTGTGTACAGCATAGGATTCAAACCGTCCGGCTCATTGTTGTCAAAATACGAAAAAAAGTCCTCAAGCTCAGCGTTTATATTATCGTAGATGAACTCAGTGACCTCTAGATCTTCGTCTTCGCAGTCATCCTCTGCGCGGCGGACATGCGGTTCGTGCCGAGGAGGGTTCAGAAGGTGGCTCATGGCCGTGAAGCCAATATCGCGACCTGTCGCAGAATCGTAAAAGTACACCGCTTGGTCGTTCTTGCGGTCCTCGGTGCCGTAAAGCGAGGTATGGTAGAGATGAGACCTTGTCTCGTAGTCGGCATTGTTCAAAGACTGAGTTGAGACATCTGAACTGTCCTGCTTCGGCGCGTCAGTAGCGAATAGAGAAGGGTAAACATACTTTTCAAGGCTTTCATATTCATTGTAGATCTCCTCTAGGTCCTTTTCATCGTCGTATTTATGGGATCGTGCAGGGAGTAACGACTCTTGTCCGTTCTCAACCTGCACCATGCCCACTTCGATATAGTTCAAGATATCAATACCTGGGAGGAAATCAAGA
This sequence comes from Paraconiothyrium sp. Pb-2020, assembly GCA_022419385.1. Taxonomy (NCBI): domain Eukaryota; kingdom Fungi; phylum Ascomycota; class Dothideomycetes; order Pleosporales; family Didymosphaeriaceae; genus Paraconiothyrium; species Paraconiothyrium sp. Pb-2020. The sequence continues at coordinate 3,062,032 of JAJUBI010000003.1, read as the reverse complement.
CCTGGAATGAGGTAATGTAAGGGCAAAGCTGATAGATCCACCGACTCTCGAGCGGGCTCGCTGCCGGAGAAAGCCCCTCTAGGCTTGGCCTCAGGTGTCTTTCCATCCGCCCCTAAATCTTTCATCTCGTGAAAGTCTTCGTCAGACACTTCCTCCACGTTTCCAAATAGAGATTTTAGCTCCCAACCTACTGGGAGCTTACCCCTAAAAAAGAGCTTCCCTCCTCCTCAAGGCTCTCCGCGTCAAAAAGAACATCGAAGCTCACATTCCGGGCCTCAGCGGTCAAAACCGCGAGCTGTGTCTGCTCAACTTGATACTGACTCGCAGTACCAGCGAGGCCCTTCTTTCGCTCCGATGTCTTCACGTTACCATCGCTAGTGTAATACTCCTCCACTGTAGCATAGATTGGCTCGTCGCCATTAAGAGAGAGAACGACGATGCCCCGCTCGCCTTTAGCCGCATCCGATGCGCTAATATCGTAGTCGGCGTACCTTTCGAGCAGCTTCCTGGTGGAGGCGAGCTTGGAGGGGGCCACCGGGGCCTTTTTGATAAGGTTAGCGACAGAGAACGCCATCTTGGAGGCTAATATGACTCTGGTGTCGCGAGTTCAAGCAACTTATGGGCTGATGCAGAAACTTCTTTCAATCTGATCACCGGGATCAGTAACCTGTCAGTCGAGCTGGAACTGTGGACCCCAAGGACGGTTGGGACAACAAGTAAACCTGAGGCAGAACTCCTGTAAGATATGTACTGCGCACTACATTGTGTAGGCCTTTTATCAGCGGGAATTGTGTGCATATAGAAGACAAGAACGATGAGGGGGCTTTCTACAATGTGGTCGTTGACAACAAAGAAGACAACAGCATTCATGTATACAAACGCCGGAAATAGCGCACGATCGTATCTTTGTGCTGCGGCGTCTCGACGACTTGTAAGTACCCTTGTCACATGAACGTCGACATCCCCGAAAACTGCCAGAGTGCATGTCTGCTGCGCAATACCCGTCGCTTTGCAGTGTGGTTGACATGTACCACGATTTGGTCCTGGATAGGTAAATTTCTCGGGGATGGTGTTGAATCTGGGAGCGGGATGTTCTTCCCTCGCCGCGAGGTTGGGCCACATAATCCAGCTTTATACTCTCACTGGATAGAGAGTATTTCGTGAATCGGAAGTAGTGGTCGTTACCAATCTGATCAGTCTCAAAGCTTTTACCATAGAGAACCAGATGGATGTCTGCTGCTACTGTTGCATGTCAGATTTTGTGAACTTGAAGGGTTTCGCGAAGACGCCTATGATCGCCCGCGGCGGCCACAATTAAACAAAAACAGCCTATATCGCGCCGTTGTTAAAATCCACAATATCCCTTCATCACCATAGATACCGACACGTCAAACAAAGATATGGGCACCATGCTCCGGCAATGCTGCCGGCGTCTTCTGGGCAGTAATCTTTTCAAGACGTCGGCATCGGAGCGGCTGAGTTTTGATCTCCACTTATTTTTTTTCCGGCCTGATTGGCCTGTTTAGCAAAGGTCTGGAGAGGTCGTAGGCTTCCAGAACAGGCGTGTCCGAGCTAGGACCGCACGGCTCGATGATCATTCGATCTTCCACACGACCCTTCGGATAGTGTGGAGAGACTGTTGTGAGCATGCGGAAACTGGTGCTCTTTGTAGTGTAAGTTGTTGAAGTGGGTGCCACAGGCTGCCTGGAGGACAAAGCCGCCGAAGTGACGCTGTTGAGGACCATGCTACGTGTCTTGCAAGATCTCTCTAGTGGCTTGTTCAAGGGAGCATGTCGCAATCATGGATACACATGTCGGGGGCGTCCAGATTTTGCTAAGGATTCTCGGGGGAGTGGAGAATTAACGCGAAATAGGACTAGACGAGTTTGCGCATATTCCCTTTCCCTAAATACCCCATGCAAGAGGGCGCTGCCAATTGTTTCAACGTCGATACGGAATGATTCTAGTATTACTGCGTTCGTCGAAGGGAGAGCCGAATTTTAGGCTAGAATGCTACTACCGATACATTAACTTGCGATCCACTCCACACGTGGCGCCGAGGCACCAGAGATCGCTACATCCTTCGCGACCGGATAGTCCGAACCCCACGTGTGCTTGGGAGGACATCTGGTTGCTGGGTAGTCATGGTGGCGTGAAGACGATGAACACGTGGGCATGTGGTTATATTCTACAGTGGACAGGTGAGTATGTGAATCAGAGGCGGCCTCAAATATCGTCTTGGAGGTGGCTTGGATGATTGGGGCGTCGAACTACCGGAAAAAGATGATGACGCGAACGAGGGACGGTATAAAAGTAAAGGGTGGTCGTTGGGAATGTGCTGTTGTGCGAGATCAATACTGTCATTCGAGAGCAATCATGTTTGATAAGACCTTTGTTGCTTCACTCGCTTTCCTGGCTGTGATCAGCGCGAACCCCTTGGAGGTCAGAGATAAGACGGCTCCCAAGCCGGATCAGAAGTGCGCAGAGTTTGACTATGAGGCATTGAGTCTGCGAGAAATGCAGGACTGGTGCATGTACCTTTTGCACCGAGGTGAGCCTACCTCCTTCTGGCACGATGTTCCTCTCTACCAGATCCACGCAACAAGAACATCATCAAATTCGTGGTCGAGATCCTTAGGTGGACAAATGGGAAAATCGAGACTCGTCGCCCGGAAGCGTTGAACCTTATATTCCATGATGACAAGGACGGCGCACTGCGATATGTGGAGAGCGTGTGGCCACACAAAAGCTATCCATTCCTGTACGGGAGCATCCCACAGACCTAGGAGAATCCCAAGGGGTTTCTCGGAGATAAGGTCCTATGGATCTCTTCAATGTTGGCAGAGACGATGGTCAAACTGGTCAAATCAAGCAGGTCAAGCTACTTGGCGGTCTTGCTGTGAACGATGGTGATGAGACCGATTGGAAGATGCTGGGTATCGACGTGAAGGAGCAATTAGCGGCGCTCGTCAAAACGTACGAGGATGTTGAGGAGTATCGTCCTGGAACAGTCCAGGCGTTCCGCGATTGGTTCACCTACTATAAGGTCGCACGTGGGGACGATATCATTCCTATCATTGGAGAGACGTACCAGAACGTGTCATTCGTGGTAGGCACGGTTGAGGAGAGCCACAAGTATGGGCAAGACCTAGTCAGCGGTAAGGAGGATCCAGACAAATGTTCAGTAGTGCAAACATCTCAGATCAACCCGTCAAGCTGGATCCCCTGCAAGGACGCCAGGAAGGAACTTGATATCCTAAAGAAGAGTTCGAAACAACAAGCACCCGCTGACAAACCGGAGAGGTATGACTGGTGGTACTACCTCGGCTCCGAGAAGAATCTCATCGAGGCTCCCGGGTCATTATCAACAGACGCAGATCTATGAAGATAATGAAAGACAAAACTCGCATACATATGTACTTCAACTAGCTGCAAGTCTACTTCGTTCTCACCATTCCAAGTGCTGCTTCAGAAACCAAGTGTAAAAGAACCAGAAGCTTGCTTCTCGAAGATGAATTGATGGGTTGTGCAATATGCGCTTGCTTCATACTGGCGGGTTGCATGCACTGGCAAAGGCCCATCAAATGCGCTCCACTAGTACACGATGGAGATCAATAATGCGCCTTGTGTGTTATGAAGGAATAGAAGGCTGGGCAGCGAAGTCCACGATGACCTATCGTACTTCGCACGAGCGGACGTTACTATGGTCCGGAGTAGGAGAGGCGCATCCTTCTTTGGCCTAGTGCGCCTGCTCCTTTCGAGCGACCAAACATCAATGGAGATACATAAATACACGTTGGCACGCTACATACAGGTGAGACAAGAAGCAATCTATAGCCATGAATTTTATTCTAACCACTGACCCAAAGCCATCTGTTAAGTAGGGGAGCACGTCACACCAACTCTCACAGCTCAACAACTAGCTTGGTCGCACTGACACCTGCTTTCGACATCTTTAGTCCCTCATTGACATAGCCGAGCCCCTTTCCTATGATGGTGGCTGGTGGGAGACATTGCAGCTTCCCTGTCTCCAGCGCTGGCGTAACGAAGTTTTCCCAGACTGGCGATGCGACTTCGTTGACGGCGAAGATCATGCCTGCCTTGACATTGTCAGGTATGTCCGAAGGAGGAGGGTGTACGCAGGCGAGGTGACCTCCGCCAAGCTTCGCGAGTATGACGAGGCTGTGGGCGTACGTCTCAGGGATTGAGATGGCGTCGAAAATGCCCACAAAATCTGAAGTCCCCACGGCCGCAACAACCTTTTCCACAAGAGAAGGGTCTTTGTGACCGAAGGTTTCAGTGGCTCCACAGCGTCTGCTGAGGTCGAGATTGTGAGCACCAGAGATAGCGATTACGTTGATGCCAGCGGCGGTAGCTATTTGAGTGGTCATACAACCCACAGAAGAAGAGCCACCGTAGACCACGAGTGTCTTGCCTGTCCAAGGCAACGGTTCGATTGAGGGGTATGGTAGGCCAAGAGCGGGCGTTAGAACCCCTGGCATGCATGGGCCGGGTTCCTTGACTGAGAGAACACAAACGGCAGCTTCCAATGCAAAGGGTACAACGACGCCATCGGTAAAGGAGATAGAGCTTGGGAGTATGGCTGCCTTGTTGGCCGGAATGACAGAGTAGAGAGCATACGCGCCATCCTGAGGGCGTCCACTGACGAGATTAATGGTGTGCCTGGGATTGTCAGCCTCGTCATATGACAGCCCATTATTAGACTGCAGAAGGCGAGAGTGCTCTGGTTATATTGATCAAACTTACCCAATGACGCGGTCTCCTTCCTTGAAACGGTCCACGCCGTGTCCAACTTTGAACACCTCACCTGCTACGTCGCACCCGAATACTGTAGGCCACTGCTGGATGAAGACACCAAAGTCCTGCATATGCCTATGGCGGTGGTATGAAGTCAGTGTGATGTTCACAAATCAGGGAAGTGGATGGAGTAGGGGCTGGCCAGCTGCTAATGCAAGTTCTCAGACCTGAAGGCGTAAGGCCTGAAGCCTTAGACCATCGCCCAATACTAACACCCGCTTTGTACCCCGACTTTGCGTACCAATCTAGCGGGTTGATTGCAACGGCAGCGTTCTTTACGACGATCTCGCCAGCGCCGGCTGCGGGTAGAGGGGCGTCAGAGATATCAAGGGCTTTGCCGGCTACCTTGAGCCACGCAGCTTGATTCTTCGGGGCTACCATTTTCGGGTGTCGATCTTCAGTATCGGATTCAATTTTTTAGAAACGAACGCAAAAGCTATGCGGCGGGAAATCCACTGCTCACAGCAGAAACACAGCTTAAATACATGCTGTGTCGTGGAGACAATCAGAGCGACATGAAGGCATGATATCCAATGCTATTTCAAAGCGTACAGTGAAATTCACGGAAATGTATACCTGCGCAAGACACTCGAGGCGCACGATTGGCCGGTGTCTGGGCCAGTCTGATTAATCGAGAGTAGAGGCTCTGAGGAACGACATCATGCGGTGCCACTGTGAAAGCGGTTGGGGGAACCGCATGTGCCGTTCCGCGTAGCGAAGGGGGATGAAACCGGCCTATAAGATGACTGCATGGCCCCTGGTTGACCTCCACTATTTGCACCACGGCGCATTTTGGGCTTAGCGTTGACCGATCACTAGCCATACGGTACATCTTGACCGACATAAGAGTCAGATGAAAGCCTACTCATAAAGATGCGTACAGCAGAGTAGTTGACGAAGTATTGAACCTCCATCTGCATCCTGTTCGGGTGTCTTCATCAGACACCCCCAGCTCAAGGTTCAACGTTGAAGGAAATCTCAAAACTGTATCACCATGTCGCGCATTGCGTTAGGCTCAAGCAATCTGCTAGAGTATAATCCCGAGTACGGCGTTTTAATTTGTCGAGATTGCGAGTACGCAATACAGAAGAGCGCAGTAAGTATTCTCAGGTCATACCTCGGGGACGCAACATTGAACGTGACTATAGGTACAAAGCCATCTCCTGCGACACAAGATATATCGTGGCGAGCGCCAGAATCTACTCTCCTCAATCACTCACTTCGGCACGTAGTCGTCGCACAAACCTACTGACTTTTCTTGCTAATGGATCGCATAGAGCTCCGCGAACCCGACGATGTTTCGCTGCCAGATCCGACGACCCGCCCGATCGCTGCATTGCCTATTCTCGACGGATATCGTTGCCTGTACGCTGGCTGTCGCAATCTATGTGCTAGCGCAAAGCGCATGAGGCGGCACTGGGTAGATATCCACGGCGGAGCAGAAGACTTTGACTCGATGGCACGGGAAGTCAGAATGCAGACATTTTTCCGTGGAACAAAGATTCGCTACTTCGAAGTCTGTAGGTCATTCCGAGTTAATTGTTCAAGGCACACATTCGCTAATTAGTGCTAGCCCCAGAAGTGATGGATTATACGATGGACGAGGAAGAGGCAACCGAAGAAGACTTGCTCGAGGAGAGCGACGAACAGCCCATCGAGTCCCAAGAAAGTGAATATGAGCAAGCGAGCGAGGCCGAGCAAACCGACAGACCCATGGAGGATGTTATGTCGAAAATGCTGTTCAAGCCTGAATACTCTCTATGCGAGCCACCTCCCATCGACTTTGACTTTGAGCTACTCATGTCATTCCACCACTTCTGTTCATCGACCCAATTTACTCTTCCTAGTCCAGGCATCAACGCAATGGAGAGCTACTGGCAGGCAAAAGTTCTCCCCTTAGCGTTATCAAGGCCCTGGATGATGTCTGGACTGTTGGCCATATCAGACTTTCACGTGGTCGCGCTGGCAGATGACGAGTCAGTGGTAAAAAGTTACAGTGAGCGAGCCATGCGGTTCTTCGCAGGCTTTCTCGCAGGACGTAGAGCAGCGAGTCTACCTGTGCGTGGAACTTTACGCGATCCTGAAGACAAGGACGAAGAGAGGAGGGTGGGTGGGCAGATAATGTGCATCTTACGGTGTGCTCACTGGGCCCTGATGAAGCCTATGCTCGGTTGTCAGAGATCCACTTCGTTCACTTCGTTCCCTTTCAATCTGCAAAATTTCCACGCTTCTCTCCGAAGCTTCACCCTCGTCGAACGCAATGGCAGCGATGGCACTCCGGAGGAGGTGTTTGCCCGCGCGAGTCAGATATTCAGGCGCCGGGACCAATCCGAGGTTTTGGGTGAGAGTGAAAAGGACATCGCACTGCTTGGCCGCTTGGACAAGCTACCTTCTCGAATGTCCAACGTCTTCGGCAGGCCGGACAATCTGAGAGATGTCATGGCCACACTGGCGGCAATCGCGACACTAGTCGAACATTACAGTGTAATTTTCACGCTCGACATGGGATTGCCTCCAGTAAATGCTGTGTGGCATAGTATGGTGAGTTACCCTAGAAGCAGTCGTATGCTGTGACTTATACGTATCACAGGTACAGTGGCTAAGCAAGGTACCGGAAAACTTCAAACACATGGTCTCACGACACGAACCAGCAGCTCTCGTTGTTGTCGCTTTCTGGGTGTCAGCGCTCGTGTCCCGCGCCGAGCAGTGCGGGTACTGGTTCCTGCAAGGTCTGGCGCACAAACTACAGCTCGAAATCTCGGGACGCCTTCGAGAGACCGAGGGTGCACTCAGTTTGATCGACGACCTCTTCTATAAGAACCCACATGGCTCCACGATCAGCTAGTAATACCACATTCTCTTGAAGGCATGAACATCTTTATAAAAGCGAATATCTCTTGAAGCGAAGTACATTTTACGCGCGCAAGTCACTCCACCCTCCTCAACCCCACAACTCTACTGAGTCTCCCTTCTATTACCCTAATACTCTTAAACATATCCTCAAAATCTCTCCCAATATCTGCTACCGCCATCGCCACTGCATCCACCTCATGCGCCGTCCTTCGAACCTCAATGCGACTCAAACTCTCACTCATCCCCACCACATCTCCCTTCCGATGCAACCCTATCCACCTCTCCCTCAACCCACACTTCCTGTACTCGCTTCCATACCGATTACTTCTGCTGAGCTGCACGACATCCCCATCTTCACCTTCCCACGGACTACCTGAATGTGGCGGAGGATGCAAGTACTGCAGCTTTTTCTTTTGGGGTGTGTTGGTGCCTCCAGTGCGCGGAGTCGAGGTGCTGAAATTCGGGCTTCAGGAAGGGGTATTCGAGATCACGGAAGGAACGTATCATGTCCCGTATCGCGTCCCTCATCACTCTTAGCGCTTCGCTCTCACCCTGTGATCGAAAGGTTTGCTCATCTCTTTCGAAATAGCTTCTTGGTCCCTTCGCCCCAGCACCACCATTTCGCCTCCTGCTCCTACTCCTCCCGCTTCTCCCCCCACCCTTCCCCAGTACCCCGGATCATCCCTGCCTGACCCTCTCCTCATGCGTTTCCTCACCTTCCTCAATTATCTTCGATCCTCGATTAAATCCTGCTTTAGGTTCGACAGGTAGTCTGTAATCTCAACCGGCGCGCCTTTGAGCGTGACGATGGACTGCCAGAAGACCTTGAGGAAGGTAGCGATGGTAAAGGCGAATCACATGTTTCAAATTGTAATGCGCGGCTACAACGCTTAATGTTTTTCCTTCTCTTTATCCTGTGTGGTTGCTGATTGTGCCCCCAGAACATGATCCAAACATTGCTGTCTCGTGGGACATTAGCGCCCGGCGCTTCACGGAGCCTAGTGCATCGGCGCTGTTGGACCTGCATCTATGCGGCGAGCGGCGAGCGGCGTCGCATTGTTTCTCAACCAATTTGTAGCTGAACAAGCGTGCTGCTGGTCTTCTAATAGGGTAGAACACGGCTGGAACATACTAGCAAAGTATGCATGGTGTTGGCTGTTGTGGTCGATAGGCGACCAAGTTTTGGCGAGTAGTTTCTACCAGCGTACTACCTGCGTATTACAAAAGAGCACTGGTAGATGTATTGAGTCATTTCAGATATCGAAGTCAGTATATGCGGTCAGTCTATCATTCTTTGTATGATGAGTTGTCTCTCGTAATTCTCGCCCATCTCATGTCTACCTAGCAATGCACACTTCTACACTTCTTTGCCGTACAATATCCTGTGTTCACCATGATCTTAGACTTGCTGCTGACTCGCGCACAAACTTAGTTCTCTCCAACTCAACATGGCTTCTACAGGCTATGACTCTGATTACGCGTGGTTTTGTGAACTACAAAAGTCCTGCGCTGACTGTCACGATAGGGGGTAGTTGAGACGCTGTGTTGCTATCAGCCAAAAACGCTGGTCATTCAGGGGATCTATGATCTAAATGTATCGTACAGGCTCCTAAACTTACAAAGCCTCTAGAACTTGTACACCTGGTCCTTTGAGTAGCCGAGATCTTTAAGATAACCTGCAAGCTCGCCTTGATCTTGCGGACTCTTCTTGCCGCCGCTGATAGCCTTGTACAATCCAGGAGGGCCGCATACGAAAATCTTGATTTTATCGCCTTCCTTCGGCTCAGGAAGGACCGTCTTCAAGAGTTCCTTGGTCACATAGCCCTTGCCACCTTGCCACTGCTCAGGAGGGTTGTCCAGAACATAAAAGGCCCTGTTCAAAAATTAGCATGATGAATCAATGCAGGGAGGGAGCATGTCTTGCCTGAAACGTTGGGGATAAGTATTCTCGAGGTGTTCAAGTTCCCGCTTCAGAAGAATGTCTTCCTCAGAGATGTTGCCAAAGACAAGGGTGACCTTGGTCTTGTCCTCAGGGTCTGTACGACTGTTAGCTGGGCTGCGCACGTTGTGAGCATGAGGAACGCACTTTTGAAGATGGCGTTGGCGACTTGCCACATGGGCGTGATACCGGTTCCACCCGCAATCATCGCGACATGTTCGTGTTTATTTGCCGACCACTGGTATTTCGGGATCGGGCCCTTGATATCAAGGCGCTGTCCAGGCTCCAGGTTATGCAGATGTTCCGACATGGGCCCATTAGGGTACTTCTTGATGACAAATTCAACGGTTCCCTTCTGGTCGACATCGCTCGTGGGGGTATATGGGCGGATGACAGGCTTCTGCATCTCGGGACCTTTGTACTTGGTAATGACGGCAGCTATGCACATGTCAGTATCTTCATACCCTGAGTGCGCGCCGACGTACAGGCGACATGTAGACCGCTCTCCATATCCTCCTCAGGCAGCAAGAAGGTGAGCTTCTTGGTGTTGTGATTGATGATCTCCGACTTGTCGAGCTTCAGCGAAAGGAAGCCCTGCTCGCCCCCCGTGAAAGCAGCCTTCGCGGGCTGTCCCGATGACGCGGGGATCTTCTTGGCCTCTGCTGAGGGCGGCGCATCACCAGCTTGCCCCGTGGGGGTATTTCGGCGCATGTAGAAGTAGCCACCAGACACGGCGGCAAGGGCGACACCAGTGTAGAGCAGCCCATGGCCGCCGCTCTTGGGCGCATCGGTCGACGCGTAACGGCGTACCTGCTGGGAGTTTGTTAGCTTTATAATGCAGCCGAAAAGGCGATAAATGCGAACGCACCTGGCTCAGCGTATTTGCTGGCCGGAAAAGCCGTTGAGCGAACATGACGAGAGGAATTGATATCGGGGAGAAGGTATCAAGGATGGGGGTGAACGGCCGGGGGAGGAAACGCAGGATGTTGGATTCGCTGATTCGAGCTTGGTGGAGCTCTACGCGCCAAGCCAACGTCATCGGTCTTGTTCGCGCACAGCGGCCGACACTAGCAACTGAATCCGATCTCGCGCCAGCATGAGACAACGGCCATCACGATACAGTAACAGTATCAACAGGAGAGGCCACTTTTGGGAGAGGTTGGCGCTGAGTAGTTCAGGCTTTTGCTGCTTCCTCCGATGCCGAGAATACCATACCCAGGCACAATGACAGCGACTGCTACCTGGTCAGTCCGACTGCTCAACGATTTGATACACAAATGCTGTGTCACTTGGTGCCACTTAGATCAGCTATATGGTCCGTTGCACTTGGCCTAGCACACCGCATTTGATGGTCATTTGAGGAACGAGTAACCTCACCACGCTCCATCACCGCTCGAACATGTCCACACGTCCCCCTTTCTCATAACGACGCATGAATACCATCGCGAACACTCGTCCCTGTAAATACGTAGTTTCTCACGCCGTTCATGGAATAGCTGGTGCTAAGGTTCCAACACGGTACTATCCAACATGGTGCTCCTTAGCGAATGCATATACATGGTCGCCGCTACTCTTCGTTCGAGATCCTATTGCATTTCTTATGCTGCTTTATTTGACCTTTCGGTACGATCATAACCGAGCTTCTTGATATAACCCCGGATTTTGCTCCTCCACACCTCCAACCGCATCCCGTCCAATCCCTCCTCTACAACTTCGCCTTGTTCTTTTTGGCAGTGTGCGTCGCAATGGCATCCATCAGCGGTGGACTCAGCACATCATACGTCTCCAACCCGACGCTCTTGAACTTGGACCGTACACCGTCGATCTGGTCCGGAGAAAAGCCCTGCTCAATGATCGAGCTTACGAAAGCGGCAAATTGAGGCTCTTGCCACCCACTCTTGTCGGAAAGCTCAGTGTGAACAAAGTCAAGACCCTTGAAGGGGTGGTCCACAACAATGCGACCGAACAGGTGAACGCCGCACTCCCTGCAGGCATGTCTCTGAATCGCCGCGCTCTTGTCGATGATGTGTAGTTTCTGCTCGTTGGCCGTCACGCTGAGCTTGTCGGTGGGGACGACGCCGACGACGGAGAACAGCGCCGACTCGGGCTTCCAGCACTTTGAGCAGCCGCAGGCGTGGTTGTGAAGAACATTCGAACCCAGCGTGACCTCGACCTTATTGGAGGGGCAGTGGCAGTACAGTTTTCCGCCAGCAAAGTTGGCGTCTCCCTTCTTAATGCCGTTATCTATTGATGGGTGGAGAGAGGGTGCCATGGTGAACGTGTTGTGGATGTACGTGAAGATCCGTTGAGGAAGGGTTGACATTGGTGAAGGGGCGCTGTGCAGGCGCATACACCCAAATATATACGGCTGCAAAACCCCTCACTAACCTTGCGGCAGGGTCCCGAGTTAAATGCGACGGTCCAGTGTTCCCTCAATGGCGCCATTGCTGTCCCCACGAAGCTGCTCACACGGCGCATGTTCATGGTTGCGGAGCCGCATTGGATTTCCGGATTAGGTCACAGGCCCCGGAAGGCTTGCGGAAGGCCGCGCCGTGGTTGCTGTTGCATTGGGACACACAAGTGGGGACTTCCAGAATACGATTAAAGCCCTCAGGCTGTTCGATTGTGAGCTTCTGTGACTTTAATCATCAATTGACCGACATCGACGCGAAGCAAGATCCTAAACACAACAACGTTCAAATGTCTGCATCGGGACGGCTTCCGACTAGCATCGGCTGGCTAGCCGAATACACCACCTTGATAGCCATGCACACAGTCCGGAGCGAGCAACTGTGGACCATAGGACTTACGCCCTTCTGCAAATTTCTAGGTTTCTGCTCCGCCAGGCGCTCACATCTCGGCTGACACCTTGCCTCCCTCACTGGCTCCTGAAAGTCCCCTGTTCACATCGCATGTGAAAGCCCAACTTAAAGATTGTTTCAAAGTGGGACTTGTACAAAACCTGGTGAGTAAATGGCTTCGCAGATCCCTGCTCACGATCGAGTGTACGAGCGACCGGCCTATGTGAGCCAAACTTAAGATTCGAAGTTGATTCGCACCACGCCATTGGAAAACAGAGACTTGCAAGACACACTATCTGTGACATTGTAAATTCAGAGCAAACAAAAGGCCCAGGAAGGCCTCAACCCTGCTTCGACACGCATTTAAAAACTCCCTGTCGTCACGCAGTGCCTTTGTCGTACAGCTCAGGCAGGTTAGGAAGTAGTCGTAGGTTGCTCACGATATCAATCAAGTCTCACAGAAGATAATGTGCAGTCGAACTATAGTATTATTTCTACAAAGAAATGGCACGCAGCCCATGGCGCTGGATCATAAATCAAATTGGCTGCATACGCTGATGTAGATAGATTAGCTACTCCAATAGCAAAGATTGTCACTGAATGCCACCTTACCAGCTTTTTCTCATGGGTGATTGGCCATGTCTTTGTAGAAAACCGATAACGTGCAACATCTGTGGGATTTCGTACAACCAATCACTGTGTCACAATAAAAGCTTTCCTTGTGGGTATGAAGATGCGGAATGACCAAAAGTGAGAAGAATTCACAGAGTCACTTCAATGTACCTGCAGAGTCCTTGGAGCTCCTTCGTAGCGCTTCCCCAACGTCCCCTACGGAGCCACCGACTTGTGCAGAGCCTCTGATCAGTTCGCTAATACCAACAACTGATCCTCGTTTGTCCTTATTCTTCTTGTCTTTCTTCTTTTCTTTTTCTTTCTCCTTTTCTTTCGCCTTTTGTAATTTCTCTAACTCCCTCGCCTTAGCTTTTTCAATCTTTGCGTTCTTCACCGGCTTCGCCTCCTCTTGCACGACTGTTGCGCCTTGGCTAGGCTTATCTCCTAATCTCCAATAAGTAGCCTTGCCTAGATCGCCCTGCCGTGCTTTTTCTTCTCTCATCTTGAAGCCCTTAGGATCCCTATTTCTTTGGACCCTTAGCATGTGAAACTCCCAATCCCTCATGATTTGGAACGTGGCACAAATGAGCGCGGGATCCACCACGGAAGACCGGATGTATAGAGCCTCGTCGGGCAGGTTGACAAGTGTAAAGGAACAGGTGGACTTGACCGATCTGTGGACAAGGCGGCACTGCTCGCATATATCGTGATCCTTGCACGACTTGCACTTCCAGCACAGCCCGTTGATGGGCGATGCACCGCAACCAGCGCACGTTACGCGATGCACCTCAGAATAGTCAATAAAGCCATCCCAGTATGCATGATCTGCTACAATCTCGCCGTATAACGGATCACAGCCCTTGGGCGCCATAAAGAGTGCATGGCGAAGGGCATCGTATCTGGCCCCATGGGCGGAACTTAGCGGCGCATGGGCGACCCAGAGAAATACGCTTCCGTCGGGACCTATAAAACGTAGACTATCGTAATTTTGGGCGGGAATGTAAGTTATTATGAGATCATTCCCTTTGGGCGGCGTGAGTAGCTCACTTTTTCGCATACCAGTCATGTTATCTAACCTGAGATTGTATGTCCAATGCCCCGGAAGCATTGACCACGCATGTCTCGCGTCCAGTAAGCTAGCACCTCTGGACCTGAAAGTGAAGGAGTATTCTGGCTCGGTCGGCGTTATTGCATGCTGAGACGCACGAACCCTTCTCCATTCTCGACTCAAGGGAACATCCAACCAATCTGTCGCTTTCGGCGCTCTTGTGCTCGATCCATATAGAGTATCAACGAGCGGAGGGAGTTTCCATTGGTGTGGGTAAGGTACTTCTCGGTGCACCTCTAGATACGATGCCAGTGAAACAGGATCCATCGGTGACAAGGCTTCGGGTGCTGGAAAAGATGTGGTACTATTCATTGGAGGTGCATATTCGAGTCCATATTCGATTCCGGCATTAGAATATGGACGCGCTGGAAGAACGACTTCTGGGAGGTTTGGGACCTGCGGGGTTGGGGGCGGTTGATCGCCTACACCAGAGTGTGCCATCAGCATCCTTCCGTCAGTTGTTGTTTCAAATGACGCCGGTGGGGGCCCAAAAGAGTCTGGCCCATAGAATGGTATTGATGAAAAGCTTTCAGAACGCGGCCTAGGTGGTAATGCCGGTGGAGGTGCCGCCTCCGGGTGGCCTTGCGACGTTCGTGGGGCCAATGAAGCAGCGTTGCGTAGAGAGTAATTCGATGCTTGATGACTCACAACGCTGCTTGATCTTCGCCTTGCTTCTTCCACTTCAAGGTTCTGGAGCTTGTGCGCGAGAAGTTCGTCCTCGTTTAGCTGCTGCGGAGAAGTCGAACTCTGCGGCGCCGGCGGAAGCGCCGCGGGAAGTTCCGCTATGAAGGCTGCAGGAGGCTCTGCAATGAGTGGCACCCCATATTGAGGTTGGATGCAAGGAACGCAGGTGTCAAAGTAATTGTATCCGTTCGGATCGCGTGGTGATGAACGTTGTTTAGGATCCTGTGCAATAGGATAGGACTGATACGGCGGCAGTTGTTCAGCGTAGCTTGTGTACTGATACTGATTCGGATCCATGATCGTCATATGCAACACACGATAGAACTAGATTGACGTTCTGTGTAGGGAGCGTGATGGACTACATAAGACCGAACAGAGATAATGTGCTACTGTGTAAGCAGGAATTCCGGAAGGATTTGGCCCCAGGCTCCTGCAACGGACACAGGGCCATGCGCAGCCCAAAACGGTTGTGGCTTAGACGAAATCGAGCGAAATCGCAGTGGAGAGCGAGCCACGATGACGAGGCTCGACGTGTCTTCGTAGTGGAGCCAAAGGGTACAGGTACCCATAAAGAACGCCCAGGGCTGTGGGATGTATCCGGTCGTGTTAGTGTGTCGAGCGCAAGGGGCTGAGGCTGCGGGCCTAAAGATCGTCCAGCGGCACTTGACGTCAGCCACCACAAGCGCCTTTGTGCGACCCCATCGCCAAATCATTCCCTGATAAAGGTCAACAACGGGAGGTTGGCAGTGCGATGAGGAACAAGGCGTGACTATTGCCACGGATATGCTTATAATTGCAGCAGCGTTGAACCCCAATGGAAAGCTGGTGGACGGAATTGCCTTGCCATCCACAATGCGGTAAACTGGCTGCGGATACAAAACTGCCTATCGAATATTGCTAATGCCTCTGCTTGTCGTGTGTTGAACAGTACGTCTGATACCGGGAGGGCAACACAGCGGCCGAACATAGTGGTTTGGATATGTAAATGGCAGCCCTCTTGCGTTTGGACATACAAAATAGTGTATCACGTCAGGAGTCCGGACGCTCATCATCAAGTGAGGTACCCTAGAATACCTGATTTTTTAGGATGGAGCGATTGCTGAGACTTGATCGCCAGTAGAACATGATCTCAACGCGAAAAGCATCCTAGGGTAGCTCGACAGGTCCTTTGGTGCTTGGTAAAGCTTGCATGCCATACATATGCTACCAAATTTGAAAGCTACCCGTGGACCGATCCCAGTCCCATGACCTGTAGCCATGCATCAAGCAGCAAGGCAGAGAAGTGACGTGACTACAAGCCTCAATATCCGTATTGCCTGTTGTCAAGCCCCTGCGACAACAGCGAGCTGCAAAAGGCACCACCGACCAATGAGAAGTCGCTTGTATTAGTCTGCACGTGTTCCCCACACTGCGACCATCCCCACTTTGGCACGGTGCAGTCGATCGCGCATACAGTCATCCAGAGCTGCCGAGACGCTGCACCTTTGTCAAACGTCACAATGCCACCTAAGCGGACGTGGTCGCAGGCCAATGAATTGTCAGCATCGCCGACGACGCGACCCAGGCTATCCGAGCCCGCCGTTGACGGGTCTGGCTTCGCGCCAAGTATCTCACGGAAAGTCAAAGCTTGCGCCGCGTGCAGGAAACAGAAGGTCGCGCACCAGACTCTTCAAGATGTCGCTGGCTAACGCGAGTGCAGATAAAATGCATCATGAAAGACGGACCACCTTGTCAGAGATGTTCCGAGCGAAATCTGTCTTGTGTGCTGAACAAGAGCCTACAAACACTGATTGAAGAGCGCTCGCAATGGAAAAGCACTGTGATCCAAGACCTGGATCGCATGCACTCCGCATTGCAACAAGTTCTTGGCAAGCTTGACCTCCCAGTGCTTCCACCACTTCAGACGGACTCTCCTGATCAGAACGAAACCTCGCCACGTGACTACGCTATGGAAAAAGAAGAAGCTGGGCCATCTTGCGATAACTCACCTCGACTCTCTCCTCGTCAAGATGCCGTACCCCATGTTCCTATCGAATCCTTGTATCAGATTACCAGGCTACGAGCGCTCCGTTCAGATGACACGGAGGAGACGAGACCGGCCCTTTCGCACAGCTCAAATCAACCCTTCGCCGACTTCATCTCAAACGGATTGATCAGCATTGAGGATGCCAAACGTCTGGTGGACTTTTATTTGAACAGGATAGATCACTTCATGTACAAGATCGGCCGCGGGAGATATCGTGACTTCGAGACGTTGCGTCGTGGCTCGCCTTTGTTGACGGCATGTATATGCACAGTGGCGGCACTGCATGATCCTATGAGCAATCATCTATATGGAGTGTGCAAACGCGAATTCCAGCGACTTATGGCTGCGTCGATGTTTGACCGAAGGGTAGACCGGGACCACCTGCGAGCCATGTGCATAGGTAAGGGGACCCGAAAGTCCAGGATGAAGTTTGTGCTGATTTGACTGATATTTCGCAGGCGCATATTGGCTACACGATATCTCTTGGACTCTTTCCGGTTATGCCATCCGACGTGCGACAGAAGCAAACCTCAGCGCCAACTACCATCGGCTATTGTCGAAAGGTGGGGAAGAGGATCTGGACAGCATGCGAATTTGGTATGTTCTCTACATCTGCGACCACCATCTTTCAATATTGTACGGGCGGCCATCCATCGTCCGCGAAGACATCACCATCTCCGGCTGGGAGAAGTTGATGAAGGTACCCGGATTTGCAGAAAGTGACAAGCGTTTGGTGAGCCAGATGGCTCTGCTTACCATGATGAGCAATGTTCGAGAGCTTTTTGGACCTGATACAGGCGAGCCTGTTCCACAAGCTTTCGCACCACAATTGACCAACTATAGCCGACAAATCGACCAATGGATGGGTTACTGGACGACAGAGCTACTAAGTAAATCGAGTCACCCACCGCAAGAGTAAACCGCTAACATGGATAGAACTCCATCAGCACATTGGAGAATTCCCTACGAAAGGCGTCATTCTCCACCACCATCTTGCAAAGCTACATCTACATTCGCACGTGTTCCGGGGACTCAAAGGCACACCGGTGCCGCCCCATTTCCAAGGCAGCGCATCAGCTGCCGTGTCAGCTGCCACATCTACCGTTGAGATGCTTCTAGCAGACTACGACATCCGGGAGAGCTTAGTCGGGATCCCTCACTATTTGATTTCCATGATTGCATTCGCCTGCGTCTTCCTCCTAAAAGTCGCCTCGCAGCACAGCGGTCAATATATCGACGATACTGTAGTATATGATCTCACTACCAAAGCGGTGCAGCAATTTAGGGCTACATCGGTAGGTAAATGGCACTTGGTGCACATGATGGCGGAAGGGCTTGAAAAGCTGGTCGCATCAAGGACCACCAAACCGACTGCAAATCATGATCAACGCATTCTGCCCGCCACTACCCAAGCCGGTCTAGCTTTCGAACACTCTCCACACATGACATCCATGGCAGCATCGAACGGGTTCTATGAGGGCGATCCTTTGAACAACGGTTTTGAGGAGGATTTCGGGTTGGGCACTTCAAGCTTCCTGAGTATTCAACCCGGAGAGCTGGACTTCAACTTTCCTGGTTTCGGCCTGTGATCGGAGCATAAAGTCCAAATCTCTTGCCGATTCCTAGGAGCTTCAAGTAGTACTGTTCGCCGTCCATACGAAGGAAGCCTCATGTTGAATACCTACAAACAAAAAACAAGTCAACGTAGTGTCTGACACACATCTGAGCACACGATGTTAATTGAGGATGCTGCTCAGTAAGAAGCATTGATCTTGCCATCGATCGCAGTGTGTCTAACTCGAAGCAGTTTTACCGGTAGATCATTTAGTAAGATGAACTCGAACTCTAAGCAGCAGGGATTGCAAAAACATCGAAGAAAACCTTTCGCGACAATCATACGACCGGGAGATTCGATGCCCGATCTTTACAAAATTTGTAGATCAGTGCAACAGCCGATGGAAAGGGTGCCAGCCAGTACCACAGCCATTCATCAAGGAAGGGCTGAGACTCAGACCCGATGGCTTTACATGTCAACACATTGTAGAAGGTGGTACTACGTTCCGCAGGGCAATGATTGGACATAAGGAATACTACTCTTTAGCTCAAAGCCACAGCGTGCGTGAATAATTGGTTGACTCAAGAGGAGCATGGTGCAGTATCGTCCAAGCGAACGCGAGAAGGAGGCAACGACATACAATTTGCAAGGAGATAATATAACATAAATGGAGCAAGCCTCGACAGAACGAGGACTTTAGCAAGAGTTTTCATTACTACCATCGCACTTTTATCTTTGTGTTATCAACTAGCGAGGCCGAGGCTATTGCTGTGCACGGGTTCATTCCCTCACCTATCAATAGAATGAGAGTTCCGCAAGATTTTATTCTTGATGCATTCGAGTATGAGAATTTTCGCGATGCTTATAGCGAGCTCTCGTCTTTCTATCCATCAAGAGAAGCCCGCTTCCAAATGGAGCAAGCCTGGCGGGAAGACTCGAAACCACGATCATGACAACGAGTCTTTACAGACAGTAGATTCAGCTCTTCGAGTGAAACAGTCGGTCAAGATCGAGTGATATCAAGGGACAATTAAACAACACCATTAGTACGCATCAAGACGCGCGTTTGGGTATGCATACAAACCTCGAGGAATTAGCAGACGGCATCTTAGACAAAGACACCAGCGAAGCAATTGCGAACGAGACATAAGACTACAACACTCGAAGACGTAATGGCACTGGCCCCACTGGAATGGTTTACTCCGCCGGCAGGAGGAACACAGTACCCTGAATGAATGAGAAAAGATGCCAAGTTAAGTAAAGCATTGTGGAAGTGTCTCATGTTGATGAGGCACCTTAATACCCAAGTCCTAATACCGTCCAGAAAGGGGTCTTCATAGTGACCGTAGAAAGATGCAGCGCGGATTGCCTACAACGACCTTCCGCCCGAAGAGGGTGACAAATCTCCAAGTGCAAAGTACGGGAATATACACCAGCGCTCAAAGCTATGCCGCTTGGTGAGACATGCTCTCAATATTCGTGATTGGAAAGCAGGACAAAACATCAATCACGCAAGAGTTCGTTGACTTCTTCATGAGCACCGCTAGGTCGGTTCAACCCTCTGCATTCAATGTGGTAGAGGAGTGTGATGGCGGTGAGGATACAACCACCGCGTCCAATGCTGTACGCTACTCATGGAATTAGGTCACTGTCTGATGATTTCACATGCAGAATGGCTTGTAATGGGACTTAGACGCGCAGCTGCAGAAACATTCTGACCTTAGTCGGAGCATTGAAAATATGATGATGATGAAAGACATTGCAACCTGAGTCTCCTGAGGAGACATGATAACTCATTATCTTGAAACGCATTTTCTGTGTTTCATTCATTCTCATAGGGCATGTTTCGATGATAGTTGATCACAATATTGCGCATCGCTGGTCTCGCTTGGCCTGGGTGGAAGATACCTGCTAATCACTAATTTCCTTTTAAATGGGACACGGACACCATTGCGATGTTAAAATTGATCAACTCGATATCGCAGAGCTGTTGAAGTCCGTTATCACTGCGATTGTCAACCTCTACTCTTCTTTTGTGGACTGATGAAAAGTATTGGACGCGGCATATTGTCTACATACTAAGAAAAACGTTGGAGTTGGAAATTATGGCTCGACTTGAAGCGTCTTGGCGCTGTCAAGTACACGAACCAACTCATGGATTTTCACCATGCCTACCGGTACATGTTCCTTGATAATGCCTTCCCTAGCGGCAATGTGCCCCAGTCGGTCACACCTGCTCAACCATGGATCCTCAACCTGGACTCAACTACCGTACTACGAATCGTAAAGATATGGCTGATCTAGTGGAGATCTCCCGGTCAAATTGGTGGGAAAACCTTCGAGGCCACTTTCCTTACGTCACAGAGGCGCATGCCAACCCGACCGGCCCAGTCGCTGTAGCCTGGGACGTCTACACTCGATTCACTGCGGAGGTTATTGATGTCATCGAGAATGACGGCGAGACAGCTTCCAATCTTATTATCCATGGTTTCCTCGACAGCGTATACAATCCTACTCTTCCTCCTCGGTACTTCCCAAAGGAGTGGATTACAGATGCGTACCTCAAACACCCGCATGACAACAGCCCGCAGCAGATCCAATTCGTTGCGATTGTAAATGTCCAATCCCAGCACCCCGAATTCTCGATGCTTGAAAAGGTTCGGTATGTCGACAGTGTTCTTCGGGAATGGAAGAAAGATGCATACGCTCTGGAGAGCGTCCTCAGTGACCCTGATGCAAACTGGTTGTTCAACGAGGCCCACTCAATCCGCCGTCTTCTCTTTGATCACGCGCACAATCTGGTCGCACAAAACACTGAGTGCCCAATCTGCGCGGATCCCTTCGAGGCGGACCCACTGAGCACCAAGTTTCCATACAAGGGCCCGTGTGACCACATCATCTGCCACGGTTGCTTCGGAAACTGGCTTACCCAAGTCTGCTATGGCCAGTGGGACTACAACTCTAAGCGTTCTTTCTCTTGTCCGCTTTGTCGTCAGTGTCTGTGCTGTGGAGAGAGCAACTGCACTTTTCACATCTTGGACCATGAGGAGCGCATAGGCCTGTGGTCATTGCCTTCAACACTGGATCGCGTCCTTGGACCGGCCGGGCATAAAGTTGGCTATTTCGGCTGGCTTCCGCGCTGGCTTCCGCGCTGGCTTCCGCGCTGGTTTCAACCCTCCACACCATCAACGGATCCTCTCCGCGGCCTTACAGGGGAGCAATACCATCTTCTTCGTCGCTGGAGCCGACGGGCGCGTACGAGGATAGCATGGTTGAGTACCACTGTGGACCAGACCGGTGGACAGTGGGATCATGTTACCCTGTATCTAGCAGCTGAGGCCGACGCCGTCTTCGACGAACTCGAACGCCGGATCGTCGAGTTTACACGCAAGCCACATGGATACTCCATCTAAGAGCCCAAACTACACTTGACGGAGCGAAGTAACTTCTTCAGACCCGTCATTTTCGGTTTCAATTTGCAGTGGTATCTCATGCCCAGACAAAGCCTGTAGCACTACGACTGTCGATATATCAAGTCTGGGTGATGGCCCTCGTCGAAGAAGGAGGCTTTGTAGCACTTCCCCATTTCCTACTTCAGTATCAGCTCGACAATGCGTCGAGGCATTGAATCTTGAGGCTAGATAGGGTACCACATGAAATGCTTAAGCATCCTTCCCTTCCCAATTAGCTTAACGTAAACATAATCATGAGTAAATTTTACTACATCTATCCGCTATCATAAAGTATTGACTCTCACCTATGCGTTGTGCGTACATTACGATGGCAAACATTGAACAATCTTGATGACTTGGTAAGAGTAATAAACAACGTCAACAATTATGCCAAAATGCACATTCTCCACTAGCCAACAATTGCCAAACCAGAAGGAGTAATACATTTCTCACTCAGAAGGTCGTGCATTGGTGCCATGCAGAAGATAAAAATTTGTGGCTAGGCCAAAAAAAGCATTGCATATACTATAAGTTCTGTTCGTCTCCCCTGTGAGCATTACCTCACGTTTTAGACTGC
Source organism: Paraconiothyrium sp. Pb-2020 (assembly GCA_022419385.1). Classification (NCBI taxonomy): domain Eukaryota; kingdom Fungi; phylum Ascomycota; class Dothideomycetes; order Pleosporales; family Didymosphaeriaceae; genus Paraconiothyrium; species Paraconiothyrium sp. Pb-2020. The sequence continues at coordinate 3,039,607 of JAJUBI010000003.1, read as the reverse complement.
CCGAGAGCGTAGCACTTATTACACCATGAATGGTTCGAGCCCCGACAACTGTACTCATGTGACTCTTGCGTGATCTCCAGTCCACTTTTCAGGTCAGAGTTTTCCCGCGTGGGAGGCGATGCGGTGGGTGCTCATTAGGGACCGATGTAAACCGAACAATTGGATCAAGGCTATCGTTCGGCTCTTGATCAGGGGACAAATGTACTATACTCCCACTGCGACCGTGCTGTTGCCAACTGCGCGTAGAACGGGCGTCCGCTTCTAATTGCGGAATGAAATGGGCAACGATAACGACAACGCCTTAAGGGCCTAGGACTTCGGTCGAACTGATATGTTTTTTTTGCTTCTTTACCCCAAGTGACCAAACTTGAGTAGCGCCTTGATTGATTCGGAGTGAAAGTGAGTGCGTGCTATCGAGAACCGAGAATTCATGTTCAGAACACGATGTCTCGTCGAACGTTTGCCAGATTCTTACTCCTACAGTATGGTGCAATTTTCAAGTCATTCAAAGATTTGGCTTCATCTCAAGAGCCTTCCTCAATAATTCGACAGCTCTCTCTGCCGTACCCCTAAGTGTCATTAGCATATCGCTCAAATCCCCTGATTACGTCCAAAGAGTATACGCAACATGAGCTCTGGTACCCCGCGCCGGCATGTCCATAATTATGCACCACAGGCGTCCCATCCGCCCACTTCTCCAACTCGATTCTCGTCCCGCCTGTCCTGGTCGGCCTCAACCCCACATTATGCGAGATGACCTGCAAATCTTCTGGCCTCCCAAGCTCCGGACAAAGCTCACAGCACCGCTTCATAATGGTCTGCGCAAGCTCCATGTCCGGTTCTCCAGACCAGTCGTTGTCTTGTCGGCTGCCGCCGAGGATGACGCCGCCACCGTTGGGCCGGGGGAACTATACGATGTCGTCATGTCAGAAAATGCTCAGTCACAAAAGCGAATTTGTTCGGCCTCTGAGAATATGTGTCCTGCCCTGGACCTGTACTGCGTTCCGTGATTGGGTCCTCACGTCGGATGGGAATTGCACGCGTACTACTCCAACATGAAGAGCTTAAAGTGGAACTTACAACATATGCGACCGTCGGGTCGATGCGTTTCGGTGTGCGCAGGTACATACGCTCGATGGGTTTTTTGGGCTCAGCGACAAGAATGGTTTGTCCACGTGTAGGATACATGTTTGTGTCTTTAACATCTTCCAGATGAAGCGAACCGAGCGCGGAGCAGTTCATCAGCGCGTCGGTGCCAGGAAAGTCCTTCAATATCGCCTTTATAGACGGGTACTGCCTCCTCACGGTCTTGATGTCCTTCCGGAGGACCCGGTCTTGGAGCCTACATTCCACGTCAGCCACCACCCCTGGGGCTCCCTTCATATAGAAAAGCGTCCATGTGAAAAATTGAAAAAGGGGCAACAGAGGTGAACATACCAATTCAGATAAACCTGCGTATTTAGTCTAAACGTGCTCTTGAAATCGAGTCCAAAGACGGCTCCACCTGGCAACTCCTTCTTCTCAAGATACCTCATCCCACCCACCAACTCCTCATACCAGAGTTTCCCCGTAGCTGGACTCAATACGCCAACGTCCTCAAGCTTTGCATCAAAAATGGCCCTCAGGCCCATCCTCCCCAGTCCAATCACACCGCCATCGTCCCCACCCAAGCCCTCATCGACCATCTTAGCAAACCGGTTGAAAGTCACGCGATCGTAGCCCTCGAGCAAACCATTGTCGGTCGCCATACTCGACCAGTTTGCACCGGCCCAGGGGACGTATACTCGATGGAGCGGTCGCCAGGAAAGTGCTTTGCGACGACGGTGATGTCTGCCGAAGGATATGCGTCGCGTAAGGTAAGAGCGGTGGAAAGGCCAATGACGCCCGCTCCGAGGACTATGAACTTGTTTCCGTCGTTTGACGCCATTGCGGTGAGTGCTCGGGTATTGTGGGATGATTGTGCTTGAGTCAATATACTGGAGAGATTTCAGTGACTCAGTGGATAGGTACCTTATGTACGCTTTATAGCATGAGATATATACGCAACAATGATACGAGGATACGCGATAACACCGACCTCCACGTCGGGCCACTTTCGCTCCGCACATCGGCTTTCTTGTTACACTCCCCGACGGAGAAGAAGACTCGATTGGCGACGCATCAAGGGTGCCTAATCATACCAGAATAACGCGGACGTACCTTCTATGGATACAGATCTGACATCGGATCACAGCGTATCTCGAATAGCAATTGGTTCGTGCGAATAGACGCTGGGGGGTCGGCCGCAGTCAAAGCTGATAGCACGAGTTCGTGGGAAAGTGGGGTTCGCCACGGTAGCGCGATCTTCTACTCGTAGCGGCATCATGTCCCACGTCTGTGAGTTCTGTAAGTAGGTGCAATGCTCTCTTAAGCATCCGACCCAGCAAAGATTTACTTTGTATGATTTCTGTCAAGCCTATCTCAAAAGTTTTGCTTCTTTGTAATCCAATAGTTTCCCGTCTCCGCCACAGAGAAGATGCAGACCAAGGGAGTATGCTGTACCAAGCGATAAACTCTTCTTCACAATTGTGACTGCGGACAGTATCGAGCACGGTACTCATAGCTAAGCCACGAAAAAGACTGCCTCAGTCTCCTCCTCGTAGGCGAGGCAGGCCTGGCGACTCTCGAAGTTGATTGTCGCTGGTCTGCTCCCTTGCCATCTTTGCGCTCGGACTACGGTCCCTCTCGCCGCCTAAGGTACCCTGCCTCTTCCTTTTGGTGACTGGAATGTCAAGTCCAAGGTCCGCCATATCTGATTTACTGCTGATGACTTCGTTTTCTACGCGGGGCATTGGATCTATCTCAGCATGAAAGCTAAGCTCCTCGCCTAAAGCAGAGTAAAGCTTGCGCTCAATGCGACCAGTACTGTCGATGCTAGACATGCCTCCCTTGTGTCCGGGAACGAAGGGGTTATCGACAGCATCGACAGCATCGATATCAATGATGTCTCCAATTTGGGCATGCGGCGGGGCGTTGTTGGACGTGTCGTGGGAAACACCGTCGGGTTTCAAGGTGGGTGCAGCTTCCGGAAGCAGGCTCTGATCACGTCGAACATTGAGGGGCGAAGAAGTAGGGAGAGTGTTGAAACCTTCTTTCCGAGATTTGACGCTACCACTAGCTGTAGGAAATAGTGCACGGCTAGCTTTGCCTTCTTTCGAATGCGGGCGGCTGAGGAGATCTTGTTAGCCAAAATCCCACGAACAGACTCGGGACAATAACGGCTCACCGTGACAGCCCAGAGAGCATAGAGGAAGTATCGCGCATTGAGGTGTCAGAATTCATTCGGTTCGTCTGCGCTTGTGATACAGCAAACGGGTGTGGTGTAGGAACATGATCTGCGTGCGAGAAACCGTTCAATAAACGAGAGCCATCTCGCGCTTGAGAAGGTGATAGATTCTCATTGACCACCAAAGCCTTTTCTGACTTCTTCTGCTGAAGTTCTTGATGGGAAGCCTTACGAGCAAGTGCGGCAGCTGATGGGCATATAGATGCTGGTCCTCTCATGTTCGCGACTGGAGGTGGTGCCATTGGATGAGCTGCAAATGCCCCGGTAAAAGGAAGCTGGCTACTTGGCTCACGATCGCGAGCTTTCTTTGGTGGACTCATTGCTTCGATCTAGAGAAGAAATCTGTGTTAGTCTCAATCTACATGAGTAAATCATATCAATCCATACCAGCCGGCCCAATTGGTCCTCCCGCAATGTTACAACCACCTGTCGGTTTCCTTTTTCTCGTCGTGTTTGCTTGCCAACTTCGTTTTTGCTCGAGTGTAGCTCGTGAGGTGCATTGAACGTGCTCCATGGATCTCCAGACTGCCCGAAGATCGGTGATGCATACAACATGTCCGGCATCGAGGTGTCCAAGGTGGAGTGCGAGCTTGTGCGCTTCGTCGACCAAGTGTCTGTACTCATATTATCATAATTCCCTGAGAAATCTTCCAACGACGAGTCCCAAAGCCCTGGTCGTCTGGTTTTCCCTCCCATCATTGGTCTTGGGAATTGTGAGAGATGAGGAGCATTCGCACTAGTTCGGGCGAAGGGGTCGGGATTGCACGGCCGCGCAAACATAGTCGGAGAGTGTTGCGACATCAAGGATTGTGCGCGATTCTCGGCGGCCAGATGGTGGGCCACCCGCGTTCCAGGCAGTTGCGACGTCCGGGGTCCTCGAATGTCCGATGCTAGATATAACGGGTTACGAATTGGCCAGGAAATGCCGACTTGCTCAAGAATATCTGCTCGTATCAGTACAAGAATGTGTGACCGTACAGCCGATACCGCACAGCATCACGGGTAGATGCTCACCTTGCGGAGCATGTTGAAAAGCGAAGCAAACTATATCATTGGTAGTTTCCAAGTCCGGCTCTCCTAGGTCCCCACTCTTGCCTATCAGCTGTTCTGACAGCAATACTTTGATCCTCCCATTGTGCTCTCGTGCATTCCATGACGGTTGTGTAAGGACATTGTGATGGAATGGCGGGAATGTGAGGAAAGGACCTCGTTGGCTCGTCGGCGGTTGTGGGTCAGTGGCAGATCGCTTCTCGTTGGCTATCATATCATTAGACAAGTGCAGGGAAGGAAAGGCTAACAAAGAAGCGTACCAATCTCTTGTGGCCACCGGGATGCAGCATCGTAGGAACCATGACTGGGCGAACCATCAGCAGAGGCTTCTGCAGCTTCTCCATGAGAGAGCTTACAAGAGTCGACTGCCATCGACGATGACCTGGACTGCAAAAACCACTTTCAGTGAACTTCTTTGGCGAGACTTAATTAGAGAAGAGGACTTCGCAGGTGTGTTCCAGGAGTGGATGGAGATGCGAAACGGAGCGGAGGGTGGGAGTGAATTGATATAGCACGTCAGCGTGGATAGCTGGTGGCCATCTGCGAACAACATGAGCGAGGCACGTACGATAGGAGGCAGGATGATGAGACTCACTCTCGTCCTGGGTGGTGTAGCAGGCAGTCCGGAACTCTTGGATGGGCACAGCCGAGTGCTTCGGAAAGAGGATCACGTCCCAGTCGTCGAATCGCATGGCAGGCGAGAGCTCTACGTCAATTTTCAAGCGGTCATTTTGCAGGGTGGAAGAAGAGGAAGAAGCACATAGGGTGTTTGTTTGACTTTGCGGCGGTCGTGACTTCTAGTGTTGCTTCTTCTGCCGCCGAGGAAGGCGCGGCCATGCGGAGTTTAAGACCGTACCGCTGGGTATTTGGTATGTCCACCCTGCAGCTTTTCATGCAAAGGAATAAGGCCTTAGGAACAAGAGTCCATGATTTGCCGCGGGACTGGCACTACTCGATAAGGTGAACGAAACGCAGCATCAAATACAGCTCTGAGAAGCGTAAGATTTGAAGATTGGATGAATTGAAGGCTACAAACAGACGGCTCATTTTCGTCACCAAACTCCCCACCCAATGCCCACTGCAAATGCAATTGATTCATAGATAATCAAGCACAAAGAAGGATAGATAGAGAGATACAAGTCCGCCAAAGACAGCAGGCTAATGCAAAGGCCATCAGCAAGGTGAGGTAGGAAAAGAAGCGCAAGCTACCATGCAAAGTGCAAACCGCCAGTCGCGCTTTTTTGGGTATAACCATTCGCGCCGGACGCCATGCTAAATGGACAGACGAAGAGTCAACTTCGCATCGAAACAGACTATGCAGGAGCCGTGGCAACGCCTTTGGCTTTTATTCCATGATCTCGGATAACAATAAGCGTGCGGAAAGTATGTTCGGAGACGGGTCTATCAGTTGTGATACGAGCGAAGGAGATAGCAGGCGATGGATCTAAGGAAGCTGCTGAGAGAATGCGCCATCGTGTCCGTCGCCGTTCGTCGGGTCGTGCGAAAAGCTCGATCCGTTGTGACCGTCAGAGGACCCAGGCAGGCCGTGACCATTCGCGCCACCCATCGGTAGAACGGGCTGGTACGGGCTCTGCATCTGAGGCGCGCCCCCACCGTAACTGTGAAAAGACGATGTTAGCTAGGCAACAAGTCAGTTCGAGGCAATTGAATAAAGAACATGGAAATCGTCCTCTCCATCAACACCGCTTAACATGACGACCAACAACAGAAGCAAGGCAGCTGCTGCAAATAAGTGAAGGCAAGTCGTCAAGCACCCGAAACATTGAAAAGAATTGTAGATTGGAATGCCAATCAAAGCGCACTCGTAAAGAAAGGCAGAGAGCATCCGAACCATAGAAAGAACTAGCTACAACCCAAATTTCATACGAGACCAGTTATGAACTGGCGGTAGCTGTTATACAAGAGGCCTCTAGACATCTGGGAAAGGTGTCATACAAAGGGAAGCTTTTTGAGAAGACCGCCCAGGAAGGAAGCAAACCAGATCGCTAAGTCATTACAGGCAGTCGTGAAGGTCGTGAAAGAGCCAACCGGGTGAATCATGCGCCATGCAATGAGAGAGAAAGAATGTGCTTACTGCAAGGACGAGTCAGTAATTGCGGCTTTCCCAGCCGAGCGCGTCACTTGCCTTCATAGGAGCAAAGTTGCCGTAAGGATGTTGGGGCGCCATGCCCATCTGCGGGTAGACAGGGGGCGGCGGCGCAGGGCGGTAAGGGGTGCCCGCGGGGCCAGAGTTGTTCTGGCTGCGTCCCCAGCTAAGTCGAACGCGAGAGTTGCCGATCGGATATCCTTGCATCTGATTGATGGCCATCTCGGCAGCGTGACGCTGCACGAACTGTACGAAACCACAGCCCTTGCCGGGGGGAATCTTGACGTAGGTGATCTCTCCGAAACCCTGGAAGAAAGAACGAAGCTCATCTTCGGTGACGTAGCCACTTAGACCGCCAACGAAGACAGTGGTATTGTTCGGATCGGTGAACTGGTTCATGGGCTGGGGAGCACCGTAGTAACCGCCGCCGCCGCCACCGCCTCCCATCTGGGGGGGTGCACCCATGGAGTACATACCTAAGGGACCACCGCCAGGGGGCATGCCACCCATAGCGGGGCCACCAGGACCGCCGCTCTTGTTCTTTGGAGTGGCAGTGCTGATGCGCATGGGTCGGTTGCCGCAGTAGACGCCTTGCATCTCGGTGAGGGCCTTCTGTTGATCGGCTTCGTCGGTAAAACGAACGAAACCATAGCCGCGCGACATGCCGCTAATGGGGTCGGACATGATCTTAGCGGACTTGCAGCTCTGGTACTTGTTTTGGAAGAGTTGTACGAGGACAAATTCATTCACCTCAGGGCCCAAGTCGCCAACGAAGATGCTATACTCAGGACCACGGTCATCGCGGCTGGGGCTAGAATGTCAGTTCGGTCCGAACAAGCGCACAGTCGGAATATTGTGTATCACTAACCTTCGATCGGCGAGACCACCACCAGAAGCCCAGTTTAGCTTGAACGGGCGGTTCGAGTTCGGGATCAGCTGTCCATTGAGCGCAAGAGCCTTGGACGCAGCTTGAGCGCTGGAGAAGTCGACGAAGCAGTAGCCGGCATTGGAGCTGCTGTCCTGTTAGGTGTACTTCAGGCAATGGATCATCTTGCGCGGCTTACCCAGAGAACTTGTCGCGAATCATCTTCACGTTGACCTGCTCCCCCATGTTGTACCAGATGCTGCGGACGAAGTTCTCGTCGATCCAGGGCTCGAGCTCCCCCATCCTGCCCAGGATTAGTACATGTTCACATGATAGCCATTTGCGCGACTGCCGAAAATGCGCGCATCTGGGCGCGCGGGAAAAGCTCACCAGAGGGTTGTCTTATTGTTTCCATCCTGCTGTCCGTCTTGCGGGGTTCCAGTAGGACCACCGATATTTCCGGTGGGGAAACCAGGCGCCGATGTATCCATAGGCTGTCCAAGGTCGGCCTGGGGCGCGAAACCGCCCGCCTGTTCGCCGGTGGGCTGGCCCTGCTGGGCGAAGTCGTTGTTGAAGCTCATATTCGAGTGGTAGGAACGAAAGCTGGTATAGATCGGAAAGCTGAAGTTGAGCTAAGAGTGCTGTCTAAATATGTGACGGAAGGTGGAGGGGTGAAGTAGACCTGCGCAAGAAAAGTGTTAGCGTGGGTAAAGCTGGGCGAGGATAGCGCGCGACCACGGATGAGGGGCGGGTGTTGGGAGCCAAGGTCGGGTTGCGCCTACCAAATCACGAGCCAATATTTGACTATGACCACGACTGCAGGTGGGTGAAGGAGGTGCGAGGGCGAGTAGGCGCAAAGGAGCTTCCTCTAGAACACACGGAAAGCAGGGTGGAGAGCAGAAGGCGAAGAGATCCAGAGAAGCTGCGACAAACGCCGAAGACGCGCCAGAAGCGGACTTGAGGTGAAGGAGAGGCCGTCGAGGTGTGGTGGGAGAGGGAGAGCGAGACAGAAGTCGCGAATCTGCGGGCGCAGTCAGTCAACTGGCTCGGCGGGCCAAGTGGGCAATGGTAGCACCGGGCAGTCACATGCGCAGGCGTGACAGGTGGTGACACGAGGCAGGCGACGGCAGCATCAGCAGGCAGGTAGACGCGCGCCTTTGTCCCTCTGCTCGTGGTGGTGCCGTGTGCGACAAACGCAGCGGGCGCCGGTGGCGCGCGTCGAGCAAAACAGACGCGGCGCAGAGGCGCCAGGCAATTGAGGGACGAGGCAGCGGCGGCTGGAGCAGCGGGCAGCATGCGCGTCACGGCGGGCTGCAGCGTGACGGAGTCGCAGGTGCAGCAGGCGGACGCCAAGGGTGAAGAAAATTGTGAGGGGACGTACCGAAAGGCGCACACAGTGTCGTGAGAGAAGACGCTCGAAGAGGGATCCCCGCAGCCGCAAAGCAAACACCAGCAAGACGCAAAGAGAACAGGAGCACACGGCACGCGACGGCTGAGGCTTGATGCAGAAGGATGGCTGAAGGAGGTGGGGTAGAAGAGGGAGGGCGCGCAGGCGATGATGTACGCAGCACCCCGGCCCTTTCAACAACTCAGCGCTGCCGGCGAAGCCGCAAAGTCATGTGGCGGGCCTTGGAATTCGGTAACGAGAGGAACCAGGTCCCCTAAGCCGAACCTGGGGAGCGATGGCGCAAAGGCGGCCGGGCTGAATCAAGCTTTTGGGATCTTCGCGTTCGAATTTATCCCTCCATGACCACTGGCTCGTCCCACCGCCGGCCAGCGTGGCAGCCCTGCGACCTGCTGCAGACGAGATCTGATCTGGCCGTCGCATCGCGGGCATTGGCTCGAGCCTCAGGTCGCAGCGTGAACGCGATCCGCGCCTCCAACCGCCGCCGCCGGCGTCGACCCGTGGCTGCAGAGATTGCATGTCTTGTGCCCGTCCAGCTCCCAGAGTTTGCAGCAGTTGGGCCGGAAACAACCTCGACGCCGCGCCGTTGGCCCTCTCCATGCGCTGCGACTGGCTGTGCGTGGCCGGCTACTCTCGACCGCCAACGTTAGCAGCTAGCGGCCCACTCGGCAGCCAAGCAGCGCCGGCGGAGCCGTGGGCGCATCACAATTGCATCGACGAGCACTGCACTGCAGCTGTTGCACAGGAACAGCCCTTTGTGGCCGGGTCTTCATTAGGTATCCCGTGACCCTCCCTACTTCGCTACTTCGCTGGAATCCCCGTTGCGTGCGCCGCCTCCGCCTGCTGCTCCTCGTCGCCAAACGCACCGCGCCCCTCCGCGAACACCTTGTCGAAGTCATACTCGAACCACCGGATCTCGGGGCAAAGACCCGCAAACTTCCACTCGCCATCCACCCTCTTGTACCAGTGCGTGTTGAAGCTGTGCGCGTGGCCCTTGACCGCCACCTTTGAGCGTGTCTCGTCCGTGTACCTCTGGTGCGGCACACGCAGCTGGTGATAGCCCGTTATCGCGTCCTCGCCCGTCTTCTCCCACCGCGTGCCACCGATGAAGTGCTGCGTCTTCAGGAGCGGGTTCCCGAGCACCGCGGGGTCAGAGGCCATGGCCACGAACTCATCAGCCGGCATCGCCGCCCACGCCTTGTTGAGGAACGCCGTGTAGTCGATCTTCAGGCTGGGAGCGATGCATTTGCGTAGGCGGTCCCAGTCCTGCGTGGGGTGAGACATAGTGCAGCATCACCAGGGGACAGTCCTACCTTGCTGTCATAGCTGTCTGCCCACTCGTAGCATGCCGACTGGCAGCCCATCACATCTGTGCCCCGTCAGTCTCGCACCATCACCACTTCGATCCTGCCACTTGCCCTCAAACGTGAGCTTTTGTTGCGTAGCCATGGCTGTCGTCGGATGTGCCTATGCAGTCCAATCTGCGATTGGGGTTGTCTTGTGTATGCTTCGAATAACTGTTTCAACTCGTAGATGATGCTGCTGTGAATCGGCGCATCATGTCTTATACCGAGTTGATGCTGCTCGCGTGGTGCGCACGTTGGCCGGCTCCCCACTTCACAGTCGGCCTCCGATTGTCGAGGCCAAGGTTGCTTGCATTATCTCTCCATGCGGGCTGCGTTTGCAGGTCTTGTGCCTAGCTTAACAATCCACCGTAGACGCAACCCAGCGGTGTTGTTGCATCCAAGGAAGATAACTGCATACCAGACATATCAACACCGGACCTCTACTCGGTACGGCGGTTGTTTCTGCGAAGGTCGGAAGAGCGAAGGCGCACAGACCACGTCCGGCGGGCAAGAGCATTGGGGTTCCGGCTGCCAACCGTAGGGACCTCGGGCGCATCAACATCACGACGACGACTCGTTCATGGCCTCGACATCGAGTTTCTTGCGACCTCTGCATCTCTGCCAGCTGCAACTTTACACTCAACCCGTCGCAATCCTGTCGCGCTGTCAGACCCCTCAAGTCCCATGTTGCCGCATTGCCGGAGATACGGCCCCCACCCAGACGTTGCCCACTCCAGAAGGGGTTGTCGCTCTGATCAAGAAAGATGTCAGATGCCCCAAATGCTGTCGTTCATTTCGTTACTTTTCACACCGCCATGAGGCGAGCGAATAACATGGCCTGCATTCAGCCCCCTGCAGCAGCGCACCTCAGGCTCTGACGCGCGCTTCAGCCGTGAATCCTTCAGCTTTCGACCCCATACCTTCTAGCTTCTCCCCATCACAGCTTTCTACACTCTTCGCAATGCGAAATTCTGCGTCGCTATGTTTATCTTGTGCTTGGTCGCTTTTCTTTTCGCGCGTAGAGCCGCTTCTGCGGACGGGGAACCCCCGCTGATGGGCTGGTACGAGCCGCCGAACACGCGGGGAACATGGGACGTAATTATCTCTTGCGTCTTAACATTGACTATTTGCGTCTGGTCGGCTCTGCATCTCAACGTTCCCACCGAGGATTCGAAGCTCACGGAGAGAAACTACAGACGAGTGCGGTGGATTGTTCTGGGCTTGTTCGCCCCGGAACTGGTGGTGTCGACTGCATTCGGCCAGTTTCTAACAGCCAGGTGGCTAAGTGGAGAGATTCGGAAAGACGTACAATATCGCAAGGAGCATGTAGGTCAATACCCATATCACGAATACCTTTTACATCAAGACTAACAGCACCAGGGTACCGATCCAACCTGGTCTTCGGAACAACAGCTACAAGAATGGAGCATAAAGCAGTGCTATTACGCGGTTATGGGTGGCATTCGCCTCCAGACTAATAGCGAATTTATTCCAACTCATGGTCGACTTTCATTAACAGCAGAAGGCGTGCGCATGCTGTCCTTCTTAGGTCGTCTGCCTGAGATTGACGAAGGTCAAATCGAAGACAAGAGCAAGGCTGACGGGCTCGCAAAGTTTTTGGTAGTGCTTCAGGCAGGTTGGATGATTATACAGACCCTCGCTAGGGTCCACCAGAAGCTTCCCGTGACCCTGCTCGAAATCAACACCATGGGGCACGTCGTATGTGCCTTTGCTCTGTATGGACTCTGGTGGAGTAAGCCGCTCGATATCAAAGATCCGACCATGATTCCCAACGAAAGTTGGCAGGACCGACTGGTGTCTTTGATGTGGATGTGCAGTCCTATCTGCTGGCACAACGATGATTTCATCAGCGAGATCCGTTGCTTACAGTACACGCCGCCCTCCGAAAGAAATGCGCCAAGCAAATCACCGTCCGTCAACATCGAAGAAAATTCGATCAATACACCAAGTTCGCCGATCGAGCGAAAGCCACAAAAGACGCACTTTTCCGTAGGCTCTATCGGCGCTCAAGATCCAATCAAATTTATTGGGCCGTTAGAGCAGTTTCAGCAGGGTACTGACGGAAAAGCAATGGACCACAATGTTGGCTATGTAGTCCATGGGAAGAAGTCGTTCAAGATGGCTCGAGAACACGCTATCTTCTTCCAGCTTCAGAAGGCACATCACGGCCTGCATCATTCCGCCGTCTACTGTCGACGCGCTCTCAGAGACTGCGACTTCCATGAAGAGCTTTCTTCGGCAGCTATCAAGCGCTGGGAGCTGGCCTGTCTTGCGGTTGACGATCTCTGGAGTGCCTGCGAAAAGCGCCCTGAATTCACGGAATATTTCTTCACTTTGTCCACTCTCGGCTCGAAGATCAAAGACGACTCAGCTATGGCGACCAAATTCGTTGGCGAACTTGCTTACGTCGCCGATCACGTCCCGAACTTCCCCGGGCTAGGCTATCTCGGTTCTGTCAACGTCCATCGCGATGCTCTGAAATCCGTGGTCGCTTTCGCTGGTGCCGCCTACGGAGGCCTGCATCTCGCGGCCTGGAACGACTTCTTTCCTACCGTAGCAGAGAGGTGGCTCTGGATGTCTTGCGCGCTAGCAACGGGGGCCTCAGGCGTTCTCCTCGCCTTGTTCTTCCTTGCATCGCAGAAGGTGAAAGCTTTCGAATACCTCGAGCATTTCATCCGGAACAGTAAGGCTATCAAATGGACTAGCGCGTCAATTATCACGCCTTTATTCCTTACAGCGCGGATTTTCATCGTGGTGGAGGCGTTCATCAGTCTAAGACGGCAGCCTGAGGACATATACAAAACACCGGAGTGGAGCGAATATCTTCCGCATCTGTAAGGATTGCTCCACCAGCTCCATTATCTGCCACGGCCAGCATTTTCTGGCCCCCATAATGCATCACTAAATCAGCATTTGTCGAAGTCTATCATCTTCTGCGGTGCACATGTGAACATGCTTTGGTCGATTCAATCGTTTCTCATCCACAGAATACGGCTCCCTCACATCTCATTTCGCCCTCTCTTAGTAGGGTATATCGTTCCTCCCTCGGGAGCCTCGAACATCTGGCCATCAGCAATTTCAAACCCCAGTCCTCTCTGCGCTGCAGATCGCGTATCCGTTAGCCTTTGTGATCTCAGACTCTCGTGTATACTCGGTAGCGGTAAGCTGAACGTGCTGTCCCTCCCATGCGACATTGTACGCATAGGCACTGTGGCCTCGTCCAACTGTGCGTACTTCGACCTCACACCCTTCTGTCCCCGCTTGAAGAACCAGAAACCTGCAATTGCAAAAGCCAGCCCGCCTATGAAGCCGCCGATGACGGAACCAACCAAGATACCCGTGCCTGATGTTAAGGTGGCACTCTTCTCGATCTCAGGAAACTCATCGCATCCAAGAGCCTGTAAGTCGATCTTGGCTGCGGGATCCGTGTTCCTGTTCGCAATTCCATACTCTTTCTTCTCGCTATCCCACCTCAAAACCACACGGTCTGTAAACACCTTCCCCAGCACCCACGTCTGATTCCCATACGCGCCCCAGCCAACCTTGCCCACCGGAACCATCCACTCCCTTTCTTTTCCGCGGCCGCAACCCCAGCTCCAGGCATAGTCACATTAACCTCCAGCCCTCCCTCAATACGAAACGTCAGCACACCCGTATCATTGCCGCCCGGCCCTTCGAAAACGATTTTATCATCATACTCCACGCTCACATGTGCCCCTAAAATCTTTTCAAACGCTATCCTGGCATTTGTAGGCAAAACTGAAAACTTCACCCCCGGATCAACGCACGCGGTGAACGTCTCCTGTATGAGTGTCGCACCCTCCACCTCATGCTCACTCGGACGCCAATTCAGCGCTTCAACCTTCGCGCTAATCAGGCATGGTAGGTCGGGGTCCACATAACGGTCTGAAGGGTGGAATGTATGCCACGTTCCCGTACTGGCAGCGCGATCTTCGCAGCCTAGACACAGCGAGTCATTTGTGAGGGACCATGAAGTGCTGGGTACCATGTCCGCCTGCCTTAACGCATTCAAGATGGTGGAGTTCGGCGTTAGACCGAGTAGCGCGCTGCCATATCCGCTAAATGCTTCTCCTTCTTTTGCTATTTGAAAGGTGGACGTGAGGTTCTTGCGACTGGGTAGGGCATTATTTGTGGTCGCGTACACATCCACATGGTCTCCAAAGCGCCATATGTCGGTGAAGAATTGTAAGGCTTGATTGTTCGTGCGATTCTTCTGAAAGCTGGAAAAGAAGCTGGACTGTTAGGCGCCGCCGTAAAGTTGTGCGCAGAGGGTGAACCAGTCTTCGCCGGTTCCTGTACCATTCTCATTGAAGCAGGATGGCATTCCTGGCAAGGCATCACGCACATGCAGGTCTGTAAGCGCCACACGAGTTTGTATCGTACGGTTTTTCTGCAATTGCGCAGTTGTGGCATTATCTAGTACATTGTAAAGGCAAATATTTGTGTATGGGGAAGAAACGTGTCATCGATTTGGAGCGAAGGGATGAGGGCGATGGACTGCCATGGCGAGCCGATTTGTAGCGGAATGCCTGGAGAAAGGACTCCTGTGACCGTAGAGATGGAGCGATACGGAAGTTTCTATCGGTGGTGCGGCGCATTTCGCTGCTGTTACTGTCGATACGAGGAGTGCGCGGGTGACCAGGCACTTCAGGCTGAGGGTGCGCATCATCAAAAGATAGATCGTTTTCAGGTCATTGCAGTCAAGATGATGTCCGACCTCCGGCGGGACGAGATTTAAGTCTGGTACAATTAAGGGTGGACACTAGACAAGCACTGAAGCGCCTCGTCCTTCATATGTGTATCGATCCTCGCACGGCATTCCAAACCTGCACCCTTTCATCCGTGTACCCAATCCAACTTGTCCCCCGATGGGTACGGCCAGCAACCCCCACATGCTCGTATCCCTAGCCAAAAAACACGACTATGCAACCCCTGTAAATCAGCTTACACCTTGCCCCGCTTTGCCTTATTTTCTATATTGATATTGCTTCTGAGCGATAGTGTCTTGGAGATTGGAAAGTTGGTGTGTTGGATCGCGAGGCGGTACAGATGCTACACGTCCAAATATGAAGAGAACGCGGGGTGTGCGGATGGTCAGGGAGGAAAAGAGGAGGGGCGGAAGTAAGGTAGTATGTTTGCCCGAGGAACTAAAAGTCGATGATCCGCGAGGCTGAATAGATCCACGCCATGGAAAGCGCACTCTGGATCTTCCTGATACTGATACAATGTTTGAGGAACTTTGCTTGCTGCAGCAGTGTACTTTATAGTGTCCGTGCCAAGCAGTCTTCAAAACAGACGTATCTGTTGTTGCCGCATGAGTTACAGCTGCCCTACACGTGTGCCTGTACAAGCGCTCTCCGTGCCTTTTTGAGGGATTGCGGGGAAATGTAATCATGTCAAGCAAGGCGTTTTAGCTCCCAGCGCCCGATTCTCCAACTCAACGCGGTCACGCTCAATGCAACGAAAGCTGAAAGCGCTTCGGCATCCTGCCCGTCGCTGCTGAAGTCCTACTCCTCGTCGCCAAACATGTTGTCCATGTTATCGTCCAGACCTTCCTCCGGCACCATGACCTTCTCAATCAGGCTCAGCGTTGTGCGTAACGGTAATCCTATTACGTTGTCGTGGGAGCCCTCGATCTTCTCAATGAGAATGGAACCTGCGCTCTGTATGCCGTACCCTCCCGCCTTGTCGTTGCCATCGCGAGTTCGTACGTAGGCTACTAGAGTCGCGTCCGACACTGTTCTGATTAGCCGACTCGACCGACCACCATGTAACATGCCTATACGCACCATTCGGGTCAAACTTGACCACGGTCATCTCCACGTGCGTCTCCATGGCATATCCCGGGTCAATTGGGTTCTCAAGCGGCTTCATGACTGCCACGGCGGTCGCCACTTTATGTGCGCCTTCGTCCCTTAGCATCTTAAGCATCTCAAGGTGATCTTGCGGATTCCGCGGCTTCTCTAGTATCCGGCCCTTGGAACTTATAATGATGGTGTCTGCTGCTATAACGAGCGCCGGTTCGCCCTTCCCCTCATTGTTGACTTCGCGCGTGTAGACTTCACGACATTTTTCAGACGCTGTCTCGAGGACGTATTCGTAGGGTGATAGCGATTTCGAGAGGTCCTCCTTGAACGTAGATGGGACGATGTCGACCTGCTTGAGGCCGAGCTGTGAGATGTTAGCTTGAGACTGTCGGTATGGGAAGGAGCATACTTGCAATGCTCAGCAGCTGCTTCCTCCTAGGTGATGCAGATGCCAGTACTACGCGCTTGTTCCGCAGCTGAGTCAAAGGCGGCAGATCAAGCGGAAGCAAAGGAGGCGGCCCTGGTGGTCTCCTAGGCGACCGTACCGCTTCTGGGGCAGCATTGGCTGTGGCGCTGGCATTGATGGGCGTGGGGATGTTTCGCAACTCTTCGTAGGAAGGCGGGGGATCGGATGGCTGGCTGGCCATGGCGGGGTCCAGTAGGGAACGCGAGGGATCTAAGAAGATTGCGCTGCACGTCGGAATGATATCTTGTGTGATCCAACGGGCGCCTGAAGGGAATATCGCGTGTTTATACAATCGCGTTTCGATAGCCCAAAGTCGGCGGCGCTGCTCCATTGCTCTTGCTGGCGCCCGGGCAGGTACTTAGCACGTGAGGAAGCCCGAGCTTCACCCATGAGCAGCGATCGCCCTCCCACAGTCGACCATCCTGTTCTCCACGACGCCGTTCATCTGTCGGCTGTCCTAAAATGGTCCTGTGGCCATACTCTTTTGCTTGTGGTCTGAAGCGCTGAGACACTGAATTCGCAACATTCGCTATATTTAGCCTCACTTCGTACCTCTTGGCCCTAGTCCCTCCAATATGATCCTGACTCAGCTATCGACATCAGATTCTCGTGTCTCAATGATATCGATTTGCTTCGGATTCGACTCGGGTCCTGTCCTGGGAGACATATCGAGTTCCTACTCGTACAAGCTGCCATGTCAATTGACATTATAGTCATTGCCATCTCCGTCTGCGAAACCTGCTGGGCATGACAGATCATCCTCTATATCTCATACGAAGTATCAGGATGCGGGGGCTCGGAGGATGGCCAGAAGAGGTTGGCGGAACGTTGATGCATATACGCGGCTGTCTGGGTGTACCGCTCTTCCCACGTCTGACCTTGAAGCCTCGGTGCCGTACGAGATGCCTCATTCTGATCCTCCGCCGAGGCAGCGCCCACCCAAAATTAGGGTTTTCGGGGTCGATCAATTTTTTTTCCTGGAACCATCTCGAAAGTTTACATGGACTGCGACGACATCAAACATAGTGCTTCGGACGTTATTGATGGCTTTTCATGATGCTGGATTTCTCAACCCGACCATCGTACCACGGAAGCAATTGCATCGCGTCAACATCAAGCACCTCGCGAGATATTCGCATCCGCCTACGCGTTATGCAACGTCCTCCTTCGTTGCTATCGCCACGGTTACTAATAACCCACCTCGTCCGGCCTCGAACCGAGGCATGTTGTGCGGCGGCTTCTAACTCTTTCAGAGCTAAAGCCGGCACCACTCCGTCATGCCCTTCCTGCCAGCCCCGCTCCGTTTCTCTTGCGGCGAAAAGATGCATGATCCGTGATAGGCCATGGTCATGCCCCTCGCGCCTGCAAGCAATGTTCACTGGCCACTTGCTGCACACCCTTCCAGAACAGGACATATCGCCATTTCCGAACCAAAGAACTAACATTCCCCTCTAGAAGACGGACGAGCTGAAACGCCCCATATCGCATGCACATCGGCTGGGTCCATTTGCCCGCAGTTGGCCGGATTGAAGCTAACGGCCGACGAATGCAGTTTCATCATGATGCAATTCTTCTGTGCTCTGAATGTGCAGGGTCTTGCCGTGTACATTTACATTTATAAGCGGCTACACTGTTTACTATATATACAGAAAAAACTCACCTTCACCTTAATCTCCTATATAGACCTTATTGAATCTCTGCATTTACCAAGCTTCAACGCCTCATCACATCACCGCAACGCCCACCATGGTACAGAACAAAGGCATCATTTTCAAGGACATCCCCACCGGATGGCCCGAGCCAGGCAAGCACTTGACCGTTGAGGCTCGCGACTTCGACGTTGAACAGACTCCTCCGGAGGGTGGCGTAACAGTCAAAACCTACTATGCCTCCTTCGATCCCTACCAACGTGGTCGCATGCGTGCGGCTGACATTAAGTCCTACTCACCACCTTTCGAACTCGGCAAGCCCATCACCAACCGCACAATCATGAAGGTCCTTAGATCCAACACCGACAAATTTCAAACTGGCGATGTCGTCATCTCGTCTGGGGTGTCCGCTATTGAGGAGTACTCGGTGCTCAACAAAGAGGAGGCAGCTCAGATCCGAAAATTGCAGAACCCCCACAACTTGGACCCCAAGCACTTCCTCGGCGCCCTTGGTATGCCTGGTCTCACTGCCTGGTCATCCTTCTACGAAATCGGTCAGCCGAAGAAGGGAGAGACCATTTTTGTTTCGGCGGCATCCGGAGCAGTCGGCCAGCTTGTTGGACAGCTTGCCAAGCACGAGGGTCTAACGGTCATCGGCAGCGTTGGAAATGACGAGAAGCTGGACTTCATCTTGAAAGAATTGAAGTTCGATGCGGGATTCAACTACAAAAAGGAGAAGCCGAGCGAGGCGCTGAAGCGCCTTGCGCCGGAAGGTATTGATATTTACTATGAGAACGTCGGTGGCGAGCACCTCGAGGCGGCTATCACTGCGATGAATAACTTTGGACGTATTGGTATGATCCTCCGCCTTGTCTCCCTTTTGTGACCCATCTACGGTTACTGACAAGCAGACAGTCGCTTGTGGCATGATCTCCCAATACAACACTTCCCCACAGGACCAGTACCCTATCCGCAACCTCATGCAGGTGGTTGCAAAGCGCCTTTCTATCCGTGGCTTCATTGTTAGCGACGACAACATGGGCCCCAAACACTACCAGCAGCACCAAGAGAAGCTGCAGCAGTGGCTCGCTGATGGCTCGTTCAAGGCGAAATTGAGCGTTACCGAGGGCATTGACAACGGCATTGATGGCTTCCTCGGCATGCTCAAGGGAGAGAACTTTGGTAAGGCGGTGTTGCAGCTTGCGGACATCAGTAAGGAGTAAATTAGCTAGTGACGATTACCTAGACCACGTTTTGAGGCAATTGTAAGCGATGATACCACAGCAATCGAGTGCTAATCTCAGTTTCGGAACTGCATCGAATCCCAACAATAGTGAGGTCTCTAGCCCCTTTCGCAGGTCTTATTGGATCACATACGTCTTGAACTCCCTCGTTTTCACACTCCGCTCGAACATGATATCCAGCTCCTCATACGTTCTCCCCTTCATCTCGGGTACCCTAAACCAGCACCATATGAGACAGGGTACACTCAGGCCCCCAAAAAAGAATCCAAGTTTTCCCCTCAGCGCCGCCTGATCGGGATTGATAAGATATGGAATAGCGATTGTCATGACGATTCCGACTAATGCTTGGATGGCAGTCGCAACAGCAATCGTCTTGGACCGCACGCGGGTCGCCGAAACTTCACAGAAGATGGCGTACGCTACGGGTCCGACGCTACATCTTGTCAGTCAACCCCACTCAGCATGAAGAAGACTCGCAACTCACCTCCAATCAAACGTAAAATTCCACACAAGGAGTAGCGTACTCTGTGTCCAGACTGCGCCTTTCGTGGGCACCACATCCAGAATGCCCACCAAAAACATAATAATCATGAGAATCGTCAAACCCGTGTTGTACAGCACTCTCCTTCCCAGTTTTTGCATCAAATACCAGCTGAATATTGTGCTAATCCAACCCACAGCCATGAAGCCAATGCCCATGTCGTATGCTTGCTCGGTATTGAGCCCTGCAAGACTGAAGAAGTAGGTGCCGTAGTTGATAAGGTAGATTCCACAGAGAACTTGTGTGACGTACACGCCGATAGCGATTTCCGTCCTACGCCAGTTCACAGCGCGGAAGACGTCGGTGTAGGTGGATCCGGCTTCCATTTGCGTCTCCAGTCTATCTGTTTCGATGAGTTGAGCGAGTACGGCCTTGACGTTCACGCCTCTGCTGGATAGACGGCGGAGCGAGACTTCCGCTTCGTCGAAGCGGCCTTGTCGCGCGAGCCACCAGGGTGATTCCGGCGCGAAGAACATCCCCGGGATGATGAGCAGGATCCAGAACCACTGCAGCGCGAAGGGAATTGAGTACGCCCAGTGGCTGTGCAAATCTTTCGTCGCAGCCGTCACACCATTTCCCAGCAACTGCCCCGTGACGAAACACAAATTCACATAACTCGTCGACACGCTGCGCATCGCCAGAGGCGTAACCTCACTCGCATAGCTGGGCGCAATGACTACAAACGCGCCTAACACTAGGCCCCCTAGGAGCTCTCCTGCCAGTAGAATTCTGAGTGACCGCGCAAAGAACTGGATAAACACAAGCCCTGCGACAAGTGCGACGCACACGTTGAACGTCTTCTTGCGCCCGTACCATTCCATGGGGTACCCAGCTGCGAGCGCTCCGACAACTTGACCGATGGGGTTGCCCATAGAGAGACCAGTTTGCCATGCCGCGGAGATGATGTAGGAATCGTTGAAGAGGTAGCCAAAATCGCGCTGAAAGGCCGGCATCGCGTAGAGATTGCCTAGAAGTTGTGGGTCAAATGCTAGGTCTTTGTCAGCGGTAGGTAGAAGAAGAGCGTTGTGCAAGACTGCTAGATGGAGGACATGAGGGTAGGAAGGCGTACAGAGCATTATTACTCCCATACTAAAGTACATCGACCATCCGATAGCTTTAGGGTAGAGCTTGACGGCTTCCCAGAAAGAGAGCGTGTGCTCCACTGCCACCGCCTCTGCGATTTCGTCGGCATGTTCAGCATGTATTGGGAGTTTGCGTACTTCGACAGGAACTGTTTCTTCATTTTGGTTGGCCGCCATAGTTCTTACTGCGTTTCCACTTTCTCAAAACCGTTCGCTATCATGAGAGCCGAAATCGTGAGGGATAGAAAAGTCGCGCAGCGTCCTAAATATCCACTTTCTGCATGATCTGTCGCACACTTAAGCACGCCCAATGAGCGCGATAAGACGATTGTTATCATCTCCAGGGCGTATGTATGTGCTGTGGAAGCGGGGGCGAGTATCCCTGTCGGATGCTCGTGCGTGCATGCTGGATATGGATGGGACGGGTAATCCTGGGTGCGGATCCATCTTCCAAATTGAAGAGGTATCCGCGAATATTGAGGAGAACTTAACCAGTCGTCTTTTCATTCGACCGTTCAGATCTGCCTCCAGAGCAGGTTTGCGATGCAAGCAGTCTATGGGGACGGTGCTAAAAGGTAGCGGTCCGCACGTCAAGATGCGTAACGTGTGCAGCGTTGCCCTCGCGGACGCACCTAGTCGTAATAACAGATCAAGGCTGTGTTCTGTCATTGTGCAGAAAACTGAACCTTGTAACGATATCTTGAATTTCAGTAGGTGTACCTTTACGTCGGGTTCTGAGTGGCACCTGAGATAATCCTATCCAGGCAGTCTCCCCGCACCGTGAACGGCAATCCTTCCGCGTATCCTCTTAAGACTCTCAAGCTCCTCGTCTCCAGACTCGCACAAGGAACGCAAACCGTCAGAAGGCTAAACGCGAGATTGACTGTCCAAGGAGTTCTAGAAGCTTGAACGTCGCCCGAACATCACAAAGACTCAATGTTGGCCATATATCCCGCACAGACAGGCCACCTGCAAGGTTCATGTATTGGTCAAAACTATTATGACCTCCGCACGGCCGCAACTGCTCGACATGCATCATGCAATTATCCGTGCGATTTACTACAACTCTGCCCATGGGGTATCGTCGTCAAAGCTACCTTTCAAACAATCGAGACGTTCTCGCGGTTTCTCCGTCCCCGCATCGTCTCTGGATCTTTTCAATGTCTCTTACCACCACTGCGGTGCAGGTGGGTTGACACCTCGATTAGCCCTTCGCAACCCAAAATCGCTTTTCGAATGGCGAAGTCGACTTCTACGGCAAAATTTGTAGGAGGAGATCCTGGTAATATTCACAACATGCAAGATCTTGACGTGTAGTGTTCGTTCTTTATAAGTTGCATGGCGAACGCGTATGTTTGCCCGAAAAGCTTTTCAGTAAGGACGCCGATACCCTTGAGATATGGGAGAAGTCATCTCACGGTGTTGGAAACTGGAATTTACACATGGCAATGGATATGTACTCCTCTTGATGCGAAGACGAATCATCCCCCAGCGAACGTACGGCGGGCTTGCCTTCCCATGTGATAGCAGCTACGGACGCATGATTAGCCTCCGGTATACTTGGCGGTTTTCAGATGCCATTGTCCCAATTATCTTGAAGCTTTCAGTATGAGATCCCGGTTTGGAAGACTGACAACCGGCTCAGCGCAACTCATCCGAGCGGCAGTTGAGCTCATCGAAGAAATTAGAACCTCCAATCAGCCACACGGTTTACGGTGAAGCTTGCATAGACTTGCTCATTTGTGAGGGAGTAGTCCAGTAAAGTAGCCACCTGTGCAGCATCAAAGCCTAGAGTAAGCCGCGATTGTTATTTATTATCTCAATTTTGGCAGTGAATAAATCATCATGACCTTCCTAAATAGAATTAGGAATGTTTTCCCTTAGAAGTGCTTGACCCTACCCCGCTTAAAGGCTTCAGCAGCAGAACACCAATTATATTCGGCCAGTACGACCTTATTGGAGTATCGCGATTGCTCCCCGGACTGATGAAAATTGGTTCAAATGTTGAAGGCGCTCTGCGCTTCGAATGTTGTGAAGGAGGCTCGAAGTTCACCAAGCGCGATCCACGGCATTTATAGACTTTCTGGCGATGTGGTCTCTTGCAAGACCCAAGCACACCGCCAATGACCATGAAAAAGCAGGAAATTTTATAGGCCAAACGAGAGCTAACCTGTATGCTTAGTGCGATAGCTTTCGGAGAACTAAAGGTCAGTTGTGCATGCATTGGCTGACTTAGTATACGGACCTCAGGACAGAAATAGCACCCAACTATGAAATCTGAGTACACGTATCGTCGGCATTGCTTCTATTGATATATACGCTGTCTACACAAACGGAATGTGTTCTTTACTTAATCGGACAATGTCAGTTGTGTGGACGTCCTTGACTAGAGCTTAGCCAAAGAAGCCACAATCCTGTCTTACCTGACACATGAGGCCCAATATCTCAGATGTTCTGGTGGGTACTAACGTCGATGCACCCTTGAATAACATCAGTCCGTCCGAGAGCTCGTATGTTTCGTACTAAACACGATTGCTTTGGCTCTCACAAGTACGATAATTTTTGAGTGGAAAGCGGAACTGAAGGTAGATACTCCTGGTTGGGGTATTGAAGATCGCTGCCGCCAACGTTGGGCTCCTATGACATGCGCTCGGTTTAGCTAGCTTCATGCACCCCGCTTCTTGTACACTAGTGTACGCAGTCCCCATTGGTACTAGCCCTCCGTGCTCCTTCCTCATACACTAGTGTACCGAGAACCGCAACACCATCGCTCAACATCACGATACAGACACAGAGCAAGACGACCACTGACCATGAAGCAATGCCCAGAGCTTCCGCTACCCAGTTTCTTTATATTGTCTGTGTTTCACTTCTTATGATTCTCTCGAGTATGACACAGTGGCGAGACCTATAAAGCACCTGGTGCCTTCAATCAAGACAACAGGGACGTCAGCAATGGAGGTATTATATAAGACGCTGCTGGTATTTACTTCCCAGATAATCATTCACCAACATGAATGAGGAAATCTTCCTTTCTCAACCATATACCGATGTATACATAGCCGACCAAATCCACCCACTCTGGCTTCCACACAGGCGGGTCTACTTCACAAATTCAATCCTTAAGGTAGACTGGAAGTTGCTTTCGTGTATCTTCTAGTTGGGCTTGCGGCTCTGCATGTTTCCGGTCATTGGTTGGGCTCCAGGCTGTAAGACGGCGCAAGACTTGGCTTTTAGTCTACTCACCGTTCACCTGCGACTGACTTGGCGCGAACGTGACGCGTTTCGCTAAGATTAGGGTCGTCGCCTAATTAGGCAGCAAACGAAACCTAACGGCTTCCTTCTGTCGCCTTCCGTCCTCTACTCTACAATCTTCCATCCACTCACAACTATTGAGTCCAGTCACCCATCATGGCCGACAAAGGAAAGCCAACACTCCCAGGTCTCCCTGGCGAGATTGTCAACAATATCGCACGCGACCTCGTCGACATCGATATTGCGTCGCTTCACGCTGTCAACAAGGCGCTCTTCGATAAGACCAAGTACGCTTATGCTAAGCGCTACTTGACCCACGTTCATGTCTTTCTTCATCCGATGAGCTTTGATAAGCTACATCGCTTGTCCAACGACCCATTCTACGCCACTCTCATCGAGCACATAACTATTTCAACCTATGTGCTCCGTGACCGTAAGGATCGCCGGAAGGGATCAAGTAAGTTTTCTTTCTTGTCCAGCCACCCGCATTAGGACCAGCTTATACTTGACCAGGCGCCGAGCTCTTTGAGCAAGGACAGTCGTTCATCCTCGGATCTGCGGCACAAGCGATCACCGACACACTGAAGAAGACTACCTCTCTGAAGTCATTGACTATCTCGGATTTCAGTAATGGTTGCACGCAGTGGCCCTCGGAAGGCACTGAGCCGCCCGCATGGGGTATCAACGATCTCAATCGACTCATTACGTTCAAACGCGGCAATGCGGTAGTCGTTGGGTACCGATACCTTGACGACTTAAAAGTGTGGCCTAATCGGATTGAGGCTTTCGAGGCTGCCCTTATCGGCATGTCGGACGCTAAACTCCCCGCCCATGTTGAGCTGAGGATGGTTCTTGAAGGTAATGCAACCCGTCCCCTCTCTCCCTCAGCACAGCCCCTTTTTCTACATGCTCTGTCTTCCGCCGCCCATGTCTGTACCAATGTGGATACCTACGTGGACTCCCGAGAGAATGTCGACTGGCTCAGCAAGATCAACCCTATGACTTTGAACCTGGACTACGACTTTCGTATCTGGGAGGCCCCTGGTGCTCTCGACCTGCATCTCGGTCACTATAATCGGCTCGCAAACGTTCGGATCACGAACGCAAAGACCGACAGCTTAGAGCTCAACAACTTTCTCAATGCACACTCGAAGACGCTCCGGCGTGTTGAGTTGAAGAGTGTCTGCCTCGTGTGGACCGATGTCGGCGACTATCCGTGGACAGTCATCTTCCTGACCTTGGCAAAGATGCCAGAGCTGCAGCACCTATGGTTGAACACCTTGTCTGCGGTTCCTATAACCTATGAATCCAGGGAGATCGACTACCGAGCTTTTCAGGAGGTCGCATGGGAGACCAAGTTGCATGTCTCCTATGGCCTCAATATCCTATGCGATCATTACAATCGACAGGGAGCCCGCAGCACGTTTGTCGATATGGACTATGTAGATGAGAAGATCACCGAGTTGTACGGAGTGACGATTTGAAAGGTCCAGGTCATCGGCTTTCACGCTTCGCACGAGAAGACATGAGAATCCCGAAGGAAATTGGGTTAAGGGGTTTTATGAAGCGGAGGGACAGAGAGAATTCATGAACGATCTGATGAGGAGAAACATGACATAATGGGATTGTCACAACTTGGATTTGGCCGCTTGGTCCAAATTCAGCAAGTTCTGGGCGGATTCTGAATACTCAATGTCATTTGAACGTGGGCTACAAATGATAAGTAGTACTCACCATTCAACCGAATTTTCTATTCAAGGAATTTAGGCTCGCCTTCATCAATGCTGCTTACTTCCAATGTTACAAAGTCTACAGTTCTCTCCTGCTTGCATGCCATGGTTCGTTTTTGATATGTTTGCAGTGTCCTTGTACAACGAATCTTTCTGTAGCTTCTTATATTTATCTTAGAGTAACTTCATGATCAGGTCGGCAAGCTGCTGATCCTTCTTTTGAAGTTGGGAAGCCTCTTCCACGCAAAAGCTTCGCTCTGTACGTATGTCCGTGTCAGGGAAAAAAGAGCATCACAAGCATGGGTATACTCGTCGTATAGTATAAACCCCACCTGGCCTTAGCAGCAATCTATTCTTGCGCTTCTTGCTCATGCAGCTGTTTCAGAGTTCTTCAATTCTTTCTTGTAACAATGAGGCCTGCGGAGAAGCCTTTATTGGTCGTCCTGCAGATAGCTTTCCCCGTTGGCCTCGACAGCTCGAACAGCTTCGCGATACTCCTTGAAGCTACCTAGGTGCTTTCACTGTTTTATGGTCTGTTTTAGGGGGAGACCAAGTCTTCTTTAGTGGTGGCAGATTAGTGCGACTGCCGAAGTCCAAGCAGACCAAGGACGAAGAAGGATGAAGTTGACACGTCCCGAATGCGTTACATCACTCGCGGGCGAATCGAACGTAACGAAAGCATGCTAAAGCTTGACCGAACATAACTAGTTTACTGATTACAATGGTTGTGCCATGATTGAGTAGATGATGAGATTCGCAGATTGTGCTGGTCTTAACCAGACGTGCAAGCTGAGCGTTGCGATGAGCATATTGACTAAGGAGATGATTGCTAGTCTGATAGATTGGTTCGTGACGCGTACAAACTAATCTCTGTAGGTGACCATCGAAAAGTATAAGCCATCAAACGGCCATTGATCTCTAGTTTGTTGTCTTCCTGAAACGTCGCTTTCGCCTTTGTTCGAGTCATGTAAAGCGCCAGTCTTGAGGTTTTTCAGATTGCCCTTTTGAATAGCTTCACTTATCAGTCAATCGCGATCTAGGACTTGCAAAGATGGTCGATAATGGCAGCATCTTGAATTGGAATGGGGCATCAAAATTTTCATCACGGACCGAACAGACGTTCATGGCCACACCGCCAGTAGGAGCTTCTAATCGATGATTCCCAATTCTTTAATTCAGCGGGCCATGGATCTTATTCATTCTCGATCAATGTTACAGGATACATACTGGTGAACTGTAAATTGATGATCAGCCTTTGCTTGTTTGTCTCCGCCGGCGATACCTAGGTAGATCTCTCAAGACGGGGAAGAGAGGCTCAGAAGCCATCAATAAACATGAAAAAAATTCACTAGTGCTATCAGAGAAGCCAGACGGAGCTTCTAATCGGCTCACGATTACTGTGAGTGAGTGGACCGTAGCTCGAGGCAATGGCGTGCAATGCCATGTCCCAGATACCATGAATCTCTGTGCTTACCTACTAAAGTCAATGCTATACTGGAAATGAAAATTATCCGGAGAATCGATAGCCTGTGTAAGTAGCGTCTAGACTCTTATAAGTATGAGTGGCGCTGCAGTGTCTATGCCTGCCATGCGGCTTTGTTCGTGTCTGAAGAGTCGATGCTTGGAGAAATATGCCAGCGAGTGCTTTGAATAATCCTCTTCTCCTAGAGTATCTGTGCGAAGCTGACTCGTAGGTACAAGTGCGAGCTCATAGGGCGTATATTGTGACCCATTGACGACTGTGGGAGAACATTTCGAGGCGTATGTCTTACCTAGATTCCTGATGGGCTAAATCCAGCGGTACGGTCAATGACTAAGCTCCGCTAGTGCGCCTTCTACCACCTGTCATTCCGAGTGCATGCATCCTCGGAACAACCCACAGCACTATGGCACGTACTGCAAACTTCTCATGGGACACTCTCGGACCCTTCGTAGTCTGGCAGTTCCTTATACCTTACGTGCGCAGATCACATGTCACGTCCATGTACAATACTAACGCAAACACAGGCAGCGTCATGGCTCCAAACAATCCTCTACTCCATCTTCATTCGCGCTGGCGAACCCAAACCCATGCCCGGTAGCCCACGCTTCATGAAGCACCGCCGCCAGATCCTCATCATAACCTACCTGGCCTACTTCGCCTTCACTATCTACGAAGTCGACTTCAACCTCCAGAAATCCAGTAACGCATACAACGACCTTGGCGTGCCTATAGACGTTACCGAGAACACATTGAACTCACGCTTCCGAAGGCTCGCGCTGAAATATCATCCTGATAAAGTAGCACCGAAAAACAGGGATCGGGCGAACGAGTTCATGTCGCAGTTGACGGCTGCGAAAGATGTTATATTGGATCCGGCGAAGAGGTGGGCGTATGATCGGTTTGGACCAGATGGGCTGAGGGCATGTGCGAAGTGCGTCACGATCAAGGAATACACAGACAGCGCACTGGTCGTAGCAATGGGCACATACGGAGCGCTCTTCCTCTTTCTTATCGGCGCGAACGCTCTCGGGTTTCTCAAGGATGGCGCATACTGGCGGTACCTAGCTATCCTGGCCGTGGCCGCATATGATGTTCGCACAGCAATGCGCCCTGATCATCCGCCATTTATCACCAAGTGGTTGAACCCGCTGGTTACGGGCATGAAGCTCCGCCCAGCATACCTGCCGTTCCAGGTTACAATCATCGTGAAAAAAGCGAGCATTTCCGCGGCCCAGTTCCTCGGCCTCCTCATACCATTATACCGTGACGACCCACAAAAACCTGCGAAGATGACTGACGACTCGGAGGAATCGAGGCACAAGCAGCTTGACCGGCTGGAGGCTGTGGTACAAGCTGGAAACCAGGATGTGTCGAGGATCTTGGAGCTAGAGTCTATGATATTCAAAGAGAATGAGAGGGCGACGGCGGCGCTGAGAGAGGCGATGAAGACGTACATGGTGCAGAATGTGATTCACCAGGAGCCAGAGGTGAGGAATGCAATTGGGCAGAGGATAGGGAGACGAAGAGCTGGGGTGCCGCATGGAGCGCAGGGGACAAAGTGATGGGCGAGCTTGCATGATACCCTTTGTCCGCATGATAATCGCCATTTGACTAGGCTCAGAATTGCAGTCTACCACATGATCCTACTGATACAAGCTTGTGTCGGACATGTCTAGAAAGACAGCACCCACACATCTGCAAGCCGCTCGTTGTTCTCACCGAGCCCTCCATGCACCACAACGCTATCGTTCCCATCCGCAGCCTTGACGACATCAGCGTCAAACCAACCGCGCGGGTCTGGCAATCCCTCGCTACCAGATGGTTCCAGCTTGGTCCACCAATTTTCCGCGATATCGTAGATCCACACATCGCTCAGCATTTTCCCCGCCCCGGCATGTCCCAGACTACTCGGATCCCTCTCCCCAAACAGCGTCAGCAATTTCTCCTTCTGGGCTATGCGGACCGGAAGCAGAACGCACACGCTGCGTGGCTCAGGCCCGTGATGCCCGTCTGCGTGAAACGTCTCGGTAGACCACGCATCAGAAGCCACGTCGTAGATGTCTATGCTACCACCCTGCTCGGTCGACCCGTCGAACCCGTTCATCCTGTAGAGTCTGCCTCCGCTGTAGGCAATACTTGTGCCTCCCCTCTGTGGCGGCGGCGCGTCAGCACCCTGCGACCACGCCCTCTTCTCCACGTCGAACCTCCAAAGGTCAGACAGTCGGCCCTTTTCAGGACATCCGGCGTGGATGAAGAAGGTGTTGTTTCCGTCAGAGGTGGCGCAGTGATAGGAGCGCGCTGGTGGGTAGGGTTTCGAGGCGTCGGCGGGGTTGAGCAGCTTCCACGAGGTGGAAGATGGGTCGAAGGACCAGACGGCGCCGTTTTCCTCTACTGGAGCCATGTCGGTGCCGCCGCGGCCGGAGAAGAGATACATGCGACCGGAGAGGACGGCGGAGGCAGAGCCTACGCGGGGGGAGGGCGCTTCGCTGGCGGATTTCGTGTCGAGTTGGGAGGCATCTGTGCCTCCGGAAGTCTTGGTGCGCGGGGCAATGCTTGAAGGTAGAGGGGATCGCGTACGTGCGGGAAGAGGCAGTACATCGATCTTATCATCAACGGGCTGGCGAGGATGCACCTCGCCGCCGAAGATGTACGCTGTGTTGTCAATGACGGAGAGAACCTGCGACGAGCGGCGCAGGCGCTCTGCATCGTGGAGGCGCGCCCACTTGCCATTGAGGTTCCAGATGGGCCTGCGGAGAGGCATGCTGTTGTGGGTCACGGCTGTGTTCGTGCGGAGCTCAAGTCCAGGTGGTTAATCAATCTTATCAGATCTATCTTGAGCACCCTGATGAAGCGCGCGTTGTGTGGAAAGTGTCTCCGCAGCTGCTGGTTGGTTTGTCGGTAACGGCACCGCTCCGCGTCTCCGCACCTGCATGCGCTACTAACCGTCTACATCAGGGCTCAAGTGCTCATCAGATGGATGAATAAGCGACCATGAGCTGTCGTGAAAACCAAAGTCCACTCTCGGGAGGACAGGAAGCCGGAATCGAATCATTGAACGGGCCAAGGTGCGGGCGGAGTCGACTCATGTAGTTTGACCATGTGAGAAGGATGGGAGCGCCGGAGACGCGTCTAAAATGCGCTCGTATTGCTCGGTTTGGATGCTCGTGAGTAAGTCGAAAGGTAGTAGACGAGTCTGCAAACACCACAGCATCGCCCCAACATGGGCCGGATCTTTACCTTTTGTGGAGATTTAGACGCGAGTGGTGTTAGTCACCCCCTCGTCATGGGACTCCAGCCGTTTGCGATCGTCATACAAGCTGCGCCTTGCTGCCGATTCACACAGCTGCCCGGGCCAGCTATCACGGTGGTACCATGGCAATAGTCTACCTATATATGCCACAGCCTTTCGAATAACGACTGCGCATCCGTTCCAGGTACTCGACTACACCACCAAACATGCTTGCGAACACCAGTCCGCGCCGGCAGCTCGATGACCCTGCGGGTGAGATGCTTGCCGGACGAACTAGTACATATCCTGCTGCCCTTTTGCAGCACCATGTGCCTCCATATGATGCATCGCAAAGAGAAGAATTGCCCGACTACGAGGAGCCTGCACCCTCGTACGGCCGCGAAGCCCACGAAGCGCCGGTGCATACATACTACCTTCGTGCGCCGGACAAGAAGAGCCTCATGGTCGTGCCCTACGGCCCCTCATCGTCGGGCTCATTCAAGATCACTTCGCGCAGCCCCCGTCCATTTTCTAAGAAGCCGGAGATGGAGGTCTGGCGCACCGTTCGCGCGAGCCTGCCAACCACCGATGATGAATACATAGCTGGCATTTGGTTCGACACAGACGGGCCGTTGCCCTGGTGTCCTCGCGCGCGCTTTGTTCGTCAAGACCCGACCGAAGGCAAACAATTATTCAAGATGGAAGCGCGGAACTTTTCCGACTGGACCATATCAGTACATGGAACGCTGTATACCTGGCTTCTTGAAGCGAAACCATTCTCGCTAGTCCTTCGTCAGAATGGAAGGCAAGATGCGGTTGCGCGCTTCAACTTCTCGATCCACGGACTGAGTGCTACTGGGGGTGCTGAAGTTGGTGATTTGACAATCTACCGAGATCGATTGTCGCAAGACAGAGCCGGCGTGGATGTGATCCTGTGCGGCCTGGTCACAGCCCTCTTGCAATTCAAGAAGATGGGGAGACACTATAAAAACGAACCTGGTGCTGTGCCGGAGCGAGCTGCATCGCTACCCGAGGAGCGAGTTCCTCTACACCGAACGGCGGTAGCGCAGTTTTGGTCGTATCAACAAGGCTGAAAGGACATGCGATGAAGGATAGGAGTCGATGGTGCGGTCTGTGTCTGTGGAGCCTTAGAACCTTTGAGAACCGCTTTCGGTAGTCTTGGTCCAATGTACGCCGTTGCCATGCCTACGGTCACAGGAAAGCTTTGCTATGGAGCGTCATAATGTAGCCAACATGATCATCGAACCTGTAATCGGAAGCAAGATCGAGCCTGCTGTCTCTTGCCGTAGTGTATGAGCGTCGTCGCACGCCGCAACCGTCGGAATGCCACATCAAAAGTGATGTTGTCTCGAGTCTACATGATGGATGGTCGAGTAATATCTCGAGACGACAAGAGACAGGTCGTACCCTAGCGCACAGGCATTGTCGCCCTGGGAAAACGATAGCATTGTGGTGCGGGATGGAGGACCAGCTCGTCGGCGCCGAAATGAGTGTGCAATGCAAAGCGGTGCGGGAGTGCGGTCGACATGGAGAGGGTGAGAGGGTGCGTGGGATGGGCCTGCGCGCCAGGGGTTCCGTAAGCGAGGAAACATGGCCAAGCGTCGAAGCAGAATCGACGGCGTTCTCGACCAGCAGCGATTCCACGGCGCCGAGCCGATGAAAGCGTCGCGCGGCGGGTCCTGGCCTCGGCTGGCGTCTGTTGACAGTGTATCGCCTGGTTTCGTGAAGCAAAGGATCGCATGTTTCGTGCCGATCGCGCTCAGCAGAGATTGACCGGTGGGGAATCGAGACATGCGAAAGTACGGAATTGCATGAGCGGCCCTCGCGCGAGTGACTGGCCTGGCCAGACTGACCGGGGCCAGAGAGCACACGGCCGGGGTGCGGGTGCCTCTGTCAGCCAGGCCGCGTCGCCGTGAAGGCTCGCTCAAACCAACCCCAAATTGCACTGGCTGGGCCCCCTTGAGCTCGTGCATCTGTTTGCTCCGGCATCCAACCGTCCTGCGCGCGGCTCGCTCTTTTGTTCTCTTTAGCCTCTCCGGATCTACCAACGCTCCGCGCTCCACCTTACACGCTCCACTCGCGACCCTCCGCACACCCCAAGAGCACACAGCTCGTCCTTTCCTTTCGCGCTGATGCCCGCGGCCCCGAGGGCGTCTGCTGTCTTTCTGCATCTTACCTGCTTCTCTCCGCGCGCCCGCACCCTCACCACCACGCCGCTCGTTCCGCCGCGCCCACATCACACCGGCCAGCAACATCACGGCACGACGCTCCACGATCGCCGCCCGCGATAGGCAGGCAGTCTCGGGGGCGAACCACGAGGAATGGGAGCCTGCCGCGTCGCAATTGCCTCTACTGCATCGTTTCAGCCCGGCGCTCCGAATAGCACCCATCTTAGCCGACACGCCTCGGGCAGCTGCGCGTGGGCGCTCGACCACGGGGAGTCATGGTCAAGATGCGCATACCCATCCGAGAGCAGCTCGGGTGCTTGGTGTTGCTATCCTCTTTGATCGGCCTGGCTGTCATAGCGGTTGCTACGTGGATCACCAACCACAACTTCGTGCTCGGCGTTCGCTCCAACGCCCTCTCGCTGAGAGCGTCGCTCAAGGCAGCACAGGTGGCCTCCAATCTACTTGTCATGGAGACGACTGTACGCCAAACAGCCTCCCGTCTCGCAATCCAAAGTGCCCTTCAACATTATAATGACCATGGTAACAACTCAGCCGACAACTGGTCCCGAGCAAGAGATGACTTTGATGCCATCTTCACCGGGGAAGGAGACGCTCGTTTGGCCGTTCAGGCTAAGTTGTATCCAAAGAACTCGTCCGATGTAGCGCTCATTGCCATGACCAAAAACACCCTGCAGGGCCTACAATTACCCTACGACGGATCCAATGGGCAACCAGTGCTGTTCGGAGACAATTCCTCCTTCATCCCAGAGCTTTACCCCAAGTTTCGAACCTACTCAAGAGGAGTTAATAATTCCTTCGATCAATGGTTCGCCGAATACGACGGGAGGGCAATCAATGCAAACAGCTTCTTGGTTAGCGGCCCCTATGCTGTCAACGATTCTCTCAGCCTCATGTCTATTACCATGCCTATAATAAACAACACGTCCAGTATTGACACGCTTGGATGGTTGACCATTGTTCTAGACGCGAATCTCATTCAGAAAGTCGTCAACGCTCTAGAGGGCTTGGACGAGAGTGGGCTCACAATAGTAAGTACACAGCACCCACTCTCTGCGATTTGCATTGCTTCGGGCGGAGCAATGTTGTATAGATATTCACGACGCGCAGCAACACCCTCCATTCACAATAAATGATGCTGACCTCATTTGTGTGGCTTAGATACTAGGCCCAAACAACGCCACGAATGCCTTCCCAGCCGGTGTTGTGTACAACGAGGATGCGCCTGAAAATGAATCGATTCGGTTTGTGCTACCTCCTACAAAACGTGGAGCCCTGAAACGACACGGCAATAATGACAACGCTGAGCCCAACGCACCCTTCGATTGGACCAACTTTCAAACAGTTCGACAAGGTTTTACTGAACGCACCGGTGCAGCAAGTAACGCTGGGAGTGCCATATCTGTCACAAACGAGTTGGGCAATCGTGTTGCAGTCGGTTTTGCGTTAGTCCAAAGCTCCTTGGTGGACTGGATGCTTATGCTGGAGATGTCACATGGCGAAGTCTGGGCGCCAATCAATCACCTCCGCACTCTGATCTTGGCCTGCGTTTTCGGCACTATGGGCGCTTTATTGCTTTTGGTCTTTCCCGTCGCGCACTATTCCAGCCGACCCATCCGGCGCCTCAGAGACGCCACTAAGAGGTCGGTGTCACCGGCTGTACTTGACGAGTCCAGCCTTGGCTCCGAAGCGGACGGAGCGGACGACGATCGGGCTGATGCAGCACTTGCACGTAAAGAAGGCTGGATAGGCTCTATCATTCATTACCGTCGTAATCAAACAGCCAGCCGTGCTGAAAGAAGAGAAGCCGAAAGGAGACGGCAATTCCGGATCCCGTCAAAAGTAAAAGATCGGAAACATTTCATCCACGACGAGCTCACAGATCTTACAAAGACTTTCAATGAAATGACCGACGAGTTGATGATGCAATATGAGAGACTTGAAGAGAGAGTTCAGCAGAGGACGGCTGAACTAGAGCAAAGTAAGAAAGCAGCCGAAGCAGCTAACGAGAGCAAAACCTTATTCATCGCAAATATCTCGCATGAGCTGAAGACGCCATTGAACGGCATCCTAGGCATGTGCGCCGTGTGCATGTCGGAAGATGACCCCATCAAACTAAAACGATCACTCGGTATCATCTACAAGAGCGGCGATTTGCTTCTCAATCTATTGACTGATCTATTGACATTCAGGCAAGTTTCCTTTGGTGGCCTGTTAAATGATACCACTGACAACGAGAACAGCAAAAATCAGGTCGGTCAGCAGATAAGTCTAGACGAAAAAGAATTCCGGTTGCGGGATATCAGTTCGCAAGTCATAGCCATCTTCGAGCGACAAGCGAAAGCGAAAGAGGGTGGCATCAACCTAAGTGTGCAATTTGAAGGACCCTACGATGCGAACCTAGACGAGAGCGGTCGACCCATCGGGAAGGGAGATCTTGGGCCCTTCGGTCTTGGTCGTCTTAAGGATATGATTCTCTATGGCGATCAACATCGAATATTGCAGGTGGTCATCAATCTGGTCTCCAACTCCTTGAAATTCACACCAGCAGGAGGTTCCGTCAGCATCTCCATTCGGTGCCTGGGGGAAGCTCAAATGTCGGACAGTAGAAAAGCGTCTCTGCAGTCGAGACACAGTTCAACACGCGGCTCTAGGAGAGTACGTGGTTCCAGTTCAGAGGTTGGGTCCATATCAGTAAAGGGCTCCCAGGACCGCTACAATACCGCAAACGTCATCAACGCACATGATAAAGCGTTAGGATACCAACACATGATGGGTCTAGATCGAGCCCCGACGCCGCCCCCGGGTAGATGGTTAGCATTTGAGTTTGAGGTCCAGGACACAGGTCCCGGTATCCCAGAGGACCTGCACGACAAAATTTTCGAGCCAGTAAGGATCTGAGTCTTACATGTCCAGATATCATTGACTAACTAAAGTATAGTTTGTGCAAGGAGATCTTGGTCTCAGCAAGAAATATGGCGGCACGGGCTTAGGTCTCAGCATTTGCTCTCAGCTGGCAGGACTAATGAAAGGCACTATTTCACTCCAGAGTGAGGTAGGGCAAGGAAGCGTGTTCACCATGGCTATTCCTCTCAAACATCTCACCAACCGTGCAGACAGCACAGCAAGTTCAAGCAATATCAATCTTGGATCTAATAGTGGCCGCCAGAGTATATCTACAGAGGACCCAATTCAGCTGATCAAGAACGACGATGCGCTTTCAGGTCGTTCAGTACACTCCGCAAACAGTGCGCCCATTGTAACAGGACCTGCGCCAGCGAACGGACCGGTCGCTTTCGAAAGCGACTCGAAGCCCCCCCTAGTAGGCCTAAGTCAGCCATTTTTCGCTTCCAATCCTCCCCTAGAATCTCCGAACTCTCAGCAGAAGGCAATGGCGCGTGTAGAAGCCGAAGCGACCCAAAGGGGCGACAAAATCAGGGTTCTTGTAGCTGAAGACAATAAAACCAACCAAGAGGTCGTATTGCGCATGCTCAAGCTTGAGGATGTGTATGATGTAACAGTGGCTAAAGATGGTCAAGAAGCCCTGGATAAGGTGAAAGAGAGCATGGAGCGCCAGACTCCATACAATCTTATCTTCATGGACGTCCAGATGCCCAACTTGGATGGTCTACAATCCACTCGACTGATACGACAATCTGGATTTGACGCACCCATCGTAGCTTTGACCGCTGTAAGTAATGCATTCTCGGTCTCTACAACTAAGACTAATAACCCCAAAGTACGCAGAAGAGCAGAACGTCAAAGAGTGCCTCGACTCTGGCATGAACTTCTTCTTGTCTAAACCCATTCGCCGTCCAGCACTAAAGCATGTGCTGAAGACCTATTGCCCTCCTATACCTGAGGAGGAGGATGGAGAAACAACACCTCCACCGACGGACGGCTCACGAAGGAAAGAAAATGGAGGGGCCACAACGCCTGCGCAGGCGCGTCCACCCATGACCAGTAATTTTGCGAACGCTCCTGTTGCGACTGTCGAACACAGAGAATCTCCCGCAATATCACCACTAACGCAGTCATAGAAGCCGCTTCCGCAATCATCAAATTCGTAACGAACTCCACATACTCTTTTCAATCTTCTCTCTTTTCTGAGCGTCCAATGCATCATATACCCTATATTTACGGGCCGTACGAATACTTAATGTCCGTTTAATTCTTTTTCTTGTCAGCTCAGCAACAGTTGTCTTGTATCAAAGCACGGCGTTGGTGGATGTTGCCAAAAGCAATGCACACGCATGGGATCAGGCGTTTTTCATAAGCCATCGGTTGGCATCATGTTTGGGTCCATTTTGCTAGCGGAGTTGAGAAAGTGAATAGCACTCCGTCGGTGAAAGTATGGGTTTGGCGGAGGCCTGCATGCTCTATGTTCCCCTCTGCGAGACTTCTCGCTAATACAAATGTATCAGACGCTCTTTTAATTATAACAAAGTCCAAGACATTGAACCGCATCTTCGTTGAAGTATAAACAGGTTAGCCGAAAATTGGGCCAACTTGAGGACCTAACATTTATCTCACCTGTCGAACAGACAGAGTACAATCTCAAGTGGCTAGCACAACTAAACGATGTATATGCTGTAGAGGAAGCATGTAACTAGAGACGAACAGACTTGTCTAAACCTGAAAAAGAGGCAGAACATGTTGAAACATCCTGGACAGTTGTGTTGCTAGTCCTGTTTTATATCTAAGCGTTCGAGGGGTAATGCACACGCTCCTTTGATTGACAGTGTGGCGGAACTTGTTTAAATAGTATCATTCTGACACCATGTCAACAGACTCTCACAACGGGTAAGCCCGGAGTGGATTACCTGCTAAATGCCGACGTCGCGCTGCTTCTGATATTTCTGAATAGAGGAAGTGCCTTCGGAATCTTAGGTATGGCCCCTCGCCATATCTGTATAAGTCGTCGCGCTGCTAAAAGAGAAGATCGCCGCCCTAGGCCATCTTCCGTGATGTCACTTTGACCACTGGAGTTTGTTGATTAACTGACGCACATGCGCGTGAATTGAAGTAGTCTGACGTTTTGGTACTGATTCCAGACACCTTTCTGTACATAGCAAGATGAGTAACTTCAGTGGAGCAATGTCATACTGATGGTCTAAAGCTTATTTAATTACTGCTCCTGCCTGCGCTGCTGCCTCTGACTCTTTTCACGAGCTCATCTTCGTCACTAACCTCGTTGTAACAGGCAATTTACTTGTCCTTCGAATCTGGAGCAGATGCTGCAGTGAAGCTTGTCAGCTGGCTGCCTGACCTATGGAAGCTTCTGAGGTCACGGTCGTGACACTCGCCCGCTGGACGACATGTACATCCGACTTTGCGTGAAGCTGGGTGCTCTTATTGGCATTAAAGAGTGTGAAGCAAGGCAAGTGGACTAACCTGTTACCGCCGTTTACAATTGGAGCATCCCTGCTAGTCACTGGGATCTTGGGCGTCCCGATTGGCTGACCACCTAGGGAACGGGTGTTCGCAAGTCTAACTGTCTCCAAGCATTCACAGTCTTGTCATTCTGATCACAACTTCGAACCTTTGATCGGCGTTACAGCTTTGGCGGTACCATTGCATGTGATTTGCGGCCGTGCAGCCGCGACCGTGTGCGCCCTTGCCTAAGCCTGAGCCACATCCTTCGATGCTCCGCGCATACGTCACTACTCACTCAACCACTCCACAACCGCGTTCCTTCGTACTCCTCCTAAGCGTCTCGTACTTGCACGATCCTCTCTCCAATACATTTCGAGCTTCCTCTGCCCACGCACCATGCACGTAGACGTTCAGTACAGCGCGTTGATATGTGCGCTCTTCGCGTACGCGAACGCTTTCTACGTACCAGGCATGGCATGCCACTAGAGATTGTATAGAAAGCTTGCCAATTACTTGTAGGCATAACATTCAAGTCTTACAAAGACGGCGAGACGATACCGCTCCTGGTGAACAAGGTTTACAGCGAGGAATCGGAACTCCAATACGCGTACACCGAGCTCCCGTTCGCTTGCCCGCCCACCGGCCGCGTCAGGACAGGACGATTCTCGAGCGGGGCCAGCATATCACTGAACCTAGGCGAAGTACTGCGCGGCGACCGAATAACAGTTTCAGATTACCAGCTCGCATTGGGCCGCGACGAAGAAGCTCGATACCTATGTTCAAAAGAAGTCGATGCAGCTGGTATACAGAAGACGAGGTTGCTTATTCAAAATGAGTACAAGGCGGAGTGGATCGTGGACAATTTGCCGGGTGCGACCAGCTTCATGAGTACGGACAAGAGTAGGAAATATTATGCTGCGGGATTCAGGATAGGGGAAGTGGTGAAGAACATGGATGGAAGTCCCGAATTTGCCATCTACAACCATGTTACGCTTGTTCTGAAATGGCATCGTGCGCCAGGTGAGACCGGCGAGAAGGGGAAGAAGGTCATTGTGGGATTCGAAGTCTTCCCGAAGAGTATCTCGGCGAATGGCCGAAACAACGACGGCCTACCGCCATCCGGTGAGGTTAGTCTTGATCCCTTCATCCTTAATGTACCGTCAAATACGACAGACGTGCGCGATACACCAGAAGCACGTATCACAATCCCGTTTACCTACTCAGTGTACTGGCGCGAAGACGAGAAGCTCGAGTGGAAGAACCGGTGGGATATGTACTTCGTGACATCGGACGACAGCTCAAACGTACATTGGCTAGCGATTTTAAATTCGCTCGTCATAGCTGGCCTCCTCACAGCTGTTGTGGCCGTGATCTTGACTCGCACCATCCGGGGTGAACTTAAGGATGACAGTGTCAGGCTCAAGCCCACAATGCAACGGCCAGCAGGTTCGGCTAAGAAAGGCAGTGGCTTACTAGGCTTAATCGACGATGTTGAGGGTGCGGCTGACGTTTCAGACGATGAAGACGAGGACATCACAGGATGGAAGCTTGTCTATGGAGACGTCTTCCGCGCCCCGGCATATGCCAGTCTTCTCTCAGCCCTCATCGGCTCCGGTATCCAACTTATCTTTGCAACCGTCGGCATTCTCATCCTCTCCGCCGTCGGTATCCTGAACCCAAGCTTCCGTGGGGGCTATGTCAGCGTCGGTATTGGCCTCTGGCTATTCGCTGGTCTCTTCTCGGGCTACTTCTCCTCACGCCTGTACAGAACTTTCGATCTGCAGGGTTGGCAACAGAATGTTGTCCGCACAGCGTCGCTCATCCCTGGTCTCCTCTTCACAACGATCTTTATACTCAATCTCTTCGTTTGGATCCAAGCCTCTAGCACCGCACTCCCCTTGACCACGCTCATCGCTCTTGTCGCCCTGTGGCTTTTCATACAACTCCCACTGGTTTATATCGGTGGCTGGTATGGATATACACAAGTCGGCGCGTACAAGCAGCCCATCAAAGCGAACGTCATTCCAAGACAAGTCCCGCAGCAGGGGCACACTAGGAGCGTCCAGGCAATTTTACTTGCGGGGTTCATTCCATTCATGGTTGTGTTTATTGAACTAATGTTCGTGTTCAAGAGCTTGTGGTTGGATAAGAGTGGTTACTACTATGTTTTTGGGTTTATGAGTGTGGTAGGGATTATCTTGGGGGTTACGGTGGTAGAAGTGGCGGTTGTGGCGACGTACGTGCAGCTTTGTGCTGAGGTGAGTACAGCCATTTTCCTGTTGCGCGCGATGGGATCTCCAAAGACTTGGGGGTTCTCGTATATTGCACCTATGGCTCCGCATCCTACCTCCATCCCTTTCTCTAATTTCCTGCTAACTCTGTGACAGAACTATCACTGGTGGTGGCAATCCTTCCTCGTCGGCTCTTCATCCGCACTTTGGATCTTTGCTTACCTTGTCTACTATTTCTGTACCAAATTGCACATCAACGGATTTATATCGAGCATGCTATTCTTTGTGAACGGCGCATTGGCTTGTGCGGTGTACGGATTGTTAGTTGGTACGGTAGGATTCGTAGCGAGTTATGTGTTCGTCAGGAGGATCTATGCGGCGGTCAAGGTGGACTAGAAAACCGGCGGGCGAAGAGGACTGAAGGTGTCGTTTATCTCGATCACTACTACCCCAAATTTTCAAGTATATTTCAGAAGGAGGCCCTTGGACTATGCATCCGTCGCGCAATGTATGATGCCACCTCTTAGTCTGAGTGTAAACCTTCGGAACTGACCTTGGTGGTTTGAAGCGGGGACTGGTGCTCATCAGGCAATTCTGAGACTGCGCTTGGGACAGGTCTCTGACTCAAGCTGTCGTTGTACGGCTTCTCTCACAGACTGCATTGGAGCGTGGGGACCGGAATCCGTTGCTGAGGTACGTGGCTACCGTCAGAGAGCTCGGCTGGGTAATACGTATCCCCGACAAACCTCCTAACGTCGTTCTGGACGCAGACCTTGGTCTGCCCTTGGAATGATGTCGATACGCGTCTGAGCAGGGGGAGCGGTAGACATTAGAGTTCAAACTAATCAACAGGGCCGGTAGGACTTGTTGAATAGAGGCTTGAGGTGCTTCCTTGTAGCTCCGATAGTGCTTCGCTGATCTGGATGCCAACATGATCCCAACGACCGTGATCCCGTGGAAGCCTTGCAGCCTTCGTGCTCCAATCGTTACTCCTCAGCTGCCGTTAGCCTGCCGATCCCTCTGCCGTGCCGGGTCTGACTTTTCTCTCTTTCCGCTAACACCTTCAAGGTCAAGATTTAGCATACGTGGTTAGGTGAGACGTACTATCGCATCAACTTTGTCGTTTAGGTCAGTGTATGCGCTGAAGATATAAGGTCCGGGCTGTGGCATCAGGGTGTGGAGCTGAGCAAGGACATTCCGATCAAGATCCGGCTTTCGATGCGAGCATTTCGGATTTGGGGAAGACGCCCATGACACACTGATCAACAATTACGTGTGAGCACGTAATGTTAGAATTACATCGTTGTCAATGCAGACCATGAGTCGCGGACCAAGTCCGGCCCAAAATTTTACAACATGTTCCGACTGTAGACTACAGACTGTCAGGCTTCCGCATCTGAGACGCGGTTCTCGTGCCCTAGCCTTGCTGAAAGAAACTTTAAGCTACCCGATAAACAAGGAGTCAGGTCATGACCCCTCCTCTAATCTCTATATCCTAAAACGGTCAACAGACATTACTATCGGTGAACGCTCGGCTGCAGCCCTCTCCTGCCTTCGATGTCGCCTGATGTCATCCTCTCTATTGCTCTCCGAACGCCAACTTGGCCTTGATATCACGAATCCAGCAATCTCCGAACATGATGAGACCACAAAGTCTCGATGAGGGATTCTTAAACATGCCTTCTCCATACTACAACGATCTCTCGCTGCCACCAGCGCCCTTAAGATCCAAAGTTCCCGTCGTGAACCCGGAAAGTAAGCTCACATCTTACATTCCATCTTTCCTACTCCACTTTACCTATAGTAGCCTCTCAGATCCACGCTCCAACGACGATGGTACCCATACCGACAACGACAGAGCCAAGACTACGAGCGCAAACCGCGGCGCCGCCACAATCACTGGGCCGACACTCCCTCGGCTCCCTACACCAATTGAGTACTTATAATGTCTCTACTACTCCTACTCTCTGTTACGATCAATGCATTCCTGCACCTGAAGGACGTGACAAACAACACGCCACTGTGCTGCACGATGCATTCCCCATCAAGGAGCTGGATCGGAAATACACGTGCTACCCCACGCAGAAGACAGACTCATTTAGACTGGATAGATACGAGAGGATAGATGGTGTGTATGATCACTACTGGCGAGATCTGCTCGGCGGGAGCGATGGATATGTGTACACGATGTCGGATGGTGGGGTGAAAGAGGCTCGGTTTGGAATATTTCATCAGCTTGAGTGTTTGTATCAGGTGAGGAAGGCGGTGCGGGGACTTGGAAGGAGAAGTGGGGAAGAAAATGGAAAGGAGAAGAGGAAGGATTTTGTATTTGTTGGTTACGATGGGGCGGAGGACGCGAAGGGTTGGGAGCATTGTTCCGATTACCTGAGGCAAGTAGTATTGTGTGGTGCCGATGATACAGTTGAGTTTAGCGACGGAGTT
Organism: Paraconiothyrium sp. Pb-2020; assembly: GCA_022419385.1. Taxonomy (NCBI): domain Eukaryota; kingdom Fungi; phylum Ascomycota; class Dothideomycetes; order Pleosporales; family Didymosphaeriaceae; genus Paraconiothyrium; species Paraconiothyrium sp. Pb-2020. The sequence continues at coordinate 2,996,725 of JAJUBI010000003.1, read as the reverse complement.
GGGAAAGGGGCTTGGGACAGCTTTGGGTATGGGGGAAGGCAGTGCAGGGATCCGAAGTGGCTATTCGACGTCACAAAGTGCGGTCGACGAGGGTGCAACAAGTGAAGAGGAAGGTCGCATGCTACTGGGAGGAATACAGAATTGAAAGTTAACATCTTCAAGAGTAGAGGTCATCATTCAACTTCGATCGTCCTCCTGTTATCTTCATGTAATCTTCTCTCCAGACTACACCGCAACACCCTGTGTTTTTTTGCTATGCCGTACCCCTTCAATCGATCATCTTCCTCATCCCAATATATAGCCCAGCCATATCCGCCCTCCTCTTCCTCCACCGCAACCAGACATTCCTCCCCATTCAGTGTCAATCCCTGTTCGTCGTCTTCCGTCCAATCCCAGGGCCCCACAACGTGCTCTCGTGCCTCGACACGCGGTCCGTAGCGCAACTCTCGTGTTTTCCTATCGGCATATATCCAATTGAGCTTCGGCTTCTCCGACCTAGTTCTGCATATCGCATCGAAAGGCACTGTGCTGACCAGGCCGAGAATAGGCGGCGCGGGTATAGGCCGCTTATCATGCGGCAGATCTTCGGTTGGGAAAGGGAGGTAGAAGCCAGTGAACGGATGAGGCGTTGTATCCCTGTCGTTTAATTTCTTCGGGAGTTCTGTACGCGCATCTTTAGGCCAGAGTCGGAGCTGTGTTGTCACGCCGTATCAGCGCATGTCCCTGCGCCTGGGATGAAATGACGTACCTTTCCGTCTTGCAATACTACAATGGCATCATGTACCTCATCTTTCTTGCGTGATTGCGCATCACAAAAGACGTCAAGATAGAAAGGTGTTTGGCGTTCTTCAGACTCAGCTTCCTCGTCTAGCAAACGCTGCTGGTGTACGGCTTCGGAAGCGCCGACAGCAGTAGGTATAGCGGTCAACGTGAGGAGATCGAATACCATCGCGCTTTATCGGTCGTGGCATCTAAGCAATTGTAGTAAATATTGTGACATTGTGAATGCTTACCCTGGCAGGTAGAGAGGAGCGCATATCAAGATCCCAGATGGTACGATGCTGTCATCGGTCGCGCGACGAGGCGCTTGGACCACCTCTCTCTTTCTGTCGATGTCTAGTCTGATTGGTCGGTGACGTTTAGATGTTGCAAAGTAAAGACTAGGTGTAGGCTCTTCAGGATCAGCCAATCTTTCTGGTCACTTTTAGGTATGCAATACCACAAATAAACTGGATATGTTTTTTTTCTGTTCGAATACCCTTATCTAGCTTTGTGGCATTTACACGAGGACATGTATTCATAGCTTAAACGTATAGTGGCACTCGACTACTACACCACGACCTTACCGTTCGCTCTACCTATTTCTTTTCCTCCGCAGCAAACTTCCTCAACTCCTCCATCGTGACCCCCTCTAACGCCCTCTTATTTGTCGCACTCAGCACTACCTTTGGTACCTTCCTATCATCATCTCCACTCCTCGCATCAAATGCCTCCTTCCATCGCGCCACACAAAGACACCACTTACACCCATCGCTCAGCCCCGCCCCCCTTAGATCATTTCCCCTGGCAGCTGAGAAATCTAGAAATTCGTTGGTTACGATGCCGGCCACGGAGTGGTTGCCTGCATCTGAGCGCGGCGCTTCGCAGTAGCCTGTGCGGAGGAAACCGGTAAGTGGCCGCGTGGAATGAAGGGTTAGGGGTTGATTGTGGACTGTATGGTAAGTCAGTGGGGGCAGTGTAGCTAGGCAGGGCAGGGATGGACCCAATATGTAGCGACGGGTATAAGATAGAGATAGTGCAAAGTCAGGTGAGGGTATAATGTGCGTAAGGCGGGTCGTCTCTACATGGACCTGTGGTCCCGCTCTTCGTCGCCGTTCCCTTGCAGATGAAAGCTAGGATAGCGAAAGGTCCCCGAAGCACGCAAGTCGATTCGCAAACAATGTGCTGAAAATGTGAACACGCAGCCGTGACACCACATCCCAACCCCCAAAACCAGGCAAACAATTTATTTTTGCCTTCCCAAGAAACATGCACAGCGCCGCGCCGAACGCAGGGGCCGTCCACGCACCTTCACTCCCATCCGAAACGCGAACTCCGCAACTCACCGTTTTTCTCCATTGTAATCTGAGCTTCCTTCTCTTGAACAAACTTGATCTGTACGTCGTGCACCTTTGCGTACCGCCTCTTTGTGATGTTCGTGAGATAACTTCTGAGCAAGCGCATTGGAGGTTGTGGGGAGTTAGTTGTATGTGGTGATGCTGTGATCTGGGCAAATGAGAGGGTCTAAACGTGGGGATGACGTAAAGAGCGTAGGGCTGAATGACGTTTGCTAAGCGACGGCTAGCAGGGATGTTGAGCGGATGGCTAGGCGATCGAGGGTGATCGGTGGAATGGGTCAGGGGCGAGATGATCTCGGATCTCGGTGGGAGTTTGGAAGCGACACTGATGTACTGTGCAAGACTAGAATACCTTGTTATGCTCCAAATATCTCACACGACAGCTCGTGCGGTCTTCTTGTCCACATGTTGCCTGGCGTCCACGCCTGAAAACACTTTTCCGGTTGCGCTACGTACGGGGGTCCCTACGCCAAGTCGGCGCACGGGGTCGACGACGGAAAACACCCAACGTGTTCAATAGAGCTAGCGTGTTTCCCGCTACGTCTAATGAAAACACAAAGTGCACAAGATAGACATGTTTTGATTGGTACTTTACATGCAGTGTTGCAACAGCAAACTTGGCTCGGTAATCCATTATGAATCATGATCGTTTGTAGACATAGGTAAGCTCTAGCTGAGCACCGCTGAGATATGTATGAGGTGAGGTAAGCAGCAGAACTCCAGGACCCATATGCAAAGCCCGTCCTCGGGCAGATAGAGTATATGCAAAAGGAGAAAGCATTTTCATATTCCCAAAACGCAGATATGAAACATCCCGAAGGAAAAATGAATCCTCCAACACCAAGATTTTATGCACTTTGTCTCAACGGACAAAGACAGGCCGTGATGGGTGGTATATGTCGTAATAGTGATGAACACTCAGCGGTGCGCGCCGGCGCCAGCCTTGATCTCTCGCTTCATCTCTTCGAGTTTCTTGTGCATCTTTAGCAGATCGTCGCGCTGGGACTGGGTAGGAGGTGTAGCCGACTCGGTTAACTTCCAGTACAGAGCTTCGTACTTCTTGTAGTACTTCTGGAACCTCTGACTAAGCTCAACGGTCTGGCGGAAGCTGAGACTAGGTACAGTTGGAGAGGTTTGGGAGGACGATGAGTCGCCCGGGGAAATCTGCGTGCTTTGCGGATAGCGAGATGCAAGTGAGGTATCGATGTTGTTGACTTTGCGAACCTTTGTGGATGGTGTGGAAGAGGTAGAGGAGCCGTCGGACCGGCGTTTGAGCGAGTTGGTTGTAGAGGGAGTATTGCCATTGGGCCGAGCGCTGGCGCTAGAAGGCGTGCCGTTAGGGGTAGAGCGGTCGACGTGAGGCTTTTTGACAGCAAGGTTGTGATTGTGGACGTCGCTGTTGAGTTCATTCGCCTTGCGCTTGTGTGAGCGATCCGAGTTTCCAGACGAGGTCTTTGCGGGAGAGGGAGCGCCGGAGAGGGCCTTGTGAACAGGGTGGCTATCTTCAAAGTCACTAGCATTGACGGGTGGGGAGGCGGACAGCGGTGACGGGTTTTTTGGTTTGGTATTGACAGGCTTCGTCGGCCTGAAGGGGCGATTTTGGTGAAGATCGCGAGGGCCCATCTTGGGCTTAACGCGGGGAGAGGAAGCTTCGGCGGCAGGCGCGGCTTTCTTCGGGCGGATCTTGTTGGCGTCGACAGCGCGGATGGTAGGAGCAGCGGGGAAAGGTTTAGGCGTTGAGGTTGCAGCCGGTGCAGGTGAGTTCTTCGCGGGCAGCGGTGAACTCTTTGCTGGCGCAGATTCCCTCAACGGCTTCATAACCCTTTCCTTGACTGCCTTCTTCGGCTTGGCTTCAACATCCTTCGCCTTCCGCTCGACCTCCTTTTCAGCTTTCCTCGCAGGGAGCTTCTTCTCGGTCAGTTTGGACATCTTGTGAAGTGGCGTTGTAGCTTTTTGAGGCTTCTCGACAGCCTTCACGTTGAGGCGTGAAAGGCACTTGCCCTGTCCTCGCTCGTCACGTGGCAGGAGAATCTGCCAAAGCTTGTCCTCCTTTGACAATCGCAGGCGGTCGAACGACTTGATGGCACTGTTGATGGCCAGCTCTCGGTCTACTTGATTCTTGTAGGGAAATTTGTAGGGGTCGATCTCACGGAAAGACTTGTCGGTAAGCTGCCACTTCTCTGCGTCGTCTGCGGTGTGTTTGGCGATCTTGGGCAGAAGATCTCGAATGTTTGCGGCCGAGGTCCGACATGTTTGGGCCAGGTGAGATTCTTTGGCCGGCTGCATAGCAAGCAGATGAATGAGAGGAACACGGAGAGCAGTGAGAACTGCCTGGTTTGCGCCGCCGGGTTGCGATGTGGGTGGTCTTTTCGTCATGGGCGAGGAAGGGACGCTGAGTAGCGGCGACCCGGTGCCGGAAGGAGCGAGGTGGCTCGGCATGAAACCTTTGGAAGGAACGCGGCGGTGTCCTGCATTGCGCATCTCGCCAACAACGGTCCTGCACGCCTTGTCAGTCTCATAGTCACGAAGTGCCAGTTCATAGCCAGCAGTACGACAGCAAAGCGTCAAGGATGGGCAGCCTGAGGGACACCGGGAGGGCATACTTGTTGGCTTCCTTCATCTCTTTCACAGCCGCCATGCTGTTCTTCAGCTGCTCCAGCGCCGAATCCACTCCAGCAGTCACATTTTCCGCTTTGTGCACAACGAGGCTGTGTTTGATCAAGCTGGTGAACTCGAGGTCGTCGTCGCTACCAGTCCCGCTGGAGTGGTACAGCTCGTTCCTGGTGCTCTCGGAGGCCGATTGCAGAGTAAGGATCTTGTCGCCGCATTTGAGGTGCTGTGTGCTTGTCAGCCATGGTTGTACTCTGCATTCCTCCACCATCCACGCCCGAAGCGAAGACAACAGCAACGAAGCCCGTGTGGCGAGTCTGTCACGTACAGGCGTGCGTCCGAAGAAGATCTGTGGAGGCTTCCCGCTCCGTACGCTCTCGAGAAGCTCGTCGACAATGTCCTGTGTCATGTCCACCTGCATTGCCTGGATGGGCGTTGTTTTGGCTACCCTCGAGCCGATGTCGCTGTCCGGAGCCCCGAAGAGGGCGATCCCCCCCGTGGGAAGCAGTGAGGTCGCCATGATGAGCCTGCGGTTCCAAGCTGTGGACGACGACTGAACAGAAAGCGGAACCAGGTGTGTGCTCGCACCCTGATGTGGTCAAGGGAAACGCAGCATGGAGAGAGCACCCAGGCAGTCTGCAGCAAGCACAGCAACAAACAAGGTCGGGAACTGCGGCCGTCACAGAAGCCCCGTTTGCTGTGTGGGATGTTAGGAGGGCGGAGGAACGAACAAAGGGCTCGCAGCTCGGAGGACCGTCAGACCAGGTCAGACTGTCATAGCGCGCGATGGTCCCGGAATCGAGGCAGGGTGGGCGCACGGGTACTAAGGTACGGTGCTGAAACGATTGGCTGTCACGAAGGGAATGAAGGCGGCGAGGTCATTCACTCTCACCGCACGATGGTGCACGACAAGTGTGATGGTGAGGTGAGGAGCGGAACAGGCACACAGCTGGCAGACAAGCAAGTGGGCGGGTGTTGGGCCAGCGTGCATGGCTGCATGCCTCTCTAGCGGTGGGCGCCGGAGAGGGCGGTCGAGGCATAGCGACTAGAGCGATTACGCCAATTCTGGAGGGCGAATCCAGCGCGGGCCGCGTCCAAGGTACCTCGTGCTACCTCGCGCTGGCTGCCCGCTGCAAGGCATTGCGCCCATTCCACGCCCGGGCTGCCCATATCCGCGAGCGACGGCACCAGCACTCGCAGGCACAGCAGCGTCCAAGGCTGGGCCTGGCGGCGTCTCGCACTGGGGCAGGCGCACGCCGTCGCTCGCTGACCGAGCACGGCGACGACGACGTGTGCTGAGGCTGGCTCTGGCGCTGCCTCCGCCGAGGCGCCGCTCGCTCGCCCTCTCGTGGCAGGCCTGGCTCCGCGTTTAGAAAACGACAGCGGCGGAATTTGGGTGCCGGGCCCTGCTGCACCCTGGCCCCTCCGCGCCAGGATGCGCTGGCGTGCCTGTTTCGAGTGCGCGCCGTGCGAGTTGCTTGAGCCCCAAGCACCGCCTGCTCTGCTCTGCTCTTGTCCATGGAGAGGGCGGCGTCGGCTGACCAGCAGCAGCGGATGCTCGGGGCGTCGCGGGCGGGCGCTCTGCTGGCTGCTGGCTGCTGGCTGCTGGCTGCTGGCTGCTGTCATCCGCCAGGGCGGTTCGCAGCACCGCGGCGCTCGATCGGGAGCGCCACGGCAGCGACTACGCCAGCTCGAGCTACGCTCCAGCCCTTGTCCTCTGCGGGAGCCACCAGCGAGGCCCCGCAGTCGTGCGGAAACACCCACCGAGCACCACGGCTCCACGAGACTCCCGCACCGCGCCCTCTTCGCCTCCCAGAGCGCCCGACACGGCCTGCACGCAGCGCTGGCCGCGAGACAGCCTTCGAGGGCACCCTCTGCACGCGGCTTTGCAGTCGCTGAGGGCGCCGACGCGGGGCAAGCGCAGGCGAGACAGCGACTCCACCCCCACCCCGCTGCTGCTCCAAAGCGTGTTGCTCCGGCTGTCCTGGTCCACACGCAACAGGCCCCGAGTCGCCTCCGGTCCTGGTGCGAAGCCTCGCTTTCCCACTAGATATCCTGCAGCACCGCAGTGGAAAAAGACGCACTAGCGAACCACCAGAAAGCCGATCCGGAAGCGTGTGCGCCATCTGACTGTCGGCTCGACGGCCAGCAGGATTAGCCGGCATGCCACTGCGTGTGCATAGCAATCACACCTGCAGACGACGTGCTCGTGGTGCATCGAAGCCGACGGACGCCGACCTGCATGAACCACCTCCAATTGACCGCTTCTGGCAAACCCTCCACACTCGCACAAGGCTCCTCACGGCAAACTACACTCTATTGTCAGAGCTGCATCGGGCTATGCCCACCGAACCCAAGCGCCGCGGTATACCCTAGCCCCCTCCCGCCTTCTGGAAACCTTCTGCGCTGCAATATGTGAACCCTGGATCTCTCCCTCTGCTAGATTGCTGCCGACGTTGACCGCGGGGTACATTGATTGAGTCGCACAGGACGCGCCATCGACCAGTTGTGAGGGACAGCTAATCCTACCTACACAAGGGCAGCACAGAGTGAATTTCTCCACTCCAGTACGACCATGCAGGAACCGTACGAGTATCCTTATTTCGTACCCGGACAAGACCTCTCATTGGGCGGGAGTTTTTACAGAACCCATAAAGCCAACACTCGACGCGATCGCGGACATTGGCCCTGTTCAGGCGTACGCGGCATCCTGAGTATATTAACATCTTGGGCCTGCTTCGCTTTGCGAGGCTGTTAACCGCGTCTTCCCCACAAATCCCGCCGGTACATGATGCTGAAGGCGATCTCGATTGATTATTATCTGCACGGTTCTATAACGGTAGCACCGGTCTGAATGCTATGGTGAACTCACGACAGAGTGTGCATCAGTCCATAATATCCCAAATTATCAAAACGGTCCTGCCATCTCCACCCCTGCTGATCGCCTGTCCCATGTCATCCTGCCAGGCACACCCTCCATCACCACCCAAATTACTCCGTGTGCACACCACTTCTTTAAGACCACTTGACTAGCTGCCACTCAACGCGTTCCGAGGCGCTGCGGGTTATGTAGGATCACTCGACGCTACGCAGGCATGTCACCCATCTCAGCCCAGCACTCATTCGTCTAACCTATATCTGGCAGTTCCGAAGGGCCCTTCAGGCTTCACTGCTTACTCAGGCTGCCTTGGACTAACGAGGCAATTACTCACTATTGCATGCACGTATAACGCAGATGCGCTCACTCAGCACCACTTGCTTGTTGCACGTCGAAGCCACAGACATCAGGTCCTCGGTAGATCTGCAGAAACACATTTGATCGGCGCTCAGTCCCGGTCACATCTGCGGCGCTGATCCCGCCGTGTTTCGGTGTGGTTGCGACGTGCGGCGCAGCGCAGCGTAGCCAGCAGCCAGAATCGGGGGAGGTGGCGGCAGTGGCGCACGAGGCCGAAGATCGTAACCCTAGCGCTGCAGGGCCGATCGCTGCGTGGATGGCAGCCGTTGCATATCCACAGGTACTGTACCTTGACCGCAGACCGTTTTTAAGCCCTCCGATTCCCCTCCTGTTCTGCTGCATAGACTTGCTATGTACAAGCAAGAGGCAAGTTTGTTGTGTAGGGGTCTGAGCATGTTGGCAGGGGTCGGCGATGTAGACGTCAGGAGTGCTGTTAATTACTGAGCAAACATAGTAGTGCCTGCGCTTACGGCGTGTTCATTGCACCTGAAGTAGCACATGCGAGGATAGCTCGCCATCTCAAATCTGAGCTACAGTGCAAAAGCGCAGCACATGAGAGACCATGTCTCTTCGTACGTAGACCTCCATGTGCTGACACTTGCAGCGAGGCGGGAAGGGTGCAGGTTGCTTAGGTAAAATAGGGACAGTGAATATAGCTGGGCATGCTCTGTTACTTGGGTGCGGGATGGAGCATCAAGAGAGGCGGATCAGTCTTGGATCTTACTTGGTTGGCTCAGGAGACAAGTGGATAACGAAGGGCAAGGGATGGAGTGAAACACGGATCGTGCATCGTGGTAAATTTGATTTCAAGCACCGTCGTAGGTTCACTTCAACCCCAATTTTTCGTGTGATATGGCAAGCCGCAGGAAAGGGCGGACTATCCTTTCTCATATGATCTCCTCAACGCACCAGATCTTCCGAGGACACCATCTTGATTCACTGAGCTCGCACCCTCGAAAGGACCTTTGTCCTGCTAACTGCATGCCTCATACTCATCACGATGTTGAAATTTGATCCGAGGCTGTTGATGTATTCGTCAGTGGGATGACATCAGATCACGAAGCGTCTTTACAGCATGATTGATGTATGTGAGATATCGTGTTCTGGAGCGAAGTTGCCATCGAATATCTAGGAATTTCAGAACCGACAGCCAAGCTAAACACCTACGCTCAAATGCTCCATCCAAACGCCACCCCATGCCGTGCCGTTGAGATGCAAAATCGGAAAAGAAGAAGAAAACGGAGCCACGATTGGCCCCTTGCGATCGCAATGTGCTCGGGCATGAAACATGACACCCCTAATGTTGCCCAAGAACCGCTGTGTCCAGATTGTTCAAGAGCAGGCCAAAGTAGAGGAGATGGGTCCATTTCGTAGCCAAACAGCCGACTCGCTGGTAATGCAGTGTTTTTTTTTTTTTTTTGGAATGATCAACCGATGGCACAAGTAGGCGGAAGCTGCTTAGAGATCTGCCGCATCAAGCTCCTCCGGCGTCTTGTGGCGAGCAAGGACGAGGCGCTTGAACTCATCCATGTCCTTGTCCCACAGATCCGCGGCTTGGCCATTGAGTGGACTCGAGCTATCGTCCTGTCAGTACATGCATCCCGTTCCTGTGTAGACTGTCAACTCACTTGTTAGGCTCCCCAAGGAGACTCTGCAAGCTCAGCAGGACAGTACCGATGTTGTACACGGCACTCCATTTATCCTTCAGAATATCAAGGCAAATCCTGCCACTGAAGTCGACGTTCGGGTGGTAGATGGGTGTCTTGAAGAGCACCGTGGGTGGAGCGTAAGGGTATGTAGAGCCGAACTCCATGCTGAGCTTGAAGACCAGGTTTTCATAGGGCGTCGAGGAGGGGCCGTCAATGGTGGCGGTCCAGCGGCTCATGTTCTCGTCGTCGGGGAACGCGGTGATGCCGGGCGTAGGCTTCATCATGATGTCCATGAGCTCCTTCTGGAGGCTACGAAAGGTTCAGTACGTAGAATAGGCAGCGGAAGGTCAAGGAAAGTATACCGTTGCGCGACAGTTGCGGTGCCGCTGCCGTTGGTGCGGGCGCCGGACGAGAGTGCCATTGTGCTTTTGTCTCGATGTTCTGGTTTATGAGATGCTGAAAAATGCCTCCAAAGCTATCGCAGAACCGCCCGACTACAGTCCTGACTGATGGTTGCGAATGGGATGAAGAAGAAGAGGACAAGAAGATACGGCGGGGAGTAGTGTTGTACAACGGGGAATGTGAAGTTGAGGGGTGAGTGGAGCGCCAGCATTCAATGTCGGTCGTGCGTGTTTACGCCTACGCTGTTTCCCCGGATACCGTCTCGCTTGCGTGTGGCTAGCGCGCATCTACACCCCCACCCAACCGATGCGCGTCAGATTCGCGACACTGGAACCTTAGCAGCCAAGGAAGCCTCTAGAATTGTATACCCTTGTGCATCCTTGCGTTTCCTGTGATTGAGCATGATGAAGGCAGTGATGCCAGACGTACAGCACAGATGGCAGATACGAAGCGGGGAGTCGCAGTCGTCGCAAGCGTCAGCGCCTCGCACAGCGCCACCCCACCGCGGAAGCTCAGCTGGCAGCAACAGGCAGGCCGTGGGCCGCGCAAGCTCTGGCGGTCAGCACGACCTCATTGGCAGCCCGCACAGGCAGCAGCAACACGAGACGCTAGCTCTGCCGCGAGCGAGGTTCAATCGCCTTCGCTTCTGTAATGGCGGCTTCGAGAAGCGGTGCGTTACGTCGCCGGAGCTAGTCTAACATCAGGCGACGATGCGACGTCGACATTAGCTTCACATCTGCGTCTTCCCTCGTGCTGACCGGCTGCAAATTATAACAAGCAAGCGGCTTCTCAAGTCTGCATTGTGAGCACCATCATGCCCAAGTCTACACCACCCCCCATCAACCCCAACCTCTCCATCATCTCCCCTCCCCCTCGTCAACAACGTCCAACCCACGCTTCACACCCCGCCCTCCTCCTTCCCAGACAATATCGACTCTGACTCCGAAGACGTCTTTGACCCAACACCCGTGCACAGCCCTGGCGGCCCCCAGTACGACGACCTTCCACCCTCGTACGATGAAGCGCAGCAGCAAGCACTTCACGATGCGCGGGCTGGCGCCTTACCGCTGAACCATGTGCAGCCGCATCTAGGTCGGCTGCATCTACATGACGCAAGTCCGGATTATGAGATAGCTTCGGGTGCAGAGGTGCACGCGCACCGCGCAACGGCCGAGGAGCTTGCTAGAGAAGGTGCAAGGAGTGTGCCGGTCCAGCACGTCCAGAGTAGTGAGAATGTGCCTGTAGGAAGAGTAGGAAGTACGGCTCCAAGGATACCAGCACCGCTGGACCAGTCTGCGCTGCTGAACGCAGCTTTGCAGTTTACGAAACATGAGCCTGATACAGATGCTCGTTACGCACCTCGTCTCACGCGCTGCATCGCCATCCCACAAAATGTCGCCAACACTGCTGCTGGACGAAAGGGCAAAGCTCGCCGTCGCCGCGAGGAACAGAGAGCGGATCGGAGAGGCCAGTCCGATGCATGGCCGGGTACGTCTCCAGACGCGCTTCCCACGGTATCCGAAGAACCAGCTCGGTTCCTTAGAGCTTATGCAAAGGCACTACATGCGCACTCCATTCGGCCTGCCGAGTTTCTCGATTTCCTAGATGGACTAAACTCGCTGTGCGCTGCCGTGGGCTGTACGCCTGCAGACCTCATACAGCCATCTACCTCTTCGAATTCCAACGCTGAGCTCGTCAGGAACTACGTGAATGCTTCAAACGAAGCGTTTTTCGCACCCCGGGGTTTAAAAGTATCGTTGCGATCCTTCGACTCGCTGCTAGACATCGCCCAGATCCCGGAAGAGCGGGGTCAACGTGCCGACGCGGTGGCGGGTGTTTCTGATCCTTGTGCCACGCCGACAAATAGAGCGCAGGCGTTGCATCCGTGGGTCGAGGCACTAGAGACGACCGTCAATGAGCCGAGTATTGCGGCGATCACGCTTAGGGAAATGGGCGAGAAGTTCAAGAACATTGCTCCGTCGCTGAGCTTAGCTACGACTAATGGAGGTGTTCAACTACCTGAAACCGAGAAGACACGCTTGGAAAGGGAGTACGCTGAAAGAGACCGTGCTGCAGCTGCGGCGGATAGTGATGATCCACCGCATTCCATCCCAGGAGAGTTTCCACAGAGCAATGAGGGTTCACACCCACCGTTTAGAGGCAGGCGAGGTCGCAACGGAAGGGGCGCTCGAGGCGGCCCTCGGTACCCTTTCGGTCCATCCGGCAACGATCCATTCGGCCTTCCAGATTACAGCTCTCATGGACACTATGGCCCTACTGGCTTCGGACCTCACGGACCTCCAGGCTTTGGACCCTTCGGCCGGGGTGGTTTCGGTCCAGGTCGGGGAAATTGGGGTTCTCCAGGCGGTCCAGGTGCAGGGGGTAACGGCTGGGAAGCTCTCGGGCAGAGCATAGGAAAGTGGGGCGAGGAGTTCGGCAAGAGGATGGAAGCATGGGGCGATCAGTTTGGTAAAGAAACTGCGGCCTGGGGCAACGATTTCGGGAAGCAGTTCAGTGGCGGTGGCAGTGGATGTGGAACTGCAGGGCCTAGTACGCAGGGAGCGGCTCCCACGCCGTCTCCGAGCATACCCCATACTGCGGAGACTTCCACGCGCGATGCTCAAGAAACAGGTGTTCATTGGCAACAGACAAGCACTGCCGACGATCACATCGGACTCGAGTTGGGGAAGCAGGCTGCAAAGAAAGCGGTCCGGAAGCACAACGATGACGATGCATCTTCGTTCTCCTCCGACAGCTCCTCGGATAGTGACTCTGACGCTGACGATGACGACGAAATCCATGAGAAAGCTTACATGAATGCATCCAAACACTTCATTGATCGCATCCGCGAGATCAACGCGACAGCCGACGCCTCACGTGCGAAAGGGAAGAAGGATCCTGCAGCAATTGAGTGTGAGCGGACTGCTGCCATCGAGAAAGCGGGGAAGGACAAGGTAGCGATGGAAGAGTGGATCGATCAGAAGCGTACCAAGCGCGCCGCCATGCGGGAGTTGAAACATCAGCGCAGAGATATGAAGCGCGACCATCGACAGATGAAGAGGGAACTAAAGAGGCAGGGACTGGGGAAAAAGAGTAAAGAATGGAAAGAGCAGAAAAAGCGCCATCAGGACCAGAAGAAAGCTTTGAGACACGAGAAGAATGACGTCCGGAGGCAATTCAGGGAAGCGAGGAAAATAGACAGGAGTGAACACAGAAGGAAGGCTGCAGTAGAGTCAGGTTATGATGCTAGCGAATCGGTCTGGGTTTTGGTAGAAAATCTGGCGTAGTGGTGGATAACGTGGATTTTCATTTAACACGGCTCTGCGCACCTCTGCTTCTTCGAATTTGCAGTCCTTGGCAGCATGATATTGTATAGTAGCTAATGCATCATGATCTAAACGGACGCTTTCACAACGACTTGAACATGATGTCTAATATACCACGAGTGATGACAGGAGTATGGTCCAGCCTCGAAATTCTCTGTACCTCGCAAAGCATGACGTGCCTGGCACGGAATAGGTAGACCTTTCCATCCAGATATGCGCACGCATACACATGATTCACGCCTTCTCAGTGTCGTTTATGCCACCGTTGGTGATGATGTAGGTCGCTTCCTTCTCCGGCATGTCTAATCCATGGTCAACAGTAAGACATGAGACTCATAGGTCAGGTTTGTGCATACCGGGAGAATCCTGGATCTTCGCTACTCGTTCTTCTCCACGTCCCTTGCGAAGCAAGATGCGAGTAGCAGAAGCGTGGGCGAGAATATGGCCCCCGACAGGTTTGCGACCATCTGCGCTGGCGAAGAGCGCGCTGGCTCCGGGATCGCTCTGTACTTGGTTTGTCATGAACACAGCTACGTTGAATTCTACATACGTCAGAGATTGCATGCGCAACGATTTCGAATATTCAAATACTCACCTTCGGCGACATGGGTTAGCTTAGAAAGGAACTGGTTGAGCTTCTGCTGGCGCTCATTGAGTTCGCCGCGGCCGACATAATCAACACGAAATAAGGCCATAATGCTGTCGATGATGAGGAGGCGGTATTCGTTATTCACAAAGTACTCGGCGACCTTGTTGAGAAGTTCCATCTGATGCTCAGAGTTGACAGCGCGAGCATAGGTGATGTTCTCGAGGGCTGGGTAACATTAGCATTGATTGCAGCCCTGACGATTGACTTACTCTGCTCGGGATCCACCCCGAAACGTTCGGCGATTTGTGTGATCCTCTCAGGTCTGAAGGTGCCTTCCGTGTCTGAAATCAATGGTCAGTCTTCGCATTGAGTTACTGAGACTGGCACTCTCACCAATAAATGCAACCTTGCCCTCGGCACCTCCCAGGTCTTTCGGAAGCTGGGCAATCACGGACATGGTGTGAGACAGCTGGGTCTTCCCACATCGAAACTCGCCGAATACCTCACTGATGCTCATTGTTGCGAAACCACTACCACACGGTTAGCAAAATTCGTCCAGAAGAATCGGATATTTACCCTCCGAGAATAGCATCGAACTGCTTACTGCCGGTCGAAATCTTCAGAACCCTCTTTCGTTGTTGACCAAGGTCGTGTGCAGTCTGGAAGCCGCCGCCTGAGGGCTGTGTGCGCCAAATCAGTCGCTGATGGCCAAAGACTAGACGCACCCTGTAGAACGCTGCATACCTGACATTTAGCGAGAGCGTCCTTGACCTTGTCTACCTTGATCTCGCTGAATCCTTTGATTTTTGCAAGGCTCCGCCTCGTAGCTGCATGCACGCTCGCGATAGTGTAATAACCGTTGGCCTTCAACTTCGCGATGTCCACTGCGCCAATACCGTGCGCTTGTATCGCATCAATGTCGACAATGAAGCCTTCCTGTTGCACGACGCAGTTAGATCATCGCCCATTCATGGCAACGCAGGGAAAATACAAGATACGCACATCATTGCCTGATTCCTCGCTCGCAACTGAAGATGGCGCCATTGCTGTGGAATGTAGACGAAGGGGAAAGGGTGAAAGGTGAGAAAAACGAGCGACGAGCGAAAGAATACACAGCGTAAAGGATTTAAGACGATGATCATCAGAATGAAGAGGCGAGAATCATTTTGGAATGACATGTTGCGAAGGAAAGAGCGGACGCGGCTCGCGCTAAGCCGCGTGCTCAGGTTGGGTAGGAGCGCCCGAGGCAACTCACGATGCCATTGAGATAAACAGGCAGCCGCATTGTAAGTATGATAACACCTGAGAGGGCAAACGAGCATCTGCGTGCGAATTGTAAGCGGTAAGTATGGGTGGCCTGCATATGAGCTCCCTGAGAACCCAACCCAACCTATACGCTTCGCCTGCATGTAGCGAGGCGTTTCCAGAGGACAAGTGAATTGACAAGTGTATGATTGGTGATGAGGCATGCCATGCTATGCAACTCGCCAGAGCGAGGAACACGTTCGGGTAGGTAGACAAACACAAAGAAAAACCAAGGGGACAGGGGCAATGCCGACCAACTCTCCTCCGACAAACCCACACACTACATCTTCCGTTCACGTTTCCATCCTTTCCGTTCTCAGTCCTCCAAAGCCCCATCCCAATCCCTCCAACTAACTTTGCACTACCAAACTACCACAGCCGCCTTCCCTAGGTTGTCCCCGACAAAATTCTGATCTATCCAAGTCTTTCTTTCTTTGCCAAACCCATAAAGGGTTCAGCCAAGATGTCGACGAGAAATACAAGGTGAGATAGAAAGTTGCCGTCCCTCAAGTGTCGCCAAGCCGTTTTGTTGTCCGAAGTAATGGTATGATAGAATTTCCGCGCAAAGGGATATAACGTCCGTGGGTATCAGCATAGGATTCGTGAAAACTTTTCTCCTTTCTCGATGACAGTAACTCGTGATGCGTGAAGTTTGCCGAATGATGTCGGAAAGGCAAGTTTAACGATAGGTGGGCAGCAAAACAAAAAAAAAACAGAACTGAAACAGTCGATGCCGAATGTCATGATATTCGTCAAGGCGATGTCACTCGCGCGCGACATGCAACAGTGTATTCCAATGCCATCTAAGCAGCGGCGGGCGTCGGGACGACAGGGGCAACGGCAGCGGGAGCTGGCGCCACGCCGTCACCATTAACCTCGGCTTGGGTGCAGTCGCGAGATATGTGGCCAGTCTCGCCACAGCGGTAGCAAGTCTTACCCGCGGTGTTGAGCGGTCCGCCGTTAGGGGCCGTGCAGTCGCGGGAGATGTGGCCCAACTTTCCGCAGGCGTAGCACTTCATAGCCTGAGCCTGGCAGTCGCGCGCAAAATGGTTGGGTCCACCGCACTTGTAGCAGGTAGCAGGGCGACCGCCACCGAATCCACCCCTGAAGCCGCCGTATCCACCGCGAGGAGCCCCGGCACCGCGTCCAATCCCAGCGCCTGGGTTAGGGCAGTTACGTGCCAAGTGACCGGTGAGGCCGCAGGAGTAGCATCGTCCGCTGGTGCCGGCACCGCTCAGGCGGAGTGTTGGGCAGTCAGCCTGGACGTGGCCAAGACCCTGGCAGTGGTAACACTGCTTGGTCTCAGTAGTGCGGGGGTGAGGGCATCCGTTTGACTCGTGTCCGGGCTGCTTGCCTGTGGTCAGGTTAGGGACCGCTCCAGTTGTGTTGCACGCGGAGAGGACTCACAGTTGTAGCAGAGCCTCTCAGACGATGAGCACACCTCTATCAGTCTACGTCAGTGTTGTGCTCCCACAAAGGTGTTGCACAGCGCGTGTCTGCGCGACATAGGTACCGGGAGACGCGATGTCTTGCAACAACGGTTCCGATG
This sequence comes from Paraconiothyrium sp. Pb-2020, assembly GCA_022419385.1. Taxonomy (NCBI): domain Eukaryota; kingdom Fungi; phylum Ascomycota; class Dothideomycetes; order Pleosporales; family Didymosphaeriaceae; genus Paraconiothyrium; species Paraconiothyrium sp. Pb-2020. The sequence goes on along the minus strand of JAJUBI010000003.1, from coordinate 2,979,943 downwards.
AAGTCCCTCGTGGCAGCCGAACGGAAGGGCAGCTTACCGGCATAATGCCCAACGTTGCCGCACTTGAAGCACGCACGACGAGATAGAGAAGACATGTTGATGATTCCTCCTGATATATCTGTATGAAGCGTATGAGTAAAGAGCGGATCGCGGGGTACAAGCGAAAAGGGGCGGCGGAGGTATAGCAGGCTCGTAAGGGTGCGTTTGCAACGACGCTTGCGCGATGACCGCTGGCAAGGTTGGGCGTAGGATGTTGAGGTGGAAGTATGTAAATGAGCGCACACACCTTCCTTTGCTTCTTCAGGACCTTTCCTCTGTCGCGAGTGTTAGCGCAGAAATTTCGAGTCGTAGAGGGGTGGTGAAATGTGGGATCCGAGAAACGTGGCGGCGCGCGAACAGGCACCGGGGTCTCGCGCGGAAATGGGAGGCGCAGACGTACCAATACAATCGAATCTCCAGTCCTTCCCTCAGCAACTCGGCTGCGTCCGTCCTCCGCGTTGTGTCGGTGGTGTGCGGTGCTTTAAGGGTCGAGGGATCAAGGCTGCGGTGATTCCACGTTCCCTCGGGTCCACTCTGCCTACCCAACCCAAAATTGCGCGACAGGGTCCAGAAGCGCTCCTGCTTTGCCACTAGCAGCGCCATCACACCGACGTGCTCCTGGAATGGCCGTTCGCGCGGGAACGGGCCCCTTTTCGAATTTGCCTGTCCGCCTCAGCCGCCTGCACGCAAGCCGACGAAGCCACGAGCTGCCCTCTGCATGCTAGCACCCCGCGAAATGACACAATGCGCCATCGCCGTCCGAGCCCAACTTGGCGTCCGAGCTCCCTGGCCGCTGCCTCCATCTTCAAACGCCCACTTCAGGCTTGCTTCTGCCGCACATGCCTTCTTACTAGAAACTTCTCTCCTCAAAGGACCTGGGCGTTGCGTGTGGGACAATGCTCGCCCGATTTGCCGAAACCCACATTATGCGGCCCTGCACAGCCGCGGTCTCTGTTCTGCAAGAGCGAGAGCCATTGCAGACACGACGGGCGAGTAGGTATGAGCTGACCCTGTGACTTATTATGTTCATGTAGGCTTGGACTAGGGGTTTGCTTTGTGCTTGGCAGAACAATAGCCGCCCGTTAGAAGGATTGCAAGCAATACCTGAGGCACAGGCCCTCTCGTTGGACACCACGTGAGACGCTCCCTGCAGGATTAAAAAAAACAAGGCCTGGCGGGCATGCGCGACGTTAGTATCGCCGGCCTGCGAGATGCTTGATCGCGTCTCGAAGTTGTTTCAGTCATACGTAACGGCACTCACGAAAATAGTCCTCGGTGATGAACAGAGACCATATCCAAAAATATGTTCAGTATACACATGTTTATATCTCGTTTATGTTCGTGATCCCGTGGGGTTCCTTTTTATTGTGCACAACACTGACTGGCGCGGCAATAGGGATATTGCACTCCGCCGGTAGCATACAGTCGAACAGCTCCTAAGGCTCATGCTCGATGACAGCCGGTGCGGTAATCGTGGTGTTCTTGACGAAGTCGAGACCTTCGCCGCCCTGCAACCATGGTTAGCATGAGCCAGCAGTAAAATCCATAAACAACTTACGTATGAGATCAAGGGCGACACCTCGACGCCTTCCTCAGGGTCTTCGCTGACCACAGTAGCACCCGCAGCCTCCACCCACTTCTTACCCTGCGCCATGATGTCCTTCTTGCTGCTCTGCGGGCTATCCTCGCCGGATGCATTCTTTAGGGGCGAGAACTCATCCTCACGCTTGACCTCCATGCAGGCAAACTTGTCGAGCGACAAGAACGGGAAGCAGTCAAACACGAACTGCTCAAGCTTGATGCCGTTGGGCTTCTCCGGCTTGACTGTCTCGCCGGTCTCGGTGTTGACGTACGGGATCTTCTTGCGAGCGACGTGGTGGGGCAGCTTCTTCGCCCACTCGGGGATGCTCTCGAGGAACTCGTACGAGTAGTAGTGGTTGACGATGTTCGCGGCGCGGAACTTGAGAAGACCAGAAGATTCTTTGGCCTCCGCATCTTCGGTGGAGATCTCAGAGTATTCCACAACGTCTGGGCGGCCGTTCTTCTGGAGAATGAGCCCGACAGACTCCTTGGCGTCACGCTTACGGACCACCTTTGTGGCGATGTCGACGTTCTTAGCAGCGGAAAATCCAATGAAGGCGGGGTCAGCGACCTTGACTAGGCAGTTGTCGACACAGTACGCGTGGATGTGCTTGATGCCGCGCTTGCCCATGTCCGAAACGACGCCAGCGTTGATGAGCGCTTGGTAAAGACCACCGTTGCCATCTGGCGCAACAGCGACCTAGAAGAGTCAACGAAAGTCAAATATCGCAGTGTATTGGGTATATTACCTTTGACTTGCTCTCGAGGAGGATCTTGCCTTCGTTCGAGGTGCAGGGAAGCACACCCTGCTCAAAGATGATCACATTCTCCTTCTTCAAACCAAAGTAGTTCTTCTCCTCGAAGAACTTTTGTGTAGGGGCCCGAGTGGGTCCGCTGGTCATGACATACCAGGGAATTGTCACGCTCTCTTTGCCATGCTTCTTCTTTGCCAGCTTCTCCGCCTTGGCTATCCGCTCACCCTGAAGCTGGAACAGCGACTTGCTACTAGGGAGTCCAATGTTGAAGCAGCCCTTGGGATCAGAGCTACCCAATCGTGTGCCTTGTCCACCAGCCATCAACACCACTGCCACCTTGTTTCCTGCAATCAACTCGAGGCCGCTGTCGTACCACTTCTGCAGGTCTTCCGCGCTCGAATCGAGGACTGACGATGTGGCATTCTCGGGAAGAGGCTCGATCTTGGATTCGGTGGATTCAGTCTGCGGAGGGTTAAGGGCCCTGTCTATGATCTCATTGATGTAGTCAGGGTTGAAGTTCTCCAGCTGCTCGTACAGCCCCGCCTTCTCAGCGGGAGAGAGCTTGTCGTAAAAGGCGAAGACCTGGTCTTGTCCTGCTTTCTCGTACTTGGACTTAAGCTCGTGAAGCTGCTCCTCGGTTGGCTCCTTTGCGGGAATGCCCTGGCCACCAGTGAGGTTCAGCTTCTCGAGCGTGGAAGAAACGGCATCCTTGATGGCGTCCATGATGCAAGCGGGGTACTCTAGTGGGGAAGGGACAATGGCAAAAGCACTGGCAAATAGGCAAGTGCGACTGATTTACAATCGAAAACGTATGGGATGGTGAATGAAGACTTTGCACGATGTCGCGGCTTCAATTAATGTTTATTGGAAAGACTAGGAGACCAAGCTGCGGTGTGCTAACGCCGCCCTGCCCCACTGTCCCTGTCTTACGGTCCCTGTCCGCGCCCCAAAGCACAGGCATCAAGAAGGCTCGTCGGAAGCGGCTGAAAACCATCATCGACCTCCAAAGATAGCACACGAGGCCTCGCAATAGATTGTTCATAACCATTCATTGTGGAGTATCTCGTCTACATAATCATCCAAATTGTATCAGAGTTCGCATCCTGCGAACCGTAAATGTTCCCACGATGGATGCGCCAGGTCCATCTAGATAGAAAATGAAAGATGCGACGCCAGAAAAGCAGATAGCCGAGCCAATGCAGTGTAGCTGAAAGATGTAAGTGAAAACATGCATCGTCCTTTCGCTCTCCGTGCATTTTACTTCGTTACGCAGCGTGGCCGTTTGCTTGCACGCCATTCGCCTCGGCCTCTTCAGCCTTGACAGGCGCTTGCTCCGGAGCCTTCAATGACTTGGCCGGCGCAGGGTTTAAGATGTGCGTCGCATCAATCAACCGAGCGTTCGGATTGAGCTCAAGACCAAACCCAGGCTTGTCCAATATGGATACATCGAGGTAACCTTTGGTAGGGATGGGCTCGTTGAGGAAAAGATCACCGAACACTGGCAGCACGGACTTGCCGTCTGGAGAGTTTGCGAGATACTCCTGGAACGGTGAGTTCGCCTGGCTGACGACGAAGTGGTATGAATATGGTCCGCTGGCGTGCGGGACGACGGGGATATCGTACGCGGCAGCCATTGACGAAATCTTAAGTAGCTCGGTCAAGCCTCCTACCCACATCACGTCTGGCTGAAGAATGTCCAAGTTGCGACCCTCGATCAGCTTCCTGAAACCGTATCTCGAGTATTCGTGCTCGCCGGTGGTAAACTTCATCCGCGGATGCGCACGCTTGATCAACTCGAAGCCGTCCGTGTCGTCAGGCGAAAGACATTCCTCCCACCAATTAAGGTTGAGGTGTTCTGTCGCCTTTACAACCTCAATGGTATATTGCACATTCAGGCTCATGTAGCAATCAACCATTATAGGGAAGTCGGGACCAACGCTCTCGCGATGTTTTGTGAGAAATTCCACGTTCTTCTTTAATCCCTCCGGTCCCTCTCCAGGCCCATATGGCAGAGGCACCTTTGCACCCCAGAAACCCATCTCCTTGGCTGCCGACGGTTCAGGGCCAGTGCAGTAGAAGCTCAGTCTCTCCCTTGTCGCGCCGCCAATCAGCTTGTATACTGGCTCGTTCCGGATCTTGCCTAGGAGGTCCCAGATGGCAAGATCGATGACGGAAATGACGGCGACTGGTAGACCCTTCCGGCCGTAGAACATCGATCCTCGATACATCTGCTCGAAGATGTGGTTCGTGTCCCGGGGGTCTGCCTTTCGTCAGTACGATCATTTGCGGCGAGTTGGGCTAAGCTAAGCTCACCTTGCCCAACCAAGAAACGCTCAAAGTGCTCCGCAACAAGCCAGCATGCTGGCGGTCCTCCGAAACCAGTCGCGAAGCCCTTAGTCCCATCAGTTGCCTCGAGCTCTACACAGAAGGAACCAAGCACATTGATGCCCCAACTCGTGCGCGACTTCCTGTACTTCTCGTACTGGGACATGGGGGTGGAGATCTTGCTGTCTATCAGCCAATGGCCGCCGTGCACATTGTGGTAGTCGCCGCCAGACCCCGGCCCCTGCGTGATGAAGGTGCGGACATGTTTGATCGTGGGGAAGCCACGCGCTGCACTCCCCTCAACGTTGGAAGGCATCTTCGAAGCGGAACGAGCTGGCAACACTGGACGGCGGGATTTTAGAGCTGGGCGAAAGGATCAAGTGAGGGGTAGGATCGTGGGGGCAGCAGTATGAGTATCGCCCATGTTTATAAAGGAATGGCTGGTCATGTGAGGGGAGTCTCGGGGTATCTTACAGCGAAACCTCAATGATAGCCCGAGAGGCTGCTGCGCATGTCCGCCACAGGGAGTGGGGCGCATCCGTGGCTTTGCCGTTTGGATGGGCAGCACACGGCAATTTTCAGGGGCTACATGAAGGCGAGCGCAAATGTACGCGTGTGGCACCGGTGTGCGATCCAACTAAAGGCCCAACTTGCCGCGTGGTGCGTGATACGAAGCCGTTTTCGTTCGAGGCTCCGTGCCCTGGGATGATTCGCCCGTTCTTCCGAGGCAAGGCCACAAGCTCAAAATCCGGGGTCTCCACTCGCAAGACGATGCGGGGAATGCCACCTCGTTTCTTCGGGCTATTGTCGAGCGATCTCTGCATCCTATATCCAGTCCCACAGGATCCTTATCAAACATGGATACGGCTTCAGTCAACGGCAACGGCGCGCGACCGTACGCCAGCCCGGAGAGCCACGCGAAGCTGTCGCAGCATTCGCCGACCGATGAGCAAGACGGTTGGAGCGGAGAAGGGTCCAGCGGCGATGAAGCCATTCAGGCCAGCGGCGCGACAAAGCGCAAACGCCCCCTTTCCGTCAGCTGCGAAATATGTAAACAACGCAAGGTGAGTCGACCGAAGCACCGTGACTCGAGCCCTCTGTGTGTCACCCAGGATGCTTGCTGCACAACGGTACTTTGCAGCTGTGTGTTGGGGTGGTACTGCTAAAACCTCCACTGCCCATTTCAGGATTATGAGTCTCTGATTAACACCCTGATTCTGGCTAATGGCGCTGTAGGTCAAGTGCGACCGTGGCCAGCCAAGCTGCGGCTGGTGTGTTAAAAACCACTCTGGCTGCATATATCTCCCGCGAAAGAAGCCAGGTCTGCGCGCTGGGTATGGTCGAGAATTAGAGTCACGTCTCGGTAAGTGAGTTAACGTTCACTGAGGCTCCGCCCGGCCCGACCCGAATCATAGAATGAGACACAGGCCATAGTCATCCTAATGTGGACAGAGGGTTCTTTTTATGCGGTTCTAGTGCCATGTTCCAATCAAATTTCACATGATCCGAGACGGAAAAACTACAGAGCGAGCGTGGGATATGGGCTGACTCGGAGTAGACAAGCTGGAGTCATTGCTCCACCAACAGCAGAATCAAATCAACCAACTCTCTAGCAACCAGGCTACGCCCGCAGTCACTTCCCCGCAGGCTGGGCCAGTCTTCCGGAGCCCGACCATACTGCAGCAGACAACGCATGTTCCACGGCCTGAAACAGCTCTCTTCCTGCAGAAGCCAGGTAGTTTTTCTACCGCGACTGCAACCCCTCTGCAGCCAAGCTTTCCTGGGGGAGTATCCGACGCGCGGCAGGCGCCATCTGTCGGTAGCAGTGGCTATCACAATTCCCCCGAAGATGTCGCGTCTAATATGAGTGGAATACAACAAAGAGATGCATTTGCCTTCAACAACGATCGTTTTGCTCCACCATCAATGGCGGGAGCATTGGCGCGAGGCGATCAGGACTTCCCGCCATACGATTTGCTGTACGGCTTGGTGGACCTCTTCTTCAAGCACATCTACCCTTGGTGTCCGATTCTTCACCGCCAAGCGACCCTCAACTCACTTTTTGGGGACACTAGTTTGGACGAAGCGGATAGGATTCTTCTTCATGCCATGGTTGCAACCACCCTAAGATTTTCAACCGATCCTCGCTTGACCGCAGAGAAGCGAGAGCATTACCATCAAAACTCGAAAGAGAAAGTACTATTGTATGGAATCCAGAATAGTTCAGTCAAATCACTGCAGGCACTCGTCATTCTGTCAGTAGACGTCGTGGGATGCTCGAATGGCCCTCCTGGCTGGAATCTACTGGCCCTTATTACCCGATCGATTGTAAATCTGGGGCTCTCTGTGGAAAACTCTTCACCTAAAATAGCTCCTCAATATGCGTCCATCTATACACTGCGAGCGATCGTCCTTCCGGAGCCAACAGATTGGATCATGGAGGAGAGCCGAAGACGACTTTTCTGGATGATCTACGTCCTCGATCGCTATGCTACGGTAGCAACTGCCTTTGAGTTTGCGCTCGACGAAAAGGAGATTGACCGTCAGCTTCCGTGCCGCGACGAATTCTTCACACGCAATGCATCAGTAGAGACTCGCTGGTTTCGCACTTCAACGCGCACAGACCATACCATGAATCGACCAGAGAATCTGGGTGCCTTCTCATACTATGTGGAGATATTGGAGATACTTTCCCGGGTTCACAACTTCCTCAAGCAGCCTGTGGATATCACATCTTTGACTGATGTCGAGCAATGGCAAAGTGAGTATCGTGCACTGGACAGCACTCTCGAACAATGGAAATACAATCTGCCACCTGAGTACGGCAATGCATCGCGCGTCTTCGCGGGACCGGCGGCCAGCAAAGATCTCAACAGTAGCTTGATCATGTTGCACGCCGCCTTTCACACGTGAGTGAACGATTCTTATGACTTTGGGTCTTCTGACATGTACAGCACCGTGATTCGCCTCCACTCCTCTGCGGCATACCCGACCCATCGCTCCCCGATATTTGCACCTTCATTCAGCGCAAGCCAGAGGTGTCTCAGTGCGGTTGAGAGCATCGTGGCGCTTTGCCAATGCATCCGGGAGCATGGCCTTTTGACAAAACTCGGCCCGCCTTTCGCCTTTTCCCTGTGGGTTGCAGCTCGTGTCCTGTTAGTCCATGGCTCGACTATAGCTCACCGGGTCGACGAATCCATCAACCTACTGGTTTTAACTCTCCGAGAGATGGGTCAATATTGGGAGGTTGGATCTCGCTACGCCAACCTACTCTCCCGTGTGCTGCTAGAGTATCAAGAGTCGCAACAAAGCGCGGGGGTCAACGGCGAGCGCGTTACTCCATCCACCGTGAAGATACTCGCCGACATGCGTCGCTGTGCATTCGACCTCGACTTCCTGATTGCGCGACAGCCCAAGATGCATCCCAGCCATCAGCCGACTCCAGCCCGCACCCCAGCGCCGAATGAGTTGGAGTACCTGGATGTATTCGACTTCTTCAATATGCCAAGACTACCTGTTACCATGGACAGCGCGAACACTTATGTAGCGTCGGACGGTTCGATCCAAACTGGAATGCCTGATGGCCAACCGGTCAATGAATTCAACATCACGAACTATATGGTGGATGCCAGCTCCGATTGGTTTATCAAGGGTACGAACTGATTCCTGCACGACTTCCAAGAAGCGAATTCGTACCCTGTACACCATACTTTATGTGTTGGCAGTGGGAAGGGTGGACATAGTTGATCCTGCACGTGTACTTTTTCTAGATACCCCCCATTTCCTTAAGAAATGAAGACAGACTTTTGGACAAGCGCTTGATGCAGCGAGCAGACAGTGCTGTCACTTAGCAAGAGCCGATTGTCATTGAGAACTTGAGGCCGCAAACAAGAAGCTACCAATGCGATACCAACGTTAAGCATCTGTCAAGGGGCCCTGACTCTCGAGTCGGTGCTACCGAAAGGTGGAGTCCCGCAGCAGGCTGAGCCACTGAGCCACTGGAGTGGATGCTAGGAGCGGTGCACGATTGGCACTGCGCCTCAGAGCGAAGGGCGAGGTGGAGCGCCCTTTGAGTATGGGTTTTAGATGCGTAATTTAGGTCAGCATCGGTTTTCCGCGTTACGTGATCGGTACAGTCGCGGCAGTAGTTCGCGAGACTTGCAATTATACTAGAAGCCAGCGTCCTCCCAAACCGAGACGATGGACTCGAGCACACAGTCCATCGGCATTGCAGAAGTAGAAGAAGTGCTCACCAAGGAGCACGAGCACCAGTCAAGCTCGTCTCGTCCTGTGTTTGATACCGGTCGTGCCTGCCTCAGACCCCAAAGCTCGCTAGCGCACACCGCACCTGCCATCGCCCAAGCCTCCCGCGAGTATGCGCTAGTCCGATCTTGTCGCCAACCGCCCTTTGCACCTGCACTCTGGTGCACTAGCTTATGACTCCGAACGACCCATGCGAGCAACCATCGTAAGATCTAAAAGTCGGGACCAACCCGGCCTGAGGCTCTTGACTCATCTTCGCTCATTCTCCTCTCGAATATTCGAGTTGTAATTCACATCTGTACGAACGAGGCGCCCTTTGCCATCCCAAAGCAACTGAAACCGTAATCAGCAATGGCTTCTCAGGGCGGCAATAACGCTAACTTCGACTTCAACGCGGGCGCTGGTATCGACTTTACAGGATTCGGAATGCAGCCTGCCTTTATTGACTTGAAGGGTGCCGGAGAAGGTAATACTCCTTCGGCCTTCTTCTTCGGCGACGAGGCTATCGACACGACTGCCACCGCATTCGATCATTCATTTGACTCGATGTTTGCGCCGGTCGGAGATATGAACAGCACAGCCTTTGGAATGGAGCCTCTTGTATGTTTCCGTGCCATGAAGCGTCCAGCTCTTCGTCGAGGCAACTTGGACACTGTACGGTGCCTAACTAGCTTCACAGGGTCTGGATAACACCGCCATGGGTGCTGCCTGGAACACTACGTTCCCCACAACGCCTACGAAGTCCTTCGAGTCATTATACACCCCTCAACTCAATAAGAGACCACTTCAGCTCGAGGTCAATGACTTCCCCCACGCGAAGCGACATGAGACATTCTCTCCATTTACCACGCCTTCCATCACGGGATCGAGCAACTGGGCGCTCGAGACCCAGCCTACTCCAGCAGCCAGCTCTGATGGCACTGGCTTGAGCGATGAAGCTGCTGACGTCTGTGCGACATGGTTCAGCAAGTACAACGTGCTCCCAAGGTGAATCGGGTTGTATACCTATGTTGCTCTTACAGGGTCTGACTTCAACACAGTGACAGACATATCGACTCACTGGCGCAACTCACCGGCGAGTCAGCAACAGCCATCCGACAGTGGTTCGGTCAGGCTTTGAAGCAGGGGATGACCGGTCAAGATTCAGCATACAAGTCCCAAACGGGCTTTACGCAGGACCCGATATTATTTCCACACTTAGCTCCCACCACAGCCGCAATCACGCCACAACAACTCACAATTCCCGATATTTCATGTACCCACGACACCCAGCCGGCGACAACGACGGTCTCACAGTCGCCTTTGCGGGGTGGTAAGAAAGGTTGCAATCCAACAGAAGACCCAGAGCTACTAAAGAGGGACCCAAATAAGATCTACCAGTGCACACGAAAGTGCGGAAAGCGGTATGGACGGAAGTGTGACTGGAAACGGAATGAGGAGGAGGGTTATCCTTCGAAAAGCTGGCTGTGCAGTAAGTGATTTCTCTTTGCACATATACTGAAACGCTTTTCTCTGTCCCAGGAGACGCGCACGAAGGCTGTCTACGACGGACAGTATCCACCGGGGTATGCCGGTTACGTAGAGTCGGCCTCGTGTAGCGCGATCTAGGGCATTCGGCGCTACCATATGCCAACGGTTCTCAACTTATTTTTGCCGAATACTTGCTAACCTTCTCTAGGCCTCTGTGTTAGCGAGGGCGTCGAGCGTGTAAAGCCATGTTTCCGGAAATATCATTTTTCTCAGCATTTCAGGAATATCCACCCTGGTTTGAACTCTGGTGACTACGAGGAGTCTTCCGTGGTGTAAGTAATGATAACTTAGCTTAACCTCCTCCGTCATCAAATCACTCGCACGCACTTGAACATAGCTGACTACTTACAGACACTCTGACACAAGCTTACCCCAGGCCGCTGGGAAATGCGGCTTCTGCATCCACCGGTTCGTGTCGCGACAAGATCGCATTGACCACATCGCAGAGCATTTTAAGAACGGAAAGTGCATGCTTGATTGGAATGAGGATGATTCCAACGAGTCTGATGACATGGATGACGATGACGATAACGACGACCGACCTGACAGCGGTGGTTTCGGCAACGGCAAGCCTTCGTTCCCACCGCAGAACGATCCACGTGGCTCTGGCTCTGGACACAGGAACAACGGCAACGGAGGCAACGGCTCTCAACCTCCGCAGAGCGGTTTCTATCAGTTCCAGGTTTCACAATTCGCGGACAGCGACAGTAGAGGCGTATCACCAGGAGTCGAGCAGCTTATTCAAAAAGATTCCACGGGCGAACAGCATAATAAACGAACCCTCGAATTGGATAATGCAACGTGCAACACCAATACAATCGAGTTCGACAAATACATCGATTCATGCTCCGTGCATAGCAGGCACGATGAGACAACGAGGGATGACTCGCAGACTGTGGCCGGAGATGATGTCGCCTTGCTAAGCGCTGATGTCCTCCAGCTTCAGACGATACCGCCGCGCGTTCCTCCAAGCGACGGGGATCCCGCGCCAGATCGTCTGAAGGCACTGACGCCAATGACCAATGGTATGTGTATTGCACTTTCTGGAAAATCTCACAAACCTAACTACCGAGCAGGATTACTGACCAGAGAGACGCAAGACCTGCTTGGTAGTCTCAAACTCCTCGGCGCCGGCGGCTTTAGTACGGTTGATGAAGTCGTTCATCGCGAGACGAGCTTACGCTTCGCCCGCAAGACGCTCAAGAACCGGGAGCACTCGGCCATTGAAGAACTAAAGAACGAAGTCGACGTTCTCAAGAAGCTGCGTCACCCTCATATTATCCGATTCGTGGACAGCATTCAAAAGGGCGACAGGATGTCAATCCTTCTTTCACCCGTTGCAGAGACGACACTTGCCGCATGGCTCGATACAAAGCTTCAGAACAAGCCGGAGGGACTAAGTGAGACCATCGTCACGATGATGGGCTGTCTTGCCTCATCGATCCGCTACCTTCATGAGCAACGACCCGTCGTGAAGCATATGGACATCAAGCCCCAGAACATCCTCGTCAAACAAGGCGAATGTGTTCCACATGTCTTCTTGAGCGACTTCGGCGTCAGCTCAATTGGCGATATCACTGCAAATAGCAAGACGATGCCACTTACACGCCAATATTGCGCGCCCGAAGTATCTGAGGGCGTCTCACGCGAACTTGCGTCTGACATCTGGTCACTCGGCTGTGTCTTCCTCGAGATGCTAACAGTAGCATACAAGGATGATAACCCGCGCTGGCTTGACCTCCGCCACGTATTTGGTGGCCGCAAGGGCAAATACTACTGGCAAGATGTCCCTGCGCTACAAGGCCTGCTAACACAATCTCTCGAACAAGCACCAACTCGAACTGAAGCCAATGCAACGAGCACTGTTAAGGAAATGCTCAGCTACGAGCCAGCTGATCGTCCGACAGCGCCTAGGCTGACCATGGTGTTTACACCCGCACCTTGTTGTCTCAGCTGGCCCAACGAAAAGGTTGCATATCCTGGACCCTCTGAAGAGCTACAAACAGTAAAGACCTTTTTCCAGGAAGATGGCAGGGATGGCAGTGCTCATCTGCATGATGTGGCGGATCAACAGCAACAGCAAAGCGACACTATGATTCATGCCAAGCGCTGGATAGAGGAGTGTTCGCACGATCACGAAGCTTGCCGCTACAACCACCATGAAATCGTTGCTAGCAAGACCTTGCCCACACGTCTGATTGACATCTTACCAGACGGCGATGCAGGCGTCTCCGTGCGCGTCGTTAACGGGGCGGACCTAGATGAAAACAAGTGTCCAGACTACATAGCACTCAGCTATGTTTGGGCAGATGATGAGCTGCAGCTCTCAACTGCTCGTCTGGAAGCAATGCAAACCGAACTTCGTCGCGACACCCTACCCAAGGCCATCAACGAAGCCATCGCCAAGGCGCAAGACATCGGCTTCCGGTACCTCTGGGTAGACAATCTTTGCGTACTCCAGGATTCGGATGAAGACAAGGAACGTGAATCCCGCGCTATGGCGGACGTGTACCGCAATGCGGCCCTTACCATCGTGGCAACACAAAAGGGTATCGATCAACAAGCACTTCAAGCCGCTGTCCTCCCCCTTAGCACTTACCTAACGCCAGGGTTTGCCTGGGATACGAGGGCATGGTCGCTCCAGGAACGTCTTCTCTCGCGTAGGTTCCTACATCTTGGCGAAGAACAGATGTACTGGGAGTGCAATGCGCTCAAGGCCAGCGAGACATTTCCCCGAGGACTTGAATCGTTCCGCCACGCGCTGTCTTCTCTCCTTTGGGAGAAGGTACATACGCGCTCAGACCTGCTATCCGCCATTTCCAATACATCAGGCCATGACCATGATCGCATGCACAGAAACCGGAAGTTCGATGTGGAAGGCTCCGGACCGACTAACGGCTTCGCCGGAAATGTGACCAAGTGCAACGCCAATGGGCAAGGCGCCCCATGCGCGAATAAGGCGAAAGGGTATGGTAAGATGGCCACGCCCCATCAAGCGGCATGCGACTCTTCTCCGAATCTGCAGCGAGATTGCCAGTACATTCGGAAGGAAGGAGATGGTATCGGAGACTCTATGGAGGCCGCTCAAACGCAGCTCCAACTTGCGAGTGCTACTCAGACTAGCAGCTCCGCTGGACTAACGCGATTTTGCTTTGTGGATGATCACGCTAGTTCAGAAGAATGTCCGAATGGGGTTAAAGACCGAGGAAACGGAATCGGTGACGAAGGACTATATGGGAAGAATCGAGGTGTGCGGTGGAAGAACGATGATGATGGGGATGTGATGGGCTAGCACTCGAATCTGAGTTTCAAAGATGTCGATACCTTCTTTTCCTATTTAGTGGGTTGCAACTGCGTCTACACGAGGCATTCCGAATGCGAATCTTCCATTTGTTGCTCGAATTATTTTGCAAGTGTGACGTCTTTCTGGCACCCATATGGGATGTTGGATCAAGCTTTGCGCTGTAAACATTGTATCTGTTGGTTGTTTTTATCACAATTCACATAAGACAAACCCAAACAGCAAAGGCGATAGAGCCCTCATTACATACATGAACATTGTCCGATTTCCTATCACTGATGCTCGCTAAGAGTATCGAGCCCGCCAAGGACATGTCACTATCATACCTAGAAGATCGCCGAAGAACAGTTCGTATGCTCCGCAAAAGAACATGACGCATAAGCATCATCTCAATATAAGGTCGCGTTTGCCGAAGATACATCCATAGGGTATCACTCTACTTTTCTAGACAAGTCACAACCCATCGCAATACCACGGCCTTCCAATCAGCTTTCTAGCCTAACCTTGCCCCTCCTCTCCCTCATCTCTTGCACCCTCCTCCTATCCTTCTCGAATTGCTTCCTCAATCTGCCCTCCTCCTCCTTCCTCTTCTCTCTGTTTTGGAACCTATAGAAGCCGTCCAAGCTACCCTTTTTCTTTTTCCTGTCTTCCAGCTCAGACTGTTTCTGCTGCGCCATCTCAAGCCTGGCGGCCGGGGCGCTACGCCCGCCGCCCCGGGTTACGGTAATGAAGCCGTCTTCGTCGGGGACAGAGCGGAGATGTGCAAGGGCGCGATTGCGCTGGGAGATGACGACGTCAAATTGAGTGAGGTAGGCGTTTGTGGTGGAGGAGAGTAGGGTAGGTGGGTAGAGGAGGGAGAGGTGGGACTTGTAGCCTGTGCTGCGTTAGCATCGCCTGTTCGAGAGCTAGGGATGTAGGTAAGGGAAGCACGTTCAACGCCCAGCGCCTCGCCACCCTTCCAATGTATTGTTATGTGGTCCTTTATGGCCTTCTGCACCTCTTTCAGCGCGCCCCGCATACTCGCTTTGTCCAGAAACACGACCACAACGCCCGATCCGCTCTTTCGCACGGCGCTGCTCCATATCCGTGGCAGCGCACTGTCTTCATCCGCTACCACGCCTTCTGCAACCATCGCCTCCCCCTTCCCGTCCTCACCTCTCTTCCTTTTCTTTCCCTTATTCTCTCCCGCATCTTTCTTCCCACCCTTCTCCTTCGCCTGCTCCACCCTAAAATGCTTATGCGAGACGTCCGCCGGCACGCTGGCATCGAACTCGACACTTTCGACTCGCGCCCCGCCCAGCTGCTCCGCGAAGAGGTCGCGCAGATTCGATTCTGAGGCGTCGATCGGGACATTTGCGAGGAAGAGAGCACGCGCGGTAGATTCGGTGGATATGGCAGGTGCGTGCGCCTTAACGTAGAGGTAATGCTTTGCATCGGCGCATGAGGATGGGAGGCTGGAATGTGTTGGAAGCGTGAGCGGGAGGATGGAGAAGTCTGCAACCGAGGTTGGTGCGCTTTTGCGCTTTTTGGGTGAGGGAGAGGTCATGTCGATGTTTGTGGGTGGAAGTGAAGTGTGGAGGTTCGGTGGTGGAATGCGCAAGGTGGGTTCTAGAAATTTTGACAGGGTTCTAGGGTTCGGGCGCGCGCAAAGCCAAGCTCCGCGACGGTGCGAGACGAACGACTGTTTCCAGCGTTACGGATCTACACTAGTGGAGGAAGTCTGGCCCACGACGACCTGTATCCCACTTCATCTGGGCTGCGAACATCAGATGAAGCAAATGACTGAGAACAACGCTCAAAACCGCGAGTCTACCTTGATTGTAGGTTGATAGTCTTCCAGAAGCTTCTCATCTAGCTCTCCTAATTCTATTACCACACCCTGTAGGACTTGAGGTGAGGAACGAGGCCGCGCTGAACATTTGAGCAACGGCAGCAGGTGCATACAGCTTCAGTGCAAATCGATAGTTAAACCAGACATTGTACAAAATGTTCCCAATTTTGATTCGACAAACCCCGCCCACAAACGCCACCCATGCATGCTTTGCGCGGCCTATGCGTCCCGGACACACCGAACACCTATTCGTACAATGCCTCTTACGCTCCCGTTACCATTGCCCGAACTCCCCATGCCTCGCGGAATGCACCAATCTAGAACACACTACTATTACAATCCGCTGAAACTCCCACATCCGAACGTGTCCCCACCCATATTAGCCTGCCACACACCCGCGACAAAGCGTGAGCCACGGGGATTAGTATCTCTTCTTCTTGTGCGTGCGATGCACATCTCCGCCTTTCCTATGTCTCCTCTGCCGATCCGTCGGCGGCTTATATGGCTCCCTCCCGTACTCATCCCTGAATCTCCCTAGCATATACTCATCGACATGCCGTTTCAGCCTCTCCCCCTCAAGACCTCCCGGCATCTCCCCGCCCAACTCACTCCCCGCTCTTGTTGCCCCACCGGGCGTCGCCGCTGCGCTCTCGCTAAAGTCAACCTGATCGTCGTGAATCTCGTCCACGATCTCTTTCTGCGCGACCGTAGCAGCAGCCATGTCCTCTCTGTCTTCGACAGTACCCATGACACGGGCATCGCCAAGGAGACCTGCCTTTTCGCCCAGCACGCGGTCCATGGCTGCGCCTGCTTCGTCGCCGAGGCCGTCGTCGAGGGCGTCACGCCAAGTGACACGGTTGAAGGTGTCGGTTGTGAAGTCGCCCTTCTGAATAATGACATCATCAAGAAGGCGCTTTTGGTTGCTCTTGCGCAGGATATTGGCCTCTATAGTGTACTCAGAGACGAACTTGTAGATGTGGACGTCGCGCGTTTGGCCAATGCGATGGGAGCGATCCTGGCATTGCTTGTCCATTGCGGGGTTCCAGTCGAGATCGTAGAAGATGACGGTGTCTGCGCCTGTAAGGTTGATGCCGAGACCGCCGGAGCGAGAGGAAAGGATGAAGCAGAGGATGCGCGGGTCGTTGTTGAAGCGGTCGGTTAAAATCTGGCGTTGCTCGACCTTTGTTGCACCGTCGAGACGGAGATAGCGGTGGCCATGGATGTTGAGGAACTGCTCGAGGATGTCAAGGACCTTCGTCATCTGGGTGAAGATGAGAGCGCGGTGGCCGCCTGCTTGAAGATCTCGTAGGAGAGTGGCCAGACGTTGTAGTTTGCCACAATCGTATTGCAAGAGGCGTTTGTCGGGAAAAGCAATGGACTGCCGGATGCGACTTTCGTGAAAAGGGTCCCGTCGGTGGGCCATCTCCGACGACCGTACAAGCTGAACACCAGTGTTTGATAACGTCAAAGGAGCCAACTCATCGGCTGCAACAGCCGGAGTGACACAAGTGAAGCGGGTGACAAGGGGCTCGAGAGCCTCGGCGCGTTGCTCAAGGGTGGGTACCATATCAGTGAAAGCATTGATCTTCTGTTGATGCCACAACGAAGCAAACGCTGGGCGAAGTGGTTGGCGGAAACCTAACCTCCCACGACGACCCTCTTTGATCCCAATGACAGGTGGCAGTGATACAGGTGCATGCCCAAATGGGTTTGGCTGATGATACTGCATACCTGGAGGGCCATATGCCGGATTGTTATACGGTGGCTGCGGAGGCCTAGTGATCTGCTCTTCCGGTTCGCGCGCACCGAATGCATAATTTTCGTAATCCATGGTTAATCGATCGATTAGACCTTTGCCATATATGGGTAAGAACTGTGTCCGGGCACGGGTAAGCTTGAGACATGTTCGCAGGTGATCTCGGACTGCAGTTCGTTCCCTGTTCGCCATGGCCGCTAGGGTGGATTGAATAGAGGACGGCACTGCCTCGGTAGCTTGGTTGATACGACGTGTTTGGACTTCAATAAGATCTTCCAGCGGGCGTGTAGCGCGAATTTGCTGTGCCCTGCGAGCTTGCAGCATCGAAGTACGCTCACGGTGCGCAAATACCAGATTCAGAGCCTCTAAGCTAACCTCCTCATCTTCCATACCCTCTGACAACCGTTTCCGTATGAGAAAGTCCTTTATTTCGAACCGGGCAGCAACCGACTTTGACATAGCCATGGAGGTCACAATGGCTCTGGTCTCGAACAGGTCAGGATGGTTGCAGACCTTTCGAAGTGACATTAAGCAGTTGATAATTGACATGTAGTTCCCGGATGATAGAATCTCCTTGGTCGATGCGCGGCCCATGAACCCGTCATACAATTGCCGTTGTCGCTTGGACAGCTTGCAGTATACTACGTGTTCGTACTTCCCCGGCATCTGCTTCTCAACGTCCGCCTTCAATCTGCGGAGAAGATAAGGACGTAAAACTTCATGGAGTTTCTTGACAATTTTCTGAGCTTCCGCGTCCAACTGTTGCCGTCCTTGTTCAAGAATTTGCGAGGTCGGGTTCTTGAGGGCCATTGTGAACTCTTCTAGGCCGGCAATGCGACCTTCGCCAGCGAAGCCAGCTGGCATCAGGAAATAGAGCAAGGACCAGAGTTCGTCAATATTGTTCTGTAGAGGCGTACCCGTCAGAAGCAATCGCCGCTCCGTGCGCAGGTTCAGCATAGTCTGCCATCGTTGAGATTTGAAGTTCTTGATGTTGTGAGCCTCGTCAAGAACGAGATATTGCCATGCGCGCATCTTGAATGCTGCTGCGTCTTGAAGGATAAGCTGATACGAGGTGATGACGACATTGATCATATCTCGGCCTGTGTTGCGCCAGCCAACACGCTTTCTTTTGCGCTCGGCGATGTCCCCATAGTAGGTAAGGATCTTGAAACCTGGCAAAAATTTCTTGAACTCCATCTCCCAATTGAGCATTACGCTTGTAGGAACGATGACCAAATGTGGCCCCCACTTTTGTCGATGAATAGCGACATACGCCAACACTGAAATCGTCTGAATGGTCTTACCGAGGCCCATCTCGTCAGCCAAGATTCCGTTTGTATCTGAATCATACAGGTTGACAAGCCAGTCAAGACCATCGTGCTGATATTCGCGCAGTGTACCTCGTAGAAGAGATGGTACTTCGACGCGCGCAGGTTCAGACAAATGCCGGGAGCGAATCCTAGAAACGGCCTTTTCTGGTTTAGTCTCGTCCTCCATATCGATGTCATTCACGTCATTCTCCATGGAGGCAGGCGTAGCTTCAGAGACGTCCTCACGTGAAACGCAGCCCATGTCTGCGGTACCAACATCTTCTATCGTGCCGTTGGTCTCAGAAGTAATTTCGACGCCCTCTTCTTCTTCGTGGACCCCATTCGTACCATTCGTGTCATGCGTACCGTTCAGAGCTATTTCATTATCTGCGTTGATATCGTCCACAACCGTCTTAGCAGACTGTTTCAGCTTCTTGATCTCAGCCGGGGTCAGGAAGCCCATTACGCCAACGTCAGCATCTCCTGCTTCTGAACCAGAGGCTGATTGTCCTTCTTCGTCTTCACCATCTTCATCAGAATCTTCATCAGAATCTTCATCCTCGTCGCTCGGCCACTCCTCGCTACCAGATCCGGATGCACCGTCGTCAGAATCTAATAAGGCTTCATCCACTGTGTCGAGCTCAACGGTAGCCGGATCAATGTAATCTGGCTTCTTCTCATCACCGTTCGCGTATTCGTCCTGGGAACCGTTCGTGTTGGCAAAGGGATCGACCGGTGGTTCATCGCCGGTCTCCATATCAATTTGCATTGCCATTTCTAGGTCCGAATCTGGAGTTGGCCCAGGTGTACTCCGATCAGCATCATCCGTGACCTCATCTCCATTTTCATCTTCGCCTACTTGTTGATCGTCATCAACGCTAGAGCTGTCGTCTGGAAGGTCTGGTAGCTGTTCGTATTTAGCGCGCAACTGTTCAGCGGTCAGGTTGGCATCCTCGTCATCGTCGTGCCCTTCGTCGCTTTCGGATCCAGAGGTCATTTGATGATCCACGTCCGCTTCGTCCGAAACCTGCGATGTGCCGCTTCCAAAATCTCCACCTTCGCCATCCGTGTCGCGGTCGTCGCTAACAAGAGAAGAGGCAGAGTCCACCACGGTGCGGCCCAAGATCTCTTGAGCTTGATTGAACATGTCGTCCATCGCCTTGTGGCCAAGCTGCACCTGCTCTGCTTCCCATTTTGCCACGCGTTCCTTGTCGATCTCCATCCGGACATTCGCCCATGTGTCCTTAACGTCCTTGACAAGCTGCTTGTACCGGTACAGAGTGCGATCTGCCTCTTCCTGGTCGATCTCATCTTGCGACTTCCGCTTGTACTTTTCTTTCCAGTATTCGTGAGCCTCTCTCGCGAGCGTCTTTGCCATTTTCCGATGGTAAGCATTTTCCTCTCTAAGGAGCTTGTTGAAGGTAAGAGCATGGTTAACCACGTGGTCCCAATGACGATATTTTGGCGGTGGTTCATCCGCCGGTTCAGGTTGAAAAATGCTACACCGCCCCAGGCTCAGTACACCCCGCTCAGCAGCATCAGCAATCTGGAGCCGGCGATCAGCCTCCTCTTTAGCCTTCTCTTCCGTTATTCTGTGGACGTCTTCTCCTTCCAGCGCGTCGTCGTGCTGTAACCATTCGGCGAACGAAGCGTGTTTTCGAGCGGGCGGCAGGTGGTGGGGATGACGGGTCGGTGGGGTGAGTCTTCGAAACCGTAGTCGAATGCGGGGTGCGGCGGAGTTCGTGGAGTTTGACATGTCTGCGGGATTCCACTGGTCGTCGTACGTGATTTGAGCGTCTTCGTCTGGACGGTCTGGGTCAAACAATTGGAGTGCGTCGCCGGTGGAAATCAGAGTGGACCTGCGAGCGCGTCCAGGACGCTTTCGCGAAGTTTCTGGAGACGCCTTTGCGACGGCTGGCGACGTGGCAGAAATGGCGAGCGTGGCGGTCGAGGGCTTCTTGTTGCGCTCCGACTTCCGCGTGGGCGACTGCAGTGGCGGTGCTGGGGCCTTCTTCTTCGTTGCCGATGATGTTTTGGGCTTGGCTGACGTTGCAGCTATTGAGACTGCGCGCGAACTCTGCTTGCTGCTGCTCTTGGACGTGCCATTTGTCTGTGTCCCCTTCGCGACCCCATTGCGCGAGGGTTTCTTAATGAGCGGCTCTGGGGGCGTCGGTGCCTCTCGGTTCACACGCGACGACTTTCTTACACCATTATCGAAGATAGTGGTCGGTCCATCGGCTGCAAACGACTTCCACGGGGGCGACGCGGCGCGTGATAATGACCGGCGCGGCGTGAGGCTCTCGAGCTTCTGTCGCTTCGCAGGGCGCGACGCCTGGATTCCATCATCACCATGGCCATTCTGCGCCGCTGTCTCTTCCTCTTCCTTTATCCCGGGCGTCTGATTGTCATCGACAGGATGCACGTCGTGCGTCGCGGCGGGGCTGTCAGCGTCGTGGGCGTGTTCGGGCTGTTGCGGTGGGTCGGAGGCCATCACCAACACACGAGGGCCGCGCTGGAAGCCTCCTCACAACAGGTCACAGCAAGGGGACCACCGCGCGCCACCTGGAACCAACATGAATCAGCGCAGATGTGATGTCGCACGGATGGCAGCGGTCTGGCAAGTACGCTGGTGTGGTCAGACTTGCTCTGACACGTCTCAAAGGCGCCGTAGAAGCCGAAACGTTTCTTCGACGGTGTCGTGGGTGATCTCGAAAAGAATAGAGCGTCCGGGGGTGTCCAAACGCCGCTGCCTTGAAGCGTGCATCGCCATGCCAAACAGAGGCTAGCCCCGATATTCCATGTCGCGAACACTTCGCGACGCCTGCACTACCCGTGGCAAGGGCGCACGGCGGCTGGCATGGCGTCTTTCCGTCTTGCGGCATGGCCAACATTCGCCCGCCATCGCCACATCACGCGTACCCTGCAGATTGCTCTCTTCGCACACTCTCATCATACTTTCCCTGCTGAGCCGAACAAACGACGTCGATGGGGCGTCACGTGATCATCCGGCCCTTGCGCAATCATGGGATGCATGAATACTCAGCCCATGGTAGTCCCGACCTGAATCACGCCCCCCGTCTAGTATAGCTCCATTACAGCGGTGTAGGCTACACAGACTACCTTGACCACAATCCATTGCCGACGCCTCGTTTGATCGAACCCCGCAGTCTTGGGTCTTGACCCGGTCCCTCTCATAGAATGTCGTTGATTCGACAACCAGCTCTTCAAGCTCACGAGTTCCATCCCTCAATGCAACACATAGTTCTCCCCATCATTGAGCACCTCATCCACCCATCCTCGCCGCCTCATCACAGAGCCGACCTGTCCCCACGCCGACGGATCCGCGAGAATCCTCCTGGTAATCTCTACGTCGTATTCGCTCACATCGATCCCAGCGAGTGCTCGAGCCTGTCGCAGCTCTACGAGAGCTCGATCCGGCGTCGTGCTGAAGAAACCCGCCTCGCCCAAAGCTTGGCGGCGAAGTCTACGCCTCAAGTCCCTGTCGTAGTCTTGCATCAGGTCATCGAAATGCAAGCTTCGGAGCCGATAAGGTGCGATTTCGTAGTAGAGGTGGGCACATCGACACGCGTCCTGGCAGCTCAGTGGGATCTCCCGGGCTGGGATGTAGGGCGGTGCGAACCGTGACCGTGGCCATCGGTTGTAAACACCATGGCCATATTGGACGGCACGAGCACAGTATTGTTGGACGATGAGCTCGTAAGTGGTGTCGTTGGGCATGTCAGTTTGACGGTTGACGGGCGCAATGTGGGCTCGGCGTGTGGCCCTGTATTGTTAGCATTTTATATGTGCTAGAGACGGGCAAACGCCTTGTTTGACAAACCTAGTAATCCTCAAAGTCTCCGCCCGGTCCTGAAACTCGGTAGTTATCTGTCCTCGATGTTCGTGTAGGGTTGGTGGGACGGTAGCCGCCGTGGGAATCGTTGCGAGCACGGGGGGAGGGCCTCCAATGGCGACCATACGTTCTCGAATACGTTCGCGGAACTGATCCATCTCGGCGCTCATAGACTCCCGGATACGTTCACGGATGTGTTCTAGATAGCCACTCAGTGTGCGGTTCACCTGTTGTGCGATCTCGCTACCCAAGCCTTCAGCTTCCAATGCCCGGGCATCGGACACGCTGGGTTGAGCACGCAGCGGCATTTGCACGAGCGTGCTGGGTATCGTGTTATGTGAAGGCTGTAGGATGTTGATGCAACTGTTGCTGTTGAGGCGGCGTGAACGTGTCGCGTCGGCGCTCTGCACGGCGGCGTGTGTTTATATGTACCTAATCGTGGGCACGGGGCGTTAGAGGTGCAGCCTGTTGCTATGGAGTCAACGAAACCGACTAGGCTCCCGCTTCACCTGGTTTTGCGTGCTTCAATCGAATGCTGGCGAGAGTATGCTCCAAAGGTTCCAGGTCTGCGATAGGAGATACAATGAGTGAGATACGGTAAGCTGAACCGCACATAAAATAGTATAGAAGCTGGTAGATTCAGCGTCTCCAGTGGAAGAGTGAACGAATATTTCAGTTTGAGGATCCGGTGGCAGGTCAGCGGGTTCTTGCGCCTTCCATGTTTGGGCAGAACTATCGGATGAGTCGCTATGACTGGAGACACGAGTATCGCATGTACTTCCTTATATTAAAAGAGCTCGGAGGCTTTGATTAGACACCGTAAACAAGATGCGCTGATGTCAATAATGTCAGTCTCGACGCCACAATAGATGCGGAAACCGACCACGTGGTCGGAATACGCATCATCTGATATATCGAGCAATGTTATCCCAGTGTAAAAAGGACAAATTATCAAGCCTGGTATGCAGGTGGTGAATAGCCGATATACCATCAGTTTTCTGGCATAGCCTAGGTTAAGGCAGGGTCGCTGGATTGAGCAAGAATTTCCAACTTGTGCGAACAGGTACCCACGCAGACGTAAGGAATTAAGACATGGTCGCATGATTACGCCACGACCTGTTGCGTTGAGCGACGTGAAAGTAATGTGGCAGGCACGTACGAGGTGAAAAGCACATTGGTTGGGGGACGGAAGAAAAGTTCAGCCGAGTGCCGCATCTTCCTACATCGATCCTTGCGTGGCCTTAACCGCCATCGTATCTAGTATCTAAAGAACATTCCCTTACGACTCCAGCCCTCCACATAATATATGGTGGGTTGCCTTTCGCCTAACGGCCTGCATGTTTGGTTTCGCTCTTTGGTCTCTAAGCATGATTGTTGCGCCTCCTAGCCAAACTAGACCACATCCGCCCCTTTCGCTTCGCCGAAATACAGTTCCGCAATATGGATTTCGTGGCATACATCAGATTAGTATCAAAAGTCTTTTGTTGAGCTACTGGGAGGCAGGCATGAGCAGGGGTAGCGCTCCCTAGGCCAAAGAATCACGGCTTCAACCCATTGCGGTTACATAAGGATGTGGTCTAGCGGATTCCAGTTCTCCGTTGCTTTGAAGGCGCAATACGTTCTGTGCGTGTCTGCATCAACCTTTCATAACATCCAACAACACGGACGCCATGATTTCAGGTATTACAGTACCCAGAATATTCCTTTGGAAGTTCGCTACGATAGGCGCTACGTGTGTGGTTGCGTCTCTGCTTGACTCTTGACAATGAGCAGAATCTGCTTCAAGTGCAGAGTCCGTCTTCGAGGGCCGCCTGGACACATAACCAAAGCTCATAATCAACAGTCACCTTTACTTACGAATCCTTACTCCATTCTACTTAGTTATGTACGAAGGTAGGATCGGCCGACAGAACTCCTATATGAGCTTGGAACTCAGTGAGCACCAAGAACCTGGAACAATAATGTCAGTCGAGAACGACAACCCTTGGACTTTTCTATGTGTCTTCGAGAGTAAGCTCTCGTGTCTCGAAGGCATCTTATCAAAACCTTTGTGTGCGATGCAGAGGTTCTTGGAGAAAGGAAAAACTGCGCTTAAGGCGCGACTAAGTGCTACAGCTTTAACCACGGTTCCTTGGTGATGGCGAAAGCGAAGGCCAGGCCGAGACTTTCTTCACCACCTCGGGATTACAAAAAAGCGGTGCAAAGTAGTACTAAACCATCGATAGTTCATGGAATTGATGGTTAGTGACGAGACCAAGCGGACCCGGATTGGTCTCACATAGCTGGCAGACTTTGTGGTGTTTGAGCCATCTGCATCAAAAAGCATCAAAGCGATGGCTATCAACGACAGTCTGTTGAGGACTGAGACATTTGCAAGAGCAAGATTGCAATACAAACGAAGCAGATTCATGCGCTTCTCCCCAGTTTGTATAGGCCAAAGGTTTCACCACATCCTTCTTCTTCGAAAGCCCGGCATCGCCAAAGCAGTCAATGAAAAAAAAATTGAGCCAGACTAGATGTACTGCACCTCCCCCGCAGTACATGGTGAGCCCCTCCAGAGGGACCGCGCCAACACCAACGCACACCAGGACGCAGTACCCTCCTCATGACTTCCGCAGTTCACACTGCAGGCTCTCCCTCTGGCAAAAGTAGTAAGGCCAACGGGGTACGAACACGAGCATACCAAAAACTGTCACGCCTCCCTGAATCAACTTTTGACATCGAAGCCATGGACCTTTCGGCCTATAAGAGAGCCGGAGCCACTCAATATCGCAGGCATCTTTACCAAGCGCCTCACGCCGCGACTTGGTAGGGGTCTTCGTCGTCGTCCCTGTCAGCAGAAGCTCAGTTTGGTCGTGATAAAACAAGATTGAGGGTGGGAGATACGAGTGAGAGAGGAGAGAGCGTCAATTTTATATACAGCGAGGCGAGAGGGCGCGGGTCCGAGCGCAGTCACATGATGCTGAAGGCGGGCGGATGGACGCGTTGCTCTAGTGAAGGTGACGGCGAAGCTGCGCAATGGCCAATGCGTTGCCTTGCGGTGCGGTGAAGCAAGGACATGACGGACACCGTTCGACCGCATTCGGTGTGAGATATTGGCTCATGCCTTTTCCCGCGCTATCTGTATCATACATCAGGATTTTTCGATCTTGGATCTATTACTAGACAATATTTGGTTCAAGTTGAAAACTTGGTCTGTCTGTTTTATATCCACGCTCCTGCATCCGCTCTCCGCTACACCCCTTTAGTCCAACCCAATTGTAAGTCTCAGACGATGGCCCTGAGCGCAGCACTGAACTTTACGTACTAAAGAACGTAGGCACAATGTCTGGAGCCCAGTCCAGCGGTGAACCGACCGAGAGCGTGTCTACTGATATTGGTCCCGAACCGCACGCATTCCCGGAGAATGAACCTCTTACTAGCACGTCTGCCCATGGCTCTTCCACCGAAGACTTCCGTACTGACAGCTGTGTGGCTGGTGTCGACTTTGACTCGGCCGCAAGGAAGCTGAAATGCGACACAGATCCCGATGCAGTATCCTCTGCCATCGGTATCCTGCTCGACGAACTCGACGACCGCGATAAAAAGATTGCGTTCTTCGAACATCTGTTCGGTTACAGCGCAGAGCACCTCATGGCGTATCAAGAGCATCTCGTTAGGTACGAAGACATACGATTCTACGGCGAGCGGAGGTTGCAAGGGAAATCACTGCAGCAGGCAATGCTTCAGCAGACCGGCCGCGAGCCTTCACTACAGGAGCTAGGCGGCAGGTTCACTGTGGACGTCGTACATGAGGAACACTACGACTTTGCGGTGGCGCTATCGGTGGATGCGAAAGCTCGCGTTGATCGCGAATTGAGCAGTATTTATGTCCGCCTCGGAACACAACATGAAGCGCTGAGGAATATACTAGGAATGCGAACAGAAGTGGCGAAAGCCGACGATAGAAGTGCAGATGCCGCCGCAAAGGGGATGGGCACTGAAGGGCAAGCGAGTATGCAATCCCCTCGATCGAATCAAGTTCGACGCTGAGTTTGCTTCAACAGAAGTACTTGCTGACAAGAAAGCCTTGGAGAGAGAGAAACCCCCCAAAATCCTCTCGCAAGGTACCGCCGGTCAGCGCGCTGACATGGGTGACATGCTTTCCGATCCGCAACCCGCTTCACCTCAAATCACATTGGAACATAAGGCCCCTATTAAGGCAGATGCAGCACGGTCCGAAAAAAAAGAGCGCAAGCGCAAGCATACCATAGTGGTTAGTGGTGACGAGGATGAGGAACGGGACGACGGTAGAGCTAAGATGAGCAAAGCGGGTTGAAGACTCGTTACTCCGTAACAGCGACAAGGGAGAAAGCATGCGGAATGGTCTTAAACCACAGGGACGGCGAGTCGAATACACATACGTGGTTCTAATGGAGTATTATCCCATAAAAATTCATGCATCTAGTCTACTAGACACGTACGTGGCAAAACACTGGAAGGCGCTACTGGATTCTACATGACAATCGCTGTAGTAAAAAACGGCCACGCAAGAGATTAGTACAAACTGAACGGAGCTTACAGATACTCCTATCTACTGTTGCAGACGATGTTCGCAGCAAAGAGAACAGAAGCAAATAAATCAAACACCATCACACCAGTTGACTTCTGTAGACTTCTGAAGATGGTGACCCATACGATCTCAACTTTGGTGCGCGTGAACCCCTAACGGTAGAGATGGGTTGCTGGACTTGAGTACTTTATCTTCGGGGAGTAAACTTATGGTGACGCTTTATCGGTGCTTTCAAAAGTTTTGCGACTACCACCCAAGGAAGAAATCAAACGAAGAGGTGGGGTTCTTTAAGATGTATGACTATCGGCCTATAGATAATTGGCTATCCGACCTTGGCCAACAGATTCCAGATTCCTATCACCATAACACCTCGATTAAAGTCAAACAACCAACCACATATAGGCCGATAGTAGTAAGATGTATAAAATCAACTTTTGCACGGATTCTGCCATGGTATGGCGACCGCAAGTGACCGCGAAAGTCTTGTACACGATGAAAGTGTGAATGAGGGTGAAGCAGGGTACGCTGTAAGCTTGCCTGAGGCATTTCACTCAGCACCATGGCGTTATGCATATTTGTTCTTTGTACGAGCCTGGGGTTCAGCTGCAGGCCTCTCACAGTGGTTGTGCCTTGTTCGTCTTGGTCTGCATGTGTAGGCACAAGGTCGCCGTAAGTTGGCGGGTTTTTTAAGGTACGAGGTGGTCATGCATAAGGCATATTTATTCTATACCGGGGCGTCACGCACTCTTGTGTCCTGAGCATCATCGGCGCGATCCCAACAGACAACTCAAAGCATCTTCTGTGAGAAGCGTACGGTGCGTCTTGGGTTCGGTCTTTACGGTTGGTCCCAGCTCAGCGGAGCGCAATATCAATAGGTTGTTCAGAGCTGCATCTTCTTGGCCCTCAGTAGCGAATGCAAGAGACTCGGCAGTGCCGATAAGACCGGCGAGGGCAATAATGGAGAACGCATGGTGGTGATAAGTGATATAAAGTGATCGCATTGTGTGGACAGTTTAGTTGAAAAGGCTTCGTGCCCTATTCTAACGTCTACCAGCCCTAGAAAGATATATTCGACATATTTTAGCTGAACTCAGCCTCCAATAGCACATAGAATGCTGAAAAAGAATACGTAGAGCCACAGGAGATGGAGCAAAACTTTTGCAAAGCACATTAGTCAGTGTAGTATGTGATCACTAGCCCCAAATTGTGGTGCGATGCTGTTGCACTGGAGGCGGGTGTCACCATCAAGCAATCAAGCTTGGCAAGGTCTGCTGAAGCACTGCTAAGCTTTGTGCGTTTGAGAGGTGTTGAGAGTTTGACCGCGACTGAACAATCGACCGGATATGCATCATATCATGTGGATATATACCATATAGGTACATACACGTCCCACGGATGCCGCAACCGATACTCGTGAACTACTCTGCTCATAGAGCCTCCTTCTACACCATCACACCTGACTGCTCTCTGCGAGAAATTCGCCTGATTCATAAGAAAGATAGGCTTCGGTCGACGTGTTTTGAATATAACGTGTCAACTGTTGTGTATCAGTGTTTAGAAATGGCAGCCTCATTGCTGACACCGCCAGACCAGAGGTATCACCTTTTTTGAACGATTGGTGTCGAACCATGGCTCAACAGTGACGCACTAGCTTCGATTTGTGGCGTCATGGTGATGCGTGGCTGGCGTCACCATAGAGTACAAATATCTCTGGGGGTTGGAAGAAGTTGATGGACAAGATGTGGTTGGATAGGTGCTTTAGCTCGCAGCGAGAAAGAGTCGGCGCACCAGTGTTGGCCCCGACCTGGAAAGTCTAACGGCTCGAACTTCACAACCTCATCAGATACACCATTGCTGATATGACCAATCCACACACTAAAAAGATTGCATAGCAGGCTTCTACTAAGACTTTCTCGTTGAACGTTTGGTCTCGTAGTATCTTCGCTAGATGATTCCAATATCTATATCGACATCGCGTGGATCTAAGCCCTACCTAGTAAACTTGGCCTTTCATCAAGCCGTCCACCTATGAAGCTGTGCGCAGCATGAACAGTCTGTCTACACCTTGCAAGGCTACCTAGGTATGGTTACACAGCCTAATATCAACTCGCTTGTCATGTCGCCGAGAGCGCTTCCCTTCGGTTACGCACAATGTGCGCCCTTTCACGTGAATCGGGTTGTCCTCCATGTCTTTGCTACGTCTTTTTTGTCGGAAATGTAGGGTTCAGCTTCATCTACATGAGCTAATGTCAATCGCTGTACCGTCCGCGCCAGCAACTGATGGTATTCAAGGATGAGGTAGGAAATGTCCATCGCTGCGTATGGAGATTATTTGCTTCTACAAGTTCTACAAGGAATTCCACAAGAAAATCGCTGCTTCTCCCACAAGTGAACGTGCCTTCTTTCTCCCACGATCTTATAAGGAATATAGGAACAGAGCTCGGCAGACCGGCAGAATGAGAACACATTGGCCTTGTGACTGAAGTCCGTGATTAGTCGTGCAGTTCAGGCATACTGTGAGGCTGAAGTTGCCCGGATCAGTGGCCGTTATTTAGTCAAGTGGGCAGTTGCTCTCTTGCGTGACCTGTTCTAGGCCCCAATCCAACCTGGCCACCTACTGTGCCACATTCGACGGCATGTCAGATTATCAGCGCAAGCATCATTCCATGCGCCAGTCCAATATGCAACTCTATATTCACGCTTCATCCGACGTAGTCTGAACTTACCTGCACCAGACACGTTGAAAGACCAAGCAGCTCCGATCATACAGTACCTCTGCCCTACGAGCATAGCACATGGAACGATGCGCAACAGAAGAAGAGTATTATGGCATACTCAAGATTTAACAATTATCTTCTCCACATTTTGGTACCCAACACATCCACAATGTGAACCCATTACACCCATCCTTACTAACCTTGACAACGTTCGTCCACATCCGTCTCACTCTTGCCCGGCCCTCCCACTCAAAATCCATGGCCGTCTCTCCCAAAACGTATCTCCAATGATATCCACATGCTCCGTGACAATCTTTGCCTTCCCCCTCTTCTTCTTCTCTTTCTCCCTCTGCGTCCTACTCATCTGCTTCGGCCGTCCCTCTAATTCCGCAGACCACCCACCATCTCCGATCCCCAGAACCTTCTTCCCCTTTCCCCCCTTTTTCGCCCTCCCCTTCGACTTCTTCGGCACCTCGGGCGGCGCCTCCCCCACTTCTACCTTGCTTCCCCAATCGAAAGCTGCGAATTGTTCCACGCCCATCCCACTACCAGTAGGCGGCCCTGAAGGCGGCGCAGGAAATGAATAAGCTCTTGAATAACTTGACCCAGCACGTGAGTGCGAGCGCATTGAGCTACCCGGCGGACTGGGTGGAATCACCGGATTCACGATCAGACTCTCCATCTCGCCGTGTCCGCTCGACCCTCCCGCTGAAAACTCCGACCCTCGCGTAGGTGGTGGTTGGGGACTCTGGGCCCAGGGCTGCGGCTCCGAGCCCATAACTGAAGCACGGACACCGACATCATTGTCATCGCCCGTCGGTGGACTAGGAAGTTCCTTCATAGTCATGAGTTGGTAGGGCGGCGTCCGTGATCTTCCTCCGCGGTGTGAGGACGTGTTCGCGGGGTTGCTTCCCGTGGGATCTTCTGTAGCCTCTTGACGAAGGAGGGCGTAGGATTTTTGAGAGGGGAGGGAGAGCTTTCGGGGCGACTGGTTCGGGGTATGGAGGAGAAGCGTTGGGGGATTTGGGGTGGGCCGCCTGAGAGACCGCCTTCAAGGACGGACATGCTGGGGCTGCGTTTTGGAGAAGGTCTGTATGATGGGCCTAAAGTCTTCGGGTGGGTTGAAAGAGAGGCGCTGGCGGAGTGCGAGATGGGTTTCACAGGTTTCTTCGAGTTCGATGTGGTAGGTGAAGTGTTCGTAGTTGGCGTCGGTACGTAAGGGGAGGGCATCGGTGATGTATTAGTGTGCGTGATCGGATTAGGTGGGTTCAATGACAGAGGCGGTCGTGTGCTGGGTTTGAGAGTGGGCGGAGGAAGGGGTATGGGCATTAGCGCTTGTAGAGCATGGCGTGGGGCAGAGGCGTTAGCGGACGGTGATATGGGTGAAAATGTCGGGTGCGAAAACGTTGACGGGTAGCCCACGGATGGCCGGTCTTCAAAGGCATTGGTGAAAAAGGGCATTGGAATTGTCGGTGGTGACGGCGGAGGTGAGGGAGTTGTAGATGTAGAAAGGAAAGTCGGTCCACGAGGCGTTGATGCGGTCGCTGTTGATGTTCCGGAGGCAGGCGAAGAGTGGAAGAGATCGTGATGTATGCTTTCCAGTGGTTGAGACATTGGTCTTGCTATCGATTGCGGTGTTGGATGCTGTACTGTTGGAGACTTCGCGTGTGTCGGTGACGATTGCGTTGATGTTGGGAAGAACTGCGAGGTTCAGCCAGAGAACGAAAGAGTGATATTTATGGGAAAGTTACATCTCGGTAGAGCACGCTCCCCTTCTTGAAGATTTCCGGTTCGTTGTTGTAATTGATGCCGAATCTCTTAAACAGGATCTCGTTCTTGTCACCCGAGACAGTGCCCTTGAGTTCGTTCTCTGCCACACGATTATCGAGACCACCTTGTTGGACGAGAGCCCAGAACGTAGTGTTGTAGAGATTATTTACGTGACCTGTGCGGAGTCAGCTACGTGTTCGAGCTGAAGAAGGCCCGACGTGGGGTGCATAAGGCTTCGGATGTATGTATGCACGAGCGCTCGAGAGAGCCAATAGTAGCAAACTTACAGTCAGCTTGCCGCCAACTCAGGTAGTCTCTTATATTAGTGTTGCTGGGGTAGCATACTGCTCGCCCGTCGAATGATGGCAAAGGGGCCGTCAGAGGTGCGTCCGGGAAGTACTTGGCCCACCCAAGCACGTAATTGGCCGTGAACGTCGATACAATAGTCGTCACGAGCTTGCTGGGGATTGTTAGATGCTCTGTGTAATCATCGACGTGATGATGAGTGATGAGGATGCGATAGTTCATACCTAGCCCGCCGCTCAAACAGCATGCAGTCCTTGTGAAAGACGAAACTACATCACTGGTCAGCTAAGTTTCGTTGTTCCACAAAGTTCACATGTGGTATTTTAGCCCGACATGATAGTTTCCCTCCAAATGTGCAATCTTGACCAAACAAGGATGAAGGGAAGAATGGAATACATACCTGAATTCGTCGCTCTGACCGTAAGCCAACACGAGGTCCGGCAAATCTTTCATGACGGCCTCAGCCGCACCGTTCATCAAGTCCAGTGCCCTGCGGTCATTGGGCTTGACAAAGTTGTACTTTGTGGTAAGTCTGCAGTAGCGAGCATGTCAGCATACGTCGGGTGATGGCTGCTCGCTTCTCGAAACACTTCTTTGGACCGCATATGCGGGCAACCCCCAGGGGCGCCGAAAGCGGAAAGAAGCTGTGCCTGAGGAGCGGAATAGATGAAGCCGTGAAGGGAATCGTACTTTGTAAAGCCCCGGCCATCTATGCGCACCACGATGAAGGTATTGGGCAAGAGGTTATCGGGCAGCTCAAAGTCGCGCACGTATCCGTACCTGGCGGCCCGTCAGTTTGAGTTCGTCCGGTCGGGCGTTCGCTGTGCCAGGCGTCGCGAAGGCTTGCGCGTGTCTTGACTCACTTCGAGTTTGCCATGGCGAGGTATGGAAGCGTCACCTCGGAGCGTCTCGGTCGCACAGCATTGCAAACAAGGGAAGACACCTCAAGGTCGAGGCACGGCAGGCATCAATGTAGAGTGTATGGACGTCAGCAGAGAGAAGAAAGACAGAGTTCGAGGCTGAACAAGCTCCCGGTTCGAGATGAAACGCAGGTCATGCACCTCGGGCCTACCTAAATTTACGAACGGTGACACAGCAGCAATCGGGCTCGCACAAGATTTGGTCTGAGAGACGCCACAGCTGGACGAGCTGTGTGAGCAAAGTTGGGGTCGCAAGCGCGCCATCCAAATTTTGGCGTTGCGACCCGCACTTAGCCCGTGGGCCAGGAACCAAAGTCACTGTTGCGGCTCGCCTGCTGCACACGATGCCCGGAGCGTAGCGGCACCGCGGATTCCCGCCTTCCCCGAGCTGCCATTAACCTCAACGACGGCGGGAGGGGGCCTTACCCGTCTGACAGCTGCAGAGTTGAGTCGTAAGTAAAATGCATCGGGTACTGCATGGGGCTTCAAAATTCACAGTTGCATTCGATCCAAATTGCTGTAGATAGGCCACCAAGTGGCATCGTTCCTGTTGCTCGCAAACGCCACGCCATGCCGCTGAAGAGCCAAGTCATCTACGTCTTCCAAATGTGTCATCGAATCGTCTCGTGCGGTGCTTCCGTCTCCGCACCGGTTCAGGCGGAGGCAGCAATGGGTATCACAGCAGCCTCAAATTTCGCAGCCTCCTCCATGAACATCTGCTCATCCCCCGTATTCCTTACCCCTCCCTTATCCGCCCCCTCAGTCTTCTCCTTGTTCTTCTCCATCTTTGGTTTCTGACTAACCTTACATTTCGTTCTTGGCTCACTTGCTGACTTCGTACTCTTGTCTTTCTGCTCCTTTCCGGCCTTCCTCTGTGCTTTCTTCTGGGATCTCCGAGGCGCGGGATTGTGGGGTTCGCCGTCTGACTCAACAAGAGATATCTTCTCATCTTGTGTATCTGTTTCCTTCTCTAAACGCCTAAGTTCCTTCTTGTCCATGCGTCGGAGCGTATATTCTTTGAGCGTTTGGCCCTTCTCTGCCGCGCGAGCTGCGTAGTCGACCTGCTTTTTCGGGGACAGGTGAGCGAGGTGCCTTTCGACATTGGACTGACGTAACGCATCATTTTCGGCGCGGACCTTGCCGCGAGCCCTCTCTACTTTTGCCTCTCTTCTCTGCCCTCTATTCGCTTGTCGATCCGTCTTGTTCGACCTCTTGTTAGCTTTCGCCACGGCTTTGATGATTTTGTCAATTTCGCCGTAATTTTCGAAGATTTCTTCTCTTGACATCTTCTCAGGATTCAGCATCGGCAATTCGCCCTTCACAATAGCTTCTACGACCAACACCTTGGCCATATGCTTCTTTGCAGCCCGTATGACCTCCTGGCGCTGAACCTTCGCGGCTTTCTCCCCTAGCTTCTTGCCAGGGTTCTTCGGGTCTTCTACACTGGTTGCATCACCGTATGCACCAGCTTTCTCGTTCTTCTTGATCCGCGCTTTGACTTGTTTGCCAATCCGGGACTTCAAGGCACATAGCTTCGGCCAATCATCTGCGCTGATGGAACCTAATGCTGGCTGCGCTTCACTCTCTGCGTGGGCCACAGCACACGCACTGACCGTCCCCACACCGCTTCCTTGTTTTATCTTCTTGGTGACTGGTACATCATCCTCCACTTTGCGCTTCCGCTTGTTCTGAACTTTCTTCATTCTCATCATCTTCGAGGAATTGAAT
This sequence comes from Paraconiothyrium sp. Pb-2020, assembly GCA_022419385.1. NCBI lineage: Eukaryota > Fungi > Ascomycota > Dothideomycetes > Pleosporales > Didymosphaeriaceae > Paraconiothyrium > Paraconiothyrium sp. Pb-2020. The sequence continues at coordinate 2,945,406 of JAJUBI010000003.1, read as the reverse complement.
GCAGCGTCGTTACTACTCGTAGACTCCGACTCGCTATCGCTCTCGTCGGTACTTTCGTCATCTTTTGCGGTTTTAGGCGTCGTGCTCGTCCCGCTCGTAGACGTTGAATTCTCATCGCCAATTGTTCCGATTAGGCCCTCGCCCTTCACGAAAAATCCGTAGAGACCACCTCGATTGATTCCCTTCTCCTGGATCTGGCTAAGCGTGCTCGTTTGACCGGTTCCCAAGTTCTGTAAGGATTCATCAAAAGCTCTCATCCACCACTGATCGTCTGTCGTATGGCTCGCTTTCTTCTTGCCCAAGCCCAGTTGGTCCTGCTTGTGGCTGATGAGGAGCGGCTTGCTGATGCCGCGATCGGAAGTGTCGAGGGAGAAGCCGGCACCACGCCAGCCTTGCTTGCGGAGGAGGCCCTCTGCATTCATGATACAAGGAGTTCTCGAACGAGCGAAAAATGCAACCAAAGAAGGGCTACAAGAAGGATGATGCACGCCAGGAAAAAAATTGTGGGGTTTCGCGCGAAATCTTGGCGTTAAAGCTATAGGGAGCAGTCCCATGTCAGGGTCCGCGATCAAAGTTTCAGATTGGGAGCGGTATGCAACGCTTTGGCTCTGCCGAGGTTGCTTTGTTAGCGCGGATGCATGTCGTGGTCGTTAACACATGCCCCGATTTCTGTAATTGATTCTACACTAATCGTCACTTTCAGCAGCATACACACGTGCAGAAGATCGCGTTCACGACTGTTCCCTTTACATGTAAATACACCATGAAGATCGCCGACCGCACTTTCATAATCTCAGGCGGCGCATCCGGCCTTGGTCTCGCAACAGCCCGCGAGCTTCACGCCCATGGCGCCTACGTCTCTCTTCTCGATCTAAACAGCGACGCCGGTTCGAAAATCGTATTGGAGCTCGGAAACCGCGCCAAATTCTTCGAAGTCGATGTCTCAGACACACAAGCAATCGAAAAATCCATCGAAGGCACCGTAGCATGGCTTACAGAAACGGGAAAGCCAATCGGCGGCGTAGTAGCCGGTGCAGGAGTCGGAATGCCGGGACTGATCATCGATAAAAAGAATGAGCCGCTGTCAATTGCAAGCATCGATTTTGTGTTGAGTGTCAACCTAAGAGGGACATTGGATCTGATCAGGCAAGCACTACCGCACATGACGGCCGCGCAACCTGATGGGCCGGACGGCGAGCGCGGCGTGATAATCATGGTAGCAAGTTCTGCGGCGTTCGACGGGCAGATGGGACAGGTTGCGTATGCAGCGAGTAAGGGTGCGGTGGCGAGTTTGACACTACCATTAGCCCGCGATTTATCGAAGCACGGCATCCGTGCAGTGACAATTGCGCCAGCATTGTTCGAGTCCAATATGACCAAGTTGTTGTCGGGCAAAGTCAAGCAGAGCTTGGAGAATGCCATGGAATTCCCAAAGAGGGCGGGACAGGCGCCGGAGTTTGCGAGGACAGTGCGGGATTCGATAGAGAATAGCATGCTGAATGGCACGGTTATACGTTTAGACGGCGCTATGAGGATGCCGGCTAGGTTGTAGGGTAGACATTCCACTGCAATTTTTCTTCCACTGATCATCGCTTCCTCTCCCGGATCTTGAACTTAACACCGTTCTTGTTGACTCCACCCACCGTGTGATTCATCTTAGCACGCTGAACCTCCAACTCCTCTTCAGCAGCCATAAGAGCGCGCTCTCGATTTCTGAGCGCTTCCAGATGTAATGCAGCCCGCTGTTGTGCCCTTTCTCTCTTACTCGTGAAGGTCTGGTGGTCTTTATGTGCCACTTCTTGAGCTTCTTGCTGCTTCTTTGAGAGCTTCTTCAGTTCCTTTGGGGTCTCTTCGTTCTCGTCCTCCTCAGCGCTGCCCACTCTTCTCGGCAGCTCCCCACCCTTGCCAAACCACGCATCGTCATCGAACTCCTCCTGCTCTTCCTTCCTGCCCACATATACGGTGTGCCTTCCCTTCCTCCTGTCATCCCCATCCCTCAACACCCTGACTTCCTTATCCTCCAGCACCAGCCTCCTCTCTAAATCCTCCCTCTCTTTCCGGACCATCTGCAGCATGGTCCGTATGTACCCGGCATCCTGAGTCTTCAGAAGTTTTACCACATCCATGTCTAAACTCTTGTTCCCTCGATCTGCAACTTTTCTGCCCGACTTGTCGACCGTACTGCTCATCATGCCGAAAGAGAACTCGTCGGGATTGCGCTCGATAGCTTTCTCTTTGAGGATCTTGAGGCGTGCTAGCTTGGCTTTGTGATCGTGCGCGCGGAGTTTGTAGTCCTTTATGCTATCAGTTGGGCGTGCACTGGTGTAGGGGAAGCAGTACAGACCTTGCGCTTCTCGAGAAGACCCCATTTCTTGCGCTCCTCTGGCTGCGCGCGCTCCTTGTGGTTGCGCCGCTGAACGGCATTTCGCATGGACGACATTTTGGTCCTCAAGACGTGGTTCTTCAGGAATGCGGGAAGAACCTCTCGAGAAATTTAGAGTTCGCACCGATAAGATCTACGCGCTTTGGTGCTAACCAGACGGAGAAGTAGCGTGGATTATGTAACGTCATACAGCAGTGGAGAACACTCTCACTCTCTCTCCACAAGATTATTAACTTAAAGGCTTAAAGTAAGTATCATCTGTCCAAAGCATCGAAGACAGTGTCCTAATCTCCTTGATGATAAGCTGCATGTCGCCTCTATCCTTCGTCCGTCTATACGCTGCAGCGAATCCTATTGGCTTTCAATTTCGGCGTGGGCGGAGTTCCGCTCGCTTGCTTAACACCGACCTTTGTCTCCATCTCACTGCCCCAAACATGAACATCCTAGGATCACGACGCAGAATGCTGCTTGAACGAGCGCGACTGACGACAAGGCACACCGCATTTGACCGCCGGCCTAGAATCACGCCGCCATGTAATTCCATGGATCATCAAGACACGAAATGGATAGTTTAAATACAGCCCGATACGCACGTTCAGATCAGACAGCAACAGTAACATCACTTGTCCACGCCCATCGATACTAAAGTTTATTCTCACTCATACCAACTCCATAGTCATCTCTCTACCCCTATCGAACACATCTAGCCATGATATTCTTCGAGCCAACCCGTGACATCCCCTCACTTAATGGCAAAGTGATTCTCGTAACTGGTGGCAACATCGGTTTAGGAAAACAATGCATCCTCGAATATGCACGACACGACCCCGCCTGCATCTACCTCGCAGCACGCAGCGCAGGCAAAGCTCAAACCGCCATCAACGAGCTCAACGAACAGCTCGGCGCCTCGAGCTCTACCCCGATCAAGTTCCTTGAACTGGATCTCTCATCCCTAGGTTCAGTCAAGAACGCCGCCGCAAAATTGCTCGGGCAAGAGAACCGGCTCGATATTCTGATGATGAACGCGGGCATAATGGCCGCAGCTCCGGGACTTACGGAGGATGGATATGAGATGCAATTCGGTGTGAACTACCTCGGGCACGCGCTCCTGTTTCAGCTTCTGTGCCCGTTGATGGAACAAACGAGTCAGCTGCCAGGCGCGGATGTACGAGCGATTATGGTAACATCCTTGGGCCACCAATTGGCACCTAAAGAGGGCATCCCCTTCGATCAGCTGAAGACGGACTGCTCAAAATTCGGACCTTTCGAACGTTATGGCTCCAGCAAACTTGCTCAAATTCTCTGGGCGCGCCATGGGGCTATTCTTCACCCCAATATTACCTTTGCGGCGGCCCATCCTGGGCTCGTGGGAGGAACGGGCTTGGGTGCAAGTGCGACTGGAACTGGAGGTTTCGCCAATCTACTTATGGCAATGTCTCCTCTTGCGGCGACGTCGCTGGAAAAAGGGGCGAGAAATCAGCTTTGGGCATCTGTGGGAAAGGGCGTGAAGAGCGGCGATTGGTATGCACCGGAGACCTGTCTTGGAGTGATGCAGGTTGGAGTAGGCTCTCAGAGTGGTGCAAGTGCTTTTGCTAAGGACGATGCGTTGGCGAAGAAGCTATGGCAATGGACGGAGGAAGGGTTGCAGTCATATGCAATCTCATCATAATGTTAGCGTTATCTCAAGACACCGACATAATATACTTCACCGGATGGAAAAAAACAAGATATGCTGGGCATTGTGGGGTAAGTACTTGTATATCAGAAACCGTGTATCTCAGAATCCAGTGCAATGCTGTTTCTCTTACGTCTTTTTACACCATCTCATCTCCAACTGGTCGCAACTCAGCACCCTCCCAGCCCGATACCCATCACTTTCGGTCTATTTTTTGATGGATCTTCGCTATCTGCAGTGAACGTGTGATACGTTTCTGGTTGGCTGGATGCTTTCGTTGATGCAACAAGGAAAAGATCGCCACTCACAGGAAAGATTGACTTGCTTCGAAGGGCGAAAGAAATCCGACGATATTCACCCTCATCTGAATGAATGACAAGATAGACATTATACCAAACTACGCCAGGACCGTAGAACATAGCGCACTAAAGCAATATAAGCTAATAGTCTCTTCCCCGAGCCAGATGCGACAGACTAACCCGAGATCGTATTCCTCGGATCCGAAAACATCGGGGATGATCTTCTTCACATCTATTGTATAGTCGACCACAACCCAAGTCCGCATGTTCCGCTAAATCCGATCGTCCTAGCTCGATACTCGCACGGTATATCTTCTGTATAAGAAGGGAAGGGTTGCAAGATTATGGCAACCATCTTAAAGGTGCCACTGCATCACCCTCTGGTTTTCGGTCCGACTCATAATCAGACTAGAATAGTGGTGAAAGACAATTAAACATCATGACCAGCGGAACTCCCAATAGTCAGCTTGATGGCTTTCCGAATCGCATCGAGAGAGTGGCTATCATTGGAGTATGTTCCCAGGCCCAGATCCTCTTTCCCTCCATTGTTCTCTTCAAGCCTGGAGCGTTCTACAACTCGAGTCTGACCGTACAATAGGCTGGTGGCCACATGGGTCGTCACATCGTCTCTCAACTACTCAGAAGTGGGAAGCATAGCCTTACCGCTATAACCCGTCCCGACAGTAGCGCCTCGATCACAGACGAGATCCGCATCGTGCATGTGGATTACACCAGTGACGATGACACGGCCCTGATAGCCGCCCTGGAAAACCAACAAGTCCTCCTCATTACCATGGCCGTCACCGCGCCTCGCGACACCGTGCTCAAGCTCATCCGCGCCGCCGCAAAAGCCAAAATCCAGTTCATCCTTCCCAATTGGTACGGCCATGATGCTGCTAATGATAACTTGTGCCAGGACAGTCTACTGGCTCAAAATCGCGACGCAGTGTGTAATGAGGTAAAGAAGCTGGGCGTAAGCTCGTACTTCCTGCTGGCGAGCGGATTCTGGTACGAATGGAGTCTGTCTGGAGGGCCGGATCGCTACGGGTTCGATATCAAAAAGCGTTCTCTAGTCTTGTTCGACGGCGGCCAGACGCCCTTGAATACAACGACGTGGCCTCAGAGCGGTAGAGCAATTGCGAGGTTGGTGAGCTTCAAGATCGCCCCGGACAGTGCGGAAGATCGGTCTCCCACGCTTTCGCGGTTCCGAACCAGGCCTGTATATATTTCCAGCTTCCGAGTTACCCAGCGCGAAATGTTCGAGAGTATGAAGCGTGTTACAGAAACCACGGATGTTGATTGGAATATCAGTCATGAGAACTCGGAGCAGCGCTGGAAAGACAGTATGAGCGAGATCAGGAAGGGCAATTTGGGTGCTTTTACGAAGATGTTGTATAGTCGAGCTTGGTTTCCGAATGGTGATGCTGACCACGACACTTCCCGCGGGCTTGCGAACGAATTGCTTGGGCCACCGGTTGAGAGTCTTGATGAGTGGACGGCTGTTGCAGTTCGTATGGCACAAAACGATGAAGTTCCGTGGATCATGCACTAGGACTCGTTCTTCTGCGGTCAAAGTATTGCTCATTTGATCGATCTAGCGTTTCAATAAGCACCTTTGTTCTCATCGGGCTCATTCTGTACAGATACAGGATCTTTTTCCTCTCTACTCGCATAGACGCCTTCGTGTTCTCGTCTTCGATCTGTCCGTCTCTGCATCCACACGAGCAGTGTCGTCCAGATTGCCACTTCTTTAAGTTAGCTTGGCCACTAGGTCAAAAAGTGGGTTGGTACTTACACGCGATGCTAGTAGCGATCATCGCGTACATACCCCTTGTGAAATAAGGTGCGAAGTTCGCGCCATAGAACACAATGCTCCACCATGCATTGATGGCGTTGTTTCCCATGTTCATAGAAGCTAGGACTACAGCTCGCAGACTATCTTCCTCATAGCGCAACACGTCGTTGGCCCATGCGAAGAATGTTGCCTGACACGCATAGACGCTTCCAGCCCAGTAATACATCCCGAAGTTGATGCTGGTGCTGTCTGGATACGCTAGGATGAGAGCGCCGGTTACGACGCCTGTGATGCCGATCCAATATCCCACTATGTCAGGTTAGTCTGTTACAGGATCTAGAAGAGTTGAACTACTACCTAAATAGCGTCTTCCACCCCAGAAATCTGTCAGTGTCGCCCAGAACAAGGTGGACACAATGCCGACGGCTGGCACACCAGTTGGGTAGTTATTAAGCTGCGAGACGGTATACTTCTTGGTCGGATGAGATTTCATGTAAAGTGCTAGTAGCGCGTTTGAGCTGAATGATTCCGTCTCGCCTGCGATCATCCAAAGCACAACGAAGAAGTACCAAAACCAAGTGGAGAAGCAATGCTTGAGAAAGCCCCAAGATATTGGCGTGCGTTCTGGGATCTCGGGTACGCGAGAGATAGCAAGAGCTTTCTCCTCTGCTGTAAGATATGGCGCCTTAGTGGTTCTCGGCGTATCCGGAAAGAGAAAGAAACCGTATATTGCGACCGGGAGTGTGATAATGCCTGCCAAACCCGAAAGTACAGAGTCAGTGTGTGTCCCATCAAAGCGGGGATAGTACATTGCCTCGTGTCTCGTCCAAGTGAAGGAAATATTCGATTCGTGTGTTGTAAGTAGAAAAAGATGGTCTTTCTTCTTCTTGGGTAAACACACGCTACGCATCTGTACGCGGAAGACTTGCCGTCAATTACAAAGAGCCAGCGCCAGCCTGACAGACCACTCAGTCCGTCCATGCTAGAGTGTATCCCAGTTTGAATAAAGCCTCCGATCATATTTCCAGCGAGTCCGGAAGCTGTGAAGATACCTGATCGCTTGCCAAGCTCGCGTCCGGTGTACCTGCACATATAGTTGGTTCAAGATTACATAGACTGCATATATCGAACCACTCACCACGACCCTAGAATGTAGTGGGTCCCAACAAATGTGGAAGCTTCAAAGATAGCTTGGAAGAATCGAATGGCCATAATGTCTCGTGGATGATGCGCGCCGGCAGTCGCCATTGTGAGGCCAGCCCATACCACCTAGGTCTCGTCAGTGGCTTGGCTGTTTTCATCATGTACAATACTCACCATACAGGTTGGAAAGAAGATCTTCGGTTTCACGTAGTAAAGTGCTACATTGCATGGTACCTGTCCAATCGTGTACCCAACCGTGAAGACAGTATTTATTTGGTTGAGCTGGTTCCCTCGAAATCCGAGCTCCTCCTTCATGCCACTTACGTACGCGTTGTTGAGGTTGGAACGGTCCAGATAGTTCAGGAAGTACATCAAACAACAGAAAGTAAGGATGAAAAAATCGAGTTTAACGATCAACTTCCGTTCGCCTGGCGCTCGCGGATCTCCACGAAGGTACTGGATGAAAGAGGCCATGGCGTGTGCTGTGCTGCGAACAATCCGAGGGAAAGCGCGTCGACTGTGACTCTTGAGCGAGAGTGTCGAGAGATCCGACTCGATAATGCGGTACTGGGAGAGGTGGACCCGATATACGAACGAGTTCCCTCCTTCGGCTAGCTGGTCCTTCGGGCTCTGATACCCGAATGGAGATAGATACGGCGCGTCAGTCCATGCTGCACTGATCTGCAGATAAGAATTGATAGCTGCAATCCAAGCCTTGGGTGCAAGGATTCGGCAACGACAAGCACGCCGACGTAGCAGTTCAGTAGGGAGGGAGTTCGGCGTGGAGGAGACACTTGGGAAGAAGAGACGATTTCGGCGCACGCTAAAAACTTGTCGGCATGGAGCGCAGCGTGTTGCCGAGATTGCGGGGTTGAGCCGACTCGGAGCTATGGTAGTGATGCTGGCAACCCGTCGTCGTCATGGAGGACATCGGATGCCTTCGTGACATCGTGCGTGGCGTGGGGGCTTGGTCCCGTTAGCGTTTGGTTGGGGTTTAAAGGCTGGTCGTTTGCGTGTAACCGCAGGTGTCCGAAGACATCGCTTTCCCGTCTCCCGCATTCGCTCGTCGATGAGACTCTGCCATCCGCGGCTATGACAGCCTCTTCAGAACAAAACTGGGAAAAGATCGCTGCTAGTAAGAGGGCGGCCCTCGCGGCACAGATCCCACTGGAATATCGCATTCCACAGCAGCTGCTTCCCCCCGATGATCAGCTTGATGTGACCACATTTCCGAAGGAGTCGGGGTGGTTTGACCAGAAGGAGTTGGAAATTGCAGAAAGCAGCGCAACGCACATTCTGAACAAGATCGCTTCAAGATCGTGGACGTCGGAAGAGGTTACACGAGCGTTTCTCAAACGTGCCGCAGCAGCACAGCAACTGGTGTGACTCCCGGATCGCGCATCTTGCGAGACTTGATACTGACGCACATTCTACAGACGAACTGCTTGACAGATTTTTTTCCTACTGAAGCCGTTGCTATCGCAAAATCGCTTGATCAGCACCTACGGAAGACTGGAAAGCTCGTTGGCCCTCTCCACGGATTGCCCATTTCGTTGAAAGACAACTTCAACATTGTCGGAAAGGATAGTACAGTTGGATTTGCTTCTTTGGTCAATCAGCCAGCGACGTGCAATGCTACGCTAGTTGAGCTTTTAGGAGGACTGGGAGCTGTGCGATATTGCAAAACAAATGTGCCAACAGCGATGATGATCGTAAGTAGAATCACTCTCGCTGAAGGCCATGAGAGCGGCTGATTGTGAACAGCCTGAGTCGGTGAACAATGTGTTCGGGCGCACAGTGAATCCACGAAACCGAAAGTTGACATCTGGAGGCTCGAGTGGTGGCGAATCAGCGTTGATAGCCTTCGGTGGAAGCGTTTTGGGGGTTGGAACTGATATTGTACGTGACAGGCTCCACTGTGGCTAATAACAAAAGCTGACGGTGATTGCAGGGCGGAAGTCTTCGCATTCCAGCAGCTTGCACGGGTATCTTCACTCTACGGCCATCTTTTGGAAGGTTTCCGACCCAGAATTGTCGCTCCGGATTAGCAGGTCAAGAAGCAGTCATGAGTGTCAACGGTCCGATGGCGAAAAGTCTGGAAGACATAACCTACTATTCCAAAGCTGTGGTAGACGCACAGCCGTGGCTGATAGATCCGAAGTGCCTTCCTATTCCGTGGAGGCCAGCAGAACGTAAAAGCAAGCTCAAGATAGCAGTTTTGTGGAATGACGGGATCGTCCAGCCGACTCCGCCTGTGACAAGAGCGTTGAAAGAGACGGTCGAGAAATTGCAGGCGGCAGGGCATGAGGTTGTCGGAGCTTGGGACCCCGTGCAGCATCTCAAAGCTGTAGAGCTTCTGGTAATTCAACAGTCTACATTCACGTCGTCTTTCTAACAAGGCTCAGGCCCGTATGTTTGTCGCCGATGGCGGAAAGAGCGTAAGAAAATTGCTAGCACCGACCGATGAACCCTGGCGTCCCGAGATGCGGAGTTATTCGGAGGCGTCAGAGCTAGGGACGTACGAGATGTGGCAACTCCATCTACAGCGATCTGAGCTGCAGAAGGATTATCTGGAGCAGTGGATGTCCTATGGTGGTCTAGATGCTATATTGGGTATCTACTCTCTCAAGCAAGGAACATGCAGTAGATTGACTGACGACTGCTACAGCACCGACATGTCCCTACGCAACTGTCGCGCATGGTGACTTTGATTATGTGGGTTACACTGGCGTATACAATGTCGTTGACTATTCGGTCGTATCATTTCCAAGCGGAGTCACTGTCGACAAAAATCAAGATCGTCCTTCGAATCATGAGCGCTTGAGCGAAATATGTGAGGACGTCCACGCAAAATGTAAGTAGGGCGCGGGAACCTTTAATGTACTCGGTCGGCTGACATGAAGTAGACAATCCGGAGGAAATTGATGGTATGCCCGTCAGCTTACAGTAAGTGATCTTGTATCATAAAAGCATGAGCAAGTTTCGCTAAACTCCCCTTGTAGACTCGTTGCGAAGCGACTTGAAGAAGAAAAAGTTCTTGTAATGACAGAAATGGTCCTGCAAGCTATACATCCTTCCACCTTGTCGTCCATAACATCGAAGATCAAGGCCAAGATTTAAGCATTTGAGTTTTACTTCGGCTGTTCAATGAAGGCACGGTCAGATACACTTCGCTAATTCACTTGAAGCTGTCTATGTGATTCTAGATGTATAGCAATGCTGGCTGATCCTGCTCCGGATAACCTTCTTCTGTTAGAAGCATTTATAACTCATCCCCATCCAGACTCGAGCTTCCAGTCACTGTACAGTCAATGGAAACAGATCGGGTGTAGAAAACAGCAGAACGAAACGCGAGCGAGACCACCTACGTGAACCGGGATATTTTACCCCGGTTCTCCTCGACAGTCTCACACAGTCCGATTGGTCTCTTGCAGCACTGCTCTCAGGATCTGAATGCTCTCGTTCACGACTGCATTGGGTATGTCCTTTCGATATGTCCGCGCCGAAATGTTGTTTTTGAAGCTATTCTGGCGCAGGTCTCGAGCAACAGGCGTCATGACTCGACGCTATTGATGCGACTCGGCTTCTTTGGCCGAAGGTTCGTGGTGTCTGACATCAAGGACATCTCTGAAGGACCCAGGCGGTATATACAAGCTATTTCCTTCACCGCGAAGTCATCAATTGACGTTCTCGTTCTTCTCACCGCAGTAGCCTGCATTCATTGCTGCACATCTTTTGCCATCGCCCGAGATTGCTTGCATCCATGACGTCTCCAATTGTTTAAGCGTGAAGTTTCTGAGATATATGATTTGAACCCTAAGAGCGGTCGAAAAGTCGGGCTGTGGGCAGAATGGTCGTCGCGTACATCACTTACCTGGCTCGAAGGTGAACCGTACTTGGGTAGTTCGAGATCCATGCTCAGCCTGTCATTGAGTTCAGCCCAGTGCGCATCGAGCAAGTTTATTGACCATAGGCTTTTGAGTATTGACGAGGCCTTTGGCTTCGCTGCGAAGACTTCTTTTGACAGAACGAGCAACGAAGGTTTGGACGGAGAGTACCCATGCTCAGCTTTCGTTATTCTTTTCTTGGAAATCAGCAGAGCGCTCAACTTTCTGACATTGTGTTGTAATTGAGGCAGCCGACACAATCTGAGCTGAGTTCATAAAGTGTATTGCAGAAGCTCGGGACGTAGTACTAAGTCAAGTCTCAAATGACTTATGTGACATAAAGATGTAAGATACTAATACCAGTCCAAGGCTGTGTTGTTGAAAATCATGGCTCGCTAGCGCATTTAGTCGTGGTATATAGCACAGGGAAGATGTGTCGAGGACGGAACGGCAGGCTCGAAGGCTGGGCTTTGGCTGGGCTCTGTTGAGTCATCGCGCAACTCAAGGTCTCGTTGTACCATCGGTTTCGATACCCCAAGGATCGCACATCTGCTCTTCACAAGCGTTACAGTCAAGACGCTATTTCTTCCTATGGAACATGTTGAATACACAAGATTCTTGTCGATATGACCTTCATAGCCACAATGCATAAGAACATCCGGAGGATATTGGGGATGGATATCCGTTCATGATTAATCGTAATCGAGACGACGCTATCATGATTTAAAGCCGCCCCTACTCGGTAAGTACAAAGTGTGGGGGGAAGCGACTACCGTCGGTCGCAAAACAACCAACCATGCACTCACCACGTCCGTTCACCCTTGTTACCCTCCATGCCCGCAAGCCTCATCTCATTCATACCTCTCATAACCCCTATCTCCTGAAAATCGATATTTCCCACGGCCAGCTCCGTTCTGAAACTCTCCTGCACGCTCAACCATCCTTCTTACCGTACTCTCCCGAAGCTGGTCGTTCCTTGTCACCTCGGTCACTTATCTCATAAGACGCAAAACTTCCCTCCAAATCCCCCGTCCACTCGTCCGTCCACTCGTCCGTCAACCGCCCAGCCCCGCCCGCGAAAAGCATCAAGGTAGCGACACGCATCCTTCGGCGATCTCCAGAGCTGCAGCATCCCCTGCGCGAAAAGGCACTGGAATGGAGCCGAAAATCCATCAACAAGAGAAGAAAGCACCCGCGAGATCACCGAAAAGAGTGCAGCCTGGTACTACAAAAAAGAAGCTACCTTGGCTCGATGGCAAGTCTTCTATAGCCTCTTCACCGCTAGTTTCGCCTCTAGAACATGCTTCTACTCCAGAGCCCGGAAAGTCAGTATCATCTTTATCGAGAAAGCCGACATTAGCGTCGTTAGAGATTGCTTACAAGCCGGGTAGGGGGCTTAGTAGCGCCGTGAGAAGCGTGAAAGAGACGAAGGTTTGTCCTGTACCAGATCATCTTAAGCGTATCGAAACGCCACACTCGATCCTTCGTCCAGTACAGCGTATTATTCACGAGTCTCCTCCCAGAATCATTCAGACTGTTCAAAGATCACCGAGCCAGCCAGTCCCCAGACCTAGCGTTTTCGAGCGCCATAGCCACCGGAAGCTTAGTAACGCGATTGAAGGCCTGGAAGACCTTGTGGAGGATGCTGTTATCACAGCTGAACGCACGGATCGGCCAGAGCACGTTGAGCAGATATACACGATTATTGAGGACGCAAACATTGCCGTCCAAGACGCCTATTTGGAGCCCGCCCGACTTTTGATGAAAACTTCCTCTCCTCTGCAGGCCTCTACCCAGGACATTCGCCAATTTTCCTCCCCGCCGCGAACGCAACCAAAGCTTGTTGTCGAAAACGTTGTGGAACATTTCCACACATCACCTGAAACACATTCGCGCAGCGTTGCGCATAGGGAGTCAGAAATGATCGACTGGGCATACTGCAATGTGAAGGATCTCAAGGGTCATCAGCAACATTCTCGATCATCATCCTCGTCATCTACATCAGCGTTGTCAAGGTCTTGTGACATACGGCCTTCTCACTTTAGTTCTGGCAGCGACCTTCAGCAGCTACTTCCACCTGAGCCAATCGCAACGGCTTCCCGCGATCATATAGAGCACATATTGCGTCCTGTCATATCTCGCTCACACTCTCGAGGCCGATCGCACCGACGAATAGACAATCAGGAGGAATTCCGGAGACGTCACCGGCACCACTGTAGCTGGCGGAGCGAAGACACAACATCGCACTCACCGCACAAACACTGTCGCCATGATGTATCTTCTAAATTGGAGACCTCGTTCGATGAGGGAAATTTAGATGCTGCCGGTAGGCCAGAGGGTATCAAACCGTACAGCGAAGAGCTTCATGTACGGGGCGCCCAACACCATACCTTCAGTTTGCTTCGCAATCATCGTCGGCAACCGGTAGCTAGAAATTGGGGAACAGGAAAGAAGCGCATCTGCGCCTTCATTGCTTGTGCCAACACCGCTGTGCTTGGGATCATCGTGGGGATTTATGCAAGTGCATCGTCGGATTGCAGCACTGAAGCTAATTGTTGTTAGGCTGGAGAAGTCCCTCGAATTCAATATGTATTGGCAGATGAGAACCACCACGTGATCGTTGGTAATGTAGCGTAAGTCGGGATGGTCATTTTGCTGCAATGAATCTGATCTTTTATCAGCTTGTACTTTGGACTTGCACTTTCGACATTTGTCTGTTGGCCTCTACCTCTTCTTCACGGCCGAAAACCCTACATTCTGTCCTCTTTGGCTCTTGCTATGCCGCTTCAATTCCCTCAGGCACTCGTCATCAGCCAGAAGCGCTCGCCAAGTGAGCACCGCTGGCTTGCCGGTCTACTGATTGCTCGCGGCTTTACAGGCCTTGTTCTTGGCTTTGCGAATGTCAATTTCATAAGCATCCTACTCGATCTCTTTGGCGCTTCCTTGCAGAGTAAGCACCCCCATCAAGAGTTTACAACAGCAAGCGATGTTCGCAGACATGGAGGCGGCATGGGAATTTGGTTGGGTATTTGGTCCTGGTGCTGGATTGGCTCGCTTGCTGGAGGCTTCCAGATCGGTGCTGGAATAATCGACTCGTTGACTCCAGATTGGGGGTTCTACATCACAATCATGATTCTCGCTGGAGCGCTCGTAATCAACGTCATGGCACCTGAAACACGGCGCTCTGCTTATCGTCACTCAGTCACAGAGATCTATGACCGCAACGAGAATTACATCACTCGCCGTGTCGCTCGAGGAGAAATCAAGCTCCACATATCTGCCGAGGGTCCAAAATACTGGTTTGAAGAAGTGGGGGCTGGCTTGAGACTCTCCATCAAGATGCTCTGCCAACCTGGCTTTCTTGTTCTCTCCCTGTACGTCGCTTGGATATACGCCCAAATCGTTCTTGTCATCGTCCTGCTCGGCGCCCTCCTCTCTCGGGACTACAAGTGGCACTCACAGATGGTCGGCCTAGGTGTTATGTCCATCGCCATTGGTGCCCTCGTCGCTATCCCCTTGACCAAAGCTAGCATCTTCTCCCGCGAGCGGAAGAATGCATTTCGTACAGATAGTATGACGCTCCAGAAGCAAGTCAGTTGGTCGAGCCATCTTATCCGCCGATGCATCTTCACCTCAGTGCTGCCACTTATGGGCCTTGCATATACTGTTTCTTCGGCTAGCCGTCCGAAGCCCTTCATGGTCCCCATAGTCTTCGCCGGCGCAGTGGGTTTTCTCTCGATTCTCGCTATAGCAGAATGCTATGGCCTGATCATGGAGACGTTCGATACCTGCGATCTCCAGCCGGGCGTAAACACGCGCCATAGACTCCAAAGCATGGCCGTACAAGACCGCCGCCGCCGCACTAATTACTCCTCCTTCCCGCGCGTTAGCGCGGGCATCTTCGCCTCGCACGCCCTTTCTTTCATCGGCGCAGCCATAGCCACAGAAGTAGGCGGAATAATGACCAGGCACATTGGCGCGCAGGCCTCGACTGGTGTAACCGCCGGCATCCTGCTCCTCCTGACGTTGCTGCTTACTCTCGTCCTATGGCGTTTCAAGGAGGTCCAGGTCATTCCAAATCATACGTTCGGGACCAGACGGAACACGACCGCGTGGCAGGAGTTCATAGATATGGAAAAGGAAGGCAGGGGAAGCGAGTGGAAGGCTGTCGTTATTGGAAATCCGAGTGGAAAGATGAGGAGGATGAGTGTGCTTGAGCTTGGGGCGCTGAGTCGGTGGACTGAAATCCGGAAGCTTAACTTCTTAATTAAGTCGGATGACCGGGCGAGGAAAAGAGATGCTTGGCATCAGGGTGGGAGTTGGTAGGGCTGCGGATTCGCGTGGAGACGATGGGGAAGTGTTTTGGGAGGGAGAGGGGGGGGGGGGGGGGGGGGGGGCACGTGGTGCGCTACAAAACCGTGCTTCTGTATTGAACGAGAACGAGAGCCGATGCATCTTTTGCTGATAGCCATGACGAAGAACGAGTAATGTCACATTTCTAGGATGGAGTAGGTTATAAAATGTTGATTGTTGTGACGTCATGCGTGAACCCCGGCTGATGCAGTAATTCAACGCTGCGCTACGCCATGCTGATGCATTACCGCCTGTCTTACACTCAGAAGAGTAGTCTATCCGAGATGCGAACGCCGTTTAAGTAGCCCGTGCTCCGGAAAGTTGACTTCACTGTGCTAAGAATCTCTTCGCCTGGGGGCAGCACTTGCCTGTGGTGGCGTCGCTGTCTGCTCCTTCTGTCGCGTATCTCGCAGCCCATCAGTCAATGCTTGCGGTTTCTTGGTCGGCGTTCGCTGCACTTCTGCACTTTCGTTTTCGTTTTCTTCTTCTTCTTCTTCTTCTTCTTCTTCTTCTTCGTCGTCGTCCTCGGCGCCTTCATATTCCTCGTCATCAGCCTCGCCCTCTTCACCCGACTCCGCATCCTCGTCCTCGTAGCCCTCAATGCTCTCAGCAATAGAATCTTGCAGCCCATCTGTCTCGTCAACACTCGCCTGCGTAAGATAACTCGCCTCCAGATCTTCGCCGACTTCGCTCCCCTCGTCCTCACTGGGCACACTTGCCGTCTCGGGACTTTCATCTTCACTATCAGTAAAATCCTCGATGTCGAGCGGCCGTTCGCGCCAATAATTAAAGTCAGTGAACTGCTCGCCGCCGGGTGGAACGAGAAGGCCGACGGGAGGGAAGAAGTGGTCTACAATCTCACGCATGGAGGCGTAACCAGTGCGGTAGGAATTGAGAGAGAGAACGTCGAGTGAGACTTCGGCGTTCGAATTTATGGTGAAGATGCGGGTGGAGGGGATGTTGACGGAGCGGTAGGAGAGAGCATCGGTGAACCGATTTCCGAATCCAGCATAAAAGGGCGTCTGTCCCGGTGGCTTACCGAACAGGTTCATGATATCCCGGAGACAAGCCATCTTGAACACTTCAGGCTTTCGTAAATATACTTCTCGGCGCAATGCTGCTATCGTCCGATCTGGACTCATGATCACTGGCCCTTTTGGTAATCGGTAGCCCTCTTGTACTACACCGTTCATGTACGTTCTCGTTGTGTCTGCTAGGCCCACGGATCGACTTGTCAAGTAGAAGATGTTGTAGCCGTTGTTGACAATGTCAGTGTATAACTTCGCCACTCCTTCGTGAGTCCAGTCTCGACCGATCATATTCAGAACATGGCCCAGAGCGTCCGATTTGGTGATTGTACCATCTATGTCTGAGATGACGATGGGGACGTCGTGCTTCCAGTAGAACATGTATGCACTGCACGTAGATCGGTTGACGGTGAAGCTGCATGTATTGGACCTGATTTGTAGATTAGCAAACAACCCCATTGATTAGCGTATTCCAAGCAACTCACCCTGGTTTGAGATTCAGAGACTTCAGCTGATCGCTCGTGAGGCGTAGCGTCTTCGCAAAGCTACGAGTTTCCCTATCTGTCTCAGGTGATTTTGGTGGGGTAGTCAAACCGATAGCGCTGTCAGAGTCCCTACGCATGTGTGGCGGAAATTCTGCGGTTGTGTCGCTCTGGGCGTCATCGCTATGATAGCCAGGATCTGATATAGCGTCTGTTGATTGCAGTGCTTCCTGAACGAGTGTAAGTACAAAAGGCAGAAATATATACAATGCTTCGGCTTACGTCATTTAAGGCTGCGATGCCTGACCTCTGCATAGCAGCAGCCTTTGACTCCTCACTGCTGTAAATCCATAGATTGCCATGTTCATCAGCGCCGATCAAAGCGCCGATGTCGTAGTTCCCCTCCAGCTCATCCGATAGTATCTTCCTGGCGACCACTTCGGCGCGCAAAGCTTCCTGTTCGCTGCTCTTGTAGCCGGTCATATCCAACATCAAGTCGCCGCTCTCAGTGACCTTGTTTGGAATATTGGAAGTGAAAAGCTTTTTGGATAGGTTGATAGCACGGGCCATGGCTTCATTGGGTGATATCTATTCTGTCAGCTTCGTAGTGATACTTCATTGTGAGGTAACGGGCCACTCACAGGTGGTGGACTCGTCGATCGTTTCTGGATATTCCACGCTGTAGCCTCATCCCTGCTAAGGTTTATAGGTTCGTGTTCCTTGTCCTCGAACGATTTCGCAAATTGGGTCTTTGCGGAGGGTAACACTTCGTCACTATTGGAGCGCCACGTCTGCAAGCCGGACCAGTCGCCTGATTTCGGTCGCTCCCCAAGCAGATCCGGCCGTGGGACTCGGCCTTGCAGAGTCGACCGTCTCGCTCCGCTAGTACCGTCGAGCTCGAGAGGATCGGGTTCGGGAAGGGTATTGATGGGCTCGTCTGTGGGCTTTTGCTCGGGGCTTGATGCTGGGGACGCGAGCGGCGAGGTCTGCATGTCTTCCGGGATCGACGCCGTGGTTTCGAAGACGAAGAAAGCTTCGCCGCCCTCTCCGAGCTTCATGGCATAATCTTGCTGCTCTCCATTGACCTTAAATGCCACCTTCTTGTCTGAAGGCCGCAGTATCTGGTATTTTCCGAAACGGACGTGGAACGGCGAACAAGCCAGGCTGCCATCTGCCTGTTCGACGACTATAACATCGATAGCACCGCTCAGAGTTGCGGGGTTTATCGAGTTCCACCCCTTGGAGACGCCGCTGGTGAGCGAGCGCACGTAGTTCATAGCTGCCTGGCCCGGAGGCTCTCAGCGCACCGCAGCGCCTGACACCGCGATTTGCCGAGTCGTTTGTATGCTGTGTATTTCCTTAGAATGGACGGTATGAGGGTCGCTTATGCGGGTCGGTTTGGCTTGCGGCTGTAGCAACAATCCTGATGCGGTGCGGTTGGTTCGGTGTGGGATTAGTGTCAATGAAGCTTCGATGAAGAGCGAGTCGGGGGTGGGCAGCCGGTTGAGCTCTAGGATGGCCTAGGCTGAGATTTCGCAGCGACAAGACGTGTGGATGTGTGGAAGGGAGGAGTGCGGCTTTCAGGAAGCAGCTGCTCCCATTCAAGGCTATGCGCGGTCACCGAGGTCACGGACGCACTAAAGACTTGGGCAGAATCGCATAGGCTGTCAGGATTGTCATGGGATCGATACGCAGATGCGGGAGCAGGCGGGATCGTGCGGCGCAGAGCAAGTCGTTGCAACTTCTGCTGTGCAGCAACGGGACTCGCATGTGCGGGCGGGCACCTCGGCCTGGCAGCGGGAGCATGCTCTGCGTGTTGTTGAGCTGCACCGCGCTGCCGGTATGTTTCCAGGGAGGAAGCACCACCCCACAGTAGCGCTGGAGGATGCGCTCAACGGCGCGGTACAAGGCATTGATCCGCTCCCCGTCAGACAGCAATCGCAGCAAACGTTGGGAGTCAGCGCCCGCACAGTTGCTGCAAAGCTGCGGAGGAGGGGATGGGGTCCGACGACGTGCAGCTGGCCTAATTCCTTCTATCGGCCCGAGTCGGCCAAGGCTTGCGGCGCATGAAGACGCTGCCGCCTCCTCCACCAAGCACGACACAAACAGGCCGGCGACGCCTGCGAACCGTCGTCATGTTCCCCGACACCGCCCACTCGCTGTACTGGCCGCCCGATGTGGCCCGCTACAACATGGAGGCCCTCGTCTTCCTGTCCTCGGGCTGGCTGAAGACGGCATGCGTGCTGCTTGCCCTCTTCTGGTACGTGCGGCACGCGACAAGAAAGATGTCTAGACACATGTTCTAACATGATGACCGTGTAGGGTCGCATTCCGCGCCTACCGCGTGCTCTCCAAACCCGTTGAAGAGCTCATCAACCTGCTTGGCCTCGAGGTGCCTGTTGCGCCCCTCGTGTCGCTTGCGGGCATCAAGGCAGACGGCGTGCTGCTGCACTGGAAACCCCCGGATCAACGATCCTCGGTCGTGAAATATGTAATACGCATAAACGGGATTGACAGTATGGCAATTCTCTCCAGAAACCCCACAGAAGCTCACGTCCGACAGTTGGCGATGTCTCGCCCCAAGAAACCTCCGTCACTATTGAGAATCTACAGCCGGACCACCACTATGTTATCCGTATCGTAACACTCAATGCTGCCAATTTCCAAGCCCCCAGCATCCCAATCCGCCTCCGAACCCTCCCCGCCGAGTCTGAGCAGTTCTACGGCACTGGACCGCACAAGGAAATTCGAGATGGAGCGCAGGGAGACGACTATAACCCTACGCCTATCATCCGCCCGAACAAGAATCTTGTTGATTTCATTGTGCCGTCAACTACTGCACCAGCCATGACACGCGAGCATAGTAATAGCGTGTCTCGACACCGACGCTCGGAACCGGGAAGGCGTAATTCTCCAGCCTCGGGGACAGCGGAGCAGGCGCGCGCTGCGCAAGAGGCGGCAGACTCCCAAGAGACGATCAAACAGTTGACGGAAAAGCTGGACAGCCTAAGACGTGAATTGGAGGATATGGAGAAGCAGATCCAGGATGAAGAGCAGGAGTTCATCATGCAGAAAGCGCTTTTGGTCGAGAAAAGGGATGAGAAAAAGGCATCTTTGAAGGAAAAGGAGGATGCTAGCCGCGACCTGAGAAAGGAAGTTGCGATTTTGGAACGGGCAAACGCCTCGGCTCAGGCCAAAAGATCGAATCAGGAGCGCTTGTTGCAAAAGAAGGAGGCTGAAAGGAGAAAATTGAAGGATGATATGGCCAAGTGGGAACGCGAGGCGGGGGAACTCCGAACTGCTGCTGAAGGTATTCAAAAGGACCGTACTAAATACGAGGCATTGTCGGAGACGCGCATCAAAGAGCTCAAGGGGAAGCACGAGGAAGAGCTGCAGACAAACAAAAGTCTTGAGGATGTCATTCGTGAGAAAGGAATACAGATCAAGACTCTTGAAGAGGAAAGGAAACTTTTGGAAGACGGTGAGGACGTCAGTGATGCTCAAGACGGTGCTGAAACAGAGGCGGAAGACCGGAGGTGGATGGAACTCTACAGCAGCCTCCAGCAGCGATATGCGGAAGCCTGGCAACAATTCAACGAAGCCGAGCATATCAACAAGGAGGCCTCTGCGCGATTAGCTTACTTACAGCAGCGCCGCATGAGCCAGCCGCAGGTCATGTCCGTTACGGCGCCCGAGTTTGTGCCGGCCAGAAGAAACAGTGGCGTGCGCTCGCGACCACTCAGTATGCGCGAACCGTTGACCTCTGCCAATCTTGGAGGTTTCATTCCCTCGACGGCAGCGCCTTTCAATAGCGGCATTGCGAGCACTTCCCCTTCATACAAAAAACCAACACCGTACTTCAATCCTGTTAACGGCATGGCTCTTCCCCCGCCAAGCGCTCATACCTCGTCTTTCTCTCAGGCGGATATTGAAAGTTTGACTGGTGGAGCGCCCATGAGTCCGACCGCAGGGGCCCTGTTGCCGTCAGGCCTGTTCGGTGATGGAATGACTGATGACGGAATGACAGACGAAGAAGACCCAGGGCCTCCACTTCCATCTTTAGACCCATCGCCGAATCTACGTCATGTCTTACCTGGCCTAGGAGCTCCAGGCACATTGGAACAAGTACAGAGCCCTAGCTCACCAGTATCTGTACAAAGCCGCTCTCCCTTTGCCAGTCCCCGTGAGAGTGTCGGCCAGCTAGGCTTCTACCCGAGCAACGAGAATGCCCTGGACAGCGACAGGCGGTCGATCCGCTCCACTTCGAGTTCGTTCAAGAACCCTCCCACCACGCGGTTTGGCAGCCTCTTTGGCTTACACAGACAACGTGGCAAGACACTCGATCAAGGACCGCCCCTGGGATCTCTGAAGTCATCCCAAAGTCAATCTCTTCCTCGACAGGAGCACGAGGACTTGGATCCTATTGGCACACGACGACGGCGCGGAAGCCACTCCGGAGGTGCTTGGTACAATGCATTCATACCTAGCAAAGCACAGCCTGAAGAGTTCTCGAGTAGCCCGAAACACGTAGCCACGCGAAAGCGGGCATTCAACATGTTTGGTACGAAAGGCGACCCTTGGTTGACCTCTACATTAGGATCTGATAGACCGTCTTCGCCTCGTCAGGGATCGACCAAATCAGGAGAAGCCAACGTCTTACCGAGGCCTAGTACGGAGAGCCAAACACGCTTCGGTTGGAATGTCGATGCTTTCAATGCGCGAAGTAGCCCACTTGGTGTGGACTGGAGCATCAATAATACCAACAGTTCTTCCTGGTCACGGATGCCTTCCCGGCGACCTTCCATCCAACACGGCTCCACGGTGAGCCTGTTGAATGACGGCCTGCTTCACGACGATACACCCGACTTCCCGTCTACGACACGCTCTCCCACGCAAGCACCTATCGGAACAAGACCGCAGTCGTCGGCATCGCACATGGCGCCTTTGGTACCACCAACACCACCCAAAATGCTCAATCCGGACGCCCCGACGTTCACATTTGGGTTTGGAGACAAGGACATAAAGGCAAAGAAGGCGGCTGAGAAGGCTGAGAAGGCCGCGGAAAAGGAAGCAAAGAGAGCAGAGAAAAAGGCGGCCAAAGTGGATAAGTCGTCCCGCAAGCAATCCACCATCCCCGAAGTCGCGGTATCTGAGCAATCAAGCTCTCCGGTAGCTGCGCGCTTCTCAAGAGATAATTACTCCCTATCCACCGCCGACTATTCGGAAACCTCTCCACGCGAGTCACTCGACCAGTCCGGCTCTCTGACTACGTCTGAATTACAGCCGCCCGCTTCACTTGGCAAGGAATCTTTCATGCAGAAGCTGTCTAGGAAGAGTAGTTCCAGTCAATTCCTACAATTCGGTAAGGGTCAAAGGTCTCTCTTTTCAAAGAAGTCCAGTGAGGCGGTCACGCCTGACGAGACTGACGAGGATGGCGGTGGACTTTCAGCGCGGACTACAGATAGCCCTGGAGCAAGTCCAAGTATCGGAACGCCAAAGGACAAGAGTAGCGCTCTGAGCTGGAGTTCCATCAAGCGCATAGGTAAGAGAGGTGACAAGACGCCCAGCTTGCACGAGAGCGTTGCAAGTGAGACCACGGGCGACGAGGATGATGAAGCAGCGGAAGGATTGGGTGTTGCGACTCAGTGATCGCGATTGTATCCTCTATAACGTCATAGCATAAGCGAGGCGTATGTGAATAATAAGTCGGTCTCGATTGTTTGGTATATACCCACTTTGGGGCGTGACGTAGTTTCCTCTGATTCGTGCCAAGCCTCGGAAGTCCGACCTCAACCACAACAGCTTCCTGACCACGACTTCTCACCTACGCTAGCGCCC
The DNA here is from genome assembly GCA_022419385.1 of Paraconiothyrium sp. Pb-2020. Lineage (NCBI taxonomy): Eukaryota > Fungi > Ascomycota > Dothideomycetes > Pleosporales > Didymosphaeriaceae > Paraconiothyrium > Paraconiothyrium sp. Pb-2020. The sequence goes on along the minus strand of JAJUBI010000003.1, from coordinate 2,922,523 downwards.
GCAACGAACAGCCATCATGGCTTCTCCAGGCGGCGAGAACATGCTCTCAACGCCCCCTACAACGGCTACCGGCGCACCGAATCCCAGTCCACCCACCGCCTCCTCAACACAACCCAATACGCAAAACACCCAACCCGCGCAAACGAACGGCAGCGCGCCCGCACCTATGAGCGCATCATTCCCCTCTACATCTCTCCAAGATACCGGTACATCTAAAAGACCTCGGGACGCGCGCCTCATCCACCTTATCCTCGCCAATATGGGCGTACACGCCTATACAGAGCGCGTGCCTCTGCAGCTCCTCGACTTCGCATACCGGTACACGAACGGCATCCTTTCCGATGCGATCTCCTACGAAGGACCTCAGACCAACGTCGGAAAGAAAGCCGCGCCGAAGGACGATGATGGCATCAGTCTGAATGCGCTGCGCACGGCGATCCACGCGCGTGCGCAGCAGCAGTTTAGCTCTGTGCTGCCGAAAGAATTTATGAGCGAGGTTGCGGCGGAGAGGAACAAGGTTGCACTACCGAGAGTCGAGCGTGAATGGGGATTACGCCTGCCGCCGGAGCGCTACTGCTTCACGGGTGTGGGGTGGGGTATGAAGGAGAGCTGGGAGGAAGACGAGGAGGTGGGCGAGGAGATGGATGGGGTTGCAGGGCTTACTGGTGGGCCTGTGGGTGGGGGCGATACGGCTATGGGAGGTGTGGAGGATGAGGAGGTCAATGAGGATGAGTTCGAAGAAGTGATGGGCTCAGGCAACAAGATGGATACCAGTGGCTGAATATGCAGTCAAGGCCAACAGAGAGCCTGGAGACGGTGCTGGCGTGAGACTCCACATACTCTCGTGGTGAGCCCGGCTGCAGGGGAATGGAAGCCTTCTACGAGACCTTCTCACTGAGTGCGCAGCCGGATGTCTGAGGGGGCAAGAGAAATCATGGAATTGATTTGTCATGGTGGAATTTTAAAAACGATTCTGAAACCGGCGTTACAGGCTTGATGCATTTGGCGGCGTACAAGTACGCGGGTTATCACGGGTACGGTATGGGTCTGGGTATACCAGTGCTGAAATTTTTTCCATCCACTTGCCTCGCGGCCACTCTCAATAAGCTTATCTTAGTGAGGCACCCAATATTATACAACGTGCTATACAAATGCCTTTCTTTAGTGATACAACAAGCGTGCTATGTGTCGCCCGTGCAATGCCATATGCATATATACTAACGCAAATCCTCCCGAAACGCCGTGCAATGCAAACCAAACACCTTTCTCATCTTTTCTCTTTCATCTTCCCTTTAATCCCTACCCATCACCGCCCTTCCTTTTACTCCCGCTCCGACTTTTCCTCCAGCCTCTTCCCCTGCAACCTCCCCTCCTCGTCCAAGCCCCACCACTCCTTATGCTTCTTTTTACTCTCCTCCACCAATCTCGCCCTTTCTTCTTTTTCTCGGCGCCGCTCTCCGGCGAGCGCAAACCACTCCGCGCGAGCTTTATCGAGTTCATCCTGCCCCTGGTATTGCAACATGCATGTATTCATGGCGAGTTTTTGAGGACGGCATGCGTAGATCATGGTGAACGTGCGCCCGGTAGCACAGGCGGCAAAAGCTGCGGAGGTAGTGAGCACTATGTGTGTCGGGGATGAAAAGGGAGAAATGGGCGGGAAGACAGGTTTGAAGCACAAAGCGTGGAGTACATGTAAGGCATTGGAAAAGCTTAAGGGCCTTCAATCTCAAGGCGCAATGTTGCGTGAGGTAGAGCCTACCTGCTATCTCAGCAGCGCATTTTGCGCGCACGTTTTTATAGTATAGATCTCGGACTTGCTGTTCCTGCGGTGCGGAGAGGGGAGTGGGATTCGAGGGGAGGCGTATTGGGGCTTCGGCTGGCGGTAGGCTGGAGGAGTCTGCTGGAGTCGCCATGGCCATTTCGGGCGCAATGTCAGTGTATGGCCAATAGAGCGGTTGTGGAGCGGGTCGAGCTGATTGAGCTGTGCTATGCGAGCGGAGCTTCGGTGGTGAAGTGCGTGGGTTGCGGAACAGGAAGCGGATTCGGAGTGGTCGGAGCCGATTGGACCTGGCTCGCCGACCTCAATCTACACGCAACATCTCTAACCTCCAGTCGAACATCCCCCCAAAAGAGCGACAAATGTCCTTGCACATGAGATTACCCTCGTGGGTTTCTCCAGAGATTCAATATGCTTACTTGTGTTTGCGTTACTCATTTTCCGGATGTTTATACATTGTATACGACGATAGTAGAATAAACCTTTTACTTGAGGTAACTTGTAAGCAGCTTACGATTGGTAGGCATTTGAAGTCCATTCCACCCGTCTCCATATTTCCCAAGTTCTTCTCAGCGTCAATTGACCGTATTCAGCTGGGCCCCAATGCCGCGCCACATGCATTCAGCTGACCCCCGGAACACTGCGATGGTCATTCAGATACGTCTCAATCCGATTCGAAGAAAAAAACCGTTGTGTGATCATATAGATGTATTCTCCCATATGCTGACCTTGCTGAAAGTCCAACGACTCTCTAATCCGAGCGGAGAGTGTTCTCTTACACCGCAGTCTTAGGGACATTTTGTCCCAATTCGACAGTAACGTCTGTCTTACAGTCACTCGCGATCATGTTCGTGGTTAACTTGCTTTTCTCACGCATTTAGCTCCTCTTACTGTGCGCCCCTGCCGAGATAGTAGATCTGATCAGGGTCAAGGATTCGCGGTTGTACCACAACACGATTGGTATTCTTTTCTATTGCAGTTTATACGATGTCGATTTGCCCAGAATTTCTGAAATCGTTGAATGCGCGGTGTCCAGTACCAATCCTGGGGTGCTTTAATGTCGTCGAAGACAAGCTCGTTGAGCACAGCACGTGCTTACACTATATTACTCCATTCGTTCGCCACGGAGTGAATGTGCTGGAGGCGCATAATAGGACCCAAGCGTGGACCATATTTATGCATGAACTCCTTGACAGGGGCCGGTATGTTCGTCTGCCTCAATCTCGATGTATCGGTGGGGGGCATTGGGTTATCGAATCGGTGCGACGAGACGGTACTCAACGCTCCGGCGAAGTTCCTCGAATCAATCTCGTACCTTACGAAAGTGTCCTCCGTAACCATCGGTGTTCATACACCTGTTCCATCTTACTCGACAGCGCTACCGCCATACCAGAAGGTCGCAATCTGTGATCTGAAACAAACAATGCGAAATCAGAGCTTTCGTGGTCAAGTCGATTATGGTGTGACATCTGGACGTTCCGCAGTATCTTAGATATTGTGGCGTGTGGTGACAGCGCCGGTGAGATTACTCTGATAATCCTAAAACAGGACCTGCAAATGCAGAGCCTTGACTCAAACAGCTGTACATGTATCAGAACCATGAGGTCCACAGTAGCTTCTTCCGCGCCGTCAGTCCGATAAGGTGAAAACGCAGTTATATGACTCTGCATTGTGCTGATATGCTTGACTGCACCTATCCATGGGCTTAATGAGAACGAACTCTCGGAAATTTTGACTTCCAGAAAGAGATGGGAGTGAAAGAGAGGCCTTTGATGATTCAGTATTCTCCACGGCCGGACGATCCGCTGGGTTGTGTAACTCCGCTGTGCGGACAGTGAACGTCCCCCTATGTCTGATCTCAACTACGATTAAGTACAGCCTGGCTCTACCATCGCAACCTTGCCTCGATACTCGCTCTTGTGTTGCTTCTTCCGTTCAATGCACAGTAGTAATGTGTGAGATTCCCTGGGATGTATAACCAGCGTTTAGATTGTCTTTTCTCGAATCTCTCCACAAAGACATGGCCCATCAGCTATAGAAAATCCTGTGTAAATGTAACATCTAGCAACATTTATTGGTGCTTCCTATTATTTTTGCGGCCACTGCCCATGGGAGTAGAAAAGCAAAGTGGGCATATCCTCGTGCTATGATTGATATGTACCACATGATGCGTAAAATCTGTGACAAGGGTCCAACGAAGACCTGTATCGGCATGATGGCGACCTATACTATTGATACTAGTTCTTAGGGTACAAATAAGTGAGGCTCTCCTCGTCTATACATGTTTACACCGGAACCCGATCAATCGTAAACATGTATAAAGCATGTGCAACGATATAGGCCAAGCATAGTATCTATAAAGTCGTACTAGCAGAGATAATGCAGACGAAATCTCTAACAGGATAATATTCTAGGAGTCGGTGCCAATACTCGATGCGATCCACAGTATCCTGTTGCAAATAGCAGGCAAGGCTCGTGAATATATGGTCGACCCGAAGTCAGACCTTGCACCATCCGCCCTTCTGAATAATAACAGTCCACCCTTGGCCGCACAGGGCGCAAAAGACCCAACCCACACGGTATATCCACAAATGGAAGGACTAGAAACGTTATCAAGGTGGCGCTCCCTCTCGTAATGCTCCTTGCCGCATCATTCGTCCCTATACGGATGAAGTTAGTCAGGAAAAAGACGTCATGAACAAGGATACCAGAAGCCAGAGCTTGACGATACAGAGGTGAAGAACGGAGAAGTTCTCATGGCGAGAGGAACACTAACAAACTGCCGACACAAGAGCGGTGCCACTTGTGGCAGTGCTCAATGAAGGAGCTGTCGAGCTACCTGCACCAATTGGTTCGAGATGCCGAAATCTAAAGATAAAGACAGCGACTGAGAAATCAAGAAAGTCATGTACTTTGGGCAATGAAAAGGGCAACCAGGACGAAGGCTAATAGAGGGCCAACACTACAATTGGAACCTGTGCAATTCGTCTACAGAGGAAGGCTATCACCTCTCTGTTTAATAAGTGCTGACGAATGTGAAGAGTACTTGATAAGCTTCGGCCTTTCGTGGTGACAAGTACCACTATCACCTCGCTAGCGGCGCACGTGGAGTTCCTTCCACGACAGCGAGTCGACCTGCACTTTGCTTCCTATGTAAGATTGCGCTCGTAACTTTGTCCCGCTCGCTCGCTCGCTCGCTTTCTGGCGCTGCCTTTCTTTCTCTTCCACGTGTCTCGCGCCCCTATCCTGCACTTTGATCATCTGTGTTTTCGGACCGACCTATCATGAAGCTGGGACAGGTCCTCTCGGCGTTCGCCGTGGCCGCTCGCGCGGTGCCGCTTGAGTCGCGTTCTACCGATTATCCTGGTCTGTATTTCTCGAACGGTAAGTTCGAGATTACCATGTTCAACGATCTCCACCTGGGCGATGCCGGCATCCAAGACGGTATCCAGAAAGGCACCTGGTCCGACGATCTTACCATGGATGTTGTGAACAAGGTGTTGAATTACGAGTCCACCAACCTAGCTGTGCTCAATGGCGACATTACGACCTGTGAATGGCTCGCCGAAAAGGATTCTTATGGTTTTCTCAACAAAGCCATGTCGCCCTTCCTTAGTCGTAAGCTGCCTTTTGCTGCGACATTCGGAAACCATGACTGGAGCGCAACGTGCAACACACGCTGGATGTCAGAGCACATTTGGAGAACGGCAAATGACCCCAGGAATGGCGGCCAGCTTACATTTACTACGAGCTCAGTGACCGGCGAACCCAACATGGTCGGCACGACAAACTACTTCATCCCGCTATATTCTAAGGTCAATGGAAAACAGAGCCTCAAGATGATCCTATGGTTCTTCGACAGCAAGGGAGGGTTTGGATATACGGGCAACGGCGATAATAAGCAGGAGGTCTACGGTTATGTTCATCCTGATGTGAGTAAGCTTTGTCGTACGTTCAGTGCTGTGCTAACAGAATAGGTAATTGACTGGTTGTCAGTTGCTCATTTGCAATCATGAGATTGGATGTTGTACTAACAATAGCGATGTCTAGCAAGCGGACTCGCGCTCAGCTCGAGAGCGATCACGGCGGCAAGATTATTCCGAGCCTTGTCTTCGTCCACATTCCCGTCTCCATAACGGACAGCTACAGCCGTGCCGGACTGATAAGCGCAACCCGAACACCAGGCATTCAATACAATGAAGACCTTGGAGTACAAGACGAAAAGAAAGGGAACGCGTTCATGCAAGTGCTTGTCGATACGCCGGGACTGCTGGGAGTTTTCTCTGGACATGACCATAATACTGATTGGTAGCTTATCTCCCGTTCGCCAAAGTGAGCAATGTTGCTAAAGATTCTAGGTGTATGAAATGGACGAAGACCCCTAAGCCAGTGCCTGCGGATTGGCCTGCCGCTGCTCATGGCGCTGGACTCAATGTATGCTTCGGCAGGCACACCGGCTACGGCGGTTACTCAGAGGTCATGCGAGGCGGACGGCACATTGCCATCTATGAAAATGCACTCGAAGGCGACAATGCTATCGAGACCTGGAATCGGCTCGAAAATGGCGAGATCTCTGGACGAGTGATGTTGAACTCGACGTACGGGAAAGACGAGTATGCGCGCGTCGAAGTCAAATTGAGTCATGGTGCAACCCCACATGGTGACGTCGCCGGTAGAGCCGATGGCGATGGAGCAAAGACGACCATCAAGTCATCTCACTCTTCCCAAAGTAGAAAGAGTAGCATGGTGACAAAGGCAACGTCATCCAAGAATACGAAGGTGATGAAGACCAAAAACATTGACACCACAACCACCTCCACGACCATGGAGTCTACAATGACTGCTCGGAGTCTAAAGGTGACAACGACGACCTTGAGTCATGTCCATCCAGCATGACAAAGTCAGCTTTCCTTGAAGCCACCAGGTACCGCGGAGCGAGGGCGCGCATACTCTTTCCGTTCGAAAGCCGATCAAAACTAAGCTCACCCGGAACAGACGTTGAGGCTCTATCTACCTGGTGCGATAGGCCTGTGAGAGATCAGGTGTATATGACATATAGCTTTCTAACACTATAGACTGACTGGAACAACACTGTGTGGCGTTTTGCCCCCTGATTCTTCTCGGCAGCTGTATTGTGGTACCTGGCGAGATTCGTTGGAAGGCTTAATTCCCAAGTAGTGCAGCATATGAAAATGGAACATGTTCACAGACCTGATTTCGATAAATGTTACCTCACTAGATGACTCTTCTCAATGCGGCTCAACGTCTGAGGACACGCGATTTCGTTTCAAACCACCCTCTCACTCGGTGGACGAAGTGTCATATCATCAGTTAATGGTTGACAAAAATTCATCACGAAGTACTGCCAAGGAAGGCGATTGATTGTTTGAACATGAGATCATTTTCGCAACACAGACGTATCCAGTGTTATCCGCCAAAAACTAAACACCTCGACAACAATACTTGCTAGTAGCCTCGACCGTAGCCAGGAAGCGTATCATCATGAACTCGTATACGTCGAGAGAGACGCTCGAAAGTCTCCACCAACACCTTCAATGCAATATGCTTCCGAGACGCCTTCGCTAGTTGACAAATTGAGTTCAAAACCCAGCCGAGAACTTGATTCCGAGGGTAGATGTGCGTTTGGATAGAATCCGCGTCACATGCCCAAACGAGATGTGATACTTACCAACTTACCGTTGCGCGTAGAGTCGGGTGATAGGCTCCGTTGCGCAAGCCATTGGTTGATTGTCCGCACACATGCCGAAATGCATGTGCTGGACATCTTGGCATGAGCCACTTGCTCTTCTCTTCTTCCTCTTCTTCCTTCATGCGTTTCTTCAACACCTACTTAGCGGATCGTCGCCGACTTGACAGTGCTGGTGCTTTTCATAGACGCAGCACCGGCGGCGGCAATGGAAGGCTGGCCGGGCTTCTTCTCAAAGATCTTCCAGAACTTGAGAGATTCGTCGGCAGCGGCGGTGGCAAGCATTTGTCCGTCAGGGCTGAGACAGCTGTGGAGGACGCGAGACTCATGGGCCGGAACCTCCATGTTCTTCACACCAGACGGGTAGCTCCAGATGCTGAGAGAGTTGTCAGGAAATCCGCCAGTGCTGACGATCTCCTTGTAGTGAGTGCTCCATCGCAGGCTGGTAACCTGTGAGTCGGTGGAGATATTGTTGATGCGAGCTCCGGTGGTAGTGTTCCAGAAGTTGATTTGACGATCGTTGGAACCACCGCCAGTTGCGAGGAGGTTAGATTGCCAGGGGCACCATGAGATGGCCTTGACAGCAGCACGGTGATTGGTCTTGGTGAACTTGGGAGCAACCAGAGAGCGAGCATCCCAGATCGAGACCAGGTTGTCGTTAGCGCCAGTGGCAAGCTGGGCTCCGTCGGCGCGCCATTCAAGACCGCAGACTTCACCCGTGTGAGAGACGAGCTCGGCAACCTTGTGCTGAGCAACGCGCACATCGTGGTTGTAGACGAGACCGGAACGAGCACCAGTGGACAAGATGTGCTTGTTCCATCCCATTACACCAACGCGTGTCTCGTGGCCGAACATGCTCCGAAGTTTAGTGCCCTCCTCAACATCCCAAATCTGGACCTCACCGGATCCAAGACCAACGCCGACGTAAGCGCCGTCACCAGACCATTTAACAGACGAAATGTAAGTATCAGTCGGGCATTCCAGGAGAGAGGAAACGGAACCGGAGTCAGCGGACCAGACGTAGACGGAACGCTCAAGGCCAATGGCGACCTGGTTACCAGAAGACCAGTCAAGCAGGTTCAGATAATAATCGTCAACGAGGCCGGGGGCATCGAGTACCCGCTCGGGTGCTGAGGGAATGCGGCGGCGGCTCTGGGCGTTGACGCTGCTAGCGGGCTTGAGAGGGCGGTTGTACTGCGAGCGGAGGTCAATGGGCTTCGACGACTCTGGAGGTGCAGGCTTGAAGGCGAGGATGCGAGTGTTGAGATTGACACCGCATGCCGAGGCGAGTGAAGACTGGTATGCGATTGCGTCCGGGGCAGGCTTCTTCGATTGCGAGCGCTCCTCATCATCGTCCTCTAGGCTGAGACCTTCCAAGGAAAGGGTGGGCTCCTCGTCTGATGTACGTCCGTTCAAGTCGAACGTGCTTGCGGCATTGGCCAATACTGACGACCCCTCGCCAGTTGAGCTAGACTTTGGTCGCTGCTCAAGGTCGATCTTGCCTGTGCCAACGTTGCTGGTAGCCTCGCTTGCTGTCCGGTTGGGGATGAAACGATCAGCGGTATTGTATGCTATCCTTGTCTTGGTGGGCCGTGATCGGATGGTGACATCCTTCTTTGCCCTAGGGGTCTTGGTTGATGTGGTCGTACCCGTACCCGTCAACGCCCACTCCGAGACACCAAGCTCTAACCGCCGCGGCGAGTTGCGGGCGATGTTTGACTTTGGTGAATCACGAGTAGTCTTGGAGACAGAGCGTTGGATGCGGGCCATGAAGTTACCACCATGGATAGATTCTTGCGCCAGCGCATCTGGAACCTGGTTGCGGGGTGTGCGTGGAGAGGGTGTCAATGGCATCCGGCCGCCGGCGGCGCGGGTGGAGAAGACTGATGAGCGGTTCTTGACCGGAGTCAAGACGGCTGGGCTGGCCATGACTGCGAGCTCTCGTACTATGAAGCATTAGTACATGACCCGCGTAGATGCATGTGGGGCACGTGAGCTATCGTACCTGTAGTTTTCCTGTAGTTTCTGGCGTTGATGAACAAATATTAGTATTATACAATGCGTGTAATCGATGCTTAGAAGTATTGATTCGAAGGTTTATTGTGCGGTGTGTGAGACAGAGAGAGATAGCGGCTTGCTGAGAGGATTAAATAGTTTGTTTACTCTGTTGCCGAGCAACGGAGCTGGCGCAGTCATGACATAATTGTGCCAAGGCGCGCGGGCGGCACCTTGCTTCGGAAGATCGTTCCTCCTCCCGACACTCTGCCAAGTCTGGCTTTGCAGCCATGATCGGGGACCCACATGCTACATCCGCTTCACACTCGACTGCTACACTCGCTCTCTCAAGGTGCACACTCTCCCACCGCTGGTTATCCCTATCGCCATTGCCGGGCCCACAAGCGCCTTGTCGGTGCCGATAGGGTGCACTCCTAGAACGAACCGTCTGCGACGAAACCACATGAATCCTTTGTCCCCACTTTCGAGTGTCTGTGCATAGCAATACCAATGGCGCAACCTCAACTGCCCGTCTCTCTGTTCGCTGGTAACCAGATTGCAACGAACACGCCTCAAGTCGCCCTCACCTCCACGACGTCGAGCACCGGCAGTTCTGCCAACAACACCTTTGTCATGTCTGCAAGCCCCACGCGTAATCGGAGATCCACGACGGAAGGCTACAAGCCCAAGCTTATAACCACAGTTGGCGCGAAGCCCGCATGCCTTGTCAATGCGTCGGTAACGTATGTGGGCAAAGATGAGATCTACGCTTTCGGTGGTTTCGACCAATTCACCGATGAAGGTGAGCATCTGGTATCACGTATATTGGATGAGCCCACATGGCTAACAGCGGCTGTTAGTGTACAACCATGTGCTCCGTCTTAACCTTGTCACTCGCCAATGGAATCTCGTCGACAATTATGGCGACATCCCTGGCGTTCGTATGGGCCACACTGCCTGTCTTTGGCAGGGTGACAAGTTACTGGTGTTCGTGGTGAGAACGAGCACCGGCAACACTCGCCGGTTATTGTATTTGACCTCAAGACGGCTCATTGGACCCAGCCCGAACTACACGGTCCTACCCCTCGTGGCAGAGCTCGCCACTCCGCAGTGATCCACGACGAGAAATTGTACATCAGCGGAGGACAAACAGGACATGACAGTGTGCTGGACGACATCTGTTTTTTGGATTTGAAGACATGGACTTGGTCGCGGACTTGGAGGTTTGTGCCCCGCTACGACCATGCAAGCTGGATCTGGAATGGCCGCATCTGGATATTTGGAGGTATCAATGACGAGATGGAGAAGAACAACGAGATCTGGTGGCTGGACCTCCGTGGTAGCCCAGGCTTTGAGACGGCTATGAATTACGGCACAGTGGACCGGACATTGCTCTCTTCACGACACCGTTTCACAAATTTAGGATCGACCTCGCTTGCTACCGGTAGTACTGGCTACACCGCGAACTCCAGCATTCAATCCAGCTCTCTAGGTCCTTCTCGATCCCCGTATAGCACAGCTCCCGGCTCCATATCCTCTCTGAAATTTCATTCAAGCCCAAATCTCCCGTCGCAGGCTGCAGGCATGCATTTCCATGTATTCTCTTCGGGCTGTATGCTCGACTTTGTCACACCTGCGGAGCTGAGTTGCGAGACAAGCCTTTCTAGTCTGGAGCTCGATGTGCTTCGATGGCAGAAATTAGCAGATGGGAAGGACATGTACAACCCGAACTACCGCTGGCACTACTGTACTACTAACGCAGAAGGTACGCACGCCTGGCTTCTTGGCAGCCCAGCTGAGCCAGCCGCCGACGGCAACGGTGTGAGCCCTGGAGAATACCTGAGCGATGTGCTGGCCATTGACTTGCGTAAATACGGAATCCTCGGCAATGAGCTGGCGACAGATCCTCGATCCAAGTTGCCTTCTTCTGATGCGAACGTAACGTCTCATCTAACGGGCATCGGCGCTGATCTATCTTTAACTTTCGATAAAGCCCCCGAGTCGGGCAGCGGAGCTGACTTCCTTGTCACAGCTGATCCGGACGACCTGGAAGATATTGTCTCGCCGACAGATGACTCGGGAACATCTACCGCTATTGCACCTGTTTCTCAACCCATCCACGTCCACAGACTTATCCTTCATGCTCGTTGGCCACATTTCGCTCGACTCTGGAGTGCCCAGATGGCCGAATTTCATTCAAAGAAGATGCACATCCCGGAACCTTACTCGGCCGTCCGGGCTTTCCTCTTCTATCTATATACAGATAGCATCGCACCACACCCGACAAATGGACCTACACTTAACGATGTCGCTGGTATGCTGGTCATGTCGAATATATATGACATGCCGCGCTTGCGTCTACTTTGCGTAAATCGGCTAAGCCGCGAGCTTGATATCGAACACGCAGCTATCATTTGGGAGCGCGCTGGTACCGCTAATGAAGAGTGGTTGAAGCGTCGGGCATCAGCATTCTGCTTGAATAATTGGGGCAAGGTTGTTCGCACAACTGGATTTCGAGCTCTTGGTCCCTTAGCCATTATGGAGCTTTGCGCTGAGGCAGATATCGACTCGCGCGTTGTGGGTGGTGAGGAGCTTGAGTTGTTGGGCCAGCTCAATCGTCCATTTGCCACCAATCGAAAGCGTAGCCTTGGCAGCGCAGGTGTCCTTACCGCTGGCGAAGAGGAAGGAGACGACGAAGTGGAAGATGACGGCATGGACGTGAACTAGATTCTTCTTGGACCACAGGGGAAAAGTTGGCTCATGAGCGCAGTGCATTCTTTCGGCGTACTCAGTATTTGGGTTGGTCATACATTTAGCATCTGTAATAGCGTGGTGTTGGTCTTTTGGCGAATCTTAATACGCAGACTTCGTGCTGTAGTGGCGCCGTGGGGGTTCTTCGGTTTGTGAACCGAAAGTGTTTGAGTGGGCTTGCACCGGCATCGTATTGGCGTCTTGGATGGTTACGAAACGAATTATGATCGATATACCGATTAGTATCAAAAGTAGATAGACGACTTGAGATAGTCTCGCCTATGGTCTCATTGTCGGCTCTGATGTGCTTGTAGTAGTCTTTGTGCATGTGTAGTCCTGATGAAACAGCGTGAAGTAATTGCATGGTGTTACCTAATCATGCTTTGTCAGTATACTCCAAGTTGAAAGTGAGTAGAACAGATCATATAATGATCGCAGGTGGATATAGAATCTTCATTATGGTGGGTTTTGTTGTTGTTTGGTGGGGGGATGGGACACGGACGATGTGTTGGTCTTGGTGTCATGGGCTGCGACCAAATTGTGTTGGCGAAAGATCTCCAGCCTTGACCAATTCACTCGTGGAGGTTTCATCAAGACGTCTGAATGATTCGTGGCATCCTCATTGTATGTTCACATGTCAGATAGCTGCTTTCCCGAAAGCATGGATCATCCATGACTCAGGGCAAAGTCTGTACCTTTCCCGTGAAAGTGGCAAGGTCAAATTGATTTTGCGAACCAGCAATGTCACGAATCCGGGATAAGAGGTGTTCTGGTATCGGTGCTTTTTATAAGTTTTGTGCCCACGGTGTTTGGTTCAATTTATGGAAGCTGATTATTCTATGAGGTCTTATTGATTAGTCAATTACCTCTAGTAGATAGATGTGTGGTACTAGTAGCTGTTAACTAGACCTTATAGATGTAAGACTACCCAATCACTTATATACTAATAGTAAGCTTAACCAATAAGAGCTTATAGAATAATCAGAATCTATATAATGAACCAAAGGCCGTGGGCACAAAACTCATAAAAACGATAATAACGCAAGATATGTATCTTCTAATGTGAAAAGACCACCGTCGTTCCAATGAAATCTAGTCCAAGCGATATTGCATCCTTCGAAAAAATCCGTTGCGCGCCGAGCAGAACTGGGGGGTCATGGCTGAAATGTATTGAGACGTGGCAACATGTGCAATACATACGAGCATGGTTCGCGCGGCCACGGGGACTTGATGGAGAGAGAAATGTGAAGACCGCGCGGCTTTGACAGTACAGTCTTGTGAGCGTAGTTGCGAAACGACGCGGGAATAATTGTTTCTGTTTCCTGCACTGCATGCGGCGTTGAGCACCAAGAGACAGCAGACGCACTTAGTGGCTCGAAATGTGATGGAAGTGATTACGGAAAAGAAAGCCGCCCATAAAATAGTACGTAATCCCACGCAGCGACATCGACGCAATCCCACATATTTATCATGATACCTTGATCTACTATTATGCAGTTCATTATTTAATCGAACTCGATCGTGGAATATTCGTTGGATTTACAATCCGGCAATATTCCGCCATTAGGCCTCCAATGCCGGGCTTAAAAACGTGACGTAGCGCGTCATCATGATGGACACTGCCATGACAAGGTAGATCGGATTAGCGGCGGGATCTGGACGGGAAGGAGAAGGGCGTAAGAATGCCCGTATTAGGTCCCTCATTGGACCGACAGAGGCGTAAAAGTCTGATTCATCAATGCTCTGCTACAGCTGTCAATCTAGCAATACTACATAGCTTATAATAAACGGACTACAATCATATTATAACCTGTCTCAAAACATGGTGCAGCGGAAAGACCACAGGTAATGCAGAAATGTGCATGACAATCGAGCAGAGCAGACTAATGACAATAGAAAAGAAGATAGAGACCAGAAAATTAAGAGTAGATGACATTACGCATTTCTCGATGGTTGCACGCCCGTAGTGTATGGTAACTCAATCGTTAATTGCAGAAGTTCACGGTGGTGTGCGACCCTCGGCGCCTTCCTCTGTCTACGACGGCGAGAGCCTTCTCAATATCCAGGAATAACAAGACCGCCTCGACGAGTAAATCTGTAGGAAAGCGACTCCATGTTTGTGGGTCATCAGTATGACGATGCCAGACGAGTTTGTGAGTCCTGAGTGCACTAAAAGTGTAACGCCCCCCAGCCTAACCGGCGTAAGACATCCGCAGGCTCACGGCTCGCTATGCTAGCGCACAATACAGGAGCCACGGCCGACGAACCAAATTGAGTCTGTTATAGGCATTATATACCTTCTATTAGGACGACAGCCAGTTTTAGCCCTGCTCGTAACGAAGCAGCCGCCTGCACATGTACAGTAGCAATCAGTTAGAGCGCCACAGAAGAGGGACGCTCCCGATAACTCTAAGCCTTCGATCTGTATCAGCTTGAAAACTTCGGCACTACATCTTATGTATCGCACCCCTGGGTTGGCTGTTCGATCAGCGTCGCTTGGACACATGTTCTCTTTGCACCCAACACCGACGCGGACAAGATGCTTCTTGCCCTGCATGAGGTTTCAGTAGAGCTTGAATGGCCGCTCGTCTGGCTCATTTCTAACGCACGGTATATCGGTCGCACCGCTACCGAACAAAGATGATCCTACAAGCCACCAAAAGTAAGCTCGCCGAGACGACCAGCGGGAACAAACGAGAACTACCAGGTCGCTGGAACATAACAGCCTTACGGATCGTGCACGCGGCACGACTGATGTGGTGGATCCCCCGCTGACCGTTTCGGGAGCCTGATCGCTAGGCAGGCTCTGTAAGCGCTGTCGCGGTTGTGGCTTGCGGTCAGCGAAGAGATGCATAAATGGAGGCGGGAGGAAGGTTTCATCTTTGTTTTGACGTTCATGGTCTTCCGTTTGTTAATCATTCCGGCGGTGAACAGCGCGATCTATCGGCGCACTGAATGTGCGATCAGCGCTAATCAGCTACCCTCAACTCCTCAACATTCACATGAAACGAATGACATTTCCACAGACACGGCTCCCTGAGCATGCATCAACACGAACCGATGTTCAACGAGAATGCATGGCAGAGTTCGTCGCTTGCGCTTCCCTAGCCTGCTGCCGTTTCGGCCCGCCAGTGTCAGCACTGTATCCATATGTGGAAAGTGCCAATCAACTAAGGCTGTTAAGTAGATGATGAGCCGCCTTCTAACGTCTTTTTGCCAAGATAGGACGTCCGCATGATACTCGATATCGATCTATTACACTTGAAGCAAACGTGGAAGGAAGGTCGCAGCGTTCTACCACCGTCGGGTTCCAGCTTGTTTGGTTGTGCTGCAGTGTCAAACCGACTTGCAGCGGGTCTTTTGATCGCGACAATGACAGTGAATGGCTATAAAGAGATTCAAGCAGTCGATGGTGAATCATTACAGCCCTACACGCGTGTAGATTGTGGGTTACGAGAAAGGTGCCTTCCCTAGAAGGTTGTTCAAATCTTAAGGAGAGGTGCAAGACCAATGAGCCTGATGCTGGGCAGAAGAGATATTGAACTTTGACACTAGTCGTAGGAGCACTTGAAAATGTCCGTCACTGGAATCTAGGAGACTAACGTAGCTGAACCCACCTGCGTCCACCTGTTCATCGTCGACTCGGCAACTGAATACCATGTACAGACAACATGGCTCGACATCTTGACCGAGTCAAAAGATGCCTGAGGCTCCAAAGTGAAGCATCACCTAGTTTGCAGAGACCCCATTTGCGAGATGACGCTAACACAGCCGTAGCGTATGTAGGCGGTGCAGAATAAGACTCAACCTGGAATTGGTCGGTAAAATTCTGGTCCTGCATACGATTAGCACTGCACGCCATATGTCTCTAACAGTCAAGATGAAGAACACCGATGACAAAGGATGGCAGTCTAGCATGCACCCGCGCCAAATAACGCCAAGCGAGTGCCACCAACGGAACCGGCACGTGTACAACGGATCAGAGAGATAAGTCAAGGGGAGAGAGTGTACTCATCGTCTTTCTGCTACCGGCGGTCGCCAGACATGGCAAGCTTGAACATGTTGCAAGCATCCCTAAGGTACTCGGTACCTAGGTACCAAGACCGGGAAGGACATTGCGAAGCGCGTTACCCGGAAGCAAGGACAGACGGAGAAAGGGACCCGGGAAACGTCAGGATGAAAAGAGTCGGCTACGCGGCGTACGCATGACCCTCGCAGTGACGGTAGTCATCGATGCTTGTTTCGGGAGACCAGCTGTCGGTCCCTGCCGGAGGCATACGACCCCATTCCTTGGGGCCATATTGGTCACCTGGTTGCGGCCCAGCATGTTTGGGAAAGAGTAGGATGCGAGATTGGAACCGTATGGCCCCAAAATCACCTCCACTATGGTACGGCCCGCAGCTCTCGCACGATAAGCTAGAGGAGGTCGAATGCTGTGCACCTTGCGGCAATCTTTATGGAACCCTAAGCTCCGCCCAGGTGGGTCTGGACACAAGTGGAGTCTAGGTTTAAGACGCATAAGCAGCATAAGGCGCGTCTGCTAGACTTCCGTTCGTTGATCGGTAGAATTTGGGTCTTGTGGGGTATCGAAGAACGCCTAGCAGTCGGACGCGAATGTTGCCAGCCCCACTCCGGGAGCAGTGTCGCAAACGCTCGAGGATCCGCATATACATAGGCAGTCCAACGGCGTATACCGCCCCAGGACAGGCATAGAAGCGTTCTAAAGGGTGGGGTCGATATTTAGTCCACAAGTGCGACTCGTTGCCGGACGAGGATAAGATCATGTGAGCAATGTTGCCTGGCAGAAACATGAGGACACCCAGAATCTCCATTGCCTGGCAGACAGGAAACGTGGCAAAAGAGAAGGAGGTTTCTGTGCGCTAGGGGCGGTGCCTTCACGCGTCGAGGCAACAATGTGATATTCCAAAATCAACTGCAGGCTTCCAGAGCTAGATTAGCAGTTGGAGGGAGGCAGGAGACTGTCTGCAAGCGGACACCGAAGATCCACCTGTGGAAACGGGGCGTCCGCTATGAAGTGGTCGGCAGAGCCATGGTCAGTCCGAAGTATGTCGGCTGAGTCGAGTGCGCCTGACTCAGTTTAGCAGAACTACAAAGTTAGAAAACGCAAGGCGTTCAGTGTGCTTCGCTCCTCCGCCCGACCCTATCACAAACGAAATGGCGCACGTCCTGATGGATCTCTCCCATGGTCTACTTTTTGTGTTCCGCTGCACTCGAGGGACCTTTCTGGGAAATAGTGTTGAAGGGTTTACATTTGGGGTCTTTGCACAATGTTCTCTCAACACACAAAAAGAGATTAGCCTGCTGCACAGCCACCGTGCGATACTATAATCGGCCACCACGTCTGGGAGAAAGCGCTAAGGAGATGAGCCGTCGGGCGAGGGGAAACAAAGTGTTATTTCTATCACTGCATTGTGGTTCTTCCACTAATCAACTGACTCGATGTTTGTTTTGTTTGGAATGACCGGTTGCGCATATGCTTGCAGACCGGAATCTATGTCTAGCTACCGCGACCTTGCACGAAAGAATTGTGAAAGCAGTCTGTATGCTTCTTATCCGACGTATAGCAACGTTTCTCAGAGCGCCATGTTCCATGGAACAGGCAAAGCCAAGATCATCTTCACTGTCGTAAGCTGTATGGGTCCTTGGAGAAGAGATAGCCGAGCTTGGAATTACTAAGATCGAAGAGGGAATATGGAGATTCGCTCGTCAGAATAGCAGGATGGTGTTCTTTAAGAATCTCCAGAATTAGATAGCGGACCTCAGTCCGACAGACGGACACCGGGCCATCGCGCTTCTACGAATCCGCCGAACACGCAAGGCGCGAACATGCTTGCGCCAAAAATAGTCGCAAAAAGCAGTTCCAACCGGGCCGTTCTTCGAACCAGTCGCCTGGAAGCGTGCCGTACCTAGCGGAGCGGTGCAGGACAAGTAGCATTAGTACCATACTGATGCTGAGACGGGAATGTCGGAGGTAGGTCTACTTGGGAATGGCATGACTTGGAAAGCACACGTCGTCTTCGCCACCGCAGGGCTAAACGATAGGCACCATCAGCAATATTCGAGATCTGGGGAACTTGGCCACCGAGACGAGTAGAGCGGTCGCGACGGCCGTCCGCGCCCGCGGATGCCTGCAGCGTGTGAAGGCGCGGTGAGCTTCGTGGGGACCATGGCAAGGTCTTACGCCGTCTTGCGAAGAAAGCACGAAAGAGTGATGCAGATGTCACCGCTCCTTTGTAGTGCTTCTCTGGATCCGAGCACCAAGGTCACTGCGGAACAAGCGGTGACAAGCGTGGATCTGCTTCGCCCTAACCCAGTTTTAGCCTACCGAACCTCAAGTCATCCCACGCTACGAATCGCGACTTCTAGGCGCAATGACTCAAAATCAGCACTCTGCGGCAACAGTGAATGGTTGGAATGTAGTAAAGATGGACGAGTTTCATTCTAGCGTATCGGCTCCCCCGGCCAGCAGCCCCAACTTGCCGCATAGAGTTTACAAAGTCTCCGACAAAGACACATCATATGGCAACTAGCCCGGACACACCGTACGGAGGAAGAAACGACAAACAAGGAATCCAATCAGACGTACGAGATTCAAATACTCCAATGCCATGCAACTCGTCACCCGTGACCAGTGCGCCATGCAGTATACCACAAACGTAATCGTACAAGCCTCAATCCGATGCCTGATATGCATATCGTCCTAGTCATCCCAGTCGTTCCGTCTGATATCCCTACACAAACTCCGTGCTAATGCCTTGCGCCATAATCAACCATTGGATGAATACAACAGAAAGAAACATGAAGAAAGCGCCGATTTGCGCGGAGTCCCGCTCCAAGAAGTGAATGCTTGCGCCGTGTATGCGCCCCAAAAGTCGACGAGGCAGCTCTTGGAAAATGTATGTAGGTCGTGTATTGGTTTGCGGCGTGTTTTATCGATGTGTCGAGTAGGCACCGCTTCCATAGCCAGAATCCGGGAGCACTCCCGTGCCGTACGCAGCCTCTGGTCGGTGGCTGCTATGGCTGCTGCAGGCATAGCCCACAAGGACCGTTTTCTCCTGAATCGTGTGGCCACGCTGTCCATGAGCGGCGCAAGGATCGATCGAGTGTCTGTAGTAGAGGCACCGGCAGACTGAGTATCGTTCGACGACCTGGTAACACATGTTGAAAGGTATCGGTTGACAACGACAGGAACAGTGGATGTGTGACGTTGTAGGACTTTGGAACGACAAGCTGATTGAGACGGGCTAAGAACACTGACAGTGTAGGAGCAGTAGAGCAGTGAGCGGAACTCAGACTTGATGAAGGAATGGGGGGATCCTTGCGGCAAACAAGCTAGAATATATAGCAGTAGGAAAGGTGCAGAAGAAACAGAGGAGAGACAAAGCTGCGGATGTTGGCAACCCAGAGAGAGGCCTGCCGTGACGCATGCTGCGGGACTGTCAGGCAACGGAATCCATATGTAGGTACAGACGCTGACTGTGCGCCAGATGGTGCTAACATGGTACTGGGATGGATGGGGCAGTAGAATGAAGAAGCACAGCCATAACGGCCGCTAGCGATGTATGGGAAAAGGAACAGACGGTAGGCGTAGTTCGGAATCGGCTGCGGCATAGTTAGCGACGATGGTTCGCTCGCTGGGGACGTTCTCAGCTTGGGGCCTATCAGTCCATCGGCCCGCTCATTGGACAGTGCGACGACATGCGCGACTCCTTCGACCGACGTGAAGGTGAAAGTCTCAGGCCGCGGCGCTCACGGGCGCACATTGCTGGCCCTGTCGAGATGAGCTATAGTTAAGGGTCCTGTTCTGCAGATGCTGCCAGGGCCGGCGAGGCATGCGCAATGTGCCTCATACAGTGCGACCGTCCACACGCAATGACCAACTTGTGCACCAGACGAATTGCAGCGTATCTCTCGCCAAAGCGGGAGCCCGAGATTCGGGGTCGGCCATGTTTCTGGGATGGAGGCGCATATCGAGCATGTAGGGGTGTGTGAGTGGGAGGCTGACGTGGGTTAGACAAGCCCGTCTTTTCTTTCCGGGGGGCTTTTCCCTGCGCCTGCACACGGTGCCGGCAGACACCATGCACGGGCAGACAGGCGGGAGGGTAGCCTTAACGCCACGAGATCCGAGACAGATGGCGTGCGCTTCTGGACTCCACGGGTGGGTTGCACACAGATCCATGGCCTCCCGTGAAGGTGGATGGCGCTTCATGTTGGCCAGACAGCTGGTTCCAACCTTGGCACCCTGGAGGTAACGTGATCGCTTACCCGACCAATGGAAAGCCAATCGTCTTTCGCTCCAGCGCGGTGCCTTCATCACATCTTGCGCGACGACAGATGTAGGCAATGACACTGCAGCCGCGCTGCGCGACGGTCTTGTTTAGTCTACATCAAGATCACGCAGAAGCTAAAGCATTGCTGATGTGGATATGATGATGGAGCCCACTTCTGCGTGATCTTTGCCGATCACCTGTCGGCATCCCCTAGTCCAGCCGCCTACAGGCTGACCAGCTGAACGTCCACGCGGCTCGGTACCTTCCTTACGTTCCGAAGATACGCATTGCGAATGGTCGGAATCGCGATGTCCAGGGCCCTTGTCGTCGAATGCTCTTCTCCTTCATCATCATCATGGTCCTATCTATTTCAAGTCTATCAGCTCCAGCGCCCGGTGCCACCCAGGTTTCGTCTTGACTGCATTATGAAGACATACAGCATCAGCGACGCTGCCAGGACTTCAGTACACGTTACGATTCTGAGTAGTCCGCACAGACGAAGCTATGCTTTCGGGAGTCATGGTGCTCGGGACCACTGGAGGTCGCACAACTTACCCTGCCGTTGTTTGACATTCCGTGCGTCGTCTGTAAGCTTATCTGTGTAGCTCCTGCAGCCCTATGCAAGAACCCGTTTCTGTCCACGTGGCTGCAGCTCGCATGTTTCACTCATCAACGGCACTGTTTTACAAACGCGGAATTCATGTTTATTACATGACGGTAACGCTATAGGGCATCGAATTTCTTCGACCGGAGTTCACCCCAGGACATGTCGCGACTCGTTCTGCAGCGCTGGGCAAGGCTTACGTCGGCTCTGCAACCAGGACAAGGTTCCGGAATCCACCAAAATGAGTGATGGGGTAAGGCAGACTTTCGTGAGGCCGAATCTCTTTTGGCTTGCGGCTTGTACTCTGCGCCTTTCTCGTTGGGAGCATAATAGCCCTCTGACGGCCACTTTTTATATCCTCGCTTTGACTTTTACTACAGAAATATACGTAAGGCACAATTCTTGCAATGGGGGAAACGACTGAGCTGAACGAATGATCTTACGATACAGGAATATCACACGATCATTTGAGAACGCCGTAGGAACCGTTTCTGCGACCAGATTCACACCGTCGGGGTCATGTACGCTGCTGAACTCCGCCTGGTTCTATTGCCAGCCATAGTTACTGTCGAAATTGGGTATCCTATCTTAAAGTACACCGATCAGTTCGTCTACCTCTCGCCCTGCACGCCGTCGACCCCCGCGAGAAGTGTTTGCGGAACTAAAGCGCCTTGGTAGCGACCGCATCTGCAACCTAATCACCCAAGTCCGGTGTTTACCATGACTGTCTGGAACGTTGTGACGTTAGCCTGACATCCCCTCAATTGTATGTCCTCGGATTGGGGCCTACGAGCTCTGCCGCGTTTCCATGTTGTGGGGATTTTCAGGTGAGCCGACGCATTGACGTTGCCGAGTGCTTCCATCAGCTGGACCTGCCTCAAACACTGCGTCACGGGAGAATTTTATGCCATCAGATTGTCTCACGTTCACCGGAAATGCTAGTCTGGGGAGCGCTGTTAGGAGGCAGTGAATCTACAGAGTTTGACGCCTGCCCCGCCTGCCTCCAATGTCAACACACGCCACAGGGGCCGGCTGCCTGATGTTCATACATTTCGGCCCGAATACTCTAGGTCGCAGATCCGAGGGTTGTTGGTGCTTCCCGGAGACCGAGCAGCAGATTAGGAGAAGAGGTTCAACAATTGAGTGTACACTGAGGAGTGATCATTGAGTATGACCCAACCCGGATCACATTGATCAAGAAGTCAGTAAGACGGACCGCAGTAGCCTTGTAATAATATGAGCACCCTATCATTGTTAAATAAATGCTAGTCTCTGTGACTCTCTAGAGTAAGGGCCTTCGATTAGATACGACTACTATCAGCTTAGTGGTGGCCTTGCGCCTTCTGTTCGTCAGACCTTCTGCAGGTCAATCAAGCTTTGCGTCACTATTTGTCGCACGTCTATTCCAAACCAACAGTTCCAGCCATAATCCTACCACTTCGGAGTATTTCCGAGTAGCTACTGTTGCAATCCCAGCTTAGTTAGCTGCAACTCCGTCACTCGACCTATACAACTGAGGGCACAACTTAGGTTATTTCAGTAAGCCTAATCAAGCAGTTAGTTATAACCAACTCAACAAAGCTTTGAGTTTTCAAGAAAAAAAAAGCCTAACTCAACGAGGCTTGTTCTTGAAATAATAGAAGCTAATCGATCCAGCTGACTCGGCCATGTCAGGTCACTCACACTGCTACTCAATGGTGAGTTCGCGCTTGAATAAACCCAGCTTAGAACAACATTGTCTCTTTTACCCCCTCTCCTGCTCGTCACAGCTACCTAAAAACGAAAAACGTAACGATGATATCCCAACGTATCCGAATGCAACACAAAAGTCAGAGTCTGCGCATTCCAGCGTTGTTGGAAGTCCGCGCCAGTCGTGTCTAAATTACTCACTCCCGCGATGATCGGCAGCCTGTGTCAATGTTGCGCTGCAGATGGCCTGCTGGCATTTCCATGAATCGGCCTGTTATGGAATCCATGTTGTCCATACTCAAGCCATAATTGGAGAACTCGGTTTCGTATTTGACAAAGTCACAGCTTATAAGCCTCCAGGTCCATTGATCTGGTATTGTCGTTTTGATAAGTTTTGTTCCCACAGGAGGTGGGCACAAAAGTTATGAAAAGCCCCGATACCACAGTATTCATCCATCTGCTATGTGGATTTTAGCATTCAATATAGTAACAAAAGGCGGTTGGACCCTCATCAATGTTAATGACAGTAAGTCCAGATAGAGAGGTTGGGGGCATTATTTGTAACACCTGTGGGGATGGGTGGTTACTTCATAGAAACTGTTGGACGCGGATCTACTCGGTCAATTCTATTGCGTCGATACATAGAGTTAGCGGCTGCTTGAGCGTTTAGGTAGGTACGCGAGCTTAGGGACATGTGTGCTTTCAGGCGTGGATGTACGTGAAGGCGTGGGAAGGTTGGATCATACGATTGTTTATTGGAGTCGAGGCAGTATACCAGGAGCGAGTGGATTCAAGCATGATTGTGTCTGACTAGTTATACATGTATGCATTTATCTACATGTAAGATAAAAGTAATCCGCAGACAAGGGGTTTGGTTTGGTCCTAAGGCATAGAAGACCAAATGCAAATTAGAAGGATAGATGGGTATTTTCTAATGAAAATTACTACATAGAGACCATAACATACCACAGCGATGCTATAGTGTCCTCCAGTCAAAGGGGTATATCCAGGAGAACCAAACCCAGTCCTCCGAAAATTCATACTAAAACGCCAAGCCTACTTGCCAGGGGTTTTGGGTTCATATCAGTTGTAGAAAGTTCGAACAAGTTGAAACCCTCACGAAATTTGGTTCTTCGGAAACAATCGATCGTCTATGCGAGCATGCAGAAATAAATGATGGTCAGACCCATCACATACCAACCTGTGTATTTACCAACACCAAGCGCGATGCCCGCATCGTCGGTGCCGCCAGGAGCGGTCGTTCCGTTCGGCAGCGTGCCGTTCAGAACCAAAGTCGTTGTACCATTGACATCTGCAACATTAATGATGGACTTGTTTAGACTGTCGTAGCTTCCATTGCCGACCAGATCCTTCAGATATTGCTGGTTGTCGTTTTCGTCGCAGCCGCAAGCGCTAAACTCTTCGCAAAGACATGTGACGGGCAACGATGTATTGGTGCCATTGGGGTTCGTCGAATTATGGGCGGATTCGTTGACGAAGCGGTACGGATTGTGGAAGTAGTATGGGTAGACGCTATAGAGCCAGAGTCCCGGGAGGAGACCGATAAGTAGTACGGGCGCAATGAGAGCACCGGCGACCAGACCCTTCGGTGTCTTGCTACCGGATTTGTAGGGTGTTGCTGCTCCTCCGCCGTAAAACCCACCACCTCCAAATGAGCGCGAAGGGCCGGAGCCTGCGCGGGTAGAACCGCCAACATTGGAGCTGGATGATGTGCGTCCTGACGAAGAGCCTGAGCTACCGGAGCTGCTACTGCCGGACTTGCTTCCGCCTCAAAGATGTTAATAGAAATTCAAGCTGTGTTCTTTGAGGTTGTAAGTCACTCACTGCTGCTGCTGCCGCCTCCTCCGCCTTTGCCACCACCACCTTTGCGCCTCTCTAGGGCGTGCTCGGGAGCGAGAACATCCGAACTCCTTACGCTGACAACCTGATCATCGCGAGCCTTCACTTCGCCATTCGAGACAGATGCCGCGTGTGCTGTAGAGAGGGCAAGGGCGAAATAGGTTACGATATATGATATTCTCATGATGGCGTTGTGGTGTGGCAACTGTCCGTGATGTTGGTGTCGCGTGTGGGTGGGCGTGATAGATGAAACCCAGTCGACGTTTTCTCAATGGCAGTCAACCAGTTCTTTCTTGTGTACAATCTATCTGGCGAAGAGTTAAGATTGAGGGAGGACAGACTGGCTCAGAGACGGATTATATGGAAAGAGGCAAACACCATGACATAGTGCACTGCCCTGCACACGGCGGAAATACAGCGGATTCACAATTCATCTTAAGACCTTGGCAGCGCTAAGCCACGAGCGGAGAAATCGCCTCGACAAATAGGGTTCACCGAAAAGGTGCTGCGCCGCTGAAGACTGTCCTCGATTGAGATAATCTGACTTGGTATCGATCACTTGACCCACCGGTTTTCAGGGTAATGATTATCGTAAGCCGGTTCAACTATCGTAATGTAATAGAGTTGCGTTGGTAAGAGCAAGTTCGGAGTCCATGATCCGATTGCCAAGCCATGACTTCATGACGCCAATTTCCGGCGGACGTAGAAGCTTTCTGGAGAAATCAGGACTAAGAAGCATCACCATTTTGCCATCTATGACGATGTGCGCCTTCCCGTTAAAGCAACCAGCACAAACAACTTCCATTTTTGCGGTTGTTGTGCAATACCGAACGGGACCCCTTGCAGCTATGAGCGCAATCGTGCGCTTGGCTCCGAATTTACAGCGTGTATGCCGTGTGCGTTATGGAAGCCAAGCCAGTAGTGCGAGCTTGTATCTTCTTCAAGAGTTCACGCTCCATCTGTGACACGAGCCAGAGACCTTGAAGAATACTTTCAAAATGTTCTGACGACACTGTTGAAGAGCCAGCTGGTGATGCCAATTGAGCACATTTAAAAGACGTGAATACATATTGGGATTCTTTGGCGACCATACCAGCCGAAACCGACATTGCTTTGTAAATCTCTATAAGCAAGGCTGCATGCCTGCCCAAAGTCGGTACTGCAAATAAGTCGATTGTCCCGTTCATTGCTCATCGGAGGACCGTGGTCATTGTACTCCGGTGAGCTTCCAGTAGCTGGAGCCAGTCACAGCCGCGTCCAGCTCATGGAACCATTTGCAGGGTGTTGCTCAGTCGCAGTCCCAGTCGCAGTCCACTGCCACCACAAATTCCCTCAGGCTGGAATCAGGCTACCTGGAAACAAACCCCTTGCATGCTGATCGGAGAATTGTCAAGCCATGAAGGCTATCTCAACGTCGTTGTATGCCGCCGAGGGGAGCTGGGCGTGCCAGGCTGAAACAGCTGTGGCTGTAGCGTATACAGGCCTCGATTTTCGAATGCTCTAGCTCTCAGCTCTCTCGAGTTACGCAACTAGATCAGGGCCGCTGCTATGATGCTGTACCGCCGCTTTGCTGTGGTGCTGGCCCTCCACCATCTGAAACCGTCTGCATCTTCCTGTATTCCTGCTCCAGCGCCCGTTGCATCTCAAAATCGGCTTGTCTCTCACGCTTCAGTCGCTGTTGCTCGTAGTCACGAATGACACCAGCATGCATAGCCTGGACATAGCTGTCAGTCAAAGTGTGGACAGAGGTAGGCACCTTCCTGCTCATACTGCTTTCTCTGCACGCTGAGAGTAGTGGACGAAGATGACGATGCCAATTGCACCGAGCGAGGTCGTAGCAAGCGTGAGCTTAGATGCGCGCGACATATTTGCGGTATTGGTGAGGATTGAGTGAGCGGTGCGG
Source organism: Paraconiothyrium sp. Pb-2020 (assembly GCA_022419385.1). NCBI lineage: Eukaryota > Fungi > Ascomycota > Dothideomycetes > Pleosporales > Didymosphaeriaceae > Paraconiothyrium > Paraconiothyrium sp. Pb-2020. The sequence continues at coordinate 2,895,946 of JAJUBI010000003.1, read as the reverse complement.
AAGTCTCTCGGTGGAGAGAGACTTTTGGGCAGAAGGAGCTTGGGCCTCCAGCTTGGCGGTCCTCCGCCTGCGCTGTACCTTCCATGAGCCCTCGACTCTACTAGCTAGTAATAACCACCACACTTTACACGCCCATCATGGTCAGTTTGTTTGACTCTACAATCCTCACTCGGACCTGACAGCTTTTAGTCCGCCCAAAATTCCGCAGGAATTCAGACGCTGCTTGACGTAAGGCACCCAACCCACTTCGACATACATGGAGCTCATACAGTACCTAGGCCGAGCGGGAAGCACAGAAGATTGTCCAGCAAGGTATGTCCTAGCCTTGAATCTGCTGGGAGCATGTGACTGACCATTCATAGCAAGGGAATGTACGCAGCTATTTCGATATCTCCGCCATTGTGCTGACCCCACCAGACCGCACGAAGCGAGTGAAGGACGCCCGGAGCGAAGCGCAGAAGGAGATCGAGGACTACCGAAAGGAGAAGGAGGATGAGTTCCAGAAGTTCGAGAAGGAGGTCCGTTACAACACTTCCGTCTATAGGGGAACATGCGCTAACGGCTGCACAGCACAGCTCTGGCAACAAGAAGGCTGAGGACGATGCGAAGAAGGACACCGACGGCAAAGTCAAGGAGATTGACGACATCGGCAAGAAGTCTGGATCCAAGGTCGTAGAGCAGCTTATCGAGGCTGCCTCAAATGCGAAACCCGAGCCGCCGCGAGGACGGGACTGAGCTGTTATCCGACAAACTAGAACAGTGCACAAGGCCTGCCAATCTGAATTCTATCGAGCACATGTATCTTGAGTTGATTCGTTCAGGAAGTAGAAGAGGCCCATCAGGATTTACGTACTTCATACTGGCAAATAGTGACGTAGCCTAGGAGATTTGTAGACGGAACATGAATATCACGATGACTTTGAACAACTTGTTACGCGCACTCATGCATCATGTTTATCAATCTTTACCGAACAAAATAGAGCACTTCAGAAGAGTTAATGCCTGGTACGGGAAAGGCGGTACGTGAGGTTGCAACTGTTAGTTCTAACTAATTACCCGACCTGTACTATGGACCTTGTTGTATCCAAAGCATGTTGCAGCCACCGGAAACGGTGATGCGTACACGTCGTGATCATCAAGACATGCAGCGTCGTGCCTTGTGAGCATGGCATACAACTGCACCTAGACCCCGGTCGCATCGTGCGCGTGCTGTTACGTCATCTCAGAACTTTAATAGAAAGCTCGGCAACAGGTATGTTCGCACTATCGAACAATGCACGTATACCAATGATACGGCCAGTTGTATATGCGAGACTTTGCTCGCTACGAATATCAAATTGCGCCATCTTCATACCCTTCGCGCGAAGAGCGTTCAGCAGTGCGCAGATACGAAAAGAAGATCCGCGGCTGCAGGACATTGGACGCATCTTGAAAGACGAATATGCGGTGGTAAGGCAGAAATATGGTACAGTTATCATATATGCCTACATAGATACTGCTAATGCTACTCAGATACTCCCGTATGTTGACTTTCCGCTTGATGCGATCCCTCGATCTGATCGTCCCGTAGAAACATACCATAATACTTGCCCACGGCCTCCTTGGTTTCGATGAACTCCGACTTGCAGGTCAATTTCTTCCAGGAGTACAATACTGGAGAGGGATAAGAGATGCGTTGTCAGCAAAGGGCATCGAGGTCATCGTGGCGGCTGTCCCGCCCTCTGGAAGCATCGAGGCTAGAGCTGCACGGTTGGCTGAGGACATCGCACAAAAGGCACGAGGGAAGGCTGTGAACATCATCGCGTAAGTACAGCGCCTTTTGGTCGTAGTAAGAGAATCATACGCTAATTTGGGATAGCCATAGCATGGTGCGTGGTCGAGAAGAGAGTTCTTCGGGGATGTTTGCTAATCCTCAGGCAGGGGTAAACGAATCGTTCCTAGACAAGGGACTGAGCTGAATGATTATAGTGGACTCGACTCACGTTACATGATCAGTCGCCTGAAGCCCGATAATGTCAAGGTATTGTCATTGACGACAATCGCGACACCGCATCGGGGCAGCGCTTTCGCAGACTACATGTTCGATACCATAGGCCGTGAGTGACTTCTTCGTCCGTAGAAGACACTCTGACATTGAACAGCCCGTCAGATTCGTAGACTGTACCGGATTATGGAGCACTTTGGTCTAGAAACAGGTGCTTTCTCCCAGCTGACACGCAAATATATGCAAATGGAGTTCAACCAGAAAACGCCAGATGTAGAGGGCATAAAGTGAGCGTTATTCTGCTTCTCACCGGCCACAAATAATTGGATCTCAGGTACTACTCGTACGGCGCAAGCTTGGAGCCATCGTCCTGGTCCGTATTTGCCATGTCACACTCAATCATCAAAGAGAGAGAAGGTGGAATCAACGATGGGCTTGTCAGGTATGTCCGATTTTTGGCTATCATGAGAAGTGCGTGACTGACATGCGCAGTGTGGCATCGAGCCAGTGGGGAGATTACAAAGGTACGCTGATTGGTGTTAGCCACCTGGACCTGATAAATTGGACGAACCGACTGAAGTGGTTTTTCTGGGAGCTTACTGGCAGCAAGCGGAAGTGAGTGTTCGCCAAGTCCCTCGATACAGGGTCGAGAATGCTGACTCGGGGCAGCTTCAACGCCATTGCGTTCTATCTCGATATCGCAGGTACGTCGGACAAGCCCACGTTGTTACGTTGCAGTGCAGCGCGCCTTCCAAATTCTCCTGTCATCATCTTGAAACCTCGTTCATCTTGTCACTCGTGTTCCTGCTGACTCTGACTACAGACATGCTGGCAAAAGAAGGCCTCTGAGCAATTCCGCCGTCTCTGCGACCTGCCTCAGAAGAGTAGCAATATGTGACGGCCCCCAATGCATTGCGCATCAGCTGTCGAGTTAGCCTTAGCTTGGGCGAGCGCATGTTGTCACGTTGGGGAAGGTCTGCGAATTCAAGGGTTCCCGCGAGCTGCGGCCGTGGCTGTGCTTGATGGTAGGCGGCGGAGGCTCGCGCAAAGCGAACGCCACGCCGGAGAGAGATGCTCTCCAGCCCGCAGATCTCGAGCACTGGAATGAGAGAGATGCGTTCAAAGTTACTCTCCACTCTACAAGAGAAACTACATAATTCCACCAACGTAGACAATGGCACTTGTTTGGACTTTCCCGAGCTTGCCCAGCATGACGTGTGCGGGGGAACCAAGCTGGGCCGCGAAAAAGCCCCTCCGAACTTCCGTGCCTCTGAGCCATATTCACAGCAACATACTGACTACGCGTCTTACGGCTGTGTCTAAAGCTTTGACAAAACTTCATCCAGCGCATATACTGAGTCCTTGTTTGCGACTCCCGCCTGAGCATAAAACGTTTGACATGTGTCGCCCACTCTAACCAGGCGCTTGCGACATTACCTTAACAAAGCAAACAGATCAGCCTCTAAGAGATAATATCGTGTGAGGGGTAGCAACCGCCATGCTCGTCCAGCTCCACCTCGACCAACCGCATGACGGTCCACAGCACTACACCAACCTCGATGTTCTTAGCGGTAAAGTCCTTCTGCGAGTCCCAAACCCGGGCAATGTCACCAGCATAGTTGTCAAGCTTGAAGGAGAGTCGCGCACGAGATTGCTAGCACCCGTGAGGCCGGATCGGCCGGACAAACAGAGGCCTGTGTTGGAGGTTCACAAGTTCTTATACAAGACGCAGGTAGTATGGCCAGCTAATACGCGCCCGGAGGATGTCAATTCCAAAGCCAGCTTCACCATCAACTCGGGAAACTACGAGTACCCTTTCAAATTTAAGGTCTGTCGCTTATTTCACACAGCTTGGAAACGTACTGATGATTCGATAGATCCCACTCAATACTCAATGTCAGCAGCAGAATAGCCTGACCACGAACGTCTCCTTCGCAAACATGGTACCCGAGGTAGCCAAGTCACCCACGCAACACATGAAGACAACCCTTCCACCGTCCTTGAGCGGCTTTCCGGGCGAAGCAGAGATAAGATACTATGTAAAGGTGACGGTGAATGTGCCTCAGTTCTACAAGGAGAACCCAAGAGCTACAGCCAATTTCACTCTGCTGCCCATCGAACCCCCTCGCCCAGCAGCAGCAGACGGCGAGGCATACGCGAGGAGACAACATCAGTTCCTAGAGAATTTCCAGAGTCCCGCCGTGGGCAAGAAGAAAGGCATCTTCGACAGGAAAACTTCCTCGGGCCCTACATCACCGACTGCCACTACGACGCCACGTGTAACCGTTGATGCACGCCTCCCAAATCCTGCCATCCTTGCAGCGAACCAAGATATACCATTGAGACTCCTTGTGAAGAATATGAGCGAGCGCACAAAGAACGTATATCTGCAAATGCTTCAAATCGAGCTTATAGGCTACACCAAAGTTCGGGCGCACGAGGTAACAAGGACAGAGTCGAACAGCTGGATCCTAGCCAGCATGAGCAACATGGCTATCCCCATCGGCTCGCCCTCAGACCCAGTCGGTACAGAGATTCCCATCAACCCAGAATACTGGTCCGGCAAGGCCATACCCAACTCTGTAGCCCCAACATTCACAACGTGTAATCTAAGCCGGTTCTACGAGCTTGAAGTGCGCGTCGGCATAGGCTACGGCTCATACAACCACGGCGAGGACCAGCTCGTCGTCCTCCCGCTTCGCCTGCCCGTTAAAGTCTACTCGGGCATCGCTCCACCAAAGGCGCTGCTCGACGCTACGCTCGTAGGGGCAGACACGAAGCTGAAGCCCGCGGCGGGACAAAGCCTGGACGCGGCCCAGATGTCACATACGCCTACCACGCCGACGCAACAGAGCGGCTTTCCGAACGCGTTTCCGCCTGTACAGGGCTCGCCCCAACAGGGGGCGCCTGCGTACGACGATGCGCCGCCTACTTACGAGGAAGCTATCGGGCAGGATCTGCCACCCATCAACGGCAACAGAGGAAACTATGAGCCTCCTCCTCCGGAGGATGCGCCTAGGTTCTCGGATGAGAAACGAAGATAAGAGGCATAGGAGTGGGAGGATGCGAGTAAAACAGCATACATATGCCTGTGGGCCTCAGGAAGGTCGCATGCGTTCGCAGACTGCGAGGGAAGATGTATATATGGACAGGCGAGTCGCAACCGCACGCGTGTGGTCCAATCATTCGGTCTGCTATACCGCCTTGTCAGGGTTGGGAGGGGTCGGTGAAACGAAACAAGATCTGGTGGGGGTCTGTGTGCTGGTAGCTGATATCCAATCGTAACAATGTTTTGATGGAGCTTCGTCTACCGTTACCTTCTGCGCCCGACAGTGTTTGAGCCCGGCGATATACGGCAAGTTGTGGGTGGGACACTGTGCTGCAAGTGAGGCATTTTCGCGTGGATGGCGAGATGCTAGGGTTACGGCTGTGTTGCCGGCCGGGATGTAAGCAGAGCGCGGAGAGTTCGCGATGTGGCGACGGGGATACGCGTAAAGAAGTGCGGCGGGGTCGACAGCGCGTGGCTATGTTGATGGGTGGTCTGGTGCGACAAGAAGCGAGCCCGCAGGCAAATCCGGAATCACTCGGTGACTTCGCACTGTCTCGAAGAAGCAGTCCACGATGGCGTCGTGGTGTTGGACACGGCCACGGTATCGATAACGGCTAGCTATCTCCATCTTATCGGCCCACGGCTCGAAACCGCACAGAATCAAGACATGTGCATGTTTCCTTGTTTGTTGTCGAATCGCGTGTCGAGAAAGTGCCCGCGGCGCGTCACAGAAACAGACGCGACCAATGCTCACCGGTCTTCTGCGCCCAGCCACGGCCTTCCCAGGCGTCCTGCAGGGCGACGGCGAGCTACTGCGTGGGAAAGCGCCTGCTTCCCGCGCATCCCGCCGTGCGATTGGCCCAGCCCTCGAAACGTTTCAGGCCCGGCTCCAGGCTGCAAGCGGGGCTGCAGCAGAGGTCGAATCGTCGCGTCGAACACGTCCAAGATACATAAGAACACGCTCTTGCACCGCGAGATGGTCGTGTTTTCGCACAGCAATCTTCAGCCCGAATCCAGCAGTTGGCAGACTTGCGTTGCCCGACATGGCCGTCGTCTTTGACTCACACCTGCATCTCACGTGGAGGAGTGGGGAACTGCACAACGTCGCCGTCCACAGTAAATATGCGCGGGAGCATGCCATCCTCAGGTTTCCATTGTTTCCGAAGCTCTGCTACTTTTGCGAACCATAGATCCAGCGCAACCATCCTTTTTTACCGTCACCATTGTACCTTCATGACACATCCGAATGTATTCACCTCCGCGAACACCACCGGCGCTCAAGCGCACGGTGTCGGGCGAGAGCCACAGTAGCTATGCCAGTGCGGCCACGTCCGCTTCGCGGTCAAGTTCGAGGCTCCTGTTTGGTGAAATTCCACTGACACCTGCAACTACCGTGCGCGGTCGATGTGAGATAACCCTATGTGCTTGCCCCGGCGAACACCAAGTGTTGACTTGCTCAGCGACCCGCTCCAACAGCTCCATTGGCTCGATATGTAACCTGGTACTGTCGACGAGCTCATCTTTCTTGCGCTTCTGGCTCAACGACACTTGCCGCGACAACCTCTTGGCCCATCTCGAGCAAGAAGATCTCCCCAACTTCCGTCTGGTGTGCCATGACTTTGCGACGCGGGCGGCGCCTGTCCAATTTGCATCCCTTACCACGACCTTTAAGCCTTCCACCTTCTCCAAGCCAGCGCGCGTCGAGGCTCTATCACGCATAGGCCGCCATGTCAAGACGTTTACCTTCCACATGCCTCACACCCCAGAGACTCTGCTACCGCCCATCGTTGACCCAGAGACTGGCGCGGAGAAGCAGTTCATCTACGAGCCGCAATTACAGACACCATCGAACGTGCTTGGCCGCGAAAAGACACCCAAGTACGGTTCTTTGGAAATGACCAACCTGCTCATCCAACAATATCCACCACTGTTTCACGCTGCAACCAATGTTCCGGCCTTTGTCGCTGCCTTCTCTGAACTCGTTAACCTCACTCACCTCAAGGTCTCATGTCCCGGATACGACAATGCCCCTTCCCACCGTCGCAGTGTTGTAGACTACGCTCTCATTTCCCTACGTATCGCTGTTGAGCGCGGTCCCATGTACAGTCTCGCTTCCCTGTCCCTCCATCCCATTCACCCTGGCGGCCTTCTTTACCTACACCCCATGCACGGTTTCGGCAGCACACCATCATCCGCAAAACGCTGGACCCAAATACGCAGTCTCTCGATATGCATGGAGTCTGTCTCCAAGTCTCAGTCTCCGAAACACCAGATGCAGTCCGTCGAGCAGCTCCGCATTCTTCACGCGTACCTGCGTACACTGTCTCGGGGCTTGACACGCCTCTCCTTTCGCTGGAAAGGCGCGCGCGGACCCTCACCACTAAGCCTGGACAAGGAACCTTGCATGTTACCCATCGAGACAGACTACATGCACCCCTCCCAACGTGGCGAAGTGCGCGGCCCACGCCCCCTTCGCTTCTCCCGTCTGCGCCACATGGAGCTCGAAAACGCCATTATGGACTCCTCTCAGATCTCAGATTTCATCCATAAGCACCGCCGCTCGCTTGTGGAGTTTAATTTCGAGGACGTCAAGCTTCGACAAGGGAATTGGGATGATGCACTGGAGCCGCTGACGCTGATCAGCGGGAGCGAGCGGTGGAAGAGCAACGCAGAGGAGGTCATGGATGTGCCTATTGTGCTTAGTCCTATCAACATAGAGCCAAGAATCATGGGCCCACTACTAGAGGAGGTTGATGCTGCGATCGAGGATCACAGCAAGGAGAGGGGACAGCATAGCTTGAGCCGCTGGTTGGGGAGGCCAAAGAGCACGCTGCGAAAGACAAATGGACATGCGAAAGAGAGCTTCTTTGGAGGCGACCACGTCAAGAGACTCTTCCGGGGGACAATGTTCCATCGTACTCTTGGTGTCGCCGCATAGGACTGGGAAAAGCGGTGTTTGTCGGCGTACTGTACTGTGTCTTGTCAACTGTATCACTGGTGGAAACGGTGAGGAAAAGCTCGGTCTTTGCATGTTGCTTGGAGTTCCTTGGTCTGGATGGGTTTGGAGCTGGACGATGCCTTGCCATATACCCCTTTCGTCCGGCTTGGGTGGGTTGTGGATGGTAATTTCACGGTATTCGGATGGCGCACACGACAGTGGCCTCCTCTGGTGAGGAGTTTGGAGCTGTTTCCATAACTTCCTCTTTCTTCCATTTCCACCTTGACACTCATTACCTTTTTTTATTTCTCTTTCTGATGTTGTTTGTTCACGCGAGACGCTTGACGGCCTTCATGAATATTATACCTTACAAAGGCATGTATATACGATGTCACGAGTAGCATACCCCACGATCTTTGAATAAAATTTCATATTTCACTTCGACTTCAGTCCGTTTAACTTCCACACTGATGAGTAGTGCATGACATATAATGTGTGCATGGTGTATCTACATCTACCAACAGAGATTTTGTCTACCCATACCGTTCATTCTGGTTGGATAGCATACTTGCTCTTTCCTCGAATCTTTGGTCCTAACTGATACAGCACATACGGGATTGGTACCGCTGCAGCGCTGATACAGGCCAAAATCGTCAGCGTATAATGCGGGCCCAGATTTTCGTACATTGGCACGCCAACTACAGTCATTCCACCAGCAGCTAGGTACCTGATGAGTGCGACGAATGTCAGCGCACTCGCTGCATTGACTTCGTATGCATCGATAATGTACATGTATGCACTCAAGAAAATCGAGATGATGCCGGCTCCAATCATGACGGATGCCAGGATAGGGCTCCAGATTGATATCGAAGGGTAATCTGTCCACGCCATCCAGAAAAGGCCGATCGGTATGAGAGGAGCACTGTACATGGCGAAGAGGAGGCGTGATTCGCGATTTAGCTTCATTCCTTGACCTTTGTCGCCGTCTCGTGCGAGTTGCTTGTTGGTCTTCCGTACAATAAAAGGGACCGTGATCAGCTGCAGCAGCACACCGATGAAGAGACCGACGAAGATGATGTTGCTCAGCCCAGTGTGGATGCCGTAGGTCTTCTCAAAGATGTATGCGTAACCGTCCAGGAACGTGAAAAGAACAATGTAAATAATGGTAAGATAGAGGGTACATGCTAGGACAATAGGCTCTAGCGCTAGGACAAATGGACGACTGAAGTTCTTCTTTAGCACTCGAAAGAGAGTCTCCCCGCCGAGCTCGCCATGTGCCCTGAACCGCTCGTCTCCAGTAAGTTGACGGAAGTACTGCGCCTTACGCATCAGGATTCGCGCTGCCAATGTCTCTTCTTTCAGTGCCAGAACCAAGACCAAAACGACCCCGGTGGCGATCAAAATAACCCAGTCTGCCCATCGCCATGACAATACACCAGTCACTGGAATATACGCGGCTATGACGGGACCCAGAATTGGGCCGCCAAAACCAACAATTGCAAACATCGGAAATGCCCACGTCTTCTCCTTGGTGTTCCAGATGTCGCTCAGACTCCCACCCGCCACGGTCAGAGGCGCAGACCCTGACAGACCAGCCAGGAACCTGAATGCAATCTGCGCACCAATATTGGGTGCCAACGCAGACGCCATTGTCCAGATTGCAAAGATCGCCAGGGCACCGACGTAAACGAGATACCGGCCGAATAGCTCGGACAGAGGGCTCGCAATCAACGCGCCAATGCCGAAGCCGATCAAGAAGATACCTGTTCCCCCTAATGCCTCTGTCACGGGTGCCACGCCAAAATCTGTGGCTGCAGCCTCTTGAACAGCCGAGTCGATACTGGAACCAGCTGTGACGACAAAAGCGATGAGGATCAGGAGGCATGTAGTCTTTATACGATGGAGTCTAGACCAGTTGTGAGGGTTCTGAGGGTCGGTTTCGGAATACCAGGACACAACGTAGTTCTTCGTGCTGTCGTCATTGAGCTTGATTGTGATTCCTGATATTTGGCTGTAAAGCTCTTTCTCTGGACCGTTCATATTGGGCGTGGAATCGCTTCCTTGTTCGATGTCTTTAATACCTTGAAGGCATCTTCGTGCTTCGTTTCTCAGAGCACGGTTCTGCATGAGTATCCACATCCTGAGTGCAGTCTCAATACGTTGCTGATCGTAGTTGGTTGACTGGGGGAACCAGTGGTAGAAAGAAAAAAAAGAATGAGACAGCAAGTCGATCAGAGAAATCACTCTGATTTTGTTAGAGACACATTTAGTGCAACGCTTTGTGATTCGTAAGCCACGATAGGCGTGAACGATGTAGAAGACCTCAAAAGCACACACCACTAAATTGCTGGCGGCTACGTGGAATACCTTAGTAATCGAACATTAGATCGATTCGAAACAGTCAATCTAGACTTGTGTCAATTCGGACATATCGCCATTCTTACCAAGCATGTCGTCGATGTGGTCGTAACGTTGTGGTAGAATTTTCGCCAAGAACGTCATAGAAGTGGGTTCCGCCTTGCGCAGGAGTGCCGTTCGGACTTTGCACGAGAATCAAAGCTATGTGCTGAAGGGAAACGTGCGCATGATAAACAGCTTAAAGATCACCTTTCAGGCCAAATCTGCAGCTCCGCTGTGCAAGTTTAAGGCCGTACTATTGGGTCGTCACGCGTGATGAAGTCAGTCGAACCTTTCTGCACATAGAACCAAAGCCAACGCGTCTCTGAAATGCTGGCTGGTGATGTAAAGCTATCAACAACACAGAAAGTTAGGCTTCACCTTCGTGACTGTCGTTCCACAGGCAGTTATGAGATTGCGAAGTTCTACTCGCCAGTCGGTGGTCGCTCGGTGATGGGATGGAAGGCGGAGCTCGGCTCACTTGAACATTCCAAGATTCGAAGAAGAAGATTATCTTGCTTACAGTACCTAGATATCATGGGGGGATCGAATGTGGCCGGTAGCTTCATCCACCATTACGGTTTTTAAGACCAGGCTGTGTCTTACATCTTTGGCTTCGAATCCATACCATGATAAGAATTGTCACGACTATTAACCTCTCACTATTCCTTGAGTTTCGTGATGCTCTGCTGTCAATCTTCAACACGCCAACACCATCGGCTTTCTTCATATTGATCGTACACAATAACTTGCACCGCAGATTGAGGTTTTTAGACCTTCCGAATGGACGAGCTTTCCAAGGTTTGCCCAAAGCCACGTGCCTATGGTCACAACCTCGGCATCTTCGTTAGCGCACTTGGCGAACGCATGGATTCACATGCTACCCCGGATTCCACCCGCTCCGACTCGATGACCTAGCCACTGTCACAAGCTTGCTCGGCCTCTCAGGTAGGCATTATTCCTAGGGATCCATTGACACCTGTTGTATAACACGTCCAGTCTGTCGAAGCGTCACAATCACCACCCGCGCACGCGATACACACAATCGAAGCTACGTAGCTATACAGGAAAGTCCTCTGGCACACCATGTCTCTCAAATCAGGTACGTTGCACCCCTAGAAGTAGGATGAATACTTGGGAGAAACACGCTGGTGGATTCTATCAAGCAGCCCTGGCTATTAACCCACCTCGGTTTCGATTCACGCACGAGATTCTTCAGCTCAAGTTTGCGTAGATGCTGACACCATTTCTAGATGCGTTTCCCTCCTCCGCCGCCTTCGACGCCATCGCCTCATCACTCAAGAATGACGAAGCCGGGCGTAAAGACGCCATCAAGAAGGGCAATGCTATCTTCGCCTTCGATCTAAAAAATGCATCGGGCGCAACGGAGTCCTGGTACATCGATCTGAAGGAGAGTGGAGAAGTTGGCAAGGGCGCACCACCCAAGAAGGCATCGGTCACATTATCATTGAGCGACGAGAACTTCGGAAAGCTCGTTACTGGAAAAGCAAACGCACAGAAGCTGTTCATGAGCGGAAAGTTGAAGGTAAAGGGTGATGTCATGAAGGCGACGAAGATGGAACCGATCCTAAAGAAGGCGCAGACAAGCGCGAAATTGTAGGTTAGAATCGGAACCTAGAGCGAAAGACATACAATTTTGAACATCGTTAACCATGGCAATGCGCTTGCTGCGTTACGTACTCATGACAAGTCCTCCGAAGAACCAACTTGCCAACAAAGCTACGAAAAATATCATATGCTTTGCCATTACAGCATTTTCAGCCTTACTCCAGGTGGCGTGCCAGCCTGCATTTTTGTCACCGCCAACGGCCCTCCTCCATCCTCACATACAGATCCCCATGCAAAATGGACATTATGTTCCCTCCTAAACCATGTTCTTTCCAACCCCAATCTGTACACCCGAACCGGTCACATTCGATGTACTGTTCACCGTCGGCCGAATTTCAAGGTCATCAAAGACATTGGTAAATCAACAGAATAGGAGGCTCGGACTGAGAGGCAGCAAGATCTGTCTTGGATGCTACCTGTTAAAGGCTTTCTTACAGCATCTCTTGATCAGCCGACTAAAGAAGCGGCCAGCATGACAAGTCCACCGAAGGAATCCATCCCCGAACACCACTCTTCCCAATTCTGCTCTGAATTCTCGTCTTTATCCTTTGCATCGATTGTCCCGTATCCACCGTACAAATCCATCTCATCTAGCCTCACCAGCTCGCCGTTCGTAGCCAAACCAAACGCGGTACGTGGCAAAGGTTGTTTGTCGCGCTCGGCTTTCCTGTCAAGGCTCAGTCACAGTCACGCAGGAACGCGAACAAGACTACAGTGTTGAGCAGGGACTAGGGCGTACCATGCAAGTGCATTTTGTGCCTCCCATAGTTCTTTCTTCGCCGGAAGCGGTGCTAGAACAAGATTAGACTGTAGTGAGCACATTGCGCCGGGATCGAAATATAGGATCAGATTTATGACGCGGAAGACAATTCCGAGCCGGCGTCGGGATTCCATATACAGCCACTCAAGCCAGCAAGCGTGGGTATCGCATAAGTGGATGTTGGGCGTATAAGTGAGGTCACTACGTGCGAGGTGGGTGGCTGTTACCTATAAGCTTCTAATTAGTGCTCGTTACATGAAGTCGGAGTCGAAGTGACCTTACAGTCATGGTTGTAAGCATCAAGTGATCGAAATTGTTGAGTTCGGTCTCGCCTTCGCTTATGCGCAGGAGGATGTATATGCTCAAAGCGTGCATCGCTGCGAGGAGCTTCCAAGTATTGGACTTGTCAGGCTAGCAGCTATCAGCTACAATTTACGACAACAAATTCAAGCATTACGTACCTCAGCGAGCATCCGCTCACACTCTGAGCGTACATTCTTCCAAAACAATTTTCGACTTCTCTGCACTTTGTGACTGATCATATGCACCAAGCTAACACAATTGTGCAATGACTCCATGTCGTTGCTCTCAAAATTAGACGAAAGTAGGTATGAGTGGATGTACGGCGGAAGAGTGCCGTCGCGTAGCATCATCTGCGGATAGGATTTCAGGGTGTGTAGGATGAGGGTGACTACTCTGTGAGCTCCGGGTCTGGACTTGGATTTTAGTACGAGTGAGCGACTATCCGTCGCCATTGGGGGTATCGAGAAATTCAGTGCAGCTGAGATGGAGATGTCTGGCATTCGAATTGTTGTGCTTGTTGAAGGAGTGGAACGGCGTACTAAAGAACCCTCGCGGGTTCCTGGGATAACGTCGGTATCCACATCAATGATCGGGGAATTCAGAAAATCCGTGAAATCGATCTCAGGGCCTCCCCAGCCGAAGTTATCGATGCCTGAGGTAGGTGTGGCAGTGAAGGCGCCGAGAGGGATGCCTCCAGCATTATTGGCTTCCGGGGAGGAATGGGAACCAAGAGAATCTGCCGCTACTTGCGGAGAAGGTGTTTCAGTCCCCGTACCTTCGCGCGGAGTTGCGGGGTAATGGCATTCAGAGGACTTAGCCAAGCATCGCGAACACTCCGGGCGTCTGTTGTCGCAACGCGCTTTCCCCTTTGCACAGGCAATGCAGGAACGCAGACGAGTAGTATTTCCAACTCTTCGAGACCTACAATAGTAGCCATGTCTCTTCAATGTCGATGCTGACATTTGAATTTCGCATTAGCACCCGTCTGTCCTGTAAATATACAGTCTCTCGGCATTGTGCAGCCCTCACTTACGCTTGTCAAAGGGCTTGTTACAGAGCTCGCACCGTAAAACCAATGGGGCAGCTCCTTCGAACATTTTTGACATGCTCGGATGTCTTTGGCAGTACTTTACAGTTTCGAGACTCAACGTTGAAGTCATTGCTTCTAAGGCATGATTGGGTTTGTCAGCGCCACTCCGCCTGATGAGGCCTAGCCGTGCCTAGCCGGGCGGTACACTTTGTAGAAGACAGGACCATTGTGTGATCTTCCGCATCGATTCGCACAGTACACCAGCAATTGTTGCTCGCGTGATCTGCACCCTAACGAATGCGCATGCGAGCTCGGATCCAACCGAGCTGTATCTGTTCAACCGAGTCCATGCCTAGCAAGCACGGAGTCCGTGACACTCGAGAAACAGCGTGTTGCTACACTATGTACACTCCGATTGACACCAACCACATAGATACTGGACGAACCTCGCATCAATAATTGGAAATATCGACTTCGTCATGCACCGACTCAATGTATATAAAGAGCACCTCGTCACCCGAGCAGCTCATTCCAACAACGACCAACCCTACTACACGAGTTCTCAGCCTGTCTCATCACATATCCATATCAATCATTAAGAATCTGTTGCATTCTAGCATCATGCCTCCCTTTCCTTCCCCAACAAAGAAATTTCACTCCACCGCCTACCCATCCATCTCCCCTACTCGACCCGAGCTAAGCCAGAGGGGCAAGACCGTCCTCATCACTGGCGGTGGTACCGGTATTGGTGCCGCGACAGCACATGCCTTCGTTCAAGCTGGCGCGTCTCGAATCGCTCTCCTCGGCCGCCGCGAACAACCTCTTCTCGACACGAAAGCCTCCATCCAGCAGCGGTACCCCAGCGTTGAGGTTTTCACAGCCTCCGTTGACGTAACGAAAGCCAACGAGGTCAACGCCGCTTTCGAGGCCTTCGTGCCTGTGGAGTCAGGAAAGAGGATAGACGTCGTGGTCAGCAATGCGGGAGCTACGGGACCTTTGGGCGCATTCTTATCCGTGAGCGACGAAGATTATCTGGCTGGCGTTATGACAAACGTCTCTATGGCTTGGAATGTAGCAAGGGCTTTTGTCCTACGAGCTGCGCCTGATGCGACGGCCATCGACGTGAACTCTAATGCAGCTCATGTGAACTATTTCGATGGGTTTGCATCATATACGGTAGGCAAATGGGCGAACGTGCGCCTTTGGCAGCTGGTGCAATTCAACAATCCAGGGTTCAGTGTGTATTCGATTCAACCTGGCGTTGTGGACACGGATATGAACAAGAAAGCTGGGGGTGTCAAGGCTATGAACTATGAGGATCACGGCAAGTCTTCATTTCCAGGGGAGGTCTATATTCGGACTAACCGTGTGCTAGTCTCTCTTCCCGCAAGCTTCAATGTTTGGCTCGCCAGCACGGAATCTAACTTCCTCAAGGGTAAGTTTCTGTGGACGAACTGGGATGTCGACGAGCTCAAGGCTCAGGCCAAGGAGATTGAACAGACCAACAAGTATAGTGTGGGAATGATTGGCTATCCGTTCGGAGGCGAACACGTTCCTGTGTCTAAGTGGGATCTCTAAGCTTCGAGCGTTGAGGAGCAACGTCTTGCCATATGTTCCTGTACATTACATCTGGATATATATATATACTGTCTATGTCAACACTACGAGGAGGTTTGTTACCATCAAGATTTAACGTCTACAGAGAGTGCTATTCCCAAACACCTATAACCAAGAAGGTGACTAAGGAGGCCTTACATCTGGTTTGCCATCCATCCAGGACGGTCACAGCTCCGGTCCGCTTACTTGTAAGACTATCATCGGTGAACTACTTCCGAGCATACATAGCTAGCCACAATGAGGTGCTTATGGAGCCCCACATACCCCGCAGTGATTAGCAGCTCTCCACTTGAACGAGGTACAACTGAAGTGTAGCCCTCAAAGGAGTACATACACGAGCCACAATTATGTGAGACAAGGTGCCCTCGGTTCCTTTACCGGTCAATTAATATATTATTACTACCGTAAATCTATACGTACGCATGCGCGATTTACGCACGTATGAAATGTTAGACATCGAGTATCCTACAGTCAGCTTTCCACATACCTAACAATAAACCTGCTCGACCAAAATCTTGCGAAGTCCTCTGCTTGAGCCGCTCAACTGCGCTATGTCAGACAAGACGCAGCGCTTCGATTACATTATAGTTGGCGGAGGCACAGCAGGCATTCCGATCGCCTCGCGCCTCTCTTCATACTTGCCAGACAAGAAAGTGCTCCTCCTAGAGGCAGGCCCCAATGCTATCATGCATCCCAAAGTCACCGTTCCTTCAAAGATCTTCGACCTGATCGGCGAGGGCTTACTTATCGACTACTCCACGACTCCGCAGAAGCATTGCAATGATCGACAAATACTCAATCTGGCAGGGCGTATGCTGTCGGGCTCATCCGGGGGGAATGTAGGTGTCTGGATGCGTGCTAGTAGCACAGATTATGATTTGATCGCGGAGCGGGCGGGGCATGCCCGATTCAGGTTCAAGAACATGGTCAAATACTTCAAGAAGGCAGAAAAATGGTATGACGAAAAGGCGGATGTGGAGTTTCATGGATTTGAGGGGCCGTTGCATACAGTAGGTGGGAGGAAATATCCGTTGCGACCGTACATCCAAGAGGCAGCGAACAAAATCGGATTCAAGTACAACCCGAATGCTACAAAAGGCGACACGACGGGTTTGGTAGATCTGGTGCAGTGTTTTCGCAAGACATCGGAGTCCAGCTCGGAAAGGCAGCATAGCGCGCGCGTGTATGATCTTTCGAAGGTGGATGTGCGATGCGAGTCTCCCGTCGCGAAAATCCTGATTGACGGTAAGAGAATGAGCGCAACTGGTGTGGAACTGTTCACCGGAGAGCGATTGTTCGCTCGCAAAGAAATTATCGTGGCTTGTGGTGCACAGCGATCGCCGCAGCTTCTCATGCTTTCTGGGATTGGACCGCGGGAGGAGCTCAAAAAGCATGATATCGAAGTCCACATCGATGCTCCATTGGTGGGAAAGAATCTATTCGACCATGCGTGCGTGACGCAATACTACAAGCTGAAAGACCCTACCAAAGGCTTCGCGCTTCCTTTCGACGGCACTATGCGTCCTGAATACGGGCAGGGTTTTCCATGGGAATTCAATCTCTTCTCGCACATATCGCCTTCTGCGCTCGCGCCGGTACTTGCTGCGGATAAGGGAAGGGTCCTATCTAGCGGAGATGGAGAGCAGCATCCTCATCTAAGGGACAAGAGATGCCACTTCATGCTCCTTCCATTCTATTTTCCCATCCTTGCAGACCTGAGTGCATACAGCCCCGAGATTGTGGTCGGAGATGGCAAACACATCGCCATCACGGCGCTTAATTTGCTTCCGCTTTCGAGAGGCACCGTCACGCTTCGTTCGTCAAATCCTTCCGACCAGCCTGTGTGCGATCCTGAATTCATGTCTACCGAATCAGACCGCTTTATACTTCGCACCGCGATCCGCATGACGCTCACGCTTGTGTCTACGCCGCCATTCGCCGACGTTTTGGATGGGGAGACACCGCCTGTTGATTCGAGATATCCGGCCTTGACCACCGAGAGCTCGGATCAGGAAATTGATGAGAGAGTCAAAGAGTACATGCAGACAATTGCACACCCCATGGGCACATGCGCTCTAGGCGATGTGCTGGACAGTGAGTTCCGGGTGCAAGGGATGAAAGGTGGCAATCTGAGGGTGTGCGATGCAAGCGTGTTTCCAGAGCCGCTGGCTGGTATGCCATCGTGTACTATCTACGCATTTGCGGAGATGTGCGCTGATCTGATCGCTGGACGCTCGTGAGGACCCGTTCGAAAGCAACCTTGAAGTGGTATGCAACTCAAGTTATTCGTCTATGAGTCTATTGGCTTACTTTGTACACAGAAGATGCCACTTGTTCCACTTCATGACTCCGTCTTACTATCTTCTTCGCTTCTGTCCTCTGAGTAAAGCTCGTTGGGTGTTATCTGGTACACTTCCTCGCACTCATGTCGTATATGATAAAGGGGTACGAAAGCTAATAGACGAGCCCGCCTTGTGAAGTGATACATGGTTGTAGATTGCGCTCATGCGCACATGTGCCATCGGTTGCGATTGACAGTGGACCCTGGGCGTCCGGACTGCACCCCGAATAAGAAATACTCAGTTGTTGTTCCTCCGCTGTAGCCGCGGTCAGCTCATGCTGACTCCTTTCCTCTGTTTTTGCGAGTACTCCAAGTTGTTGCCCGTAGAATGTTGAGCAATGATACTGGAGACGCAATACCTCCGGCCTACGGCGGTGTAGGCTGAACCCATGCGCAGTGAAGAGAGAAAGGCAGGACCAGATGGGAAAGCTCAGGCAGGTTACGGTATAACGTTGGTTCGGTGTATCGCTGGGACCGTGTGGTCGCGATGCGGAGCCTTGGAGAGGCTTGTGGCATGTGATGCACAATCTGGGGAAGGTGCGGCTTCCGTCGGCGGGTCGACGTTTCCAGGGATTTCGTGTAACACCTCGGCCCAGAATAAGCGCGGGTTGATGGAGTCCAGTTGCAGCTTTGGTTGCCACGCATTGTCTTCTTTATACTGGGATCGTCTTCTTTCTTCGCCTCTACATTCACAGAGCATGGCTACCATCGCAAGGACATTCAGACCGCTTGCGCGCGCAGCAACGAGCTCGTCCCGTACACTGCGGCCAGCATTCGCGCGGACCTCCCCGCAGTGAGACTCCAGGTTTAGATGACGGTACAAACGACTGACGCGCTGTGTGCAGGACAAGATGCCTCTCAGCGACAATGCCCCGACGCGAGGTCGACATTGCAGATATACCACCGACGCCCATCTCCCATCTCTCCGAAACGGAATTGCTCATGGCTGACTCGGTCCAAAAGTTCGCCAACGATGCTATCCTGCCTAAAGTGCGGGATATGGATGAGGCCGAGATGATGGATCCGGCAGTAGTAGAGCAGCTGTTCGAGCAGGGTCTCATGGGCATCGAGATACCGGAAGAGTACGGCGGCTCCGGCATGAACTTCACATCGGCCATTATTGCCATTGAGGAGCTTGCGCGGATAGACCCGAGCGTCAGTGTCATGTGCGATGTACACAACACGCTGTGCAATACCGCCATACTCAAGTACGGCTCAGAGAATCTGAAGAAGAAGTGGCTACCGAAACTAGCCACGGACACTGTCGGTGAGTCCTGCGCTCCAAGCAAAACCATCTCACAGTCCGTACTCATATGATTAGCTTCTTTCTGCCTCTCGGAACCCGTCTCCGGATCGGACGCTTTCGCTCTCGCGACCAAAGCTACGCGGACAGAGAATGGGTACAAGATCAACGGCGGCAAGATGTGGATAACAAACAGCTACGAAGCCAAGTTCTTCATCGTTTTCGCCAATCTTGATCCGAGCAAAAAGTATAAGGGCATCACAGCTTTCATTGTGGAGAAGGGCACACCCGGCTTCGAGATCTCTAAGAAGGAGAAGAAGCTCGGCATCAAAGCCAGCAGCACATGCGTCATCACCTTCGACGATGTCGAGATCCCAAAGGAGAATTTGCTTGGCAACGAGTTTGAGGGATATAAATACGCGATTGGCCTTTTGAATGAAGGTCGCATTGGCATTGCTGCGCAAATGACTGGCCTGGCTCTTGGCGCTTGGGAGAATGCAGCAGGGTGAGTGATGCTTTGCCCGCTACGCGTGGAATTATACTGAGAATGAACATAGTTACGTATGGAACGACCGCAAGCAGTTCGGTCAGTACGTTGGCGAGTTCCAGGGCATGCAACACCAGCTCGCCCAAGCGTGGACCGAGATTCAGGCTGCCCGCGCCCTTGTCTTCAATGCCGCCCGCAAGAAGGAAGCTGGCGAGGACTTTGTCATGGATGCGGCGATGGCTAAGCTGTACTCTTCGCAAGTCGCTGGCAAGGTTTCAGGCCAGGCTGTAGAGTGGATGGGCGGTATGGGCTTTGTAAGAGAAGGTCTGGCAGAGAAGTTCTTCCGCGACAGCAAGATCGGCGCCATCTACGAAGGCACAAGCAACATCCAGTTGACGACCATCGCGAAGCAATTGCAGAAGATTTACACGCGATAAGCATAGATAGTAGTTGGGCAAAGATTGGAGTTGGGCGATACCTTGCCATGGCCAGGCGTATGTGTGTCCTGTATCGTGTACATAAGCAAGACGAACATGGAAGACTGAATTCGGAGCCATTCTGCATCGCGATGTCGAGCGCGTATACCAAGACGTTCGGTACGCTTCGGGTCTGCCGTCAAACGTCATTTGCTAGATTTGCACATGCATTACCGTCACTAGGCGGTACACTGTGTAGCAGAGACGTTGGATCGCGCAGATGGCGGCGACTGGATTCAGGCTAGCGATGCGAGCAACGCAGCCGGCCACAGGTTATGACATGGCCGTTTGCAGGCCCGAACCCGTCACACAGCGGGGACGTGTGCATTGATGCTTTGTCCACGGATACCTGGCAGTGATATGATGATATGATATCGAGTCATGGCGCAGCGAGCGGGGATGCTCCTCTCCTCCGGCCTTGTTCCTGCGACACTGCAGCGCTCACCAGGCCCGCCGGGAAGCGCCTGCCTCCACGCTTGTCTCCCCACCATATCGTGACCCGTTAATGCGCCGTCTCCGCCCAAAGTCGCGCCATTTTCCCGCCCACGCAGGGTGATGTCGTTCGTTCCGAATCTCTCAGCTCTGAGCCTCTGACACCACCACCTGCTCCATGACGGCACGCTTCCTTCGTTAGTCGACAACGGCCTCACACGCCTGTTCTCTCCTTTCCAGTCTTCCCTCGGTGTTCCTACTCGTCCCCAGAGCCGTTTCATGCTACCATTGCCAGCCTCTTTCCTATTCGCGGCCCCATTGTTGATTTTCGATTCCTTCGCGTGTCAATTCGCTCACCGCACGTCGACGTTACCCGCCCTCCAACAAATCATCGGCCACGCATTGCCTGTCGCGTGGCACTCCGCCAGCCACAGCACACTGTTTACTACAGACGACTATAAACACGTCCATGTCTGTGATTCTCGATGCCTCCCAAATTGATACCGGCATGGCCCCCGAGAGCACCTCGGATCACCAACCCGCTCGCGATGCATCGCGATCCCGTCCTAGCCGGGAGAACACCATACCGTCGACGCTTCTGAAGAGAGATAGGTCTGCGTCAGCGACGCCTCGGATTGAGCGCACCATATCCATGACCGATAGCTTCATACTGGAGCATCTCAAACATGCCGGCCCTCAATCACCTCCTTCTGAGCTTGACGATTCGCATCCTGGAACTCCGCGGAAGGACAAAGATACTTTCGCTCCGATATCCAACTGGGCCCACTTGTCATACCTCAAGACTCAGAGGAACCAACTTAGAACTGAACTCAAAGTTCATCAAGTTGCTGGTGCGGAAGCGAAGCAGTCAATATCTTCACTGCGCCGTCTTGCATTCCGCATGGCAGTGAACATTTCCGTCAAGGAGAAGCAGATTGTCAACACGGCACGCAACCTTGCTACTAGTCGCAAGAAGAGCTATTTGTCGACTCGTGATTTGGAGAAGAGGATTGCAGAGCTCACCAAGAGTTTGCAAGAGGAGGAGTACCGGAACAAGGATATTCTTGAATGTTTGGAGAAGGCTTCAATGCTCACATTGCAGTGTAAGTTTTTTGAAGTGGCTTAGATGTGCATACTTTGACGCCCTTGAACAGATTCCGACCCTGATCCACAAGTATCGAATCGCGTACAGCCTGGCCTCGCATCTCCACCCAACACCCCACCGACTCGCGTTCTACACGGATCCCACAACTCGGTCGGGACGCCTAAGACTCCTACACGACCTGCCAGCTCGCTATGGGATAACAACGGGTGGGACTTCACGCCAGAGTCGAGCACTGCCGACATACGCACTCAAGACGGCCGTTTGATACAAGCGAAGCGGGAATCAGAGCGTGCCCTTGCAGTATGTCGGGACAGAATAGCGCATTTGCGGACGGAATGCGCGAAGAGCAATGATGCGGCGAGTTTATTGACCGCAACCCAAACGGGACTGGAAGCGGAGATCGAGAACCACCAGACGCGCATCGCGAACTTGGAGCGATCGAGAGCTGCTGTTGAGGAGAACTTACGCCAAACGAAATTGGAACTCAAGGAGTCGTCGAAGTTCCAAGGGGGCCTACGTGCCGATCTACAATTCAAAAGCGATGAAATTGAGAAACTGGAGAATACCTGCAGGGATCGACAAGAGATTATCAGGAAACTGAAAGGAGAGAAGGCATCGCTGGAAGAGGAAGTTCAAAAATACGACGGTCGTCTGCAGAAGCTAAAGACATACACGATTGGGCTGGAGGAAAAGCTTGAAATTTTGAATACAAAGCTCAGTGAAGTAGAGCTGCATGAAGCGGACCTTCGGGATCGCCTCGCTGGAAATGAAGTGATTCGCGAAACGATGGCTGAGCAGTTGAGGCAGGGTCGCGAAAATGTGGCTACCTTGGAGGAGTCGGTTACCTTTTTTCAGGGTCAGATGACGGAAGAGTCAAAGAAGGTCAAAGTTTCTGGCGGAGTGATCTCTTCACTGAGGAATGACGTGAAGGAATCGGAGGATCTCAAACGCCATGCAGAAGCGGCTTTGGCGGTAGCCCAAGAATCCCTGACTGAACTAGAGTCTAGGCTTCACTCGGCAGAGGAGGCTAACCACGGTTTGCGAGTGGAACTGAATTCAACTATTTTGGCGCACCGCGAGTTGGAAGAAGGGCTTCATTTGATCAAAGCGCAACTTGCTGATGAGGCTGGCCAAAAGGAGAAACTACAGACTGAGCTATGCGCACTGCGACAGTCTCGGGACATTTTGAAGCACGATCTAGAGGCATCTGAAGCACGAATCCAGGAGCTGGAAGAAGGAGATGCGGCCACAAAACAGGAGTTACAGTCTTTGAGGGAGTCTGAAGCCATAATTGAACGCGACCTTGAAGCCACTCACAGACATTCTAGTGAACTACGGAAGAGTCTGGATGAAAGCAATGGCAAGCTTGTTTCGCTGCAAACGCACACGTATGAGTTGACCACTCAATTGCAAGAGGCAGAACAGGCGAGGACAGCACTTGAGAAACAGCTACAAGGCTCTGAGCAGAAGAGGACTATACTTGAGGCTCAGTTGGAGGACTCTCACAAGGCCAGATCTGAGACGGTGACGCGTCTCAACATCTTGTCCGGCTTGAAAGTAGACATTGAGCGGGAGCGGGATGGCCACCAATCTCGACTAGCTCACATGAAGCTAGAAGCGACTGGCTTACAATCTCAGTTGTCTCTCTTGAGGGATGAGCTTCAACAAAGTCAGCAGACTAAGACGGAGCTTGAAGAACGTCTTGAAAAAGCACACTCCGAGGCTCAGGCTCTCAGTGCTGAGAAATCAGCGCTCCACGAGCAGCTGTCCGTTAATCTAAAATCCCATTCCGAAGCACAGGAGTGCCTGGGTACTCTCCAAAGCGAAGCTGCAACTCTGAACATACGTGTTTCCGAATTGCAAAGCAGAACCGACGCTGGTGATGTTACAAATGCTGAGTTAGCGCGCAGTCTGAAAGAAGCGATGCAGAACCTTGAAACCTTGAAGCGCGAACTTACAAACACCCAAGACCGGCTATCAACCGTGGATGGAGAAGGTGAAACTCTCCGGTCGAAGCTTTCTAGCCTGGAAACGAACTGCACTCTCATTGAGGCATCCAAGAGAGACGTTGATCGGCAACTGAAGGAAGCAACCGAGGATCGCATCAAGCGGGAGAACGAGGTGGAGTCTCTCAGCTCCCAGCTTGGTGACATGACCTCTGAAAGAGATGAAGTGCTTGCAAAGCTTGCTGCCACCGAGCAGGACCTCAAGAAATTGCAGAAGTCTAGGACTGACCTCGAAGACCGCTTAGCGGAAGAAACAGAATTAAACATGGAACTAGATTCGGACCTGCGGTCGACACGATCTAAACTTCATGTGTTCGAGATGGAGAATGCATCACTCCAAACGCGACTGACCGAGAACAGCACGGAGCTGAAGAACTTGCGACTGAAGCACACCGAACTTGATGAACGCCTGATCGCTGTCTCTGAGAGCAAGGCCAGCCTTGAAGAAGATCTTGGCTCATCCCGGGGCCTACATAAGCAGTCAGAAGTAATCGCTGCGACTCTCAACAACCAAATCGTCCAGCTGAATGAGCAAGCTGATAGTCTCCGCTCCGCCAAAGCTGAAGTCGAGCAACGACTTGAGGAAGTCACTAAATCTAACGATGACGTCGAAAAGGAGTTGGGTGCTGCTCGTTCCCGCTTGTCAGTATTCAAGGCCGACACATCCGCGCTGCATAATAAATTATCTGATGCGTATAATGAGCTCGATACCGTGCGCAAAGCCAAGATAGATTTGGAGGAGCGCTTTAGCACGGCAGCTGGCTCAAGAAACCAAGTAGAGAAGGATCTCGAAGCAGTCCGCTTACAACTCCGTGAACAAGAATCTCAAGGCGCCACCATGATTTCTAAGATCTCTGAAGCGGACAAAGAGCTCGCGAATTTGAAGCAGACAAACGACAAGCTCAATGCGTCTGAAAAAGACCTGTTGCACCGGCTCGAGATAGCAGAAGAAGAGTTGCGGTCTGTCCAGACAGCGAACACGCGATTGGAGACATTCCTTGAAAAGGTGGAACAAGACATGCTCAAAGCGGAGGCAGCGTTCGCAGACAGCGAGCAACGGCTGGATGAATTTGTTGCCCAGTCCGAAGCGAAGATCAATGCTGCAACGACATCGAAACTCAAATACAAACGTCGCCTTACTGCTAGAAACAAAGAGATCGAGATTCTCATTGACGAGAATTCAGCACTGCACCACCATGTCAGTGACCAGTCGCGTGAGCTGGAGTCGCTTGTGCAAAGCAAGAATAAACTGCTGGTCGAAGCCCAAGGCAAGGAGAAGACCATCCAGGAGCTCGAGTGGACCCACGAGGAGCGACTGCGCAACGAGCGCAAGAGCAAGGATGATCAGCTTGAGGAGCTTCGAAGGAATCAATTGCGCAGTGAAAGCGACTATGAATCGCAAATAGAAAAGCGGGATTCAGCCATGTCAGTTCTCAAGCAGGAGCAGCAGAACAGGCTGCGATCAGAATTGCAAGTGAAGAATACTAGGATTGGCGAGTTGCAAAAGGACAAGGATGAGTTCGCTGCTTCCCTTGCAGCCGTGGAAGCAGAGCTTTGGGAACTGCGTGAGAACAAAGCAAGCTTCGAGGCGCTGGTCAAAACGCTCAACGAGAAGATACAGCAACTGGAAGCATCAGATCGTCCACAAGAGCTGGTGGATATTGCCACAGAAACCTTTTCTGACCGAAAAAGCCAACAGGAAGACGCAGAAGCCGGTCCTTCGACAAATATTCCACCGAAACGCACCGCAACCGTTGATAGTGAACATAGTAGATCCAGCGTCCATCCGGACGTACCGCTCAGCAGCACTGAGCCTGCGGGTGGTTCCGACTCATGGAGAAGGGAAGTTGATCGCGTACGCTTGCTTCGTGACGAGACAGCCAACCAACTCAGAGGCATGAAGAAGGTAGAGAACGACCTGAGGAAGTCGCTGAAGGACAGTGAGAAGCAACTGCATGACTTGGAGCGGAACGGCAAGACGTGAGTCACCCTTAGTCACCAAACCTATCCCTACGTTGGGTTACTGACAGGAGATGTAGTAAGCGCGCCCCAGCGGTGCTCCGCAAACGTTCCCACTATACCCCCGGCCATGATAGCGAAATGCCATCGCCCTCGCGCCCCGCGACCGCTGGCCTTCTTCATAACCGCAACACTTCCTACCAGCATAACTCGCTCTACCAGGATAAAGCCGACACTCCTGAACCGGAGCGCCCTGCAACGGCAAGTCCTGTTCGGCCGAAAACGGCAGGCCATGCGTCGGCACCACGCAGGTGGTCTAGTCTACCACGACCGGGGAGCTCGTATCGCCCGGCGACGAGTAAGAGTTACGGGAGACTGGGCACGGAGCTTCAGAACGTAGATGAGCTTGGGATGATGGTGGAGCGACCGAAGACGAGTTTAGGCGGGCCTGTCGGAAGGAATGAGGGAGGTAGTCAAAAGAAGAGATTCACGAGCCTGAGGAGGCTGTTTCATAAGGAGGCGTGAGGAGGCAAGCAACTTGACTTTTTTTCTATGTTGCTGCTTCTTAGGCACTTGTTTCTCCTATCGGTCTTTGGTTAAGAGAAAAGCTGAAACATTACGCACGGCATGCACGATTTTCTTTGCGTTTTGCTAGGTTTAGCGTTGCATTGTGGCTGAGCACGGCATTGTTCCTGTTCTGCATGGCGAAGGTATGGGTCTTTAATGATGCGATGATGATGGTGCATGGTATTAGAATTACTCCCAAGTGATTTCGGGATAGTGACAAAATGCTATCTGCAGGTCACCTTGACCGATTCTTGAGGCATGGCATCGGAGTTGAAGGTTGGTTTGTCAGTGTCGGAATACTCAGCGGAGTGCATGGCGATATGCTGTGTAGGCGCTAGGGCCTCGACGAGGGTTGTGATTGGCCAATTCCAAGTGCTACCCGCATGGCTGATCAACACTGAATGGCCTGCGCCCTTTCCTCGACATTGCGTTGCTGCGCAGGTATGGTCCGAGGCGCAGGTCCAAGATATTGGCTGTTTGAAGCTTTCCAGTGTAAGGTGTAGTCGGCGACAGCGGCTGAGGAAAGATAGCTTAATCTTCCCATACACTGATTCGTTGCATACTAGGCCGGCGCCCTTCAGCCTCGACTTCCCCTACACGGTGCTCTGCAATCGTCGAGCCGGCTTTCGCATGCGCTAGACGCGGGCGCGGCTTGTCGTCGGGGCAGAGGCCATGGGATGCGAGGCCAACGCGGCATGGTGTGTGAGCGCGAGTGCAGGTGAGTGGCCAACCGCCCGCCAAGTTGACAAGCAGCGGGGAAGAAGGGCGTGCGACAAGTCGTTTTCCGGCGGGCTGCTAGTGCCAGACGCCATCTTTCTCACCTCTACATGCAGACCCAAGTCGTGGATGACTCAAGAGACCACATCAAGCAGCCATGTAGCTATAAGACCGCCGGTGCGCCTTCTGCCGCCTGCAATTCCACCCCATGCCCACCCCACCGCACCTCTTTTGCCCGGGGCTTTCAGGAGCGTAGGCGCGTCTTCCCCGCATTCGACCAATCAGCGGGCCGCCGCCCTTCATACAGCTTTCTTTGTTCCTCCCTTGCGCAGGCCAAGCGGGCACGCGCACAGCAGCCATGCCCGTCCATCATATGGTGCCTGCCCCCTCGCGGACCAACTCCAACGCCATGCAAGCCATTGGGTCCCATCTTCAGTATCGCGTGCTTCAGATCGCACACTATGGACAACCTACCATCGACATCGAGCTTGACGAAAGCCACCATGAGACGGCCCGTGCCATCGCCAGCTACTCCACCATGGACACCATGCAGGTGCACCTGGCCCATGCCAACAGAACGTGTGCTAACTCGGCTACAGCGAAGGGAAGGTGCACATCACCGTCCAGCACGACACTAATTTCAAGGACATCGAGATCGCCTTCACAGGTATGAATATGCCTGGACGGGAACCCCTCGAGTCGCCTCGCTAACCGTGGACCCAGGCATCGCCCACGTATTCGTAGAGCGACTGACGGCCTCGCCTTCCATGAGCGGTCGAACAGAAGCATCACACAAGTTCCTCACGTTGAAGATGCCTCTGAACCCTGCCGATCTGCCTGCTTCACGCATCCTTCGAGCAGGCAGGCGCTATACCCTTCCATTCGTCTTCACCATTCCTGCTCAGCTCCTTCCAAAATCCTGGTGAGTGTGCGCCTCTAGAATGCATGCGGGATGCATATTGACATGATACTAGCGCCCACGCTGTTGCTTCGGACTATGTCCGAGAGACGCACCTTATGCTGCCCCCAAGCCTGGGCGATGCCGAACTATCTGGCTTTGGTGGCATTCTCCTCGATGACATGGCGCCCGAAATGGCGAAGGTCACATATGGAGTCAAGGCGCGAATAATGCAGGTACACGAAGACAAACTTGTACTTTTGGCACAGAAAACGAGAAAGGTTCGCGTGAAACCGGCCTTTGAGGAGCAGCCGCCACTCAACACCGACGGAAACAGGGAATACCGTCCCCGGCTCGAACGAAACATTAAGAAGGGCCTATTCAAAGGCAGAACAGGCACCTTGATCGCTCAAGCTAGCCAGCCAAAACCTCTCGTGATTCCAGGCGCGCGGACTCTGGATGCTGGACCCATTGCGACCAGGGCCAAGGTTCTACTCCGCTTCGACCCTACAGACGAAAACAGCTTGCCCCCACGGTTAGGCTCTCTTAAAACAAGCATTAAAGCCTCGACCTTCTATGCTTCCTCTGCAAGGAACAACTTCCCCTCGCGAGAAAACCTCAGTTACGACCACACACAGGGAGCATACACAGACACAATCTCATTATCGACCATGTGCATCGGCACAACCGCGCAATGGATGAAGCAGCCACCGTCTGCCAACCCACCGACTGAAGAGGACCTTGAGCGCCGTGACTCCGGGATATCCGATTGCTCCGGTGCCTCTTCGCCCTCTTACAAATCCAACATTCCCGCTCCCTCTGCAAACTACAAGGGTGGCTCTTTCTACACTGCCTATATTGTCGTTCCCATAACGATGCCGGGCAACAAGAACTTCTTGCCAACGTTTCACTCTTGTCTTATCTCTCGCGTATACGCCCTCAGCATGAGCCTTTCGGTGCATGCACCTGGACTAGGCGATCCGACTCTGAATCTCAAATTGCCACTACAAGTGTGCGCTGAGGGCAGCATAACGGGGATCGAGACTGCGAGGGTACGAAGTGAAGAGGCTGCCGGAATATTAGCGGAAGCAGACAGGATACTTTCACCCAGAAGCGTTGCGCCGCCGACAGTAGATCTACCTCCAGAATATGTTGCTTTGTCATCTGGACCCGGGGGAGTATACCACACGGGAGTCACTGTCGCGGGATGATTCAATCGTACAAGAGGAGGTTGAATGAGGAAGCCATGTATACCCGGGGACATCTAACACGGCGTTTGGTCTGGCTAATTTGATGACTGACAGGAACTGGGGTGGCAAAATTGTACAAACTTGTAGGTTTGAAGCTGTCGCTTCGCTGGCGATTCCCGTTGCTTCTCTGGATTTATGATAGATTCTTGTTGTTGTTGTTGTTCTTGTTCGATACCCTGTGGAGGCGTGCTGAATCCTTTTGCACAGTTGGGAGGTCAAATAAGAGTACATACCTACGTATTTTCCAAAGAAACAGTGCATGAGCTTCCCTAATACATCGTGTTGGCCCAAGGATCTCACCGTTCTTCCCGAACCGGTACATGTCTTCAAGATATGCATAGCCCTGGGAGCTGGAGGGTCGTCCGACACGTGATTTAGTTCTCATTCGGTAGCGGGGGGCTGATAGGGTCGTGATCATTTACCAGGTTCAATTCAATAGGCTTAATGGAGGTTTTAATGATACTGGTGTTGTTTCCTCAGAACGCCGCCAGCAGGTTCGGTTAGAAAAAGCGTTAGAGTATCAGAGACGCCAAGAGCATGCCATATTCATACTGGACTCGGGAGAGCAGTGAGGCCACACGGCACATCATACCTGGCACGGATGCGCCGTCTGACCAGACCTGTAGCCGGGGTAGACAATTCGAACATGATAAGATGACGTGCTGATAGGAATAATATGTGTTTTACTCTTAGCAGTGTCAAGGCGTACTTTTCATACCCATAGCTTCTTGAGCGTTGTGCGACCGTTGCTACGAAGGTGGGAGACGGGGCTTCAGAACTAGCTGGAAAATGATCGAGGAAGCACTTCATCGCATCGCGCCCGCAAAATACCACTACTAGCGCTTGACGTATTGCGTTGAGCCCTTCGCAGAAGTAACGTGGGAGAGCGAGAGCGGGCGGGTCTATGTCCACGCCATTCATGTATAGTCCGTCGTCAGATCTTTCCTTCCATCTTGAACGCATACACACCGAGTCTGTTACGTCAACGTCCTCGCAGTGGAATTCACCGTCGAGTAAAGTCTCTAGCTGGTGTATGGAGTAGGTGCACTACTGACGGTTAAGTTGTCTCTTTCTACATTCTTTGCGTGGATGCTTGACCATCCAAAAGAAGGAGAACGATCATTGGTAACAAAAAACTTCATACCTAATACCCCAATCGACCTGGAATGCAGTGCCTCGAATACCCGGGAAGAGACGCTCGAGCGCGCTGTCGGCGCGCCTTTGAATATAAGCTTGACAACTCGATCCTCCCCTCGCCATTTTGCGAGCAAGTAAAGTGTATAATGCTGCTGTTACAATCATGGAGAGGAGAGACATAATATAGACTGTTGGTTCCGTGGGAAGTGAAGGAGAAAGGAAAGACCAATCCTCAGCCTCCAGCGGGGGAAGGAGCAATCCGGCCATGATAAAACAGCGAGACAATGACACAATCCATGAAGAGCAGACTTGAAGGCTGCATCCGACAAGTCAGCGCGCTACTGTGTATTAGATAATGTATCATCCCGGAAACCTCAAGCACGTGGAGGTAGCGCAGCTGATGATCATAGAAGTGTCATAAGCGTTTGGATACCCCGATTCACGCCGCAGAGGCTCCCAAGGCAGCTCAAGGCAAAAGATCGAGTCTTCGGAGGAAGCCTACGTTGTAGTTTCGCATTTCTGGCTTTCAGCGTAATACACCTACATTCCAACCAGGGAATTCAAAAATGTTCAGTTTCTTTGAGTAGACAGTGGGATATAGCCATGCATTCGCAATAACAATTGAGCAGCACATCATAATCATTTATTGTGCGAACCCGTTTTTCCTTAGCAACCTACAACGATCCTGCGTGTAGTGTATCATAGTGACTTCCATGTTGCCTTTAGAATCAGATGTTCGCTGCGTTTCGAGTCCGTAGTGCTTTGTGAGAAAGTTTGGGTACTGTATCGCTTATCCCGGGGAATGCACTAAAGCTTCTGATGAGGTACTGCATGTCATAGACACAGCTATAGCTCTTTGTGTACTCGCTAGGAATCCAGACTTGGTAGACTGCAACGCGTCTCTCATCATACGATTTCGCAACGTTACTGCCACAAGCTATCGCGCGCCCACCTCCGTCCTCGCCCTGCTCATCTCCGTCAGCAACCTCAAATCCCGCTGCGAGACCGTGTTCGTGCCTTGCTGTTACACGGCATATATCATGGCCCACTCTAGCACGGCACTAGCGTATGTGAAACAGGGTTTGGCCCTCGTGGCGTTAAAACAGATGTAAGGCACACCATGCCAAGAATTGCAACAACTAGTCTGCTCCTTCAAAGCCCACGTGTGTCAGTGACCGCCGAGCGGATACATGGGACAATCGGGCCTCTACGCACTGAATGTGAGTAATAGTATGCGGGATACCCGTGCGAGGCGATCAGCAACACAAGACGCGCGAGGCTATCACAATTGGAGCACTGGTCTGCATGGAGTAAGTAGATGATTACCGAACAATGATTGATGCCGATGAGAAGATGGACAGTTATATCAGAATTTGAGAAGATGATATTGCTGGTTTTGAAAGCATGGTAGCATCCCGCTGTCCATGCTACGTGTTGAGAACGAGCATGGATGGGGTCACGGTGCTCATATGGCCCCAGCGTGTTCATCAGGGAGTGTGAGAATGAGGGTGCGGGACGGTGTTACTTACCTTGGATTCTCGGTAGTCCTTACTTGTGGGGTAAGTTCCAGGTACTTTTACTCATCACGCTGTCTGAGGAGGGACAACGCACTGCGCTGCCTATGAAATTGATTGGAAGGCTGACGGTTAATGTGGTCGAGACCCGCGTCAATGTCGCGTACAGCGACCAGGGCTAAGGTTCGGACCGAAAGCAACTGGGCTGAAGGAACTGCCCTCAGCCTTATCATGTACCGTCCCGCCCTGTGACGCCGCATCTGACGGAAAATGTCTGAATGGATTAGCACACTTCGGTAACAGGCTTTCGAGCATGGAACAGGACATACGAACCATCCCGTCCACGTGGTGACACGGCTCCTTACCTTCAAGGTGCAAAGTGCTGCGTGTTAGGAGGCCAATTACCGCGTCGAACTTTGTCCACGTCGAGCGGAAAGGTACCAGATCAGCGGAAGTCGGTGAGGTGTTTCCTGCAAGCCTCGTGGTGTCTGCACATGTGTAGCTACTCGCGTCGCTCCTCGCCGACATGTGCATACCCGCCAGGCCATACCAGCACCAGCAGCCTGGTTCACACCTTTGGCCAGATGGAGAAAGCATGGTTTACCGCGTGCAAGTATTCCGCCGAACACTGCATCATATCGGAACACAAGTTGCACACGGCAAGCTCAAACTTGATCCTAGCGGTGGGAAACGAGCGGCGTGGACTGGGATTGGAGCTTCGTATTCCGAGGGCGCATCAGCTGCGTATATGGGGCATATGGGGAGGCTCGCTCTTGGAGGAGGATCTCAGCCTCGCTCCAAGGTCGGCATGTTGGGTCAAACTGGATTGCGAGGCCTAGATGCGATACGGGCGCAGGGCTGCTGCAGGTAGCATGTAGGTCCTGAGTCGCGGAGGTCGAGGTCATGCAGCAATGATGAAGAGGTGCAGGCGGGGTGCAGCTCGCACATGGGCATGCGATGCGATGGCGGGAGAGTGATGGACACGTGCCGGTATGTTTGGGAGGCGTGCGTGAGTGACGGAGGGTGATGACAGGCGATGACAGTGACAGGCGTCTGAGACGAGAGGGTCGGAGTGTTGTTGCTAGGAGGCGCATCCGCGACGCGCCAGTGCCCGAGGACAGGGCGAAGTGGGAACGCCAGGCACCCAACGGCGACACAGCAGCGTGGACTCGTGGAGCCAAAACACTTTACTGGCGACGGCCGGCGATTCATCCTCGTCGTCCCCCATGTCGGTTCGCTGCCCAGGTGGTGAGGAAGCCCCGCGTCCCGATTCAACACCAAGGCGTCGTGCCGCGCGGGACGTGACTTGCCGTCCCGGCACTCCGGTACCGGCCGGGTATATGGCCATGGCGAGGGTGGAAGCACTGGCGCTCGCCTTCACTGTCGCCCGACCTCTCGTCGCCAGTTGCCCGTGGAGCGCGGCCATGGGAGCCTCATCGTCCGGGCCGCCATGCACTCTGCACGCACGCACGCTGCACGCCCGTTTGCGCGCACGCTTCTCGCCGCTCCAGACTTGCTCACCACGGTGCAGGTCCAACACAGCATCTCGTCCCGGCGCCCTGGAGCGCTCGATCCTGACCTGCAACGGCTGAAATCTCCGCCACTGACATGCAGTCACGCAGGCAGAGGAGAGAGCCAACAGCCCCGCTTCGTCAGACCGCCAATTCACCTTCCGCCCCCTTTGCGAGGCCGACGCTCGGCCCATTGACCCGTTGTGTCGGGACCGTCCAGGGCGCCTCGAAGCGGCAAGTCATGTGGACTCGCTCGCCCTCTCGAGTCCGTAAGAAGAAACTCGCGCGGTCCGATGCAGACAGCCCTCGCCACGACCACCGCCGCTGCACGGCACAAGACACAAGACACCCCGTGCCGTCGCGTCGCGGTGCTGCGCTGCAACCGCAAGGTCCCATCTCCCACGGCGGCAACTGGAACGGCACGCCGTTGCAGGGTGCGGCTCAGTGCGGCTCGTGAGGTACCGGGAGCTTGGTCGCCGCCGACGCCGCTGTTGTAACCCGTCGTCTCTCCGCGCAACGCGCACTACGAGAACCCACATCGAAGCCAGGAGCACGCTGCGCTCACGCACACTTGTGTTATAGGAGCGGGCACTTGATCCAGCCATTATATAGCATGCAAATTGAACATCGGGTACCGAGCGAGCGTATTCTGCTGCGGCGCTTCGCCCAACCAGCTGTGGGCCTCCAACACCGCACCGAAACGAGCGCCTCTGTGCTGCTTCCGATCCCCAAGCCGCTGTGCAGCGACGAAACACAAGGTCCACATCGACCGCGCCTACAGAACAGACAACAGCCGCGGGAAAATGGGCTGCAAATCGCATCCCAGTCCATGCCCAAATGTTTTTCAACGCTGACCACAGCTGCGCCAACCAACTAACAGAAACCATGGAAATGGGGCGTGACATGACAGTTGCGAAATGGTGATGATCAGAATCAACCGCTCCAGAATAGGAAGGCGCAATTACAATCTCCGTAGATGGAACAGAACAGAACATAAGCATGAGATGAAGTGCCAAACGAGCAAGGTATCAAAACAAAAACACGCAACTGCGAGATGCTTGACCAAATCGGGACGAGAACGCCTGGTAGTGTGCAGCCGCCGACCAAGAACTCCATTTTTGTCCTGCGCACGCATGCGCCGCCAGGTGAAATAAATAGATCAAACGTCGTGAAACAGAATCGAACAGGGAACTTCGGTAAGAGGCTTAGGTCATGATCAAGATAATAGGGTGTCGTTAAGCGTAAGCGTGCCCTGTGTCCGCGCAAAGCACCACCGTAATGTGATAGGAGTTGAGCGCATAGGGCCGTACAGCATTAGTTGCTATTGGACGTACAACAACGTCAAAACGGGGACTTGGTGTAGTACGGAGTATGGGTGCCGCGGAATGCCCGAGACCGAAATGGGCCGAGTAGGACAGGTGCCGAGCAGAAGCGCACAATGCAGACCGCACCGGCAGGATGAGTGATGTCGCTAACGGGCAAGAAATCCGTGGTCTGGCTGCGATCATTGTCCTGGTCGGCGGGCAGTCCAGATGTGGCTATTGAGCAAGGGATCAGCACTGTAACCTCAATGAATTGGTGTGACGGGTTTGACTTACATGTTGTTGTACGCATGAATCTTGCGGTTACATACTTCGCGACGTACGGCCTCGACAAGCGGCTTGACGTGCTCGTTCATATTCCACCGGTTCAAGCGTGTGAACGGCGCAGCACTCAGAGCTTCCAGGCCCTCGGTTAAGCCCAGATTGTACCACCTACCAATATCCCTTTGGTGTGGGTCAGCGGGCCACGAGTTATATGGCGCACGGATGATGGTTTCTTGGATGTCGATGAAGCCGGCTGCTTGCAGGAGCTGGCGAGTACGGTGGTCATACGCAACGGGGCGGTCAACGCGAGCGGTAGCATCCGCAAGGTAGTTGTACCACTGCGTGAGGTGGCTGTCGGGGGAGAGGGTGCCGTCGTCGCAGCGGGGCTCCAGGTCAATCTCGACGTGTTCTATCCACCCAGAACCGGGTTTCAGGTGTCTAGCGAGATTAGCATGGCGACGCAGGGGAGCGCAGGACATGCATACGTGAAGATCTTCTGGTACATTTCAGGCCAGCTTGTGATACTACCGCAGGCCATTCTGAGATGGACTAGGTCGAATGATTCCTCGCCGAGGGCCCACGGGCTCTCGTAATCGCGTGGGACGCGAAACCGCAGGTTCGGGGGAATCCTGTGGGCTCGCAGTCAGTAAATTGCACCAATTGCGGGCTGCAGGACGGTTGCTCACTTCTCGGGCTGGATGTTGACCAGATCCAATCCGTAGACCTGTGGGCGCGGGTTAGCGATTGTGGCTCCTGGCAGGCACGAGGCAGTCGCATACCTCAGCGTTCAGGTATTTGCTGGACGACGATTAGCACGGCGGAAGCAGGACTCGGGAGCAGATTACTCACTCGGCCATGTCGATTGCCCAGATGCCGGTGCCGCAGCCCAAGTCGAGAATGCGGGGCGCCCAATGCTGCGGGATCGGGGCCTGGTGCAGGTGTTCTCTCCGTGCGACCAGGAACAGCTTGTGGTAAATGTCCATGCGGTCCTTTTCGGGCTCGTCGCACGGGTACATGTAGAGGCCGCGTCGGAAGCCGTGGTAGAGACGGCCATTTTCCTCGTAGTTATGAGAAGCAGGAACGACCAACCTGCAGAGCTCGGTCAGCATGCGCTGGAGTGCGGGTGTGCGGCGGGGGCTGGGCGGTCGCACCAAGCGGGGACGCGCTGCACTCACCCATTTGAAGCCATCGTAACCATTGGAGCAGCCTTGCTTCGCATGCAGCGCTCGCGGGCGGACGTGGTGGTGATAAGGTGTCGAGCGAGCGACGGGACGGGACGGCGGCGGGAGGAAGGAGTGGCTAGCCGCTGGTCATGCAGTGGTGGTGGTGGAGGTGGTGGATGCAATGGGCAATGCGGGTGGGTGCGGCGGCCAGCTGGGAGAGAGCGACTGGGGTTGGGCGAGGGGACAGCGGGAGCAATGAGCGCGCTGGGCGTCCGGGAGAGGCGAGTCTTAATAGCGGTCCAAGGTTGGCGGGACGGTGTGCTGGGAGGGCGGGAATACAACCTCAGACAAGGAGCCGGCCTAGTGCCCACGGTGCAGGGACGGGCTAAGTATTTAACAGACCAAGGGCAGACGCACGAACGATCCCTGGAGTTGCACGGCGCACGAGCATGGCTCGACGAGCATCCCCCATCCCCATCCGTCAGGGCCAGGAGCCACGGGCTGCACCGCTGACGCCCTCTGTGAGCAGCGGCGGCGCGCTCCACGGCCCACGGCGACTGGGAACGACGCATTAACAGGTCGCGATATTGATTAGGGCCGCGACCCCTGCCGCACGGAGAAAGGCAGGAAGCGGTTAGGGCGCGCCGCCGTCCAAGGCCAAATCCGACGCCAAATGCGCCTAGTCCTTCGCACGAGCAGTTCCACTACCCAGACCACCGGGAACGCTGGCGATGGCGAGCGCACTGCGAGGGCCATTGGCCAGCACGCCTCACAGAGTCCCAGGCGGCCGGTCTTGCCAGCAGCGCTGCAACTGGGCCGCGACACCCCCGGATGCCGCCACGCCCTCCCAGCCCACGCCGCACCGTCGCCGTGCTGCCGCCCACGCCCACGCCCACGCCCGCCTGCTGTCGACTGCAAACATGACAGCCTGCCCCCGACCGCGGCCACTGCGCCCGGGAACCCCATGAACTGCCACGGACAGCCGCGTCGCCGAGCGGTGCATCCATGCCCGCCCGCGCCCAATCACCGCCCCCACCGCCGTCTTAGTTCGCAGTCCGTCAAACCTTGCGCGCCGCCCTCACCACCACCAGCTCACCACCTACAGCTGCGTCCCAGCTGCACTGCTTCGTCCCGCGTCTGTGGTAGGTGGAAATGCAAAGGGCCTTGCGTGGCGGAGCACTGCGGTTCGCATGCTCTGGAGATGCGACCAGCAGCCTCGTGAGGCCGGCGAGCAGTCAACATGCTGACCCGGGGCGAGTGCCATGGCATGCCATTGAGACGCCAGCCCGCCCAAAAGAGGGCACAGCGCCGCACCGAGATATACACTCGCAGGTCATGGGAGGCTTGCAGCCTGGAAACTGAACCGGCTGCTCGGTAGGGAGCATGTCAGCGTCTGAAACCCGCGTCTCGAAGCGGATGCTCTGCCTCTGCCCAAGCCAGCAACGCGAGCCGCATTGGTCGCTTACATGCGAAGGAAGGATTTCGATGCGTATCACGACCTGAACGGGAGCACGACGCCCTGGACACCCGTCGACTCCGGCTGCCAGACTGACCGCTTAGGACAGAAACACGGGCGCGAGGCTTTGGCAGCATCGCACGGCGAGGCGAACCGGCGTGTTTTTTATTTGCATCGACCTTGATCGGAACCGTCGAGCGAGCAGGGAAGGACCGAAAATGACAACCGTCCCGGCACAGTGGTTCACGTAGAGTGGCCGTCTGGGATCGCCCTAACATGCACAGTAGGAGGCTTTAGGGGCCGCCTGCGCCATACGTCTCGGTAAGGCTGTTCGGCGTGCTTGGTCAGCGGGGGACCGCGGCCACACCAGCGTAGTACCACAGTGCTCCTGGCAAACTGCGCCTGAGAGGGACGGTCAGCATGGACGGAGCGCTCGGAACAGGCATCGACGGGCCGTGGCATGTTTCGCCGGGTGGAGTGGACTGGTAGACGTCCATAGTGCTCGTCCGGGCGAGTAGAAACCGCCGTGAGACATGTGATGCGATGCTACTACACACGCACGGGAACTGGCCAACTTCAGCCGCGGCAGTCTGGTAAATTGCGACGCCGTCAGGGCGTCGCTCGCTGTGAAGACACCTTCCCACCCTGTCGGCTGCCCTGCGATGCCATTCGTGCTGTTTGTTCCTGCGAGCGGTGGCTGCATGCACAGAGTCGATGCTCCTATGGCGACGCACAGCGACCGCCACAAAAGGGGCGCCGGCGCCATACGACCGTCCTCGCTCCCAGCCATGCAACCAAACTCTGAGCAGGCGCGAATGCGGGGCGAGCAATCAACGACGAGCCAACCTCCATTCGACGGTGAAACTCGCTAAGCAACTGCCTCCGGCGCACCCAGTCCTCCGGTTCTGCTCCAACCAGATGGGAAACCTGAGCGACACGTCCTTGGCCCTTCCATCTTCTTGACCACCTCGCCAGCCTCCTCTCGTGCCGGCCCAAGACAGCAGCCTCGTAGGGCCATCAGAGGGCTTTCGTACCCACCGTCAGCGTCCATCACATCCAACCGGCGAATACTTACGAATCGCCAGCTCCGACGAGAACGGGGGCCTTTCCGGTCTCACATCGCTTGAAAGGACAACAGTTGCCCTTTTCAGATCGTGGGATGGGAATCCACGCGCGCGCTCACGGATCAGCCATGGATGAGCACAATTGCGACGCGCGCGCTCAAAGCTCGGCGTCGGCAAGCAGCTGCCCCTGTCTATAAACATGATGATAACGCCCGCATGCATGCATCGCTCCGCACGCTGCGACGCATCAAGTGGATGTCGGTTGGCCATCGATTGATGAGCAGAATGAGGCCAGAACACGTGAACCCGGATCGACGGTCGCATCGCCCCCAGCCAGAACGGAACAATAATTGATTGCCGGCATCTGACAGGGCCCCAATTACCCTGGTCTCGCTGATCCAGCAATGGACGTCCAGCCTGCCACTACGTCCGATGTCGCGCCCGACACCAGATTGCAGCGCTGTCCTGTCCTTGTGCGGCCACCTGCATGATGAACGGCACTGCGTCACCATGCTATATATACACAGGATAGTTGGCGTCGCCTGAGCGATTGATCTCACGCATGAACATCGGTTTGCCACGACGCCACTGCAGGTCCTCACTGGACACTGCAAGAATGGCGGTGTGAAGCTACTACGTGGATTGGCGAGATGTCTTCAGCTATACGCAGTAGCATGCCTTGACGTTCTCGGCTGCAGTTTAGGGCCATTCCACATCACGACTCGCGAACTTTTCATTTGGAGACCCGCAGGCTTGGCTACCTATGGCGAACCCTCTGTGCCGTGGCGAAGATGCCGCGCAGGCCTGACTCTGGGGTGAACTGACACAGAGATGAAGCCCACCTAGCACTGGAAGACAGTCCACGAAATTTCAAGCCACGGTTAGGAACATACATTGAAGCACATGTAGTCCTCTAGGCCCTTGTCAAGTTTACTACAGTACTATGAAAACTTTATCAGGGCACAGTCTTGATGCTTCGGGGGCTTTATGAAGATGTTCGGATCAACGGCCATTCCTTCTCAGCTGCCTACTGTCGAAGACATTCTCTGACAGACCGTCTACTGTGATCTGATGAAGTACTTTCTCACAATTTTAACATCGTCCCATTTGACCGGAAAACTTTGTTACGCCATAGTGGGTACGACTAATAGTGCCAATAATACTCGAATTGAGATTTCAGTCAACTTCAGACCCGGCGAGACGATCTGGCTAAACATTGGAGCCCTTGAAGTCCCAATGCGTTTCTTTATGCAGCAGAGTCGATGTCACAAACCTAGACCACAGAGCACACTATCAATACCGTCTTAGTCTCGAGAACACTACTAGGCCAGGTACGCACGAAAGCAATATGGCGCTATAGGCGAAGCCACTTCTAGGACAACTCGTGGCTCCCAGTTCTGTACAAGCAGAGAATCCAACGAAATCTTGATGGCGCGTCAGGCAAAACGACCTTCCAGCACTCGCTTTGCAAAACAACGGAGCGAATGTTAAGCTTAGCGGTCGGGAGGTTTTAGTAGTCCGTTGAGCGCTCAAATACACTTGGAGATCCTATTGTAGCTATTCCAGCTACCTAAGTTGTGATCGCGGCATTGATAATTCAATGCAACCTGTCACTAGCTGTGCCCGATGGGTTTACTTCGACGCCGTCAACAATTCAGGTTGATCATATCATTTACACACAGAGATTTGAAAACCGCTTCGACTGCCTCCAAATTACCCCAATTGGAGCCAACTCAACTCCAAAACTCAACTAAAAGGGACATCGAGCGTGCATACGTCTAGCATCTCTAGCGCCATGACAGTACGTATAGTAGATACCGGTCCAGAGCGATTCTTCTAGAAGCATAGCTAAAAGTTGGACTAATGCAGAAAGCCGAGCGCCAGATGTATCAAGCATCTACACAGTACTGTACCCTAATGCTCGCTCGCCACGTTGAAGCCTCAATACCTAGAAACGCCGCACACGACGGTCCGCTGCACGCTAGGCCACGGCACAGTTATGACTCGTCAACCAGACTAACGGGCGATCCCACCGCCCTAGCCTAGAATCTTTCTAGACGAGTGGGGACGGACCAATGTCCACGTCTCGCCTTTAACAAATTCGTGCAGCTGACCCACCCATACTGAGTCGCTTTTAAACTTTTGTCGTCGACCTTACCTTCTAGTCTCGCTCTTCCCACCGAATGATAAAGACAATGATCGCCCAGGAGTGATTACTTATCGGCTAGTAGCATCTAACATGCTCTTGGTATCAGGACCGAACGCTTGCGCTCTTTCACAGTACCACGCCTCCTTGGTTGCATATCAAGTCGTGAGATGATCTCCAATGTTCACCACTCATCACCATGACTTGCTTTTAACTCAGCCTACTGGAGCGCCTACCCGACATTGCAAGAAACACATGACTTCGCTTGCCGAAGAATATCGGACTTTGCTTGTAAGGCCAACCTTCTACGCCCATTGCCATCTGGCCCTCAACCACTTGAGCACGTAGACCAAAGCCACCAGAACTGGCACTTCGATCAGAGGCCCCACTGTGCTTGCTAAGGCTTGTCCACTTGCCGCTCCATATACCGCGACCACGACGGCTATGGCCAACTCAAAGTTGTTGCTCGCAGCGGTGAAACTTTGAGTGCAGCTTACCTTGTATCCGAAGCCCATCTTCCAGCAGAACCAGACCGTGCTGGAGAAGACGACCAGGAAGTATACAATTAACGGGGCGCATACGCGCAGGACGTCAGTGATTTGTCTGACCACATGTGCCCCCTGGCTCGCAAACAGGACAATGATAGTATACAGCAGCCCAATTAGCGAAAATGGCGCAATATACCTTAGAAACCTTCTCTGATACCGGTCCTCGCCGATGAGTTTTCTGAGCACGAGGCGTGTGAGCACCGCTGCACCCAAAGGGATCCCGAGAAACACGCCAACGCTCTGAGCGACCTTTTCATATGAGACATTCGTCCGTTCGCCGTGGCTGACGACTTGTACGTAAAACACGGCAAAAGGTGCGAAGAGTACAATCTGCAGAAGCGAGTTAAACGCCACTAGTACAGCGCAATAGTCGCCGTCTCCCTTTGCGAGATCTGTCCAGATGAGCACCATGGCAATGCAGCGTGCTATCCCCACGAATATCAGACCCTCGCGGAGGTCCTGTCGGTCTGGAAGGAAGGCCCACGCCAGGGCTACCATGAATAGTGGCGCGATGATCCAATTCAAGACGAAGCTTATACCTTTGTGTAAGTTAGGCAAGTATATCCAACCAATGTGCTATTCAGTGTTCGTCCGGTCCACTTACCAACTTGTATCCATAGGTCGCGGGACTTAAGCAGCAAATGCAAAGACTCAAATTTGACCTTGCACAGTATGGGATACATCATGACCAGCAGACCAATTGCTGTGCTCTGTTAGCGGTACTCTTGACTTTTCCAAATTTTAAAGTTCGCGATGGCGAACGAAGCCGAGGGCGGCGGTACAGTAGCGCGGCGTAGCGCAAGCCGGATGGTTACCACGCAGTTGGTAACTTTGGTCTCCACGACTTTTCCACGGATGACCGGCCAGCGCCAGTCATGGGCGCGTGGTTACCACGAGGTCTGTAAATTACTTGTGCACTCGCCTGCCGCTTGCCATTCTGCCTGCTAGAATGCAAAGCCGCTCTACTTGATCGCCGTATCGCCGAAGTATCACCTATCCGACCGGGAATACGAACGTCAAGGCACGTACCTATGGGTATACTGACGCCAACGAACTCGCCCTTCTGGAGCGCCGGGCCGACTGAGGCAACGGTATTCCCTAGAACGATCCCGATGGCCATGGCAAGGACAATCCATATCACGAGAAACCGATCGAGGAAGGAGAGGCCTTTCAATGGGGGTAGGATTTTCTCGTCTTCTGTAGGGAATGTAAGCGGCTTACTACATCAATAAATTCAAATATTAGAATGTCTGATATACAAGGTTTAGAGAAAAACCATGCTCAGGGTGTACCGTGGTAAAACAAAACTTACCAGTAGGACGGTCGTCATCTGTGGTGGTCGCGGCGTTGGTTCCTTTTATGGCCACGTCGTCTACGGGTGAGGGGTTTCCAATGTCGAACGGCCTTCCCTGGATGTCTGAGTGCGCGTTCATTGTTTCCGTTTTGATCATCGGAAATATGTGTTCATTTCTGCATCTCTATGGGACTATTCTTCGCCGATTTTATGTCTCGAAAGATAGTAGCGCATCCGGCCAATGAGACAGGGGCAGTGACATCCCACTCGCCAAGCCGCTACATTTTCTGCTGGCAGAAAATGACGGCAGCTCGAAATCTGGAAGGCGGTCACAACATGGACCGAGGCAGCGATCCATGGGCCCTGCTTTGCCCCAAATGCCATCCAATATTAGGTAGCATACACAGTGGCTAAAGAACAACCCCTGAGGTAATGGACATTGATGGTACAACTATAAAGATCATACAAGCTAACATACATCAAGGTATACTGTCAAGCCGTTCATGGTATGAGAAACTCTCCCTTTACCAACCGTTCACTCATTTCCTTCCTCTGTGACCGCCCCGATGGTGACCTCGCTACCTCGACTGCCCAAAGCCTCGTTCGCTCGGTTCATTCTCTCTACGATTCTAGGCTTGCGCT
This sequence comes from Paraconiothyrium sp. Pb-2020, assembly GCA_022419385.1. Classification (NCBI taxonomy): domain Eukaryota; kingdom Fungi; phylum Ascomycota; class Dothideomycetes; order Pleosporales; family Didymosphaeriaceae; genus Paraconiothyrium; species Paraconiothyrium sp. Pb-2020. The sequence goes on along the minus strand of JAJUBI010000003.1, from coordinate 2,852,697 downwards.
CTATGATTAGGATCTTCGTCTAGATGATGATGATGATGATGGCATTTATATACTATCAAGTGCTGCTGTCCCATTCCAGTCAAGCCTTATATATAGTCAAGTATATACATCTCTAATTTCTTGTGTAAACTAAAACCTTGTAGGAAAAGGGTAAGAAAAAGCAGAAAAACCCCTCTATATAGAGTTGAGGATCTGTCTTAGTCCTTTTTAGGCCTTTTTTATAGTAAGGGAGGCTTATTAGAGGACCCTAAGGTTTATAGGAGTAGATAGGAAAAAGTAGTAAAAAAGGCTTCTTTTCTTCTACTAAAAGGGCCTTCTTTGTAATAGGAGCAAGATCTGAACTCACGGCCTTAGCGCGAACTAGAGGGCGTCCAGGCACGTTACTAATGCGCCATCCCACCGTCGTCTAGATGTATAATCCAAGATGAAACACGGACAAATGCTCCGTTTCCATCTTACATGAACAGACCGGTCCGAAAGCAAGTCTCCATTGGTTTAGGTGAGGGTTGATTCTATAAATTTTATGAACATCGCTATTGAATAGTGAAGGCGGTTCAGGAGTTTCATTGAACAGTGGAAGTGACCCTAGTGAAAACATTGTGACCTTTTGATCGTGTTGCGGTGCTGAGAATCGACTTGGAAACACATGTTGTAGTAGTACAACTGAATGGCACGTTATGTAACGTCGACTCCAACTCGCAACTGTAGCGCTATGGGGAAAACTCTCCCTGAACGAAAGACCGGCACTCCTCTTCGAACGGTAAGGGCAGCAGCCTTATCATCTTTCTAGGCGTGTGTGTAGTCCATATCGCGGAGTTCTCGAGTAATTTCTGCGAGAGCCTGATACAAATTTGCAGCATTTGGCCTTTGAGCAAGCGACGACGACGCGTAAACCCTTTGTTATTTAACGCATTTGAGCGCGTTGGTTCACCACGAATTGGGCCATTTCGGGACCATTTCCCGCAGGGTTGGACAAGTTGCGATGAATGGAGTCGCTAATTAGTGTGTAAGGTCAGTCCTAGCTTGCCTGAAATAGGTGTGACTATCAGACAGTGAGGATCTAAGCTAGAGGCTCATACCTTCGCACATCCTTAGCAACCTCGTTTTTGAGCTTACGGCACGTAAGCACGGCCACCACAGCGACGCGAGATGATACGATATATTGAAGTGTCCCTTCGCGTTGCCGATCGTGAACGGGGCGGTGGTGGCTTATGATTAACTGAGGTCGGACTTAAAGGTGTGCCCGTTTAGGGATTCGGATCTGGACGTGCTGTCGGTGTAGCCGCCAGAGGCACCGGCGGCGGTGGTCGACTTCATATTAGTGCTTCCCAAAAGTTCTGCCTCCACCCTTCTGCGGTACTGGGCATTATTTTCATATTTTGCCACTGTGTACTATGGGAGGTTAAATATAAGCTAGATTCTATGAAACCTGTATTTCTGGGCCTGGTAGACGTTAATAGGGCACTAAGCTGTTAAACGTAGCTTAATGAAGCAATAAGGCTAATAATCAAAGTCGTATAATATATAGATTGGTTGAAATTATATAAATCCACGCCTAGTACCGCGGAAGGGTGGAGGCACAACTTCTGTATAGCACAATGGCAGCAGTGATGCGTTCGCACTGGCGCTTGTGTACGGTTCAACAAACACTGTGAACCTTCCAGACTCTCGGACCTGCTGATGCGGTGGGAGCAGCGGTGCGTGTATACTATCCCAACGCCAAGCATGGGCTGCACATGCCACGAAGTTGCAAACGGTGAAGGATGGTACGCGGACACGGACGTGGAAGCGATCGTGGCATGATAGCGGAATAGCCTCGAGATTATCGACATAGCTTGCAGCAAAGTGGTGAGTGATGTGCAAAGGCTCTGCTAGGCAGGTTTAACAAGGTGATGTGTGAGCTGCATGTACCTGCTACCGTTGAGCCGTTCTTCCTTGTATCTAATATACGCACTCGTAGCTAAGAGTAAGTCTGTCTCGGAGATATCAAGCGTGTTTCTAAACCTGGCAAACAGGTCCCAGGAGAGGCAGTCTCCCGTCGAGAACGCACTGAGACTCACAGTCATATGCATGACCAATCCAAACTGTTCTCAGACCCAAACCTGCCTCTGCTTCAAGTACCTACCATTTTGGGGACAGAACGGCATGGTGACGTTCGATGTCCATGCCCTAAAGGCTAGCCACAGGAATTGCACGCCTCATGGAACAGCTTATCTGATGCGAGTCGCATCAGTAGATCAGTGCATCGTTTGTGACAGTTTGCAAGCGAACGATGCCGTAGTTCTATTATCTACACTGATTCTTTCTCGGATGCACACGTAGGCGAAGCATGTTCAGTGTTCGTAAGTTGAATGAAGGCTATCCAAGCTTTAAGGCTATCGTGTATATATGCGGTGTCTCTATCCAGTCAAGTAATGCTTTGTGGTTGCTATTTGCGGCAAGGGCGGAGAAGAGTGAAAACATCATATAATCCCAACACCATAATAGCCCGACTTCGGCTCACATAGAATGGCTTTTATTTCATACAATAGACCTATGATGACTGATTGTTACAATAGAAAGAAACTGGCACGCAATTTCGCACATCATGGTATCCGCATTGAAATAGATGAACTGTAGAAGAGAAGATGGACAAAGGTGGAAACAAATGAGACCCGTCAGAAGACCGCCTCGGAGTCGCACCTGGCTTCTTTCTGCAATTGACTCAGGTCCCTCTGGTATACTGCCAACGGTAGTACGGATCTCGACTCATAACGAGGTATGTAGGACTTCATAACGGCGGAGCTGAACATGCCGCACACCTTCCGTAATCATCGTACGCAGATTGATCACTTCTGTGGTGGTCTGTTGCGAAGTCCAAAAGAAGATCGCTGCGTGTTGAGAGGACCGATCTTGATTTCCGATACTCCGCGAGCGATGAATGTTCATCTCGCGGTCCGCCTAGAATCAGGTGTCTTCTGGATGTAGCAACGCGAGACGAGGCAATGGCCATTATGATGTTGTGCCAGTACGGCGCAAGCGAAAATTATAGAATAATGCAATCTTTCCTTGGGCATTTGCTCACTCAAGCCAGCCCTCTACCCAATGATCTTGTTCCATTTGGCGTGACGATGGTACGTAGCACTCAAGACCATAGGCCTGAAAATTGACATGCTGAGGAACAAGGACATCGCCTGAGGTATGTGTCGTTGCCTCCGCGACGCCAGCAGGCAAGACGCCAGCGCATACTACAGCGACACCGTTCGAGTTCAGACGGCTGTTCAAGGCATGCAAATCCGCTCCAAGCGCCCAGTGTCGCCCAATGCCCGAGAGTGTCGAGGTGTATTTGACAAGCTCTACGGCCCGCATTCCAAGTGGACCGTTCGGCATGGCTGAGTACCTCAAGTAGTGCCCGGCTTGATGAATGAACTTGACCAGGTACCGGCTGGTGCGCTTACTGAGCAGTGCATTGCGCAGACGGCCTTCGAAGAGTTGCATCAGGGTCAGACATGGACCTTGACCTAAGTCATAGTCGCCAAGCGCATGGAGCTGTTTCATAATCGCTCGAATGAGGGCATCGAGCATGCGACCTTCGCCACGGCCACTGACGCCGTCAATGATCCTGGGCGGTACATCGCGAATAAAGGTACTAGTCGTAGCCTGCAAAATCGGGCATGCTTCGTAATAGACTGATTTGCATGTCGAAAGGATGGCGACGGGAACTGATTTCAGGATAACGGTCATGCGGTGGGATGGCTCATCCGGATGTCGTGTCTGATGGTGTTTGATCGAACGTGGGAGACTCTCATAGATGATCAATCTGATTTCCTTGGGCAGGTCTAGGAAACGAAACGGCTCCACTGCCTTATTACCGCGCATCATAGGAAAGATAGCCTTGTATAGTAATGAGTGAGCGGTGTTGCGGGAGGGTGCAAAATGGAGTATGGGAGGCAAAGAAAGGGGCACGCGATGCTACGCAGCGACAGACATGCATGTAGTAGAGGGAGAACGAGCGCGGAAAGAAAGGCACAGACGTAAGTTGCACGACGATGTTTTTACGAGGCTGCTGAGAAGAGGATGAGCTGGGCGCGCAACAGGGCGAGGGGGAGTTGCCCTATTCTTGGTTGCCTAGCGCTTACCCGCTGTGGCTTGCGGGTGGCTCATGCCGTGGCTCCAAATCATCGACTCTACCTACTGATCGACTATGCTCGGCCGCAAAGGGGGCTATTCCCTCGTCGCGATTGATATGGAACGAGCATTGTCGAGGGAAAGGAATTGAAGGCATCACAGGATGCGTTGGGTGGAGTCGGCAAGGGTAGAGCCGAAGTGTGCCATGGACGGCAATGTGCGATCTCGATGCTGTTCGCAGAGGGCAAGTGGAGCCGACGGACCGTGGAGGCGGGGGAGGGTCAAGGGGCTCCCGTCGCTGGCAGCATGCGCAGGCCTGGGGCGGCTCGGGAATGGATGTTGCTGGCGCCGCGTCCTCTGGCGTGTGGTGTTGCTGTTGGGAGGTCGCTTGCACGGCAGCGTTGCGCCGAGGCAGGCTCGCAGATCGACCGGGAGGCGCAGGGTGAATGCGGGCTAGGGTGCAAGCGGCAAGGCGGCTTCTGGACGTCGACATGTCCGTGTCACGCCATCCGAAGTGGCCTGATTCCGCTGGCCATGGGACAGGTCGCAGCGTGTGCTTCAGCGGATGAGTGTTCGTCGCAGCCCGCAGCGCCTGTGAGAGCACCGCGACGAGCCTAGAGCCATCCTCGCCCTGACCACAAACATCCGGCACCTGGCCCAGCGCTCATCACCGCCTGCTTGCCGCCAGCAGCTGTGCTCTGCAAGACCGCCGAGCTCCCCACCGTCATAACCCGGGCGGGTCCCGTAATCGTCCTAGGAAGAAAGACCTGCGTCCTGCTCCTCACCCTCCACCATCAAGCCTCACCTCTCCCACACTCTACATCTCTGAATCCGCCTGCTGTGTGCGAGGAACGCGCGAGCTTATCTACACTTGCCGCAGCTTTGTCCACGCCATCCTCACGCGGGGTTAGTCTTACCACCCTGCTTGGCGCCTCGCCCCATCGTTACCTGACCATCTCCTGACCCTCGCGTGAGACCTCTGGAGCCTCCGGCAAATCTCTGACAATCACCATGGCGCTCAACTGGGACGCCTTTCTCATTGATGAGGCCTTCAATATACCGAACGATCAATGGCCGGACATCACAGCACCACCAACAGACCCTACATCTGAGATGCCAAAATCAAGCTCGACCCGCACTTCAGGCTCAGCAGAACCTGAAGTCATCGCCAACTTCGACTCCCTCCTCAACGGCACATCAGCTGATCCCTACTTCAACGACTCCCTCTTTGCCCCCAACGACTACTTCCTAAGCGATCTCGAGGTGCTGCAGCCTTTTGGCGACTCGACCACTGGCGGCGAATCAACATCCGAATCGTCACCAGAGCCCTCTGTAGGCACCGCCTTGACTGGCAACAGCCCGTTGATGTCAGAGAACCCCGCCTCTTTCAACCGTCTCGCCCAGCCGCCGCTCATGCAGAAGCCGTCCATATCAAGAGCCAACACCTTCCCTAACCCGCAGTACGAGTCATTGTTCCCCAACAACCTTGAGTCTGGCTTCGTTGAAGACCTCACCTTCCCCCACGGACCCAACGGTCCGAATAGCTCACCCAACTCAACCAACACGACCACCGAGAGCAAACCATCAACAGGCACAACCGCCAAACGTCAACACAAGGCCAAAGCTGACATTCTTTCGGCATGCTGGACATCGCCACTCTGCCCCAATCACGATCAGGATGGCCCACCCCCGAACCCCTCAAATTGTGGAGGCGGCTGTGCTCCCTTCCTGTTCGCTGACGATAGCCTCCCCACCTCCACCGTCAGCAACCTTCTCAGCGAAGCTCAGGAAGTCATTGCCGAAGACGGTGTTGTCGAGATCAAGTCACACTCGAAGAAGAGATCAGAGAGCGATGTCTCAGCCGATGAGCCGCTGGGACGCCAGTTCACATCTCGGGGTAGCATCGACACCGAAAGTGCCAAGGTGAAAAGCGAGTCCGAAGATTCGCCACAGGCTCCAGCAGCCGAGGACAAGGCAAAGCCACGTCGCCGATTACCCCACAATCAGGTTGAGAGAAAGTACCGAGAGTCTCTTAACACGCAACTCGAATCGCTCCGCCGCGTTGTGCCCTCACTCCAGCAGAGTCAGCGTGGCTGTGACGGCGCCGACATTGAGGACCTCCCCACGCCCTCCAAACCCAGCAAAGCCGTCATCCTCGCCTCGGCAACCGCGTACATCAAGTCCATGGAGAAAGATAAGAAGACGCTCCACGACGAAAACCAGCTGCTCAAGACTCGCATCAAGGCCCTGCAGGCACTCGTCAAATGCGAGGACTGCTCGCTAATGCAGTACGTTATGGACCTGAAGATCAACCAGCAGCCCAAGTGATAGTCTCGCCACCTCTACCACTTCCTCCGCATATTGTTCTTCTTGTTCAACTCTTTGATCTACGAATGACTGATGGTTATCTGCACTTGAGCATCGATACGGCGTTCTGGAACGACGGGATGATTCGCTCGATAAACGTCCGCCTAGATACGGACCCGGAAAGGCACGGCTTTGCTGCGCTGCACCGCTACCACCATTATCACCCATCTCAATCGATCGGCAAAATCGATCAACTGCTGCATATGTGCGTTATATGTTTGACTTGCCTTTCGTCTCTGAGGACCAAGGCTTAATGAATAAGGGGCGGCGACCCTGGGCGTTAAATGGATACTCGCCAGCCTCATCGGCGGCTGACGTTCTGGGAACTGGTGTTTTGGTGTGGGTTTCGTCGTCGGTAGGCGACTGCATGTATCATTGGCAGAGTACAATTGATGAGCATTCCCCACTGTTGCATCTAATTGCTCAATGTTAGGCTTGTAGGCTCTTCTTGGGTTCGTCGGAGAGATGCTTGATGTCCGACTACCCGGCTTTCTGCACCTTGGGTTGCCACGGCGCACACCCCGAGATTTCGAAGGCGCCGTGCGAAGTGACCCAGAACCATATCTTACTCATCCTTTCGTTGCTCTCAGACACTGGCATATGGATTTCCAGGACCAGTCGACCGTCTAACTTACTGATGCATACTATCTCACACGCACGTATCAGAGACTGGAGATACAAAGACACATCTATTAAACAGTACAACGTCCAGGATGAGTGGGGCACAACTTCTGACCCTGCTGACACAAACGTACTTTGTCTGCGACATTCGTGAGCTGTGTCAACTTGAGAAGACGGGCATACCGCTTGACTCATGACTCGGTCGATGTCATAGGACTGCAGAGTATTGCTGATCATATGGAGGTTTTTTTTAGTACATGAGTTGGAAAATGTAATCCGTACTATGAATGCTGAAGAATCTATGGTATTGAATCACATCCTACCCTATCTTATCAATAAGCCTGATCATACACACTGGGTTCTTGAGCACAAATGAACGCCATCGCTATGCTAACGCAAAGAAAAGTTGACTAGGGTTCAACAAACCCCTTGACGCTGCTGACACCCCAAGCCACCGTTCTACCTACAAGGAGCGTAGGCCCCGCAATAGAAGCACGACGGAGACTCCCTACATCAACAGCCTTTCCCTTGCCATGGAGGATTGCAAAGCGGAGGAGGACCTGTACACCAACTGTCAGCCTATCATTTTACAGAAATTCGCGCATGCTGTCATTCCAGGACACACTTCATAGTGGCCCACGACCAGGGACAGACTTACCTCTAGACATGTAACACAAATACTAATGACGATAAGGAAGATGATAATCCAGGTAATCCGCGTCATCTTTTTGTCCGAAATAGAATCAGACAGTATCTCGCCAAGGTCGAGGAACACCCTGCAACGCTCATTGAGGACCTGAATACGTGGTTTGATCTCGAGGTACTCGCGCACAGCGGTGTACAACGGATGCAGCGTGGGCTCCGAGTCCCAGAAGAAATTGGGCGTGTCGAGCATGTTGGATGCTAGTTGTGCAGTAGTCAGCATTACCTCGTTGATTAAATGACGTTGGGGAAGCTTACAAAGATTGACGTCCACGCGACTGGTGAATAACTGCCCAATCATTTTAACGACGTCTGTCCGCGCCATGCCCAGTTTTCCGGTCAAGGCGAGCCGCTTCGGGACATACTGCGCTTGGAGCATCGTTCTCGCCATGCCTTCTTCGAACAGACTCAGCTTTGTGCTTTGTGCGATAGCATGGCTCATGGCCAGCTTGATCATGTGGTCTCCGCTCTTCAGAGTAATCATATCGTTGTAAACCCTCGGCCTGGGTATGTCAGGATTATACTCGAAGTGGAACTCTTCGGTTTCGAAATCCTCTTCGTTTAACGGCCGAGTGGCAAGCAGGATGTTAGTGGAGGAAGTGCTGAAAGTGAGATCGGCGAGAATATCTTTTTCTTGCTTTTCGGTGAAATTCCAGAAGACGACTACGCCGTACGAAAAGACAAACATTTCTCCGAAGGATAAAGCATTGGGCGGAACGCGTGAGCCCATACCGTCTAGTATGTCTCGAGACGGAGAGTATTCTTCGTACTCGCGACGTGGGCTGTGCGTGGGGTCTTCTTCATCGCCATGCCGTACACTATATTCCTCGGTATCCTCGAAATATCCCTCGCTGTGTTCCCTCCGCTCGTTCCTCTCGATTTCTTCGTCAAGCACCGTTTTCCCGCCAGGGCTCTTCAGCGCGGGACTGCTGCGCACGCGGTAGCCATCGTTTCCTGGCAGGAGCGGAAGATGGTAGACACAGTACAGGCAGTCGTCGTAAAGCTTCGTCCGCGCATTGTGTTGCGTCTTCACAAATTCGGCCGTGCTCTTCATTTTGTATGCCTGCGCTGTGCAGTATGCCGTAACCCTCGAAAGCTTCTCGGCTCTTCGCGCTTTTGGCAATCTCTCGGCATAGCTCTTGTCCTTGGGTCCGCCTTTTGTAGTCCGTTTCGCCAAATCCTCATCGGTGGGTGGACCCTCCTCCTCGTCATCAAAGCCCCCCTTCTCATCGTCCTCATCACCCTGTGTATCGGGCAGCAACACCAACTTCTCGCTCAGCTTGCTCGTTCGCGAGGGCATGTGCGCAGGTATCAGTCGCCCGGTGAGCTTGGGATCGAGCGGATGACGCCCGCTAGGTGTGCGCGTATGCATCAGGGGTCGATGGCCAGGCGGACCTCGACGTTGCGCCGATGGGATATCAGAAGCGTACTGGAGGATGTTGTCGACCGAAATCAGCTTCGCGCCAGGACGGAACTGGGCCGTGTCTTGCCTCTGTGCTAATGGTCGTCGCTGAGGCGCGTCGCGGGTATCCGTCATCAACACCGTGGGGTTCCTTTTGCTCTTCGCCGTCGGCGCGCTCATGGGCCCTTGGAGTAGCTTGAAGGAATCCATGTCATCGACCGGCGTACGCGCGAGCCTGGGCGCTTGCACTAGTCTGAACGCTAGAAACAAAAGACTGCAAATCGATTGCGGGCACTTTCGTCCTCTCGCATGGGCAGACGGCTTCCTCGGCTGCGCAGACTAAAAGCTTCAGAGCTTGAGGTGCAGCGGTGCACGTCATGCAGAGCTCGGGCCACCCACGAACCCTGATTCATGCCAAGAGCGGCGCATTCGAAGTTACCACAGGCGTGGGATGCGTAAACCAAGAGGCTCTGCCCGTCTATCTTGATAACGAGCACGACCGCAATTATGCAGTCAAGGTGCGTCTGGAGCAATGCGTGTAGTTTGCGCCACTTTTGCTCTTCCTCCAATTGTGTAGGATACATGAGTCTGTATCGGTTGAATCGCATTGCTATGACATACGGACTCGACAGGACACATCGAACACAAGCCATTTACAAGCAAGCGCTTGGAGAAGCTGATCATGCATCTTTGAAAATCCACTAGACAGCCCGCTCCTATACAAACGCTACGGTGAGTATAGAGCTTCTAGCACCCCGGTGGACCTACCGGCAAAAAAGAATTGTCAGACAGGACTTTCCCCAACCTCTCCCCTTGAGCAATCCATTGGTATCAAGAAAAAAAAAATTACAAAACCCACTCCCCGCTATTACCGCAATCGTGGAATTATAACAACGAATGTGAACAATAACGCCATAAACATTAAGGGCCAGAAGGGGCACAGTTGGAGCAGTATGCTCACAGCCGCTTACCTGGGACGAAGATGAAGAGACAGCACACAGCGGTGTCGACGATCACGAATAGCCCCAACATGGTGGCTGAACGTGCATTTAGCGTCTTCCTGACGAATGGCTCTCGTATTCGGTTGAAGTCCATCAGCGTGTACTCGCTGTAACCGATCAAAGCCAAAATAGGATCGAGCATGTACTGATGCGTGAATATGAAGTAGAGCGCTACTGTGAATGGGAGGATGACCTGTCTCTGTTAGCATACCCAACCCAGAATTCGAGGCTATATGTTGTGCATACCCAGCAGCGAGTCGCTCTTGACTTGTTCAAAAAGATGAGGATGAAAGCTGTCCATACGGCGCCGAAGAAGCTGACGAGGCCAATGATGAGCCGAATCATCATGCTTTGAGGGACAAGATTGCCAAGTCCTTTGCTCTGCAGGAAACCTGGGAAAGCGTCCCGCTCCATGGCTTGGAAGACGTAGTCTTTTGCGGCACCGAATAGCTCGGGGTCGCTTCGTTGGTCGGGTCCTTCGATAGCCTCTTGTACATCGTGCAGGATGCTCTGTGGAATAATAATCTCTCGTTCCGAGCCAGGCAATAGATACGTGTACAAAATCTTCTCAGCAGAAGCCCGCAGATCTTCCCGCCTAGGCTGGTTGTCGCCGGACGAGTTCTGGCCTGGTGAGGAGTCTTGTGGCGAGTCGGTGTGCAACGTCATGAAGCTCGGGCGGCCCGCAACCTCGCGACTCTGGTTGCTTCCTTGGCTGTTTTGCGGCGAGTGTTGACGGCTTCCATGATCTGAGCGTAGGAAAGCGGACAGGCGCTGGTCAGATACGTTGCCCTTCTCTCCCGACGGACCCTCTCCCGCGTTGTCCAAAATGTATGACGACCTCTTGCTATTCTTCTCCATTTCCGGTGTGTCTTCAATCACAGAGCGGTGAAGGCGGCGCACGTACAGTCGGCATAGCTGAAGATGTTGAGACACGTCAAGCCTAAATCTTACTCAGTACAGATTTAAAGACCATATGCACGCGGGAGATGGCATACCAGAAGTCGAGGTAATCTACCGACCGTTGCTGGTCGCGCATATATATGTAGAAGGAAAAGAGGTCGAGCGGGGCAACCGTCTTGCGACTTAACACCTCGAATAGGTTGGGGAATCGGTTGCGATTGAGCTCCGCCGGCAGCGGTGAGTCCGTCATGACGGCGGTCGATATGCTTTCTCAGCGTCCGGGAAAGCAAGCGGTTCTTTCAATCGCGGAGTCTCAGCGTGGTTGCAGGCGACGGAGTTGACGTTGGGAAGCGCGTGCGATGCAGCTGCTTCTTGTTGTTGAGCAATAACGCAGTAGACTGGAACGAGAGACCAAGGAGTTCAAGAGTGTTGGCGAGTAGGTCGGATGCGCCTCGACGATTTCGCAGAGACCTGACGGGGTGTCGGCGGCGCAACTGACGTTGTACGGTGAGGTGAACTCGGGAAATTACAGTTGAGGTTGAGATCAGGCTTGGCGCTTTGAGTGGAAACAAACGGCGGGTGGCTGAGGTAGCGCATTAGGTAGTGTTCGCGCTCGCGCAGACAATCGAAGCTAGCAACGCTGCGCGCACAAAGCTCACGCGACGCGGTCACAAAGGGGTACGTTGTAGTGGAGAAGCTGTTGCCCGCGGTGATGACTGGAAACCTGAAACAACAGCAGTCCCCGTCGGAACCTGATCGACTGGGCCGGGGCTCCGATCTTCACGTGCCCGACACCATCCCGAGGTCACCGCAGGTGTATTCGGTACGTTGTATAAGGTCGTACACATCCCCAACCTTGTAGTGCCGGGCTACAATTCCTGGGCGATGTCTTTGCGACAAGCGAATGACTCTTTGCAGCAAGGCGCAGTGATGCTTTGTACCAGTGGGGAGCTCTCAGCGCTACGCCCCTAGGCAGCAGGCATAGACAATTGGAAACGTCCGCCCGCGTACCTATAAAGTGATCAATGAATGTTTTTCGCTTATGTATGATACGTGCCAGACGATCTATTCTACATTCATTCTCAACTTCAGTGTATCAAGTCAATCCATTCACCATGGCTTCAGTTAAGAAGGTCCAGCTGCCCGACGGCTTCCTCGACGGTCCGGCTCCAAATCTCACTAAACATGTCGTGGACTTTAAGAAACAGGGCATACCAGTCTATGACGGCAGATGGGCGGTGGTTCTCGACGGTGTCTTGACACCAGACGAATGTGCGTTGTTGACGAAGGCTGCTGAGGGTACTACGGGTGGTCAATGGGAGAGGGTGAGTCACAACATCGAACACCAATCTCCAGCGCCACAAGCTCATAGTATCAGGCAATGGTGAATGTTGGTAACGGCCACCAGCAACTATACGAGGACACGCGAAAGTGTGGGCGCATCATTTGGGACGACCGTGACATCGTTGCAAAGGTATGGGCAAGGGTAGCGGACTCTGTTTCCGACATCCACCGGTTGCAGGACTGGGCAGATGTGACAGGCATCGGTCCCGCAAAGCGGAAAGAGACCTGGAAGGTGACGCGCCTGAACGAGCGCATGAGATTCTTAAAATATGTGGGAGGGGAGTATTTCAAAGGTCCGTATATCACTTCGTATGGTATGAATCGGCCAACGCTGACCATGTAGCCCACAATGATGGCTGCTATGAAACGCCTGATGGCATGGAGCGCTCGTACTTCACCCTCCATTTGTATCTCAACGATGCTGCAGGTCAGCTCAAGGGTGGCGCGACCACCTTTTACGACTATGGAATGGAGCGAAAGATTGATATTGTCCCGAAGAGCGGTCGCATCCTCATCTTCCAGCATCGCAACCTCCTCCACTCCGGCGATGATGTATTGAGCGGCATCAAGTACACGATGAGGACCGATATCATGTACACGAAAGAGACGCAAGAGTGAGCGGTAACGAGGTGCAGGAAAGATCAGGTGGACGCATCGAGCAATTAAACGTGGCAAAGCCAGCAGGCGTTTTGGTCAATGAGCGGTTTGCGCATACAAGGATTAGTAGTATCCTCGGTCTTTCGTAGTGATCGGTCAGACGTACCTGAGAATGAAAAGAATGAACGGCCTGCCTCGCCTGAGTAATCAGAATCGAATGATACCCTCGCTTTTTCGCCAAAGGCTACTCAAGTCCAGATACGCCGCGTATTGTACTACAGTGTCGCGCCGCAGCGCACACAATCTTCGCACCGACTCCCATAGAGACTCCAAGACACCACGCTGGGCGCAATGCTTGGGCCCTGAGCTTTCTGATGCCGAATGCAGACGTGAGTCACGCCAGGCCCTTACGGGCAGTCGTGCCAGCCTTCGCGAACGAAAACTTGGCAGAAGAAGTGAAGATTACTCCGAATTTCTCATTTGCATGGAAAGACAACACGAGGCGAGCTCGGTGTCCGTGTGTGAGCAAAGAAACGCAGCGTTGGAGAGGCAGACCGTTGAGGGGAAAAAGTGATGGTGGATAGCTGTGGGGTTTTGTAGCTCTGATCGGGCGCTAGGCGGAAGGTTCGACCGGGCTGGAGGCTACTGCCGCTTTGGGCTGTTCATTCTACGTCAACCTTCAGTAATATTGCTCCAGGTTCAAAGGTCGTTGATTTAAGGATCTGCCACATGTTGAACGCACAGTATATCTGCCAGCATATCGACCATGATCACAACCTAATCCATGTTATCAATCGGCCTGCGCAGAACCAGTGAATAGCAAATCTAGGATCCAGAAGCATTGAGTGACTTTGACGCTCTGATCGATGTACCTATGAACCGAACTTTTCTAATCACATCCCTGTCTCTGAACATGTGCAGGAAGGAGCGTACATATCAGTCGAAGACGCCGTAATGATGTAACGAAGGTCCGTACACCCACGCCACGTAGCTCACCCTGGCAATATTTGATCATATCGAGCGATTGCAGCATGGCATCTTTGACATGATCCGGAGCGTGCTATTTCACTTTATTTGCATACTAAACAATAATTCTACTATTGCTCCAGGTGGAACAAGCCAAGCCAAGCCAGGCTGCGCTGCGCTGCGATAATCAATACATAAGGTCGTGATTCGTCCACCCAAAATAAAAGTCGTCCCAAAAATTGCCACCCAGTGATATCAATTGAGACACGTCGACCAAAAAACACCAGACTGTACGCGTTTGGTCCAACTGAGGCAACATCTCGTAAGCCAAACGCTTGGAAGAAGCGTGTAATCACGCCTTTTCAATGCAGGTACTGCTCCCAAAGAGGAAGTAAGTGCACAAGATGGTGTTTGCGCACGGGTCACTTAAAAGTAACAAATACAATGTCCAAGGTCTAATGGAATCCTCCAGGAATAGCCTTGGTAGGAGACCCTGGGAGTGAATGGAAGTCGTCTTTCTCCTCCTTCTGCTCTTGAGTCTCGTGTGAAGGATGCGCTTTGAGCTCCTCGTTAATATGCTCAAGACGCTCGAAATCGTCGACTGAAGAGACAGAAGAGCCATCCTTAAGCGAGGGTGTCGCGAGTGGACTATGGCCAGTAAGAGGTGACGGGTCGGTCGAGGCATCGTGGATGGGTTCGTCGTTTGATGTGGTGGATTGGTACGAGCCTCGATTGCGGAAGGGGTTCCTAGGAGGGAGCTTTGGTGCGATAGGCTTGGCGACTTGGACAATGCGAGGGCGAGTGATGGGTTGGGGTGCTGCGGCTTGGTGAATCTCTGCAATGATCGGCTCCTCCTCGTCCGAAGCTTCGTCATCTAGATCAACATCATCGAATGCTTGAGACCGTCGCACTGTATCGTTTACGGTGAAATCAACATGTTTCTCTTCATTTTTTTCGCTCGTGCGTGTTGGTGAGTCTTCAGTGGCTTTTCTTGGTGTGTCTTCAATTACTTTCGTTTCGGGAATATTCGCTAGTGTAGGGCTCGGTGTATGGGTTTGTCGTGGAGGCAAGGGCGGCGGAACTTGTATCGGTGGCGGGCCGTCAGTGTCCGTTTGTGTGCTCATATCCACCATTTTCGAAGGTGTCCGTGGCTCTAGGACACTGCTGATGGTGCTGGTCCTCCATGAGGACCTTCTGCTGACGCTTCGACCATCGATGCTTGAGCGATCGAAGCTTCGTCTGAATGTTGAGTAAATAGGACTGGTTGGAGCTGGATTGAACTCAAATTGCTCACTGGTGGGCCGCTTGTGAGTGCCCGCTTCCTTGATATCCAGACCCGCCTCCTGCAATGCTAATACCCCATAAGGATCCGGGTCTTCTTTGTCAGGAACGCCAAAGGTCTTGTCTGTGGGGGCCTCAATCTCGTAGTCAGCCGGGGGCGGCTCACTGGGAATCATCGACTCGTCAAAATCCGAGTCCCCCTGTGCAGCTTTGATAGTCTCATGCAGTCTCTTGATCTCATAAGGCGGATGTCGAGCCTTGCCTTTCAAGATATCACCGACGGCTATCCGCTCTCCGTAGAAACGCTCATTCTCATCTGTGCGCTCGATTATGATGGTGCCGTCGACTTGGACGCCGGCATATAGGCCGCGCGACTTCATGTATGTGAATACGGGAGCCTGCCGTTTGTGAACTTCCGTCTCCAAGACTCCACCCATCCCAACGGGCCCAGCAACTGCGCTCACTTCTCCGCCGAGTGTACATCGAATCTTGGAAAAGGCGTCGAGCGCTTGCTGTGTGTTGATGACAACAACGCAGTCGTATATGTCGATACCGGCTAAGAAACCCAAGCCGGCGGTATGTAGCATGATGCCCGAGGGTGGTGACCAGGTGCCGTCTTCTGTTCGGCCTATGAGGATGCCGCTTCCGCCGGCTCCGGAGAACCAAAGACCGGTCCGCATGGTGGTGAAAATAGCGAGAGCTTTGGCATTCTTGATCACCTTGAAGAATTCGTCAGTGATACGGCATGTCTCGTGGCGCTGGACAATGCAAAGCAACGCGAACGTACCTCTGTCGGTATCTTCTTGAGCACTTTCTGTTTGGCCTTCGGGCCCTCTGCGGTGGGCCGTTCCTCCTCCTGGTAGAAGCCATCCTTGCAGAAGCTTTTGAGAATGCGCGCAGCCTTGTCGCTCTCTTTGTCGAGGGTCGTGGGCCAGAAGGCTTCGGATCCTAGTTTGTTGCTAAGGCGATTGACAGGCGGGCCCAGTTTATCCACCAGTCCGTATAGCTTGTCGAACCCGGCCTTGCTGCTGGTCTTCGTCTTCGCCCACATGTCGAAAGTCGCAGTGGATCGACCAAGGCACTGCGCGGGGTGCGGGGATTATCAACAAACAGACAAGAGGCTAAACATTAGGGTTGGGGCGGACATTGAGTGGGATGGGTCGCACAGCAGCGAGGCAGCGGAAAATGCAGTCTACGACATGACGGGGCGGGCACGGCAAGTAAGTAGACAGCGCTTCGGTAGGCGGCGGGAGCCCGTTGGACGTCGTACGTCAAGTGCTCCGTCAGCCATCAGCAGGCTATGGACGCTAGCCTGCCGTGGCGGACGCAAGCGGCTTTCGGGTACCTTACAAGCATGCGTGGCAAATCCCTGGTCGTCGCTCTCGTCAAGGCAACTGGGGCGCAGCGATGCTGCATGCGCGCAGGAACCCCGAACGCGTGCGATATTGCCCGGCCGAGGGTGCTGCTCTTGAGCCGCCATGGTTCCGTCCAAGAGCCCTGCAACCAGCCCCCAGCCCCCAGCCTGGGGAGCGCAGCATGCGCGCCAAAAGCAACCATCACGTAGTCGAGAGGCTTGGAGCGAACGACGGCAGTCTACACTGACATGTGCTCGGTAGGTCGTGGGGTAGTACTCTCATCTACACCGGAGCCTGAATCGGCACGGTGGTGTTCAGACATCCGCTTGCCTGCCTCGTGCGCGAGTCAGGCCGCATGGCCGCTCCAGTGACTGTTCAGCGAAGGTGCATGCGTGCAACGTGAGCGACGGCATGTGGAGGCTGTAGGAACCATCTGAACGACTTGGTCTCCCACATGCGCAAAACGTAAACGCGGAGCGGTATATGGATCAATGTTTCGCCGTTCTCACACTCGATCGCCAAGAGGGTCGCGCCAAGATATGTGCGCGTTGTTTGGTGAAGCTCTCGCGAAGTTTACCAGTGCGGTGCTGCAGCTGAACAATCGTCTGTGCACTACCCATCTTCACTGCCTAGGTCGCGCGTGTGCAACTGTGATGGGCTTCCGTGCGCCGTAGCCAACCCTCGACAAGTCCGTGCAATTGCGCCAACAGCCTCATAATCTCATTGCTCGCCCGAGAGCGTAGCTCCATCCGAACAATCGCATCATGTTCCGTGTGCCCGACTCTTCGTCGCCGCCCTCGACGCCCGGGCGACATGGCTATAGCACAAACGTACCGTCAACAACGCCCGCGGGGCCACCGCCAGGTCCATCGTTCATCTCCTCTACCCCGGCCGGTCCGCCTCCAACAAGCAATCTCTTCGGTACAAAGCCAAACTTCGAACCCGGTCGCTCCGACTATAATCCGTCGCTATTTTTTGGAAGCTCGCCGCCCAAGAATGAGCTCTTTGAAGGCGTTGGTTCAGGTCACTTCAGAACATCGTCCGAGGGAAGACCAGGATCGCAGCGTGGGCGAACTTCGAGCTCTGGCTTTGGCCGCTTCCCACTCAGTCCGACAACCACAAGAGATTTCCAAGTGATAGATGACGATGAGATGGATGAAGACGACGCAGAAGGGGAAGAAGACGACGAGCTGGACAATACAAATGAGCGCCGTACAAGGATGAGGGATAGTTTGACTCAGTCACTGGCATCACGATCGAGCATGGGCGACTATGATTACGGGCAAAGGGTCGTTCAGAGCGGCTCGAAGCAGCATCATTACGACCTGACCGGTCTAGCTAAAGGCCTCACGTCCAAGGCAGATCGCGAAACCTCAGCCGAATCGGACAACGTCATTCTAGAGACAGAGCGCCTGTTGGCGAGACTACACGATGCATCGGGAGGCGAAGCATCGAAGAACGACCTCTTGGGGAACACTGCACAAGCATTGCTCGCCCTTTGGCGAACCTCATCGACCAAGGACTTGTCTAATGCAACAACATTGGCAGACCTACTATTCGGCATACATCATCCAGGTCGCCTCGTCGCGGAAGAACGCACAATGTCAGCATCGCGAGCGCTCGTACAGCGTGACTCGGAATCCTACGCGCCCATACCCAAACTGCTCCTTGACTGGCTAAATACTCAACGGCCCGTGCACGATGAGATACACACTGTCTTAAGCCAGTCTGGTGGATACTCGGGCCACGTATACTTTTGGGACATAGTACAGGTCACAGCTTTGCGCGGTCAGCTTACAACGACTCTGGAGCTACTTACCGGAGCCAATTTCTTGGTCGCACACACGGCACAAGACGATGAGGGAACTTCTGGATATAGAGGCTCTAAGCTTGAGTATGCTACGCATGCTGCTCAAGAAGCTGTCAACCTGCTGCGTCAGTGCCCCGCACTCAACGGCGATTGGGATGTAAAGGGCCATGACTGGAGCATCTTCCGGCAGCTGGTACGTCAGGCAAAGCGTAATCTCGAACATCTTGCCGAAGGAGAGAGCCAGGCCCGATTCTCAATGTCTCAATCACTGGGAGGGTCCCACTTTGGCCTCTCCCAGTCTCGCGCGAACTTCAGCCTCAGTACCCATAGTCGAAAGGTGGAGTGCAAGGTGCCCTGGTCGGTATACGATCGACTCCTAAAATTTTACAACATCTTCCTTGGCGATGAGCAAGAAATTGCTACATGGTCAGAAACTTGGGTTGAGGCAACTCTCTTGCTAACGATCTGGTGGGACGGCGAAGAAGATGTTCTTGCTCAAGGAAGCCTGGCAGCCAGCCGTCATACTCTCCTTCAATCACATCGCTCACAAATCTCCGACACCAAAGCCTATACTGGACGATTAGCAGCTGCTCTAGCCTACGTTCTTGATGGCGGTGACGAATCATTCACGCTCATGACTACCAGTGCATTTGAGGTCGGCGTTGCAAGCATTCTTGACGACAACGTCGAAGGTACTTTACATATACTACGCCACCTCTCACTCGTAGTAGCGTCCGCGGTTGCCGAAGTGGCCAGTGCGGGTGAGTGGTTAAAGCGTTCTGACGGTATATTCAGTCACCTGGATCAGAGTGATTTAATGCTTCTGAGTTTTAACCAACCAATGCGGACTGGTCTCTCTAAAGACGACGTCCTTGTCGCCTATGCCGACCGACTCTCATCCAAAGACCAACTGAAGAGCCAGGATGGAAACACATTACGACCAGGATGGGAGGTGGCGATAGAGGTCTTGGGTAGACTGGATGACACAGCGATTGGAAACGAACGGATTCAAAGGATACTAGACGAGCTTCCTCTTACCTCGGCGGAGCAGGTTGATAAGGTCACGCAACTCTGCCACAGCATGGGCCTATCTGACCAGGCTTTTAGCATCGCTCGGGTAGGTACAATATCATCTCACCACACTAATACAAACCGTATTCCTCAGGCACATAGCTGATACGTGACAGAAATTCGCCGACTACCTTCAAGCCAATACCCAGAACTACGGGGACGCAATCCTATACTACGCTCGTGCACGCGCAGGACCCAAGATTCAGGAAGTTCTCCGAGCGCTTGTTGCCCACTGTCTCATCAAATCTATCGCCTATCCACCTCTAAAAGAGCTAGATGCCTCCCTCGAGAAGCTCATAACCTCGCCCAGAAAGAGCCTAAACGAACTCGCAAGCCTGGATACAGAAGCTGCTAAGCTACTATCAAACTCACTGAGCGGTTACGCCACAATACGCAAGTTCTACGACCTGCGAGACGAGGGAGTGCTGCTCCAGGACGGCGAGAAACCGGCTCATCGGCCCTGGGCGCGAAAGCGGTCTGCAGCCAATGCGCTTACCGTTCTCATCTCTAGCGCAGCGTCAAGTATTCGAGGAGGCCTGTATGATCCGGAAGTTGAAACTGTCGTACAAGTTGACGTGCTGCTGCCTTTACTTGGAGAGGTCCTTGTCTTTGTCAACCGTATGTATTTCCCCTCAGAGATCGCCACGGTGGCTAACGCTGTCCCAGAGCCAAAACGCACGCTCACTCTCCGTCATCTCTACGAACTCCTCGCCGCCGTCGAAGACCTCTCGACCGCTCCCAGCATGATTCGAGCACAATGCGAAGAGGCACTATCTACTACCCTGCTCGCCGCGGGCGGTTCTCACTCGTCGCTTCAAAAGTCAACATCCAATTTGACAACCGCCTCATCACAGTATTCACTAATTGGCAGTATGGATCTGGGGTCAGTGGAAGGCGTGAGCACAGAGAGCTCGACTGTGTTGGTTCAGGGTGGAGGTGTGAACGATGTGAAGAGGGGATGGGATTGGCGCAAGGGCTTCCCTCGAGGTGCTAAGGGCGAAGACGTGATCAGGATATTGAGGCTAGGGATTGCGAAGGAGTTGGGGAGAGCGTTTGCTGAAGGTGAGCTTCAACCTTGAACGAGGATCGACGTAGGGAGTAGGCAAAGTAACTGGCGATTGTAATGATACCACTGTAAAGGCATACGGGCATGCATTTGGGTTGGCGATGCGTTTGTAGTCATCTCAAGAAATAGCTTTGGCGAATCGACTTGAGTTGGAATGACTTCTTCTTGATGCGAAGTTTATGGCACATTGTCTTACCGAACACACAAGTCGGCCTTGTCTCGATACAATACTACCGAGGACTGAGTACCTCGTCATTCATGCCAAAGGAACACGGGGTACCAAAACTGTTGACCAGGCGTGTAGTTTGTGGTTGAAGATCGGACTAGATCGACTCGCTTACACAATAGAGATTAGCAGCTATGTAGTATCATATGGGACCAGTGCCCTGTATATCAGACAAAAGAAAGAAACAGACACCACGCTAAATAACATGCACATATGTCAGTGCGCCATAAACAAGGCCGTATACACTACTCATGCCTCCTCTTACAAATCCCACCTATACACAGGACGGGCACCAACTACATTGGCGTGTGCCAATTCTTATATAGACATGAGCACATCGTAGTCGCATCCTCTGCTTCAAGGCTGACGGAATCGCCTTTCTGTCCACTCGAAGTGGTCTTGTAGCAACTTGGCACACCCTCACCACCTGCTGCCGTCTGCTCGACGCGCACGGCGTACGGCCAAGTAGTGTGACTCGTGTCTGGGTCTGGATCCTGATCGCTCGGATATTCCTTCGCCATTTTCGTGTACAGAACTCCCTGCAGGTTCCCAATGAAATCGCACTCCACGGCGGCGTTATCGGATGTCAGGTTCGTGCTCGGGCTGACTGTCTTTGTTTGATCGATCTGGAACCGATACCGTTCTTGCTCCTTTCCTTGGTCGAGAAGTTCCAGGTTGGCGTTCTTGAAGGATATACTGAAGGGGTTGTCAGTTGATGAGATTTTGTAGGCGCCTTTTGAGCCGGAAATTGCCCAATTGAAGGTCGCGAGAGACTTGGAATTCGAGGTATAGTAGGTAGTGTAGGGAGCGCATGTCCAGGTCATGGGGTTGGACGTGCAGTTGGTTTGGACGGTGTCAAGAAAGGTTACGAGGCTGTACGTGCCGAGAGGGAAGTTGGACGGTTGCACGGTTGAACTTGAGGCCGAGGTTGGGGAATCGGCGGTGTCGGATGTGGGTGTTCCAGAGGAAGATGTACCATAGGTAGATGTACCGGAGTCGGAGGATGAGCTTCGATGTGTTAACTATGGTATCACGTTGCACAATGAGCGGCATGGCGTACCTCTCAGATTTCTTCTTCTTCAGTCCTACACCAAGACCGACGCCCAAGGCGATTATCAATAATAAAATGATTGCGAGTAGGATGAGTAACCTCTTCCAGCCTCCTCTTTTCGCAACCTGCTTGTGATTTCGCAGCGCAGCAAACTTCTCATTCTCACTCCACACATTGAAGCTATACCCACTTGAGTGGGCGCTCGCACTTCTGTCCTCGGGAACATCAGCCAGTATAGGGCTCAGGCCGCTTTTCCGTACCGAATCGCGATGCGCTTCACGTGCCTTCGTGGCATGGTTGTCGGAGCTTCCATTCTCGAGGATGACGGTGAGGCGGTGGCCGGCCGAGGTGGAGATGCGCTTGGGCTGTTCTTGATGTTGCTCGAAACCGACCTGGTTGAGGTAGTGCTTCTTGGAGCTCCAGAGACCCATTGCGGCGGAAGGCTGAGCAGCTGTGATGGAAGCAATTCCGCTAGTGTTATCGCGTGCACCACGAGGTCCGTTTCCAGCTCCTTTGCATGCTCAGCACGAGTGTTTTGCTTTTCTCGTTCTGCTTTATGATTGACGCTTCCCGCTATCCATAGCCTGTATCTCCGCTCACTGATAGGTTTCGCCAGGGTCCTTCGCTCGAGGGTTCACTCCAGGATTGAGGAGATAACAGAAGGAAACAGAAGTCGGAATCTGAGGACAATGGGCGGCAAGCCCATGGCTAGCTCCTTGTGCTTTGGGGACGGCGCACGTGGAGACCTGGCTCCTCCCGTGGACGGCATGGCGCAAATGCTATGGGCTGCGTCTTGCCTCGATGTGTCTAGTCAGATGGTAGCCGACCGACCTATCGAATCCCAAAATCAGGTGTTCCCGTCGATATCGGGGATAGCGCTGCTGCGAGGCACTGAATCTGAGTGTCGATCTAGGCTTGCGCCATGCTTTTTGGAGGCGGGAAGCCGGGCAGAGTTCAGCTCCTGAGCGCAGGGGCGTCGAACACGAGGAACTGGACGGGCAAGCTCGAGAGACGGGATCGAGAGACACAGAGGACATCGCTGGGCGTGCCAGGGCGCTGCATGCTATGCACGACTCGCGTAATTCGACCCGCCTGCACTGGCCCTGTGCCAAGGCTGTCCTTCGAACCTCTCCGTTCAATCTTCTCCAGGTCGTGATAGAAACGACAGGCTCAAGACATCACGTGCCATTTGGTGAGGGAACAGTGACCTCAGCAAACAACGCACGCGCGCTATGCGGTTCAAACGCGCGCACGACACGCTGCGCGACACAGAATCTTCTTCACGCGACTGCCTCCGACCAACGCTTCCGTGAACAACAGTCGCAACCATGCCTCTTTCCTAAAGACCGCGACTCCATCACCTTTCTCGGTTTTTTGTTGTGATTTGCGGACGTATCTCTTCAAACAACTGCAACTCTCTCGCTACGGTCCAATATTCCACGCTGCAAACCTCACAACTACCGACATCGAAGAGACTCTACTTGACTGGCCAGTTAGTACGCATGTAGGTCTGAGTTGGCCCGCGCTAACAGGTTGAGCAGCTAGAGCTGCGCGCCACCTCACCTTGCCAAAGAAAAGCGACAGTCATGCCTGCTGCTTTGGTCGTGGTACCGCTCAAGCCCGGATCCGATGGGGACTACACGCATAAGCCCCCCGACAACTCGACTTGGACCCTCATAGATCCGCCGACTTTGTATCTGGACCGCATCGGCCTGCAATGGATTCAAGATCGGGGTGAGGCCAACCCGGGAGTCAAGTACACTCTTGAACAATTGCCCGTGGGCTACACGCTGTACGAACGTCCTCGCCCAAGTGGAATCAAAGACAAATACCTCTTCGGCCATCCTAATCATAAGCAATTCGATTCGCCCAATCGATTCTATCCGCATTTCAAGCACATGATGGAGCATGACGGCAATACCATGGGATGTCCATGTACTGTCTGCGACCCACGTGGCGGTGTCCTCCCCGTAAGCCGTCATTGACCAGCGGTTACTTTAGCAAGAGCAACTCTTTCAAGAGTGGGTCAAGCACTGTAAGCTCGGGGAAAGTCAGCGGCGCGAACTCGAAGTCCGGCAGTGGCACAAGCCTCAAGAAACCAATCATCACATTGCAAGCAGGCGCTACGAATGGTCATTCCTCCAAAGTGCCATACAAGCCCATGAGCCGCCTGGACGTAACACTCGCGGGCATGGACACCACTCATGTTGATGAAGAGGGTACACCGGACGTATATCGCAATCTCATTGACAGACTCAAGCGTCACGGCACATTAGACGAGACCATCAAAGAACCTCTCAGTCTTGACTGGCGTGCTGAACAAGAAACTATTCCAGACCTGTTGGAAAAAGTACGCCGGGACCCGCAGTGGATACCCCGTGTGGGCGACATACTTCTTTACGTCCGAGACGTACCCGAGGGCTATGAGATTGCTCAAGATCCTCAGACAGGCGAACATTGTTTATATGATCCGAACACGCGCAATCTCGTCAAGCAGGCTATTTGGGAGGCAGGCCTTGTTGGTCAAGCGCCCGCAGAACCTGCAGAGGATGGCAAGAACGATTGGTACGTGAGTCGAACGGGCGTTCGCATGGAGCCAGTACCGAACCCCAATGACACTGACAAGGCTTGGTCGAAACATTATACATATGTTCCCATAGAACATACGCGTCCATTCTGTCTGTGGGGGGACTACGTTGGTAACATTCCGCGACATGAGCGGCATCCGACTATCCAGAATGCGTTTACCGTCTCGGCTACAATGTCTCTGGTGGGCAAGCACCGCTTTCACGGCAAGTGGCCAGATGCTCAGATCTACTGTCACGCTATATATGTTGGATCCGAGCTGATTGCAGTGGGTGATACTGTTCGTCTTACACCGAAAGCTGGTGATGAGGACAATGTTGTGACAGATATTCTTGTCGTGAAGACGAGCAGGCTGAAACTTTCCAACCTCGATAATGCATCTTCCAACGATTATGACGAAGGACGACATTACAATTCTGAGATATGGATCTATGGCTCAGCGTATACCTCAGTAGCCTCACGCTCAAGCAAAGAATGGCTCGGTGAGCAGAACACAGAGATACCAAAATCAGCGTCTGGATATAGTATTTGGTACCCACTGCATCCAGCTACAAAAGAGCTTGCGGTGCCGTTTTCCCGAATTGTGAGTCGTTTGTACGAGCATGATGCTTTGGAGTCTTGGGTTTCAGATCCAAATCTAGACAGCGGCCGTGATGGTGTTCTTGATGCCCGGCACTTTGCTTCGAAAGACGATAAGCGGATTGTGTCCAATCTTGGTACTACCTGGTTCTGGGCGGATAGTCGTGCTGACGCCTTGGACTTACAAACCATAAATGGCTTTGATGTCGGCAAGCACGACATAGAGCGCGATCCGAAGCAATGGAGAAAGAGTATCAAGATGATGGGACCAGGAGCTGCAGTGACCGACCGCAAGCCAGTGCATCCCATGCGCAGTCTCCGGGGGTTTATGGCACCAGACACACAGCTTCAAGGTGGAGAGAGCAGCTCATCAGGAAGCTCAATGACGATTGGCAGCAAGAGACATACCATCGAGAGTAGCGACGACGAAGAAGAAGTTCGACGACAAACCCGCATTGTCACGAACGTTCCTTATAAGAAGTCAAAAATACAGGTTGTCGTCGACTAGACTTACCACAGAGGGTACCCGGATCGGAATGTTTGGCGCCGTCAAAGCTCTTACATTGCGGCTGCTTAACAGGGTACCTGCGCGACGAGGAGCAGCGCAAGACACAACAAAACGAATCGACACGATTGCCCTCTGATGCCACCAAAACCCAGCTGTGACTAGATTGTCCACGCGCATGCTGCACATACTGCACAGCTATTGTATATTTAGCGGATCTACTATAACGACCCCAGCGCCTAATTGTCTACGACATTGGCAATGGCGGCAACGACAGTAACGGTAATGTTTCTGTTTCTGTTGGCATCTCAGCGGAGTATGAGGAGTGATTTTGAGATACCATGGGCTTTGGCGAAGACTGGCAAAAAGGGCCGGCACCTGTATCATAGGAAAGGATAGAGAATACCGTGTCAACTGCGAAGCTTCAAAAATGAATTATAGTGAAGCTGTATGTTGTATCTAGATGCCCTGCCAAACTCGCGTCTTACGATTGCCACTTCGGAGATCATGGAAAGTAACGAGTTCTCCCAATTTGGTTAGAAGTGCACACGTGATAACGCGCGAGCCCGAGAAGCCTGATGTCGTGAACGCTGGAGCATCGCTGCCTTACGCGCCACCCATCAACAGTTCCACCCCTCGCATCTCAGCCTTGATCGGCAATGCATAAATTCTTGGCACACTTCACAATGCCCCTTGTGCTGACAAGCCGTCCCAGCGGGGAAACGGGTAGGGGCGTTTTGGCCTCCCGGAGCGCCTCATAGTGAATTTGCCTCCCCTCAGGGGCGCGGAAAACGGCGTAAGTAGTGACGGACAGCACCCAGCATGTGAACCGGTGACCGCGGCTCGATAGGCAGTAACGAAAATTTGTGGCTGTGTTGAGCATTTGATGGCCGTTGCGCCGGAACTATGCTAGAATTCTTTGTGGTGGATTGGCCATAGCTTCAGACGACGGAGCGACAGATGGACCCAGCGCAAGGGAGTAAGGGACCATCGGGAGTCAGTGTCGAAGGTCCCTTCTTTCCTGAACATTGCTGACCCGAAATCAGCGCAACCGAGCATTGTATGTCCCACAAGCACCTCCTGCTATACAGACGCTTGAGTTCACTCTCGATGCCGAGCAAGAGCAACCCCAACGCAATTCCCTGGCCCAGGCGGTTTCCGCCCCAAAAGCGCCACAGCTTCCATTTAGTTTACCCGAGCGTGTCACAACCCCTTGCGCTTTGGGCTCCTCGACCAGGACCGGGGCTGCTAACACTTGACTCTTAGGTTGCCGGTTTGGGATTAGTCCTCATGTGATACCGCGTTGGCGCGTTTTGCTAATCAACGCGTCCAATCTCGCGTCGACATTCACTCGGACCTAGGTCGCTGAGCAGATAGCGGCCTCTCCTCAGGCCGCCTATATAGCTACAGCTGTCGACGCCCTTATTTGCCTGTAATTGCCTCTTGCATTCTCTTTGAAGTTTCTGCCTGAGGACTTCCCAATCGGCTTGCATATTCCGAGACGACTCTATACCTGCTGCCTACACACTAGACCTATAAATACTCGTCGAGCTTCATCAGATAGCACCACCCTTTCCATCGGAATCGTCGAATCTCCATCTCAACAAAATGTTTTCATCATCGAACAGGTATCGAGAAGGCAGTTTCTCGAAACACCGAGCAAGCAAATCCAAGTCGCACAAGAAGAACCCTTCATTTAAAGATTCATCTCGTAAAGTGGAGAGGCTCGCACAGCAGGCCACGACCCAGTCACCACAGTCGAACCAGGCATCGCCAACGATCGGGAGGTAAGTCGAGCGGTCTTATCCATCGGTCTTTATCACAAAGTTGGTTACTGACGATGACCCCGCAGTGCAATCATCACTCTGTCCGTCGGACACGAGCAACGCCTCTTCGCCGCTCACGAAGATGTCCTCTGTCACTCACCTTACTTCCAGTCCGCCTGCCGTGATCAATTCTTCTCTAGCAGCAACAAGCGCATCGACTTACCCGATGAGGATCCCGAAGTCTTCTCCTCAATCCTCGAATACCTCTACAAGGGCGACTACTATCCCCGTTTGGAGTATGATACCAAGCGGAAGAGCTGGAACCTGGAAGACAGCGGAACTAACCGCGCCAATGAAGCTATCATTCACACAGTCGTCGGACCGATCTTGAAGGACACGGTCATTTACTGCCAGGCCGAGAAATACGGACTGCAAGAGTTGAAGAAGCTTGCGCTACGAAAACAAGGGCTTCAGTCAGGCATCCAGTGCTCGACTATCCTCACATCGGCACGCTTCGCCTATGCCAACACTCCGGACAGCGACTCGAAGCTGCGGGCACACTACCTCGCACTGATCATCCGTGCGCGACACACCTTCAAGCGCAGCGGCACGATGCAGAATGAGATGGAGAATGGCGGAAAGCTGTTCTTCGACCTTTTCGTGGCGATGGTGAATCATATGGATGACCTCGCTCAGAAGTCGCCTCGCTGAGTGCGTTCGCCATCACTAGGCAACGATGCATCGCACGTCGCCGTCTTTCATCTCCGACTCTCGCAATACTCTCTGCTCTTAATTCGTCGCTTTCATCCCGGACGCGACTCTGCACGTCCGCGTGCGCAACTCTTCTCGCCCCTTTACTCTGACTCACATCCTGGCACGCTCGGTTCGTTCCGACTTCCCGACAGCCCCTGGATTATACCACGCAACTTTAGCACGCACCAACCATTAAAAATTCATGTCGGCGTCGCCGTCGTACTAGTTTCGCTTCTTGTAATCATACATTTTCCTTGGTCAGCCTCACAGCTACGACTCAACAAGCACCGAGGCTATTCAACCTCTTTCCATCTCGGATTTCAACTCCTCCTACACGGCGTTACGGGTCCTGTGAAACGGTTTTCATTCAGGCGCTCTTTTGCCGACTCGTTGTATCAGTATCTTTCTGTTCTTTCCCAAGACTTCTGAGTTTTGTCCTGCACTTGGTTATGACTGTACTCCTCTATCGGGCAACTAAATTGTGGAAGCCCTGGTTCGGATTCAAGGACGCGGCGAGGTCACGGTCGCCTAACGAGCTATTTTTCTCTTCGAATTTTGTTTCGTATCTAATGATCTCAATGTCCTGATGGTTCTTGGCTTTCCTTTCTGCGGGACAGATGGCACCAAATTGTACTACTTAGAAGGATAGGTGGGATGCTTGTTGGCTCGATGGCTGGTGCACTTGGGTATGCGGGAGTTCCGACTAAGGCCATACGCTACACTACACGCACTATCATGTGAACTCTAGATACCTCTACCAAGTCTCGTGACGTTCGTGGAGTTGGAGAAAGCAGTGTTCAGCTTCGCTCAAAATCAGCCTGAGCTGATCTTGTTGGGCGGTTGCCGGCATTGCCTTTCTTGGTCGTGTCTCTACTCGACCGAAATCCACTATATATCACACATGCAGTATGTCTACCCGTGGACGGCTCTCAATGCTGTGATGACATTTGAGGCTTCGAGGGAAGGGTCAATGAAGGAATGTCGCGGAACGCCGGATGTAGGTTGCCTTGCGTGGGTTAGGTAACTCTCCGCACCGTCGCTATTAGCAAGCACGCTATTCACCGGAACGCATGCAGTGGGCAGGGATGCGCCGGACGAGACCACTGCGACGGGATGGGTGTCTCGGTGGGGACAAAGGGTGGATCACGGCGCCGTCACTACAAGTCACGTCGCTGTCGCACCAACAAAATTGGAAGCCGCTCGTCATTCTCGATCGCCAAAGTGAGTCACCGTATACGTGGACAGTGCGACAACAATGCGCAACGTCCCATGGACGAAGCGAGGCGGCCGCCCGCTGTGAAGCAGTGATCTTCGGCGTGAGACGTAGCAAAGCAACGGACAGCGGCCGGCAGGTACAGAAGCAAGGATCTCGCATGCAGGTGCGGGTGGTTTCACTCCGGTATCTTAGAGCGGCAAGCAAAGAGACTGTTGAGGAGGGGCACAAACGGCTCGCATTGGGCGAAAAGACGGCCGACGCGTCCAGGCGCGCTGACGCGAACACGACCCGATATCACATGAGCCGGTCAGTGCACACGGGAAGTACTGCAGCGCAGCCTTGTGCAACAGCGGACAGCTGCGCAGAGCATGCGCAGGTAGATTGAGAGCTAGCAATGCAGGCGCACTTCTCCTGAAGATCTATCTGGGTATATTGTGCGGCCAACGAGACCCCGCCTGGTGTGCGCAGCGTGCTTCGTCGCACCAGTTGTTGCCCATCGACCATATCGGCACGCCGGTGATGTACCCTTTTACAGATACCCAGAACAGCGCCGCATTGATGGCGCCGCTCTGTATCTGCCCATCATAAGGCCCGGAATGTATCCCCGGGTGTAGTAGTGGTACGTAGGCTCCTAAGCGTCACGCGTCAGACGCCGGTACCAGGAAATGCACCCTTCTTATTCAAGACCACCATGGCATGCTCGCGCGATATATAGCCCTTCATAAGACCCTGCAGTCAGTCAGCAACGATTCGAGGCGTATAGGCAGATATGGCAGTGATCGGATCGGGATTGCCGGCGCGACGTGGCGACATTCACAGGCGCCCATGAAGGACGCTTCGTATACGCACCTTGTAAATCATGTTGGCGAGCAGGCACTCGACCTCTTCATCGTCGACTGTCTGTCCACCGCCCGATCCCATTCTGAGCGCAGTAGCAAAGTGCGCCAGCGGTATTCGGGTCTTCCTGATCCTATCCTTCTCCGTCTGGCCCTCTTTAAGGTCTTCGTAGCCCGCTGCGCGGAAGACCTTGCGCAACAGATTGCGCAGTGCGATGTCGCGGCTTCGCTCGAGCGTAAGGAATACGCGGCGTCGCACGAATTCGGGTTCGCCTTCGGCAAACGCCTTATCGAAGCCTGCGAGGTCGCCCTTCTTGATAGAGCTGACAAGATCGCCAAACAGATTTTGAAGATGCGGGAACTCCTGAAGGATCTGAGCGGATGGGATCTCGCTCTTCGTGATGAGGCGACAGGGAATTAGGTATGTCAGGATGAGTTCTCTGTTCTTAGTGCTTCCCTTGTAGCAGTATGCCCATGCATTGAACAGGGCGGTTTCTGCCTATGGCACGTCAGTGAAAGGGAAAACTCAGTGACAAATATAACAAACCTTACTATAGTCCTCCTGTAGGAAGGCTATAACGCCGCAGTAGTACATGTAGGTGACCCGATGTGCCTTCGGGTACAAGTTCCATGGAGGCATGTCTGCTTGAGCTTCGATCGATTTGATAAGGTTCTTACACAACGTAATCGTCTTAAGCTTGAAATATGTCTTGAACTGTAGGTTCGCTATGCAGTATACAGCCCATTTGCGCGACTCGCTCAAATTCGGGTTTCTGCAAGCGTCAGTGTTACCAACAGAGCATCAGACGAATACACTCACCTGTCGCTCATGCACAACGCAAAGACACGGCTGAAGACTCGAGCAGCTTCTTCGAGCTTCTGGTTCTTTGGTGTCGTGGCCACTACATCATCAGAAAAGCCTGCACTGAAGGTGACCGGCTTTGCTTTCGCCAATTGTGTGTCCGCCTTGATAGCGAATTTCCTCAAATCATTTGCAACGAAGTACAGCGTGAAGATAATCCAGTGTGGCAGCGTTCCGTTGCCGATGTACTTCTGTAAGGTTGACACCAGGTCCTTCCATGCCTCATAAACTTCCACCGAGTGTCGCTCGGAAAGTCTGCCTTGATTATGCGCCTGATCTGCTTTGATGATTTTATCCGAAGCCCGCCAAAAGTCCGCGAACACATCTATCCAGCCCTGCACTTCACTGCGTTCTATCCCGCCCAGCCCGTAGGTAACCGCGTGCTTGACGTTGTGCTCCACTCTGGCTTCGTTCGTGGAGCGCCAGAAATCGTACAGGCGATCGACGGGCGTTGGTTTGAGGCAGCTCGCGAGTTCTAAGGCATCGTGCTTATAATAAGCCTGCTGAAAGCCGGCAAGTGCAGCCTCCATTGACATGGAACTAGCGACGTCGAGTGTGTTACACCTTTGCGGCAGTGTGAAGGTACGTTGACCCGGGTGCAGGTAAGTAGCATTCAATTATCATGCATCGTGTGAAGTGACCGTAGTGACTAGAGACGCTCCCAAATCACAGCTAGAGGGGGACATTGGCGGGCAGTTGCGTCGGTGCTAGTGGAAAGTGCCGCCGATCGCGCGCTAGTTGTGGAAATGGTTAGCTCGCACAGTTCGGCACGCAAGACAATTTTGGTCTTCTCATCGCTACTGCCAACTTCGACTCTACGACCACACCGGTACTAACCACCACACCACAGCATCAAGGTGCGTTACCTATCTTCTCCAAATTACTGCGATTGCTGACAGGACCACAGATGGGTAAGCAGTCCTTTTCTCGCCCGCCAAGTCCCAGCAATTGCAGTCCGTTCGTTGCACATGGAGATGCGCCCGCCTACCTTCACCTCGCGACCGCTTTCGATTGCGAAAATTCGATCAGCTTGGATGGCACCATACAAGAAGCGGTATTTTAAAAGAAAGACCACGCCGTCTCGCTGGGGCCGAGTGACGTTGACGCAACGAGGATACGCACAAGCGAGGACGGCCGCCAAAACTCTGGGTTTGACCGCAACATCCAGCGACGCGCACATTAACTGCATCTACCCAGATGATCCGGACTGCAATTGCTAAACTTTTGGTTACGACACCTGCGGGCAACATGCTGACAATCGTAGGTCGCCTTCAGGAATACCAGATCATCGGGCGTCACCTGCCCAGCGAGGCCAACCCGACCCCGAAGCTCTACCGCATGCGCATTTTTGCGCCCAACGAGGTCGTCGCCAAGTCGCGATTCTGGTACTTCCTTGGCAAGCTCCGCAAGATCAAGAAGGCGAACGGTGAAATCGTGTCTGTGAACCAGGTATGTACCGATTGGCTCCGTCGACTACGCTCAGCACCGCTAATTCCTCGCAGATCCACGAGAAGCGCCCCCAGAAGGTCAAGAACTTCGGCATTTGGATCCGTTACGACTCGCGCTCCGGCACCCACAACATGTACAAGGAGTACCGCGAGATGTCCCGGACGGACGCTGTCGATGCCCTCTACCAGGACATGGCCGCCCGCCACCGATCCCGCTTTCGGTCGATCCACGTACGTTCATCTATCATCTTATCGGCCCTTAAACTAACTTTCGGTTCAGATCCTCAAGGTCATCGAGGTCGAGAAGACCGCTGACATCCGCCGCCCGTACATCAAGCAGCTCCTCGTCAAGAACCTCAAGTTCCCTCTCCCCCACCGTGTCAACAAGTCGGCCAGCAAGAAGATCTTCTCTTCTTCCAGGCCTTCAACTTTCTTCTAAGCGTCTTCTTTCCTGGAGTGGGTCTGGCTGGCAAGGATGATCTGGCTTTCTCGGGCTTTCATGCATGGCTTCAAAAATGAAGTATACTAGGAACGAATCAAAATCCCTGATACCAACCATCTCGCATCTTGTACGTGAAGGCCATAGGGACAATGTCGGGATGAAGATAACATGTGGGCCATGAGTTACGAAGTCACATACACGGTATATGTGATACAATATTGAAATCAAAAAGCTTCACGATCAAATTTTATCTGTCAGTGTCGATACATTATAGCTTAGCTTTTGCACCCTCAACTTTTGGCTTCCCCACGACATCGATCGGATTCCACCACGGATACGCTGAGACGAGCGTGTTATCCATCGTACCTGTAAACTGCGCAAGCCTTTTTTGTAGGAAACTTTGCACACCCTCTTTGTTGTCCCTGTACTCTCTGTTAGCTCGCTGACTCCACCGTCTCCTTGTGGAGTACACTTACGCAGACGTGAACAACTCATACAAGATCCTCGAATCCAGTAAATGCTGCCCTTCCGCACTCCCCGTATCCCTGAACATCAACTCCTTCATCAGGTATGTAGACACCACACTCGTGTTCTTCACAACTTCATTCGCAACCTCAATGGCTTTAGGAAAAACATCATCCGGCCTGTCCACCGTATATGCGAACAAGCCCGACCAAATCGGGTCTGCTGCAGGATACGTTGAGCCCGTTGTGATTGCCGCCATCGCACGCGAGTGCCCGATCAGCCGTGGTAGAAAGAAGGAACTGCAAGCCTCCATGACGAGCCCGCGGCGCGCGAAGACGAAGCCAATTTTTGCGGTTTTGGGCGCAATGCGGATGTTCATGGGAAGCGTCATGGTTATGCCGACCCCGACTGCGCTACCGTTCAGGGCGCCGATGGTGGGCTTGCGGCAGTTGTGGATGGCGAGGGTGACTCTTCCACTCTTACACTACTTACATATTAGCTACAGTCCGCGTCCTTCAGCTCTCTTCCATAGCATAGCATCACTTACCCATCCCTGTGCTCATTGATTGGTTCCTGGCCGCCCACAAAACCCAACTCTAGATCTGCGCCTGCGCAGAATATCTTCCCTGTCGCAGTAAACACGATGCATTTCACTCTGTCGTCTACATCGAACATGGAATAAGCTTGCTCGAGCTCAAGCATCATGGTGTTTGTGAAGGCATTATGATTTTTTGGTCTCCAGAGAGTCAGTATGATGATCCTGGGATCTCCTGCGTAGTTCTCGGTTCTGATCTCTTTCCATTGGAGATCGTTGTAGCTTTTTGGGAGGGTTGGGGCTGGACGTGGTTGGGGCATTGGGAGTTCACACTAGTCAGCAAAGCGGTAGTGATGAATCTTAGAAGGTGGGAGAGTCCAGTAGAATGGAGACCACAGAATACGTGAATTGAAGAAGTTGAAAAGATGGCTTCACAAGATTAGTATAGTAATCAGCGGCTTGATTAGTCGCCCTGCTGTAAGAGCATGCATGTGCGGAGAAGCGAAGTCTGGAGCAGGCCGAGGTTGATGTCTCGAAGGATGAGGGGTGTTTTCCGGCTTGGCGGGGTAATTCGAATATCGCGCAGCCTCGAAAGTTGTTCTTCAGTTCGTGATTGTTCGCTTCGGGGGTCGCTTCTTGCTTGGTGTTCTTGATCGATTCTCTCGGTCTGGTGGCGTTCCATCTTGGGTGGGTGGTCGGTCGCAGCCACGATGGGTCAGGTAATTGCCGCTTCGACACGAAATCCCAGGCCTCGGATACGCAACATGGAAATGGAACATTCCGCAGAGTTTGACTCGCAGGATTCAGTTGTCGAAAAGTCCTACTTGATTGTTTGTTCAACCTGGCAGTCCTTGCGGGATTCAAGGGAGCCCTCGCGTGGATGCATTAGTTTCTTAATACTCTCGATCAAGTACGAGGTCAAGATTGTTCACTTGATGTTTGTATATGAGGTATATTAAGCTGCCTTTGCGCATCTGGTATGACTTGCGTGAACACGTTGGCGAGCTTCAAATCATGGTACTCATTATCGTCGAATGATTGGAAATCAACGTTGATTATTGATTAAAAATGATATTAGGGAAATATGCCGTATATAGGCTGGTATATCCATCGTCCCTCCATTGGATTCAAGTCCAATCCTCTCTCGAACAACCCTTTGAAGAGACAATCCCACTCCCAAGAATCAGGTATAAAACGCCAGACGATGCGATACATGCATGTTCCTCATTCCCGCTCCAACTATTTACCCCTTCACGCAAAAATAGAAAGGCGAGATAGGAATTTTACCATTGACGATCGTTGTCCAACGAAAACTGCCACTAGGCAAGGTCATCTAGCCCTCCGCAAGCGCCTCCCCCAGAGCCTCCGCGTCATACTCCTCGACCACAATCTTGGTAGGAGTCTCCTTGACATCGAAGAACCCCCAAATAGGCCCATTCTGATTGACGCCCGGTGCCCTCAAGCGCACTTCCTTCCTCACTTCTTTCTTCTTCCCGCTCACTTCCTTCTTCACCGTCTCAGTGCTAGATTGCGTCTCCGCGCTCTGGCTCGAGTCAGGCCGTGGCGAAGAGGAGGCGGAAGTTGAAGCGGGAGCAGCACCCCACTTCCCAAGAACCCAACCACCGACTTTCTTGCCCAGGCCTCCAGCTGAGGGAGTTCTATACCCTGCACTCGGAGCGCGCGGGGTACTAGAGTATAAAAGAGATCGATTGTACGTGCTGGAGTCGAGGTTCCGACGGCTCATACGCGCGGTCGCGGTCCAGGGCGTGAGCTCAGGATTCGGACTGTCCGCACCCCCTGGCATCGCAAAGCGTGGGGAGGCCGATAGAAGTAATTGTGAAGGCCGCGATTGCAGGGTGTGGATATCCATTCCTGATAACGAAATTAATGATTCGTGAGATACGGCGCGGCGGAGGGTTGGCCGGGTTTGAATCCATGGTGACGTAAGGGCTTCGAGTTCCTCATCGTCGAGGCGAGCATTAGGCGACGGGGAGGCAAGAGTTTCAGGGATGGCATCAGCGTCGGCGTAAAAACTATCTTCGCCTTCTTCTACAATTGTAGGCTGCGCTCGCAGAGACGGCGAAAGGACGAAGTCATCGTTGGCAAGCGAACTAGCGGGACTAACGCCACACACCACTGCGCTCGCTGGGCTACTTTTCGCTGTTATCGAGATAGGCGTGCTTACACTTCTGATCGTTGCTAAGCTTGGTGGCTTCAGTGACTGTGTTTTCTTGCGGTAGTGCTGATTGATGTCGCATGTAATGTGCGTCCCTGGTCCGAACTTGGGTGACTGAAGGTCGATTGAGTCTGAGGGACTCGTCGGACGTGAAGAATCATAATTAGCGTCGCTGAAGACACGGTCGTATATCGAATCGCGATGTGAAACAGAGAGAGGGGAGCTGGGGAGTGATGGCGCGAGAGTGGTTGCATTGGACCAGCGATTCGTTTTGGGTACGGTGACAGCGGTTTGAGATAGTATAGTAGCTTGCGTTGCGGGGTCTGCTTGCACAGGAGGTGTGAAATGTCCAGGTGTGAGACT
The DNA here is from genome assembly GCA_022419385.1 of Paraconiothyrium sp. Pb-2020. NCBI lineage: Eukaryota > Fungi > Ascomycota > Dothideomycetes > Pleosporales > Didymosphaeriaceae > Paraconiothyrium > Paraconiothyrium sp. Pb-2020. The sequence continues at coordinate 2,816,298 of JAJUBI010000003.1, read as the reverse complement.
GAAGCGCTTCTTTCTCGGGCGGCGACTTGGAGTTTTCGATGGAGTTTTCGATGGAGTTTTCGCCAGAGGTTGGCTGTAATGATGGTGGATATGCAGTTCTTGGTTGTAGACGGTTTCTCCGGCTAATTCTTTCTGCAGGTTTGGAGTGGCAGCTTGGGGTGTCGCGAGCTCAGAAGGGCTCTCGCTCGGAGACACAGGCTGATGGGCGCCCAGATACTCTCGGAGACGTTCTACTTCTTTGTTCGAGCTGTCTAGCATCTCTCGGAGCTCGATAATGCCATGTTGCAAGTTCGTGTTGTCCAACAGGATGTCCTTGACAAAGTGCGACACAACATTTGTGCCACTTTTGTCGACTCCAGCTTTCGCCTTCAATCTTCCCGCCGCCGTCGCCAACTCTCCATCCACAGCCATGCGCCGCTCCATGCGCGCGACAATCTCGACATGCCTCTCGCGTTCTTCCCGTGACTCTTTCTCGATGCGGTCGATCTGGTCCTGGAGATCGGCAATGACTTTTTCCGCTCTCTTCCATCGTTGTATGACTGTCTTCTCATCTGTGAGCTTTAGCTCCAAACTCGTCTGCGTCTGCATCTGCTCCCTTTCCAGATCCAGCAGCTGCGCCTCGAGCATCTGCGTCCGGGCTGCGAGGGAGCTCAGCCTCAAAAGCTCCTCCTCGGTCGAATGCAGGGTATCGGTAAGCGCCTTGATCTGGGCATCTGAGCTCGCGACCGCGTCGTTCAACTGCTCCAACCTGTCCAAGAGTTGTCGATTCGCCTTGATGACCTCTGCGTTCTTCTCCTCGAGTTTCACCTTCTCTTTCTCCAGGCCCTCGATGGTGCTGAGCATGTGTTTGCGTTCGCGCTCCGAGTCGGCGACGTAGGCCTCATGGCGGGAAAGCAGTGCCTGCAGGGAGAATGTGAGCCAGTCTCTCGAATATCTCTCGGTGTCTAGCATCCTGTCGCACTACTGATTCCACGCGCCACAGGACGTGTGTTGGGGTATCATCGGCAGGGCATATCACATACCTGGCCCAGCACAGCAGCCTTGTTTACATTCCGCTCGAGCCCTTCGACCAACTTATCGTTGTGCTTCAGGAACGCGCAGTCACTGCTACCGCAGCAACAACGTGGGCTGTCCGGAATGTTGTTGTCTCTCGCTAGCTCCATGTGCGTCTCAATTGGGCGCACTCTTTGCGCGCGAAACAGCGAATGCCCTGGTGGAGTTGGTTCGTCCGGCGGCGGGCATGCTCAACGTGCGTGGCAGTCGGGTTATGGCGAGGGTTTGGTATGTCGAGGGGGGTGCGTGTGAGCGAGGAGGGGAGATGCTTTTGGTGATTCCTCGGCGCGTGGGACATGGATGCATGGGTGCCAGCAGCAGCGGTATCCTTGCCCAAAGCCCCGCCCCAGCCACCGCGTTTTGCGCAACGGCCACCCGCCCTGCCATCAAGTTTCGCGACCAAGTATCCATTGGCCTGCTGTTTGCCATGACGTTCACCCACTCTGCACAAGCGCAGTGGACGTCTGCAGGTGTACGCCTGCCGCGCGACGTCACGGCGCCGGCTTCGCGAATGCCACTCCTCGTTCGGGCACGCCTAAGAAAACCCTGGAGATTGCGATCATGTGGCACGCGGTTGCGTGGACGGGCGGCAATGTCGCTTCGTCTACACACCGAAGTGGACCACACTACAACCCTCTCATGGTACGCGCCTATCACCAGTACAAGGGGCAGTCGGTCCAGTCAGTAAGACAAGCCATCAGTGCAATAATGACTGTCGTCGGCAGGCGTCCACGCCGACTCGCCAGAGCTCGCACTCGTCCGCCCAATTCGGAGCATTCATCCTTGGCATGGCCCGATCCAGTTAGCGAGCTGATATACCTCTCAGATTCGATCCGGTCGTTCGTGTATAAGAAGAACAAACACGATTGATTGTGTATATTGGCTGTCATGTTCATCACCTCAACACATCTCAACTACAGACTTCAACTCCTGAATAAATATAGCTTCTGGCGTCAAGCCCTGCTTTCAACGTCAGTTCCTCCACTTCTGGCACCAAACTCAGTCATCGACGCCAAATTCTTTCGCTGCTGTGCAACGATACCCGATCCAACCTAGACTCGACCAATAGGAACCATGTTTCGTTCTACCTTACGAAGACCTCCCCAACTCTCAATAGAATCAGCCAGCTACCGCATCTCCACCACCATCGTCAAGCTTCAATCTCGCTCCCTCAGTCACTCCTCTAAACACCTCACAACACCTCGACCCCCAAAAAATTCAGTCTCCAACGCATCCTCACTCAATATATGGGCCCAAGTTCGGTGCTCACCGCGCCCAATTCGGTACCTAATCTACACCGGCTTTGCCCTGGCGGCTACTGCGGAGACCACCTTCTGGACGAATGTCATCTATGCAAAATGGTTTGCTGGCGATGCAGACAGAGAAAAGGCTGATGCTTTATTAGACAGACTCACTGAAGCAGTGAGAGGGTATAGGGCGAGGTATTTGAACAATTATGGTGCGTACTATAGTGCTGGCGTGTGGGGGTTATGAGGAAGACCAGAGGACCGATTTTGCCTCGGCTAGCCATTAAGGAACAACTACTCGGTACGACTATTTTAGACCGTTGCCACGCCCCTAACTTGGTCTTGCCTTGAGGCCATCTCAACCTAATTTCCCCCCGTAGGTTCTCTTTGACCCTCACATGCCCTTGATGACATATTACCTACTCTAACAACCGCCGTGCCGTACTCCCAATATCAAAACCCCCAACCTCGACCTCGCTCTTAAAAGCATGAAGAGTAATCTCAGAAACAGGGATTCTATCTTCTACGAAAGATGTCTTCCTGCCAAATGACTTTCCTTGACATCAACCGTAGCCTGCACCTTTCGTCTCGATTTCTCCACCTCACACTCAAATCGATCAGCGTGAAGTTTTGTGCCCAATGCGTCCAAGACTTGTGCATCGCAACAGTGGGCTCTTGCTGGTTCTTCTCGAAGAAAAGCCATGGAAACGCTTTTGCACCATCAGCTTCCCGAAAAGAACGGCGTGGTTTCAGCCAGGTAGAAGAAGATGTCGTTGGATTCGCCGAATGGCGTTTCGTCGTCGAGGACCAAGAGTGGAGTTTTCCCGTCGGGTTTGAGCAAAATAAAGAGAAAATACGTGTGTCGGACGGTGTGACAAGCATGACGAGAGTAGTGAGCTGGTATTGCAAAGATTGGGTGCTAGTCAGAGGATGCAAGGCCTGAGCAGATCTACCAACTGCCTATCCATGGAGGAATGTACCTTTGCAACTGTAACTCATAGCATGCGTTGTTGGAATGAACAGGTCATATCAATCGGCAATAAATGATCTGATTATCATAAGATGAGCTAACCTTCGACTAGAAGCAAATCTGATACAGGGAATGAAATTGGCCGCAAGTCCCCGTTCACCTAGCCCTAACGTTACCTTTCACACAGATTTCCCTATCCGTCCACTTCTGTCACTCGGTAAGTATAATGCAGGCATCCATCACTTGCATATGACAATTGGAACCTAAACTTCTCCAGAGTCCTTGTGGCTTATGCAGAACAAGAGGTGGATGGAAGATATGTAACCCAAATTTACTGGTAGTTGGCACGGAGAAGAGGGGGGGAAATCTGCCACTGTAAATACCATCGTCCGCGCTTTGTCCAAGAACCAGAAAATTCTACTTCCCCCAGCTCAACGACCACGCTCCCTGCCACGCTCCCCCCTCCGTAAGCTCAATCAGATTGCTGAGCTTCAGCACACCTGTCGCCTCGTCGTAAGCCACATTTCCTCCGTCCAAAGCCTTTCCGTTGAGCTCTACGTCACCAATACCGGCAAAGACTCCGAGGATGGTGACGTTGCTCAGCGCGTTAGTATCGTTATACTCGCCCTTAACCTCAACCTTCAACTCTCCATCCTCCGCAATGAACGCTACTTCTAGCGTCGCCTCTTGTTCGATTGACTCACCATCGTCTACGTAGAGGCAGCCTGACGCTTTTCCACCGTCGCTAAGCGCCACGATCAGACCCCAAGGGTTAGCGCGTGATTCTGTGGTCGTGTACCCTGGCTCCTGGATTGGTGTGACTGATCCGCCACGAAGATGGACTGGTATGTGGCCCAATGGTGAAGCAATGGAAGTATTCATACCGGCCTGCGCATTTACCTTCTCTCCAGTATACCAGTCATACCAAGTCGTTCCATCAACGACGCCAGGGAAGACACCGTTGACGGTCTCAACTTGAGGTTCCAAAACCGGCGTGACGAGGATGTTGGGCCCAAGCAAGAACTGAGTGCCTACATCTGCGAGCTGCGGCTCGTTCGGAAATTCCCACGCCAGAGCACGCATGACAGTCGACCCAGTGGTATGGGCTTCGTAGAATAATGTGTAGATGTATGGCAAGAGGGAGTAGCGGATATTCATGGCGGTCTTTGAGGCAGAGGCCACGCTAGCCCAACGAAACGGCTCCTGAGATAGGGCAGACAGAGTATTGTGATTGCGATAGAAGGGAAAGAAAGCCGAAAGTTGCATCCAGCGTGAGCAAAGTTCGTAGTCGGTATTGCCATTGAAGCCGCTGCTAAGGTCAGTGAAGATGCTCATGTCATATCAAAGGCAACCCTTACCAAGTATCAACACCGAACATGGGGATGCCGTAAAGGGAGAAGGAGAGCGCTTGCGAGATGGAGAAGTACATGTAATACCATTTCGATGCGTTGTCTCCACCCCAGTGGCCGGCCCATTTGCCAGAGCCGGTAGCCGTTGATCTTCCAATGATGAATGGCCGTTTACCAGGGAAGACTGAGAGGAGGCCTTCATATGTTGCGTTGAGGATCTGGTGCCTATGCTAAAGTCAGCTATGCAAGCTGTATACTGCTCGAAAATCTGCGCTCACCCAAAGACGTTGTGGACATCGTATTCTTGTATGCCGTTGGCATGCGTCGCATTCGGGCTAACGGCATGGACGGATAAATCCCCTTGGATGTTGTTGATCACGTATGGGGGATGATTGACATTCCTTGCTCCAGGCGTCGGAGTAGACTTAAGATAGCTAGTAGTGCTTGGTGGCGGTACAGCTGTCGCACTGATTTGTGAGGCTTGTGAGCTGCTTGCCGAACTTGCCGAAGCGGCTTCAGTGGCGTTTGTAACATTAAAGCCTTCTGGGAAGTCATATATACGGTTTCCGACTTCTCCCGGAAGACTGAACGGCGGGTGAACGGGATTCAAGCTGACGTTCCCAGTGCCGCAAGACCCAACGCAAAAAGAGGATACTTCAGACATGTCGATCCAGATGCCCGAGAATGGAACTTCCTTGTACCACTCAACAAGCTCCTTCACCCACCATGCTTGCCCGTTGGCAGAGAGCCAGTCCGGGAAAACCGTATAACCTGGCCAAACAGCGCCGATCTAACAATGGAATCAGTGGCAGAATTATCGACGTTTCTTCATGTCACTTACGTATTGACTTCCGTCTGGGTTGGCTATGAAAGAACCTGAATCGTTTCCGCGAGTGTACGTGTCATATGCGTCGGACGCATTCCGAGGATTCGGGATGTAGATTGCTGAGTCTACGATTGGAATGAAGTGCTGGTTCTTGCTGTGAATATAACCAAAGAACTCCTTCGCCCCGGATTGTGGAAATGAAATTGGGTCTAGAGTGAAGTCGCGATATTGATCCATGTAGTCAATATCCGTCCAAATTGTCTCCAATGGGATGTCGAATGCTTTGAAGGTGTCAACAATCTCGCGCAATTCAGTCCAGTTGTGGTAGCCCCAACGACATTGATGATAACCGAAAGCCCAGTATTGTTGTAGAGCGGGAAGGGCATCCAAGGATTTGAGATATTGCTTTGTGACCTCTGGCTGCGTTGGACCGTCATAGAAGAACAAATCAATGCTACCTCCAATAGTGCGCCATGTGATCCGGTCGCTGGACAATTTCGGTTCCTGTCCGTGAAGATTTCTGAGATACACACCGTGAGATTGAGACTCATATGTAGATCCACCGCTGGCGCCGCCAGTCGAACCATTGGTCGGGTAGCCGCCGTTCGGATACTGATGCCTGGAGGCAAGACCGCGCTCATCGAGTTCAGTCTTCCTGACTAGCTTTCTCTGCCCTTCTTTGTCTGTTTCGAAATATCTTGTCTCGAGATAGAACGGCTGGCTGCCGTAAATATTGCCATCGATTGGATCGCCGGCGTCTGCAGCATAGATAGTCGCGCTCAAGTTGCGATTCAGTTGAAAATCATGAATGCGTTCGCCAAGGCCGTACACTAGTAGTGTCAAGTCAGCAAGACGACATTCATGTACTCCGAAGATCTAAAGTCGGAAAAAAATGAGGTGTTGTTTTTAGCGTAAACTACTGGGCGACTGCTTGCTTGCTTGGGCATGTATAACAGTGCCACGTACGGTGATAGTCTTCAGGAAGATGAGAGACGAATTCGATGAACTGGTCTTCGTAGACTAATCTAGTGTTCTCGGATGAGAAGATCACATCACCAGTAGAGTGCCTTGTAACACTGAACCAGAATGAAGGTTCATCGTCCCCTTCGCATGTCAGTCCTATTTTCTCAAAGCGACATTAAGGATCTTACAATCAAATTCGAGGTCAATATCTCCCGCAGTTGAATCTATTTTCGGTCTAGGGATCAACTCTTCTGGGACAGTATACCAAGAGGAATTCGATGCGTCCTCCGCAAGTTAGATCCGCTCATGTGTTTCAAAAGGAGACAGGTCGGATACTGACAATGTTCGCAGGGCTGATGTTGATGGCAAGGCGGTTGGCACTCTGATATTCGACATTTAGATTCAAAATTTCAACATCGTTTCCATACACATTACAGGGTGCACCGGCAAGCGTAAGTATGGCGGTCAAGCCCTTGTCACTCTCTTTGACTTGCGATGCCTTGTATCCCGGGCAAACGGTCTGAGCGTCGATAGCTGCCGGATCATTGACGTTAGGCAAGAGGTCCGCTCCGACGTCAACTGAGGCAGGCATCGTGAAGACATCGCGAAAGGTTGTTGGCGAACCGCCAATTGTTACAGTGTTGACTGTCGGTGAACGTCGCGGACGCGCAGATGGCCCAGCTCCATCCGCTGAATTGACCGACTGTTGTGCAAGTGCCAACGCTTGAAGGGTGAATAACGACAAGGACAATTTGAAGAAGCTTGAGAGAGCCATGGTGGCCCGGAGCTTGCGCTCTCTGACAATCCAACAACGGATCGCTTCAGAAACAGAGAGCCCTGGAATGTCTGTCAGGGCTGCCTTGGTATAATTGAGTTCAAAGATATACAGAGTTACCAAGTACCGGTCATGGGGGGACCAAAGCCAGATATACCTGCGCTCGTACTACTGAGTCACCCCGGCAGCGCACGAGCTTGCGCAAAGCTCCAAGATTCCCGCAATAAACAACAAAGCCAAATGACGACGGGCCAGGAACATGGACAAGGTAGAGGGTGCATGGTGCATAAGCGAGTAAGCTGGGACGCCTCAACTGCCAACACTTGCCCGCTGGGGTGTAGTGGTAGCGTGCAACCCAGATCGCCTTTGGACATGCGGGACGATTGTACACCATATTGGCGCAGCCACCCAGTTCCGCTCGCTCTGAATGGCCGGGAAAAGGAGCAGAAATGTAGCGGCATGGCTTACCGATGAGGGTACGTTGAGTGGCAGCGGCGTTAGATAGCTCCGTAAACGATCAGGTAGAAGTGGGCTCAAGGTTACGTTGCTGCTGTGGCTCCACCAGTCGTTTCTCGGTTATCCACAGGACGAGCAGATGGAAATTACATGCAGAGTGATGATCCCATTGAGGCTCCTCGGAGGGATATTGACTTTGTATTGGTTCCATCTCGGAAGGCTGGTAGATGCGAAGTCGCATTTGGGGCGTGGGAGGGAAGGGAGCTTACTCAGCCGATGACGGAAGGCTCAATGTGGGGTGATCCCCGCCACTGGAGTTCGAGCTCGACGTAACAGAACCGTAATGGTCTGCAATGGAGCTTTACTGTCACCTCCATGGGTGTCCAAGACAACCACTGACCGCCTCTGCCTTCCGCAACAAGCAACGCAATGCTCCATATACATCCAAGAATATGCCGATTCTGTTTGGCATCAAATCGTCCACTGATCCAAGCAATAGTGCACTCTAGCGGCTACATAGTGCACTACTGTACCCCGCGATGAGGCTTTCCGAGCTCAAGCCTCGTACTTGCAACGAGCAGTGGACCTCCCGAGTGAGCTCCCGAAGGAGGGAGCTCAACGATTGGCAGGATGTCGGAACGAAGTCCTTCACCACTAGCGCAAATTGCGGGCTATAACATCGTTCCGCGATCCCCGTCTTCTCGCTTCTGCGACTATGATCTTTCCTGGTCCGCTGCATGTATGGAGAGTTTCCCGGAACAAAAGGAGCGACCCGTGGGCAACGAAGACGACACTCGTGGAAAGACTCGAATTCAGCACAAACCGTTGTGCAAATGGTAATGATTAACCGTTGACGGACATACGTCTGAAGAGCTGGTGATGGGCTATACCCATGGATGTCCCGCCATCCGCGCAACTTAGGAAACTCGACATCGAGAGCAAGTATCACACGGGACCCCGTCGTAGACCGGGGGAACGTATTGACATTACCAGGGACTCCGCACGCGACCCGCAAGGTTATGGCGATGCCACGTGCGTGGCTTTACCTCGGGATGTCATCAGGTGCACTGGATCTGTTTTGAGCTGCTACCTCTTGACCATATTGCTGGTATTCAGAGGGAAGGTGCGCCACGTTCATAACAAATACCGTCAACATTGCCGAACGTACACCGGGGCGATATGCGATCATCGGCATATGATGTGTTCACCAGCAAACCACATCCGAGGCATTGTTTCTTCTACCTCTTCTTCAAGTCGCAGTCTTTCCTTCGTCTCTCTGCCTCCCGATATCGCTGCCTTGCAGCTCGACCAGTTCAACAGCGTGCAATTCCGCTGGCGGGTGCCTGGTCTCTAATTCCTGCGTGTGTCCGGTTGCGTGATACAGCTCCTTCCTGTCATCGTCGTATGACAAGGGAGCTACAGCGCCAAGTTCGTATGCTTCGTGGTTTTTTCGTCGCCGCATGAAGGCCCACCACCCGCCAACCATACATATAATGAGCAGCGCAGCTCCTCCTATACCAATGCCTACCGCTGCGCCTGTGCCGAGACCGCCGGATGATGCTGTACTTGTGGGAGACGAGGTTTGTGAGGGTGTTGCGGAGGAAAAAATAACCCAGTCAGACGATGATGTCGTGGGGCCGGAAGTTGAGAACGTGCTGAAAAACGTAGGCTCACTGTCCGTTACGCAACATGTCTGGCAAGTCTTGCTGGCGCACACCCAGTCGCGGTCGCAATCATCCTCGCTGCTGCATGAGTCGCCCAGGCAGTGTCCCTCCCAAGTACACACCGCGACGCTAGCACTGCTGGTTCGCGACGCCGTGCGCGTCTGTCGTGTGAGCGAGGTGGTAGTTGCAGACATTAGCTCGTGCCAAGAAAGGAATTGAGACCCCTTCAAATCTTCGAAGTGGGGCGCGTAAGGAAGAGGACTGCTACTGCCGTGACGTTTGACTTGTAGGATTCAAGATCGTAGAGGGCTGAGTTCTTGGTGTTGGCAGCTGAGGGTCGCGGGCTTCAGATTGGGGCCGCATTGCCCAATCGAAATTTGGAAAGGATGTTCTGCCCACCAACCACTCTTGGACACACAGCCGAGCAACATGGTAGGGGTCGGTAAAAGCCGCAATTGCCTACGTTACTCTCCAAGCAGTGTGTTTTGCACTATGGACTATGGACTCCGTTGCTTTAGTTTACCGTGGTACATGCGTAGATAGTGGTTGTGCAGTGTTTGCAGGTTTCTGCTTCAGTAATTGGTTGTGTGTCATGTTCAGTGCCTGTGACTGCTATTGCACGGTGCATGCTACTTTCGTTAGCTTCGGCGACAGGCGTGCCATGTCCTTCAAAAGAAGCCTGCGATAATCATGCAGAAGCTCGCGGCTTTCCCAAACTGAATCCTGGAGTTGACGACTAACGATAGCGTTCTGGATGTTGCTATGCGATTCGAATATCTCGTGTGAAATACTTAAGCTTTCGCGCGGTGTTTGTTCCTTACGTGTAAGCACGTGCACTTCTGGTCTCGCTTCCAGCCACTCCGTCACATCTTTTGCATTCCTGTTGGGAAGACCTTAGACGGTATTCCCTCAATGGCTAGCGCAAGTCTCTTGACAGAGCGTTCACCTTGCCATTCGGAAGCTGGCAGCTCCAGCGCTTTCGCAAAGATCATTCCTTCGTCCGATAGCAGATCGTATGGCAGAGGTGGCCGCTTTCGCGCTTCCTTCTGATATGGAGTGTTTTACATAAACAGACCGTGTCCGTCTCGTCGCAGAAGGAGCAAGTCTGAGGCGTGCAGGTATGACACTTCAGCTCTGCTCGTACGGCGCACTAGTTCTGGAATATCAAAAGAGAAATTGTCAGTCGTGTTCGCAGTATTGTCGACGGGTCTACTGGAGCGCCGGATGTCGTCGGCAAGGTTACAGGGGACAACTGTGAGTGGGTATGTGTGCGCAAGTTCCATCGTCTTGAGGAATGGGAAGCTTGGTGACGGATGTTGTGTTTGTATTTATCAGTAGTACATCATTGCCAGACATTGCCCAGCCAAATAGACGCGCCATATCGAGCTCTTGAGCGAACGACGTGTGATGCTCGCAAGCAGTCTTGACGTGAGGCGAGCCTGTGAAGGTGGAGCGGGAAGGATACGGAGACAATTGGCGAGCACGCGTCGGACGTTGTCAGTGGACGGGTTTCGATGACGTCAGGCAGCGACCAATTACAGGCCACTCAAAAATGCAGCTGTCAGCAGGCGGGGTGCTCACAATAGAGGCTATAGACGTCGTACACTCCCTCTGCAGCCTGTTTATGCACTTTCATGCAGTCACTACGCTTCCTCTCACCTTTCCAAAGCTCCTTCAGGCTCCACACCGGGCTACGACCTAAATCCAGAACAGCTACCTTCACAACAACGACAAGAGCTATGGCGCAAGAGTTCAAGGTCAGAGGACTTTCTTCGCTGAACTTGAAGAACGGAGACAAGCATGAGGTAGAAATAGAAGGTGTCGAAGGTGGCAAGGCTTTGATTCTCAAGATCGAGGACAAGATCCACGCCACTTCCGCCAACTGCACGCATTACGGTGCACCTCTAGCTAAAGGTGTTCTTACACCGGAAGGACGTCTGACATGCCCATGGCACGGCGGTAAGCTCAGCATTGGCTCTTGAGTGATCTACTTAACGCCCGACAGCTTGTTTCAAGGTTTCCACAGGGGATGTGGAGGACGCACCTGCGCTTGACCCACTCGCCAAGTATGAAGTATTTGAAAAGGACGGCGCTGTCTATGTCAAGGCAGATGAGGACATCATCAAAGCGAACAGGAGATTCCTCAACCTCAAATGCTCGGTAGCGAACAACCAAAAGGTGTTGGTCATTGGAGGGTAGGGCGTGCCATTTCGGTGATAATGAAACGCACTGACTCTGGCGTGCAGTGGCTCCGGAACTCTCGGCGCCATCGAAGGCCTGCGTGGAGGGGGGTACAAAGGCGCCATTACCGTACTATCAAAAGAGGGCTACCGCCCCATCGATCGTACCAAGTTGTCCAAAGCATTGCTCGCAGATCTGTCCAAAGCCGCCTGGAGACAACCGGACTTCTACAAAGACGCGTCGATCGACATCGTGGAGGATGAGGTAATCAGTGTAGACTTCTCCGCTAAAAAGGTGTCTACTAAGTCTGGAAAAACGTACGAGTACACAAAGCTGGTGCTTGCAACTGGAGGAACGCCACGATGGTTGCCATTGGAAGGGCTTAAAGGAGACCTGGGCAACGTATTCATCCTCCGAGCGTTGCCTGATGCTCAAAACATCGTCAAGGCAGTTGGCGATAACGGTAAGAAGATTGTTGTTGTCGGAAGCTCTTTTATCGGTATGGAAGTCGGCAATTGTTTGGCCGGCATGAAGAACGACGTTACAATTGTGGGCATGGAAGAAGGTATGTTCATTTGGCTCGTCTAAGAACAAGCCATTGCTAATCGTGTAGCTCCCATGGAGCGCGTGATGGGCAAGAAGGTCGGCGAAATTTTCCGAGGTCTCCTCGAGAAGAATGGTGTCAAGTTCAAGATGGGCGCCAGTGTCGATAAAGCTACGTCTTCGAAAAATGATTCATCAAAAGTGGGGGCTGTTCAGCTTAAAGATGGTACCACGCTCGAAGCCGACATTGTGATCGAAGGAGTGGGTGTCGCTCCTGCCACAGAGTACTTGAAGAACAACTCGGCAGTGCAGCTAGAGAAGGACGGTTCTCTCTCCACCAACGAGGCATTCGAGGTCAAGGGTCTGAAGCACGTCTTCGCCATCGGTGATATCGCGACCTACCCTTACCATGGACCTGGCGGCAATGGTACTCCAATTCGCATTGAGCATTGGAACGTTGCACAGAACGCTGGCCGATCCGTGGCGAACACCATCAACAATCCCGGGTCGAAACCCAAGCCATTCATCCCCGTGTTCTGGTCAGCTCTCGGTTCCCAATTACGGTACTGCGGAAACACCGTAGGAGGCTATGACGACGTAGTCGTCTCAGGAGACACAAAGGCACCGGCGTTTGTGGCTTACTATACCAAAGGGGAAGAAGTCGTTGCTGTCTCTTCGATGGGCAAAGATCCATACATGACCCAAGCTGCAGAGCTGATGCGAAGGGGCAAGATGCCTAAGAAGGGCGAGCTTCAGAAGGGTGTCGATATCCTTGAGATCGGTATCCCGTCCGAGATCAAGATCTAGATAAACATTGTTTGTGCCGGGATAGCGCGGCAACAGGCATGATAGCAACGCCGGGGGGCAGACGAAGGAGGACTCTCTCTTCGATGCTAAAGGGGCTTCAATGCAATACAGATTAAATGACGTCAAGCACATCTCAGACCTTTTTATCCAGCTGCCGTATCCTTGAGAAAGATGCTCGCAATGAACTCACGATGGACGATGGCGCTAAAGCTAGACAGGCGCTAAGCAGTCGCGCGGGAAAGTGGAACCGGCCGTCGAGGGTCTCACTCGCATGCACCTTCACTAGCCGCCCTAGTTAATTTCCGAATCCACTTGCCCAACGCTGGCTTCGAAGAGCAAGAACCTACTCGCGGAAAGACATTGTATCCCGTGCCTGCGACGAGAAAGACGACGTTCTGCAGATTCTGGGCCTCGATCGCAAGGAGAAGAACGAGATGCGAGTCATCGGCTGTGGGCGTTCACCGGCGTTGCTTGGCGGCGCGGAAGCAGACGCAGGGCGGGGCCCTTGCAGACGGAGAGCCGTGGACGGTGGAGGGGTGTTTACAGCGCGAGCGCAGAACGCGTCGTTGTTGACGGCTCCCTGGTGTGGGATAGGGCAGGGAGCTTTCCACGTCATCGCCCAACGGCGGCGGCGAGAGATGGCGTTGTTTACATGGCGACGCGTCTTGGAGGTGTTGGTTGTCCCAGGAACTGCTGTGCAGGCGCAATGGCGGTGAGTCCGCTCCGGGTCCGGGTCCGGCTCTAGTTGTAGCAACTGGCGCATCAAATACTTGAGTTACGAGGCCATCTTGCTGCGCTGTGTGACGCCGTGATGGCCACGATGACTGGGTAGCAATGTCGACGGAGCTCGGTGCACGTCTGCGCGACGGGTGATGAACGCATGGCACAGCAATTTGCGCCATCCCGTTCCTATCCCGGCGCGTCGACTTGAAACACGGCCACCCCTGCTGCGTCCCCAAAAGGGAGACACTGCAGACAGGACTGGAGAGCAGGAGGAGTGGTGAGAGCATGGCAGATGCATGCGCACAGCGGGCATCAAGATGCAGAGATGCTCGCCCAGGAACGTGGCCTGCGGCTGCTCGGAGCGCCCAGGGACGCCCCAGCCTGTCGCAGTGCGACGCGCTGGACTGTTGTTGAATACATCCTGTCTTGTGTTGTCCTCGGGCCCTGTGTAATGCCGGTGCTCTCCTTTTGAAGAACCGAGATTAGAGAGGGCCTCTCAGCCGCGCCTGCTTCCTTCACCACTGCCGTGTCCGACCTCAGCAGCTCGCTATCCCAAGACCTTCGAGTCGACAAACGTCGTCGCCGCCGCCGCCGCCAACGTTGGACTCGGCGCCCTGCCATTCGTTGCACGCCGCCCGCGTAGCCCGCAGCCTGAGGCACCAGCCTGCTCGCTATCGCATCCGCCATCCGACCAAGTGCATGTGAAGGCACGCCAGACGCAGTCCCCAACCACGACGCGCCGTGCCCGGGCTCCTCTCTCGCCTGCGCGCAGCCGCCGCCAGTTCCCTCGCCCGTCCGCTGCCCGCTGCCCGTCACCGCGCGCAGCACCGTGAAGCAGCTCCGTCTCGCGCTGCCGCCCGCCTGGCCTGCGTCGACACGCTTCCTCTGCGACGCTGCCGCGCCGTTGTGTCGGTTCCTGAAAGAATTGCTAGCCCCATTGGTTAGCCATCGTCGCCGCAACAGCAGGCACGACACGCCGCTTCCCCCTTATCCATGTCTGCAATCGCAAACCGACCCTACCCGCCGCAGTCACAATCGCCGCATTCACAGCCGTATTACGCTTCCCAGCCGCCAGTGTCGCAAGACTCGAGGAGGCCCTCGCGAAATGGGATCATCGCACCCACAACACCCCAGGCTCACAACTCTCCGCAATCTGCAGCAGGCTCGACCCTAAACACCCCACGCGCCCAACCCGCAACATCCTCCTTGCAACCATCTCCCCACATGGCGACCGCCGCCGTCACCACCGCCGGCGCGCCCATGCCTCCGCCCCGGACTTCTTCGCACCGCAATCAGGCCAGCCCGTCGACTCCCCGAACGGCACAAGACGCGTCTCAGTCACGCAGGAAAGGCAAGGACAGCCCCCATCAGCAAGGGGGCGCCAGCAGGTCGCGGCCCTCCCCCTCGCAACCGTCACACAGCCGCTCCGCGTCCGCTGTCGGCCAACCACCGCCCGGCACGAATCTGCCTCGTGAAGAAAGCACCGTCATCAACAGGATAGTCGTCGCAGATCCCCAAGAAGACATTGCCCGTGAACAGGCGAGGCAAGCAGAAGCAATACCCGCGACATCTGGAGCAGGCATTACGCCCATAACCGGGCTCGGCCTGGTGGGCAGTGAAGGCGTCGATGACGGGGGCAGAGGCGCGGGAAGGAGTCGCCAGGATCATTCCACCAGCTCGGCAAAGCGCTCGCGGTTCGGCAACTATATCCTTGGGCAGACGCTCGGCGAGGGCGAGTTTGGCAAGGTCAAGATGGGGTGGAAGAAAGACAGCAGCGTCGAAGTGGCTATCAAGCTCATAAGAAGAGAAACCCTGGGTGGCAATGCGAACCGCTTGCAAAAGATTTACCGTGAAATCCACATTCTTCGCGGCCTCGAACACCCAAACATTGTACGCCTGCACGAAATGGTGGAGACGGAACGCCATATCGGCATCATATTAGAGTATGCGTCTGGCGGCGAGTTATTCGACTACATCCTCAACCACAGATATCTCAAGGACAATGCGGCGCGCAGGTTATTCGCGCAACTTATCTCAGGTGTCGGCTACCTACACAAGAGGGGCATCGTCCACCGAGACCTGAAGCTTGAAAATTTGCTTCTTGATCGCAACAGAAATATTATAATCACAGATTTCGGATTCGCTAATACGTTCGACCCTACTGATGAGCTCAGCGAGGATATTGAGTTCAACTTGAGTAACAAAGACTATATCAAGGCAATGGGACTGGAGGGTACTGATGGAGCGCGCCGGGGTGATCTCATGCAGACCAGTTGTGGTAGTCCTTGTTACGCAGCGCCTGAGCTGGTGGTCAGTGACTCGCTCTACACCGGTCGGAAAGTGGACGTGTGGAGTTGTGGTGTGATCTTGGTATGTTTCCACTACGTGAGCTATGAACAGAACCTAACCATAATTAGTATGCCATGCTTGCCGGTTACTTGCCCTTCGACGATGACCCGGCCAACCCCGAGGGCGATAACATCAATCTCTTATACAAGTACATCGTGTCCACCCCACTCACCTTTCCTGAGTATGTTACACCGCATGCTCGAGATCTCTTGAAACGTATCCTCGTACCCGATCCAAGAAAACGAGCGGATTTATTCGAAGTCGCCAGACACAGCTGGCTCAGTGACTACGCGCATGTAGTCAGCTTCATTACTTCGAGCACGACTACCTCCAATGACGTCCAAAAAGCCCCAACAGCAAACAGTATGTATACGCATCGGGTGAAGCTGGATTCAAGATATGCTAATCTGCTTAAGAAGATCCGCTTGATGCTCCTCCAGCACTCGCTAGAAGCGCTTCTGTACGCGAACCCGGAAAGCCCCATACCGCCGTCACGCCCGTCGGTGGTCTCACTGCCAAACGTGACCAAATCAACTCCCAACCGTCCGATAAGACCAAGAAGGACAACAAGCGCCGCACCGTGCAAGTCGAGTATGTTGCACCTCAGTCACAGACTGCTCGTGGGGAAGCGTCGCCGCCCGCTGCTCCCGCGACGTCGTCAAAGTCCCGCGTCAAAGACTCAGGACCCACCGAGGTTCCCGCTACAGATGGCTATAACGCTCGCCGATCAACCACAACCAGTAACATGACTGCTCCACCAAGGCCAGGACGAGAACCACAAAGATCGGTTTCAGATTATACGGCATTTGGTGCTGCGCCTGCAGCATCCGCAGCGCGCCCTTCAACAGGCGGTACATTGGGCGCAAACTCACGCTTGCCTTCAAGAGGGAACTCCTACAGCCAGCCTGCTACTGCAACCGTTGCTCAAACCAACGTAGAAGGCCGTTTTTCTCAGCCGAAGGGCAAGCAGTATTCCATATCTGGACCAATTGCGCAGGGTGATGCGGGTATGGGACAACCCAGTATCGGACAACCCAGTACGCAACGAGTGCAATCTCTACAGACAGAGCATAAAGGACACAAGCGCTCGAACACGGTTAGTGAGACCCTGGGCAGGGTGACGTCGATGTTCTCGAGCCGTCAGCCTTCCTATTCGTCCTATTCTCAAGATCCCAAAGACTCGTCCATCTCTCAAAACTCGAATTATGCGCATGAAAACAGACCACAGAAATCATATCCTCCCACAGCCATGCCTGGACCTATTGCTAACGAGGCGTTTTCCCGACAGAGTAACGAGTCTAGCAGACGCACATCATTTGGCTTCTCGCGTAAAACCACGAATGACTCCCATAACACGGGCAAGTCGGGACGACGGTTTTCACTTTTGCCGAGTTCACTATCGAAGACATTTGGTTCGGGGCATAGAGAGAGCATGCCGGCGCAGCCACATTCGGAGCGCCGAGGCTCTGCAGCTGCAACAGGGAGACCAAGAGCTGGTTCTCGTCCGAGCGGCTTGGCCTTCGGGCGTGGAAATGATTCCCGATCTCCTAGTCAGAGTACCACGGGAAGTAATGTTCCAGGCTTCTACGATGGATCACACGACAGCAGGCGCACGGTTCCTGCATCCGCTCCACCGAATCAAACGCAGTTCGACTATGCTTCGCCCATTGGCGACGATAAATTCCCTGGTCCGAAGGAACAGCACCCTTCTGCGAACAGACCGTATCGCCATCACACAAATGACTCAGAGGCTAGCGAGGGCGTTCCGCGGAATCAACATAGACCGCAGTATCCGCCTGGCATGGGTAGTGATGGTCCCGAAGAAAGGCAGAGGAAAGGGGTGCTACAGAAGAGCAGGAAGTTCGCAGATGCGTACGATGAGAGTGCGGGTAACAAGGGATCCAGTGGTAGCTCGAAGAGAGTGATGGACTTCTTTCGAAGAATGGGCCGACAGAGAGGAAAGGAGGACCGGTGACGGAATAACAAGTAACGTGAAGAGCTCAGCGTGGCTCTTATTTTTGCCAGAATAGTTTGTTTACGCGCATGGTGCGACCGTATTGCTAGCGGGGCGAAGAGCAGCGCCGCGGTGGGTTAAGCACATTGGTGTAGTAACAGTATCTGTGTGGGTTACGTGAGGAAGCGCCATGGGGTGCTAATACCGCATCTGATTGGCGTTCTTCCAGCTTGAGGGTTTTATTCTGTTTTCAGCTTCAGGGATTCTTTTGGTAGAGCGCGGACGGGGGCATCGGCAGACGTTGTAATTTCTATTGTGTGGTTCAATTCTTGGGCGAGAACATATTGGGAGGCGCCATCGGCATGAGTGTTGGGAATTGAGGAGACGGAAACAATGCAGATAGTGTAGGACGCCGTAAGGATTGCTTGAATGGGATTATGGGATTTGACTCAGCTGTAATATCTCTAAATTATGACTATGAAAGAGCGGACGGGTCACAAAGTAGCCAATGGCCTGGATCAGATCTCCCGATATTTGAGGACCCGGAAGCGGAGAGCGACCCCAGACGTGGGCACCAGCGTGGCAATCAAATAATTGTTGACGGGGCTCCCACGCAGGGAAGGGCCCAAGCTCCCACTGACAGGGTCCACATATCGACGTCACAAAGTTAGCCTTGTTTGCTTCTAACACACAATTCCCCCTCGACGTATATTCGCTCTCGTCTTGTCGAGTGCCACCTGAACTATCGAAGAGGTTGAGCATCGCAAAGTAAAATCGCGAACATGTTACGCTGGTAAGTGTGTTCTGGACCACGGGAGAGCAGGATTGGACATGGGGAGTGGATGCTGACTGTAGGCGCCGTAGGTACCAAGCAAAGCTGAAGAGCGCGCCGCTGCTCACGCAGAGTATAACTACGGCGGTATGATGGATCCTCTCATCCATTCTATTAAACGCGATGCGCCCTCTGAGCCCGCGCGCATCTTCCTTTACATCGATTCGAAACGAAGCACGACGTAGGACGCGGGCTGGGGATATTGCAAAAGCCAGAGAAATAATACTGATACGTGGTAAATAGGTTCTCTTCGCGACCGGTGACGTTATCGCCCAGCAAGCTGTTGAGAAAAAGGGTCTCGATAAGCATGATCCCTCGAGGACAGGGCGCATGTTTGCATATGGCGGACGTACGTTGTCTTATTCGCACACCTACCATTCTTTTATTGACCGTACTCATCATCCATCCTCAACTACCCATCACTGACCCAATTTCTTAGTCGTCTTCGGCCCCGCCGCAACAAAATGGTACACCTTCCTCGCCAACCGCGTCTCCCTCAGCACTACCAATCGTACAATCGCTGCGCGCGTCCTCTGCGACCAATTCATTTTTGCCCCCGTCAACATGACGTGCTTTTTGTCTAGCATGGCGTACTTGGAAGGCAGTCCCGTAAAAGACAAGTTAAGCAAGGCATGGGTACCGGGCATGACAAACAACTTCCTGCTGTGGCCATGGGTACAGGCTATCAATTTCAAATTTGTGCCGCTCGAGCATAGAGTGCTGGTTGTGAATTTTGTGGCGCTTGGGTGGAATTGCTATCTGAGCTACCTCAATTCCAGCGGTAGCACGGAGAGGGGCACGGTAGAGAGGATTGAGGATGCGGAGAGCAAGGCGGAAAATAAGATTAAGAAGGAAATCTGAGGAAGCTGGGCTACTCAGTGTTAAACGATCTGAAGCTGAGCCAGGGACTATTGGGGAATTGGCAAATCTGGGCGGAGACGTTGTGTACATGTGGTTGAGAAGCGGAATGCTCTTTAGCACGATACCCTGCGGTCGATGATTTGGTGGGCATTATGCGCAGACTGGGCTTGTAAGAGATTCATAATATATCCGGCGTTCCCACGCTCCAAGTAATAGACGTTGTCCCACCATCGCTCTGACTTGGTAGTTTTGGATTCATTGTTTGTCGATTACTCAATCCCCATCCACATCGTCAAGGCCACACAACCAGACCCCAAGGCTGATCCGAGGCGAACAAGAATTGAGTTTTATACAAAGGCCGTACGGAACTAGAGTTAAAGCCAAAAGCAGTACATGGATAGTATATCAAGCAAAGGCGTCCTTCCAATCAAATCCAGGCTCTCGGAGTCGACCAGTGTTCCAGCTCGGGCCCAACTCCTTTACCCACATCAAACCGAATCCATCCACACAAACCTGTAGTGTCCAGTCCAGATAAACGCCAATTGCTCTAGCCCAGCCCTTGCTTTCGTCGGACACAAGACTAGAGCTATGCTTCGCGGAACGCATACCGATCGTGTCGTTCGATCTTGGAGGTATATTGCACAACAGAAAACAAAGGAAATCAGTCATTCGAACACAAGTCTTCGTTGTTTGGTAAAATCAATCAATCTCCATCCGCTGGGCCGGTGCCGGTCCGCTCAAGCTCGGCATCTCGTTTCCGTAAGCCTTCCCCTCGCTTCCCCTCCCAACGCTCTTCTCATTCACAAATGGCTTCAGTCCCTTGTTAAAATTGTGCGTGCAAATGCATGCCGTGACAATAGTGATGACAAGCAGCAGAATGGTCAGGACGGCGAAACTTGTCAGCGATTTTCGTGCAGGCTTGTAGTCTTCGAGACGCACCGCATCGGCAGCGTACATACGGACTAGCTTGAACAAAAAGTAGCCCAGGGCTATGAAGTAGATGATGATGACCACGATCATGCCGGCTACGGACTCTCGGCGGACCCACCACGCGGCCAGGAAAAGCAGGATGAACGTAATGACCAGCGCAGCCGCCGTGAGCGCGAGTTCTACCGTGGAAGTATTTTCGACGACGACGAGGAATTGGACTGTGAAGGCGAGGAAGAAGAAGAAATCGAATTTCAGCAGCGCAATGTAGATCTGTACATGCCAATTAGGGTCTCTCCAGTCTGTTTGAGTGGGACAAAGCTTACCTGATAGGTGAGGTAGCGCCTTTTCATGCGCAGATCTGCGGAGATGTGCTTGTAGATAGTCCAAGCGAACTCATCATACAACTTCCACGCAATGAAAGCGAAGACGATGGTAGCTACCGCCATCAAAATTGGAAGGGCGACGAGTTCAGCGCGGATCTCAGTCCACACAAACAGGTCGTCGAGCCCATTGAGTTTCTTTAGCTCGGTGATGGCTTCGTCGATCTGATCGAATTGGATGGCGGCATAGATGAGGATACCTAGATTATATATAACAAGCCCGATGACCTGAATGGTATTCTTCTGGGCGAGTGCATCGTAGACTAGTGCGATTTGGTAAATATAGCCGAACATGAACACGGCGAGGTAGGTCGGGATCGTCCGCGACTCGTTGTGGTCGTTGACATTCTCCTTGAGAGCATTCTGGAATCTAGCAAAGACATATCTGCGCGAAGTTAGTTCAGCGATTGCACAACACTGGGCGGGAGCAGACGTACGCTTCGAGGACGAGGGCAATGACAGCCTGAGTCACGGCCGTCAGGAGAAAAGCCCAAGTCCACCTGGTGTTGGGGATGTACATTCTGCGTTTCCTTCGCGCGACGGGCGGGAGTTCTGTGGGGAAGCCCTCGCGGTGGTGGTAGCCGCCTGGCTGGGTCTGGTAGGGCTGGGGCTGCGGTGGGTAATGGTAGTTGCGATCGAGGGGCTGGCCTCCGAGGAGGGAAGTTCGTGCCTCGTGGTGAGAAATTTTGGCGGGAGTGAACAGCCGGTATACGGCTGAATGGAGTGGATCAAGTGGGTGCGCTGGCGTTTGCCAGGAGGAGCAGCGTGCGACTTTGGGCGGGGATGGCGGCGCGAGTTGGTAATGCTATGGGCGGTGGGAAGACAGGGCTGAGACGGGAGTGAGGCACTTGGTGGATGGCTGGGGCCGCAGTGAGTGGACAGTGGCAGTGTGCGACGCCGAAACGGATCGTGGTGCACGTTGGGATGCGACTCGGTGCGTGCGACTTCTGAAACGAGGTCTAGCAGGTGAAGGACAGTTGCCGGAATGCCAACGAGGCGCGACAGGGGCGGCGAACGGCGACGGGCGTGCGTAGGCGAGGTGCGTGCGAGCGAGCGGCTGGAGCGAGGGTGAATGTAGAAGAGAGATGTGTTGTTCTGGGCCTGGAGAAGGAGGAATCCACGGGCTGCGGCTGGTGCGGTGCTGACCCCGTCCACCCCGTCTTGTGGAGCTCCTGGGCTGAGAAAAGCGCCGGATAGCGGCCAACTAGAGCTGCCCTGGCGGCGGCCTACAGCAGCGTTCGCCCACTATGTGTTCCTGGCGGGCAAGACAAGCGCGGTCGCTGTGGAGGGCTTGTGGGGCAATGGAAAGATGATGCAAGCTCAGCAGCGTCGACGGCGCACGGGAGGAAGATGAAGTCGCTCGCAGCCAGCCTGTTTGGAGACGATCATCTCGCGTGACGGCGACGCTGACCTTGGCGCAGGCGCTTTCGCCCATCCAGGGCGCACAGCCGCACGAGACGTTATATTTAGGCGTCCCCAGCCACACGCGCGGGAGCGGTGGGGGCTTCCAGGCTAACATGCCGTTGACCCTGGCCAGCCTGACTGACGTGGTGGATGAACAATGCAGCTCCCACACATAGGACATAGTACTGGGCGGCTACAGGCCAGGGGACATGAGTGCGGTCAAAGCTGCTCCTCATGCAGCAGCGGTGTGTTCATCTAAACAAGCATATGCCTCATCTTGAACTCGTCGCGCTCATTCCAGCCACGTATCGCGTCTTCAATGGAGCCAGGCTTATAGCGGGAATGAGCAGCCTCGCAGCTCTTGTACGCCATAGAGCGCTATAAGGGCTAGTATTCCGATCAACTGACCCATCGTACTGGATCGATGAGGAGTGCCGTGGCCGAAGGCCGCACAGTCCGAGCAGCCTAATAGCAACGGTTGCATAAGGTTACAAGGACGAAAGATCAAGTACGTCGTTTCCTTGGATGCATTTCGAGAAGCAATGGTTGAACAAAGTGCAGAGCGATAGAGCCCAAGTGCATTCGTACGTCAACACCGCTAATCGCCGAAAGCACAGACCATCTCCCTTCAAGCTCCCATTTTCTTTCCGCGCGTAGCATCACCTTCATAGCTTGTACAATCCAAACACCCAATACATCCCATCGCCTCAAGGTTACAGCTCCCTGCCCCTACGATCCGCCCGCCATCTCCCTGCCATCAAACATCACATAAATCGCCACAATGTCTTTCCTCTTCGGCCGCCAACCGCAGCTCTCCTCCGAGCAAAAGATCGCCCAAGCAGAAGCAGAAATCGACATGGTCTCGGACATGTACGCGCGGTACGTTGCTCTCCCCCGATCCTCTCGTCATCTCCAATGTCAGCTGGGACACGCCGCTGATTTTCTCTGGTGGTCTAGTCTCGTTCAATCCTGCAGCAAGAAGTGCATCGACACCTCGTACCGCGAAGCCGACCTCAACAAGGGCGAGTCTGTCTGCCTCGATCGCTGCGTCGCAAAGTTCTTTGAGGTCAATGTCAAGGTTAGCGAGAAGATGCAGGGCGAGGCCCAAGGGAAGGCCGCTGGTGGTGGCATGTTCGGCGGTGGCATGTGAATAAATTACGCTACAAACAGGGTTGTGCTGGATGGATGAGGGAGGAGAGAAAACGGTAAGCTGTATTGAGTAGAAACTGCGCCGAAGGCGAACAATAATCACTGCTTCACATCTTTGGCGCTGGATGGGCTATTTGGGTCAGGAACCGGCATCGAACTGGATTGACTGTACAATTACATTTACCGTACTGGGCGATTTGCTCAGAGTGGCACGATATGCAAGATGCAAACTGTACTCAGACTGTGCACCAACACCCAGATGATTTGTAGAATATCGTATCTCGTCTTTTGTGAGACATGTCGACTACATTGGGGTGTGTGAATGCTCATGTTCCACCCGCAAACAAATCGAAATACCTGACAGATCTGCGCTGTCTTGCACGCGATTGAACGAGCACAGTTGGATGCATCTTGAGCATGTAAGCGCTACCTTTGCCAATGGATGCTAATCACGAGTGCTAGGATACGCCATATTTAAGCCCTGTTGATGCTGTTAGTGTGGCCTTTTACAAGCAGTTATGTGCGGTCAGCCTACCCTTTTTCAGCTTCTTCAGAGCCACCATTCCATCCGTTTATTGCGGGTTCGACGTCACGCAAGGTTGTTGACGATGACGCTGGAAATGCCGAATCCCACGCATTGCTGAGCAGACCCTTAATCAGTTGCACAGTCTCCTCGTCAAGACCCCGATCGCAGAGCCTGTGCAATCTCCCGAGCTCAACAGCAGACCTTTGCGCATATAGCTCTGCCTGGCGACCATGGTGCTGTGCTTGTGTCGCCGCGATCTGTGCGTGTTTACAAGCGTCTAGAGAAGAGAGAAGAGCCTGTTTCGTTTGAACTGTTAGAACAAGTTCCTTGAGCATACTAGCACGATGGTGCAGGGTTGTACAGACCTCAGCGATCTCGAGGCCGCGCAGACGGTCCGATGATGTGTCCGGAAGCAACGACACTTGGGTGATGATATTGTTGATGACGGTCGCAGCGTCCGATTTAGTGGCTCCTGGAGCAGCTGATATCGTATTGGGTGACGGGACAGCCTGGATGTTGTCGTGCTGCACTCCGGCAGCGTTCGAGTTATAGCTC
Source organism: Paraconiothyrium sp. Pb-2020 (assembly GCA_022419385.1). Classification (NCBI taxonomy): domain Eukaryota; kingdom Fungi; phylum Ascomycota; class Dothideomycetes; order Pleosporales; family Didymosphaeriaceae; genus Paraconiothyrium; species Paraconiothyrium sp. Pb-2020. The sequence goes on along the minus strand of JAJUBI010000003.1, from coordinate 2,791,801 downwards.
GGAGGCGTGGCGACTTGGACGACATCGTTCTGCGAATGAGCCGGATAACGGTATTTTTGTGATGAAACTGGACGATTCGTATTGTCGATCGCCTTTTGGATATTATCCGCCACGTTGGCGGGGCTTCTGAAGCGACCTCGTATTGTGCTCCCGATCAGTGACGAACGCTTCGGAACTGCAGGTACAGCAGGTGCCTTCTCCTTGTTGTCCCGGAGAAGTAAGATGTTCTTGATACTACGCTTCGGGTTGACTGTCTTTTCGCCGACAGTCTGATTCTTCTTTTCTCGTGATCTCATGTTGTCTTTTTTCGAACTCATCTCGAGGCGTTCATTCTTTGATGCATTTGGCTGGTTGGGGCTGTATGCAGGCTTGCTGAACGTGGCACGCTGGCCCAACATGCTCATGTTGCGTGAACTTGCTGCTGTGGGTCTAGCATAGCCGAGCGAAGCTCCTTCTTGAGAGCTGGATGTGCTTGGATGGATAAGAGCTTGCCTTGTCTTGGATCGACTTGATATTGTAAGCTTCGATTTAGCAGCGATGTGTTTATCTGACTTGGCAGATGGGACCATGGTTGACATTGGGTTAACTTTAGAAGTGCGTTTTCGAACGGTAGTGTTCCCCTCATGGGTAGGAATGCTCTGAGGAGTGGCTGTCGACCGTGGCAATCCAGCGCGCATGGGAAGTTGAGGGGTCCTACACTCCGTTACAGCTACGCTGTGGCTGGATCTCCTCCCACTAGCTTGTGGTGTTCCTGACCTAAATCCACCGGTAGAAAACCTTGACATCGTGCGGTTTGTAATTCTACTCAGTGAGTCTCCTTTAAATGCTGACTTGCTGACTGCAATGTCCGCCACGGGAGGCACATCCTTGCCAAGCAAGATAGCGTCTGCATCGTCTGCGATCTTGAGCATCGGGCCACGCTCTGATTTAGAACAGTGATCAGAAAGGCGTTTAGTGCGGTATCCGGGTTGTTCAGTCTGTGGTTCATTCCCACATATTGACGAACCAGCTGCCTGACTCCAGACGGAAACCGACTCGGTTGAGATGCGCTTCCAGGCTGCAGTGTGATAAGCATCTATAGACTCTGGCAGGCCAACGGGCCTACTCATGTTGCCACCGCTACCATCAGTTCGATCCGCCTCAACTGGCTCTGCCTGCAGCGCTGTGGTGTTACCGGCATTGTGCCCGGCCGTGGTCAGAACATGCCACTTTGTATCGCCCGCTTTAGCTTCTTGCTGGCGCCATGCAGCTGTAGCTGCGGCCTTCACCATTTGGGATTGCGATCTGACTGGGAGAGGGGCTCGCTTGGAGCTGACACGCGGCGGAATAACAACTTTGTGGGCGAGTGGACTCTCCAAAGCCTCATCGTCAGGAGTCGTGAGAGCGTGTACAGTTGTATCCGGAGCGAAACCTCCATCATAGAATATATGTGGCGTCTCCTCTAAGGGTGATGACGATGTTACTTCTTGGGAGTTACATTCGTGGTTAGTAGTTGACGATACGGTAATTGAATGGTCTGTGACATCAGCTGTTAGCTCATGTCCCTCATGGAGCGACACGGATTTTGCAAGGAAATGGTTGCAGATTGTGGAATCAGCGATGTTAGTGTTCTGGGTTCCTCCTGGGCCCTCCCATGCAACGTTATCGGGTGAAAGAGCCGGCCATGCTTCAGACGAAGGCGTTCCAACGACGTCGGCATCGACGAGGGTCCGTTGAGCATTGGGCGGGCTGGAAGGGTTCATGAATTGCAGCGCTGGCGGGCTCGGAAGCGGCTTCTGTGCGGTTGCCAGGGAGCTCCTTTTCGATATCTACGCGCCTGTCAGTATGTTATTTCTGCAACCGGTTGGAGGGCTCGAAACTGACTTGAACCAGAGTAGAGCCAGTGCCCGTCGAAGTCTTTGCCCGGGGACGGGGAGGCTGCGTGTATCTTTGAGATTCGTTCAAAAATGTCATATGCCCAGGTACGGGAACAGCAGAGCCGGGCGATTTGCGAGGGATACGTGACATCATCAGAGGCGAGGTAGTCGTTGCGGGAGAGTCTGGGCGAGGAGTATATCTAGGCGACCCAGACGCGCTCACTCGAAAGGGGTTGCGGCTTTGCTGGGTGCCTGTCGAAGTGTCATCTTTAGACTTGAAGTTGCGAACTGGAGGTGGTGGCATTCTTGCGACACTGGGCTGATGATCCAAGGGATTGGTGTCAATGAGCGCGCGATATTCGCGACCGAGGTCCTCAGCGCTTTTGCGTGTTACGGTCATTGATTGAGTAGATCGGAAACACTCGGGTGTTGTTTGGGAGGGCGACGAGGTGGGAAGAAATAGTCAGCGCGGGCAGAAGAACATTGAGACGCGTCGCGCTGTTGTCGACAAACGGAAGAGCGACGGGGAATCAGCGCGTTGAATTGCGGCCTCATAGTCCAGCGTGTAATCGAGGTGAATGACATGAACTCGCCCTGAGCACGGTTTGCCTAAGCAACGTTGTGCACTCGAGGAAGTAGCGTCTCGTCCTCCCGAATCGCCGCTTCGCCACCTGTACTCATCGCGCGATAACAAACATAACAAGAAAATTCCTCTTGAGTTGGAGAACCTGGAAAGATTCCATTGATGGAAGTAATCAAGAATAATTCAACTTTAAGCCTAGTTACTTAGCATTGCACTGGAAGCTTCGTCCACACCATTCCGCTGCTGTATCTTCTGGCAAAGGTCAAGCATCTCAGGCATGCAGAGAAGCCGACACCTAGAATGTGAGGGCCATTGTCTATTTTAAGGAACAAGCCAAACCTCCATCATATGGGTCATGATGAATGGCGCGGTGTATGTGCGTCTCGAGCGCTTTCCGGAATTACATAGTGGGCTGCAGCTTTGATGGCTGAATCTTCTTATATCTCTTGAGACCATTCGATTTTCGAACAGGTCTCTAGCGAAGCGTTACCTTGATCCGTTGATATACTTCTCCATAACCCTGGCCGCTTCCGGGGAAAGGGGGCCGAACAATGTTGCATCGGCTGAATCATACATAATAGGATGGCAAGGTGCTAAGTGTGCACAGTATCGCAACTTGAAACTCTAGAAGCCAACTGAGGTTTGCGTTGGAAGTGGAATGAGTTGTAGAGACGTCGAGGAGGATGTCGTTCGAATCGGTGCACGGGCCGGCGGCACGAGGAGGCTTGTGCTTAAGCTCCAAGATGCCACCTAAACGCGCGCTCCTAACATCATCTGCTTGTAGCAGGGAACGACAGCTCACTACAATGGCAAAGGGATACAAGGAGCTCAAGACGCAACATGTCTCCGGACACGTGGGGAGCTCGCTCTCCGACATTAACAGTGTTTCTCTCGCAATGCCTGTACCGTACATAACCCACCCGCAAATGCCCTTAACTAGACTAATCGCGAGAACGGTAGTTAACGATCCTTCTATGGTCGACCCTTCAATCGCGCATGCGTCAATTCACGCCATATACTGCGAGCGCGTTCCTAATCGATCTCATACTGAGTTGCGGCATAACGCTCGTCGCGACGACAGTCTACTCGTCCAACCCGTGGCTTCTGAACGTACTTTTGGTGGCTCCAGCAGCCATAATATTCTTTACGACTCCAAGACCGTCAATACCTAGACAAGGCAGCACGCGTCCACACCAGAAAAGCGAAGACGCAGAGCAAGCAAAGCTTGATTTGCTCCCGATCAAACCGTTTCTCACGAACTATCGTGGGTCCATGATGGTCATAACATGCATTGCGATCCTAGCTGTGGACTTTCGCGTCTTCCCGCGTCGCTTTGCCAAGGTGGAGAACTGGGGGACATCGTTGATGGACGTTGGAGTAGGATCCTTCGTATTCACAGGCGGCATCGTATCCGTCCGATCGTCTTTGAGATCCGAGAGCGGAAAGCTGCCGCCTCTTTCCAAAAGGCTTCTTGTGTCCTTGAGGCACGCATTCCCTTTGATTGTCCTCGGAACGGCCCGCCTGATATCAGTCAAGGGTCTAGATTATGCCGAGCATGTCACGGAATATGGCGTCCACTGGAACTTCTTCTTCACGCTTGGGTTTATACCACCCTTCGTCGCAATTTTCCAGTCGCTTTTCGCTCTCGTACCATCGTATGCAGTTCTATCCTGTGTACTAGCCGTCATCTACGAGATTGCACTTGACAAGACCAGTCTCAGGGCTTTCATCCTTACTGCTCCACGCACTGATCTCCTCTCCAAGAATCGAGAAGGCATTTTCTCCTTCTTTGGCTACTTAGCTATCTTCCTCGCTGGACAGTCGCTTGGCACATATGCCCTCCCCCGGCAGGTGCCCCTCGCCAAACATGCTTCGATAATAACGTGGTTTCGGAGCTCAGTTCTAGGCAAACTCATCGTATCCTCGGCGCTTTGGACCGCCCTCTTCTACTTCTCCATCAGCTATTATGGTCTTGGCCTCGGCGTCTCACGGCGTCTCGCTAACTTGCCCTACTTCCTTTGGGTATGTTCATTCAACAGCTGCCAAATCGCGCTCTGTTGTGCCATCGAAACGATCATGTTTCCCAATATCCACAAAGCCACGCTAAGGGGAGAGGAAAAGCGGAGGTGCCGGGAAGCGACAAGCACTATTCTGTACGCTATCAACCGGAATGGGTTGGCGGTGTTCTTGCTGGCGAATCTGCTCACAGGTCTTGTGAATATGACGATGCCAACGTTGGATATGGGAGTAACGAGTACCATGGTGGTATTGGTGACATACATGACTTGCATTGCTGGGGTGGCGGTTGCATTGGATCGAGCCGATGTTTCTATCAAACTCTAGAGAACGTATGGGTCATGCCCTGTTCTTGTGGCTCGTCCGCCAGCATTGGGTGTCGCGTAGTTCTTCAGAGGGTGTCTTGCCGTGTTACTATAATTCGGTATTTACATCAGAGGGTAAAATGTGGTAAGTACATATTCAAAAACTGGATAACGCCAACTTGCAAATGCATGTACCGTGGACGCATCCTGTACGCAAAACGTCTTGCCAATTGGCGGGGCGGGCGGGGCCCCGGGGAGAACAACTTCACGTGAAGACGTGTCAGTAGCGCGCTTGCCGTTAGCATGGACACCCCGTGCCTACCACGTCCACAACTCTAGCTCCGTTTCAACCCCCAAACCGCTTCCAATTCCAGATTCTCCTGCGCCCATCAATGCCCTCGCCCTCGGGATGTCTACCCCGCAAGCGAAGCGCCGACGGCTGAATGAAGCTACCAAGACACTGCACAAGCCGTTCAAATCGCCCTTTCGCGCACCGCTCAAGCCAAATCTCGGCTCCGACCCGCCCTCCTCAGATCCCATAGAAGCTGGCACACTAGCGGCGTCTGCGGTATCGAAAACTGGCATCGTTCAGGAGTGTCTGATCTCCGACCGACCCTCCCTCGATCGTTTGTCTACAGATGTACCGAGGCCAGTGCTGCCCCGCTCTAGTCTCCCAACAGGTACGCATCCACGACTGTCACAGAAGAAAACCACGCTTTCGCAACAAAGCCTGACGCGGGAGATCATCGAGCTACGCAACGACATCCAGGTACTTTCCCAGGCGCACACGCTTGTAACGTCGGCGAAGGACGATGATCTGTTTGCGCTGTGCGAGCGGTGGCGCATCGCGAGTCGGGCTGCAGCTGAAGAGCTGTTTGCTACCACGCGTGATAGAGTGAACCGCATGGGTGGAGTAGGTGCCTGGAAAGCGCGGGAAAGGGAGCAGAAAGAGTGGAGAATGAAGGCTGAGAGAGAAGAGATGGAGGTTGAGAGGGAGAGGTTGGAGGAGGCGAGAGACAACGGTGAGATCAGTGAGGAAGCTTACGAGCAATATGGGGATGCGAGTATGGGTGCCGAGCAAGAGGAAAAAGAGACGTTCAAAGCTGCTGACGATGATGTGAGCCAACTGCGCAAATTCGTTGTTATGATTATATGCTGATTCCGCAGTCTTTCACTATGGACATGATGTTGAAAACGCTTAATATCGATCTGGATTTGATCGGCTATAACAAGAAGGCGCAGCGATGGGAAGGTTGATACTTCTGCGCGGTACAACGGCATCCTACTGAGGTCAATTGCGAGCATGTAATTGCCCCGCAACAAACGCTGTCTTTTGCCCACATCATATCCCAGCTCTATTGAGCCTGCATGTATGTGGCTGGACAAGCTCCCCTCCTAGAATCCTGCGCAGGCATGTCTTGCGAAAATATGGTCAGTCACAACGTCCCCTTTCCTTGCAGCCCTCGGCACTACGCCGAGCGAGTTTTAGTTAGCGTCCGTACAGCTCGGTGCGACTCCGAGATGGAACCCTTTTGTGTAGAGCTGACTGGCCCAAAGATACCAAGGCTGTTCTACGAGTTTTACGTTATGGATATTCACAGGTTACGGAGATAATAACAATGGAATTGTGTGCTGCATCGATATAGCATAGCGAAACGTGACGTCATGAACTTATTTCTCCACCGTTGCCCATCATTCATGAACTTTCGTCAAGTGCATATATATCTTTCAACGACCTCACCAGGCCCAGCATCTCAGTCCCGACCAACCACATAGGCCATGTCTCTCAAAAACCAGAATGTCCTCATTACCGGCGCCAGCATCGGTATCGGCGCTGCCATTGCGTACCGTCTCGCACAGGAAGGCGCAAACCTGATCCTCTGCTCCCGAACCGAGTCCAAATTGAAGTCCCTGTCGCAAGAAATTCAGTCCAACGTGGGCACCAACACTATTCGAATCTTCACTATAGCCGTGGATGTTTCCAATCACCTGGAAGTGACCAAGGCTGTCAGCAATGTGGTGAAGCAGAGCGGGCCCATTGACATACTCATCAACAACGCTGGCCTCGCACTCGGAGCACCCGCCGCATTTCAAGATCTTCGTATTGAAGATGTTGTTACAATGACAGGCACGAATGTCAATGGGGTAAGTATCTGAAGTACAAAGTAAATGTGTTCTACAAAAGAAAGACCTTTTGTCTGCGTATTGAAGACATACGAAAAGAGTCTTTCCCTCCGCTTAGCCAAGACACGGGCAATACAATCACCACTTCTTTAAAACGTACACTGACTTTGTACCTTCGGGTTTGGTAGTATCTATTCGCTACTTATGCTGTTCTGAACGAAGGCGGAATGCGGGAGAGCACGAAGGGAACGATCTTGAATGTTACGAGTACAACAGCATTAGAGGTCCCACCTTTTCCGGGCGAATCCATCTATCATGCCAGCAAACGCTTTCAGGAGGGCTTCACCGACGCCCTTCGGACAGAACTAGTAGGGACCAACATCAAAGTTCTTGCCCTGCGGCCGGGTGTTGTAGCCACACATTTTCATGAGCAGAGAGTTGGTTTTGATAAAGATGCTTACAATGGATTTATGGAAGGTAAGTTTACGTTAGAGAGTGTTGAGTAATCATAAGGCATAGTTAATTATTCCCATAGGCTTTGAACCATTGCTTGCGAAAGACGTTGCCGAGGCTGCGGCGTGGATGTTGAGTGGAAAGGAACGAGTCAGTGTGAAAGCGTTAGATATAGTGCCAAGTGCACAGAGAAGCTTGTCGGTGTTTGATCGGGAGTGGAAAGGGAGAAATGGTAAAGAATAAGAACTTGACCGTCGTATGATGACGCTCCTGGAAGTTGCTGAATAACCAAATGCCGAGTAGAAGAAATAATAGACATCACACCATGGCTCTCACTCTCTCTTCGTGAAGCTCGCAGTGTAAATCAGCTACCTCTAACATGATGACCAGCGGGCGAGCCATCAATGGTCTGACTTGTAGGGCTTTCCTGACCCATGTGTGACCCTGACCCATGAAATACCACGCTTTCTAACAGCCGCTAGTGTCCGTATCGGCCGAAAATTGGTAAGTTGATCAATGCGTACCATCGGGCGAAGCTTGAGCTCGTACTTGGAAAGGGGACCACCGGAAGGACATATTCGAGCTTGCAAAGCCGTCGGAAAAGAACTTGCACGTTTTCGTGGTTCTATCTCGGGGGTCTTCCTGTATAGAAGTTTTAGAAGAACACAACAAGGCTATGGGGGGACACAACGTGGTTCTGACGATCCCAAGGAGACAGAATGGAAAGAGAATTATGGTAACGCCGATTACGATTCTCAAGAGAGGTCCAATCTTGGATCGACTGCTTCGCATTCACATTGAAGATACTTGATTGCGCGGATGCCTTTATGTGTCCAACGCCAAGACCATGATTCGTGAAAGACCTAGTGCTATGCGCGGCCATTGTGTAGAACGTGTATTTTGTACGCGTGCATAGTATAGCCTAGAGGAACACAGCGTCAGTCTAAGGGTGGAGCAATATTCTGTAGGAAAAGCGCAGACGAGCTGGTGATAGTCCTACTTTATCTAGCAGATAGATGAGGCCGTGGATAAACCGCGCGATGACGGAAAGTGAGCAAATTACTGCAGGTGAGGCAATCGGAAGAGGCCACTTTTCGCATTCGGCCAGGTGCTCCGGTGTCAACTTGCAAAATCCTTTCCCGCTTTAGCTTTATGATAACACAAACATGGCGTGCAACACGTTTCAATGAGTATATGAATATAGAGCACTTGTGTCTACTGCGTGATGGCAATGAAGGCAAACGTCGAGATCGCAAACCAAGTTAACAATATTTCTCACTGGTCATTCTCCTCCCCGGATTGCGTGAGTAGGCATAGATGAGGGGGTTCACGAGGTTTCGTCGCGGTTGAAGTACGCCTGGTGGCCTGTTAGGGCTCACACGAGCATACGAACATCCAAAACCCCCTAGTGCGCCAAGCATTGCGGGTCGAGGTTGCCTCCACCACGAACCTCACCTGTGAGCCCCAACACTCGAAAGCCTACAACCGCGCCACAACGTACGTCCGCCCCTCAGTTCTCGGCTATCGCACTCTGCTTACTTCTCAGCATGTTCTCCCGGCGCATTGTCGCGGCTCGCCCGCTGGCTCACGCCGCCGCGCCCATACTCGCCCGCCGACCACAGTTCATCCAACAAGTCCGCACCGCCCTCACCGAAGCCGAGCACGCGGAACTCGCCGATCCGAACATGGTACCTTTTCTTCCAAGAGACTGGTTGTTTGAGTGTGGATGGGAGCTGACAAGGGCAGAACGGCGGCTACATCAACCCCCCGGCCGAACTACGAAATAAACGCGACCCGTATGCCGACTGGTGGGATAAGCAAGACCGTCGCAACTACGGCGAGCCCGTCCACGAGGACAACGACATCCAGGGCGCACTCGCTCTGCACGATTACGATCACTTCACACCGGGTTGGGGAGGTGTGCTGTTCGGCACCTTTGTGGTGACAGTGTTCGGGCTCTGTGGGGCGGTGAGCCTGGTTTATCCTGACAGGGTCAGTGTGCCGAAGCAGTATGAGGACGGGCTAGAGACAGAACTTGGTGGCCCGAGGGCCGTGAGAGTGAGTTTCCGCGATAGCCTAACGGGGGCGAAGATAATGCTAACATACGCAGGCGAGGAAGTATGGCGAGGAGTTGAAGTAAAGCGACGAAAAGACATTACAATGCAATTGTACATAACTCAAGATCGGGGTTTCTTTTGTTTCAAGGGATTACACCTCAAATCGATGCGTCCAACAATCTGAGATGCAGTCGGTCTATAATTGTTGGTATACACAGTGTGAATGCTTTTGTTGAGAGATGTGCACTCAACACGCGGGTGACGCATTAAGCTTGGGCGCATGCGTTCCTGCTTATATGCTCTATATCATTACAGGCACCGCAGTTTCGGGGTTGCGTATCCGCCTATGCCACGCCCGCCCCCACATTGTAATATATACACGCGAAAATCTGTGAACATTGCAGCCTAAATGCCACCAGGTCAGACTAGTCTACGATGTTCAGTTTCTCCATCTGTATTCATCCAACGCTAACGATTCGCCCATGCCTAGGCCCCTTCTTACCTCGCTCCTGACTGCATGCTTCACTGACCTTATTTTTTTTACTACTTAGCAAACATACGAAAGGGTCGTATTTCAGGAGCATTGCTCTTTAAGGCAAGATATCCCCGACAATTATTGAGAATTACCCATTTCATTGTTGCAAATATAGAGCGGACATACCGAAGTCGAAGATTTCCACCGGGGCGAAAAGCTTCGAGGAGCACTGCAGCTTGGTGATATCTATCTCTCTGTTGACCTTGATGTGATGCGATTCTATTCGCCCCAAATAAGATGTAGATCGCATCCGCGTAAACCTGGGAACTTGTGTCTCGGTCTTTCCGGGCGAGGAACGACGTGTACGGCGAGCCTTAGCTGTCTACGCGAAACATTTAGAAAAACCTTTTCACTGTCGAGTGCAGCTTCACCTAGACCCTTGCTCACTCAGTAAAGGTAGCGGACCTGCCTCAAAGAAACTGTCTTTTAAAAACTTGTTCGTGGCTTCCATCTCTTCTTGTCACTCAATCCACTCAACCCTGACCGACATTACCAATATGTACTAGCATGAGCAAGACGCACGCGCAACCTGGAAAACAATAAGTAACGCAGAAATGAGCAAAAGAAACGGTCGCAATGCCAGACTCAACATAGGCGAAGCAACCGCCCAGAAACCAACTTAATGGCTTGCTGTTGGGTTCGAACACGCGCTCTTAGGTTGGTCTGGTAGCATTGGTTACCACAGGTTGTAAGTCAGTCAGACTGACTCGCAAACCATTGTGCCATGTGCCGCAGGCCCCAAGCTTAGAGCGGATGTTGATGGAATTTGCTCGACTTAATGCACTGAAATACTCATCAAGTGAAGGTTGTGCGGAGGTCGTCGTGGACAGCAGTGCACGCAAGCCCGCTCCTTCCCTTGTGGATAACTTCGACAAGGCAGGCACGTGGGTGCCTGCGCCACCGAAAGCCGCGCTCTTGCCGTAACAACGGCGGCGCGTCGGTTTGTAATAGGCATGTCTTACCACGTGTCAAGGCGCAAGTCTCGTCCCGTCCACGACCCCCTAACTCAAGCCTCTTTACCTTACCGTCCTTCGTCTTTTTGCGAGGCAGCTTTACGTTGACACCATACAACAACTCTGAACCATTGACGCGCGAAACCCTTGCATTGCGAGCGGATCGATTCAATCCGCGCAATTGCAAGTGTGAAGCGTGAAACCGCTGACGGGCCTTCCATGTGCGTCCACTTTCGAAAGGCGAAAGCCCGTTCGTCACTGCGCCTAGAGATCGGATTCAAATGGCTTTCTTTGATTACACTGCTGACGGCGCTGGAACGCATGACTTGACGATATCGCCCCCATCACGGTGGAGAACAAGCAAGGTCCAGAAAGAAAAAGTTCCCTCATGCTCGCAGTGCTTCTAGAGTGACATTTATCCTAGTTCGCCGCGGCCCTGGTTCTTGAATACGCTCGCAAGATCGAGGCTGGCGATGAGATCAGGAACGATACCTAGGTATTCGAGAACTTCTATCGCTGGGTACACAGAGGAAGACTTGTCAGCCGCCGGTCTTCTGAGAGGACGACAGCCACCGATAGGACTCCTACTCTAGGTCAGCCACTTCTTAGCAGAATATGGATCTTTGGAGACACTCGCTGCGTACCAGCTTCGGAAACGCGGCAATCGATGCCTTGGATGAGGCAGTGGTCTTTCTATGAACAAACTTACTTAGGGAAATTTGTCGACTGAAACCAGTCTCCATATTCCCGTCCTTGACACGTACACCCTGCCACTGGAATTAAAGAAAGAGCTCGTCATGACCTCACTCTGTTTTCATACAAGAAGGTGACTGCTGTCGTGTATTGAGATTTGGTTTCCAATCTTTCCTAGGTTCCGCTCTTTTGCACCGGCACGAAAGGATTCGCTCATAACCTTACCCAATCATCTGAAGCAAGCAAGTGAAGAACGCCACGGTTGTTGTATATATCACGATCTCAGATACACGCCCAGGCAGAACCTCGAGTCAATGCCGAACGACCTGCGATATCATATTCTGCAACCACGCTGTCAACACAAACCTGTTCCTTGTAGAAGGGATGTAGATAGATCTGCGGCAACGTACAGTGTTAGTGCGTGCAGCACAAGACTTCGCTTTTAAAGCAGTACCAAACTTACTTGAGATAATTTGAATGATCACACCAATATCAACTGCTCTCACTTACCCCGTCTCATCGGCTTACTGTCACTGCAAACTGTTTTATCTCCTCGTTGAATTTCTCTGCCTCCTCCCAAAATAGCCAATGACCACTCTCGAATACGGACCATGTGGGTTTATAGGCGCCATCCCCAGATTTCTGTCCGTTTTCGATCCTTCGCATGGTCTCTTTCATCCCATCTAACGGGAAACAGCCTGTTCTTCTTCCAGCCATGACCAAGACAGGTACATTCACCTGCTCACAAGCCTCTCTGTGATCGTACCTAGTGTGATCGGCCAGCAGCCTAGCTAGCCAGACCGTGTCGCATCTTCGACTCTGACTTGTGAAGAACATTTCATCACTAACCTTGCGCTCTTCACTTGCATCATCTCCCGGAAGCGGCTTGAAACGGTACCCCAAACAGTCCGCAACAAGCCCCTTGAATGCGCCCTCCGGGTCCTGGATCCACGCCTGTTGGGCGTCCAACATTGACCTCTCGTCAAAGCATCCTCGGTGGGCCTTAGAATCATCCCAGGAATCGAAGGTAGAGCGGTCCTGCAGAGGTGCTTGATCAACAAAGACCATACCTGCAAAGTCATTATCGCTGAAAAGCTCGACATAAGTCCATAGGACCGCGGCGCCGATTGAGCATCCCACTGGGATTATCTTCACGTCTGGAACAGCTCTTCTTATATATGAGACGAGTTCTTTCAAGTCTGCGGCCAGACGAGCTACGTGGTATCCACCTTTTGAGCGACCAGAGTCGCCGTGCCCACGAAGATCGATGCCTATCACCCAGGAATGACTGGAAAGATAGCCATAATTACGCTGAAAGTACAAGGATGATCCTGAAAAGCCGTGTATAAGGAGCGTAAGGGTGCTGTAATCCTCTCCCGCCGATATAGGGTTAAGTGGCTGCGAGGTTCGGAAGGCTAGTCTACAGCCATCGTTGGCAGTTATGTGGGAGCACTCCATCGTGTCTGTGATCTTCAGGCGAGCTTGAGGAAGTGAAGGTGCATCTGAAACGTTAGGTGGGAGCTTGAAATTCGGTTCCAGCTATGACATAAGCATTCGCCCCACTCTCCCTCATCTCCACACGCCGCATCACGAGAAGCTCGATGTTGGGCCTTGGCACAAAACTATGCCCAATGTGCTCAGGATGCGGAACTGTACGTTGTTTTCTTCGCTCTTGTGTTCAGAAATAGAAACCTCATCACGGATTTATATGCGAAGGATATGGTAAGCTAGGAGTGCGGGGATGAACCTGGTGTGGGCCAAGGCGCTGATGATCATGTGTAATTTTCCAAGGGAGGTGTCACAGGTTCTAGTGATGAGACCCTCGAATTTTGCTATTGATTGTGTCTATCTGCCCTTATTGCCCGCGCTACGAATGAAGGGATCCAATGGGAAAACCTCTGTTTCCGACTTGATGCCGTCGTAAATCTGAGCCCATCTGGGACGAAGCACTTCGGGTATATTCCATGCATTCTCCGGGTCACGCAGCCAAAACCGCAAAAGATGGCGTCTGCTCCCCAATGTCAGCGGAAGTCAACTCTAGAAAACAGCAAAGAGAACTAACGCCTTTTCTGGACTGTCTGTGAATCCATCACGAGCGTGGAACACTGCCAGGTTGTTTATATATTGAATGTCGCCTTTCTGAAATTCAGTGTTGACACAGAACTTCTCCCCGGTAAAATGAAGCGTGTCCAACGCCTCGGCTTGCGCTTCTGTGATGGGAGGTATCTGTGGGCTGCGAGGAAGAGCACCAAAGCCGACGAAGTAACGGCGGCCATATTGCAGCGCGACTCGTTGAGGAGCCTCGTCATGAGCAGGCACTAGATGTATGAGAGGACGCTCAGACCATTGCTTATCAGCTTTTTCAAAGCTGTCCATGTCAGTTCTGGCTTCAAATATTATGAAGGTACAAACATCTCGTAATTCCAAGGTGTTGACAAAGTATGAATCAAGTCTGGTCGTGCGCGGGCGATTTCGTTATACACTTGCCAAGTACTCGCCAGTTTGCTAGCACCTCCGCTCAGGGCCGTCTCCAGCGCAAACAGAGACACGATATCCCCGGAGTCTGTGTGGAAGACCTGTTTATCCGTTGTATAAGCAGGGCTGCCGATGATTTTGTTTGGATCCGAACGGCTGAGGTCCTTGATATGTGCCAATACTACATCGGCTGACTTCCCCTCGTATTTGTGATCTTGTCGACCTCGTTGAGGCGCGATGTGCGCGGAAAGTCCAGCATATATTATGACATTTTCCTCTCGAGTATGTTTGTCGACCTGCAACCCACGGATCACGAAAAATCCGTGACCGCTATGAAGCTCACGAGATAATTCGCGAAGCTCACCATGCAAATGAGCCAAGGGAAACGTCTCCTGGTTGATATGACTGAGTGGCAAATCAAGCGCTGGGTAACATCTTCAGTCTTGCTTTTGGTCTTTTGGTGGTGCAAGTACCTTGAAAATACGCCACAGCTTCGTCAATCTCTGCCAGCTGCTCGTCCTTCAACACATAGGTCCAGTCGTACGCCCCAGCCAGCGTCTTGCCGTCCCAGACCAATTTTCCCTCCATCTTTTCAGGAAAGCCATTTGGCACTTTCGTCTCGAGGCCCCCGGCAGCAAGTCGTCTTGCCGCACGAGCCTGCCACTTTTCGTAGTTTGGCGCATAGTCAATGTCTGGTTGGCCTAAATGACGTTCTGGAGCTGCCGGTGTGACCCAGGTGACAGTGTCCGTCCCGTTGGCTGCCTTGGTAGCCATCTAGTGGTAGAACCTCTGTGCGGAAGTGTTTCCAGCTGGCCTCGCCTCGAAAGTGGCATTGTTGTGACATAGCACCCGCATTGCATGAGACACGTGATGTACCCCAACAAAGATCCTGAGCACGTCATCGACGGGGTAAGAGTGCGTGCTCCGGCAAACGCTTGCTGGGTTGCTGTGTAAACATGGCCATAGTCGTCCAATGTTGGCTGCCATAACGTCCTGAGTAGGAATACTTGTAAAAATGACTCCTCCAGCCGTCGTTCGATCCAGGCAGTACCTTGGCTGTGCATTAGGTACATTCGTCCACCACTAGGTCCTAAAGCTGCAGAGTATTTACGACGCCCACTCATCTCACCTGGTCTCTCTATGACCAGAAGTTACACGCCTATCCTTGCGCAATGGGCAGAGATCGTGTTGTATCCTCTTGCATCAATGACCATCCATCTCTCGATTGTACTTATACATAATTTACTTAGTAGCGCTGACTTGATGACGTCACTATACGCCTTGTGTGGGTTTATGGGTTCTGACGACGCATCCGAATTTGATCAACAAAATCGTTCAATTCGGGATTAGGCATGACGCGATCGAAGGTGCCATCGATCTCCTGAATAGTTTCGTCACGGACCTCTGATACCTCCCTAGAAGGTACAGCAACACCTTAGAGGCTATCACAGTGGGGCGAAAGTGTGCGCATGAGCAGCTGCATTCTTGTTGTTAGTTGATTGCATGAATACGCCACGCCATACGATGTGTCGCTATGCTGACCTCGCTCTTTACCATGACCCTGTCGCGCGTCTCTGGAGGCCTACGAATGGTCCCTGCATGTTTAATATGCACATTGTTACCCGCATCATCTAGCTCGATGTACTGCCCATCAGTTCCATTGAATGTCGCGCACATCAAGCTCTTTGTCATGTAGGGGTCGGATACTGCTTTCCTCAACGAATGTGGTTCGCTCCAACCCTTCAGCGTGGAAGCGCCTGGCCTATGCGGCGTAGAGCCCCTTCTCCACGCACCGGCACGGAAGAGAGCCGCGAGCTAGGGAAAGCAGATGATGAGATTACATGATGCAAGCTCACCGGGATCCCAGAGGAGGATCTTGGGCTGCTTCCATGAGACGTCTTTGTTACCGCTGTTCTGGGTACGGACAGCGAACCCGACCGTGGCGAAGATAGGAGCGCTGCAGAACATCAGCATGATGGCTCCTTGGGGGAGCAAGATTGGAACGTCCCACATGCCAGATGTGAAGGCAAGAAAGACAAGGACCTTCTTGAGCGTGTCCATCTGCAATTTGGATACAGCGTGAATGGGAAGCAGGAGGATGATCCAATCAGTGAGTGTGTTGAAGCCACCGCTTATGTTCAAGATCCACTTCATCTGGTCACATTTGCCGGGAAGCGACGTATCCCAGATCTTGTTCCGAGGCCAGCATTCAGAGATCTTCACCATACTGGCCACAGTATAGAAGAGGAATATGACGGCGATGAGTGCAACGATGGTGGTGTCGAATGCGTTCCATCTGTGTGGACAAAAGACGCGCCGGTACAACCAAGGACGGCGATTTTGGCAAGTCCGATCATGACGCCGTACTCGATGGCACAGACGTCGAACCGATATGCGGCCTCGTGCGCCCTTGCAGGCGTTATGTCCCACAAGTGCATGCCGCCGCCATGGGACATTGTATTTCGCATGATGGCACAGTATGCGACGGTACCAGACCAGAGCATGATGCAGAGGACATCCTCGAAAAGATGCGTTTGACCCAGAAGCGGACGTAGCTGCGCAGGGCGAAGAAGACGATGATGGTGGGTATACATAAGGATATGGTGATGGTCGCAAGGTGGGCCAGCGAGGCTGGATGGGTGGGGTTCGAGACGACGCCCGGCGGTGGGTTCAGGGCGGGCGTTAAGGTTGGGAGCGGAGCTGGCGCCGCGGAAGCCATGGGAGCGGAGCCACAGCCCAGCCATAGCCGCAGCCGTTGGCGCGAACTGCGGGAGCTAGCGGAAGCTAAACGGGACGGGGTGGAGTCTTCCACACATTTGTGCATGGCGTTCGAGTTTGGTGTTGGCTGTTGATGATCGAGGACCCAGTGATAGGTCACGAGCCCTGTGCCAAATTGGCACATGATACTTTGGCGGATGTAGTCCATGCAATGTTCGTAATGCCGTTCGTACATTTCCGGAATCTCTTTGATCTTGCGGGATACGTCTGGAAAGTAGTCACGGTGGTGATCTTGCCAGACGTAGTGGAGGCAATGTGTCTGGTGCGTGCCAACGGTGGTAGTCATGTAGCCGCCGCCAGCTTCAGCTGGGAATTGGACTGCGGTCCGAAGCGAATGATTGACGCGCTCATAATCCGAGGCTGATACGGCAATCATACCATATTCCATAATCGAGTGCCAGGCTCCCTGACTGCAGGGGTAGGGGGTCCTTTGAATGGTGAGTCGTACCAAAGGGAGCCGTTGTAGCGGGTTGTGACATATGGTTGCCTTGCTAGTGCAGCATTCACAGGAGCTGACTCGAAGTTAGTGGTGTGGTGAAAATCTGCCTGATGGCGATGAAGCATACAGTAATAGTTGTGTAAGTTCCAACATGTGATAGTCTGGCGATAGGGGTCGAAGTGGATAACGAGTAAGAGGATGATCGCGATACTACTTGCTAAGTGTGCTGACCAGTGGAATCATTTTTGTCGATCAAGTCGCGCGCAAAGTGCACATCCGAAGCTGTGCATCTCTTTCTCTTCCGTCGATGCGGGCGACGGCGGCAGCCAGCCTGACAGGGTTCGATACTCAGATCGCGCAAATATGTTGGTCGTAAGCCTTCCAAGAGAAGTTTCCTTTTGAAATAGTAGATGGGGATCCTTTCAGAGAGATGAACATGGACCCACCGGAGTGGTAATCGTTGCGAGGTCCGGATACTGATAAAGACGGCACAGAATGTGAAAATATATGCCTTTGTGCAATCACAGAGTAGCACATCGTACCATCTTGAACGGTGTGACGACACCAGGGAAGAGATGTCACACAAGTCGATTACTGGGTACCAGCAACTGAAAATCCTGGGGTATCTGGAGCTGAGAAGCTTCTTTGGGAAAATGATACTCACAAATAGATTAATAACATGGAATGCGCATAACCGACCACTGATTATGCAACGAACCTGTAAAAGAAGGAAAGATCGGATCCAGACGTGTCCACTCCGTTTGCCCCAGTGTGCAATCTCAACATCTGTTCGTAAAGGTACTAGGAGCATCCATTTTTACAAAATCCATCATGGAGGTCTCCACTATGTTCGCCCTTATCGTGGCTGCCGCCACTGCAGCACCTGTCTGTACGTTGGAAGAGTTGATTTCGACTGATGGCTATGCTAACCTTGTGTAAAGCCAATCGCGCAATCTTCGAGTCTGACGGTGCACTCCAAGTAGACGAGGCCGGCCAATCTTCGTATGCGACGAGTCTTGTGCTCGATTCGGACAGCGAGCTCCAGGAGGACAGTGCCGTGACGTTCTCCGACACACAGAAGAGGAAGATCTTCGAATCGGACGGGGAGCTCCAGGTGGATAATGCTGCCGTGTCATCGTATGTACAGAGGGATGTCTTTGAGTCCGATTCCGCGCTTCAGGTGGACGATGTCGAAGCATCGTCACATGCATCAGAGAGGGACATCTATGAGTCCGATAGTGCGCTTCAAGTCGATAACACCGACGCATCCTCCTACGCGCAGAAGAGGAAGGTCTTCGAATCCGACGGCGAGCTCCAGGTAGACATCGCTGGTGCATCGTCGTATGCACAAAGGGATATTTTCGAATCAGATGGCGCCCTTCAGGTAGATCGTGCCGATGCGTCATCTTACGCACAGTGAGCGGGGCTGGGGACTGAGAGCCCAAATGCGTTCGCTTCCTTTCTTTTTTAACTTTGGATATCTTCGTCAAGCGGTCTGAAAGTAGGAGTCGCATAGTGGTCTGTAGGCTTGCACTGCACTGTCGTTATCGACCATGGATAAATTAGCGCGTTACCGGCATAGGACGGATGTCGGTATTATCAGCGTATAGCTCGTCTCCGACGAACTGGAATCCAATTCGCTTCCGTAGTGCCCGGGCCTTTTCTCATTTCGATAACCAGATCCTCACTTGTAACCCCCCCCCCCCCCGGCCCCTTGCGTGCCGTCTGCAATTCAGGCAGGTGCACATGTCGGTCACGTGGGTCGCGCCGCACCTGGGCACCTGGACCTGCGGCAGCCGCACAAACGGCCGTCCAAGCGTGACAATTCACTTTCTACATCATGGCCTTGCGCGCCGCGTTTTTGCAGCTGCGCAATCAGAAGAGCATGGTCTCACACCACAGATTAACACCTGTTATCACTGTTTCATCCATGCCATCCAGCATCAACGTCACCCGACTCACCCCCCGTCTTCACAACTGTTAGCACGACAAAGTCACACATTCACCACCCCCACCGTTTCCGCCAATATGTCGGACGTGCTGAAAGAAGCATCACAGTGAGCTTTCGAGATGCTGACCGCACGCAGATAGACGACAGCCTTCGCATTGTTCGAAGCATTGTGGGAGGCCGGCATTATAGCATGTTTTGTCAATGTTGGTTCCGATCATCCTTCCATCATTGAGGCTATTATCAAAGGGAAACGGGAACGACCAGACAACTGGCCGCGCTTCGTCACGTGCCCTGCAGAAATCACAGCGCTGTCTATGGCCGACGGCTATGCTCGTATAAGCGGAAAACCATAAGTTGTGGTGGTTCATGTTGATGTTGGAACGCAGGCGCTAGGCCAACCTGTCCACAATACCAGCATCGCCCGGGTTCCTGTGTTCATTTTGGGGGTCTTTGTCCATGTACCGAAGCTGGGGAGCTAAGGGGCTCGCGGACGGAGTACATGCACTGGTTGCAGCAAGCTCCAGATCAAGCAGCTATCGTCCGACAGTATTGCCGATATACAGGTGAAGTACGCACCGGATTGAATGTCAAGCAAATTGTGGGACGCGCCCTGCAATTTGCGAGCAGTGCACCGAAAGGCCCCGTCTACTTACCAAGCGCTCGAGAGGTGTTGGCTCAAGAAATACAGCCGTACTCGCTGCAGCAGGAGCAATGGGTTCCCATAGGACCGACTGCGTTACCTGTCGATGCCGTTGAAGAGATAAGCACTGCCCTCGTACGGGCTGAGCGACCACTCGTCATTACTGGATACTCGGGACGAGATCGTCGAACACCGGATCTCTTAGTAGCACTTGCAGATGCGATACCTGGCATTCGCGTGCATGATACAGGCGGTAGCGATGTGTGTTTTCCTTCGACGCACCCTGCTTCTGAAGGTTTCCATCTCAGCTTCGACGAATGTACTAAAGACGCAGATGTCATTCTCCTTCTCGATTGCGACGTGCCGTGGATACCATCTCGAAATCCACCCCCAAAAGATACCGTGATCTATCACGTAGATGTTGACCCATTGAACCAACAAATTCCAGTATCCTTCTTTCCTGCGAACGGGCGATGGAAAGCTGACAGTTTCACCGCACTGAACCAGCTCTCTGAAACATGCTTCATGAACACATGCTTCATGAACGTAGCAAACGTAGTGTGAGACCTACCTTATCCTCGCCTTGCCTTCTTGGCTGCCGGAAAGGGTTTGATCTAGTAGGTCGGAGCCGTTTCGTGCAAGGCAATGTACGAGCGCATCGTCCCAAAAGTGTACATGAGTAAGCAGCAAAATGAACAATAAAGTAGCAGTCACCAGTTAGAAATCCGCGAACTAGTGGTAGAGCTCAAGATGTCGACTGAATGATCCCTCTACATGAACAGTGATCACGCATCGTGCACACATTTCCCATGCTTCACGCTGTTGTGTACGCACTTCATGGATAGTACACGCGATCCTGCAGTGTCACCGCACCCAGCTACTACAACTTTGGACTCTAACGGCGTTGCTTGCAGGTTCCGTATCTGTCAACGAATATACATCATGTTTGTCCAGCGAAGTCCAGGCCGTTCACTGGCGTGAGACGATTGAGAACCCTGCTATGGAGCAATCCATATAAATTCTCATACAGCGCCTGCGAAAGATAAGCAGATCCAGGAATTTTTGCTATGGATACACGCTTATCATTACAGTTGACACGCTACGGATGGAATGCCCATTCTTGTCCAATTTCCATGAGGCACGCTATTATCGTTTCCATAAGAACATAATTACGGATTAATCAGCTTGGGTCATCTTTGATACCTATGGTATAGGGCTTTTGATGTGCCACATCCCGGCCCCGTGGGACCCTTCACACCCCGCATGCTACATGCACACATTGAGGAGTATGCATCGATCTTCGACTGCGCGTGTTCTGCTTATCAATTCACGCCTGAGCCGCCGGCGGTTCAATGCGCCTATGCGGCACATCTTCAGTGCTACTCTGGTAAGGGCTCATGCGGACAGGTACAGGGATGTCTCGCATATCAGATTATTATTGATACGGCGGCAGTGCAGTGCGCTTCCTTCGCAGTTGCTTGCATGTGCTGACCCCGTCGGCCTGCCTGAACAATCCCTTCGGGTCCTCTCCCGATGAACTTGTACATTCACATGTTTGTGTACAAAGAAGTAAAGCAGAAAGCTCAGTCAGTGGTGGATATGGACACCGTGCCTGTCTTCAAACGGATTGGGCTTCAACGTGTATTCACCCTTCTTCAGCGCCCTCCTTCTCGCCCACTGATCCAGTGCCCCCCAGTCGATACACTTGGTTTGTCCTTCAGATATCATTCGGAAGCCGTCAGGAAGGCTATGGGTTTCGTCCCATTCAGGGATGTAGATTGCGGTATTGGGGTGACACATAAGGTCATCTCGTAGACGCTCGATGCAATGGTCTAGCGAAACAATCAGAATGTGTTAAAGAGGTCTGCTCATGAAGTTCCAACTAGTTCAGACTGACCAGAGTGCTCTTTTGTCCATATCCCAGTATCAGGCTTATAGTCAGGGATTTTATCGTGATAGTAGTCCATGTGAATGACTTTACGCAACCTTTCAAGGCAATGAAGGCTATGCCAGACCGACATCGTGCCTAAATAATTGCCGTCGGTAAGCTGTACTCTGTTTGTGAGGTTCTCGCCCTGGAGTTTCATCTCCGCCTCTGAGATACGGATGATTTGACCTATATCGTCGCACGTAAATCAGCGATAACGTATCACAAGGGATACCTAGAGTTGACTTACCGGTGAGAAGCTCACTCCACAGTGCATCTAGTCCCGGCCCTGGTCTCCTCTCATATGGTGACCAATCTCCGTCTTGCCAGATTCGTCTCGGTGCGTACTGCACAATTTCGTTGGCTGGGGCTTGTTCGATTTCAGCTCACGTCGATAGAATGCATGCGCAAAGGTCAGCCAAGAACATGACTGCCTACTTACAGTATGGTAGCTCCCCAGCAAGGTAAAGGTGAGCTTCGTGGTCCTGCACGGCTAGACGTGTGTTCGTTTCGAGCAAGCATATGTAAGCCAACGCGATGAGTACTATGGTTTTAAACAAGTGACGGGTACGATTGCTTTTCGTGGCGGCAGAACACCGGTGGCATTCTTGGTTGGGCAGCAGGGACGCGCTTTCGATGTCTTCCACATGCTCGATGCCATGGCCATCGTTCGCCTTTCTGATCCCCATAGCAGGTAGAACTCGTTTCAAGCAATAAATAATTGAATGTCCCTAAATTTCGAGGGACTAGACATCGTATAGCGTTGAGCAAGTCGACGGCGCTCAAGTAATGTATATCGAAGTCGAATTTCCTAATTGGGTTCACAATAAGTTCTTTATGTTCAGCGTGAAACTGCAGGAAAGCGAAGCGAGGGGGCCCCCATAGCGTTTCGGTCGAGCTCGTAACGAGTGTGCATTCCCCAATTCTAGCCCTGCTTTGTTTCCAGAAGCTTCAGCCCGAGTCTTAATCCACGTATAAGGTCCTATTTAGGGTATCGTGATTTTGTGCCGTGATGGTAGCTTGCTACTTCGACGCTGGATATGGGTCACGCGCAAGATGGGATCTCGATGCGCAACAGAAGCAGGGCCGCTCAATACTGCGAGTGCAGGTGGCATGCTACGGTCCAGGAGGTCCCTGGCCACACCATGCCTTGCACGGCGCGTGGGCGCTCGACGGCGCCGAACTTCGCTCGAAGGGAATGATTACGTAACCGCGCCAGAAAGGTTTGCCGTCAGTGACATTCCATCGACAGACGTCGCGGTCAGCATCGCGACTTCCTTCAATTCCATCCTAACAATTCCCATGCTTCGGTTTGGACCTCGACGCTTCGAGTTCCGGCGCTGCATATCACTCACTTGCTGTCAACGCCTGATGTCTACCTTCCACCTTGATAGGAGTCTGTTCACCCCAACCTTGTATAAACAAGTCACCGATATATGGCTAGCCGGCGCAGATGTGGAAGGGAAGAAACTGGATGACAGTGCTCCTCTAAGATGGTTTCGTGGAGACGCTGAGCTAGACCGCATATGCAACGACAACTTCGCACACGTTTTAGATGCCATCGGACCCGAACAATTGCCTGAACCCACTGCGAAACCATTTCTTCGAGAGCTAGAGAAGATGCAGGAGCAGGAAGATGGGCAGGATGGTTCGCGAGTCGCCTGGGCGGCTTTAAGCATGGTGATATTGCTAGACCAGATGCCGCGCAACATCTTCCGCACAAATGAAGGCCTGCGCAAGGTGTACACGCACTATGACAAGATGGCATTTGACTTTGTCAAATCGTTGTTGTCCTCATCCTCACCAATTTCCCGACCTGATCTCCACCAACAATGGCAATGTTCCTTTGCGCACAAAATGTGGTTCTATCTACCGCTGGAGCATTCGGAGAATATTGAGGCTCACAAGCAACTTGACGATCTCGTCGCACAGTTTTCAGAACACATCGAAAAATTCGAAGGCTATCAAGAGACGAAAAGCCTTGTGGAAGGTTTCATGAAAGCAGAGAAAATGCATAGACAGCCTCTAGAAAAGTTCGGGAGATATCCGCATCGGAACAGTGCTTTGGGAAGGATGAGCACAGAACAAGAACAAGAGTTTTTGGAAGCTGGTGGTGCGACGTTTGGAGTCGCACAGTAATAAGGTGAAAACTTCAGATCATGCATTTGACTTTTCTCCGATATCCCGAGTCACCCACTCATGGCACTGACTTTTCTCTAATTCCCGTCTTCTCGTATTCGTCCTTGTCTTTCCTATACGAAGTTCACCACGCAGTCGCAGCAGGCGTCATCTTATGCGGCATAAAATCCCCAGCCAACATGCTCTCTTCTCCATGTGCTTTCAACTCGAGCGCAGCATACACATCTCTCCTTCTCGATCTCTCAGGGCCAAACCCTCCCATATTGGCGCGTAATCTTTCCCCAATGATCTCGTCTTCGCATCCAACATGGAAATGTGTCGCGATGGTAGCCACGACCATTAGGAACACAGTGATAAGCTGCGTCGCCAATCCGGACATACCCAGCGGCACGACTTGGACGGCGAAGCCTGCCCATCCGAACATGCGGATCTTGTAATACGCGCTCTTGTTCTTGATGTCGGGTTTGGATACAAAACAAGAGTACACAATACCTACGGGGACGTATATGGTTGCCATCTTCGCGTCAGAGAGGATGACGAGTATTTTCTCTTCTTTCGCGTTACTGTTCGCCTCTTGTACTGCATTCTTGGCAGGGGCGTCTAGCGCATTTCTGTTTTGCTGGACGACGTAGGAACGTACAGTGACTGATACGACCATTGATACAGCATTGGCGGACCCCCCACCAGTCCGATGGAAAATGGTAATGGTCAGCAGAGTAGCATTGACGAGAATGCCAATCAACCCCAAGTAAGCCTTCCACCATCTGCAAGCCCGTGCACCATCCTCTCTTCTTTCGGGGTCGGTTGTCTACTATCCATTGCACTCGGCTGTTGCTTGTTTCAAATCTTTGCGACATGTACCAGCGCAAAAGCCATCCCGCAAGATCCGTTGCCATGACCCCAGCCGTGAGATCGTATAGCGTGAATTCGGACTCTAAATCGTTCACTACTCTTCCTCCTTCCTAAGATTAAATGGCACCTTGCCACCCAGAAATACACAGGCTATATCTCAGGCCTGTATGCTACGTGGTGCGAGGTCAATACGGCCTTCTTTTGTTACAAACACCCTTTTGTATAACAGGCTCATTCTGTAGGCCTCAAGCCATCGCACGGTCGCAACATCGTTTTCTGTACGGTCTCTCATCGATCCTGGTAGTAAACTGCGAGTAAGCGCGCGCCTGTGAACCCACTGGTAGAAAATGGAAGTTATGTGTATGTCTTTCTATGCGTCTATCGGTAGCGTGCTGATATAGAGATTTTGGTCCGCCAGTAGCGTTCTCCAGAAAGCCTCCGGCAGTGATTGGCCAGTAAATTGGTAGGTTTCGCCCAATCAATTTTGTTCAAGGCTTCTCGCCAACTTGTTCGCAGCAAATTCATGTTCTTGCGACCAATGCTTGCCACGTACAAGGAAACCGGAGGGTCCACAAGACGAGTGCGACAATGCTCGAAATCAATCGGTCGGTGACTCAAATGACGCTCGCTTTTGTCGATGTTCTTGTCTTGGAACACGAATGCGACTCCTGCCAGCTGGAGCTCGTTGGAGTTCAGGTGATAGTAATACTGCACATCCACATCTGTGTCCGATGTCATGCTAACTTGCAAACAGGGTGAGGCTTCTGTGTTTTGCCAGGCTGAGTGTTATAGATTCGGACCTCTGCCACACAAGCTCATAGCGCACGTAGAAGAGCGGGATCAGAGCAACAGCTTCAGGCGAAAGTTAGCTTAAGGAGAGGATCAGTGTAAATACGTTTATTACGTGGGGTTTATCCTGATCCC
This sequence comes from Paraconiothyrium sp. Pb-2020, assembly GCA_022419385.1. Classification (NCBI taxonomy): domain Eukaryota; kingdom Fungi; phylum Ascomycota; class Dothideomycetes; order Pleosporales; family Didymosphaeriaceae; genus Paraconiothyrium; species Paraconiothyrium sp. Pb-2020. The sequence goes on along the minus strand of JAJUBI010000003.1, from coordinate 2,766,101 downwards.
AGCTATGTTAACGTAAGCATCTCGGCATGCAGGCAGGATTAGCCCCCACCTGCCTCCCACCTGCCTTCTGCGGTGCGCTCAACCAGCTTTTCTGAACATGCCTAAATTAAGTCATCGAAGTCAGAATAAACGATCGTACTCAACCAGAAATATGAAATTCGGTGCCCTACATTGTGAAGCTCTTGAATACATGTGCAGCCGGATAGGCTCTGAATACTATTATTGTTCCCATAGGGGGTGGGCACAAAACTTATAGAAAGCACCGTCAATATCCAAACGCATGCCACTTTTTAACGAACCTGGTCGAGGGTAGACCTCTTAGCCATAGGACATGTTTACGCGCAACCAATAGTTGCATACACAATCAGGCGAAATATCTTCAAGATAACTCCTCATAATCTATATTAGTTATCGCCTACAATGTTTCTCATATGTTATAGGAGGTTGATTATTGGCTAGATTATGGTGAAGCTATGTTTCTGGACCTTGTATACGTTAAAACAGGGCACTAAGCTGTTTCAACCATGACCACCTTAGGACTAGCGAGGCTGGTGACTTAGTAAACACGAGCTCCTGCGTATAGCAATTGGCTTGAAGGTCACTGAAGCGAGATGGCCGCTGCAAAAGGCGCACTACGAAAATCTAAACATACACATGTACTTGATGTGGCGCAGCACTACGATAAGAGACGTAGTTATTTGCAAAAAGTTCGTCACCAGCCATTGTGTAGCTCTAGGGTGATCCTGGATCAATTTTGTCGGATGTTTTTAACTTATTTCAAAAGCACCGATAATCCGGTCTTGCTTTGTTCTGGATTGCACGTGCATTAATACATACGTGCACCCTCTATGATTCCAGACACGCTCTTCGAGCAGTCGGAGTTCGATGGTGGCCTTCCATGACCTGGATGGCCTGAAATTAAGCAAAGCCTAGAGAATTCCAGATTTCTTCTGAATCTTAGGTTTATACACTGATATGCTACGAATCGAGCTTGCCATAATTGGAATTGACTAGAGCTTGACTGACGACGCAGTCCCTTTCTAGCATCAACATGCTTAAGAACCATGATTGTCGATGAAAATCTCGAGTTCGGCATGTTTAAATCCATCTCCTTGGTCAGAGAGTCATTACCACCGATCAGTTGGCCTCAGAGCCACACACCTAGGCATCCGTTAACTCGGATGTTGCGGCCCCATAGCTGAAACCGTAGTAACACCTGTGGACATCTAGATTACGCATTCTGCTGTACATTGTTGGTTGAACGTCTTCTCTGCTCATGTTAACTGTGTGGCCTAATCGCAGCGATCAGTAATCATCCTTTCATGACCTCTGCAGCTTTGAATACCCGGTGACAATGCTATCGAGTATCTCCCACTTTCCTTCGAGAGCACATGGTCCAAACCTTGTTGATGCGTCCTGGGTGGGGACAATTCTTGGTAGACATAAGATATGCACAGCTCACTGGTTGTGACCCCTTTCTCGCATGTCTTCTCGGTATAACAACAAGTTTACACATTTCCACAGACTAATGTACATGCCATGATAGTAAAGATGTTTTGGGATGTAATGGTGAAGAACTACTATACTGTTATAGTATGTTTTCTTCTCCATACGAATCTGGTGGGCAAAATAGTGTGGAAACAGTCATTCAGCAATTTCATGTACTCATATTATATATCTAGCTCGCTAAGGGGTACTAATGGCTAGTAGAGAGTCTTGTGGGCTTACAGAGGTCTCCGTGATAGGCTGGGTGAATAGAACTAAAGCTTAGGTTTAGCGTTCCAACATCTATCACTACTCCTTAATGACTGATTTACTCCCTGAATCTGATGTTATTGATTAGATAGCATTTATGTCTATCTAGTGATTAGCTAGGGAGCATACCGCCTGTGGAAGTTACATATAAGACTACTATGTTATCCTTTATCGTTACCTTGTCGTGTGATTGAGGCCTATACCATGACTTTTTCATCTTCCAGAGTATAAAAATAGCTTATGCTATTTTAGACGGGTCAGCTGCTATACTATCATGGATACAACGTCTCATATCTATACCATTTCCAATGTCTCTTGGCCTATAGAACACAATTTAAACTTCAATCTTGTGAATGGTGCTTCTGGAAAACCAAGCCTGAAGACATGTGCGGAGTGTCATAGTCCGGTATCGGTGTTGGCCGAACACGATTCGAGGATTACCATACCGGAAGCTCTGCGAATAAGAGCGAGGGATCGCTCCAGCTCTGCATTACATCGATAGCATCGAGGCGGTAACCTTGCGAATTGTACAATGGAAACTTTTCGGCTCTTTGAATGTTTCCACAGCACTATGCGATTCCAAACATGCACAGTCTTGAGTGGTCCTTTTTATCAACCCCGGGAAGTTCGCGCTCATGGTGAAACGAAACAGTTCAATATGTCCAAGGGCTCACACCAAAGGAGGATCCTGTGATTGACAGATCACTGATGTAGGTATCATGATTAGCGTATCTTACATCTCATACGTGCTGCGAACGTCTACTTGATCATGATCTCTTTCTAGCTAGAGTGGCATGACGCTATGTCCATGACGATTAAATCTCACAGTAATAATATCAATGAGCATTACAACAAGAGCCCAAATACAACAGCCCCGACAGCCATATAGATAGTTGCTGCAGTTTTTTCCGCACTTCCAGGAAATTCTGGGGTCCCGGTCGACGAAGGCAGTGTCGCGTTCCCAGTGCTGCTCGCATTACCGGAAGTCCCGTTTGCTCCGCTCACTATCTCAAAGTTCGCACACGTCAACCTCGTGGTATTACCTGTATGGATCACGAACCCCAATCCACCGAAGAATGCTGTGCTGCTAGGATCCGTACTGAGGTATGGATCCACGAAGCTCGTCGTGAAGCTATCTTGGGCCACGATCTTTCCCCCGTGTTTACCCGCCAGGTCGCCCACCTATGAAATAAACTAATCAGCAAATTGGTGGCTATGCAGGACAGTTCTTGTCGAACCTGACAAGTCTGCGGAGCAGAAGGATCACACATATAGTACTCGCCTCGATTCGTTGGATCGAGGTGGCCAAGTGTAGCCGTGCAATTCCCGTCGTTAGGGACGGATAGGGCGTGGATGTGGTACGGAAACGGTCCGTATCGCGCTTGATTGGGAAGACCGGTCAGGTTGACGGTAAACTGAACGCCAGAGTGTGTACCGATGGCTACGATAGATCCGCGAATCACGGTTCCTACGTATGGGTCGAACATAGTGTCCGGTAGCTCGGCGCGATACGTCGCAGCGGGCAGGTTCGATTGCGCAGTTGCGGTGCCACCTAGCCCAATGAAGCCCGGATTTACAGGCCCGGGGTTGATTATGGCACCCTCGAGCGTGTCGACACCGGCGAAAGGCGTGCCGATGGGCAGAACGGGAAGAACCCCTGATTTGGTGGTACTGAGTACCTCCGGAGGCGGAGGAGGACCTTGTGCCCGTGAGGGGGATTGGCCATGAGCAAGAGTAACGAGAGTGGAAGTAAGAAGAAGTGAGCGGTACATCTTATGCAAGGGTGGACGATGTGACTTCAATGCGCGTATTGAGGGGCATGTATCATATGTTAAGGAACCGACTAGCAGTGTACTCAACTTATGTGTGATGCTCGATGCAGGAACAAAGAGTGTACCATAACTTGACATCACGACTGAGTTCGCTTGTAGCATCCAATATACTCTTGAAGCTCTTTCTCGCTATATGACAAGGGCCGCACGGTCAGAATCGATCTCGCATTCGCACTTTCGCGATGGAAGCGAGCCGTGGACGGCACACACTCCCCAGTAGCTGACCTAGGGTAGATGCAGGGACCAATAGATGCAACAAATGCCTCAGTAATCCTGCATCCCGCAATCACAGGTTCAGGCGCACCTGGTCGCGATACAGACGATTGGAGATGTAAGTGTGGCGGGACGCCAAGCTGACTTCATCACTCAATGAAAGGAGCCTAGTGCAAGTGGAACAAGGACGATCCAGGGTCAGTCAAGTCGGCAACATCGCGTGGCTGGTGTATGACTGCATGATCGTACTCATGATGATTTTAGCAGGAGAGAGCTCGCGAATCGTATTGCTGTAAAATGCATTCATCAATTTAGGTACTACGCGTCGAGAACGCGACAATCACTCAACACTACTTGAGGATGCTATTGTTAAGCAAGAACACACACAAAAATATTTGTCCATGAAGCTCCACTCACTATTGCTACCTGGGTATGCTTTCTGTCGTCACTAACACAATCCTTTGTATGCCCATTGGCTTTTGCCAGGCCTCATCGATACCTAGGTCATCAACCTTCTGCCCTCATCACTAACCCGCTCGGCCAGACTACACAGTTGGTGCTCATCTGGCGTTATATCATCCCAGAGGTCTTTACAGTAACATCGACAAAACATGCTCCCGTTCCCGCTATGACAGCAAGGGCAGGGAACCGCGCATCCCTTGCAGCCACCGTAGTTGTTGGTTGTTTTTATCCCAAACACCATGAGACAATCACATACAGCTCAATGGGTATATGTAGACCCCTCATCTGATGTACATAGAACTATCAATGCCATTCATCTTCCCTATTCAACAGTAGTATGCAATCTGCCAACACCAGATGCAGTTCTATGCCAGCACCATGTATACTTGCAGAACCAGCTATGCCTTTAAAGACTTGGGAGAAGCCATATCTTCGTTTTAAGACGCGCTTGCTGTCAAGCCCATTTGGGTTCACTGAAGGCAGCATGTAAAAGCATATGGTCGTACGCTTCATAGTAAGAGCGGAACTGCAGTCTATGCTGTAGCCAAATCCTCCTACGCTCACTCGGTCTGCTCGGAGATGGCACGTCTCGTACGTATAGGTCGCTGGCTAGGTGCCAACAGTCTTCGCAGTCTATCCTCCTTAACGGCGCGCATCTCTGTGATACGCCGCTAAGCCCAAGCCGAGAATGTCGCACCGGTCTGTACGTGATGGTCAGGATTTTCGAATACTTGAGCATTGCTGTGGTGCTTCTCATAGCGGACCACATCATCCATATTATCGTTCTCATAAGTTTTGTGGCCACGTCCCATGGGAACGAAGTGGAGATTTTTGACCAGTTCACATGCCTGGCGGATTCTAATTACTATATAACAGGCTCTATTGGCTGCTTAACGTTGGTAAAGGTAACATAGGAATGGGAGAGGTAATATAGGACCGGATATAGGTTGACCAACGTTAGGCAGCCAATAGAGCCTGTTATATAGTAATTAGAATCCGCCAGGCATGTGAATTGGTCAAAATCTCCACTTTGTTCCCATGGGGCGTGGCCATAAAACTTATGAGAAGCACCGATAATGGCTTCGATATGCTGGTCAAAATCCTCACTTACATTCGTCCCACACCACTATATCCATGTTCCTCGGTTGCCCTGGGGTCCATACCTATAATCGTCGTTGAGCTGTGTGAATCTCATATCCCAGGATATCTCACTTCATTCTCTCTTCGCCGGTGCGCATATCCCCCCTTGCTACCTCCAATGATTCGTGTCCGAGGCTTAGACAAAAATTATGCGTGCGCTTGCGTGCGTGAAACGCAGATCGCATGTCGCGGAACGGGTTCATTGTGTTGCGTCCCGCGGCGTTCCTGTTGACTCATTTGCAAGTCGGCCGCGAAGAGGTCTTCTGCCTGCTGCGCCGCAACGACGGCTGAACCGGAAAGCTCTCGACAGCATGGGCAGGCTGACCAACTGTTGTCGTTCCGATCGGAATGTTCGCTGCCTTCTGATGAAACCCACGAACCAGTATCCCAAATATTTTCTGCCAAGTAACACGGAAACTGTTCGTATCATATTGTACCTTCCATAGCTGATGAGTGTTCGCCATACCTAGACATCTAGAATGACAAAGGCTTGGGGAAGATCAAGGAGCAGCTAAGCGATAGGGAATACCTAGGTCGCTAGTGAGGAGGACCGTTGATTAGTAGTAGTAGTAGTAGTAGTAGTAGTAGTAGTAGTAGTAGTAGTAGTAGTAGTGTAGTAAACTCGGCTTAGAACAGCTATGGGGTTCTAAGGTCACGGGGGCCTCCACCCTCCAGGGCTGCCATTAACACTCAGTTCTCGCCAACATCACCTATCTCGAAACGTCTCGATTGGCGTTCAACGATTACTCGACGACCACCCTCTAAGACAAGCTATAAGCACATTCTAGCTTCGAAGATTGATATTGAACACCGTGTTTTTCATTGATAAGCGTCTTCTTTTACGATTCACATGAGGTCAAAGCAGATCGCATTAGTCAAGAACAACGCTTGAGCCGTTCTTTTGACTCCCTGGGCTTCTTCGTCAATGGCATTTAATTATGGATACGAATTCACGCCTATCGGTACATATCAGCGAGCTTTGAAAACACGGCTGCCCGTGCTTGCGACGACACTTCGTCAAGCTCTACATCCGGTTGGGATCCATAGACTGAGCTTGCGGCTTCGACAATCATGTCCTGAACATGATCAGAATCCATAACTAATGCAGAGAACGCCCGATCAAGACCATATAATCCCGACTTCCATTTTTCGTCCCGAATTTCATTGGTCTTGTCGCTGTCTTTGTTCATTGCAAGCTCATGAGCATTACGGGCCATGAGCGCAGCGAGAGCAGTGGGAGGACCACCGCTCACTACAGTAACGCCACTTCCACACCTCAAGCGCGCGTTTTGCTTCTTTGGCCTCAAGGCAAGAACATCAGCGGGTGCGCCAACAGCGTGCATGAGGTGCTCAACCGTGAATCTGGCGTCCGTTGCTTTAACTAAAAGTTTGATGAACTGCTCGTCAGCTGCCTGGAAACAGTAAGAGACCGTGTATCCGAGGAAGAGCACGTACCGGGAGATCTCCACGAAATCCAACGATCCGACATGTTGCCTGAATTCGATCGTCTTGGTCACATCATCCCCAACTTTTCGGCTCACCTCACTGAAGAAGAGATTGTCGAAATTGATGGTTGCTCTATGACCGTCAAGCAGGTTCGTTCCCCACTCGATCTGGAAGAAGCGACAAACGTCTGCATATGTTCTAGCTGCCTCAATGCTCTGCAACCAGTGAAAAAAGTTCTTGTTGCATGATGGAGCCTCTACGTTGCGGTGGAAAAACGACAAAGGTGCAAACAACAGGTAGCTGTCATCACCCGTACAGTCGATAGGGGCACGAACGCGGCTCGCTGCGTGCATAGCGTCGAAGTTGTGCTCGTGTGCTGTGGTGAGCTGGAATACTCGCTTCGCTACTGGCAATGGAACGAACTTATCTTCGCCGCATCCGATATGCACGTGTAGTCCACGTGTCTTGTTCGTGACGAACCTGCAACTGAACTCGTCTTCCATGTAAGCGAGTGTTCGAAGTACACGTTGGATTTGCTGGAAAGACTGCGGGTCTGCGAGCTTCAACACAGGCGATGTTAGCTCTATAGGACGTTCTTCATAACCATCGATACATCGTCGTTCGCCATCGCTAAGTTGCACCTCGTCCTCCTTAACGGTCCAGGTAGAATATGGACGCACCGGTGGGGCATCGAGGTCCTCCCAGCCGGCAGCTGCAATATTGGCTTTGTTGAGCATATACCAGATAGCATGTCCTGGCTCGACATGGTCAAACTCGCCCTTCTCCTCGTCCGGAATCAGTCCTGGGTACTTAGCGAGGTTGGTGAACGCGTTCTCTTCGTATACACAGATGAACTCAATCTCAACGCCGAACGTGATAGAGGGATCCATCTGCGTGAGTGCTATAAAGTTGTTCTATGCTGGACTCGCTTGCGGAAGGAAGAGGTTGAGATCGGTTCTAATTTCCTGCTTGGGACAGACAGTAGGCACAGCCCGAAACAAATTGTAGGGGGCACAGCAACTAGTCGGCGTTTGTGGCGATATAAACAGACCAGCTGTTTATACTACTACGAGGGAACTTCCAATCCTGTGATTCAATATTGGTGATGCCGATTTATCGAATTAGAGGCCCCTCAAAGCTTTTTATGCCAAAGATTACACAATGTGGACATACCAGTCTTTTCCTCAAGTTCCGCTTCCCATTGTGCGGTTACTAAATAGAACCTCGTTGTAAAGCATAACAATGACTCTCGACACTGTAATGTATGCAAATTTTGACTTGATGATGTTCAACGGCTGCAAGCGGACAACATCATCAATGCCGTCCTCCTCTGTGCACCATAGCTTGTTTTCAAGTACCATAAAGTGCCTTCGCTAACTCTATAACGGCCGGTAGACGCTTTCTTCATCGGCCGAAGCCTATTTCAACAGGAGAAACTGTCAATCATGCCGTCCGTCCACCTATTGTTATGGCATTGGCTCCCCCGAAGTGAAGATCACCTGCCCGCCAGCTTGCGCCCGCTAGCAGGTGATGTTGTACTATGCCACCGTCAAGTAAGGCTTCGGTCCTTCCAGTCGTCATCATTGCCATATGTCTGGATCTTTGCTATTTGTAGGGAGTACGACATCTGGGTACATGCAAACAGAATTAAGAATGCATAAAGAGGCAATCATAGAGAACGTGGCGTCGGAACATACTCTGTTGGGCAAAGAGCGGATGCACAGAAAGAGATCATGTAGGAGGAAGTAAGACAAGCCCACACGGGGGAGAGTTCGGGAGCATAGTATGGGGTTCTTGAAGTGGGCTGGAAAAAGCTACAAAATCATTCGAACAAGAGTTAGTGTCGAAGCGTCTTGTTACGATCGAAAGGATTGCACAGCCACGATGGATCCTACCACGAATACACCATTGCTATAATCACTCTATGACCCTCTTTATTTCGACATTAGCTCGTCCTCGTCGTTATATGTGATGGCTTTACGTTTTAAGTATTGTATGCTCAATGCTTCATCTGGGATATCTCTTTTACTTCCTGTTCGGATGGTGTTCACAAGCCTCCAGGCGGGACGAGTGTCTTAATATCAGGTATCAACAATCAGGGGGGGCCCAAGATTTTCGTGTCCATCTCTGAGTGTGATTTTGTGATCTGAAGCGAGTACTTGTTATTCAAGAGTCACAATGCTTAGCAGGGTGCGAGCTGTGTGTGAGGATGAAGGAACGATGTTAGATTTAGTGCTGACAGTGACCGCGTTGAAAGGCCATTCCAATAATCAAATGTACCAGCTTCAAGAGTTTCTTAATATGATTTACAAATGAATACTGGCTACTTCTTGAACTTGCGAAAATAAGAACTAGTCTTCCCACCCCAGCCACCACCTTTCTCTTTTCCTGCTTGCTCGTCCGCCTCCGAGTGCCTCTGTACCTGCTCCTCCGTATCCAACTGGGTAGTGTTAGCATCCATAACCTGCTGCGCAAACGATACTGAAGTCTGCGGCGCGTTGCCCAACCCAGGTTGGTCTGGGTGTAGCATCGTTTCAGGACGGTGGAACGGTACATGCCCCTGGCTACCAGTTCCTCCAACCACACCCAATTCTTGAGTAGATTGTGGGGGAGAGAATCCGGGTTGTCCAGGCTCTTGCATAGTGGGGTCGCTCTCAGGGAAAAGGTCGGCGACTTTGCCTGAGCCGAAGAGCCTCTCGTAAACTGCTAGAGTGGTGCCGAATTCCTTATCTTGCGATACTTGTATAGTATCGAGTAGTTGCAGAACGTATGTCTGGCAGTTGTTGCTAATGAGATTATAGCCTGGGCGTGTCGTTCGAATGTGCTGAATAACAGCTTCGCCTAAATGTATTCAGATAAGGAAGCAAGCAACCGACAAATACTAGGAAGCAAACTCCCGGCGATGCACAAAACTTGGTTGCACTCACCAGTCCTCCTAAGAGCATCGTCATTGAACTTTGTCTCCCCTACTTGAAACGTGTGCCATTCTTTTGGGTCAATCTTGGCATTCGTGTATATGATATCGAAGTTCTCATCCATCCACAGCTGATGCGCGTATTCACCGACGAGTACCGCCCAATGCTGCGTCGGATCAGGATACTTGTTAATCTTTTCTGTGATCAACTTGCCCAAGCCTGTCTTCTCTGCGAACCACTTGCCCTGATGCATGGGCACAAAGTCAGTATTAATTAAGACAAGGTGAGCGGATACCTTGTGTATGCCTCAGCCTAGCGAGAAGGGAATCTTTCTTTCTGCTCGAAGACACACTCACTTCGAACTTGGGGCGTTGCTTACCGCGAATCCGCCGACAGGATGCCACCCTACTTCGACTATCCTTGGAGGCCCGTTGGTAGACGGCTGGGAGATTGGTACCGCATTCTTCACAGGACCTAGGCCGATGGCGTGTTTGAGGGCTAATTCGCCTTTGTTGTAGCTCTTCTGCCTACGTCGAAGGTCAGAGAGACAACAGAAGAGTCGTATCCAATCACAATGTCTGTCGCGGGGTAGAAGTGGGGCTCTTCACCAACGTACAAAAACTGCCCGAGTTTGTCTCTCCTCCTCTCAGACGTCCCTGTATCCTCTGTGGCTTCCGCCATATGTTGAGATGATGGACTTGTTGACCGAAAGATTATTGAGGCGATCGGCTTCGCCGCGAAATGCTCTGTTTGTTGCACAGCCACCGTCACGTGGCACACGCCGGAGGCTAGCGTGCCGTCCTCTATCGCGTGCAGGCCTCTCTGTTCTATGTATTTACAGGTAAGGGCCGAAAGGCCAATGTAATTGCGCAAAGATCAATCATCCTTCATCCTGACCCAACTCGTAATATACATCAGCGCCTTCAAGCGACTTCAATTCGATCTTTTTCTGCCTCAGAACATATCGCCTGATCCACCAAGGTAGGTACTCCGAAACCTGGTATGCAACGAAACGCCTCGTAGGGACCGAGAAGACTTCATCGACTTCTTCTAGCGTCTTCAATCTCGTTTCTGGCACAAAGAAGAAAACTAGCCTAAGAGCAACGACATTCAGCAACGCATACAAGCTGAAAGAATTCTATGATCCAAGCGAAACAAGGAGCGCGGGAAACGTTAGGGAAAGAGCAGCAGCCTATATGTTAGTCATGGCCACGGCAGAGCTCACACCAACTTCGTGGTGAGATAAGGGGAATACTTCTGCAGTATATGCAGCAGGCACGGGGCCCATGGCGGGTGAACATTCGGCGCAGAAGAGGTAGATCATGGTCGCTAGTAGCCATAAATGGACCGGGTTGTCGTTTGGCACGTTGAATGAAAGACTTGCTGCGAGCATCGTCAATGCCATGAACGGTAGTGTCAGCAGTAGCAACGACCGTCGACCCAGGGTATCCATAGTCCACACGGCTGGAAATGCACCTGCGACAAGTCAGTGGCTCTTCCGGTGAGAAAGAGCTTCGCCTCCGCGCAACTCGATATTACTTATCAATGGAATTGACAAACCCAAACACTGTAGATGCCACAAGGGTCCAAATGTGGAGAATTTGGCATTGGCGAACATGGATGAGGAGTAGAAAGATATTATGTTAATCCTGCCAGACCCACAAGTACTTAGTCAGTGTATGGCTGCAAGAACCGGGAATAGTATTTCGATCGTGTCTTAGCTAAGCTTGAAACATTCTTTGACATGTCTTGGTAGAGGACCAAAAAATCCTTTTCTCGCTTGACTAAGGAACAAAACACATCTACTTCGTTCCAGGGAGACTTGCCCGCAAAGTTGTTGTGAGATCATGACAGTGTAAGCGGCTAGTGAAGCTCGTCGGATTCGAGGAATGGTAACAAGCTGTACAATTTGTTGCAGGTACGAAATGTGCGTTTCGGCTTTGACCGAACACTGCAAGTAAGACAAATATATATCCCGAGCCGCTTGAAGTTCAGTGTTGCGCAGCCTTGCGAGTGACCAATATGCAAGATCATATCGATCTCTATGCTTTAGATGCCAAGCTGGTGACTCTGGACAAGAGTAGATGAAAGCGAGCAGCGGAATGGTGGACAGGAATGGTCCAGCCAATTGTATGCGCCAGGTGTCAGGTCCAAAGTCATACACAGCCACGTTGGCGATGAAGCCGATGAGAATAGCGAAGGCACAGAACATCTGCCATGATACTGCCAGACCACCTCATATGGCCGCAGGAACGCACTCGGCGGCAAATACGTTCAACGTGCTTGAGATGATTCCTGATGCGCACCCTAGAATCAGTCTGAAGAACAGCAACTGCTGCCAATTCTGCGTCAACGCCCCGTCAATGTTCGACAGCAAAGATACTAAGGTGGCTGAGAAGACTGCACCCCGTCGACCAAGCTGTTCGTTGAGTGGAGCCACCATCCAGACACCAAGTAGACCGTTACTTAGATAGATGACAGAGTTGATCAAGCCGAGGATCAAGTTGTTGCGTGGTGTATCAGCGTCGATGCCAAAAGCCTTAGGAGGCTAAAGGTTCGCCCCATTCATGCCTAAATGTAGGGTAAAAAGTCAGTATGATGTTCACAGATCAGAGAAGTGGATGAAGTAGGTGTTCTGGCGAGCTATGATATCTGAAGATATCAGACTTAGAGATACAAGGCTCGGAGATTTAGACAATCGCCTACCATAAACGCCCATTCTACATCCCGACATGGCGTACTCGTCTAAGCCCAGCCTTGACCCATCGCACCCAGCGCTGTAGTTACAACTGTCAAATACATGGCCAGTGGCTGTCGCCATTTGCTCCGACACTCTGCATGAATCGCTGACTTCTTGGTCTGTAATGGATGGAATTTCTTCGAGCAGCGTGTCTCCTTGTAACAATAAGGAAGCCTTTTGGAGAACATCGAGCTTGTAGCTTAGATTGTGGATCCGTGCAAAGTGAACGACCTCTTCGGTTGCAACGGGCTCAGGGGGAGACTCGTCAGGCACTCCACCATCTCCGACTTGAGTGTCTATATCATGCTGCGTCATAACGAGACGGCGGTAGCCTCAGGGAGGTTGTATGGTCTTCGGTTGGGCATCGAATGGAGCGAATGCAATGACGCGACGCGAAGCGCTGGCCCGTGCCAAGCCGTGGGTACCGAACCCGACTTAGCGCTCACGGCATCCAGCGCTGCACCAGAAATGCATCCATCAGACATGAGGAGCATGTGACGCCTCTTCTCCTTACGATACTTGCTGCATTCCATGTGCTCAACGATGCTGTTCCCTGCGTATATGCCACTGGTTTCCTCCATTGAGCTGGGCCTGCGGAAACGTTCCGAAGAGCATTCTACCCAACCCGTATCGCGACCCAGCGTGCGTTAGGCTTTTCATTCTTCGAGTAGGAATCTACTCTCGATAGCGACACCCGCGCTCCGTGGACCAGTGCTCTGAGGGAAAGACCAGCGCTCCGGGTAAAGGAGATGTGAGCCTCGAATTAGGGTTTTTTCGAAAGGTCTGTTATGGCATGGTGCAGTCATCTCAGCACGATTCCCTGACATTTCGTATTGTGCTGTGATCCATGCGGCGATCACACTCACTAAAGCCCCACCGTCGTGTTTCAAACACACTCGCGCGCAGTGGAATGAAGGAAGTTCTTTGTAGGTTTTCAGAATCCACGAACGAGATGATGTGCTGTCGAGCAGCGCGTACCTGTAATCGTCAACGGACCCGCCGTCTCTCATCAAGCGATCATATCGGTAATATCATTTCCGGTTCCCGAGCCTGTGGTGTCGCGAGACTGGGCCACGCGAATTGCAACACGGGCTTTACGAAAGACTGCGCGCGATTGCTTGCTTAGACCATCATACTACCTAGTCTCTCGACGAGCATGTTATGTTTCTACGAGATCTCGTGGCGCCAGCGGCAGACGTGACCCATGGCATGATGGATGAAACCTCTCGAATTCTACCCGAGCATCGCACAGACGCGAGCAACTCTTGGCCCATGCCATCCTCCCGCGAGCGATTTCATCCACCAATCAACTGCGTTTCTTCCAGCCCCTGTCGAATGTTCCTAGATCTCCAGGACCATGAAACGGGTCCGAAAACCACACAACTTGATAACAAGCTTTCTTGGCTCAATTTATCCCAAATGCTCATGAACCCCACACATGGAAGTCTGGTGTCGGGTGGTAAACGAAACGATCATGCCTATGTACGGAACCCAAATTGCAGTTGACAGCATTGGCGGTTTGGCTTACGGTTGGTATAAGACGTCTAGCCTCCCCATTCTGAGGAAGGATATCGCAGCTGCGCTGACTGTCATTCACTACCGACTTTGAGCTAGTCCTTTGTTCTTTTTTTGTCACTCTTTTCTCCAACACTCGTTCATCAAACATGAAGACTGTCGCTGTTGTTGCTGGCCTCGCCGTCGCCGCCAATGCGCACGCCACATGGCAATACCTATGGAAGAACGGAGAGGATCTTGGAAGCACCTGTGTTAGAAAGGTCCCCTCAAACAGCCCCGTCGAGGACTACACTGGCACCGCGTTGCAATGCAATGTGAATCCGGCTGATGCAGAGGGCAACTGCGAGTTTGCAGCTGGTGACACAGTCACTATCGAGATGCACCAACATGACACACGCTCTAGCACTGAGGAAGCTATTGGCGGTGCTCACTGGGGCCCCGTGCTTGCGTACATGGCGTCCGTTGAAGATGCTGCGGCTGCTACTGGTGCGGAGGACTTCTTCAAGGTTTACCAGAACACTTGGGCCAAGGCCCCTGGTTCGACCCAGGGTGACAACGACTTCTGGGGTACCAAGGACCTAAATTACAACGGTTAGTACCGGCAATATGCAAGGGCTTGTGAATTTGACTGACGATCACTAGGTGGGAAGTTGGACTTCAAGATTCCCGCCGACCTCGCCCCTGGCGACTACCTTCTCCGTGCCGAGGCAATCGCTCTCCATGCTGCTAGTGCTTCTGGAGGAGCACAGCATTATGTTGCGTGCTACCAGCTCACTGTCACCGGTAGTGGTTCATTGAAGCCCACCGATACCGTCACCTTCCCGTCCGCTTACACCAAGACTGGCCCCGGCCTCGGGTTCAGTATCCATGCTCCTCTCGACAGCTACCCTGCTCCCGGTCCTGCTCTTATCGAAAGCGGCACCGAGTCAACTCCCCAGCTTCTGACGTTTGGTACTATTGAGAGCGCACCCAGTGCTACCGCCGCTCCCTCCACTGCCAGCAAGCCTGCCTCGAGCGCTGCCTCTGCCACTCCTGTTGCAAGCTCTCCTCCCGCAAGCTCCTCCACTGCTGCACAGACATCCGCTGCTGCTTCAGCTCCTGTCACTGCAATTGCCGAGCCCGCACCTAGCAGCTCTGCTGCTTCCCCCTCTGCTACTCCTTCCACCCCCACTGCAGAGCAGAAGTACACTATCGCCGAATTTATCGCCTTCCTCGAGAAGGCCGACGCCGCTGATGACTCAGCGGCGTCTAAGAAGGCCAGGAGGCACGCACGTGCTTTCCGTGTCTGAGCACTCGTAATCACGTACAGTTGGAGGAATCTTCGAGCGTTGGTTTAGAGAGTATATATGAATGGTTCTCCTCGATGGAGGCTTCGCTTCTTGTATCAAATTCATTGCATGGCTGTTTTGTGCCGAATCTTCCGTACTCCACGCACTTTATGGTTGCTTTTGACAATGACTCGTGGCTTGTATTTTTTTCTCCTAAGCCGGACACATCTTTAAGAACACATGCCAGCGTCATCTCTATAAAATTTGCACGAGAGGGTTGCGCAGGTATAGCAGAAGGCTTCCAGTACTTGCATCGACATAAATCAAACAAATTTTTCAGAGGGAAGTAGCTTATGCTTGAAGCTCAATTATCGCCTTATCTTTGCATATGTAGTGCGTGCGATTGCAAGCCTTCGTTCACCGTCGGAAAGCGGCGGGGGTGGGGTAAACCCAACACCCTGGAAATTGGGCTCACCATGGACAAATGTCTTCGCGAAGGGTACATAGAACACCAGTGCGCGGATACATCAACAATACTAACCATCTTCATCTCTTTCCGCCATGACGCGCCCATACGACTCGATCAACGTTGAGCAGTTGCAAAGTTATGCAGACGAGCACCTTCTCGCCTATGGAACTTCGTATTATCCCGAGATAATTACTTCAGCCGAGGGCATCTATGTCGAGACACATACTGGTCATCGGATGATGGACTTCACCTCTGGTCAGATGTCGTGCCTTCTCGGCCACGGAAACCCTGAGGTAGTCCAAGTCATTCATGAACACGCGCAGCACCTCGACCACATCTTCAGCGG
Source organism: Paraconiothyrium sp. Pb-2020 (assembly GCA_022419385.1). Lineage (NCBI taxonomy): Eukaryota > Fungi > Ascomycota > Dothideomycetes > Pleosporales > Didymosphaeriaceae > Paraconiothyrium > Paraconiothyrium sp. Pb-2020. Next base: position 2,750,000 of record JAJUBI010000003.1, on the reverse strand, counting down.
CATGATCAGTCCTCCTGTGATCAATCTTGCTAAGAGGCTGACCAGTGTCACACCTAAAGGCCTCGACAAAACTTTCTTTCTGAGCACAGGAGGCGAAAGCAACGAGGCAGCGATACGACTCGCAAAGTTCTACACTGGCAAATTCGAGATAGTCGGCCTCGCAGCATCATGGCATGGAATGACTGGCGCATCACTCGGAGCACAATATCACGCAGGTCGTGCAGGTTATGGGCCTCTTATGCCTGGAAATCTCGTCCTTCCGTGTCCAAATGCGTACCGTTCGAATTTCACACATGCTGACGGTAGCTACGACTGGAGAGCCGAGCTCAACTACGGATTTGATTTGCTGGATAAGCAGTCATGCGGCTCTCTCGCAGCTGTAATTCTCGAACCCATCCTTTCCAGTGGAGGCATGCTCGAGTTGCCACCCGGTTATTTGAAGGCAATGAAAGAGCATTGTGTCGAAAGAGGGATGCTACTCATCATTGATGAGGCACAGACAGGCCTGGGGAGAGCAGGAGATATGTTTGCATTCACACATCATCCAGAAGACGAGGGCGTGGTTCCGGATGTTCTCACGTTGAGCAAGACTCTGGGAAATGGACTGCCTCTGAGCGCCGTGGTGACTTCGAATATCATCGCACAGCACGCAAGAGAGAATGGATTCCTTTTCTATACGACACATATCAATGACCCGCTACCGGCTGCGGTGGGCGACAAAGTGCTGGAGATCGTTATCAGGGATGATTTGGTTTCTCGCTCGCGGCAGCTAGGTGTCAAACTGCAAGAGGGTCTGAAAAGATTGCAGTCACGCTACGAATGTATCGGCGATGTCAGAGGCCGCGGCCTGATGGCTGGCGTTGAGATCGTCAAAGACCGCAAGACCAAGGTCGGAGCCCCGGAGGTTGGTAACGCAGTGGCGAACAAGATGACAAAAATGGGACTATGGGCTCAGCTTGCTACTATTGCATCCTTTGGGGGTGTCTTCCGCATCGCGCCCCCTCTCACCGTGACGGAGCAACAATTGCATGAGGCTCTGGCAATTATGGAAGAAGCTTTGAGAACAACACCTGGAACTAAGCCTTTGTACTCATTCGAGAGAAACTACCAAGGTGGAGAGCAAGGCTATGATATGAAATGAGGGGCTGTTGAAGCTTTAGCCTCCACACGTGCTTTTCTGGGATGAGATATCTGTAAAGGCGCATATCCTCAGGATATTCATGCGAAATGCACCATACATCGTAAAAAGACCCTTGGAATACATAATTTAGCTGAGAAATCGTTCTTCGGTAGAGATAAAAGTGGCCTCTCTCCAACAGTAAGTACAAATCGGTAAGGCTATTACGAAAACCTCAGACTTGCTGAACGTTGACCCAGATCAAGTTGTTCCCCTGCGATAATTATATGTTCTGCGGCAATTAGGAGGATATATCGAACAGCTCGGTAAACCATGCAATTGCGATGACTATTCATGATACAAAATCTCTACAGACATTTTTTGATTGATTTTAAGCTATCTAGAATTGACGATTAGTGATTAGTATACATTCAATTGACTCTTCTGTAACAACAGAACATACTATGAGCAATTGACTCTTGCCTTCGTCGACCCCGTATTACATATGCATCCTACAACATCACGGCCAAACCAAAACCAATCACAGCTCCACCCAATGCACCCTTGACCTGTGCAGCAGTACCAGGGAACTCAAAAGGAGAAGGTGTAGACGTGGGCACACTGCTAGCGGTACCGGTGCGAGTGGGGGAAGTGCCAAGAGCAGATGTGAATGGTACATCAGTTCCGATGGCAGTTGCACCTGGGAAAGCAGGCGTGGGAGTTGCAGCCGGAGTTGGGTTCTCGACTTCGTCCTCTGGGTTGAGCACACTGTATCATGTTAGTCGACACCTAGTCCACAACACGACTATCCGCGGAGATGGACACTTACGTATCAATGATATGCGCTACACCGTTGCTGAGGACGATGTTGGGTAGGATGACCTTGGCATTGTCTACGTATACTGTTCCATCGGCACCGACGCTCAGAGTGAGGTCGTTGCCGTTTATTGTCTTGACTGTAGTGTTGGTGATATCACTCGAGAATACAACGGCACCTGTGATGGCGTGGTATGTCAATACACTGGTAAGAGTCTCGATGCTAGCATTGGCAAAGGCGGATGCTGCAGTGGTGAAGGCAGCGTTGCTGGGGACAAAAATGGTGAGGTCTGCGACGGAGTCGATTGTATCAACAAGATTTGCGGCAGTGAGAGCACCCAATGCAGCGGTCAATTCGACGTCCGGAATTTTGGACAAAGTAGTGGAGGCATTTCGAGGTACGGTAAGTACGGAGTCGATCTTGTGGACAGTGACGCTGTTGGCGGCTAGAATGTCCTGGGCTGGTAAGTCTCTCGTGGAGAGGGAGTCATACTTGTATTACTCACTGCTTCTAACACGTTGGCGGACTTTAGCTCTCCGCTGAGTATAGTAGCGTTTCCTCCGTCTAGCGTCAGACCGACTTTCTGCCCATCTGTAACATTTGTGCGAATGCTGCCGTCGAATGACGGTAAAAAGAGACTGCTCACGAAAGTAGGAGTCTCGCTGAAGTCAGACGAGACATAGGTCCCGTTGAGAACGTGATATGCAAGTATAGCTGCGATAGCTTGTACATCGCTTGAGTTGACCCCAATGCTCTCTGGGGTGTCTGCCTGCGCGAGGAGAGCCTCGAATGCGGAATTCGTGGGCGCAAGGATTGTAATGTTGCTCAGGCCGGCAAGTGTGTCCGCAAGATCGGGCACGCTGCCGAGGGCTGTACCAAGAGTGCTCAAGTCAGGTTGTGATGCAATCAGGTCAGTGAGACTGGGTGCCTGTGCAAGCACACCTGACACACAGAAAGCAAGAGCTATTGAGGTCCTCATACTTGCCGAGTGTTGGGGCTCCTGATTTTATAAGTGAGGAAGTGAAGAGTGAGTCGAAATATGTCTGAGAGCTCGAGATGCGGTGTGGATCGCCGCACTGCGATACATTTTATAACATGTGCATTGAGGCTATGCATCCCCGAACGATATAGCTGATACATCTCTACAAGACGGAAAACTTGAATGAATTTCACTGGTGAGGCACTGTGCAGGATTGCATTCTGCACCTGGATCGGGAAAACCCTGAAGTATCTGTCACGATGGCTAGCTTAAGTCCAGCGGCCACGGATCGCCAAGTCAGTTCACTGGTCAGAGGTCGTTCCGTTTGCTAAAGACATCGTGATGTTGCAGGGGCATTGCAGTTATGTATTCCCAAAGTAGCTGGTAGTGACGTTGGCCAAGTGCGAGTCCGGTGAGTTTTAGCCGTGCGGAGTACATCGCGTACATTGGCGAGCTGGCGTAGTTCCGACTTCAAGGTAAGACCAGTTGCCTGGTACCTTGCAGCGATGCGGGGTGGACCCTCGAACTTTAGCTCGTGCAATTGCGTGCTTATTTGAGATCGGTCAAGGTACTTACCATAGGTACTGATGCTGCTAGGATGTTCCCCTGATTACGTTCTACTACAGATTTCGCTTCCGTACACACGACCAGCACCTCAATGCGATTCCCGTAATTTGAAAACATTTAGTAGCCACTATAATAAGTATATGGGAGTACCTGTCTTGGCTCCGGTATCCCACTTCTTTAACGTACACCATCGTTAAGTCTTAGCGCCCTCGAGCCGCTACCATATGCTACAGTAGGGTACAGAATTTCCTTCCCCGCCTGTTCATGGCTCTATATAACTTTTTCATAATGTTCCAGTCTTTTATGTTAGGCTGGTTGTTAGCCAAATTCTATTGAACCTGCATTACTGGGCCTGGCAGACATAACCTAGGGCACTAAGCTGTCAAAAAGTCAATCAAGCTAACAACTAACCTCCTAAAGTACATTTTCTAGCTGAAATTTGATAGGGAAGTCACCTAAAACCACGAAAAGGTGGGTGGGGAACTTTTATGGAGCACCGATATTCGACTACGACAGCTCACCTCCGTGATATCGTGTGACCATATCGCCACCTGGGCAAAGTCGCGCACAACAATGGTGTATAGACTTCTATTGACTATTCGACGTAATCAGTAAGTCTGATCGGAAACCCAAGGATACCAACGCGAATCGGAGCCCCATGCACCAGTCGCAGTATTTCATCGCATCCTGGATACCTTAGTCTAGGATTCCTTTTTGCCTCAACCACGCCTCGCACAATCTCGGCCACGTGGAAACAGGCAATTGCACTGTGTCTAATCCAAACCCATGCGGCGCATCTGCGAAAACATGCAACTCCACCTGCGCCCCTTTCTTCCTTATTCCCTCCGCCAGCCTATACGCATTGACCACGGGCACAACTTCATCGTTGCCTGCATATACGATAAATGTTGGCGGAACATCGTCCAGGAGCTGGGTATCCGGCTGCAGCGCATCATACAGCGCCTGCTTCTCTGGCGGCTCAAGTGGCGCCTTATCTGGGATGACAGTGCGCCCTTTGGCATTTGTAGAAATAGGCGCATAGCCTATGATCATGAAGTCGAGTTTCGGCAGGTTCGCTGAAGAAGCTGGAGGCGTCCAATGTGACGGGTACGTCGCGAGCAGACTCGCAGCGAGGTGGCCTCCCGAGCTCAACCCGCATATGCCCAGCGCGTTTGTCGCAAAGCCCTTCTCCTGGAGGATGTTGAGTGCCCGCCGTGCGTCGTCTACGGGTGCCTTCGGGCTGGACTGGGCATTTGGGAATCTGTGGATGAGGACAAAGGCGTGGAAACCGACGGCAGACAGCCATCTTGCGACGGCGACACCTTCGCGGCCGACCATGAGTTGAGTGTAGCCGCCTCCGCCGAGGATGAGGACGGCGCGGCCATTGGCTGGAGTTGTTGTGGATTCGAACCTGAAGAGCCACGGTCGGGATACTTCTGTTACTACGGCGTGGTCGAGGGAGTCATTGGGTTTAGTAAACGTGAAGGCATTGTCGATGGGTTCATTGTCCCATAATGGAAAGGCTTCGGACGCGCCTAGTGGATTTGCCATTTCGTTGTATATACATGGTTCTCTGCGTGTTGTTAAACGGGTCTTTAAGAAGGTCGAGTGGAGAGTGGGTGGAGTATCTCTCGCTGCATCTTTAACCGAGATATCCCGATTGCCGTGGGCTTCCTTCGCCTTTGCATCTACCGTAGGCTGATCGCATGGGCCTACGATCAAGGGATACTCTGCGTCTAAAAGCCTGCGAACTGCCGCACAGCAGTCTAAAAGAGTTCCATCGTTGGCATTCTTGGCAATGAAGCCTCCCGGACCTCTACGTGGTTCGTTACTAATTCGAATATATAATAGAAGCAACATACAGTCGAACAGCTATGGATATCCTATGCACTTGTTCCCGGTCCAGACCTATATTTGCATCCAATTGCCCGCTATGTAGCCCGGCCCCCTTACGCCAGAAGATGCACACGTCGTGCTCGTTCCAAAAGCAATCCTTCCCATCCAAAAGCATTCGTGATGTGAATCCAGGCGTCAGTTTCCCTGCATTTTGAACCTCAGACTTTATGTTGAGCGTGCGTATCCACCACGTCCCCGCCACACTCACAAATCATCAACCTCCACAAACCGTCCCCTAATCGGCCTCTTCCTGCTATCCAAGCTTCTCACGCTCCCGCCATCGTTTATACTCCCAGCCTCATCGCCAAACCCACCCGGCGCAAGGCTTCCCCCGCTCATTACATGCGGACCTCTCACCGGCACAGGTTGTGCGTAGAACTGCGCTGGGGTCTGTGTCGTGCTCGGCGGTGACCTCGTATGCCTGTCAGCCCCACTGAACTGTGTTCCCGCAGGGCTGGTTATACGATCTGAATGTGAATTTTGTGAGTTGTGGGATTGATGTGATTGTGTTCGAGTATAAGGATCCGGAGGCGGCGGGTAGTAGACTTGTTGAGTCACTGGAACGAACGCATGCTGGTGAGTGGGTGAAGTCGGTGTAGGATAAGAGTATTCGCGCTGTAATGCTGTGCCCGGAGGTTGGTGGTAAACATTAGGGTCGTAACTTGGGGTATCGTAAGTATTAGGGTGTTGGCTGTAAGCAGCATGTTGATCCTGCTGCGTGTAAATGGGATGTGAATATTCGGTAATGTACGGTGAAGGATATGTTGCTGTTGATGTGGGGGAGTTCGATGGATACTGTTGAGGTTGGTATGGCGAAATGGGGTTCGGGTGCAAGTGATCGTCGCTTGGTGAGCGCGAGTGTGGATGCATGGTCATATCGGGCTGTTGTCGTAAGCTCATGTACTTCGCGGTACCTGGCGAGGGCATCTCTTGTACTGGTGAGGTTGCTGCTAGCTCGACGGGAGGTGGTGGTGATGGGCCTTGATTCTGCTCTCCTTTGACTTTGAGAGCCTTCTTGCGCCGATGGAGGCAGAAGAGAACGAGCAGAAGTATCAGGATGAGTCCGGCAAGACCTCCTACGACGCCACCCGCAATAGCTCCAACGTTGATCCTCTTTGCTTTGCCGGTGTCTGACGGGGTTGCCGTTCCACTAGGAACTATACGAGTTGCTGATCGGGCTGAAAAGGTTGCCTGTCGGCCGAAGTAGACGCTGAGATCGCCGTTATCCCAGCTGGGAGGCTTAATCATGGTCGCGCCTCCAGTTGGTCTAAACCCGTTTGATTCACCCTGTAGCAGTATCAATCGAGACAATAGCACACTCACCCTCCACCGATGACCGAGATAACAGGAGTAGGCACGAAGTACTTAGTGGCCGACGGGTCCCATTTGTCCCAGAGGACGTTCTTTTCCCCGTTGTATCCGAGATTCACTGGAGGTAACAATCAACTCTGTCTCATTTCGCACATGAAACTTGCAAAGCTTACTGTTGTGTTGCCCTTGAGAATTTGGTGCGTCGCAATCAGTGTAAGACGAGTTCGTAAACCAGCCCCCTATGATGAGCATCTGGTCTCGATTGACCACGTTCGCAGAGCAAGCTCCGTGCGGGAAAGGCTGCGTGTTCGTGCCATTGCCTGTATCGAAGACGTTGATCCACTTGAAGGACGGCAGTGAGAGGATGTAAGCATCATCGTACCCACCCGGACCATCAGCAGCGAAGCCACCATACAGGTAGCTTTCAATTGTCAGACGTGTTCACAACAGAAAGGTGAAGAGACCACTCACATGTTGTATGACGATTGATCATCAGCCCAGGTAGCGCCAGCGCAGAATTGACGTCGCGCGCGTGGAACTTGTCCGGAGGCTTGCTGGGTATACCACTTGTTCGAAGAGATGTCGTATATGTGGATAGTCTATCAATAGTGAGTATAGTCCAAAGTAAAATAGCGAAGAATCCAATCCTTACGCTCATGTTGGCCTAATTCCAAATTAGCATGCGAACAAAGATTAGAATCCGCGCTTGACGTACCGCTTGAGTGCTTCCATTGCGACTCGGATCCTCGATACCCCCGAAGTACACTAGAAGACCTCCATCAGATGCAGGAAGATAGACCAACTGCCCCTCAGCGCGGCCGATGTTGTCTGGTGGCCCACTGTTGTTGTTCAGTTGACCTGCGGTGAAGTCATAAGAAATCAGATTGCTGGTAGCAATCTGGTCTCCCTTCCAGGTCGGAGAGGTAAGGTTGTTCATGTAGCCTCCGAAGTAGTAGCCGTATCCGAAATCCTCAGCCGATGTTCCTGCGCCATAGGCCACTCGCTGCAGCGATGCGACGTTGCTGTTGGGGGTGGATTCGTTCCATTGGTCCAGTCTGGTGTCGTATGTCCAGAAGCTGAAATCGGACGGAGCGCTTTGGTATTCTCCTCCGAACTGGTAGAAGCACTTGTTGACATCATCGGCCCACAGCACGCCGCCTGACACGCTCGGTACGGTCGCGTTCTTGGTGAGGTTCGCGTATTGGTTCGGCTGGCCAAAGCCCTGGGTCGTGGAGTTGAGGTCGCTGTAGAGGAGCCAGGTATCTGGGTATGCGGCGTCAGTGCATGGATGGACGGGCGCAGTGTGGGGTAGTATACTCGTGTAGTTCTGGGGATTGGTGGAGATGGGGTTCCAGGCTACCTGGCCCCCATCAATGTACAGCTTGTCGTCTACCTGGGCGGTCTGGTGACCCCATCGTCGGCAAAAGTCCTGGATTGGGTCCTTTGCTTGCAGCGACCGAGACGCCAGAGCGATTGCGGCCAGCAGGGAAAGGCGTGTAGATGCCATGGCTGGCAATCATCCCCCGCGGGGCGGTACAGACATGGACTGGACAGGCGTCGCAGACAGTGTAAGGGAGCAGAGCAGATGTTGCAATTGAGAGAGGCAGAAGCTGGCTAGACGGCCATGCGCAGCTGCAGGAAACGGTGGCAGGGCTGAAGGGAGCTACACTGGGTCATCGGGGCGCGGCGCAAGAGAGGAGCTCGTTCATTCGCGGATCGACCGGAGAGGTGCTGACGGTTGCGCGACGCGTTGGACGCCCACGCTCCGCCATGCTGCTGCTGCTGCTGCTCCTGCTGCTGCTGCTGTGAGACGCGTGCGCCAATAGCGCAGGACAGGCGGCGGAACGAGGTTAGGCAGGCGGCCGGCGGCGTGCAAGCGGGCACCAGGACCCAGGCCCCGGGGGGATCACCACGTCGGGCGAGACAGCAGCAGAGAAAGGGGCGGCGTCGAGGAGGCTCTCGGAAGCACAGCTGCGGGGGATCTCAGCTGGAACGCACCATGACATGACACGACGCCCCAACGCCGGTCCGACTGGCTACCTCCTTTCCTGCTTGGCAATGGATTGATGCACAAGGGAGGTGCTGATCGCAATGCGAAGCTATTCGCGGAGTGCATGCGAGAGTATTTTCGGCACCCCCGGCCTGTGAAACGCCAGCGTCTCTCCATCAGGGCAGCGCCAGGCGTGGAACGAAACAAGCAAGCCATGGATTCGACGCCGCAGCCACGCCCACCGCTTCATGACATCAACGGGCAGCTCACTCGACGACCGACTTACGGGGGCATTGTAGGCCTAAAGCGAACCCGGAGCTCCAAGACCGGCGCAGAAAGCCAGCGAAAGCGAACCCCAGGATTAGAACAGCCGTCATCGCTCTTGGTCTGTCCGGAAAGGTAGGTTCAGGGTATGCAGAACCGACCGGAGAATAGAGTCAAGACCGTGTATGTATGTATGGAGAAGAAAGAGGGACGACGTTGCAGAAGCTGCCTGTTGAAGATTTCAACCCTCACGTGATTGCTTGGCGCGCTAGCTTCCCATATCCACACCCGAATCCAACGTGGACAGAATTTGGGAACCTGTAGACAGAAGGCCCGAACATGACATCTCTCGAAGTGAGCGTACACTTCCTCTGATATCCACTGATTCCGTCCAGGAAGAGAACCTTTGATTGTATCATGTTCAAGTCAATATACCATATTATATACACAGACGCTCATCAATCCACTTCTTGGTTCCTAAAACCTCGCCTCGACCTTCTGCTCCGTATCCTGCAGCGCCCACTCGCTCCTCGCCTTCTTACTCCGGACTCTGTCAACCTGCTCCTTGGTAAACCCCTTCGCCACAACTGCAGGATTATATCCGAGGCCGTTAATCTTACCCACCTCCTCACTGCTAACATCCGCCGCCGCACTCCCATCAGCCCGCTTATACACTGTCACGACGACGGCCCCGCCAAGGCCCAGATTGTGTTGTAAAGCCACCTTGGTGTCTTTCACGCTGCGGTTGTTGGCCCAGCCACGCATGTGCCACACGAGCTCCGCGCATTGCGCGAGGCCTGTTGCGCCGAGAGGGTGTCCCTTTGATATGAGCCCCCCCGAAGGGTTGATGACCACCTGGGACTTGGGGCCGTACGTAATCCCTCCTTCTCTGATGAGTTCATGTGCTTTGCCCTTTGGTGCGAGACCGAGAGCCTCGATGGTGACCATTTCGTTGGCGGAGAAGCAATCATGCAGTTCGCAGACGCGGACGTCCTTGGGGTCCGTCTTTGCCTCCGCGAGGGCGGTTTTGGCAGCGAGCTCGGACATGCCGAAGCCGACGAGCTCGATGGCGGAGCGGTTGAAGAGCTGCGGGGTGTCGGTTGCGAGGCACTGACCTGCGATGAGGATGGCCTGCTTCTTGAGATGGGGGCGGGCATCGAGGAAGGATTGCGAGACCAGCACGGCGGCCGCGGCGCCGTCGGAAGTAGGGCAGCATTGCAGCTTGGTGAGGGGCTCGTGGATCATGGTGGATTTGAGGACTTGGTCGAGGGTGTATTCGTCCTGGAATTGGGAGTAGGGGTTGTTTTTAGAGTGAGCATGGTTGATGCGGCCAATTTCCGCAAAGTCTTCGAGCTTCGAGCCGTATCTGTTTGCTGTTAATATCGCAGTAGGGAGGGAGGAGGGTGGATAGGAGGGGAACATACTTCTCCATATGCTCTCGTCCTGCGTTGCCAAATAGTTGCGCCGCGCCAGGCGCCTTCGTGATCCCCCTCGTCTCCTTCATCATCAAGTTCGTCGTGCTCGTGGGGTTCGCGCGATCCTGGAAGAACGTCTGCAGACTACCTGGGAACATCTTCTCGAAGCCTACGACCAACACGCAATCACTGGCGCCATGCGCAATCATGTTGCGGCCCATATACAGCCCCGTCGAGCCGGTAGAGCAATTGTTGTTTACGTTATACACGGGGATTCCCGTCATGCCGAACTGGTAGAAGACTCGCTGCCCGCAGGTGCTGTCGCCGTAGCAATAGCATGCGACGCCCTGGTCGACGTCGTCGTAATTGACCTGCGCGTCAAGCATGGCCTTGACGCCGGCTTCGAAGCCCAGCTCCGGGTAGTCGACCTTGCCGCGGGGCTTTATGAACTTTGTCATACCCACGCCGAGGACATAGACGGGTTGTTTCTGGGTGGGCGCCATAGTGGTGGTAGGTGCAAGAAGAACAATGGGAGGACTGGGATGAGAACGACAGTGAATTATGTAGGGTGCGTAAGGCGACTCCGTGACCTGCAACGCGGAGACATTGCGGCTTTAGCTGTATCAAGGGTCGCGAGCCGGGTGCTGGGAAGGATGGTGTGGGGTAAGTTACCTCGGCACAGCACGACGTGTGAGGTTGGTGGCACTCGTTCATATTGCCTAATCGATCCAGGATATCTTTTGCCGATTGCCTTAGGAGCATACGATATCGCTAACTCCTACACGCGAACATCAACATAACGCTGTATGTCGACTGGCATGCCAGCCACATTTCACGACTGACTCTGACTGCATTTCATGCTTTTGGATCCCCCGCCCAGGCCGATGAGATTGTGTAGGACTGAGACATGCACTTTCAGTCTGGAGAGAATAATCATTCAAGATTTGAACAGAAGAAAATCGCAAAAGTTGGTATCCAATGCAGAACATGGCAAAGCAGTGCGAACACCAAGGTAGCAACAAGTCACAAGAAATCACCTCTGCCCGAGTGTTCGACTTCGTGTGTTACACACCCCTGATGCCAGAAACCAGAAACAATCCGAGGGTATGCCAAACGCCTTGCTTAAATGGTTCGTGAAATCTTCCCATGCGCCGGGGGCGGACTACAATCGTATCCGCTCATGCAAAAAATCTCCGAAAGTTTCAGCCAGCCCATCCTATCGACGGATCATCCAGAGCACGGGTTGGACTGGCATATATCGTATCAGGTTGGTTAAACACTTCACCAACCGGAAGAACGACCTCCTCGTTCGAGGTCGACGGTCTTGAAGGGCTAGACGCCGAGCTAGCTGTTGAACCCGATGCTGAGCTCGGCTCGCTTACAAGAACAGGACTTCTGACCTGCGAGCTATCCCGTCGTGAACGGGTCTTTGCCGGGCTTGCTTTTTCGCTCGTCACCCCCTCAGTCTCAGCATCGCTCGAGGTTGAGTTTCTCGAACTGAGGAACACCGGCGTCATGACAGGCGAACTGTCGCGTCGTTGGGGATTCTCCTGTCTGAACGCTTGTACCGATGGCGGCACAGTGCCATCCGGCCAGCTCCCGCGTTCCCTATGCTCAACACTCGGAAGCTGGTCTTTCTCTTTGCTCCACCGACTTTTGAACCTGCTCCACCTCTTGTGCTTCTCGCTCATGCCCATACTTTCCCGTCGCTCTTGCTCGATCTCGGATTCTCTTCTTGACTGCTCGTCGCGAACAGGGTCTGCCAATGTGCGGGCTGCGAGCAAGGGAACATTGAGCCAGAGTGGGAAGAGCGCACCAACAGTATACGCCGCAATGACAACGCAGTACGCATACTGCACGTTCCTTGCCTTGGCCGCAGTATACATAATGGGTGGCCAGACCGCTCCGCCACCGATAGCCGCCGTAAGTAGAACCGCTGCGTCTTTTGTGTGTTGGCCTAGACCTCGGAGCGACTGGGCGTAGATAAGTGGGAATAGAGGACCTTCGAAGAATTTGCCTATAATAATGATCGCGGCCCAAGTGCCCCCTGTGTCGCCAGACATGGCAGCCGCTGCAAAAGCAATTGCGCCAGCAAAGAAGAAGGCGAGTAAGAATCGTGGTCTGATCCAAACACACAAGAAGGCCGCAAGAAGACGCGAGACGGCGAACCCGGTGTGTTCGATGGCCTGGAAGTTGACAGTATCCAGCGACGGAGTAACAAGGGTGAGATATTCGACAAATGATGTTGATGTACTTTCCTGGCCACCGACGTAGCAGAACATGGCGAAAACGCCCAGGGCGAGGGAAACCCAAACGACACGTACGTTGGTAGACCCAACGGTAGCATCATGGGGAATTGGCATTCTAGCCGTTGCATTCTCTAACTCCTCGTCTGTGGCCTCCGGCAGTGGGACATAGTAGAAAACGATGGCGAGGAGAACAGTGAAGAAGGAGATGCCGAGGTAAGCCCATTGCACATCGATCAAACTATCGGCCGAGGCCTTGAAGAGCACTTTCTTGGCGAGGAGAGGCGAGACTATTGTGCCAATGGCTTGGATTCCCTGCGACATGCTGAGTCTTGCTTCTGCATATTCAGGCGGACCGCAAAGTGCAATGAAAGGGTTTGCACTGAGCTCCAAAGTTGACAGTCCCATGCCGACGATAAAGTTGGAGATAAGGAAGGCCGGGAAAGATGTGAGGACTGCAGAGGGCCAGAAGACCAATGTGCCACAAGCGTACACCATCAAACCAACGATGTAACAAGCCTTGAAGCCCCAGTGACGGAAAACAAGCCTGCCGAAGGTGAACGGAGCGACAATATAGCCGAAGTAGTAGGCGCTGTGTTGACCCACGGTTTGGCCATCACTCATCTTGGCCACCACCTGAAATTGTGAGTTTAGTGTATCTAGGAGGCCGTATGCAAACCCCCATATAAAGAATAGGGTGGTGACCATGGCCACAGGATACACGGCCTCCCCGTTCGTCCTCAATGTGATGTTCTTCTTCTTTTGCATGTCTACAAAGTCGAAGTAAGCAGCGGAGCCTCTGCGAGCACGGGTAGTCGTCGCGTAAGTAACCAAAGTCTCATTGCGACACATTTCCGGCATTTCATTCATCTCCGGGGTGGTCAAAAAGTCCATCATACCTATGGGCTCACCGGAGCCGCCGAGCGCCGGAGGCGGCTTCGTGGTGGTAGGTGACACTGGAGGACTAGGTAGATTCGATCGCCTGGTTGCGGCCGTAATATTCGTGGGAATGATCATGCTGTCGCTCGTTCTGCTGGTCGACTTGTCGACAATGGTTTGATCGAGCACCCACTTTGGGAGGAAGCGTTTCACCAGCGGCTTCAGTGCCGGCACACAGGCGCACATGATGCCAGTGTTGATCTCGACGGCACTCCACATAGACGAGAATGCAGCATACCATGAGAAATCGCTTTCATTGCGAAGATCCATTGGGTCGGCTCCTCCCATGCCGGCCTCTTTGGCACGGAGGTCATTTCTCTGCGCATCTTGTAGATAATAGATGCGAACAACGTCGACGACTGCGACGAAGATGCCAAAGCCAAAAGTGATGACCAAGATGATCTTCTGCTTCCTTGGTAGGCGCATGCCTAGGAGATTGTGTCAGTAATCGTTAGAATGGTGTTCTCCAACGTGACGTACCAGTCAAGAGAGGCATGGGCAAAAAAAAAATGGCCAGGTCAGTGATAATGTTGAGTGGTGCCGAGGACAAGTAGATAGTGACTATATTGATGCACGTGTGAGGTGGTTCGAGTGGGGAATAGAAGGCTGCTGATACGGGGTCGCACTGGAAGATGTTCAAGAGGGTCAACGCTAGGCCGCCGACGTTGACCACGACGATAGTCGCAATCGTCGCCCATCGGAAGACCTTGTGCGTTTTGGACAAGGTGAGGTAGAAGATGAGGATGGACGACTTTGTGGCCATCAATGCCGGGTTCTGCATGTCTTAGCAAACCGATGCTGTCAAGGACCTCTAGATCAGTACATACATATAGTACCGAAAAGGCATAGGCGGCCTTGTTCATGGGGGTGAGGTCGTGTTCTGGGATGGTGTCCTGGTGCCTGCCGAAGCCCTTTGTAGTGCCCCAGCAGATGGAGAAGGAGGTTCCAAAGGCCAGGATCCACGCCAGTATGATTGTATAGTCGTCCCACCCCGGCTTCTTCACGATGGCAAAGCGTGAGATTAGGCGGAAAAAGACGAAGACGGAGCAGCAGGCGAGGGTTGCGGCAGACACGGCGAGGACAGCGGGTGCGCGCGAGGGCTCGTGGGCCATGGTGGTGGTCGTCTTGAGTCCGTCCGCACACAGCGCATCGTATCGCGTCGCAATGCTAACGTGGTCGAGGGTTGCGTGGGTAGAAGTGGACCTCACAACTCGACATGCTTTGCTGCTGCGCGCATACGAGCTCGCTCACGCTGCCACGATCCTGCGAGGGGTCACGTCTGCGCGGCGGCGCGGACAATCAGGCGACGCTGGGCGGGGGAGTCTGGGGAGACGCGCCTTGTGGCCGCAGAGGACGCTCGGGAGACGACTGTGACGACGGGGACGAGGAGTCAAGGGTCTTCACCGCAAAGCCCCAGGTTTGCCGCCTCTCTGGAACTGGGCGCAGAGACTGACCATGATGTATGCTAGCCGCGCCGGCGCGCTTGGTCTTGGCCAGCATTGGTGAAGAGGCTGGCTAGTGACGTTGTAGCGCACGCTTCTCCCGCCCCGGCCGCTCGGCTCCTCGACTCTCCTCCTCAGGCGCCCCAGACACTCGCCGCCCGCCCGCCCGCCCAGTCCCATGCTCCACGTCCTGCCTCTCTGCAGGTGCGGCGCGGCAGCTCTCGCGGGGTGCAGCTCAACAGAGCCTGCTGAGCATCTTTTCGCTGGCGTCATGGACATGCCAGGATGCTGCCCACCTTCGCAGACGACAGCCCTGGGCCTGGCCGAAGATCGGCAACCGGCATCGCACGCGAGCTCGACAGCGATCGTGGGGAAGCAAGGTCTCGAGGCCTGGCTTCGGCGCGCGGCCGGATTTGCGGGCCTCCAACAGGTACCAACCGCAAGAGCCTGGCCATGTGAGTGACCGCCTTCCAAGGTTCAGCATCAACGATCACCCCAGACTTAAGTCCACCCTCTACGAACTCCTAGGGCCACGCAAAGACCATCACGAAGCTCTCCAGGTGGATCGCTTAGGCAGCCTGGGGTAGTCCAAGTCCCTGAGAGCGCACGTCTCTGCAACATCATTGGCCAATTGAGTGCTGGTTCTCACAAGCGTCGTTCACGTCTCTAACAGCAGCTATGTTGAGTTAGCTAATAGCGTAGTTGTTTGGTTTAGCACCGGGTGATACGATCACTATCAGGCAACTTAGCCTTGAGTGCTTCACTTTTCTTTGGTAATACTCCTTGTCAGTCGCGGGCCTACCTCAAGCGAGCCAACATACAGTAGACTCCGCGGACGTCGACCCCTTCCTGTCTCGTGTCAATACGGAAATCGGCCAGATGCTTCCCATATGTCGAAGCCTCCACCAATCCGTCATCCGACGGTAGATCTTAGCGTGGCATAACTTATGGTCAGCCTCCAGAATTCTGTCCTGATACTGTCGCGCTGCCGATCACGTGTACGCGGAAATCCGTACAGCATCAAAGGCATTACGATTAACGGTAGCTTGCTATCCACACCTCCCACTCCCACTCTCCTTATTCACCGCTCCTAACAGCTCTTCGCCTCCTTTCACTCATCTACAAAAACCCCGCAAGACCCAGAACAACAGCCACTACGCCGCCAAAGGGGATATCCATCGGGTTTGCAGCGCCCGTGTTGGAGGAACCGAAACCCGAAGCTGTCGCAACCGTCGCACTCGACTCGCTCGATCCCGTTGCGGATGCCGAAGTGGCGGTCGCTGTAGCAGATTGGGTACCTGCCGTCTTCAAGACCGATGCGACAGAAGCGCTGGAAGCGCTGCGCTGACTGTTCACCTTATTAGCTTCTCTTCTCGGTCTTCTCCAACTTGACATCAATGTGTAGGAAGCAGGGTAGGGAAGGGCCAGAGGCGGGTGACTCACGGTTCTGCCGCCAGACAAAACTGCGTGACCTGGTTCTGCACCGGCGGGCGGTCCTCGCTGCCCATGCAGTTGTTGTAGCACGTCAGCTTGTTGGTGTAGTTATCGCAGAGGCAAATATAGTCGTTGCCGCTGCACGCCTTGACTTGCTTGTCGTATTGCTCGACGCATGCGTCGACAATGCTACAATGGTCAGCGAGCTCCTCTCTCTACTAGCTTGTGTCTGCTTTCTCGAGGTGTTCGAATAGGGGGCGAAGAATCCGTGGGTGGACAGTATAACGTACTTCTGTGCGCAGATGCCAGTGTCAGTCGGTGTGGATGCGGCAGCGGAGGTGGTGGCCGCGACGGCAGCGCTGGCACCGGCGAGGAGGAGAGCGGCTGAGAAACGCATTATTGCTGTTCTTTCTTCTTTCCTTTCCAAATAGAACGTATGAAAGGACGAGTATATTAACTAAACTAGTAGAGGAAAACCCAGAGCGAGTGATGGGCAACGCAGCGAAGCAAGAAGCGTAGGTAGCGAAGGAGTAGTGTTGTTGACGATGAGGAATGCAAGGGAGGAAACCTTGAGCACGGAGCCACTCATTACTGATCGTATTTATTTCATACGCCAGCCATCTCGGCGCTTCCCATGCACTCCCTGAGCCTTTCCCCAGACGGAGTGCGCCAAGGGCGTGTGTTGACCTCTGTCTGCGGCGTCAATTACCCTCCTTTTCCCATTTGGGTGGACCAGTTGGCTTCGACTCGGTCGACGGTCGTGGTACTTTGCAGTCAACCACTCGGGGCCCTTCCTTTGCTGATGGTCTGCTGAACGCACTGAACGCGCTTGACCAGCCCCATGGCATATCCCCACCTCTTGTTATTGCCAGCCAACTGACCAGCTCTCGCCTTCAAAAGTCGACGAGTTGACCCTGCCGCAGGCTAGATGAGACAGGACTAGCTTCGGCAGCCTGAAGCTATGCGATTGGTGGCCCGGCGATCGTCACTGGGATGCTTCGCCCAACGGCCCCTGTGGCCATGTATTGGAATCGAGGCTGCTTCATACGTCGGGAGGTTGCTCTCCACGGTCTGTGTGCCTGCGATGCGGTGGCGTTCAGCTGCGGACGCCGATTGATCAAATCAATATGGACTGAGCAACGGGCACTGAGGTTGCGGTTGGGCTGGGCGTTCGTTGCTGGGCCAGTGGAATTACAGCCTGGGTTCGAAGCTTCGGAGCATACATGCAGGGATGGAGAAACGGAGACGCATGTATGTCTCCCGTACGCCACATCCATCATTGATATTATGCAAACATGAGTAACCAGCTGCCACCGATGTGTACACTCAATCCGATTGTAACCACTATACCCATGCCATAACAAATCCACAGTGACAAGTATTATCTACCGCCAAACACCATGTACAAGACCTTGGATAGAGACGGGACGAAGATGACTGACTGACTGACTGACTTCGGCAATGGAAGAAATTGACTGGCGGAGTCCTTATCCGCGCCATGAAAGATACGTAAAAGATATGTGAGCATCGGTCCCAATCCAGAGTATGCTTGCTTCCGCCTGCTCTGCGTGCTTTTGTACACAATGTTGGCCCCCTTCTTCGCTCAATGCGACAGCACAACGCACCCCCGCTTCGTGTCCTCGTGTCCTCGTCCATGTTGCATAGTGATTCTCTACTCCTGCCCGAACCCAACTGTCTCTTCGACGGCAATCGTGAGTTTCTGGTTGAGCGCCTCGAATGTCTTGTACGGTGGCAGATCAAGACGGTTGAAACTGAACATTGTTAACAAAGTAGTTCTCGACATCGCAATGAGTATGCGTACCAAGTATGTGATTTCGGCAACTGAGTAGGCTCACCAGCCTTCTCGATTGTAAACCTTCTCGGTCCATCGCTACCCTGCAAATCCTTGAATCCGTTGACAGGAATACGCGAGGTACCTGTCGCGAATTGTAGCAGACGAGACTTCTGTTCGGCATCCCAACTCCTGATGCACTTCCAGAAATGTGTGATAACCTCGTCATTCTCGGTGTAACCGCGGTAGTCGGTATGCTTCTTCCAATCATCGACATCGATATCCGCAATACCGCCAATTAGCAGCTCGAGTTCGCGCTCATCGAATACGTTCACTAAATCAGCAGGAATCAACTCATGGAAACCAGAGATGAAAGCGTTAAACTGTTCCTCAACGCGCTTCTGAATGCGCCATTCCGTGATAAGACTAATTCTGTTAGTGCGAACCTCGTAAGGCGGCGAGCGACTACTTACTCAACATATTCCTTCTTGTTCTCATTCGTGACTTCGATCTCCTCGCCTCCGGGCTTCAACTCAATGCTGACAGTCTCGCCGAATCGCTCGTCGTCCGTCGAGAAGGTCAATTCGAGCGCATCAGTGATGTCGTTGTTACTGCGACGGATTAGCGAAGCAACACTACACTCATGAGCTCACTCACAGCATCCACTCCAAGTTGCGGTGGAAATCCGCATCTACACCCTCCATATCTGACAGCGCCACCTTCTTCCTCAGAATCATCTTGTAAAACGCTCCAATGAAAAATGCATCCAGAAAGCGGCGATGAAAGATGGCCAAACCGACGACACGGCCAATGAACTTGAAGTAGTTCAGATGTTCGGGGTTGATGCCGGAGTGAGGGTTGATCTGGAGAGTGTAGTTGTCGTGTGCGGAGTATTCAAAAAGGCAGTAAAAGGGATTGAACATCTCGTGAGAAAGCAAGAAGAAGAACTCTCGAGAAAGACCGCCGTAATCCAGACCGTCTTCTCCATCGAACTTGATCATGAGCCTCTTTTTTAAATCTGCAGCGCTCTGCCGCATGATCTCGTGATATGAATCTTCGAAAATGTGCGTCCTCCGGACTTTGACGTGACATTGTCCAGAAACGATACGCAAAGCGGGTTGCGATCGGAAATAGATTAATTTGCGACGGAAATCACGCTTGTACTGCGGTACATTCTGATCAAGCGAAGACGGCAGCCGCGGGTCGTCCCACGTCGTAGTCTTGGTGTTGTGGTCAACAAAATAGACACGAGCAGTGTTGGTGAGACGCATCTCCCATCCTGAAGGTAGCGGTCCAAGCTGAGACACGGGTTGCTGTTGAATGGTACTGTTATTGGCATTTTGCCCGCCATACATGCGGATGTACTGTTGACGGCGAGGGTCGACCCATGTAGTTGTACGTGTGTTGTGATCCACAAAGTACGGTCGCCCTTCCGGAGTATGTCGCTGTTCCCAGCCTGACGGGAGTTCCCCAGTCCCAGCGGTCGTGGCTCCGGTAGCCATCATGCTGACCGCATTCGCAGACGTACCACCTGGCGGTGATGGCTGGCGTTCGGAAAGCGTAGGCGAATTCGCACCGGTGCGGTCCTCGGGCAGCATTCGGTTCTGGTGTCGAGTGCGTTCCTGCTGAGTCTGAGCAGCCATTTGCGTCCTCTGGTCAGCCTCGTTGAATCCGGCACCTGGTCTTATCCAGGTTGTTTGCCTCGTGTTGTGATCGACGTAATATGTTCTTCCTAGATGATCTTCTCTGCGTTCCCATCCAGGCGGTAAACGTCCCTGTGAGTCCTCAAAGGCGCTATAACCGCGATTCTGGGCTGGTGAGGCTGAGCCGTTCATGGTCGGTGCAGCGGGCGGGGGTTGCAGGGTAGGTTGGCTGAGGCGCTGGGAAGGCGGTTGGGAGGGCATCTGCGGTCGCTGGCCGGGATACATGTCGGGATGGAGATTCTGTGTGGACTGGTGTTGACTGGACGCGACAGGCGCAGCCGCACCGTTCACGGATGAGTGCGCGGATATGGGTGGGCGGTTGGTGTTCTGACCACCCTGGCTGATGGGCTGGCTCAGGTTGGTCGACAAATTGAGGATGAGTTTGCCGTGCACAACCATATTGTCGTTCGACTTCTTCAGGTCGCGGGTCAGCATTTCTGTGAAGATGTGAGCAGGTAGTCAACGTCTCCCTTCACGAATCGTACCATCGCCACCAGCGTCCAGGTCGATAACGCTCCCAATGCGCACGTTGATGACACCGAGAAAGCCCTGATCCTTCTTCTTGAACTTCTTCTGGTCGAAGATCTGGACTGCCAGCACGCTGTCTTCGGTAACCCGCCTGCCCATATGTTAGCGCTGGCCCGTCTTGATGCCCGCATGAGGGGAGACGTCGTACATGTCGAAGCTCTCGTTCCAGTAGGGGTTCAGTGTCTTCTTGATCACGCTCGTGGTCCGCGTCTGTTCGCCGCTGATGGTGGCGACCGCAAAGGGATCGGGAAAGCCTGTAGATACGTGAGCCGAGTGCGGACGCAGTTGGAGCGGTGAGGCGTACGGAAAACATCACGCTTGTAGAGGCCATCTGCGGCGATAACTGCAGGGTGTTAGCAGTCGTCGTCGGCTTCATGGGGTGTATCAGCAACGGTAAGACGCACTTGTAACGCGCAGGTTGGGCTGGCCGGCGCCGTCCATGGCGTGCGGTTGTCAGCTCTGGCGGCCGGTCGAGGGCGATGTGAGGCGGCTCGCAGAGCTCGCGCGAAGGGGTAGTCGTTCGTCCTGCGCAAAACGGGCGGGGGTGTCTGTGGCCGGCCTGTAGGCACGACTGTCGAAGACGTGCAGTGGAGGAGGCTGTGCTGTGCGGTTGCGGCCGTGCGGCACGTTACAAAGGGCGGCGGGAGTTCGGCGGGCTCCCGGCAGCGTAGTGGCCGTGCAAAGCGCAGACGACGCTTAGCCAACCCTTAACAATCGCTGCAAAGACTGGGCATGCACTCGCCACGGGTCTCGGGCGTCGTGGTGTCGTGATGGACTGGGCCTCTTGTCGAGGTGCGGCGCCTGCTCCTGCTTGGCGGGTACCCCACTTGCCTGCGCAATGTTGGCAGCTGGCGGGAACCGAACCGTTCAAGCACTGGCACGTCTCGTAAGCACCCAGTTCGAGGCTGCTACATCCCAATCCATTCCGCGCTCGCAATGTGATCACAGCTAAACCGGGCTCGGTGGGAAGGCAGCGCTGGGCTGCGTCATCTGTAGACGCCGCGTATGCCACCAACCTGCGATGATGTCAACCCGGCTCATGCGTCCGAATCGGGTCACTGTTCTGCACCATTATACATTGCCAGATTCACGCAACATTATCATTTCCAGTCTCGATGGAGATGTGAGCAATGGTGCTGTCGCTCAAGTACCTCAACACGTGCTAGGAATAGCCCAGTGGCTACGCTCC
This sequence comes from Paraconiothyrium sp. Pb-2020, assembly GCA_022419385.1. Classification (NCBI taxonomy): domain Eukaryota; kingdom Fungi; phylum Ascomycota; class Dothideomycetes; order Pleosporales; family Didymosphaeriaceae; genus Paraconiothyrium; species Paraconiothyrium sp. Pb-2020. The sequence goes on along the minus strand of JAJUBI010000003.1, from coordinate 2,728,371 downwards.
TAGTACTTCCAAAGTCTATTCGCTCGCACACTCTGTCAACTCAACATACCTGCCTCTACGACAGGCATTCACGCCTTGTTCGCGCCCCGACCCTCAGCATTAGACTTCTTATCTACCCAGACCTCTGTCCCAGGTAAACCTTCCCAAGATTGTACACTTAAGCTGCAATCGGCCGCATCCCCAGCCTCCCCCTAGCCCACAGTACCCACTCAAACAAGCCCAACCTAACCTCCACCCTCGCATGGGCGCCCCACGCCCGCAGCCACACCAGCAGATTCGCAGGCCACAATAAGCTCTTGCCCGTCAAAGACTCCAGCTGCTCCTCGTACACGGTGCGCGAGGCGTACCGCGCAAGGATGAGGAATGTCCGAGCGGGCCCTTGTCTCGTGTGTAGGTTTTCGTCAAGGGAGCGGGCTACTTCCGTTAGCTCTCTTCTTCTCTTGTACTAGATGTGAGGAGGGGATAGAAGGAGAAGTGAAACAGGTGACATACTCAAATCGTTCGTCTTTAGAATCAGCAGAATAACCCTCGGCACCTTCCCGAGGAGCTGGATCAGACTCTCAAGCATTCCGTCGCCCAATGCATCGGTGATGACCTCTTTCTCTTGGTCACTTCTTTTACTACTCACACCTTCCTTTTGGGTGATGACGCTATAGTCCCGTCCTGTAATGGCCGAGGCAAAGAGTGGGAAGTGCTTGTCGTCTATGCCAGCGACTTCGTAAGCGTACCGGCGCATGCGCGCTTCATCTACATCGAGAACAGCGAGCCAGAGCTTTGCGTAGGAGCGGCGGAGATGCAGGGGAATGTCGCGGTAGAGGCCGTGATCGTACAGTATAACATCGAAGTTTGCGCTTCCAGGGGAGGGCGCAGGATTGTGTCGTATGGCGATGTTGCCGCCATGGGGGTCGCAGTGGAGCGGGGCGTTTGTGCCAAAGATCATTTCGTTGAAGATGCGGGCGAGGGCTGCGGAGACCTCGTCTCTGTCGATGCCGTGTGAATCAAGGTACTCGAGATCATCTGGGCGATGCCCGCTCACGTAGTCCATGACGAGTATCCTCCTCTTTGCCCAAATGACGGAGGGAATGATGACGGGCGCGTCGCGTACATGGGCGAAGTATTCTCGCGCGCGTATAGCGTTCTGGCCTTCTTGTCTGAAGTCCAGCTCTTGTGGAAGCGACTTGTCCATCTCTTCCGACAGCCATGTCAGATCATACTCTGGAAACCAGTACTTGAGGGTCTCGAAGGTAAATCTCGTGAGTGCGAGGTCGAGCTTTGCCCACTCGTCCAGCGCAGGATGCTGCACCTTGACCGCAACCTTCTGCCCAGTTTCCCGCACCACCGCTCGGTGCACCTGCGCCAGCGACGCCGCGCCGATGGGCAACTCTTCGAACTCAGAGAAAAAGTCCGAGAGATCTGTGCCTTCGTCTTGCAAAACCATTTCCTTGATCGAGACGTAGGACGAGACGGGGCACTTGTCCTGCAGCGGGATGAACGTATCACACCACTCGCTTGGAAGCAGGTAATTCAGACTACTCAGATGCTGGCCGAGCTTTATGAAAATGGAGCCGTTTTTCTCGAGGGTGCGGAGCGTACGTTTCGCACAGCGGAGGTGACATGCTTTGAGTGTGTCTTCGTATCCTTGGTCATCGTGCTTCTTTAATGTGTCTCGGTAGCTGCGCCTGTTAACTTATGCTTGAGAAAAGAATGGAAACGCTCACTCTTTCACGTTAACGAAAAGCGTTGAGAGCACTCTGCTGCTGCGCTGCACGGCTGTATACGCATGCTTCGCGTCGTTGTTGATTGTGACCACCGCCCCTGCGACCGCCAGTCCTCCTCCTACAAGCAACACTTTCCTCCTTCTCTTGCTGTTCTTCCCCGCGTTTCCAGTTGGCCTAGCGCTCGCGTCCGTCTTGGTCGCAAATCCATTCCGAAGCTGTGAGACCTGTCGCCGAAGACAGGCGTGACATGTCCACGGCGCCGGGGCAGACCGCCGTATCAGGGGTGAAAAGGCGGCATTGAGCGAGTTCATCGTGGGCGCATAGTCGGTGAGAAAACGTCAAGTGTTCTGCCCTATCAGCGCGACATTGCATGCCGATATCAAGGTAAGCGGACAGTTGCGGTTCAGCGGCCTGCAAGTGGTTCGAGACTTTTCGCGTTGAGGCAAACCATTAGCGCCGAAGCCAGGCGGAAACCGCGCCGCATCCCTGTCGATTTTGATATGCACGTCATACCCAAGGTGTTGGGCGATAGACGGTTGCGCGAAAGGCACATGCATATAGCAACGTATCTAATGCAATTTTACACGAAAAGTCCCTAGCATAGTGTATATATTAATCACACGTAGTAAGTCTATCGATTATAAACTCCGAGTATGCCTCCAGCATAGATTGATAATCGCATACCAGGAGCGCAAGCCATTCTACAGTGAAGCCAGACAGCCACCCAGAATCTATGTTAAGCCGAGACCGTGATCATGCTCCACCCTTTGCATAACCCCTCAGATTGCCACCCAGCTCAAGTATAGAAACTTTTAACACCCATATGCCACTTTTCCCACCAAGAATTCTAGATACCATACCGTGTATCCCTAGTCTCGTGTCCCCTTGCCCCTACGCGTCACAGTATCTCCAAGTAGCGTCGAACGTCCTACATGTCAATACTCTCGTTGAACCTCAGCACGCCATTGCCTTTCAGAATTCCATCGACCCCCTTCGGCATGAAATCGCCGATCGGCCGGGCGACTCCAAGGCTTGCTTCGGTGCGCTCTTTAGCGGTGTTGTGCGAGACATCGGTGACTAGGACAAGGCCGGCCGTTTTTATTGATTCGATAATGGCAGGTGCCAGACCCTTCATTGTTAGCTTACGGTTGATGATGATAGAGTACCCAAGTAAGAACGTACCAGCAGACGAGAGCTGCAGATCAGACCCATGAAGTTGTTGTCGCGGGCAATCTGAACAGCCTCTTTCACGGAGATCTGCGTGCGCCCACTGCTTCCCACGGTGTGCGAGTCCGTCATATCTGAGCTATTGGCACCGAGTTGATTGCAGAGCATTACAGGGTCTAATTCCGAAGTCAGCAAAGTCCAAGGTCTAGGTTCATACTGTTACCGACAATTTGGCTGCTTCCAGTTGATGACCGTGCAGATATCCTGATTGAACGAGCTGAATACGATGCTACGTAGAGTTCCATCGATTTCTCCCGCGCCCTGCTCTCTCAAAATTCTAGCGTGCTCGAACACGACCAAGAGAATCTTATCCGCAAAATCATTCATGTCGTCCGTGGGCCCCAGCCTGAGATGGTCCTCTTCCGCTCGCGATGGGAACAGAACATGCAGCTCGACATGTATATGTGCCGGCAGCACGGCCAAAGCATCTTTGAGCGTCGTGAATGACGAAGCGAGAACTTGTTGAATTGCAGGGATATCGCCGGAGGTTGCGCTCTGAAGACTAGCTAGTTGTGCTGCGGCTGCCGGATTCTGCCTCGCCCCGATAGCAGCAAATTGTGCGTAGGTTAGTATGTTGACTGGGACGTCTAAGCCTTCATGGCTGATCTTCCAGCGAGGGAACAGAACAGGAACTCCATCGCCGGTAAGCTGCACAAGTAATCTAACGTATTCTCCTGATAAGCTGGATCCGGTGATGAGCGTGTGAGGTTGCGAATCTAATTGACTTGTTGCCTTCCAATAGGTGGCAAAATGTGTTATTTCGAGCGGGATTCCGTGGAAGGGCTTCACGACCTGATAATCAAACGATATCCGACCAATCGCTCTTAACCTGGGATCGAAAAGCTCCAAATGCCATTGACCAGTGCTTTTTCCTGGATTCGTGAAAACTTTTGATGATGCAACGCCGCGAGCAATCACCTTGGAACCGATAGTGGGATACACATCGAAATCTATCGAGAACGACGAGATGTTCTCGATCTGGAAGGAGATGATTTTGAACTCGTCCTGAACAGGAAGCAGAACGTTTCGGGGAATGAGATCGGAACTTTTAGACGATATCGTGAGCCTCGCTGCTGGATATTTCGTCTCGTCGTAGAATCGTATTGCGTCCTTGCCCAGCCTTTCGAAGCTGATGACCACGAATGTTTTCGTATCCAAGAAATTGTGGCCGTATCGTCTGAAGGGTATGATCGGTGGCGGTAGGATGAATTCTGGAATCCCTTCTGCATCATTCTCTGTGTCCATCGGGCCTGGTGCGGTACCGGAGGCGGTTGGTGTTGCGAGTTGAGGAGATAGTCCTCGCTGGACCCTCAAGCCAACTCCGCTTCCGACAGAAGCCAACAGCTTGATGCACTCCAAATGACCTTCCCAGCTCGCGTAATACAGGGCTGACAAGCCCTTTTCGTCCACAACATCTACGTCCACTTGACACTGAAGGAGGGTCTTCAAGCACTCGACATGTCCTTCGCTAGCAGCGTGGAATAGAGGTGTCCATTGGTAAAGTTTGTCCGGCTGATCCAGGTCGGCGCCATATTTTTTTAGTAGCATGAGCATCTGCGGAGTTTTCCCTGAACGTGCAACGAGATGGGCAGGGTAAAGCCCTTCTGCATCCGGGAGCATCTCTGCATTGCGCTGGAGAAGAAGTTCGACGATCTCCATCGAGCCCCATTGGCAAGCAAGGTTAAGAGGAATGTGCTCCGCAGGGCCGAGACGAGTAAGGTGAGCACCGCTTGCTAGAATTATCTGAACGCACTCAAGTTGAGAATGCACGATTGCATGAATAAGCGGCGTGAAGCTGTCCTGGTCTCGAAAGTTGACAGTATCAATGGCAGCGTCGATGAGCTCCTGAAGCAGATCGACGCGACCATGCATTGCGGCATAGTGTAAGGGTATTCGGCCGTAGACGTCCGTCGCGTGTGGGTCGACACCACCATTGAGTCCTAATCTCAACACCTCTTGTCTTCCACGGATAGCAGCCTTGTGAAGGCAGTTTCGTTCATTAATTTCATCTTCTTGTTGAAGCTTCACCAGGTTGGTGTCTAGTAGTGACTTCAAAGCGGACTCTGGTGCAAATTCAACAGTGCTGAGGAAAGCACGGGTGATGCGTTCCGATGCGTCGCTGAGCTTCTGTAATCGAGAGAGGCAGTCGTCAATTTGAATAGTGTTGGCGGTATTGATGGCTTGGATTATTTGATTGTCCAGCTGGAGGTTGGCTTCGACCGATGGTTCAAAGACTCTTGACTGCGTGGGCTCTTGCGGCGCTTGCATGCCCTCGCCTTCAGACCACCCGGAGAAGTCGAGAAGCGCTTGAGTAGCTTGATCCGATAGGTTGCTGATGACGTCGCGATTGAAACACGGTTGGACATCGACTGCCCGCGACAGATAGAGTTGCTTTTCTCGGGACTGGCGTGTATGTCAGCCAGCGTCGCGCTATTCCCGTGTGGTATCCGACCTTGGATGTTTTGTCCCACTAATGTATGTCAGAACACTTGACGGCAACGGTGTGTAAGGTCACGAACCTTCTTCAGTATTTTGGAGAACGCGGTTCCGTTCACGTCGACAAATTGCTAGCTATGGTTAGCGTCACCCACGCGTAGTCGCAAAAGCCAATCACCTCGAGCTTATTCAAGTCCATGCTAAACTGTTTTAGGCCTTCTTCAAGTGCGACATATCTGGATGATGACTTGGAGACCGACTGTGGGTGCTGCTGCATCACTCTCTTCTTGTCGAGAAGCGTGGTCAAGCGAAGACGCAGCTGGAATGGCGTAAGTCATAGGCACGGTATAGCAGACATCAATAGTACCTCGGCTTCTTTTTGGAGATAGAAGGTATTGACCTTCTCTAGTTCACGTTCCTGAATAGTACATGAGCGCATTGTGGTAAGAGTCATTACTTCTAAGAGCTCACCACTCGGAAGAAGAAGGTGGCCTTGTTGGCCTGCAGAGAGGTCTGCGGGTCGAATGTTTCGAGCCCATGGTGCTCTCCTTGGGCAGGTATCACTGGGGTTGTGCTCAGCTTCTTGATGAGCTGGAAGGTGTCAGTCGGTGGTGCATATTTGCGGTGGTACAACGGTACCTTCTTGAGGGCCTTGTAGTCGACAAAGCTAGCGGCATATTCTGGAATCTCCAGCTGCCGCTTTTGTATGTGCTTCCCGAATTTCCTAGAAAAGCGCGGTGAGTCGGTGGGTTCATCTTTGGTAGCTAGGCTGGTCGACGATGCAGACTTCCTCCAAACCACACCGGGGAGGGGACGGTGGTCCATTGGACTGAGACATACATGGTGGTGACAGCAGGAAAGAAAGAGGCACAACAGTCGTACGGGCCTTGACGGCAGCGGACTGATGGTGCGCAAGCGAGAAACCTCCGGCCAGCAGACGTGTGGATCTAACCATACAGACCGGGCTTTGACAGGTGGTGCTCGTCAGCAGGACCCTATAGGGCAGGGAACGGCTGCACAAGGAAAAACAAGAGTTGGTGAGGCTCTCCCAGATGCCGAGGACGTGCGTCGGGGTAGTGTAGGGCGGGAGCGCAGAAAGGTGAACCTACAGCGGTTGCGATGATGGACGCGGATGCTTCGATCATTCCAGGCACAGATTTGCGCGGGCTTGGGTCGCACGCAGAACTAGCAGCTGTGGCAGGTGCTAACGAGGGGCCGCCATCTGCGTGGAACTGCGGCACTCGTTCTCAGCGGGCCACGAGACGGTGCAGATGTCTTGCTGGGGGGAGCGTCGTGCTGGATTCGACCTTCACACTGAGGTTGCCGCAGACCAATCGCAGCCCCGCAACCGCGCACGCTCTCAGCACCGCCGCGAGGGTGGCCAGAAGGCGCGCTTCCGCCGCCCGGGCCGAGGCTAGCCCGCTTATGTAACCCTGAGCGCGTCCCCACGTGCACCGCCTACGACATGTTCCTTCAATACACCGCACCGCGTCATGCCGCCGTGCATTCACCGCAAAAGCAAGCTCGCTGGGTACTGCTCCGTACAATGCATCGATTGTGCCTAGGACATCATGGCGAGGCTTGCAACGTCCTCCCTAGTTTTTTGACTACGCAAGCCCCAGTCAGAACGCCTCCAAGGGATCTGTGGGTATAGATACGCAGTTGAACATCCTCTGTAGCCCAAATGCCCTGCCGTCGAAAGAAACCTCGCGTCAAAACGGACGCCCTCCCAGGGGCGCATGCAACCATCTACCACCGCCCGAAATTCCACAATCGCTCCCCAATCATAGCCCGTATACATTCCATCCATCGAGTCCGTCTGACTCCTTGGTCCCGGTTGCCGTGGAACTTGCGTCGGCGCTATCGAACGGGGTGCGCGTTGCCGTGTGTGGGTGTATGTCTTCGTCAAGTCACAACTCGTCGTCCTCCATGTCCGAAGGCTTCAGCAGACCGCCGACCTTCATCGCCCGCTGCCGCTCCTCCTCCTTCGCCTTGGCCGCCGCAGCCTCTTTCTCTTCGGTAAATAGCTCGGCGTTGTCACCTGAGAACTCCTTGAGTGAAATCAGGAAGTCTCGCAGGATGGTCTTGAACCGCCCAAGATCCGAGTTGGTAGCGAAGAGACCGTCGATGAAAGATGCGATTTGGGCCCTGCGCAAATCAGTTTAGCGTTCGTTGACATGACAGAGTGATACATACGTCTGGAGGTTGGGGAAGGCGGTCGAGAGTAGGTTGCCGACAAAATTTCGCAAAAATTCATGGTTCGAGGTGCCCGCTGCTGCCAGCTCCGGAGTATAGATTGGACCATCCAGCTTGCCTGACTCTACCAACCAGAACATCTTCGCGAGAAGCATAGATTGCGACTTAAACCCCGCCTTGTGGTCGTTATCGGTGAGGACAAAGAACACATCTTGGAGGATAGTCGAGAAGAACTGTTGGAAAAAGGCATTACGCGTCTGGGCATCGGTCTCGGACATGTTTGAGATGAGTTCGAAGCACATTGATAGACCTGCGCTCTCAACTTCGCGGTTGTCGTGCTTGCTTGCCCACATACAGGAGTCGATGACGAATTTAAATGACCGGGCATCTAGGCGTAGGAGAGCTGGGAAGCAGCGAAGGTTGATCGTCCTCAAAAGCTTGAAGAATTCCACTCGGTGTTCGGGGTACTCCGAGAAGTCCTTGTTGATCATATCGAGGGTGCATTCAAACACGGCGTCCATGATGTTGATGATCTGATCTTCCATCAAGCTCTGTATAGTGGTCAGCAGTTATTCGGAGCTCTTTGAGCGAAGCGAACCATATGTTGCACCATGTGTTTGCTCAGATTAGGTCGCCAACGTACATGTAGCTTGTTAATGATCGTCGTCATAACATTGAGGACTTCAGCTTCGCGAGCATCGGGAACGTTGTCCCTATAATCCAGAAGCACGGCCTCGAGAAGTTTTGGTACGAGGTTGTTATGGATCATTTCCAAATCATCCGCCTTCTCAACGTAGGTATTGATCAGCTTCAGAATTTCCTTCTTGATTGTCCGTAGCCCTCGAACCCTCGGCATCTTAGTCGCGATATTGCCTAGCTATCGTTAGCAATAATACATTTGACATGAATACTCGATACTGACCTTCGCGTTTAACAGCTTCATCAATGAGGGATGAGCTTGCGCGGTACATAGTGAGCATATCAAAGTAAATACGGCCAATCTGCGGATAGAAGTAGGAGCCTATCGAACTGCAGGCCGCCACATTGGTCTTCATGATGTTACCGACAATCTTGATGACCTCGCCATCTTGTAGAGAGGTAGGGTCCTGGTTTGCCTGTGCGATAATTTGGTCCCATGCTGCGTTGGGCAGCGCCATCAGATCGTGAATGAGCCGCTCCTGCATACTCTTCTGGCCTTGAGCGCTAATCATGTAACCGCATGCCTCGTAGAAAGTGTGCACTTGCTGTGGTGACAGATCCCCTGTGATCTTGCGAAGGTTTCTAACGATTTCGTCGATGAAGGGTTCCGTCTCTCCGGGTTGAAGTGCAACAAAATGTCTTCGGCACTTGTTGGCGATCTTGATAAACGTGTCGCAAGCCATGTCTTGTACACCCTCATGGGTTTCATGCATAAACTCAAACAACTTATTGACGACTGTCTTGAGGAACTTCCAGTGGGCCTTCAGGAAACGCGGATATTGTCCGACGATATACATAATGTTACTCGCGACGACGGCCTTGTTGTCTTTGCCGCGTTTCATTTCGGTGAGGCCTAGGAGATCCTTGATAACAGTAACGAGGAATCGCTTCTCCGTTTCCTCATTCATGGCACCGGATATCGAACCGATAGCCCAACATAGAGTATTGCAGTTGGCCCAGGACCATTCGGTTCCATCTACTTGGCGTGCTAGTTTCTCAGACATGATTTGCTCGGTGTCGTTAACATCGAGATGCGTCAAAAAGACGAGACACTCGCGCGTCGATTTGTACAATTGGATGGTGTCGCTCTCCTTGACGAACTCGCGGACGATTTCACCCTCGTCATTCTCGACAATGAGCACTTCTTCAGGACGAACCATTTTCTCGATCATGACGGTACGCAGGTTGGACAAGATCTCAGCGTACTTGTGTTTGCGTAATGGGTAGTTTGCCAGCATGGCGGGATCCCGTGCACCGCCATTTGTGGCTGTGATCCCCATGTTCAGGAGAGGGTTTACATCGGTGATGGGCAGAGCCTGCATCTCGTCATATAGCTCTGACACGAGCTTGGTCCAGTATTCTAAGCAAATCTTGAAGATTTCACGGTCGTCGATCTGGCTGATGCGAATAAGATAGAAATGGCCGTGCGTAAGGAAATCGCGGTTCATGAGATTTTCGATGACGTTCAAATGCATGGTGAAGAAGTTGGTCAAAAACAAAGCAAGATTCTGTACAAACTCCTGGTCTCTGCCGTTGCTCTGTGCATACGTGCTCTTGAGATCTAATGTGAGTGGGATGATCTTTGCGATGGCGGTCAATGTCTCGGTAAACATCTGTACAAGCTTGTCATCGTAAGCGGGCTCGGTGTGTAGGCCGGCGATCTCGGTCAGACACTTCAAAGTGATGTTGCGAAAATCAGGCACGTCGAGGAACCGGCTTCGCAGCGTCTCGATCAAGCTGGCACCACTTGGAGGGGTCTCGAAGATGTAGCCTAGAGGAATCCAGTTGAGAAAGCGAAGGAGTGTTTCAAGGGTGGCTTTGATGAGGGACGCCTCAGTGGCCGTCCGCAGGACCTCTGAGCAAAGCTGGTAAATCGATGTAAATTCATCGCACATGCTCTGTTTGAGCTCCCTTCGCTTCTGGGATGTCATCTGGTCCTCCGAGTAATCAAACACTTCTTCTGAGAGTAATCGGAGAATTGCCATGTTGTTCTCGCAAATGGGGAGACTGCTGTGGCACGCCGAGATGATTTCGTTTATGAACGTGGGCCAATTGTGGGGCCATTCTTGCTTCAAAATTGATACAAGGACGAGATTCAGCTTGTTGAGGAGGGTGCGGTCGATCTGGGTCCTGTCCTCATTATTCGATAGTGAAATGATGAAGTTGACGACGAAGTTGCGAATGCCTATAATGTATCAGCTAAAGACCAGAGCAGCTACCCAACAGACTCGCCTTGACATTGGTCGCGCGGCAAAACCTTCCACCGTGTCATGATCACATTGTCGAGCACTTGCAATCCCAAGTCTGCGGGTGTTAGCGCCGTGTCCAGCTTTCCACGCAGAGGCATACTTACACTTGGTCTGCGGATATTGCGCCTCGGAAAGGATCTGGTCGACTAAGAGCCATGAGTCCGGGTTCTCTTTGAACTAAGAACGGTCAGTATTTCAACACCAAAGCAGACGTGTGCTGCCTACCTGATTGAGCGTTGCTTGCGCCTGCTTCTGCGTCTCTCCGCGGCCCTCGTAGAACGAACGCACGGTAGCGTCGAGCTCGGGGATGGTGCTGTGTGACTTTGTCAGCAAACTATAACGGACACGAGAATCTCGACTATGTATGATGTATTTGTTTGTGCAGTTGTAGACCCAAGGTACGTACGCAGACATTTTGGCTGCGCGCGGGACAAGCTCCCAGACAGCTTTCAAGGTGGTGTCCTCCCTCTCTGCAGCGGCTGAGAACAGCTGTATGCGTATGAAGAGGAGGGTTGAGGTACCGGCGAGGGGTCGGCGATGAGGGACGCGGTCGGGTGCCTTGTCTAGAGGTGCAAAGACGATGGTGGGGCAAGGTGGTGCGGCGGCGGCTGGTGCAAGCGGCGTCAGTGGGCACAGTGTCTAGCTTGAGGCGCTCGGCAGTGAGGGAGGTGACAATAAAGCTCGAAGGTCCCGGATATTGTTGTGTCAAAACTTTGCGCGCGGTGGACGAGGGCGACAAGGTGGGCTGCCTTCTGAGAAGCTGCAGCGCTCGGCTCGACAACGCGACGAGCTAGCCGCTTTCGGGCCGGTCGTTCTCCACCGCTTCGCGACGTGCGACGGCAACTCTTCCGTCATAGTATATGGATAGAAATGCTTCATGTGTGATTGGGGTCATCATCCTTACATTTGTTCTTATCTATGAGACACTTCATTCACTTCTGCCTTGACGAATAGCAAGTGCTTGCAGCTTAATCGACAACACCGCCATGCAGCACAAAGGCAGCCAATCATTGCAAACCATTGTCTCAGCAGAGCCGCAATACGAGACAGGACGTTGGGATACCGTAAGACACCAACCAAGCATATGAGATTGAGTTAACGGGCAGGCATCTCCCCTACTTCTGTGTTATTGCTACCAGCAAATCCTGGGCCATAGTGATCTATAATACCCCAAGAGGCCTTTCACGTTCATCTTCCTCCAGAGATCAAGTTTTCACCTCCACCGTAACATACATAAGCACACAGAATCAATGTAAAGCCACCATGATGTGACGGTCTTGTCATTGGGACATGACCTGGTGGAGGGTATAGTAACAGACTTTGGTTCGTTGCTATTGAATACCCGAGTTTAGTCTTCACGATGCCCCTGTCTTCGGTCACTCGCATCGAACTCTTCCTCAGGCTAATTCCTTCCTTCGTGTCAACGAATCAATACAACCAATGCATTAGTGTTAAAGATCCACGTTTGAGCATGTGGACGTTGGGTCGGAGCAGCGTAGCTACTACGCGATAGGTCCAAAATCTCCGTAAACAGGGGTTTCGCGAACGCTGAGAGTTGCGGAAAGCCAGAAGTCGCATCTGTGTCCGATGCACAGGGGTGGTGAGGTTGGGGCCTGAGGATACATTAGTTCCACTAGCAGAGACATCCTCAGCTTCACGTTATAGGCCTCTTGATGATGAAGTCTATGAGACTTGTTTGCCCATCGACCCTATGATAATTAAACTTTAAGTTCTTGCCTCGAGGCCCTACATGTCTCCAACCCCTACAGTCGCTCCTCACACCGAAGTCTCCCGAATTGATCCTCTGCAGGTAGGATTTGTAAATGGAAAGTCTATCAGGTCACATATGCCAATGTACATAAATAGACGACGTATGACGCGTCTTCGGCTTCGTTAGGTCACACCGACTCTGTTGGCAGAAATGGCACTGCTAAGAAGGCAGAAGTGTAAGAGTTGAGATATCAGACTGATATAACTACGGATATAGTTTCAAAGTTACTCAAGGGCCATGGTACGGCAGTATCTCTTGGCTGGAATCGTGAGAAAGAATCAGATGATGATTTATTATTGATTGAGGACCCTACTTATACTCTGTGTACTTTGCTTTTGTTATTTGGGTTTGCCTCATGTGGTTTGGTATGAAAACAACTAACAGAATCCAGGTACTTTTGCAACATTCAACGAAGGACGGAAGCTTTCTCAGCATATACGTAGAGTAGGAAGAGATGATATATAGGATATTTTCATACAATTTTAGTTCTATAACGTAATAAGGGTATTGAGGTTGACTGCTCTTTCGAGGCGATTCCCTCACCCGCGCAGTTTATTTCCACTTCTGAAACTGCCCTGTAGGAAGACGATCTCTCCAGCCCCTAGCCACTGCCACCAGAGGGGAGCTAATCATGTGCTGTGATTCATGTGCCATCCATTGTGAGGCACAGCAGCGTGCCCAGATCGTCCATTCCAGAACCGAAGAAGTTTCCGGCAGATCGTCGCCCAAACATCAGCATGTTTCCATTCAACCTGCTGCCTCCCTGTAGAAGCTGATGGCGTTATTTCCACCTCCCAGCGCAAACATCTCGCTCCGCGTGCTCTTCGGCAGCCACTTCGCCGTCCACAGCGGTTTGTCCCCGTGTGAGTGAGTGGCGACACACTGACGTGTCTCGATGCGCCATATCTTGGCTTTTCCATCGTGAGATCTGGGACATATGTTAGCAAGTGGCTGTTCTGTGGGTGGAGGGCTTCAAAGAGCTTTCCATGGAGGTTTGATCAGTTGTAAGATGCCTAAGGAGCCTTTACATACCCCGAAAGTAAATACTCGCCCGTATCACTCCAGTCGAGCGTGAGCACCCAGCCACCATGACCTGCTAAGTTCGCTATCTGCTCGCCAGACTTAACATCATACAACGCGATGGTTCTCGAGTCTCCGGCGGCTGCAAGCAGTGTCGTGTTTGGGGAAAAGGCAACGCTGCGTACGGGCTTGACGAGTCCGGCAAGAGAATGCGTAAGGCGCCCTGTGTCGTTGTCGAAAATGTATATAGATCCGCTCTCGTGGCCCGAAGCTGTGAAGCGTCCGTCCCGACTCTATTGCTATTATCAACAAGAGGCACGGATTCGAGGCAAGAGTGACCTACCAGATCAACACACAAACCGAAGCTTCCTTTCGTCTCATAGTCGCGAATCTTCGGCTTGCCCTCGTCATCCAGACTCCACACGTTGATCTTACCATTTATGCTGCTGCTCGCAAGGTACTTGCCGTCGGCGCTGAGAGCAATAGCCCACACATCACCCGGTTTCAACCGATCTGAGCAAGTTCAGCGTCTATGCTGTTTCTGTCAAGAAGCCATACTGTATAGTAAAAGCCCAGGCGTACCTACCACTGATCTCGCCATCCGCCTTCCACACGCCGTCTTCACCTTCGCTCCATATCTTGACCTTGCCTTCAAATCCTACGCTTGCGGCGCGCCGTGCTTCTCTTGCGGTAGTGAGGTGGTGGATGCCTAGGGGGTGGATACCTTCAAGAGATTGGAGGAGCGGAAAGTCGGCTTGTGTGGTGTCATGGACGTGTATCGTTGATGACCCGCTTGCTGAGAGGATTGAATTCGGGGTAGGTGCGAGGGCGAAGATGTCTGAATGATGTGCGTCAGACAGTGTGTGAAGTGTGAGGTATTGTTTCGACTATGTACAATTAGCATTGAAAAACGAATGTTGTGTCGGGAAAGGGTTACCATTGCAACGGTCGCTCCCACTCAACGGAGTGATCAGTCGTGTACAGGTAGTGACCCCTGCACTATACTGGGGAGTATGAGAGATTACGAATCCGCGGGTGCAAAAGGCAAATCTTGCAATATGCGCAAGTATAAGTCACACGTCGCTGCAGACGCGAAAACGCGATGTCACCAGCCCACGAAGCTCTCTCTGCCCCGCTACCGCCTCGCTTCCAAAGGCGCCAAAGCGGACCCTGCTTGCGTCCATCAACACCAATCATAGACTAATACCCCACAACCACCATCTTAATGTTCTCCGTATGCAATTGATTCTCCCTCGAACCGCCAGAGTCACCTCCAACGGCTGCCTCCGACTCACACTTTTACAAAAAAGCCAGCGATCGCTCAGGCATACCGGCTTGACTTACGCCTTTCTACCTCCCTCCCCGCAACCTCGATACTTGAAGCAACCACCCACAGGCTTCAGAGCCTTATTCTCGACACACCTGCCCATCATGGCACCCACCGCTCCGGCCAACACCCGCCCGATCGTCATCAGCGGGCCCTCTGGCTCAGGCAAATCCACCATGCTGAACCGCCTCTTCAAAGAGTACCCGGGCAAGTTTGGCTTCAGCGTCTCGCACACTACGCGCGCGCCGCGCGCGGGTGAGGAGAACGGCCGCGAGTACCATTTTGTTACGAAGGAGGAATTCTTGGATCTCGTCGACAAGAAGGGGTTCGTGGAGCATGCAAAGTTCGGCAGCAATCACTACGGGACGAGCATCAAAGCGATTGAGGATATCACAAAGAAGGGGCAGGTTTGCATTCTAGACATAGAAATGGAGGCATGTCCTCATATCCGCGTGATAGGGAAGACGAGGAAGAACTAACGGGGAACAGGGCGTCAAGCAGGTCGCGAACCACCCTACGTTTCCGCGACCGCGATTTCTCTTCCTTTCCCCGCCATCTAAGGAGATCCTCGAGCAAAGATTGCGCGGCCGAGGGACGGACAGGGAGGAGGCTATCCTGGAGAGACTTAAGCAGGCCGAGGCGGAGATGGACTTTGCGAAAACCCCCGAATCTCCCCATGAGAAAATCATTGTGAACGATGACCTGGACAAAGCGTACCAGGAGGTCAAGGATTTTATTGTAGGCGCGGATTCTTAGAAAGCCAGCAGGATCGTGCTGGGCGCCATACCTCAGGAGGTCAAGTACGGTCCAGAGGAAAAGACTCCTCAACACGACAGGGCAACACTACATGAAGGTTTGACAGGCGAATGCATGACATTGCTACCTGTAATAATAAAGCTGTCCAGCCATGATGTTCATCAGATACCGTCGTAGTAATTGATCGCCAGTGGCCACCCTACCGCTTGGGATTCAGGTAGCCTCAGTGCTTGACTCTATTACATTGATCTCATCACCTGAACATAAGGCTGAATGAATCTGGCTTGTGCGACCAAGCAGCGGAGCAGCTGAGCAAGTCACTGTCCTCAGATCCCGTATAACAAGGTGAACACCCCTCGCGTCGAGAATAAGCCCCATTGAGTTACCCGCCAGCCTCTCCACAACGTTGGAGATTCGGCCGGGCAATCGCATAGCCATAAACTGGACGAAAGAACCCTCCAAGCCACCATCGCGCTCTCATGCTCCTGTCCCTCCTCCTAGCTTCTTACACCATCGGCGGCATGCTTCGGATACCAGCGGACTCATATCATCGTCCAGGTGCCAGCTCTTCCACACGAACCTAAAGCGTAAGATAGAAAAGAGTGCAGACGGGCACAGGAGCCAAGCTGATGTTGATATAGGGAGGCCGCGCTTCTATGGCGGTTCGTTGCTGAAAGTGCGGATCGCTAGACCCGGTGTCCGGGGACTTTCTCCCAAAGCATGCGTAGCGGAGACGTGGTAAGACGCTCTGTATGTGTGCTTCGTTGCGATTCTTCGAGCGGGGGGTGTTGAAGAAGAGAAGGGCGCAGACCGGACTTGAAGTTTTTGTTTGGATACCGGGCCGCGAGTTTCGCCGGACGACAGGCGCGGGTAGCGCTAGGCAGAAAGCGGCTGGTGCCTTGAAGCTGTCTCCGCGAAAGCTGCGGTCTTGGCGGTGCCTAAGAGCTTCTTTCACGCTCTGCGACGAACACCGCACTTAAAGACATAGTGCGCCCGTTGCGCTTTGTTCTGGAGTGCTCCTCTCTAAAGCGATCTCCGTTCAGTTCGCCCTCACCAACATCGCGACAACGTCCCGGCGCATATCCTCAACTTACAACAACGCGCACAGCTCCCTCAACCGCTAATTGTCTACCAAGCAAGTTACAAACCTAAAGGCAAGTATCTGGTAATCTAATCCTACGCAAGTAGCTCAGAACACTACGTACACAGAAACAGCTGCCTATATAAATCGGAGTAAACAAGCGTACGTGCTAACACAGCACAGTCTCTGCGACCGCAATGGCGCTATTCGGCAGCTCGGCGCCCGCCGCCACCTCTACCACTGGGGATATTAGCAAAGACGTTGAAGTCAAAGATGGAATGCCCACGGACAGCATCTCCGACCTGAGCTTTTCGCCCACCCATGATTTCCTCGCAATGACCTCCTGGGACAAGAGTATCACGATCTACGAAGTGAACAACAACGGCGCACAAGGCAAGTGGAAGGGAGTGTGCAAGACGCAGCAAGGGAAGGAAGAAATTCCGCTTTGTTTGGCGTGGTCAAACGTAAGTAGCTTTTGTGGGCTCCGTTTTCGAACATAGACTCACTCGATCTAGGACGGCACAAAAATCGCAGCCGGAGGCGCAGACGGTACCATTTTCTACTACGACCTCGCCTCCGCAAATCCTGGCGAACTCAACCCTACGGCTACTTGGCAGCCGCATCAATTGGGTATCAAAGGCATTCGCTGGTTCACGTTTCAAGGCAAGCAAGTCTTGATCACCGGTTCCTGGGACAAGACGGTCAAATACTTCGATCTGAGCGCAGCAGACCCTACACAGCCTATGGGTGTATTACAGTGCCAGGAACGTGTTTACAGCATGGACGTGAAAAACAATCAACTGCTTGTTATTGCGACCGCCGAGCGCCACATTCATATTGTAAATCTGCAAGACCCGGCCAAGATCCACAAGACCATCTCAAGTCCGCTGAAGTGGCAGACCAGGGTGGTCAGCTGCTTCAGTGATGCGTCCGGCTTTGCTGTAGGCTCGATTGAAGGCCGATGCGCGATTCAGTATGTCGATGAAAGCAACACCAGCCTCAACTTCTCCTTCAAGTGCCACCGCCAACAAGATCCCTCCAACCGCGACATCGCCCGTGTCTACTCAGTGAATGCCATCTCCTTTCATCCGCAGCACGGCACCTTCAGCACCGCCGGTTCGGATGGCACCTTCCACTTCTGGGACAAAGACGCCAAACATCGTCTCAAGGGCTACCCGGACGTCGGCGGCTCCATCACCGCCACCGCCTTTAACAAGGATGGCAACATCTTCGCTTACGCCGTCTCTTACGACTGGAGCAAGGGCTATGCTGCGTCGGCACCGGGTCAGAAGCTGCAGGTCAAGCTGCATCCTATCATAGGAGACGAATGCAAGCCTCGGCCGGGCAGCAAGAAACGATAAAGAACGTCAGCGGATATGAGTGTGCTAAAGTGTCTCGGTGAAGCTCTGCTTGATGCCACGGTCTAATACCCGTGTGCTAGACCAGGGGCATCATCTTGTTTGAGGAGACAGCGGTATGCGCGCTGTATGAGACGGCAGGAATTGAATTCTCAGGGATTTGTCCCGGTACGGACAATAAGAGAGAGATGAAGTTGTTGACTCTGCATTAGCGGGCGAGGGGTTTCTTTTTGGCGTTACTTCACGGCTGCGCGAATGTTCGCGTCTTGAATCATGCCTAAGGGCTGGATGGTTAGGTAGCAATGAAATGTATCCGAAGCTTTCATGGTGCTTGAGTTTTCCCCACAGTCAGAGAGTGTTCGAAGTTCGAAATAAGGCACCTGGGACATAACCTGCAGTGTCGTAGTGAGTGGTGTGAGCCCAGGCTTCACAACATGACATCTTAGGACGCTGCGCTGTTGTCAGTTGGTGTCCGTCTTGTCGATTAGAGCATGATGTGCCCATGATATAGAGAGGGTCAAGAAACTAGAGGGGGGTGTAGTCTTAGATGCTCTGCTACATGGAGTACGGTATCGACGATATTTCACAAAGATCATCTGGTTCATGGACCTCGCTTAGAAAGCTGGTCATGCACGGCAAAAGTGAGGCCGTAGCAGAACATGCTCGGCGATGTGCCGCCAGTGAGACAATGTTACGATAGACGGGTTGGCTCGACCTCAGCAATAGGAAAAAGTGATTGAACTGGTGAAGATGGTCCGACAAGCTATGTTCCATACTGGTTTCGTTCCCCGCTATAGCGATGCTCTCTCTCATAAATACAAGCAATGCAGCATCTGCGTCTTGCCCTTATGGACACGGACTATTCAGACGCTCTTATTATCTTAATCCCGTTGCTGATACGCACAGAGCTTCTGCAATCTGGCAACACGACTTGGGATATCAACTGAGTAGGATAAGAAGCCTGTCATGCCACCGCGTCCGTTTACAACCTCCGACCACTGCGGACACATCTGAGTTCTTGCGATTCCCATTGCACAAGCCAGGAGATTGTATGCAAGCAGTCATGTTAACGTGATATCTACAAGGGTCACGCATGGGTACTCAAGAGACGGGGTATCGCACTATAAAGGCACTGTCTACAAAGTTCGATGTTTTTGCGACGAGCAACAATTCTTTCCGAGTAGGATGAAGAACTTGCGCAGGCTATACCGCCGAGCGCTTTGTTGCGAACTCGGGGCAGACGCATGTAAGTAATGGTAAACAAATTCAGTATGTATACCTATACACGCCCGCCCACACCATCAGCACATAGTGGCCGTTCCAACGCACCGAAAACCATCTATCCAAGCGAGTTCGCTTCCCTCACCGCCGCGAAAGATGACTATACATGAAGTATAAATAGGGAAGATCTCGCCACGCCGCGCGCTATCCCATTTGCAGTCCTTGGATCCAATCCACCGAATGCAAGGAGATAGATAATGGCCAGCTCGGCGCATGCGATAGGCAACCTGGTTGGGGGAACAAAAGAAAAAGCTACGTGCATGGACGAACTTCGTCATCGCGGCACTGAATGTCAAGCCAGAACGCCGATTCCTGTCCATAGACGCCGAAGTAAGCAAGGCTGTGACGGAGTGCAACAGACTGCGACAGAGACTATACAGACACCATATTTTGGTACCAGTCTTGGCGACGAAGGGAATCAGATCGATCAAAGTGGCAAAGGCTGTCGGTAATGAGCGCTGGGTCTCGCGGGTAGAGGTCATCACGTGACTCACACGGTGCGAGAAAGAGTGTCACGAAGACTACGCCTGAGCAGTCTCCTCCGTATCATCGCCCCTCTCGAAATCCTCCGCCGACGTCTCTCGGTTCAAACTCGTCTCGCGGTGTAGGAAGGTGTTCTCCTTTACAGGGCTGCCGTTGGTGTGACCCTTCTCTTGGCCATTCTGGTTCTGGTTCTGTCCGTTCTGGCTGTTGTGCGCGGGCGGGGCAATGTGGGGGATCTTCTCGGGCACGGGGTGCTCGCGGCCGATGGAGGTGACACCGATATCTGAGGCCTTGCCAGCCTTTGAGAGCGCGTAGTCGCCGCTGTCGAAGTACTTGCGCTCCTGCGGGGTAGCTGTTAGCGAAGAGTGCCGGAGCTTGATGCTTTATGCAGCTTACCTTCAGCTTGTTCTGCAGAAGGTCCTTCTTGTTGGGCAGCTTTCCGTAGAGGCGGAAGAGGCGTGCCTCATCCGGGGAAAGCTTCTGTATTGCAATGTTAGATGTCATAGTCTCTTACTTCGCTACAGCGTGGGAAACAGCCCCCTATAACTGGAGAGGGTTGCAAGGGGCGTGCCGGTGACGTACGCTGATGTCCACTTTGTTCTGCTGGTGCGGGTTCATGTTGGGCGGCGGTCCGCTGAGAGCAGTGGATTCGGAATGTAGATGACGTGTTCGTGGAGAGGCGAAGGAAGCTGCTCTTGGGGCAGAGCTCGGAGGCGTATGTGCTGACTCCTTTCTTTGAGCGGCAGGGAGAAGATGAAGTCGGCTTGTGTTGTGGCTCTCGTTGGGCTGCGGGAGCAGGGACAAGGGCAGGGTGAATAATATCTCGTCGCTATGGGCTCCGAGCGCTGCACCGGCGTGCGATTGGGCGGGTGGATCTGGTTGGGCGGATGCGAGTGCTGCAGCTGCCTGCCAGGTCACACTAACAGCGAGGTGACTCCTGTGTTTCAGAATCGCCAGTTGCAGGCGGATTGCGGGCGGGCGACGTGAAGGCTTTGAAAGTCGTTGTTCGTGGACAAGGACCCCTCTACGATAAGATGCGCCCGAGGTTCCGTGTAATCGGGCCGCACCCACAGCAGTACCGTACCGGGCTCTGCATGGCTGGCGTTAATTCTGGGCATTGCAACAGCATCACGTGGGAAGCGGTACTGACAGTGCTGAACGTTGCTTGATAGCGGGCAGAGAGGAGACGCGCTGTGAGAGTGTCGTCGCTGGAGTGCTGGAGGAGGGGTAATGCAGCATATAAGTAACAGAGCAAACAAGTGGGCCGCCGGCAGCAGCAGCAGTCACGCTATTGCTTATTCTGCGTGGTAATTCACTCGCAATGCAAGCCGAGCAGTCTGTCCGCCGTCCTGGCATTCTACCTCTCCGGTTGTGCTGGCTTGCGCGGAGCTGGTCCGGCAAGCAGGACTGGCAGTCGCGTGGCCCCAGGCTGCCCTGCGCATCGTTGCCGCATGCCCACACTGCAGCAGTACCGCCGACGAGCAGCCTGTAGTCGGTGTCCTGCAAAGGCGGCCGTTGTAGTCACACCAAGGCCGGCTAACCACAACCCGCAAGCCTCGCAGGAGCGCCGTCTTGTGCGCGATTGGCCAATTGCACTCTCGTAGCGTGCCAGCTGACTTCTCCCTCCCACATCGAGCAAAGGCACGCCGGCCCATATCCCGCAAGCTCAACCCACATGGCAGACGTCAATCCGCCGCGGGGCAAGACCTTTGTAGTCGAGCATCTGGATCCAGAGCTCGAGGCATGGTCGTCGCTCGAGTACTCGGCCATTGCGTCCGAGTGCCACGCTACTGGTGCACAGTTTTTACTGTCTTCAGTTCCCACCGCGCTGAGGCTCCCGACCAATCTGCAAGGTGCAAAAGGGCTGAATGTTGAAACAAGAGGCATCGAGGACATCTACGCCGATAAAAAGGACAAAGTATGCCTACTCGACCCCTCCGCGTCCAAGGACCTTGGCCCGGAGGACGGTGATACCTTCGACATCTTCCTGTTCGGTGGCATCCTTGGTAAGTCTGCAGACACTCTACCTCTAACCATATCTTCTCTAAATGTAGCTGACCCTGCATAGGCGACGATCCTCCCCGAGGTAAGTGCTACACGGCGTGGGTGAGGTGCCAGTCATGTCTGCTGACACAGATCAATTGATAGACCGGACCTCCGAGCTGCGCAAGAAGGGCTACCAGGGCCGCCGATTGGGACCCGTCCAAATGACGACCGACACAGCTGTGCGTGTCACGAGGATTGTGGTACAGGATAAAAGTACGCGTCGTGGGCTCGAAGATACCCTGGAAAGTCCTAATATTTTGCAGTCCCCGTAGATCAGATCCCTTATCTCGACCATCCCGAGCTTAAGATCAATCAGAACGAAAGTACGCAGATGCCTTTCCGATATGTCAAAGGCGAGGATGGGCGTCCCATCATGCCGGAGGTAAGAGCATGCCCTCTTATCTCTACTATAGTGACTTACCACTCGAACAGGGCATGGTCGACTTGATTATTAAAGACTCCGAGAAGGGACTTGACGACCTCTTGTGAAGCCTCCACCAACCGCCTCTGCCACCTGTTCCTCAATGCTTCAATGCTATGAGCAAAACAAGGGGCTGCGCCACTGTGGCACGTAGTTCTTGATGGCACCTCGAAGCATACCTATTCGGGCAAAATCCCGGGTATGCTTCTGGCATAATTGTCCCATATGCAAGGAATGCTCGAGGGAACTTGAAGCCATTCACGGTGGCCGAGGATAGCAGTAAGGTCGGCTAGCGCCTGCGACGGTCCATCGAGAATGAATATGTAGATTGAACATTGCCGGATGAACATGCTACTGTAGTTCAATCGAGCGACCAGGCTGCACAGGCTATGGGTTATGTGCGAAACATAGTGAGCGATGGCACGCGCTATCCATCGAGAATCTAGTTGCGCATACAAAGGATCCATGGCGGTAGGGAGGTGGGGCACAATAGTAAAATGAGATCCAGATCTTCAGGACGATACTTCGCTTTGGCCATTGCACACGTAGGCTGCAGGCCTCCAAACGATGAACTGTTACAGCCGTGATGCGCAGCCTATGCTTCATGGTGGTTTGAGATGCTAAGCGTTGCAGGTGGGCAGCCGAAGCCACCTCATTGGTCTGTCAGGCAATCCAGGCGCTTACAAGTTCTCAATTCCGGAGCACTTCTCGATGCCCTTGTCTACAACGCGACGCTCGTATGTTTTTCCTGATCTTCCGTACCGCATAGTTGGATCGTCCCGTGCAGTCATTAATCACTTCCCCATCTTATGTCCGACGTGCTCTTGGCATCGTTCACGCGCCATCTCTAAGATCCCGCCCACGCTCAGCCTCTCGCACATCCCTGCAGCCTCGTCGTAAGCTCTCGGGGACACCTAATCCCTTTTGTGCCCGAACTCGACAATATCTCCACCATCCCTCGCGACACTTTGCGAGTTATACCAACACTTGCTCCCACCTGCGACGCTCGTTCGCGCCCGACAAAGCACACTTGGCGGCTCCGACGACCGCGAGAGACCCATGCGATAGCGATATCCACCACACCTGCTTGGCTAGCGCTCAGCACTCACCATGTTGTTCACAACGGTGCCGTCGCGATGGCGGACGGCTTTCTTGGGCGGCCTTCTGATCTCGCTGTCATGGCTTCCAGGAAGCGCAGTAGCAGACGCAAAGACCCAGGCCGACTACTTCGTACATTCGCTGCCAGGAGCACCGGAACCACTATTGAAGATGCACGCAGGGTGAGAATTATTCCACAGAAACGGTTTGTACAAGCAGTTGACGAACTCCCAGACACATCGAAGTCGATGCAGAGCACAACGGCAATCTGTTCTTCTGGCACTACGAGAACCGCCACATTGCCAACCGACAGCGCACTGTCATCTGGCTCAACGGAGGCCCCGGTTGCAGCAGTATGGACGGCGCGTTAATGGAGATTGGTCCATATCGTGTGCGGGAAGGCGGCAAACTGGAGTACAATAACGGCTCATGGGACGAGTTTGCAAACTTGCTTTTCGTGGATCAACCAGTCGGTACTGGGTTCAGTTACGTGAACACAGACAGCTACCTAAGCGAGCTGGATCAGATGGCCGAACAGTTTATGGTCTTCTTAAAAAAGTGGTTCGCGCTCTTCCCCGAGTATGAACATGACGATGTAAGTCTGCTACAGATATCGTCACCTGCACAACGACTCACAGTATGCAGCTATACATCGCCGGAGAGTCATACGCTGGACAGCACATTCCGTACATCGCACGCGCTATCCTCAACCGGAATAAAACAGGGCCAAAGCACATTTGGGCGCTGAAAGGCGTTCTTATCGGTAATGGCTGGATATCGCCAGTGGACCATTACCTCTCATATCTGCCCTTCGCATACCAGACAGGCCTTTTGCAGGGAGACAGCCCTGAGGCCAAACGCGTCGAGTCGCTCCAATCTAAGTGTTTGAAAGTGCTGAACGAGGGGGCGGCGGACCATGTGGACAATGCAGTGTGCGAGTCCGTCATGACCACGATTCTCCAAGAGACAAAACTAAAGGGCGGCGATCCGCGACAGGAATGCGTGAACATGTATGACATTCGCCTGCGAGATGACGGTTCCTGCGGTATGAATTGGCCTCCGGATCTTGCCACTGTCACTCCCTGGTTGCGCCAACCAGACGTTATCGCTGCCCTTCACATCAACCCTGACAAGAAGACGGGCTGGACTGAATGCAACGGTGCCGTATCTTCACATTTCCGCGCTAAGAACAGCAAGCCTTCGATCAGTTTCTTGCCTGAGCTTCTATCGCAGATCAATGTTGTCCTCTTCTCAGGAGACCAGGACCTTATCTGTAATCACATTG
This sequence comes from Paraconiothyrium sp. Pb-2020, assembly GCA_022419385.1. Classification (NCBI taxonomy): domain Eukaryota; kingdom Fungi; phylum Ascomycota; class Dothideomycetes; order Pleosporales; family Didymosphaeriaceae; genus Paraconiothyrium; species Paraconiothyrium sp. Pb-2020. The sequence goes on along the minus strand of JAJUBI010000003.1, from coordinate 2,703,919 downwards.
GGACGGAGAGTCTCATTGATAAGATGACTTGGAATGGCGGAAAAGGTTTCGAGATTTCCCAAGGTGTCGTAGCCCCCAAGCGCGACTGGGTTTTCGAGGGCGAACCAGCGGGTACCTATCGAGAGGCCCGAAACCTGACCTATGTTGTCTTCTACAATTCCAGCCACATGGTTCCATTCGATTATCCGAGGCGTACTCGCGACATGCTCGATCGATTCATTGGTGTGGACATCAGTGCCGTTGGTGGCGCTCCATCTGAAAGCCTACTCAACGGAGAAAAGGGACCGCTAGTGAGCGTGGGCGGCCATCCGAACTCGACTAAGGCCGAGGAAGACAAGACGAAAGAGCTGAAGGAGGCTGAATGGAAAGCTTATTACCGCTCCGGAGAGGTTGCTCTAGTAGTTGTTGTGATTCTCGCTGGTGCTTTCGGATTCTTCATCTGGCGCGACCGCCGGCGACGAGCCGCCAGTGGCTACAAAGGCGTGGATGGAGAAGAGGGTCGCGAGTCACTGATCATGGGTATGGGGCTGGACAACTTCCGCAGAAGGGATCGAAGCCGAGATGTTGAGGCAGCTGATTTCGATGAGCGTGAGCTTGATGATTTGGATGATGAATCAAGGAAGCCTTCGAACGGGCGCGCCAAAGGTCGAGGCGAAAAGGACGGGATGCCGCAAAATGATTCTACGTTCAGTCTTGGTGGAGCTAGTAGTGATGGCGAGGGCAGCGGAAGCGAGAAGGACCGCGCACTCGGGGTGAGGGAGAAATCTTGAGGTAATTTGAATCCCCCAGACCTCACTTAGTCTGTTATCTGGGAATATGTTCAGGCATTTCTTCATAAGAAGAGCAGAGCATCATAGGGCGTTTGCTTTTTCTGGGTTGGTGTTATCTGATTCAATGTGCTGTCAATTATTATGTATGACACGCTGTATAAAATTTGGAGTACGAATACCCATCACGAATCTTAATTACCGTCACTGAAAGTCTACTCATCGAATCCACTCTTAAAAATTTCAGTGTTGCCTGTTCACCAAAATGCTCAATGCAGCTCGCGCGCGCAACACGGCGTGGGGCAAGAGCACGTGACTTGGCGCGTTGGTGCCTTCCAGCTCGAGCGCGCTCGCGTCATACGCCACCAGCCATCGACGTTCAGTGCAATCAATCCTATGCCCGGACTCTCCTAAAGTTACGATAATGCCTGCGTAAGTGATGCCTGACAATACTGCGATATGCTACCTTCTGTATCAAATTTGTTTTGACACTCTGCAGACCTGGCGATCAGTACAACAGCCGCAACGTCACGAACCCATTCGAAGAGCGCGTCGTGAACGGCTTCACAGCAGTAGAGATCGCTACGCTACAAAGTCGCCTGAACAAGCAGCTCGGACCAGAGTATATATCACAAAGACCAGGCAATGGAGGTGGCAGGGTCGCGTACCTGGAGGGGAACAAAGCGATAGCGCTTGCGAATGAGGTGTTTGGGTTCAATGGCTGGTCGAGTTCGCTAGGGCAGGTGCAGATCGACTACGTAGGTCAGCTCCACGCTTGCGGGCTACGCGGGGCAATACTGATGCACGCAGGTGGACGAAAATCCTCAGAACGGCAAAGTCAGCCTTGGACTGTCTATTGTGGTGAGGATCACGCTCAAAGATGGTACATATCACGAGGTGAATGTCTCGCGTCATCGCGTATCGATCTACCTGACAACGCTTAGGATATCGGCTATGGCTCAATTGAGAACGGCAAAGGCAAAGCAGCTTCGTTCGAGAAGGCGAAGAAAGAGGCAGCTACCGATGGATTGAAGCGCGCATTACGCACATTCGGCAACGTCTTGGGCAACTGTTTGTACGACAAGGCATACCTAAAAAAGGTTCAGTCAATGAAGGTTGAGCCGGTGAAATTCCAGGAGGACAACTTACACCGGCATTCGGACTATGCTCCCAAAGTTAAAGAAGAGATGGTGATGGTAAAGAGGGAGCCGCATCAGACTCCGGTTAGGACCAACCCGATATTAAGAACGCGTACCGACCATCTCGGGGCATCAATATCGGGTGAGTTTGATGACGAGTTCGACGGGAATCTGTTCGATGGAGTGGACATGGAGAATACTGGTGAAGATTTCAGTTTCGAGTCAGTCGCTGCAGGATCAGTAAACGGTGTCAACGGTGCGACCCCCAGCCGAAATGCACCTCTACCAAACGGTGGTTCTTCACGACAACCGGATCCCAGAGCACAGAACGCACCAGTCGCAAGAGGCCCTCATGCTGTACAACAGCTACCTCACAACAACATACAGGGCGGTGCCAGCAGATCAGCTGTTGGACCCCCGAGCGCGAGAGCACCGCAGACCCCTATACAGCAAAACGGCAACAACCGACCTGATCTAGACCGATCACGCATGCAACCACCAACCGTGGACATTCACGCCGCCCCGAAACCTCAGAAACCAACCCATCAATCATCAGGCCCAGCACTACAAAACCAAACACACCGCCCGACCCCCCCGCAAGCACAACAACAGCAACCAAGACCACCAGGACAGCTGCCCGCAGCGCAAACCGCAAACCCTTCCTTGAGTCACCGTCAACCCGTCGGCTTCGTAACCTCTCGTGCCGCTGAACTCCTACAGAATCCTGAACCTCCCACCTCTTTCACCAACCTCCCTGCCTTCAATCCAAACGTCGAATCCCCCATACCCAAAGAGCAGCGCACTCCAGGCATCGATCATGCATCCAGCAAACCCATCAAGCGCGACACGGTCAATGCTCCGGCACCTCCACCTCCCAACCTCGGACCACCTGCCGGCGGCTTTAACCGTCCAGGTCTAGGAACACGTGGATCCAACTTCGTGAACCCACATCAGGATGCGAACAGGAGGATTGGGATGCCGGGTGCAGGCATGAGTCCTGGGGGCGTCAATAGGGGACAGTATAAGCCGCCAATGAAGAGGCCACCATTGCAGGATGTGAGTAACCAAGGTGCTGCGGGCGCTGGCGCCGGTGAACCCGAGGCAAAGAGGCAGAGGGTTGAGGCGACGGGGTCGGAAAATCCGGACGATGCGCCGGTAGGCAGTTCGTAAACTATCGTGATGATCGGAGGCCCAATGTTCAACTTGGTGCTAGTGATGCGTTCATAAAGTCTTTGGCACCTTCACCTGCGTGAGCTTTGGCATACAGCGAAACGTACATCCTTTTTTCTTTGTAGCTTATAGCGACCATGGCAAGGGGTGGGCATTTGGCGTTTTGTACATGGAATTGAAGGCTCTTTTCGAGCGAGGCGTTTCTTCTTATTGTGTTGAATGAAAGACAATGGTCATTTGATCTGAAAAACAACTCAACACCATACTCTACGCTGCATCGACCGTGTCAGGCTCCCGTACTGGCGACTTGTGCGTGAAGAACTTCCACGATGATATCGATACCAAGACCGAAACGCATGCTGAGTCTCAAGATCAGCGGCTACTTCAGGCAGGTTGTAGGCGGTGACCAACAAGACTTACCAAGTGCACTCGTGGAATAATAGAACCCAAAAGCGTCCGCCAAGTGACCAGTGACAAGAGGGCCAAGTACAAGCCCGATCGCAAAGGACGTCTCGGTCATCGCGAACGTCCGAGAACTACCACCGCCTGGTCCAAAGAGAGCGGGATTCTCAGCTTTCAACTCATGCATGATTGCTGGTGCACAGAGCTTAGCAAGTGATGAGTTAGGGCAGATGTCAAGTTAAAACCTACTTGTCAACTGAAAAGTTCCAGCCCCTCTCACAAACGACCAGATAATTCCCAGCCCAACGATGGCCGCAACAAAAGCTGCTTGTCCCTTGGGCCCATCCCCGAATCCCAAGAATTCATCTTTGCCAGGCACGCCCAGGAACCAAAACAACGGGGTGCTCAGGGCCCATCCTAGCGTTGTAGGCCAGCGAAGGCCCACTCGATCCCGTACCCAGCCCACGAATGGTGCGAGAATCATACTGGGGATTTGGATGCCGAGGAATATAGAACCTATTGGCGCAGGACGCCAGCCAAATTCGTCCCTCAGGTGCACGGGTAAAGTCGCGTCGAAGCCTGATATGATCATTGAGAAAGCCGTGACGTTAAGGAGAGCGGCGTATGTGCTTCCCTTATTGAACATGATGCTGTAATATCCGCGAGAAGATGGCGCTTTTGCCTCTTCTTGTGGAGTGGCCGCGGCGTCATCGTGGGTGCTGGCATCTGATGAAAGAAGTGGTGATCTCTCGTCTTCGTCTTGGCTTTGAGCATCGCCAGTCGACGTCTTTAACTCGTGTGTTGGTCTCACTTCGATCATAGCCAGGCGAGCCACGAAGCAGATCGCCAGGAGTGCTAAAGGTGCAGACCAGGCAGCCCAGTAGCCAGCCCATTGGAGCAGCACTCCAGATATGACCGGCCCAGTCAACACTCCCGCAGTGATGAAGGACCCAGCAGATCCCAGAATTTTCCCTAGATGCCTAGATCCCGCCGCATCAGTCAACATGGCGAATCCGACGATCCATGCTCCAGTACCCGAGATACCTTGAAGCATTCTACCCACATACACGGCCCATACTGTATAGTATTAACGTATGCTGCTAGGAAGTTGTAACTAGAATCACCTGATGGAGTCAACGCAACAAAGACTGTGCCAATTGTGCATCCTACGAGCGATATCAACAGCGGTATCTTGCGGCTCGTGGTTTTATCAGCAAAGTGTCCAATGATAGGTGCCGAAGGTACTGAGATGAGGCCTAGAATGAAGAGAAGCTCCGTTGTGAAGTGCTGAGTGTACGCTGGATCCAGACCTAATCGTACTTCTATCATGTACGGTAGGATCGGAACCACGAAGCCGTAAAGGAAATTCTCTGCATAGGGAGGTCAGCACACTCTGAAAAGGACAACGCCATACTATAAGGTTGGAAGTCGCACCCGTGAAAAGCCCAAGCGTGGCTGTGAAGACTAGTAGACCCTTTGAGGCTCGCCACGAGCCGCGTGAATGACTGTACTCGCCGGCCATGATGACAATGATATTTTATCTGTATCTTTGTACAGGCCAGCTTTGTCTACATTAATCGTGGAAGAATTTACCGTATGTAACAACCGGCAAATCAATATTGGCGGGGTGTCAATGGATGTGTCATAAGTGTAAGCTTGTCCGAGGTCAGAAAAGACTCATCCCCACCTTCCTATTTTCGCGAAGCTAGACGTGTCGCGCAATTCCGATATCGAAGCTCCAAACATCTAGTCCGATAATTCCGCCCTGTCTACTTGAATAGAAAACGATACATAGTAAGATTTCAAGGTCATCAAGCTCGGTAGATTATTATCAGATAATCTAGTGTTCACGCGAAGACGGAGCTCTGCTTTAGCGGTTATACAACGAAAATCAGCTAGCGAGATACAATTCTTAAGAAAATGATAGATTCCATTCGATCGGTTCTGAATTTGTAGCAAGCCAAACGTTTCCCTAAAACTCTGATAAAGAACTTTTTAGCTTAAGTAGTACATTATAAGCGCTCTTCTGTCTATATGTTAGGCAACATTTCCTTAGACAGACCTGCTTATCTAATCTAATGTCGCTTTCATCGCATAATGTCTGGATGTAATACAATAGCATTATTACGCTTGAAGACCGTAGCGGGATTTAGAGATTCCTATACAGCCTTGATCAAGAGAAGAGGTGTAAAGACATTTTATTATTTCCGTCTAGTAAGCTTTATTTAAGGATCCTGTAAGCCTTAACTAGGACTTAATAGCTTAAATAATGCTTATAAAGGTATAACGGTTGAAACTCTCTTACAGAGGTCTTACAGGATCCAGCGAAACTCCATATGGGAGGCACATGCTTACAGTCCCAAAATATCCGAGTCATGGTCAAATGACTTGTTCAGACTCATTGCCATGCCTGCGGATGTACCTATCAAGTCCCTGAGATTCATCATCGCTGGTTACAGTCCGAATTGTGATACTAGACAAAAGTTCCTCGGCCGACTTACCATGGCCGTGATCAACCATCCGTTCCCAATCATTCAACATATGAATGAACACCTTAAAATAGTCAATCCATGTTGAGGAAATTACTCCTGATGTGGTAGAAGGTAAAATATGGTACTAAGCTATCACAACAAGCGCTCTATAACAATTAGGCTAACAAGGGGGCGAATAAAACACACAACTGGAGCATGCAAAACTTACGGAAATCAGGTAGTCTAGAACTGTCTGTGGTACTTGAGCGGACGTTCAAGCCGTTGAGGAAGAAGGGCTACATCGTTGATTTAGTAGCCTAGCAGGGCGTTAGTTATCAATAACTTAATGATCTGTGAAGTGTTACGAAGGTAGAGAAGGGGGCGGAAAGCTCGCGGATTACCGCAAAGTCGGCCACAGGGAGTAAGGTTGCTGTAGTGGGGTGGTCGCAGAAAATGACCCTGATAGCCCCCTGTTATGACGCAAGTAATTCGAACGAATCCTCGTCTTCGGCATCTCAGACTATCAAGCACATGAGGGCAATATCGGCGACAAGCAATGGATGAAACGAAGCTATTTCCGAAGCCCTCCGGCTTTAAGATGATTATTGCCGAATCCTTCTCGTAGGGGCATCGAATGCCGGCCAAGCATCTTGCACATCTCGCATATAACTCCAAGCTATATGGAGTTGACGCTGTTCGAAAGAATGCACTCAGTACAGGAGCACAATGTTAGCCTTCGGCTGCGATAAGCCAATGGCGGCTACATCAATGGACGGTTCATGCCTCGAACGCGTTCAATCGCACTTTCGCTCAGAGATCCGTAATGGAGGGTTTCTTTCGCACTACAGTATGTGGTCAGATGATACGACTTCTCTCTAGAAATTCGCTCCTTCCATACCCCGATGAAATTGATCCCGCACGTTGGGAAGCGACCATTAAACACGCCAACGTCACCAACACGTTGCCACAAGTGAAAGATTGTTGCGAAGATGTTCCATCGTCGACTGGAGCTTCCGCTCTAGGTGGACAGATTCAAGCTCCGACGACTGAAGGTGGCATCATGCTCGTAGGGTGGTACGGCCCAGACGACCCTGAAGTGAGTACCCTTGCGTTTCAATCCAAAGTGCGATCGCTGAAAGGTGCACAAGAACCCTCAGAATTGGCCTAGCAGGTTGAGCTTTTAACGCTGACGCAAATGTTCATACTCAACTTCGGCATCTACATTGGAAGTTCCATTTATGTTCCTGGAGAAGCTGGAATCATGACCGATTTTGGCGTAAACGAAACGGTGGCAACACTGGGCCTCTCGATGTATACTGTGTGAGTATTATCCAATCACCACCTTGGATCATAGGCAAAACGGCTAAATCTGGTCGAGTGGCTACGGGTTGGGACCCATGCTGTGGTCCCCACTATCTGAGATACCAATCATCGGACGAAGCAGTATCTTTTTCTGGACCCTCTTTGTCTTCGTCTTACTCCAGCTAGGAGTTGGTCTTGCTCCAAACATAACAACGTTTCTTCTCTTCCGTACGTTGACGGGCTTCTTCGGCAGTCCATGCCTTGCCACGGGAGCAGGCACCGTTACCGACATCTTTGCTCTAGACCAGATCCTCGTTTACCTTTGCATATGGAGTTCCTTCGGAGTTTTGGGCCCCATTTTTGGCCCTATAATCGGTGGCTATGTTGCCCCGGTCAAAGGGTGGTCATGGACAATATGGATATGTGGGTCGCTCTACTTTGCGGTTTGTTAATGATACGCTGACCATGTCACTGTAGTCACATGGCTATGCGCACTCGTGCTGTTGGTGATGTTCTTCTTCTTTCCCGAGACGAGCGGAGCAAACATACTCCACTACAGAGCAAAACGTTTGAGACGACTGACCGGAAATAAGCGGCTCAGAAGCCAGAGCGAGATCGAAGCCACCAATTACACCATGAAGACACCTAATGGTGCTCGGAGAGCACTCACGCTGACGTTCACTGAGCCAATCGTTCTGCTGATGGATCTTTACACAGGAATTTTGTACGGAACACTTTTCGTTTGGTTTGAATCATTCCCAATCGTCTTTGGTGAGATTTACGGCTTCGATATCGGGGAACAAGGCTGGTATTTCTAGGTATCTTCGTTGGTTCATCATCACGGCTCCTTTACTCATCCTCTGGCTCCGAGTGAAGATCGTCCGAGGGTTGCTAGTCCGCTTTTCAAACCGAAATGCTTTTGCCTCCGGCGTTCGCCGGTTGCCTAGCTTTCCCTGTCTGTCTTTTCTGGTACGGGTGGTCTGCCCGACCAACCATACACTGGATCATGCCCGTCATTGGCACAAGCTTCTTTGGGATAGGTACGCATCCTTCTATATTATCTTGGAACTAAGACTGACCAGAATCTTTCAGGTATTGTCACGCTGTTCAACTCAGTGTTTAACTACTGGCGATGTCCTATCCATCCGAGTCGGCATCCATCTTCGCAGGAAACGCGCTGTTTAGGGCAGCTTTTGGCGCAAGCTTTCCCCTATTTGTATGTTCCATATTACGCTCGTCCAATGAGCAACGGGGATGACTGGCATGCAGGCTCGGACGTTCTTCAGAAAGCTCGGTATTGGTGCTGGTAATTCGCTTCTTGGAGGTATTGCGACATGCTTCATCCCGGTTACGTATGTATTGTATCGTGTAAGTAAAGTGTAAGCTATGTCTTTCGATTATCTGATGGTGGTTTAGTACGGAGGAAAAATCCGCCATATGAGCAAGCATGCGCGACGCGATCTGTAAAATGGGCTGGTCGCGCTCGGACGAACACGGAAAGGAGGAACATGCCGGCGACCCCGGACGTCAAGTCTAAATGTGGACGCTACAGTATTGTAATCAAGCAGAGGCATCAGGGCGGGGATGCAAAGAAGGATCGCTAGCGTGTACTAAGTAATGATAAAGGAAGTACGCCAAGCGAAAATCCTTGCGCGTTTGTGTTCCCCATTTGGAGCATTGGAAGAGCCGTGTCTCGAAACCGATCTTAAGGCGGAAACCCAAACGTTGCCCGCACTTACCGCGTGGATGTAATTAAGTACCCAGGTATCGCGGGTAACACTTTGCAAGATCCACCCACCTGGGCACCATCTGCTTCACGTGGCAGCCATGCATATGCCTAGGCACTGTAGTAGGTTTCTGCGAACGGACCCCTCATCCACGCCCAAGCCACGGCCCATGCAAGCACGTTGAGCTTGATTTTTGATGCCGATCCAACATCTTGTGGTGGGAGTCCCACAGCTCGCTCATCGCAGAAGCCGTTTCGAAGCTTAAAGTGGGTCAGCCCTGCGCACTGCATCTGTTCTTCACTGATGTTCTCTTTCGATACTTTATCAGATGCTGTTCAGCGAAGTATCGGAGCAGCTTTGATGTGACTTCTTGGTGTTTTGTTGAGTGGTGATGCCGAGGATGGAACCGTGGTACGCGATGTAGGTTCTTCACTGATCGTGTCGAATCCTGGTCGCCTTTAGTTCGAACGGAGCACGGCACGTTCTGCAAATTCTGTCATGGGTAACGGTATGACAGAGATGTCTCCAGAAGCCCCACAGAGGCGAAGATGATGTAGTTTGACGTGGCGTCGAGGGCGCGAAGATCAGAGCCTCATCTTGCCGATAACTGGCCGTACCAATAGGATAGAATCGGTCTTCGGCGATTTCTTTGACTAAGCTTCATGCACGCTAGTGCCCGGTGCGTTGGTGAACAGACCACCTCCAATATGACGTCCTGTTGAGGAATTTTTGGAGTTGCGGAAGGTAGGAGAAGCCGGGGCCGAAGAACTGGAGCTTTGGGGATGTGGGAGCGGATGGTGGAGGGGTGGCGGGCGTGCGGAGCATATAAGGCTGGACGATCCCGGTGCGAGAGGCCGTCGTGACATCCTCTCCATCTTACATCCTCTCCATCTTACATCCTCTCCATCTTCAGTCTTCTCGCAAATACCTAGCCAGAAGTACCTCGGGTATTTGATCCAATATGGCGATTTTGGATCGTCTAAGGGGTTCTTCCCCAACCCCCGCATCCTCCGCAGCAGATCTGGAGAAGCGGCCGCAGCAACTGCAACTCAGCGCAAAAGATCGTTTTCGACCGCGAATCTTACTCATGGCTGTGTTGGTATCCATGGGCGGTTTCATCTTCGGCTACGACACAGGCCAGATCAGTGGATTTCTTGAAATGCCCGACTTCGTTCTCAGGTTCCATGACACTACGGACCCTGAAACCGGGAACCCTGCTTTCACCAATGGAAGGAGTGGAACCATCGTGGGCTTGGTAAGTCATCTGCTACCGTGGAACTTGTCTGTCGATTCTAATGATCGTAGTTGTCCATCGGAACCCTGATTGGCGCCCTTATTGCTGCGCCCGTTGCAGACAAGTTCGGTCGTAAATACTCGATTTGCTTCTGGAACATCGTCTTCTGCGTCGGTGTCATTGTTCAAATCGCTACCACCAACAGATGGTATCAGATTGCCATCGGGAGATGGGTTGCCGGTCTCGGGGTTGGAGGTCTTTCCGTATTGACTCCCATGTACCAGTCCGAGACTGCTCCTCGCTATGTACGCGGTGCTCTCGTCTCTTGCTACCAGCTCTTCATCACTCTCGGCATCTTCACCGCCTATTGCATAAATTTTGGAACATATAGTGATCCGAGTGCGCGTGCTTGGAGATTACCCATGGCTATTGGATTCATCTGGCCGGTCATCATGGGCTTTGGTATGCTCACTCTACGAGAGTCACCCCGCTGGGCCTATCGGAAGGGCAAGATCGAGGATGCGCGTAAGACAATTGCACTCAGCTACGGCGTCGCTGAAGATCATCCGGAAGTTGAGCGTGAAATCAACGAGATCAAAAACAAGCTCGAAGCTGAGCGCGCAGGCGGAGGCAAGCATCCTTGGTACGAAATCTTCACTGGCCCGCGCATGGCATACCGAACCCTTCTGGGAATCACTCTCCAAGCCCTGCAACAGCTTACAGGAGCGAACTTTTTCTTCTATTATGGTACCACCATCTTCGGTTCTGTTGGCCTGCCCAATCCGTACGTTACGTCTATCATCCTCGGTGCCGTCAACTTCGGCACAACGTTCCCTGGACTCTACATCGTCGAAAAGTTTGGTCGCCGTCCCTCCCTCATCTTTGGTGCTCTTTGGATGTTCATGTGCTTCCTTGTGTTTGCATCGCTCGGCCACTTTGCTCTTGATCAGGAGACGCCACAGAGCACTCCTGGCGTCGGATACGCAATGATCGTCTTCGCCTGTTTCTTTATCGCTGGATTCGCTATGGTAAGTCTCCCAGATCCAAAGTGGATATGTTCTTCTGGCAATGCGAAAAGAAAGTCATTGTATCTCTGTATTAAAACCTAGGAAAAGAGTCTTTCCTTCGCTGAGCTAAGACATAAGCCAATACCCATCCCCACCATTTTAAGACATACACTGATTTTGTGCCTTCGGGTTTGGGCAGACATGGGGTCCCATTGTCTGGGCTGTTGTCGGAGAGATCTATCCCTCGCGCTACCGAGCCAATGCATGGCCCTTGCCACCGCATCGAATTGGTATGGAATTTCCTCATTTCATTCTTCACACCATACATTACTGGCGCTATGATTACCGCTACGGCTACGTTTTCGCCGCATGCTGCTTTGCAGGAGCCGTCGTAGTGTTCTTTTTGTGTGCGAAAGCACGGAAGGACCTCGAGGAAATTGATACTATGTACATTTTGGTGTCAACCCCTTGAAGAGCAAGCACTGGCAGCCACCAGAAGGTGATGAGCTTCCAAACTTGGACAACACTTATTTGACGCCTGGAGCGAGGGGTATCAACAAAAACAAGAGGCTAGGCGCCAGAGCAGATGAACAGAAAGTATGGCTGTGCCTGTCTCGCCGGGTTTTGTTCCTGAATCGTCAGGCGCCCTTCGATAGTTGTATACCCAAGCAAGATTGAACGTTTTGTTTATCATTTGCGATCCTCTCATACAATACATATCAGCATAGCGATGTGTTTCAGCAAGATTTCTTCGCAGTCGTGATCATGATAACCTCTTCAAGTCAGATGCATTATCGGCGCTGCGATTCATGATCCTTCATTTGGTACTTGAGTGGCTGGAGTGGGAGCGCCGCGACGCCTTTGCCGCTGTCATTTCTGGAAGCTTGGCTTGGGCCTCGTCGCTCGGCTTGAATCCTCTCGTAGTCTGAACCTTGCGACAAGAACATGAGATGATCACACCGATGCAGCTTCTTTGGCAGACACCATGGGGCTGTTGAGGTTCGCCATAATAGGAGTGTATGTCACAATCGGCATACTGTCAGTTTTACACGGGCGCGGCAACCAGGTAGAGGCTGAGCATGGACGCGGCCCGCGTTAAAGTCGTGGGTTCGGCGGTGTTTGGATCGATTCGAATGCAGGTTAATATAGATGGACTCACAGATGCGTGCGGTCGGTGCCCACAGGCGCGGAAGGGAAGTCAAGACTCTCATACGCTGCAGCTCGAAATGCCGAATATGAGAATAGAATTACGATGTTGCGAAAGGCGCTACGCCATCCCTTGTTACCTTTTTGCCTTTGTTGCACCATTCCCATTGCCAAACATCGCCTCTTTCCCTGGTACAAGAATATTCTGATGCTAGTCCTATATAGAATTCTGAAGCCCGTAATAAGGAGACTCGGCAGCCCCCCTTCTTCTGCGTGCGCGATTCAGGAGGAGTCCCCCCGCTTTTGCATATCCTCTGGGTCGTGAGTCGTCGCGCCCCTCCAACCCTCTTTGTGGTTACTAATGCCCTAACAGCTGCGACAGACAGACACATAAACGCTGCGAAGAGGGCCGTTCTTAGGGTGCTAGTGTGTCCGTACAATTGCCCTGAGTTTCGTCCCAACCTGCTAGGAACCCAAATCCAGATCGCACAAAGTGGCAAAAAACCCCACCTCTACTATGCCATCGCCCTTGCTTTACTACCCGCAACACACTCAGCTTCGTGGCGCACTTCTAGCTATATACACAATAGAAAAACGTTCGGGGGTACAATTGAGAGGAGCGGGGGAATTCCGGCACCTTAAAAAATCGAAAAAACAAAGCATCAACGTGGGGCTCGAACCCACAACCTTTGGATGTCTTTATACTGTGTATATAGAAGTCCAACGCGCTACCATTGCGCCACGCTGACGCGGGATCTTGCGGTACAAAGTCGCTTTTCTGAGACAATCTTTAGACATGGGACGTATATATACCCGTCTAACCAATCCTGGGATGGAAGGAAAACTGGATCTTTAGATAATAAGCGAATTGGCCGCCTAGTGGCCCTAGAAAGACTATAGAATGAAGTAGTGGGCTAATATTTTAGCTTAAACTTAACTTAGCTATTACTAAGACTTAAACTTAGAACTTAAGTAAATATAAAGCATAATAAGTATAATAAGTTAGAATAGATATAATAATATAGATTACTATATTAGGTTTAGTATAAAAGTAGAGTTGCCTAGGGGTATATATAGCTAAAGCTTAAATGTTTATTATATTAAAAGTACGGGGTAGTAGCAAATAATACTAGTGTTATAATTATAATAGATTAAGACCTAGTAGAAGGGGATAATTATATATAGAATTTAGTAACACCTTAGTTACTAACTAGAGAATAGGCGCTAGTTAGTAGGGCTAATTAGGTAAAATATTATATAACTAGGCTTCTACTAAAAGTAGAATTCTAGAAGTAGGAAGCTTAGTAGAATTACTTAAGGTACTTCTACTAAAGAGATATAATCCCCTAGAGTATAGTAAAATAAGAGATTATAAGAATAATAAAAAATAATATATAGTTAAGATAGTTCTCTAAGTATTTCCTATTCTTTATAGTTAACTTCTATAGTTAAAATTAAAGTATATCTTTTATATAAGATCTATAAGTCTTCTTATATAATTATTACCTTACCTTCTATAGTAAGGTTAAAATATTCTTATACCCCTCTATTATCTATCTATTCTTATTTACTAAATACCTATAAGGCCGGCCTAGGTTAGGTATATAAAACCCCCTTATAATAGCTAGCTTAAGACATTTCTCTAATTAGTAGCTAAATAATAAAGGCATCTATACATTTTTCTATTATCTCTACTAGGTATAATATATCTATATACTATTTTAGTCTCTTTTTTTATATTATCTCTGCTACTAGCATCTATAATACTATTTAGGCGGGGGCAATCTATCTTTCTACTTATAAGTAACTTTAAGAGTATTATAGAATGTGCTTTATAGGGCACTAGTACCTTCTTAACTACTAGATATTAATACGGGATAGAAGTTAATTATAAACTAAAAGTATAGGGCCATTACTACTGTAAGCTTATTACTATCTAAGTTAACTATAAATAGCTAGAATATAAGGCTATCTCTAATATATATCTTAGTATTTCTACTTAACTGTACTATAACCTATAAAGGTAGAGTTTATAGTTATTTATTAGGTACTAACTTTAAAGGTAAGATGGAAACAGTAGTAAAAGAGCCCTTAGGTAAAATGTTTTTAATATATAGGTACTAGTTAAGGCTAAGTATAAGGTTAAATTATTTTATATATATCTAATTACTAAGGAGTTAAATATTATTTACGTAAGATATTCTAAAATTAATATAATAGTAGCTAATAAATATATTTATATTAATATCTAGACACATTCCAGAACTTCTAGTATATAGTAATTAAGGGAGATTACATCTGTTATAAAGGTAGTTAAGAGAAGTCTAAGTATTAGGGGAGATAGGCTTAAGAGATATAAGAAGAGGTATTCTAGCTTAAAGTTATAAAGTTATAGAGTAACTTAAGAGGAACTAAGATACTATAGTATATAAAATTCTATTATCTATCTTATAAAGAAATCTAAGAAATAATAAATAATGTATTTATATTTTAGAAGATAATACTACTAAAGTCTTATAAACCTTATCTTAGATATTAAACTTCTTATTAGAATTTATCTTAAATTGTCCCCTTTCTTACCTATAAAAGAATTAAATTAAGTTAAGTACAAATAAAGGTTAATATAAGGCCTATATAAAATAAACTATTTAGACCGGACCTACTATTTTATATACCTAGCAGTAATAGTAGAGGTTTTATAGTATAATTCTAAATATAGTATACCCTTGGCAGAAGAATACATTTTCTAGCATTAGAGCTATAGTAATATATAGTTCTAGCTATTAGCTTATTACTTATAATATCTATTTATATAACACTTAATATATAGTTGCTTAGCCTCCTTATATTTATTAGTAAGGTATTAATAGACATCCTACACTAATACTTAGTAATATTTTAGTTAATAAGGCGTATCTCTATATAAAGGGTAGTTAAAAAGGCTTACACCTAAGAAACTATTTAGTAAGGCCTATACCTATATTTAGGCGTTGTAACCTGGCTTAAAGATTAAGGGCCTATAGGTAGTAATAGTATAATCTACTATAGTAAGCCCTATATATAGCTATTTTATAAGCTATAGCACCTATTTAGTAAATATCTTAGCCTTATTTATAGTTAAGACTTTCTTATACTTTATCTGTTAGGTAGGTGTATAGCTTACGTTATTAGAAGGAATAATAAGAAGAGGATACTATAAGTTCTTACCTATTACTTTAAATAGATTAAAGTAAAGAAGCCTAGGCTATAATAATAAATATAAATAATATACCTCTATAGCTATAAAACTAGGCCCTTATATAGTGCCTACTTATTACAGCTGCTACGCCACAATAGAAGTACAGAAACTAACGTAATAATAGTAGTAACTAGTTAAATTATAAGAATAAGTTTTATAATTATAGGTTAGATGCTAAGCACAATATAAATATATAATTAGAATTATATAATTAAATCTATAGATTTATAGAATAGAGCTATAGAGCCTAGATTTATAGAATTTATATATAGAGCCTATAAAGCCTTAGTTAGATAGTAGTATATAGAGATAACAGATTCCTACTTATAATCTCTTATTATTAATCTATAATATAGTTTACTATATTTAGTTTTTTTATAAAAGATTACCTTTAAGTCTTTAGCAACACATTCTTATTATAGTAATTAATTAACACTTATCTATATATAACTTATATAAACCTGTATACTACTTATCTCTTACTAGAACCCTAACTAGGCCGCAGCTTACTACAGTAATAGAAAGGCTCTATTATACTTTAATAATTGTGTTTTAAGAGTCTCTATAGGTATATACCTAAGTTACCCTTACTAAATAATAGCTTCTATAGTAAACTAACTAATATTATTAGACCTAACAGACCTAGTCTAGATAAAGAAACAACTTAACTACCTAAATAAAAAAACTAAAGGTAAAAGGATGCCTATAATAAGTTAGTAAAATAAGTAAAAGCTATATTAGAAAGGAAGGAGAAGGGGCTAATAAAATAATAAAAAAATAAATCTAGTAAATAAAGCTTAGAATAAGGAGTAGACCCTTAAAACTAGCTAATCTAAAAAAGTTTAATAAAATAAGAACTAAGCTTAGGGGATTTTTAGCCTCTATATTTCTCTCTATTTAGATTTGAATTAAGAATACCTTAGAGAGAAGATTAGAAGGTAGCTTATATAGTAACTTACTTTATAGGTAAGGTAATAGACTAGTTTAATAGTTACCTTATAGACTAGAGAATAAACTAAGTAGATAACTAAAAAGTAGAAACTAACCTTATCTTTATAAGCTATATTTATTTTAAGTAAAAGCTCTAACTAACCTTTAGCAATATTAATATAGAATATATAGCTAAATAGAAACTCTTAAAGCTTTAATAGACTAAAATAGTAGTAGTATATATATTAGTATTTAAATAGCTAGCTAATAAGATCTTAGACTATAGAGAATAGGCTCTAATATAGAAGTTCTATAAAGAACTTAAATTAGATATTAGATATAAGATAATTAGAATAGAGAAACTAATAATTTTATCTATAATAATTAAATAAGCTGTCTAAGTAGACAATAAGTTATTCCTATAGAAATAAGATAATAAAGAAGAAAGCAGATATAGCGTAAATAACTAAAATTATAAAACCTATAATAAGGGGGATCTAATAGTCTTAGATACTAATAAAAAAAAGGGATTAAGTTAGAATATAATAAAGAAAAAGTAATATAAAAAGGGCACTTACTTTAGCTATAGTAAAAAGGGCTATATTACTAGAAACTACCTAAATAAAAGCTAGGAAAGGTCTGTAAAAGGTACTAAAAAGAAACTAAAGAAGTAAGAAACTTTAAAAAAAACTAAAAAGAAGCTAGCTAGTAGTAAGAAATATAAGACTACTTATTAGGCTAAGTATTTCTAAGATATGTATATATTATATATAAAAATAAAGAAGAATATAGGGTACTAGCCTATAGAAGAAAGGCTAACAGCAACTTAAAAAGGCTAAATAATTTTATAACTAAAGAAGTAAAACGCCTAGATTCTAAGATTCTATAATACTAAAGACTTAGAAAGTAAATCTAATAATAATAAAGAAGATAGTAACTTAGATAAATTAGTAGATACCCTATTCTAGTTAACCCTAAGAGGAGATAAGCCCTTCTTCTTATTACTAGTATAGAAGGCACCTATATCCCCTAGTAAAAATATCTATATAGAAGGAATTAAATATTTTCAGCCTATAGGACTAATATACAAAGCGGCTAGACTAGTTAAAACTAAAAATATATAATAAATAATTAAAGGCCTACGCTTCTACTATAAGAATTTATATAGAGAAACTATCTATAAGGTTTATAAAAACTAGAAAATCTAGTTTCTATAAAATACAAAGTTTATAAGCTTTAATAAATAAGTAGAATAAAATATAATTCTAGTAAGGGAAATACTAAATAAATAAAAATAGGCTTAAATTACTAATAAAATTAAATAGATAGATAAAGCCTATACACCTTAAGTTATAATAAAGTACTAGATTCTAATTAAGGAAGAACGCTTAGATAAATTAGTAAAACTAATTAAAGGGGATAACCCCTAAATACTAATTAAACACCTAGCACATTATAAGTTATTATAAATATTATATATTATAGATAATTATCTAATATACCTAACTCTAAAAAGAAAACATTACGCCTTTCTAATTTAAATAATAGACAACCCCTATAACAAACTTATTCTAAGGGATAAAGTATATAGGTAGTACTTAGAAAAAAAGTATAGGGGATACCTAGTACTAGCCCCTAGACCCCTCTTACTAATTAAATATATAAAAGGGCAACCTTAGTATAAGTACTCTAAGAATAAGTATTCTTAGCACATAGCTAAAAAAATATAAATAAAGTATTAGTTAAAAGGTAAAGAAGCCTTAAGAGGTATATAGAGACTATATATTATAATTTAAGGAAAATACTATAGAAAACTAATTAGAGTAATAATTAATAGTAAAGTAACACAGAACTTTATCTCTAAGAATTTTATAGAGAATAAAGGGCTCTACTATACTAATAAAATAGAGAAAAGAACCTTATTTAATATTAAAGAACTACCTTTTTAGAAGCAAATCTATATAGAAACTATACTAGAAACCTTTCTATCTAAAGAACTAATTATTAATAACTTTACTATAGACTTGGCTAAAATAGATAATTAGTAAGATATAATCTTAAAAATGCTATAGCTAAGCTAGGTTAACCTAACTATCTACTAGGGAATAAGATAAGTCTAATATCTATATTAGCTAGCAGTAAGTAAGAAACTTACCCTAGAGATACTAGACTAATACTAAAGGTTTACAAATATCTTTAATAAACTAGAAGGATACCTTCTAGAACACACTAAGTAGAACTATAAGATTAGACTAGAGAAAGAAAAATAACCTATATAGGGACTAGTATATAAAATAATAAAATAGAAGCTTAAAGTTACTAAATAATATATTAAGAATAATTTTAAATAGAAATATATTAGACCTTCTTAGTCTTTTACCGCTTATAGAGTTACCTTTATAGAGAAGAAGAACAACCTAGAACTATAGTTTTATATTAACTTTAGAAAAATAAATACTATTATAATTAAGAATAGATACCTATTACCCTTAATATTAGATCTATAAGACTAACTCTAAGACGCAAAAATCTTTACCTGCTTAAATATAAAAAATATATACTACTAGATTAGAATAAAGAAAGGCAAGGAATAGAAGACTGCCTTTAAAATAAAGTTAGGGCTATTTAAGTATAATATTATGCCCTTTAGGCTTACTAATACCCTAGCTATTTTTTAGAGATAAATTAATACTGTGCTCTAAGAATATATTAGTAAGTATACTATAGTATATCTAGATAATATCTTAATATACTTAAACAACAAACAAGACTACTAAAAGTATATAAAAGAAGTACTAAACTATATAAGTAAAGCTAAGCTATATCTAAAGCTTAAGAAATATAAATTTTATATTACCTAAACTATCTTTCTAAGGTTTATAGTAGAACCTAAAAAGCTTAAGATTAAGTAAATAAAACTCTAAGAGATTTTAAATTAAGAAAAGCTAAAAAATATTAAGAATATCTAATTCTTCTTAAAATTTTACAACTATTATAGAAAGTTTATTCTAGACTAGATAAAGATAATAGAGCCCCTTATAAGGCTAACTAAGAAGAAAGTACCCTTTAAATAGATAGATAAATGCTAATAGGTAATAGATTAACTTAAAAAGAAATTTACTAAAGAACCTATTTTACAAATCTTTAATTTCTACTACCCTACTATACTAAAAATATATATTAAATTTTACTATAAGAGTATACCTGCTCTAGCAAGATCTAAAAATAGATAAAAAGCACCTATATAGCTATTACTTCTAGAAAATATAAAAAGCTAAACTTAATTATAATATTTATAATAAGAAAATGTTAGCAATAGTTAAAATATTTAAAGAATAGAGAACTTACCTCTAAGGTATAAAATACTAAACGCTAGTCTTTTTAGACTATAAAAACCTAACAGAATTTATAATAAATAAGGCCCTTATACCCTAGTAAGTAAGATAGGCGCAGACCCTATTAATATATAATTTTAAGATTATACACACCTAAGAAATAGAAAACCTTTAGGCAGACACCTTAAGTAGAAGGCCTAACTTATAGAGAAAGACTAAAGTATTAGGGGCCCTACTTTAATTTAATAAGGATAGTACTATTATTTATAATATACTAAAGCTGGTAGTAATAATAAAAACCTAGACTAGTATATAGTATAATTAGATTAAGAAGAAAATAGCAATTAGTAATAAAAATATAAGCCACCTACCTATAGAAATAAAGTATAAGAAAACATTTATAAGGTTTTTAATAAATCTTTATCCTACTAAAATCTAATATAAGTTTATAAGATAATTTTATAAAGCACCGGTATACAGCTACTAGGAAATTAAATAAATATTAGAATAACTAATAAGGGACTATTATTTCCCTTAAGCCTAATAAATAGTTATAGAAGTTTTACGCGACTATACTAACTACTACTAAAATAAACTAAATAGGCATATACTATATAGACAACTATAATCTATAGAAATTTCTAATTAATTATAGGGCATAGTTATAATAGACTTTATTACAGGACTACTAAAATTTAAAGACCTAGATAATAAGGTAGAATATAACAGAATTATAGTTATTATTAATAAAGCAACTAAGTACGTATACTTCCTATTATATAAAAAGATTAATAAGGTAGAATATATAGCCTTCTACTTTACTTCTATAGTAATAGCACAATATAGAGCTCTAGACAAAATTATTATAAATAGAGATATTTATTTTATATTTAAGTTCTAGTAAATTATATTTACCCTTATAGGCATTAAACATAGTATGTTAATAGCCTATTATTTATAAATAGATAGGTAGATAGAATAAATAAATTAAATAGTAGAATAATTTCTTAGGTGTTACCTAAACTACTAATAGAATAACTAGGTAGAGTTGCTTTCTATAGTATAACTAGCCTATAATAGCTTATAATATAGTACTACTAGAGTTTCACTATTCTTTATAAACTATAGATTTAACCTAGTAGTCTACTAAGTACCTAGAACTATAAGGTCTTAGAGCACAGATAGAGAATAATAGGCTAAGAAAATTATATAAATTTATAGCTAACTCTAGTAAGACGCTATATTCCTATAAGGAAAAATAGGAAAATACTATAATTTTAAGTATAAGCCTACGCCTGTGCTAGAGAAGGGAGAGAAAGTTTAGCTACTATAAAAAAATATTACTAGTAAACAACTATTAAATAAACTAGACTATCTAAAAATTAGATTATATAAGGTTCTAGAACAAATTACTCTAGTTTTATTTAAACTATAACTTCTAAATAGTATAAAAATACACCTAATATTTTATATAGCCCTTTTAAAAAGGCACTATAGAATGCAAAACCTATAGTTTATAAAGTAGATATATATAGGGAAAAGTAAGAAGAATAGGAAGTAGTAAGTATTAATAAATACTAACTAGTAAATAGTTAGAATTACTATAGAGTTAAATAGCTAGAATGCGATAAGAAGGGAAACCTATAGAATAATATTTAAGAACTAGAAAGTAATCTTAACTACTCTAAGAAGTTAAAGAAATATTAACTAAACTAATCTCTTAAAGAAAGCCTAGAGATATTAGACTAAGGGCTAGATTATCTTATAGTAAACTATAAAAATTACTACTATTAGAGAAGGTATAAGTAGTGTCTTAAGAGACTACTTTACTCTTTTCTAGACTATTTTATAAACTAGCCACTTTTAGTTTTACTTCTTTCTAATCTAGCTTAGTCTCTAGAAATACTAACTATTAATTCTCTTACTTATTAAGAAGCTCCTTCTACTTCTAAAATTATAATATCTTAGCTTAGGCTATAGCTAAGGTATCTAGAATTACTTTTTAAGCCTTTTTAGCCTTAGCTAGTTTAGCTTAAATTTTAGCTTAGAAATAACTAGTATTACGCACTAAAAATAATTAGTCTTAAAGAAGGAACTATAACTAACTATATACTTTTAATAATAGATACGCTATTAATATTATAAGAACCTTAGATATTAGAATAAATATAGGCTTTATAAGTAGAATACCTAGATATATTATATAGTAAAAGTATATAAGAAATTTTAAGCCTATTATAATAAGAATAAGGTATAGCCAGGAATCTATAATAACCTATTTTATTAGTAAGAATAAGTTATTTATTAGTTTTATAAGAAGGTATAGAGGGCAATAATAAACTACTATATAATAGGGCTTACCCCGCTAATATAGTATAACCTCTATAATAGATAAATCTTTAGGCTAAAGATATAGAAGGGGGAGATAGTATTATAGTTACTATACTATAATAGAAGTATAGAAACTAATATAATAATAGCAGCAACTAGTTAGATTATAAGAATAAGTATTATAATTATAGGTTAGATGCTAAGTATAATATAAACACATAATTAGGGTTATATAATTAGATCTATAGATCTATAGAATAGAGCTATAGAGTCTAAATTTATAGAATTTATATACAGAGCCTATAGAGCCTTAGTTAGATAGCAGTATATAGAGATAATAGATTTCTACTTATAATTTCTTATTATTAATCTATAATACAGTTTACTATATCTAGTTTTCTTATAGAAGATTACCTTTAAGTCTTTAGTAATATATTCTTATTATAGTAATTAATTAACACTTACCTATATATAACTTATATAAACCTATATACTACTTATCTCTCACTAGAACCTTAACTGGGCCGCGGCTTACTATAGTAATAGAAAGGCCCTGTTATACTACTCTATAGTATATAAAGATAGAAATAGGCATAACTAGGGTAAATACTAGTAGATAGTAAAGTATATAGGGCGGCTACTTTTTTTTTAAATATACCTTCTATTCCTCTCTACTCTAGCAGTATTAGCAGTATATAAAGTTACCTAGCTAGTAATCTCTTACTAGAACTATAAAAAGACCTAATATATACTATACGCACTAGTATATAATAGTATTAAAAAATTACTAGTAGAACTAACTAAGCTCCCTTAGTATAGGTACCTAGCCTCTCTAAATATCTAGTATTTTCTTAATACTTAGGGACGCCAGCTTATATAGAGGGTAGTTACTAGAGTAGTAAGGCTTAGTAGTGTCCTAAATAATATAGTATACCTTTTTTACCCACTTAGCTATAGAGTCTATATAGAGCTAGTATAGGCAGAAAGCTTTATCTTTAAAGGAGTTAATAAGCTATATACTTATATAGAAATAGTTAAGAAGTATTTTTTTAGATAGAAAGAAGAACTAAGTCTTCTATTAACCTAGCTTTATATACTCTTCTTTAGTAGGGAACTAGAACTTATATAGTAAGTAGTTAAATCTAGGTTAAGGTTAGTAGATAAAGTCTACCTTTAACTTACTTTTACTTAGTACGTACTACTTAAAGGCTGTAAAATAATACTAAGCTTATATAGTATATTTACTATATATACCTCTATTGCTACGCGTAATGCTAATACCCTTAAAATTTCCCTAGACTTACTTTAAATTATTAATCTTATACTAAACTAGTACCTCCCTACTAGGGGTAATAAGCTTAAAGTTAGCTAAGTAGAGTTAGTAGAGTATAAAGTTAAAGTGTATTAGAATCTTATATAGGTAGACATTATAAATAGCCTACTAGATTTATACTATCCCCTTATAAGTAGTAAACTAAGCTAGCTAAGAATTCTTACTAGGAATAAGCTACTCTATTAAGTAGAGTAAAGATAGTATTTAACTCTAGAAGTAGGCCTAGGTCTATAAATTAATATAGTATAAGCTTATATTAAGAGCGTAAGCCTAGATATTTACTAGTACTACTAGTAAGAAATTTAATAGTATATAGTAGAGTAAATTATAAGTACTTAGAAAGTAGTAGGCCTAAGAGTCTAGTAGTACTTTATATAAGTGACTTATAGCCACCTACCTACTACTAGAGACTAGCTATTTCCCTATTAGGGTATTAGGTATAACCTCTATAAATCTAGGGTCTGCAGTATATAAGTAAATAAAAAAGGCTATAAGCTAGTACTACTTTAGAGTTATATAGTACTTTTACTTTTTAGGTTTGTATAAGGTGCTGCTCTTAATGTTAAAAAGGATAAGAGTATAGAATATACTAGAAAAGTTAGTGGCTATATATTATATAAGTGTATAGAGCCTATCTATAAAGCTTATAATTAGTATAAGGGGATCTAGAGTACCTAGTATATTCTAGTAGGTTAGCAGAGATCTTAGTATTCTTTCTACTATACCTTATAGTTAAGAGCCCTATTAATACTGGTAAACTCGGCTAAGTATATTATATATAAAATATAGTATAGGGTAGTAAATAGGCAGGCTTTAAAATATATCCCTAGACCTACTTTTAGTAGCTAATCTAACTTTTCTATAGTAATCTAGCGGCATAGAAGTATAGAGATATAGGGGATAGTTATAGAAGGCTTTAGGTATAGTAAGTTCTTAGTATAACTATACCTAGTTTACTATATAATATTAACTAGTAGCTCTATCTTATATATAGCCTATAGTCTCTATAAGAATATATTTAGAGTATATAAGAGCTGTCTATATAGAAACATTATTATATTAGTAGTTGGCTAATTATCTAATATAGTATATAATAACTAGTATAAGCTATCCTTTTATACCCCTATTATCTCCCTTAATCTATAAACCCTAAACCCGACCCTAACAACTCTTAATAAGGAACCACAAAAAATATACAATATAAAACTATAATTATATATATAGAAATAAAAAAGATAATAATATTATAAGAGAAGGTTATAGTTTAGATAGGGGACTTAGAATTTAGGTACTACTTCTATATTTGGCTAGAAAGAAGTAGAATATATAGAGGCTTACTAGAATAACTATTCTATCTAGAGTCTAAATAAGTGCCGCCTAAAGTAATATACCTACTAAAGTAGTTACTATAATTAAAGAGTTAGCTGTAAGTACACTAGTAGTTAGAGTATAAAACTATTATAGAGGGTAGAGTGTATCTAAGGCCTTATATTATAAGAGACTAGCAGCTGTTATTATAGGTCTTTATAAATATAAACTCCCTTAAGATATATTATATAAATAGTTAGTATTTAATTATAAGAAGCTTATATACTACCTATATAAGATAGAAGTATATAGATTACTAATATAAAGTTTATACTACTACTATAGTATATAATATTCGTGGCCTAGCCTTTTTAAATATAGTATTATAGTCTACCTTATAGTTACTATAAGTAGTATATTATATATATCTAACCTCTTTAATCTCTATCTATACCTATATACTCTTAATAAAGGTAGTTTAATCTCTTAAAATTACTAACTACGTCTATAATAATAGCCTTATCTTATATTATATACTATAAGAACTTTACCTATTCTATAACTTCTTCTATTTATAATTCTTAGGTCTTTTATAATTACCTAAATATAGTAATAGATATAAGTAATACTGCATTAGCTCTTATCTATTCTAATTTAGATATAATAATAGAGTATAAAGTAAACTATATTTAAGAGATAGTATAGAATACTTTTAGCTATACTATTATTAATAGAAAGACTAGAAAAGCTTTATATTACTTATAAGTAGAAGTAATTACTAAAGGCTATATAATGCCTTCTTTAACACTGCCTAGTATACCCTAGGTGCCATAGAAGCCTATATAGCTAAGAAGAGATATAAGAGTGTAGGTAGAACTAGGGGTAATAGAAAAGTTAGGGGGTTATAACCTAATAGTAATAAAGTTTATTACTAATAGAGATATATACCTAGTATCTATTTATATATTATATCTTCTAGTTCTAGTACTATATATTATAAGTTTATTAGCTTCTTATATACTATATTCTAAATATTACTACAAACTAGTACTACAGGCTTAAGAAATCTATAATATTAGATATATAATTATTATAGAGCATACTTATTGCCCTTTATTAACTATTATTAATAACTCTATATACTTATAGGTCTGGCCTTTTTAACTATACCTATATCTTAACTTATAAGATAGTATTACTTAATGCCTTTACTCTAAGTTCTAAGAAGTAGCGTATTAAGTAGTTATAATAATTAGTATTATATACTTACTCTACTATTAATAATTCTAAGTGTTTAGAAGAGGAAGAGGAAGGAGAAGGATAATTAGAATAAGAGTAGATACTAGAAGTTATTACCTCTACTAGAGGCAACTAGAAGTAAACTAACCCCTATATTAACTTTGCCCTCTAAGACCTATACTCTAACTACTAAGTATTAAGTATATCTAGTACTACTTATTCTCTATATTAATACCTTTTCTCTCTAGGCACGTGGGCTATTAATATATTATAATAGTAACTATGCTTAGATATATACATTCTCTTATTAAACTCTTTCTAATAAGTAATTCCTTAAAGAATCTATAATAGTTAACTAAGTTTAAGTATATTTTATAAATATATTACTAGATAGTTTCTATTTTAAATTTTTAGAGATGCTGCGAGATCTGCTAGTAGGTAGGGGTTTTAGATAAATAAGAGGAATAGTAAAGGGCTAATATATATATAGTCTTTAAATAGTAGGTACTTTTATAGGCTAGTAAAAAGAATAATAGATATAGATCTAAAGTGTATTCTACTAGGCTTATTATAGAAGGTAAGCTAATACTATAAGTGGCTATATAGCTTTTATTTATTCTTGGCTTAGTAAATATAGTCTATAAGTATAAATATACTTTTATAGATACTGCCTATATATCTTATAGTAATTTTATTAGTCTTACTTTCTAGATTGGCGCTAATATCCCTTCTTATATTTATACTAATTTTATAAAAAGTCCTGCTTATCTACTTAATACACACTAGTGCTATTATTCTATTCTAGTTATATAATATATAGTTAATATACCTCTTAAGTAATATAGGGTTACCCAGTTAGCCTTTAAGTAGAGCTGCTGCCATGCTCTTCTAGTTATTACTATATCTATAATATACTATATTAATATAGCTGTTAACTGCCTACTCTATAAACGTGCTATACTTACTATAAAAGATATCTATATTTATAGCTTTAGGTAAAAAATACTAACTAAATAGAAATAATAAGTCTTCTAGTAAAATTTCTAATAGATAATATAACTAATTCCTAAGTACTACTATATCTAGTGTAAGTGTAGAGTTAGAGGTATTATTATAAGAGGCGGTTATTCGCGTGTATATAAATATAGGTAAAGAGAAGGTTCTATCTAGAAGTATAATTATTATACTTAGCTGTAATTTAAGATTATTAATTAAAATAGATAATTATATAGACGTTTCTATATACTTTATAAGCTATAATTTAAGCTTAATAATATATAACTCTGCTTTAAATAGTTAACACTATATACTTAGGCACTTCTTATATTCTACTACCTCTACTACCTTTACCTAGTCTCTAGCTTTCTAGAGTATTATAATGTATTCTTCTAGTAGAGCTATCTTAGCAGTAAACTCTATAAACTATAATTTACTATTATAAGAGGTTGTAAGAAGCTTTATACTAGTAATATATTAAGATATTAACTAGGCAGCTTTTATAGGCTAATTAGGCCCTAGATAATTCTAAGAGTGTAAGTAAGTAGAGGAACCTATATTTAATTATACTTACTAGTCTATTATACTAGAGCTGTTAGAGTAATTATACTATAAGAAATAAAGATAAGAAACCTTAAAAGATCTATTTATATATCTAAGAAGTAATTTAAGCACTATATTAAGAATAGGTATACTTCTAAATATTATAGCCTATATATTAAGATATAAGGCTAGTTATGTAGTTTTTAGTTAGAATTATTCTAAGTAACTGCCCCACTTACTTTATATTATTCTAGGTAAAGTTATTCTTAAAGTTCTTGCCTTAGACCTATATATAGAGAGGGTATTACTAAGTTAGGGCTTATATAAATTAAACAACAACTATATATATACTAACTTAAAAGGTAAGACCCTAAAATTTAAATTTATAAGTCTCTAGAGTTATAATATCTAATCTATAGTTTAGATACTCCTAACTAGCTTCTAAGCTATTTAAAGCTTTAGAATAGATAGTATACGCCTAGGCCTATATAACAGCCGCCTATACATATACTATAGGCTATTTACTAATATACCCCTATATACTGTCTACCTTCTAATCTTAATAGTAGCTATATATTATAGAGTTTGTTTACCTTAATATAAATAGTTAACTTTACTATAGTAGATACTATAAGCCTCTTGCTATTATTTACTAAATTAAAGCCAGCAGTATAGTTATAATACTATATAAAGAGATATAAGTATATAAGTTAAAGAAGTAATAAGAGTTTCTAGAAAAATTATATATATATTATTATAATATTACTAGAGACTAACTAGCTTAAAAAACTTATTATAGAATAAGAGAGAAGTTTATTATAGTATAGTCTAGACTTTTGAGTTTAAAGTGCACCTATTATACCACTAGTAATATACTCTTAATAGCTAGAATCTATATACTTTATAGCGCACAGTCTCTAGAGGTTAGAGATTTAGTAACCTATTAATAGTTAAAAGGGGCCTGCCTATTAATAAGACGCATATATATAGTAATATAGATAAGGCTATAATATAATACTTTAGTCTTAATAGGCGCTTAGATTAGATAAATACTTAATTCTAATAATATTGCTTGGCTAGATATGGAGAGCAAAGACAACCTTTTAGATTAACCTAAGTAAATCTAGTATATAGAATATATATTTAATAAGCTGGCTTATAAGCTGCTATTTAGAGAAGCAATAATACTTATACCTATATATTATTATAGCTAAATATTATATAAAGAATTAACTACTAGTATATAGTAGTCCCTAGGGTAGTTAGCCTTATTTAAGCCTAATAATATGGCTAGAGCTACTTAGTGTTAAAAGCTAAAGACTTAATTTATTCTAGCTAGCCATAAGAACCTAAGCTTCCGCACCCTAGGTAAGTTAAACTAGAAAATTAGGTAAGTATAAATCTTCTCTTCTTAGGTATATATACTAACCTAATAGTAATAGCTAGTAGAATATCTCTAAGCTTCTATACTTAGCCTATAAAAAATACCTTACGCTTAATAAGCTGCTTAAAGTAAAGAGAACTAAATATAAAAGTTAGGTAAAAAAAGGAAGATAATATAGAGCTTATATATATAAAAGAAATTAAAATATATATTCTAGAGGCACTTCTAATTAAGTAGGCAGCTATTAATACGCTTACTAGTAAGGTAAAGTACCTTAAGAATATTAGCCAGAAACTATATAGGGCTAGTAAGGAGCTACTAGCGTTATAGCTACTAGAGGTATTAAGGGTAATAAAGGCGGCTAGTAAGCAATATACGAAGCTAGAATAGATATACTATAACTTATCTATTATAAATAATATTACACTAGCTAAAGGGAAGCTTAGAAATATATTTAAGAGATATAAAAAAGTCTATTCTACCTACTTACTAAGTTCTTTAATGCTAAGGCAAAGTAAGTAATAGATAAGAAGAATATAAGTACTATAGTTAACTATACTATCTAGCTTTATTAAGATTTAGAACTTCCCCTAACTTAGCTACTAGTACTAAGAAAGAGTTAATTACTTTATAAATTTAAGAAGAAGCTCTAGAACTACTCTATATACTATTACCTAGTAGATAATTCCCCCTTAGTATTTTAAATGCGATATAAATAAGCGCGCTATAGATATATACTAGTAGATATGGCTATTAAGGTACTTTCTATACTAGTAATAGCTATAGACTCTAGCTAGATTAATACTAGCTTTTATAGGCTTAAAGGTCTCTTACTATATAATAGCTGTACTACTAAGCTAGTCCTAGAGAGAAAGTGCCCTATTACTACCTTATAAACTTCTTTTACTAAGCATGTAAAACGAGATATAAGGAATAATATACTAATATTTCTAGCTAAGTATTTAGAACTAATAAATATTAATAAGCCTAAAGTAACAGCTTAAGCTAGTAATAGCCTATATAAATACTAAAGTAGATACTAGAGAAGTATATAAAATAGATTTATAAGTAAGTACTAAAGTTAATAAGAAAAGCTTATAGTTAAGGTAGAATAGACCTATACTTTAGTATATATAGTAGTAGGTGCACAGTTATATCTAATAAAGACCTATATTAGTAAGTCTTATAAGAAGATACTAGTATATTCTAATTTTACTTTTAAGAGCACTCTAGTTTATAATACCTAGAATTAAATACCTAAAGACTAGAAGTAGTTATAGTAAAAGTTATAGTAAAAGTTATAGTAGAAGTTATAGTAAGAGTTATAATAGAAGTTTTAGTAGAAGCTATAGTAAGAGTTATAGTAGAAATTTTAGTAGAAGCTGTAGTAAGAGTTATAGTAGAAATTCTAGTAGAAGTTAAAGTAAGAATTAAAGTAGAAGCTAAAGTAGGAATTAAAGTAGAAATTATAGTAGAAATTGTAGTAGGAATTGCAATAGAAATTGCAGTACTAGAATATATAGATTTAACTCTAGAATAATTCTAATTATAAAATAAGTAACTATAAGCTATAAAGTATAAACTAGATTACTTTAATTACTCTTTTATTTAGTTCTTACCTTTTTATTTAATTAGTCTTAGAATCTTGCCGGGCCTTTATTATAGATATCTTATAGACTTTTTATTATTATTAGCTTATTTATTATTTCTTTATTATATTTCTTGTAACTAACTTATAGATTTTTTATTACTAGAGCTTTAATATAGATCTAAGTTATAGTTTAATATTAGATATGGCTAGTAAGATAGCTATATTAGGTATAGTAAATATAAATTTTATAGCTCTTAATTACTAATACTTCTTATATATAACTATAGAGCAAAAGTTCTTTAAAAATATTTTACTTTACTTTTTACTCTCTATAACTAACTACTAAATATAGATTCTCTAGAACTTATATAACTTACGTGTAGTATTTAAGCTAGAAAAGTATACTATACTCTTAATTAACTCTTAGATAGTATAATATAGTTGTTTTACTATAATACTATATATTTTATATATAGTAGACAAATAGCTACTATTATAAAAGCTAATAATTATATTAGTTTTTACTTTACCTTACCTATACTAGTAAGCAAACGTCCCGTCTTATAGTACCTAGTTATTATAAGAATGGCTAATACTAGTAGTGTTCTCTTATTTAGGTATTACCTAATAGCAAATTATAATATCTTAGGTAAAACTTAAACCTCTAGTACCTATATTTAAAAATAGTAGTATAAATAGTCTAAAGAGGTAGCTTTACTACCACTTTCTATTAAGCCTAGATATTACAACTATAAGTAAACTAGGTTAGAAAGCCCTATACTCTCTTTACTTTAAGAATATCTTATTAATGCTTAAATATATAATAAGCTCCCTATGCCACCTTTTTAGCCCTCTAAACTAGGCTTACGCACTACTCTAGATTTACTTACTCTTTATAATAATAGATAGTTCTTTTATATTAGATATTCTAATAAGCCCTAAACTTTTACGCATTATAGCCCCTACGCCCTATATATATTATATTACTCTAAATAAAATACTAGCTAAGTAGAACAGTAGTACTGCTTATACCTTAACTCTAGTACCTCTAGAATATAATATAAATATAGATATAGTACTATTAGCTGCTAGCCTAATAACTTTTCTACTATAAACTAAGTAGACTTTTAATAGTACTATCTACTTCTTTATACTAGTAGTACACTCTACTTTAGTACTTACTAACTTAGGGCTTTTCTATATTAAACCTTATAATAGTACTTTCTACTTTTAGTATAACCTTAGAAGGCTTCTTATAAGCACTAATAAATAGGTAAGCTTATTAAATAGCTTAGAAAATATACTAAGATATAATAGAATACTATATAGGTATTAGCTATAGTAGAAGTAAATATATTTAGAGCTTACCTACTAGTATTTAAGGGGATTAGTAAGCTTGTAAGGCAGATTTACACTATAAAAAAATAGATAGTAAAGAAGATAATATAGAAAAAAAAAAAGTCTAATATAGATTACTTTTAGGCTTACCTAAAAAGTATTAAGCCCTAGTAGCTACTGCCTCTAGCCGAAAATATCTAAGAGCTTATATAAGATCTAAGGCTAGTATAGCTTCTTTACCTATAATTACTAATACTAGACCTATTAGCTGTATATTACAATAATATTATTTACTTTATAATTATAGCTAATAAGAATGCAAAGTAGTGCAACTTACTACTAATTCTATTATATATATTCTTCTATCTTGTCTATTTCTCTAATTCCTAAGCGTGGATTAATAAGGGTAGTAATTAAATAGCTATAGTTAGTAGTGCTGTTAGAAAGGAGCTCTACTATAAATATCTCTATATTCTTTACGCCATAAATAACTCTATTCTCCCTAAAAAGAAATTCTACTTAAAGATTAAGAAGTAGGTTAATATTAGCTTAAAATATATCTACCTTACGCAGAAAACGTTGCTAGGCAGTCTAGTTTATATTTAGAATTAAATTTTACTAAATAAAATATATAAATATAGTAAGGGTGCTAAAGAGACTGTTATAGTATAGATATACTAAAATATATTTAACTACCTTATAAGTATTAGTATTAACTATATAGTAGTGTAGAGTAGTATAAACTATATAATATATTATCTACTATAGGCCTTAATACAGAATTTCTAGCCTTTAGAAGAGTATCTAGCTAGTAACTTTCTCTTTTCTAGTCTCTACTAACTATATACAATGCTGTCTCTACTTATAGATATCTTTATATAGGTTATAGCTAGTAAGGGTTATACTCTAGTAATGGTAGCTTAGTCTAATAAGCTATAGGTATAGAATTTTTTATATTTTAAACTAAATAGGCTTATAAGAAGTCTATCTTATTTATCTCTAGTATAGAAGAGGGCCCGTCTTTATAACCTTATATTTTAGAGGATTAATAATTGGCTAATAGAACCTATTTATATACTTTCTAATTAACCCCGCTTTACTATAAGAAGAGTTAATATAAATAGAGCCATTATAAATATAGCCTTATAATTTTGCTATAATTTTAAAGTTAAGTTTTATATTTTAGCTTATAGGACCCTATGTGCGCTGTAAGCTAGGTTATTATATAACCTATATAACTTTATATACTATACCTAACCTTACTATAGCTAGTACAGCCATACTTACTATAGCTACTACTACTAGTATAAAAGTCTAGTCTTAAAGATGCCAGCTAGGTTATAATTAGTATATATATATTATTACTATAATAAGACCTACCTCTTTTAAAAACTTAAGTATTAACTTTAATCTTTTATTCTACTCTGCTTTGTCGGCTATCGTCCCTAATATAACTATAGAGATAGGACCCTTCCTCTAGAGTACTATAGCTAAGAGCTTTAATACTCTTTAGTATAGAACTATTAGTAGCTTAAATAGTCTATAGAAAGAAGACTTATATATAGATAACTTTTTAGTATAGTAACTACACTCTTAAATATAGAGTAGTCTTCTAACTTTTTTAAAATATTTAAAGAGTAGAATTGCGTAAGTACCCTACTAAACTTAGGCTAGAAGCTATTAATATTAACTATATCTTATCTCTTATTATTAGTAGAGGCGGTAAGGGCCTTATTTTCTACTATATTAAAGAACTATATCTTAATATATAGATAATCCGCCTAGGCAGTTAAGACCTTAATAATTAGATAGCTATAGAATAAAGTCTAGTTACCTTTAAAATATTCTACTATAGTATTCTTCTACTTTTTTACCTTCTAGACTAGGTCTAAGAGTGCCTCTAGATCCCCTTTATCTACTATTATAATATAGTTGGGTTGGTTGCTGTATAACTTTAGGCTAGAGAATTATAAAAAGTATAGAAATTATCTATTAAAAATATTTATTACCTGGCTATTAAGGGTCTGCAACATACTATTATATACTATAACTTATATTAGAAGTATATAAACCTTATAGCTGCT
The DNA here is from genome assembly GCA_022419385.1 of Paraconiothyrium sp. Pb-2020. Taxonomy (NCBI): domain Eukaryota; kingdom Fungi; phylum Ascomycota; class Dothideomycetes; order Pleosporales; family Didymosphaeriaceae; genus Paraconiothyrium; species Paraconiothyrium sp. Pb-2020. The sequence goes on along the minus strand of JAJUBI010000003.1, from coordinate 2,669,904 downwards.
CTAGAGTAGCTAATTAATAGTCTATAGTATAATACCCTTACTGGCTAGCCTAGTGTTTATTAAGTAGGGGAGACGCCTTTAATCTTTATTATCCCCTAGTAAAGGCTATTCTATTAATATCTCTGTCTTACTAAACTCTATTCCCCTAATACCTATTAATATAGTATATCTTTCTATAGTGGCACCTTTAACTAGCTTACCCTACTTAGTATATATATCCTTAATTATATGCTTAGGGCTAAAGGTAAGCTATAGCTAATACTTTTTAATCTAGTTTACCTCTATATTAATAATTAGAAATAATAGGGCAGTACTTAGAAGAAGTTACTATTTTTACCTTACCTATATTTATATACCGCCCCTTAATATAATTTTAGTTAAGTAAGCTTTAGTAAGCTTCTATATAAGTTAGTAGAGAGTAAAGTTAGAATAAAGGTTCTACTTATTCTAGGTTTTTAATCTACTTCTAATACGCCTTAGCAGTGGCTTATATAGCAGTATTAATAACCTATAAGATATTATACTTAGTAAATAAACACCTCTCCTTATCTTACTCTTATTTAGGCTAAGAGTATATTCTATCTTCTATAGGTATTATACAGCCTAATATACTAAGCTTAGAATTATATCTTACCCTCTAGTATTAGATAAAGTAACTAATAGTTAAACTTTAAGCACTACTATAGTATAATACTATAGCTCTAGTTATAGGGCTTACTAAGTTAAGCCTACCTAGGCGTCTTTACTCTTATAGGAAAGTATAATAGTAGGTTAAGCTTTAGTAGAAGTAGATATATACTTAGAGTATTTACTTTACTATTACTAGAGATAAGTAAGGTATATCTACTAACTAGTAAAGTAAAGAATCTCCTACTAGGCTTATTACTCTAGCTAACTAGTAAATACTTACCCTAGTAGAGGGCTCTTATAATCTCGTAGTTAAAATCTAAATTCTAATTAATTTTAATCTTATAGTCCCTAAGATAAGGATATTTAAGCGGCTGTATTAGTAGTACTAGAGAGTAGTAAAAGGTAAATTTATAAGCTTCTACTTAAAAGGCCCCTAACTTATAGATAACCTCTTACTTATACTATATAGGTATTAATTTACTATCTAGGCTACCGGTAATATTGTATTCTTCTCCCTTTACTAATAGAGGCCTCTAAACTAGTATAGACTAAAAGTTACTCTATATAGTACTTAAAAGGCCTTCTATACTAATAATAGTAGGGAGTTTACAGTAGTAATCTGTATTTAAAGTAAGCCTAGAGAAAGAGAGAGTATTTATAAGTAGAGTAGACTATAGATTACTCTATATATTAACTAAGATCTTACTATGTATTCTTTAATAGTTAATATAGAAGGCCATATATAGGTTCTTATATATTAATACCACCTCTATATTTTCTCTATTATTTCTTTTTCCTTTACTTCCCCTACTTATTTCTTATTATGTCTTAGCACCGCCACGTTTTAATTATTAAGAAACTGTTAACCTTTATTTTATAATACTACCTATAATAAACATGGCATTATAAGATAAACTTAACTAGTAGTAGATATTAGTAGGTAGTAGCGCACGTTAACTACTTATTAACTATACTAATAATTCTAGAGTTACCTTACTAGGTTACTATAGAGGCTCTTTTCTCTTCTCTTTCCTCTAACCCTCTAAGTTACCTTCTTCTATTACCTATTATAATACCTCTGCCCACGGCCTGGCATTTAATAGTAAAAAGAACTAGTAGGTTTATAAACTATTTTATCTACTATCTACTATAAAGTGCTTTCTAAACAAGACACTAGAAAAGATTAATAATCTATGCTATATTAAGTACCTTAGAGTAAGAAAGAATACTAAGTATTATAGTATATAAGATTTTAGGCCTATACCTAAAGCATTGCTTAAAGGTTAGGCTATATAGACTACTATTATACTCTAAGAGTAGAAGAGTATTAAGAGAGAGTAGGCCTTATACGCAGCTTAGGTACTTAAGAGCTAGAAAATAACTAGAAGAAAGTAGGCTAACTATATAACTACTATACTTTAGAGTTAGAAAAGTATTAAGTAGTAGTAAGCCTTCTAGACAGTAACTGTACTAGAAGGTATAGTCTAGAAATATAAAAAAGTAGTAGGTAAGCTAAATACTAATATAGAGAGTCTAGTATACTATAAGAAAAGTTTTAAAAAGACACTAAAGAAGTTATTAGACTAATATAATATAAAATAATATAAGAGATATCTTAATATAAATAAAGATATTTATAAGATCTAGAGCTTTTTAGCAGCCTAAGTAGAGCGCTTAAAGGTAGAAGTAAATACTAAGAATACTATTATATATATAGTATAGGCACTCTTTCTAGAGATTATAGTACTAGTATAGAATATTATCTAGAAATACTAGTAGAATAATAGCCTACCTATAGTAACTCTAGCCATATACGCTAACTATTACAATTATAATAGATTAAAACCTAGTAAAGGGGAATAATTATATATAGGATATTAGCAACATCTTTATTACTAACTAGAGAACAGACGCTAGTTAGTAGGGCTAATTAGGTAAGACGCTATATAACTAGGCTTCTACTAAGAGGGTAGAATTCTAGAAGTAAGTAAGCTTAGTAGAATTACTTAAGATACTTCTACTAAGAAGATATAATTTTCTAGAGTATAGTAAAGTAAGGGATTATAAAAATAATAAAGAATAGTATATAGTTAGAATAGTTCTCTAAGTATTTCCTATTCTTTATAGTTAACTTCTATAGTTAAAATTAAAGTATATCTTCTATATAAGATTTATTAGTCTTCTTATATAATTATTACCTTACCTTCTAGAGCAAGGTTAGAATATTCTAGTACTCTATATTATCTATCTACTCTTAATTACTAAATACCTATAAGGCCGACCTAGAATTAGGTATATAGAACCCCCCTTATAATACTTTAACTATCTAATATTTAAGATATTATAGCAACACTCTTAAGCTTAATTAGGTTAAGAGCCCTAATAGAAAGTATAGCTTCTAGGCTAGTAACTAATTTAGTAGTACTATTAGCTGCTTAGGCAGTAGAGATATAGGAACTCTAGGCTATAGTAGAGGTAATAATATTACCTCTAGCCCTAATAATTATACTGGCTAAAATACAGTTTAAAGTACCTAAGCTATATAATAGAGAAAAGGTGGACCTTAAGACCTTTCTTACTAATATAGATCTATACTATTAATATAATTCTAACACCTTTAGTAATAACTACGCTAAGATACTAGCTACTAGATTATATATAAAGGGTAAAGCGGCCTAATAGATAAGACCCTTAATAGACAACTTCCTAATATATAAAACCTAACCTAATAAATAGAAAGAAGAAACTACTAAGGTCTTTAAGTTATAAAAAAAATTTAAGAAATAAATTAAGGTTATATTTAGTAATATAAATAAAGAATAATAAGCAGAAAGATTAATTTAGTAACTTAAGTAGAAAAGTTTAACTAGTAAGTATATAGCTAAATTCTATAAGCTGTAAGCTTAAATTATATAAAATAATACCCTACTATAAGTAGCCTTCTATAATAGACTTAAGAAGACTGTAAAGAATAAGCTGGTATACTATAGAAAGGCTAAGAGTTTTAAAGACCTAATTAAGTTATTAGTTAAAGTAAACTAACGCCTATATAAATAACACCTAGAGAAAAAAGAACTAGGGAAGCCAATTATAAAATAGAAGATAAACTTAAAGAAGACCTATTAGAAAAATAGATAAGACTAAAATAGAGATATAATTATAGGGGATAAAGCCTAGTCTAAGGGGGAATAAACCCTATAATAGAAAAAATAAAATAATCTCTAATAATAATACTTTTAGAAGAAAGCATATTTAATCTATAGTATATAAGAATACTTTAAGGCTAATTGCCCTAAGAAGATAGTCTAAGAAAAAAAGGCCTAGATTATTAAAGTAGTAATAGCAACGCTACACTAGGGAATACTAGAATTAGGCAAAATTCTAGATAACGCTATAATACTAAATATAAAAGTAGGTTTCTAGAAGGCGGAAACTTCTAACCCTAAAGAAGAGTTAAATAAGGAAAGCTATCTAAGGGTACTAGGTAGAATAGTAGTATACTAACTAACTATAAAATAATACTAGGTCTATAGGAAACTTATACACTAGGCTCTAGATTACTATAGAAAAATTTAAATTATTAGACTAGACATATACTAAATATATAAGTAGGTAGTAGCTTAATAAGAAAGAGTAAGAAACTTAGCTTAGTAGCTTAGAATTAAGAATAGGCATATATAAACTAAGTTCTAGTAATACTATATAATAGATTACACCTACTACTAGAATTAGTAAGACTAAGTAAGAAAGACCTCTAAAGATAAAAAATACTTTTAGCTAGGTAAAGATAAGTATCTAAGCTAAAACTACTATATATATAGGTTTAATAACTAGGCTAGAAACTATAGACCCTAGAATTAAAATATATGCTTTATAGACAGTTGCCCTATTTACTAGAGATAGAAGTATCTAATAGAAAACTAGCTATAAGGCCTAGAAAAATATAATAAGACTCTATAATATAAGTGTGTAAACTTATATTCTACAAAGAAAGATATAGACTATATAAAAATCTAAGAATAAATAAACTATAAAAGGCTAGAGTGCCTAAGACACCTTAGTAAGAAGAAATCTATAGTAGTAGACTCTCTAAATTTAAATTATAAGTTTATATTGCACTAGGAGTGCATAATAATAGGCTGTAAATACTATAAGAAAGAGAATAAAGAATCTAAATATATCTAAATAATTACTATATATAGGCACTAGAAAAAAATAATAATAGAATACCTCTATAGTGCCTTAGAAGCTAGGTTAAAGAGCCAATACCTATAAAGAAAGAAAATCCTATATAACCCCTTTAGAATAGTATTAAAATAACCTAGAATAAATTACTCTCTCTATAAATAATACTACTATAAAGGCACCTACAACAAGACGTAAGAGTATTTAAAAAACTAGAATATTACTAGGTAAGAAGCTAAGCTAGTAAGGGCGTTCTAAAGGCTTATAGGGTAAAAGCTAATAGTACTATAAAACTATAAATAATAAAGTAGGTTATAATTAGAGAATTCTAAGTAAAAGCTTTAATAGACTCTAGCATAATAAAATGTCTAATATTACTAAAAGTAGTAGAAAAATACAACCTACTATATAGAGATAAGAAGGTACCTATATAACTAGAAATAGCTAATAGTATAATGTCTTAAGGCTATAGTAGAGACTAGTTATATCTAAAAATAATACTATTGCCTATTAGAATTAAGGGATTTAAGAGCCAACACAGTTTTACTATTATAAACTTAGAAAGCTTAGAAGCTATTATAGAATATAATTAGCTAATTATATACAACCCTAATATAAACTAGGTAAAGTAAATAATATAGAGCTAAAAAGTAATACTAAAAGTTGCTAGAGCCTAATAACTATAATAGGTAAAACCTAGGACCCCAGATGCTCTAAATAAGTAAGTTAAATAAAAGACTAAAGAAATTTTAGCTATAAGAATAGCTAAGGTTCTAAAGAAAAATCTAGAATAAGCTAGAATTATTTAGGTATAATACTTAGACTTATAAGAAGAATTAAAGAAGGTAACTATTCTACTAGAATATAAAGAGTATATAGAACTCTTTAAAGAAATTAAGGGAGAAGAACTCCTTAACTACTAGAAGTAAAATTATAAGATTTCCCTAGATAAAGGTATAAAACTACGACTAAAATAGCTAAGGCTAATATTAGTAGACTAGAAACAGAAGCTAAGGAAATACTTAAAAAAGAACCTAGTAAGAGGTTATATTTAAAATAGTTAGACCCCAACAGTATTTTCTATCCTATAGATACCTAAGAAAAATAGTAAGCTATAACTCTATATAGATTATAGATAGCTAAATAATACTATAATTAAGAATTAGTACCCCCTGCCATTAATTATAGAGCTTATAGATAGACTCTATAGAACTAAGTAGTTTATAAAATTTAATATATATAATAGGTATTACTGCATATAAATAGTAAAAGAATATAAATAGAAGACTATATTTAGGATCTAGTTTAGTCTCTATAAATATATAGTTATACCTTTTAGCTTAACTAACACGCCTATAATATTCTAGGCAGTTATTAATAAAGCCCTATATAAATACTTAGACGTATTCTATATAGTATACCTTAATAATATACTTATCTATTCTAGCAGGACGCTAGAAGAGTACATAAAATATATAAAAAAGGTACTTAAGAAGCTAAAGAAGTATAAGCTACTTTTATACCTAAATAAATATAAGTTTTTTATTATAAAAATAGAGTATCTAGAATTTATTATCTTAAGGGAAGAAGTATCTATAGATCTAAAGAAAATAGCTACTATATAGAAATAGCTAGTTTCTAAGTTAGTAAAGGACATCTAATTCTTCCTAGGGTTTACTAACTTTTATTAGAAGTTTATTAAGAACTATTCTAAAATAACAGTACTATTAATAGATCTTATAAAGAAAAAAAAAAATAAGGTTATCTAGCTAATTATTAAAAGACTGCTAGAGGTGTTTAAAAGGTTAAAGAAAATATTTCTTATAGCACCTTTACTCTAAATATTTAACCTAAAGAAACTTATAAGAGTAGAAATAAATATATTAGATTATACACTAGAAGTAATTCTCTTATAATTAGATAAGAAAGAGAAATAGAGACTAGTGTTCTACTATTTCTAAAAGTTTTTAGAAGTAGAACTTAACTATAATATTTATAATAAGAAACTACTAGCAGTAGTAGATGCCTTTAAATAGTAGAAAGTATAACTTATAGAAGTATACTATAAAATAAAGGTATAGATAGACTACTAGAACCTTACTAGCTTTATAACAACTAAGAAGCTTAATAGGAGATAGGTATAATAGATAGAATTTCTAGTAAACTTTAATTTTATAATTTACTATTAATCTAGAACCCTTAATAGCGCAGCCAACGCCTTAAGTAGGAGATTAGACCTAATAGAAGATAAGGCTAACTTTTATAATACTATACTATAAGTGCGTAAGAACAAAATATTAGAATATAACTAACTAAAGATTAAAGTTTAAGCAGCCTTCTTTTAGTATATAGAACCTAAGGTATATAACTTCTAAGACTACTCTTAGCTCTCTAAGAAGAGAGGAGTATAATCTATTTTAAAATAGTTTTAATAAAACCTAGAGAGATTATAGATAAAGAATACTAGTAAAAGACTAATATACACCTATCTTAATTAGAAAGCTATATAAGTTAAGAGAATAGAGATACCTAGGTATTAAAGAAATAATATATTATATTATAAATAAATATACTATTCTAAAACTTAAATAACTAGTTACTAAGGAAATAAGCAACTATTTAGTATATTATAAAAATAAGCCTAAGAGATATAAGCCTTATAGACTCTTATAACTACTACTAGCAGCTAAAAGGCTATGGCAAAGTATAATAATAGACTTTATAGTAAAGCTTCTAAGATTACTATAACTAGAAATAAAATAAATATGTAACACTATTATAGTAATAGTAGATTAACTTACTAAAGTAGCAAAGTTTAAACTAATAGAAAAGTCTATAATAGTAGAAGACCTAGCTTATAAAGTTAATAATACACTATTTATAAAATACAGTCTACCTAAAGAATTTATTACTAATTAGGATAAACTCTTTACGTCTAAATATTAGGATATGTTTATAGCTATAATAGGTATAAATAGGAAGCTATTAATAAGCTTTTACCTATAAATAGATAGATAGATAGAATATATAAATTAAATACTAGAATAGTATCTACAATTCTATATTAATAAATAGTAAGATAATTAGGTTAAATTCTTACCTATAGTGTAATTAGTATATAATAGTACTAGATTAGGTATAATAGGGTACTCCCTGCACTATATAAACTATAGATATAAGCTGGTTACTTACTAAAATCTAAAGAATATAGAAAGTATTTCTATAGAAGTATAGAATAAAGCTTAAAGAATAAGGGACTTATACCTTATATTATAGAACTAAATTACTTATAAGGCCCTCTTAGCATCTAGAAATGCAAATAAGTAAAGAATTAAGAGACTAATTTTTAAGAAAGGGAATAAAGTTTTCCTACTCTAGAAAAACTTTAAAATAAAATAACTAAGTAAAAAACTAGATTACCTATAAATAGGCCTCTTTAAAGTATAAGAAACTAAAGGACTAGTTATAAATAAATTACTTTTACCTATAGGTACTAAAGTATATACTACCTTTTATAAAAATCTTCTAGAACTAGCACTACTAGATGCTCTAATTAAGACTTAACTAGAGCTAGAGAATAATAAGTATAAGGTTAAGGCTATTAAAAACCTATAGAGAATTAAGGGTTAGCTTAAGTACCTTATATTATAGAAAGAATGGCTAGAGTAGTACAATATATAAAAACTAAAAGAAAACCTTATAAACTATAAGAGATTACTAGAGAACTTCTACTATAAATGCGTAGAGATATACTTCTAGGGAAGTATAATTTAGAACCTAAAGCTAAAGGGATAGTATTAAAATTATAAAGAAAGTTAAAAAGATTAAAGAAAGAAGTATTAGCCTATAACTAGCCTAGGTTAGTTAAAGGTAAAGATAGTAATAGAATAGATAGAATATTAGTAGCCCTACTTTTTAAAGCCTCCTTCTCTAAGTTCTCTATTATATTAGCTATATAAGTATTATATATAGCAAAGGATTACTTCTCTTTCTCTGCTTAAGTAATCTTAAGGTAGAGATAAGTAACCTTAGCTTCTATAGAAAGAAGAGTAAGCTACTTCTAGTACTTTTTAAACTAAATATACTTCTACTCTTTCTTAGGAACCTAGAGGCTATATACTATATAAACTATAATATATACAGTACACTCCCTAGTTATAGTATTTATAAAATACTTAGAAATTTTTTTCTTTATATAATAGTTACACTTTATTTATATCTCTAGACTATATAAATGTACCTTATTAGTATAAGTATAATAATAGTTAGTTAAGAATTATTTTAGTACCTTAGGCATAGTTAGGGAAGTAAGGGAAGAGAAAAGAAATATAATAAGATAGAAGTTCTACCTTTAAGAAGAAACTGCACTGCTAGAGGTTATAGAATAATACTAGAGTTTTAGAATAATAACTCTAAAGGGGGAGATAATATTATAATTATAATAGATTAAGACCTAGCAAAGGGGAATAATTATATATAGAATATTAGTAATATCTTTATTACTAACTAGAGAACGGACGCTAATTAGTAGGGCTAATTAGGTAAGACGCTATATAACTAGGCTCCTACTAAGAGAGTAGAATTCTAGAAGTAAGTAAGCTTAGTAAAATTACTTAAGGTACTTTTATTAAGGGGATATAATTCTCTAGAGTATAGTAAAGTAAGAGATTATAAAAATAATAAAGAATAGTATATAGTTAGAATAGTTCTCTAAGTATTTCCTATTCTTTATAGTTAACTTCTATAGTTAAAATTAAAGCATATCTTTTATATAAGATTTATTAGTCTTTTTATATAATTGTTACCTTACCTTCTAGAGTAAGGTTAGAATATTCTAGTACTCTATATTATCTATCTACTCTTAATTACTAAATACCTGTAAGGCTAACCTAGAATTAGGTATATAGAACCCCCCTTATAACACTAACCTAGCTAAACCTAAATAGATTTTAGTAATGCAGCTTAAGATAATATAGGCTAAAATAAAACTAAAATCTTTACCTACACTAAACGAGCTTAGGGATATAATAGGAGAAGATATTATAATAGAAAACCTAATACTTGCTATAAAGCTTAAGGTAATATAGGCTAGTATAGAATTAGTGTCTTTACCTATACTATATAAGATTAAGGGCCTAGTTAAAGCTGCCAGAGATATAGTTAGAAAATATATTATAGTAGAAAATATACTACTTACTAATATAAGAGAGACCTTAGTAATAAAGCTTAAGGTAGTATAGAATAGTATAGACTCTTTATCTATACTATATAAGATTAAAGGCACTATTAACGCCGCTAGAGATACTTTAAGAAAGAAGATTATAGAAAAGTTAAACCTTACTAAAGCTAGATAGAGTCTAGAGATAAAGTTTAAGGTAGTATAAACTAGTATTAGGTTAGCCCCCCTATCTATACTATATAAGATCTAGGGCATAGTTAACACTACTAGAGATATAGTAAGGGAGAATATTATAGTAAATTTAAGAGAATTTAAGAATATGGCAATTAACACTAACTAGAAGAAATATAATAACTAGAAACTATAAAAATAGCTTAAATAGGTACAAAAGCGTAAGGTTTAGTATAAGTATCTATATAGTAGTATTAAACCTATTAAATAGTCTCTATAGGCGCTAGTTAACTTGGCCGAAAGGTTATTATAAAGCTACTAGAATAAGTACTATACTAGAGATAAGGTATAGAGCAGTCTTAGATAGTTAAAAGAGTAAATTAATATAGTAAAGTAGCTATATAATTTGTATACTAATAAGCTAAAGAAGACTAATATAACCTAAGTAAATAACTAAGCTATAGATAAAATTAGTTAGCTAGTATAGTAGTAGAATAAGGTATATAACCTTATAGATAGCTATAATATTAGTTTCTAGGTATACGCAATCTAGCTTACTAAGGCTAAAAAAATACTAAAAGTAGAGAGTCTCTCTATAGCTGCCCCCTATATTAAGGCTATTATCTAATACGTGCTATAGAAAGTAGGCGACTAGTATAGAGGTATTATAAAAATAGACCTATAGGTATTATAGATATTAATTAAAGTATAGACCTAGTAGGGGGAGGTATAGTCTAGCTTACTAGAGTATTAAGATAGAAAGCTAATAACTATATAAGAAAGAGGTCCCAATTCTATATAAACCTTTACTAATATAATATAAAGACACACTAAATCTCTAAGAGATTCTACTTACTATATACTTCTCTAAGTCTCTAATAGTTATAAGAGATAGGAGTTCTATTGTGGCTTTCTACTTATAAAAGTTTATAGAAAAAAGTATAAAATTACCTATTACTTTATTACAATATATATGTAAATTACTAAAGGTATAGCACTTTAGTGCCATATTATAAACTGTAAAAAGATAGAAAACTATAAAAGATATTATATACTTATAAGTATACTAGATATATTACTAATATAGATATTTAAAGTGGCTAAGTTTAATATTTATAAGGGGCGTACCTATAGTATATAAGATAAATTTCTATTATATCTCTTTCTACCTATTACCTATTCCCTCTTATATCTATAAACATATATTCTAATACCTATACTTATTATTCTATTTTTTATACCCTTTATCTATCTCTTTTCTCTAACTTACTTACTAGCACAATATATAGTATAGTATTCTATACTTTACTAGGTAGCTATACTTCTATACCTACTTTCTCTCCTTAGCAGCCTTACTATTATTAGCCTTACCTAGCACTTCTACTTCTATTCTCTTTAAATACCCTCTTAGAAAGGGCTAGTAGCACTAGTAATACTAGGTTTAGAAAACCTAATTACTATATACCTTCTATCTATATTAGCCTACAAAGTATACTACCTTTACTAACTAGCTAAAGCTAACTATAATATCTATAATCTATACTAGAGGCTAGCTTATTAGAGGGATATTATCTTAAGAGATTATACTAAGTAACTATAGAGGTAACTTTATAAGGTCTTAGGCTAATTTAAAAGTTAACTTTATTATAATACTTTACCTTTAGAAAAATCTAGCCTCTATAACTTTCTTTTATTCTTACTTTTTTACTTTTTTTCTCTTTCCCTTTAATTACAGTATCCCTATAGAGTGTAGGCTATAAAGTAAAGAACCTTTATTTAGTTTTAGAGTAAATACTAGTTAGGCAGAATTATATAGCCTACTCTATAGCTAAAGAGAGACTACTAGATTCTATAATACTTATTATAGTTTAGCTATATGCCTTATAAAAGCCAACCTACTTTTTAACTAGGTAGATTTCTTTCTACGCGAATTTACACTTCTAAGTCTAGCTGTAACTCTGCTTAGTAAGCCTCTCTTATCTACGTAAAGCTTACTATGCTAGCCTATATAAGTAGAACCCTTAATACCTAGATAACCTATTCTAAAACTAAAGTAGCTACTATACACTAGGCTAGTATTCTACCTATAATAGAAGCTAAACTATCTAGCCTTAAGTGCCTTCTAAGTTTTAGTACTATTACTTACTTAACTTAGCTGCTTTACTACTAGTAATTTACCTTTATATGTGTATTATGCAGCTATATATATTTATATTTATTTAGCTAGTGCAATGCCATTACAATTCTTATATAGGAGGGTGGTAAGTTATTTATATACTACCTAACTAGAAGCTGTATAAGCCTCCTCTAGGTTATTTTAAATAAGTTTAAGAATATTAGGGATATTCCCGGTATAGTAAAGTAAAGTTTAGGCAGTGCGGCTTCTTAAGGTATATTATATATAAATTTAGTAGAGGCTATAAAGAATAAGTGTAGAAGCTACTTTTATATAGTAGCTAACTACTCTTTTTAAGATTACTTATAACTAGGTATAAGATATTTAGGTATAAAGAGGGTCTTAGTAGTATATAGATAATAAATTAGTTGCCTTTTCTATACTAAATACGTCTATAATTATATATTATAAATACTGCAGAGAGGACGGTATTTCCTATATAATAATAAAAACTAAATATAAAATAAAAGTAAGTAAGTATACTTTTATTAGCATTTATCTTCTAAATTATTAGGTAACACGGTAGTAAGTGTCTAGGTCTAAGATATTACCCCTCTTTTAAATTATAGTATTTAAGTTTTAAATATATAGAGTCTACTATAATAGACTGCTGTGCTCTTTACCTTTGCCATATTATTAATATTAGGGGACAGCATCTAAAGCAAGCTATAATATAGTAAATATATAATAAAAGTAGTTTCCCGCTTTACTATAGAGTATAATATTATGGCCTCTATAGTTATACTTATAGTAGGCTACTTCTTTATATACCTATCTAGTATTTTTATAAATTATCTACCTCTATTCTATAGTCCTAATTTTCTAAGCTTTCCGTTCTAGAAGCAGTTATAACAGATCTATATATATTATAATAAAATAATCTGCTAGTAGTATTAATACTACTTTACTTATTTTACTATACTCTCTTTAACTCTTATAGTGCTTACTACTCTATAGTCTATAGACCTCTAGACCTTTATATAAAACTATATAGTCTTAATACCTATAAATATACTACTTTAACTAGTTGTTATAAATACTTATATAAAGGTAGAGAGTTAACTTTAAATTTAAAACTATACTCTACCTAGTACTTCTTAACTAGAAATAATATTCTATAATATTATAGTATACTTTCTTACTATAACTAAAAAGCTTAAAAGAATGCTTAATAGAATTTATAAAATACTTAGAGACACTAATATAAAAATAAGAAAGACTTTTAAGAAGATTCTAATATAGATAGAGAATTTAGGCCAACTAATCTTATATAAGCTAGAGACAGCCTTATAAAATATTATATATATATTATATAGAAACCTTAGAGGCTTTAAGGCTGCTTCTACTAATATAGTAGAATTAATATTTATTTACCAGTCTATAATAGATACCTAACACCGGTTTATTACTAATAAAGAAGCTATATATATACTTAGTACTAATCTTAAGTAGATATAATATATTATATAAAGTATAAATAAGACTGTATACTAGGTATAATAGATACCTAGGCTAAGCTATCTAAATAATAGTGCCTTTAAAAAGAACTTTAAGTACTATACCCCTTAGATAGTATAGAGCCTATTAAGTAATACTACCTTCTATAAATATATTAGCACTAAGACTATAGCAGCTATAAATTACTTCTTCTTAATAATAATATAAGCTAGGTAGAAGGTAAGCTAAATATAAAAGAATATAAAAAATACTACTATTAATATATACTAGGTCTCTTTATACTTATTTAGTATATAGGCCGCCTATATATATAAAGGTATAGATAAGTAGGTCTCTTCTAGCTTTATATTTAAAGTAGGTTACTAAAATAGTTAAATAGCTGCTAAAGTGCTAAAGGCTATTAAAGTATTTAAGAGGTTTTAAGAGGTAGGCTATAAGTAGAAGATATTAGATATAATAACTAAAGCTACTAACTTAGATAAAGAGTAGTAAAAAATATTTAATAACTATTAAAGTATTCTAACTCTATATATAGTAGATTATAGCCAAATAAATATTTTATACTAATAAGCTACTTAAATTCTATATTTCTATATACTATTCTATCTTAATTACTATACTATCTATAATAAGTAAGTAAGATAGTAAATACCTATTTAACTTTACTATTATATTAAGTAATACCTATAGCTTATACTACCTATAAAGCGTAAGCTTAGCTCTAGAAATTCTAGTAAATACTATAGTATTTATAGTATATAGAGATTATTCTAGATACTCCCTTAAGTTTACTAGTATAATAAAAGTATTACTATCTACTAGGTAGTACTACTAATAACTTACCCTCCCTTAAGTAAGAAAAATATTACGCTAGTAGAACCTTTTTAGCTAAATTATATATATAAAGATAATAATAATTAATAATATTTCTAAAGAGGTTATAAGATATAAAGAGGAAATTGCCAAACTATAAAAGTAACTTATAGAGAGAGATTAGTAAACTACTATAATAGAGGCTAGAGTAGTAGAGCTTATATATTCTAGTAAAAATAGCTAGTATAACTATATATGTGCCCTACTTTTAGAGCTAAAAAATCTTTATAACTAGTATAAATAGCTTAAGAAGCTAATTAACTATAAGTAGTATAGTAAAGTATAATGCGTAAGGTAAATATTTAGTAAGAATAGGGGCACGTAGGGCAGAGCGGTAGAATAAGAGGCTAATAGGCTCTTAGGCCTTATAAAGAGTAGGAAAAGAGTATTATTAGACTTTAATATAGTAAAAATAGTACCTAGTATTCTAATGTAAATAGAGCCTTAGCCTAATAACCTCTTAGTATATAAATATACTACTATAGTAGTAAATAGTGCTTATATTACGTAATATTATTATAACTAATAAGATTAGAAAAGATATAGAGTAGATAGGTAAGCTTCTAATATTAGCTATAAGGGGATAAATATCTATAGATAGTAATAAAATAAATAAAAGGTTTAGTATACTTAAGGTAGTAGTAGAAAATACTATATTATAATATATAGTATTAGCGTATAATACTAGTAATAAGAATAAAGAGCTATATATAATTAAAGTATATATAATATAAAGGTAGATAAATTACTTTCTCTTTATACTAAGTTATAAGCCTATAAAGGTATAAGTTTTAGATTTAGTTAAGGAGTTAATACGTATGTCTATAAAACTACCCCTAAAGAGAACTAATAAGTAATAAGATAATAATTAAGAGTAAAACTTAAAAATTAGACGTCTTTCTATTATTAGATATAGCCAACATTAGATAGATTATTTGTTATAGCTGCTATACCCAACACAGAATTATAGGAATTAAATAATAGTAGCAGCAACTAGTTAGATTATAAGAATAAGTATTATAATTATAGGTTAAATACTAAGTATAATATAAATATATAATTAGGGTTATATAATTAGATTTATAGATTTATAGGATAGAGCTACGGAGCCTAGATTTATAGAATCTATATATAAAGCTATAGAGCCTTAGTTAGATAGTAGTATATAGAAATAACAGATTCCTACTAGTAATCCCTTATTATTAATCTATAATATAGTTTACTATATTTAGTTTTTTTATAGAAGATTACCTTTAAGTATCTTTAGTAAATATATTCTTATTATAGTAATTAATTAACGTTTACCTACACAAACTTATATAAACTATATACTACTTATCTCTACTAGAACCCCTAACTAGGCCGCGGCTTACTATAGTAATAGAAGGCCCTATTATACTTTAATAATTATATTTTAAGAGTCTCTATAGGTACATATCTAAGTTACTCTTACAATAATAGCTTCTACAGTAAACTGACCAACGTTATTAAACCTAATAGACCTAGTCTAGATAAAGAAACAACTTAACTACCTAAACAAAGAAAACTAAAGGTAAAAGGATACCTATAATAAGTTAGTAAAATAAGTAAAAGCTAATTAGAAAGAAAAGGGAAAAGGGGAATAAAAATAATAAAAAAATAAATTTAGTAAATAGAGCTTAGAATAAGAAGCAGACTCTTAAAACTAGCTAATTTAAAAAGTTTAATAGAATAAGAACTAAGCTTAGGGGATTTCTAGCCTTTATATCCCTCTATTTAAATTTAAATAAACAAGAATACCTTAGAGAGGAAGATTAGAAGGTGGCTTATATAGTAACTTACTTTATAGGTAAGATAATAGACTAGTTTTAATAGTTACTTTATAGACTAGAGAATAAACTAAGTAGATAACTAAAAAGTAGAAACTAACCTTATCTTTATAAATTATATTTATTTTAAGTAAAAGCTCTAACTAACCTTTAGCAACATTAATATAGAATATATAGCTAAATAGAAACTCTTAAAGCTCTAATAGACTAAAAGATAGTAGTAGTATATATTAGTATTTAAATAGCTAGCTAATAAGGTCTTAGACTACAGAGAACAGGCTCTAATATAGAAGTTCTATAAGGGACTTAAATTAAATATTAGATATAAAATAATTAGGATAGAGAAACTAATAACTCTACCTATAATAATTAAATAAGCTATCTAAGTAGACAACAAGTTATTTCTATAGAAATAAGATAATAAAGAAGGAAGCAGATATAACATAAATAGCTAAAACTATAAAACTTATAATAAGAGAGATCTAATAGTCTTAGATGCTAATAAAAAAAAGGGATTAAGTTAAAATATAATAAAGAAAAAGTAATATAAGGAAAGTGCTTACTTTAGCTATAGTAAAAAGGGCTATATTACTAGAAACTGCCTAAATAAAGGCTAGAAAAAGTCTATAAAAGGTACTAAGGAGGAACTAAAGAAGCAAGAAACCTTAAAGAAAACTAAAAAGAAGCTAGCTAGTAGTAAGAAATATAAGGCTACTTATTAGACTAAGTATTCCTAAGATACGTATATATTATATATAAAAATAAAGAAGGATATAGGGTACTAGCCTATAGAAGAAAGGCTAGCAGCAACTTAGAAAGGCTAGATAATTTTATAGCTAGAGAAGTAAAATGCCTAGGTCCTAGAATTCTATAATACTAAAGACTTAGAAAGTAAATCTAATAATAATAAAGAAGATAGTAACTTAGATAAATTAGTAGATACCCTATTCTAGTTAACTCTAAGAGGAGATAAGCCCTTCTTCTATATTACTAGTATAGAAGGCACCTATGTCCCCTAGTAAGAATAATCTATATAGAAGGAATTAAATATTTTCAGCCTATAGAACTAATATAAAAGCGGCTAGACTAGTTAAAACTAAAAATATATAATAAATAATTAAAGGCCTACACTTCTACTATAAGAATTTGATAGAGAAAACTATCTATAAGGTTTATAAAAACTAGAAAATCTAGTTTCTATAAAATACAAAGTTTATAAGCTTTAATAAATAAGTAGAATAAAATATAATTCTAGTAAGGGAAATACTAAATAAATAAGAATAGGCTTAAATTACTAATAAAATTAAATAGATAGATAAAGCCTATACACCTTAAGTTATAATAAAGTACTAGATTCTAATTAGAAAGAATACTTAAATAGGTTAGTAAAATTAATTAAAGGGGATAACCTCTAAATACTAACTAAATACCTAGTGTATTATAAGTTATTATAGATATTATATATTATAGATAATTACCTAATATACCTAACTCTAAAAAGAAAACATTACGCCTTCCTAATTTAGATAATAGATAACCCCTATAATAACCTTATTTTAAGGGATAAAATACATAGGTAGCACCTAGAAAAAAAGTATAGAGAATACCTAGTACTAGCCCCTAGACCCCTCTTACTAATTAAATGTGTAAAAGAATAACCTTAGTATAAGTGCCCTAAGAATAAGTGTTCTTAGCATATAGCTAAGAAAATATAAATAAAGTATTAGCTAAAAGGTAAAGAAACCTTAAGAGGTATATAGAAACTATATATTATAATTTAAGGAGAATACTATAGAAAACTAATTAGAGTAATAATTAATAGTAGAGTAATATAGAACTTTATTTCTAAGAATTTATAGAGAATAAAGGGCTCTACTACACTAATAAAATAGAGAAAAGGACCTTATTTAATATTAAAGAACTACCTTTTTAGAAATAAATCTATATAGAAACTATACTAGAAACCTTTCTATCTAAAGACTAGTATTATAACAACTTTACTATAGACTTAGCTAAAATAGATAATTAGTAAGATATAATCTTAGAAATACTATAGCTAAGCTAGGTTAACCTAACTATCTACTAGAGAATAAAATAAGTCTAATATCTATATTAGCTAGTAGTAAGTAAGAAACTTACCCTAAGAATACTAGACTAATACTAGAAGTTTACAGATATCTTTAATAAACTAGAAGGATACCTTCTAGAATATATTAAGTAGAACTGTAAGATTAGACTAGAGAAAGAAAAATAACCTATATAGGGACTAGTATATAAAATAATAGAATAGGAGCTTAAGGTTACTAAATAATATATTAAGAATAACTTTAAATAGAAATATATTAGACCTTCTTAGTTTTCTACCGCTTATAGAGTTACCTTTATAGAGAAGAAAGATAACCTAAAACTATAGTTTTATATTAACTTTAGAAAAATAAATACTATTATAATTAAGAATAGATACCTATTACCCTTAATATTAGATCTATAAGACTAACTCTAAGACATAAAAATCTTTACCTACTTAGATATAAAAAATATATACTACTAGATTAGAATAAAAAAAGGTAAGAAATAGAAGACTGCCTTTAGAATAAAGTTAGGGCTATTTAAGTATAATATTATACCCTTTAGGCTTACTAACGCCCTAGTTATTTTTTAGAGATAAATTAATACTATGCTCTAAGAATATATTAGTAAGTATACTATAGTATATCTAGATAATATCTTAATATACCTAAATAATAAACAAGACTACTAAAAATATATAGAAGAAGTACTAAACTATATAAGTAAAGCTAAGCTATATTTAAAGCTTAAGAAATATAAATTCTATATTACCTAAACTATTTTTCTAGAGTTTATAGTAGAACTTAAAAAGCTTAAAATTAAGTAAATAAAGCTCTAGAAGATTTTAGATTAAGGAAAGCTAGAAAATATTAAAATATTTAATTCTTCTTAGAATTTTATAACTATTATAGAAAGTTTATTCTAGACTAAATAAAGATAATAAAGCCCCTTATAAGGCTAACTAAAAGAAAGTACCCTTTAAATAGATAAATAAATGCTAATAAGTAATAGATTAACTTAAAAAAAATTTACTAAAGAACCTATTTATAAATCTTTAATTCTGCTACCCTACTATACTAGAGACAGATGTATTAAATTTCGCTATAGAAGTATACCTCTAGTAAGATCTAAAAATAGATAAAAAACACCTATATAGCTATTACTTCTAGAAAATATAAAAAGCTAAACTTAATATAATATTTATAATAAAGAAATGTTAGCAATAGTTAAAGTATTTAAAAAATAGAGAACTTACCTCTAAGGTATAAAATACTAAAACTAGTCTTTTTAGACTATAAGAACCTAATAGGATTTATAATAAATAAGGCCCTTATACCTTAGTAAGTAAGATAGGTATAGACCCTATTAATATATAATTTTAAATATATATACTTAAGAAATAGAAAACCTTTAGACAGATACCTTAAGTAGAAGGCCTAACTTATAGGAAAAGGCTAAAGTATTAGAGGCCCTACTTTAATTTAATAAGAATAGTACTATTATTTATAATATACTAAAGCTAGTAGTAATAATAGAAACCTAGACTAGTATATAGTATAATTAGATTAAGAAGAAAATAGTAATTAGTAATAAGAATATAAGCTACCTATCTATAGAAATAAAGTATAAGAATAATATTTATAAGGTTTTTAATAGAATCTTTATCCCTACTAAAATCTAATATAAGTTTATAAGACAATTCTATAAAGCACCAGTATACAGCTACTAAAAAATTAAATAAATATTAAAATAACTAATAAGGGACTATTATTTCCCTTAAGCCTAATAAATAGTTATAGAAGTCTTACATAACTGCGCTAACTGCTACTAAAATAAACTAAGTAGATATATACTATATAGATAACTACAGCCTATAAAAATTTCTAATTAACTATAGGGCATAGTTATAATAGACTTTATTATAGAACTACTAAAATTTAAAGACCTAGATAATAAGATAGAATATAATAGAATTATAGTTATTATTAATAAAGTAACTAAGTACACATACTTTCTACTATATAAAAAAGTTAATAAAATAGAATATATAGCCTTTTACTTTACTTTTATAGTAATAGTATAATATAGAGCTCTAGACAAAATTATTATAAATAGAGATATCTACTTTATATCTAAGTTCTAGTAAACTATATTTACTCTTATAGGTATTAAATACAGTATGTTAATAGCCTATTATCTATAAATAGATAGGCAGATAAAATAAATAAATTAAATAGTAAAATAGTTTCTTAGGTGTTACCTAAACTACTAATAGAATAACTAGGTAGAGTTACTCTCTATAGTATAACTAGCCTATAACAGCTTACAATATAGCACTACTAGAGTTTTACTATTTTTCTTAAACTATAAATTTAACCTAGTAGTCTACTAAGTACCTAGAACTATAAGGTCTTAGAGTATAGATAGAGAATAATAGGCTAAGAAAATTATATAAATTTATAGCTAACTCTAGTAAAACGCTATATTTCTATAAGAAAAAATAGAAAAATACTATAATTTTAAGTATAAGCTACGCCTACACTAGAAAAGAGAGAGAAAGTCTAGCTACTATAAAAAAATATTACTAGTAAATAACTATTAAATAAACTAGACTATTTAAAAATTAGACTATATAAAGTTCTAGAATAAATTATTCTAGTTTTATTTAAAATATAACTTCTAAATAATATAAAGATATACCTAGTGTTCTATATAGCCCTCTTAGAGAAGGTACTATAAGATATAGAACTTATAGTTTATAAAGTAGATATATATAGAGAATAATAAAAAGAATAGAAAGTAGTAAGTATTAATAAATACTAACTAGTAAATAGTTAGAATTACTATAGAGTTAAATAGCTAGAACGCAATAAGAAGAGAAACCTATAGAATAATATTTAGAAACTAGAAAGTAACCTTAAACTACCCTAAGAAGTTAGAGAAATATTAATAAACTAATCTCTTAAAGAAAGCCTAAAGATATTAAACTAAGGGCTAGATTATCTTATAGTAAACTATAAAAATTACTACTATTAGAAGAGATATAAGTAGTATTTTAAAAGACTACTTTACCTTTCTCTAAACTATTCTATAAATTAGCTACTTTTAGCTCTACTTCTTCCTAATCTAGCTTAGCCTCTAAAATACTAACTATTAATCTTCTACTTATTAAGAGCTTCTTCTACTTCTAAAGTTATAATATCTTAGCTTAGGCTATAGTTAGAGTATTTAAAATTACTTTTTAAGCCTTTTTAGCCTTAGCTAGTTTAGCTTAAATTTTAGCTTAGGAATAACTAGTATTACATACTAAGAATAATTAGTTCTAAAGAAGAAACTATAACTAACTATATACTTTTAATAATAGACACGCTATTAACGTTATAAGAACCTTAAATATTAAAATAAATAGGCTTTATAGAACGCCTAGGTATATTATATAGTAAAAGTATATAAGAAATTTTAAGCCTATTATAATAAAAATAAGGTATAGCTAGAAATCTATAATAACCTATTTTATTAGTAAAGGTAAGTTATTTATTAGTTTTTATAAGAAGGTATAGAGGGTAATAATAAACTACTATATAATAGGGCTCGCCCTACAATATATATAACCTCTACAATAGATAAATCTTTAGGCTAAAGATATAAAAGGGGGAGATAGTATTATAGCTACTATACTATAATAGAATTATAAGAAACTAATATAATAGTAGCAGTAACTAGTTAGTTATAAGAATAAGTATTATAATTATAGGTTAGATACTAAGCATAATATAAATATATAATTAAGAGTTATATAATTAGATCTATAGATCTATAGGGTAAAGCTATAGAGCCTAAATTTATAAAATTTATATATAAAGCTTATAGAGCCTAAGTAAAATAGTAGTATAGATAGAGTAATAGGTTACTAATAGTAATTTCTTATTATTAATCTATAATACAGTTTACTATATCTAGTTTTTTTATAAAGATTACCTTTAAGTCTTTAGTAATATATTCTTATAGTAGTAATTAATTAATATTTATCTATATAATTTATATAACCCTGCACACTCCTCTACTTTCTAATAAAACTCTAACTAGGCTGCGGCTTACCACAGTGCCAAGAAGGCCCTATTATATAAAAGCTATATTAGAAAGGAAGGGAGAAGGGGCTAATAAAATAATAAAGAAATAAATTAGTAAATAGAGCTTAAAATAAGAAGTAGACTCTTAAAACTAGCTAATCTAAAAAAGTTTAATAGAATAAGAACTAAGCTTAGGGGATTCCTAGCCTCTATATTCCTCTATTTAGATTTAAATAAATTAAGAATACCTTAGAGAAGAGATTAGAAAGTAGCTTATATAGTAACTTACTTTATAGATAAGGTAATAGACTAGTTTAATAGTTACCTTATAGACTAGAGAATAAACTAAGTAAATAACTAGAAAATAAAAACTAACTTTATCTTTATAAGTTATATACTTATTTTAAGTAAAACTTTAACTAATATTTAGTAATATTAATATAGAATGTATAGCTAAATAAAAACTCTTAAAGCTCTAATAAACTAAAATAGTAGTAGCCTATATATTAGTATTTAAATAGTTAGCTAATAAGGTCTTAGACTATAGAGAATAAGCCCTAATATAGAAGTTTTAAAGAACTTAAATTAAATATTAGGTATAAGATAATTAGAATAGAGAAACTAATAACTCTACTTATAATAATTAAATAAGCTGTCTAAGTAGATATAAGTTATTTCTATAAAAATAAGATAATAAAGAAGAAAGTAAATAAGCATAAAGCTAAAACTATAAACCTATAATAAAGGGGATCTAATAGTCTTAGATACTAATAAAGAAAAGGGATTAAGTTAGAATATAATATAAAAAAAGTAATATAAAGAGGGCACTTACTTTAGCTATAGTAAGAAAGGCTATATAGCTAAAAACTACCTAAGTAAAAGCTAGAAAATCTATAAAAGGTACTAAGAAGAAACTAAAGAAGTAAGAAATTTTAAAGAAAATAAAAAGAAACTAGCTAGTAGTAAGAAATATAAGACTACTTATTTAGGCTAAGTGTTTCTAAAATACGTGTATATTATATATAAAGATAAAAAATATAGAATACTAGCCTATAGAAGAAAGGCTAGTAGTAACTTAAAAAAACTAGATAATTTTATAGCTAGAAAAGTAAAATGCCTAAGTTCTAGGGTTCTATAATACTAAAGATTTAGAGAGCGAATCTAATAATAATAAAGAAGATAGTAAACTTAGATAAATTAATAAATACTTATTTTAGTTAACTCTAAGAGGAGATAAACCCTTCTTCTTATTACTAATATATAGTAGAGTATAATGTGTAAGGTAAATGTTTAGTAAGAATAGGGGTATATAGGGTAGAGTAGTAGAATAAAGGCTAATAGACTCTTAGGCCTTATAAAGAGTAGGAAAAGAGTATTATTAGACCTTAATATAGTAAAAATAGTACCTAGTATTCTAATATAAATAGAGCCTTAGCCTAATAACCTCTTAGTATATAAATATACTACTA
The DNA here is from genome assembly GCA_022419385.1 of Paraconiothyrium sp. Pb-2020. NCBI lineage: Eukaryota > Fungi > Ascomycota > Dothideomycetes > Pleosporales > Didymosphaeriaceae > Paraconiothyrium > Paraconiothyrium sp. Pb-2020. Next base: position 2,645,815 of record JAJUBI010000003.1, on the reverse strand, counting down.
TAAAATAGCAACCTACTTTAACTTAAAAATACAACCTTAGGCCTTAGAAAGGCTACACCTAAGAGCTAGTATAAGGCACTATTAAATAATAGAAGGAAAAAAGAAGAGGGTAAAAAGAGCTAGATATATAATTAGTAGAGTATATAAAGAAGAAAAGTAAATAGACTTTAAGAATAGAAGCCTAGCCCCTATATAAAATAAGGTATTAGTAATTAGGTAGGTCTATAGGCCTCTTAAACCTTCTAAATTTTAGTAAAGTTATATACTAAGCATCTAAAGAATTAATAAATTATAAACTACTAGTATCTACTAAGTAGTTACTAAGCAGCCTAAGAGCCTATTAAAATATAAATATATACTTTCTAGTACCTAGTTAGTTCTAGCATCTAGTTAGTATAGTAAAGAAGGTTTATAAATTAACTATAGTATAACTAGAGTACTTTCTAGTATCTAGTCTAGTATCTAGTTTAGTATCTAGTCTAGCATCTAGTTAGCATAACTAAGAGGTTTATAAACCTATTATAGTATAGCTAGAATACTTTCTAGCAGCTAGTACTAAGTTTAGCATTTAGTCTAGTATTTAGTCTAGTATTTAGTCTAGTATCTAGTCTAGTATCTAGTCTAGTATCTAGTTAGTATAACTAAGAGGTTTATAAATCTATTATAGCGTAGCTAGAATGCTTTCTAGTAGCTAGTACTAAGTTTAGTTATTTAGTCTAGTATTTAGTTTAGTATTTAGTTTAGTATTTAGTCTAATACCTAAGCTAGTCTTAGAGCCTAGTATCTAGTTAGTATAGCTAAGAGGTTTAGAAACCTACTGCAGTGTAACTAAATAGTAAAGAAAACTAAAGTACTATTAAAGTAGAGTAGTAATACTTACTAATATTATAGTATAAAAAGAAGCTATATATAGAGCAGAGCTATAGTAAAAAAGGGCCTAAGAATCTTTTAAACTATAGCCTAAACTAGATTTAGAAAAGAAAGAAAAAGAAAATTTATAAAAGAAGAAAGTAGTAGATAGTATACTACCTAAAGATAGAATCTAAGTAAGATAATAATAGGTATAATAGAGCTAATAGATCTTATAGATTAAAGTAAACCTATAAAAAGAGTATAAAAGGGAAATAAATATAACCTCTTTATATAAGTATAATTAAAATAACTACCTTTAAGAATACTAATAGCCTTTTAGCCCTAGCTAATAAGCACCCAGCGTATTAATAAGCTATAACTAACTATATTAAATCTACTAGTACCTCTAGGCTGTTGCCTATTATAATACCTACTAGATATATAGGCACCCTACTACCTAAAAATCTATTAAACTAGGCCTAGAGCCTTAAGAATATAGTTGCTAAAATTATAAAAGTAATATAGATAATAAGTATAAAAGTAACTACCTAGAACCTATTCTAATATAGAGTAGTAGAACTAGATCTATAGGCTTTTTAGCCGCCCTTTATATTTAATAGTAATAATGTTACCTATTTCCTATATAAATATAAGAAAAGAGCTAGCTACTATAGTTACTTACTAAAGAAAATAGTAGAGCGCCTTAGAGGTTACTATACTATAGAGGTCTAAGAGGTTATTAAGTACTCTAGTACTATTAAATATACTAATATAATTATAAATAAGAATTAGTTATATATACGTAAGAATATAAAGTACACTAGAAATCTAGAAACTAAATCTAACTTAAAGAAAGTAAAGTAGCACTCTAATAATAGCTTCTTAAATGCTAGTAAATAAACTAGCTAAATATATAGAAGTACCTTAATTACTTCTTAGTTAGGTTTAAATGCTGTATTAAAGCAGTAAGTATATACTAAGAGAATAAAGTATTTTATACTCTAAAAGGTCTCTAGCTAAAACTAGTAGTTAAGATTCTAATAAAAAATAACTAGTTAGTAGACTAGTAAGAAGGTATAGATTATAATATAATTATAAAGTTTTTAAACCTAAAAATATAGAAATAGTATTAGAAATACCTTTTATAACCTAGAAAGTTACTATTTCTAAAGCTAATAACCTCTTAGAGTCTAGTAAAAATAAAAAACTATAGAGATAATAGATTTAAATTTTAATAGCCTAAATATACGCTAGTACACTCTTATAGAACCCTAGAAGTATAAGTGCCCCTAGGCTCTAAGCCTACGTAAAGTAAAATTAATAATTTAGTAGATAGGCTTAGAAATATAACTCTAAATTAGATAATAATTTAATACTAGGACCCCTAAGAGAACAAACTCTTTAGTAACCTAGTTATTTAGTATAAAGTAGAGTAGAAAGTAGAATAAGAACTAGTAAATATAATAATAATATATTTAAGCAGCTCTTAAATACTATAGAATAAATATAGATAGCCTAGAATAAAAGTATAGGCCTATTAGCCCTAAAACTAATAGTTAGAATATTATAACTAAGGCTAGCAGCTGCTAGCAGCCTTATAAGTCTAGTAGCACTAAAGACTAATAAACTCTTAAGTAAAGTATAGTACTATATCTATATATATAATATTAGCTACAGTAGTAGGCCTAGGGGGAGTAATAAATAATAGCTGTTTTAAATATAGTAGGGACTATAGAGATAAAGTTAAAGTATACCTAGAGAGATAGTATATAGTTAATAATAGATAGTTCTAGTATAATGCTAATATAGGGTAACTCTAATAGGGCGTAGGCCTAAGCTAATTTTAGGGTAATAAAGATATTAGTAGAATAGGCCTATATTTCTACTAGAATAAGTATCTCTAGAATCTAGTATAGTAGCAGTTCTAGTAAAATCTACTTAAAGCTAGAGCCCTATAAATACTAGAAAAGGTTAAAAATAGAGCCCGCACATTAGTAGTAATATACTAAGTAGAATTATTAGGTATTAATAGTATAATAATTATAATTAATAAAAGCAGGGCATTAGGTCTTATTAATAAAGATAAGTTTAAAAGAGAATAGAGAGAACTGCATATTCTAATAGACTCTTAAAAGTAGATAGAGTAAGTTATAGGTATTAGCTTAATAGCTATATACTATAAATAAAGGGAAAGTCTAAAAGAGTAATAGATAGTACTAGTAGTATTAGTAATACTAAGACTAGAAATATAAGTATAAAAAAATAATAAAGATATTATTTAGATCTTATATATAGGTAAGTAAGTTAACTTTAATAATATAGAAATAGAAGACATAGATAAACTAGATAATATAAAACTTAGGCAGAAATTTATAGTACTAAAGAAAAAAACTAGGTAGCTAAAGCTAGTAGATAGCCTTATTAGAGATATAAATTATATAATTAAATAGCTTCTAGATACCTATATATAGGTTAGTATATATAATATTTTAAGTAATATACCCTTACTATAATGGGGCCTTTCTATCACTGTAGTAAGCCGCGGCCTAGTTAGGGTTCTAGTAAGAGATAAGTAGCGTATAGGTTTATATAAGTTATGTGTAGGTAAATATTAATTAATTACTATAATAAGAATATATTGCTAAAGACTTAAAGGTAATCTTCTATAAGAAAACTAGATATAGTAAACTATATTATAAATTAATAATAAGAAATTACTAGTAGGAATCTATTATCTCTATATACTACTATCTAACTAAGGCTCTATAGGCTCTATATATAGATTTTATAGATTTAGGCTCTATAGCTCTATTTTATAGATCTATAAATTTAATTATATAACCCTAATTATATATTTATATTATACTTAGTATTTAACCTATAATTATAATACTTATTCTTATAATCTAACTAGTTACTGCTACTATTATATTAGTTTCTATAATTCTATTATAGTATAGCAGCTATAATACTATCTCCCCCTTTTATATCTTTAGCCTAAAGATTTATCTATTGTAGAGGTTATGCTATATTAGTAGGGCGAGCCCTATTATATAGTAGTTTATTATTACCCTCTATACCTTCTTATAAAACTAATAAATAACTTACCTTTACTAATAAAATAGGTTATTATAGATTTCTAGCTATACCTTATTTTTATTATAATAGGCTTAAAATTTCTTATATACTTTTACTATATAATATACCTAGGCGTTCTACTTATAAAGCCTATATTTATTTTAATATTTAAGGTTCTTATAACGTTAATAGCGTGTCTATTATTAAAAGTATATAGTTAGTTATAGTTTCTTCTTTAGAACTAATTATTCTTAGTATGTAATACTAGTTATTCCTAAGCTAAAATTTAAGCTAAACTAGCTAAGGCTAAAAAGGCTTAAAAAGTAATTTTAAATACTCTAACTATAGCCTAAGCTAAGATATTATAACTTTAGAAGTAGAAGAAGCTTCTTAATAAGTAGAAGAATTAATAGTTAGTATTTCTAGAGGCTAAGCTAGATTAGGAAGAAGTAGAGCTAAAAGTAGCTAATTTATAGAATAGTTTAGAGAAAGGTAAAGTAGTCTTTTAAAATACTACTTATATCTCTTCTAATAGTAGTAATTTTTATAGTTTACTATAAGATAATCTAGCCCTTAGTTTAATATCTTTAGGCTTTCTTTAAGAGATTAGTTTAGTTAATATTTCTCTAACTTCTTAGGGTAGTTAAGGTTACTTTCTAGTTTCTAAATATTATTCTATAGGTTTCTCTTCTTATTGCGTTCTAGCTATTTAACTCTATAGTAATTCTAACTATTTACTAGTTAGTATTTATTAATACTTACTACTTTCTATTCTTTTTATTATTCTCTATATATATCTACTTTATAAACTATAAGTTCTATATCTTATAGTACCTTCTCTAAGAGGGCTATATAGAACACTAGGTATATCTTTATATTATTTAGAAGTTATATTTTAAATAAAACTAGAATAATTTATTCTAGAACTTTATATAGTCTAATTTTTAAATAGTCTAGTTTATTTAATAGTTATTTACTAGTAATATTTTTTTATAGTAGCTAGACCTTCTCTCCCTCTCTAGATAGGCGTAGGCTTATACTTAAAATTATAATATTTTTCTATTTTTTCTTATAGAAATATAGCGTCTTACTAGAGTTAGCTATAAATTTATATAATTTTCTTAGCCTATTATTCTTATCTATACTCTAAGACCTTATAGTTCTAGGTACTTAGTAGGCTGCTAGTTAAATCTATAGTTTATAAAGAATAGTAAAACTCTAGTAGCACTATATTATAAGCTATTATAGGCTAATTATATATAGGAAGTAACTTACCTAGTTGTTTTATTAGTAGTTTAGGTAATACCTAAGAAATTATTCTATTATCTAATTTATTTATTCTGTCTGCCTATCTATTTATAGATAATAGGCTTAATATACTATATTTAATACTATAAGAGTAAATATAGTTTACTAGAACTTAGATATAAAGTAGATATTTATTATAATAATTTTATCTAGAGCTCTATTGTGCTATTACTATAAAGTAAAGTAGAAGGCTATATATTCTACTTTACTAATCTTCTTATATAGTAAGAAGTATACGTACTTAGTTACTTTATTAATAATAACTATAATTTTATTATATTTACCTTATTGTCTAGTCTTAGACTTTAGTAATTCTATAATAAAGTCTATTATAACTATCCCCTATAGTTAATTAGACTTCTATAGGCTATAGTTATCTATATAGTATATATCTATTTAGTTTATTCTAATAATAATTAGCATAGTTATAAAACTTCTATAACTATTTATTAGGCTTAGGGAAAGTAGTAATTTCTTATTAGCTATTCTAATATTTGCTTAATTTCTTAGTAGCTATATACTAGTGCTTTATAAAATTGTCTTACAAATTCTTATTAAATCTTAGTAGAAATAAAGATTCTATTAAAGACCTTATAAATATTACCCTTATACTTTATTTCTACTAGTAGATAGCTTATATTTTTATTACTAATTACTATTTCTTTCTTAATCTAGTTATACTATATACTAGTCTAGGTTTTTATTATTACTACTAGCTTTAGTATATTATAGATAATAGTACTGTCTTTATTAAATTAAAGTAGGGCCTCTAATACTTTAGCCTTTTCTTATAAGTTAGGCCTTCTACTTAAGGCGTCTATTTAAAGGTTCTCTATTTTTTAGGTATATATAATCTTAAAATTATATATTAATAGAGTCTATGCCTATCTTACCTACTAAGGTATAAGGGCCTTATTTATTATAAATTCTATTAAATTCTTATAGTCTAAAAAGACTAGTATTTAGTATTTTGTACTTTAGAGATAAGTTCTCTATTTCTTAAATACTTTAACTATTACTAACATTTTATTATTATAGATATTATAGTTAAGTTTAGCTTTTTTTATTTTTTAGAAGTAATAGCTATATAGGTGCTTTTTATCTATTTCTAGGTCTTACTAGAGTAAGTATACTCTTATAGTAAAATTTAATATATCTGTCTCTAATATAGTAGAATAGTAGAAATTAAAGATTTATAAAATAGGTTCTTTAGTAAATTTCTTCTTAAGTTAATTTATTACTTATTAGCATTTATCTATCTATTTAAAGAATACTTTCTTCTTAGTTAGCCTTATAAGGGGCTCTATTATTTTTATCTAGTCTAGAATAAACTTTCTATAATAGTTGTAAAATTCTAGAAAGAATTAGATATTTCTAATATTTTTTAGCTTTCTTTAATCTAAGATCTTCTAGAGCTTTATTTATTTAACCTTAAGCTTTCTAGGTTCTACTACAAATTCTAAGAAGATAGTTTAGGTAATATAAAATTTATATTTCTTAAGCTTTAGATATAGCTTAGCTTTACTTATATAGTTTAGAATCTCTTCTATATACTTTTAGTAATCTTATTTATTATTTAAGTATATTAAGATATTATCTAGGTATACTATAGTATACTTACTAATATATTCTTAGAGCATAGTATTAATTTGTCTCTAAAAAACTACTAGGGCGTTAGTAAGTCTAAAGAGTATAATATTATATTTAAATAGCTCTAACTTTATTTTAAAAATAGTCTTTTATTCTTTACTCTTCTTTATTCTAATTTAGTAGTATACGTTCTTTATATTTAAGTAGGTAAAGATTTTTATATTTTAGAATTAGTCTTATAAATCTAATATTAAGGGTAGTAGATACCTATCTTTAATTATAATTATATTTATTTTTCTAAAGTTAATATAAAATTATAGTTCTAGGTTATTCTTTTTTTCTATAAAGGTAACTCTGTAAGCAGTAGAAAACTAAGAAGGTTAAATATACTTCTATTTAAGATTATTCTTTATATATTATTTAGTAACTTTAAGTTCTTATTTAGTTATTTTATATACTAGCCCCTATATAGGTTTTTTCCCTTTCTCTAACCTAATCTTATAGTTCTATTCGGCGTGTTCGGGAGATATTCTCTAGTTTATTAAAATATCTATAAACTTCTAATATTAATTTAGTATCCCTAAAGCGAGCTCCTTACTTACTACTAGTTAATATAAGTACTAGACTTATTTTATCCCCTAGTAGATAGTTAGGTTAACCTACCTTAACTATAGTATTTCTAGAATTATATCTTACTAATTATCTATCTTAGCTAGATCTATAATAAAGTTGTTAATAACTAATTCTTTAAATAGAAAGGTTTCTAGTATAGTTTCTATATAGATTTATTTCTAGAAGAGTAGTTCTTTTATATTAAATAAGGTTCTTTTCTCTATTTTATTAGTATAATAGAGCCCTTTACCTTCTATAAAATTCTTAGAGATAAAATTCTATATTACTCTACTATTAATTATTACTCTAATTAGTTTTTCTTAGTACTCTTCTTAAATTATAATATGTAGCCCCTATATACCTTAAGGCTTTCTTACCTTTTAGCTAATATTTTATTTAGATCTTTTTAGCTACGTGCTAGGGATACTTATTCTTAGAATACTTATACTAAGATTACCCTTTTATATATTTAATTAGTAAGAGGGGTCTAGAGGCTAGTACTAGGATCTCCTATATTTTTTTTTAGATACTAATTTATATACTTTATCCTTAGAATAAAATTATTATAGGGGTTATCTATTATCTAAATAGAAAGCATAATATTTTCTTTTAGAGTTAGGTATATTAGGTATTATCTATAATATAATATTTATATAATAACTTATAGTGCACTAGATATTTAGTTAGTATTTAGAGGTTATCCTCTTTTATTAGTTTTATTAATTTATCTAATTATTCTTCATTAATTAGGATCTAGTACTTTATTATAACTTAAAGTATATAAGCTTATCTACCTACTTAATTTTATTAGTAATCTAAGCCATTTTTATTTATTTAGTATTTCTTTACTAGAACTATATTTTATTCTATCTATTTATTAAAGCTTATAAACTTTATATTTTATAGAAATTAGATCTTCTAGTTTTATAAACCTTATAAATAGTTTTCTATATAAATTCTTATAGTAAAGCGTAAGCCCTTAATTATTTACTATATATCTGTTAGTCTTAACTAGCTGGCCGCTTTATATATTAGTTCTATAGTTAGAAGTATTTAACTTCTTCTATACAAATATTCTTACTAGGGGATATAATAGTACCTTCTATACTAGTAATAAGAAGAGAGTTTATCTCTCTTTAGAGTTAACTAGAATAGGTATTTATTAATCTATTTAAGTTACTATTTTCTTCTTTATTATTAGATTTACTTTCTAAGTCTTTAGTATTATAGAATTCTATGAACCTAGGCGTTCTACTTCTTAAGCTATAGTATTATATAGTCATTTTAAGTAGTCTGCTAATCTTCTATAGTTAGCTAGTAACCTATATCCCTTTTATTTTGTATATAATATATATATATTGTCTAAATACTAGGCCTAATAGCTATTTTAGTATTTCTTACTACTAGCTAATTTTTTCTTAGATTTCTTAAAACCTTTCTACTTTTTAGATTCTTTCTTAGATCCCTTAATAGACTAATCTTAACTTTACTAAGGTAGTTCTAGCTATATAATTCTTCTAGCTATAGCTAAAGTATATACCTTTCTTATATTACTTTTTCTTTTTTATATTCTTCTAGGAGCTCCTGCCTTTATCCTTCTTATTTATATTAAGGACTATAGAATCTCCCTTATTATAATTTTTTTAGTTTTAGCTATTTATACTAAATCTACTTTCTAATTTATTATTCTGCCTCTATAGGTATAACTTATTATTAACCTAAATAGCTTATTTAATTATTACTAATAGGGTTATAGGTTTTTCTATCCTAATTATTTTATACCTAATATCTAACTTTAGTTTCTTATAGAACTTTATTATTAGGGCTCTTTCTTTATAGTCTAAGATCTTATTTACTACTTACTTAAATGCTAATATATAAGCAGCAACTGTCTTAGTTTACTAGAGTTTTTAAAGTTTTTATTTAGCTATTTATTTAGTATTAATATCTCTAAATATTAGTTATAGTTTTTAATTAAAGTAATTATAGCTTATAAAGATAAGAGTAGTTTTACTCTTTCTATTATCTACTATATTAGTTTAGTAATTATTAAGGTATATGTTAAACTAATCTATAGCCTTACTAATAAAGTAGATAGCTATATAGGCTACCTTAGCTTCTTCTATTTTAAAATATTCCCTATTTAAGTCCTAGTATAATAATATAAGATACTAGGAATTCTTAAAGTTTTATTTATATCTATTAAACTTTTTAGTTCTACTAGCTTAAGTAGTTGTTCTATATAGTTCTTAATACATATTACTTACTATTTTAGGGCTTTATTAGTTTCTCCTCCCTTTTCTTCTAATAAGGTATAAACTTATACTATAGTAGAGTATAATATATAAGGTAATATTTAGCAAAAATAGAGGCATATAGGGCAGAGTAGTAGAATAAGAGGCTAATAGCTTTTAGGCCTTACAAAGAGTAGAAAAAGAGATTATTAGACCTTAATATAGTAAAAATATCTAGTATTCTAATATAAATAGAGCCTTAGCCTAATAACCTTTTAGTAATAAAAACTACTATAAAATAGTAACCTACTTTTAACTTAAAAATATAATCTTAGGTCTTAGAAAAGCTATACCTAGAAGCCAGCATAAGATACTATTAAATAATAGAAGAAAAAGAGAAGAGGAGTAAAAAAGAGCTAAATATATAATTAGTAGAGTATATAAAAAAGAGAAGTAAATAGATTCTAAGAATAGAAGTCTAGCCCCTATATAAAATAAGGCGCTAGTAATTAGGTAGGTCTATAGGCCTCTTAGACTTTCTAAATTTTAGTAAAGTTATATACTAAGCATCTAAAAAATTAATAAATTATAAACTACTAGTATTTACTAAGTAGTTACTAAGCAGCCTAAGAGCCTATTAAAATATAGATATATACTTTCTAGTACCTAGTTAGTTCTAGCATCTAGTTAGCATAGTAAAGAAGGTTTATATACTAACTATAGTATAACTAGAATACTTTCTAGTATCTAGTCTAGTATCTAGTCTAGTATTTAGTCTAGCATCTAGTTAGCACAACTAAGAGGTTTATAAACCTATTATAGTATAGCTAGAATACTTTTTAGTAGCTAGTACTAAGTCTAGTGTTTAGTCTAGTATCTAGTCTAGTATTTAGTCTAGTATCTAGTCTAGTATTTAGTCTAGTATCTAGTCTAGTATTTAGTCTAGTATCTAGTTAGTATAACTAAGAGGTTTATAAACCTATTATAGTATAGCTAAGATACTTTCTAGTAGCTAGTACTAAGTCTAGCGTCTAGTCTAGTATCTAGTTTAGTATTTAGTTTAGTATTTAGTTTAATACCTAAGCTAGTCTTAGAGCCTAGTATCTAGTTAGTATAGCTAAGAGGTTTAGAAACCTACTGCAGTGTAACTAAATAGTAAAGAAAACTAAAGTACTATTAAAGTAGAGTAGTAATACTTACTAATATTATAGTAAAAAAGAAGCTATATATAGAGCAGAGCTATAGTAAAAAAGGGCCTAAGAATCTTTTAAACTATAGCCTAAACTAGATTTAGAAAAGAAAGAAAAAGAAAATTTATAAAAGAAAAAAATAGTAGGTAGTATACTACCTAAAGATAGAATCTAAGTAAGATAATAATAGGTGTAATAGGGCTAACAGATCTTATAGATTAAAGCAAACTTATAAAAAGAGTATAAAAAGAAAATAAATATAACCCCTTTATATAAGTATAATTAAAATAACTACTTCTAAGAATACTAATAGCCTCTTAGCCCTAACTAATAAGTACCTAGTATATTAATAAGCTATAACTAACTATATTAAACCTACTAGTACTTCTAGGCCGTCGCCTATTATAACACCTACTAGATATATAGGTACCCTACTACCTAAAAACCTATTAGACTAGGCCTAGAGTCTTAAGAATATAGTTACTAAAATTATAAAAATAATATAGGTAATAAGCACAAAAGTAACTGCCTAGAACCTATTCTAATATAAAGTAGTAGAACTAAATTTATAGGCTTCTTAGCCGCCCCTTATATTTAATAGTAATAATATTACCTATTTCCTACGTAAATATAAAAAAAGAGCCAGCTACTATAATTACTTACTAAAGAAAATAGTAGAGCGCCTTAGAGGTTACTATACTATAGAGGTTTAAGAGGTTATTAAGTACTCTAGCACTATTAAATATACTAATATAATTATAAATAAGAATTAGTTATATATATATAAGAATATAAGAGTATACTAGAGATCTAGGGACTAAGCCTAACTTAAAGAAAGTAAGATAGCACTCTAATAATAGCTTCTTAAATACTAGTAAATAGACTAGCTAAATATAAGGATACCTTAATTACTTCTTAGTTAGGTTTAGACGCTGTGTTAAAGTAGTAAGTATATACTAAGAAAATAAAGTGTTTTATACTCTAAGAGGCCTCTAGCTAAAACTAGTAGTTAAGATTCTAATAAAAAATAACTAGTTAGTAAACTAGTAAGAAGGTATAGATTATAATATAATTATAAAGTTCTTAACCTAAAAATATAGGAATAGTATTAGAAACACCTCTTATAACCTAGAAAGCTACTATTTCTAAAGCTAATAACCTCTTAGAGTCTAGTAGAAATAGAAAACTAAAAGATAATAGATTTAGATCTTAGTAGCCTAAATATATACTAGTGCGCCCCTATAGAACCCTAAAAGTATAACACCTCTAGGCTCTAAGCCTATATAAAGTAAAATTAATAATTTAGTAGATAGGCTTAGAAATAAACTCTAAATTAGATAATAATCTAACGCTAGAACCCCTAAGAGAATAAACTTCTTAGTAACCTAGTTATTTAGTATAAAGTAGAGTAGAAGTAGAATAAGAACTAGTAAATATAATAATAATATATCTAAGTAGCTCTTAAATACTAAGAAATAAATATAGACAGTCTAGAATAAGGGTATAGGCCTATTAGCCCTAGAACTAATAGTTAGAATACTATAACTAAGACTAGCAGCTACTAGTAGCCTTAAAGCCTAGCAGCACTAGAGACTAATAGACTTTTAAGTAGAATATAGTACTGCACCTATATATATAATATTAGCTACAGCATAGGCCTAGGGGAGTAATAGATAATAGCTATTTTAAATATAGTAAAAACTATAAAAATAGAGTTAAAGTATATCTAGAGAGACAGCGTATAGTTAATAATAATAGATAGTTTTAGTATAATACTAATATATAAGGTAACTCTAATAGGGTGTAGGCCAAGCTAATTTTAGAGTAATAGAGATATAGTAGAATAGGCCTATATTTCTACTAGAATAAGTATCTCTAGAATCTAGTATAGTAGCAGTTCTAGTAAAATCTACTTAAAGCTAGAGCCCTATAAATACTAGAAAAGGTTAAAAATAAGAGCCCGCACATTAGTAGTAATATACTAAGTAGAATTATTAGGTATTAATAGTATAATAATTATAATTAATAAAAGCAGGGCATTAGGTCTTATTAATAAAGATAAGTTTAAAAGAGAATAGAGAGAACTGCATATTCTAATAGACTCTTAAAATAGATAGAGTAAGTTATAGGTATTAGCTTAATAGCTATATACTATAAATAAAGGGAAAGTCTAAAGAGTAATAGATAGTACTAGTAGTATTAGTAATACTAAGACTAGAAATATAAGTGTAAAAAAATAATAAAGATATTATTTAGATCTTATATAGCGCAGATAAGTAAGTTAACTTTAATATAGAAATAGAAGATATAGATAAGCTAAATAATATAAACTTAGGTAGAATTTATAGTGCTAAAAAAAAAGACTAGACAGCTAAAGCTAGTAGATAGCCTTATTAGAAATAGATTATATAATTAAATAGCTTCTAGACACCTATAATATAGTAGTATATATAATATTCTAATAATATACCCTTACTTAAGAAGTACTATTTAAAAACAGCCTTATAAAAAAAATAAACTAACAGCTTAGCCTTTAAAAAGTATATATATAAGTAAAGAAGATTAACTATAGTATAGAGTAGATAGTATACCTAAGAGTCTCTTAGATAGAAGAAATAAAAGTTCTATTATTTATATTAGTTAAGTTTAGTAGTAGATAGCTGCTATAATATAGCCTATATATAATTTATACTCCTCTTAAGTGCCTTCTCTAGCCTATTTAGTAGATTTAGCTATAGTAGCTAAGGTGCAGTTTAGCTACTAGTGTTAAATAAATATAATAGTAGACTAATAGGCTCTTAATAATAAATCTAAAATAGAATATATAAAGAGGGATTGCCTAAAGGTCCTCTACTATATTTAAATAGTAAAAATTAATATACTCTTTAATATAGGCGTAGAGCTTAATACTATCTAAATAATAATAGTAGAGAGTACTAGACTACAGATTATATTAATACCCTAGGCTCTATAAAATATAAAGCTAATAACTATAAATAAAGATTTTAAAGAATTTTAGAGAATTATCTTCTGTACTTTAGTAGTAGTAGGGGAAGTTACTATTAAAATAATACTCTTTATTATAAAGTTACTATCTAGCTTAGTAATTCTAGGCAACTCTTTTCTAGTAAATATAAAAGTAAAGTTTATATATAATAATAATAGATAAATATACTATAAGCTATACTTAAAGAATAGAAACTATAGTACCTATTTTATTACTACCTATTTAGATTCTATAAACCTACAGGGAGCACTATATAGATTAGAAAATAGAGTAGAGGTATAGAAACTAAGTACTATACCTTTAAAGAAGAAGACTTAAAATATACCCCTAATAGCCTTTTAGCACTACCTAGAGTCTAGTCCTTCTAGGCTGTCTTAGTTAGAAATAAAAACTAAGAAGGTGTTAGACCTTATATATAAAAGGTAAAGCTAGAGAAGAAATATCCTTTTTTAGTTTAAAAACCTTTCTTAACTTTAGAATAACTTACTAAGAAAATAGATAAGAATTAGTTATCTATTTCTACTACTAAAAAATTTGTCCACTACAGCCACTAAGAAACTATTAGGCGGAATACTAATAGTAGAATAGTTATTTAAAATAATAATAGCCTAATAGTGCTAGAGGCGCTAGGGTATAATAAAGAAGTAGATAAGATTCTATACTTCTTAGCTATATAAATAAAATTAGAGAAGTAGATAGTATAAAAAGCAAATATATTCTAGAAAAAGTAGACTAAGTAGGTAGAGTAAAAACCTATTAGTTTTAAAATTATAACTATATATAAGTCTAAGAATAAGAAGGTTAACCTAGTGTATAATTCTACTATAAAACTATAAGAAGTAGAAGGCTGTAGTAACTAAAAGAAGTATATAAAAGTATTCTAATAAGCTATAGACTATAGTATATAGGTATTTAATAGCTACTTTTAACCCTAATAGATAGACTAGCTAAAAGGGTACTAGTTAATGTAAGAGTATATAGTAGAAATAAAAGTTAGGCTAGATCTTCGCCCTTAAAAATATAAGATACTAGAGGAGATATTATACTAGAGAAAACCTATTTTATCTTTTAACTTCTCTAAAAGTAGTAGAGTCTATAAAGACGTAGTATCTTTAGTAAAAATATATATAGTACTATATAAAGTATAGAAGAAGCTGCAATTCTCTATTTCTTATATATTATAAAATATTGTTATTAAAATAATACAGCAGTAACTAGACTAAAGTACTCTTAGATATAGCCACAGTCTATACTATAACCTCTAGTTTCTAGTTAAGAAAAAGAATACTAGATATTAACTAATTAATAATACTTAGAAGATTAATAAAGTTACTATATATAATATAAACCTACTACTAAACCCTAATAAGTTCTTAGAGGAGTTTATAGGCTGTTATATTATTTCTCTTATTAATTTCTTCTTAGGATATAACTAAATTCTACTATATAAAGACTTTATAGTAATTATAGTATTTACTACGCCCTTAGAACTAATAAAACAGTATACTCTATCTATAGGTATAACTAATTCTATTATAGAGTTTATTAGAATAGTTATAAAGATTTTTTATAACTAGATCCCCCTACGCTGTATGCTATATATAGATATATAGTTATAGGGCCCTAAGACTAACTATAATAAGAGGCTATTAAGCCTAGTATTTATTAATATATAGTAGAGCACATTATTAATCTTAACTATATTTTAGTAAATATAGAATTAGTAGGCGTAATAGCCTCTATAAAGAAATTAGACTAGTGTTATATATTTATAGGTATAGTAGGCTATATAATTAATAAAGAAAGGCAGCACCTAGCTAAAAAGAAAGTAGAAAAGATTATTAAGTAGCTAGTACTAAATTATACTAAAGATATCTAAATATTCCTTAAAATATATATATACTACTAAATCTAGATATAGAACTTTATAAAAATTACCTTTTCTATATTTAACCTACTTAAGAAAGGTATAGTATTTAAATAAATAATTAAGGCTACTGCTGCCTAAACTATACTAAAGTAGAGAATTATAGAAGCCTTAGTACTAGTCTCTATAGACTACTTAGAGCCTATTTAGAATATTATAATTATAGTAGATAGTAGTAAGAAAGAATAGAATATAGTTCTCTAGTAAATAGAAAAGAATAGCCTAGTTTACCCTATATAGTTTAAGTCTAGGGTGTAGTCTATTAGTAAAAAGAACTAGGACTTAGGGAAATATAAATATAAAGAACTTCTACTAGCGCTAAAGAAGTTCTAACCCTAAATTTATAGAATATACTTTATAGTAGAAACAGACTTAAAAATACTAATTATATAGTTAAATTAGAGTATAATAGACCTACCTAATATACTAATTACCTAATAGCTAGCCCTTTTAAATTTGTAAAAGTTTAACATCCGCTATATTCTAGAGTATAAGAATATAGTAGCTAATACCCTCTTAAGGCGCCTAGAAGTACTAGAATAGAAATTTTCTAAAGAGTTAGAGAATAATATAGATACACTAGTTAACTAATTACTAGAAAGCCTCTAGTTAAATATATATTCTACTATAAGGCCACCTTAATAAGCGCAGCTTATATATATATAAAATATAATAATAGTAGCTAATAATATCTTAGAGACCCTTATAATAGAAGAATTTTAAAATATTACTTACTAGCTTACTACACTCTAGCTCCCTTTAGGTATATTAAGGGCAGAGCGCTACTAAATCTACTAAGTATTAAAGAAGTTCTAAGTACTTTATAAAGCCCTATAGTATTATTTATTAGGGGACAGGCCTTTATAAAGAGTTGTAGATAACTCTAAGAAATAATTAGATATTCTAAAAGCACTATATAATAAATTAAAATATTAAGGCTGTAAAGAAACCTAGTATAAAGTTACTATATAATACTACTAGTAGAGTATATATAAAATAGTTAAATAGTATATAAGTAGCTATATAGAATATTAACTCTATAGTGTATAAAGGGTATATAAGGAGCTGCACCCTATATAGAAAATAGACCTAATCTTTAGATAGGTTACTATTAATATAGTCTATATACCTAAAGGCCTATATAGTAAGCAATTTCTAGTAGTTATCTATAACTATACTTTAGACTAGCTAGAGGTAAAAGTACTTACTAAGAATAACTTAGAGTCTATAGTATATTTTTTAGAGAAGTGTTACGGCTGCTATACTATAATAAAATTATAGGAACTAATATAATAATAGCAGCGACTAGTTAGATTATAAGAATAAGTATTATAATTATAGGTTAGATGCTAAGTACAATATAAATACGTAATTAGAGTTATATAATTAGATCTATAGATCTATGGGACAGAGCTATAGAGCCTAGATCTATAGGATCTATATATAGAGCCTATAGAGCCTAGATTAGATAGTAGTATATAGGGATAACAGATTACTACTAGTAATCCCTTATTATTAATTTATAATATAGTTTACTGCATCTAGTTTTTTTATAGAAGATTACCTTTAAGTCTTTAGCAATATATTCTTATTATAGTAATTAATTAATACTTACCTATATATAACTTATATAACCCTGCACGCTACTTATCTCTTACTAGAACTCTAACTAGGCTGCGGCTTACTACAGTGTTAAAAGGGCCCTATTACACTTTAATAATTATATTTTAAGAGTCTCTATAGGTATATACCTAAGTTACCCTTACTAAACAATAGCTTCTATAGTAAACCGACTAATGTTATTAGACCTAACAGACCTAGTCTAGATAAGAAACAACTTAACCACCTAAATAAAGAAAACTAAAGGTAAAAAGATGCTTATAATAAGTTAGTAGAATAAGTAAAAGTTATATTAGAAAGAAAGGGAGAAGGGGCCAACAAAATAATAAAGAAATAAATTTAGCAAATAAAACTTAGAATAAGAAGTAGACCCTTAAAACTAGCTAATCTAGAAAAGTTTAATAGAATAAGGACTAAGCTTAGGGGGTTTCTAGCCTCTATATCTCTCTATTTAGATTTAAATTGAGAATACCTTAGAGAAGAAGATTAGAAAGTAGCTTATATAGTAACCTACTTTATAGGCAAGGTAATAGACTAGTTTAATAGTTACCTTATAAACTAGAGGACAAACTAAAAATAGATAACTAAAAATAGAAAAACTAACCTTATCTTTATAAGTTACACCTACTTTAAGTAAAAACTCTAACTAACCTTTAGCAATATTAACACACAAATGTATAGCTAAATAAAAACTCTTAAAGCTCTAATAAACTAAGACAGTAGTAGTATATATATTAGTATTTAAACAGCTAGCTAATAAAGTCTTAGACTATAGAGAATAAGCTCTAATATAGAAGTTCTATAAAGAACTTAAGTTAGATTTATAGGTATAAAATAATTAGGATAGAGAAACTAATAACTTTATTTATAATAATTAAATAAGCTGTCTAAGTAGACAATAAGTTATTTCTATAGAAATAAGATAATAAAGAAGGAAGCGGATACAGCGCAAATAGCTAAAACTATAAAACCTATAATAAAGAAGATCTAATAGTCTTAGATACTAATAAAGAAAAGGGATTAAGTTAAAATGTAATAAAGAAAAAGCAATATAAAGAAGGTACTTACTTTAGCTATAGTAAGAAAGGCTATATAGCTAGAAACTGCCTAAGTAAGAGCTAGGAAAAGTCTATAAAAAATACTAAGGAGGAGCTAAAGAAGTAAGAAGCCTTAAAGGAAACTAAAGAAAAGCTGGCTAGTAGTAAAAAATATAAGGCTATTTATTAGGCTAAGTATTTCTAGGATATGTATATATTACACCTAAAGATAAAAAAGGACACAGAATACTAGCCTATAGAAGAAAGGCTAGTAGTAACTTAAGAAGACTAGATAATTTTATAGCTAGAGAAGTAAAATGCCTAAGTCCTAGAATTCTATAATACTAAAGATTTAGAAAGCAAATCTAACAATAATAAAGGAGACAGTAACTTAGAGGGGTTAATAAATACCCTATTTTAGTTAACTCTAAGAGGAGACAAACCCTTCTTTTTATTACTAGTATAAAAGGCACCTATATCCCCCAGCAAAAATATCTATATAAGGGGAATTAAATATTTCTAGCCTATAGGACTAACGTATAAAGCAGCTAGACTAGTTAAGACTAAAGATATATAATAAATAATTAAAGGCCTACACTTCTACTATAAGAATTTATATAGGGAGACTATCTATAAGGTTTATAAAAACTAAAAGATCTAGTTTCTATAAAATACAAAGTTTATAAGCTTTAATAAATAGGTAGAATAAAATATAGTTCTAGTAAGGGAAATGCTAAATAAATAAGAATAGGCCTAGATTACTAATAAAATTAAGTAGGTAGATAAAGCTTACACGCCTTAAGTTATAATAAAATACTAGATCCTAATTAGGGAAGAACGCTCGGATAGATAAATAGAACTAATAAAAGGGGATAATCCCTAAACACTAACTAAATACCTAGTATATTATAAGCTATTATAGATATTATATATTATAGATAATTATCTAATATACCTAACTCTAAAGAGAAAATATCGCGCCTTTCTAATATAGGTAATAGACAACCCCTATAATAACCTTATTCTAAGGGACAAAGTATATAGATAGTACCTAGAAAAGAAGTATAGGGGATACCTAGTGCTAGCCCCTAGACCCCTCTTACTAATTAAATATATAAAAGGGCAATCTTAGTATAAGTGCCCTAAGAATAAGTGCCCTTAGTATATAGCTAAGAAAATATAGATAAAGTATTAGCTAAAAGGCAAGAAAGCCTTAAGGGGTATATAGGGGCTATATATTATAATTTAAAAAGAATACTACGGGAAACTAATTAGAGTAATAATTAATAGTAGAGTAATATAAAATTTTATCTCTAAGAATTTTATAGAAAATAAAGGGCTCTACTATACTAACAAAATAGAGAAAAGAACCTTATTTAATATTAAGGGACTATCTTTTTAAGAATAAATCTATATAAAAATAATACTAGAAACCTTCCTATCTAAGGGACTAGTTATTAATAACTTTATTATAGATCTGGCTAAAATAGACAATTAGTAAGACGTAATTCTAGAAATGCTATAGCTAAAATAGGTTAACCTAACTATCTACTAGGGAATAAAACGAGTCTAATACCTATACTATTTAGCAGCAAATAAGAAACTTACCCCAGGAATACTAGACTAATACTAGGGGTTTATAGATATCTTTAATAAACTAGAGAAATACCTTCTAGAACACGCTAAGTGGGACTATAAAATTAGACTAGAGAAAGAAAAACAACTTATATAAGAACTAGTATATAAAATAATAGAATAAGAGCTTAAGGTTACTAAATAATATATTAAGAATAATCTTAAATAAAAATATATTAGACCTTCTTAGTCTTCTACCGCTTATAGAGTTACCTTTATAGAAAAGAAGGATAACCTAGAACTATAGTTCTATATTAACTTTAGAAAAATAAATACTATTATAATTAAAGATAGGTACCCATTACTCTTAATCTTAGATTTATAAGACTAACTTTAAGACGTAAAAATCTTTACCTACTTAGATATAAAGAATGCATACCACTAAATTAGAATAAAGAAAGATAAGGAATAGAAAACCGCCTTTAAAACAAAGTTAGAGTTATTTAAGTATAATATTTTGCCCTTTAGGCTTACTAACGCCCCAGCTATCTTTTAGAAATAAATTAATACTATGCTCTAAGAATATATTAGTAAGTATACTATAGTATACTTAGATAATATTCTAATATACTTAAATAATAAGTAAGACCACCAAAAGTATATAGAAGAGGTACTAAACTATATAAGCAAAGCTAAGCTATACCTAAAACTTAAGAAATATAAATTCTATATTACCTAAACTATCTTTCTAGGGTTTGTAGTAAAACCTAGAAAGCTTAAGATCGAATAAATAAAGCTCTAGGAGATTTTAGATTAGAGAAAACTAAAAAATATTAAGGATATTTAATTCTTTCTAGAATTTTATAACTATTGCAGGAAGTTTATTCTAGACTAAATAAAGATAATAGAGCCTCTTATAAGGCTAACTAAGAAGGAAGTACTCTTTAAATAGATAAATAAATACTAATAAGTAATAGATTAACTTAAGAAAAAATTTGCTAAAAAACCTATTTTATAAATCTTTAATCCCTGCTACCCTACTATATTAGAGATAGATATATTAAATTTTGCTATAGAAGTATGCCTACTCTAGCAAGATCTAAAAATAGATAAAAAGCACCTATATAGCTATTACTTCTAAAAAATATAAAAGGCTAAACTTAACTACAATATCTATAATAAGAAGATATTAGTAATAGTTAAAGTGTTTAAGAAATAGAGAACTTACCTCTAAGATATAAAATACTAAATGCCGGTCTTTTTAGACCATAAGAATTTAATAGAATTATAATAAAATAAGGCCCTTACACCCAGTAAGTAAGGTAGGCACAAACCCTGTTAATATATAATTTTAAAATTATATACACCTAAAAAATAGAAAACCTTTAGGCAGACACCTTAAGTAGAAAACCCAACCTACAAGAAAAAGCTAAGGTATTAGGGGCCCTACTTTAATTTAATAAGGACAGTACTATTATTTATAATATACTAAAGCTAGTAGTAATAATAGAAATCTAGACTAGTATATAGCATAATTGGATTAAGAAAGAAACAGCGATTAGTAACAAAAATATAAGCTACCTACCTATAGAAATAAAGTATAAGAATAATATTTATAAGGTCTTTAATAGAATCTTTATCCCTGCTAAGATTTAATATAAGTTTATAAGATAATTCTATAAGGCACCGGTATACAGCTACTAAGAAATTAAATAAATATTAGAATAACTAATAAGGAATTACTACTTTTCTTAAGCCTAATAAATAGTTATAGAAGTCTTACGCAACTACGCCGACTACTACTAAAATAAACTAAATAGGTATATGCTGTATAGATAACTACAACCTATAAAAGTTTCTAATTAACTATAGGGTATAGTTATAATGGACTTTATTACAGAACTACTAAAATCTAAGAACCTAGACAATAAGGTAGAATATAATAAAATTATAGTTATTATTAATAAAGTAACTAAGTATATATACTTCTTACTATATAAAGAGATTAGTAAAGCAGAGTATATAGCTTTCTACTTTACTTTTATAGTAATAGTATAATATAGAGCTCTGGACAAAATTATTATAGACAGAGATATTTACTTTATATCTAAGTTCTAGTAAATAGTATTTACCCTTATAGGCATTAAGTATAGTATATTAATAGCCTATTATCTATAAATAGATAGGTAGATAGAATAAATAAACTAGATAGTAGAATAGTTTCTTAGGTGTTACCTAAACTATTAATAGAATAACTAAGTAGAGTTACTCTCTATAATATAACTAGCCTATAACAGCTTATAGTATAGTACTACTAGAGTTTTACTATTCTTTATAAACTATAGATTTAACCTAACAGCCTACTAAGTACCTAGAACTATAAGGTCTTAGAGTACAGATAGAGAATAATAGGCTAAGAAAATTATATAAATTTATAGCTAACTCTAGTAAGACGCTATATTTCTATAAGAAAAAATAGGGAAATACTATAATCTTAAGCACAAACCTGCGCCTACACTAGAGAAGGGAGAGAAAGTCTAGCTACTATAAAAAAATATTGCTAGTAAATAACTATTAAATAAACTAGACTATCTAAAAATTAGACTATATAAGGTTCTAGAATAAATTACTCTAGTTTTATTTAAATTACAACTCCTAAATAGCATAAAAATATACCTAGTGTTCTATATAGCTTTCTTAGAAAAGGTACTATAGGACGCAGAACCTATAGTCTATAAAGTAGATATATATAGAGAGTAGTAAAAAGAATGGGAAGTAGTAAGTATTAATAGATATTAACTAGTAAATAGTTAAAATTACTACAAAGTTAAATAGCTAGAACGCGATAAGAAGGGAAACCTATAGAATAATACCTAGAAACTAGAAAGTAACCTTAACTGCCCTAAGAAGTTAGAGAAATTTTAGTTAAACTAATCTCTTAAAGAAAGCCTAGAGATATTAGACTAAAAGCTAAACTGCCTTATAGCAAACTATAAAGATTGCTACTATTAGAGAAGGTATAAGTATTATCTTAAGAAACTACTTTACCCTCTCTAAGACTATTCTATAGACTAGCAGCCCTTAGTTTTACTTCTTTCTAATCTAGCTTAGCCTTAAGGAACGCCAACTATTAATTCTTTTACTTATTAAGAAGTTTCTTCTACTTCTAAAGTTATAATACCTTAGCTTAGGCTATAGCTAGAGTATCTAGAATTACTTCTTAAGCCTTCTTAGCCTTAGCTAGTTTAGCTTAAATTTTAACTTAGAAGTAACTAGTATTACATACTAAGAATAATTAGTTTTAAAGAAGAAATTATAACTAACTATATACTTTTAGTAATAAATACGCTATTAACATTATAAGAACCTTAAATATTAGAATAAATATAGGCTTTGTAAGCAGAACGCCTAGGTATATTATATAGAGAAAGTATATGAGGAATTTTAAGCCTATTATAATAAGAATAAGGTATAACTAGAAATTTATAATAACCTATTTTATTAGTAAGAGTAAGTTATTTATTAGTCTTATAAGAAGGTATAAAGAGTAATAATAAGCTACTATATAATAGGGCTTACCTTACTAATATAGTATAACTCCTGCAACAGATAAATCTTTAGGCTAAAGATATAGAAGGGGGGGATAGTATTATAGCTACTATACTATAATAGAATTATAGAAACTAATATAATAATAGGAGCAACTAGTTAGATTATAAGAATAAGTATTATAATTATAGGTTAGATGCTAAGTATAATATAAATATGTAATTAGAGTTATATAATTAGATCTGTAAATCTATAGGACAGAGCTATAGAGCCTAGATTTATAGAATCTGTATACAGAGCCTATAGAGCCTAGGTTAGATAGTAGTATATAGGGATAATAGATTACTACTAGTAATCCCTTATTATTAATCTATAATACAGTTTACTATATCTAGTTTTCTTATAGAAGATTACCTTTAAGTCTTTAGTAATATATTCTTATTATAGTAATTAATTAACGCTTACCTGCATATAACTTATACAACCCTATACGCTACTTATCTCTTACTAGAACCCTAACTAGGCCGCGGCTTACTACAGTATTAAGAGGGCTCTATTATAAGAAGTTTATCTTCTCTAGATAGAATTTACCTTTTTAACTTTCTATTAACAGAGGACCTAAGAATAAAGGTCTAGTTAAGGCCTTAGTAGAATAGTATAAAGTAGAGTAGGTTATATTTAGTATATACTATTTCTAGGGGTAAGGCCTAATTAAGCGTAGCCACAAAGAGCTTATTAGAGTATTAAGAAAGATAAAGAGTAACTAGGTAAAAAACCTATATTTAGCACTGTAGGCTAATAGAGTTATAGTTAAGTAATCTACTAGTAAAATACTAGCTTTCCTTATCTATAGTAGAGACTATATTCTGCCTATTAAACTTAGTATTTCTACCTAGTAGATAATTATATAGGGCTAGATTTATACTATAGAAGAACTTCTTACTACTAGAGTAAGGCAGTTTAAAAAGCGGGATAAAAGGCTATAAGAATTAGTTAACTAAATAATCTAGCTATAAGAAGTAAATAAAAAATAGTTTAATACCTAATATACTCTTAGAGTAGAGGAACTATAAGTAGAAAACCTAGTTTTAGTATAGAATATATTTTAAGCTAGTAATATAAGTACTAAAGTTAAGCTTATACTATAGTATAAAGGCCTATTTTAAATCTACGCTATAGTACCTAATAGCTTAGAATAGTATTAGCTTAAGAATCTAGATAGTATACTGTTCTATATATAGACACTAGGTAATAGAGTAGTTAAATTTTATTAATAGGTAGAATTAGATTTATAGGAAATTCTAGACTAGTATATATAGAACAATTCTAAGAATATATTAGACTTACCTATTAACCTAGTATAGAAAAAAGTGGATCTAGGTAATAATAAAACTATAAAACTATAGAAACCTACTAATATAGCCTTTTAGTATAGGTTATAACGCCTACGCAAAGCCTATAAATAAGATATATCTTTTAAGAAGCCTATAGTATAAATTCTAAAGTTTTCTAAATTATTTAATTATAGTAAATACTAATGCTTTAACTAAGAAGACTATAGAGAAGACTAAGAATTAAGAGATAACTCTTTATTATAAAAAAGAGAAGGGAAGGTATAGTAGTAGAAAAAATCTAAAATAATAAATATATACTTTTATCTATAAACCTATAAAATACCTAGATAGAAAAGCCTAAGAGGCTAGTAGAAGCTAGCAAATAAAAAGAAAAGAAAAAGAATAGAAAAAGGATAAGCTAGAAAATAAGAAAGCTAAAACTACTAGAAAGCTGCTATATAGCTAAGTAGCCTAACTACTACTACTGCTATAAGGGCTGCTATAATAAAGGGGGCCACGCCCTTACCTATAGGTAGAATAATAGAAGCTAGGGTAAGCCTACCTACTAGAATAAGTATAAAAGGCTAGTAAACTCTCTTTAAAACTAGAAGGCCTAGCAGAACTAGTAAAACTAGTAGAATTAGCTATAGGAGTTTACCTAGAGACACTAGTAAAAGAAGTAAGATAATACTACTTAGTAGAAAGTAGAGAAATATATAAATAGCTATTATAAGAAGATAGCTAACTCTCTATATTATTAATAATCTAGCTTATAAGCTAGTTACTACTAAAAGAAGTCCTTAGCAAAGAAAGTAGAGAGCTAGAAAGAAGAAAGGTTTACCTAAAAGTACTAGAACTAAGAGAGAAGTAGATAAAATTAGTAAATAGACTTATAATTAAATACTATAGTAGACCTAGAGGTAGAGGAGAGTTACTTCTAAAGAATAGTAGAGAAGAAGATTATATAGAAATATTAAAAGAAGAAGAAGAACTAATAATATAGTTAATCTACTAATAATAAGTAAAGTAGCTAAGAGAAGTTATAGAATTAGAAGAAAAACTATTCTTTAAAGGGCTACTATAAGAAAAGTAACTAGTAGAAGTAATAAAGACTATAGGGCTACTCTAAGAGTAACTTAGAGAAACAGCTAAGTTAGTAAAATCTAAGTAGATAGTACTATAATAGTAAGAAGTTAAAGTTATAACCTTAAGTTTATAAAAAGTCTTAGTAATACTAGTATTAAGTTACTGCTACTTTAGTATATACTAGTAAATATTAGTATAATCTTAGTTAAAATAGCTAGCTAAAGAAGGTAGGGCTATAAAAATTAGTAAAAGTAAGAAAGAGTAAAGACTAAGAAAGCATTAGAGTACTTACTTTTACTATACTAAAAGAAGTAGTAAGAATAATTACTAGTAATCTAGTAAGAAATATAGGCTTTAGAAAGTAGTAGTTTATTTTAATTATTAATAAACTAAAAATAAGGGCACTTATTATAGTAGATGCTATAAAATTAATTATTACTAGTATTCTAATAGCTAATATAGTTAATACGCCCTTAATAAGCTATATAGAGAAAGCTAGAGAGATAACACTAATAAATTTTAGAATAAGTATTAGCTAGGTAATTATTAAAGTACTTATCTTAATTAGCCTTAGTCCTAGCTATAAGCAGAGCAGCAGGTTCATAAAAAAGTTAATAGAAAAAGAGAATTAGGCTATTATAGTTATAAGTAAGAGTCTTATTATTAGGGAACTCTTTCTTAATAGAAAAGGCTTAGAAACCTTTAGTAAAAAAACTTAGGTTACTAGTAAAGTATAAGCCAGCCTTATAGAGCTCTTAGAGAATTTATAAAAGGTATTATATAGTACTAATAGAGGTAGAAAGATAAATAAGAACTTAAACTAAAAATAGTTAGCCTAAAAATAGATTAGGTAGAAGTATAAAAAGAATAAAAACCTACTCTACTTAAGAAAAGTAGCTATAGCAGTAACTATATTAACTTAAAACTTTTTAGTATTATAAATAGGATTAGAAAAGCCCTTACTACTACTATAATTATTATTATTGCTACCTATACTGCCTATAGCTATACTACCTAGAGTAAAGTTAATTAAGGGAAGAGTCTCTATAAGAAAGGGTAGCTAAAAGTAATAAGAAAATAAAAAAGGTTAGAAGAAAACTAGTAAAGAATAATAGAGATAAGTAGGAGAATAGAAATAGTATAAAAGAGGCTATTAAGGCTATAGAGTAGACTATAAAATAAAGGAAAAAAAGCTAAAGGTAAGAAGGTAGTTTTAAAAAATATAATAAGTAAAAGCCGCCTCTAACACTAGAACTAAAGACTAAAAGAAGTTAGTTATAAGGCTAATAATATATACTAGTAAATAACTAGATAAGTAGTAGATATTAATATATAAGAGAATTAGTAGGGTAGTTGCTAATAAAATAAGTATTTAATAATAATAAAGCTATAGCCCTCTTAGCTATATAGGGGGATAGAATATCTAGTAGTAAGAATAGTAGTTAGAATAGAAGAGTAGAATATCTTATACTAAGTAAACTATAGCTAGGAAGTAGATATATATATAAAGGAAAAAGAAATAGTTAAGAATAAAAAACTATATAAATACTAGGTATATTTATAGAAGAGACTTTAAAATAGTAAAGAAATTTAAATTATCTAGCTAAAATACTAAAAAGAAAGGAGCCCCTTTAAAAAACTATAGTAGAGTTACTAGTAGTAGCTCTAGATAGTAGAAATAAAAGGTTAAAAGGGAAAAGTAAAAATAGAGAAAGCTTAGAATAGAAGCTAGAGAATTATTACTACCTTATTATAGCTACTATAGCTATAGCTATAACTATAACTATAGCCTACCTAGCTCTAGCTATTATAGTAGTTATAAGCTTCTTTAGCTAGGGCGTAAATAGTAGCTTACTTAGATAGATTAAAATTACTAAAAATTATTATATAGTAGAGAGCTCTAGAGAGCTTAGTAGTTATAAAAAGAAAGTAGTAGTTATCTCTAAGCCTACTACTAAAAAGTAGAGTAGTAGGTGCCTATAAATAGATTATATAGGACCTTTACCTAGAAGACTATAGATAAGCTAAAAGGCTAGCTTCTAGTCTAAAAGATAATTAGGTTAGAGCTAGAGAAATAAGGACTAAACTAGAGTATACTAGTAGTAAAATAGATACTAAAGGCCCTATACTAGGTAAGAAGTTAGGTATAAAGTTATTTTAATACTAAAAATAGAAACTAAGCTACTATAAGAGAAGAGCCTAGCGAGGTATACTAATTAAGGCTAGTAAATAGGACTCTTAGCTATAGTCTAAAAAGAGTTAGCTAAAATTCTTAAATAAAATCTCTACTAGTAAAAGAAAGTCTGCCTAAAAGAAGGCTAGAAAAGAATAGATAGCTAACTAAAAAGGTATTAAGTTAAGTAAAAAGGGCTTAGATAGTAGGCTATTTAATTATTAGTAAATAGAAAGAGTAAGAAGATATTAGATCTTACTACTAGTAAAAAAATAAGACTAGCGTTTTTATAAAGTAGACTATATAGAGGCTATTAAAAATAAGTAAGCTAGAGTTATTAATAACTAGAAATAAGATCTACTATAGTAGTAGTTATTTATTATACACTATTATTAGCGCTAATAGAATATTATACCTAAAGTTATAATACCTAGTAATAGCAGCAGTAAATAAGAATAGTAGATAGATAAGTATAGGCCTTTAGTATTAGAGGTCTTTATTAGTTATTAAGTATAGTAGGCCTAATAAGCTTTAAAGTTATCTATTAAATAGCTTTAGAATTATAGTATAGAAACTAAAAGAGAGTACCCTCTAGAATATATATTACTATTAGTAGTAGAAGAAACTCTAAGGTTCTCTCTACTAATAGTAAAGAGGTATAGCTAGGTACTAAGAAGCTACTATAATAGTATAGCTAGTAAAGGCTTTCTAGTATAGAGTGTATAAGATTATATATTAGCTTAGTATTTAGGTAAATAGTAACTAGAGTAAGTTAGTAAGGCTATTAGATAGTAAGAAAGAATATTATATAAGAAAAGAAACTAAATTAGCCTAATAAAACTAGTCTAAGAAGCAGTTGCTAGTAGGTAATTATAGTATAAATAAACTATTCTTATTATTACCTCTATATAGGGGTCTACTACTACTATGCTAGAGCCTACTATACCTATAGTAGTACTGCTAGAAGCAAAGTTAATAAAAGGGGTTTTAAAAGTATTAAGAGCAGATTAGATATTATCTTTAAGTAAGAAAGAGGTAGAAAGAATTAAATAAAAAAGGTAGAAGGTTACTAAAGTAGAGTATATATAGGTATATAGGTAATATTTACCTATATTAGATAGTTTAAAAAGGAAGGCATAGCTAGTATTAGCTTTTAGTTCTATTTATATTACTAAGTAGGGTAAAGGTTAGAAATTACTTATAGTTCTATAAGTAGTTAAGTATCTAAGAGCCTTATAGAGAATACCTTTAAGTATAAAAACTAACACTTATAAAGGTAGAGAGGTATATAGTAGAGTATAATATATAAGGTAAATGTTTAGTAAGGATAAAGGCATATAGAGTAGAGTAGTAGAATAAAAGGCTAATAGGCTCTTAGGCCTTATAAAAAGTAGAAAAAGAGAATTATTAGACCTTAATATAGTAAAAATAGTATCTAGTATTCTAATATAAATAGAGCCTTAGCCTAATAACCTCTTAGTATACAAATACACTACTATAATACTATTAACTTATTATATACTTTCTTCTAGTTCTTACTTTCTTTATAAAGCTGGTTAATCTATATCTTTATTTAGATAAATTTAGTATTATCTATAGGTGTTACCTTAAGGGACCTAAAGGGTATTATAGAAGCTATTATTAGTAAAGTATAACTTAGGTATATACCTATAGAGACTTCTTTAAATATAATTATTAAAGTATAATAGGGCCTTCTTAGCACTGTAGTAAGCTGCAGCCTAGTTAGGGTTCTATTAGAAAGTAAGGAGTATACAGGGTTATATAAGTTATATAGATAAATATTAATTAATTACTACTATAAGAATATATTACTAAAGACTTAAAGGTAATTTTCTATAAGAAAACTAGATATAGTAAACTATATTATAGATTAATAATAAGAAATTACTATTAGTAACCTATTATCTCTATATACTACTATTTTACTTAGGCTCTATAAGCTCTATATATAAATTCTATAGATCTAGGCTCTATAGCTTTGCTCTATAAATCTATAGATCTAATTATATAACTCTTAATTACGTATTTATATTATGCTTAGTATTTAACCTATAATTATAATATTTATTCTTATAATCTAACTAGTTACTGCTATTATTATATTAGTTTCTATAATTCTATTGTAGTGTAGCAGCTATAATATTTTACTTATTTTACTAACTTATTATAGGTATTCTTTTGCCTTTAGTTTTCTTTATTTAGGTAGTTAAGTTATTTCTTTATCTGAACTAGGTCTATTAGGTCTAATAATATTAGTTAGTTTACTATAGGAGCTATTATTTAGTAAGGGTAACTTAGGTATATACCTATAGAGACTTCTAAAATATAATTATTAAAGTGTAATAGGGCCTTCTTAATACTATAGTAAGCTGCAGCCTAGTTAGGGTTCTAGTAAGAGATAAGTAGCGTATAGGGTTATATAAGTTATATATAGGTAAGTGTTAATTAATTACTATAATAAGAATATATTACTAAAGACTTAAGGGTAATCTTCTATAGAGAAACTAGATATAGTAAACTATATTATAGATTAATAATAAGAGATTACTAGTAGTAATCTATTATCTCTATATACTACTATTTAGCCTAGGCTTTATAGGCTCTATCTATAGATCTATATAGATCTAGGCTCTATAGCTCTACCTTATAGATCTATAAATCTAATTATGTAACCCTAATTATATATCTATATTATACTTAGCATCTAACCCGTAATTATAATACTTATCTATATAATTTAACTAGTTGCTGCTGTTATTATATTAGTTCCTATAATTCTATTGCGGTGTAGCAGCTGTAATATATACCCTTTATTATCTATTTACTTTTAATTACTAAATACCCACAAGGCCGACCTAGAATTAGGTATATAAAACTACCTTATAATACTAGATAGGTATATAGAAATACTATATCTTAAAGATATTTTAAATAACTACGTACTATAAGAATTTCACGAATAACGAGGATTTTATAGTATAAAGTTATTTTAAAATAATTCTTAGAAAAGGTTCCTATATATACCCATCTTACAAATCTTAGGATGGAAGGAAACCTAGTATCTCTAGACGTTAACCGAATTGGCCGTCCAGTGGCCCTAGAACGAGACGCAATAGTGGGGCTAATCTATTAGCTCGAACTTGATGCAATATTGTATTCAACTATCACTAAGACTTAAGCTCGCGAGTAAACGTTCGCGAATCAGTAGCGGTAGATAAGCAAGCGCTGGTGTTTCGTCATCGAGCATGTGAAGCTGTGGAACGAGCGAGGCACGGCTTGCGTTCTTCCAATATATTTCCGAAACGACGACCCACGAATACTACGCAAAACAACACGTTTGATATTGTATAATTTACGACACGTCACGACTAAGGATACAGGTCATAGAATCTGCCTAGCCGTTCTATGAACGTGTGGGGGCTCGGAAGACCCGCTTCTAGTGACGAATAATCTCCACAGGGAACGTCAAGCAACAGGCCACAGAGTACTCACTTCCTAGTTTCGGCGATCCTCGCAGCAACGCTACTGAAAGTGTAAATACTACTCTGGATGAAGCGAGACATTCTCCATGCTCACAGAACAATGTGACACCTAACCGTCGTGGAACCTACGTCTAGTGCTGCTAGAGCGTTAGTACCGCAGGGCATCACAATTTTCAAGGAGCAAGTCAGAGAAGATACTTCGATATGGGACGAAGATAGCAGACGTATCTTCGATGAATCAATCAGCTAGGCTACCATCATCCTGGTGGGGTGCCTTGTGTGGGGTCAGGAAGGTGAGGGGCACTGCAACAAATTACGCGGGAGTGCAAAGCCGAGACATAAATATTCTTTATCCCATCACTCGCTTGCTACATTCATTATC
This sequence comes from Paraconiothyrium sp. Pb-2020, assembly GCA_022419385.1. Lineage (NCBI taxonomy): Eukaryota > Fungi > Ascomycota > Dothideomycetes > Pleosporales > Didymosphaeriaceae > Paraconiothyrium > Paraconiothyrium sp. Pb-2020. The sequence goes on along the minus strand of JAJUBI010000003.1, from coordinate 2,613,758 downwards.
ATGTACCAGAAACCACCAGAAGACTGTGCACCATGTCTACCGCTGACAAAGCTGCTCCTAACGAGTCTCTCAGGCTGCAAGAGCAGGATCTCAAGGGCAAAGTCGCGCTAATAACGTAAGATCGTCTGCTTGTAGGCCTATAACAAAAAGTAACGCAGCCGCTCTGACATCTACCCTAGCGGAGCAACCAAAGGCATAGGCCGCGCTATCACCCTCGAGCTCGCAACCCGCGGCGCCTCCATCATAGGCACCTACTCTTCTCCTGAATCCGCACAACTCTTCCCTGCCCTCTCACAAGAAATTACCAGCCTCTACTCTTCTAGCTCTGTTACCACACCAGCACCCAAGTTCATAGGCGTGCAATTCCACATCGCTCTTTCGGACTCCTCCGGCGCGGTTGCTAAGATCCTTGAAGCTCTTACCACACATTTCTCCAGCAAGATTGACATAGTCATCTTCAATGCCGCGGTGATGACGCTTGCAAAGATGGGCGAGGGCAGCGTACGAGAGGATGTCGTGGACTTGGCTCTGGCAGGCAATGTACGATTCCCGGTAATGTTGATGGAGCATCTCCTCAGGGAGGATGCATTCAGGAAGCAAGGGAGGGTAGTTGCTATTAGCAGTGAGGGGGTTAGGGCGAGGAGACCCGATGGCGGGTGAGTTGTCGGTCGGAAAGGAGAGTAGGGAACAGTCCTGATCCATGTGCAGTGCAATCTATGCGGCTACTAAGGCTGCGCTTGAGTGTCTGATGAGGTAAGTCAAGAGTTTCGTATGCTTGCTCTTGTGCGTGTCTCCTATCGTGAAGCTTGCGTTATTTCATCCTAATTTGGGACGCTTTCTTTTTACTGCTTCATGTAAATGTCCAACGAGAGCTTTGCTTTTGCCTTGCAGTCTGACATGCATACAGGAAGTGGGCGGACGAACTTGGTAATCGACCTGGGATGGAAGGCACGACTTTCAACTCGGTCAGCGTCGGCTTCACCAAGACTGAAGCTTACAAAAGAATTTCTCCTGACCTTCGAGATAAGCTTGAAGCATCTGATGCGGCTGAAGTGGCAGTTGCGAACCGTATCGGTGAAGTCGACGACGTCGCGGGAGTGGTCGGTCTGCTTGTCAGTGGTAAAGCCAAGGTGCGTCAAATGTGAAATGTTAGTCTTTCGCAGTGCTAATGGTTTGCAGTGGATTAGCGGAAGTGTCGTCGATGCTTCTGGTGGCAAGGCGAAGATCTTGTAGTTCTGCCACACATCTGTCATAGTCGTGTGGGTTTCTAGTGGACATGATTGCGATCTTACACAACTCGGATTCGTCAAGGTGCTAGCCTTGGTGTGCTTCGTCGGTATAGAGCTGATTGTCGACGAACACAATGCGCCCAGGTTATTGTACACTCGACGGTCGATCTGAAGACTTATCATTATACCGTGCGTCGCGCCTACTTAGTCTACATTATGTGAAGTTTTCTCAACGGCCTTGCTTGCGCATCGACGTAGACATCCATTCGAGGTACGTCTGAGGTGTTGCTGTGTCCTTCAACCAGAGGCGTCACCACGCACGAGCCTCACTGCCTAGGAAGGCTTCGTATGTAAAAAGCCAGCCGGTGTTGAGCTACTTCGCCGCCAATGAACCTTTTCACGGTTGTCCCGGAAGGGCCTCACTGCGAGAGAATGAAGGATACGTTGCCGCCAGTGACGGGAGTGTACAGTCAGCGGGCGGGCGATGCCGAGCGATCGTACCGTTGGTAGACGTAATCCATGTCTAGATTGATTGCTCGTCTGCTGGTATCGCGTGGTGCAACGGGAAAATGTAGATTGCTGGGATGACGTGACCATGGAGTCGTGAAACGCCTACCGCGCAGCTGGTGTCAGACAGAGTAGACGGAGAATCTCGCAAAGCCACTTCATCCTTCAAGACAATGTGCGAGGCGGAGTAGCGATAAGGATCAGGTAAGCTACTCGTGGAGACGACAGACTCCAGAACAGTCTCCCAATGCACTGATGCTCGCGTAAGCTTAGCGATGTCGCCTTGTGGATTCCTTCCCGCCGAGAGAAGAACAAGAAAATCCGAGATGAAAGGCAAAAATCGAAGTGGTACCCATCTCAAGATGCGGCTTCCCTTTACAGGGAGTCGGTGGAGCGGCTTGGGGAATTCTTCCTGGGAAATGTGAACTTCATCTACGAACAGCCTCGTGGTAGTTGCAGCCGGTTAAATCGCGATCAGGCAATGCATCACGGCGGACGAGGCGATTCGGAAACAGCGCAGCGAGGTCCACTGCGCTGTAGCGATGGACGTGACGGCTACAGAGAGCACAGAAAAGTGGACTGAGGAGCAAAGGAGGCCCCACTGCATGGTTCACATCTACGGTTCTTTCCCGAACGTGGCAGCCAAGAGAGCCGGATAGGGCTGACCTGCCCTATCGAGCACTGCCCACGGGGACTCTGGCTGCCTTTTCAGCAATGCTCGGCTGTGAGCAGGCCCAGTCGAACCCGACATCGACATTATCCCTGGGCTCATCCCCGGCGACTATGTATTGCGATCTTCTACCATTCCGAAGCCTGGAGGACGCGGTGGGCGAAGGCTCGGCACAGTTTTGTCGCGCACCCCAGGCAGTGCCTCAGGACGCCTGTCTGGATGCCTCAGCTCGTGGCTCAAGTAACAGAAACGACAGCGCGACACATATCTCCACCAATCCAAAGACCCCGCCTGCTCACTGCCCGCGTCCAGCGCACCGTCGGCGCCGGCCATGGAGAGAGGTCGATTGCGGGTGAGCGACAGCCGCTGCTCAGGGCATCCCCATTGGTGCGAATATATTGCGTCGCGTCGGATAATCTCGTACCCCAGTGTTTTATGGGGGAAGCTTGGTGCCGCTCCGCATTGCACGAGCTGCCCGACGTGCGTGCCTTGGCGGAGCCTCGGACGGCATTTGAGAGTCCAGCCATACGACGGCTCTGAACGCAAGAACCGCGCGGGATCGTGCGGCACTTTACCATCTTTCCGTATGGCAGAACCCGGTGCGTCCTCGCTATCGCAACCATCTTCTATACGTCGATCAGAGTCGCGTTTTGTTTTATATCCTGCTCGTTGTCACTGGACCACCCGACCCCTACCACACGTCTGACGACGCGCAAGACAACCCAGTTGACACTGGATACCCACATCTCCCCCGGCTCACACGCAAACTCGGAGATGGTAGAAGCTCTCCACGACTGCTGCACTCTGAACACCTCCCGTCGCATCCTCGCTGAGGTACAGCTCCGCATCAACGGCTTCAACGTGTACGGCTAGGACCCCTGCGCGCAAACCGCCTCGACACCGTTTTACCGCCTTATATGGCGACCATGATACAGGCAGAGAGCGTATCCACAACGCAGCTCAAAGAGGTCGGCACTGTACAGGTACAGGAGATACCGAGCGGCGACAAGCCGGCCTTGTTGCTGCTGCACGGGGAAGGGGAGGACGACATCGTCGGTATCTTTGCAGACGTGCTGGGACAGCCATGGGAGACAACGACATCGCTTGAACAAGTAAAGGCGGGGCCTCAAGGGACCATTTATGGCATGCGCAGCAGTCTGGCTGTGTCGCAGGCCGGCAGCTGGGACCAATCGCGCATCCTCATAAACACCCATTGCGTGGACGGACCGCACCCCCGCGACGACAGCATCACCGAGAGCTGCGATTTTGAGTACCTGTACACTGTGTCGACGTTCTTCCGAAGGGACGTTGCGCGCTTCCTGTCACTCATCTTGGGTCAAATCAGTCCTCACAGAGACTTGACCAAGAAAGCGCGCACCACGCTGATATCCACCACCTTTCCAGATGTCCACGCAGCCCTTCCCAACCTTGATATACTGTCAGTGGGCGCGGATGCGATAGAGATAAGAGTGGACCTTCTGGAGGAACCTCTGAAAGATGGCAGCGTTAGCAAAGTACCCAGCCTCAAGTACGTAGGGGAACAGCTAATGCTCCTGCGCCAGCGGACAGAGCTACCGATCATCTATACAACAAGATGCACCAAGGAAAACGGCCGCTTTCCCATGGACGACCCTAATCTCTTCTTCAAATATCTCACCCGTGCTATCCAGTGGGGCTGCGAATATATTGACGTCGAGCTCTGGCTCCCCGAAGACATCCGAAGGAAATTGGCCGAGAGGAAAGGATGCAGCAAAATAATCTCCGCTTTCCATGACTTCTCGGGCAATTTCAAGTGGCTCGCTCCAGAGACACAGACCCTCTTCGAACGGGGAGCGGTGTACGGAGACATTGTCAAGATGTACGTGCTGGTAAATTCGATGCAAGAAAACATGGAGCTTGAGTACTTCCGGACAACGATCCAGACGAAGTATCCGCACCCACCATTCTCAGGTCTGAACATGGGACCCACAGGACAACTTACCAGGACCATGAATAAGATTTTCACGCCGATAACGCACCCACTTTTACCCATGATAGCGGCTCCTGGTCAATTAAGTGCTGCCCAGATCAACTCGGCGCTTCACAGCATGGGTCAGATGCCAAAGCTAGACATTTATGGTATCGGTAGCTTCAGGTCGACGTCGCAGGCCATGTTCTTCGAGAAGTGCTTCAACGAATTGAGCTTGCCACACCAATTCATGTTCGCGGAGCGTGCGCCCAAAGCCTCGATCGAATACATCCTGCGGCGACCGAAGTTTGGAGGAGCGTACATCAGCCCTCCGTTGGTAGCAGCATCTGCACCATACCTTCCGGCCTTGTCGAATGCTGCGCGGGCAATCGGGCAGGTGGATACCGTCTTGGTGCGGCAAGAGAGCGGGCAGCAAGTGTTCATTGGCGACAACGCGACGTGGAAGGGAATCCGAGCGACACTAAGCCGTGACTTTGTGCCGTCGGCGTACAGCGGACGAGCAGCGTTGTTGTTGGCAAACTCGGAGGCAGACGCGTCGGCTTCGATCTTCGCATTGAAGAGCCTGGGGATTGGGCCTGTGTATACGATTGGGTTCAAGGCGAAGGGTTCTCTCTCCACAGAGGTGGAGCCGGTGCGGTCTGTCGAGGACATGAAGCGACTGGAGCAGCCGTTTGTGATCATCTCGGCGCTGCCGGCGGAGAAGTCGCTGGTGGTGGTGCCGTTGCTGAAGCACTACCGGGTGAACGGTAAGACGGGCAGCGGCATGGGCGGGCACGGCATGAAGCTGTCGGGCAAGGTGTTTGTGGACCTAGCCAGTGGACCTCGCAAGGTCGACCCACTGGATATAGCGACGTCAGCGGGCTGGACAGCGTACGGTAGCGCGGACGTGTCGGCATGGACCACGGTGGAAATGATACGGCTGCTGGTGGGACAGAATACACCCTACGACTTCGTTCAGCTAGCGTCGGGCGTGGGCAGGGGCTTGTTTTAACATCTGCAAACTACTTGTCGTCCGCACACCCTTCATCTTCTTGGTAGACGTCTCTAACGTGGAGCCGCCGTGCACAGCATAGCGGGCGCCCCTGCCGAAATGAGGCGGATGCGCCACGGCTGCACCTGCTGCTGGGAACCGCGCGGGCTTAAGTCAGCGGCGGCATTGACCGCCGCCCTCCGATGCATTTCCTCAGCCCTGGCGATCGATGCTGATGCCAGCTCGTCTCGTCGAGGCCGTCTGCCGCCCGCGGGCGCGAGGGCACATGACGGGCGCGGCGAGGCGGGGAGCGAGCTGCGCCGGCCTGCCCCAAACGCCCCGAGGCACGCGTCAAGGGCAGCACCACACGCACAACAGCGCGCAGTCGGCCAGCTGGCAACGGTCGGGGCAGCAGCAGCAGCAGCAGCAGCAGCAGCAGCAGACGGCCACAGCGCCCGCGTGGTGCGGGCGCAGCGAACCCGGTACAGCGCGCGCACCGCAGGCGCCGCATTCGCCCGCTTCGCCGTTACCCCAGATTCGAAGGCGTCTAGAAGGCACGCTCCGAGCGCCATGTCGCGAGTGGTTCGACGGGCAATCTAAAAGGCCCCGACGTGCAAATTGCCAGCGGCTGCCGTCGTCTGCCAGGTGTGCGGCGCCAGGGCTCTCTAGCCGAGGCCTGCGGCGATGGTCCCGTCCAGCGCCATCTCGCGCCCATGAAGCGCTAGCCGCCACCCTTGCCCTCGTGGCCGTCTCCTCCACACACCGTTGAGCGTCGCCAACGCGCCCTCCGCACCCTAGGACGCCAGCGTCGCCGGCCCAGCGCTGCTCCCCAACTGCCGCATCAAGATAGACCGAGATCGTCATGTGCCCGTCCCAGCTTTTCCGCCGCTGCGTCCTCACAGAACCTGGTCACGGACACACTACTGATTCGTATCGGCGCCCGCACTCCCGCAGCTCGAGAGCCCTGGTCGCTCGTGAGCAGCACCCTGGCCGTTCCCCACTGCCTGTGCGGACGCCAGAGGCCTTAATTTGGACCTCCATCTGACGCTCTGCATTTCCCGCTCTTTTCTAGACGGTTTGCCCTGCTGCCCGCGTCACCAACCGCCAGACATGTGCCTTGTCCCTCTGTGCCTGCACCAGCACACTTCATGTCCACCCAAGTCCTACACTCTCCGGTCTCTGCCATGTCGAGACCACAGATCGGCATCGACCGCCTGCCGACCCGCCGTGTCTCCAACGAGCCGCGCGAGGCCATGAACTGCAAGAGCTGCCGCAAGCGAAAGGTACCACCCGACCGCGTTGCCCGTGCAGCCCTCGTCTGACTCTACCAGATCAAGTGCAACAGGACACGCCCAACCTGCGAGGCCTGTCAAGTCTTCAACTGCCCTTGTGTCTACGGTATGCATTCGCCTGTGGTCCAGCTTGAGTGATGCTCTGACCCGCCCCATCAGATGCTGTTCCCAAAAAGAGAGGGCCCAAAACCGACGTGCTCGAGGCTCTCCTCAAGCGCGTAGATGGGCTGGAGAAGCGTCTGCATTCAGAAGGCAAGAGCGAAAGCGCCATTGAAGACGAACCCCTCGGCCAGGAGGGTGGACTCGAGCGTAAAAATTCAGCAGCGTCCTCGCAATCCCGCCCCATCCTCGAGATTACTCCGAATACCGCCAATGCTGCAAAGCAGTTGATGTCGCCAATTGAGCCAAGGTGCCTATAGACAATGCCTGTTCAAGCACCCGGATTACTAGCTAACTGCGTCCCAGTCTGCAAACTCCCAGCTTGGCCCCGGATCAACTACTCGACACCTATTTTGCCAGGCTCCACGGGAAGCCATACCATATTCTCGACGAGACAACTACCAGGCAGCGACTGCAAGCCAATCAGCTACCCTCCTACTTAGCCTATGCCATCTACGCAGTCAGTGCACGGTATGTTTGACGTCACATGATTCTCGTATCGCCAATTAATTCTCCTTCCGTAGATTCACACCCCATTTCGGCGGGTACAATACTGCAGTCAGGCTCAGCGACGAATATGCACGCCGAGCGCGCATGGAGCTCGATATTGACGAGCCATCTATCGAAGCCCTACAAGCCCTGATGATCCTCGCTCAAGCGAATTTCCAATTGGGCAAGGGCAAGAAAACCTATATGTTGCTGAGTACGTGATACGCATCGGACGTCGGAGGATTGCCTATAGCTAATCTTATGTCGCAGCCTCTGCAATCAGCATGGCCTTTGCGCTAGACCTCCATCGCGAATTGCCACTTGCGCTCAAAGTCTCGCAAGGCGAACGCGAAGGTCGACGACGATTGTTTTGGTCCTGTTATCTCATGGATCGCTTCGCAGCCGCAGGTTCAAAGCGGCCATCGTTGATCGCGGATGAAGCCATCGTTCTTCGCTTGCCATCATGGCAGCTGCATCCGGGCGGTATGCTACTCGAGGGCGACTATTTTCCTAACGGTTCAAATTTACAATACATGGCTGGTGGACGCGCCGGGCAGGGTAGCATGGGTATGCTGATCGGCATAGCAAAAATCCTTGGCATTACGAACCGGTACCTCGCAGCTGGCGGAGTACGAGGCGACTCTCATTTCCCTTGGCATTCCCTCTCGAACCTCTCCAAGATCCGACAAGAACTCGACATTTGGGCCTCGGAAACACAGGACACGTTCACTTCAATTGACGCCCTTTTTGGCCAACCTGACAGCACGATCCTGGTTCTTAGCAAACTGGTTTATCACCTGATACATTGCCTGATCTATCGCCCCTTTTTACCCGTGGACCTTGCCGAGCTCTCTGGATCTTCACAACACCAATCATGGCAAATTGAAGCGACGAACTTGTGCTTTCTCCACGCAAACGCCATCGCGGAATTAGTCGAAATAGGCAGGGCTTCTTCCATTATCGATTGGCCTGCGTTTGTAGGCTATTGTGTCTGTACTGCTGGTACGATACATATTCATGGAGCACACTATCGCGGGCAGGAGGGTGAAGTGTTCTCCGTCAGTCCTGAGTTCCTGTCGCGGGAAATGCATCAATTGTCCGAGCTTCGATTCATCTGGGCGAGCGTGCAGCATCAGCGGGACACTCTACAAAACATCTACGGGTGCCACGCCGAACTCGTCAAGTCCCTGGCGACCAATCCCATGCGCTTCTCGTCTGTCTTCCAACTGGAAGACTTTTTCGACCGGTATCCGGGACACGTCTTTGATGGTTCGCATGTTATTTTCACAGACATCCCGGTGGAGATCATTCACGAAAGGTGTGATCCTCTCATACCCGAAAACCACAATAGCTAACCCAAGATAGCTTGCCAGCATACAATGTTGACCAGCGCACTAACGTTTACATGAACACTGGAATGGGTAATCCGAATCCGAACATATACCACCCGTCTCCAACGGTACCATCTAGCACCATATATTCGAATGGACATCCTAACAAGAAACGCCGATCGAATACAATGAGCTCCTCGAAAGGTCCTGCCCAAGCTGTTCCAGCTCCACTTCCCACACCGACGTCAGCGACACATCCCGTGAAATCGGATGCAAAGCAAGTCGTCGCCGAAAACCGTGCTCCATCACCCGCCACTTCAGCGCCGTCATTCTCACCACCGCCTCCAAACAATTCCACCAATGGCACACAAGGCAACAACGCTTCTATGAACAGTCTCAACCTTCCGTTTTCACCCAATTTCACATTCTCACCGTTGCCGCCGATACCCAGCTTAGCGCCAACGCCGACCCCTGGTCATACGCAGGCTCATCCACCGCCGCAGCAGGCCCAGGATACGTCGCACAGTGCATTTGATCCCATGCTCAGCATGCCGACACCATATGATCAGCAGCCTACACCTGGAGCTGCGAGTACATCGGGTGGATCTGTGCATACGGATCCTGACAAAGACCCGTTCTTGAGCCTGCTTGAACAGCTTGCTGAGAATGAAGTCAGCCGCGGAGGACCGTCGGAGTTGGACTACTTCTTGAGTGGACAGACGGGATAAGATGTCGTTCGCCAAAGTCGCTCCAGTCACTTACCTGGTCAGAGCTTCAGGAACGCCCTGGCCTATTTGCGTAACGTCGCGTGCATGTCACGCACTCCCATATTCGGATCAAGGTCATCACAATCAGCTTCTCTTCTCTATGCATATTTAATTGCGAACATATATATTTAAAAAGGAAAAGGTACGGAACGAAAGCGCGGCGCTGGAGGGGAGTTTCGAATTTACCATCCAGGTCTGGATGAATGGGTGCGGCACGGAAGCTTCTGGGACTTGAAGGACCGGAACGAGGAGTCGTGTCTTTGCTTTGAGTTGTCACGGCCGTCTCGTCTCGTTGCGTCTCATCACTGCATCTCTTGCACTAGCATCATCTATTGTACGATATGTTCTACGAAACACCAGAGTTGGTCACAGCAAATACCATGGTAGCGTTTTGCATTGCTCAGTGTGCATAGTCCACCCACGCGTGCGTCACGGTGCTTCGCCGTGGACCATGACCGAAGTGACGCATCGCTTAGGAGATGCTCACGTCCTCCAATCTCCGCTTATCAGCCAGCATTAAGATCGCCACCCGCGCACATCGCACCAGGAACGAACAGTGGAGCCAGACTTGGGTCGGTAGAGCGAACAGCCGCTGCCAGAACTGCAACAGAAGGGCGGTGACGGTTAGCGGATACGTCGCGATACGCCCATAGGCGCGGGCAGTGGCAGTGGCCGTGTGAGAGCTCTGGGCACAGCAGTGGCGCACTCGTCGCAGCTCCATCTGGGCGTGCCTGTGCCTGAAATTCCCGCGCGTGGCGTGCAAATCAAACGGTGGGCAGATTGCCCTTGGGCCAGCGACAGCCACACCTAACGAATCCTGCGATTATGGCCTGTGGCATGCACAGCATGTTGCAGCGCTCGGACACGTCCCAGGAGGGTATGCTAGCCGCTCGCCAGTGTAATGAATGTGAGGGAGGGGTGCATGTTTCCCGGCTTCCGGATCGCATATGCGGCGGTTGGTGTGCCCTGGGAGGGAAGGGGTCGGGCAGCCGGCAGTGAGAAGGGCTGATTGGGGTCGAGCCCCGTGCTTGCATTGCAGACGCAGATGTGCAGGGTGCCGGGTCCAGGTGAGAGCATGGGAGGCTATGGAAGTGCGGGGTGTGTTGTGCGCCTTGACCTGCAGTGCATGGACGCTCGGAAGACACGTGAGTGGGTCGCCTCCATGGATCCATCTGGGACGGGATGGGCAGCAGAGCATTGTCGAGCACCGTACCCCGCGTCGTTTGCATTGTACATATTGAAATGTTTGGGGATGCTGCGGAGAAGGGGGCGTGTACGTGTGCGTGTGCGGCTTGAAGACATTGGTGCTCCTGGACACTTTAATTTCGAAAGTCGACCGACTTCGCCTGCGCGGACCTGGGTCATCTCCTCCCAAACACTACGCAGTAGGGATGAACGAGGAAGACCCGGAATGAGGCTGACAAGGAACCGAGACCGCTAGCCGACCGAATCAATCACGCAACCCGATCTCGTCCTCCCAGACGTTGACGAAAAACCATACCGTGACATGGCTCTTGGGCAGCAGAACAGGGAAATCTTCGGAGGGGCGACGCAGCTCCACTAGAACTAGTCACGATATCGACTATCGTTTGAACAAGGGGCGGCTATCGTTTTGCTAGTCGAGCAGCGTGTGAGACGGAGGCCTGGCTGGCTTGTCGCTTGTCATGTCGAGCTTGGACACGGGAGTTACCTTGGTCCACAGTCCGACTCTGCTCCACCGATCGCGCTGCTGAAAGATTCTGTTCTGTTCCCGACAGGGATGGCGTCGTTGCTTTGGCGCGAACATGAGTCAGGTACAACTGGCGAGAACGAGCGGTCGGCGCCTGTGGGGTGCGTTACTGTACCCGGAGTACGTACCGCCCACAGCGCCGCCGAGGTACATGCAGCATCATGGAGCAGGCAAACAAAGAGAGCATCTGATCTCAGACCAGACGTGCTGGGATGCTACGTGTGATGTCGGGAGTTGTGCGCGTCCTCGCGTTCGCTTCACTACTACCCGACCCCGGCGTGACGTTTGCTTGTCTCTAGGGGGAATCAAAAGCCACCGGCAGGCACATTGTTAATATCAACAAAACCTGGAGTGCAGTCCCGGGCGCCTGACAGGCGTGGCAGGCGGCCCTACCAGGGCTTCTTTGCGGCTTGTTGCTCTCGCGCCGCAGTATACTGTAGTGCGAGCCTGACACCCGCCTTGCCTCCACGCAAGGTCCTCGGACTACTGTTGTAGCACGGCGGTTCGTCACGCTCGTTTCCGTCGTGGACCGTAGTACGCACCCACATTGCTACGTATCCTTTTCCCAACAGTACCTTTTACGGGCACTAGAAGCGTGGAACAATCTATGTGAGGTTACACGGGCGATTCTACCTGAGGCCATGTATCCTGGTAGCGGCAGGAAGCTTAGTAGATATCTGGGGTAAGACCCAAGTTCGTGCTATGCAATGCCGTTAGGGAACCGCTGACTCAGGAATGGGTGAGGAGGGGAGCAGGCATCATCGTTGGTGGCATAATATCCCGCATTGTGTCGGTGTATTAGTCCAAGCGAGGACCCTGATTTGCAGGCCGGGGGATCAATCCAGCAAAGAGCCTCGCTGCGAGTGTGCTGAGCTTCCACATGCGAACACAACCCCAGCATCCGATATTGGAGACATCGTGAGGGGTGCCTCAGACCCATGCACAGTCCAATGAGTCCTGCCAAAGTACACTTTCTTATCGCAAAACATCTGTGCAAGGAGTGCATGAACAGCGTTATAAGGACGACCGCCCAGAAAGCTATCCAACCGATGCCCGTTCCCAGCCCACACCGCCAGGATCAGGATGCGCAAGAACATCTCCCACCACGGCTTGAGTCCGCGGCCCAACGTTACTATGAAGCTACCCCAGACGAAACCCCAGACCTACCGCGAAGAATGACTAGTTTGCAATGAAGAAAGCCATAGCTCCACGGAGCATGCGGTCCGTGTTGCCTAAAGCGGAAGTGCACGATGCACAGAAGACGCGTTTGATTCTTCTGGAGTAATCTATTTCACGCTGCGTGTGAGGTAACTACGGTGCTTCGTTCGCATATCCGGGTGAGGGGAGGAGACTAGGTCATGGTAACCTGGGACTGGTATTAGCACGAGACTAGAGTAGCGGAAACGCGCTGGGTCTGACTGACCAATTCCTCTGCTGAAACGGGATGGATAGCCTGGGACGGTACATTAGCGAACGATCATTCTCGCTCCAGATTCTGCTTCCCCACATAATACAGGGTCGAAACCAGCTGATGCACATGTGCGTACAGGCATGAACACGGAGCAAGCATCAAGACGAACAATTTACTTACCACACAGTTGTCGAAATCCTTCTTGGTGGCGCCCATCTTGATCGCCACACCGAAGCCCTGCAGAATCTCTGAAGAGCCCTGCCCGAGGATGTGCAAGCCCACCACCTTCTCCTCCTCGCCGACGCAGATGATCTTGTAAGCTGTTGGTCCCTTGTCCTCCTGATCCATCATCGCGTAGTACATGCCCGTGAATTCCGTCTTATAGACCTTTACCTTATCACCGTACTTCTCGCGGGCCGCAGGTTCGGTGAGACCGATGGACCCGATCTCTGGGTGAGCAAAAACCACAGAGGGTATGTTCTCGTATGTTAGATGAGCGTCAGACTTGCCGCCAAAGAGACGGTCTGATAGCCGGCGTCCTGCGGCAATGGCGACAGGGGTCAGCTCAAAGCCGCTATCGGATACATCACCGATTGCGTAGATGTTACCGATGTTGGTGTTCTGGTACTCGTCGACCATGATGTGATTTTTGTCGTTCAATTTCAGACCGAAGTCCTTCACGTGCAGATCCTCGATTTCCGGAGAGCGGCCCGTGGCGAACAACACTTGCTCGACCTCGATAGTACCCTCCTTCTTGCTCTCAGTCTCCTGATAGGTAACCCTCTTCAATCCATTACCAATGTCTTCCACCTTTGTAATCTGCGTACCCTTGTACAGGTTGACGCCCTGACGTTCGTACTCCTTGGTCACAGTGTCCTGAATCATGGGGTCGAACGTGCGGAGAAGTTTCTGGCCCCGAATGAAGAAATGGGTGTCCGTTCCCAGTGCATGCAGCATGCCCGACATCTCCACACCAATGTACCCTGCACCGCTGGTAGCGATGCTCTTGGGCTGAGTTTCGAGGTCAAAGAACCCATCGCTGTCAATGCAGAGCTCAGCTCCAGGAATCTTAGGTACATTGGGTCGCCCTCCTGTGGCAATCAGGATGTGCTTCGCTTTAATCCTCTGGGTGCCTCCCTCGTTCAATGCCACCTCAACCTCGTCTTTAGCAACAAACTTAGCTCTGCCTTTGAAGTGCTTGATCTCATCCTTGTTCAGGTTGTTCTCGTAGATACCGTTCAGCCTCTTGACGTACGCGTCCCGCTTCTTCTTGAATAACGGCCAGTCGAAGGTAGGTGTGTCGTATCCCCCGAATCCATATGCCCTGGCATCTTTGAAGGTCTCCGAGATGAATGCCGCATTCCAGGTAACCTTCTTAGGAACGCAACCCACGTTCACGCAGGTACCACCATATCGCTTCGACTCGATGGAAATGACCTTGGCGCCATGCTTTGCTGCTCTACGGGCTGAAGCAATACCTCCACTACCGATACCAATGACAAGATAGTCGCACTCTTCCGTCTGCGTGACGGGAGCCATGGCGGGGGTGGACGAGGAAAAGTGAGAAGAAAAAGCTGACAAACGAGAGGCGGCCACTGTTGTTTTCGGGGTAGTTGCGAGAGCGGGGCGTCCCAAAGCAAGCAGGCGCGGGGCAATGGAGCAAGGAGCAGTGAATGCGGGTCTCGGAGTGAGCCTTTGCAACTGTCTTGGTGCAAGTGTCCTACGCATGAAGGCAGCAATGTGGACTAGACCTTGTACTTATACGATGACGCCGCTGCAACCGGGGCCCAGAAGGGGGTGGAAACCACGCGTTAGTAATCCTGTGCAGCCTCAGCAAACGAGCGACGGTTGAAGCGGTTCACTTGGGGAGGATTTGTCAAAGGAGTGGATGCTACGCGGATAGCAGCTAGCTGTGCGACCTCTCTCCGAACAGTGCACGGTCTCGCGGCGTAAACCTCCCCTCCGTACGTGATGCTGAGCGTGAGGACCGGAAATCGACTTCTTTCGGGGCTGGTGATGACGAAACGTGAAATTCGTGCTTCGGATAGCTGCATGGCGCTATGCCTCTCTGAGGAGCTGAGCTGAGCTTTGCCACCATGTCGTCGATCGCGGCCTCAACACCACGCTCTGTCATGACTGATTCCATATCACGCGTCAATCCAAGCGTCCCACCACAGGTGAATTCGGGTACGGCGTGTCGAAGCATGCCCGCTAAATCGAATCGTAGCAGCCGCCTCTCGTACGCTGCCTCCGCCATCGTACGATATTTGTAGTGACCGTGCACGCGCTCGTCTTGTTCCCTGGGCTCGTCAGTCATCACCAGCACCACCACACTTCGAGGCGTGCCAAAAGATAGTCGTTCACCATGGGTGGCAGGCTGTCCATACCCCGTGGGCCAGATGGCGTCAACGAAACATCCAAGCCTACCGCTAGCCCTACGCCCGCGCGGTTGACCCGGAGCCGGGGGATCATTAATGGGCGAGTACGAGTTGAGGCTCTGCTCGCTGAGCACATACATACTGATTCCGTTCGCAGACAATTATGGCACCTCTGGCGGCGTTGACCATGGCCGGCCTCCTCTTCGTCTACGCAAGGACGTCGATTCGAGCAGCGAAATTGAATGCGCAGAAACATCGTGAGGCAGATGGTGGGCAGATTAGCTGGCACAAGGAGAGCATGCGGAGGCATGGACGACTGGAGAGAGTGGATAATGATCGGAGTACGCTGAAGGAGGCTCTCCAGGCGGACTTTTCGCGGCCGAAGAAAGAGAAGGTCGCGCAGGAAGAGACAAAGGTTAGGACAGAGCGATCGGCTGAGGAGGAAAGATTGCGCAAGATGATGGGCAAGGACGACTGAAGCGTACTGTGGGACTACGACATCGCGGAGGGACCGCACTGCACAGGCTGGGGACGTTTCCGGATCGCAACCAACTCATATATATCAAACATAGGATCCGAAACAGCGACGATGTTTGTTGTCGGGATGCCATGTGCAAGTGAAGTAAAAACCGCATCGTCGGTTTAATGATTTCTACCAAGCATGCTTCATGGTATAGCGGCTCACCGAACCTGGCCGCCCTACGTGCTGCATGCGAGGGCTTCATTGTGCAAATGGTAAGCAATACAAGCCGCGAAGTAAACAAGTCAAGCACATCAAGATGCAGTGAAGATGTGTCGAGACATCAGTTGGTCGAGGCGTGATTCGCTACAACTTTCCGATGGTAAGCTTTCACATGGTAACCCCAACCCCGCATTTGCAACATTGCCCATTGCGCTTTATGGATCTCATCGATAGACATAGAAGTGGAGGCGAGGGCTCTTGCGGTAAGCTGGCGGCTCGATGCAGGCGGCTTGTTCCTCTTTGCTTGCGCAGTGCATGGCAACGGCGGGCTGCGGGCATTTATCAGGTGAATGAGCGAATATCAGGCACGACATCCACATGCGCTGATCGCCGCGGCGGCCCAATTGCAGCCCCTCCAGTATAGCTCTAAACCGTTCTTGGGCTGCACGTTGCACAAAGCGGCGAGCTTAACCCCACCATTTCATCACCACCAGCTCAACATCACCAGTGCTGCTCGCATTGCCATTGTCGCCCGGCCACGCATCCATACTCCAACCTTTTCTCGACAGGACCTCCGGGCCATCCAATCCTCGCCAGCTTGATATCTCGGGCGACGCCTTGATGGAGCTTACCCGGCTACTGGCCTCATCGCGATTGCCGTAGGAAGACGTAAAGTCTTCCACAGCTAGCGATAGCCAGTATGCCCGAGCGTGGCCCCGATAGGACAGATGTACCGCCCGCGTATACTCACCCCCGCGATGTCCACGACGTTTCGAGAGCGGTGTTGCGCAGCGAGCAGGCGAAGCGGTGGACCAAGCGGTATCGTACCGAGGTAGCTGCGAGCTCCAGCAGTCTGCTCTCAACCTTCGTTGCGGTGCGTATCATGAAGTGTTCGACCACACTCTAGCTGACAGCTCCCAGTACCCGCTAGACTCCGTGAAGACGCGCCTACAAGCGTACGTGTACATCGCTCCTTCCTTTCCTTCACCACACCTGACGATAAGCAGCTACCAATTCAAGTCCTTCACCGATTGCATTCTCCATACATACAAGACGGAGGGCTTCCACGGCTTCTATCGGGGTGCGCTCACTTCGTGTAGTCGGGCAGGAAAACATCAGCTGACAAGCATCACAGGCGTTTGGTCACCGCTCGCGAGCATAACACTCGTGCGGACGGTTTCGTTCTCAATTTACCAGAGATCCAAGTATGCGATCGATGACTGGATGTTCAGAGCTACGGGAAGCTCTCCCCTCGTTATTGCGAATACGAAGGACGCACTTCCTACACTATCGACGGTCGCGTGCTTCGGACTTTCGGGAGCGACAGCGGGCGCTGCTATCACGGCTATCGCTTGTATGGAGCATTGTCACACCCTATACATATCGTGATACTTATGTTGCGGTACAGGTCCGTTCGAGCTGACGAAGCTGAGCGCGCAAATATCGGTCTTGATGGCTGATCGGAAAGACGGCGGTGGCACCAACGACGCGGTTCGAAAGAGCTATCAAAATCTTGGGACGCTCAGGACAGCGCAGAATCTCATTAGGCATCGAGGGTTGATGGGCCTATATTCCGGCTTTCATTTGCATCTGCGTATGTGTTTTGGACGTGAACGCCCTTGTTTAAGCTTTACTGACAAATCTCAGTCCGCGATACCATCGGCACTGGGATATATTTCGTAACGTACGAGAGTGTGTAGCAGGTTTTGGCGAATGCCCGCGGAAGTTCCCCCACAAGTCCCCTGGCTGTCGTCGTTGCCGGCGGCATGTGCGGGCTTGTCAGCTGGGCTTGTGTATGTCGTTGAGATGGCTTCAGAGATACAATGTGCTGATACGAAACGCAGATCTTCCCGATCGATACCGCCAAAAGCATCTATCAGCGGAATTGCCTTGTTGGTGGAAGGGAGAAAGCGGAGAGGCCCAGGATACACTTTTTCAATGCGCGGATGTATCGCGGTATGCTTCCAGTAACGCTGCCATAATGTGGACCTCCTACTAACGTTATTAGGCCTCGGCGTGTCCATGGGCCGTTCATGTGTCGTGAACGCTATTTTCTTTACCGCGTTTGAATTCACCAAGAAGCGCATCAATCGGATGACGATCGACGAAGAGCTTCTGCGTGAGCACGGAGCATGAAAATGGATTTGGCGACTTGTGATATCAACATTTGTTTCTGTCCATGATAGTGGCTGGCTGCATAAGGCATGGAGTTGGTGGAATTGAAACGTGGCCTAGGATTTTACTACTGTCAACAGTATGGTATTGAATACGCATGCACACATGTCGTGCGCTTTCACATGTCACCTCGCGCAGTATGAGAGTCATGCGACATGTCGGCTCATACTATGCGAGTTCGTCTTCAGGAATATTGTGATTAAGCCTCGGGCTCTCCGTGGCATGCTTAAATACTGACATTGCTGCACATACATGCCACCAACCTTTAAGGTCATGCTCATAAATCGCAGCGGAAAGGTTGTAGCGTCTTAGACCACGCACGCTTCGTAAACTTATAGCGCAAGTTCATCCGGTTCACATTCACGGTGTAGGACAGTAATAGTAATAACATCCACTAGCTTTACTCTATTGGACGACAGCTATAGGATTACAAGTCGTTCAATCACCCATTCTTCAGAGATTTCTTATGACCCATGATTTCTCTGGTTCCAATCCAGCAGTCGCGCAACTGATTTTATCTTCTACGGCGGCAACGATGGAGCTGTTAGGAGTTTCGAGACTACGTCACTTAAAGATGTATCACGCTAAATTTGTTTTATACGTGGATGCCGCCTTGTTGCTCATACACATAAGGCTGCTTATCATAGGATCTCAGCGTTGGCATATTGGACAATGCATTCAGACAACGTTTTCGATATCCTGTAACGTATAAGAAGTCGGTGCTCACATTAGCAGTTAAAGTCATATTTATATTATGTAAAACGCGTAATTGTGGTTGGACTACCCAAAGTCAGAGTAAGAAAATTTTGTATCACAAAACTGTCGTACCTGGTATATTGCAGCGGCGGGATACAAAACTGTGAGAAAGGTGGGAAAACCGTGTATATGCTCACCACTTAGACCCAATGAGACCTACAAGGTCCCAGTCAGATATAAGGTATCCAAGCTTACTAGCATACTGGGTAGTCCACATCAGACTCTCTACACTATCCAAGATGCATAACGGACCCATGACCGCATTGGTATACTTCCAAGGTTCCCAGTGTTGGTCCATTTCGCAAACACATGTGGCCACGGAAATGGTGCTAAGCAATAAAGATCAGAGTGGCATCACAAATGCATGATGTACCCATCATTTCTACCAATCATGTTGTGAGATGAGCCGCTGGAATTCCATGCTCGGATATTTGTGTCCATTCTAACGGTCGCGATAACCAGACATAAACCTCAGAGAGCTGTACCTTAGACAGAGGCAGCCAAAACCTTATAAAAACAGCTTACCGACCTTCGCTATGGAAGCTTCTTTAGTTGATCGTGACATAGAAAGAGTCATTGTAGGCTGATTAGCAATGGATGTAAAAATCTTGTGCGATTGCAAGCTACGCATGTTATCGCAACGGCAAGTTCCAAGAGAAAGGTATACTCCAAGAGGGCCGCGGGGACTTTGGGCTGTGGCGCAGCTACGACGAGGTCGCTGAAGCTCATAGATGGGCGTGAACGCAAACCATTCTCCCGACGAACTTTGGCTTAATATGCGCCTTTGCCTGCTGATCGGCGGGCGATGTCCCATACCAGCTACAATCTACAATGGCCCATCCTCGGTCGCTAAAGGTTTTCGGCCACTAGCCATGGAAGAGAATCGTACCACCTATAGAAGGAATTTGCGGTGAAACTAAGTTTTAAATCTAACCTTACTATCAATATACATGTAATTTGCTAGCTAGCCCTAGTGGTGGTAAGATAGGAATAGATATCCATCCATTAAAACCATGCATCTCTCAGAGTCTGTTATATAGCAAACACTCTAGGCGGCACGATTTTCTTCCATGGCTGTTGCCCGCAAGACTTCAGAAATGCACCGATAGCAGATACGAGCTCCCAAATTGGTGTTTGTTCAAATTCGCAAGTGGTGGTCTTTGAGACATGCACACAGAGCCTCCTGTCTTGTTTACGCGTGCATTGCACTCTACCTGTCGAGAAATCCTGGTTGGAAAACTTGTTACATAATATAGAGATTGGCACCTCGCACCCTCCAGATGCGTATAGGTAATAGCACCTCTGTACTCCGGTGACGGGTTCTGGTCTGTTGAACTTGTAATCCTAATGACTGCTTGGACTTCTCTTTTGGATCACGTTCATTGAAGCCATTGCCCTCTCCTCGAGTCAGGTTTACGGGCTCACGCTCTGGTACAAAAACCGAATACATACCAGACGCAGCCTAATATCGACGCGCTCGGACACCAGATATGAAGATGAACAATCTGTCATTGGTGTACACTAGGACCTCTCCATGTCACCTCTCCTCGGGCCTCTGCGTCGCCTCTTCGTACGTTGGCGGCGCGGCCAACGCCTCTTTCTCTCCAAATTCGTCCATGGACGACACCTCCCCTACCACTGAATTTCTCTGCATCCCAAACCGAGTCTCCATGGTTTCTACTTCTTCAAGCCTTCTCCCTGGCATCAAGCCAGATCCGATCCGCACAGGTACACGCAACTGCACAACAGAGACACGTCCAGTCTTTCCTGCATGCCTACACTGCAGCCCTAGCAGAATCTCGGCCTCGTATCGGCGCGATATGTTGCAGGCGTCGAAGTTGGGTACCGCTGTCTCTGGAATGCATTTGTCGCGCCACAGTGTAGGATCGATGTCGCATTCTCCTTCACCGCCATCCAGCGCAAGTCTCAAGTTGAGGTTGCTGAGCGATTGTATCGTCCAGCAGCTCATCTGTCCGCTTGAAGCTGAACCAGCACGGATGTCGGTATAAGCGAAGAGTAGTAATTGGAAACTTGAGAGGAAAAGTGAATATGCACTGTTGCTTAATCCCTTAGTAGTGAGGCGCATTGCGATGTTGCGAGCGCTTCCAGTGGATAGATAAAAATCTGGAGGGAGGCTCGCGGTGATGAGGAGGCGCGTGGGTTCTGTGACGGTGGACAGAAGCTGCATAGTGTCGCATGTACTCAGAGGTGAGGATAGTTCTGGAGGTCCTAGGAGACTTGCCGTGACAGACTTTGTGCTCTGGAATGAGTGTGGCAGTGTTATTAGTGCGGAATCAGGGCTTGGGTCAATTGGCCATACGTTGATTCGTGTGCACTCGAGTCCAATGTCAGTATCGACTAAAGCGAGGAGATCTTTGCGGCTCATACCCTTCGCGTAGTTGACTTGAACAAGTTCTTGTACGTTGTCACTGCCACGTCTACTCGATACGCCGCATTGGCTCCCCTGACAAGATCTTCCATGGATGGTGGAAGCTTCGACGGTCCAAAGTTTCTGATGCCATCATCAAATAACGGGGAGTTCGGAGGGCAGGTCGGGCATTCGGGGAACCAAGGAACCTGAAATCATAATAAGAGGCTGGATCCGGTTTTCAGGATGGAGCATAGATACCTTGAGCCCAAATTCGAAGCGATGATATCCAAATCCAAGCTTCAAACTTTCCACCCTTGTGTTGTCCTCTCTGTTCCAATTCGGAAGCAGGATTTGGCTTTCATGTACAATCTTCGACTCGTTAGATTAATCATGATAAATGCAGTGTGTACACCTACGCAATGCTTCTCTTCTTCTCTATGATTCATGAATAGCCCAGTCTTATCTGTGAGTATTGATGTGGTTTCCCCAGTGAGACTGGCTGATATCCTGGAGACAACGATCGTAGTATTTGGACAGTAGACAACAACACGCCCGTATAACGTGTCCCCGTTGGTAAAAGTAGCATTGGGATGATCGAGCTCGATAGAGACATTCATAGTCGCTATCTGCTAGCTTTCGAGGAGCAGCACATAGACTCCCGAGGTCGACGGGACAGCACGTGATATCAGAGAAACCTAGGTACGTAAATGGTGATTTCGACGTACTGAGATGAGGATGTGTGGTGAAATGAGATTATAATGACGATAAAAGGTTAAAGCTAAGCTGCAATCATGAATCTGTGAAATCATGGTAGCTCTTTCGACAGATTTTATACGAATGTGCTGGTGTTGCTCTTGCGCGAACCGTACGCTTGAGCTACCAGCTCCGAGCTCCCCGGCTAATTTTAGTCGGCCATAAATCGCCAAGCGATAGAGTGTACCTTTGAAGCTCTTTCGGCGCGTCCGATACCATACAGTTCCGCCGGACACTAATTTCAGTATTTCGGCATGTTCAATGAGTGAATGGTGTTCTTGTGAAAAAAACGCCAGTTGGCTTGGCTATACAAGTCGCCAGAGTTCTAATCCCTCAACGTCTATGCCGCTCTTCGCCTGAGAAGAAACCTTCGTTTCTCGACGTTTCTCGAATCAATGCTGAGCTACCTGATCGCATTGCACCCAAACCGAAAAGAGCTCTTAACATCTCCTAAGACAGTTACGTTGGTTCATGGCAGCGAAAGAGACAAGAATTATAGCTCTTTTCGTTCAGGAAGTATTCTATGCACTATCGAGAAAAGAGAAGTCAGCATCCAGCCAGTCAAGAGTAGGTTGGATATCGAAGAGCTCCCAGCCTGTATTGGGGGTGACTATTTCATGATGAGGATCTGTCAAATCGATTGGTGTTGGCGTAGTAGACGACGTTTGCGGTGGCAAAACAGCCTCCCCAATTCGGCCAGTGCACGGCTGTTCGGTGGCGAGAGGAAGAGAGGGATGCGAGGTGATAACGAAGTCTCGTGTGAGTCTCTCATGCGCAGAATAGTCTCCTTGCTTCGCAATTGGGCTGCGGCAGTCCGTGTCGTTGACGATTAGGCTTCTGCAAAGGCCGACGAAGGTTTTGAACAGAGCTTGTAGCCTGGCGATTGACGGGCTCAGGTCCGCAAGGCCATCAAGTTTTGATGTGACAAGCTCAAGTGTCAGGAAGTCTTCTTTGTGGGAAGTCGCAACCACGTTACAGAACAACACAAAAAATGGTGTTAATGGGTGGTATAATGCGGTCCTGGCTTGGTCAGTGAGGATGCGTTAGGCGAGTTTCATGACCAATACCAATGCATGTATGCGATGTGAGATCGGACGTCAGTGATAGTCATGGATGATTCTTGAATTGCGCGCAAAGTCGCCATTGCCATCCGTGCAGACTCCAAACACTCAGAGTCGATATGAGGCTTTGTCGGCAAGCAAATCTGTCGAGAACGCAGGATGGATGTACGTAGGGAATGATATGAGAATTGAATGGTATTCAGTTCACTTGCGGTGTGTAGACCATCCCATGAGCTCGAAGGTCCATGTAACTGCCCGCGTTTAGATAACAATTTGCGAGCTGTTGAAGTAGCTTACCGCACTAATGCGTGCATGCACGCGCTGTAATCTGTCTAGGAGATCCTGCACTGCGAATTCCACGCTTGTCACAAGTGAGCTATCGTTCAATATCTTGGAAGGGTGAAGTTCAGAGATATACAAAGCCTGTATAGGCACAAAATGGAGGTATGTCGTCAGTAGCGACGACATTGAGCGGGTGAGTGGGTGAGAGAAGACTAAGTCTAACCCATCAGACTCCAAGAGGCAGCGACTTCTCCCGAGCATCATGGAGTTTTTCTTGTCCAGTATGTGACACCAGATGTAGCAATAGAAGGCCTCTTCATCGTCTTCTGTTTCGGCGCGACTAGCTTCGAACCGAGAGCGTAGGTCAAGATCCTCGCATACTTTACATGCCGTGGAAATGAAAGTCCAGCAAGATCTGGAATCCCCCGTACCCTGCGCAATGAAGGCCTGGTGAGCACATCAGCACAGGTCGTACCTTCGAGTATTGAGCTTACACTGCACAAGAGAGCTTGAAGGAAGACCAGCGAGGGAGTGGACAGAAGTTGGATGCGAGCCATGGCTAGCTTCACGCTGCTGAGATACGTTGCTGCGCTTAGGCGCATACCGTCCTCGACACCTCCGCTGTCACTGCCTGAGAGTATGGTATTTATGAATTTGAATGCTGCTGAGTTGACGCAGATTGAGTAGAGAAGTAAGATTTCCGAGCTTCCAGATCGATTGATCAGCGCTAGACCCATCGCTCTAAGTGACCGCGGGGAGACATGTTTGAAGTAATCCAACACATGTGGCCCGATGTGGTTGCCTTTTAATTCTACCTCGACCAATTAGACAAAACACGATTGGAGGAGGAATGAGATCGAACCGCGAAGTATCCAGCACAATAGCTCGATTGACGGATACGTAATACCTTCCATGACGTTGGCGACTCGTCCAGCATGAGCATTGTAGGTGTCTGTTTTGGTGGACCCGAGAAGATGGTTCACGAAGGACATTGCAGACTTCAAGACCTCAAGTCTCTCGGACGACATATACTGGGCGGAAACGATGTGCCGCCGAATGAAGTCCTGAGCTTCAATAACGGACGGAGATTCAGAGGCAGTCGAAGAAAACGTAGAAGGCGATGTCGAGGCGCCAAAGTCATGCCGCCGATTGCTCTTCTTTGACGGTGCTGGCGTCGAAATACTGTCAGACGTGCCCTCTGTGGCTCTTCGGCGTTTGGACGCATTTTGACTTTGTCGAAGGGAAGATGCTGTGCGTAGGCATGCAATGTTCCCGTCGACACAATTGCCGCATGGATCGTCACGATCACATCGAACCTGCTACCTGTTTAAAAGTGTGCATGAGAAAAACAGAGTGGGCACGGACCTTGCGCACTCTGCAAGAATCGCACTAAGACACGATAAGTAAGGTAACACAGGTTGTTGTAGTGGTCTGCGGACCAACAACTCACCACGGTATTCTGACTTGATGTCATCTACTCCGTCGGTTGCTAAGAATCCTGAAAAGACTGTGAGTCCCGACGACAATCTCGAGGCCTTGTATAGAGGGCCG
The DNA here is from genome assembly GCA_022419385.1 of Paraconiothyrium sp. Pb-2020. NCBI lineage: Eukaryota > Fungi > Ascomycota > Dothideomycetes > Pleosporales > Didymosphaeriaceae > Paraconiothyrium > Paraconiothyrium sp. Pb-2020. Next base: position 2,589,226 of record JAJUBI010000003.1, on the reverse strand, counting down.
CCGCACGCAGGTCTTGTCGCGACATAGTGACCTTTAGGGTTGAAGATAGTGCGTTGCCAAGCACGGCGATGAAAACTGATGCAATCGGGTGTCGAAAGGGGTACCGCCCACAGCCACACGAGCCACATCTGCTGTCGTGGCTGAAGTTATTGAGAGCCAGGATCAAGCTGAACGACTTTTGATACCAAGACGAAGCATGCGGCGCATATTCGTGGCTGCGCATGCGACAGCTCGTATTTTGCGGCCTAGCGACGATGCCTATGTGCTGGTGCGATCTGTCTCACGTGACCTGTCGGGACCCGTGGACCTCGATCTCCACCACCCTTGGTGACTCCCCAACCAAACACCATGCGATGCTGCATCGGCGCTCTTTCCGTGGGTTCCCGTCCAATCCGCTCCACTGCTTCACTGCTCCGCTGCTTCATAGGTTCCGGCCCTGAACATGGCAACTTGTAGCCGACTATTTTTAGCCGGGCGCACGCCGACCCTTTTCGTCAACAGCAATGCCGGTCGAAGTTTTGGAGAGGTGTGCACGTAGAGGCTTCTTGTCTCTTCTGATTGCTAGCAACTACTTTGAATTCAGTCATTCCTTACGTTGGGGGTCTTGTTTTGCATTCACATTCCCTTGGGTGACTCGCCTTACACGTGATACCAGCATCCTAATCGGGCTACGCAAGACATGGACCGCCCTCCCGGATATCAGCTGCAAAACCTTGCTACTCTGAAGGATGATACGAATTCACTGGATGGACATGATGGACCTCAAAGAGATGCGGAGCATTATCCTCAGCATCAGCTGCACGATCCGCCTCTGCCTTCACCCACAGACGAAGCCGATTCCCGGCTGCTGGACGATGGCTCTTGCGAGCAATTGCGGTATTACGCAACACCTCCGCCCCCATCTTCTATCTACAGCCTTACGGATACGGCTCTCTCGTCGCATGCTCCAAATGCCGACCATGGCCGCGGTTTTCGTGACGGAGCGTACGATTACGGCTACGACCATGAGCCTGCCCTCACGGATAACAGCTGGATATGGCGGCAGCACACCGTTCGCCAGGGTGTCAAACGGTCCAAAACTCGCAAGATCAAGCTGGTCCAGGGCTCCATCTTGAGCGTCGACTATCCCGTTCCAAGCGCTGTACAGAATGCTATAGAGCCGCGCCATCGTAATGCGGAGGGCACCTATGACGAAGAGTTCACAAAGCTACGCTATACTGCAGCCACTTGTGACCCTAACGATTTCACTCTCGCCAACGGTTACAATCTGCGCCCAGCCATGTTCAATCGCCATACAGAGCTCCTTATCGCCATCACGTATTACAACGAAGACAAGGTTGGAAATGACCCTTCTACAGCCCAAATTGCGTCTCATGTAAATTCTTCTGAAACCTGAAGACACTGACAAGTTGAAGGTCCTCCTTGCGCGTACGCTACACGGGACGATGCGCAACATCCGCGACATTGCCAACCTGAAGCGCTCGCAATTTTGGAACGTTGGTGGCCCTGCGTGGCAAAAGATCGTTGTGTGCCTCGTCTTTGATGGCATTGATAACGTTGATAAAGATGTTTTTGATGTTCTGGCCACCGTTGGCATCTATCAGGATGGAATCCTCAAAAAAGATGTCGATGGTAAGGAGACGGTCGCACACATTTTTGAATACACGAGCCAGATTTCTGTCACACCAGAGCACACCCTCGTCCGGCCTAGTGCCAATGATGGGGCGTCGGCAAACCTTCCACCTGTACAATTCATCTTCTGCCTCAAACAGAAGAATAGCAAGAAGATCAACTCTCATCGCTGGTTATTCAACGCTTTTGGCAGAATACTGAACCCGGAAGTCGCTATTCTGATTGATGCTGGGACTAAGCCAGGTCCAAGGTCATTACTCGCACTTTGGGAAGCCTTTTACAACGACAAACATTTAGGGGGAGCCTGTGGTGAAATTCATGCTATGCTTGAAGGCGGAAAGGCGCTGCTCAATCCATTGGTCGCCGTCCAAAACTTTGAGTACAAGATATCTAATGTCCTCGACAAGCCCCTCGAAAGTGCGTTCGGCTACGTCAGTGTCCTGCCCGGCGCCTTTTCTGCATATCGGTGGGTGCTTACTGCTAATCCACTCTGAATTGTACTGACGTTACATTGCTGGTTAGTTTTAGAGCGATCATGGGACGTCCCCTCGAGCAGTATTTCCATGGCGATCATACTCTGTCCAAACTACTAGGGGCAAAGGGCATCGACGGGATGAACATCTTCAAAAAGAACATGTTCCTGGCTGAGGATCGAATATTATGCTTCGAGCTCGTGGCAAAAGCCGGGCAAAGCTGGTAAGTATACACTGGGCATTGCAACCAATACTAATTTGGGTAGGCATTTGTCCTATGTCAAAGCATCGAAAGGCGAAACAGACGTTCCCAACGGCGCAGCCGAGTTTATTGGGCAGCGACGAAGATGGCTTAATGGATCCTTTGCAGCATCATTATATTCGATCATACACTTCGGGAGACTCTACCAATCCGGCCACGGTATTGTGCGACTTTTCTTCCTGCACGTCCAGCTCATCTACAATGTGACCCAAGTCATATTCACTTGGTTCTCCCTTGCCTCATACTATCTCACCACTACTGTCATCATGAATCTAGTCGGCACTCCACAGCCGAAAGCCGACTACCACGGCTGGCCATTCGGCGACAAAGTCACTCCTATACTCAACGTTACTATTGGATACATATATGTTGCCTTTCTTATATTGCAATTCATCCTTGCATTGGGCAACCGACCCAAGGGTTCCCGAAAGAGCTACCTAGCTTCATTCGTCGTTTTCGGTGCTATACAGGCATACATCCTCGTCTTGACGACCTATCTTGTGTACCGGGCTTTTAGCACCAAGCCGATCGAGGATCAGATCAGCGTCGATTCCGGAAAAGCCTTCGTTGACTCCTTTTTCGGTGGCAAAACCGGGGTAGCAGGCTTGATCCTGATTGCCCTCATAACCATATACGGACTGAACTTTATTGCGAGTTTCCTGTACCTCGATCCATGGCATATGTTCCATTCATTTCCGCAGTATTTGATACTGATGTCAACGTACATCAATGTGTTGATGGTCTACGCGTTCAACAACTGGCACGACGTCAGTTGGGGTACAAAGGGATCCGATGTCGCAGAATCCTTACCTTCCGCTACCATTATCAAAGGGGAGGAAACGCTTGTTGAGGAAGTAGAGCAAGAGCAAGAAGACATTGATGAGAAGTTCGAGAAAGTGGTCAAGCGCGCTCTTACTCCCAGTAGAGTCCATGATGGCGGGTCACAGAGAAAAGATACCGAAGACTCGTACAAGAGCTTTCGCACTGGGCTCGTATATTCCTGGTTGTTATCGAACATGGTGTTGATCATTGGCGTAACGAGCGATGACTTTGTATCTGTGGGCGTTGGGGTACGTGTCCCTCTGCATGATTTCGATAAGAGGCTGACAGGTTGAACAGGAAGCATCGACGACGAGAACGCCACTTTATTTCCGCATATTACTCTACGCCACGGCAATTCTGTCGCTTATACGCTTTTTCGGGTTCCTTTGGTTCTTATGCAGGACAGGTCTAGTATGGTTAGTCAGCCAAAGATAACCACAGCATCCAGCCTGGCGTTCGCGTATGAAAGGTCATTGTTCGTCAAGAAATGCCTAATAGATGTGTGTTATCGTAGTTCTTAGGGGATCCAGCGCATGCATGTAGATCAGTTGGTGGTATAAACCCAGAACATTTTGAACCTAAGTTTCCCTGAACGCTTTTTAACAGCGGATCTCGAAGCCTTGTATTAGGGTAGTTGCTGCCTCGCGGACACCGTTCTATCGTCATCAACTTGTGTCCTTCCGCTACCTTCTTCTTTCTCGAGATATACAGATATAGATCCTCATAAATTAGACATAGCTTTTCGCTTCTATCGCCAAAGCCTTTAGTCCGCAGCAATCATAATGACCTTAGTGACGCTCAGCAACTTCGGCTTAACGTGTTAAGATTGGATGAATAAAGCTGCAACTTATCAGCTGCGTGGGAGCATAAACAGAATTAAATCCTGCGGCCGCAGCATCAATGTCCAGGTAATAATTAATTATGAAATCAATGGTCCCACCATTATGGGGGGAAGGACATTAAGCGAAGCAATTTCGTTTACTCAGCAACTATTCTCACTAATCTATCAACATTTAGTGACTCTTGTATCAAAATGTTGGCTTATACTAATGATATTTACCATACTATCTCATCAACATCTACAAAGGCAACCGTAGTCGCTTTTCAGTATTCCTACCAACCTAAATCACCAGAAGTGAGGACGTTCTTCTAACGACACTTAATATATATCATACCTAAGTCTCTTGAGAAGCTCCTCCTCTATTTTAGAATCTCTTCAGCTGCCTCGGGATCAGTAATATAGAGTCGGTTACCACCCGGCGATATTAAGAGAGCGGTAGTTCTGAGTTTGGTGTAGACCCTACACCAATTATTGGAAGCCCGACTAGGTGTATAGAAGCGCGTGGAGCGGTCACTACTATATGGCATCCCCCTATATATTGTAACAACGATAATGCCAGTGAACATCTAGAGAGGGTTCGTCGGTGTATTATCGACATAGCGGATGAGTAGCTAAAAGCCGAGTCTTTTGGCTCCAGCAAATCAAATTACAAAGCAATATACCGACCAGATGCCGTAGGAGGTTAGGACGAGAACGACGAGAACGACGAGAACGATGAGAACGAGTATTATACTTACCTATAGTATGCGGTACATATAAAAAAAGGATCATAATGGCCTTCTATAATCTTATTTTCTATAGGTGGTGAGTATAATCTTTTTGAGGAGCCCTACAGAAGTGACTTAACCTTATTTCTTCCACACTATAAGCGCAAGTATCGATTTCAGTAAGTGGCATAGAATCTTAGCTGATATAAAGATGTAACTGTAGGATCGTTTCGGCTCTATGATCGTTGTTTCTGTTGAGATAATCTTCGCTGTCCACCCTGTTTCTTTTATATTTGGCCTTTCTGAGTGGTCATCGCTCATCTCTTCGCGAAGATCTCCATAGTAGGCTATTGTGATAGTTCACAATACACTTGCAATGAGGTCATACTGTTTATGAGCAGGCTTAGAGCTCGCAGAAGGAGGGGAAACGGCCCACTCCTGGCTTCATGTATGGTCTCGCAAACCAAGTATCAGGCCCACCATTTTAACCTTCTGTTCAAAAGGACCTTTGCTATCCAAGGCGACGGCGTATGTTAAAGTACAATGGCGCCGCTCTGGCAAATCCCCAGGTTCTAGTATACATTGATACACAGTCTTTTTATCGTTATGTTCATGGTTAAACAATCATCATCCACACGAGATGTGTAATGCTCAGTTGTTTAGACTCCGCTACCTGTAACGAAAAGATGTGTCCAACGCTTACCTTAAGGTGTGTAGTTGAGGACATATGGTAAGAAGTCAAGCAGGAAGTGCCAACACATTTATTGAATTGTATGAGGTATATTTTTCCGTGGCCTGATATCAACCGCTCGTCTACGAATGGTAGCTCATTCGGCCTAGATAGGAATACACATGTCTCGTAAAAAGCTTGAAAAGCAGTATGATGTAACACCGGACGCGGCCTTCCATATCCATCTTCACCTTTCACGCGCATACAGCCCAGCCCGAAAGATTACCCACAGACTAAAATAACATGATGATTCAACGCCACCATCCCCATAGCTTTTGTAAATGCACACATTAGGAGTGAAGCTTAAAAGCCACCCATTCCGGATAGAATGAATAAAAGATGATATCGGAAAGGCGACACAACACCAACGCTGTGTTCGTACAGCGAGCGAGTGCAACTCGCCCCAAGAAAAAATTGAGTGTCAGACCGGCCAGCAGGTCCAATTTCATGTCATCATAGGATATCGTTACAGGCGCTCGCGCTACTGCATCCGCTCCACGCGGTCAGCAACGGGTCGTCGCAGGCCCACTGAGGCCCAGAAGTCGTCGGAAACATCTTCCCTCCGTGCTAGTCTCTCCAGGAGGGCTCGCGCATCGCGGAGCTCCTGGTCCAGTGGCATCTCTTCGTCAGTGGCGGCACGCTCTTCGGCCGCTAACTGCTCGTCCATCCGACGAGCATGCTCGAAGGGTACCTCTCCGTAAAAGCTTCGCACGTAGCCCGTCGACTCCCGCGATTGCTCACGGATGGCGTGCGAATAGAAGCCTCGTGGGGGAGGCGGCCCGTTCGATGCAGTGCCCACTGGGGGTCTTGAGTGCATCGAATTTGGATAGAGGATGTCATCCTCTGCTTCTGTGTCGGAAGCACTGTCGTCTTCGGATGTGTCGCACGCGCGCAGAAAGTCAGCGGACCAGGATTGCCGTCTCGAAGGTACCGTCAGGTGGGTCCGTGAGGAAGACGCTGAATTCGAGTTGGAGCTTCCGGCGCGCGAGCTAGGGTTCGAGAACGAAGCAGAGGCCGCGGCGGAGGCGAAGGAGGATTCTGCAGTGGGAGCCAGAGGATCGGGCGCGACGCTGGTGAGCATCGTTGCCCAGTGGTCGTCGACTACCGGACTCATGCTGCGCTCGCGATCGCCCAAACCGTCGAGTGTCGTTGCGGGGCTCCAAGACTCCCGCAGAGAACTAGAAGGCAACGGACCATCTGCGATGGTGCGGCGGCCCATTCGACGTAGTGGTGGGAAGCCTACTGCGTTGTCGCTGCTGTCCTCGTCGGCATCCGCGGGCACATGGCCAGTCGGAACAGGCGAGCGATTGCCGGACCGTCTGAGCGTGTGAGTGCGGGCAAGCCCATGTCGACGCAGGACCGGTCCACTCCGCGAATGTTCGACATGTATGGCAGGCGCGAAGTTGGGGGTGAGTGCGGGCGTCGTGCGACGTTCGGCATCTGTCACGAGGCGGAAGTACGCGCGCGAAGACGAGGCATCGTCATGGGGCGTGAGCTCTTCGCGTCGCTGGGGATTGCGCGCAGGGACGTTTGGCGCAGGCGGATAGGGCCTCGCAGGGCGCGGTGCGGATCGCAGCGTCTGCACGTCGAAGTCGCGCGACCTGGGTGAACGCGTGGGCCGGCGTCTTCTGATGGGCGACCGCGAAAGGCTGGCGGGGTCCTTGAGCGCATGCGATGGAGCCTCGGGGGACGGCGCGCGCCACACTGGAAGGCCCATTGTGTGCAGGCGGCGGTGACGAAGGCAGAGGCAGATGGCGGGCGATGAGGGGAGATGGTGCTGCTGTTAATGTGGCAACTGGGCGAGATGCCTGAGGATGAGTACGGGGCGGCGGGCGCGAAGCGAGCGGACCCTTTAACAGTGAGGCTGAGGAAGAATGGTCGTGGGAGGAATGCAACGGCGCAATGTGCGCGCGCCGGCTATGTATCGCACGGGCGGCCGGCAGTGGTAGGGAGCGACGCGACAGTACACCAGGTCAGTAAGATAGATGCTCGTCTCAGGCTGCACGCTGTATTGTGGTATCCTCTTGTCTGATGCTCGCGGGCGGCAATCACATGACGAGCACTCAGGGGCCGTGCACTGGCTGCATCTTAATCGCCGAAAATGCCAAGCTCCATCCTCGTCCACCGAAAGCCTCGACTCATCACCATCTGCAGAACACTGTGACTCTTCGTTTCAAATCTCCCAGACCACCTCGCAACTGCCTACAAACACCCATGCGGCTTTAGTCGTCCACAACCTGCGCCCATGATCCAGCCGGGGCTCGAGCGGATTGGCTGTCTGCTCCAGAACGTCCAATTCCCTTGGAAAGCCGTACACGTCGCGGGCACCAACGGCAAAGGCTCAGTATGTGGCTACACGAGCAACCTGTTGACATGCAGAAATCTCAAGAATGGCCGCTTCACCTCGCCTCACATAGTCGACAGGTATGCTGGTCACGTGTTTGCTTGTGCTCGACCCTCTGATTTTGACTAGATGGGATTGTATCAACATCAACAACGAACCTGTGTCTGAGAAGGATTTTCTCAGGGTTGAAAACCATTATAAACAGCTAAGCGAGCGGGAAAACATCAATGCCTCGGAGTTCGAGCTCCTCACCGCAACAGCCTTCACCCTGTTTAACGAGGAAAAGGTAGAGGTTGGTATTATAGAGGTGGGCATGGGCGGCAAGCTCGATGCTACCAACATCTTGAACAACCAGGTCGTCTCAGTTATCTCCAAGATTGCTCGCGATCACCAAGGGTTTCTCGGCAACACGCTCGAAGAAATTGCGTCGCACAAAGCTGGTATACTGCGACCCAATGTTCCGTTTATCGTCAACCCTACGAATGATCTCGGTGTGCACAAGGTCATCGAAGATTATGCGAAAGAGATAGGAGCCGGGCCCCAACTCCTTGTCGACTCTGCAGATCTCGGAGAGCATGTGTTCAACACAAGCTTTTGGCGCGGCTTCGCCGATGGACTGTTGCCTTTTCAACGCGATAACGCTGTTCTGCCATTTCTCGCATATATCCAAGTGCTCAAAAGCCTCAAGCTAAACGCTAAAATGCATAAAGCCGTCGAGATGCTCAATAAGATAGGAAACAGGGAGTCCCTGCCGGGACGCCAACAAAGATTGTCTGTCCCCGTTGTATTTGGTAACAATAAAGAGGTCTTGGTCGATGGTGCTCATAACCCAGATGCGGCAGGGAGCTTGTTAGCATATGTAGAACGGTACTTGAGGGAGAGGCCGACAAACAATCCTGATAGCATGTACAAAAATTCAGATAGGGACGGAACGTATCACATAACGTGGGTTGTGGCAATGACGGAGGGAAAGGACCCTCGTCAAGTCCTTAAGACGCTACTTAGGCCCGGAGACTACGTTGTCACTACGGATTTTGGGCCCGTTGACGGCATGCCTTGGGTGAAACCCATGGGTCCCAAAGCGCTCTTGAGTATTGCACAGGAGGTCTGCCCTCGTATCAGAGGCCTAGCTATTTCGAAGCGCGGTGTGTATCGGGCGTTGTGCGCTGCCAAACATATTTCGAAATATGCACACATCGTTTTGACGGGCAGCTTATATCTTGTTGGAGATTTCTTTCGCGAGCACGAAATTGGGCAACGATGTTACAAGAATTCAGAGGAATTTCCTAATATGCAGAAAATTGATCTGGAGGAGAGAGCCCGAGTGAACGAATTCCTCGATGAGGCTGCACAAGGAGTAGATGAAAAGGGTTGAGGTTCGCAGTTGGGTACGTACGACACTGGGATTTTCGTCACCGGTATTGTTGCTTGTAGAACGCAGATCCAAAGAATTGAAAACGCTGCATCCACCTATGGAAACTGAGTCTGAAAGAGCCAGAAAGCTGGAGAACGAGTTGCAGTCGTTCCAACGACGCAATTCGAGGACTTTGTTTCGCTAAGAAGATTTTTTTTGAAGACTTTTAGGTGTTTAGGACGCAGTCAGGAAAACCATCGCTTATGTCTCCGAAGGCTAGGATCAGTCAATATTCAAGGCACAAATTTTCGCGCTTCGCGGGCATCACGGATGAGCGGATAGAGGGGCGATTTAAGTCTGTTGGCGATGTGCCGATGATAAGGAAACCCACGTCGTCCAAAGTTCGGTACCATGACGTATCCTCTTTCTTGGGTTTGATCAAGCAACAACCCGATGACACATACGAACGAAACGACAAGCTCAAAACAGTTCGGTTTTGATCTAAGGATGAAGATGAAACAGCAGCAGGAGTCTGGAAAGGGAGGAGAAGGCGCCCGGCATGACCAGAACCAAGGCTAGGCACGCGCGAACACGGGCGAATTCAATTTGAGACACCTGTCGCTGGATTTGTACTTCACGGTTGGATGTTTCGCAGCATAGCATGTGCGTAGTAAGTAGTTCTACTCCAATGAACTTGCCGACATCGACAAGACGTTGCAAATGCTTTGTATATACTGATACGACACATCAGATAACACGAAGTAACATCCATCGTTCCTGAACCCACACTGGACCAAAGAATAATCAGGAGAGACAACAGAAATAATCCTTGCTTGCTATAAATCTTCATGCTAGCCAATTGATGACCATACCTGTGTTATAGGGAAGAGCAACGCAAGCGTTTTCTACGCACTACAGTCGCAGTCTCCGGCACATTTTTCGTTGAATCCTTGCTTCGGGCCAGATCCATCAGAACCACGGGTATCCACGCAGGCCTCGAACACGCAACACAACGGGGCTGCATGCAATCAACCACCATCTTTAATTTCTCATCTCCCCGAATCCTTGACCAACTGTGATCAGTATTGCCTACCGATCCGGCGTTTCCGCCATGGACTTCGGAATTTCCGGGTGCTCGAACACATAATTGATTGCGCCGAACTGTCAAGCGGGCCGACCCTTGTCGGCGACAGGGTTTACAGCCGGAACTGTAAACCTTTTTTGCACTTAACCCCACCCCGCTCCTACCATGATTTTCCAAACAAACCTATTTGGCGCATTGCGTACATTGTCAGTACCTGAAAACGGGACGTTTCGGTCGGTTTTGCTGCGAGCCGGATCTTCCATGGCGATCATTTCAGGATGCGTTTTATGAGGACTACATGCCCCGGGAGCTGAAAAACAGTTTTCTCAGTTGTGAGTAGCCAAAAAATGCTGTTGTTTCCGCTCGTTACGCTGTTTGGGGCTGTCGCTGCTGGGCAAGGTGCTACAAAACCCGACAACAGCAGCCTCGTAGTCACGAGTGTACCAGACTATGTGCGTCCATATGTCGTCCGCGCATACACCCTCGACGGCGTACGGATTGGCTCCCAGATCTACCGATTCCCTGTCACGGGACCTTCATCTGACAATGCCTTCACGCTGATCAGCACCGCGGCGCCCGCTAGCAGCGAGCTGGGTGTGCTTCCACACGTATGTCTCACTCCTATCTCACTATGTTATCATATACTAATGGTCCCTTTAGATCCACCAAGCGCACTACGAGAATTTCTACAACCTCCGCGGCCGCTTCGCTCTCTGGGCCTCCAAAGACAACATGACGTCTGGCCGCATCTTCACAGCCGGTGACTACGGTGCCGTACCCCACAACACCACGCATTCCTTCCAGATTCTCGATCCCTTCACCGAAATGGTCGGCGTTATTCAACCGGGCGGCTTCGAAGAGTTGTTCTACTTCCTCGCTTCCGCGAATTACTCATCGTCGACATATGCGCCGTTCCCTCAAGGAAATTTCACTAGTCCCGGCGGAGACGCAGACACTATTAGCAAATTGCAGCAATTCGATGTGTGGGCACAGTTGCAGTTTAGTCCGCCAATGAATTTTGACGCGAATGGAACGAGTGGTGACGGTGGGGCTGTTTGGAAGAACGGCGTTAATAAATTGGCGAAGGATAGCGAGACGCCGTTCTTCGTGGCGAAGGGGTATGGGCCCAAGGTTCTGTCTTCCTCTGCGGATAACTCGAGTTACTACGTCGTGGAACCGTTCATCACGGCCACGCAGTCCGATGGCAATTTTACCGAAGGCACGATTACATTATCGCGTCTTCCTCCCTCCTCTCAGCCCCAGGAGTGGTCACTACCCGGGCATACGGCATTGGAGGTGGTAGACGGTTTAGTCCGCGTGAAGGTGCAGGGGTACAAGGAGGAGCTGAGCTTGAGTGTGGGCGATGTCGTATTCGTGCCAGGGAATATAACGTGGAGCTTTTGGGGGGAGGCGGCGTATTCGAAGGTGCTGTATGTGGGACAGGGAAAGGATACATTGGATGCGAGGTTGAGGGCGGAAGGGTTAGAGTGGGAGAGTGTGGTGTGGCCGGCATAGAGGCTGCATACCATATATAAGGATGGTAGTGCTGGTAGGCACGGAGGGTGGACTCCGAAATACTTTGAATATGACCAAACACACGTGCGCAGCTTGAGCAGTCCAACGATCCAACCAATTCGTAATGAATGTCCTTGAAGGCCAGCTTGTCTAGACGGGACATAGTGAAACGATGCACGGTGAGTGCGCTGACACGTTGCTCAACTGTCCCTCTGTTTCTGACACGCTGATCGATCCTAAACATAAAGCTCGATCTCGGCACGCCGGACGGACTTCGTAGCTTCAAATACGCCGTTCGATCTGGCTGTCAAATATACTGTCCTGGTCAAATCTTTTTGATTACTTGCGAAATTATGGAACTATTCATGTGTTATGCAATTGGTTCTGAGATGTATCAAGACTCTACTCTTCACTAGAAATTAGCTTCAAAGCGCTCTTAATTACGGGCTTTCGTCTATTAGTGATAACCTCTGTGCTGAAGTTACTTGTAGCAGACAATACCTGAAAAGAAGTGAAACCATACAATACAGAGGAGGACAGGTACTTTAGTATCCTAACGAGCCCCCTGTGTTGCGTTGCGCCGTGGCTTGGGAAAGCACGCAAAACTCATTAGATCGAAACAGTGGCGCTAGTGAAATTCTAGGACGAAGCAAGTAAGCCATGTCTCTATCTGACAGTTCAAAGTCCCAAGCACTTGGTTCACCCTTCATGGAAGCCGTTCGTTCGAAGGTTGGTACTTCAGGGGGGCCAACCTGCAATTCACCCCACCCAGGCCCAAGCCCTGGCCGTTCGCCCCAGTACGGTGTTGTTATGGCTTCTAGTTATTTTTACACACTCAATGCCCCTAGGACTACATCTCATCACTTTGCTACTCTACCGCGACCGATCTATCACCGAGCTCGCTTGTGTAATATACATCGGTTCATTACAGAAATTCTTCACTTACCTTAAGTCTCCTTCTGCACAAGGCTTCAGCTAACCTACATTCTATTGGAATCTATCTGTGTGCTTGCTCTTATAATAGCATCAAGCTGTCAAATCTTCGTGTAGCCCGATAGCCAGCCTCTAGTATGGTAGGATGTAGGTTAGCTGAGCGCTAGTGAAAAAAGGATCCCAAAGTCATTATATGGTGCGTGAGGAACTTTTATAAACGACAATAACAGGAATGGCAGTCCTCATGAAACGCCACTGTTCAGGTACATGATATGAGGCGCATCCGCTTTCTTGTTCCTCTGTCTGCATTGAAAGAAACACATAAATTAGCGGTCTATGTAGCCTTTTGCTATGATCTTTGTTAAGATGAGATGGTCCATAACCCATGGCGCTGAAGCTTGGCTACAATAGGTCTACGTTAGATGTTCTGACGGCCCGCGGAAGGGGGCAGGAGATCGGGCTGTGAAATTGCCCATCTTTGAAGTCAAGGGACTGAGCTTTGAGCTGTCTTGGAATCGGAAGCAGGACGACATGTTACACATGAGCGTCGCACGAGAAGCCGTTTTATGCAATTTGAAGCGAAATGTACCCTTTGTGCGTAGGGTAATGGAAAGCATGCATGATATCGACGCGACATGCGTCCCCCTGCTCAAGCGGTGGAGTTTGGAAGACCGCTTCCTGTTGTCAGAGACTAAGAAGGCGATCACTATCTAATCGACGATTATGCATCGAATCCGAGAGGTAGCGGAGGACAAGACCAGGAAGACGGTAAACCTGTCAGCAGTCCCCACGCATACTGCGCGGTAGCATGCCCGCGTTACTATCAGGAACATACTGATAGCGATGCAAAGTAATCTGGACTACGGCATGGAATGAGAAGATGGAGCTCTGTCATGATCTGTAATTCCACTAAGCGTACGGCTATTCCGAGCCGGGCTTCAACGCAACTTTTCGAGGGGTCACTTATATGACATCGATGTTGACAAATCATCGCAACGGTCACACGAAGTCAAGGATATGTTCCGGGACGAACAACATTGTGCGAATAAGAAACGGCTCTCGGAAATTTCAGTTCCAAGTCTGGAAAATGATAGAATCGTTCCTCGTGAGCTTGAGCACTTCAAGCAAGTAGCATGGGTGAGTTCCCACAGACCTATCGAAGTGAAAGAAATTACAACTTGTTTACATGCATGCGCTCAACACCGCAACCAGCCAGAGATGTCCATTGTGTTTCATCGCCGACAAGGGTACCGTGTAGAATGCTGCCGCACAGACCCATCAAAGAAAGCTACGCGCGACGCTTAGGCGGGTTTGCCCTTGGGGCCCAGAACGTCATCGACGAGACCACCCCATATCTGGCGCGCCATCGAGGCACCCTCCTCTACGGGGCGCTTGAGCTGGTTCGCAACTTCGAAAGCCATGCCCTGGAAATCGATGGTGTTGTTATCATGGACTTCAGACATGGCAGCGGGGGCGTGGACGTGTGCGGACACGGTGTGAATCATGGGGAGCCTCGTAGAGTACTAGGATCTGTTAGCAATTCTGGTCCTATGGAAGAGGATGCCACAGGACATGCTCACCTCCTCCTCCGCCTCTGCGGCCTCGATCGCAGACGCGAACGTGTAGCTGGGATTCGGCGTGATTGTTGTGGGGAGAATGGGGACCCGGATACCAACGGGAGAGCTTCCGAGATCAGGGTCGAAGTCGGGGACGAAGGCGAAATCAATTGTGGAGCTGTCGTTGGGTGCCTTCAGTTCGCGGCTTGTGTTGAAGTGGCGGAAGGAGTGGCCGGTCACGGGCGTGCCTACAAGCGGTCGTTTTGAATCGTTGACCGCGGTGGTGAAGGTGCGAGCGCCGTTTGCGAGCTCGTGTGCGGAGAGGCGGGATTGGAGCTATAGCGAGCACGTTAGGAGGGCTCTTTGCATAAGCTGGGTGAGCTATGAGCGTACCTCTTCCCTCGTGCCGGTGGTGGGGAGCTTGAGCACCTGGCACTCATAGCGCAGGCCAGCGAGGCTCTGGGGGTGGTTCATGGCGGGACGCTCGGAGGTGAGGAGATTGGAGTAGGTTGCGGGACCCGTCATGTGGAGGCTGCGGCTCTGCTTGCTGCCAGCAGCAACGGCCTTGAAGGTGCGAGACGAGACACGAGCGGCCTGCATGTTGAAGTCGTCTGAGATGGCGAGAGGCTAACTCAACAACAAGAGAAGACGAGCTGAGCGATTACTACGAGATTAAATACAAGATGACGAGGAATGAATAGATTCTGGACGATTGCTTGCTTGCTTCGGCAGTCCCCGGAGTCCGCTGGTCACTGATTGATCGAGAGGAATGCGTGTGGTGAGGAGATAGGACCGCACCCTCGCAGCTTAGAGCTCGCGGATATATACGACGCACCCCGGGAGGCGGTCAAGCTCTTGGAATGTGCGCAGAATCTGTGCTGAGACGCGGCATGCACAATTCCAAGCCGCCCACAAATACCCTCAGACGATTGGAGCCGTCAGGGGCCTGGCTGAAGTGTCGCGCAGTTCAACCATCGCACGGCGGCCAGATCAGGACAGTCCCGCGGGAAGGATACCGCGCAATCGCCTGCCGCGGGAGCGGAAGCTCTCACTCGCACGGCCCCAACCACGGCTCGCTCGCCTAGGCTGCATCGGGCTTACGGCATCCCATGCACGCCTTCACACACTGTGCAGAGGTGCTTCCCCGCAGTGGAACAGCCCAACGGGTCTGCTTCCGACTTGTTTTCGGGTCCATCCGACGTCTGCATGAACCTACAAGCTGACCAGACGAGCGGCGTTGCGGACATGTGCGGACTTCGGTGGAGTGAGGAACACTTCACCACCTACCTGATGTCCTTCCAAACCTGCTGTTCCGTGGTCGTCCTGTACTCAGAGCGACATCGGGAAGCAAAGGCCGTGCGTCTTGTGCCTGGTCGGCTCTCCGCCTGCGCGTAAACGACTGCATGCGCAGACTCCGAAACATGACGCGGAGAATTTCTGACTGAGATAAGCCTGCGGGGTGCGGTCATCTTGGTTGGCATGTGCAAGGGCTCAACGAAGGCTGCGGTCGCCCTGCAGTGACTGTTGTAAGCGCGCACTAGCATGTTCGCAAGGCCCTCTCCATTCGGCTAAGTCCATGCGGGTCTTCAAGACTATGCGTTTACTGTTGGAACAGTACGACTTCCCTTGTCGTAATCAATTTTGCTATCTATATGCTATACCTTTCAAATTTGCCATCAAATTAATTGAGAAGTCTATCGGCTCAATGGTCTAGTGGTATGATTGTCGCTTCGGGATTTTACGCCTGGATCTATTCGGTCTATAATGTGACAGGCCCCGGGTTCGAATCCCGGTTGAGCCCCTACTCTTCTCTTTTGCTCGTGCAGTCTCCAGAATTTGCCTTTTTTTTTAGCTTCCAGTTGACTTTTGCTACATACAGGAACTGCACCTTTGCATGGTCCTGGACGTGGAGATAGCACAGTCTCCCGGTGGCGATGGGAATAAGGTAAATTCACGACCATGTCAAAAGCATCCGCTTGGCAGGGAAGAGCTGCCCGGATGTGGTGTGCCTATTTGGGGTAAAAGAGTGCAATCAAAAGACGAATAAAGGAGCGCTAGCGGATGCCTCAGCGGAGAGAACTTGGTGGGTTGCGCAAACAGCACTCTTGGATTTTGGAGTCTGATTTGCCGGGGAAGAAAGAACACTGTGTATCAAGCCTACTGCTTCCGCGGCTAGTGCTGTTCTAGCTGCGTCTAGTAGTTCGAAGCTGATAATTGTCAAGCTTCGTGAAACGATTTACACTCTCAATATGGTGATATCAAGATCTAGCAATATATGCGATCCACCAATGTCTCAATGTGGAATTGTACATTTCATCTATGCCGAGATGCACGAGAGCTAGTCGTGGCTGTCTAGCTTGCTGTTCATTCTTTATTGAGATCGAAGCGGAGAGTCGAAGAAAACCTTTAGATGTCTATAAACCGTATCAGGTTAGCCCCAAACAAGAGATCTCTGCGCTAGCCATCTTTGGCATGAACTCACGCACCCCTTCTTCGATCTCTGCGCCCCAGTAGGTGACCTACAAACGCGCTCGAATGCTTTACGAGGTCCGGCTTGCTGCCAATAAAGGCTTCGGACTTTTTGCCAAACATACTATCCCGCGGGGATCGCGGATCCTCGCCGAGAAACCGCTCATCGCACTGCGACCGGGGCAGCGACCGAGTGACATCCTCAGTCATGCGAAGCAGCTAGATAGAAACAGCCGGGTGCAGCTTTTAGGGCTGAGCTGGCATCCTGGAAATGGAATCCAGAGGCTGGGAAGATGGTGCGAAGCATTGGGTTGGGTGGTGAGAGATCGAGTGACGACAAGTCACTTGACTTCGCGAAGGGAAGAAGATGGCATGGACAAGACATCAGGGCCTGGTCGCTGGATTGAGATGGTGAGAGACTTGGATGAGGCCGTCCGAATATTGAGTATTTTCCGGAGCAACTCGTTCAACCTAGCTTCATCAGCAACTCTTCCATTGGAGATACCTTTTTCGAGACTGTCAGGATCAACAGAATCGAATATCTTACTAGAAACTTCAGCGGCACATGCAGCGCCCTGCATCACCAATCTGGCATCAGATACAATAATGCCATCGTCCTCGCCAGCATTTGAACTCGCTCTCTTTCCAGCCATCGCACGTATCAATCACTCGTGTAATCCGAACGCACAGGCAAATTATCACCCAATGCATCAGACCTTCAATATTCAAGCTACAAAAAATATACCCGCAGGTGAGGAAGTCAGCATTAACTACCTTCCCGAGCATGGTCAGTTGCGGGAACAACGTGTCGCGAAGCTAGAGGAAGGCTATGGCTTTACGTGTAACTGCCCTGCGTGCAATATCGACACAAAGGAAGGCCAGGAAGTAGAGGAGAGGCGAAAGGACATGCAGAGAATAATAAAGAAGACCAAAGCATTGTTCGCAGACAGTAAGAGTGCGACAGAAACGACCAATGCGGGATACGGAGCAGATGGCATGCAAGAAACACTTCCCAACATACTTTCGAGTGAGGAACAGCAGCAGGTAGATGCACTGAGGGTGATGCCCGATAAGGATCGTCAAATCTGGCTCCGAAACCACGAGCTCGAGGTCCTCAACGCGATGATTGCGATGTACCAGGCGGAAGGCATTGTTGGACGTGAAGTGGCGAGTATATACTACCACATGGCAAGATTGCAGCAGAGCACCGGTTCTTATGAGGCTGCGGTGGCTACCGCAGATGCAGGATTGAAGCTTGAAAAATCTTGTCTAGGGACGGATCATCCGGCATATTCCGAAGCCTTGACCTTCGTTGAAAGTATCAAAAAGATGCCGCTGGCGGCTGCTCGATTCCGCTGAATGCGCCACGTCTCAACCATTCAACGATAAATCGAGATAAACTGCCCGCGCGTGCATATGCTGTTTGTACATACGCAAATACATTAATGCCTCGACCAGACTATATTATGAAGCAACAGCCAAGAATGGGTGAGATCAATCCAAGAAGCCGTCCCCGGGCAACGAACGTGAGACAGCATTTCTGGACTGTTGTAAAACTACATAAGCTCCGAGCCTCGGCCACGCTCCCCCCACGCTTTCTTTTGCTTACCAAGGCGGATGACCGTAGGGAGTTATTATGAGGTAATTTTAATTGTAATTCCGTACATTATTTACATAAAACAGCGCCCAATACTGCGTGTTTAATCGGCCAAGGCCCGGATGACTTCCAATCGGAGCGGGGCTGCGGCGATCACTGGTGGGAGATCATCAGATAAGATCATCAGATAAGATTAGATCGGTCTCCCCTACCCATTCCGTTCGACGTTGCATCAACATCAGTTCAGGTATTACTGCAAATCATCCGAAGTCGGTCTATAGGTAGAATCTAATTTCTTGTGATAAGCAATCCGCGCGATGCGGAATGCCAGAACGGGTACCCCTATGGTGCCCAAGTCTCAAAGCTATTCAATCAGCTTTCTGCACATCTGTCCAATAGTGCGATATAATTCAGTCTTTGTTGGCTTTACTTCTCTATCGATGAACCCGATAACTACGAAGCTTCACCTCCGCTTGGTTGCCACTTTGCAATGGATGGCACTAAGCTGCCCGAGTTGCCAGACCTCAAGCTCCAACAAGGCGTCCAGAAAGAGGACATTGACGCGAAACTAGTCACCACAAACTGGCTTTCCCAATTAGAACGGTCCTTCGCTGAACAAAACATGGACGGCCTTTCGGATCTCTTCATTGACAATTGCTGGTGGCGAGACATCGTCGCTTTGTCCTGGGACTTTTCTTGCAAGCAAGGCCAAGAGGCAATTCGCAACTACCTAGTCTCAGCAGCCCATGGACTTTCAAGTATCCGAGCTAACACGTTCGGTGGACTCCAGCCAATGTTGGTAGAATTTGGAGGACAGTGTTGGATCCAGTCTGGGTTTACGTTTCGCACACCACATGGAAACGGGAAGGGACTGCTGAAATTGATGAACGTTGGGGTTGGGAAATGGAAGGCTTGGACTGTGTTTACTCAGCTAGAGAAGCTTGACTACATGGACGAATTAGCGAGGCAGAGGGCAGCTTGTGTACCGCCTGTGTCGGTGCCGGCTACAATTGGGGTGGCACAGGACGGGAGTGAGGATAATCAGGTCGTCATTGTCGGGGCCGGTCAGTGCACCGCTCACAGTTCTCCTTCAATCCTAACAAGTCGTAGCTCAAGCTGGTCTCATGCTCGGCGCACGCCTTAAACATATGCGCATCAAGACGCTCCTTCTTGAGCGAAATGCACGACTCGGCGACTCCTGGCGACAGAGATACCAGAGCGTCACTCTTCACACGCCATCTTATACAGATCACTGGGCATACATGAAGATACCCGAGACGTGGCCCAGGTTTCTTACAGGGAACAAAATCGCCGATTTCATGGAGCACTATGGACATCTTATGGGTCTTAACATTCAGTATAACACTGAAGTTACGAATATCTCTTACGACGAAGCTACAAGAAAGTACACGATTCAATCCACAACACCAGAGGGAACGCGGAGGCATTCCGCAACGCATTTGGTACTAGCAACTGGCCTCTTTAGCGACGAACCTATACTCCCAACTTTCCCAGGCCAGGGCTCTTTTGGAGGTCAGATCTATCATTCCAAATACCACAGGTCAGCTGCAGACGTCCCGGATCTGCACAATAAAAGAGTCGTCATCATCGGCGCTGGGACTAGCGGCCACGACATTGCCGCCGACTTCGTCACCCACGGTGCTAATGAAGTGACAATGATGCAGCGACACCCAATATACTCTATTTCGCGTGAGTCATGGGAAACATTCATGCTCGCGTTATGGAAAATAGATGGTCTAAGCACCGAGGAGGCAGATATCGTGAGCAATGCATTTCCTTTGGCAATCATTCGAACCATGAGTGTCGGGCTGACGAAGATGATGGCTGAGCATGACAAAGACGTGCATGATGGGTTGAAGAAAGCTGGCCTGGCGCTCAAAGAGGGTAATGATGGATATGGTCTGGCAGATTACCAGCTGATCAAGGGTGGGCAATATTACATTGACCAGGGGGCGAACGAAATGATCATTGATGGCCGTATCAAAATCCAGCGGTGCGAGGAAGGTGTGAAGAAGTTCATCGAATCCGGACTGGTTCTCGCAAATGGGACGAATATCGCCGCAGAAGTCATTGTGTTGGCCACTGGCCTTCAAAAGGAGACCACGACGATAGAGAAGCTGATGGGTTCGGGAGTCGCAAAGAGGCTGCACCACAAATTCGGGCAGCTGGATGAAGAGCAAGAGAGATCTGGGTGGTACCGATCGACCGGAGTCCCTGGCTTCTGGTACATGACTGGAAGCGTCATGTACTGCCGACAATTCTCATTGCCTTTGGCATTGCAGATTGCAGCAATTGAGCAGGGTCTGAACCAAAGGTACTACAAAGATTCATGAGGATTAAAGAACGATGTACGTGCAGGATCGGATCTTTTGGGAGGCTCATGTTGCTTCCAAAGTCAATACGCAGCCTGAGAATTTCAGATTGATTCCGAATCTTCCAGGTCTATGAAGAATACATATTGTGTGATGCAAGGCCCATGCTCTGCTTTGTTTTCCTCCCGTCCACTAACTCCGAACCTCGGAAGCTAAACCCCCGCCCATCCTTACTTCCCTTCCAACCCACCGGTTCACCTTCACCAACCACGATGGCTTCGGCCCCGCCAAACAACCTCCTAGTCGACGTCCGTACACCCACCGAGTTCTACACCGGCGCCCTCTCCAATGACCTCCACAACGCTACAAACATCGAATACCAATCCATCGCATCTCTCCCCGCCGTCTATCGTGCTCTCGGCACCGAAGTCTCTAAAACAGACAACATCACGCTGTACTGCCGGTCGGGAAGGCGATCCAAAATTGCGCTGCAGACACTGAGGGAGCTGGGGTACGTGAATGTGAGGGATATTGGGGGGTTGGAGGCGGCGAGGGCGGTGCTGAAGAGGGAGGAGCAAATAAGTAGGCGGGCGGATGAGGTGCAGAGGTTGAGCAAGGGGAAAGATCCAGGGATAGAGGAGACCAGGAAGAAGGCTTTTGGGACGTTACTTGATGGGCTGAGGGGATGTAAGTAGAACAGGTGTGTGGTGAAATGTTGAGAACGCCCAGAGAATGAAACGTCACTGTCGCGTTGCTCCATGTCTGCAGGTAACCATGAAACTCTTTCGTAAACGAGTGGCTAAAGTTAGCTAAGTACTAAAGCGCAGCTCCATGCCCGTCCCATGTCTTCCCTTTTGGTAGTCGCGCCGTCGCCTACTATACATCTCGAAACACTCTAAGCAGATGCTCCAGTCGACGCGGTAGCAGTCGGCAGGGTGGTCGGGCGAGGGCCGGTGGGAGGAGGTCCACCAGGTCCACCAGGTCCACCAGGGCCGCCAGCTCCAGCGTTGGGGTTGGCGACACCTCCGTTCTCGGTCAAGTACACAGCAGGAGTAACGTTGCGGGCAGCAGCGGTATCAATGCCAAAGGCAATCCAACCAAAAAGACCTTCGGAGAGGCTATCACCGAGATAGACAAAATCTACTACAGGGTCGACATTAGCCGCTTCTTCCTCGAAGATAAAGTCGTCCTTATTAACTGTAAGTGCCTGTGTGTTTGTGTTATAGGGCGCCTCCTTCTCAACTTCCGTAATCAAGGCCTGGTCGAAGAAGAACTGGCCGACGTGGGTGATGTTTCCACTGGATACTGTGTTGTTATCGTTCAGGGTAGCGCCAATGTGCGTCAAGACGTGGATGTGGGGGGTACGGCCGGTGTCTATTGACTGTCAGAGAATTATTACCACCACGACTCCTTGGAATGACTTACAGTGGCCGGGGAACAAAGTCTCGAAAGCGACCACACCGTCATTGTCAGTCTGTTGAATGCCACGAAGCGCAGTGTTGTTGATGTTGGCCAGATCAGCTTGATTACCGTTTCCGCCAGCAACAACACCACCATAGACACCAGTTGAGTTGCAGTGCCAGATTTCGGTGTAAGCCTGAGGAACCACTTCGCAGGTGTTCACATCAACGACTTGGATGTCAAGCGTCAGGGGCACACCTGCCTGGCCTTCAACAATGTTCTCGCGGACGAGCTCGCCAGCCACCCAGTATGGGCCCTCGGTCGTCTCAGGAGTAAGAGTGCAGCTGGCATTCCCTGTAAAAAGGGTAGCTGGGTCAGCTGTTTCGGGAGTGACGGTAAGGTTGGAGTGGTGGTCGGTGTTCAGGACATCGTCGAAAGAGCGAGCCTTGAGCAGAGGCTTGTCTGAAACATGTAAGCGATGGTCTTATGCACAGGACCAATATCAAGTTACCGGTACTGATTGATCTCTCTCTGCGCATAGCCTCAAGTTTGGCCGAACGGCGAGCTTGGAGGAGGGCGTCGTTACCCCTCGCTTTGAGCTGATCCGCGCAGTCGGCCAGAGTTCTCTTGTTCATTGCCCGGTATTCCCGGCGCTGCTGAAGCTCCTGTAGGGCTTCGGCCTCGCTCTGTCCCGGGTGGGACATGCCCTGCTGGGCGAGCACTGCAGCACTGAGGATTGTGGAGAACTTCATCTTGGTGATCAAAGAGCAGGCGTGTATGAGCAGAGCGGGGCCGGAACGAGTGGGTTGTTGCAGTGAGTGGACGGTGAGACCGAGCGGTGGGCTTCACCAGAGAGCCTCCAAGCACCCTTTATACTGTGCAAGACAGGATGCCCGCCAGGAAGTCCGGCACCCAGGCTGTTCCATAACCGCCTTGGACATGACAACAAGCATCTCGTCGACAGGTACACGCAACAGAATATCCCTAACCGTTCTCTCCCCCGCCTTGGCAGGACCCAATTCATTTCGAAACAAGATGCTGTCGAGCGAGGACAACATGTGTCTCTCTGCGGTCTCGTTCCATGCCTGCATAAGCGGGAGTGAATGCTGGGGTTGCAGACGGTTTGGCCCATGATCCTTGGAAAGATGCAAACCATAGAGTGTAGGCGGTGGCCAATCAGCAGCAGCGCTTACTACGAGTGCCTGAGCTGCCTCATCCGACGTGGGCAGCGGTGAATCGAGGCAGCGGGCGTCCTATGCGACTGCATGTCGGCGAATAGAAGTCGACGCTTTACACAGCAGATCTACCGCCAAGATCTTCAACGTGAAGCTTGCGGGCCGCACCCTGGAGATGGGCGCGGTCCTGTGCTGGGCGCCATTGCGCGTCCTTTCGTGAAGCCATGCCTGTTTCGTGTGATAATTGCCGCACTGGGATAGCTCGCCGGCAAGGCCACGACGCCTCCCTCTGTATCTCGCACGCTGCCATCGCACGCCCCGCTTGGCCCGCCATTCGAGAAGCTGGCGTATGCCAAGGGCCAGATGCGACGAGCAAGCCTGTGCCAGACGCTTGACCGTGTGCTTGTTTGCGGTGGGCATGAACGGGCGATTGGCGGAGCGATGGGATTGTGTTTGTTTCATCCGCCACGGGGCAGAACAACATGCTGTTTCAAGGCACTTGTGCATCCTAAGCGGCTCGGGCGGTGCCGAACAGGAAGCAGATACGATTCGTGAGGGCTACCGCGTTTGTTGAGACTGCCTCAGCAGGGAGGGCATGATGCAAATGAACAGCCACGGCGCATTCTTTCATCGGGAAGGTGCGAGCAGCTCTCGTGGAGCCGTCGTCAGCTTCTCAAAGGCTAGTTGCTGCAGTTGTCTGAAGAGTTCACATTCGTGGCGGCAAGAGAGATTCGACGACTCCAAACGAACAACAAACGAGGCGCCGCAGTGAGCCGCCCTCCACTTCCTGCTGCTTGGCCCATACGTCTGCAAATGGGAGTGACATGCCAACAAGTGCCGGCTATAATGAAAGGTATCACGACATGCCGATTCGATAGCACCGATATTGAATGAGGCAACTCAGTCGACCAGGCCCACAGACTATCCACAGTCTTGCAGTTCCGATTCCTTGGCAGCGTATGAGGACATCACATCACACCGGGCATGCGGCAGGATGGCAAACTTCGTCGTGCGAGTGCGTGCTCCTGGCAAACGCCTGCCCCATCCTGGTCTTGACATTTCAGCGTGAGCGGGTCATCATCTCTGAGTCTCAGTCGTTCAGAAAACTGTTGAGCAGTCAGGTAAGTGGAACGGCTGCTCAATAACACGGGCGGTGGCCTCCCATGCGTTGCCATAGTACGTCGACATCAACTCGACGAGTCGCACCTGAGCTATACAGGAGAGCTTGTAGACGCTTATTTCAGCCGCCGTTCTCATTCTTTCGAATGGCCAGCAATTGCCTCCTAATAGACTATTCTAGTCCACAACCACGAGCTGTTTCTTGCCCCATTCTACAAAGGCTATCTGATGTATACGTAACCTTTAGCCGAGACGTGGTGACCGTCACTACCCCTACTGAAACAAGCTCTAGGGAAGGTCTTCATAGTTCCCTGCAGCAATTTGACAGAAAATCATCTTCTCTTTAGGATGGACCCTGCTGGTCCACACCACGGAGCAAACCCAGGATTGGCAATGCCTCTTCACCCGTCAGACGTGAAACGGAACATTTCATTGAGGTTCACATCTCACAAGGCTCCCTACGACATTAATATTATCTGCAGAAGCTATCTCAATCCCAACCTCCAGTCGAGAGTCTACAGTGGCAACTCACCGCGACGATGGCGCCTCTTCGAATCTGGCTTCATTCTGCGAAGTCCGAAGCACTTCAACACTCACTGACCTAACAGCCAACGTAGCAACCGTACGGGTACGACCGACAGAGCTACACAAAGGTCTACATCCAGGAGCTCAGATGGTTACCAATGCATTCGCACGGCCCGCCTCATATGTCTATCTATTCGCTTCCTCCGTCGCGCACGCCCTATGACGCCACGCCTAAGTGCCCCACAGACTTCTCCACCACGCTGCACTCCGGGCATGCCTAATCCCCCACAGGTATTACTTATCATCGGCGCCACCAACGCCATGCTTCATCAAAACGTCCAGCAGATGCTGCGCCATTTCTGCCCTACGAGACCATCACACGGATCACACCGCAGATCTTACCGCCTACGCATATGGCTCTGGATACATGATGCCCTTGGAAGACCCATGGGATGCTCCAATTTCACCAAAGTATGAGCTAAGCTGTGTAGGATGTGGCAGCACGGTCTCCGTTCTTGACGCAGTATATCATGTAAACGATAAGCACAAAGATATTACATATAAAGTATTTTTTTTTTCAAGATTTACAGAATCTCCTATTTAACCGCACGTATCTTGACGCTCATCAAGATTACACCGTTAGCATGGGGAGTGCTATCTATGAACACCGCATGAAAGACCAGGTTTGCAACAAGTACTACGATAATGTCTCTTCTCAAACATCTTCGGTATTGGACATCACAGCGCTGACGAACCCCAACGGTCTCGAGCTCCAAGCATACCATGATTCACAAAACAACATAGAAGCTGTTCTGAGTCACTCGTCAGACAGCGAGGGCAATGAATTAGTACCGCATCTTAACTCTGATAATGTCTCTTCTCAAATGTCTTCAATATTGGACATCACAGCGCTGACAAACCCTAGCGATTTCGAGCTCCCAGTATACCAAGATGAACAAAACAACATTCAAGTTAGAAGAAGTCTCTCTATCCAAAGCAGCCCACGCCAATTCAGCCTTGATTCCCACAGTAGCTCAGTTGTCCTTAACACGTCACCAGTTCCGCCACCAGAACCCCATTACGATACATTGATGCTGCATATTCAAGGCCCGGTTTATCGCGAGTCAGCCCCTCGTACGTCCTCAGTTGAGCCGCCGCAATCCCCTTGCGTTTCCTTGTCAATGGGACTACAAGGCCCATTCCAACGCCAGTCAAGTAACTTTCCAGAGAGAGATAAGGGATTCTTCCAGTTATTCGGAAAGAAAATAATTATTGGTTCACTCCTCCGGGGCGCAATTTTATTCTACGACCTTCAAGCTGTTCTACACGAATATTTCGATGTCATCATCGACCTAGCAACTGTTAGCTCTCTCGACGACTATGCCGTGGAGCACCTTACTGAGAGCAATGAACCCATCATCTATGCCCACGCAATGAAGAAGATCATGATGGAACACGGACTTACCAGTTATTTCGCGCGCCTCATAAACACACTCACACAGGATGGTTCAAGATCGCCAAAGGGTGAACTGAGCTGTGTTGAATGTGGCAGCATAGTCGCCGTTCTGGATGCAGAAGATTATGTAAACAACCACCACTAAGACCTTACACATAAAGGCTTCTTGGTATACGAGATTTACAGAAATCTTCTATTTAACAGCATGTATCTTAGCACTTATTGAGGATACACTGTCAAAATAAGAAGTGCTATCTACGAACACCGCTCCAGAATCGTGCAGCCCAATAAGTTCTTCCTGGAGCCGAAGATTGGAAAGGATCTTTCAAAGTCCTGCTACATCAACTTCAGCAAGGGGCGAGGCATCTGGGCTCGCGACATCGTCGAGGTCGCATATCCAGAGATCTTTCATTCGCACACTACCCAGAAAGATATCAGTATTTTCACGGTGCACTTCAACGTGGCGTCCACATCCTCTGGCCTCGAAAGGAAGCGAGGAGTTCATCGCAGGTGGAAAATCCATGGATGAAGCACAGAAGTTAGCTGCTGATTTGGGGATGATTGAGCTCGACGAAGTCTGGGAGGCATAGGAAAGCTTCGCAGCCGATCGGCTGGGCCACAGCCTTACATGCCACAAGTGCTGGGTATCAGTGGAACGTAACAATTTGGCCAAGCATAGCCTCCGGACGAAAGCCTATCAGTGCGGGAAGGACATAGGAGGAGGAGGTCGTTTTGTTGGCTGGGAGTGCGCTATCTGCGAGGGTTTTTTCTGGAGATTGGAGGATCGTATATCAAGCATATGGAAACTCATGGTAAATCCAGTATCTAGCAAAAGCTTCAGAGACAAGTGCCATGCAGCGCTAAGCAACTTCTTAATTCTTCTTATTACATCTTACCATTGGTGTCGCAGCCAGCGTCGCTCACCAGGCGTGTCCCCGCTACTCACCCTAACACCTCATCCTCTGCCATCTCTCACACCTCATCATCTGCCCACACCGCCTCAGCAGCTGCTCGCCCTGACACGTTATCTTCTGCCATCCTCTCACAATTCCTCCTCTGCCGACTTTCACACCTCGTCCTCTGCCCACACCGCCTCAGCAGCTCATCGCCCTATCACCTCATCCTCCGCTATCTCTCACACCTCATCCGCTGCCAACGCTCAAACTCGACCTTTCCTACCTTCAGCTGCGTTGCCTGCTACGCCGCACTCACTAAGCGCATGCTCTACTGTTCGTACCGACCCGCTATCTCATACCACGTTAACTAGTTAACAGCTGCTCACGTTCTAGCCCTCTGGCAGTTCTCGCGTCTATGCTATCTTCTAGCCACGTGCCTACTACGTTACGCCCACCAAGCGCGTCTCCCGCACTAGCTTGCGCCAGCTCTGAGACGTACACCACCCAGCAGCTTCTTACCCTCTAGCTCTTAAGCAGCACCCACTTGCCGCCTTCTAGCTCTTAAATACCTACTTCTATACCTTAGGTACCTTTTACCTGTTGTTCTACACTCACTAATCGCGTGCTCCGCTAATAGCTTACGCTAGGTTTAACTTGTACACCACCCCAGCAACCTCTTGCCCTCTAGCTCTCGCCCTCCAGCTCTCGCCCTCCAGCTCTCGCCCTCCAGCTCTCGCCCTCCAGCTCTCGCCCTCCAGCTCTCAAGCAGCGTTCGCTTCCCGCCCTCTAGCTCGAGCCAAACACTAGAAGCATAGCAGACCCAAGTTGACTCCTTAGCATAGTCGAAGATTGGGGCAAAAGCAAGCCTCATAAGCTCCTCAAGCTTTTTCCATTTATCTCCAATACTACCGATAACCCTCGCGCAATTGCCGGTGTACAGTACCTCAATAAGCAAGACGGCCTCACTGGTTCATCATTCAGTAAACGAGTTCAAGAGTTCTATGATTATACTAGCCTATAACCAGACGTAAGCTATTCTTTTAAACCGCCGGACGAAGTTTACGGTCCGGGTAATATACCAGAACCACTACCTAATTACCACATATACAAGCACTATATTAGGGACGAGAATACCCAAAGTACCACTCCCATAATTCTAGAGGTATTAAAGGATATATATACCTGTATACCATCTGAGCTGGATAACCAGCGCGCATCACGTGAAGGCCGAAAGGCAGCCAACATTAATCAAGTCAAGACACATTACCTAGACAATATTAATCAGATAGTTAGTGTTTTTTACATCTCGCTGCTGCAGTCTAATCCGTAGGTAAAATCAGATTCATACATATTATAGCAGTCCACTAACAAGGTTATAGTTAACATACACCTACCCAGTCGTTTTCAATCAACCAGGTTTACTTGCTATGACCAACGTCACCAAAGAGAAGAAATAGATCGTGATGAATAAAGGTATAGGTTGTTATTATAAGTAATATGGTATTTAGCTGAGCTGGGGTGATGATGAATAAGCCTTGATACCTCTAGCCGCCCATGGCGCAGGATCTCGCGGTTATCCTGATCTGACTAACTACCGCCCTTTATAAGGTTACGACCGGTTAGGTAAGCCGTGATTAATTAAGGGGAACAAATCAAAAATAGATCAGAAAATACAACCATACCACAAGTTTCCCTAGAATGAAGACAAGGAACTTTGTAAGCGTTTCTAGAAATCTCCGCTCATCAACCTCTGCGATGTATAGTATATAATAGCTCCCTAATCCCAAGTTGATAATGCGTGTAAGATAGTATTATAGGAGCCTGATATCTATCTCCCAAAACAATATAGCCGGGTTTGGGAAGTTATTGATAGAATTACAAAGACTTGGTAGATTCTACCTTACTGGGGTGTAGCTACTGGAATGTCTAGAGCACGCACCAGACATGGCGCGAGTTATTATAGGGACTACCAGTCACACAAGTTCTCTAAGAGTACTACCCTTCTCGATCATTTACAGGAGCGTACGCCACGCGTATAATGGAAGCGTACGCTAAGGTCACTATTCGAATGTGTCCTATTAGACGACTTCACACTGTTAAAGTCTACAGGTCTACGCTTGCTACTAGGACTAAGATACACTATCAATGGCGAACCATCCTACAGAATGTTCGTGGACTATCATGATTACTACGCCCCCAACTCTATATTTTACAGCTACTACCTTGAGTGCCTGATGAATACAATTATCAACAAAACAGTAACTCCTTTAACACTACTACTATAAGGATTCGCTACAAATGATTCATTCGAATAGAAAGATCCATCTAAGTTCTCTAAGGCCGGCGTCTCTACTACTATCTAGTGTGTGTAGATACTATATGCCTTTAACAATATAGACATTGACCTAATAGATATGGAGGGTATTATACCATTCAGCAACGTAGTGTTAGTCCCGTTCGAGTTCGCGATATCTAGCCTCGATGGCTCACGAGAATTCTACTCCCTAGTTGACTATGGCGTATTGTTTGATGAAATGGTACAGACGCTTAGTGACGTAGTAGTAAAAGAAGGGAAAGGCTTTAATCCCAATTGTATAAGAACTACACTGTGGAACGCTTACCATAGCAAGCAGCGCACGTATAGAATACGCCCTTTAGAGATTAAATAAGAGCTAAAGAACTGTGGGTTTCGGAAAGGCTGACTTGTTATATTATAGGGTTCGTTATACCTAGACTTTTACGCAGTTGCGCGGATATTCAAAGGGCTTGACTCTATTATTGTTAAAAAGAGTAAGCTTCTCCCGGAGAGATTCAAGCGCCTTTCACTCGACTCACTACTCCGTCGCACATCCAACCTCCGCACTACAAAGCTAAAGACTATCTATATAGTCATAACCAACGAGATCAAGCCTGTTACTACATAGTATAGCACTAGTAAAGATACTAGAGCTCTAAGGCCCATAGCTAAGCGGACGCGGAGTGAGCTTGTAAAATTGCTTGGGGATCTAGGATTCTTCCACAGTGACTTCTGGACCAATCCGGTGTGAGCGGCAGATAATCGTGGAGAAATGGAAGAAGATGAGGAAGCCCTTGCTCAAGAGGAGAGCAACGATATCATCCAAGATACCCTCGACGTCGAGTCAGAGGATGAGGTAGAGACTTCTATGGATGAAGAGTCGCTACCAGACCTTGCCGATTCTGAGGAATCTAATACAGATGAAGAGAGTGAGGAAGAGGGCTCTGAGCTGGATAATGAGAGTGAGGAAGAGGCTTCTGATTCGGGTGAAAAGAGCGGCGGAGAGGATTCTGAGTCGGATGAAGAGAGCGGCAGAGAGGACTCCGAGTCGGATGGCGAGGGTGAGGATGGCGGCGAAGAGGAGGGACATTACGAGCCTTACCAGAGAAAGCGGAAGAGAGAGTAGGAGAAGTCTAGTTGCTTAGGACAAAGGCGCTCAAACAATAGCGCAGGAATGAACGAAGTCACATAGCACAGCGTATATACAGCTAGAACGTTGCTCTTAGTTACCATCATTGCGCGTCCCTCCCCATCAAAGTAGAGAGTCATCGTCCGATCCATATCTAACAATTCGCCTTTCCTGTCCCCATCGTCAAATCGTCCTCATTCCCACTCGTCAAAAGGTATACAAAGCACATCGTCCCGACATGACAACATGGAACACCACACCCGTCCTATGCACATGCAAAGCCAAAGAAAAACCAGACATTACAGACCGCCAGACTGAGAGCGACAAAGAGATAAGTGCGCCGCCGATGTTTTGTAGGGAATCCCGCCTAATATGTTCCGTACCTCCCGGAGGCACTTGACATGATGTTTTTAGTACATGCGACGACTGCCTGACTCCTGATATATGCGACAATAAAAGAAACCGAACTCGACGGGTATATGCGTGCTTGTTACCAGGACACTATAAAATGGTAGTCGTACATATAGATCAGTAACTGAAAAGTATGAATGGCAACGCAATTGTCAAAGTGATTTAGGCCTCACCCGGCGGTGGGACCTTCTTCACTGTGCCGTTACTCCCGCTGCGATTCGAGCGACGCCGATATCCGAGCTCTTTGCGAATGTTTGAACGGGCGAGTTCGGCGTTGGTGATCGACTCACTTCGGGAAAGCTTTGGTACAGGCTTCTTCTTCCCCATCACGAGGAACTCCTCTTCTGAATCTTCGTCCTCGCTTTCGACGGCATGGTCTCCATCGTAGCCGGCTGGATCATCAGTGGGCGTATTGAATTGCTGGTGGAGATGTATGGAACTACCAGAAGCTGCCGGCGTCATCTTGGGTACCGCATACTCATCCAGAGCCAACGACGACGTTGCCGAAGCCACAGAAGGCACCGACGGATTCGAAGTTGATTGCGATATGCAGGTGAACTGTTCTTCTGACGAGCTAGATGTGATGGGCCTTGGCTGAGCTTGACTGATGACTGGTCTGGTGACTGGACTAGTCGCGTAAGGTGGTTGCTGCTGCTGTTGGGTGAGGAACTCTTCGACTTTTTGGTGGCGCTGATAGAAGGTATCGTCGTCCGGGCTAGGGGGACATTCGCGCTGGCTGAGGGCAGATGGAGGTCGTTGGGACGAATTCGAATTTGCTCTTTGTCGATCAAGCTCTACCTCTCGGAGCCTTCTGCGGACAAACTCATCTTTCGCCCTGCTAAACCGGTCCTCCGATGTCTCGCGGCCTATAGGCGGGCCTACGGGGATAGGAGGGAGCTCCAGCGAGGGACCGACTTCCAGTTCATTACGTGTAGCCCAAGTCTTATGGAGGCGTGATGAGACTGATGATAACGAAGACTGTCGGGACGATGCCCTTTCGATGTGACTGGGCGTGTACAGGTCCGAGAATTGAGGAGACGAGCCCAGAATGGTCGGAGAGAGCTCCTTCAGCAGGTCCGGCTGGTCGACATGCCCGGAAGCGAAAGCAGTGCTTACTGCTAGACTTGGGGTCGCATGAGGGTCGTCGTTCGAACCAAACATCCTGTCGATGGACTTTGCACGACTGACCTCGCGGGGAGGTCTTAGACGCTTCTCTTCAGACCTGGCATCATGCACGGCACGTTTTGGCACGCCACCATAGATACCGCTGAGGCTGGAACCGTTTGGAGTATCGAGAGCCGTCGGGGTCCCGGGCAACGCTGGTGGCATGCCTGGAGAGGAAGGGTACATCCGGCTAGACCTGTCCGAGGGGCGGACAGTACGAATCGAAGCGGCTGACGACAACGCGGAATGCGCACGATCCGGAAGACGCGGTCGACCACCCAATGTCAACGGGGATGGGTGCTCACGATTCTCGGTGCTGTGAGCCGCCGACGTGGTCCGAGAGTTCACATCCTGAAAGTACAGTGCCCTGTTGCTCGTGTCGGGACTTGCAGTCACACTGTGAGAGAGCGGATGTTCAGATTCCCTCGACTTGCTGAGCGCTTCGTATATAGACATGCCTGGGCCTAGACTTGGCCGGCGACTTTCTTGGCTAATGGTGCTGCTCGACGAATTCGCGCTGAGACTAGGAGGGCCGTCTTGACCACTCGCCGTGCTTTGAGCCCGATGCCGTGTCTTCGACTCTCGACGGGTCAAGCTCCGGGTAAGATCTTTTAGCTTGCCGACGGTGTATCGCATCTTGTCAAACAGAGCGCCAAAAGGAACGACGGCCTTTTCGATGTCTTCTTTTGAGATCTCAATCTTGTTACCCTCAAGTTGCTTGTCGGTCTCTTTCACCCATTTGTCCGCGTTGTCGATGCCTTGCATAAGCCAGGCGTGACGCTTGATGTCTGGGATGGTTATTCGCTTCCGCGGGTCTTTGATCAAAAGTCTTTGGAGGAGGTCTCGAAGTTCGTCATCGACGGATTCGTAATCGAGATCATGATCCGCTCTCTTGGAGCCAGAACTGAGATACATGCGACCATGCGAGTTTGGTCGAGAGCTTGGACTATCCTCTACAGGCTTGAGCCGATACTGGGGAATATACGGCTCATCATCGGTAATCCGCTTCATCAGGAAAAAATGGTTCTGATCATGGAACGGAACTCGCCCATAGATAAGGCAATATAGTGTGACACCAAGCGCCCAAATATCGATGGCTTTGTCTATCTTGTAAGTTTCAGCATCTAATTCGGTCTGACATAGTTCGGGAGCGTAGAAAGCCGGAGTGCCCACTGTCTTTGCCAGCTCGATGGCCTCGTCGACGTCTGGTGCATCGGATTCGGACTGGTCTCCAGTGCTGTCCTGGCGAGGTGCGCTTCCCAGGTACGATACACCAAAGTCGGAGATCTTGACACGACCTTGAGAGGTCATTAGCAGATTCGCGGGCTTGATGTCGCGATGAATGACGTTCTGAAAGTGAAGGTATTCCAGTCCGAGAACGGTGTCTCGAAATGCTTGACGAGCCTTTTCAATAGTCATGACAGGTACATAATGGAAATGCTCTGGAATGTCGTCTTCGCCGTTTGTGAGGTGAGATGAACTGCTTCCAGCGACACTTGGGGTGCGGCCACGGAACGCTTCCGTATCGTACGCCCCATACATTGTTCCTTCCAGACCGGTCGAGCAAGAGATCTCCTCCCGAGCGCTAGCCGAAGGTGTGCCTGCGCGGAAAGCAGTCTCCATATTGGCATCCTGGCTGATGCTTGAGCCCTGACGATGTGAATATTGCAGTCGACTAGCGGGCCTGTCTCCACCGCGTGCTGAGGCTCGAGAGCCGTATTCATTGTCAGAGTAGTCGTCTTCCGAGTCACCGCCAAGTTCAAGGCTCCAGGCTTCGTTGCCGTTCTGTTGCATTTTCATGAGCCTGCGTTTTCGCGCTTGTCGTCGTTGTTGTCGTTGAAGCTTCTGGTGGGCTAGCTTGATGATGGCATCATCCTCCATCTTGGCACTTTCGTTGTCGAAGATACCTTCAGATTCTCGCTGGATGCGGCGCCATTCGACGAGACAGATCTCTTTGGCGCCCTCTTTCCTCCACTTGACCTCACCCAGTGAGACGTGCTCCAAGATGATGTAGACCTTCTTCTTGGAAGGGTCATCGATGACTTCGAGCAGACCGACGATGTTCTCATGACGAGCCTTCTTGAGGATGGCGATTTCTCGCTTGATCTTGTCTTCGTGGCTCGTGTTCTTCCCGAGGCGCCGACGTTTCGAATAGCGGTCGATGATCTTGATGGCGACCGTGGCCCCGCTCTGAAGATCGCGTCCTAGCTTGACTTTCCCATGCATGCCGCGGCCAAGCTCATCCAATATCTCGTAATGGTTAATGATCTTACGTCCCGACATTGGGTCCACATCGACATCGGCCACATGGGTTTCCTTTGGTGCTTGTCTGTGCGTATAGTGGAGCCAAGGGCCCGAGTAGAGATTGTCGTCAGACTGCTCATTGTGCCGAAGTCGGGGTTCGTTCGGACTGAAGAGACCAGGGCTGCTCGCTGGAGAGTTGCCAACGGTGCGAGAACCTGTGTCCATAAGACCACCGCGATGATGCTCACCAGGGAGGCCAAATGTAGAGATATGCGACATGGAATAGCCTGAATGATGGGTAGGCTGCGAGCTTTTCGCTCGCAGGATGTAGGGGGCATGGGTCGAGTGCTGCTGCATCTGGAGCGCGGCATAAGATTGGTTGGGGTAGACCGGACCATCCCGTGGTTGTGGAGGGGGATAGGCATGCGCCGCATCCACCGAATTCGCACGCACCGTGGCAACGCTGGCTGTGGATGTACTTGAGATGTCGCGTTGATATGGCGGCCGATCAACGTCTGAAGGAGGGACGGGAGACGGCCCGGTGGCGCGCCAGGAGGACGCAAAGCTGCTCGACCGGGGCGGATCTAATGCAGTGTCGCTACCCGTGGGCGATGGCTCGGTGGAGGGGTTGGCGTGCGGTATTTTGGAGGGCAGCACCCGCAGCGGCTGAGGCGAGAAGTAGCTAGGCTCTGCGTCGAGCGGAGAGGCGTGGTGCAGCAGCGCGTCGTTCACGGCATCCGAGACCGAAGGCACCTCTGAGCGCGGCGTGTTCTCCGCTTCGGCTCCCTCTGTGACGGGGGTCTCTTGTTGAGAGTCGGCGCGGGAAGGCGCAAAGTCGTGCCCGGCAGGCGCAGACGCCTCATTCGCGTCCACGTAGCACGCGGCGGACGAGGGCGAGATGGATTGCGGAAGTGGTGCGCTCGGTTCCACCTCTTCCGCTGTCAGGCTCGTACTCGGATCGTCGGCCATGACGGCCGCAAGCTCGGCGTCCTGCAGGTTTGAGTTCATTCGGAATCAGGCGCCAGATGGCGCCGACGTCGGCTCGGTCCCTTAGGCAGATGGCACAACCATATCGTGCAGCGTTGTTTTATTCGTGGGGGGAGGGGAGCGTGGGCGACGGGCGTGGCATTCTGGTGCGGGCAGGCTCGATGCGGGTGCAGCGCGAGTGAGGTGGACTGGAGGGTGGTTGTGCAGTGTGCTCCGGCGGGCGGGTGGTGCTGGGCAGCGTGGGAGAGTGCAGGCTGGCGGGGCGGTGGATGTCTTTGACAGGCGGTGATGGTGAGACAGAGACCTGAGCGATGGGCCGACGTCGAGGCGGACTAGCAGCTCAACGGAGCGGGCGACAAGCACGAGGTAACCACTCCGGGCAACGATGGACGCAGAGCTGCAAGTGTGTGGCCGGCGGTATATGACGCTGAGGTGGGCAGAGACGGTTAGGTGGGCCGTCGGAGTAGTGACGAGTGACGGACAGTGCGCCAGGACGCCAGGCGGGTCGACAGACAACAAAGGCTTTTGTACGGGCAGAGAGGCGGGCGCAGACGAACAAAAGGGCCGGCAGTGGGCCTGTCGTGTCTCTCGGACGCTTCTTGGGATCTGCTCGTCTGTCGTCCGCGAGAGCGAGCGAGCGGATGGCTCGAGCGAGCAGCGTTTCACGCCCCACCGCGCGAATCCTGTCTATGCGTGCCGCTGCGCCCGTCTTGCCAGGCCGACGGGGAAAGTAACAGCGCTCGAAGTGGTAAACCTCCCTGATGCCGCCCTTGGCCGCTAGCCCGCCGCGCACAAGCGCCGCCTGGGCGTGCTGCACTCGCAGGTGCTGCTGCAGCGTGCGGCACCACGGCCACGCTCGTTGCAGGCCCGCCAGACTCCCAACACGATGCGTGTGGCGTCGCCGCGGCCTCTGCACTGTCCACTGTCCACTGTCCACTGGCGGCCACGCCTGTCGACGCCGACGCTCTGCGCTAGCCGCCCTGGTGCTGTGCGTGTACTGTATCGACCACGCTCACTTGCTATGCACCCGCACCGGCCATGCAGCTTTTCTCCCAGCCGCGATAAGCAAGCCTGGCCAATGGCACATGCCCAGCCGCAACCCCAGATTTTCGCCTCCCCCCTCGTCTGTCTTTGCTTCTTCGCTCCCGCACTGCTGCGCCCGCCGAGCCCGAGAGACCCGAGTGGGCATCGCCAGGCCACCGTCCACCCCAGCTCCGCTCCAGTCTCTGCACCGCAGCAGCAGAAGCCGCCTAACCAAGCGTTGCGCTGCTGCACCACCACGACTCGGCGGCGCGTGCTCGCCATCCCTTGGCCGACGCTGCGACTGCAGCACGCCGGAGCTATCGTGGAATACCCTTTTGCGTTAGACTACGGCTTCATTTCACTCGCTGTGCCTGGCCAGAGCGCACCCTGTGGCTGCCGCACTGGCCCAAAACCCTCGCCTGCAGTCACACCCTGCGCTTTTGCGCACCACCGCTTCGGCGCCAGCACACGGACCGCCGCCTATCGACGTTCCAGGCCGTCCCGCACTCTCTGCTCTCCATCGTCACCATCTGCACCCGTCCTGACCATTCCCAATCCTCGTCATCGTGCTCCCATCGAGCCCGCCTGATTGCTCCATGCCCGCCAGCGAGGCCCAGAAGGCCACGCCTTCGTCCCAGATTGGCGCTGCACCCACTCCCCGATCCTCCACCAGCTATCGTGACTCCACGCTAAGCGTATTCGCCCTGCTGCTTGCCTTCCGCATCGTCAACGCTTTGACGCTGCGCACTTTTTTCCAGCCCGACGAGTTCTTCCAGTCCCTCGAGCCAGCATGGCAGCTTGCCTTTGGCCAGCATGCCCAAGCCTGCATCACATGGGTAAAACCCCCCACCGCTCCCGTCGCCATCATCTCTCACACCTTCTTCAGGAATGGACTGCCCAGCTGCGCTCGTCCCTGCATCCTGAGCTGTTTGCCCTCGTCTACAAGGGGGCGGCAACATTGGCAGACGCCTGTGGCTTGAGTCTTCCTACAAAAGCCGAGCTGCTTCTGGCCGCGCCGAAACTTACTCAAGCGGTATTTGCAGCATTGCTAGATTGCTACACCTGGAAGCTTGCTGAAAAAGCTTACGGCCGTGGCAGTCGCACTGCATATACTACTGTGCGTAGCCCGCTTGTCGAATTCCAGTCAACACTCATATATTCTGATGCTTCGCGACTGTAGCTCGCTTTGTCCGTATGCAGTCCCTGGCAATGGTTCTGTTCGACCCGAACCTTGTCCAACTGTCTTGAGACAGCCATGACAGCTGTAGCATTTTATTACTGGCCTTGGCACTGGCAGGGGTCAGCATTGCATGGAGAATATCGGCATGACGATAAGAAGCAACCCAGAATCGCCGCCCAAGGCTCGTCCATACACTCCATCTGTCAGTAAGTGTGAAGTGGAACATGGAGAAGCTGTCCGCGTAACCCTCTCTAGCGCCGCCACTGATATATTTGCTGCAGGCTGCGTCTGTCACTGCTACTAGCTGCCTTCGCCTGCATTCTACGTCCAACCAATGCCCTCGTCTGGATCACTCTATCGCTGCCAACATGGTGGTACGCATCGAACCGGCAACAATACGTTCTGATCCGTGAAATCTCGCTATGCGGGTAAGTTTCCATGCACCCGTCTGCCCTGGTCCCTTTACATCTCGTCAACTCCAATCGGCGATCGACTGATAGCATCAGTGCTGCCACGATCGGCTGTTCTGTCCTCTCCGACAGGTTCTACTACCACACATGGACCTTCCCGCCCCTGCGTTTCCTCCATTTCAACATCGTCCAGTCATTGGCCATATTCTATGGTACAAACCGCCCAGACTATTATCTGACCGAAGGATTACCACTTCTGCTCACAACCGCACTGCCCTTTGCCATTGTTGGGCTCTGGCACGGACTTTCCACGAACACTTTCAAGCGATCCGGAGATCCTCGGGACGTTGAAGCCCAAGTGCTGCTCGCCCGGCTTGCGTGGATATCGCTAATCGTCACCACTTCCTTGAGCCTGATCGCCCACAAGGAGGTCCGCTTCCTGTATCCCATCCTGCCATTCCTCCACATACTCGCCGCCAAGCCCTTTACCACGTTCTTTCCTTCCCAGCTGTCGATCCCTCGCAAGGCACTCCTTATTGTGCTCCTCACTGTCAACCTGCTCATTGCCGGGTATGCATCGCAGGTTCATCAACGCGGTGTCATCGATGTTCTGACTTACCTTCGCCATGTGCATGAAGCGACTAATTACCCTACATCCGGTACCGGCGCACGCACGACCAACACCACCGCCGCCTTCCTAATGCCCTGTCATAGCACGCCCTGGCGCTCTCATCTCGTACATCCCTCTATTAACGCTTGGGCCCTGACTTGCGAGCCCCCACTCAACATCCCGCTTCCGGACCGAGCCGCCTACCTAGACGAGGCGGATCAATTCTTCCTGACCCCCGGGCCCGCTGGTTGGCTGCGGGAGAATATGGAGTACGTCGACACGGTCAGGGCGAGCGGCTCGCGATCGAGCCGTCATTGGGGGCGTGTTGATCCTAATGTGCAGCGTTCGAGCAGGCGGCTGTGGCCGCAGCATTTGGTCTTCTTTGAACAGCTCGAGCCAGCGTTGAAGGAGTATTTGGGGGAGAGTAGATACAAAGAGTGCTGGCGCGGGTTTAATTCGCACTGGCACGATGATTGGCGGCGAAAGGGCGATGTGTTGGTATGGTGCCTGGACTGAGTTGAAACGACCCGATCCGTGCCTTGCATGAAAGTGCTGCGGAATCGTGGTGCTTGACAACTTTTCAGGCTCGGAGTGCGTACCGATCCCAAACGGGGATCGAGTGGACGGGCCGGTCCTTCGAAGGATGAAACTGCCACGCCACCCAACAGCTCACTGCGGATGCCGATCCTGCAAAGCAGTGAAAATTTTCACGCCCACTACAACTGCCGTTGTTGCATTTAGCGTTGCGGAATCTGTACAGCAATATTGTACCGCCACAAAGCGAAGCATAATGTACCATCTAGCAGCCCGAAGGTAACATCTCACACGTATCCCATTCTCCTTTGCCCTCTTTTCTCTCCTTCCTGTTGGCATCTCGGATAAATTCACATCTGATATGTGCTGCCTTAGTGTTCTACCTTTTCGAAGCTCTATAGACCATCATACATCCCAAAGGACAGAAGAATTCAAGAGCGCCAACAGCTACTCCAGGAGAGACACCCACAAACCCTCATCTCCACAAAAAGTCACCTTCTTACTCCCACAAGCCACGCTAACGTGACCCTCGGTCCATATTGTTCCATGTTACCTAGAAACCCTGCCAGTTGTCCAAGGCGAGTGAAGATTAGACTTGAGAGTTTAAAGCGCCAGTCCAAGTTCCGCACACCGTCGGTGGGAACAACATCTGATGGCCTCAGTCTAGTTTTCGTGCCGATGATTACGAGCGCGTATAACAATTTCCAATGCCCTCTCCGGATCCATTTCAGTTGCAATGTCGACCACAAACCACGACTACATGGTTGGCAGCCTGCAACACCAAATGCACGCTAAAGTAAAATGGCCGCACGAAACAACACTGATAAAAGGCAATCATCATTTACCTATCAATTGAAAGCAGCTTTACACATCAGCCATGAGCAAAGTTACGATATAAAGCCAAAGCCAAAAGAGTATATCAGCATAGCATAGCACCTAAATGGTACAAGTTCTTTTTGCAATGCTAAACCGCTGCCGCGCGTGGCTTTTCTTTGGGGCTACTGGATGTGGAGAGTGCGTAAATGTCTAGGCACGAGAAGATTGTAGATGCAGGGAAACAGTATTTGAAGTACTGCGGGCTGACGCTCGATGCGATGGAATGACGCTATGTATAATACAAAGCATTAGTTTATTAGATCACAACAAAACCTTCGCAGCAACGCTGACAAGCCATGCTGCATCGGCCCAGCCTCCACCTTCCTCAACCGGAGGCGGTCTCTCAGCCGCGCTGCCCTCGTCACTCGCTTCATTTCTATTCTTCGGCGCCTGAACTGCCGCTGCCGCGATGATAGCCTCACGCTCAAGCTTCCTTCGCCTGGCCTCAATCTCCTGCCTGAGCTTCAGCTCCTCTCGCGTCATGTTCTCACGTCTGGGCGCCTCGTCATCGTCTTCGTCTTCTGACGAAGACTCTTCGCCGTCTTCGTCCACGCTGAACAACGTCCATCCCATCAACTTGTCTACCCAGGTACCAAGGCCGAAACCACGCTCGCGAGCCAAACGAGCGATTTCCTCCTCGTCGCCCTCATCTTCTTCGTCAGCCTCGACGAAGTCCGCTTCTATGGGGCCATCCTCA
Organism: Paraconiothyrium sp. Pb-2020; assembly: GCA_022419385.1. Classification (NCBI taxonomy): domain Eukaryota; kingdom Fungi; phylum Ascomycota; class Dothideomycetes; order Pleosporales; family Didymosphaeriaceae; genus Paraconiothyrium; species Paraconiothyrium sp. Pb-2020. The sequence goes on along the minus strand of JAJUBI010000003.1, from coordinate 2,548,441 downwards.
AACATGGCGTCTTCCATCTCCAGGCTATGGCGCGCGCTGGGTGTCTTCAGGCCGGCAGTCATAACGAGATCAGCGCGGCTGCCCACGCGAGATGCTCGTCGACTTGTGCGTGCGCTAGGGGCGCGACTCACGACACGGCTCTGCACACGGCTCTGGGCACGGCTACCGGTCCTCGAGTAGTGCGGTGTGAAGGTGCTGTATTCGACGTCAGGTAGATGCTCGCCAGACAGCAACACCATGTGTCGATTCTCGTGGGACGGATGCTCCTCGTAATCGTCGCTTTGGTGGACCAAACTCGTGGAGCTCTCCCTGCGCACCAGCCAGCCCTGACCCTTGGAGTCTCTCGTTTCCCCGGCTATTACCATTCCTGCGCGATGGAACCACTCGTTCGTCGACTCACTGGTGTGGTGTCGAAGGTGGGCGGGACGTAGAGGCAACGGCGCGGTGCCCTTCCGTGCGTGATGGCGGCCGTGACGCTTGGGCTGGTCTGCAAAGCTCACGCCTGGAAGGAGCGCGGTGGTGCTCTTCGCCTTTGGGACCTCGCCCGGGTCCCTTACAGGCACGTCCGGGTTCATGAAGTAGCCCTCGTAGGCATATGCTTTACTTGCGCGGCTGCCATTGCGCGAGCTGCTGCGGCTCTGGCTCAGGCTGAGGATTCCCGGAGTGGTGGGCGCGCTCTTTTGCGCAATGTACGAGGTGCGCGGGGTGCAAATGCGGTCCTCGTCTGGGGATGGGGGTGCGGAGGCATCTAGTGGATACTGGCTGCTTAGTGGGGCCAGCGAGAGGTTGTGCAGGTTGGGGTAGGAGCGGCGCGTGGACCGCGAGCGTGGAGGGTCCATTGCGCTTCTATGATGGCGATGTGACGGGCTTTGCTTGGGTGCAGGCTATTAAGAAGCTGGAACCTCCATGGGGTGATGGAGTGATTCAAGACAGCGTGACTGCTGATCCCCCGAGGTCCACCAACTTGCAGAAGCGCGGCCCGAACACGGGAGCGCCAGGCCCAAACGGGCATCAGACGATGTCACATGCTGGTCCTGTCCCCCCGGTAACTATGTCTGCATCATTCGCCTGGGAAGTGGTTGAGGCCAGTAGCCGCCATGGCAATTGCGACGACAGCATCAGCAAACAGGCTTGGTGTCCCTGGAGCGCGTGTCCGAGAAAACGGGCTCAACGGCGCCGCCAAGGTGCTGGTGAAAGCCCATGGCAACGGTGGGTTGGCTAGACTGAACCAGCGAGCACGGCGGGGTCGTCCCGATAAAAATCAAACTGCTTGGGTGCAAGAAACGTGACATTCGCGAAGGGTTGGAAACCACAGCCCGCAGAGCGTTGCCGATGCGGCTCTGCGATGCTGAAGGAGGCCTCGCCGCTGGCAATGCCAATCCAATTAGTGGCGGTGACGTCGTGCCCTCCTACAGCGGGGAAAGTTCGGCCCCGTTCCTGACTAAGCCTCCAATTTCTCGGACGGTTGCGCCTCGCGGCTTGATCCTCTTCAACACTAACACTACCAGTTTGCACCTCGCGTAGTCTAGCTTGACCTCCGTCACCCGTGCCTCACACACGCACACATTCACACCCACCCAGACTTCCTCTGCACGCCTGCGCTTCGACCTCAACCCTCCGCCACCCTCCCTCCTTTGACGACCATGCACATTGCCAATTTCACGGTCTGCACCCACAATACACCATGCGTCCTTTAAACCACCGGTAACCGCGAAGTAAGTCGTCGCACTTCCAGCACCTTCACCGCACAGTACCAGCGGGAGCGCGCCGCAACCAACTCTTGCGTGTAGGCACGCAGCATTGTGACGACCACGCTCTCATAATGCCATTTTTCAATTCTCGACTCACAATGAACCAGGCTTCGCTCCGCAGGTGGCTTCCCTCCTTTAAACGAGGAACGCCCCCATCGACTCCCCAAATTCTACTTCACACGCACTTGTAAAAGGCTACACCACCTGACCCTAAAAACCGAACCTTCCGACGCGTAACGCGAAGCTCCGAGCGCCGGAACAAGCGGACTTGCCTCGTGTGACGTCTGCCTCGGGCTACAAGCTCACAGCAAGTCCATAGAAGTCTCAACGGTCGCCCATTGCCAGCCAGACGTTAGACCAACAGCGCCGTCGACAACAGCCCCCCTTTCAATCGCACCGTCACGCGTTCGCCGACATGTCTACCGCCGACGTGGAGCAGCCTACTGCCAGGAGCAGCCTCTTCACCAGCGTCAAAAGCTACTTCGCCAATCTGGGCCTGTCTACCAGCAATTTGCTCACCGAGCACGCTGCATGCACCCACCACGAAGACCTCGTTGATGCTACGGACGAAGCCGACGCAGCCAAGACACGCACCCCCTCCCCCATCACAGAGACCATTGCTCCTGGACGGTTACGTTCTTTGTTCCCGCCAAGCAACTATGGTGCTGTCGTCCCCGGCAGCGTGTACCGAAGCAGCTATCCCCAGGCAAAGAACTTCGACTTCTTGCAGAGCCTGAAGCTAAAGACCATCATCACCCTCGTGCCCGAGGTGATCCCGGAAGACTATCAAGAGTTCATGAAGTCAGCCGGCATCCAGCACTTCCAAGTGCACATCAACGCAAACAAGGGCGCCGTGCGCGTTCAAAGCTGTGATATCAACCGCGCCCTGAACATCGTCCTCGATCGCACCAACCACCCTATTCTCATCCACTGCAACAAAGGCAAGCATCGCACTGGGTGTGTTGTCGCTACCATGCGACGCATCCAGGGATTTGACATCGAGGCCATTCGCCACGAGTACCATACGTACGCTGACCCGAAGGCCCGTTTCTGGGACGAAGTCTTCTTCGAGCATTTCGATGTCAACACGGTCATGTGGCTTGCACGGAAGGAGAACTGGGTTCTTACCGAGGTCGATGGTGCTCCTATCTCACCTCCGCCCTCACCAGTCTCGTCGCTGGCCGTCGCGAAGCCGTTGGCATAACTGCCGCCAGCTCAAACCCAATACACGCGATTTCCTATGTTTCTTTCATAGATCACACCGGAAAAAAGGTGGATATCACTTATCTTGCATAAGCGGCGGCGTCGGACGGGAAAACACTATCATCAAGTCGAAAAAACTGGGTTTGGGGGCGTTTCTGTAAGAACTGTCTGTCCAATCATAGGACGATTTCCGGGGCGGGTTTTGCGCATCTTTTCTGGCGTTCCTTCGTATGGTCAGCCCCCATTAGTGGCAGCAAAGGTCTATTATGGGCTCGGACGCTGTTCGAACTGTGTATGTGTTGTGTTTATTGAGTATGTATTTATATTCGGGAATGATATTGGCTGCCCCGCGGTATACTTTACGATCGCCATCACTACCCAATTAAAAATTGTATCAGTATGCAGTCCCAATTTCGAGGTCCACTCGCATCATTGAACAATTGAGAATAGCCACCACACCCGCATCCAGCCCGAAGAGACATCCGAAGAAGATCTGCAGCAACAGCCCACCCCAGCTGTCATACTCTTCCCAGAAGCTACCAAGCTGCTGCTTGATCGGTTTACAGAGAATGCCAATGTGCGAAGAGTAGCGGAGGTACACGATATTTTCGCAAGCTCAATCTCTTATGGCGAACTATGATCGCACTCGGCAACATTTCCAATGAGAGACGAAGTGTACTCTAAACAGCGATAAACAAGGAAGATTCCAGCCTCGGCTAGTCTGATCCCATAAATGTTGTGTACAAGTAGCATACGTAAGCCGATGCGAGTAGTCAGTCCCGCGGTCGTACGCGCCTTTCCACATCGATTTGTTGTTGAATAGGAAAGATGAATCGCATTGATCATTCTATGTATATCAGATGAGGGGTCTACATATACCCATTGAGCTGTTTATGACCGTCTCATGGTGTTTTGGGATGAAAACAACCAACATTTGTAGAAACACTGCTATAGACATGCAAGGTTCCTCGGGGTTCGGACATTTGTTTGAGGACGGAGACTGCGTCATATTTGCGGTAGTTATGTAGTCAATGAAGTGCAGATCCAAGTCTGAATTCCGCAATGTTGATGCATTCCGCTGCGTCGGCTAGCATGAAGGACTGGCGTGTAGTGTGTATTCGGGGGTATAGTAAGAATGGTGAGCAATCGCTGTCCAACGACGAGGAGCGCTACCGTGGTCCCATCTGCTGAGCGCAGTAGCCGCGCACCCGCACTAGTCTTTCTCCTGTTCGCGGACCCGAGGTCATGACGGCAAGCTCAATTCATCTTACGCCCAACGCAAGCTTTGTTCACCTCCTACTTTCTGCGGATCCATACATTCCTAGCTGTACCAAATAATCAGACAACTGCCATCAGCGAGCGTCTCAATTCAAGAAAGCGAGTGCAGCGGCAAGTGAAAAACTGCCAGGGTATCATCATAATAATTCCACTTGTCAATCACAGACTTCATCCCTCAACAACTTCTTTCCAAGCCGTATCATCGGTACAGCCATCGACTGAGTACTCTTGAGAGCTATTGTCACCTTCTGCGCTCACTCATAATAGCCTAAATGTCTCTGGCCATAGAACCTCATGGTTGGGTACCGGGTCACCTGCCTTGGCCACTCGATATAATGCCTCAATTCTGGAGGTACGTTCCTGTAAATGCCATCGATCCATCCCAGCACTGAAGTGGGCGCATCAATACCTTGAAAACCCACCCTCTCGAGCATCAAGATTGGTGTAAGCACAGCTTGCACCGCGATGAAATGAGCCAACAGAATCTGAGCGACCGTATTGTCCGGGTCGACAAATGATTGGAATTCATCGTGCGTCCATCGTGATGGAATATTGTACAGTTGCACGAAAGTGGTATACGCTTGGATCGGTCTGTCGTAAGCGTTCTCAACTGTCCGGAGCAATGTGTCCCAAAACGTCTTTTCCCATTCCGTCATGTTGAGCAACTCGACATCGTGGATGGATAAAACGGCCAGATCTAGGTCATCTCGGTTAACGAAGTTTTGTTGTGACGCGCACATGCGTGTTCGCATCGTCGCAAGATGTCCATCTTCACGGAACGCCTAGCGACGTCAGCATATGCCTATTCTGCAGGCCAGCCAAGCATGGCAAAGAGACTTACGTGGAAAACCGAGTCCACATTGTCCAGTGTGTCCTCTAAGGCAATTAAATTGCAACCCCTCACCATGGTCAGAAATTCTAGTAGACCATCCTGAAGATGGCTTGATTGGAATGCGAGTGCCAGTGCGGCCGCCATTCTTGCATCGCGTTCGTTTCTCGTCTTTGGTGGCACTGATAACGAATCGTTCAACGCCTTCACTGCCAGTATCCTATGCGATATAGCCTCTTCAGCCACATTGGCGCTCGACACTGCATCCAGATGCGACGCAGCCAGCGCCAGGATAGAATGAATCAGGTACTCGTACTGGAACTATCAGTATCGGCCAATGATGTTGTCAAGATTTCGAATTTGATTGTGGCATCGGACTTGGACTTCTGGTAGGAAGCATATGCAGAACTCGCACATATGGGGCACGACTTACATTGTGCGCGAAGCTTGGTATCACGGTGATCCAAATTTTGTCGGCGCCTACGGGCAGATGAGGGTATGCTGTGATTAAGAAGTGGTGAAAAAGGCGCATGTCGGCCATAGTCTGTACCGGTCAGATGGTGCCAGGGCCACGGTAGACATGGGGATCACTCACGAACATGCCAGGCATCGAGCGCAGATTCACCATCTCCTGTGGGTTTGGAGATGATGGCGAAGGCTGCGTTGTCTGGATGATATTTGCCGGATACTCACAGCGCAAGCCTGCCTTGATGCAGTGGTTGCATTCTGGGTGCGTTTCATTACACTTGATTCTACGTCGCTTGCAGTTATAGCAGCCTCGTCGTGACTTGGTGTGCCCTTTCCTCGGTATTGGCTTGCGAGGCTGAGGAGGCGGCTGCTGGCTCTCTGCCCGGCTAGTGCTGCGACGTGGACTCCCAAGGCACGTCTCAGGATAAGTGTCGGGCGAACTGTTGGAAGAAGCGTCGGAAAGGTCCATGGATTGGCGAACAGGCGGCATGGAAGCTGTCAACATGGGTAAGGGCGCGAACAGCCCTCCCCTGCGCGATATATACAACCGGCACGGCTGGTATGCACTGGCTCGAGAGCGAATTCAGGGACGTAGACGGGTAATGTGGAGGTGGAGATGAGGTGCAATGTCCAGCTGAGTCACAGCGTTGCTCGTATCCCAACGAATAGGAGGGTTGCCCCCAGGGGACCGGGGTCTTTGGCACAGCAGGAAGCAGGGTAAAGCTCACCGGCGACCGATGTGCGTCAACTCGAGCACGCCGACATGCAGTACGCAAGGTGGAGGGGGCGAGGTTGCCTGTTCGCACGTCTCTCCGGTGCGTATTGTTGCTTGAAAATAGCACTGTGCAACAGAAATGCAGTTTCAGCAGGCGTGCGTCATGTCCGGCGAGCGCAGGCTATTTTTGCGCTCCTGGGGAGACAAGCCTTGCCAAGCTCTGGGACGGGTGGTGAGTGATGGTAGCAAACACGTCGAGCTGAAGCACACGCGTCGCTGGTCTGGAGCCAACTGCGCCATCTTGGACACGGCCAAGCGGCTAGGCCGTTCCTGCTGTGGATGGCGCAACGCTCCCTCACTGTCGGTACTGCGCGCGCACACGTGCTGCCGTTGTTGATGCTATATCTGGTTCCGATACGAGAAGTCGTTGTCACCACCATGCCCGCCGACCTCGTCCAGCTACGCGCCACTTCCTTGCCCTGATTGCACCGCAGCCTATCGTTCGATCAAGCCATCTTCACACGCTTGCAACCTCCATGCTGCTTCGCATGCTCACCCGTTGTCTGTCCGGAGGGCCGCGTTACTGGCACAAATGACGACCCCGCAATGTACCTCTCAATCAGGCAGGAGCTATATCAAAAATGACGTCTTGCGGTACTGCCCATGAACCCATCACTACCAAGACGATGATGGCTCTTGATACTTCGTTTTCCATCTGTCGCCGCGTGTTCGCTGTTTGCGACTGTCCCTATTGCAATGGTCCACTTCTGGCGCTGGAGCCCAACGGCCGTCCTATGCACGACCTTGGCCATCGCAGCGACCACATCCCCGAAACGTGCGAATGGTTCAGATGTGCTAGACTATGTTAATCCTTTAATTGGAAGCCAGGCGGGAGGCAACGTGTTCGCTGGCGCTACGTTGCCCTATGGCATGGTGAAAGGTAAGTGCACAACGAGGTGGCATGCGGTTATGCGGATGAAGCATGCCCCATATTTGCGATTGTGCGAGTATAGTCGCAATATCTTGAGAAAGTTGATTGTGGGCACCGGCAATACAGTGCTTGACCCTTCCACACGATAGTTAACGCCCCTTGCAGCTTCCCCAGACGTCAACGGCGAGAACACAGGAGGCTTTTCCACTGATGGTTCTCAAATCACTGGCTTCTCAGCTCTCCACGACTCCGGAACCGGCGGCAACCCTAGTCTCGGCAACTTCCCTGTCTTTCCTCAACTATGCACGAGTGAGGATATCAATACCTGCAAATTCCCCATAACAGCGAGAGCTATCAATTACACAAACGACTCCATCACTGCAAAACCAGGATACTTCGGTGTCACGCTCGAAAATGGCATCAAGGCTAAGATGACTGTCTCTGACCATGCTGCTCTTTTCGAATTCGAGTTCCCTAGGGACTCAAACGAAAATGGAAGCGCGGATCCGTTGATCATGCTCGATCTCACTGATCTTTGGGCTAGTCGGCAGAATGCATCCATCAGCGTTGAGGCGGAAGACGGAAGTGAAGCCGCAAGACTAAAGGGAAATGGAACTTTCCTACCCAGCTTTGGAGCAGGATCTTACACCGCATACTTTTGTCTGGATTTGAGTGGCGGTACAGTGAAAGACTCCGGCGTATGGGTGAACAACAGGGCTGGCACCGAGCCCAAGGATCTATACGTCACACGTGGCTTCAATCTATTTTACCTCGAAGCTGGAGGTTTTGTTCGATTCAGAGGACCGGTATCTGGACCAATCTCCGCGCGGGTGGGTATCAGCTTTATTAGTACAGACCAGGCTTGCCGGTCTGCAGAGGACGAGATACCTGGGCCAGAATATGAATTCGATGATCTTGTCAGCAAAGCGCAGGACGCGTGGAGACAGAAGCTCGCACCAATCTCCATCGAACCTGGCGGGGTAGACGAAAGCATGCTCGTCAGCTTTTGGAGTTCCGTTTACCGCACCATGATATCACCGCAGGATTATACAGGTGAAAACCCACACTGGACTTCATCGGAGCCGTACTTCGACTCCTTCTATTGTCTTTGGGTGAGCAATCCCCGGGTACAAAAGGGGCTGATTATGCTGCTGCCTTTAAATTGAACAGCCAGACTTTTCTCCAAAGTCGTAAGGTTATTGGATTCAACAGCCAGCGAAGACAGTTGCTCAAACCCAATCATCCTGTTTAAATGAACATTACGCTGACTTGGTCTATCCGCATTGCAGGACATGTGGCGTGTACAGCTCCCTTTCCTCACTATATTGGACCCTCTTCAACAGTCGCGCATCGTTCGGAGCCTCCTAGATATTTACAAGCATCGTGGGTGGCTTCCTGACTGTAGTATGAGTACCTGTAGAGGTTGGACGCAAGGTGGATCTGATGCAGACAATGTTCTTGTCGATGCATACGTGAAGAATATTACCAATATCGATTGGAACCTCGCATACGAAGCGATCGTCAACGATGCGGAAAACGAGCCACTCGAGTGGAGCATCGAGGGACGTGGCGGACTTGCCTCGTGGAAGCGGCTGAATTACGGCAAGTCTCCCGGATGCAAAGTGAATGCGTCCTTTGCGCAAGCGAAAGAAAGACTGTCTTTATCTACTCTACTAATAACACAAGTGAACGACTTTTCCTTCGCTTAGCCATGGCACGAGACAATGTACCATATCCTTGTTTGAGATATACACTGACTTTGTACCTTCGGGTTTGGCAGTTCCGTACTTGGATTTTGATCCCAACGGCTTCGGCACAAACTCGCGGAGTATATCGCGGACACTAGAGTACTCGTACAATGACTTCAATCTGGCCACTCTTGCGAAAAGTCTCGGAAAAGACACTTTCAAGAAATACATCGAACGTGCGGGTAGTTGGCAGCATCTGTTCAAGGCCGATCAAACGTCGGACATCAACGGAACAGACACAGGCTTTACAGGCTTCTTCCAGGTAAGCACTCACACAAAGGAGACAACCTGTACGTACGATAGCCTGATACTTTGTCAGCCTAAATACTTAAATGGAACCTGGGGCTATCAGGACCCGATCGCTTGCTCCCCACTCGCGGATTTCTGCTCCTTGACAAGTAATCCGAGTGAAACTTTTGAGAGCAGTGCATGGGAGTACATGTTTGTGAGTAGAGCAGGGTCCATACCTCACATCTTCGTTCTAAAGTGTTGCTATAGTTTGTACCTCATGACATTGCAAAACTTATCGAACTACTTGGCGGTGAAGAAACCTTTCTCAAGCGGCTCGACTTCTTCCACACATCGGGTCTCGCAGATATCGGTAATGAACCCGTATTTCTGACAGTCTATCTGCCGCACTATGCGGGTCGTCCAGGACTTAGCGCGAGAAGAGCGCACTACTGTACGTTCCATCATGTTCGCATCAGTGAAGTTTCGATATCTAAAATGTATTCAGATATACCCTCCCGCTTCAACTCCTCGCTTGCCGGGCTCCCAGGAAACGACGATTCGGGAGCCATGGCGTCTTTCAGTCTATTCTCGACAATTGGCCTCTTCCCCAATCCTGGCCAAAACGTGTATTTCATCATTCCACCCTTCTTCGAATCCGTCAGCATCACCTCACCAGCTACGAACAAGACTGCTACGATAAGAAACTTCAAATTTGATAAGGGCTTTCAGAACATATACATTCAGAGTGCTAGGCTAAATGGAGAGGAGTATAGCAAAAATTGGATTGGGCACGAGTTCTTCACTGAAGGATGGACGCTCGAATTGGTATTGGGGAGGGAAGAGAGTTCGTGGGGAACAGCAGTTGAGGACAGGCCACCGAGTTTCTCGGACGCGACTGGGAGTGTAGGGTATTTGCATTGATGGGTACGGGAGAAGTATGAGATATGTGCTGGTTTCGCACAAAGACCTAATTGCCACGCGGCCAGCAATTCTGGTACAGCCCGTCACCAGCTTCCTTCCCGTTCCTCCCAGGTCCGCCTTGTACGGCATATATAGGATCAGTTCTCGTAGTGAACCTTGTACCCCTGATAACATCGTCCGTCCCCGGAGTGAAACAGGCCTTGCTGTTGAAACAATAGTCCGCGACCGCCTTTTGGCTCAATGTACATGCTGTGATGCCTGTCCCAGGTGTGGAATGAGGTTGCGCCGCGTTCGAAGGGCGATCCGCTATGTTCATCGAAAGCGTCATTCAGGTAAGTCCCGCGTAATGCTCGTGAAAATCCCCAAGCCATCGGATGCCGAGACCCTCGGCCGCTACCGCAGCATGCCCGCTGACGTACTCAAAGATGGTAAACCTTACATTCTCCCCGTAACGGCTGGTCTTATGTTTGCAGAGGCAAGAAGCCGAGGCTTCAATTTTGCGGCTATCAGCAAGTTCGAACACAGGGAGGACATGGTGTACTACGGTGAGGGTTGCGCTGGGCACGCAACTCTGGAAATATTTGCGAAAGGCTTTGTTCAAGGTGTTAAGACGGTATATCTCGAGATTAGCACCGCAGATTAACAAATGTAGCAGGCGCGGAAGTGGTTTCTGACGAAAGGGATATAGTTTGCTCATTCCTTTATACGTTCGAAGGTGTGTTGCTACGAGAGGTCATCCATCAAAAAGTCATGACCATTAAGCTCAGATACTCCATTTCGACAACGTTCCTCGTTTCAAGCGAAGACTACTTTCACTTCGTCCTATCGGATGCCATCGGACCATTTTTCATTTTCTTCATGAAACCACTCATCTTTCCTCCACCCTTTCCCTCTATTTGCGATCCAGATATTGGTGGGCCACCGTATGGTGTCTTCCAATCGTCTTGAGGGCCGACACTGTCGTGGTTGACTTTCGGCGGTACTTGCGGTCCATGCTGTTGCTGGAACTGAGGCTGAGGCTGGTATTGCGGCTGCTGCGGGTAGGGATGGAAAGATCCTGTTTCAACTTCCGAACGTCCTGTGTCGATAACGGCTTGATTCTTTGCGTGAACAGCCGAGTCGGGTTTCGCAAAGCGTTTGTCGACCGTTTGGTTGAGCGTACCGCGGAGTGCTTCACCGGCGCCCTGGAACAACGTTAGTCGACTTCACGAAGTGGAACAGTGGACTTACATGGATACCAGCAGCTGCTGTCTTTAAATTTGCCAAAGTGGACTGCTTCTGCTGATTCTGGGGTTGGTGCCCGGGCCGAAGGGGTGCAGGGTGAGCACGATTCCCGTAGCCCACCTGCTGGTGAGGTTGTTGCTGTTGCAGATCATACGGCTGCTGAGGGCTAAATTCCTGAGAGGGAACTTGACGCGGGACGCCGGCCGGTGGTGCTCGTGCCGGATATGAAAAATGAAGCTGTGATGGACTTGAAGGGCTAATCGGGCTAACCAATGGATTCGGTCTCTCGATGCCTGGCGAGACTGAGTCTAACTCGACACGGTTGCGCATGTTGTTCCTATTGGGAATGGGTGGTGAGGAGCTTGGACCAGGAACAGCTGGAGCCGACTGCTTAGGTGGGGTAACACTTTGATTCTCCGCTGGCAATGGCGGAGCTGGGGATGGCGGGCTGGGTCCAGAAGTGCCTGTTACGCTAGCCTGAGTCGATATCCTGTCGTCGTGCCCTGCAGGCTGCTGCACGGTCGTAGACCCACCTGGTCCGGTAGTTGTGGTGGTTGTAGTTGTAGTCTATCAATACTGTTAGAGGAAACACCTTACTAGAATAAAGGTAAACTGACAGTTGTTGTCGTGGTCACCACGTTCCCAGTTCTTTGATCGGTGTACGACTCTCTTTGCACATCGCCTGCGTCTTGGTGAGCTTGCGCTGGCAGTTGCATAACTTGACCATGATTAAGCGGTGCAGAAGGGGTGGGTGGAGTGACACTGGTAGCCGGTGGCTGCAAAGTCGCTGTCGGTGCCTGTAATTGTTCACCACGCGAACCTCGTCTTTCGGCGCTTGAGAAGCTCGGGTGTCCACTTGTGTCGTTTGAGCTGTTGAGGTGCTCACTGCTAAAGTAGGCAGAATCTCCAGCTCTCGCTGAGTGTTCTGCAGCTGTTGCGTTCTCCGTAGTGATTGGGTTTTGTATCGGGGCGGGGTCACCAGCTGTAACTGCTACTGCATCTGTGCGCTCCTTGTCCTTTGAATGGAAAGGGTTTGATAGGCGCCATTTCGATCTTTTCTCCTTTCCAGGCGATGTACCGGTCTCTTGGGGCATCGGGGCAGTTTCCAAATCTATCTGGGGGACGGCAGGTGTATCTTGTTGCGAATGTCGATTTCCGGACTGAGCGCGATCGCGGCTAGGAGAAGGTCCAGCACTGCCGGTGCGTCTTTTGACCAATTTTCTTCCACCTTGTCGTGGAACTTCTGCCATATTTCGAGTGTATTATTGTGGGAAAACAGGATGGGGTCAATTGTTGTAGAAATATTGAGGGAAAGGCATCATAAGCAGGCCTCCCACATCTAACCTGGATGACATCATGGTCGGGGTCAGCCACAGTGTGCGCCGCTTTTGGTGGCTGTGTGGCACCGGCACAAGTCTACCATCCAATGATCACTCGCGTACATGTCGATCCCACATGCGAGGGGAACGGGAAGATCGCAGGGGATTCGTGAGGCTTGACGTCGGTGGAAGGATCGTCTTCTGCACCAGTGAACTTGTTTCTGTGAGTGGCTCTAACGATTCATGGCTAGATCAGGTACACGAACACGAACAAGCACCAGTTCGCCTTCGAGAACTTCGTGATATCGGCTTTGGGAACTCGAGACGCAAATTGTCTCGCTGTTGGCGGGAAATGGTCATGCCTAACCACGATAACGAACATTACCATAACTTCGTCACAATGCAACATAGACGTGGGATTATGTTCGCACCCCAGCCTCGTACTTTGTACCTTCCTGCTGAGCGAGAACATAGGTCAACTGGGGTCCTTGGAGTTACAGACGATTCGCAAGAATTCGCCAAAGCGTAAGTTTGTCTTTGGCCAAAGCACACACCAGTCCACCTCTGCAGGCTGCGTAACGCCCCAGACCCCTGCCCGGCTGTATCCTGTAAGCTCGCCAATGTTATTCCATCTAGCATTTCTTCAGAAGGGGGGTGATAGGTGGTGAGCTGCTCTTGATTAGGTGAGATCATCTACCTGTTCGTCGCTTACCGACGACTTCTTCTCTGCCCAGTCACTACCGTTTCACGACTCTTTATCGCCTACAAGACTTAACTTGCACACGATTTTCCCCGTAAAGGGTGTATGGTAACATGAGAGGGTGCAATGGCTCTTATATATACTCGTCCAGATGTCTCGACGCAACCCTCGCGGCTCTCTTATGCCTTTCTAGTGTTAGCTCTCCGCAAGTTCGACCTCTGGCAAATGCCAGTTATACCGAGGTCGGGTAGAGAGCCCCTTGAACAACCAAGTGATATGGGGCATAATGCACATGTAGTAGCGCCGCAGCATGACCGGAGATGGCGCCCGACGGCAGATCTTAGTTCGTGATTTCCCAGAGATGAGAGATAAGCCTATGCAATTGTGTGGTTCGCGCGGAATGGTTCCGCAAGGGGTGCATTGATTTAATTGAGACAATTTCACTTCATCCAGCAGCGTTCACATCATCATTTTGCGGGAGACACATTCTCTTTAATTTTCCAAGAACACATGAACATGGAACTGGACGCTGCCATCCCCCAACATTTGCGTTGCCCACGCTCGCAGCCGACCAGCACGCCCCCTGGCTGGGCCCCTCCAGTACCGGCATACATGGCCCGCTTCCCTGACAGCACAACAGAAATAGTCATTGCTGTCTATGGTGTGCAAGCACAGATATTGCCAGCGCGTCCGCTAGCTCCAGTAATAGCCTTCGTTGAGCGCAAAGATCCGCATGCTCCGCGCTTCTGGGACATGGCATCTGCTATGGATAGCCAGCACTATGAAATGCAGACGGTCATAGCCTACTGGGACAGCAAAGAAGGATATAATAAGTGGTTGATATCAAGTGGATTCGAAAAGTGGTGGACGAGTCTCAAGCCGGAGTCTGAAATGGTCGGATGGTTTAAAGAAGCTTTCTTTCCGCCTATAGATCGCTTCGAAACGGTCTTCTCGGACAGAGAAGTACCTGAGGGATGTGCTCACATGCGTCAGAGTATGAGTGGGCAGATACTGGAGCACGTATACTGGGGTTCCGCGCGGGATAGGTTGCCGGCTGCACAAACTGAAGTACTAGATGGCGAAGCTCCACGAGCACCCTCCATTGGCGAGCAAAGAGACTCTATTAAGCAGCGGATCAAGGTCAAGGGCCAAAAGAACATTTGCGTTATCCGATCAGGACAGGACTGGTCGGCTACGAGACCGGAGGAACGCAAGTTATATCTGGAAACCATGCATCCTGTTCTTGAGAATGGCATGTACTTCCTGAGAGACGAAGGTGAACAAGTTGGTTGTATCGAAAACCGCATGATGTCCGTGATCGACCCGAAAACCTTGAGCGCGGATACAGACAAAACCTTTGGCCTGGGATTCTTTGACAGTCTTGGATCGCTGGAGAAGTGGAGCAGGATGCATAAAACACATCTCGCTATCTTTGGTCGGTTTCTCCAATATACGAAGGAGCTCGACAACGACTATACTCTCCGGCTTCACCACGAGATCATGGTTCTCGAGCCCGAGCAGCAAGACTTTGAGTATATCGGATGTCATCCTAAGACAGGTCTGCTCTCCATCGGCTCTGCCTCCTGGGAGACTGTGGAGTGAACGAATTTGGGGATGGATAGCTGAAATGAACCTGCCTCTAATCAATCTTTATCGGATACCCAAGATATTCATAAGGTACAAGCACCCTAATTAATCTTACGTTCGTTCCGATGTTCTCTATGGAGTCCTTTATTCAGTCCACAATGTCAAGATGTCCCTTATATTACGATCGATTGATCGAAATATACAGGACACGATATAAACTATTAGCTTTCAAGTGTTTCGTGGAAAGGCTAGAGAGAGAGGCCGATTGCGCATCGGTGTTCAAGAGGGTCAAGTGCTGTTATAGTCGCAGTATTACCGGTGCTCTCCACGAGTATTGCGGCCACCAGCTATGGAAGAGGAATATGTCACCTATAAAAGATTAGACAGAAAAGTGGAGTAATTAGTATTAGTACGTATACAAATTACTAACTAGCTTCAGTAGACGTAATATGGAAATAGGGATCTATTAACTATTATTACGTATTTAATAGAGCTTATTAGGTAGTAATTACTCTCTACCTCGCTGTCTAATTTTCTATAGGTGACATATTCTTCTTCCATAGCTGGTGGCCGCAAGACTTGTGGAATGGTAATATTAGCACCATGTCGTAACATCAAAGGTGAATTGGAACGCGTATAAAATGGGAAGGAACGAAGCAATGAGTGCGGACCCGAAAGCGGTAGTTTGGACAAAGAAGTAGATGACGTGTTGAAAGGTTACGACTTTGTCGTCAATGCAAGATCAATGGCGTATGAGGGGGCACCACCTGGGCATATTCAAGTCAATCAACCGATGGAAAGAAGAAATGATGAAGAATTTCGAATTCATCTTTTGTTCCGAGAGGCTGTCTAAAAGTGTGAACACGGTCTGTATATCTCATCCGTCGGGGACACTACAGACCAATCGCCGACTTCTCAACTTGGGGTCATTTACTTATGACTCAATCATGCCATCTCTAAGCGAAGAGAAGGGTTTGCAGCTCTTCTGTGTGGCCACCAATGACAGGAAAACCAAGGCCAGAGCTGAGAGCGCCAAATACGGTTGAAGCGACACTTTCACCGCTACGCCCAGCAGTGAGAGCTCTTCGTCGAGAATGTTTTGTTGAGCACCAAACTATGAGAACGTGCGTTAGCCCAGATGACCCAGCTGTAGCTCGTGAAGAGGTTGAGTCAAGACATCCTGTGCACTCAGGCTTGCCATGAAGAGTAGCCTGAAGATGGAATGCGATGGCTGAGCTGAAGCGTAGTAAAGTTAGGACACCTTTTTAGTCGGGATCGAGCGCTTCGTCGGGCTAAGAAACATTATTCTGAAGCTCACCGCCGGAGCACTGCCTCTTAGGTCTTCGAAAAACACGGTGATTTCGTAAAAAAGAATTATGAACCTGGCCTTCGACACACATCAAGAACGATCACCAGCATGAACTCCAATCATCAACCAAGACACCGAAGCTAGGTACATATTTTCACATTAATGGTTTGCACATTCACCTCCTCCTCCTCCTCACCTGATAATCTACCACCGACATGCCGCTCAACCTTGCTTCCATCACCGTCCTCATGATCTCCATCGCTAGCGCCTCCCCAATCCACTAGATTACTGTGTTCATCTCGAATGACCTGACTGGCGCTCACGCCTCCGCCACCGTCCCCAGAGATGGCATGGCGCGCAACCTGACCGACCTCTTTCACGGAAGCGCCATTGACTCCCACGGCGCCATCGTGGGTACTTCCGCTCAGTTGACGCGATTCACGGATCAGACGCACTGCTTCTTTCAGAACTATGATCACATTATCGATTTGAATGGGAGGGAGAAGAGCTTTGTGGAACTGGATGGGGATAAGAGTCGGGCGCTGCCTGTTTACTTGAATGGATTTAACATGCAGTGCCCAGAGCGAGGGGAAGATGTTGAAATTGGAGTGCCGATGACGGAAAGAGGTGGAGGCATTCTTTGATCGTTATTGATTGTTTGTGGAGATCAGCTTCATGTGGAAGTGGTGGGGTCTTGGTTCCTCCTTCTCTTTTCCACTTTGCTTTAGTTTCTTTGTTTCGACATCTCGAGTAGTGTTGTGCCTTCATTTCGAAAATCGAGGCCTACTTGTTGATATTCCTAGTGATGGCACGACACCAGCGATATATGAGTGATAGACACATGAGTCCGGAAAGTACTAAGATCAAGGCTGTCATGATGTGTCAATATTTGTATGTCGAACGTTACGGCAGCAGGAATATCCAGGCATCAAGTCGATGCGGGCCGGTAGGTAGCGCGGAGCACAGACCACCAAAATCTTGGCCACGCCTTCTCCACCAAAAAGTTTCTTGCCCGCGTTGAAGCTCGGCGCAATACCGTTTCAGAGGATTGACAGACGTTCAAACGTCAAAGGCCTGCTTACAGACCCGACAAGCATGGCGCCCGTGTCATTCTCTCCAGACAACTCAATTTCCTCGCACACGCTCTCTGCTGGCTCCGCCCAGCCCTCACCGATGGACCTCAACAGCTTGAACCCAGCCGCAAAGCTTCTCACAAGCCCACTCGCCTTTTTGCAGCCGACCACACAGATCAATGGCGCTTTCCTCGCCGCAGCAAAACAATTTCTCGACCCTGTCGCAGCAGGAGTGAGTGAAGAACAGTCCCAACGGCAGCAAGAGCTCCGGAAGAAGAGGAAGCGGGGGGAAGGCTATGATGGCGATATCAGGGTTCTGCATCTGAAAAAGGTGCACTTGCAAGGATTTGGTGTTAACCAGGTCTTCGAACAGACCAGGAAGATCTTAGATGCTACCACCAAGGAGATCGAATTGGTGCTACCTCAGGACGAGGATGACGATGATACCTTGGCGATCAAAGTGGGCGAGGACGACGAAGATTTCGAGGGCAGTGGCGCAGACTTAGAAGAAGGTGAGGCAAGTTCAGATCTTGGCGAGGAAGGTGTAGACTGGGAATACGATGGCGAGGATGCATCTGGCGAAGAAGGTTTAGAGGGTGAAGATGACGAAGACGATGGAGCACTTGATGGAGAAGAGGTCGGCATAGAGAATGACGTGGAAGGCATGTTTTCCGAGGAGAGGTCCGATTTGGACGAGCCGACGGCAACCTATCAAGAAGATAAATATGGGTTGAATGATCCATTCTTCGATATAGATACGTTTAACAAGCAAACGGACTTCCTTGAACATCGGGATAATCAAGGCGAGGCTGTGGATAGCGATGAAGACGAGATCAATTGGGAAGCCGATCCGTATTCCGCAAACGCAAGGAAAAATGCGGCTGCAGGCGACGACGAAGACACGCCGGATGAAAGCTCGGACGAAGGAGGCCCAACTTTCGGCAACGTCGATCTCAATGCACCCGAAGGTGAAAGCGACGACGAGGAGCTCCAAGATGGCGAGATGGACGGTATGGAGGAGGGAGCGAACGCGAACAACATCATGTACGCGGACTTCTTCGCGCCTCCTGCGAGCAAAACGGGCAAGAATAAGAAGAAACGAGGACGTCCCAATCCGCACAATTTTCCTTCTGCGGATGATCCTCAAAACAACAAACCAGACGAGGATGACATACAGAACGTCATCTCAAGAGTTCATGGCGATCTATTTTCCGATGAAGACAACGTAGGCTCAGACGACGACCTCAGCGACGTCGAACCCAGCGACCCCAAATCAAGACGATCAACTCATGAGCGTCGACAGGCCAAGCTCGCGGAACAAATACGAAAGCTAGAGGCTGCCAATGTAGCAAAGCGAGGGTGGCAGCTCGCTGGAGAGGCCAGGGCTTCAGATCGGCCCGTCAATTCGTTGCTGGAGGAAGACCTAGAATACGAGAGAGCGGGCAAGCCCGTCCCTGTGATCACTCAAGAGGTAAGAGAGAAGGCAATACAGATTATACTTTGAGTGCTAACCCAGACGCACAGGTATCAGAGGACATTGAGGCACTTATCAAACGCCGGATCCTCGCCGGCGAATTCGACGAAGTGCGGCGCCGCCGCCCTGACGACCTTGCTACGGGCCCCCGCGAGCGCCGCGGTCTCTTCGAACTCGACGACACGAAGAATACCAAGGGTCTTGCTGAGATATACGAAGAAGAGCACCTCAAAGCTGTAGATTCCAACTTTGTCGATGCGAGGGACGAGAAGCTGAAAAAAGAGCATGCAGAAATAAGTGAGTTGTGGAAGAGCATAAGTGCGAAACTGGATTCCTTGGCGAGCAGTAATTTCAAGCCTAAGCCTGTGGCTGCGAACCTGGAGATTCGTGTCGATGCGCCCGCTATACAGATGGAAGACGCTAGGCCTATGGCTGGGGGCGATATCGCTTCTGCTAGCATGCTTGCGCCTCAGGAGCTGTACAAGCCGGGCGAGGACAAGGAAGACAAAACCGAGATTACAACTAAGGGCGGCCTACCGGTCGCGCGCGAGGAAATGACACGCGAGCAGAAACTCCGCCGGAGACGGAGAGAGAAAGAGAGGATCAGAAAGGCAGGTCTACACGAGCCGGAGAAGAAGGACTCAGAGAAGTCTGGTAAAGAGAAGAAGTCGAAGGAGAGGAGACAATTGTTGGGCGATCTGAAGAAGGGCGGGGTGCAGGTTATTGGGAAGAAGGGCGTTGTTACTGATGTGGAGGGTAAGGAGGTTAAGGAGGGTCTTAGGAAGGGAGCAGGGAGCTATAAGCTTTGAGCGTAGACTGGGAGCTGCATTTGGCGGCGTGACATATTGGAAGCATTTACATTTGTCTATACCTATCGAAACTTTTGGTTTGTATCATGATCTCTAGGCAATTGGCATTATGATCACACCTTCAGCGTGAGCGGCACTTCAGGGGGCAAAGACAGAGGTATCATGCATCGCGGTCTCGTCAACACGGCATGCAATTCAAGGCTCGTATTTCAAGAACTTGTCGTGGGTGGACCGAGGCGTCCAGGTCCAATACAACGACGCATTTCAGCGAAGGGTAAACCTGAACTATACAACAACAAAGAAAGTCGAAGAATTGTAATCGAATTGTAGAAGATCATGGTTCATTGCCTTGTGATATAGTAAGTATATTCCCAGAGAATATTGCCAACCCTATATAGTCGAGTCGGCTTTTAACCTCAAATATCCCATGCAAACACTTTCCATTTCAATGCAAACATGCCTCGTATGCTAATTTCCTAATAATCATCGCCGCGACTCACGATCTCCTTGCACGTCGGCCGAAGGATGAAAGTCTAATCTAGAGTCAGCTCACTCCTTCCACGTCGTTTGATCGGGAAAATGGGGATTGGCTTACATGTTCACTCTGCGCGGTATAACTTCCCTTGATATCGCACAGTGGGGGATATGCCTCGACAATACCCGCCGAGACGAGGTTGTTCAAGCCCAGCAGGTACTTGTCGTGGCCCAGGCGGTCAAGGTAGCGCCGGCAAAAAGGCAGTGTGCCGAAGTTCTTGTTTATGGAGTTGAGCAGGGTACGTGCGGAGGAGACGCGCAGGGCAACGTTTGGTGCGTCTTCTCGCTTGGCGTAGTGGGATGTTTCCATCTGTTGAACGTTAGTCGAAACACGGTTTTAGGAAGAGGGAGTGTGGGAGAAGAAATTGGGAAGGGAACGTACGTCGTCCCTGACATAGCCCTTCCCCGTGCTGCCAAACGTCTCAATTGCAAATGTTTCACCCTCTTCCATTTTGGTCTGATCGCCACCCTTGACGATGGGCACCGTCTTGCCGCCGTGGATGCTATACCGTCCGATGCTGTGACCGTTGAGGTTACGAATACACTTCACAGGGTATGTCTGGCCCTTGATCTCGCACTCGTAGCTCTCCATGACCTCCTGGATCGCGGCGCCAATATCTGACATGCTCACGTCGATACCTGCTTCCTTGATACCAGCGTTGGTTGCGTCCTTACACGCATTGATCAGATTGTCGTACGTAGGGTCGAAGTGCATGGTGAAGGCTGAGTCGACGATGCGCCCGTTAACGTGCACACCGAAATCAACCTTCATGACGTCCTCCTGTTGGAGCACCATCTTGTTGCCTGCATTGGGCGTGTAGTGTGCGGCGCAATGGTTGATGCTCAAGCCTGTAGGGAAGCCCATGCCGGCCTTGAGCGCATCGCCTTCTTCCAGGCCTTGGTGTCCTGTGAGCGCGCGCACAGAGTCCTCGATGCCCTCAGCGATCTCGGTGAGTGTCATGCCCGGCTTGATCCAATTCTGCGCCCACTGCCGCACCTCCCGATGCACCTCGGCGCCCCGTCGGTAGTCGGTTAGGAAGTCCTGGTTCATGCGGTCGAGGTGGCGCTTCTCCTCACTGTTCGTACGGAACGCATTTTCGTTGAGGTATTCGTGCGTCTCTCCCTCAGGGTAGGAGTCGTTCAGGTATATCTCGTGTACAGGGACACGTGGTGGGGAAGTCTGCACTTTGGGTCCTGAAGATGCGCCGGCCTTCTTCTTCTTGCGTGGTTTGCGCTTCTTCTTTTTCTTTGCGGCGCCTTCTGCGGTAACCTCAGGAGCGCCGTCGTCGGCATCGCCATCGTCGTCCGAATCTTCGTGGTCCAAGGCGCCATTCTGTGTGCCGTTCTTGAGGGCCCCGTTGGTGGCCTTCGTGCTCGAGTCGTCCACTGCGTCTTGTCAGTTGCGCTTCTCTTGCCACGCGGGGTGTGTTGGGAGGGGTTAATTACACTTGAGATTGTCGAGAGCCTCCACTGCTTTGGCCGCCATGATAACGTATGCTTCGTGTTCGCGGGCGAGGGCGAAGAACAAAAAGAAGTCGGCGCCCCAGGCCTCTATATGCAGTCAAAAAGGGCCCCGCTTCTATTGGGCGGGCGCTCGCCGCAGTTGGCCCAGCACTTTGGCCTCGCTTCCAATTGCCTTTCGCTAAACTGATACAAGCCTTCTGGATCCCTGCCTTTTAGATGACGTCTCGAAGATGTCCCGAATGTACGGGGCTTGGCTGGCTTTCAAACGCCCACAAAACACTTTCCTTGCCCACTGCCAGTTCCTCCACGAATGTCAAGCCATGGACAATGCCTCTGCACCCGCGCTCCCTCTTCCCTCGCGTGCAACCTAGAACTCTTTGGATCTGCGCTTCATGCCTTGCGCGCACCTCGCCCACCGAACACACACTTCCTCCACTTCGCCGTCGCAGCAACCGCCTACGCCTTCCCGCTCCCCTCCAAACCGCCTCCTTCCATGCCTCTTCGCGACGACTCGCGGCCGAGACGCCCAACCACTACCATGTCCTAGAGGTTAGACAGGATGCATCCGCTGGCGAGATCAAACGCCAATTCTACACACTCTCCAAGAAACACCACCCCGACCACAACGCCTCCGACCCCGATGCTTCGACGCGTTTCGTCGCAATAAGCGAGGCCTACCACGTGCTCTCTGTCCCCGACAAACGCGCCCTGTATGATGCCCAGCTGTCGCACGCTTCCTCCCGCTCGTCGCGCTGGGGCTCCTACGCCGGCGACCACCCGCAAGGTAGCTACAGCTCAGCGTCTTACGCAGGCTCGCGCCCCGCCAGCGGCCTGAACAAGAAGCGCAGCACCTTCCGCGGTCCCCCACCTTCCTTCTACAAAGCCGGCGGCTACGGGCGACACTCCGCAAAACGCGCAGAGTACGCCCAGCACCAGCACGCGGCACATCAAACGGAACAAAACACCAGCTCTGACTCGTACGGCGCGTTTGGAGAAGGGTTTGGACCAGGCCAAGCAGGCCAAGGAAACGAGGTCCCGCACTTCGATGACAGGAAACACAAACAGACTCAGGACACTGTTTATGAACATATTAGCGCGAGGAAGCGGAGGGCGCGGGATGCCGAGATACCCCAAGAGTTTGACAGAGGTGGCATGCTAGCCAACTTTATCATAGTCTCGACTGTCGTGGGCATTGCTGCCGCTGTCACCAACATGTTCAGCAATAGCACTGAAGGAAGCAAGAAGGCGAATTCATGAGATGAGAAGACGGCCAAACCTCAAAGTGCGGAATGAAGCCCTCTCGTGCAAACAATGTTTCGAGGCAACTTAATCCGCGCTGTATCTGCAAATAACTGTATCGTATACTGTACAGGTAGCATACACATGAACGGTACGAAGACGGAAATCATGGGTATGAACAAATTTTATAGATGCATTGAGACAAGTAGTTTTACATGCTAAAAGCCACAGTAAATCGCTTATGTCTGTACGGCGAGGCGGATAAGCGACTCGCCATAGAATCAAGCCAAACATCTTCGTCTAACCCAAACTCCGCACTTTTGCTATCTAACGCGAGTCGCTTATCCCTCAAAGGTAAAGCTGGTGCCGAGCTTGTGACCAGACTCGTTGAGCTTCTGGGTATCGAAAGAGCCACCAACGCCGAAGGTTAGGCCGCTGTTGACCTTGGTGTTGTAGGCGAGGGACGCAATGCCGAGGTTGTTGATCTTGGCCTGCCAAAACTGTCAGAGATCTCACGTGCAACACTTGGTGTTTTACTAACCTTAGCGAACGAGGCAGGATCGATCTTGTACTTCGCAGCAAGCTCGAGACCAACCGCACCCTGAGACTTGGAGTCCCAGGTGGCGCGGGCACCGGCCTCAACAGCGGTGTTGACCTTCTGGTAGTAGGCAGCGGAGAAGACGCTGAGAGAGTTGGTGGCGGTGATGGCGGCGTTATAGATGGGGGTGGTGTAACCGACAGCAGCGGAGTACTTGGTGATGGCAGCCTTCTGGACGTCGTAGCCGACCTCACCACCGACGAGGAAGCCCTCGTGGCTCAGGACAGCATCGGCGATGGCGCTGACGGCGCCAGAGGCCTTGAGGTCACCGAAGACACGGCCGTTGAAGTTGTTCTGCTTGAAGAAGAAGTTGACTTTCTGGCCCTGGTTGCCAGCATCGGGCTTGAAGTTGTTGAGGATCTCAGTCTTCAGGCCAGAGGCGAGGGTGTCGTTGAGCTCAACCTTGGTGGCGAGGAGGTTGGCAGTATTCCATGACTGGGTGATGCTGATGCCTGTCCGGCGCTTCGTCAGCATGTGTATTGAGTAGCCCGTAGTTGACATTGCTTCTGGAGGGCGACACGAATGAAAGATATACATGGGTATGCGTCCGGGTAAAGCGACAGGTATCATAATATTGAAAATTGGGAGGTCTATACCGTTGGAAAGCGACTTCTTGCCCTCGAGCTGTTGAAGCAATTAGCATTGGCTTCTGAGGTCGTAGATGTGTTGCGACATACCGAGGAAGAGACGGGTCCATCATGCGCCGACGTGCCCTTGGCGGTGAAGTTGACACCGTTGGGAGCCTTGAGCTTGACCTCGAGCTGGGCTGCGCGGTCGTTAGCATGCGCAATACGATTTCGAACGATGCCTCTGACCTGCAGCAGCGTGGTAGAAGTCTTTGTTGATGAGCTGCGCAATGGATAAGTCATGTGTCATATGTGAGCTGTGTGGTCTCAGCGCAAACGTACGTCGTTGGAGGACTTCGCAATGTCGCTGAAAGCAGGCGGCGGGAGGACCGCAGCGATCTTCTGTGCGACGTAGGCATCGGCCATGATGGATTTGTGGTGGAGAGAGAGGTGGGGAATGATGTAGTGTGAAGGTGTTGATGATGGTAAAGTTTTGCGGAGCCTGGGAGGGAAAACAACGCAAGATGAGGTAGGCCCTCGCGCACTAAGGAGGCCTCGCGGATAATTCCGGTCTCTGCTCGGGCAAGCGCGACCAGACAACCGAGAACGTGGAGAGCAAGGCCTTGGCGCGTTCCCTCTCCCTCTTACTTTTCCAGTACCGACACCGGTCTCTTTAAAGATATCGTCCACTGCCTGTCAATCTGACACTAACTGTCAGACTGTTCTCTCTCATTCATCGGGTCATGTTCTCCCATACTCCTCCTCACTTGACACCTCGCAATGCAACCTGCTCGACAGTGCCCATGAAACAGCTGACCCCTTTTCGGACCTACTCGCCTACTAAATCCCCCACGTGACGCGCCTGGTATTCCGGCTAACTGGCATTGCTTGCAGCCATCTGTTGCAGCGAAAGGTGGCCGTGGGATCGTGGTACTATTGTCCCAGGTAGATATCCTAGGATCATACAGACTTACCGTTCGGTACCGACGGATAGCATCTAATCATGGGACTGAACGCAAGAGGGTGAAGCATGGCAAACGGGTTGCCAATATTAAACCCGCACAGGGAAAAGCGATACGGTATGTCGTCTTTGTTGTCTTGCAAAAAAGGCTGCCCTCAAGCTATAACGGTGTCTGTCGCAAGAAAAAAATCCACTGAATTAGAAAAGCATGCGCACTTTGAAAGAGGCTCGCGGATGTAACTCATTACTCGATAACTCTACATGCAATGCTCTACTACCATCTTGTTCCGCTATAGTACAATGCACAGTGTAAACTCGTGGCCTGCCGGATCTGGTCCATCATCATGTCGTTCTACCCTTATAACTTGCTCTTTGCCAACGGCTCCACCTTCTGGAATAACACCTCGTTCTCCGGGTAGGGATTCACGGTCACCCCGTTCAACGGGTTTAGCTCGCTCGCCCGGTAAAACATGTCCTCGTAGACCTTTCCATCAAATCTTCCAAGCGAAGAGTCCAATACCCAGTCATCGAAGCCCCAACCATCTACCAGCCGCACTGCATGCGGCCTGATCTCCTTCAATAGTTTCATCACAGCGTTCGTCCTAGCCAGACTAATTTGGTGCCTCGAAGACGCCCCAGAAGCGAAGAATTCGGAGCCCTCCTGCTCAAGGGTGTGTAGCGCCCAGAGGCGGTATAGCTTCCAGAGAACATCCTGGGTCGTGGCATCGACCTCTTTGCCAATGTTGCCGTGCTTGAGGGCCTGGTAGAAGTTCTTGGCGACAAGGTACTGCGAGTGAGCCTTAGAAAGACGGTAGAAGTCGACGAGGAGGTCGTTCCAGGGCTTCTTGAGATCGTCGCGGTGCTTTAGGGCTTCGAAGGTGAGGAAAGAGGTGCGCCAGGCGAAGGCTGACACGAGGTCTTCATCGGAGCCGAGGACGTCGAATGCACATCCTACCTCCGAGCGAGCACGGAAGTCAGTCAGGATGCGAGTGGTATCGTTGGTCGGCTTTGCGCCTGAAAGGACGGAGCGGGCGGACTTGAGAAGCTGGGAGTGGTAGCGTTAGTCTTGCAAGCGTAAAGGAGGCAATGCGGTATGCGACTCACATAACGAGCCACCTGCTGGGTAAGCATGTAGTTATCTCCCTCCCATGTCACGGTGGGGAGATAATCAGCGTACTATTCGCGATCAGCTAACAGTTATTGAAGTGAGTTGATGCAGCCTCTTACCCAAGAACCGATACCGCTAAAGGCGGAGTATCCGTGGCCACCACAAGCTCGGCGACATACCTCCAGACCTTCAGCAGCAATAGTACTCGAGAGAGCCTTGAGTCCGCAAGAAGTAGCATGGAGATCCGCAAGGATATCACTACCTGCCTGTGTCTCTTCAGGTCCAGCACCTCGTTTGTCTGACTCTCGTTTCGCGCCGCTCTCGTTCATCCGCTTCTGGTTCTCTTGATACATGTTCATCATGCCTTTCCCAGTGAAGTGCAGAGCGAAAGTGGCAGCGAGGAGCGGAAGTAGACGGATCTGTACCATCGTGTAGTTGAGGACAGGGTTCTCGCCCGTCTCACCTTGTGGTACATCACGGTCCTGGAATTGGCGTCGAACGGCGCAATAGCGAGTTGCGATGGTTACGCCGCGGGCAAGGACGGAGCCGGCTTGCATGACGATGGTCGATCGAACCCAAGTGAGAGTTCCGTAAATAAGGGATGGGCTGCCCTGTCGGATATACTTATTGGTTTGGGGATCGATTCTGGAGAAGCGGCCCAGCATGTTGAAGTGCGGCACCTTGACCTTGTTGAAAAGTAGAAAACCGTTGTCCATCGTATTATAACCAAACTTGGGACCGATGTCACCCACGTGGATGTTCTCCAGCGGTTCGTGCGTCTTCAAGTCGCGGATCTGCACAATGAAAGGATGAGGCCCGAAGCTCTTACCTCCAATGTAGAGCTGTGCCATGACACAAGCAAAGTTGGCAGTTCGACCAAGAGATCCGATCCACCACTTGGAAGCCGTGAGATGTGGCGAGTGGATCGTGAAGGACTTGTCCTCAGGGTTCCAAGTCGCGGTCGTCTCAAGCCCACGGACATTAGATCCATGTCCCAGTTCTGTCTGAGCATAGCAGCCAATAATCTTGTAGTCTGTGGCAGGCTTTAGGAACTTCTCCTGCTGTTCTGGTGTTCCTTGCTCGCCAATAGTGATCTGATTGGTTAGCCCTATGGTCTGTTCAAGGGTGTGCATTGCCTACTTTGAACATAGATTCGTGTAAGGCATAGGGGCCAGGCTCTCCAACAGCTTCGGAAGCCGTTCGAAGCTCGTCTGTATTCCAGTTGTGCTTCCGCCTCAAAAGCTGGAGCTTCTTCTCACGGGCGAGGGCTCGCTCGAAACGCTCCATTCTTCCGGAGAAGTAGTTGGACGACTTGTCAAAGACCGGCTCTGACTTTAGGATGCCTAGAATCTTATTCCTCCTCTCAATAACATCTTGTGTGAGTAGCAATTGCTGTAGCTTCTCTACATGTATGTCGCTCTTGCCGCGCTCCGCGGCGAGCAGTTCAGATCCCTGCGGGCCCGAAGGTTTCAATTGCTTCACCCAGTCTGGTGTCGGTGCCATTGTAATCTCTTGACAAAGTAGAGAGAATGGGAGAGATGGACAGGATGGGAGGCTTCGGAGGACCAAGTAGATCTATGATAACATTGCCTCGGTCGCTCTTACCAATGATGCGGCGTCAACCCACGCTAGTGAATGTCCCGAGGCACGCACTGACGCACCGCGATGAACAACGCCGACCTCGCAAACCACCACTGCACATGAACCTTGGCCCTTTTGTTCTGTCGCTCGAAGCGTTGCTATACTTTGCAGCGAATTCTGAAGCGATGATAGACGCTGCACTTGGCGATCTCGAGATCAAGTAGAGATGTTCCGAGCTCGCAGCGACGATGGGTGCCACAGGTGTTCGCCACCTACCTAGGTACCTAGGTACCTAACCTGGGAACCTCGTGACTAGGGCATTTGGAAGTTCAACAGGGTAACGCGGTGACCGTTGTTGATCAAGAAAGACCTGCTGTTGACATAGATTCTTGTGAGACTAGTGAAGAAGTCAAGTTGCATGCAGCTCCCCGCCGTGGAAACGCCCCATGCCACGGCCTCGCCCATGTCTCATAGGTAAGCGCAAGATTGTCCAATGGTAGCGAGCGTTCCCGTCGCATGGGGACTTCAAGCACGCGAGCGACTTTGAATAGATACACGCAATACATCCGGTGAATTAGTTCACTGTAGGCTGTGGGATTGCTCGTGGCGCTATGCGACGCCCAGACAAATCTCACTACACGCGCGAACGACTAGCTCTGGCGAGCAGTTCGAGACCAGGACCTTCGTCCGCTGCAAATCTCTGCGCGTCTGTCAGCCGCAGCCGCACCCGCCGCCTGGGCGCTTCGCTGTGACACCCATCTGACCGGAAGCACGCGAGTGAAAGTACACTGCCTGAGGCGCAAATCAAGGAGAGCAAGGAGAGGCAGGCCGTCCTAGGCAGCAGCAGCCGACTTTGGTGTACGCGCTGTGAAGCGATCCTGCTCCATTGTGCAACGGGAACCCTTGGAGACTCGACGTATTGCAGAGACCTCCGACCTCCAGTATCAAAATAGTCACTCACACTCACCGGTACTGTTTTCCGTGGAGAGGTGGGACAGAGTTGGCCCGCCTGGGTGTTCGAAGCGCAGCTGTGCAGAGCACGGAGCAATGACGATCAGCCACACTGCACCGCCTAAGGCGGACTAGTGCGAGTGGTCTCGTTCTCTCGGAGAGCAGAGTTCCATCACACACGACACCTGCACTTGCAAACCCCCTCTTGGTCCGCAAAGACCGTTGCTTTTCTCCCTGACACCCCCCGTCTCCGCCTTCCTTGTGTGGTCCGCTCGCCGACCTAACACATATCCGCGTCGCCCACCCTCTGCCCGTTGCGATACCCCACATCCAGTGACGCTACACAATTCTATGCCCAGGAAGCCATTCACGCTCCGCCTCGACATTTCCCTCCTTCACTCCTCCACGTCCTTGTAGGCCGCGGACAGAATGGGTCAGACCCTTTCCGAGCCCGTCGTCGAGAAGGTATGTCTCCCCAATGCCCCTCCCCGCCCCCGCACTGCGCACTTTGACCCTGCCGCCTGCCTTGGCAACGGTTGTGCGCGCGACTGTGCGCGCGTGGAGGCCCTTCTTTGTGGCTTGTAGGATATTCGTTAATAGTCTACTAGAAATCTCAAAGCGGCGATGGTGATGATTTGATTTGGGGTGTGTCCTCGATGCAGGGATGGCGAATCAGCATGGAGGATGCCCACGCGTGTATCCTAGACCTGCAAGCCCTCAGCGATGAGGGCAAGCCCACCCCTGCAGACAAGCGACTGAGTTTCTTTGGTGTCTACGACGGTCACGGCGGCGACAAGGTAGCGATATACACAGGCGAGCACCTGCATGAGATCGTCGCGAAGCAGGAAGCCTTCAAGGAAGGCGATGTAAAGAAGGCTCTGCAAGACGGATTTCTAGCGACAGACCGGGCGATACTCAGCGGTATATTGACATGTTATCTTCAGCACCGAGTCGCTGTACTGACCCGCTGGAAATAGATCCCAAGTACGAAGAAGAAGTCTCGGGCTGTACCGCTTCGGTCGGCATCATCTCTAAGGACAAGATCTACGTGGTATGTAAGACATCGCAGCTCTCTGCACGGCGAGGTTGACACCACCAGGCCAACTCGGGTGACTCACGAAGTGTATTGGGCATCAAAGGCCGGGCAAAGCCCTTATCGTACGATCACAAGCCCCAGAATGAAGGTGCGTTGTTTCTGCTGCCATGGAGGACACATCTGATGATAGGTAGCCGAGAAAGCACGTATCCAGGCCGCTGGTGGCTTTGTCGATTTCGGACGTGTCAATGGCAACCTCGCTCTCTCGAGAGCTATCGGAGACTTCGAGTTCAAGAAGAGCGCCGAGCTTCCACCCGAACAACAGATAGTTACCGCCTACCCTGATGTTGAGATCCACGATATCAGTGACGACGACGAGTTCCTGGTCATTGCTTGCGATGGTAAGGGTCCCGATACGGTCTCATGGCCAGGCTGCTTACACACCAATAGGTATTTGGGATTGCCAGTCTTCGCAAGCTGTTATCGAGTTCGTTAGACGCGGTATCGTTGCGAAGCAGGATCTTGCATCTATATGTGAGAACATGATGGACAACTGTCTGGCAAGCAACAGTGACACAGGCGGTGTTGGCTGCGACAACATGACCATGATCGTCATTGGTCTTCTACGTGGACGGACGAAGGAGCAGTGGTATGAAGATATCGCAAAGAGAGTTGCAAATGGAGAGGGACCTTGCGCTCCGCCAGAATATGGCAAGTCTGAAGATCCTGCCTCTCCTGCCTCAGAAGGCAGCGAATAGCACATTCTCTAATATAAAGTCTTAGCCGAATTTCGCGGACCAGGTGTGCATCACCGAATTGATGATAGCCCCGATGACATCGACATGGACCTTGATGGTCGTTTTCAGGGCAACCGTGGATTGAGTGGTGAGTTACCCTTGGCTAGTTTCTCGGTTCTTATATTGACTCTCCAGGCGGAGGTGGCCGCATCATTCTTCTTGGTGACGGAACGGAAATCACAACTGAGGCTGCCGATGCCGACATGTTCGACAATGACGATGAAGATAAAGACCGCGATTTCCAAGTCGACCGGTCTAACGGCTCAGCACAAAATGCACGTGAACAGACCCCCGGGCCACAAAGCAGCTCCGCGAAAGAGACCACGGAATCACCTTCATCCGTTAAGACAGAAAAGTCAGATGAGCCATCTGCCGTCAAAAAGGATACTACCGTGCCTGAGAAGCTCACTGATGTAAGTGAGAAGTAACCAACCATTCTCGTACGGTCTTCCTGAGCATGTCTCCGTTGGGAAACTCTTGAGCGCGGACTGTACGCGCCCGTGGTCTCGGCCACACCTGGCTTTGAGAATCTTTCGGGCTGGGGAGAGCTTCGGCTTCCGGTAACTATGGTTCACATTATGACTTTAATACGGTGGATGGCGGGCTTTCCTGGCCCGGGGCTTGGGCATGATTTGGCAAGCATACACGGGCATGGACAAGACAGAGTCACTGACGGGGTCTTCCGATCAAAGAAGGCTCCCGATGCATGAGATATGAGCGTACGAACAGCCTCATCCAAACAGGGAGCACGAATTGATACCTGGCGTCGCATGTCGTCGTCCTCTTTCCTACTATACTACTTTTTGAGACTTGCCGTCCCTGCTCTGAAGCAGTTGAGAGCGATACACTTCTTTCATAGACCGCGAGTTGACATCGATGGGTGATGTACGTTGGCAGGCAGGTAGGATGCAATGAACTACGTTTCCTTCGAGATTGCGGCGCCGGCCACAGCAGTATACCAAAGCTTGGAAGTTGTGCTAAATCAAATTTATATAGTCATTCAGAGCAGCCCACAGCTTAGATATCCTAGGGTGAAGTGGGTAGTCTTTTGGTCCGCTCTCCAATGCGCCTTTGTTACCTATGACTTCACCGACGTTCCTGTATCCGCCTACGTTCAGAAGGATGTCCCAGTCGGCAAGCAAACTTTTCATCACGTGGCGTACACCAGTCGGGTTTCCCCCATAATGCTGAGACCCCACACCCAAAGGCGGCCGACAAAAACGAATTGAGCGCCGAGTGCGAGCGCCTTGAAGACGTCGGAAGCGCTGCGCACGCCTGAGTCGTACATGATATAAATGTTGTCTCCAACAGCTAACACCCCCAATTAGTATACGCTTTCAAGGTTCACGGCATACACAGACTCACCGGCCACAATATTTTCCAACGCATCCAAAGACGCAACCGCGCCATCAACCTGCCTCCCTGCATGGTTACTCACCACGATCCCATCAAATTCCAACTCCACTGCCTTCTTCGCGTCGTCAACACTTTGAATGCCCTTCAGCGCGAAGGGCTTCCCACAACTCATCTCCTTCCACAACTTCATCGCCCACACCGCTTTCTCCCACGTGTGCGCCCGCCCGTGCCACACGTTGTCGATCCAAAGCGCGCCCGCCTCATTGGGCTGCGTTTTCGGATCGATACCGCGCTCCTTAAGCCGTTGTTGAAAGACGGGGTCGGTGAGGCCGAGATCTGCGCCTTTGCCGCTGTAAAACGCGTAATTACTCGTATTAACGTCGTCGTGACGCCAGCTTAGCTGCCAGGTGTCCAGCGTCAAGATACACGCAGTGACCACTGTCTACCGCCCTCTGCAGCAGTGACATCGTCAATTCGTCATCGTGAGGCATGTATAGCTGGAAAAACCTGACGCCTACTCCCTTCGCTCCGCTTGCCAACTCATCATTCGCCTTCCCAACGTCCTCGATGGGCTGCGATCCAGCGGTGCTGAGACAATACGGCAGATTGAGCTCACCAGCGACGCGGGCCACGGGCAGTTCGCCGGCGTCGTTGTAGATTTTATTGATTCCTATGGGGGCGAAGCCGATGGGGGCTGAGACGGAGTGGCCCCAGATGGAGTGTGCGGTGTCGCGTCGGTTCGTGTCAACGAGCATCCGAGGAATTATGCGGTGCCGGTAGAAGGATTGGCGATTGGCGGTGTGGGTGTGGGATTGCCTATGCGATTTTCGATCAGTACATGTCATAGTGGGCAATGGCTGGCTTGGAAGATGCAGTGGGATAGGAAGTTATATACCCAGCGTTGCTGGAAGCATAGTACCAGCCATTCTGCGTGAGCTTTCGCTGGGCGAGGCGCTCGAGCTCGCCAGGCTCAGTGTTGAATGGAGGTACTTCGCCAGCATTTGGCTTCCAAAAGTTTTCGCGTTGGTAGAGGGCGTATTGAGGGGTTGAGCGGAGCTCGCGATTGGGATTGTTGGGATCCATTGTGGTAGGAATTGAAAGCTGTTGGTGGTGAGGAAGAGTGTGAATGAGCTCTTCGATGACTTTTTCTAACAAAGTGCAATCAGGCTGGTCTATGACGATAGCAAGCAGTAAGAATGAAAAGATTCTTATAGCTCGATAACAAGTACTGGCTACGGCGCACCAAGTAGAGTAGTATACAATCAAGAGCGGAAAATTGAGGAGTTTATGGTTCTGTCAGTGCGGATATCAAGGTAACTATAGAGTTAGATAAGGATTTTAATGTTCGTCGGGAACAAATGGAGGGCATATAGCAACGGTGACGCTACAGCAGTTCGTCATAGCGATGTAGCTTGGACCTTGTTTCGATAGCCGTCAATGTCCGGCATTTTGCGCCGCGGAGCCATTTCATGCATGTAGAATAACTCCTGACTGCATGAGATAGTCTGGATGATCAAGGTGTAAAGCCAAAAACTTCCGGCCGAAGTGAATGTGGCGGAAAAAGGAAAGGTGAGCTCCGCTGCAGAGGTGGCGTCCAAAGGTTCGCCTCGATACGTACTGGGGTGAGGCCCAAGCTAACGGCTACTGTGGGGCTCCAAAAGCTTAGCTGTATACCGCGCTCCAGGAATGTTCACCGGTAGCTACCACCGCACGTACATGACTTGCACAGAGTAACGTGCTTCAACCCTAATAGCGTTGCGGATTTGCAGCCAACACTCAGCCACATTCCCATTAACAACTGGCCCGTTAGTGTATGCGCTTCGACCAATCGGAGCACGTGTAAATTCCAAGACCCCGCCAAGCCAGTACAGCTTCACGCAAGTCGACCGCGCAACCATCGCACACACAACATCTTCTCGTCGTTGCGCGCCATGTCGGCTTAGGAGTACCGACAAACCGTCCGCTGCACCTCTGCCGTTGCGCGTGCATCTGCCACCAGGACGACCAGCATGTCGGTCATCCTCTGCACTGGTAAGTAGCTTCTCCCCCCTTGCGTCTACCTCAGATGAGCGCGGTATTGACGGTTTACAGCGGGGTATGACCACACAATTCGGTACGAAAAAGCTGCGAAACATCTGCCCGCTCACTGTACTGACATGTCAGTTTCTGGGAGGCGCTCTCCGGCATCTGCTCACGAACGATCCCGCACCCAGACTCGCAAGTGAACCGCCTATGCATTTCGCCCGATAAGCGCTTCCTTGCCGCAGCTGGCCATCACACGGTCAAGCTGTACGAAATCAAGTCGACGAACCCCAACCCGGTGCTTACCTTTGAGGGGCACACATCGAACATCACGGGCGTCGCTTTTCATTGCGAAGGCAAATGGATGGTAACGAGCTCTGAGGACGGCACCGTTAAGATTTGGGATACCCGCTCAGGCAGCGTTCAACGCAATTATACACACGGCGTCCCCGTCAATGATGTGGTCATCCATCCCAACCAGGGTGAGCTCATTAGTTGCGATCGTGGAGGAAACGTGCGCATCTGGGACTTAGGCGAGAATAAGTGCTCACACCAGCTGATTCCCGAGGACGATGTGTCCGTCGCTAGCGTGACAGTCGCGAGTGATGGCTCAATGTTGGTTGCTGGTAATAATAGCGTACGTCTCCTTGTCCTTTATACTCCTCCGGTATATTGACTTTGCCAGGGCAAGGTCTACGTTTGGCGCATGGTTCAGCGCGGCGAAGTCACCTCGCTCGTACCTGTCTGCACGTTCGTCGCCCACCAGACCTACATCACGCGCGTGCTGCTTTCGCCCGATGTGCGCCATCTAGCTACGTGCAGTGCCGACCATACAGCTAGGATATGGTCCATCGACACCTCACAGCCACACAACGTGACAGTACAAGACAACCTCCCAGGCCCCGCCGACCGCGATGCAAACGCATTCCCACTCGAGACTACGCTCCACGGACACCAGCGCTGGGTCTGGGACTGCGCGTTCTCCGCCGATTCTGCTTACCTGGTGACTGCATGCTCCGACCACTACGCGCGGTTATGGGAGCTGAACAGCCAGAGCATCATTCGGCAGTATAATGGACATCACAGAGGCGCTGTGTGCGTCGCGCTGAACGACACTGCTGTTGGTAACTAGGAGGACGAACAGAAAGTGGACGATCAGGAACAAGAAGTGTAAGTGCAATTTCCTTACCTGTAGCTTCACTTTGTTGTTGGCTTGTGCATTGCATTACAACTTGCCTTCCGTACCGTCTTCAAAATTCTCGTAGCTCATTGAATAGGGCTGTCATGCGTGCGGAGCCCGTGGATTGGAGGGGTATCGACGATAAATTTCCAAAAATCCTTCGATGCTACGCGTTTGACGACGATTTGAGGCCGAGGATGATGGGTCGTTCTTCCACATGTGTTTGGCCAGGAAAAGAGGGTGGAAGGACCTTTTGCTGCGGATATCATAACCACATTGCGAACCGCCCCGGTCTCGGCGGAAAGGTCTAGCTTGTGGAAGCGCTACCAAACGGACAGAGAAGATAGGGGCGATATCGTCATGGCTTTTAACACTGGCTCCATAGGCGGAGCGAAATGCTTATGACATGAGGACGATGCAACCAACGATAGCTTACTCAATGAGTTTGGGGTCTTGTGCACATTGTCACCAATGTATAATCATAGCGGTGCACATATACACGTTTTGTAAACCTAGGAGGTTGCATTTAGCAAGTCCAATGAGTTCCTTGTTCCGAAACCGAGTAAACACATGCTAAACGCTGGAGTGCATGACATCTTCCACCAGCAGGGCGCATCACCTGCATTTTGATGCGATCGCTTACCACCCCCTATCATCCATCCCAGCCCCGTCATCTCGATACACAATACCGCCAACTGCGGCTACCATTAGGTATACGCACCCATGGCCCCAGATAGTGCAATTTCGAACAAGTAGGATCATCTGTAAAACGCTCACAAGTCCATGCAAGTTCAAAGGATATTAAGGATAAGGGCCCCAAGAACGCCATGCAGGAACGCTCACAGTGAACAAACCCCATTATCGTCAAGACAAGAAAGAATCTGAACGCATAACCACAAACCAATATATATACAAGAGACGACAGGAGGCAGAGGAAAAGTTACATACGTGTGACAAGACACTTACCGCTGTGAGAAGTATACAACTTGAAGTCTGATACTCTCAAAAGTATACGACCCGAATCTAATCCCCTCCAACGCAAAATCATTCTTTCTTCTTTTTCTTCTTTTTCTTCTTCTTCTTCATCGCCCCAAGAGTCCTGAAAACCAACTTATAAGATGCTTCGAGCTCGTACTCGGCGTCCAGCTCAACGCACTGTCCGTCCTGCCTCCGCTACCCTCAGGTGTCTTGGAACTGCTCCCCAGTAACGGCACAGTCTTGCCCCTCGCGTGGCCCATTGACGGCGTATGAGGGCTCGACTGATCTTTATCGCGGGTCCGAAGAGCACGCGCGGGAGTGCGGCGCTCAGGCGTCTCTTGCTTCGAGTCCGGGCCGTCCCTTGAAGTAAATGTAGAGACCTGTAGAAGCGCAGATGGTATAGGGATGCCCTGCGTACTGAGTACGGGGCCAGGTTTTGAAGTATGAAGGCCGTCGTAACTGAGATGTAGGGAGTCTACGACGCGGATTGTCGAGCTGCTGGACTGCTCCTTTGACAAGTCTGCGAGGATAGGACTCTGAAGCCGTTGGAGCGGCAACCCAGTCGTGACCCAAGGACGGACCGTGTACGTAAGTTGTAGGGAGTCTATCGAGCATCGTGTTAGCATTAACATAGGTTGTTGAGCTCAGAGATCATGCGCCACCACCTTCAGGGGTAGGTGCCCGCTCCTCGTTTGCTTCTTGGTCCGCCTCCTCCGTTGCAGCATCGCCCTCTTTCTCCTCTGTGCCGTCCCCGTTCGTTGCACCCGCGGCAGCCGCTGCAGCTTCAGCGGCTTGTTTCTCGGTCCTAGCTTTCGCTCGCGCGGCTTGCAGTTCGTGATTTTCTTTGCGGGCGCGCTCATCTTTCGCTTTGCGGAGGCGCTCTACTTCCTCGACTCCGCCGCTCTTCTTGAGCTTGCCTTCCCCAACGAACTCGCCAAGCTCTTTCTTGAACTCGCCTCCGTCCCGATTTGCAAGTTCGCGTTGTCGGGCCTTCTCAGCGCGTTCAATAGCTTCAAGTCGGCTTTCGTGGTTCGGTTGCAAAGCCTTGACCTCTCCTAGCACACCGTCTCGAGCTTGGCGGGGATCAACGGCCTTATCGAAAGCGACAGCATGCAGCAAATTACGCCCAGAGGCCGAGCGCGTGCCCTGCCCCTTACCATCTTCGGTCTGCAAATTCTGCTGCTTGGTCGCTTGTTCGACAAGTTCAAGGGTCTCGGCAGCCTTCTCGAGATCGTCTTGCAAGTCAGCCGCCAGGTCTTCCTGCATCGAGAGCAGGTCTCTCTCTTCGCACACGGTCTGGAGTTCTTGCTCCCAGATCTTCGTCCATAATGGCTTTTCTTTCGTCAGAAGATCTTGCAGCCTCTTGAGCTCGGAAGTGGCCTTCGAAAGGTCCTTGGCCGCGATTTCAAGCTGGCGCGGCAACGGTCTGACGCCACGAGTGACAACATCTTTGCGCAAGTCTTCAATAAGATCCTGAATATCATCTACGCGGGTGACCATCTTCTCCGAATCTTCTTGCAACGTCTTTTTGCCATCGTTGATGTACGCACGACCAGTGTCACCCTCGAGTGTAGGCAGTGCGGCCTTCACAGCGGTGGATTTCACCGCGGCGGCCTTGGTCCGGATGGCAGACATGCTTGCTTCGATATCGGCCACCATAGACGAATAGGTCTGCTTGACAACAGCGAGATCTCTCCGCAGTGACTGGACTTCATTGAGTTGAGCCGCGGACGACAAGGATACTTCCGAAGAGCCGCCGGTCGGCATGGGAGAGCTGGGAGTCAACAATGTTGAAGCACGGGCAGAAGATAGAGTGGAACCAGCAGCGATGCCGGCAAGTTCCTTGGAGGTCTGTTGTTGACGTTCCGCAACGCGCTGGATCGCAGACTGTTGGTCTTCAACAACGCTCTTGATGTTCTCCACAAGGCGGTTCAGACCGTGAAACTTGTCGTCAATATGACTTTTGACCTCGTCAAGTTGTTCGACATTTAAGACGAGGACTGATCGCTCTTTGATGTCATTCATGTCCTCAAGTTCGTATCGCACGCCAGAGACAGGATCTTGGATATGAATCTCCGGGAGTTCGCCATTACGGTGCGTATCCCACGCAAATTTTTCAATGAATGCAAGCTGTAATCTCCCGGGGTTGAGGTCTGCGCCGTCCGAGAAGATGTATTTCCGGATCTTGCTTTTGTACTGCAAGAAGATCGTGAGCTCCTTGCCGGATTGTGGTGATTGCTCCGGTACGAATGGTTCTGGCTGTGGCGATGGGGATGGGGTCTTCGTCCGGCGCGAGTTCATTCGAGCGGGTATACTAGATGCTTTTCGTAATTCCTTGACTGGCGATTCGGAGGGTAGGCCCGCAGGTTCTACCAAGGGACCATTGAGCGTGGCTCCAAGCTCAGGAGTGTCGCGTTCAGGGTACTTTGGGGCACCGAGCTTATCCTCGGGTGTTTTTGCAATAGGACTGTCCTCAGGCGCAGGTTCTTGTTGGGGTTGAAAGTTCGGCACAGAGCTTCGAGAACTCTCTTCGGAGATGCGCCGGGATACGTCGTTGGTTTTGTCAAATTGGGTTTCAACAGCGGGTCGTGCGTTGGATCGTTGTCGGCTGTGAAGCACTGATCCCCTGACACGAACAGCGTTCATAGACTCCCGGACATCTCTTCCACGATTGGGTATTGGAGAGTTCTGCACAGGCGGCATGGGTATCCCGTTGGTGCCCAAATGCTTCTGTATCTGATATGCCGAGAATCTTCGCGAAGCTCTTCTCTCCAACTCTCCACCTCGCTGCAACGCTGCCAGCGCATCTTGTTGCTTCGGGGGCGGCGGAGGGGGAGGGAAGTTGGCAGGCCAATCTTGCTGTTGTCGGGGTTCGGGCGACTTGGGCATGGGGTCTTCCGAAGGGTACGGGGCGATTACTGGTATCTGTTGCGCGGTAGTGCTAGACAGAGAAGAGTCGGTCGACAGCTGGCTGGCATTCGTGGTACGGTTTGCTCTTGGGTTTGAGGGTAAGGCATCGTACTTGGTCGGCGACGCTCTTCCGGGTACAGAAGACGATCGCGGGGGAAGATCCGGGCCATTTTCAATCAAGTCGCTCTCCTGGCGCGCGGGCAGACGAGTGCTGGCCGCGCGTGCCTGCTGTGGTTCCTCGACCTCACCCACACTGCCAACGCTTCCTTGCCGCGGACTACCTCCAATAGGGGCACCATTCCGTTGCCGGAGGCGCTGTTGCTTTTTCTTCAAGCCATGTAGCAGGTTGATTATGATATCTCGTATGCGTGGGAGGAAGTTGTCGAGGCTGGCCTGAGAGGCTTCCTGGCTAAGTGTCTCCTCCAAGATACCGCGCAGCAGTTCTGGAACATTCCCAAGATCTTGTGTGTCGACTCCAATAGCGTTGAATGCTCGGGATGCGATGTTGAACTCATAGCCCAGGCGTACGTAGACGTCCGAGACCTCGCTCTCGGTGGCAGTTCCACGGGACCATAGTGTGAGGGTTTCGAGCAGTTGCTTG